>CM062813.1:826407151-829194651 GCA_031772625.1 Pinus tabuliformis
ATTAGTAATCACCCTATAAAATTAGTTCATTTTAACTAACTAACCTACTTTATATATTTTTATATATATTAGTCTTTAATTCCCTCTTTATTGAATTTTTAGATTATACCTTTCCCTAACTTGTATTATATATATATATATATATATATATATATATATATATATATATATTTTAATCTATTTAAGTTGATCTTTCTAGGAATATATAGTTATTATAACTACTATTTTCTTGAAATTACCTTACATTTTTTAGATTTATATATATATAGATGTCAGGTCCTTAAATTAACTAATTCCCATATAAGTCACGGTTTTTAATAAACTATTAACGTAGTCAACTTCTAGAATGGATGGCATGTGTTGGATTGAGAAGGAAGGCGATGGCGGAACCGAAACCCTAGCTCGGGACCTGCAACTCCTGTGAAGATGACGCGCTAGCCGACACCGGATCCGACACTGGGGGCCCTCCTGGGTTACATAGATGGGGCCACTGCCATAGGGCAGGGCCGACTGTCAGGCTTTACACTACACGTTGAGCTCGGGGTTCGCGGCGACGGTTTTGGGGCTGCTACTTTCTCACCTGGGGTTTTCCCTCTATGCTTTGTTTTTACCCCTGCGGTCGCCATCCATTCGGTTGCTGCCAACCCGTTAACGCTCACCATCTGCCGTCTTCCGTTTTCCGCATCTGCCGGACTCGACCACGGGTCCTCAAAAGCTCCCACCGACAGACAAGATGCTAGAAGAGGACCTGTTAGACTATGGGGAGGACCCCATGCCCAACCAAGAAATATGGGCTCACACCTCTAGACCGTTGATGCTCCCGCGAAGTGTGGCACTTGGGGCAACGGCTGGCACTTCAACTCGACCTCAGCATCAGGCGCCTACTGGAAAAAACAAGGAAACGGTTTATCCCCCTCTGGAAGGCGCTCTCGACTGCCCTCCTCTTTCGCCGGCGACGCTACAGCTTTTGGGTCCTCATTTCCTCGCTTCGCCATCCCTCGATGCTCCTCTTCATCATCCCATTCAACCTCCCCTCCCTTCTCCCCTGACCCCCCCTCCTCCATCCAGCTCCCACTCCCTATCGGTTTCTTTTATGCCGCTGAATCAGCGTTTGCCTACTTCTTCCGGCCCGAATCCTCTGGGTATTGGCACCTCGGCTCCTCGATCCCCTATACGCTCTGGATGCTTCACTACGCCCACCCCTGCACAATCGATTCACTCCGCCCAACAAAGTACCTCGGACCCATGCCGCAGGTTACTTCGAGAGACTCTTGCAGGAAAACGTTCGGAGAAGTTTACCAAAGGAAGATGCCTCAAAGCTAATAATTCTGGTTTTAAGGTAAACCTGGGACCTGAAGCTCCGCTCCCGGACATTATGGATGCTGCGCGAAAGGTACTTGTGGGACGTGTACGTGGTCGTAACTACACGGCGGAGAGGCTAAAATCGTGGGTGGAGGAGATTTGGGGTCCGCTGCTTAAAGAATTACCGGAGGTGATGGTCCTGTCAAAAGGTTGGTTTGCATTACATTTCTGCCACCAACAATTCGCCGAATGGATTCTGGGCAAATACTGGCACATTGAGCTTATGCCTGTTCTTCTGAAACGATGGGACCCCTTATTCGACCCTGATCGCGAACAACTTGGAGCTGGACCTGTCTGGGTACGCTTACCAGGTCTGCCTTGGCAATTTTGGAGCCCCTATGTCTTTAAAAGGATCGGTGACACCCTGGGCACTTACCTGGAACATGACCGCACATATGAGAAGTCGGGTAAGCGCTCCATGGCTCGTATTTTGGTTCACATGGATACCAGGCCGGGTCTGGAGGAGGTTATCGAAATCTATCATAATCATGTCACCAGGAAGCAGTTACTGGACTACGAAGGAGTCCCCTTTCGATGCCACAGATGTCACAAGACTGGACATCTCTATAAGGATTGCCCTTTGAACACAGGAGGGGGTAAGGAGAGTTCGCATGGTCCCAGGAATCAATCTTCTGCCATCCCAAAGGTAGATGCCAATGCAATGGAGAACGACCCGGTGCAAAAGGATCAGCATACTAAGGGACAGGGCGACGGTGGGAAAAAGAGATCATCCAGGAAATTTGCGGTGCCTTCTACTGAACCGCCGCGTACTAGATCCAGGACAGCTGAAGCCGCAGCAAAGACGATGGAGCCGGCATCATCACATTCAGGTGCTAACTCCTCTCCTCTTTGTCATTCTTCTTATTTGAATGATTTGCATTCCAACATGCATTCGGCTCTCAGAACCTCCCTCTCTGATTGTGTTTCCTTACCCTCCATCCATTGTCCCATTGAACCTCCCCTCCACACTTTCTCCACTACCCCCCCATCCTTTATCCCGGAGAGTGGAGATCCGGCTACCCCGACCTCCTTGAAGGCATCTGGAGGACACCATTACCTCTTGAGGTCCAGAACCAAGCCTAAAATACTTGGGCTGGGCTCCTCCCCAGGTCGGCATCGTAAACATAAGAGAGGCCGGCCTTCCCAAATCTCTTCTGCGAAACTATCTGCGGTGGCAGATGTGGCATCGGGTCGACAGAAAACTATTGAGCGGGCACTTAGAGCGAATGAGCCCCGATTCAGAGTGATACCATGATTTGTCTCTCTTTTAACTGTCGGGGACTTGCCAGCCCTAAAAAACGTCTGGCTCTCAAGAGACTGATCCTTGGGTCTAAATGTGATATAATTTTTCTTCAAGAGACCCTCTGTCCCTCCGATTATGCGATCAGATGTCTTCTCTCCTATCTCCCTGGATGGCTCCTACATGGGATGGACGCCTGTGGTCGATCTGGTGGACTTCTCATTGGTATTAATCCTAAAATGCACAGACCCCTCTCGGTTTGGGGAGGAAGAGGATTCCTCGGCATGGACATCACTATGGGTGAATTAGGCCTTCCCATCAGAATCCTCAACATCTATGGACCCAATCAGAACAGGATTGAATTTTGGCAAAAGCTCCTCGCCGCTGGACATATTACTCAGAACACTATTATTGGGGGTGATTTTAATTTCTCCTTGGGTGCTGGGGAGACCTGGGGGCCAACATCTCTTGGGGATCCTATCGCGGATCAAATGACTATGCTACTTGAAGGTCATCAGCTTGTGGACATTCCTATGAATAAAAAACTACCTACTTGGCACAACCAGCGGACTGGAGAGGCAGCTTTAGGTAGGAGGCTGGACAGATACATGATGCACGAGGCGCTCATCCAGAAATTCCCCTTATACAGACAGTGGGTTAGCAATGGGGGCTTGTCCGACCATCACCCCATCCTCCTACAAATCAGTGGCAACATACCGAAACCGCGATCCCCCTACAAATTTTTTGCCGGTCATCTACAGGACCCTGCATACATCAAGATGGTTACGGATTTCTGGACTACTCAGTCACAGTTGAGGGAAGGGAGGAAAGCTTCGGACTTCTGTGACAGGCTTAAGAAGCTCAACAAATTGTCTGATACCTGGGCTAAGCAGAAGCGGAATAGAGAGGAACAGAACCTGAAGGATCTGGAAGACAGAATAGGCCTATTAACTGATGAAAGGGGAATAGGTTATCAATCGGATGGAACTAAAGCAGAACTCTGTCATCTGATTGAGGAAAAATCGAAAATCCTTAAGGAAAGAGAAGAACTCTGGCGTCTAAAGAGTCGCGCCATATGGCTCTCAGCAGGGGACAACAACACCAAATTTTTTCACAATCTTGCCAACGGCAGAAAGGCAGCCAACACTATCTGGCAACTTCCAATGGAGCCTGAAGGTTGGGCAACCACCCATCAACAATTGGCCAGGCTGGGGATCGCTCACTTTAAAGGTCTCTTCTCGGCACCAAATACAGTAAATCTCCCAGAGATCATCAGGCTCGCTGGCAACTTTCCAAGATTTGTGTCACAGGAGGATGCAGAGGATCTTTGTCAACCGGTCAGCGAACAAGAGCTTGAAAGCACGCTTAAGTGGTTTAAAAAGGACAAGAGCCCAGGACCAGACGGATGGCCAGTGGAATTCTATCTGGCTTTCTATGAAATGATGAAGGTCGACCTATTGGCAGTGGTGGAGGAAAGCAGAATCTCGGGCCATATACATCCACCCCTAAACCAGACCTTCATAGCCTTGATCCCCAAATCAGACGAGCCTTCCTCTTTCAATGACTTCCGGCCTATTTCCCTCTGTAACTGTCTCTATAAAATTATAGCCAAAATCATCGCCAATCGAATTAAGCCAATCCTATCCACACATATATCTGCTGAACAATTTGCATTCCTTAAGAACCGCCATATATATGAGGCCATTGGCACCGCTCAAGAAGCCTTACACTCCATCAAGCACAAGAACCTGAAAGGCATCTCATTGAAAATTGACCTTGCCAAGGCCTTTGACAAAGTTAACTGGCTATACTTGAAGATGTTACTCACTCACTTAGGGTTTCCTCATAATCTCATTAATTGGATCATGGGCTGCGTTACTTCAGTATCCTTTGCTATACTTATCAATGGTGCGGCCACAGCACGCTTTCACACTTCCAGGGGGATCAGACAAGGATGTCCGCTCTCACCATTACTTTTCCTCATTGTAATGGAAGGGCTGAGCAGGCTCATTGCGGAAGCCAAAAGAACAGGAGACATAAGTGGCCTTAAAATCACAGAGCAGTTTGCCCTCACTCACCTATTGTTCGTGGATGACATCTTAATTTTTCTGAATGGTAGTATCAGGGACAGCACTGCCCTCAATGATATCCTACTTCTCTTTTGTAAAGCTACGGGTATGGAAATTAACGAACTGAAATCCACCAGGTCCATGATGAACTGCTCACAGCAGGAAGCCTTACTTGCTGGCCAATTCTTCCCATTCTCAGAATGCCAGATGATAGATGGCTTTAAATATCTGGGATTTAGATTGAAGCCGGATGGATACAAAAATTCTCACTGGTTATGGCTCATTAATAAAATTGAAAGAAGGATAATGGGCTGGCAACACCGTCTATTGTCAAAAGCTGGCAGACTTCTTCTGATCAAGACGGTCCTCGAGGCCACCCCTGTTTATTGGATGTCTCTGACCTGGATCCCTAAAGGCATTATGAACAGGATTCAACAAATTTGTACCCGTTTTCTCTGGAATGGAAACAAAAAAGGAAGGGTATTTGCCTGGACCAAATGGACCACTGTGGCATTGCCAAAGCAATGGGGCGGCTGGGGATTAAAATCTCTACAGGAATTTGCACTTGCCCTTACAGCCAAACAGGGCTGGTCCCTCACCAAGATGGATAGTCTTTGGGCTAAAGTTATCCATCACAAATACATTTGGCCTTCCTGCTTCTCGGAATGGCTCCGCAGACCTACTTGGAATCAACAGGGCATATCTGTGGTCTGGCGTGCCACCCTCAAGGCGATGCCCCTCATCCGAGATAATCTACTCTGGAGGGTGGGAGATGGAGCACAGGTACGTATTGGACTCGACCCCTGGCCTGGCTCAGGCAATGCACACATATTACCCAGAGAGTTGATTCAACACCTAAATAACAGAGGCATCAAATTCTTAGCTCAGATTGGAGATCGTGAGCGCTCCACCATTTTGTCCCAAGCTTGGATTAATGACGGGTTTGGTCTGATCCCGGTGGAATGGACGGATCAGTGGAATGGATATATTCGTGCGCTAATTGAATCCCACATCAAACTGCGGGAGACGGATGATCAACTTATTTGGGCCCCTGCCAAATCAGGGATATACTCTCCCAAGCTGGGATATATCTGTCTAATGGAAGCCAGAAAACCTGCTAACTTGCTTGGCTGGTGGAAAATCGTGTGGTCGCTACAGGCGATGCCCAGGAACAGACTTCTCTTATGGAACATACTAGCAAACAAACTGCCTACAGGGGATACCCTCAAGAAACGGGCCATTGCAGGACCTTCATGGTGCATACTCTGTCACTCCAATGAAGAATCCTCGAACCATCTCTTCTTACACTGTGAGACTACTAAAGGTATCTGGCAACAAGTCACACAGATTCTGAACATCAGAATGATATGGCATGGCGAGGACACTCAGTCTGCTTGGGCAAATTGGTGGGCTGCGTTTGCCTCTGAAAAGGCCCAAAATCTCCCAGCTGTGATATCAAGTTTCATCTGGCAGAGCAGGAATGTCTGTATATTTGAGAACCGTAGAGTCGACCTTCAATTTCTCTCGACTTCTATATGTGCTGCATATAACGAAATTCCATTTGAAAGCTCACCCATCCGTACTAGAATAATTCAGCCTGAAATCATTAATATGGATATGCCTTGGGCATATTTTGACGGGGCAGCGCCGCCACATGGGTGTGGAGGAGGGATTGTTTTTTATCTTACTGGGACACATTATTTTCATTTGAGACTGGGTCTGGGACCGGGATCGAATAATTTTGCGGAGCTTATCACTTTGAGACACCTCCTATATTTTGCCCTTTCTAAACACTGCAGACAAATTCAAATTTTTGGGGATTCTAAGATTGTGATTGATTGGATAAACAATAAAACTATCTGTCATGCATATACTTTGGAACATATCTTGGAAGAAATTGTTTTTCTAAAAACACATTTTGACCAGATCACTGTTTCTCATATCTACAGGGAAAGAAATGCGACTGCTGACCAGCTTTCGAAAGAGGCGGCGGATCGGCCTATAGGTGACTGGCAGATTGATGAACATACAGCAGATGGGGTTCACAGGTTCTATCATCGTCCCTACATTGACGGTCTCTGGATAGGGGGTTTTCCCCCTCACTAGTTCCCTTATCTTCTTGGGAGCTACTTTTTGTATAGCAGAATCTGTTTTTTTGGTTTTATTGTATGGACATATAGATGTATATACTATATGGACTTGGACATACTATATTATATTTTGTATATTGGGGACTATGTATAGGGAAATTCTACTTAAGTATTTCCCCGACACTTTTGGATGATATATCCAGTTTACTACATTGTAACGTGGCTCATGCCACCCTACAGCATATGCCTCGGCATCTACAACATGTAATTACTATTAACATCTTCTTAATAGAAATTACGAACTCTATTTTCCACGGAAAAAAAAAACTTCTAGAATTATTTCTTTTATATTATCTATAACTAACTCCCATTAATTGATCTTTTTGCCTTTTTGACTACCATCCCTTAGTCAAAATTAGCCGTTAATGAAGATAGCCTTTGGAGGCTCTGCTCAGACTATTTAACATGCAAAGCTGGATCTGTTTCTTCAACTTGTCCTGACGATGAGCCACACTGGTTGGTTCGAAACGCGTCGACAAATGTCTCTCTTTATGTGATTTACGCCGAAGTTCTACTTATAAAGGTGTATTTTCATAGATCTATATTTTTATAGTATTTTTCTACCTAATTCATATACATAAAAATAACTATTTTCCTATGTTTATTTATCTTATCTATTCCTTTAAATCTTTTATCTAGCCTTGCATGTCTGGTCTCTATACACACGAATTCTGGAACTTCTCATGTTTCAAATTTATACTCTTTGATCCATTTTTTGTGCCTTTCCTTCCAAACTAAAAACTTGGAAACCCCCTCTTAGTCATTATCAAAACAAAAGGAAACACATAATTCTCTTACAAAAAAAGACACTGTCATCCTTGACTTTGACATGTTTTTCAAAGGCTGAATAATAGATCTTACCAGGAACCATCTTTATACTTCTTTTGGGCAGAAGATCTATAGTCATGTTTTGTTCTCTGTAGACATGATCAAATTGGATGCGCTGAAAGTAGCTTACCAGGTCCCTTATGCGATTCATCTAATTGGATAAAATGGGCGAATTGAACTGATTGTGCTCCTTGACCCAATCAATGATACCCTTGGCTTCACCATATACACGCAGCCTCTCAATCCCTAGCTACTTTGTAGCAGATAAAACTCCCCACAACACTATAACCTTGGCTCTATTGTTGGTGTCGATTCCTCCTTCCCACCAGAAATGATAATATATCCTGATTTATATATTATGAAAGCTCCACATCCACATTTTCTCTTTTCACATGCTCCATCGAGGGATCCCACATGGAAGACCCTCCATATGTCTTTTATTCTAATCTGCGTTTTTTTCTCCCGCTTCTTTACTGGTCCAATATTGTTGAAGTATGCCACTGCTTTTATAACATCCGCACGAACCGAAACTGATTTATGTTAAAAAATAACAATGTTTCTACTAGGCCAAATGATCCAAAATATGTAGATAGGAAGGGAGTGGTATTTCTTTTGTTTTTTATGAGAGTAGAAAATACAAGATCTCAAAGATTGAAACTAACGGCAAAATGAAAGTTTATACATTCCAAGAACCCCGTCCCAAGCCGCCTCAACATGTGAGAAAGTAAGGAACAAATGGTCCACATCTTCAGGCCCTCTATGGCATAAGATACATATGTATGGACCTGCATAGCCCCGATGCTGTAAGTTTTTCCACGTTATCGCACAATCATTCAACACCAGCCAGTTGAAACATTTTAGCTTATTTGGCAAATCCCCTTTCCAAGTGTCTTGAAACCACTTGTTTTGGTCGATTTCCTTCTCGGCTCTAGGCATTCTTCAATATATTTCCTTTACAGCCGGTTGCCCCTTTTGAACATCCCATACTATACAATCTTTGTTTGAATTGATTGAAATGCTCGCTTGTCTCAGTGGATGAAGATATGATTCCCATTCTGCGACATAAAAACCCTTAAGCCCCATTACCTCTACTGATTTTCCATCCATGTAGGACAATGTTTAAATTATGAACCTCATAGCTCCGATGAAGGGTAAAAATTCCTTTGTTATGAATGATATCAAGCAAATGAACAGATAAGGAATGGTTCCCTATCATACTCTTCATAGCATATAGACCCACTTCAATCTGGGTACCATCACCAACTTCCCATTAGGTGAAAACCATCATCCAGTGGGGATTTTTCATTATGCTACACCAGATAGCGGACATACTAGCCTTTCTTCTTGCTCCATTCGAATCCATGTTGAGAAATATTGTCCACACATATATTTTTCTTGAACAATGATGGACTAGAGGCCAATAGCAGTCATTTCCCTCCACATATTTTTTATTATCAGAGATTTATTGAAATTCGGGGTCAATGATGCCCCATACTCCCTCCTCTATCGGCCTGGCCAACACTGTCCATCTGACCAAGTGAATCTTCCCCATTTGTTTGCTACCTGTCCACAAGAATCTATCCATAATAGATTCTATCCTGTGCATAATCTCCAGACCCTTGGCAACATAAAAAGGTGCATCCAATACATTGAGATGTTTTGGAGCACTGATTTTAGTAGAATCAATTGCCCCCCCAACGTTAGCCACCTATGTTGCTACACTGCCAGTTTTTTCTCAAATCTGTTGATCAACCATTCCTAATCTTTGCTACCATACCTGTTTGGTTTAAGTCTGAATCCAAGGCACACAAAACCAAAGTCTATATGATCACATGAGATATCAAATATACTACAAATATCCCTGATTTTCAAATCCTCCTTATCACCATAAACTAGAATAGAATTATTTTTTCTCATTTGAAGTCCAGAAGCTCACCAGAGGAAGTAATGATTCTATGAATATGAATCCATTCTCCAGATTCTTTCCCCCCACCGAATAATAAGTCGTCCACAAAACACAGATGTGACACAACAATGTGCCGGTTATTCTTAGCCCATATATCGCCCCCCTGTGCCTCATATCACCCATTTTAAGGCTCAAGCAATCTATAACAAGAAGGAAAAGGAGGGGGGATAGGGCACATCCCTATAAGCCCTAAAGAATTGAGTGGGAAGTCCATTAATGATCACCACAAAGTTTGTAGTTTTGATACAAGCCATAATCCATTTTATGTTGATAGGTGACAAAACTATTTTGATTAGCACCAGCTTCAAAAACTCCCAATCCATGCAATCATAGGCTTTGATCAAGTCCACTTTAAGAAGGCATGCCTTTAATTTCCGAAATTTCATAGAATGTAACATTTCTTCTATTATGGCTATAACATCCTAATTCTGCCAACCCTCCAACAATTCGAACTGCTCATGAGTGATAAACTTTGACAACACCAGTTAAATCTTGAAAGCAATGCGTTTAGAAATAATCTTATAAACATAATTGCATAGAGAAATGGGTCGGTAATCAACAAAAGTCCTTGGGTCCTTCTTGGAAATCAAAGCTATGAAAGTGGCGTTGATGGCTCCAGAAAAAACCTTTAATTGATGAAACTAATTATAATTATAATTTAACACTACTTAATGATTTAATGTTGTCACTCTTTTGGATGTTGCAATGATTTTTTTGATTGGGAGAGGTTCTTAAGGAAAATCACAACTCGAGTGTGGTTTATGTTCCATGATCTTGAGCTTCTGATTGAATCAAATCGCCCAAGATTTTGATTAATCTAGATTTGTTAAATTCTCTATAATATCTGCTTATTATTGTATCAATGTTCTTTGGTTAAATTGTGACATAAGATTTCCAAACATAGAAAAATGTTGAAAACAATGTTAAAAGAATTAGTCATTAACACAATGATACCATAATCGGGGTTTTACCCTAGCTCATTGAGGAAAACAATGCTAAATTTGTAGTAATGTGTGCTCAAATTCACCAGGCATTTCTTGAACATCCCACATAAGTTTATAAATTTTGGCCCTACTTTATTCTTTACGAGGCTACGTTGAAAGTGTCTATAGGTACACTTCGTTGATGTCCAACGATTTATTTATGTTCTTCCTCGATTGGAAGCCATGCAAAATGTCTCTAATAACTAACTACATTGTTTTGATATAGAAGTTACCTCACTTACCAACACACTAGTTGTATACAAATGGTCTTGTTTTCCGACTTCCCATGTGGAATATTCGAGTTCATTGGTTTTTATTCTAGTTCTAAATTAAAAAGATTTGTCATTAGAGTTTACATGATTGTATGCGAAGTTTAGCTTTTCTTTTTGAAATTTATATTTTTTCCCATGCATACATGTCATCTCTCCCACTTGAGAAATAAAGCACCTTCCTTCTTTCGATGTACTCTTTAGTTTCTTAAGGTTCTTCTCCTACCTTTCTATAGGACGAGGTCATGGTGGTGTTCGTGGAAATCCTAGCGGTCGTGGTCGTGGAGATCACAATGGGGTCATGGAACTCCAAATTTAAATATGGATCCATAATATATCTATATATATGTAGGTTTAGATTAGCATTATCATCTTTATTATAGTTAAATATGACATTACTATTTACATTGTTATTATTTACATTGTAATTTTACAAGTAAAAATTCTATTTTTGGAGATGATTAAAAAATTGAGTGCATCAATTTGTAGGTTCATCAAATAGCAAGAATATTGTCCATCCTTTTTTGACGTATTTTTACAATATTTTAAATTACAATTAGGATACTTACCTCTTTTAGCTTTAAATTTCGTTACTTAAAGAGTAACATTGTTGAATCAATGAAAAAAAATCCCATTTTTATTTTTTGAAAGCTTTTAGTTTCATTTTCTATATCGGTTTTGGTTGTCTTTTAAGATTTTTAACAACCATAGTTTCCATGGCAACACAAGATTCATTATAATTGAGAATGTGTGCTACTGAGGTAGGGTTTATATTGGGTGTGGAGCCTGATTATCTTCCTGATTGTTGAGAGGTTTTTTGTTTCAGCTGCATTAGATCCTTGTTCCTAACAGGGTGACAATGCTTCTTGTTTAATCATCGCCAGGGGTGTTGAAGAAAGTGTAACTAGGTTCGATATGTACAAATGTAATTTTGATCTTTGTACTTGTCAAGAAAACGAAATATTATTTTTGTAAATTATAAGAATGAGCTTCTTGCCCATTTCATAGGTCCAGGAAAGTCAAAGAGTCAAAGTCATGTATAAAGAGCTCTTCTTGAGCCTATGTGTAAATGCATACTAGTCTAAATGGCCCTCCAGGACAAGCACAATCCTCCTGAAGATATCATCTAACAAAACGATGTAAGACACAGTCATGTCAACCTGCAAATATATATAAATGACAAGTTGGCTCAAATAATAGACACATCCATTCAATGGACACATTGGCTAATTATGGAGGACGAACTACTATAAATACCCAACTAGGGATAAAATAGCAAGAACAAAATCTCAGACAAGTCTCTGAAATATCAGGTGGGTGCGGGACAAAATCTCGGATTACTTTGTGATTTCAGATGGTACAGTAAGGTGCAGTCTCGGTGATAGTTACAGTGAATTCCTCGCATATCCCTCTGCTGTCTCAGCCTAGTTATAGGGTCATAGTAATAATATTGGCATTCATGAGGAAGGATCTCGGTGAAGTATATATCATAGACACAATCATCACTGTAATCATGATATCAATCATGATCCTAATGAAGATGAAGATCTCAATTATAATCCTAGTGAAGATAAGGTCATGATGCAGATCTCGGTGCATTGATGAAGACATGTTATCAAAGTCATGACGAAGACAAGGTAGATACCTCGTTGACATGGTGATAACCTTAGTAAGAGTGCAATTATGATTTCGGTGAAGGCACAACTATGGTGAGACAGTCATGATCTCGGTGAGTCTAGGAGAAGACCTCATGGAGATCTCAGTGGTATGGTAAATACCTCGGTGAAAGTGCAGCAATGATCTCGTAGCAATGAAGATATCAATAGTGCAATAGTGATGGCCTCAATGATGCAACAATGATGTTGTAGCAATGAAGATCTCGACAGTGCAGTAGTGATGGCATCAATGGTGCAGAAATGATGATGATCTCAATATGATAAAGAAGCGGATTGATGTCTTGGTTTTGGAGTGGCATAATAGATCAAAGGTCACGGTCTTGTTATTCGTCAATTGGAATCTCTATAAGAAGAATTTTGTGCGGGTTTTCCTTTCCAAGAGGGAGAGGTTTTGGCCCTGGCAGAAAGCCAACATTGTGTGTTCTTGTCTCTTTGTTTTTCGGTATCTATTTGATGAACTAAGAAGACACACTCTAATAATAACAAGAAGTGAATATTGTGCTAAGAAGTAAAGTTAAATACATCACAAATAGTTATCATGAAAGAAGAATCTCATTGACTACATTGGCCCTAGATTCTTCAACATGATATCAGAGCTAAGGTGATGAATTCAAAGGAAGGGAAACAAAAGAGACATACAAGGATCAATATTCAAGAAGGGCATCAAAACAAGTTTAAGGGTTTTGTCAAGATTAAAGAATCAAGTCTACAACAACAAGGTAACTCCACATCAAGAACTTATGTCTCCACATCACCATCATCAAAAGACCACCAAGACTCTCATCAATATATCTACAAAGCTATGAAACTCAAAGGACCTCAAAATGAAGATCTTATCATCTTGGAAAAGATTGAAGCAGTCCAGACCTACCCTACAAAAGAAGGCATTGCCATCTTCAAGGTTATAATCAAGCAAGGATCATCTCCTTATCCGAGAAGAAAATCATCCAAGGAAGCAACAAATCATCCCTATCAAAAGGAGCAACATTTTTATATTAAGAAAAGGCTTTCTCATTTGAAAGAAGATCATCCAAGAATAAGCCCTCATATATCTTCTTCAACCATCATCAAAGCAATCAAGGTGAATATTTCATCTTCACATGACAAGTAAGTATATTTTCAATTTATAAATTTGGTTAAATGACTTCATGATTGCAAGGACATCTATAGGTTAGATGGGTCATCAAGATTCCTTGCATGAAGAAGGAGGATATACATATTCCTCTAAGTAGCTGAAGTCATCAAAAGGTCTCTTCTGAATTCATGGAAAGGGATACTTATGAAACATCCCCATATATAGAAATATTGGAGACATCAAAGAAAAAATCACTCTCAGAAGGTTTAATGAACAATGTCACATGGAATCTGATCTTGATGAAAGTAAAAGGGTATCAAGGGATATCGGATATCTTCATAAGATCTCACCTACAAAATCTAGGAAGGAAATCATCATTATTCTAACTGATAGGCAAGGTAACAAATGTCCATGAACAAGAAGGTTACCTCATTCAACAATTTGTGGTCTCTATGCTAGACAGAGAAAGACAAGTTGATGGAAAAAGTGTTGAAGGTTAAAGGAATCAAACATGTGCAGAAAGGAAAGGAAAGGGTCCTCAAACAAAATAGAACAATGCTATGGAAATAATATAAAAAGAAATTTCATATCACTAGAAAGATGGAGGAAGCTGAAAAAAGGGACAAAGGAAAGAGGGAGTAAAATATCTATACTGTGATTGAGATGATATCCCTCACAAAAGGGCCCTATCATAAGCTCCTAAATATTTAGTTACAGATATGTCCATGATAATAAGATGCATTGTGGCATCATGGAAGCATTAGAAACAAGAGCTTGGGACATCACCATGGGAATCATGGAGGAAAAAATCCATGGTAGAAAAACATGAAGGATATAACTCTTGGGAAACTCATTGGACATTGAAGAAAAGGATGAAGTCATCTAGGGCAAGGCTCATCATAAAATATAAAAAAGAGAAACATCTGCCAAATGGGGATATACAAGATCCTCAATATTCTCTAAAGGAATCCTCATCAGAGGGTTCACTGATCTAGAGAGGAATCAAGTGTTTCATTAGGAAATCCAACTTATGGAATTTATGAGATGATGGTATGATGGCATGAGACTAAAGCAGATCAAGGGATTGAATATCTTTTCAATCAAGGAAGCTGTTGGAAGAAGCCTAGATGACCTAAAAGTAAAATTAGGTATGTATGCTTGTGTTTAATATAATAATTTCATGTCATATGGTTGCAGGTAACATGGATCATTACTTCTATTTTGAGAAGCATGATCAAGATAAATAGTATCTCCTCCTCTTAAAGGATGCAGGAATGCATAAGTCACACTAGATGAAATCAACATAATATGTCCTCATATGAAGTATGAGGGGGTTGACCACAATGAAGAAACTTTGATTGAAAGCTCTCAGGAATGGAATGTGCGAGGAAGGAAGAGGTCATGAGATATGCAAACTTGATGAAGGCAATCAACATCCAAAAAGACCAAGAATATTTGACTAGGAAATCTCTCGGAAAGATATGAAGATTCTGATGGAAGTTTGAAAAAGATGGAGACCCTTGACTATGGATATCTTTGGGAGATGTGATGCAAGAACATTTGGCTTAGAAATATCATTGTATTCTAGTAGACATAGGGGTTCTTGTGTTTCAATGAAGTTGGTTTACTATGCATCAAATTAATGTAATTCTAATGTTTTTGAGTGATTTTATGAGAGTAGGATCTAATTAAGTATTGAGAGGCATATTGTCAATGTTCTCGAATGAAGGGGAACATGAGAGAATCAGGATAGTTGAGAGTTCATAGGGATTGATAGATTTGGAAATTAATTGTAGTTCTTAAATTAAGAATTAGTTCATGATTTATGGGATTGAGAGGATTCTTAGGGTTTAGGTGAAATTATTAAGGATCTGAACCGAAATGAGTTACAAAACCTTTTGTATAAATGTAAGCCTAAAAGGCATAGAGAGAGTTAGTTAGTTAGTTATTTAGTTAAAGAGTCAAAGATTAGATAGAGTTTGATTGTAAGCCTACGGGTAGATAGGGAAACAAAGGCCACTGTTGAGATTGCAACAAGATGATGGAGCTTAGTGAAAAGAGTCACCTTCACTAAGTGGGCCCGCAGGCAAATTATGGCGCAAGTTCTATTTTTGATCACAGTGTGGATGATCACAGTGTGAGTGATCACAACGTGGGTGACCGAAGTGTGGGTGACCACAGTGTGGGTGATCAAAGTCTATTTTTAGACTGGCTGTCAAAAATAGAAAAGTCAAATATTATTGTCTCATAATAATATTTGGACTATAAACTTGATCTTATTCCCTTGGAGCACTTCAGTTTGAGCTACAGATGTGGCCCACGCAACTGTCAGAAGGAAGTACACTTTTCTTATGAGTCAGTTGAGTTGTTGCATGCAAGACTTCAGTTAGAACTCAATCAGTTGAGTTTGGTGGAGTTGATTGTGGAGTTGATGGAGTTGTGTTCAGTTTGACTTGGTTAAACTAGTTGTAGTTAGTCTAACTGAAAATAGAATAATGATGAGTTGTTAAACTAATTATTAACTCATAATACAACTATAGAATACATCAGTTAACTCAGTTGAATGTCAGTGCATGTTCAGTTCAGCAGGGACAGGTGTTAGAGAATCAGATTGCTATCAGTTGTGACTATAGTTGTGCATCAGATCTTGCACAATCAAGGGATTGAGTATGCCAATGAGTTTGCTCATGTATTTTCCCAGTTTGTAGCTTTTGCTCACGTCTTACACATTGTGAGTGATTCTTTGGAGGTGAAATACGAGTTTGGTAGACCATTCTCATTTATTCTTGAGCAGGTATTGAGCAGTGGAGGCAGGCAAGCAGTGGAATAGATTTGGAGATCAGATCTTAGCTGTATTGTGTGTAACAGGTGGAGCTGGTACTGGATTTCTTGTGATAAGCATTGTACTTTGTAATGTTACATGGTCTCAATCATTAATATACAGATAGTGTGGGGTTTTTAGCGAGATGCTTTCCCCGGGTTACATACTGTGTTAATGTGTGAATGCTCTTGATGTTTTATTGTTATTGATGCTGCTATATTGATGATCAACGTAGAGGAGCTTATGTATTGTGTATGTATTCCGCAATAGTATATGATCAGGATAATCTCTGTTGAATATGTGTTAAATTATTCAAAATTTCTACATGGTATCAAAGCTAGATGATTTGTAGAAAAAGTTTCTACATGGTATCAGAGCTGTTGATCATCAGATCTACTATTCAGGAAGTGTTTACATTCTATTTCTTCAGGCAGAGTCTGTAATCAGGCCAGGTAGCCTCTGGATTCATCCTTCCTTTGGAAGGTGAGATATCCGGTGAATGCCCATACAGTCAATCTCTGTACGAGAAATATTGTGTTCTCATGAATCTGAGATCCGAGGCAGTTGAGTTGGTTGCTGGTGGAATTTGAATTTGCAGCAGTGTTTTCTTGGTGACAACGCAGTAATGTATTTCAACGGATTGTGATTGGAGTATGATCTTGAGGGCAGCTCAAACTATATTGCATGGAAGGACAGGATGGAGGTAGTATTGGATGATAACGGGCTGAAGGAGTTCATAGATATGGATATCCCAAAGCCTACTGATGCTGCTGAGGCGAAAGTTTGGCAAAAGAAGACTACAAAATGTCGAAGGATTCTGTTGGAGGGCGTGAAGGATCACATTGTGTCCAGCCTCCATGGAAAGGATACTCCATATTTGATGTGGAAATCATTAACAAAATTATTCCAAAGCAAGAGCGATCAGAGGAAGCTGGCGCTCAAAGATAAACTTAGAAACATCGAATGCGAGAAGGGTGACAGTATTCCCAAGTATCTCACGAAGTTCACTCAGTGTCGAGATGAGCTGGGAAGTGTGGGGGTTACTGTCGATGATGAGGACTTGGTGAGCTTGGCTCTCCTTGGTCTTCTGAAGAGTTGGCATTCCTATCAGGACTTTATCAATGGTCAGGAGAAATTGCCAGGATGGGAAAGACTATGGTAAGATCTTGTGTAGGAGGAGATCAGGCGGAGTACCAGGGACGGATCTTCGTCAAAGGGAGCTGATGAAGAGAATTGTGCTTTGGCTGCCAATGCAAAGAAAGGGAAGAGCAAGAAAGATTCTCAGTCTGGTGCGAAAGGCAAGAAGAAGGATATGTCCAAGGTGAAGTGTTTTCACTGTCACCAGCACGGACACTATGCCACTAATTGTCCGCAGAAGAAGAAGAACAGCAGGCTGCTGGATCTTCAGCAGGAGAGGCTCTAGCCTCACAGTTTGAGCTTGATTTTTCATTGATCGCGTGCTTGGTTTCAAGTGTGATGGGATCAATGTGGTTCTTGGACAGTGGTGCGTCTTTTCACATGACGGGAGATAGAGATTTGTTCTCTGATCTGGAGGACAAAGATCTTGGAGTGCATATCGAGATGGGCGATGATGGTAGATACAATACGACCGGTATTGGTACCATTTCCTTTGAGAGGGAGTCTGGTAAACCCTTCGTATTGAAGGAAGTCATGCATGTTCCAGGATTGACGAAGAATCTCATCTCAGTGGCGATGTTAGAAGACAAGGGGTATGATGTTGTTTTTAGCGAGGGAAAGGCTTTCCTGCGCAGCAAGACAACTGGTGAGACCCGGAAGATAGGGGTTCGAGTGAGGAACCTTTATGAGTTGCATGTAGATGGATGCGCAGTAGTGGCGGGCAAGGCAGAAGGATTGGTGAGCCGGGATGATGGCGAGTTTTGGCACAGGAGATTGGGTCACCTTCACCATGGAGCCTTCAAGATACTGCAGCAGATCACTACAGGGCTTCCTAAAGGCACACTTGCACAATCAGATCAATGTAAGGGGTGTACTTTGGGGAAGTTTGTGAAAGCCACCTTTCACGAGAAGGATAGTCGCGCCACGACAATCCTTGAGAGAATTCACACAGACGTGTGTGGACCTTTCTCAGTTGCTTCGACAACAAAACACAGGTATTATGTGATTTTTGTTGATGATTTCTCTCGTAAGTGCTGGATCTTCTTCATGTAGAAGAAGAGCGAGACATATTCAAAGTTCTGTGAATTCAAAGCACTGGTCGAGAAGGAGTCGGGGAAGAAGGTGAAGGCTCTTAGGAGCGATAATGGTGGTGAATACATCTCGGACGAGTTCAAGGATTTCTGCAAGACAGAAGGGATTCGTAGAGAGCTCATAGCTCCCCATAACCCACAACAGAACGGGGTAGCTGAGCGGAAGAACAGAACGATTGTGGGTGCTGCACGGGCAATGTTGCATCATCAGGGCCTACCCCTTCACTTGTGTGCGGAAGCATGCAATACAACAATTTATGTGCAGAACCGTTGTCCTCATAGGATACTTGGCATGAGTACACCTGAGGAGACTTATTCTGGTAAGAAGCCTGATCTTTCTCATTTGAGGATTTTTGGTGCTAACGTTTACATGCATGTGACGAAGGATGTCAGGAAGAAGTTGGAGCCGACCGCAGAGGTTGGGATATTTGTGGGGTACATTGATACGCCCCACAACTATCGTGTGTATTTTCCAGACAGTGGTAAAACTTTTGTGCGATGGGATATAAAATTTCAGGAGGAGAAAGCCATGAAGTGTTCGCTTGAGAGGGAGCTACACTTGCATGCAGATGAGGAGCTATTAGTTCCTAAGGATGAGCTTCAGGACGTGGATCAGCCACAGGACGAGGTTCATGGAGTGGAAGAGACCACTCATCCAGCGCCAACCATCAGAGGGCAAAAGCGCTTGACAGAAGCTAAGCGACTGGCTCAAGATGCAGAGAAAGTTGTAGGACCACCTACAGCCCAATGCAGGCAGAGACAGTCACCTGATCGGTACACTGGATACATGGCTCTGATGAGCAAGTGTGTTGTGAATGAGCCATCCTCTTTCAAGGAAGCTGTGGAGGATTCCGCATGGGTAGACGCCATGGTGGAAGAGTATGATTCTATTGTCAGAAATAGTGCATGGGAGATTGTTCCTAAACCGGAAGGGAAATCAGTGGTGAGTTCGAGATGGATCTACAAGGTCAAGCAGGCAGATGACGGGAGTGTGGAGAAGTACAAGGCAAGATTTGTTGCCCGAGGCTTTTCACAGATAGAGGGGATCGATTATGAGGAGACCTTTGCACCTGTCGCAAGGTATTCTTCCATACGGACGATTCTTACTCTCTTAGCGCAGATGGGATGGCACATTCATCAGATGGATGTGAAGACTGCATTCCTCAATGGAGTGATTGAGGAGGAGGTGTACATTGAGCAGCCCGAAGGCTTTGAGGTCTTCAACATCGAGTCGCGTGTGTGCAGGCTCAAGAGAGCGCTGTATGGGTTGAAGCAAGCACCACATGCTTGGTACACACGGATAGACAACTATTTCACAGGACTTGGATTCTCCAAGAGCGAGGTGGATCCTAACCTATACTAGATTGTGGTGGAGGGTAAGTTGCTTATCATTGTACTGTATGTTGATGATTTGATTCTAACGGGTGATGAGCTGTTGATACTGTAATACAAGAAGGATCTTGCTACAGAGTTTGAGATGAAGGACTTGGGCCTCCTTCACTATTTCCTAGGATTGGAAATATGGCAGCGCAGTGGTGGACTGTTTGTTTCTCAGGGCAAGTATGCTCGGGAGATACTGGAGAAGTTCAACATGCATGGCTGTAAGCCTATTGATACTCCTCTTCCTGGAGGTTGGAGGAAGGAGGATGCCACTTCGGGAGAAGAAGTGGATGCCACTGTTTATCAACAATTGGTGGGGTCGCTGATGTATTTGGTCAATACATGACCTGATATATTCTATGCAGTTAACCAGCTTTCACAAGCTATGGTTAAGACTACCAAGCTCTTCTGGAAGGCGGGCAAGCATGTATTGCGCTACTTGAGAGGCACATCAGGATATGGTTTGTGGTATAGACAAGAGGATGAGGTGAAGCTATGTGGCTTCACGGATGCAGTTTGGGCAGGGAGCCCAATGGACAAAAAGAGCACATCAGGAGGGGTCTTCAGTATTGGATCGACAACAGTTTCTTGGTACAGCAGGAAGCATAGATCCGTGGCACTCAGTTCAGCGGAGGCCGAGTATATGGCAACAAGTTTGGCTACATGCGAGGCTATATGGATGAGGAAGATCCTGGTTGGTTTGTTCGGTTCTCATTTGGATCCTACTGTGATTTACTGTGATAACCAGAGTTGCATTAAACTCTCGGCTAATCCTGTATTTCATGATAGATCTAAGCATATTGGCATCAGGTACCATCATATCAGAGATTGTGTGCAGCGGAGGATCATGTTGCTTTCATACATTGCAACGGAGGATCAGGATGCTGATATTCTGACGAAGGCTCTCACTAGGAGAAAATTCGAGTACCACCGAGGCAGGATAGGGGTTGCTGATAATCCATATCTTATTGAGAGGGAGGGTTGAGATTGCAACAAGATGATGGAGCTTAGTGAAAAGAGTTGCCTTCGCTAAGTGGGCCCACAGGAAAATTATGGCGCAAGTTCTATTTTTGATCACAGTGTGGATGATCACAGTGTGAGTGATCACAGTGTGAGTGATCACAATGTGGGTGACCAAAGTGTGGGTGACCACAGTGTGGGTGATCAAAGTCTATTTTTAGAATGGCTGTCAAAAATAGAAAAGTCAAATATTATTGTCTCATAATAATATTTGGACTATAAACTTGATCTTATTCTCTTGGAGCACTTCAGTTTGAGCTACAGATGTGGCCCATGCAGCTGTCAGAAGGAAGTACGCTTTTCTTATGAGTCAGTTGAGTTGTTGCATGCATGACTTCAGTTAGAACTCAATCAGTTGAGTTTGGTGGAGTTGATTGTGGAGTTGTGTTCAGTTTGACTTGGTTAAACTAGTTGTAGTTAGTCTAACTGCAAATAGACTAATGATGAGTTGTTAAACTAATTATTAACTCATAATACAATTATAGAATACATCAGTTAACTCAGTTGCATGTCAGTGCATGTTCAGTTAAGCAGGGACAGGTGTTAGAGAATCATATTGCTATCAGTTGTGACCATAGTTGTGCATCAGATCTTGCACAATCAAGGGATTGAGTATGCCAATGAGTTTGCTCATGTATTTGTCCAGTTTGTAGCTTCTACTCACGTCTTACACATTGTGAGTGATTCTTTGGAGGTGAAATACGAGTTTGGTAGACCATTCTCATTTATTCTTGAGCAGGTATTGAGTAGTGGAGGCAGGCAAGCAGTGGAATGGATTTGGAGATCAGATCTTAACTGTATTGTGTGTAACATGTGGAGCTGGTACTGGATTGCTTGTGATAAGAATTGTACTTTGTAATGTTACATGGTCTCAATCATTAATATACAGATAATGTGGGGTTTTTAGTGAGATGCTTTCCCTGGGTTACATACTGTGTTAATGTGTGAATTCTCTTGATGTTTTATTGTTATTGATACTGCTATATTGATGATCAACGTAGAGGAGCTTATGTATTGTGTATGTATTCCGCAATTGTACATGATCAGGATAATCTCTGTTGAATATGTGTTAAATTATTCAAAATTTCTACAACCACTGATATTGGAAATTAGGCCTAAGAGAAGAAATTGTGTAAATACTTGTTTACGAATATATAAATTCGATTTCAAACCTGTGTAGAGTACATATGTGATTAAATTGTAATTATTTATAAACGAAGTGTTTTTGCATAAGATATGTGTGTGAAAACAAAATCGAGAAGGACAGAGCGCCGAGATGTAGAAATTTCTCTATTGATCAGTTATCTCTAATACCATGTAGAAATTCTGCAAATTCTCTACAAATCTCGCTCTAAGATTATGTAGAAAATTTGACTGTAGATTAACCCGATAATGCAATATAACTAAAGAATAATACTATAATCTACTTCTACTATCAATTTGCTTTGCGGAAGTTTAATGATTGAGCAAGATCGAGATGAACAATATAACCAGAAGAAGAAGAATCAATGCACATGAAACACAGAAAATACTCAGGGGAAAGCCTCAGCTAAAAACCCTACTATCTGTATTATCATACAAGGTGGAAATACATAGGAATTATACAAAGCCTTAGCTCTCACAGCTAGCCATCTCTCAGTACAATCCTCACGGGAAATCCTGGCTTCTCTCAAGCCTTCTCCTCTGCCCTCCAAGCTCCTATTTCCTTGTGCTGTTCCTAGTGGATGATTCTCCTCCACCCAGTGGAACACTGTTCTCACACACTGCTCTAACACACTGTCAGAATTGTGCAATCCTCAAGGAACCTTTTTCATTCTGCATGCATGAGTTTCTTTTATAGGAAAACACATGCAACTGATGGTACACTATCCTTGACATTTAGCTCAACTGGATCTTTCTCATAATAGACATGCATGCGTTTCTAATGAGGGAATCTTCAGTTATCTGGAGTACACTAGTTGAGTGCATGCATGCGTCAACTGACTAATAACTCACAATTAGTTCCTCAAACAATTTGGAACTAATTTAACTGGACTTAACTCAATAAACCGAGTCAACTAATTGCAACTCAAATATAACTCAATCTTATCTCCTTAATTAAGGGATAATCTCCTTAATTTAAGGGATAGCTCTTGCATTGCTTAAAAAAGACTTCTAACTTGAATTTCTCCAACTAATTAATCCATGATGAATTAATTAATTATTCCAAGACACTGGTGAGACTAAATTCAATTTTAATTCACAATTTTAATTCAAGGACAAATTAAAATTAGAATATTCTGGATTCTATTTTTGTCATTTCTTGTTTCTATTTTCAACACTTCCTCTCAACAAGAAAGGAATTCAACTCGATCCCGATCATGAACCTTTGGAATGTTATGAATGCAACACTTCTCTCTAGTGTTGTTGCTCCAACAACTCCAGAAACAAGAAAAACATCCTACCTGAATCAATATGATGCATCTGTCATCAAAGTCTCTGACTGCTATTGCCTCTGTCAACTGAAAAATTTGCGCTCCTGTTGACTCGGCCTTTCTGCACTGTTGTCAATCCTTCTTTGTGCTCTTCAGTATCTGATTGCTCTAGCCTCTGTCACTTTGATCTCTGACTACTTCAATCCCACTGATTCCTCCCGCTACTATGTACTTTGGGCTTCCGTAGCAAGGTACAATCCATGAGATAAAACCTCTCAATGGACCCTACCCAATTTCACCCTTCTTGGTACTATCACTTCACATCGCCCCACGTCACACCATGAGGTATGGATGCATGTGATCCCTCTGCCCACTTGGATCGACTTCCCCCCCTAATGGAGGTATCTGAATGAGTGGATCTCTTCGCTCGGTCTCTTCTCTGCTTTTCCAATTGTGGCTCCTCCACAATTATCTGAGACTTCTTCTAGGACTTCATGTTGAGAGGTAATTTACTCTTCCTCTCAACCACCAAGTCTCTAATATTTTCCTTTCTCCTCAAGGCTTTGCATGCATCTTGAACCTCAAGAGCATACAGGTTCTTAACTCGTGAACCAATATGTTTCACCTATCTCGTGGTGATGTGTCTAAGGAAAACCTTTCCCTTACTAAAGACAACATCATAGTCTTTGTCCTCCAACATCATGACCGATACCAAGTTCTTCTTCAATCTAGGCACGTACTTCACATCTGTCAAGGTGATAGGAGCTCCATGCTCCCTCTGAAAAGCAACCATGCCCACTTCTGAAACACTATACCTTTCATCTACACCCATCTCTATGCGCATCTTGAGGTCTTTCTCCTCCAAAGTACTGAATAAACTTTTATCACCGTTCATGTGGAATGAGGCTCCATTGTCAATATACCAGACACAACCCATCATCGATGACACCATGCATGTGATGATGGTAAAGTCCATTTCAAACTGAGAGGCTAATGCCTCACCTTCCAATCCTACCGAGGATCCCTTCTTGGACTTCTCTGATGGGCAATTAGTCGCATAATCTCAATTTAAGTATGATATGAATTTGATTTGCACCTGCAACCCCGAACTTCAAACCTCTAATTCTATTCTCCATATACTGTTCACAGCTCCGATAAATCAGGCTCCGATACCATGTATAAATTTCTCTATTGATCAACTAGCTCTGATGCCCTGTAGAAATTCTGTAAATTCTCTACAAATTTCGCTCTAAGACTATGTAGAAAATCTGACTGTAGATTAACTCGATAATGAAATATAACTAAAGAAAAATACTATAACCTACTTCTACTATCAATTTGCTTTGCGGAAGCTTAAATATTGAGCAAGATCGAGATGAATAATATGTCCAGAAGAAGAAGAATCAAACATGAAACACATAAAATACTCAGGAGAAAGCATTAGCTAAAAAGAACACTATCTGTATTATCATACAAGGTGGAAATACATAGGAATTATACAAAGCCTTAGCTCTCACAGCTAGCCATCTCTCACTACAATCCTCACAGATGCTCACAGGAAATCCTAGCTTCTCTCAAGCCTTCTCCTCTGCCCCCAAGCTCCTATTTCCTTGCGCTATTCCTAGTGGATGATTCTCCTCCTCCCAGTGGAACACTGCTCTAACACACTGTCAGAACTGCACAATCCTCAAGGAATATTTTTCCTTCTGCATGCATGAGTTTCCTTGATAGGAAAACACATGCAATTGATAGTACACTGTCCTTGACATTTAGCTCAACTGGGTCTTTCTCAGAATAGACATGCATGAGTTTTTGATGAGGGAATCTTCAGTTATCTGGAACACACTAGTTGAGTGCATGCATGCATCAACTGACTGATAACTCACAATTAGTTCCTCAAACAATTTAGAATTAATTTAACTGGAATTAACTCAATAAATTGAGTCAAATAATTACAACTCAATCTTATCTCCTTAATTAAGGGATAATCTCCTTAATTTAAGGGATAACTCTTGCATGACTTCAGAAAGACTTCTAACTTGAATTTATCCAACTAATTAATCCATAAGTAATTAATTAATTATTTCCAAGCAACTCGTGAGAATAAATTCGATTTTAATTCACAATTTTTAATTCAACGACAATTTTATCATTCTTGTTGCTATTTTCAACACTCCCTCTCAACAAGAAAGGAATTCAACTCGATCTCAATTGTGAACCATTAGAATGTTATGCATGCAACACTTCTCTCTAGTGTTGTTGCTCCAACAACTCCAGAACAAAAAACATCCAACCTGAATCAATATGATGCATCTGTCATCAAAGTCTCCAACTGCTATTGCCTCTGTCAACTGAAAACTTTGTGCTCATGTTGACTCTGCCTTTCTACACTGTTGTCAATCCTTCTCTGCACTCTTGAATATCTGACTACTTTAGCCTCTGTCACTTTGATCTCTGATTGCATAAATCCCACTAATTCCTCCCACTACTATGTACTTTGGGGTCCCGTAGCAAGGTAAAATCCATGAGATAAAACCTCTCAATGGAACCTGCCCAATTTTAGCCTTCTTGGGACTATCACTTAACATTGCCCCACCTCACACCTGGAGGTATAGCTGCATGTGATCCCTCTGCCCACTTGGATCTAATTCCCCCCCTAATGGAGGTATCTGCATGAGTGGATCTCTTCACTCGGTCTCCTCTCTGCTTCTCCAATTGTGGCTCCTACACAATTGTCTGAGACTTCTTCTGGTACTGCATGTTGAGAGGTAATTTACTCTCCCTCTCAACCACCAAGTCTCTAATATTTTCCTTGCTCCTCAAGGATTTGCATGCATCTTGAACCTCAAGATCATATAGGTTCTTAACTCGTGAACCGATTTGTTTCACCTGTCTCGTGGTGATGTGTCTAAGGAAAACCTTTCCCTTACTAAAGAAAACATCGTAGCCTTTTTCCTCCAACATTGCAACCAATACCAAGTTCTTCTTCAATCCAGGCACATACTTCACATCTGTCAAGGTGATAGGAGCTCCATGCTCCCTCTGAAAAGCAACCATGCCACTCTTGAAACAATATACCTTTCGTCGACACCCATCTCTGTGCGCATCTTGAGGTCTTTCTCCTCCAAGGCGTTGAATAAAATTTTATCACCAGTCATGTGGAATAAGGCTCCACTATCAATATACCAGACACAACCCATCATCAATGACGCCATGCATGTGATGAGCGTAAAGTCAATTTCAAACTGAGAGGCTAATGCCTCACCTTCCGATCCTACCGAGGATCCCTTCTTAGACTTCTTTGATGGGAAATTAGTCACATAATGTCCCATCTCAATTTAAGTATGATATGAATTCAATTTGCATCTGCAACCCCGAACTTCAAACTTTGAATTCTCTTCTTTGTATACTATTCATAGCTCAAATAAACCTGGCTCCGATACCATGTAGAAATTTTTCTATTGATCAGCTAGTTCTGATACCATGTAGAAATTTTTTTATTGATCAGCTAGCTCTGATACCATGTAGAAATTCTTCAAATTCTCTACAAATCTTGCTCTAAGACTATGTAGAAAATATGACTGTAGATTAACCTGATAATGCAATATAACTAAAGCAAAATACTATAACCTACTTCTACTATCAATTTTATTTGCGAAAGCTTAAATATTGAGCAAGATAGAGCTGAACAATATAACCAGAAGAAGAAGAATCGATGCACATGAAACACAAAAAATACTTAGGGGAAAGCCTCAGCTAAAAACCCCACTATTTGTATTATCATACAAGTTGGAAATACATAGGAATTATACAGCTGGCTCTCACAGCTAGCCAGCTCTCAGTACAATCCTCATAGATGTTCACATGAAATCTTGGCTTCTCTCAAGCCTTCTCCTCTGCCCTCCAAGCTCCTCTTTCCTTGTGCTGTTCCTAGTGGATGATTCTCCTCCACGTAGTGGAACACTGCTCTCACACACTGCTCTAACACATTGTCAGAACTGTGCAATCCTCAAGGAACCTTTTTCCTTATGCATGCATGAGTTTCCTTTATAGGAAAACACATGCAACTGATAGTACACTGTCATTGACATTTAGCTCAACTGGGTCTTTCTCAGAATAGACATGCATGAGTTTCTGATGAGGGAATCTTCAGTTATCTGGAGTACACTAGTTGAGTGCATGCATGCATCAACTGACTAATAACTCACAATTAGTTCCTCAAACAATTTGGAACTAATTTAACTGGACTTAAGTCAATAAACCGAGTCAAATAATTACAACTCAAATATAACTCAATCTTATCTCCTTAATTAAGGGATAATCTCCTTAATTTAAGGGATAACTCTTGCATGACTTCAGAAATACTTCTAACTTGAATTTATCCAACTAATAATCCATAATGAATTAATTGATTATTTCCAAGCAGCTGGCGAGACTAAATTTGGTTTTAATTCACAAATTTAATTCAAGGACAAATTAAATTGGAATATTCTGGATTCTATTTTTATCATTTTTTGTTGCTATTTTCAACACTCCCTCTCAACAAGAAAGGAATTCAACTCGATCCTGATCGTGAACCTTTGGAATGTTATGCATGCAACAGTTCTCTCTAGTGTTGTTGCTCCAACAAATCCAGAAACAAAAAAAACATCCAACCTGAATCAGTATGATGCATCTGTCATCAAAGTCTCTGACTAGTATTCCATCTGTCAACTGAAAACTTTGCGCTCCTATTGAA
Organism: Pinus tabuliformis; assembly: GCA_031772625.1. Classification (NCBI taxonomy): domain Eukaryota; kingdom Viridiplantae; phylum Streptophyta; class Pinopsida; order Pinales; family Pinaceae; genus Pinus; species Pinus tabuliformis. The sequence goes on from CM062813.1 coordinate 826,435,371, forward strand.
TATGCCTTTCTACACTGTTGTCAATCCTTCTATGTGCTCTTCAGTTTCTGACTGCTCTAGCCTCTATCACTTTGATCTATGACTGCATCAATCCCATTGATTCCTCCCGCTACTATGTACTTTGGGCTCCCGTAGCAAGGTACAACCCATAAGATAAAACCTCTCAATGGACCCTGCCCAATTTCAACCTTCTTGGGACTATCACTTCACATCGCCCCACCTCACACCTGGAGGTATGACTACATGTGATCTCTCTACCCACTTGGATCAAAGTTCCCCCCTAATGGAGGTATCTGCATGAGTGGATCTCTTCACTCGGTCTCCTCTCTGCTTCTCCAATTGTGGTTCCTCCACAATTATCTGAGACTTCTTCCAGGACTGCATGTTGAGAGGTAATTTACTCTCCCTCTCAACCACCAAGTCTCTAATATTTTCCTTGCTCCTCAAGGCTTTGCATGCATCTTGAACCTTAAGAGAATATAGGTTCTTAACTCATGAACCGATCTGTTTCACTTGTCTCATGGTGATGTGTCTAAGGAAAACCTTTCCCTTACTAAAGAAAACATCGAAGCCTTTGTCCTCCAACATCGCGACCAATACTAAGTTATTCTTCAGTCCAGGCACATACTTCACATCTGTTAAGGTGACAGGAGCTCCATGCTCCCTCTGAAAAGCAACCGTGCCCAGTTCTGAAACACTATACCTTTCGTCGACACCCATCTCTATGCGCATCTTGAGGTATTTCTCCTCCAATGTACTGAATAAACTTTTATCACTGGTTATGTGGAATGAGGCTCCACTGTCAATATACTAGACACAAACCATCATTGGTGACACCATGCATGCGATGAGAGTAAAGTCCATTTCAAATTGAGAGGCTAATGCCTCACTTTTCGATCCTACCGAGGATCCCTTCTTGGACTTCTCCGATGGGCAATTAGTCGCATAATGTCCCATCTCAATTTAAGTATGATATGAATTCGATTTGCACCTGCAACCCTGATCTTCAAACTTCAAATTCTCTTCTCTGTATACTGTTGACAGCTCCAATAAACCTGGCTCCGATACCATGTATAAATTTCTCTATTGATCAACTAGCTTTGATACCATGTAGAAATTTTGCAAATTCTCTACAAATCTTGCTCTAAGACTATGTAGAAAATCTGATTGTAGATTAACCCGATAATGCAATATAACTAAAGCAAAATGCTATAACCTACTTCTACTATCAATTTTATTTGTGGAAGCTTAAATATTGAGCAAGATAGAGCTGAAAAGTATAACCAGAAGAAGAAGAATCAATGCACATGAAACATAGAAAATACTCAGGGGAAAGCCTTAGCTAAAAACCCCACTATCTGTATTATAATACAAGGTGGAAATACATAGGAATCATAGGAATTATACAAAGCCTCAACTATCCAGCTCTGAGTACAATCCTCATAGATGCTCACAGGAAATCCTGGCTTATCTCACGCCTTCTCCTCTACCCTCCAAGCTCCTATTTCTTTACACTGTTCTTAGTGGATGATTCTCTTCCACCCAGTGGAACACTGCTCTAACACACTGTCAGAACTGCGCAATCCTCAAGGTACCTTTTTCCTTCTACATGCATGAGTTTCCTTTATAGGAAAACACATGCAACTGATAGTACACTGTCCTTGACATTTAGCTCAACTGGGTCTTTCTCAAAATAGACATGCATGAGTTTCTGATGAGGGAATCTTCAGTTATCTCGAGTACACTAGTTGAGTTCATGCACGCATCAACTGACTGATAACTCACAATTAGTTCCCAAAACAGTTTGGAACTAATTTAACTGGACTTAACTTAGTAAACTGAGTCAACTAATTAAAACTCAAATATAACTCAATCTTATCTCCTTAATTAAGGGATAATCTCCTTAATTTATGGGATAGCTCTTGCATGACTTCAAAAAGACTTCTAACTTGAATTTGTCCAACTAATCAATCCATAATGAATTAATTAATTATTTCCAAGTAGCTGGTGAGACTAAATTCGATTTTAATTCACAATTTTAATTCAAGGATAAATTAAAATTGGAATATTCTAGATTCTATTTTTATCATTTCTTGTTGCTATTTTCAACACGAGACATCATACATAGAAAATTGGAGGTTAAATAGTTCCAATGATGGACTATAATTAAGCTCAGGAAGGAATCAAATGGAAGATCAACGACGTAGAAAGAATTAAACATTAAAGCACGGAAACCGTCGGATTGGCCAGATTGATGGATAACAACAATGGAAGAGGAATGGCAGAGAGTAAACTACGTGTTAGCATTAAGGGTTAATACTGAGATTAAGTGCTAAACGTTTGGTTAAGCATCTTCCTTAAAGGTTTTGATTTGAGCACGTGGGCCATTTTTCAAAGGCGGAAGTGGTATCTCACACGGCCTAATGGCTGTAAGTGTTATTTCAAAATTCTACGCAATAAAACGTGGAGGCGCCATGTAGTACAACAAAACAAATTTTCTTGCGTGCTTCCAAAATTTTATCGGTCGTGCTAATTGGAGCGCGATATCCGTTGGATCGTGTGAGATTGATCAACTATGGAGATTTGGGCGCACAAAAGAGGAGTGGGTGAGCGATAGCCATTGGATGGGACGAGGCAGATCAACGGTGTAGATTTGAAGCACAGGTTGAGCATCGGTAAATGTGCAAAGTCATGTGAATCGGAAAAATGGTAAAGTAATGAAGAGTTAAATGGTTTATCTGTAATATCTATTATACAAGAGTTATAATAGAAATAAAGCAAAACAAATATATTATGGGTTAAGTTAAGTTTAACCAAAGTCTAAAGACCATGGTGTGGTTGATAAGCGCGGGTAATAAGAGTTAACCAAAGATATTGAAGGGTCATATAGTTTTCGCTCAAAGGTTTATTAGAGCTTAGACTTTGGATAATTAAATCAAACGTTTCCACATAGAGTTAGTGAAGGAACATTAAACCTTGATTTAAGAGATTTTTTCCTAAGTATGAGATGGAATTTCTTGGGACATGAATATGACATGCATTTGTATGCATACTGTGGATATTTGCGGCTAATACTGCATCATTTGGTATCAGAGCTGGTCAAAGCTCTTTTTAATTAAAGAAGAATTGTGCAGAGTGCAAGTGTGATTGCGAAAGAAAGAGGAGATTAGGTTATTTGAATCTGGTATGTAGAAGGCATGACATAAGATGAGAGTAAGTGATACTCTTAAGAAGAGAATGTAGAAGCATAAAGAAATCACAACGCTGTTTGTTTTATTGAGGAAAATGGAGATTCACTCGAATGTGAAGAGTGGACGACGTCTGCTTGTGAAATCATACAGGTATTTTTTTATTTAACTCTGGTTTGAGTTTTGCAGGTTAAATACAAAGTAAAGATTGATAGAAGCAGATAGACAAGGGAAGTTGTATGTGTTCTAAAGAACAAAGTGAATGAAAGATTGGAAAAAAAAAGTGACAGTGAACTTGAAGAATCTGACTGAAGGTTAGGCAGAGAGGACAAGAGTGTTCTCAAAAGGAAGCTGAGAAGAAGCATTTTAAAGTGGCCATAGAAATTTGGCAGCAACAAGATTTTGAAAGCTGGGAATGATCTTTGTTTTAAATATCATTGATGTGTAGGTAACAATAATTAGTGAAGCATATTAGCAAGAAGATCACAGCCTGAAGAGCAGTGATGAAGGAAGTCGGTAAGGGTTTTTGAGAGAGAGTGGCCAGAACCTAGTATTTAATTTATGTTTGAAATACAAGAGGATAATTGTGTTCTCAAAAGTGCAGATGAGTTGAATTCTAGAGCATGGAGTGCTCATATGGTTCCAAAGGAGAGAACCAGAGAGATGCCAAAAGACTGAGCTTAGAGGAGAGAAGCTTAGTGAGGTATCATGCAGTAGGGAGGAATTACTATGGCAGAGACTTGTGCAGCTAATAGTGATCCAAGTGGATATTGGTGGCCACCCGCCAAGTCCACCTGGACCGCCACCATTGTTTCTTTCAGCTTTTCAGTTTCCTTAATTGTAGCACAATTTACTATTTTTAGCAGTTTTTCGGGTCTTGAACTTCTGAAGCTGTTTTGAGACCCTAAACAATGTTTTTTGGGAAAACTGGGAGCAACATGGGACCATAGACTAATGTTGCTCTTCCCAAATTTGTAGTTCTCAGATAGATCTTTCTAATGAGATATTATGTGCATTAAACGAAGATCGTATGCCAAAGTTACGACCCTGGGAAGTTGATGTACCAATTTACCCAAACAGGGCCCACAGTTTGGCGTTTCATCTTCTAGGGTTAGGTTATTGGATGTTTAGGGTTTTTGCATTGTTTCTCAACAATAAATAGGCCTTCGAGACTCATTGTAACATAGTTCAGAGGCATGTAGCCGCCACATAGTTCAGAGGCATATAGCCGCCACATCTCTTCTCAGAGATGAGCTACCATTGCCCTAGCTGGTTTATTTCCATTTCTGTTTGTAAGCATATTTCAGTATTTTACATTAATGAAATGAAGTATTATTTCCACTGCATCTTTGTGTTTATGGTTATCTTTGTAATTTGTTGCATTCTTGTTTAAATCCAGGGCAGTGGTATTAGAGCAGTCTGCCTTTTCTCTTTTTTTGTTTGCATGTCCCCAATGAGGTCAGATATAAGGAGTTAGGGCTTGAACTGGTAAAACCTTTGCAATACCAGCCTTGCAAATCTCGACAACCTCCCATGGCAGATTAAAAGAAAGACGAGGGGGTAGGAGATCCTATCAAAATCTTACTTGAAGAAGCCCTTGATTGGCAAAGGAATGCGATGATGGACAACTTTGCCCAGATCCTTTAGTGGCTACCCATGGGCAATGGATAGACTTCCAATAACTACTCTGGAAATGCCACACCGCTTAAGGTACAAGTTAATTTTGAAATCCCCATATTCGAGGGTCAAATAGACGCAGATGCTGTCGATAAATGGTTAAATCTGCTAAAGGGTTATTTTTCTGTTCATGATTTTTCTAGTCGGGAAAAGATTATTTTCTCTCTTCTCAAAGCAGCCCCCCATGTCAAGGACTGGTGGGAAACCTACTACGAGCAGAAGGATGAAAGTACAAGCTCACTATTTTTAGCTGCATCCACTTGGAATTCATTCCGGGAAGTCATCAAGGAGCAGTACTACCCTGTCGAAAGCTATGAGGATCAATACATAAAGTGGACCAAACTGCGGCAGGGAAGGGACCAAGACGTGCCAGAGTTTACCAATATTTTCCATGCCCTTCGCACAAAGTTGGGTATCAAGGATTCAGAGCAGAATTTGGTACTCAAATAACGCAACTGCCTGCACAAGTACATCTAGGAAGAAATAGAATTCCTGAACATCTCCTCACCCGGCATGACATACCGATATGCCATCAAGGTCAAGCAAAAGTTTAAACAATAGAATTGAGACTTTGGATATGCGAATCCAAAGCAAGGGAAAGGTGCCCCCAAACTGCGGAACAAAGGACAAAGCCAAGGCGGGGAGGCCCAAGACAACCTACCAAAGCTGCAAGCAAAGAACAACGTTGCGAAGCTGAAAAAGGACACGGGAAAGTGGTGTGAGTTCCATAAGAGCTCCACTCACAACATAAGTGAGTGTCAGGCCAAGCAGTCACTGGTGGCTGAGCTAAAGGTTTTAGAATCAGATGCATGTTCCGACTCTGAGTTAGAACCCGACAAGGGGAATGACAAAGGGAAGCATATTATTGATGCAGAGCTCAACGTCACCATTTCCACCACAAAGATCTAGAAGGAGGAACCTGAAGATCCAAAGGAGGAGGAGCGTCTCTTCCACTCCTAGATGTGGGTAAAGGGATACCCCCTACAGTTCATTTTCGACAGTGGGAGCCAAAAGAACCTCATTTTGGTAGAGGTCGTGAAGCAGCTAGGCTTACCAACTACAACACATCCACAACCGTACACCATCGGGTGGCTTCACCAAGGATGGGATCTTCGCGTGAGCCAACAATGTCGCCTTCTATACAACATCAAGCCCTTCATGGATGAGCTATTGTGTGAGATTGCTCCCCTTGAAGTTTTTGATGTATTATTAGGACAACCATACTTGTGGAAGTGACATGTTGTGTATGAATCAAGGCCTCGTGATATTATTTTTACTTTGGGAAATAAGTTGTACAGGATACCGGAGGTAGCACTGCCTACCGCCATCTCTTTGGTTACTGCAAAACAATTCAGTAAGCTCATTTCCAAAATCAATAAATTTGTTTTCCTTATGATACGCCCTCAAGGAAAGAAGAAGACAGTGGCCACGACCTCTAGACAGGGCCCCTCCGCAACGACAACTACAGATGGACAAGGTCATGAAGGAGTACGAGGACATCTTCACCTCCCCTGCAGGGGTTCCTCTGCACTGTCAGGTCAAGCACTCCATCGATCTGACCCCAGGTATGCTGCTTCCCAATGGGCTAATCTATCGGCGCTCCATTCTGGAGAACGATGAAATCAAGAGGAAGATTCAGGAGCTTCTGTAGAGAGGTCACATCCGTCCGAGTTCATTGCCCTGTGGGAGCTCGATCGTGTTGGTACAAAAGGAGGATGGGACTTGGAGACTCTGTATTGACTATCAGGCGCTAAACAAGATCACTGTCCATAATAGGTACCTGATCCCACAGATTGATGACCTCCTGGACCAACTGAAGGGGGAAACTATTTAAGCAAGATCGATTTAAAGTCAGGATATGACTAGGTACCAACCGAACCTGCCGATGTGTGGAAGATTTCCTTCGAAGCCAAGGAGGGCCTTTTCAAATGGTTGGTTATGCCTTTTAGATTGACGAATGCTCCTGCAACCTTCATGAGGCTAATGGATGACATATTGCAGCCATTCACCAACCCATTTGTAGTGGTATACTTGGATGACATCCTGATCTTCAGCCAGAGTTGGGAAGAGCAACTCCACCACATCCGACAGGTTCTCCAAACACTGCGGCAACACAAGTTATGTGCCAATTTGGAGAAATGCACTTTTTGCATGACCTAGTTTCAATATCTGGGATACATTATTGATGAACATGGGGTGCATGTGGATCCAGCCAAGATCCAAGTCATTCGGGATTGGCCATTTCCAACCACTTTGACAGAGATCTGTAGCTTTCTAGGTCTTGCCAACTTCTATCGAAGGTTTGTGTTGGGATTTTCTCATATCACTTGGCCCTTCAGTCAAGTCACCAAGGGAGGAGCGAAAGAAAAATTCTTTTGGTCTGAATCTCAACAGAAGGCATTCACAAAGTTGAAAGATCGCCTCTGCTCAGCACCAGTGCTCACATCACCTGACTTACAACAATCATTTGAGGTTGAGATAGATTCCTTTGACTATGGTATTGGGGCAGTCCTTACTCAACACGGGCATCCAATGGCATATCATAGTGAGACACTTTCAGACATAGTATGGAAGTATCCCACTTATGACAAAGATATGTATTCCATTGTGCAAGGCTGCCGACAATGGGAGCATTATATTTTGGGGAAGGAAACAGTCATCCACACAGACCACCGACCCCTGTAGTTCATATGGACCCAAGGGAAATTGCATAATGATCACCATTATAAGTGGTCCACATACCTACAACAGTTCCATTTGAATATCAAGTATAATAAGGGCAACACCAATAATGTTGCAGATTGCCTCAGTCGACTACTGATCATGGCATTAACCACCGTGCTCAACTCTTGTGGGCACTGTTATCAAGTGCACTTTCAGACCTGGTTCTGAATAGGGACAGGTCACATGAATCATCAAAGGGGAGGTCTTCTAAAAGCAACCACTCATAAGGTTATGAATCTGCTTTGATTAAAGGTGTTGGACTTACTGAACTTTCTTGCCTTTTGGATCTTCTCGAAATCAAGTTGTGAATATCCTCTACTAGGGTAGGATTTGGATCTGGATTGGACCTAATATAGTGAGTTCTCCTTGAAGCCAGAGTTTCGAGATTTTCTAGTTACTTTCTTTTTGTGAAATTTTGTAAATAACTTCTAATAAACCCTTCAAGAGGCTTGAAATAAAGATTTGAATTTTTCTCAAAGGTTTATTAAAACTGAGGGTTTGAATCCCCAGTATGGTCGCCACTATGTTATCACTCAGAATTTTTCCCTAGAAGTTATCAAAAGAAGGAATCATCCGAGTTAACCACAAACCAATCTTTTAGGCTTAGGTTCTAGCCAACCTAAGTCCAGAGAGGGCTCTCTCTTTATAATTTAGCTTTATCTTTATGAGATTTTAGGCTAGTTATTAGTGTTCATGGGGTTTTGATTTTGGATTGAAGGTTGGGTGGTGGAGTTCTTAGAGCAAATGGATAGAACTAGGTCTTCAAGCCATTGGGATATGGAGTCAATCAATGGATAGCATAGCTGGATGAGATCATTAAAGGGAATGTTCACAGGGCAGGCTAGCAAAGCAAAAGGCAAATCTTCAGGTATAATAGATGAAATGATTCTAAACAGGGTAAAGGGGCACTTAAGAATCCTTGGACCGGGATCAAAATGAATAACAGAGGGTGATCATGAACAAAGGGCAATTAAGAATCCTTTGCTATAGACCAGGGGAGAAACTACAGAAGCCAAGGTGCAGTTAAGAATTCCCTAACTAAGATAGTTTAGGAGAAAACATTCAAAATGTAAACAGTCAAGACAGAGTGCATTCAAGCAATGTCTGAAATATCATTCCTTGTTATACATTTAGATTTTAGAGAAAAAAACAAGATTATGAAGAAACATAAGAAAAAACAACAATAAAAATGAGAGAATACTTATTTGTATTTCGCTTCACACAAGAATCCTGTAAAATATCTGATTTTTATTCCTTGATCCAGAAAACCAATCCAGTTATTGATACAATAGAAGCTTGATTTGAAAGAAAAATTCTATAGAAATAGTACTCGTTTAATTGATCATAACTCAATTTAGTTGAAATAGATTGCTACAAATTAGCAATTAATCATATTGAATTGAACTCAAGCTACCCCAACTCGAATTAACTGAGTTAACTGAGTGACAAGTGCCATGTCACCTCAGTTAACTACCTACAAGATTTCTGCTGAAATGGAAATTCGAATTTTCTCTAGTTTGACCAAGGAAAAGTCAAATTGAAATTTTCTTGTTGCATTTTCATTAGATAAAATAAAAAAATAAACTTGATTAAAATGGAGCCTATATTTGTCTTGTGGGAAACTCAATTGGTGATGGAATTAATGCTAGTCCTGGGAAAACTGAGAGATCTAAGGTTCAAATCTAATCTATTGTGACCTAGTTTACGAAGAGAATGACATGTCATAAACCTCCAGAGGTTTACTAGTAGCTACGTGTCAGACAGGCTGCTAGGTTCATTTGGGATACAAAAAAAGAAAATAAAGCCTATATTTAAAAAATGTTGATATACAATGTTAAATTATGCCTACACATATCCCCACTACTTGGATGTAGCGCCTCTTGATGTAATAAATTATTAAAACTTATAAAATTAAATTATTAAAAAAAATAATTATATTAATAGAGAAAAAATGAAAATTAAATTACAAAATTAAATAGCTAGATTACAATAGATCCTACATTTAAAAAATGTTGACGTACAATCCTACATTGCTTCTACACATCTTCTCCATACTAAGTTGTAGAATGCCTCTTGACACAAAAATATTATTAATTTATACACTCATACACTCATGATTAACTCTATGATATATCATTAATCTCCTCTTAATCTATTGGTGTATCCCCTGAGGATGGACTCACTTAGAAGTTTGAAACGTTGGGTTAAATAACTCTATAAACAGGTTATTCCTCTATTATCTAAAAATTATTAATTTTTTCAGGATGAAAAAAGAATATTAATTGTTTTAGTATGAAAAATAGAATATTAATATAAGTTGAGATAGTAATATTGTTTAAAAACATATTATTTAAAATTAATTTATGAGTAATTAATAAAGAATTGATCAACTGATTTATGGATTATTAAATAATAATAATAATAATTTATGAGTTAAGGTTTTTGTGAGTAAAGCAATTTTGATTTGATATTTCTGAAGAATTTGTTTCTAGATTTTTATCCACAACAAACATTTTTAATTGACGTTTCAAGTCTAGACCAAAGGCCATAATCAAGAGTAATTGATGAGAGAAAAAAGAGAGCCAAAAATGTGTATATAGATAAGAAGGAAAAAGAAAAAAATAAACCAATAGAAAATGAAAACCTAATACCTAAAAAGAATTGAATTAATTAATTAATTTATTAGAATATAATGATGTAAGGAAATTGATTAATTAATATATTGGAATTAATTAATTAGAAAGTTAGAAATAGCTAATTAATATAATATAATTAATTATATTAGTATTGATTAATTAATGCAATTCATTAATAACCTAATATATTAGAATATTGAAAAAGAAAATTAAAATATTAATGTTAACTATATTAAAGTTAATAATATATAAATGTATAGAAAGAATTATAATAATATCATACTGTGTGAGTATATTAGAATATCCTATAATATACTTATTAATTAATTAATTTTATTTATTTTAAATTAGTATAGAAGAATTAATGCTCAAGTTAATTTTATTAACTATATATTAATGTAAAAAATATATAAAGAACTAAGAATTATAGAATTATGAAGAAGGAAGGATACATATTGATATTAAATTATAGTAATGTTATTAATTCTAATACTTTGATGAGAGTATAAGGTTAATAATGCCTCTATTAGTTTAACATAGAAAGGGAGGGAACACACTTTAAAGCAAAATGAGCTAACTCTTATTAACTTTGAGACCACCATCTTTATTGAGGTTGTTTGGATGTCTTAATATCTCTAGGGCCTCTCTGAATATTCTCCTAAAGTAGTGATCTTCCTTTGCAATAATAATAGTGTTTTCAAGGCAAATGCGATGTTTAGTGTGGAGGGAATGCTATGCAAGAGCAGGGCAGAGAGAGCACTGATTTTTAATGTCAACATAATGCTCTGGCATTAAAAATCTGCGTTCTCACTCCTCTGCTATTGCAAAGCATTCCCTCCACACTAATCATCACATTTTCCCTAAAGACATTACTATCATTGCAAAGGAAGACCACTACTTTAGGAGAAAAGTTAGAGAGACCCTAGAGATATTAAGATAGCTAAACAACCTCAATAGAGATAGTGACCTTGAAGTTAGTAATAATCGTTTCCCTATTCTCTCTCAGCTTTAAAGTTTGTTCCCTCTCTTTCTATATTAAATTAATAAAGTCATTATTAACATTATACTCTCATAAGAATATTAGTATTAATTATATTACTCTATTAATATTAATATTTATCCATCTTTCTTTATAATTCTGTAGTTCTTATTTCTCTTTATATATTTTACATTGACATACAATTAATAAATTAAATTAATTAATTAGTATGTTATATGATATTCTAATATAATCACTATTGAATGAGGTATTATATTATTCTAATTCCTTGTATATATTTGTATTCGATTTAAATTTAATACAACCTCCCTTTCTATATTAAATTAATAGAGTCATTATTAACATTATACTCTCGTAAGAATATTAGTATTAATTATATTAATATTAATATTGGTCTTTCTTTCTTTATAATTCTATAGTTTTTAGACTTTTTATATATATTTTACATTGATATATAGTTAATAAACTAAATTAGTTAATTAATTAAATAGTGTGTTATAGGATATTCTAATATAATCGCTATTGAATGAGGTACTATATTATTTTAATTATTTTATATATATTTATATTCAATTTAACTTTAATATAATTTCATTTTTTATGTTAAATTAATAAATCATTATTAACATTAAACTCTCCTCTCTTTCAATAACATAGACGATCATAGACTTCCTAAGCTAGCTTTAAATTACAGCCAAAACCACCTAAGGCTCAATCGGGGGTGGCATAAAGACACAAGGGCCTGGTTAAACTATTGGGAGATCAACGAGAATGATGCATTGCAAGACATAAATAACATTAAAGATATTGTTATTTCTAAGTTCAAAGAAAAAATGTGGTGTGAGAAAGATTTAGCGGCTAAAGAAAATTAAGTTATTATAAGAAGGTAATCAACCCCACCCTAGAAGATCAAAAGTATCTCTCTATTTTAACTAGCTCGAAGAAGAAAATTAATATAGCAAAGATTAGAACGAATTCTCATGAGCTCCATAGTGAAACAGGTCGTTGGGTAGTTCCTAAAACGCCATGGATGGAAAGGATCTGCCATATATGTGAGAATAGGAACATCGAGGATGAAAACCACTTCCTCTTAGAGTGCCCCGCGTACAACCACATCAGATCTCAGTTTCACAATCTTTGTTACAATACTGACCTTCCTAGCCTTTTACAATGTCAAAATTATAATGAACTCGGAAGGCTTCTCTCCAAGCTTTTTGAGCATAGGAATAAAATCTTAAATCAAATTAAATAATTTATTTTTAGGTCTTATAAACCAATGTTTGGTCTCAGGGGACGTTAACCATCATCATCATCATCATATTTTATGATTCTAAAGATTTCTCTTTATATTTTACATAAATATATAATAAATAAATAATATGTTATAAAATATTCTAATATAATCACTATTGAATAAAATACTATATTATTATAATTCCTTCCCTATATTTATATTTATATTTGATTTAATTTAATATAATTATATTAAATTATTAAATTATATAACTATAACTATATAATTAGTATTATAATTATTAGTGTAGTCGTATTCCTTCTATACATTTATATAAGATTTAAATTAATATAATTAAATTAATATTCTAATTCTCTCTCTTTTTTTTTTAATATATATTTATAAATTACATTAATTAATTAATTAATTTATACTATTATATCAATTAGTTGTTTTTAATTTTCTAATTAATTAATTTTAATATATTAATTAATCAATTTCCTTATAAATTAATTAATTAATCTAATTTTTTTTCAAATTTTACGTTTTTACTTTCTGTGGGTTTATTTCCTTCATTTTCTTTTCTTTTGCTTTCCTTTTTCTCTCATCCATTGTTCCTGATGATAGGTCTTAGTTTGGACTTGAAACATTGATTAAAAATGTTCGCTGTGGATAAAAATACAAAAACAAATTCTTCAAAATACGATTACCACAAAAACTTGCAGATAAAGATTTCTGAATACATCACATTAAATTTTTTCAATCAATGTTTAGAGCCAGCAAGTGTGACTCATTATTAGGACAATAATAAGAAACCTGATCGAGCTTTGAAAAATAAATATCTAAAAAAAACTTATATATTTATCTTTCAGAGTCTGATCAAATTTATTATTATTGTCCTAATTATAATCCACATGTGTTGGCTGGAGATGTTGACTAAAAAACTTTAATGTGATGAATCCATAAATATCAAACCAAAATTATTATTATGTTAATTGTTAATGAATGCATAGTGAGAACATGGGTTGGAGGAGGTTGTAAAATACTTGTTAATTGTAAAATTGAGATTATGGTGTTCTACATCTTTTACTAGTATTAAAAAAATTAAACAATATTTTTTGAAAACCATATCACTCAAATTAAATAACATAATAAATAAGCAGAGTTGTCTTTAGTGAGACTTTTTGGAAGCTTTTCTGGTAGATTTTTCAAGTCTAATTTCTCTAAAATCCAGTAGGAATTCATTGAAATCACAAGTTTTATGGGTAACCCTTGCACAATAGAAGTGCCCTAGGGGTTTTCCAGGGTGCTGAATCCATATATATAGTCAAAAAAGTAGTTTAAATAGCACAAATCAAGATTTCACCACAATTTTTTCTATCGGATTCCAATACTAAAAACTCCAAAAAATCGCACTAAAAACACCTCCATAAATAAAACATCTTAAAAAAAACTCTATCCTATTAATTATTATATTACCAATATTAATAACCATGTTTTATAGTGTGTTTAGTTTTATTTTGGGTCTTTTGTTTTGAGACTCCTAGGTCACCTTAAGCTTATAAATTATTATTAGGTTTGCTTCTTCATTTCACCAAAATCGAAAGCATTTATAATAATCACGGCTAAATAGATACAAAGTTGGACGTAAAAGGCGATTCTTTTATGTCAAGAATAATGGTATTACTTATTTGGACTAATTCATTGCATAAAACCACCATAGTAGGTAAATAAATGATTTTTCATTCCATTCAAAGAAAATTAAAATTATATATATATATATAAAAGATTGTTCTATTAATATGATACAAAAAAGTAATTACAGTAAAGCATGGTCTCAATAATACTGAGCATTGTTCATCACAAAATAACACTGTCTATCTTTGATTGCCCCAACAAAGGGGAAACCAGTCCATAAAATCAAAAGAACCCATACAAGGGTTATCAGCTTTGACCAAAAAAACCTTTTAGACATTGCGTAGACATAACCATAAAAAAACAGAATTAACCATATGTGCCCCGTCATCCGAAAAAGCATCCACCTAGCAAAAGGGCGACACCTGGCTGCCAAGTGTCGAGACTAAAGATTGTCCGGGGCCAGTTCTTCCTCGATCAGACACACGCATTTATACCAATCATCTTCTTCTGTGGACGTGCCGCTGCCTTGAGTTAGATGGGCACCCTCGGTGCTACCCACTCCCGCATGCGTTCCGGACGTGTCACCCTGTCAGCTTCTTGAAGCCTGTGCCAGGTTTCCCTTCAGTAGCTTGCTGACTGCCAGCCAATACTTTACTATGCAAGGTGGCTCTATCTTCGTCGAGTTGCTGTTTGCCTGAGTTGCAAGTGCCCCTATTGCTTGGTGCTACCCTGTGCTGCTCATCATTGTGCTCAGGCGGAGGTGCCAATGGGTCAATTTCTTCAGAGAATGTGATAGTAACGGTGGCTGTGATTATAGGGCGATTCAGGGTGCAACGAAAACAGAATTGCGTTGTATGGGGAGCTGGATGCAGAGGAAGGGGAAAATTGGTTGTGTGAACAACAACATCCCTCCTTCCTACACCTTGGAGCTGAGCTCTTCCCCTTCTGCTGCAGGTGTCGGGTTATCGGCTAGAGAAGGAGCTATATGGATTGGGATTGTCAGCTGAAGAGGCAGGGGAGACAGAGTCAGGGCTGGGCCTTGCAGGAGGGCGGATTCTCCCGCCGTGAGTGCCTCCTATTCTGCTCCCCATTCGATGATAGACGCGAGCCATGGTAGGATTGAAAGCAAGGTTAGCAACAGAGGGGTTGGTGGAATAACTGCGCAGGAATGGACAAAGGAGGTCTGAGCAGGAGCTAAGTTGCAGAGTCTGGTGTGAGAATAGTGAAATCTATTGCCTAGGTCTATACAAATTAGCAGCCAGCAACGAATACCCGTTACAGTGCATAAACAGGGCTCTGCGGCCTAAGGAGGGCAAACACAATGGAGCAAGGGAGGAGGAATAGCATAATGGTCTGTAGAAGCCATTGCTATGAGCGTTGTGGTGCTATCTCGGCCATAGCACTCATTTAATGGCGCCTGCAAGGTGCCTTGAATGCTTCTCAGGTTGGCATAGGGAAAGACGCAGGGGGCCATGTGGCCAGCCCTTCTGCCGCCCGACCGTCTTATCATTTTAAATGCCTTGATAATCACCTGCATCCAGGTAAAATTAAAATAATATTATTTAAAGCATTACATCACTATTATTATTATTGGAAGTTTGTTTTATGAGCTATTTGAAAATTGTATTTTTTTTTTTAATTATGTTGAAGGCATAGTCTATATTGAAATTGAGTTCGAGGAATTTATGTTTTTAATAAAATAAATGGTTAAGATTGTAGCCAAATAAATATTCTTTATCTAATATATTATTTAATGGACAATAAGAAAAGTTTTCCAATTATTTTTCAGTTTAAGTCTTTTCATCTATTTAATTTATTATAAAATTATTTGTGAAACATAAGTATATTTATAAATTATTAAAAATTTATTTATAAAATGAATTTAGTGTGGCTCCATTTCATTTGACGTGGCTATTGAAACATAATATTAGTGTTATAAGTTTACATTTTAGAATATCAGATTTTTATAAGTTTAAGTTTTATAATAATATTAAGGTTAAAATAAATACCATAATTATTGTATAATACCATTAATAATATAATATTAGTATTAATAAATATATTAAATTATGTCGATTGGTCTTATTTATAAAAGTTGATGTACATATTAATGTGAATATTAATATGAAATTAATGTTTTAATATAAATAATATAATATTGATACTAATATTAATATTAATAAATATATTAAATTATGTCGATCGGCCTTATTTATAAAAATTGATGGACATATAAATGATTGAAAATGATGCCTTCAACGTATATCAACCGCATTTACCAATGTGGTTGTGCTAGTAAATTAGATTGACACAACAAAATGGAATTATTAGCCCCACTACCATCATCCATATACTTGATACACTCCTTTTCCATGTACTAAAGTGTGTTGAGAAGCATCATCCTCTTAAATAAAAATGCCAAATTGTGACCATGTTACCTGACACATCCAAATAAATACCCTCTGAAAGTTTTAATGTTATAAGAAATAACATATTAAAAAAATAAATATAATATACCCCTTGATTAGATGAAAGAGACTAGTCCTATAGTTATTTTGTCCTTTCAACTTTATAGATAGTAAACTCCATAACAATGAACTTTTTTAAGAAAGACTAAATAATATTTTAAAATTCCTACAAGTTGATTAATTAAAAAAAAAATGACAATATGATTTCAAATTTATGTTGAAATTTACGTTTATAGCAAACAATTGCTTTTAATGTTATGATAAAATCAATTTATGTCAATATGGTTAATTTAATTTACTTTCTATATTAGAAAATTACACTAGAGATTTCTATACTTGATGTGAAATAGAAATTTCCATAGTAGATGTGAAATATTATTTCCTCTTGACTATAACACATATCAAAAGAAATGCAACATATAAGGCATCATGTGTGTATCTGAATAATGAGTATCTCACAGCATTTGGTAAAACAAACAAGGTAGAGAATATATGTGTGGGGTTGTGGTGGAAGGTTATGCATTTATCTCATATGCAATGGCATCTCCTTTTTGCAACTTGTTACAAATTATTCAACCCTCTTGATCATTGTGTCATAATAAAGCTAGGCTTTTTTAACTTTTATTTAATTATTTTTATATTAGGAAAATTATATCATAATGTCTTAAATTTTTTAGGAGTAATGGACATTAAAAGTTCTCTAAGATTGAAATCAAAGTATATAAATATCCCCAAGGATTAGTTTAGTTGGACGTGTCCTTATCATTAAAGCACTTTTGTTATTGATAGGTCACAGATTCAATTCTCTCGACACTCTTGGGGTCACGATTCATGGTTGAGTTGGCAAGAAGTTATCTCTTCGAGTGGATTTTCCTATGATCTAGGGGGTCCCTATAGGCTCAAATTTCAAAGGCCTAAAATCTTAGCAGTATTACGACCAAGTTGAAGCGTTTGTTGTTACGATTTCAGTGGCATAAACGACACTCAAATCCGAGTCTATATGACTAACTTATTGTAGTTTGAAGTTGAATAACCTATAACATGCCACATCAGACCCACAACTTACATGGAAACCAACTATTGGCCTACCAGTCACTGACATATGGCGACTAGTTATTAGGTCCTTTGATCCTACAAAAGACAAAAACAAGATATATATATATATATATATATATATATATATATATATATATATATATAGATATATATATATAAAGTCAAAAACAAAAAATATATGGTTAATGTATTACCCCATGAGGCATATAAAACAAAATTATAACGAACCATATAAATATGGTTACAGATCCAATTAGAGGTTCATTATATACTAGCATTTGCACCAAGAGGTGCAAAGACAAGACGATAATGTTTTGGTTTTTACCCTTTCGTGTGTGTGTGTGTGTGTCTATATATATATAACATTGGAAATAGAAGGGTTTCTAATATGTCATTGGAGGTCGGGGGTCGACTAGTCGAATGGGCTCAGAGGTTGGCTAGTTGCAACACGAATTCCCAACAATTCCATATACCTCAAAGTTCCAAGAACTTTCTAACAAGATACCTGCTAAATAACCCAAATACTAAAGAAAACACTTCAATTGCTACAAAATAGTGATCTAAACACCCCTTAGAAGAATCCAAAGACCCATACACCCCAATTGTTCTAAGAGTTTTGTGGCAAGTTGCTTACCAACTTTGATATAATATAATTGTTATATTTTTGTTCTCAAATAACATTCCTGTAAGGCTTTGCATTTCTTTGAGGGAATGTGAATTTGACATATCTAAGAGCCCATATTACTTTGTATTCCATATGAATTTACATTTAAGTTATGTTACAACAATCTAATTTCATTTCCAGAGAATATCAATGAAATTAACTTGAATAACTACCTTTCGTGAAAACAAAGAGTAATTCTCTAAGGAGTCCTCACCTCTACTTATTGGGAAGCAACAAAGGTTCTTTGAATCCTCACTTCAACCATTCTTGGGGATTTGTGACTAACAACTTACCAACAATAAGAAGAATATCTACAAATATTTATTTTATTAATTTAAGTTAGTTTTTGTATTTTATTTTAGACCAACACTCAATTAAATAAGAAATGTTTTTTCACTTTCCATCGTTAGTGAAAATATAAGAATTAATTTTAGAATATAAACTTAATTAATTGAATTTCTTATATACATTGAATATTAATTGAATATAAGATATTAATTAAAATATTTTCACATATTTTACAACCTATATAAGAAATTCACCCATGTATGTGTATAAGAAATTAAGAAGAAATGTATGTGCGGTTTCATTTACAACGTCATGATGAAAATTAAAAAGAGTCCAAGTTGGTTTTGGAAGATATATATATATACTTACTTTATAAATTCAAAATGAGAATTTTGGCACAAAATAACTATAATTTTAGGTAAAAACATCAAAATCAACTACTAAATAAAAAAGTGGTGTTAGTAATAACACCCCATTTTTTTTAAGGTTAACATAACAATTTCAAACAAATTGTGTCTTAAAAAAATTAGTGTTATTGGAAATTAAAATCTCAAAGTCAACTTTCGAATCAAAATGTGGTGCTACAAGTAGTACCCTTTTTTATGTTTTGATCCTAAAATTATAACATTTTTAAACTAAAGCCTAAAAGCTTGAAAATGTTGAAAAGAATCATAAAAAAAACTCAAAAATAAATAGAAAATAACATGCAAATAACCCTAAAATGAAAACCACTCCAGATGGGGTGACCAAGTCGATGGGACGTGGCAACACTTCCCCCCTCCCCCACGAGAGAGCATTTAAGTCTTGCATGATATGTTGATGACTGTCACAATAATCCACTCAGGGAGCCTGCTCTGCATCCATTATCGTGGATGGTTACCCAGGCAGAAAGAAATTTCGACAAATTTGCAGAGGTTTACCATGGATGACAGTACAACTCTCATGAATTGGCATATTCAATGCAATTGTGTCAATCATTCAACAACCAATGATTTTTCATCAATGGCCATCTCATCAAGATTATACTTGCCATGCAAGGATTTTCTTTGCAGACATGGATATGAAGCGCATTCTCAACGAGTTGTACTAGAAATTCACCTCTTGAATTCTTTGACTAGCCTCCCCTCTCGCTTCACCGACTATATTTTGTCATAGGTTCCATTCTTTGTGTCATTCTTCATGGATTTATCAAAAGGTTAACTTTGTTGCCAGCCCCATGTCCAAGAGGGAAACATTGGCACAACCATGTTGTTTCTTCTTCTTAGACTGAGGATGATGCTTGTTTGCATGACACTCTCACTTTTTGGGAATTAATTTCGGTACCAGGACACAGAAAACAACATTCCTCATGTTAGGCCAAGCCAACAATGCAATGAAGCTCACCAAGCGAGCCCCCTCTGGAGCCCGACGGTTCGTTTGGGCCTAGGTATGTTTGGATTCATTGGGTTTGCAATTTTAATACAAATCCTTGGTTTGGTTCTAGCTACTCTTCCACAAATGGTTCCGAAAATGTATTTTTTTCAGCCACTAAGAGGCTTAGTTAGGAAATCGAGGCTTTGTTGAAAACCCATTACTTTTGCTAATTTTAGTGTATCCATCTCCAACTTCTCATCCTTCTCGTAGACTACCATCCTAGGTAATGGGATGAATTTTGATGACAAACAACTTATTATTAGGAGCGAGGCCAATCCAGAGCAAAAACTCAAGTTGAGAGCTTAGTCATTCACTACTGGGAGCTGATCCCTCAAACAATTAAGGAAGAAGTCACCCAAGTGGAACAAGAGCTCTCTACTGAGCAAAACAATCTAATAGAAACCGGGGTGTTTGCTGAGGTGGAAAATTATGTTCCTAACGCTAGTCATACAAGGGAAAACACAACCAACATATGTAAGCAATTGATATCTCTGACACCTTAAGTTCCTCTTGGGTAGAGTGCATGTAGATTGTAATGAGCTCAAGAACAACATCATCATGTTTTTGAATCAAATGCAATATTTGTTTATTGTAATGGATTGTAGGCTTGCAAGAGTTAAATAACAAATGAGAGCTCCTCTTGATCCTAGTTTCTCTCTTGGCAGCAACGAGGAGCCCATCCATGTCGAGGCTCATAATCTAAAAAACAGGTATACATGCATATCTTCTTCTTTACTTTTCTTTTTCTTTTATCTCCTCTTGTTTTAACACTATGTAGAAGAAAGACCACTATGGCCAAACAAATTTTCCAATTGTTTTTTATTTTGCAGTAAAAACACTTCATTTTTCCTTTTAATATTTCGAAACAATTGAAATTTTATGTTTGATCTAGTTTCCCTAGTATAAAGCCAACACAAACTTCCTATAATTAAAATGTAATTATTTGTTATCAGGGAATACTCTTTACCTTTAAATAAATAAACAAAACAAAATCCTAAAATGAAAATAAAAAACATATACATGTAAATTGATATTTTAAATAACAAAATGATATTTAAAAAAAAATATTAAAAAAATAATTTAAATTTAATTCAAAATAATAATAAAAAATTAAAGTTAATATATATATTTAAAACAAAAAACAAAAAAATTGAATTTAAAAAAAATAATTAAAACCCATTAAAAATAAATATTAAAAAAACATTTAAAATACAGAATTTAAAAAATGTACAAATAAAAAAAATTACAAATTAAAAAAAAAAATAGAGAGACATTCCCCTTCGGTCAATGCCCCTCCCGTAACTCCTTATCATCGTGGCCTGTATGTTGTGGTAGGTTTAACATTCACTTTCCTAGAGATTAGTTGCTAATTATTCTTCTCTCGATAAATTCTTAAGGATCTAAAACATAATTTCATATATTTTTAAAGTTCGATTCAAAATCTGAATATTGGCTTTTTGTCTCTTGGTTTGAAAATGCCCCATCGAGTTTGAGAATAGAATGGATAATGTATGTAGAACTTGTATAATTTTTTTTATGAACTTATATAGGGCTCCCAAAGAAATAACTTCGAAGAATTACAAGATGGTTAAACAATGTTTTATAGTAATTTTTTTAATGATTTATTTTTTTTTCTTGATAAAAAACTATACTATTATATTATGTACAGGAGTCAAAAATTACATTATGATAAATTAAGAGAGAATCAGGCTCTGGGTATGTCGCCGAGAGCAGTTGAGGCCAACCAGGAAACTAGCCCAAGCAGGGGCGCCAACCATATAAGCGAGACTGTCCAAAAGAGCAAGCCCACGCAGGGGCACCAACCGTTTTATCCCACGCACGGGAGACTAACCTTACCCATCCCATTAACAAAGTTTCAGAAACATATACAACAAAACGAACAACAAAAGAGACCAGAAGAGTTGATGCTAGAACTAAGCCAAAACAAGATAGCTAAAGAGACCAGAGGACCAGACAGAGGAGCCAAAAGAACCTTGTGCTCGGGCGTCATCAATCGTCCATTTGCACTTCCTCTACCCGACACCAACCGTAGGCTTCCCTTTCAGCAGCAGTGGGAAAAGTATCTTCCTCTTCGCCGGTCCCCTCCCTCTGATCGTGCTTGCTTTGCGATGCATTTGCCAGGTCTGAGGCAGGACCTTTAACCTCCTGCTCCGAATCAGCTTCAGGAACCTGTGCTTCGTGCATCTTGCTATCAGTCTTCCTCCGCCCATGCTCACCCACAGAATCATTGTCTTCTTGGGCATTTTCAATGAACAGGACCGAGACATGCGTACTAATCCGCGGGTTATTCATGGAACTGCTAAAATTGAAGATAGCAGAGCCAAAGGCAGGCAAGGCAGCCGAGCTCGAAGCCCCTGCATCCATGAATTGATTGGAGTGGAGGGGATTAGCTCCAGTGGAGCGTGCAATATTGCAATGGTAGCAATGGACAACATCATCCGCCTAGTGACTGCGATAGGTTCCCCCTCTGGAAGTGCCTCGACGGCTAAGCAGACGCTGTCGGGGTCTCACCATTCTCACAGGGGGCAAGGGGAGGAAATTCCAACAGACCACGGGGTAATCCAAACACCCAGCAATCAGAACCGACTGTGGAATGAGCCAGACAGACAGAGAGGATATCCCGGCGGAGATGGAGAGGCAGGGCAACCGGCGTTGCAAAGACCTGCTTGAAGGAGGAGCCACCAACATTCCCTGACCATACGCTGCAACATCACTTATAACCTCACCTGCTTTGCCTTGGAGCTTACCCGCCATAATTGCAACCTCCGCTTGAGCCGAATTGCCGTGCCGGGCATTAACTATTCTCTGCAGCTTCACCTTATACCAGCTGTGCCCCTTTCCTGCGTTTTCGATGTCTGCCACGTGATGGCCAGTGGTCGGCATGTGGCCATCCGCCCACGCCTGTCCCATCTTATCTAGCACCCGCATCCGGGGTTTAATGATTTATGAACTCCTTTTGAACCTATAATTTTTCAATACATGGGAATATTAAATTTTATGGTCTATTTCCAATTATATGTTAGATAGTATATATGATATTATGAAGTTTTGGTTCTAGTTAAATATTCTTGTGCTTAAAGCACATACGTATTGTATTTTTGTTTATCTTAAATAAAAAATATGTTTTTTTTTTCATGGAATATATATAAAGTTGCTAATCAAATCCATGTTAAGAATTGAAAAAATTACACATCTTTTTCACGTTGGGATGTAGAAAGTACATATTCACTAAATATGTTTTTTTTTCAATTACTTTATATATGATGACGGTGATGATGATTATTAATTCCCACTGTGACTAGGATTGGTATATCAAAACTTAACATAAATAATTTTATTCTTATGCTAAAAAAACATATGAGGAGCTTTCAAGAATACCATAGTTTCAATGACTTAGAATGCTACAAAAGTTGGTTTTGTGACAAATATTTTGAAATTATGATCTAGTATATATATATATATATATATATATATATATATATATAGATATATATATATATATATATATATATATATCAAATCCATGTTAAGAATTAAAAAAATTACACATCTTTTTCATGTTTGGATGTAGAAAGTACATATTCACTAAATATGTTTTTTTTTTCAATTACTTTATATATGATGACGATGATGATGATTATAAATTCCCACCATGACTAGGATTGGTATATCAAAACTTAACAAACATAAGAGAATACTTGGATTGTTTTATAATTTTATTCTTATGCTAAAAAAACATATTAGGAGCTTTCAAGAATACCATAGTTTCAATGACTTAGAATGTTTTTTTGTAAGTAAGCTTTGATATTAAAAAAAAATAAAATATGGTACAAAATTTCTGTAGAAGCAGATTACTGGCCGTTAAGCTTCAGGCCTTGCCCCATGATACCAGAAGAGACTAGATTGACTGATGACTGGAAAAGACTAGATAACAGTAAACTAAGAACATGCACACCACACAGGGCGGCTATTAGCAAGAGTGGACAACAAACAAAGACAGAGGAAACTTGGACCGAAGACATAGTAACCCACTGAGAGGAGGAAAGCAGGGGAGGCCTGGTGGACTACAGAGTCAGAGGCGCTTGAAAATTTCCATGACCGGGTTGGATATTGACATGTAGATCTGCCCAGGCTTGGATGAGTTTCCCTGCTGGTCTCCTGATGGTTCACTCTTCTGCATGTCGAAGGGCTTGTTGTCTTGCCCAATGGTTTGTTTTAGAAGCTTGATCAGCACAGTGAGTTTCTTATCCATGGTATCAACTTGCTGGTGGATTGCGCTCAATTTAAATTCGCTGCTTTCCACCACTGCCATGTGGTCATGCGACATAGTTTCGGCGAATTGCTTGAGCTTATGCAGCTGCTCTGCGTGTTCACCTTGGACATCCATAGCTTTGGCGAGGAGGGTCTTCATTCGCCAACTTTCCGCCTGAGTTCTTACGAACTGAGTGGCTCGAGTGCTGGGAGTTCCAGGGTCCTGGAGCCAGTCGACATCTTTCCCGATTTGCTGATCAGAGAGCTTACTGTCCTCGTCCTGGACAGTGGCTTCTAAATCAATGATTTTGCACTTGTTCTGTTGCGAGGTTCGCCTCTCAAACATCTCTCTTGCTTGCTGCAGATCATTGTTGGCGGATTTGTTGCGGCTAGTCTCCCCAGCCATGGTGTTACTGTCTTGCCTAGCTGTATCCCGAGCGTTGTTTGCAGAGTGAGGAAGAATGGTTTTGCTGCACACTGAGACAATGTTTATCGTTGGGCAATTGAGAGTGGTTAAATAACAAAATTCGGGGAGGTTTCCGGTGTGTGATCGATTAACTTTGTGCAACTTGCACGTCAGATCACCATAATTGCTGCGTGATGGAGTTTTGGTTGGGTTGTGGGATAATTGAACCCGTCTACGGTCACCGCACCCTACTTGCTCCAAATTGTGCCATGTGTCCCTTTTCCTTATAATGTTTCAGCGGCTCATATCACCACAGATTGTGGCCTTGCGCAAATCTTTGTCACCTGCTTCTGTCATGGTTCCCCTCATCCTGTGTGTGCTTTGCATCCTGCCTGAAATTAATGGTACACGCCTAGTCAGCTTGTTCATGCAATTATGGCATTGGGCTATTCGACCCTCCAGTCGGACTCCTCTGCCGTCACCATATCTAATCGTGAGAGTTGGATGCATTTGCTCTTTAATTGCTGGTTGTCAACCTGCTGCCAACAACTGTCCCATGTTTCGTTGGGGTGTTCAATCCCATGATTTGCCAAGTGGTCAGCGACCGCATTGGCATTTCGCCTTACCACCTGAAGGATGAGGCCTTTCATTGCTCCTATCAGCTTGGCAATGTTGTCTGTGACTTTGGACAATCGCCAGTGCTTTGTGACTCTGTTGGCTGGCGTTCCTCCATGGATTTTCCTGGCCACATTAATGGCCACCTCGGAGTCTCCCTCAATTACTGCTTTGCTTGTTTGATTAATTTGGAGGATTCTTAGCCCTTTTTCCAGTGCTGCGAATTCCATTTCATTATTTGTGCCTTCCCCAAGAGCTTTGCTGTATATGTAAAGTATTTCTCCTTCATGGTTTTGGATGATTCCTCCAATACCTGCTTGGTCGGGATTGCCTCTCGAGGCACCGTCAAAGTTTAGCTTTAAAAACCCTTCCGGCGGTCGCCTCCAGCCCCTCGGCTCTGTGTTTAGGTTTTACTGCTGCCCAATGGATCCCAGTTGTTGTGCGTTGAGTAGGTTGAAGGCATTCTAAATTCGCTGGTCCTCGGCCGAAGGATGATTATCAGGGTCTGACTTGCATTTTACTAGGATTAATTGGTGCATGTTTTAGATTAAGGTGCTATGCAGGTACTCTATATTTCTGTGCTCATCTTGAAAGATTCTACGATTCCTTTCTTTCCATAAGGTCCAAGTTATGAAGCCTGGTAGAATTTTCCATATGTTGTTGATTCTTGTGTTGTTGGAGTACTTTCTAGGCAAATTCATGATGGTATTTTGAATGGAATCCTTGTATCTATTTGTTTGCTGCAATATAGTTTCCATCCCTTGCCATAGGTGATCAGCCCATTCACAGGAATTGAAAAGGTGGTTCATGGTTTCTTTTGCTTGTTTGCACATAGGGCATATGGAGGGGCCTTCAAAACCTTTTCTGCGCAGGTTCTTCCATGTGAGAGTTTTTCTGCTCATGAAGAGCCATAAAAAGGTTTTTATTTTACGCCAGAATATGGCGTTCCAAACCTTGCTGCTCCATTGTATTGCCTCCATTTGCACCAAGAGTTCTAGCTATTCTCTGGCCTCTTTGAGAGTGAAGTTCCCGCTTCCTTTCATAGCCCATCTCAGGATGTCGTTTTCTGTGGTCTTTCTGATAGTGCGATTGTTTATGCATTTCAGGAGGTCCTTTGTGTTGTTGTTTTCTTCAATTGGGTTCTCAGCATCCTGGATAGCCAATTCTCTCCATTCCTGGTCGTAGCTGTTAGGGTTCCAGTAGTGGTGGACTGTAAACTTTCCCCTGTTCTAGCATTCTGTTTTGAACTCTTCTAGCTCTGGTTGTTCCAGCTTTGGGAGCTGCTGCCATGCATCTTCCCAGAAGAGGGCCGTTTCCCCGTTGTGGATCTCCCAGAAGCTGTGGTCCTGAATTAAGTTGCGGTTTCTTCTAGCTAAGTTCCATATTGGAGAACCCTCTGGTGTTTCCTGTATCCTGATTAGGTCCTGATTGTTGTAGTTAGGAGTGTATTTCTCCTTCCAGTGTCTGGCCCAAGGTAGGTTGATTTCCTTCAGCCAGCGCCACCACAACTTGGCTCCACATGTCATATTGATGGTGTGGGGGTCAATTAAGCTTAAACCACCTGCTGCTTTCGAGGTACATAGCTTGCTCCAGGCTACCAGTGCCCATTTTCTTTTTTCTGCATTGCCACTCCATAGAAAGGATCTTTGGATGTTTCTAATCTTCTGCATGATACCACTGGGGACCGGCATGATGGATAGCAAATATTGCGGTATGGCCTGCAGTACAACTTTGGTGAGGACAAGTCTCCCAACAAAGTTAAGAGCCCTGTGAGTCCAGTGCTTGCATTTTTTCTCCAGTTTCGTTAAGATGTTTTCCCAGTGAGTTTTTTGCCAAGGCTTAGTAGTGAGAGGGGCTCCCAGATACTTAGAAGGGAGAGAGCCTTTTCGGAAGCCAGGAATGCTGGAGAGATGGTTCTGGATGGCGGGATGAGCGTTAACGAAGAAGATAGTCGATTTGGCTTGGTTTATCTCCATGCCTGAAGCTTTGCTAAATAGATGAAGAATGTTTTTGAAGGCCATAGCTTCTTTGACGGTTGGAGTGCCATGCAACATTGTGTCATCGACAAACTGCTGGTGTGTTGTGGCAGGAATGGAGGGGAAGGGGTGTAGGCCTTTAAGCTTCCTTTCCTCTCTTGCTTTGCGAATGAGCCTGTTGAGCCCTTCCATGAGGATTACAAATAGGAAGGGGGAGAGAGGGTCTCCTTGTCGAATGCCTTGGGAGGGGGAGAAAGGAGTAGAGGGGGAGCCGTTTACTAGAATGGAAAAATTGGAAGATTTGATCAGAGCAAGGATTCATTTGGTCCATTGCTTGTCAAAGCCAAAGGCTATTGGAATGGCCTCCAAGTAATACCAGTTGACTTTGTCAAATGGTTTTGAGAGATCTAGCTGCATTAGCATACTTGGAAGTTTCCTTGTCTGCAGGGTGTGAACCATCTCCTGAGCTAAGAGGATGTTGTCTAGAATTTTCCTACCTTCCACATACCCTGATTGTTCTTCTGAGATTAAGTCAAGTAGAAAGGGCTTAAGTCTGTTGGCTATGACTTTAGAAATGATTTTATATATCACATTGCAAAGAGCTATAGGTCGAAACTTGTTAGGGGAATTGGCTTCTTCTTCCTTGGGGATTAGTGCGATGAAAGTGGAGTTCAGGGATTTGAGAATAGAGCCTCAACGTCTAGAGTCTTCGACAACTTCCCATACCTCTGTTTTGATAGTTGGCCAGCAAGCTTTGTAGAAGTTGATTTTAAAGCCATCAGGCCCTAGTGCCTTATCATTTGGCATACTTTTGACCACATCTTCCACCTCCTCCATTGAGACCTTTCTTAGCAGAGCAAAGTTTTGCTCGGAGGTTATGATGCTGGGTATAGCTTTAGTTAGCTCCTCTATGGCCTCAGATCTTCTTGCGTTTCCTGAGCTATATGCTTGAAGTGCCTGGTGAGCAGCGTTGATATGTCCTTGTGGTTTTGAAGAATTTCCCTTGCTTCATTTTTGAGCCCAAGGATTTTGTTTGCCCCCCTGTAGTCCAGTGTCGATCTATGAAATTTTTTTGTATTTTGTTCTCCCTCCTTCAACCATTGGATCCTTGATTTTTGCTTCCACAAAGTTTCTTCCTGTTGGCAACGAAGTTGCCATTGCTGCATCAGAATCTTCTCCTGTTCTTTTGAGTCTTCTCTGTAGTTCTCGGAAGCCCATTCCTTGTGAATTTGATTTAACTTACCTTCAATGATGTTCTTTTCCTAGAAGATGTTCCCAAACTTCTCAGTGTTCCAATCTTTAATTCTGTATTTGATGTGTTTTAGCTTGCTTTGGAACTTGAACATTTTGGTTCCTCTTAGATCTGATGGTTCACGCCACCATTCCTTCAGCAGATTTGCAAAGTCGGGATGAGTTAACCAGAACTTTTCAAATCTGAAGGGCTTGTTTCTAGGGGTGCATAGGATGGCTGCTTCCAAAGCTATAGGCCAGTGATCTGATCCTCCACTGGGGAGGATGTCAGAGTCCACTGTTGTTCCTCTGAGTAAGATACTTTCCGAAATTAGAAATCGATCCAGCCGGGACCTCCTTTCTGAGACCTCCTTTCTTCTCCAGTAGGGAGGTAATCATGTTAAAATCTCCCCCCATGATGATCTTAGAGGTGGGGTATCTTAACTTTAAATTCATAAGAGAATTAAGAAAAGAAAATTTGTCATCTAATCTTTGCGGTCCATAGACATTTATGCATAGGTAGGTTTCAGAGTTACCTGTTATTTGAACTTCTGTGGCAATAAACGAACGTGCAACCTCCATTGAGATAATGTTTATTGCTCGGGTGTCCCAAAGTGTAGCTATGCCTCCTTCCCATCCTTGACTGGCTACATCTGTATATTTGATAGGTTTGCCTAGTCTTTTGCTAACGTTCTCCATTTGGTAAGTAGCACATTTGGTCTCCTGTATGAACATGATGTCTGGCTTTTCTTGTTGAAACTTTCTCTTGAGCAGTTTTTTCTTAGCTTGGCTGTTAAGCCCTCTTGCATTCCATGAGATGAACTTCATTGATAACTAAAAACTCATTGGTGTTGGCATTTTGGCACAGGTGTGGCGCTATGGTACAGGTGTTGTCCTTGATGGCAACTCTCTTTGATGACAGATCTCAGTCCAAACTACAAGAATGAAGAGAAATTTCATATACGCAGGTTCATTAAGCCCAAGATGCGTATACACGCTGGTACGCTATATACTAAGTCGCGGATATGCAGGCTCGCTATATACGAAGTCGCGTATACACGCTGTTTCATGAACAAAAAAGAGCGTACATGTCGAGAAGCTTCCCTTTGGTCCGTGGTAGTTAGTCCTCGGTACTTGAGCCTATGTTTTTGGACCAAGGTATCTCGACAGTCGTGTTGATCCCGAGTTTTGAAGTTGATGGTATTGTATTACTATGGTTTTGGCCCGTGGTATTGAGGAGGGCCTAATGCTATATAAGGAGAAGAAGATCATTAGGCTAGTGCATCGAAAAAGTCTTGAATATCTAATGAAGAAAGAGATCTAGTATGCAGGTTCTGGGTTGATGATACATTGCTTGATCTAAGCTAAGGAGAGATCACATCGGTTGATGGAAGGATAGATCGGGATCAAATTGTTTGAAATGAACTATCGGTATATGGTTGATTACGCATATTTTTAGATCTGCATACTGACGCAATGTTATGTTCTGAGTATGACTGATGACCGATACAGCTGCAAGTTATGAGAAATTATTTTTAGATCTGTACGCAGGTTGGCTTTGGTAAAAGCGCGTGTATACGCGGGTTTGTTTCATTGAAGTAGCGTATATCTTTTGAAGCTTAATTTTTGGGTTGCAGTTGGGTTTGTCTGTTATTGTAGGGTTCTGTAGTCTGCTCTGTGTTATGGTGATTGGGTGTTGACAGGGTTTCAGTGGTTCAGTGATTCAAAGTTTGATGATGCTAGTATTGGTTGTTTTGTGCTTCTATGATTTGCTATGAAAAGTGAATGAATCGTGGTCTTCAGATTGAAATGTTGTGCTTCAGGAGTATCCAGTCTGAAAATTGATGAAAAGTGGTACCTGAAGGAAAGAAGATTGTAGGCCAGCACCTACGTACTAGTATCTTAGCTAGTACAAGAGCAAAGGGGGTTGGAGCTCCCTTCCAGGAGAGTTTGGAAAACGAGAGAAGGTTGTAGCCTTCTGCAGGTTGTAGCCTGCGTACTGGTATAAGGCTGCACCAATACAAAATATTGTAAACAGAAGTTTCTTATTAAAGAAAGATAGAGACGACTTGCAGCAGGTGGTTTTCACCCACATTGGGTTTCCACCTTATATCATGGTTTTCATGTGTGTGGCTTTTGTGTGATGATCTGTTCTGTTATACTGCACCTGTTTACTTGTAATATGGTTAATAATGTCATGATGCATTTACTGAAGATAAACTAACTGAATCATAATATTTCTGGTTATACGCTGGTTGCTTTAGACACAATAGCGTGTACACGCTGGTTCACTTAACTAAAGTAGCGTATATGTTTCTGAGTATTGAAAAAGTTTTATTGATCTGATAATACTGATTCACCCCCCCCCCCTCTTAGTATTATTTCCAACAATTGGTATCAGAGCAAGTCCTTCAGAGAAGCTTGATCGCTTGAAGGTAGATCGTTCATCATGAGCAACTACGAGAGAGAAGCATCAATCAGGCCACCGGTTTTTGATGGGACAAACTTCAATTATTGGAAGGTAAGAGTTACTGCCTATCTTCAATCTCTTGGTACAGAAGTTTGGGACATCGTAGAGACAGGCTACACTTTTTCTTCAGCTACTCCTACAGATGCAGCCGAGAAAAAGAAGTATGAAACAAATGCGAAAGCAGTCGGTACCCTATTAGGATGTATATCCCAATCGGAATTCATGAAGGTAATGCACTATAAATCCGCAAAAGAAATATGGGACAAAATTGTCACGAGCTATGAAGGAGACGAACAGGTAAAGCGTGCTAAACTTCAAACTCTCAGGATTAAGTATGAGACTCTCAGAATGTATAATGATGAAAGTGTGGCTAACTATTTCCTTAGGGTAGATGAGATTGTTAATTGCATGAAAAACTTGGGTGAAGAAATAAAAGAGGCTATTGTGGTTGAAAAGGTTCTAAGATCATTGTCCCCCAAATTTGAATCTAAAGTGTCTGCAATAGAAGAAAAAGAAAATCTACGAATTCTTACTATGTCTCAGCTTCACGGAATTCTAACTGCTTATGAAATGAGAAAAGGAGGTCCATCAGACAAAAGAGAAGCTACTTTCAAGGCTTCAGGCAAAGAAGATTATTATGAAGCAAGTCACGTGCCAGAAGATGAAGAAGAAGAATCAAATTTTGTCAGAAATCTTCAAAGGGGTTCTGGAAGGTTCAGAGGTAAGTTACCTTTTAAATGCTTTGCTTGTGGAAGAGTAGGTCATTACACTGCCAAATGTCCTCACAAAGATAAGAATGACAAGGGAAAAGAACCTGTTAAATGGAACAAGAAACAGAATGAAAAGAAGAAAAGCTATTACACTCATGAAGATAGTGATGGTCTTTCAAATAGTGACGAAGATGAACAGGGTTATAGATATAAACTTTTAATGGCTTTTGAATATGATGACTACATGGATGCTATAGATGTAGAAGGCTTTTGTGAAGAAATGAATAATCTCAAAGTTTGCTTAGAAGAGAAAAGTGCTATTATTGATTCTCTACAATGTCAACTGGTAGAAAAGGAAAAACATCTTGAAAAATTGGAATGTGAGATTGTTTGTCTTAGAAAGGAGATTGAGAAAACAAAAGCGATTAATCTTAAATTTGTTAAAGGATCTGAAACCCTGGATGGGATTATCAATGTGCAACGTTCTCCTCTGATCAAGACAGGTCTGGGATATAATGGAGAAACATCTCAAGCTTCTACGTCTAAAAGTTATCTTGATGCAGCAAGGAGGAGCGAGCAAAGACCAAATAAAAGTCATCAGGTGAATCAGGGACAGTTTACCTCAAGAAAAAATAAAGACTATCAAGAAATTCGGGGACAAGCTGCCTTAAGGACAAACAGAAGCTACAATCAGCCACAGGTAAAATCTTCCCAATTTGCACCAAGAATGGATGTCAATAGAAGCTACAATCGGTTGGATGATAGATCTGATTATCGGAGAAATTTCTTTAATGGCCAATGTTTTTCTTGCCATAACTTCGGTCACAAAGCAGCTCAATGTGTTGCCTACAAGACAATCATGACTAGAGAAGCTCAAAAGCAAAGAAGTATGACTGGGACCATGAAAAGGACTTATAACAACTTTTCGGTTCTTGAAAATGAAGTTGAATGCTCTATTTGTAATAACTTTGTTCATGAAGACTCTGAATGCAGGAGCAGGTTCTGGAAGACAACTCAGAAGGAACAAACCTCAAATGTCAGAACATGGAGAATAAAGGAACCGCAACCAGAAAGATGTGGGATAGCCTTTTATGCAGAAGGTCAAGAAAGTCTATGGTACATTGACAACGGATGTTCGAAGCATATGACAGGGGACAAAGAAAAACTTGAATCATATACCGCATTAGAAAAGGGAAAGAAAGTTTCCTTTGGAAACGATATCTCTGCAGCCATAAAAGGAAAAGGCGTTGCTCCGTTGAAAGAGAAGGTCAAAGCTGGAAATGTTTTGTATGTTGATGGATTGAAGCATAATCTTCTGAGTGTCAGTTAGATGTGCGATCAAGGAACAGAGGTAATATTTAGATCAAATGGATGTTGTGTTCGTGATCTTGATACAGGTGAAACAATGATCAAAGGAAGGACTCCAAATAATCTATACATATTTGAAGAAAGACAACAACAACGATATTTGAGCAAGAATGATGAACACTGGCTATGGCATCGGAGGTTGGGGCATCTAAGATTTCCACAAATAAGGAAAGCATGCAAATATGAGGCAGTTCGTGACCTTCCAGATATCAAAATTCCAGACAACACCATATGCAAATCATGCCAGTTTGGAAAGCAAACCAGAACTAATTTTCCTGAGAAGGAAGGATCAGCTAGCATGCCTCTTGAGCTAGTACATACAGATACATGTGGTCCATTTAGAAAAAGAACACCTCTAGGAGAAGAATATTTGATATTATTCATTGACGATTTCTCCAGGTTTGTCTGGTTAGGACTTATGAAGCACAAAGATGAAGCATTCGAAAAATTCAAATCCTTCAAAGCCTTGGCTGAAAATGAATCAGGACACAAAATTAAGTGCCTCAGATCTGACAGAGGTGGGGAGTTTACCTCGAATGAATTTTTCGATTTCTGTGAAGAACATGGGATAAGAAGAGAATTCTCTACAGCTAGAACTCCTCAACAAAATGGAGTTGGGGAAAGAATGAACATAACAATCCAACAAATGGCTCGTGCTATGCTTGATGAGTCAAGTACTCCCGCAACTTTCTGGGGTGAAGCTGCACATGCTGCGGTTATTATTCTCAACAAAAAAAATGTCCGAGTAAACAGCACTCAAACTCCTCATGAGCTCTGGTGTGGTAAGACTCCTTCGGTGAAGCACTTCAAAATCTTTGGGAGCAAATGTTATATTAAGAATACTGATGAGCAACTTGGCAAACTTGAACCAAGAGCAGACAAAGGCATTCTTCTTGGTTATTCTCCACACAACAAAGCATACAAGTGCTACAATAAAAGACTTGGCAGAATTGTTGACAACATTGATGTTGTGGTTGATGAGAAGGGATACATTCCTAGGCAAGTTCATCATGAAGACATCGAAGAAGATGAAGGCTACCCTCAAAGACAGAATGATGAAGAAGAACCTCAAGAAGAAGAAGAACCTCAAGAAGAAGAACCTCAAGAAGAACCAGAGGAGCAGACAAGAATAGAGGAGAAGACTCCATCCAGATATGTCCAGAAGAATCATCCAGAATCTCAGATTGTGGGACAGAAAGAAGCAGGAGTACAAACAAGAAGAACAATTGCAGAAGCTTCAAGCTATTTGGCATTACTCTCTTCCACTGAACCAAAAAATGTGAAAGAGACATGCAAAGATGAATGTTGGGTCAAAGCAATGGATGAAGAACTTGAGCAGATCGAAAAGAACAACACTTGGGAATTGGTTCCTAGACCAAAAGATAAGAATGTCATAGGGACAAAATGGGTCTTCAAAAATAAATTGAATGAAAATGGAGAAGTAATTAGAAACAATGCCAGACTTGTTTGTAAAGGGTATGCACAG
This sequence comes from Pinus tabuliformis, assembly GCA_031772625.1. NCBI lineage: Eukaryota > Viridiplantae > Streptophyta > Pinopsida > Pinales > Pinaceae > Pinus > Pinus tabuliformis. The sequence goes on from CM062813.1 coordinate 826,469,890, forward strand.
CAAGAAGGAATAGATTTTGAAGAGACCTTTGCTCCTGTTGCAAGACTTGAGGCCATCCGAATGTTCCTTGCTCTCTCAAGTTTTCAAAACTTCAAGGTATTTCAAATGGACGTGAAATCAACCTTTCTGAATGGAGACTTAGAAGAAGAAGTATACATTGAGCAGCCAGATGGTTTCATTCTTGGGAATGATCCAAACCTTGTATGCAGATTGAAAAAGGCTCTCTATGGTCTCAAACAAGCTCCAAGGGCTTGGTACTATTGGTTGGACAAATATCTTCACCAACAAGGCTTTTCAAAAGGATCAGCAGATAGCAATCTCTATATGAAAGTTGAAAATAACAAATTGCTAATACTTGTTGTGTATGTAGATGATATTATCTTTGGTAGCAATGAAGAGGCTATGAGTCAAAACTTTGCCTTGGTTATGCAGAAAGAATTTGAAATGTCATTACTTGGAGAATTGACATACTTTCTTGGATTGCAAATCCAACAAAATGAAGGAGGTATTTTCTTGTCTCAAACCAAGTACCTCAAGCAGATCTTGAAGAAGTATGGCATGGAAGATTCAAAGCCAGTATGTACCCCCATGGTTACAGGATGCAGCCTCAGTGCAAATGATGAATCAACAACAGTTCATCAACCAACTTATAGATCCATGATTGGGAGTTTGTTTTATTTGACAGGTACCCGACCAGACATTATGCATGCAGTAGGAATTGTTGGAAGATTTCAATCCAACCCAAAGGAAACTCATCTTCAGGCAGTCAAAAGAATTTTCAAGTATCTTCAAGGGACTCAAAAATATGGCCTATGGTATCCTAGAGATACAGATCTCACTCTTCATGCTTACACAAATGCAGATTGGGCCGGAAGTGTGGATGACAGGAAAAGCACAAGTGGTGGTGCATTCTTCATGGGTTCCAGATTAGTATCTTGGTTCAGCAAGAAACAAAGTTCGATTGCTTTATCTACAGCTGAAGCAGAATATGTGGTTGCGGCATCTTGTTGCACACAACTTCTTTGGATGATGCAGACCTTGCAGGATTTTCAAATCACTTGCACTCCACCTGTCTCTATCTTATGTGATAATACAAGTGAAATCAGCATTTCAAAGAATCCAGTCATGCATTCAAAGACCAAGCACATACCAATCAAGTATCACTTCCTCCGGGAACAAGTGCTTGAACAAAAGGTCAAGTTGGAGTATGTTCCTTCTAAAGAACAAGTTGCTGATATTCTCACAAAACCACTGCCTAGGGAGACTTTTGAATATCTCAGACAGAAGCGGGGAGTAGTTGATGCTTCATTCTTCTGTTGAAGGTTGTCTGTTCTAAAGAAAAGTTGGTGTACGCGTGTTGTATAAGGGATATCCGCATACATACGCTTATTTATGCAGGTGAAGTCGTGTATATGGAGTTCTGAACAACAAGGGCAAATTCTGGTTGGAGAAGGTCTGAGATGGGTATGACAGTGTCCTTCAGGCACAATTTCAGGGGGAGCAACAAGCACAGTTTCAGGGGGAGCAGCTTAAAGTCTAATAAAGCATTGTTGGCATTTAGATGCTTTTGGTCCTAGTTCACAACTATTGTTGAAGAAGGAGCACAGAAGGAAATCTTGGTTGCTGATCTAAAAGATGATTATCAGATGCTGCTGGTGACTTTCATAAGTCTTGGTCTAGTTTTTTCGTCTCTATGTCATGTATCTCTTTTGTGATATCTCTTTTATGATGTCAAGGTCATGTAACGGCCTATGATGGTTTCCCCACTATGCCTGGGATGAATGATGTAATGTAATTGGTTGTTATATGTAAATTTCTGATGTATCCCCTCTTGGTTGGGAGTATGGATGTATGTATTGAGTTTTTTGGTGATAGGAAGGTCCTTTATGATGTATAAGTCTTGGTTCTTTTTGAAGATCATCTTTTGCAGATCTTGCCTACAGTCAGGGGGAGCATGTTCAGCACAGCAGAGCAGAGATATCAGCATGTTCTCAGGGGAAGCACAGCCCTTTGCCCTTGATGACAAAGGGGGAGAATGATTCTAAGGATCTTGGGGTTGCCATCAAGTCCAAAGGGGGAGATTGTTGGCATTTTGGCACAGGTGTGGCGCTACGGTACAGGTGTTGTCCTTGATGGCAACTCTCTTTGATGACAGATCTCAGTCCAAACTACAAGAATGAAGAGAAATTTCATATACACAAGTTCATTAAGCCCAAGATGCGTATACACGCTGGTACGCTATATACTAAGTCGCGGATACGCAGGCTCGCTATATATGAAGTCGCGTATACACGCTGTTTCATGAACAGAAAAGAGCGTACATGTCGAGAAGCTTCCCTTTGGTCCGTGGTAGTTAGTCCTCGGTACTTGAGCCTACGTTTTTGGACCAAGGTATCTCGACAGTCATGTTGATCCTTAGTTTTGAAGTTGATGGTATTGTATTACTATGGTTTTGGCCCGTGGTATTGAGGAGGGCCTAATGCTATATAAGGAGAAGAAGATCATTAGGCTAGTGCATCGAAAAAGTCTTGAATATCTAATGAAGAAAGAGATCTAGTATGCAGGTTCTGGGTTGATGATACATTGCTTGATCTGAGCTAAGGAGAGATCACATCGGTTGATGGAAGGATAGAGCGGGATCAAATTGTTTGAAATGAACTATCGGTATATGGTTGATTACACATATTTTTAGATCTGCATACTGACGCAATGTTATGTTCTGAGTATGATTGATGACTGGTACAACTGCAATTTATGAGAAATTATTTTTAGATCTGTACGCAGGTTGGCTTCGGTAAAAGCGCGTGTATACGCGGGTTTGTTTCATTGAAGTAGCGTATATCTTTTGAAGCTTAATTTTTGGGTTGCAGTTGGGTTTGTCTGTTATTGCAGGGTTCTGTAGTCTGCTCTGTGTTCTGGTGACTGGGTGTTGACAGGGTTTCAGTGGTTCAGTGATTCAAAGTTTGATGATGCTAGTATTGGTTGTTTTGTGCTTCTATGATTTGCTATGAAAAGTGAATGAATCGTGGTCTTCAGATTGAAATGTTGTGCTTCAGGAGTATCCAGTCTGAAAATTGATGAAAAGTGGTACCTAAAGGAAAGAAGATTGTAGGCCAGCACCTACGTACTAGTATCTTAGCTAGTACAAGAACAAAGGGGGTTGGAGCTCCCTTCCAGGAGAGTTTGGAAAACGAGAGAAGGTTGTAGCCTTCTGCAGGTTGTAGCCTGCGTACTGGTATAAGGCTGCACCAGTACAAAATATTGTAAACTGAAGTTTCTTATTAAAGAAAGATAGAGACGACTTGCAGCAGGTGGTTTTCACCCACATTGGGTTTCCACCTTATATCATGGTGTTCATGTGTGTGGCTTTTGTGTGATGATCTGTTCTGTTATACTGCACCTGTTTACTTTTAATATGGTTAATAATGTCATGATGCATTTACTGAAGATAAACTAACTGAATCATAAGATTTCGGGTTATACGCTAGTTGCTTTAGACACAGTAGCGTGTACACGTTGGTTCACTTAACTAAAGTAGCGTATATGTTTCTGAGTATTGAAAAAGTTTTATTGATCTGATAATACTGATTCACCCCCCCCCCCCCCCCTCTCAGTATTATTTCCAACAATTGGTAGGACGGGAACGCATGAAGAGCCTTCATTTTCCAAGAGTTGATCATTAGAATCTCCATATTGTGCAGCACCTCCCCACTGGTTCTTCTGCCTCTTCTTTTATTTGGCTTCCGGCCTGTTGGGTTAAGAGATATGCTCTTTGACTGATTACCTGTGCCTTTTGCGATTCCTAATCTTCTATTTTGCCTATCTAGTTCTGCCTTTTGTCTTGCGATGAAGAGATCGCTGATTTTCCTGATTTCTTCTTCCAGAATGTTGTCTAGCCCTTGGGTTTTCCAGTTTTTTTCCATGGATGGGAGGTTGACTCCTTCTTTTTCTAGGACTGCATTGAGCTCTAGATTCTCGCTACCCCAGTCGCTGGTTATCATGTCAATGTCTTCATCATGTTCGTCTTCGAACTATTTCATTTGAACTTCTGTTCTGAGTGTGTTTTCCTCCCCATCCTTAGTTGTGTGTTATGCCTTGTTTTTTTGTGCTTCAATAAGTTTTGTTTCTCTATTAGTGCCTTCTGAGTCTGTATCAGTTTCCAGAATGTTGAAGGTGTTATTGATGATACCAGGTCCTGTCTCTGCTCTGTGTGTTCTTTTTCTGTTAGCTCTCTGTCTTATTTTTGGCTTTGTGAAGGCCTCTTTATTCTTTGTTGCTTGCTCTTGTTTGTGTTCGTCCCCTGTTTTGTTGAGAGGGCACTCTCTAACAAGGTGTCCGTGTTCATGACACCTTCTACAGCGGAAGGGGATTTGTTCGTAGTCGATGGCTTGATAGTAATCTTCATCTCTGAATTCCAGCCACAGACCTTCATGCAGGGCTCCTGAGACGTCCATCTCAACACAAATACGTGCGCAGGAAGTATATCTTCGTTGCACTGTTGCTTCTGAAGCTTTAATGAAGGTTCCGAGCCGGTCTCCTATCTGCTTAAGCGTTGCCAGTCCCCAGTAGTCTATAGGAAGGGAGAATAGGCGGATCCACAGTAGAACTTGTGTGAATCTCTCTTGTTCAGGTACAAAGTTTGCCTTCCATGGCCTCATGTAGAGTCCAGCTGAGGCAAAGAAGTAAGGTCCGCCATCGAAGACTCTATCCTTATCTTCTAAGTTTGTAAAGACAACAGTAAAGAAGCCTTTTGCTCCAAGGTGGAGTTTAACATCACCTTTTGGTTTCCAGTGTTGTTTGATCCATTGGCATAGTGTGCGTTCTGTTGGCCACAGTCCCATAAATTTGCAAATAATTGCATGTTCCATCATGTGGTCTCTATAGGCCTGAATTTCCGGATCTGAGAAGACTACTCGAAGGGTTTCCTTTTTCTTTGGTTTGCATGCTCCTTGAGTTTCCTGTTTGGAACCGGGGTTCGCAGTCTTTGCTTGCTCCTCTTCCTCTTGTGAGTGCTGCTCTATTCCATTTTCTTTTTCCCATTCTGTTTGGGCTATTATTGGTGTTGTGTTCCTTTGTTCTGCTTCTGGTATTTTGTCGTTTTTCTCCTGTCCATTATTGGATTTACCCATCATATTTGGGTTTTTTCTTGTCTCTTTCTGCAGCTGCTGTGTCCTTTCTTCGCTACTGCCACTGCCATCCTTACGCTCTCCATAGCCTTTGATTTTAAATCCTTCCTGCGTTTTCTGCTTTTGCATGACTGCCTGCTTGAAGGTTGAGGTCCCAGTGGACCCCTCATTTACCATTTGTCGGGTCAGACCTCGACCTCTGTGGAGTAAATCTGCCAATCTGTCTCTTTGTGCTTCCAGAACTGTTGCTGAGGCTGCAGGTTGCGGCTTCAAACCCTAGGTCTCGAACATGCTCCAGCGCTCAACCTACAGTCGTTATTCCGCCGATTAACATTACTTAGAATGTTACAAAAGTTGGTTTTGTGGCAAATATTTTGAAATTATGATCTAGTATGGATAGACATACACAAAGAATTATGTGGACATTGAAATATATATATATATATATATATCTATATATATATATATATATATATATATATATATTACTATTTTAAAATTCCATGTGTCAACTCCATGTTGAGCATAAAAGCAAGTACACATCTCCCTTGTAGTGGGGTATAGAAAATGTCTCTGAGTGCATTGATATTTTGATTTCTAGTAAGTGCTACAAAGAGCATATAGACCATCTAGAGAAGTTCTATAATCTTGTGTAATACCTATGGTTTAATGTTCTCTTGTAAAGTTGATAAATTGATCACTGGAGCCATTGGAATCAATTTTTTAGGATTTCAAATATCTTTTGGAAAAATCATTTTCCAACCTCCTATTTTAGAATATATGCATTAATTTCCAAGCATGATTGAAGATAAAACCCAACTTCAATGATTTCTTCGATGTATATTATGTTTCTTCTTTCTATTTACAGATGAATGCAACTAGGAATGTTTAAGTCAAAGATACAAAACTATCCACTTGCCTAGTCAAAAGACTATAAAAAGGTTGTCCAAATAATTAAGAACAAATGTTGCCATCTTCCTCCAATTAGATGCAAGTGGTGAGCATTGATAAGAAACACTAACATAGAAAAGTCCTCAAGATTTTAAGAAATTTGTAGTTTTGCATTTGGCATATTTAGTGGAGCCCAATTGAACCATTAGTCCACACATAAAAAAATATTGTTGCAAGTATTAAAAGCTTCTTACTATGTCTTGTTTTTGAAGAATTCACTTTGAAGAGATATGTAAAGCATATGGATGGATTTTTAACTTCATAGAACACTCAAGATATTGGAAACAATAAATTAATAAGATGAAATATGTGGTTGAGAAACTTTGTTGTCAAATTTGCATGTATTGAAGGAAAAATTAATTCTCTTGTTGATTTCCTAACAATATAATTTTAGTTACTAGTCAAAATAGCTCAAAATTGTCAAACATGTAGTCTAAAATGAGTGAGAATCAAGCATGAATCTCCTCTAGAATTATGTCTTGCTTTTAGACTCAAATATATCCCTAAAACAATCAAAACAAAGAATATTTAGAAATGGGCTTATCAAGCACATTCTTCTAACAATACAAAGAATGGTGCAAAAATGGATATTGCACCACTTATATTGATGTGGGTGATAAAAATCAAAGAAGGGTCTACTTAGAATTCTTTGAACCATATATTGGTCAAGAATATTGGTAATTCTTATTAATTTTTCTGAAATTTCAAAAGGAAGTGGTTATAGTTTGGACTACCATCTCCTTACGAACCATCCTTGGAATCTATATTTGAATTATTCATTGATAATTATGTCTCTTGATTGGATGAGAACCTCAAATATGTATATCTCATCATAGTTTTGCAATTAAATATGTATGTCGATGTACAATTTGAATTATGCTTCAAATAGTTATTACTTTGGAAGATAACCTAGTAATTTCTATTGAACAAGAATCAAGCTAACAAGAAGCAAGATTCCATATCATGCCCACTTTCAAAATCTTTGCTATAATCGAAGAGAGATTTGTTAAATATTTTCAAGGAGATCCTTCTGTTGAATGCTTCTCCCATCTGACATCATGGATAGGATATTTAAAGATGATGTGGATAATGAACCAAATCCAAATGGAGATCTAGGTGACGATGATGATCTAAGTTATGTGCTTCCTCCCAATAGATAACACTAAGGAAGTGTGTGGACCCTTGTACATATTGTGATATTTTTACAAATTTCTATGATGGTTGGCATGTAACCATTGTGTTAGTGGAGTCATGTCAATATTTGATATATGTGTTGTCAATTTTGTTGACAGTGTTACATTAAAGGCATGTTTTAAGGATTAGTGTAGAAAGATTCACCACCATGAAAAATTTGTTTTCCATGAAGTACAACATGGAATCTAACACAATAAAAGAATTAAGTAGTGTCTCCACTTGTACTAAAAGTGGAATCTAGAACAATAAAAATAGATGAATAGTTTAAAGAAATTTTGTATAATGCCTTCAAATCCTTGCTTGGTTGTTATAAAAGGAAATGTTGAGCTCATTATAAATCATCTTACGACCTCATAGCCTCTTCGCTGACTTACTAGAGACTTGATTCTTATTTTTTCGATTGTTGGTTGTGGAAGAGTGAGTATTGGAATTATTAACCTTTTTTTTAACTATATCTCCTCTATATTGTAAGTTCTTCCATGTAATATAAGCATTGTGTTTTGTAATTATTATGTGATGTTATGCTATATGTGTCACTTATTATATTTCCACATTTTTTCATTTGTGATGATCCCTACATGCATGTGTAAGTAGTATTTTTCTCTTACCCTCATAGAAGCAATCTTGTGTTAGGAAAAAATCTAAAGGGTTGGCATCAAAGTCAAGGTTGTATCAAGAGTTGGTACCTAATCCAAGATCAAGCTGCTCTCATGTTTCTCATGCTAGACCACCCTTGTTTCTCAAGTGTTTCATTTTTATATCATCCATTTGTTATATGATTTATTCTCATATTCATCTATTCACCCTAGTGTACCTAGAGTGAGAATCTGAAAAGTGTAGTGAGTTTGGAGTAAAAAATTGTAATGCTATGGATACAGTGTTGAAGAACATTGTATTTTTCATTTGGAATGGTTAAAAGAGAGAAACTTATTTAAATTTGCAGAGGATAAATTTTGTTTGAACACTTTGAATTATTAGCAACTTCTTGTGAGTAGAGTGTGGATAAGGAGGTCTTTCTAGGATTTGTAGCAAAAGGTGTAAGTTGTAGGAGTGTGCACAATGCATTCTAGTGTTAGGTAGTGATTATGGTCATCTTGAGACCAAAGGAAATCTTATTAGTTGGACCTTCTAGATCAAAAATACCTAACCTATAATTTCTCAAACAACATTTCTTCCAATTCAATGGCTAGTGCTAAGTGCGGTCCATATGTTCATCTTATATATATACATCTTCCTCGAATGTTAATTCCCTTTTCTTATCATTCTTCTAGTACAGATGACCATTCTTATTGCATGATAAAATGTTGATCCTATGGAAATAAGTTCTAAAAAATAATTAGTCACCTTGCATAAATTTTCTAAAAGAAATATACCTTGGTAACAACAACTTCTCTACAATGATCTACTTGTATCTCACATCCTTCCTCTCTGTAGGTTTTAACCCCGTACATAAATTACCTGCATACGAATTCTAAAACACAGAAAATAAACAATGTGAGACCATAACACATAAAACACATACATAGAGATTTTCCCCTGGATCCAAAAATTGGGACTACCAGCTTGATTTTTCATTATATTCCTTTCAATGTTACAATACATATTTATACATGATGAAGCATCCAATACCATGGATCGAAAAATCATGCACAAAACCATAGGTAGGTCCGCCCAACCTAATATAGAGTCCAAAAACAAAATTTTCCGGGGTGCTGCCCTGGACCCCATAGAGTGGGGTTACATGCATCCATCAAACCCCTTGTGACTCCCCCTGCTACGCAATCGACACAACAAAGGGGGGGCTCTGCTCCCCTTCTAACCCCCCGGTTAACTATGTGGGCTAGTCGTGGAAAGCATATAACACAACCCAACATTCTCCCACTTGTTTTTTTCTTTCCATAGGGGGCCACAAGAGAGCTTACTCATTTATCCAGCCCTGCAACACCCATTGTTTCTCTACACCAAGAGAACTTGTCAGAGCTCATAGATTTTGTCAATGCATTTGCAGTATTCTCCAAAGTGTCCACATTTACCAGCAACACCTTTTTTCCTTCTATCATATCCCTCACAAAGTGGTACTGAACATCAATGTTCTTTGTCTTTGAATGATATTCAGGGTTATTTGCCAAGAAAATTGCACTTTGGCTGTCATAGTCTATCCTTATAGCTCCCTGTACTAACCCCATACTTGAACACAATCTCTGCAACCAAACTGCTTCCTTGCTTGCATGAGTGGCTGCCATGTATTCTGCCTCTGTAGCTGATAGTGCCACTACAGATTGTTTCTTACTCATCCAACTGACTGCACCTCCAAATAGGTTAAACACATACCCACTTGTATATCTTCTCTGATCCAGATCTCCAGCCCAGTCTGCATCAACAAAACCACAAATATCCAACACTCTATCCAATCCTGGTCTTCCTTGGTAGCACAAACCATAATCACTAGTGCCACACAAATACCTGAAAACCCGCTTCACTACTGTCCAGTGTTCCTTCCCTGGTTTTGACATAAACCTGCTCAATACTCCCACTGCATGTGTAATGTGTGGTCTAGTACAGACCATTGCATACATCAAGCTATTGACTGCACTTGCATATGGAACATGGGACATGTCCTCTTCCTCTTCTTGTGTCTTGGGACACTATTCAGCAGATAACTTTACACCTATAGGAATAGGAACCTTCACCGATTTACTATCCTGCATATTAAACCTCTGCAATATTGTCTCAACATACTTCCTCTGGTTTAACCAGAGCTTCCTCTTTGTACGATCTCTTTTAATTTCCATGCCCAAAATATAGTTTGCAACACCAAGACCTTTCATGTCAAATTTGGAGGACAAATGGGTCTTCAAATCCTGGATAATTTCTTTGTCATTTCCAACTAGCAACATATCATCCACATACAAGACCTGATAAATAACATGATCACCAATTAATTTAAAATACACATAGTGATCTGCTTTGCTTCTGGTGAATCCAAGTCCATGTATAAATGTATCAAATTTCTGATACCACATCCTTGGTCGCTGTTTTAACCCATACAAAGACTTCTTTAACTTTCATACCAGTTCTTTCTTACCCTTCACCGCAATGCCTTCAGGTTGCTTCATGTAGATCTCCTCTTCCAGATCCCCATGAAGAAATTCTGTCTTCACATCCATCTGTTCTATCTCAAAATCAAAAGCAACAGTAATAGATAAAATTAATCTAATAGAAGTTATCTTGGCAATAGGAGAAAAAACATCACCAAAATCAATTCCCGGCACCTGGGAATAACCTTTTGCTACCAACTGAGCTTTGTATTCCTCCACCTTTCCTTATGCATTTGTCTTCTTCTTGAACACCCATTTGCTGCCAATGGGTTTCCTTCCAACCGGAAACTCCACCAAATCCCAAGCCTCATTTTTGTGCAGAGACGCCATTTCATCAACCATGGCCTCTTTCCAGAGTTTTCCATCCTATGAATCCACTGCTTCCTTCACAGTTGTGGGATCATCATCAGTAATAGATAAAGCAAGATTTGAACAGAAAGCAGATGGACTATACCTTTCTAGCTGCATTCTTTTTCGAACTGATCTTCTCACACCCGCAGTTTGTGGCTCTTCATCTTCTGATTCCTCCTCTGCTGTAGAGTCTGTTTCTTCCTCCTTTAGCTCAAAATATATCTTCTCAGGTTCCTTTGGTTGGAATTCATGTTTAATAACATCTCTCACCTCTCTGAACACCACATCTCCGCTGTACACAACCTTCCTTGTTACTGGGTTCCAAAGCTTATAACCCTTTAAACCATCCTTATACCCAATAAAGATGGTTTAAAGACTTAGATTGGTACAAAGTCCCTAACATGTCCCACAAAGCCTTCGCCGTAGCTTCCCCTGATACATTCAACAATACTGAATCTGAGACACACAGTCATATTGTGCTCTTTGCATTCCGATGCAACTTCTTCCATTCTTCATTGGACACTCCCATTGGTTTAGTATCTGGATCTACCGCGATCCATTGATCTTTATCCACCAATAGATCCTCCTTCTTGAGTTTCCATAACTCAAAACTCTGACTATTAAATTTCTCTATCTTTATCTTTCCACTGCTCACCATCTTCTTTCACCACCAGAATCGATTCCACAGATCTCCCACTGAACAGGGTCTACCACAGGCCCGAGTGAAACCCCTCAGCAACAAAGGCATCCCCTTGAAGCCAAAACATCTATGATACCAAATGTAGATTTTATACCTGTACAGAAATTACCTGCATACGAATTCTAAAACATAGAAAATAAACAATGCGAGAGCATAACACATAAAACACATATACACAGAGATTTTCCCCTGGATCCCAAAACCGGGACTACCAGCTTGATTTTTCATTATATCCCTTTCAATGTTACAATACATATTTATACATGTCAAAGCATCCAATACCATGGATCGAAAAATCATGCACAAAACCATAGGTAGGTCCGTCCAACCTAATATAGAGTCCAAAAACAAAATTTTCCGAAGTGCTGCCCCGGACCCCATAGAGTGGGGTTACCTACACCCCTCAAACCCCCTGTGACTCCCCCTGCTACACAATCGGTGCAACAAAGGGGGGGATTTGCCCCCCTTCTAACCTCCGGTTAACTACATGGGCTAGTCGTGGAAAGAATATAACACAACCCAACACTCTCCCCCTTCAAATAAAATTTTCTTACTAGACAATTTATATATGTTTCCTAAAAAAATTGGTGAAAGTTTTTGTAAAATTAAAGAATCTTCTAGTTCTATAAGATCTAATAACTTACACAATTACCTAGTTTTTCCTAGGAATTAGTCTGGTTTTGATTTTAGTGGCCTTCTTAAGACTTCTTGTAAACTCCTCCCTTACCAATATTTGTTTTTTACTGCATCCACTGCCTATTTAGAAATGAAATAAAAAGTTATCAAGCTACACGAAGAAAAGCATGCTATAAATATAAGAAAATGAGGGAAACAACAACATATTATTACACTTCAAAAGGAAAAATAGAAGATGCAAGAACAAATGATACAAATAGAAAGAATGATTAAAATAATGGAGATTTGATAATCAATTATCTGTTCTAAATTTAGACGATAAATAATATCGAAAGATTTGAAAAATGAAGAAGATTTGATTTAAAAAAAATGACCTCCTTTACATTAAACTTCTTCAGAAAAGATAGTTGAATAATTTGAAAAAAAAAGTGATATTCATTTCAATATATCCCTAAATTATAAGAATATATATCAAAATGATCAAATCATCCATCTCTTCAATCTAGGAATCCAAACAAGTATTTGTAGCATAGGGAATCATTCCCCTCCCCGTCCCTCCCCAATGTCTCCCTCTCCCCATGAGTTGCTTGTCACAATACCCATTTCTATAGGTGGGTTGCGAAGGAAGGGATCGAGGGGTGGGGGTGAGTCATTTTGGAAGGAGCATGTAGAGGAGCGAGGGATATGGGTAATTTTGGTTTCATATATATATTGGGTGTGTTTTAAAGTTTTTTTAATATTCATATTTTTTAATGTTTTTAAAATTTATCTTTATTTAAATTGTTTTCTCTTCTTCTTCTTCTTTTCTTTATTCTCATTTTTAAAAAATACAATCAGCTTTTAAATTTTTCTTTTCATTCAAAAAAATTATTTAAAAATAAAATTTGTTTATTTATATATGTATATTTTTTAAAAATTACTTTTAATCTTTGTCTTAGGGCTGTTTTCATCTTCTTCTTTTTTTTTTATTTATTTTTCCCCTTTAATGATTTTTTTTGCAACAATGTTGATTTTTTAGTTCATGGTTTCAAAATCATTGTAATTTCAAGCCTAAAACATAAAAAATGTGCTACTTATAATGTTACATTTCAATTCTAAGGTTGATTTTCAGGTGTTAGTTTGAAATAATACCAATTGTTAAGGTCATGACTTCAAACAAGTTGTAATGTTAATCAATTCTGAGGTTTCCTATTCAAAACAATATCAGTTGTCAAAAGCATAATTTCAGACAAGTTGTAATTTAAACCTAAAAACAAAGAGGTGATTTTGGGAGTAGTGGCCTTTGAACTAGGGGACGATTTTAAGGTTTTTCTTTCAAACTTTATAAATTATAATTACAAAATTTTATAATTTTAACCCCAAAATTTTATTTTATTTTATGTTTAAAAAAAAATATTTACTAGTAGCACCATGTTTTGAAATGGGGATAAAAACATACACTAAATACAACCTCTAAAAAAATGAAAAAACTTTAGAGGGTTCTCATGAAGTTGGTAACTATGTGTGTGTGGGGGGGCTCTCTTAGTCCATGGTCAAAATTAAAGGGTTACTTTTCAAGGAAGCTAGGAAAATAGTCATTCTCAAAATATGTTTTAGATTATTTAATCATTGCACATGCTGTGACAAAATTGTGGCATGTAAGTAAACATTCCCTCAATCTCAACCATGGGAAAATAACTTAGAAACACAAAATAATCCATAAAAAATTTATAGAGTTGGAAACTAATCATGAATACCCAAAAACTAGAGGATCCATTAAAAATTGAACAATTGTTTCCCTCTAACAATGATTAGGTAGAAATTTCCTCTATAACATTGAGGGAATAACCCCCTACAATATCATTATCTTTTAATGGAATTTAAACCTTTGGTGCAAGCCTAGGCACTACAACCTCTCAAAACAACTATATAGAGCCAAACTTGTATTCATTTATTGTTATAGTTACAAAAGTTGTGCCTATACAAAATAATCCCTTCAGCAAAAAATTGAATGAAAGTGATAAAGCATAATTATACATCCCACTTGCATCCAACATGATATTTAACAATACTTACGTTATTTTCAACAAAAATTACTCTCTTCAAGGCAACATAGGTGGATCAACACTTTTTGGTATATCACATATAACCATGGGATGCATTTGACCAATTCTCAATTTACATCCAATCTTCTGGAAATGAATACATTCTGAGGATATGCGGGTCATGGGACCACAATGTTTCTTATCTCAATAATCCTATAGAACAACTTAATATCATCAAACCATTCATATAGGAAATTATAGTTTCAATAGATAAGTCTTTATATAAGCCTCTTTCTACACAACTCTTGTATGAGAAGCATCCTTTTGTATGAGTTTGGGATATTCACATAGAGATTATAACAAAATAAATTCATGTGCATTCATATTCATCTCCCACATGACATGCACCAGATCAACTATTCATATTATTATTGATATAAATAAATTACAATAGTTTACAAAATTTGAGATTTGTTATTGGAATCCTATAATTACGTCTTATTAAACACTTGGACTCTATCAATCAATTCTAGTTGTTAGGTTGCACGCCATGGTAGCACATTTCTTGTTATGAATTCTTTATTTTTGTGGATATCTCCTCTTTTTGTCATACTCCAATATAGTAGTTATCTTCTTCCATAAAAAACATTATCATTACATATTCCCAATTGATCTTCTCACATTCTTGCTTCAACTATCATTTGCTAACATTCGAATGTGTTGTGATTTTGTCCTTGAACTTGAAGATCAATCACCTTTTGAAAGAATGCCACTTTCAAATTTCTTTCTACATATTTTCCCTTCATTTTGTCTTTGTATTGTGTGGATGATTTTTCTCTTCCTTATTTTTGAGTTTCCCCATTCCAAATTTTGCAACATTGAATTGTGAGTTATGTGGCTAGGAAACAATTTCTAATCCCTACATCTTGTTGTTAGACTAGGATTTATTTCCTTGAAACACATTCTACTTTTATAACTATGTTTATGTCAATGGTTCAAACTATATTATCCATGTGGTATTCTCTTTCCACACCTTCATTTCCCACTAGGAATCCACAAATTATGTTTTCTTGAAGTCATCTCTTGAAACTCATGGAATAACTTTCTCATTGTTCATTTGCCACATGTTCGTTTTCCCAACTACATGCATCTTCCTCTTCTCCACCAATTCTCCATGTCACTATAATGAGATATTTTGATATTGATATTGATTCTCCTCATCACTATATATGGTTTACACCAAAGTCACCAACTCAAAAGCGACAAAAAATTCAAGAGGTGGAAAAACAAAGAGTTTGAACAAGGTTGGGAAAACTCAAGACAAATACGACAAGTAAAATACATACATACATACATACATACATACATACATACATACATACATACATACATACATACATATATATATATATATATATATATATATATATATATATATATATATATATATCTTGAATTAAAATAAAAGAGAAATTTTCAGCAATAATAAAAAAAGTAATGTCCATACAATGCATAATATAAATAGAGGTTCAAAATTTCCCAAATTAATAGGTATCTCATATTTGATATGAATCCAAAAAGGATCCAAAGTGAGATAGAAGCATTTATTTAGAAAACTAAACAAAATAATGAATAGTAAATAGTAAAAATCTTAAGAAGTAGTCTCTCCAATGTCTTGGGCTATGTGATCCTCAATGCTTGCCAAGTTCTCAAGGTGAAAAAAAGAGAAGCCTTCTCTCATAGAAGCCAATCCAATGTTCTATCTAGCAAGTCTTCTAATTCAATTATTGAGTGATCCAAACCTGTCGTGATCATGAACCATTGAAATGTGAATTAAACTTTATACTTTAAATCAAACCTTCAAATTCAAATGCTTAAGCCTTAGATGAAATAAGCCAAGTCATGTGTTTCTCGATATCTCACATTGTATTTTCCCATTGCAAAGTTGAAGATTGTAATGGAAAAATACAAACTCAATTATGTACTTTGGTGTTAATTGGTTTCTCTTCTTGGAATTTCTTTTCTCAAACATACTCCAATTGTGCTCACAACATGAAGCACTAAAGGTCTAATTTAATATTCGAATGAAAAGTCTCTTGTGATTTGGCATATTTCCACCATAGACCTAGAATTTAGCAAGGGTTTAGGAGTCAAGATCAAAGACAATAAAAAATAATAAAAACAAACAAAAATATAAAATTTAATGAATTGATCAAGTATTGAAGGGTACTTGGAAACATACTCTTCCTTTTTTCTAATAACATTACTATAGGAAAACAAATTTGCATGTTCCCTATAATACCATATGTAACAACCCAGGGTTAAAAGTTCATTTAATAAAGTTAATAAAGGAAAAATAAGACCAAGGTCATGATACACGTATTCTAAGTTGAATGTTAGGCAAAGCATCCTAGTGGGCATCACTTGTTATTTATTATGGCCAAGGGTAAATTGGCAAAGACATTGAAATAGAAAAAGGCATTATTGGCATTTTATTTATGAAAGTAATGGAAAATAGGAGAAAAGAAATGTGAAAGGTCACAGGTTGCATGTGAGGAGGAAATTGAAGGAAAATAGAAGAAAACTAAAGAAATTAGAGGCATCAATAATAAAAAGGATTCAAAGCATCAGTTGGGAGCCTTTTGTCAGTTTTGTTTTGGAAATAGTCTTAGAGAGGAGAAGAGCACCAAGAGGAGAAGGAAAGTAAGAAAGCAAAGGAAGGACAAGGAGAGAACAAAGAGCAAAGGAAAGAAAATAAAATAAAAGGAAATTAAAGGGAAGCAAGGATCAAGCAAGGGAAGGCTGGATCAAGCGATTTTATTAATAATACTTGCAAGTAACATGATGCTGCATGGATGATTTCCTAGCTACTTTTGGCATGCATGGTATATGTATGTGTGTATTTGGTTCATTCGCTGTCATTGGCATGGGTTGTGCTGGGTTTCGACAATGGTCTTAGTCCTACCTTTCCTTTTCTGGATAGCCATGGTGTGATGGGATTCATTCTTTATTGAGCTTTGAATTGCCAGAAGGTTTTGGATCCAGGTGAGGTGGTATTAGGAAAATCCCAAGGGTTGGGGGTGGAGATGGTTTTCTCCAGGGAGCCCTTAATAGGTGGGTGGAGACAAGAAAATTACTCAAGGGATGATGAAGGAGTTCCGAGGCATCCAAGCTTGGTTTGGTTTTGCGATCTCAAGACTGGTTTAGGTGATATCACGGTAGTGTGAGGGTGGAGGTGGTTTAACCTCAGGATTTTTGTTAGGCCCCATAATTGTTGTATATAATGCATCTTTTTGCCCATATGATGCCTCACTTATTCCCTTGTTTTACCAATTTATGAACCTTTATCTTGCACTTATACATTATTTTCATGCAATAGTGAATATTTACATTTGTTTTGCATTTTATACCTTTGTTATATGCATTTCTTAGGATTGATGTTCATTAAATGTTGTTAATGCAAGTCCTACACTCCATAGAGATCCTGCACCAAAATGGAAGTATATGGGGACCACTCGATCATCTGAGCTTTCCACGGAGGAAAATGATAGATGAAATCTATTCAAAACTATTTTGGATTCATTTTTACAGTTAGAGGTGCACTTATCATTCATTGACCTGGTTCGGCACTAAAGAGAAACATTCCTACACTATAGAGCAACCAATTTGGGGATTCAACATCTTGGTTCACTTTCAAAGAAATCTGAGAAAGGTTTTTGTTAAAAATGATATTTGAACACCTCCACATGAGTTAGAATGCACCCATGTCACACATGTGTGTTTCTAGAAGCCAATGAACAAATCTGCTCAAAATTCACACAGTTTTCAAACTGCCAACTTTGACCTCGATTTTCATGCAGATGGAGGCGAATCTAAAAAATATGAGCATATGAGTTTTTTCCAATATATAAAATTATCTAAAAACTAATCCGTTTCCAAATTTTCACTATGGTTAAGAAGATATACGAGGTTCTTTGAGGCAATTTTATAAAAAAAGATTGTTTTTCCAGAATTCTAGGATCTTGCCCAGATTTGCAAAAAATGGAAATTGCATATCAGATTCGTGTCTCCTTAATTAGATATTGGTTGTAATAGACTTCCTTTGGATGGGGAGTCTATTATGATCCCATCTCATTCAGTTTGTGCTTGGTTTGGCTTGTCCAAAGCCTATCATGTAATTGTAAATTATATAAAAGCCAAATCATGGCTCTGTAGACTCAGGGATAAAAAACCATTCTTTGTACTCCCATGCTCCTAAGATGAGTGTTGGGGGTTTCCCCTTTCTTCAGATTGATTTGGATCTAGAATATGGAGCTTTAAATCTATAAGGACTGAGATTTCCATTAATAGAAAGCATCAATGTCAGGTTTCATTTTCATTTTTGTTACATTTTGTTAATTCTTCTCTTTGATCTATAACTTAATATTTATTTAAAGAGGGTGAAAGTTGGTTGGTTTGGGCCCAAAGAATCTAGCTTGTCACACCTCTGTTAGTAGTATTGTGTGGTTTTATTTTAAAATAGATCATTGTGGTGTGCATATTTATTGATTGAATATTATATTCTTGTGTAACTTGTTCAACATTCTTTCATTTCTTTCCAAATACTCTGTTTCATTTGAAAGGTATGAACTATGTGTGATTTGGAGTATTCATAGCTTAGATCTGAGAAGGGGCCATTGCATACATTTTTTTATTTCTATTTGGGTTAAGTTGTGTGCAGATCGCTTCTTGAAATCACTTATTTATTCCTTTCAGATTTGGTTACAGTGGTATTTCAACTCAGGGTTTTCCCTTTGTATTTTGGAAAGCCTTGAATTCAAGAGGATTTTGAAGGAAACCAAGATTTAACATTGGTTCATGAGACACTATTCTTTGAAACCTTGTTCCATTAATATATGTTTTTGGTTTGTGAGAGGTGACTGTATTCTTTATATATGACTTGGTGAAGCTGTGAAACTTTTATTTGGAATCATTTCTTTGGTTATATGTAGTTGTGGCTTGAAGATTTTAATTGAGTTGTTCAAGATATAAGATATTAAGGGTTCCTTGATTCTTTATGAAGATATCATAATATAATAAGTAAAGTCACACTACAGTTATAGACCCTAAAGTTTCTTGTAATAATTCAAGTCATATTCAATGATTACAATATGTATGATTAAAGTGCAGGATTGATATTGTTTCTTTTCCTTACTCAAGAATTTCTTAATATTATAATTCTTGTTTTTCGTGGTTAAAGAAACAAATCCACATTGAGGGGAATCACTTGTATCACCTAGCCATTGAAGATTGGTCAACTTTTAACAAGATCATTTGAATACAGCATGACTGGTCAGTGAGTGCAATCGATTACATTTTGTGGTTGATTTTACAAGTGTGGAACAAGAATATTTGATGACTTAAATGAACTAGTGTAAAAGGGTTGTTAATAATTGATTTATTGTTGGTTTCATTTTCTTCCTCTTGGAGACCTTCTCTTAGGCACAATTTTATACCTTTGATTTGGGTTTGAGAAAATAGAATAGAGTATGGTTTTCATGTTATGCAAGTTTATACATTTGATTTGTACACCAGAGTGCCACACTTTACTTTTGAATGTACAATAAATGAGAAGTTGAGATAGTGAATGAATGATTGGATATTTGTTTGATTAATTTTAAGCACTCTTTTGAACTGAATGGATTGAGACTTGTGTTCTTTTGAGAATTTTTTTTATCATTTATCTAGTTTGCAATCTCAGTTTGCTTGATAAGTTAATGAGTGAAGTAGCTAGTGTCCAAATTGATCAAGGTATTTGTTTTTCTCTTAATAAAGTTTCCAAAACTAGTATAGGAATTATGAATTGTTTTCAAGAACTTGGAAGATTGCTATTGTAAGGAGTGACTTTATTTTATCTTTTTCAATTGCTATTAAATAGGGTTTGCTTGTAAATTGTTGGTGATTTGTAGAATTATTTTTTATGGTTTTATTTGTAAAGACTTCTTTTGAGTGTAGGATTAGCACATGGATTAACTAGTGCAAGAATCTGAAGGTGTGAGTAGTTTCCAGACAAGTTAGGGTTTTGTTTTGTAGGTTGCTGAAATCTCTCTTTAGCATTTCTAATGTTGCGTCTCAAGTCCATGGACCCCAGATTGAAATTAAATGTTGGTCCATTAATATACCCTATATTGCACCCAACATTTTTGCATCGTTGCTGGGGAGGTGCTTAGGGGATTGACCTTGGTGACCTGTTGTGTTTGGTTTTCTCTTTACCTAGTTTCTCTTGCAAGTTTTTCTTCTTTAAATTTGTTTATTTCCTGCACATTTATTTTAAAGGATTTCATTTTTAAGGTGCTGTAAGAATGCCTCTTATCTATATACTTACCCCTGTGTTGATAGAATATACTAGTTGGCTTGTTGAGAACATGAAAATAGTATTTTGTGGAATATTCCAATGCAGAGTTTTGATGCCGCTAAAGAGATATACAAATAATCAAACGATGAACTCATAAGTGAAAATCTTAATATTTTTCTTGATCATAAAAATAATATTATCAATGCTTTGATTTCAAAGTTTGATGATTTCAGGGGTCCTCGACTAATAAGGAGAGGAGAGGATGCGAAGCACGCTCGACCAACGCCCCCCCACCCAATAAGTAAATTGAACCTTTAGGTGCTCGACCATAAGGGATTTATCGCTTGACCATAAGGGAGAGGGCTGCCATCGAGAGGAGAGGTGGAGCATGCTCGACCAACGCCCCCCCACCCAATAAGTAAATTGAACCTTTAGGTGCTCGACCATAAGGGAGAGAAGAGGAGAGGTACGTTAGTGACTTTTTTAGTTACTTATTTGATAGGGGCCACCCAATAAGTAAAATGAACGAACGCTCGACTAATAAGGCCGTTTTTTTTATAGGATGAAGAACCATTTCTAATTTTTTGTGCCAACTGTAGAAAGAAACACTTACTTAGAAAATTTCCACTTAGTAGCATGCAAGTTTGCAAAATTTGTGAAGAGGCTCATGCAACAGTCAATTTCCCATCACTGCCAAGATTACTAAAGGTACTCAAGAAGTCAAGTAAGGAATTGAATTGATTTCCAGGTATAACTCAAAGCCTATCACCATTTAATACTTGGACTAATGCTTATTATCTTGAGCAAGTTCCTCAATAGATTATAATCCTACAGTTCCATGGAAAACTTTTAATCCTCCTCCAATTGAATACCCTACTTCATGGCTACAATGGCCCTATCCCTGGACCTCTTCTTTGAGTTAGATATCCCCACGACATCAAGAATGGTTTGGAGCCTCTTCCCTAGGGAAATATTTCATGCAAAATCATTAACAACAAAATTTCCACCCAATGCACCACCAAGTTATCATCCTCTATGGTCCCAACCACCTGTGCAACCTTATTATAATCCATACACTAGCCCTTATCCTAATCCATACCCTAAACCTAATCCAAACCCTAAAACTATCCCTCATTCAAACCCTAGACCTAGTCCTAATCCAAACCCTAGCCCAAAGCATAGCATAAACCCTAATCTAAACCAGCAGCTTGCACAACAATTTGAAACACCTATTCATCCCATTGACTCCCCTACTGAGTGTAGTGATATATCTTCGAGATTGGGGGAAGGGGTGAGTTTGGAAACATCTCCTATCACTACAACACATTCAACCCAGGAAGATTCAATTAAAAGACCATTAGAGGAGCAATTCTTGATTGGAACCTATTCTAAAACTGTTGTTGAAGCTCAAAACCCTAGAATTTCCCTTAACCATTCTTTTCAATCTAAAAATAAGATATTTGAGCCCAAACTTGAGGGATTTTTCTTTTGTCTTTCACCAGACCCCTTATGCCTGCAAGAGAGTGATTATCAAGATGTGGAAGACTTGCATGAGTTGGAGAATTGTGAATACATGGATCCCAGTGAATTCTGGTTTCAAACAATTATTATCACACCTCACTCCTTCATCATTTGACAACTATTGGTACCATATCAAGTAAAGCAATTGGTTTCTCATACTACAATATGCATTAAAGTTCACATTTTGAATCTAAGTGTGAGTATGTTTAGTATTTTGTTAGGCATATAGTTACACTGGAAGTACTCCTACACTTGAAGGAGATCTTCCTCTCTCTAAATTAGGGTAGGTTAGTATAGAAACAATAAATATAAATGCCACTTGAAATAAAATTGTTATAACATCACTCTTAAAATTGCAATCACCTAAGACACAACTATTGAAATTTCCATTATTATGCACTCTTGTGGTAAGTCTTGTCAGAAGCAATTCATTCTTAATGCCTTATATCTTGTAAAGTGACGTTGATAATTGATTGGGTGGTTCTTATTCATATTTTTTGGTCATCCATGAAGTCATTCATGGGGATTTGTAATTATTATGCTTAAATACTTTCCATTTACAAGACAAAACCCTAACCATGTCCTAGTCATTCTAACAAGTTATTTTCCAAGAAATATTTTCAAGTTTCTCTTCGAAGGTATTGTTGAAAAATATCCTATGGCGGACCACTCCTATAAAATCCTAATGAGATCTCATGAGAACCATAGCATGATAAACTTGAGGAATATTTAGGTCATTATTAGAGATGCCTTCTTTAAAATGAGTCTTTAGGGTAGAAAGACCAACTATAAATATTACTCAATAAAAAAATTTCATGTCATCTCATGCTCTTGAGGAGAAAATTTTCCTCCCCACCTATTAAGAAACCTATTTAAGTTTAATTATAATCAAATTTTCTTTTAAAATGATTGATTGAGGGACAGGAGGTCTCATTATGAGCCGAACTAGCATGATCTGGGTCCTAATGAGAATGACATTACTGCTACTGATCACCAAGCCAGAGTAATGACTTTCAGTTGAAAAGCTGGAAGACAAGAGATCTCATCGCGAGCCGACTTGTTCACTCTTGTTAGTTCTTGTGAATGGCACTGTCGTTAAATGGTTACCAAGCCAGGACATCGACCTTCAGTTAATTTCTAAACAAATATAAATTCTTTTAATTGACTCTGAATCTATATCTAATAGATGAGACACATGCATTTCATTGGGTTAAAAGGCATCCCCGTCGAGGCTATAGATGCCTGCCAGCAGTAGGGCCATGCTTGTGGTATTAAAGTTCATCTCACACTATGATTTACTTGGTTGTTTTTGTCTTTCCATGAACTCATTATCATATCTCTTTGAGAATGAATTTAAGATCCTTTTGGTACTATGCTATGGAGTTCTATCTTTTGGAATAATTTGGCTTTCATGGATGTGGGACCCTTAGTACAAGTGATTAACTTTGTCTGAAAAATAGGAACTTCAGTTATATGCTTGGATAATGGTAATATGGTGTTGAGGCCCCGAAAATCGGGTCGACAACAAGGGGGATACCCACCCGGTTCGGACCTTGGTTGGCAGCTCCTTATCCGTTTGTTATAGCGGGTCTGACTGGGGATAATGGGACCAATTTCCCAATCTAAGGGTGTATGCGTGTGTGTGTGCAGAGTTGGATGTTGCTGATCTAAGAATACTTAAAGCTAATTTAATTCAAACTTTTAAACTAACTCTATGCTATTGTAATCTAATGAGAAACAACACATCTAATCTACACTAACCCAGGGTGTATTTCTTCTATTATGCGATCTAAGAGATTTCAAACAATAACTGGTAATAAAGTTCATTCAGCTATCATAAGAATAGAAATCAATTAAGATAAACCACTTTGCATAAGAAGTTAGGCAAAACAGTTGTGAACAGCATATCGCATAATAATTTATTCATATATCAGACATAAATAAATGGCTCCACCGTACAGAAGTGCCAAATGGTAACTCATACATTCATGCAATAACGTATAAACAACTGAAAATTGTATATCACTTTAAGAATATAAGCAGAAATGGCCAAGAGATAAAAGTACCATTTATGACTAATCCTACTCATAAGCTTCAAGCAAAAACGATTTATCTCTACTTGTTCTAACATCTACTAAGAGTACAAAAGTGCAACATCAGTAGCAGACATCAAATGCAAACATTAATAAATCTCGATCCATCCATTCATCAAAACCTCCTCTGAGGGTGCAGAAGTGCATGTTCCGAGGACAAGTTTTTGACAAATTTCTGGACCCTTCTCCTAATGCCTGAGAAGGGTTTAAATACTGCTAACTAATTAACTTAATTACATAAATTTAGGATACGGTTTTTAAATGACCGCCCTTCTGCTAAAGCAAAACTATTTCTAAAAATTGAATCTAATTCCTAACCATTTCTGTATTTTCTCCTTAGTACTGCAAGCATGCAAAATTCGTCTGGGAAGAGTCGGCTGGTTGCCTTCTGCTTTCGTTTGAGCTATGAAAATAGAAATAACAAGTGTTGGCACCACTTTCTGGTAAACTAGAAGATATTTTCGAGAATCTTCCTCTGGCTGGGTGTATTCACTGCGTGTATACTTGGTAATAACCCAAATTTCTCTCAAACTGATGCTGCTTTTGCTATTTCGGTTTCCGGCCTTGCGAATGACTGAATAAGTTAGGGACTTTTCTCTCTGAACAATTTTCTGCATTGAAAACTGCCTCCGTTCTTTGTTCCAGGCTTTTCTGGTGCGTTTTCCTTCTTTAGCGCCTTTTTTCTTTTTGCTTTACCGGGCATAAGCTTCAGGATCTTTTTTAAACATGTTGCTTTTGTGCACCTTTGACTCTGAGCTTTGGATGGCCTATTGACATCAACATCTGTTGAGTGATACTCTGGAATCTGTGGTCCTGTTGCATGCGGCATCCGTTTAAGAAGGCATCTCTTCTCTGTTCTCCGAGCATTGATGCTTTCCCCTTTTCCTTAGATGTTTCCTGCACATTGCTTTATGTTATTTCCTGTCTTACAGTTTACGCAAAGGAAAAGAGTAATGATAATAAAGATTGATATGAAAGCTTTAAGCTCTTATGAATGCATAATCATGACACCCATAGTGAACTGACTCTTTGAAAAACACAAAACTGTCCTTCTTGAATACTTTGGCGTACAACCATTAATTTATTTTAAGGCGCGCACCCAATTTTGGTTTACAGACAGCTTTCCTTGAATACTGCGCCGAGGAAAATTTGCGACGGGTGATTTCTGCGACTCGCATCGCAGATCGCGTCGTCAAGATGTGTCATCATAGAAATTCATGATCGCATTTATCGCAGATCGCATTTAGTCATTCAATCATTGTGTGCTGCTTAAGCGATGTTGCGATATGCGACATCGCATATCGGCTGTCGGAGATTTCTTAAGATTTTTCATTTAAGGGCGCTTCATAATGTATGCGATGCGATGAATTTCGCGTCGCTTCTTCGCAGTTTATTATGCTCATAAGAAAATGTTTTATTCTCTTCTTGCGATGCGATACAACTTTAAGGAGTTGAAATACAAAAATTTTCCTAAAATGTTTTTTGGATTTTTATTAAGGGTCCCCATTTGCTTGGTGTTATTGCTAATACCAAACAAAAAGGGGGGTTGTTGGTGGCCACAAAAATGGCGATTCACTGGGAAGAACCATTTATCTCTGCTTTTCTATTGAATTTTAACTTCCAAAGCAAAAAAAATTTCATAAGTCTAAATTTTGTTATGGACAGATAGAGTACATTATGCCTTATCCTATCAATGATATTTTGTTTCAACCTTTTTCTATTCCAATTGTTTGCTTCCTCAGGCTTAGTCCTTGTATTTACATCAGCCATTACTTGGTCTTTTAAAGATGAAATAAGGTCTTCTATGTGTGCTGGCTTTTAAAATATGCTCATTTGTCGTAGGTAGAGCCTCTGCCTCCAGCAGGCGTCCATAGCCTCGACAGGGTTACCTGTTACCCATCAATGATCCTTTATCCTGCTTAAGGCTATTTACAACTTTTCAGAGAAAAACCCTTTTTGACACTTTTTCCTTTTTTATTCTCTAAAGAACAATGTCTTGGTTTGGTGGCCAAATTATGACACAGTCATTCACTTGATTTACACTTTTGCTGAACAAGCTGGCTCGTGATGAGACCCCTTGTCTTTTGATTGCAACAATCTTGAGTCATTGCCCTGTTTTGGTAGACAGTATTGGCAAAGTCAGCAAGTTATAATATCTGTGATCATGATAAGCTGGCTCGTGATGAGACCTCTTATTCTTTGAGATATAGTGTTTTCTCGGACTGTTCCTCTGAATGCTGCGATTTTCTTTAGCAGGGAGGAAATCATTGTTTTTCCTTAAGAAAGCTCTGGACGACAATAATAGAGTTTGAAAACAACAGTTTTTACAAAGAATCTTTATTTTATTATTGATATCTTTCATTGTGCTGATAGAAAAATAATTTTTTGCCAAAGGTTGCTTTCATCAAATTTTTTGAAGTTGAAACTAGTATCATATCTAGGCTAAAGTTAACTCTATCTGCCAATAATAAAGATCAGATTTTTCGAAAATTTTTACTATTTGTACAAGCGAAAAAATCAAAATCTGATAGAGAATTGGTGTCTTTTTTCGTGAACCCCTGTAGTAACCATCTACAACTGGTTTTATTTATAAGAAAGAAAAGAAAAGAAAAACTAAAACTATCCTACAAAATAGAAGAGTAATCTTCTATGGAAAATATATTTTAAGGACCTGTCCATTAACAGGCAAAGAATCCCTTCTACCTGCTAAATCCTGCAACACAAACGTTGATGGGCCTATGACTTCTACAATTTGAAAAGGACCAAGCCACATCTTCTGAAATTTTGTATCTTTGCCCTTTTCTTCGTGAACCTTATCCCATTTCAAAACTAGATCTCCTAGCTGAAATTTTTTTCTGGTCATTATGCTTGAATCAAAAGAGGATTTTATTAGCGCTTGGTGATGAGCATGGGTTTTCTTAGCTTGTTCTCGTCGTTCTTCTAATTTAATTATTTCCATTTGTCTTAATTGTAAGGAGGAAGTAGATACTTCATCGATGTATTGTACTAAAGACAAGGAGGGGATCACTAACTTCCTTCCCATAAACTAAATTAAAGGGAGAAGTGTCGATTGAAGCTTTCTTCGTTATTCTATCTGCCCATAAAGCATTTACCAAAGTTTTGTGCCAATTCTTTTGGTTCTGGTCAACTGTTCTTTTAATAATCCTGATTAGGTTTTTATTTGTTGACTCAGCTAATCCATTACCTTGCGGATAGTAGTTGGCCGAATATTTCAGTTTGAACCCTCTTTTAAGTGCAAACTCAGTCATTGCATTCCCAGAAAAGTACGAGGCATTATCAAACATTAAAGCCGTTGGCAATCCAAACCTAGTGATTATAAATTGATCTATGAATTCAATGATGTTTTCAGAATTAGCTATCTTGAGAGGAACTGCTTCTACCCATTTAGTAAAATAATCTGTTGCCGTGAGGATGTATCTATGTTGCTTAGAAGAGTGAGGAACGATCTCACCTATTATGTCCAAGCCCCACTGACTGAATGGTTGCTCGATGTTTACCGGATGCAGTGGCATTGATAGTTTCTTTTGTCTCCCTGCAGTAGTTTGGCAGACTTGGCATTTCCTCACGTAACTGTGTGTCTTTGAACAACGTGGGCCAATAATATCCTGCACGTAAGATTTTATGTGCAGTAGCATCTCCAGCATAGTGTCCGCCTGCTGGTCCATCGTGGAGTTCTTGCAAAACCTTTTCGGCTTCAGTTTTCTCAAGACACCTAAGAAGCACAAAATCGTAATTCCTTTTAAACAGAACATAATTTATGAGTTGATATTGTTTAGCTTTCAATCTTAGAGCTCTTTTCTTGGTGTGATCCAGGTGTGCTGGAGCATACCCGTTCTTAAGATAATAAATGGTGTCAGCATATAATGATTCTGCATCGTTTAGGCTTACCTCATACGTTTGTACCTCTTCAGATGAATTTTCAGGAATTTGCGATGCTCCAGCCAACATTTTGCAGAAGCCTTGACCTCTCACAATGCTTGCAGGTTTGATCTCAAGGTCGTATTCTTATAAAGCAGTGATCCAATTTGCTCTTTTTTCACCCACATCCTTCTGTATTAGAAGATTTCTTACCACTGGAAACGGTACTATGACCTTGGTATGGGTTTTAAGTAAGAAAGGTCTGAAATATTTGACCGCTTTGAAAACATCATATGCCTGTTTCTCCATGTTTGAATAGTTGAGTTCAGCACCTTGTAGATTCGAGCTAAAAAATGCGATTGGATCTTCCGCTTTCTCTTGATTTGCTTGAGTTAGAATCGCGACATATGATTTCTTTGAGGCAAATGTGTATAAGATAAAAGATTCTGAAAAATTCAGGGTTGCTAAAGATGGAGCTTTCATGATAGCTTGTTTGATCAGGTTGAATGCTTCATGCTCATCTTGACCCCATTTAAAATTTGAATTCTTTTTAATCATGGTTTGCAAAGGAAAAACAATTCGTGAAAAATCTGGGACAAATCTCTTCACAAAATTGATTTGACCAAGGAAAGATTGCATGGCTTTTTTATTATGAGGTAGGGATATTTCAGAAATTTCTTTAATTCTGTCAGGCTCAATGTGAATACCAGATTTTGACACTATGAATCCTAGAAGTTTTCCTTCACTTAATGCGAAAAAAGATTTATTTGGGTTAAGTGAAATTCCATACCTTAAACATCGTTAAAAGATTTGTTTCAAGTCTTTGAGATGGTTGCTTCGCTTCTTGGAGTACACTGTTATATCATACAAATAAATTACTACAGATTTATTGACTAAACCCTTGAATGCGATGTCCATGGCTCTCTGAAATGTAGCGCCGGCATTGATCAAACCAAATGGCATCTTCCGATATGCATATGTGCCCCATTTAGTTCGGAATGTGGTTTTTAACTGATCATCGGGATGTACCAGCACTTGATTGTATCCTGAAAATCCATCCAAAAAAGACATTAGTTCTGAGCCTGCTACTGCCTGTAATATCTGCTCCATAGGTAGGAGAGGAAAATTGTCTTTTTGACAGGCTTTGTTGAGATTCCGAAAATCGATGCAGATTCTAATATCTCCGTTTTTCTTTCTAACGAGTACCATATTGGAGACCCATTTGGAATGTCTGACGGGGAAAATTATTCTGGCTTTTAATAACTTATTTAGCTCATTTTTTATCTGATTTTCTAAATTGGGGTGGATTTTTCTGATTTTCTGTTGGACAGGTTTTTCGTTGTCAATCATAGGGATAGTATTTTGAATGATAGAAGTGTCGTATGTTTTCAGCTCATCGTAATTCCAGGCAAAAACATTTTTTTATTGTCTCAAAAGACGAATATACGCTAGTTTTTCTTCAGGGGCTAGGCTGTGGCCTAGATTAACGTTTTGTGGTTTATCATTGGTTCCTAGGTTTAGGTATAGCATTATCAGTGCTATCTTGTTGTATTTGTCGATCGTGATGGTCTTCGTCAATTATTTGATTGGAGTAGGATCCTTCAGAAGTGAGGAAATTTACAATATCAGGATCGTCATTGAATACTCTCCAATTTGTAATCTTGTCAGGGATGGACGGTTCTGGACTAAAATCTTCGGAGGGAATAAGTCTAGAGGCTACGTTAGCTAAAAGGTCTGCGCTCGCGTTTTTGAGTCTTGGGATTGATGAAATATTGAATGCTATGAAATGCTCAGTCATATCTTGCACTAAAGATTGATAGTGTTTCAAATGACCTGATAGGCAATGTATGGTGTTACGTACCTGTTTGACGACAATCTCAGAGTCTCCGAAGACTTGAAGATACTTGACATTCAACCCGATTGCTTTGTATAGGCCTTGCACCAAGGCCTCATATTCCGCTGTATTGTTTGTGCAATCGAATTCAAGTCTGCACGTAAGCATGGTCTTATTTCCTTTTGGACTAATCAAAACGCATCCTGCTCCTGCTCCTTCGTTAGATTTAGAGTCATCAAAATACAATTTCCAAAACAAAGATGTATTTACAGGTTTATCTACAAAATTAACACACTTTGAATTATTGGTTTGGGAAAAAGTTTCGACTTGGGACAAGACTGAATTTTCTAAGTAAGGTGATGTATGAGCATTGAAATTGCCGAGGAAAGAATCTACTGAGTAATTGCCTATGATACTGCTGTTATATGCTATTGCTTCATTTTCTCCCTCCAATTCCGTTACTATGTACTTCTGGTGTAACTCTCGTTCAACCTTTATTTGATTCGGTTTACCATTGTAGGGTAACCACATGTGCGACCAGTCGGTTGAGAAGTATCCATGGAGTTTTTTGGACCAAACCCTGCTAAGAATCAAGCCATAGAATTCTGGGATATCAGCTACTAGAATGTCAATAACCTGACATACCTTCGGGTTAGACGACAATCTTATGGTCACTTGATTATGTTCACCAATCACTTCGACTTGAGATCGATCAAGCTGAACTATGCGCACTGCGGATTTTTGTGGTTGAACATTCAACTTGGCACATATTGATCTGGGTAAAATATTCGTTGAAGCACCAGAATCTACCAAACAATTGTGCACATTTTTATTGAAAATTTCATAAGTGAGAAGAAAAGGGGGAGTGTGAGACCTTGATCTTCCTCCAATCAAGGCAATGTCATTTGGATCAATCTTATTGATCGTGTTGGTTGGAGGTCTTCCCATGTTGTGGGAAGCTACAGCTGTAGGCAAAGATGTAGTAGGCACGGCATGTAATTCTTTCATCATTATCTTCTGTTGATGTTTCAATTTGCTCAATTCATAAAGAGTGATATTAGCCCTAGTCTTTTTCATGTCATCAATAATATTGTATTCCATTTCATCCGACACCATCAGTGTTCTCGATGGAGGTGTCTGATCTGGTTGGACTGGGCTAGATTGAGTCACTTTAGCGGTCATTTTCTTTGTTGCGACTTTATCTTTTGTTGTAGGGCTTGCGCCCTTCTGCTTAGGGGTAGTTTGGGGAGGATCAAGTTTATTTTTGCTTCGTGTGCTAACCGGAAATGCTTCTTGATCTTCTTCTTATGGGAGGATGAAATCCCACATTCCTTGTAGTTCCACAACTTCTTCGTCATCGGCCTGCCCTTCAGTGGTACTCTCTTCTTCTTCCTCTTCTTCGGATTCGACATTTGAGATAGCGTTGGGTGGTTTCACATCCATTGAAGGGCCTCTTTTAAAAGTTCTGTAGGGCTTTTTTGAAGAAGTTTCTGCCACTTGTTTTTTTATGTCAATCATCTCATTGGACATGGTCTTTAATACTTTTTGCAATCATTCTAAATCGAAAGGATCTTTCGTTTGTTTCTTCTTGGAGTCTTCCTTGAAGGTGACTTTTTTAGATTTGCGTTCCTCTATCGCAGATCTCTTTTCCAGGGCTACTACGCATTTCTCTACTGTTATCGCCTTTGTTAGGTTTTCAACTAAGGTTGTTTTATTTTCCCTATCCACGAAGATTGCTAAGTTTTATGGTAAGGCCGTAATATACCATTCACATCGTACTTCTTCGCTGGGTTGGGAAGCAGTGGGAATTTTGTTAAGGATTTTATTCAACCGTAAATTGAAATCTTTGATGGGTTCTCTAGCCTCGGCTTTAAGATTGGATAGGTCATTGATTAACGTTGCCGTTGATCTGTCATCACCAAACTTGGTAAGGAATTGACTTTGAAAAATGTCCCAACTTGTGATAGACCCGGAGGGTAATGAAAAGTACCATGACCCGGTTTTTCCTTGCATTGTATAGGGAAAAAGCCGGACAACAACATCCTCGTTGGTAACTCTGTCGAGATTGACAGAAAGCATGAAATTGTTAATGTGATCTTCAGCTAGCATGCCTGCTTCTGGATTGAATTTGGGTAGCCATTTCTCATGATGGACTGGTATTTGGCTCAGGGTTGGAGGCATTAAAACTGCCCTAGGATTGTTCCATGGAGACTGGGCCATCGTTGAGCTGCTAGTAAATGAAAGTGCAGAGGATGATCCCTGAGGCTGGGAAGGTGAAGATATTATGATCTTAGATGATTGAAGAAGAGGGGTTGTGGAAGATGGATGAGTGGTTTGGAATGAAGATGTGTGTGGCTGACTTCGCGGTGAGGGAGTTGAAATGGACGATGTAGATGAAAGAGTCTCACTGTCAGACTCTTGTGGTGTTTTCCTTGCTCTTTTCCTGGTGGGGAGAGGGAATTCAGTTGGCTGGATGCCAAATTTTTCACTCTTTAATCTGGTCAAGGGATGAGCAGGATTGTACTGCGAAGTCACGCTGCTTTGAGATTTATCAGACCTCTATGTAGAAATAGAAAATCCCTGGAGTTTGCGAATTAGAGTTTGAAATTCATGGGTTTCAATGGTAGATTGGTCTGAAATATTAGGGTATGTAGCAGCGGTTAATACTCGAGCGACTTCTGACTCTGGATTTAAACGTACTGGGGAAGTCGGGGGAGTTGATGAGGGCGATTTACTCTCAGAATGGTATTTAGATTTTGATTTAGGTGCCATTCATAGTTCGGGCCCTCCTTCTAGCGCCAAATATGTTGAGGCCCCGAAAATCGGGTCGACAACAAGGGGGATACCCACCCGGTCCAGACCTTGGTTGGCAGCTCCTTATCCGTTTGTTATAGCGGGTCCGACTAGGGATAATGGGACCAGTTTCCCAATCTAAGGGTGTATGTGTGTGTGTGCAGAGTTGGATGTTGCTGATCTAAGAATACTTAAAGCTAATTTAATTCAAACTTTTAAACTAACTCTATGCTATTGTAATCTAATGAGAAACAACACATCTAATCTACGCTAACCCGGGGTTTATTTCTTCTATTATGTGATCTAAAGAGATTTCAAACAATAACTGGTAATAAAGGTCATTCAGCTATCATAATAATAGAAATCAATTAAGATAAACCACTTTGCATAGAAGTTAGGCAAAACAGTTGTGAACAGCATATCGCATAATAATTTATTCATATATCAGACATAAATAAATGGCTCCACCGTACAGAAGTGCCAAATGGTAACTCATACATTCATGCAATAACATATAAATAACTGAAAATTGTATATCACTTTAAGAATATAAGCAGAAATGACCAAGAGATAAAAGTACCATTTATGACTAATCCTACTCATAAGCTTCAAGCAAAAACGATTTATCTCTACTTGTTCTAACATCTACTAAGAGTACAAAAGTGCAACATCAGTAGCAGACATCAAATGCAAACATTAATAAATCTCGATCCATCCATTCATCAAAACCTCCTCTGAGGGTGCAGAAGTGCATGTTCCGAGGACAAGTTTTTGACAAATTTCTGGACCCTTCTCCTAATGCCTGAGAAGGGTTTAAATACTGCTAACTAATTAACTTAATTACATAAAGTTAGGATACGGTTTTTAAATGACCGCCCTTCTGCTAAAGCAAAACTATTTCTAAAAATTGAATCTAATTCCTAACCATTTCTGTATTTGCTCCTTAGTACTGCAAGCATGCAACATTCGCCTGGGAAGAGTCGTCTGGTTGCCTTCTGCTTTCGTTTGAGCTATGAAAATAGAAATAACAAGCGCTGGCACCACTTTCTGGTAAACTAGAAGATATTTTCGAGAATCTTCCTCTGACTGGGTGTATTCACTGCGTGTATACTTGGTAATAACCCAAATTTCTCTCAAACTGATTCTGCTTTTGCTATTTCGATTTCCGGCCTTGCGAATGACTAAATAAGTTAGGGACTTTTCTCTCTGAACAATTTTCTGCATCTAAAACTGCCTCCGTTCTTTGTTCCAGGCTTTTCTGGTGCGTTTTCCTTTTTTAGCACCTTTTTTCTTTTTGCTTTACCGGGCATAAGCTTCAGGATCTTTTGTAAACATGCTGCTTTTGTGCGCCTTTGACTATGAGCTTTGGATGGCCTATTGACATCAGCATCTGTTGAGTGATACTCTGGAATCTGTGGTCCTGTTGCATGCGGCATCCGTTTATGAAGACATCTCTTCTCTGTTCTCCGAGCATTGACGCTTTCCCCTTTTCCTTAGATGTTTCCTGCACATTGCTTTATGTTATTTCTTGTCTTACAGTTTACGCAAAGGAAAAGAGTAATGATAATAAAGATTGATATGAAAGCTTTAAGCTCTTATGAATGCATAATCATGACACCCATAGTGAACTGACTCTTCGAAAAACACAAAATTGTCCTTCTTGAATACTTTGGCGTACAATCATTAATTTCTTTTAAGGTACGCGCCCAATTTTGGTTTACGGACAGCTTTCCTTGAATACTGCGCCGAGGAAAATTTGCGATGGGTGATTTCTATGACTCGCATTGCAGCATCGCAGATCACGTCATCAAGATGTGTCATCGCAGAAATTCATGATCGCATTTATTGCAGATCGCATCCATCGCAGATCGGATTTAGTCATTCAATCATTGTGTGCTGCTTACGCGATGTTGCGATATGCGACGTCGCATATCGGCTGTCGGAGATTTCTTAAGATTTTTCATTTAAGGGCGCTTCATAATGTATGCGATGCGATGAATTTCGCATCGCTTCTTCGCAGTTTATTATGCTCATAAGAAAATGTTTTATTCTCTTCTTGCGATGCGATACAGCTTTAAGGAGTTGAAATACAAAAATTTTCCTAAAATGTTTTTTGGATTTTTATTAAGGGTCCCCATTTGCTTGGTGTTATTACTAATACCAAACAAAAAGGGGGGTTGTTGGTGGCCACAACAGATGGTCACCCTGGGAAGGTATCATTTTGTCATATTTATTTTTCCCTGTTTCCATCCATCTTTAACATCATGACTTTCAAATCATGTCACTTTTATTTGTAATGAGGATATTGAGGTGAAGACCTACTGATATATACTTCTCTTGAGATGCTTTGTGGAAATTTTGACAGTTGGCTATTTCATGATGACACTATCCCTATAGTGACAACATTGTTAGCATTCCCATGGGATCCCTAACATTATATTTTATTTTGATTAGTCTTAATAAATAAAGATGGATCAACACACATTTTTTTGCTAGAACAATCAAATCTAACAAGGAACAATATTATGAGTGCAGGAACACTTATGTTTCAAATTCTGGTTTTTGCAAGGGAACATAAATATAGTATTTGATTCACTTCCATGAGGACATGCAAGATGATCAGCATGGGAGGATGTCAGGCCCCAAAATTGTTGTATATAATGCATCTTTTTGCCCATATGATGCCTCGCTTATTCCCTTGTTTTACTAGTTTATGAAACTTTATCTTGCACTTATACATTATTTTCATGCAATGGTGAAGATTTACATTTGGTTTGAATTTTATACCTTTGTTAAAAACATTTCTTAGGATTGATGTTCATTAAATGTTGTTAATGCAAGTCCTGCACTCCATATAGATTCTACACCAAAACGGAAGTATTTGGGGACCACTCGATCATCTGAGCTTGCCACGGGGGAAAATGATAGATGAAATCTATTCAGAACTATTTTGGATCCCTTTTAACAGTCATAGGTGCACTTATCTTCCATTGATATGTTCCTGCACTAAAGAGAAACATTCATGCACTAAAGAACAACCAATTTGGGGATTCGACATCTTGGTGCACTTTCAAAGAAATATGAGAAAGGTTTTTGTTAAAAATGATGTTTGAACACCTCCACATGAGTTAGAATGCACCCAGGTTGCATGTGTGGGTTTCTAGAAGAAAATCAACAAATCTGCTCAAAATTCACACAGTTTTCAAACTGCCAAATTTAACCTCAATTTGCGTACATATGGAGTTGAATCTAAAAAACATAAGCATACGGGCTCTTTCCTAGTATAGTAAATTATTTAAAAACCAAACTATTTCAAAAATTTCACTATGGCTAATAATATATATGAGTTTCTTTGAGGCAGTTTTATAAAAAAAGATTGTTTATCTAGAATTCTAGAATCTTGCCCAGATTTGCAAAAAAATGGAAATTGCACATCGGATTCGTCTCTTTGATTAGATATTGGTTGTAATATAACTCCTTTGGATGGGGAAGATGTTATGATCCCATCTCATTCAGTTTGTGCTTGGTTTGGCTTGTTCAAAGCCTATCATGCAATTGTGAATTATATAAAAGCCAAATCATGGCCCTGTAGAGGGGGCCATAAAACCGTTCTTTGTACTCCCATGCTACTAAGATGAGTGTTGGGGGTTTCCCCTTTCTTCAAATTGATTTGGATTTGGACTATGGAGCTCTAAATATATAAGGATTGAGATTTCCATTAATAAAAAGCATTAATGCAAGGTTTTGTTTTCATTTTTGTTACATTTTGTTAATGCTTCTCTTTGATCTGTAACCTAATATTTATTTAAAGAGGATGCAAGTTGGTAGGTTTGGGCCCAACCAATCCAGCTTGTCGCACCTATGTTAGTAGTATTATGTGGTTTTATTTTGAAATAGATCATTGTGATGTGCATATTTATTGATTGAATATTATATTCTTGTGTAACTTGTTCAACATTCTTTCATTCCTTTCCAAATACTTTGTTTTCATTTGAAATGTATGAATTATGTGCGATTTGGAGTATTCATAGCTCAGATCTGAGAAGGATCCATCACATACATTTTGTAATTTCAATTTTGGTTAAGTTGTGTGTAGATTGGTTCTTCAAATCACTTATTTATTCCTTTTAGATTTGGTTACAACGATATTTCAACTCAGGGTTTTCCCTTTGTATTTTGGTAAGCCTTGAATTCAAGAGGATTTTGAAGGAAACTGAAATTTAACATTGGTTCATGAAACACTCTATTCTTTGAAATCTTGTTGCATTAATATATGTTCTGGGTTTGTGAGATGTGATTGTATTCTTTATATATGACTTGGTGAAGTTGTGGAACTTTTATTTGGAATAATTTCTTTGGGTATTTGTAGTTGTAGCTTGAAGACTTTAATTGTGTTGTTCCGGATCTAAGATATTGAAGGTTCCTTGATTCTTTATGAAGGTCTCGTAATGTAATAAGTAAAGTCACACTAAAGTTCTAGACCCTAAAGTTTCTTGTAATAATTCAAGTCATATTCAATGATTACAGTATGAATGATTAAAGTGTAGGATTGATCTTGTTTCTTTTCCTTACCTGAGACTTGCTTATCATTATAATTCTTGTTTTTCTTAGTTCAAGAAATAAGTCCATGTTGATGGGAATCACTTGTATCACCCAACCATTGAATATTGGTCAAATTTTAACAAGTTCATTTGAATACATTGTGACTGGTCAGTGAGTGCAATCGATTACATTTTGTGGTTGATTTTGCAAGTGTGGAACAAGAATCTTTGATGATTTAAATGAACTAGTGTGAGAAGGTTGTTAAGAATTGATTTATTGTTGGTTTCATTTTATTCCTCTTGCAGACCTTTCTCTTAGGTGCAGTTTTAGACCTTTGATTTGGGATACCTTTTGGTTTGAGAAGATAGAGTAGAGTATGGTTTTCCTGTTATGCAAGTTTATACATTTGATTTGTACACCAGAGTGCCACACTTTACTTTTGAATGTACAAGAAATGAGATGTTGAGATAGTGCATGAGTGATTGGATATTTGTTTGATTAATTTTAAGCACTCTTTTGAACTTAATGGATTGAGACTTGTGTTCTTTTGAGACTTTTTTTTATCATTTATCTAGTTTGCAATCTCAGTTTGCTTGATCAGTTAATGAGTGAAGTAGCTAGTGTCCAGATTGATCAAGGTATATGTTTTTCTTTTAATAAAGTTTCCAAAGCTAGTATAGGAATTTATGAATTTTTTTTTAAAGAACTTGGAAGATTTCTATTTTAAGGAGTGACTTTATTTTATCTTTTATAATTGCTAATAACAAGGGATTTCTTGTAAATTGTTAATGATTTGCAGGATTAGTGTTTATGGTTTTCTTTGTAAGGGCTTCTTTTGAGTTCAGGATTAGCACATGGATTAACTAGTGTAGGAATATGAAGGTGTGAGAAGTTTCTAGATAAGTTAGGGTTTTGTTTTGCAGGTCGCTAAAATCTCTCTTTGGAATTTCTAGTGTCGTGTCTCGAAGTCCACAGACCCCGGATTGACATTAAATGTTGGTCCATTAATATACCTGATACTGCACCCAAAAATTCCATTGGTTGTTTATGGATTGGTTTATCCCATGAGATCCCACATTCATGCTTGGAATATGGCATGGGGTTGATTGGCTGAAAGAAATATTTAGTTCAACCCAATCTGTGGTCGAGTGGTACGTTGAAGTCCCTAACTTGGTTGGCTTTTGCATATGTCAATAATAGCTAAGTTCCTCATTGTATCTTATAAGTAGATGTGAATGTTATTATGTGGCTTTAATGATTGTTCTATCATTTCTTATTATTTGGTTATATGCTGGTTATAAGAATCATTTTATGACTGATCAAAGTTAAGGCTCTTATCATGTTTGATTGATAAATGAATGGTTAATGAATGCATGACCTAATATATGTTATTAAAACTATCATGAGTGGGCATTATTACTTCTTGGTAAACCTCAAATAAGTTTCAAATCTCTATGTTTAGATATGCATTCATGACCTGTAGATCTTATGTTCTCAATGTGTTTGATGTAATGAATTTCATGGTTAGACTGGCCTAGCTCAAGTCCTTGATTAAGTTTTGTGCTAGAGGATTTGTCTCTGTGTTATTTATCATTTTTTGGAGTTTCATTAAGTTCTGGGAAAAGGTCTAGATATTAGCCCTGAAGAAGTGGCTCAAATCTCAGGGTCGCTAGCACAAAACTGATTGAAAAATACTAGAGTCACAGGGAAGTAGGCTTGTGGGAGCGACGAGAGGGTTCCAGTCACATGGAGGACTTTTCATGGGAGCGACTGAGGCTCTAGGTTAGTGAAAAAGCAAGTTAAATCAAGATTTGGGAATTTGGAGTGATTGGTTAGCTCTTGTAGCACCTAAGGGAAGTTAGTAAGGTCTTGTTTTGTCGACTCCATTTCATTAAGTTTATATAGGAGGTTGAGTCATGTCATAGTAGCCCTCAGCTCATGTTTATCCCATGTAGTCTGGTGAAAGTGGGTAGATATGGGAGGAGGCATTACAGAGTGGTATCAGAGCATGGTTCAAACACTTGGACCAGATGGGCTAGATGCATGTGGTTATGTATCCATTGTCATGGTTATGTTTGTCATGCATGAGGTCATGGAATGTGGTTGGTATTGTCATGCAGAATGTGTACATATTGATATTATTATGATTATACATGTATAGTGCTAATGTAGGTTAATTTTTCAAATGAGATAAGCCTCCCCTGAACGTCATTGAGGTATGATTTTGCTTATGGTATCTATTTGGTTCATGTGACATGGTATACTTGTAGGATGAAGAGAATTAAAGATGATGAGAAAAATTGTAGACTACAATTTATGTGACTCTCCCTATAGATCAGTTGTGAAGAAAGGAGATGGGTATTCTCCCGATATAGCACACACATTGAGGAGCTTGAGGGTAGAGATTAAAATTTACAAAGTAGACAAAGAAAAGTTGGTCAAGGATCCAAAAATACTTGCAAGGGCTCAAGAAAAGAAAGTAGAGGTCAATGCAGCCATCCTTCAAAGTTTTTCAAAATTGCAAAGATAGGGACGGTTGAGGATTAGCCAAGAATAGGAAGAGAAGACTAATGGATCCTATGATAGCAGGTCTCGGTTAGGATATAGGTTAGATAGAAGGGACATAGTCAGAGGTGGCATATCATTGGGTACACGTGGTAGGAGGATAGGTATGTATGGGTATCACTCTAGTTCCTCATCCAAGAGACATCATCACAGTCGTCACAACCATCATCTTAGTAGGAGGAGTGAGTACTTGCATGAGGAGTTCAAGAAAGTCAATCCAGTTACATTTTGATGGAGAGATGAAGAAGTCAGAAGATGAAAAGGCATGGTTTCTTGGGATGAAGAAATTCTTCATATTGAGTAACTATTCAGAGAGCATAAAAGCTGCTATAGGGTTTATTGCATGGGTGGTTATGGATGAAATACCCTCTTAGTTCTTCCCGGACCCCAAGGTAGAATGTTTGAGATTAAATGCAACTATCACAAAGAAACATACATATATTCATATTAATCCATGATCGACAAAGTAAAAGGAGAAGAATTAACTCAGTCCTTGGTGTAGTCTCGTTGGAGATCTTAGTGTGGAAAAGTGGAAGACCTCTCTGCCAGTTCCTAGATTAGAACCTGCACATAAACAAGACAAAGCGTAATCTCTACAACATATGAACCTTAAAAATAAAAACATTAATATATAAGAGAATATAAGCCAACATGCATCTAAGCTACTTATCAATAATGGAATTGAGCCAATGCATAAATAAATACAATATCGACACCGTCATGTAGACAAAACATAAACATATCTATATTATTAGATAGAAGAAGGAAAATTACAACCATATTGGCTATATCAAGCCTCCTCTAGTCCTTCTGCTCCACTCTCCCTCTCTTTCAACTTCTTGTAGCATAATAACACTTAAGATCTTCAAAATTGTGGCAACCATTCAACCTCTGTTACAATGACCAAGCCTCCAATTTATAGATGGATAGAGGCTCATACTTGCCAATTCTTTCATGATTTCCAATGAGGCAATAACTTGGATGTTGCTTCGCTTTATTTCTATTTCCTTTCCCGTGAAGCTCTGTTAGGAATAGAAATGTCCTTAGTTAGGCCTGAGGCAAATATTTCCTACTTTCGAGCTGACATTTGAGTGAAAAGTGGAGTTTCAGCCTGTTAACTCGTGCTTTGATTTCCAAAATATCATAAATATCTAGTAATGCTACCCTTTTGGAAAAACAAAGTGTTACCCTAGGGATTAACACTTTTGGATGAAAGCTAGAAAGTGTTATAGCTCCTCTTCCCTATTTTTGGAGTGTGTTACCTGGTCAAATAGGCTTGTGACTTAGGTCTTTCTTCCAACCAAAGTGTCCTTCTCCTCTGAGCTGATGAGGAGGTCATTTTCTTGTATAACAGATGCCCCCTAAAGTGTGACGTCAAAGAAGAAGACAATGACCGAAATACTTTATAAATGTAGCTGAAGAGAGAGAGGATTGGAGCTTCGGGACTATGGGAGACCTAAAACAAGCAACATATGTCAAAAATATAAGAACATGTCCTGGGTCGAGCATTCCCATGCTCAGTAGCTGTGTCAGAGTGTTTTCTTAAAATGAGGTATGACTGTCCTGTCCACCGATAGGAAAAATGTGGAAGTTATGTCATAATATGATCAATCTGATGAGCTATCTACGAAAGCAATATATGCATCTTGGGAGAGGAAACAAGACTGGGTGATGTAAGCCTCTATCCAAAGTCTTGGTCACCTCTTATGTGAACAACATATTTTTGCACATGTGAATAAAGGAGTTGAAGAGATTCAGTACACAGATATTCCACAGTTTTCATTTTTGCATTGTCTACGGAAAACATGAAAGGAGTTGAATTTGAACATGCGAGAAATCGTCTAATTACTAGTCAATGATGAAAACTGTTAACAAATGCGAGGATGGCCACTGGTAAGGATGATGGTCTCCAAGATGCGCAGTACAATCTAGCGAGTTTAAGAAGGACGCTTTCATCAAAAATTCATAGAATCGTTCAACTAGGAGCCAATGATGAAAACCCCTAATAAAACACATGGTAACATGCCACTGAGGTCTGCAAGTTCTAGGGTACTGATATGTTTCTAGATATTCTTCCTAGATAGAGTGTTGAAGTTGATAGGAAGAGATCTATCAAAAGGTAAGCAATGAGGTGTCCTACATCAGTTGACACAAAATGGGACAAGAATGGTTGTTTTGGAGATAGATTTTGAGCAATGGTTCAAACAGACGAAGCGAAATTTTGAGGCATATGATGGTATGGTCGGTACAGGAAGAAGAGGATAGATAGATTCTTTAAACAATAGAAGGCATGACATCAAGGTTACCAGGAAGCTTAGACTCATGAACACCAAAGAGTGTTAGGATACAAGGATGTAGGAACATCAGAGTATGAAGGCTAAACTCATAGGATGGTAAGGTTTGGTGAGAAGCTGAAAAAAGAGGTTTGCTGAGGGAGTGCCATGTTTAAGGGATAGACTACTGCCAAAATATCCTTCAAGATATAGATATTCAGCCACCGTTCTATCCAATTTTACCCATATGATTAAGTTTAACAAGTTCAAACGGGTAAACTCGGTGGTCTTTTCATATTTAGAGAGTTTGAAAAGATCATAAAAACAACTCCAACGGGGTACCTTTGTCATAGTTTATGACCGTGTGCGACAAAGGGTTAATAATTTACTCGACAGAGTTCCTTTTTTGTAAGTTAGTCCTTTGAGTTCAGATAATGTGATAAACCTATTCTCAATAGATGTCTACCTCATTTTGTTATGAGTACCAGGAGACAAAGTGAACTCAATATTCTTCATGAAATTTTAATGAGTCAGACAAATAAAAACTCGAAAGATCTTCATAAAATTTTAATGAGTCGAATGAAGAAGACTCGATATGTCTTTTTTCAGTTTAAGGAGAGAGAAAAAAGAGATAAAATAACTGCTTAGGTCCTCTTCATAGTAGTTTTACAAGCCCGAAGAAGGTAACTCGGGGATTTTTTAGTTCAAGAAAGTCCCAAAAATAATGTGCTCATATCTTTTTCATAGGAGTTTTACGAGCCCCAAGAAGGATCAATCAAAGTGTAAAAAATATTTTTTGGTATTTTGAAGTTTATGTAATTTTTTTGTTTTATGGATGAATTATTTTTGACATGAAGCATTTGCTTGACATAGATGTGGCACCGATACGTCTTGTAGGTATTCCTCACCATGCTAGGCGAAGTGATGAGCTATATGGGGTTGGAGTTGCAGGAGAGGGTGAAATAGTCACCGAAGAGGTATATGACACATAGAGTCTGCACGAGGTTGCTAGGAACCTTGAAGGTTTGAGCATGGGTGTGCCACCTCTTCCCATGAGAGACATACCAATCCATATGCAGCGGAACATAGTGGGTGTGCCGAAGTGGTTTCTGGTGCCTCTGAGGGGGTTAGCTAGAGAAATGATCTATTACCATGAGCCACAGGCTCAACATGAGTAGGGTATGGCCAGTGGGTGTCAGAGCGAGGCTTAGCAGAGCCATTTTTGTACTTAAAAACCCAAGCTTTGGAAATTTTTGATGTAAAAAGAGTGGACAGGATCTATATATATGTATGTGTTTTTTATTTTTGTAAATTTTTAGCTATGAAAATTTTACACTCATGCATGTATCTATAACGAATTGGGCATATGCCAATCCAATACATAATTTTCCAATGCATCAACTAATGCATTAAATTCTCTAGGAATGTGTTCATAATTAATAAAATCGAATTGACGTTCTAAAAGGTGTACCCTTAAAAAGTAACGTAACAAGATTGGATTGTGAATGTGATAATGATTAGTCAATTACATAATGGCTAGCCAAGAGTCTAACCTGACGACCAGATTGGAGATGTCTTGAGATGAGGAT
The DNA here is from genome assembly GCA_031772625.1 of Pinus tabuliformis. Classification (NCBI taxonomy): domain Eukaryota; kingdom Viridiplantae; phylum Streptophyta; class Pinopsida; order Pinales; family Pinaceae; genus Pinus; species Pinus tabuliformis. The sequence continues at coordinate 826,513,393 of CM062813.1, forward strand.
TCAGTAAGGAGTTCAATAACAAACATGTACTCATCAATATTGTTGGTGGAAAAGCCAAGAAAAAATCCCTGACAACTAAGTAGTTTTGACTTAGGTGTATAAAGAAGCCAAGCAGCTGATGCAATATGCCATGTGTAACGACTGAGACCATCCACATGTCCGATGCATGGTAAGGGTGACGAAGACATCTATGCAACGAGACATGTGTATGAGACAAATACCCATTTAAAAGCAAAAAAATCCAGATACACCAAAAGAAGAAAAATTTATATACATAAAGTTACAAAGCGGATGCCCAATAGAACACTAGGAAAAACACCTTTCTTTTTCTCAGATAGAGCCCGTTATGGGGTTCGGTGAGTGGAATTCCATCGCAATCCTGAATTTCATAGGCACCTTTTGAAAGAACCTTAGTTATGACATATGGACTGACCCATAATGGTTGAAGGGTTCCTGCCCCCAACAAATCATGCTTCTGATCGTAAAGTAAAACGAGGTCGCCCTCTTGGTAAGATCGAGGCTTGACATGCTTGTCATATTAGGCTTTGACTCAATTCTTATGTGCTTCGAGATACAGTGCGACATCTCAACAAGTCTCATTTAGCTAATTTAGTAACAACAAGTGATCTTCTTCAACAGTAGTGCTAGGCAGGAATTCAACAACTAATTTTAGGGAGGGAATATGGAACTCGATAGGAAGAATTGCTTCCAGACCATAGGAAATTTGAAATGGTGTAAAGTCTGTAGCAGTTTTGACTGGCATTCAGTATGCCCAAAGATCAGGATATAACATGTGATGCCAACAGGTTTTATGATTGTCTACTAACCAATGGATCATGGTTTTGAGTACGTTGTTGACTACTTCCACTTGGCCATTGACCTGTGGGTAGTAGGAGGAAGAATGTTCTTGCCTAAAACTGAGCAAAGATGTTAAGTCAAACATCATATGGTTCTAAAAGTGGGAGCCATGGTCTGTAACAATCGTGTAGGGTACACTAAAATGAAAGATCACCTGATTGAACATGAATAAAGTAGTGGTTTCTCCATCAGCCCAAAAAGTGGGAATGGCTTTTGCCCATTTCATGAAGTAGTCTATAGCAACAACAATGAAGTTTTGTCCGTCAGAGGAAGTGGGGTTACAAGTGATGAAGTCGATGGCCCATTTAGAAAAGGGGCTGGTAGAGATAAGCGGGTGAAGAGGGCTAGGGGTGGCACACATTTTCTTTGTATAGATTTGACAATGATAACACTGTTGGATTGTAGTAATACAATATTTAAACCAGGTTGAGAAGTAGTATACTGGGCGCAAAATTTTCTTGGCAGTAGCCATGCCAGAAAGATGACTACCACATGCCCCAGTGTGACAATCATTAAGAATGTGTTCCACCTCAGAAAATGTGAGACAACGTTGAAGAACTGAGTCAGTGTCGTGACGCTATAGAGTATCGTTCTGCATTAATTAGTGCTTGGCTTGGTGGCGAATGCGACGACAATCATTTGATGATAGATATGCGTGAAAATATTGTATTTAGAGGTAGACAAGAACGTCTCCATACCAAGGATCAGTAGAGTACACTAGATAGACAGATTCATCAGGAATAGGATCATGGGCTACCTCATTTGGGTCAACTCTAGGAAGGTTCGACAATAATTCGACGAAGACGAGGGATTTTTTAGCCTTTGAAGTGGCGAAAACCAGATCAAATTGTTGGAAGATCACAATCCATTTGGAATATTTTCCTCCAATGACTTGCCGAGACAGAATGTGTCTCATGGGATTTTCAGGGTAATGCCAATAGTCTGTCATAGCAGGATGTAGTGTCGGAAGTGATTGACAAAAAAACAACTTCCAATGATAGTTTCTCCACATGTGAATATCGTAGTTTGGGCCTAACAAGTCCTTTTGAGAGATAGTAAACCAAATTCTCACTGTGATCATCATGATTTTTAACCAACACCAAGATGATGGAGGATGGAGAGGACTGAGTAGTAGGGCAGATATGAGTGTCTGTTTCAAGGCATCAAGTGATCATTGAGCTTGATCATCCCACAAGTATGACACTCCTTTCTTGAGCAAGTGTATAAAGCCTTTCGTTAATTCGAGGTAATTTATGATGAATTGGTGTAAGAATTTTTCCTTCCCTTGAAAAATTTGGAGTTTTAAGATGGATTGTGGTACGAGAAATTTAGTAATTGCCTTAACCTTATCGAGATCAAATTGTATCCCGTTATTGGATACAAAGAAACCAAGCAAGCTTCCAGACTCTAAAAAAATATGCACTTATTCAGATTTAGATGGATGTTATAAAACCTATACCTAATAAAGATTTATTTAAGATGAGATAGGTGTTGCGATCATTTCTTGGAATGATCTGAAAGATCATCCAAGTAAGCTTGAACAATATGTTTGATATCGTGAAATGCATAGTCCATGGCGCTCTGAAAGGTTGCACCTGCATTCTTTATACCAAATGGGAGCTTCTGATACACAAATGTTCCCCAAGGACAGATGAAAGCGGTTTTGTGCTCATCCGCAGGTTTTACAGAAATATGGTTATAGCATGAGAATCCATCCATGAAGGAGAAGGACTCACTGTAGGAATTTACAGGGTAAGTTCCTCAGACAGAACACCAAAGGACACCACTCAAAAACAGATCACAGATCAATACACCAGTACTTTTGACGTGGTTAAAACCCTCAAAGAGGGAAACAGTCCACGGCCTGAGCCAACACGACCACTTCAGGAAATTTATTAATAAAAGAATGAAAATTTACATAAGCTTCTCTCATGGAACATTAACCTACAAATGACCCTCCATGCTCTTTAAATAGATATCATGGACCAATCGGATGTTAAGCCACGGATCAAGTGTCAGTAATACTGAGGAGAGAATGAACCATCGGATCACTACATATCGTGACCATCAGATTGTAAGTTACAAAATGTACATAGTAAAGAAACACACTTTACCTAACTCTATACTAGACCAAGTTATACTTAAATATTTCCTATGTGTCAGAATATCCTAACATCCCCCCTTAAGAACAACTTGGTATAGGATTGAAGGATTTACAAATATGACACAATAGGAGAAGGAAGGAGGCACTAGAGCCTATCCCCCCTTAGTGACAACTTCCTGAACTCCAACCATAAATCGAAGTTTAGTGAACTTCGCCTCTGTGAGAGCCTTTGTAAAGATGTCTGCAACTTGATCATCTGTTGAACAATATTGCACTTCAAGAACATAGTCGTGGATGAGCTTTCTGATGAAGTGCATGTGCAGTTCAATGTGTTTGCTGCGCTGATGTTGGACTGGATCTTTGCATAGTTGAATGGCACTTTGATTATCACACAAAAGTGTAGGCGGATGTTGCTGCTGAAAGCCAAACTCTGACAGGATCTGACGAAGCCACAAAGCTTCCTTACTAGCTTCTACGGCACCACGATACTCTGCTTCTGCTGAAGAAAGAGAAAGAGAGAGAGAGGGGGGGGGTTGAAGCTTTGGGTTGCGTGCTTGCTTTGAGAAAGCTCTTTTTCCCTACAAAACAAAAAACACAAAACCCAACACGGACATACAAAAAAAAGGAACCTTGCGGCTCGAAGTTAGCTTTAGCCAGAAACTAAATATTTTCCTCAATGTTTCTGATTTTCCGAGATCACACTAAGGCGCAGCGGAAAAGAGCATACGCATGAGAAAAATCCTTCCTTTCTGTTTCTGATTTGCCCAGATTGCAGAGAGTCGCGGGGAAAAGAGCATACGTAGAAATGAAAGGTATAGATCCGGTAATAAAAAAGGCTAAATAAATCGAAACCGAAATAAATAGAGAGAAAATAAATGTAAACTGCAAATAAACATCGTATACCTCCAGATCTTAAAAATGACGTAGCTAGGGCTACCGGAAACCTTTTCGCGTGAAACGAAAGGGGTTCCTCACTAGAACAGATGCTCCCAACACAAAAGAGCAGTCATCTCGGCCCGAAATCAGTCAGAAATAGTAGATCTAGGAAACGGTAGTCGAATGCAGTTCTATTGGCTTCAGATTTGGATCACCAACGGGTGCGGCCCTCAAATAGCTCTGATACCATGTAGGAATTTATAGGGTAAGTTCCTCAGACAGAACACCAAAGGACACTGCTCACAAATAGATCACAGATCAATACACCAGTACTTTTGACGTGGTTAAAACCATCAAAGAGGGAAACAGTCCATGGCCTGAGCCAACGTGGCCACTTCAGGCAATTTATTAATAAAAGAATGAAAATTTACATAAGCTTATCTCATGGACGGTTAACCTACAAATGACCCTCCATGCTCTTTAAATAGAGATCATGGACCAATCGGGTGTTAAGCCACGGATCAAGTGTCGGTAATACCGAGGAGAGAATGAACCGTCGGATCACTACATATCGTGACTGTCGGATTGTAAGTTACAAAATGTACATAGTAAAGAAACACACTTTACCTAACTCTATACTAGACCAAGTTATACTTAACTATTTCATATGTGTTGGAATATCCTAACACTCACAATCGACATAATTGCCGATTATTTGGTCAATGAACGGAGTCAATTTTTTTTTTGTACATGTAGCTTTCAAATCACGGTAGTCGACGTAGTCACAGATGGTACCTTGTTTTTTTTCTATAGGAACCAGATTGGAAACCCATTTAGTCAAGGGAACAAGGTAGATGAAACTAGCATGTAACAATTTTTCAACTTCAGTCTTGATAGCGGTAATTTTGCTGGGGTGGACTAGTCGAAATATTTTTCGGACATGCCTGGCATTGTCATAGACCTTAATCTCATGTTCGACAATAGAATAATTTATGCTGGGAATTTCCTCATAAGACCAAGTGAAAACATCGCAAAATTCTTTGAAAAGGTAGGTGAAGCTCACATTTTCTTCAGGATTGCAATCAACTTCAATTTGAATGTTTTCCATGATGCCTGTTTTGATTTAGATATCAATGAGCATAGTCTTTGAAATATTTCCCAAGTTCTCTTTTGAATCCATAGTTTGGAAAGTCATGTAATCGAGGGAACAATCTCAGGTGGGTCAAAAGGCAAGATTTTTATAGTTGTCATGTATGAATCAGATATTGAAGCGCGGTGATGAGAAGTTTCCCAAGGTCGTTATTCGGTGCAATATTTGAGGAAATTTCAAGCATCCTTTTCCCCATTTTTGGCCATTTTCCTTCATTGAGCCTACAATTTTGCTCAGTACAATGTCACTCCCTCTGATAAAGAATTAACCTTTTTCTTTGACATATTATTATGCTATTTTCTACTAAATATTGAACGAAACAATTATTTCTTTGGGATGACTAACCATGGTATCTTTGGAAGATTTATTTTGAATGTTTTTCTTTTAGGTGTTTCCATAACTATTAATGGCCATGGGTGAATATTTGTTTCTTTTACTGGCTATTACACGACGTGAGTTTCTGTTACTTGTTGTTATACCTTGGGTTTTCCATTTCCTATTGTTACACCATGAAGCTACTCATACACTGTGAATTTTCAAGACTATAGCCACCATTTTCAAAGACAAATGTCAAGGGCCGCATGAAGTAATTCCATGTGGATAGTTAAGAAGATCTGAGCAGTTACAACTGCGTCTAGACAAGATTCGTGTAACCATAAAAAATCTTTATTAAAAGCAGTTTGCAACAATTTCTATATTTTTATTACTTATGTTAGCCTAATCAGCACGAGAATCGTAGATTCTCATGACTGATTCATTTCCCTAATTTTGGGGCTTTGTAAAGACTTTATGAAAGAGCTTAGTCTCATGAAAAGGGGAGGATGATGGAATAGAGATAATACTGACATTTTGATCTTGTACTTTTCAACTATTTTAATACAAACATATATCTGGTGATGTACTGCAATTTTTGTGTTGAATTCTTAACTAGTTTTCGTTTTACTTCTACACCCTGCTAGGGAGGAAGGACCCTCCTCTTTGGAAAGGATCACAATGTTAATAGGATATTTGCTTTTATTTGTTAGTGTGGATTTCTTATTACTATTTCACACATTGCATTGTGGGATAGATACACTTCTGCTTTCAGATTTATTGTGTATTGTGAAATAGGTTAATCAATTCTATGTTATTCAATTGTTACATACCTTTAGCTGATAGTGTATGGCACATCTATCTTTATTTTGAAGTTTTTATGAAGTGTGGATTATTTCCTTAGTGAGCGTGTTTCATTATTGTAGTGTGACTTTTAATTCCTGCAAGCGTGTATTTCCATTTTGCAAGAGTGCTTTAATTTTTGCAAGTGTGTTCAACGACATCTTTTTGTTTTACCCGGTTATTACATGTATTGGCACAAATAGTGTAGATGCCTTTGAAATAAAAATGCATACCTTGGTTGATGATTAATGATTCTAGTTTAGTTACTTTAGGAGTGATAAAAAGTCGCAAACAATCGCTCTTCTAAAGACATGATCTCTCAAATAACTTTGTCCATAGGTAGGACTTCATTGAGGAGATCGTTAGAAGGAGCCATAATGGGAGAGGAAGTGGTGCCATTGGTCGTAACCAAAACAACAAAATATTAGATGCAGATTGAATGGCTTGATAATCCAATTCGGGTGGTGAAAGTGACATTTTTCTCCATAAGAGTCAATTTTGAAGGGGTCGGGAGGATCCAGGGATCAATTTGGTCATGAGGAATGGTGGAGACCATAGAAATCATCTATGGAACCTTAAGTAGTGGGAGAAGAAAGCAACCCAACAAGGAGGAACCCTTCAAAAGACTGGTACCAACACTGACATAAGAGTTAGGTATGCCACCCACTAAGGGCATGATGTCGCTAGACAATGAGGAGTAATCTGGGGTACAGAAGGGAATCACGTCCATTGTGACTATTTTCCTATCCAACAAGAAGAGGATGAGTTAGAAGACTGAAGAAACAATGGAAGTCATGGCATAGGTCTAACTGCGGCCCAAAAGAAGATTATAGTCGAGATGATGTTCTATGACTTCAATATCCATCGTTACTATTTTCCCACTTAGAGTGATGGGGTAGCTGGCAAGGTATCCTTTCGGGATGAAAGTGTCACCATCGAATGCTTTAAGGTAATTTGATGATTGTTTGAGATTGGGAGTACCTAGGGTGAGCCAACATGAATTAGACATTACGCAAGTGGAAGCACTTTCGTCAATGACCATTTGATGGATAGCTCTACCTTTACATATAAATTGCACTTGAAATGCAAGTTGGTGGGAAAGGTGAGGCTTACTTTTATCCATGTCAAAAATTTCTAGCATGGTATCCCAAGGGTCAATTCTACCAAGGGTCGAAAGAAAATATTTTTGTTGTGCTAGATAGTTTTGTAATACTTCAAGAGCAGACATGGTTAACGGTGCTTGCGACAAATCTTCTACAATATTGTAGTTTTGGGCAACATGTGCAGAGGTATTGTGTGTCGTACGACGAAGTGCCCCCTTGGGGGGGTAGATCACAAGGTCAGTGATAGGTCTTTCGATATGAAGATCATTATGTGGCAGTGGATTTGAAATCGAGGCAATGTCTGAAGTGTTAGTGACTAGAGTTCCACAATTTTTCGCTCACATTTGAAGATCAACTGTTTCAAAGGTGTAAACAATTGACAATCCTTCACCACATGAAGGAGGATTTGAATCGTTGTTTCCCCCTTGTAGGGGTTGCTGTGGGTTCGAAATAAGATGTTGTTGCTGAGCGGAGAAAGGGTTGTTTAGGACCACTGGGGTTCAACCAATGCATTTTTTGAGAAAGAAGATATGTGCCTTATTTAAGACGAGGACATTTGTAAGTCATGTGGTCCTCCGCACAGATTTTGCAAGGGAACTTGATAACTTTTTCTTTCCCACTGTTAGATTTGGCAGCAACTTTTTGTTTGGGGTTGTTCTGCGTAGCAAGTTGCTCTTGAGAAGGAGAGGTTTTTTTATTATTCTTATTGTTCTTACCATTGGGCTTTTGTGTAGACTTCATAGAGTTTATTGCATCGGTTGGAAGAGAAGCTAATTGGGTAGTAGGAGCGATATCGAAAGATAACTGGGCAACGTAGCTGCTGAGTTGTTTTAAAGCAGCCCCAGAGGTAGCACCGATGAGGCCGTCAGCGTGCACACTATGTTGTTGAGTAGCATGAGCATTGGAAGTTCAAGGGGCATGGAGGATTACATCATATAGTGTGCCAGATTGAGAGTAAATCAAATCTAAATTCTAGACTAATGGATTGGTCTTCCGCAATCGCACCAACTAAGGAAATGTCCTTAGAAATTTGAGGAAGAAGTGATTTGTAGAACCAATATGCTAACATGTAATATGGAATGGGGGCTTTTATAAGCCTTCGCCTACGTCTCCATTCATGGATATGATCAGAGATGTGGGTAGAGGTGTCTTGGCATAGGGTAGTAAGGAGTTCCATTTTAGTTTCATAGTGGATAGGAAGCTGAAAATGCTTTAAGAATTCCATTTCCAGGGCACCAAAGGTATTGACTGACGTGCATGGTAACTCAATATACCACTTGGAAACATTGCGAGTAAGGGTTCGGGGGAATAGTTTGATTCGGATACTGTCATAAACCATGGAGTTCGATACACACCATAAATGGTAGGTGCTGACATGTGTAGCCAGATCATCCCTTTACTTCCCTTCAAGTTTAAGAATGTTGGCAGGTATCTTGTGCAATATTGGGGGCCAATGCAAGTTATGGTAGATGGGATCATTAGTTATTTTATATAGATCCAGGGTATCAAGTGTTTCCAAAACAAGGATAAGGGTTAGGTGCCCTTGAGTCTGACCAAGGTGATGAAGAATGACTTGAAGGACTCGAGGGTCCTCCAATCAATGAGTGTCCAACATGATACATAGGATTCATCGGATAACAACCTCCATGTTTTGGTGGAACAGTCATATAAGGTGGTGGTCCATGTGTGATATTAGGCTGGGGGAAAAAGGCTAGTTTCCCTTAGGATAAAAAGTGCCCCCTTGACTCAATTGAGGTTGAGGAGGGGGTCACCAAATGTATAGAGTAGGACCAGGTTGAGGGGTACCATTATCCATATAGTTTTTGATAGGCACATGAATGAAACTAGAATAGTGTCCACTTGGAGGAGGTATGTCGATCAGTGACAAACCAAGTTGTCCTATAGGCGGAAGGCAAACAATAATGCTCCCGACTGGTATATGCATGTTGGGAACATTGCCCCTAGGCATATGAACCTAGGGGTTTGAACTTAGCAATGGGTTCCAACCAAAAGGGTTACTGAAGGTATCCATGCTAACAACGCTACTAGGAGTGATAGCCGAAGGTCTATGAGCGGACAAAAAATGGGTTCAAATCAGGGTGTATTGGATTTGACTCATAGCTAATGTAACTAGGTTGCTCAGACTAGGGATAGTTTGAATAGTAGGGTAACCACTCAGCTGTGTAGTACTGACCATTGGCGGAAGAAATGATGGTGGAGAAAAAATTTACACAAAGGACCACGACCCATTATTCTCCAGGGGAACATTGGATGTTGGTATCGACAAAGACATGACAGGTTCATGTGCTACCTGAACCAACACTGGTCCAAGAGGATCGGTGAGGGGAGGATTGTAAGGAGGTACTAGTCCTTCGTTAAAGAAGTCCTCAGGAAGTATGGTATCTTTGGAAGTGTTATGCGATTTAGTATTAGACATTGGAGAATGATTTCTTGAAGAGGGAGAATCTGGATCATCAAGGCTCGAAAGATCTTCCAGGGTCAGTGGAGGAAGAACTCGTTGTCACCTAAATAGATGACGAGGACTAAATGTACCCACAGTGACATATATATTTTATTAAAAAAAATTAAAGTGATATTTATTATAGTCTCAGTGATAACAAGCCAACACCTAAAAATAAAAAAAATACTCTAAAAGTCAATAAACAAGTAGCCAGGGGATATAATCGTGTCTGATAAACACGACTTGCTGGAGATGAAACCTAGTATCGCAATGGATAAAAGAGAGATCTAGCTAAATGTAAAGTTATGATTACTCCTAAGCTTCAACTGAAACTCAGATTAAGGGGCCAATTACTCTTGTGAAGATGATCACCCTCCCAAAAACTAAAGACATAGTAGGTTCATCTGTTTAGGTACCAAGGTAGCCCGCCCAGTCACCTTGTGTTCATCCCTAAAAAGTTTGGCCACTAAGTTTACCTCAAATGAAGAACACCACCGGGGGGGGGGCATGGTCATAGATAATACACTTTGTGGGTAGGATCCCTGAGTCCCCAACTCAACTTTGATATCCTTGAGGGGACCACTAGTACACAAAATACCCACTAGAAATGAAATTGAAGGTGGGATACCTTCTCTCACACTTAATTTTTGTCTTGCATTTAACTCCTTTGTAAGGGGAGCGGTCCCAGATGATATGAGTGCAGTAAGATTTTACTCTCATTAATGACACTAGTCTCAGTTTTGTGATCTTGGGTAGTTTACTCACCACTGCCTAGCCCAAGATCCTAGCCTAGACTAATCTATGTGTATGCTAGAAAGAGAGTTTTTGATTACTTTTATTAAGCGTTGATTTTATGTGAACTTGTATTAAAGTCTTCAGAGGGGTGTTGACATATGGAGTTCAGTGTGACTCTAACACAAACCATGCAAGAAAAATTCTTTCAGATTTTCATTCGATGAAAAAGAGCTCTTACAAGGAGAGGTTATCTATACATTATTTCAGTAACATACATCCAAATGCAGTAAACACATGCACAAAGTGTAGACATACAATGCTCTCTAACAACTAACCCAATATATACAAAATCAAACCAGCTAAAACAAAAAGCTAATTGATTTTTTTTTCATTTTCTTTTTCCTAAAAAACAAATGCACTTAAGTTATTTTCCTAAAAAGAAAAATGATCATAGAAGCAGCCAACCAAACATAGTGCATAGTTGCATATCCCCAGGACAGACTACAAACAACCTCTCAACCCAAGAATCCACAAGACTGGGTGGATGTCAAGATATTGGATGACTAACGCTTCTCAGAATAGGAAGTACAACGTTAATAGTAGGACTAATGCTTTGTACAAGATCCTGAGGAGAATTATAACTCACTGGATTGCACAATCAGGGTGCTTTACAGAGACAAAGGTTGTAAAAAGGGCCAGTCAAGGTCTGATCAAAGGCTATGAACGACAAAGGATTTTGGGAAGCATACGGAGTGGTTAGAATGGGAACCAAGAAAAATAGGAAGGCCTGGATAGAAAGAGATATATGGGAATTGAAATATCACAACCGGGAACTAAGTAGTAGTCCCCAATGGAGTCCCGAATTTTCTATAGGGTTTATTGCATGGGTAGTTGTGGATGAAATATCCTCTTAGGTATTCGTAGGACCCAAAGCAGACTGTTTGAGATTAACTACAAATATAAAAAAGAAACACACATATATTCATATTAATCCATGACCGATAAAGAAAAATGAGAAGAATTACCTTAGTCCTTAGTGTAGTCCTACTAGAGATCTTAGTGTGGCAAAGTGTAAGACCTCTGTGCCAGCTCCTAGATCAGAAACTACACATAAACAAGACAAAGAATAATATCCACAACATATGAACCTTAACAATCAAAACATTAATATATAATAGAATATAATCCAATATGCATCTAAGCTACTTATCAATCATGAAAATGAGCCATTGCGTAAAGAAATACAATATCGACACCGTTAAGTAGACAAAACAGAAAAATATCTATATTATTAGATAGAAGAAGGATGATTAAAACCATTTTGGCTAGATCAAGCCTCCTCTAGTCCTTCAACTTCACTCTCTCTCTGTCTCTCTCAACTTCTTGGTATCATAACAACACTTAAGCTCTTCAAACTTTCGACAACCATTCGACTTTGGAGAGACTCTTTAAGAAGAAGTACCTATCTAAGAGATATTATGATGACAAAGTTAAGGATTTTTATGAGCTGCAAATGCGTTCTATGATAGATGACGAGTATATTATCAGGTTCTTGGAGCTGTTGAGGTATGTGCCTTACCTCAAGGATGAGAAATCAAAGATTTAAAGGTTCATCAGTGGGTTGCCAACAACATATAGAGACTGGATTGAGTTTGATGAGCCACGGTCGCTGGAGGAAGCCATCAGGAAACTGAAGCATTGTTATGAGAAGTCAAAGCATAAAGTTGAGCCTAAGTGTGATTTGAAGGGGAATGAGAAAGTTAAAGGGAAGTGGCCACCAAAGTGGGGAAGACCTCAGGATGTAGGTGAGAAACAGAATGTGGTTCCTTACAAGAATTTTAATGCAGTTGAGAAGGGACATGGGTCACGACTTGAAGAAAAACAAAATAAAGGTGATGGTAGGGGACCGTTGCAATGTTGGATATGTGGCAAAGATCATCAAAAGAAGGATTGTCCATTATATCAGGGTGGTAGGACTCACATCTACAATTCTCAAGAGGCCCAAACGATTGACGATGTGGGCCATAACATTCCTTGGATTTATGTAGTCGTGCACAAAAAACAGGTATATAACAAAAATTCTATTATTGAGATGGAAGGTAAACTATTTGTTCAAGTTGTTTCTATTTTGATTGACCTTGGATCTAATTATAGCTATGTTAATACTGACCTAGTGGATAAGTGTGGTTTGAGAAAAGAAGTGCATGCAAATTCTTGGTTGGTGCAGTTGGCTATAGGTACTAAGAAGAGAGTTCATCATTGGGTAAAAGTTTGTGCATTTGAGCTGAATGGTATGCCTACAACAACGCATATAAATGTGCTTCTATTGGGATCATATAATATGCTTTTGGGTATGGATTGGTTGTATCTCCATAGGACCAAAGTAGATTTCTATGACAACGCTTGCTAAATAGTGTATCCTTTTCTGGAGAAGCTCGTTATTATAGTCATTGATAATATATTGATATATTCAAAGAATGAGGAAGAACATGTTGAACATTTAGCAATAGTATTGAGATTTCTAAGAGAGCATTAGTCGTATTCCAAGCTTAGAAAATGTAGTTATTTTCAGACAAAGGTACATTACTTGGAGCATGTGGTTTCCAAGGAAGGAATAGCAGTAGATCTATAAAATATAAGAGCTATAGTGGAATGGGAAGCTCCTAGAAATGTGGATGAGGTCAGATCATTCATGGAGTTTGTATGAAAGAAATTCTAATGGACAAAATAGTGTGAAGCAATTGAAGAAGTTGTTGACAAATTCCCCAGTTCTCAAGAATTTATATCTAGATAAAGAGTTCGTGGTGTGTATAGATGCTTGTAAGAGAGGACTTGGTGGAGTCCTCATGTAGGATGGATAGGTGGTGTTATGAATCAAGGAAACCAAATGAGCATGAGAAAAAATCATGTGACTCATGATCTTGAGTTGGAAGCTATTATTCATGCATTGAAGATGTGGAGGAACTATCTTCTTGGAAGGAAGTTTGTATTGATGAGCGACCACAGTGGGTTGGGGTACCTATTTGACCAACCAAAAATGAATTCTAGGAAAGATAGATGGTTGGACAAGCTCAATAAGTTTGACTTTGAGATCAGATCCATTAAAGGAAAGGAAAACAAGGTTACATATGCTCTCAGTAGGAGAGTGTAGGTAAACCATGTTGCAACTATGGTCTCTTATGGGACGGATTTATAGGACTAGATCCTATAGGCAGGACAAATTATGATAGGTACCAAAAAATTAAGCACATGTTACAACAGGGTACATGTGAACAATATGTGGACTATGACCTCACAATGGGTGGCTTGGTGAGATTTAGGGACATGATCTATGTGCCAGATGACAGTGACCTCAAGAAGCTTATCTTGAGGGAGTTTCATGTCAAGGAATATTTAGGTCACCTAGGATATCAAAAGACATTGACAAAGGTGAAGAAGTTCTACTATTGGCTAAATCTAAAGAAGGAAGTGATAGATTTTGTTGCTAAATTCTTGGATTGTCAACAGGTGAAATATTAGTGTAAGCACCTAGCTAATTTTTACCTATTCTAATTATAGAATGGAAATGGGAGGTCATTTCCATGACTTTAATTATAGGTTTTCTGAGGACATCGAAGAAACATGATTCCATCATGGTTGTGGTTGATCAAGGTATCTCACTTCATTCTAGTGAAGACTACTTATTCATCTAGTCAGGTAGCACAAGTCTTCATTAGGGAGGTAGTGAGGTTGCATGGTGTTTCGAAGAAGATTGTGTTGGACAGAGATGCTAAGTTCACTTCCAGGTTTTGGAAGGATTTATTTACATGTTTGGGTACAAAGTTAGCCTTCATTACAACTTATTATCCACAGATAGATGGAAAATAGAGAGGGTAAACATGATCTTGGAGGATATTATGAGGATGTATGTCATGCGTCAACAATGGAAGTGGGAGGAGTATCTTCCATTGATTGAGTTTTCTTACAACAACAATGGTTATTAGGAGTCACTAAGGATGAGTCCACTTGAGGTACTTTATGGGCGGAGTTTTAATACTCCCATCAGCTACAGTGATCTAGTAAACATAGTACTTATTGGACCAGAGATGTTGGCAGAAATGTAACAGGAAATACACTTTATCAAGTAGAATATAAAGGCAACACATGACATGCATAAGAGTTATGCAGACCAGTACAGGGCATTTAAGGAGTTTCAGGTTAGGGAGCATGTGTACTTGCGCATGAATCCCAAGAATAGCTCCTTGAGGATTGGGTCATGTGTGAAGTTGGTACCTCGGTCTTGCAAGCATTTCAAGATCCTTGAGAGGATTGGACCAATTTCCTAAAAACTTGCACTGCCTTCAACAGTGAAAGTCCATGATGCTTTCCATGTTCCATTGCTTAATAGATATGTAGAATATGTTGATCATGTTATTGATTGGCTTGTATTGCAGGTGGAGCCAGAAGGAGAATTCTAACTATAATCTTAGTGCATATTGCAACAAAAATAACTCATGCTCCGGAACAAAGCAACCAAGCAAGTTAAAGTGCAAAGGAAGCACTTTGGGCCCGATGAAGCTACATGAGAGATGAATGATTAAATGTGGGCTATTTATCCTTCATTATTCGCTGGTGGAGTCAAATTCGTTTTTGGTATATGTACATTTATGTGTGGTTAATATTTTAAATACCCAATGATATGTGTTATAAAGCTCCATTAAGCGGTATGGTTGTCATGTTGTCATGTTTGTCATGATGGTTTTTTTGAGTGGGTTTTTCATTGTAAATACTCCAACGAGTTGGGTTATAAAGCTCCATGGGTAGTATGTTTTTGTTTTTTAGCGCTTTTGCTAGTTTTAGGCTTCATTGAACACCGAGGATGGTGTTCCCCTAAAGGGGAGGGGTCTGTAACAACGCCAAGTTAAAAAATCATGTAATAAAGTTAATAAAGGAAAAATAAGACCAAGATCATGGGACACGTATTCCAAGCTAAATTTTGGGAAAATCATCCTAGTGGGCGTCACTTGTTGTTTATTATGGCTAAGAGGAAATTGGCAAAGACATTGAAAAGGAAAAAATGCATTATTGGCATTTTGTTTATTAAAATAATGGAAAATAGGAGAAAAGGAAGATGAAAGGTCACATGTTGCATGTGAGGAGGAAATTGAAGTAAAATAGAGGAAAAATGAAGAAATTAGATCCATCAATAATGTTGGGTGTAGGAGTTGCAATTCAACAGACTCCTTCAACACTTAATTGTCAACTCGGGGGTTTCGTAAAATTAGAGGTGAAGCACAGGAAATGCCAGAAATGATATGAAATTTTCCAAATTATATTCCTACTTCCTAAATCACAAATTTACAGAATCAAAATAAAAATGATGATCAAGCAACAATTGATACTCAAACAAAGTCTGGTGCCGGAATAAACGAAAAGAACTTTTGTAGAAATTAAAATGGATTCTTAATTCATTGTGAACAATATTAACTAATGAAATGACCCTTTATATTTACCTTTAGTGAGACAGCGTGATAAATAATTTTTTCAATATATTTATCTTCTTTAAAGATATTCTTTCCTGCACCAAACCGTTATTCCTGTACTACAACAATGTTCTTGTACTAGGACGTTGTGCCTGCACTGGAATGAGGTTTAGATACCGGAAGGATGTTTTGTACTTGTACTGATGTTCTGACCTTCATGCAAGAGTCCTAAGTCTTCGGGATAGAACACTCTGATCCTGTACTGGATCTGAGGTTCCTGCACCAATAATCAATATTTCTGCACTTGGTTTCTAGATTACTTTCGAAAAATAAAAAGCATGTTCAGTGAAATAGAGTGAAAAGAAAAATAAATTTGAAAGTAAATGATCACAAGTAGAAATATGATTCAACCAAACTTATATTCTAGATAGGAAATGATTTTCAAGAGTTAAATTAAAATATTTCTTTAAAACATAAAACTCTTTTATATAATTACGAAAATTATCTGGTTGTGTAAACATGCTTTTCCTGAGATAGTTGTGCATATAATTTAGATATGGATTTCAATGTTTTAACTCAGAAGGTTCATTTAATAATTAATCATGAAATTCAATCCTTTCTTCAAAAGTGTTCAGTGCAAGTATAGACTTGTAAGTTACCACAACATTTATTCCATATTCGTCACAACACAATTAAATCTTAAGTGAAACCTCAGATATTAATAATGCCCTTAGTTTATAAACAAAAATCAATCTTGCAGGAAGGAATAAAGAATTTTTGCGCAAGAAATGGAGTAAAAGACTTGTGAAATTGAACCAATGAAATCAACTTGCAGAACCAGAAATGCACCAGTACAGGCAACATGCTTGTACCGATCTTGTAGAAATAAAATCAAGCATTACAAAAGAAAGCTTATATAAATTGAAAGCAAATACTTCTAAGCCTGCACACCATGGATACGTAACACAATAACTATAAATGAAATCAAATATGTAACTTGTGAGGAAAATCAAAGTAAATAACAAATTCATGCTTTCACTTTAAATTAAATTAACACACCTTTAAAGAAAGGGAGAACGAGCTGGGTTGGCTGGGCCTTGGCCAACCAGCTTGTTTCCCTGTTATCAAATCGAGAAACACAGTCGGTCAAAGATTCATCACAACTCAAATGGAAAATGAAACTACGTACTAGCGCATTCCTTTATATTAGTTTAAAAAAAATACATCTTGAATCTGCGATCCATCCCAGAGAGGCGATACTCCAAAATAATTAAATTCTCTTAGCAAAAATTTACCATAGCATCACTCCTTAATTCCTATCAGAGTTTTACATTATATACAAGCCTTCAGGCCTACAGTCGTAATGAAATCATAACAATAGCTTAACTAAGCCTTTCGACTATTTACAAAATACTAATCTAAGATATTTGGCCGAGGTCCTGATCTTCAATCCGCTGATTTCTCTCCCGCTCCGAGCCCAACTTGAGGTCAACTGATCCTTTACTAAAGATATGTGTCAGTTGGTGAGCTGTCATGGGAGTGTAGGAATCCGCCAGCTGGTGCAGGAATCCTACCTGCACTCGACCATTCTATCACAACGATTAATACATTTGTTTATCAAATACTTTAGGAAAGACAAATATTAGTTGCAAGGATAATTAAAGGTATAAAATCCATAAATAAGTAATTAAGTCCATGACAAGCCTTTAAATATGAAAATACAAAGAGGGTGCAAGAATGTGCATGATTTCAGAGAAAGGTACAAGAATGAATAGGTTCTTAGGTTAAAACAAAGGTTTAGGTCATGTGTCTAGAGTGGGATAGAGGTTAAAAAATAGGACAATTTAGCCTACCAACATCCTCCCATCCCTATTTTGTTGTGTGTCCTCACACAACCTTTACCTGCTGCAAAAAAACCAAAATGAGGGAGCCTTCTTTCAGTCATGTATTTGTATGCTAATTCCTACTTTCACTATCTTCCTCTTCTTTCCTTGAGCTTTCTTGAGCCGTTTGGTCACCTTTCTGAGATGACCGTAGCACTTTGATGCTTGGAATTTCCACATCTTCGCTTGGCATTTCTGCTCCTTCACTTCTCCTTCCAGCTCTGTGTTCTTTTGTTTCTGCACTGTCCCTTGTTCTTTCAAATTCTAGTTCAGTACCTCCATCCCATGGATATGTTTCTTAATCTCTTCTCTTAGACTGTTCAAGTGGACAGTGAGGTATTCCTTAACGAATTCTTCTTGTGTAGAATTTTTCTCGATAGTTGACTCCAAACTAGTGCTAGCATCATCGAGGCTGATATCACTTTGGTCATTAGCCTCCTGCATTTCAATATCATGGTTTCAGTATCCTACACTTCAACATCCATTGGATCCTTTGTTGGGCCTTTACCTGCACTTGCACTAGGTGTCGATGTCATTTTCCTTTTCTTCATTTTTCCAAGAAAAATTGACAAGGGTGTGACATATTCTTCATCAATATCCCCCTCGCTAATCATTGTATGAGCCACAACATCTGCGAGAACTGTAAGGTTGTCTGCGGCTGGTGAAGGAGGAAGGGAGTTGTCCAAATTGATTGGGGAGGTTGATTGATTGTGGGCTTCCTTCAAGGAGATAGTCCTCTTGATTGAGCTCTAGGTCCTTCTTTTTGATGTAGACAGGATTTCAACAATGATCTCTCACTCCTTTGCCTACACTAACTCTTCTCTATCTTTAGTCTTGGTAGGGCGTAGGGTTAGGGTTTCAGGCTTCCCCTTCTTGCTTGCACTCTTCTTGCTGGAGGATTTCCCTGCACCTCTTTTCTATAACTCGTTCAAAAATACTTCCCAGGTCATATTCTTGACCTCCAATTCCTTCTTAACTAAAATTGGAATCAACCCATGATGGTATAACTTGCATGCGACTTGGCTCGTCTTACCTCTCTAAACTCCTTTTGACATTTTCTTCAAGCTCTTAGCAGAAAATAGGGGAAATTAATAAACTTACCTAATGCGAAATGTAGAAACAACCGAATATGATACAATAAGGTCAACGAGTATCGACCCTCATAGGTGAGGAACTTCTGTAATATGTACATCAAGTCTTTCCATTTTCATTGCATGGCAGTCCTTTCTTCCAATCCACTTTTTGTTTTTCGTCGACCACAAATTGGCGGCACTTTTTCTTCTCAGTCTTCTCCTTTTTGAACCACTGCTCATCTTCTACTGGTAATTCCGTGGCTTGTGATATAGACTATTCCGTTACAACAAATTCCAGTGATCGTACCTTGGCTCAACTCCCATCAAAGGTCCGAGAAAACTCTAACACCACGTCCGAGTCCAAACCATTAAATTTAAGCAGAAATGGGAGGAACCCAGATTCCTGCAATAATGGAAGACTGTTCTGGTATTCAGCCATTTTCTCTAACTCTTTCATGGAACAAGGTTCAATTCTCATGGGTGCCATCCTCAATTCACTGAACTTTGTCTAAAACTTTTTAGAAATATCACATAGTCAGGATTTAGGAGCTCTGTCTAAAATAAACCTTGTGATAGTTGAGCTATCCGACTGCCACTATATTGGCCACCTCCTAATGGTCATGCTCCATCATTAAATGTAGACCTTGGGATGGATGCGATACAGATAGGTTGTGGTACAAGCATAGATGATCATTAGTGAAGGTGACAATTAAGGTGCCATGATTAATATGGCAATCTTGCGTAGTATGGTATGAGGTCGTGTCGTCATTAACAGGTAACGAGTTTTTTTTTATTTTCACAAAGGTAAGTATGGGATGATGGGTTAAATCATACACATCTTGCAATCACTTTATTATTTCACACAAGGTGTACATGGTACTTTAAAAAAAATAAGATTTCATAACTTAACTATCCTTGTGCTTAAAATATTTCCTGGATATTTTAGCAGATGATAAAACAAATATTAATCATAATAAAAAACTATTGAATTCTATCAATTTGGAAGTGGTGCAGTCATTCTGCCTGCACACGATTTTCATGAAACAAGAACAAACTTTCCAGATGCGCATTTTTGCACCAGGTATTCCTACACCATATTAAATATTTTTTCACTAGAGACCATTGTTCCTATAACAAGACATGTAGCTTTGTACTCGAGAGTGCTTAGTAGTGAAGATTCCTGCATCGAACATTTATGTACTTGAACAATATTCCACCTAACATTCCTACACTGAACATTCTTGCACTCAAAATTCATGCACTCGAACAGTCTTGCACTCAAAATTCATGCACTAAACACATATACCTGCACCAAGGATATTGTGGCCAAAAAATTTCTGATAAAATTCATAGGTTGGATTCTGAAGAATTTGATGAATCATAAAGGAGGTTTTATTCACCAACTTTTCCTGTATCAATACATGCCTTTTGATATGCTTCATAAGCTTGAATCAGATTTTGCAATATGATC
The DNA here is from genome assembly GCA_031772625.1 of Pinus tabuliformis. Classification (NCBI taxonomy): domain Eukaryota; kingdom Viridiplantae; phylum Streptophyta; class Pinopsida; order Pinales; family Pinaceae; genus Pinus; species Pinus tabuliformis. The sequence goes on from CM062813.1 coordinate 826,533,724, forward strand.
CACGAGGGAGAAAAGAAGTGGGAAAGAGGGTAAATTTTCAAAATGGGAAGGAAATTATGACAGGGAATTCAAGAGTGAGACTATCAAGAAGGACATATCGAAAAAGGGATCTGGGAAAAATTTCAAGGGAAAAAGAGGGAAGAATGAAATCGGATAGGGACAGTTTCCATGTGAATAAAGAGGTCGTAAACTTTATGGGATAAAAAGAAGAAAAATAGAGGGAACTTTATGAAAATTGGAAAAGAATATGGGCATAATTTTACCTGAATAGTGCTAAACCAAAAAATAAATGTAGCGGGAATTGAGTGTTGTTTGAATAAAAATTCCCGTGCCAACTATCCCAACCTTGGATAAGGGCTTGGTTCCTACACTTGACCCTGCTTCTTCTTGGTGATAGTTAACACATATAAAGATCAAGCAACATTCCCATTTTATTAAAATTTGATCTTCCTACCAGCAAGTTGGTTTTCAAACTTCCGATTGCTGCTGTATTTTCTGCATAAAATCTTCCTTTGCGAGGGGCTAAAATTATACCTTAAGCCTATGCTTGTTCACAAGGAATACTGAATCTCGCCCATCAATAGTTTTGATTTCTATTGCTCCATTTTCAAAAAAATTCACCACTTCATAAGGTCCCATCTAGTGTGTGTGGAATTTAGCCTTAAAATGTTTAAATCTAGAGTCGTAAAGGAGTACCCAATCACCTGGTTGGAATTGCTTATTCTTGATGGATTTTTCATGCCACTTTTTGCATTGTTGTTGAACTAATACATTCTACTGAACAACATCCCGTCTAAACTCATCTAACTCATTTAACTATAGTAGACGATGCTTCTGTGCCTCTGAGAGATCTATCCCCAATTGAACTGCAAACTTGAATGTTTTGATCTGGAACTCTATCGGAAAAGGGATTTGTTTCCCGTACACCAGCTCATATGGTGTATGTCTTGTGTTGTTCCTCCAAGTGGTCTGATATGCCCATAACGCTTCCAGTAATCTGCTGGCCCAATCCTCCTATGCGTGTTCACTATCTTGGTGAGGATAGACACAATTACCTTGTTTGTGGATTCCACTTGGCCATTTTCTTGTGGGTGGTACGACGTAGATTTTTTGTACCGAATTCTATATTGCTCCATCACACCCTATACTAGGTTAGAAATAAACTGCGGTCCATTGTCAGAAATAATTTCTCTAGGCACACCAAATCTAGTAAATATTTCAGTAAATAAAAAGTCTACAACAAATTTTTCAGTAGAAAAAGAAACAAATTTAGCTTATACCCACTTTGTAACAAAATATGTACAAACCAATATATGCTTTATATTTAAAGATGTCGAGTTTATAGGTCTCTCAAAATCAATAGCCTATTTTTCAAAGGGCTCAATCATAACCTGGGGACATAAAAGCATCTCATTGGTTTGTCCCTATTGACCCATTCGTTGATAGCTATCACATCACTTGAAATATTGTTTGGCATCCTTAAACAAGGAAAACCAAAAATAACCAACTCGAAGAATCTTTCATGTAGTCCTCTTTTCAATGAAATGGCCTTTGTAAGGTTCATCATGGGAAGATTTCAATCTTTCAAAAACTTCTTCCTCTCTTACACACTTATGGATAATGAGATATGGTCTAGTGTAAAAGAGGTCCCATTGAACCCAAGAATATGAAACAATTTTTTGTATAATATTCCAATTTTCATGAGAGGATAAGTGAGGTGGTGTTTTTCCAGTGATTAAATAGTTGGCTATGTCTGAAATCCATGGGGATTTTGTTGACACAACAAAAATATGTTCGTGAGGAAGTTATCATCAACAGAAATTACTTCACCATGATTATTTAATCTAGAAAGATAATCTTCTACGACGTTAGATTTTCCTCGTCTATCAACAATAGTAACATTAAATTCCTATAATAAAAGTAACCACCTAGTCACTCTACCGCTAGTCAATGGTTTATTCATTAAATATTTTATTGCGGAATGATAAGTATGCACAAAGACTTCATATCCTGTAATGTAATGTCTGATTTATTAATAGGAAAAATCATAGCTAAAAACTCCTTCTTAGTTACTGTATAATTCAGTTCAGCACGTGACAAGTTTTTACTGATGAAGTAGATAACATAGGATTGTTTGTTTTCTTCCTGTCCTAAATTTGTGCCAATGGAAATATCTGAGGCATCAAAGGGAATGTGAAATGGAAGGAACCAGTTTGGTCCTCTCAAAACTGGTACATGTACTAATTTTTCCTTTAATGTCTCAAAATAATGTTGTCAAGTTGTTGATCCGAATTGGATCCATGAAGAATAATCAAAGCACCATGACTGTATCAAATCAGGACAAAAATTTGAATTCAAGAGCACAGAGTGATCAGGAAGACCTTTGAACAGTGTCAGTTGGAAGCTAGCGAGGAACGATGAGGACCTCGTTCAAAGCGCGCTGACCAAGACCCATGGAGACCGCGCAGGAGGTGAAACTAGTACCTGGGAAGCCTGGATCGGGAGAAGGAGGTAGTTTCTGATGCGCTAATCGCACATCACTGGGCAAAACCCCTCGAAAAGGAAAGCCCTAAAGTGCTCGGTCGCATGGAAGAAGGGAAAACCATCAAGAAAGCGCTAAAGGCTAAAGGTGGGACCCACGCTCCAAAACCGGCGGTATTTATCGAGGGCACCCTTGGGCGGTAAGCGGAATTGAAGAAACGTGAACGATTCCACTAAGCGCCCGATGCGTGGCAAGTGGAGGAGAGAGAAAACCACCACTCATCGCGCGCTAAGGTCGAGCAAGTCAACCACATGATATGAGAAAATGGTGTTAGATTTGGGGGCTCCATATCTAATGGCTGAGATCGCGCCTGATGGGGGAACTAGATGTAACAGGGGATTAAGCTGTGATATATAAGGATTTGAGGTCTGATTTGACCACTGAGATGGCAGATAACTCATTCCATAGTGTAACTGGAAAACCAAACCGACGAGGAAGTGTTGGCGCCGTTTGCAAGAGGACAAGTGGCCACTCCCCGTGAGCCATTGATGATGATGCAGAGGACAGGGAATTCCAAGTGAACAAAAGAAGGCGATCCAACAGAGGAAGGAAGCAGAATCGAGTAGTCATGAGATCATTTGGCGTTAAAGCGATGAATAGACATAACGAAAGACAACGAATAGAGGGAGAACAGAAAGAAGAAGACGAAGACAGAGAACAAAGAGACAGTGAAGCAAAGAGCAGAAAGACAGAGAGTCGAGTTGACCTGCAGCATAATGCAGCATCGAGCCATCCCTGAGAGGATCTGTCGGGGAATTGAGCACCACATTGGGCTCCTTCCATTAAAGACCAGAAAGGTCAAGAGTTGGTAAGGAAAAGAGTCTGTGCACTCTAGTGGCTTGGGGAATCCAAGAACCACCCTACCAAGCAATTTTGTTTCAGGAGACTCAGATTGAGCTCCTCATTGTAATTCTTTGCTTTAAAGACACAATAAAAGAAGGCCACCACTAAAAGTTGGACCAGAGATGTAGTCTTGGAGGATAGGGTGAACTCCTTATTAATTTGTTGTGTTCTTGTATTTGCTTACTGTGTTTCTCTGTTGTTTTCCATTTTCCAAATGTCTGTGTATTTTGCAATTTGATTGATCTGTTGCCTAAAATGACATAGACACACACCAGCACATGAGTTTGTAATACCTTCATTCAATAATTCTTTAACTGAGATCACTCATAGGGTGATTTTCAGATCAATTGTGGACCAAGAAAACTCACTATCCTTAGCTAAAAGTCAAAAAAGGGGGGTAGCTATCCTAGAAAAGTTCTCAATGAATCTCCTATAGTAGCCCACATGTCCCAAGAAACCTCTCACTTCCCTTTGTGTTTTGGGTGCAGGAAGACACAAAATAACTTCTATCTTAGTTGGGTCAACCTAGATACCTTTGTCGGAAATGAGGTGGCCAAGAACTACTCCTTCCTTGCACATTAATCTACACTTTTTATCACTCAAGGCAAGATGAGCTTCTTGGCAATGAAAAATTACTTTTTCTATATTTTTGAGGGCTTCCTGAAATGAATCACCAAACACAGAAAAGTCATCCATATAGATTTCCACACACTCAAGGTCAACAAAAATGGCCAAAACTGCCCTCTAAAAGGTAGCTAGGGAATTACATAGCCCAAAGGGAAGTGTTCGATAAGAAAATGTCCCCCATGGGCATGTAAAGGTGGTTTTGTCTTGATCCTCGAGTGCAATCTGTATTTGGTTGTAACTGCTAAAGCCATCTAAAAAAGAAAAGTACTTTTTACCGGCAAGGGTATCAAGCACCTGATCGATGAAAGGAAGGGGAAAGTAATCCTTGAGAGTGGATTTGTTCAGTTCTCTATAATCAATGAAAATGTGTCATCTCCCATCTTTCTACAAGACCAACACCAATGGAGAGACCCACTGACTATCAAAAAATATGATAAATAAAATCAGCAACTAAGAGTTTTTGTAATTCTTCCTTCACAACATCTCTTAGATTTAGGTTCATACGCCTTTGGGGTTTTTGGACAGGTCGACTCCTTCCGGAATATAAATGTGATGAGTACAGGTTTCAGTAGGGATTCCTTTCATGTCTTCGTAGCCCCATGCAAAGGCATCAAGATGGTCTCGCAACAAACTCACAAGCTGCTCTTGTTGAGAGGAATCTAGGTCTAAACTGATATGTAAATATTTGCATGGACTAATTTCAACAAGAGTGGTTTTAGGTTCGAGAGTGCAAAGAGGTGCTTCTAGAGACGGTAGTGAGGAAGGTCAGGGATCATGACTTTCCTGAAAATCCAGACTAAAGATCTGACACAATGATTAAATTTTTTTCATAGTGTCTAGATTATTCAGGAAGTCTCATATCTCACCCTCCTGAGTTGACTCAGTATTGTGATGTATCATAGAAACTGACTGAGTCTTCTCATCACTATTGTAATCTAGCCATAAGGTGTCTTGAAGCTCCTAGATAGATCTAGTAGGTGAATATAAGGTGACTTTCTTCCTAGAGTCCCCATGTGAAATGTACATGTCACCAGAACGACATCCAATGTAAGCATCGACCATAGAGAGCCATGTTCGTCCCAAGATAAAGGGATGTCCTCCCACAACATTCTTTGGTTGAAGTACAATGAAGTCTACAGGATATTCCCAAGAGTCTATCGAAATAACCATATCATCCAACACTCCTTCCGGCTTGATCTTAGATCTGTCTGCCAATTCAAGCATAGTGGTAGTAGGACGAACATGGACCAACCCAAGCTGATCCATGGTTTGATTGGTCATAACATTGATGGCTTCCCCCAAGTCTATAAGCACATTGGAGACAAGGACATCACCTATTTGAATAGAGACAATAGTGTTTCCAAGGTTAGTGTATTTTTCCATTTGCACACACCCTGTCATCAACTCTGCTGCTCTTCCAACAAATTGAATAGTTTGGGGTTATACTCTTTTCCTTCCCGTCTTCTTGAGACAGATTTCCCTAATTATTTTGGTATAGATGGGGATCTCTTTGATATATTGGAGCAAAGGGAGCTTTATAAAAATATTCCTAAGCTCAAAATCCAGAATAGACTCGGGAATGGGGTCATTCTTCTCCATAACCAGCCTCTCTAGAGAGGGAGGTTTGTTTGAACAAGATGGAAAAGGCTCAGAAGGTATAAGGATAGTTTGAATGGTGACATTTTTCCTAGAATGGATAGGATTTTCCTCCTTGCTTTTCTCTTCAATAATCACCATGGGTTGTTTTTTTTTTTCTAATGTTACTACCTTCCATGATCTCAGTTGGAGGTCATTGACCCTAATTGGCATGGACTAATAATTGGGTGGAAGAAGCGGGTTCATGGAATGGATCATTTGTACCACTTTGTTATTGGGATTTGGTATGGGTTGAGCAGGCAGTTGAGGTGGTCAAAAAGGTGGAGGTAAAGGTAATGGTGGCATAGGCTGACTTAACTAGGGCAATGATGTTTGTGGCTTTGGGTAAGGTGCATACGTAGGAAGATATGATTGCATAGGTGCATGATAAGAATGATGTGAATGATTTGGCCCTCTCCAACCTTTTTGCCAAGATTGGGAGGGTTTTCCATACTGATAGTGGTTCCCATGCTGCCAATGTTGAGTGTGATTAGTGTTAGGATAGGAATATGTATGTGCATTATAACTAAAAAAATGTGGTGGAAGTTCAAGAGCCATACTTGCACTTACTTGAGGCCAATTTCTCCGTACTCCCATAGCATGCAATGACTCAGGTTCAGGCTACCCTCCCTCGAATACTGATTTCAATCTAGGTATGGAGGGGAATTTTTTCGTGGCATGGTTCTCTGCACAAATTACACATTTATTATTTCCTTTAATGTCATCAAGACATTCTTTCAAAGGATGATTTTTCCTACATTTTGGACAAAAAATAGACAATGACTCTTGTTCTTTTTCAAGTTTTTGCTGAAATTTCAAAGAGTCTATTTGTTTTCTAACAATATTCATTATTTCAATTTTCATATTGTCCATTTTATTCTCCAAACCAATAATCATATCATTAGTAGATCCAAGTTTGTTATTTCTACTTCAGATTCCTTTGTCGGATCTAGATTGGTTCCTTGAGAATTTCCTGCACAGGTCGCAAATTTGATCAAAAGGTTTTTGAGCAATATCCCCTTATCCTAACAAATTTAAATTATTCCTAGCATCATCATCAAGCCCACGTAAGAACAAGGTTCTAATGGTACTTAGATCAAATTTGTTCTTCGACCTTTGGAGGATATACAAAAATCTTTCCAAATAGTCCTCCAAGGTCTCATCATCACCTTGTACAATGGTGAAGATCTCGTCCTGCATCTCTCTATTTTTATAATATTCTTGATATTTTAACAAAAATACTCTCTTCATTTTCTACTAGGATGCTATTGTGTTTCCTCCTAATCCCATGAACCAGCGTAGTGTTGCATTCTTGAGAGTTGCAGGAAACAACTTTAACTTATGAGCATCTGATGAGTAATCATAGCTTCCACATAAGATATCAAACTCAAATAGAAAAGAACATGGGTCCTCGTGTACCTTACCAAGCAAATAAGGAAGAGTTTATGGAGGAATATTCTTCATTTTCACGACTATATCCGGATCCACGATTGGAAATCCGAAGGTGGATTGTTCCTCATTTACCTAATTTTCGCCAGTTCCCTCAACACTATCTTCATGTTCTGCCATTTTAGAACCTCCAAATAAACCAATCTCAACATGATGAGAAGGCTCACTATGGGTCAAATCAGTTTGAAGTTCAATAGTCTCCTTCTTCCCCTTAGCTAGTTGTGTCACACCTAAACTATTGTTTCCAGAATCCAAGTGGACAGTTCCTGCGTGGTGGGTTTGCATTTGTTTCGACTTTCTGCCTACAAGAGAAGGCCCAATATGAGAAAAAGTTCTAGATTTATCAGTGTTCCCTAAGCCCTTATTGGGCTTCGTACACCTACCCTTTTTAGGAATTCATCTCAAAAAATGACAAAATAAAAACTCAATAAAATGCTACAATTAAAATAAGGAATCAATACTCATAAAATCCTTGAAACAATAGAAGCACATTGCAGAAAAAATAATAGAAGATGTACCCCTATTTCTGGAAAAAAAATGGAAAATTCTTACCAATTTCAAATCGCCTCCCCGACATTGGCGCCAAAATGTTGGGTATAGGAATCACAATTCAACAAACTCCTTCAACACTTAATTTTCAACCCGAGGGTTTCGTAAACTTAGAGGCGAATCACAAGAAATGCTAGAAACGATATGAACTTTTCCAAATTCTATTCCTACTTATTAAATCACAAATTTACAGAATCGAGAGAAAAATGATGATCAAGTGACAATTGATACTCAAAGAAAGTCTTGTGCTGGAATAAATGAAAAGTACTTTTGCAGAAACTAAAATGGATTCTTAATTCATTGTGAACAATCTTAACTAATGAAGTGACCCTTTATATTTTTTTTTTAGACAGAAACGGATATGTTTATTAATAAACGCCAGCGAGAATACAGACGGAGCTTACATCGCGATCCTGGGGAGTCCAGCAATTACATAATTCTGATAGGAACTGATTCAGAAGCGTTGCCCATTCGGTTTTGTAGTCGATCTCTGGTGTATGGATGGCCCGGTGACAGCAGCTCTCCCCATTGGCAGCCTGATTCGGCTATCTCAAAAATTCCTCAATTCATTCTTCTTATTGATTCTTTGGATGCCCTTACAGCATAAAGAAAACGCAAGGCGACAAAGCATCAGCAAATCCAGCAAACTTAATTTAGGGGATGTTGCAGAAACAGTCGATCTGGTTGACTGACATCGAACCTTTGCTTAGCAAAACGCCTTGGTTGGCTTCCAAATCTGCTTGGGAGTTTAAATTCCTGAGGATGTGATAGAAGGAGATCTTGTGAAATTTGGGCAGAATAGATTTGATTCTCCTGAGGATGATTGATAATTGGAGCTGCGAGGGATTCTTTTTGGAATGCAGAGCCTGAATAATAATTCTGGAGTCCCCGAAGACAGATATGGAACGAACATTTCCTTTGATCGCTTGTGAGAGCCCCTGCCACAGAGCCAGAGCCTCCGCTCTGTTGTTGGATTCCTTGCCTAATCCCCAGGCAAACCTTAACTGCTCAGAGCCATTCGGGCATAATAGAACTCCGCCTCCTCCTGCGAAACCAGGATTGCCTTTGGAGGCCCCATCAAAAAATAGGCAGTGCTCATTAAGGGCCGACCTCCATTTTATGAACTCTTGCTCCTCCAGCCTGATTTCCCAATTCGAGGGAACGTTGTTAGCGTTGGCAGCACAATCTTTATGACTTGGGACCAGGCTGTTCAGCCAGCGTTCCTCTTCCCTATTCAGGGCTTTCCCAGATTTTTTGGCAGTGTTGGTATCCAAAGTTTCTCCTAACAGAGCTTTAATCTTGGTGATGACTTTGATCGGGTTGCAGCTTTCATTTCTGAAAATTCTGTTATTCCTTTCCAGCCACAGCTTCCAACAAACGAACTTGGGGATCCAGAGCCAACAGTTTTTGAGAAGGATATTTTTGGAGAGGTCATACGGCGACAATTTGCTCCAGGACTGGAAAAGGTTTTGGATGTTCCTCGGGAGATCAAAGTTATCAGCATTTAGCATGAGGACTCCCTTCCAGACTTCTGATGCAAAGGAGCATGTTAAGAACAGGTGGTCAGCTGTTTCTTCCTCTGACTTACACAGATTACACCAGGATGGTCCTTCCATTCCTCGCCTGCGAAGATTATCTCGAGTGAGAATACTATTATGGGCTAATGTCCAGCAGAAGAAATCAATTTTGGGAAGAGAGGGGGAGCCCCAAATAAAATGCCATTGAGCCGGGTTTGGGGGAACATTCGGAATGGCCGAGATGCTTTTGTATCCTTCAGCGGCGGAATACGAGCCTGTGACTGATCCCCACCCTCGTTTGTCTTTTGATGAAGCTTTTACAGGAGCTTTCCCTTGAAGCTTATCCAATAGAACAGAGGCTTCACCCTCCAGCCACTGAGGGACCTCCCCCAACTGCCAGCATTCCCAAAGACCATCCTCTGACCAAGAGGAGATATCCCAGAGAGTGTTCAGGTTGCGATCTTGAAGCCAGTCTCTGATGTTAGAAATTCCTTCTTCGTGATTCATCGGTTGGTCACCTAGAATAGGATCATCCCAAATTCTTATTTTTCGCCCATTACCTGGAATCCAATACAGATTACGACTAAAATGATCCCAGGCTTTGATGCAGAGATTAAAGACAGGGGAACCTTTGGCGGAGCGAGGCGGATGATCCAAACATCTGAGGCGCTTCCCATGGAAGTATTTTCTCCACAGGACCTTCTTGCTCCAGCTGATTTTCCCAGAGACAATGTCCCAGAGCAGCTTGGTTCCCAAGGCCATATTTTGGGTAGCAAGATCGCGGATTTGTAAACCTCCTTCCATAAATGGCTTCTTAATAGTATCCCATTTAACAAGGTGCAGCCTTCTTTCGTTGTTTTTCCCCCCTTCCCACAGGAAACGTCTGAGCAGAACTTCCATCTTGTTGATGAAGGTTTTAGGGGCCAAGAGAATAGAGTGCTGATATAACGGAAGGCTTGAGAGGACCGCTTTCATCAAAATGATCTTCCCTGCATTGTTCAGCCATGAAGCTCCCCAGGCATGAATTCTGTTTTTTATCTTGTCCAGCAAAGGCGTCCAGTGGGCAACTTTGGAAATGGTCCTGAAGATAGGAATCCCCAGGTATTTGAAGGAGTCCCATTTCCAAGACCCTTCCATTTGGAGAATCCTAGCAATATCAGATAGTTCCCTAGCCGAACAATTCCAACTATAAACTATGCTTTTAGAATAATTGATCTTGCTGCCCGAAACTTCTCTGTAGCTGTCCAGCTCCTTCTTGAAGGAATTTGCAGAGATTATGCTTGCCCCTCCCAACAGAAGCGTATCATCGGCAAATTGGGCATGGTTTATGTCTTTGACCTGATGAACCATACGGAGACCAGGAAGGATTTGAGAATGTAGATTATGATCCAGTTGGAAGCTGAGAACCGAGGCTTGGATCGCATAGAGGAGCGGGGACAAAGGGCATCCTTGTCTAAGGCCCCTAGAGGCTTGGAAGAAATCTGCCGGACGCCCATTAACTAAAGGCGCAATCCAGGGAGAGGCAATGCAGGCTTTTATCCATTTAGTGATAGCGGGAGAAAAGCCCATTTTTTCCATAACCATGAACAGAAATTCGTGCTTAACCCTGTCAAACGCATTTGCCAGGTCCAGCTTAATCACCATACCTTTTTCCTTTCGGTGCCAGCTTGAATGGACAGCTTCTTGCACCAGCACTATATTATCAAGAATTTTTCTCCCTTTGATGAATCCACCTTGGTTTTCCGGAATAATGGCAGGAAGGATTTTTTTCAGGCGGTTGGCTATAATTTTGGTTATAAGCTTGTAGCTGGAGTTGCACAGCGAGATTGGTCTGAATCTGCTGAAGTTAGCTGCTCCTTTCTCTTTTGGTATCAAGGCTAGAAACGCTGAATTGATGCCGCCGCCAATCTTGGAACAAGATTGGGATTTCTTAACCATTCTCAGAAGATCAGCACTGATTATATCCCAACAGGAGAGGTAGAATCTGACAGGGAACCCATCCGGGCCCGGAGCTTTGTCCGGTTCCATACTGTCCAAGGCGCTTCTGAGTTCATTCATACTGATAGGGGCCATCAGCATTGCGTTGGTAGGATCTTGGACACAATGGGGAATCATATTCATCGGATAGATCTGGGGATCCAAAGGAGGTTCGTGCGGGGCTGAATAAAGATCTTTAAAGTAATCGTGAGCTGCCCGCTTTATTTCTTCGAAGTCTTTGACCACTACATCGTGATGGTGAATTTCTTTAACTGATTTGAATTGCTTGCGGGCTTCAGCGTGCTTGTGGAAAAAACTGGTATTTTTGTCTCCAGCTTGTAACCAGAGAGCTCTGGATTTCTGCCGCCAGTTTTCTTCTTCTTCCCTGCTTGCTTTGTGAAAATCTTTTTGCAGGTCAATTTCTCTCTGAAGAAGGTCTTGGGTGACTTCAGTGTTTTCCAACAACATTTGGTGGATTGCTAGATTGTCCATGGCCGCTTTTCTGTTGGAGGAAGGGGATTTCAGCGTTCTTGCCCAGTCCTTGAGTCAAAGTGACCCTTTATATTTACCTTCAGTGAGAAAGTGTGATAAATAAGTTATTCAATGTTTCTGTCTTCTTTAAAGATATTTTTTCCTGCACTAAACTATTATTCCTTTACTACAACAATGTTCCTATACCAGAACGTTGTGCTTGCATTGGAATGAGGTTTAGATACCGGAAGGATATTTTTTACTTGTAGTGAAGTTTTGACCTTCGTGCAGCAGTCCTAAGTCTCTGGGTTAGAACACTCTGACCCTATACCAGATCTGAGATTCCTGCACCAGATAATCAATATTTTTGCACTTGGTTTCTAGATTACTTTCAAAAAATAAAAAGCGCGTTAAGTGAAATAGAGTGCAAAGAAAATAGAATTTGAAAGTAAATTCTCACAAGTAGAAAGATGCTTCAACCAAACTTATATTCTAGACATGAAATGATTTTCAAGAGTTAATGTAAATCTTTCTTTAAAATATAAAACTCTTCTATATAATTATGGAAATTATCTGGTTGTGTAAACAGGATTTTCCTGAGATAGTTGTGCATATAATTTAGATCTACTTTTCAATGTTTTAACTCAGAAGGTTCATTTAATAATTAATCATGAAATTCAATCGTTTCTTTGAAAGTGTTCAGTGCAAGTACATACCTGTAAGTTACTGCAACGTTTATTCCATATTCATCACAACACAGTTAAATCTTAAGTGAAACCTCAGATATTAATAATTCCCTTAGTTTAGAAACAAACATCAATCTTATAGGAAGGAATAAAGAACTTTACGAAAGGAAAGGTGTTGGGCTTTACTTGCTAAGGTAATTTAAGCTTTAATTCCTTTTGTCAACCCGAGTAGGTACACTTAGAGGCACTTATCTGATGTATATAGATCTAGAAAGATCTAGTGTTCTAATGATAGCCTAGTGAAGTGGAATTAACAATGCTCTCTTACAAGAGGTGTCTCCTTGTATTTTTCAAACACTTATGCATTGATTTTGATTAAAACAAATCTGATTGAAATCTGATTGCCTATTTAACAAAACAGAGTATTAATTACTTGTTGAAGATTATATCATTCCCTTACAAGAACTTTTACTCTATAGAATCCCTTCCAATCCTAAGTCATAGCACTTCAAAACAATTTCTAAATCTCAACTAATCAAAGCAATGGATGAGATAAGCAACTTTTGAAATCAATAATAGTTGATCCTCTTACAAGGTTCATTCATCTAACTATAGATTGAATTCTGCAATTACAAATCTTAACCAATGGAAATTGAACTATGAACTAACTCTAAAATTGAAATCATAAAATAGCAAACATTTTTGTCAACTTCAAGATGAATATTGGTTGAGACTTCTTACAAAGATCTTTCAAAAAAAATACAAATCTCTTCAATTAACAATTTTTCATTTGCATGAACTTGTAACACATGAAGTAACTAACAAATTCTAAATCTCAAATCTATCTATGCAATTTATAAAGAAAACTTAAGGAGTGTACCAACGCCGTAGTGGGGGCCCTTCCACACTTTGCAAGCACATTGTAGGCTAACTCAAATGAAGAAAATTATTGGATCTGAAAGCATAAGATGAACTCAATACTGTAGTTATGTATTTAACTATGAGAATCAAAAGCACATCAACTGTGTTTCCAAGCTTTTCATATATCAAAACTAACTAATAACATAGTTCTCCCTTTGAGTTATTTATCATAAATCTCCATAACAAAAAGAATCTATTCATACTCCTTATTATCCTAATAAGATCCTATAAGTTACATCAAAGGAGGTCAAATTGGATTAGATCCTCCATTTAGGCAAAAATATCAAAAAATAGAAAATTTTGTTCACAAAATCTGGAATTTCTGCTAAAGTAGTTGGGTTTGACCAACGTTGGGGGTGGAGATAGTTTTATTTGGGAAGCCTTTAATAGGTGGGTGGAGATAGGAAAATTCATCACGAGATGATGAAGGAACTTCGAGGCATCTAAGCTCGGTTTGGTTTTGTGATCTCAAGATCAGTTTAGGTGAGATCATGGTAGTGTGAGGGTGGAGGTGGTTTAACCTCTAGATTACTTTAGTTATTTATGAATTGGTTTATCCCATGAGATCCCACATTCACACTTGGAATATGGCATAAGGGTGCTTGGCTGAAAGAAATATTTGATTCAGCCCAATCTATGGTCGGGTGGTATGTGGAAGTCCCTGACTTGGTTGGATTTTTCATATGTCAATAAGAGCTAAGTTCCTCATTATATCTTATGAGTATATGCACTTGTTATTATGTGGCTTGAATGGTTGTTCTATTATTGTTATTTATTTGGTTATATGTTGGTTATAAACATGGTTTAATGACACATCCAAGTTAGGGATCTTATCATGTTTGATTGATAAATAAATGGTTAATGAAAGCATGACCTAATAGATGTTATTGTAACTATGGTGCAAGGGAATTAGTCCTTCTTGGCAACGCTCAGATAAGTTTCAAATCTCTATGTTCAGATATGCATTTGTGACCTGTATATCTCATGTTTTCAATGTGTTTAACAAAATGACTGTCATGGTTAGATCAGGCTAGGTCAAGTCCTTGATTAAGTTTTGTGCTAGAGGCTTTGTATCTGTGTTATTTATCATTTTTTAGAGTTTCATTAAGTTTTGGGTAGAGGTATGGATCCTAGCCCTGAAAAAGTGGCTCAGATCTCAAGGTCTTTGACATAGAACTGAGTGAAGAAGACTACAGTCATTGGGAACTAGGTTTGTGGGAGTGACTAAAGGGTTCCAGTCACATGGAGGCCTTTTCATGGGAGTGACTGAGGCTCTAGGTCAGTGAAAAGCAAGTTAACTCAAGGATTGTGCATCTAGAGTGATTGGTTAGCTCCTGGGGGTCCTGTAACACATTAGGGAAGTTAGTAAGGTATTTCTTTTTCGGCTCCATTTCCCTGAGGTTATATAGGAGGTTGAGTCATGTCATAATATCCCTCAACTCATGTTTACCCTAGGTAGGCTAGTGAAAGTGGGCAGATATGGGAGGAGGTGTTACACCATAGTTGGGCAATGATGTGGCTTTGGAATTATTTATTAAGGAAACACCTTTCAATGCATGTCATACGCCCTCTATTGACTTCCATGTGCTCATTAAATTTGGTCCTATCATAAATTTGTTGCTTTAAAAATTACTAAGCAATATATAAGGGGGGAATGCAATTTCCTATCCCAATGTTCATTAATAACCTCCCAAAGAGGCATATACTTGGCTTTCTCATCCTCATTTCTTATTTTTAAGGCATCCTTAGTAAGAACCATCAGCACATAAATGTAACCCCTAGAAGGTTTGTCAGCATCAGTCACCCTGAAAGATCAAAGTCAATTTTTAGACATTTGAATTTTTATATAAATGAAATTTAAAATAAAATGAAGTTTGACTTTGAAGTTGAACATTGAAAATGAACACTTTAACAAATGATTCCATCATGCTAAAAAGAATCTTTCTAAAACGCATCATTAAAGACATGAGCAACAATTTCAATATGTTTGGTGCTTTTTCCATGTTTGGGTGCAATTAAAATGGGTCCTAAAAACATCTTCTTTAGATTTACCTTCTGGTCAACCACAGATTGCAAGGAAATGAAATTCATTGTAAATCTAGCAATTTCCTTTCCTTTAACGTATATTATCATGGTGCTAAGGTTGTGGATTTTCCATATCCACAACCTCTCATATCCAAACAATTCTACTAATATCCTCAAGCATTATACATCAACAATGTGAAATACAACAGGTTTAGAATATTGAGTTCCTATTATTCTCAAAATGTCTACCAACAACTATATTATTAACTACATTATTAGTATCAATTAGTATAACATCTTCTTCTCCCATGTCTTAAAAAAATTCCTTCGACATCTCAAAATCAATTGAGCACTCATAAATTTGCTAAGCCATTCCTTGTGCCTGTTGGAGAGGACAAAAGGAAATTTATTAAGGTTCTATTCCTTTGATGTGTCCATCCATCACTCATAATGGTGTACCTTGATTCTTCCCATGATGAATGAAACTCAGCGATTATAAGGTTGATATCATCAACGATTTCTAACGATAATTTTGTCTTAAATCTTTCAAATGTAGGGGCCTTGAACACAAAAAAATGCCTAGTGATTGCATCATCATAGATTCATTGTAAGGGATTGTAGCACAATTGAATGAAATGTCAAAATGGTACCCAACATTAGCAATGGCCTTCCTTACTTAACATCAATATTCCTTTTCCAACTTGTGGCATCCAAACTAGGTTGAGATCCAAGTTGTGTGCGGGGAGTGTAAAATATGTGTATATTTCCGCCTCCAATACTCAAATTTGTAGCAAAGGGAGGAGGATGAGGTGAATTTTAGTTTTAAATTTGAGTTTTCTTTTGAGGTGTGGAAATCTTGGGCCCAATATTAGGGATTCAACAAAGGGAGGTGTGAAGTGAGTAGTAGGCGCAGTTTAGGCACCTATGATATTTTCCATTTATGCATTTATTCTTGATTTCTTATCTTTAACCTCATCAACTGTATTGACAATCAAGTTGATGTGATGTTAAAATCTTGGGCAACTTTTAAGAAAATACTAGTCTCATGGTTAGTAATATGTGAAGAGGCTATTTGAATCTAAAAATGATACCACCATAAGGAGTTCAACAAAATTTATATAGAAGCTTAGTTGATCCTCAATTATTTTCACAGTAAGGCCAAGCAAGTCCTTCTCTCTTAGCATTTTCACTCTTTTGGTTTAGTATTTTGCTATTGTTTAGGGTTTACTACTTATGTTACAATGTTTGCTACTATTCAGGGCTTGCTTGTAGTAAGATACCACTATAACAACTTGCAAGTTTTTCCATAATCGTTTCCAGGTTAAGGGAATGTTTTTTTTCTTCCCTATTGAAGGCCATGAATAGGAGGCTACAACATTTAAAACCCTAGGTTTAAAAAAGAATAAGAAAAAGATTGAAACCAACCTAAATAACTTTAAAAACCTCAGAAACCCCATAAAATTTTCTAAAAATGTTCTTTATAGAAAAAACAAACAACAATTAATAGTTGATGAAAGTAGTGTGTAGAGATAAGGCTCTCGGGGTGAGAAAGAAGTTAAACCAAGCTTGTCATAATATCTTGCTAAGTAAAGCCTTAACAAAACTTGCTATTTTTAATGATCTAAACATGTAGCAATGTTAATGGATGGGCAATGATTGTTAATGGGTGACCCATGTAGGTTACTTTGTCCTCCTTTAGATCTGTTTGTTTCTTGCAATGAATAATTACAAAAAAAAAATTGCTCAAAAAAGGAGTGAAATGACACTCAAAAGCACTAGATATGGTTCTTGGGTGTGATCCAATCCATACTTGCTAATCAAACTCATGTTGATAGATTCAAACTTGGTCAACCCTAAGGTTGACTCAATCAATTTAGAAAATTTCTTCTAGTTGGAAATCCAATTTGTACTCATTATTTGGCGATTTATCTACGAGTCTTGTTATTTGATTTAAATTATTAGAAATCATTGACACATAGAAGCACAAACTTGAGATTGTCAAGTAAAGACAAGAATGGTTAAGATGGAGCAATGCAAGTCACCTTTTTGCATTTCATGCTTAGATATATGTTGTTTTCAATTAAATCCACTAATTTCACAATAGTAAAAGCAAGGGAAACCCCACTAGGTTCATGGCATTTAATAACACTGAGTGGCCATTACAAGAGATGTATCCACCCTCCTCCATATACCCTTGCAATATATGAAATGCCAAGAACAAGGTTGAATTCCCTGATTAGCCAAGACGATTCCAAACTTATGGCTATGAATCTCCATTTGGACCCTAAAATCTGCCAAATGCCGAAAAAATGGGAGATGACAAATCAATGGAAAGCCCTAAGTTTAAGGAATACCTATGCAAAGTAAAATTTAAGTTTAATTTGAAATCTACAATGACACCAATGAGTCAATAAAAAAACTTGGAAATAATAACAAGAATCAAGACCAACTCTTGAATCTAAACCCATGCAATTTTATGGAGATAGCATTGAAATTAGATATGAGGTTGAACCATGCTTTTTAAATATCATATATGATACATAATCCTAGCATAGCCTTCATTCACGAGCTTATACAATAATGCAAAGAAATGTTTCCTAAAAACAACACTAGTGTTAACTACTAAGGCAATGACAATGGAACTACTTGGTGGGAAACAATGATGTAACAAGTCTAATGCAATGAGAAACAAGAAAGACATGGAAAAAGAGGTATCAAAGAACTAGAGGAGAATGGGTTTCTATAAAACCTGATAATTAATATCAAACCATCCCAGGCCACAAAAAAGCTAAAAAAGTCCATCCCCTTAAAAGATGTCTTCAACACAATTAAATAAACTAGTTGCTAAATTTATTATGCTTGATGCATTGTACATCTCACTTATCCTTTAAAATGATAAAACAATTTCTAAATAGGAAAAATACCTCTCTTATCTATAGATAAAATCGGAACTCTCTAATCTTCTAATAAAATTCCTTTTAATTATCTTAATCTCACTATATAGAAAATCAAAATTCTCATCATCTCAAATTTTGATTAAAATTTTTACAATAAAAGTTTAATTTTTTTTTATAAAAATAAAAACAAATACATATTCACATTAGAAATTTCTGCCCATCAAATTTATAATTAAAAACAAATTCTTTCCATCATTCCAATATAAC
Organism: Pinus tabuliformis; assembly: GCA_031772625.1. Lineage (NCBI taxonomy): Eukaryota > Viridiplantae > Streptophyta > Pinopsida > Pinales > Pinaceae > Pinus > Pinus tabuliformis. Next base: position 826,552,130 of record CM062813.1, read on the forward strand.
TTACTTCACTTTTCTTGACTTTATAAAGAAACAAATAAAACCATATTTTAAAATAAAAAATACTTTATTGTACTCGCTGGGTTGCTGTTGATGCAATATATACTCGGAATATCCGGTTCTAAATAAATTGTACCATGATGTAATACATTCAACTTCTTCAAAAGGAATTTCCAGTGTCGGGAAAAAAATATATATGACTTTTCACTTTACTTCACATCAATTTGAAGAAAAAATTAAAGAGGTAGATGACCCACATTTGGAATAATGGCTTAAAGACGGAAATATGTATGCAATAAACACGACAATAAAGATATGGACAAGATAATTCTCACCAGGTGTTTTACCACAGGCCACCCGGGTCGTGGGCAGCAGGTCAGCCTTCCCTGCCATTGCAGTGACTCTAGACGTAAAGGGTGCTCACTGCTAACAAGTCAATTGATTTTTGCGTTCTCTGTACCCATCGAAACATAAATTTAAATTCTTCTTTTGTAGAAATGTATAGTAAACATTATTAATATTTTATAGATTTTATTTGCTGCAATTTAACTGTTAAACATAAATGTATAAGACTTTTATAATAAGTTTTAGAAGCTTTTGTAATAAGTTTTTGTGAAAAATCACAAAATTTAACCCACTAATAAGTTCCAAACATGGACCATGTGATTTGTTAAAAAATTTATATAAAATAAATATGGATAACAAAAAGTTTTAGATAAAATTTATTTATATATGTATTGAAATTAGTGTTATTAAGTGGGATGTATTGATTCGAATTATTATTAGTTGAAATTAATGTTATTAATTTTTTTCAAAGTAGGATTCTAGTAATTGATTTGCTTATTGATCATTACAACTTATAATGTTCAAAATATAAATATTTAATTTTCAATATTATTGAAAATTAATTTTAAATTATTTAACTGGACCATAACTTGAAGGTTTATTGCATCTTTGGCATAATATAATGTCATGTGGATAACTGCTTCACATATTTTATGTCATAATTTATGGATATGGTTGCAATATTCATGTATGCATTTAGTAACTTTTTATTCTTAGGCTTTAAAGGAAAACCATCAAAAAATAAAATCCTTGAAAATAGTTCATACTAAGGTAAATAATATATTTTATATCACTTACTTCCTACCATAAATTAGACAAGTCTTTGCATAAAAAATGGATAGGAATAAGATGTAAATAAATAAAGTTAATCCCTTTTTTTATTTACTAGTTCATGCCAAAGCAAGACTACATGATTCAATTTGCTTATTGACCAGTGTTAATTTAGCATTGACCAATGTAAGATAATTTTTAAGCATTTTTCTAGAGCATAATTTCTAACTTGAATGACGGATGGAATTTAGTATTGACCAATGTAAGTTATAATGCATTTTTTCCAGAGTATAATAGTATTGAACAAAGTAAGTTATAATTTTTTATGCATATTTTTCTAGAGCATAATAATATTGACCAATGTAAAGTATAATTTTCTATGCATTTTTTTCTACAACATAATTCTAAATTGAGTGGCAAGGACTAATTGTGCTACAACACTTGTTATGAAATGGATTGGATGTACCATTTGATTTTTTTTAGTAACATCTAATTTAGTTATAATATCAAAAAAATGGATTATGGGCTAGGTCCCATACAAAATTCGAAGTGTTCTTCAAAGACACATAATTTTTCATTCCAAAATGCAAACAACTTATACCTTCAGCTCTTTCTACCAATGATTCTAAACATATACCTTCTAAACATATACCTTCTATAGACTCAAAAAAATACACCAAATAACAATATATATCTATATAACATTGCAAAAACAAAATTCTAATTCTAATTGACATTGGATGGTGCCTCTACAAGAGCTTAGCTTCAACAGACTGAGTACATGCTTAACATTCCTTCTGCTGCTCCCAATTCAACTTCATCTGCTTTCTCTCAGGCTCATTAGTAGACTCTGCATCTATGCCTTTGTCCTGAGGCTCAATTTCAAATTTCTCATCTTGCTCGGTCATCCATATTTCCATCGCAATCAATCCTGTCTTGCATTCCATCTCAAGTTTGTCAACTTTTCCTTCCAACAAAACCAACTTTGATTCCAATAATTGTGTCTTAATTTGCACTGCATCCAACGTTCTTCCATTTCAATCCTCCTTGACACAACCAGAATCAACCCTTCGGTGACTGTTACTAACCTGTCAAGAAGCGTGTTCAATCTTTTGTGCAAAATATTATGGGCCTCATAATCTTTTCCCTTCATTGCCAAACTACAACATGACAAAGCTCTCCAAGCGATTCGAGAAAGACCCTGCCCCCTTATATCCTCTCTCCACAAAGGATTATCTTGACCCCTTAGCAGAGCAATTGCTAATATATAATTCCTACCATCCATGGGGTGCCATTGCAGAATAATTGAATGCAAATTTGCCATGATCGTGTAACCTCCCTGATAGGACTCTGTATTGATTACCAAGGGAACAACACAACGACGAGGCCAAGGAGAGTTAAGGCCCATTGCATTTGAATAGACCAACAATTCATGAGCCACCCCCACAATCTGCTTTTTGAGGAGAGGTCCTGCATCCACTTGTTTGTGCTTTGTACCTGCTCTGCCTGTATTCCACAATTACATTGCTCATATTTGGCCTGTCTTCCAAATCTCGTGACCACTAAGGGATTAAATAATCTTAACACCCAAGAATGCTGCACTTGAAACAACTTGATTCCAAAGGGTATTCTCCGTCAAGGGAGATCGAAAAATTTGATTGTATAATGAGGATTTTGTTTCATGATGATCAAGGAATTGGTTAATAACACTTTGACATGGTTACATATCCATAGCCTCCATAGCCCCCTAGGACAAAGTTGTACCTTTCTTAGCCATTTCACTTTCCTCTAAATTCTTAGTTTTATGCACATGATAAAATTTAATGTATCAAATTGTTGCAATAGCAAAATAATCCTCAAAAGAATTGAAGGGAGCGAGGGATTACAATTTTTTTTTGGCTTTTTGAATTTGTCATATCACTAGCATTGAATTACCAACAACTAGGAGGGAGGGATTACAATTTCCTTTGGCTTTTTGAATTTCTCATATCACTAGCATTGAATCACCAAAAACTAGGATCTTAGAATTATTTTTTGTGATTGTCTATTCTAGTCTTTGACACAATGCTAAATATTTATCTTGGTTATGCCCATTCCCGAGACAAATTAATGCTACTCTTGTTCATAGAACCAACGATAACTCCTCCAACTCCTGCCACCCTTTACCATTCCAATTATTATAAATAAATATTGCTTACAATTTATTTAATAGTTTTATATTATGAAATTAAAAAAAATGTAATTTTTTTTTGTTTACTAAGTTCGCTGAGAGATGTTGCGATCCAAGAGCATCTAAGCTCTCAAAATCATTGGAGATCGCACCCGTCCTCATCAACACCAACCCTTAACATGGTCGGACTTTTTCTCAGGGAGTTTCGAGCCAATGACCTTCACATCACAAAGTGCTTGAACAATACACCCTATCACCGTCTATTCTATGTTTGTGGGCTAAAAAGATGTAATTTAATTAATAAAGGTTTTGCTTTTTGTTTGTTTGTTAGAATTGGTGTATACAATTTTGGATGATATTGTGATTTTTGTTGTTTAAAATGTTTTCTTGAATGAATAAATAGATTCAGTGTTGATCACTATTAATTTTTTAAGAAAACTGATCCAAAAAAATTGTTAATTAGACTATTTTTTAAATTTAATATAAAACATTAAATACTTTGTAATTATATGTAGGGTAGTTTAACTAAATTTAATATAAAACATTAAATACTTTATAATTATACATAGGATAGTATAACTGATGGACAAAATCTGGATATTTTTTTGTAGATTTTACTAAAATTTAGTAGAGATTTTTAAAAATCACAAATTTATGACGTTTAATTTACAAAAATACTAGAGAATTTTCTAAGATACTGAATTTATTTATATATTCAAAATAATATTTTAAATAATAAAAAATCGCAATCTTACCAAAAATTTATAACTTAAAAATTTATTTGATAAAATCTAACTCATTGATAAAATCTATATTATTTATTAAATAATTCCAAATATAAATTTTGATGTGATTCTCACCTTAAAAAAATTCTAAAAACCTATATTATTTACTCTACCTCACATCAATATTACATCAATATTATAAAAGTCAATGATGACATTTCCGAACCGTGGGTGATACTCACCAAACTTATCAATATTGCCAACAATTCATTTGGCAGCGCTATTGTATCCATCATAGTTCCGGAGAACATACTGTAAGAGTTGTTCTGTGTCATAGTCAATAATGACGTTACCAAAGTGTGGATAATGCTCACCCAACCTTGCTGTCTGTTTGGTGCAGTCAAAGAATATTCTGGAGCAAGAAAATGAAAGTATGACATCTTGTTCGGTCTGTGTTTCCATTATGCAAAGGAAAATATGATATGCTTTATCATCTTTCACATCACTGATTCATTTCGGTCTCAACCTTAGAGCCGTTATGCGTCTAAAATTTAATATTTGGTAGGTAAAATTTAATATTTGGTAAGTTATAACAGGTCGCAACTTTAATATTGGGAAGGTAAAATTTAATATGGGTAGGTAAAATTTAATACTGGTAAGTTATAACAGGTCGCACTTTAATATTGGGAAGGTAAAATTTAATATGGGTAAAGGTATAACAAATTGCAACTTCAATATTGGGTTGGTAAAATTTAATATGATTGATGTATATGGGTAAGGTCTTTAATATTGGGAAGATAAAATTTAATATGGTTAAAGTATAACAAATTGCAACTTTAATATTGGGTTGGTAAAATCTAATATGATTAAAGTATAATCAAGAAAATTTTGGGGCTAATATTTATAGGTAGGTGGGTTAATTTTTTATATTTAAAATACTAATTATTTAATAAAAATACATGATCCAATGAGATTTCACTGATTAGAATTCATTATTTATATGATGTTAGTTTTTTTAAAAGAAATTTTTTGGGCATTAGTTACTACCAACGCCTCAATATTCAAGAGAATCAACATATAAATTTATAAAATTTGAACTTAGATGAGACAAATAACAACTATTTTCTTAACAATCCAATCTAAACTCATTTGATCATTTATGTGAATCTTATAAAAATTAGAAGTATGTTATTTTTTAGTTTTTATTTTTTTATATGAAATAAGAATTATGTAAACAAAAGATTTGAATAACAAAGTTTCTATAGTTTAAATGGATTCAATTGTTTTTTAGTAATTTGAATCTATCTATTTTTTTCAAAATACATTTTAAATAATGAAAAATTACACTTTCATACAATATTTATATAACTTAAGTTTTAATTTATATAACTTAAGTTTTATAAAAACAAAAAATTTTAAATCAACAACTTTAAAAATATATGTAATTTAAATTCTCTTTAAATTAAAATTATAAATTATTGTTCAATATAATGGAATATTTAAATAATTTTCATTAATATAATTATTCATTTTTTTTTTTAATTTATTGAACTTGAGATGCGTTCTCCAGTCCAATATGGAAGAGATATGAGACATTATCATATCTTATTATGTTATGTAAACATTTTGACTCACTCAAATTACACAATAATTATTATTATTATTATTATTAATTAAAATATTTCACTCTTCCAATTACATAAAAATAAAAATTAAATTAAATTAAAAAAATAAAAATAAAATAATAATTATAATTAATAATTAAACTAACCTAGAACCTAGATCTACATACTTTAATAATCTTTATACTAGAGTTAATTTTCATTGTTGAGCCAAGGGACTCATTCTATACCCGAGTATGTTCTATACCCGAGTATGACGTTACGATAAAAATTTTTAAAAATCTAAAAATTAAGTAACTATACAAAACATTTAAATAATGTATACTCATAAGAAATTACATGTCAAGAATCCCTCTCTGCTCATGTTAGATCCGTATTTAAGATGGACCTACGCTGGTTATATATCCAACAAACTCTAAGTGAGATATACTACCCACTATAACCTCTACTTGGACGTAACACAGATGTTTAGGTAATACTAGTAAAATATTCATAATTTTTTGAACCAATAACCATTATATAAAAAGTGTCAATTTCTTTTATCATGTCAACTCACCATGACCTAGTTTAATTTATAGAACCAAATAAATATTTACAACCAATAAAATAATTTCAATTTTTTTTTTGTTAATTTTTTGTTGTTGTTTATAATACATTTTTGAATGTATAAATAGATTCAACATCTAAAAAGCCTATTAAAACACTCAAATTTTACAAATTAAATAACTCAAACTCAAATTTTTAAATATTATTAAAATTAAATTGAATAAATAAATAAATCTTACAATCAGTGTTTTTCCAACCCCTTCTGGCCAAATTGCCTCTTTAGATTTGTAATAGTCACACCAGTATGACAATTCCCAACCCTGGCATAAACCCTAAATTACACGCCCGAATTGCGCCTTTCTCTATCACAATCCCTAACCCTTGCATAAACCCTAAATTACAGGCCTATGCGTTAACTGTCGTGCTCAGAAGTTGGAGACGGTGCTTGCGTTGCTGGCATCTATTCAAATATGATGGGGCCGTGATACAATAACCAGTGAGTATATTATCCAGACAGATCTATCGCCGCGGAAAATTATTGGCAAAGGTTTGTTCTCTTTCGGACCATAACACGTGCCGGGAGGAAGTGATTCTCACTTTTTCAATCCAGTAAACGGGTCACACTGCAGCAGGCTAGAACACATTCCATGGAATTTTATTGTGATATTTTGGCAAGGATTTGCTACAGAATTTCTAGCCGCCTCTAGCACCATAGACCGCGTTCTCTCTTTTCAACAATCTAAACATATGCTCTGAGTCGACCCCGTTAATGAGAAGTCTGGGGTTAGGGTTTGCGCAGCAAGCGATGACAAGCTCGGTATGATCGGGGTTTTGTATCGCGCTAGGGTTTCTATTTCGGAGCCCACATGTACAGCCAGGTCGGGTTCGAAGTCTCTCGCGCTAGGGTTTTCAGAGGATTGGCGGATGCCATTACCATTCGGGCGAGGAAATCGATTATGAGGAAATCCCTGTTAAATGTGAAAAGTGTCAGTCCTACGGACACCTGAGATCAGTAAAGACACCTGCAGAGGGCCAAAAGCTATTGAAATGGGAGATTTGAAGGGCTTTTATTTGGTTGCCCAAAAACACATATTCGGACTGAAAAATGATGTCTAGGTTACGAGAGCCAGTTTGGGCACCTCTTTAAAATTGTATATGGAAAGAAAAATCTTTTGGGAATACACACCACAGGATCCTCTCTTAAAAGATTAAGAATGGTGATGAGATTAGAGTCTCGTGTTATGTTTTTTTTATCTTAAAAATGACAAAAAAAAATTTACAATGTATATGACAATATTCGATGATTCTAAGATTATGTCTTTTTAGTAGATATATAAGAGACAAAAGTACAATTATAATAAAATGGAACCAAAGAGGTTCTAGCTTATATAACAATATAACAATAGAAATGTAATTACTCTATATCTAGAGAATAATAAAGGCTTTTAAGGTTATTGTGGGTTTTAAATAGGGCTTAACATGTCGATCTGCTTCAATTAAGTGTTATCTTCAACACTTGATTAATTGTTAGTGGTTTTGCAAGAATAAGGCATCTTCCCATGTCATCTCTTCCATTGGTAGGTTCTTTTATTTGATGATGTACTCCACAATTGTTGGGTTACTCCACTGCTTAATCCTTGTTTCAAGGATTGTTTCTATTTCAAGTATGCCTTTCCCTTCATTTATTTCTAGTACACTTCCTAAGTGCGAATGAGTAACATGATCATGATCTTAATTAAGTGGAAGAGCCTTAGGCATTAATCCAAATGCCTTGGGATGATTGTTGGCAGCTTTATGAAGATTCCTTGACATAGATGATATTTACATTTGAACATTTAGTGAACATAATTGTGTCATTACACCACGATTCCCATTTTTGAGTAATTTTTTCATTCCACTAGAGCTTATCACATTAGAAGGTTTTCCTTAAATACCTCTAAGCTCAATTTCCTTCCATTTCGAGGTAAATTTTATGAAGAGATCTTAAAATAAAGAAGGCAAACAAAGGGGGTAACCAAGGGGGCGAAAATAAATGGGTGAGATGGCAGATGAGGAGCTTTTAGGACTAGCCAAGCATGTATCCATTTTCCCTATTAAAGTTATTAGGGCTCTTCTTGATTTCAAGGGCTTCTTGAATAATTTGAGAGTTATAAAACAAAACAAATGCTAGGATTTTTTATTGATAAAAACAAATCAAGTGCTTGGTCTTAAATGAGTGTTCAATAATGGCAAATTTTGATAAACGGTTATTAGCATTAAAGTTTTCCTAATCAATTCTTATTAATTTATTCTAAATTAATTAAATTGGGAAATTGGCTTAAATTGTTATGTGATGGTTTGATCATGGGTTACACACACAATATGATTAATGTATACATCAGGTACAAACTTGTGTGTTGGGTAAATTCAAGCCTAAGTATGGAGAATTTGTGACTATAGAACAATAGATCAAAGGTTGAGTATGAATTGAGTTGTAATGGCGTCCAAGTTCAATTGTGCATTTGGTTCTTTTTTGTATGGGAAATGTACTATGAATGACAATGCAATATGGAGGTTAATAGAATGATATGCATATGTCTAGTGTGTGATTTGAAAACCTATGTGTCAGAGCATTTTTCATAGTAATTGTTTGTATTGCAGGGAAATGATGATCTGATGTGCACATGAAAGAGTTATAGCCAATGTGTTTTCACTGAGTATTTTGTCATGGACAGAGAAAGACCCAATGCATGAATAGGATTAGTTGATGGTTGTGGATATAGAAGAGTATTAACAATATTGTGCATTTGACAAAGATACCAGGATCTCATTGTGCTTTAGACATTGTGTGTAGAGATTGATTGCAAGGTACTAGCAATTTATTGCAGAGTTAACACAATTGGGGTTATAGGGGTTGTTATGGTGACGAGCTTCTATGGCGATTATTTATTGTCATTGTCATAGAATTATTTGATCACGTGTTGTATTGTTGTTTGCTCCGAGATGTCATGTTGGCTCCATGAGTCTTGTATTCTCATGGAATTTATGTAGTGTTGTTGGTGGTGTTAGTATGTTTGTTTCTTGTGTTTATAAAGAGGAGCATGTTGATATATTTGTGCTAGATGGTTGAGTTAGGGTTTGAGAGTATGGTGTTGTTGGTATATTTCTCAGAGTGACTGTCATTATATAATGTTGTCTATGATATGGTGAGAGAGTGTATGGTTGAGTGTGAAGTGTTTTGATGTATTGGTATATGTTGTTGTCAAGGTTTGAGGTGTCTATAGGGTTTGGAAACTTGATGGTTTGTATGCGATGTGATGTTGAATTTGATGCTTGATTTTGTCATGTGAAAAATATGAGTGGTTGATTGTGTTGCAGAGTCTTGTATTGATGTACTGTTGATGAGAAAAAAAGTATACATGGGTCTAGTCTGAAAATAGATGAAACAATATCCATAAGTGATTGAGTTGTTATTGGTGGGCTTAGTTTGAAAATGAATGGAAGGTGTTCCACAAGATTCAGAGGGTTGGGGCCTTCAGTGGCAAGTGGTGGCTTGCTTAAGGAGTAGTGGCTTCCTTTAGGTGGTGGCTTGAAAAACTATTGGAGGTAGGGGCTTGCATAGTTGTGAAAATAGTTTCTTCCATTCAGTAGTGGCCTAGAGTGAGTAGTTGCTTATGTACATCACAAGTCGGGGATTTCACACTAGTGGTGGCCAATGGATGATGATGTAAAGAATATTTTTCATAATAAGAAGAGAAGAAAATAATACAATGTTTTTTCTCTCAGAAGGGTTTCCACCTAACATCTAGTGTTCTAATGGTTTATGTGTTTCTCTTATGTTTATGTGCTTTAATGATCAATATGTTGCTCATATGATCTAGTTCATGCTTGTGTTATTAGTTGTTATTATCTTGTGGTGTTGGCTAATAAATTAAACGATCGATAATTGAAAGAAAAGGAAAAAGGTTGTAATAGATCATCCATCTAGAAAAATATTGATTCACCTGTTATCACCCCAAGAAACTCACCTAGGTTGTATATCAGTGATGCTTGGGAACATTACAAACTCAATAAAATGTTGGAAATATGGTGGATGAATGAAAGAAATGTTGCATATTCAAGCTAGATAACCACTTCTACTATGATTGACCCCATACATGGGTGAACACCCCCAGGCTACAAGGCTTTTAACCACCAATTACTCACAGCTTGAGGAATAAGGTGATAATGGAGAAGATTGACCACACCAGCAGATGCACAGGACCTTTTGATGGCCGGCTGCAACCAATTTAAAGGTATGTAAATCTGTTTTCTAATACACAGACAGGATGACGACTCTCTGGCTTTAAAACAACAGAAACTTGCATGCAAATTCAATAATACTAACTAGATTCCAACAGAGAGGTGGGATGACAGCCCCTCTACTGCTAAACATCAAAGAGCAAATGAAAAATGCATGCAAGCATAGCCTGGAACAAAGAAGAAGTGGAAAATGAGCAATTGACAGAAAAAGAAGCTTGTATTAGGTGGAAATGAAGACCAAAAGCTGCAGGTCTCACAGTAGTTACAGTCTCCAGAAGTTGAAGCTTTGCAACAGAATGACATTCATCCACCTGATTACATCGTTCTTCCGGATATATATAGAATCTATTTACAAAAAATCTCTGCTAGGTTATGCGTGGAGGTGTCTTAATGGATCACCAACCACATTTACAGTTTGATATGGGTCTTCTGCTACAATCTGAATGTTTTAATGAGCAAAATGGCTCTTTCTGTACTCTGGTGTACTCCTTGAACAGGTGGAATGTTCCCTACATAAATGTTCATAATTGCTGAATGAACTCCATTGCTCGAGGTAGTACTTTCTCGTGTTGTTCTTTAACTGTGGTAGCTGATGATTAAATGCAGGTAGCTGGATCATAACTTGCTTCTCCGCGCGCCCAAAATTGGCAAAAAAACACAGCAATATACATAAAAAATGGACGAAGGGTCGAGGAGAAAACATTGGCCATTGGATGGCAAAAAGGACGGCCAAGATTTGTTTGGAGTGCTATCAGGAGTATGAACAGCAGAGCATTGCAGAACGTCGGATCATACATATTGACGGACGGGATTAGTTTATGGAGGCTATCGGGCGATGGATGATCATGTTAGATGAGGGTCGTCAGATCATGATCGGGGAGATCCGACGGTTGATGGGTGACAGAGATGCAAGCATGTTAATGAGCAGGAAGCCCGGTTCGGTAGCGGGAAGTGGTTTCCCTGCACCGCCTTTGGGCTGTGAGTGGTTTCCGTAACGAGCAATGTGATGCAGTAATATTGTGCTGCGTGTTTGATGGGACGGCAGGGAAACCACTTTCCCCGGGAACTAACGGGTGTGCAGGTCTGCGGAGTGGGGTTTGCAAATGGCGTTAGATTATACAGTGGGCGCAATCGGACGACAGAGAAAGGTCAAAGGTTAATGCACCCATTTAGAGTTTGATGTGATAGGAGAGGGGCGGGCCCAAGCTTTTGCTGAAAAGTATGGTTATATGGGTAAAGACTTAACGCCGAGGGGCTAGATAGAAGAGGGTTTACAGGTTTTAGGGAGGAACAAATGGAGGTAGCGGGAGTTAAACAAAGTAGTTTTATGCCATATTTTGGAGCAAACAGGGATGATAGGGGTTACGGAGGATAAATGAATATGAAGGGGAATTGAGGAATCAGATTGATACATGCCTCCTTTTAGCACATAATACACTGCCGAGATGCCCTTTGAACCCCAATAGCTGAAAAATATAGCAAAGCTAACACTGGCTCCTTCTGGGGATGAGATTCTCCCTGTGAGGTCTCAAGAACCTGTAGATCAATGCCTTTCTAGTTGAAGATCAATTAACCAAAATTCCTAGTGTTCCATTGGGCATGGAGTCTATTTTGCCTGCACACAACTGATAAAAACAAAATATTTACAACATTTAAGGCCAAAAGACCTTAAAAAACATAAATTTTCAAAAACCGCCCATTAACTGGGCCATCAAAAACTCTCTCCTCCCATACTTTTCAGTATGAAGGTGTTGTTCCCTTGAATCTATGAAATGATGAAAGGTTGTGTCCAGAAAGCATCAAATTTCCCATGATTTCCTTTCTTTTCCTTTAGTGCATCCCATTTCAAAACCAAGTCACCAATTTGAAAATTATTTGTTTTTTCCTTCTTGTCAAAGGCTGCCTTGACCTTCCTCTGATGTGCTGCAGCCTTTTCAACCAGTTGTTCTCTAATCTGATGTATTTCTGCTAAATCAGTGATACTCTTTGCCATGTCTTCTTCCTCATCTTGCTCTTCTTGAAGGAACTTTGCCACAGGGAGAGTTAGCTAAATTGGAAATACAGCCTCAATGCCATATACCAGCTTGAAAGGAGACATGCCTGTGGATTTTTTCGTGGTCACTCTATCAACCCACAGAGCATATTTGAGCTTGGAATCCCAATTTTTCTTATTGTCCTCTAACAACTTTTTAATTATCTTGATCAGGCTTTTATTAGATGATTCTACTAGACCATTTCCTTGAGGATAATATGAGGTGGAATGAACAAGTTTAATGCCCATTGAATCACACATTTCCACCAACTCTTTGGCCCTGAAGGCTGCTGCATTATCTGTGACTAATTTCTGTGGACAACCAAATCTGGTGAAGATATTCTCTGTTAAAAAATTGATAACCACATTATGATTAGCCTTCCTTGTAGGGGTTGCTTCAATCCACTTAGTGAAATAATCAGTGGCTACTAATATCCACCTGTGCTGGCCACTGGAATGTGGATTGATTTCACCAATGAAATCCAAACCCCACTGCTGAAAAGGTCCTTTTGCAATTATTGGTTTTAGGGGCAGGGATTTTAACTGCTGCTTTCCTTCAAATCTTTGGCACCTGTCACAAGATTTAACAAAAATAAATACATTAGAAAATAAAGTGGGCCAATAGTACCCAGCTCTGAGAATCTTATGGGATGTAGTCTTCCAATAATGGTGCCCTCCACACATGTTGTTATGAAACTGTTGCATAACTTCTTCTAACTGTTCTTTTTCCAGACACCATAGAAATATTCCAGATGGATCCCTCCAGTAGAGCAAACTCTCCATAATGCATTACTTTGTTGCTCTAAGTTTTAAAGTTCTGGCTTGACTTGTACTTAATTCTGAAGGGATTTCCAGCTTCAGCAAGAAGTTAATTATTTCAGCATACCAGTTACATGAAGCTAGATTCTTGGCCACTGATTGTTTTTTCTCTGTTTCAACTGTTTCCTCTTCTTCTGCCTGACCATCTTTTGCATTTGCATATAGGAAATCAATGTCCAAAGACCTGCAATTTTCCTCAGCCAATAGCTTGGCAAGACCCTGACCTCTGACCAGCTTTGTGGGCTTCAGCTCTATATTAAATTCTATCATCTTTGCAATCCATTTTTCCCTTCTTCCATCAGCATCAGGTTGTGTCAAAACATATTTTATTGCAACAGAGGGCACATATGCAATTATCTTTGAATGCAAGATATAAACTCTGAAAGCCTTTAAGGATTTAATAAGAGCATATGCATGTTTCTCTATCATATCATACCTCAATTCAGTATCCCTCAAGCTCTTGCTGAAAAATGCTATTGGATGTTCTGAACCTTCCTCATCTTGCTGCAATAAAACAGAATGGTGTCTTTAGAGGCAAATGAAAACAGATGAAACTCCTTACTGTAGTCAGGACTTATTAATGTGGGAGCTTCCATTATAGCCTTCTTGATGGAATCAAATTATTTTCTTGCTGTATCAGTCCATCTTACCTCTGATCCTTTCTTCAACATGGAGGTGACATGCTTCACAAGTTCTGCAAAATTTGGAATAAACCTCCTGACAAAATTAATTTTTCCCAGAAAAGATTGTATATCTTTCTTTGATCTGGGGACAGTCAAAGCCTGAATTGCTTTGACTCTTTCTGGGTCAATCTGAACACCTGCAGTAGACACAATATGTCCTAAAAGCTTGCCTTCATGTAAAGCAAATTGTGATTTTTTTGGATTAATTGATATTCCAAACCTCCTGCACTTCAAGAACACTTTCTTCAAATGCTGCAAATGATTTTAATGGCTGCTGGAGTAAACCGTTATATCATCAAGGTAGATAAGGACAAATTTGTCCTTCTCTCCCACAAATGCTCCATAGCTCTCTGAAAGGTGGCTCCATAATTCATCAATCCAAAAGGCATTTTGGCATACATAAAAGTGCCCCAAGGAGTGGTAAATGCAGTTTTTTCTTGATCATCTGGGTGCACAACAATCTAATTAAAGCCTTAAAATCCATCCAAAAATGACATTACTTTAGCTCCTAAGACCCTTTGCAGCAAATGCTCCATTTTTGGCAGAGGATAGTTGTCTTTTTTGGAACATTTGTTTAAATTCCTGAAATATACACACATTCTGATTTCACCATTCTTCTTCCTCACCACGACTAGATTGGCAACCCACTTTGAATATCTGAGAGAAACAATGATCTTGGAAGCCAACAACTTTTTAATTTCTTTCTCAATCAGTGGAAGAAGCATGGGATTTATTGGTCTCAGCTTCTGTTTGAAAGGAACAGTGTCTTTTTCCATAGGGATTTTATGTTGAATTATATTATTTTCATATGTTTTCAGATCACTATACTCCCAGGCAAACACATCAGCAAATTGCCTCATTAAATTACAGTATTCAACACTTTGATCAGCAGATAAATGAGTGGAAAAATTCACATACTTAGGCTGACCTGGACTTCCTATATCATGCTTACAGACTGCAGATTGGTCTTCTTTTTGGGCAGCCTTGTAAGGCACATCATTTTGGTCAAACAGTCTTTCAAGAGGAATTAGACCTTTAGGAATATGGTTACTAGGAAGCTGGACAATGTTGTCCTTACCAATTTTATTTCTAAGCTGGGACTGGGGGTTCTCTAATAAGGCTTCGTTTTCTTGGTCAATTTGCATCTCAGAAAATTCATCAATGACTTGAAGGAACCTATTCAACTCATCATCATCTTCAAAAACTTTCCAATGGTGGACATTGTCAGGCAAGGATGGTCTGTATTTCATTTGGACTTCATAAACTAGTCTGGGAGGCAAAGGAGGTATAAATAGACTAGCAGAAACAGCAAGGGAATCAACAAGCTGATTTTGGGCTCTAGGAATGTATGAAATATAGAAAAAATCAAAAGAATCTCTGATTCTCCATACCTCGTCTCTGTATGCTTTCAGCCTTGGGTGCTTTGCTTGAAATGTTTTATTCACTTGTTGGATAATCAAATCAGCATCTCCAAATACCTTTATACTCTTGATTCCTCTGTCTTTTGTTGCATTAAGGCCCAACAGCAAAGCCTCATACTCTGCTATATTGTTTGTGACTTGAAAAACTAGCTTAAAAGACAGTTGAATGCTTTCTTTCTCTGGAGACACTAGCACTACCCCTGCTCCTGCAGTCTCCCTGGAACGTGCTCCATCAAAGAACAACTCCCAAATCTGACTTCCTTGCTCTTTCTCGGCCTGAACTGTTGGTTTTCTGATCTGCATTACGGCCTTCTGAGATTCTTCTATTTGGAGAATACATGCTCCAAAATTAGTGTCCACTGCATATATAGGATGATTGGTAGGATTCTTCTCATCACTGATGATGTATGCCAATTGTGCTTCTCTCTACAATCTCCTGCTTTCTCCTCCAAACAATGGGACAATGGAATAAGAGAGATCATTCTGTAATGTCCCACCTAGTATTTTAATCCACCCTCTGGACAGCAACATGCCAAGCTTAGGAGGGACATCTTCTACCACAATATCCATCATCATACTCTTCATGGGAAGCTGAGTTAAGGTAATGGCCAGATATTTAATCAATCCAAGACATTTCACCTTCCTTGAATCAAAAGGAAATAAATCATGATTGGGTCTAGTGATATCAAGGCCCAACTCTTCCATTACAGCTTTAGGCATTAGATTGTGGTTGGCCCCTGTGTCTAGCAGGCAATTGTTGAGGATTTTGTCAGGAATGGTCAATGAAACATAAAAATATGGAGAATTATTATCAGCAGGCTCAACCATGGGGCTAAGCACAATGGCAGGCTTATCATCTTGCAAATTGACAGAGTCAGTGGAGGTTTGTTTGGTTTCTAGCTCAAGGGCTTCAAGGATAGGCTTCCTAAATACTTCACTCTTCACCAAATCAACCAGAGGCACAGATATTTTCAATTTCTAAACTTCTGACTCAAAGATGAAAGAAGAAGATGATTTATCAGAACTCTTTACCTCTTGAACTGGAGCCTTGAGGATGACTGGATCAGCTGTTGGTCTTCTCTGCTTGATATTTTGTGGTTCCATTTGGACAGAAGCTCTCTGGGCAGCATTTTCCTTGGCATTCTTTGCATTGGATCTCAGATTATATCTATGTTGGTCACCAGTTTGTAGAACAGCTCCTCTGTCCCATTCTTAGTTGTCTTGTTCTTCCAGCAATGATTCTTCATACTCAGCCAATGTAAAAAAGGCAGCACTGCCTTTATCCTCCATGTAGTGAATTTCATCCTCATCCTCTTCAAATTGTTCCTCCTCCATGACTACATTTTGGAAAGGAGCTTTAACTTTTTGATCTTATTTTGATTCTTCACCCCTCTAAATTATTTGTAACTGCTCATTTGCTCTTCTGAAAGGATTCTGATTTCTTGGAGCAAATGTGTTTTGCTGCCTTGTTTTTCCTGAATTCTGTTCAACCTTCAGCTTAGAAATTTCAGCAGCCAATGACTCTATCATCTTGGTCATTTTATCTAATTTAGGCTCTGAAGATGATGCAGAAGAAGTGGATGCCTGATTTCTCTACCTCCTCCTGTCAGCTTGACTCTTTAACTTCTCTGCAGCCATGATATTAGACTCTACTTCTAATGTTGCATCTTGCATGTCTGCCAGAGTAGCACATCTTCTTTCTCTCAATAACAGGCAGAAATCAGAGTCAAAAGCATTGGCATAAGTGAGTTTGGCAGAGGTGGGGGTAGGCTTTACCTCAGCTGGAATCTTACTATACATTCGATTGAATCTTTTATTAAAATCAGGTATTGATTCCCCATTTTCCCTCTTCAGATTACCAAACTCAGTATGATAATACAACAAATCCTTTTTATCTCCCCATTACTTCAAAAATGCATCATCTAATGCTTCAATATTTGTTATTAATCTTTGGGGTAATTCTCTAAACCACTTCCTAGCCTCTCCATCAAGGCTCTGGACAAAAACTCTCATCCATACATCATTTTCACTTATATCTAAATTATCAGCATAACTGTAAAAAGCTTCTAACTGTTCTTCTGTTGTTACTCCCTCTGTGCCAGTGGATTTAGGCATATATTTTTTATATTCTCCCACAAGCATAGGATTTAAAGGAACAAGCAAGACCAATGGTCCATATTTGGCAACTACAATTCTTTCTATCCTCGTAGGTGCTTGTTGTCCTGCCATGATTGGAATATTCAGAAGAATACTAGCAGATTGAGTGGTAGGGAGTAATGTGATGTAGGGCGGAGATAAAGGGATGTTTTGGACTGAATGGGAAGTTTTCTTTAGACTAAGATTCAAAGGGGAACTAACTGAGCAAGGGGCTAAACTAATCTCTGAAGGAATTTCCTTATTAATAGTGTTGATTTCTAAATCTTCAGACTACACATTTTCAGCTACAACTTTATCTTTCAGAGATGAATTAGATTTCTTAGTCTTACCTGATCTTGATCCCCCTTTCTGTGAAGCTTTCTTTGATTTAACAGTCCTCTCAGGTTCAGGCACTGGTTCAGCTGGTAGCTTCTGAGGATTTCTTTGAGTATGTCTCACAAACTGAGCCAAAACTTCAATGTGGAGTCACCAAATGATGGTCTTCCTCCAATGGAGTCGTCAAACAGATGATTACAACAAAAATATGTGTTCAAACCTTGTCTGTCATCAAAGCTTGAAGCTGTGTCGTTCTCCCAGGGAGGATGAGCTTTGATTCTTCGTTCCCCGGCAACGGTGCCAATTATTGTTATCACCCCAAGAAACTCACCTAAGTTGTAAATTAGTGATGCTCGGGAACATTACAAACTCAACAAAATGTTGGAAATATGGTGGATGAATGAAAGAAATGCTGCATATTCAAGCCAAATAACCACTTCTACTATGATTGACCCCAGACATGGGTGAACACCCCCAGACTACAAGGCTTTTAACCACCAATTACTCACAGCTTGAGGAATAAGGTGATAATGGAGAAGATTGAACACACCAGCAGATGCACATGACCTTGTGATGATCGGCTGCAACCAGTTTAAAGGTTTGTAAATATGTTTTCTAATACACAGAGTGGATGACAGCTCTCTGGCGTTAAAACAACAGAAACTTGCATGCAAATTCAATAATACTAACTAGATTCCAACAGAGAGGTGGGATGACAGCCCCTCTACTGCTAAACATCAAAGAGCAAATGAAAAATGCATACAAGCACAGTCTGGAACAAAGAAGAAGTAGAAAATGAGCAATTGACAGCAAAAGAAGCTTGTATTAGGTGGAAATGAAGACCAAAAACTGTAGGTCTCACAGTAGTTACAGTCTCCAGAAGTTGAAGCTTTGCAACAGAATGACATTCATCCACTTGATTACATCATTCTTCCGGATATATATATAATCTATTTACAAAAAATCTCTGCTAGGTTATGCGTGGAGGTGTCTTAATGGATCACCAACCACGTTTACAGTTTGATATGAGTTTTCTGCTACAATCTGAATGTTTTAATGAGAAAAATGGCTCTTTCTGTACTCTGGTGTACTCCTTGAACAGGTGGAATGTTCCCTACATAAATGTTCATAATTGCTGAATGAACTCCATTGCTCGAGGTAGTACTTTCTCGTGTTGTTCTTTAACTGTGGTAGCTGATGATTAAATGCAGGTAGCTGGATCATAACTTGCTTCTCCGCGCGCCCAAAATTGGCCAAAAACACAGCAATATACATCAAAAATGGACGAAGGGCCGAGGAGGAAACGCTGGCCATTGGATGGCAAAAAGGATGGCCAAGATTTGTTTGGAGTGCTATCAGGAGTATATGGGAGCAGAGCATCGCGGAACGTCGGATCATACATATGGACGGACGGGATTAGTTTATGGAGGCTATCAGGCGATGGACGATCATGTTAGATGAGGGCCGTCAGATCATGATCGAGGAGATCCGACGGTTGATGGGTGACAGAGATGCAAGCGTGTTAATGAGCGGGAAGCTGGGTACGGTGGCAGGAAGTGGTTTCCCCGCACCGCCTTTGGGCTGCGAGTGGCGTTATATTATATAGTGGGCGCAATCGGACGACAGAGAAAGGTAAAAGGTTAATGCACCTGTTTAGAGTTTGATGTGACAGGCGAGGGGTGGGCCCGGGATTTTGCTGAAAAGTATGGTTATATGGGTAAAGACTTAGCGCCGAGGGGCTAGATAGAAGAGGGTTTACAGGTTTTAGGGAGGAACAAATGGATGTAGCGGGAGTTAAACAAAGTAGTTTTATGCCATATTTTGGAGCAAACAGGGATGATAGGGTTACGGAGGATAAATGAATATGAAGGAGAATTGAGGAATCAAACTGATACATGCCTCCTTTTAGCATAGCATACACTGCCGAGCTGCCCTTTGAACCCCAACAGCTGAAAAATATAGCCGAGCTAACATCACTCACCCTCCCCTCTCGATATTTTCAAGATCCAAACAATTGGTATCAAAGCTAGGTTTTCAAGTGTAACTTGACAGTTGGAAGGAAGATCTAGTAAAATTTAGTTAAAAAAAAAAATGATGGATCATTAAGGTGTGTCTTTGCTCAGTGATGCAAGATAATTAGATATGGAGTAAGAAGGTAAAATCTAAAATATTACACTATGGTCATATTTCTATGATGGGCCTCCTAATAGGTACAAAAGAAGGCCCATATGGCCATCTTTTAGAATTCTTTTACCTCTTTGTCTACATTTAATGACATGTTTT
The DNA here is from genome assembly GCA_031772625.1 of Pinus tabuliformis. Taxonomy (NCBI): domain Eukaryota; kingdom Viridiplantae; phylum Streptophyta; class Pinopsida; order Pinales; family Pinaceae; genus Pinus; species Pinus tabuliformis. The sequence continues at coordinate 826,572,297 of CM062813.1, forward strand.
GAGCTATAATGTGTTCATTAGGTAGGAAAAATAATATTTTCATATATTGTAGCCTAACATAGTTGAATGCATATGAATAAGAGCATTTAATGTGTAGGGATATATTGGAAACCAACTAGGGGACATGTAGGAGGCTTGTCCCCTGCATTTACTCATCTACAACTCGACTTTCTCCCTATATTTACTCACCTACAACTCAAGGATCTATTGAACAGATGATGCACTCAAGGACTATGAGGATCTTAGGGAGCTAGATCCACCTTTATAGGGATTTTGGAGGGAAGTGTTGGACACCTAATCCTCTATGGGTTGGTGTGGAATGTGAACAACCACCGAAGTCCAAGAGACCACTTGGAATATGAATCCAAGGATCACATCAATGTACTATAAATTTATATCATGTCAATAATATATGAAATTTAATGCTTATCTTTCACTTTCGCTATTTACATTCCATGTATGTTTAACATGGTATCAGAGCCGTTGTACTCTTGCTCTCCTCAATTCAGTGACCACTAATTTTGTGTCTCTTCTCTAGTGTCAATCATGCCTCTCTGAGCGCTCTGCTAGCACTACCTCTCTAGTCGCACTAATCATTGTTGCTTCTCTCTCTCACTGAAATCCCATCTTACACTATTTCTAATGTCTCTGTCACCTACCTACACTAGTAGTAATGCCTCTGCATCTTTGTTTGTTTGTTCACACCTATTAATCCTGCACCTTGTCTGTTACAATTCTTACGAAGCACTCAACTCGCTCGAATTTGAATACTACGAGCTTGAATGGGATACACATTTGAATTTATCTTGTACTTGGACATTGTTTCATTCTCTACTCTCTGAGATAGAAAAAAATTTCATCCAAACCTGCAAATTCAAATGTTTTCTCTTTGTCAAAAACATTGAGGTTTCGTTGATATGCTAGCAGTCTGTCTACGCCTGCCTTAATATTCTATCAACACATCACCCTTTTTGCAATCCCTTACATAATGTATACACCTGAATCTTCCATATTGTCTACATGGTAGTTTGTTGTCATAACGTTGCTTTGAGTACTGTATGTATGTTTCTCTTTGCAATGAAACACTTGGTTGTCGCACACACTATGTGCCTTATAGACACGATGTACAACGTGGTTTTGGAATTGTTTTGCTGACTGAGTTGTGTTCTGTCCATGGAAATATATAAACTATCTCTAGAGTGCTAACCACTAAAGTTCCTAATTGCACCTATCACTGCAAATCTTATCCCAAAGAACGTTAGATGCTTGAACATTGGTCAATACTCCAGTGACTCTGCGTTGAATGAAATTTTATGTTGGCCCTATTTCCTATGTTTAGTTCTGCATGATGGTGTCATTACATCATATGCCTTTTTATATTGTTTGAATTATATGCAATGTATGGTGAGTTCAAGACCGTTGCATATGGTATGACAACATATGTCTATGTGTTGGCTCCTTTGGACATTGTGTTAATTCTGCTTGACCATGAGTCTGCATCCTGTGCGTTGTCTTAACCTCCTGCACCAAGGTTTGAAGCAGCGTGAATATATTATTGATGGAACTAGTGACATGTGAAGGTCATATGATATGCGTTGAGTTGGTTTCCATGAAAATTTCCATGTAATTGAGTGTTGAAGTTTGTATGTTGAATTTCAGTCGGATCTCCTGATTGCCTAGATGAACCTAGCATGACCAAAATGTGAGCTTCAAAACCGATAGTCTATAGTCCTACTCTGACTATGGCTATTTGAGGACATAAAATTCCTATTAAGAAGAGAACCCACAAGTATAATGTGCCTTGAAAGGTGGCCTTACTTGTACAACAAATTGTTGGATATAAATCAGATCAATTTGCGAGTTACACTGAGCATTGGTTGAATCACTCAGCATGCGATTTCTCTTACCAATATTGGACACATTGAAGGATATTTAAACCGTAGGGATCGCTGTCGACCAGGGAAAGAACTGGGAGCTTCAACTTTGTCATCATCTTCTTCAAGAATGAATCTAGTGGCGAACTTTAAGCCATCAATGTTCCCCACTGGCCTAGACCTGTAGAGGTTAGTTGTTTGCTCAAGGTAATCATAATAGAATCATAATTGGGTGTGTAAACGTTTTTCTTGGGTAATCTTACCGATTCTACTGACTGGAGCTTATGATAGATTCTTAGATTCATAACCAGTTACATAGCCAATCTCAGTATTTCGTAATCAAAGCATAGAGATTGAAGTACTTGAACGTCCCATGGATATGAACAATGTAAAGTTAGAGTAGGCATGTAAAAGTTGGGGACTCAGAGACAGTGATTAGGCTCAAATTGATGCAACGTTGATCCATATGTTGACATAAATTATTCCCATTCTGACTTTTGTTTGATTCATGCAGAGACTTTGATGATGCTAATTTCAGTGAGATGGATTGAGTGATATTCTAGCCTTCGTCTCAAGTAAGGAAGCCATATTTCATTAGTAAGCATCCAAACATTGTTAATGGTATTTTGGAAAAAATCAAGCAAAAATTAAGGTGAATTTTGGTTAAGAGCCTTGAAAGGGTCCAAAAACACCAGATATTTTTATGTTGGGCTATAATTTAGGAGTATAATTCATGTGGTGTATTGTGCACTGTATTTGAATGTTGGACTCATAAAACACCATAGTTTGAATGCTCGACTTGTAAAACACCATAGATTATTCTAGTAGAGACTTATATGTTCCCTATATCGGTTTGGTTTCTACATTACAACTAATATTTTTTTATATTTGGAATATTCAACAAGTTGGGATTTTTCTAGTCTTGCTAGACCATTGAGTCTTTATTTTTCTTAGAAAATGGCAAAACTTGATGATATATTAGAACTATTACATACTCTGATACATTCCATTGTAGATAAGATGGTAAAGATCAACAAGGACAATCTTCATGATATTAGAATTTTTCTGCGAAATTCACAGGAAAAGATTGATTTTTTGCAACTAGAATCTCAGTTCCAGCAAGATGAGCTTCAACAGAAGAGTTTTCATTCTAAATTGTTTTCTGTTTAAAATAATCCTCTATTCAAAATTGAGACTCACTGCCATCAACAACAAGTCAATAATGAAGTTCATTCAGATTCAATGTCCAATGAAGGAGCAGAGTTGCATGCAGAAATTTAGCATACACTTCCCAAGCCCATCATCAGAACTTGGGAATAGCTTGTTCATAACAAGCACAAAACTAGTCTTGGATATGACAAGGATGTGTCCTTTCATATTCCAGATTACTCAAATCCCATCTAGTTTCAGAGTGCTAGATTTCTTTATGACATATCATCTTCAACTTTTGGTCCTCTTCCACAACATCCACAATAGAATGTTAAATGCCGACATTGTGAACGAGTTGGCCATATGAAAGGTCATTGTTTTGATATTCATCCATGTGAACACTGTCATAAAACCACTCATTATTCACACAAATGCTTTAGAAACAAACCTCCTACAAGAACAAAGATTCATCTTGGATGGGTCGCTTCTTGGCAATGGGCTTCAACAACCAAGAAGATATTTTTCTCATACAACAGGATTTGTTCTCAAATATTGAAAAGTCTTGTAGTTGAGATCTCTACATCTTCTCACCTTGTATCTGACAAGGGGGGAAGTGATGGTCATCTACAAGTTTCAGAGCCACATCAATTGAACCTGAGACACAACCTGCTATGTCGGATTCAAAGTTGTAGCCAGAGACAGAGACGCCACTGAGCATGCCTTCAGTTGGTGGTCAGCCTTAAACCATCTATGTGGGGTTAATACTTCCCTTCAAAGAATTGGGGACACTTCCTCTAGCAGAAGAATTAAACTTCTTGCTAGTTTTGGAAGAGTTCTAGGAATTGCACTAAGAATTCTAGAGTTGGTGGTCATCCTTAAATCACTGCAAGTTTTAGACCTCCATTTTTTAGGTTGAAGGTCTCCCTCTCCAAAGAATTAGGGACACTTCCTCTTATAGAAGATTTCAGCTTCTTGCCAGACTTGGAAGAGTTATGGGAACTACTCTAAGTGTTCTAGTGTTGGTGGTCATCCTTAAACCAGCCCCCTCATACCAACTATTTCAAAGAGCACATTCAACCTAGTGTTTTCATCCATATTTTTGCACATTTTTTATTACAACTCTCTTCTTGGGAGGCGAATGTTGGATACCTAATCCTCTATGGGTTGGTGTGGAGTGTGAACAACCACCGGAGCACAAGAGACCATTTGGAATATGAATCCAAGGGTCACATCAATGTACTATAAATGTATATCATGTCAATAATATATGAAATTCAATTCTTATCTTTCACATTCGTTGTTTACATTCCATATATGTTTAACAGGAAGAAACCATACTTCCAAGGAGGTTCCCCCTCAACCATCTTTGTATAAATAAAGAAGCCCAAGGGTGTTGAATGGTGTTGCCATTGATTTAAACATCCATTAATAAACACCCTTAATATTTGTCTAAATTACATCAAGTTGGAAGATACAATTAAGGATGGATGGAAACCCTAGCTCTAGGTGTGATGCAGGAAAGTGTTCCCTATGCGGATAGAGGCAACCCCTCTAGCCCTAGAGTGGGTCTAGTCACAAACAAGGACAAATCAACAATAGCTTTCCTTAAACAGTTCAAGTTGGAGGCCTACCTCAACCGGTGATCGATGGAGTTCCGTTGCGCTGCTCCAGCTTCCGCTTCCTTCTTCTAATGAGTAATCAACCTAAAACAATGCAAAGTAAATACAACAAATCACGTAACCAAAACAAAAATGATTTATTTACTCATAAAGTCAAGAATTCATGAGTTATCAAGTACATTACATAGAAGACATAGGAAAACATCATTGATTGCACTAATTATGAAATAGAGTATGCTTATAACCAAGGTCTTGACGTCACAAGCCTTCTCAGAGGGATCCAGCCAGCATGTTCCTCAAGCATTCACTCTTTAAGATGGATCTCCCAATACAAAAGTCTCTCTCACTCACAAGTTTTACACAAGATCAAAGGCACTTCACAACCTTCCTCAAGCTATCAACAATCCCACACTTGTCACACTCACACCAGCTATCTAGCAAACTCACAAGCACTAAAAGTACTATCAGCAACACTCCAAAGACTAAGAATTCCAAAACTAGCAGCACATAGCAATGATGAGAGTTTAAATAGGAGAAGGAGTCTCCATGAAAGGTGGGAGGATGAGCTTATCTCCAAGGAAGGTAGCACAAATGATAGAACAACCATGCCAGAGAAAGGAGGGCGACATAAACTAGGCCAACAACCAGGTCTGGAGTCATCTGGAAGGCCGACTGTTGGAACAAATTCGCCCAAACTGGATCATCATGAGAACAAAACTGGTCTACCACGCTGACATCGCTATTACATAATGGAGCTAGTCAGGTCATCGCGGAATATTACAAGTGATAGTGGCACTGGCACATGAAATTCGACCATCGTCGAAATCACGTGTACTTCCGCGATGGCAATGCTTCTGGACTATTTTGGAGTGCCCTTCAACACGTTTATTTGGCCAAGGGACGCAATGAGGAAAAAACCTTTGGAAAAGTGGGTCATTTGGCAACATCAGAGAGCACGAGCATGAATAATTTTGGACTCATGACACAGTAGGAAGACTAGGATGAAGGCAGTGACAAATTACTGTGTAACAGATTCCCCCTAAAGTATGAAGCCCGAGAGAGAGGGAGGGGTAAAATGCTTTACGAAACTAACTGAATTGGAACACCATCTGGAAGAACCTGCACGCAAGTACAACTGATATCTCTGATAATGAAGTACATGGAGTCTAGGCATGGGCGCAGCCATCCAAAAGACATATGAAATAGGTTTGTGGTATGGACGCATCCATCCAGCTAATGAGACCATGATGATGATAAAGGTATGGTCGCAGCCATCCATGAAGGCTCAGGCATGGTCGCAGCCATCCATCAATAAGTCATGTAATCATAAACCAATCCACGCAGCCCAAACATGGGTAATCTGAGTTCGGGGTCTTGAACTCATCTGATCATAGTAAAAATTATAACATGCGAATAGACGTGCTGAGGTCGAGCATGATAGAACATCGCTTGATTACCGGTTAATGACGGAAACCGTTAACAAGCGCGAGAGAAACCACCAATAATACCAATGGCTCTCAAGGTACTGTCTAGCACAATCCACGAAGTGTGAAAAAGGAGCTGAATTCGAACACTCATGGAATCACCCAATCGATGACCAATGATGAAAGTCGACCATCAGGTGCGAAGAACTTTCCATTAAGGCATGCAAGCTCTAAGGTACCAAAGGGGATCTCTAGATCAATCTCCTGGATAATGAGCTAAAATCGACAGGAGACGACCCATCGCAGGAGGGCCATAATATTTCTCCCATCAACGACACGAGATAAGGAACAAGAGGCAGATGGCGAAATAGAGTATCAGGGGAGAAGATGAGGGTGTAAACTGCAGAAGGATTATACTCTTGAACATGTCGGCGACACGACTCCGGAGGGGGGGTGGCAGCATTCAGGCATCAAAGGATCAGAGGCTCGATGGAAACAGCATGAATCAGATGGGATGAGGCTAGAATGATGACCCAAACCTGCGGAAGGCCAAATGCCAATGTACGGATGTCCCAACCCGACAAGAAGCAAAGTGTCGATGTTCAAGAGTGACTAGCTGCCATAGACAATCAATGATAAACATGTTGTTAAGTCCAACCTAGTAATAGTTTAACGAGCCGTAGGAAGGAGAAGCTCGAGTCTCGTCATGGTGACGAGTCTAATGTTGTCAGGGTTTAACGAGTCTGACATAGGTAAAACTCGAAGACTTTTTCATGTTTAGAGAGTTTGAAAAAGACACGGAAAAGAAAAATCCAGGGGGGTCATTTTTCGTAGAGTTGTGTCTCTCGAGCCCGAAAAAGTATAAAACAATACTCAAAAGAACCGCCCAACCATTACGATCGAGGAGTACTTTTCGTAACTAGTGACTTCGACCCAAAAAAGTAGAAAAGCGGTCAGAAGCACGTCATTTCGTAACCAGTAACGAGCCTGAAACAACAAAAGCCCGACAACCTTTTTGTGTTTAAACGGTCAGAAAAGAGCTTAAAGGCGACTGCCTCTTATTTTTCGTAACGAGTCAAGAGGGAAGACTCGGAAATCTTTTCGTCTTTAAACGGTTAGAAAAGAGTTGAAAGTAGACCTCCATTTTTATTTTCTTTAACGAGTCAAAAAGGGAAAAATACTCGGAAATCTTTTCATCTTTAAACAGTTGGAAAAGAGCTTAAAGGAGACTCATCCTGGAGGAATGAGTGGTATAAAGGGTAGCAACTGGTCCCGGCAATGGTGGAACTGCTCAAAACATGTAATGGTCAAGAGGCTGGCTAATAAAACCACTCATCGTTTCGGTTCCTCAGGAAAGGATAAACAACCAAGTGAAAGCATATGATCAGCCAAAGAGATGGTGGCAATGGAATGAAACAACCAAGGCTCAGCTAGAAAAGTTTAGCGGATAAACGGCAATAATGAGATGTAAATCAGGTATGGGTTCATTTTTACACAAGCTTGAACCATGGAGAACTGCTTGGATTCGGTTTCATGTTTACACAAGCTTGAAATGAAAAACTATGCTTGTTATAAGTTCACATGCCCCCGGCATAATGATGCAAATGAGGTACATGCCCCCCAAGCTTCATTGCATTCAACGAGGTGGATGGAATGAAGGTTCACATTCGAGATCTTGGAAAGACTCGACTTGGATTTTACGAGATCTTAATCAAAGACTCGATTTGGAAAAGGAAGAGTTGTTTCATTTTTTAATGAGATTGACATATTGAAAGAACTATCCTCATAACCCTTGTTTCATTTTTTAACGAGATTGAGACAGGAACAAACTATCCTCGTAACTCGGTTCATGGACCACACAAGAACATGGCTCCCAAGAGGTCTTTGCGGGATGGAAGAAACGCACTCTGGGAGGAATACATGTCATGATGCACCAATGACAGATCAGGTTCCAATGCCCCCAGTACCTGATGTACGAGACCATTTGCAAGATCAGCAGTAGATGCGGAGACAAAACGGGTAGCCACATAATTAACCTGTGGCAAGGAAGGTACTGCTGGTGAGCAAGAACCAACAAGGGGTGATGGTTGCGCAGGAGGCACCGGGGGACTAACGAATGATAATTGATCTATGGTCACCATTATTCCGTCGTGTGGAAAACAAACCACACGGAAAAGTGAAGAGACAAGGGCCCCCATGGCATAAACATAGTCACAGCCAAGGAGAAGACTGAAATCTAAAGCACCTTAGACAACCATGATGCCTATACAGACGGTTTTCCCCCCAAAGTAACAGGAAGCTTCGGGAGGATCCCTAAAGGTTGACTACTTCCTCCATCAAATGCCAACAGATTCTGTGTGACTGGCACAAGTTGTGGGGAGCCCAAAGCTTGCCAAGTAGTGGAAGGCACAAGACTGACAGATGCGCCCTCATCCAGGACAGTGCCAGGTATGGACTTATCATAGGCATGTACTGTAATCTGGAAGGGCACATGGGATGGAAGGTGGAATGTAGTCAAATGACTCCAGTCGAAAGAAACAACTGAACTACTTGGTGGGGGAATCGTATGATTGCCCCCCTGCTCTACAGGAATCGAAGAAGGACTCTCGTGATCAGCAGGGATAGGAGGGTCATTCTCAGACTCTGGAGAATCTAATGAGACGAGGAGAACATGAGCATGATGCTCTTCCGAAACAGAGTGATCAATAGGTGGTGAACCCAAGTCGACACTCTTTCCGACCAATGGTTAGTCTGGAACAGGCTTAGCACAGCCAGGCTCGGAAGGAGGAGGACGGACAAGAGAAGAAGCTAAGTCAATCTCTTTGTCAATCGGGAGAGGGTCTGAAGAGAGCCTCTGATAACCAACGGGAAGTTGGGGTGAAGAAGCTGTAAGACTTTCCAAAACGGCAGAAGCTTTATCCATGAGCAGACAAAGGTGAAGGGGATGGTTTCCTTCACATAGCCTACAGGGGAATCGAACCTTCCCTTCCTTCTTACTGTTGCTAGTTGATAGGATAGCATCGCCTTGAGCTTTAGAGGAGGATGAGGGACGGACTGGATCGTGAGACCATACTTCTAGGATCCTAGGAATGCCAGGACAATCACGAAGAAGACTTAACCTTCCGCGAAGGAGCAGAAGGTGTTCCGACCTGAGATGTACTTGGAGCAGTAGTTGTACAGGTGGCCTCACATTTATCAGACTTCTTCTTCTTCTTCATCTTATTCTTCTTCTTAGTTTCCTGGTTACTAGATGTGAAACTTTCACCAAGCGAAGGAGGAGAGGAGGAGGAAGAAACAGGGGACAATGGAGTCGCCAATTTTTGATGCAGGAAAGTGTTCCCTCTACGGATAGAGGCAACCCCTCTAGCCCTAGAGTGGGTCTAGTCACAAACAAGGACAAATCAACAATAGTTTCCTTAAACAGTCATGGTTGGAGGCTTACCTCAATCGGTGGTCGATGGAGTTCCGTTGCGTTGCTCCAGCTTCCGCTTCCTTCTCCTAATGAGAAACAATGCAAAGGAAATACAACAAAGCACATAATCGAAACAACAATGATCTATTTACTCATAAAGTCAAGCAGTCATGAGCTATCAAGTACATTACATACAAGACATAGGAAAACATCATTGATTGCATTAATTATGAAATAGAGTAAGCTTACAACCAAGGTCTTGACGTCACAAGCCTTCTCAGAGGGATCCAGCCATCATGTTCCTCAATCATTCACTCTTGAAGATGGATCTCCCAATACACAAGTCTCTCTCACTCACAAGTTTTACACAAGATCAAAGGCACTTCAACAACCTTCCTCAAGCTATCAACAATCCCACACTTGTTACACTCACACCAGCTATCTAGTAAACTCACAAGCACTAACAGTACTATCAGCAACACTCCAAAGACTAAGAATTCCAAACTAGCAGCACATAGCAATGGTGAGAGTTTAAATAGGAGAAGGAGTCTCCATGAAAGGTGGGAGAGTGAGCTTATATCCAAGGAAGGTAGCACAAATGACAGAACAGCCATGCCAGAAAAAGGAGGCCGATGATATCACTCATGTTGTTCCCCAAAATATCTTGAGAAAAGGGAATACGGCCGAGGTAACCACTAACCAGTATTTTAGCTGCAGATTCTAGCCAATCTGCAACCAGAGAGGGCTCTCTCTTTATGATTTAGATTTGTTTTGTTATATGTTAGGCTAGTTATGAAGCACAGGTATTTGTTTGGTGTTTGGGAGGTGACATTCAGTAGAACGGGGCTGCAAGATAAGAGAGGTTCAGACCATTGGGTTAATGGAGTCAGTTGAAAATGAACCTCTGGTATGGTTTCTTAGGCAAAAGGAGGACTACAGAGCAAGATAATTAAACACAGAACAATTTTCAAGTTGGAATAAGACGAAATGAAGTCAGGGAATGAAAGGCAATCAAGAATCTTTCATTATGCTAACAGAGGGAAATTGAATAAACATTACCAAGGAGCAGTTAAGAATTCCTTGATGATATTTAGAGTGAAAGAACCAGGGAGACAAGAGCAGTCAAGAATTCTTGCCTATGCTAGTCCTGTGGAAAACATAAAAATTGATAGGAATTGAACACAAAGTACAGTCAAGTAAATTCTGGGTTATCCTTTTTTTCCTGCAATTCAAAATATGATATATAGACGATAAATAAACATAGGAACAGTAAAACAAGGGTAAAAAGACTTATTGATCCATGAAGTAACACGAGAATTCTGAAAAATATTCTTCTACCATTAATTCCACAACAGCACGTTCACCAGCAAAGCATTCCAACAATCTTTATTCAGAAAGTTTCTCAAAATTACAGCGCAAGTCCAAAATGATATTCACCAGTGAACAATAATACATATTTTGAGGAGGTATTTATACAAAGAGAATTATAAAATATCCCATAGGGAAAATATCAGGCAATAAATTTATCCATATACTTCTTCAAAGGCAATAAATGATGTTGGAAACAGCACGTAATGAATGCAGAAGTAACTACGTTGTACTGGCTGCCTTAGGTGGTCTGTTATCTTTGACTTTTTGACTTATCAAGTCGGCTGGCCGCTGTCTCTATGATTTTTGTTCCTAAGTTGCTGTCACGGCCCTGTCACCTATGCCTGATTCTGCCTTAACGCATTCTAACGTGAATTCCTTCCCTTGTTATTTTGGTTTTCTGATAGGTGACATGTATATTGTAATTTGCTTTAATGCAGATGATCAAAGAAAGAGAACCAAAATTACCTTGGTAAAACATCAAGCATGCCCTGCCACCATTGATCTGTTGGCAACTGGTGTCTTTGTAGTTTAATTAATGTCTCATTAGCTTCAGTATACCTGTAGTAATTGGGCTGGACTTCAAAAAGATGTGTCATCTCATGTTCAATGTAGAACAAATTTTCTAATTTGTCACATAAACTCTATCCAGAGGGGGGTATTGTCTCTTCTGAGCTGCTTGATGATGCTTTAATTTGATTGGTAACATAGGTATTTACCCTGTGAGCATACTATTCATGTGTTAATAGTCTCCCATTGCTGGTCAATAAGTTGGGTAACTCTTTGCTCTGCAACACTGCAAACTTTTCTCTGAAGGCATTTATTTCTGTCTGCATTTCTTGGCACTTTCTTTCTAAAGTTTGTACGAAATTCCTCATGGTTAGCACCTTTTTTACTGTCAAAATTGTACCTGTTTTGTCTTTAATATCTAGAGCTGCTAGCTGCTCTCTGGTATGAGTATTCAAAAAATGAATTAGTTTATTGGCATGTTCGAGCTTGTTTGCCAATAATGCTCTGGCTTTTTGAGTCTCAAATTGAGCTATCCCTATCAATTCAATCTGGTCATGAATAGTCTGTATTGATGTCCATTGATCAGTGATGGACTGGCCAATTTTATCCCACAAAATTGTTTTGATTTCTGCAAGAGTTTTGTGAAGAGTAAGGTCCTTCTCCAAGGCTTTTACCTTATTTTCCAGGGCCTTTACTTCTCTTGTTTTCTCAGCCACAATTATTTTGGATTTATCATAATTCACCTCAATCTTGGCTAGTTTTTCTTTGGCTTCCTTTAGCTCTGCCATTTGGAGTTCCAAAGCCTTTATTTCCTTCATCATATCTTCCATGCTCAGGCTGGTATCTGGTACTGTTGTAGTTGTTGTTGAAGTTGAGGTACCTGCTGTTGATGCCGGATCAGTAGGAGGGACTGCTATGGTGACTGTAGGAGGAGCAGTTGTAAGAATTGGAGCTGTTTGAACTGGCTGAGAGGCCAACTCTCCCTATTTTCCTTGCAGTGCTGCCTCCAAGGCTTTCTCTGTTTCTGCCAGTCTTTCATTCATCCTCATTAGCAAACTCACCACATCCTCCTCTTCTTTCTGTTGTGCAACTTCTGTGGTCTGAGGGTGCATTGTAATTGGCAGCTTAAGTTGTTTTCTGAGGGCTGCTATATCTTCTTCTTTCTTTTTTATTAAGGCCTGTATGCCCTTGGGATCCTTGGGATCATGTCCCAGCTCAATGATGATTTCCTCCAAGGATTTAATTATGTTATCCTTAGCTAATGAGAAGACCTTCTCCAATTCCAATTGGGCAGAAGTATTGTGCAATGAATTTTGCAGTCTGTGAGACAATAATGCTTTGTCTGCCAAGGTAGAGTATACCATTTCTCTGATTTGTTTATGCAACTCAATCTAGTCCATTGGGTGGATGTCTTTACAGAGAACTTCCAGATTGGTCCTGATATAATCAGCAACTGACTGTGGTTGCTGCATTGTAGGCCTGAAGTGACTAAGGGTCATTTCCCTTCTTGGATATCATAGGCTGCCATTAGCCTTTGTTGATTGGTGGGAGCCATTCTTAGCAATTGATTATAAAGCTAGAACCTTACTGGCTCATTTCTGGCCTTTATTTCAATGAATGCTTTCTTGATATCCGAACCTTGCTTGCTCTGCTACTTGGTGGATGTAACCTCCACACCATGCTGCCTCTCTTGCTCTTGCTGAAAAGAGCTAGTTGATGTTTCCAAAATTGGAGGAGCTTGTTGTTCAATTGTCTCCTCACCCCCTAAGTTTCCTGTTGTTTCTTCTGTCAATTCTTCCTCAAAGTAAGGGTTCAACCTTTGCCTCTTTTCCCCTTGTTGTTCTATGGATTCACCTGTAGGTGTCACTTCCTGCCTGTCCCTTTTCTTGGCTCTTTCCTCATTGAGGGGAGTTTGTAACACAGGGATTTCAGTTACCTTTTCTTGTGTTGAAGGGCCTTGCCCTTGAATTTTCTCCTTGGTTGTATCTGGCCGGTCTACCATTGTATTTTACTGCTCTAAATGTTGTACTTCCTTGCCTTTCCCTGCAAGTGGAGTACTCTCTTGGGCAGGTTGTTGTGAAGTTGTGGCAGATGATGTGCCCGCTCCAAGGTGTTGAGGCAATGTGAAAGGGACTCATCCAAAAGAGTCCAGGTCAAGTGTTTTTTCAAGCTCTTTCATTTCTTTTTCTAATTTCTCTTCTTTAGTAAGCTCTTCAACTAGTGTGCCTTCTACCCATTCCTGTTGATTAGCATATTGTTCAATCTCAGGGATTTTGTGGTGCACATATCCTGTAAGCTTGTTTTTTACTCTTCTAGAACTTATGAAATGTTCAAGGTCATATGGTGACCAATGAAAACTTTGTTTCAACATAAGTTGATCTCTTAATATCATATCTGATTCTTCCCAGGCTTCTTCCCTTTTATTGAAGATAAAAGGGCCCAATTGATGTCATATCTTGAGCTGTGCTTTTTTCCTAGCAGCATAGAAATGAGTCAAATCTGAACTACTAAATTTCCGGTAGTATTCCAAGGCAAAGAGTCTCATAGGGACATACTTCGGCAGCTTGTAGGGAGTTAATTGACAGCCATAAATCCTGATCACTATGTGGTTTTGGTAAAAATACCAGTCACCAATACTGTATTCCTTTGAGAGATGTAAAATTTTCTGCATTTCAGTAGAGAGCCTGGCAGGAGGAGTTGTTATCAATAAAGAAGTGGCTGGATATATGAACAGGTCAATGAACTCACAATATGTATAAGGGGAATGATGGACCTCATGGAATACTGAGGTCCAGAAAATCACAAACCTCCTTTCACCTTTGAGGTCCAATTTTTTAAGAGGAACTTGGAAAATATCAGGTTGATAGTACAGAAGCAAATGATATATGTAGGAAGTGTATTTGAACACTCTTTCTCTCTCCAAATTCATGAATTGCTCATGGATTTTATTTGCTATGAAGGTGGAATAATCATACTTGACAGAAGGGGCTTTCCTGGAGTGAATATGGACATCAATACCAAAACAGTTTCATCAACATACTCACTGGTTTTGAACCCTAAAATGTAGGATATCATGTCTATAATGAGTCTCCCTGCCTCATTTAACCAGACTTGGAGATAAGGAGGAGGTTGATCAGGCTGGCAATTTGCTTTCATAAACAACTGAGCAATTCTTGTTATCTCTAAGCTAGGCAGTTTGGCACCTTGGTCAAGCAAGAATTTCATGGTGAGAGGAGGCAGAGGCTGAGTTGGCTTGAAGTTCAACATCTCATTTATGGATTTAAGAGTAACATAAAAGAGCACAGTCTCAGATGGAGCCATAACTGCTCTTTGTGTGGGTTCATAATTTGCACAGCATAAATGGATGAAATCAAGGAGCACATTCACTGAAGGGAGGTAATAGATAGGCATGTTGGACTCCCAAATTCCCAAGAAATCAGTGTTGCTTCTGTAGCTATTTCTAATTTCACAAAAGGCTTGCAGGTGAGATTTGTAACCCATCATATCCTTAATTTGGAAGTCCCTATCAGCAAGGGGTATCCATTCCAATTCCTTATGTGGTGCATTCAAGGGGGCAATATTCAAGGCCACTGGAGCTTCCATGGTTCATTGCCTGTGTTTATAATTTGATTTTGGGTCTGTGTTACAACAGGAAACAGAGTACTGGCACTGGGTCTTTCACAGGAATTTTGCAAACTGAGTTTTATATGGAAATGGCCTCACTGGGTAAAATTCAAAGGAAAGACAGAGTCTGCAGAGTTTAATTGGGAAGCTGGATAAAACAGAGGAAATGGTGCTCTTTTGCAAGTGAGTTTGACAAATTTAACTCAACATTTAGGCATTTTTGGAGATTTTGCCGGCGGAAATGGACTTGAATTGCAGTTTTAATGGGCAATTTGCAGAGAAGAGAATTTACAAGCTTTCTTTGGGAAAATGGGTTAAACAGTGAATTAAAATGCAGAGGTTTGCAGGCAACAACGCATTTAACTCGAATTTAGTTCTTCAAGTGATTTTAGTAGAGAAATTTCAGAAAAAATAGGGTTTATGGGCGAATATTGGGTAAATACATGTTTTAGAGGCGACTGGTGTGGTTGCAGACTGAGCTGAGGCGGCCGAATTTGCAGAGTGAATTCGCTTGGGTGGTGGACTTGAGCTTTGGTGGCGAATTCGGCGTAATATGCATGCACAGTCTCCGCAATACAACAAATAGAAATAAACAAAAACCATCACTTTCACGACTTTTAAACGAAATTTGGGCTTTTTCAGGCTTTTTGGCACTTTTTGGGATGACGTCATCATGACGTAACTTTGTCGTGTAGCGGGGTATGGAAGGTGACGTGGCAGATGACGTGGTCACTGACATGGACGAATGACATGGTAGACACGGCGGACGAAATAGTGACGTGGGCGGATGACATGGTCAGCGGGAGGTGGGAGCGGTTTGTGGTTTCTATCGCACCGCCTTATGTACGAGGGTGGTTTCTGGCAGAATGGGCCCGATGAAATGGGCTGACAACACGCGTCCCGAGGTACGGCGGGAAAACCGCTTTCTATCAGGCGCTAATCTTCGGACATCGAAGGGGCTCCGGTATTAACAAGAGCCGTTGGATGGGGAGGGCCCGATCTGATGGTTGACAGAACGTGAAGGTGGCGGGAAGTTATGGCGTGGGAACCCACCAAATATTAACGTTGTATATGTATTGCGGGGTTATAAAACTTTGGTTATCAGGGTATGCGGGTATGGTTATTTAATTAACCGAACGTTAGTTAAATCCCACTGCTATTGCGCGACGAGCTATGGTTATTTGTTTAACCAAAGGTCAAAAAAATCCCGGTGGAACACGTGGTGGGTTGTTATTGGCCCCAGGTGGACCAATGACTCCCGAGAAAATTAAAATATAGCCATATTAGGTCGGGGCGGGATATTTATAACGTTTTTGGGTTTCTTTATATAGTTTTTGTGTATTATAGGGGCGGAGAAGTATTATACGGGAGCTATACAATATGGTTAGGAGGTTAATATGGTTCTGTGAAAATAGAAACGCTAAGTTTACAAGGTAAAAACTTAGGTTTATAGGGAAATGAAAGGGAAATGGAGTGATTATTTTACACAAGAAATGTGGCTTGTTTTGACTAAGTAAACACAAAGTTTCACTTAGTATTTCTCATAAAACGAAATGAGCTAGGATCACTGAGTAGATCCCAATGTCCTTGAGGGGATGTTAGTAAGTGTTCTTGGGGAAATGAGAGGGGAAATCAGTCATGCTCCACTGAACTGTAGCTACTTTGCCATGATGTTTGGGATACCCATGAGATAGATCACATTAAAGCTGATCACCAACCTACTTCTGCAACACCAGAATTACCTACCCATTCTGCTATACCTAACATTTTTTCTTCATTTTTGTTTGGGTTCATTTGAGCTAGGAAACCCTTTCTTTCTTTTTCTTTTGACTGCCCTCCTATCTAAGTTTGCCCTTACCTCTTCCAGGGGCTCAGATTCAACTGTTGAGCACCCTTATTTCTCTACCTAACCAGTGATCTGCCAAGCTTGAACTGTTTGAACAGACCTTATTCTCTAATGCTAAAACAAGAAATTTAAACATGGACTGGCCAAGATTGAGATGTTGGGCCATCCATCAAGTGTGACCAAGTCACTGATTGCATGATTCGAAATTCTTTGCAAAAATAGGACAATAGTGGCTTTTTGACTAGCACACTTTCCTGGTCTTTCTTTGGGGTTCATTTTCTTTCTTTTCTTGACCAATTCATTTTTCTTGCCCTTTGATTTTTCTTTTAGGGCATACCCTCTTTATATTTTTTTTTTATTTTTCTGTTTTTTGGAAAATATGGAACCTTTGCAGCATGGAAAGGATGATCATATTTGGAATTTCCACCGTCAATCATGAAATATGACACCTATTGGTATAGAAACCTAACAGTGGCTCCACTTGGGGATGGCTTTTCCAGGTGAAAAGCCAAGAACAGCAGGTCAGATGGCCTTACTTTCAACTCTTGCTATAATCTGAAACTTCCTTCTGCTATATACAACAAACTGAATCTTGGTGGCATGTATGCACTTCTCATGGGCTGATCTGTACAGAATTACAGCTCTGCCTTTGGTGGTTGGTCTGAGTATTTGTCATCATCTCTATAGCTCCCAAGTTTTTCCTTGATTTTTTCTGATAAACTCAAAATACATACCAAAGGTGGAAGGTGGCACAATTCCTTGCTCTTCCCTTAAAATTTGTTGCATCCTCTTCCCTATCTTATTGTTGTAATAAACTGCTAAAATAGACACTATTTATGTACAATATACAGTCATGTTATGTTGATCAAAGAGGATCAAAATAATGCTTGAGCATTCGCCCATTGACTGGCCCTTCCTCAGCTTCTATACCATCCAAACTCTTCAAAAAATAGGTGTTATTTCCTTGTACAGCCTGAATGAAAAAAGGGCCTTTCCATAGGAAATCGAATTTGCCATGTTTTCCTTTGTCTTCCCTCCTAAAATCCCACTTCAGCACTTTGTTTCCTATGAAGAAATCCTCTGCTTTTGTTCTTTTGCCAAAAATCTTCTTGAGTCTGTCTTACAGAACCTGAGTTCTCTGATACACTTCCTCTCTGGTCTGCTACAAGTGAATAGTTTAATTGATTCTTCTTTGAATATCATTGGGTTCTGCTTGTATTTATTGCAGCAATTTGATCACAGGGATTCCCAAGGATGAAGGGAACAGAGCCTCTATGCCATAAACCAATTCGTATGGGCTTGTCCCAATAGATATTTTTGTGTTAACCTGTCTGCCCATAGTGCATTAACAAGCTTTTTGTGCCAATTCTTCTTATTTTCCTCCAATACTTTCTTTATGTTGTTTATCAGGCTTTTATTGGATGATTCAGCTAGACCATTACCTTGAGGGTAATAGGCTGTGGAGTGGCCTAAGGTAATATGGTACTTATGGCAGAAATTGATCATTTTTTTGGATTTAAAGGCAGCAACATTGTCTGTTATGATCTTTTCTGGAAAGCCAAATCTAGATAGGATATTGGTTTCTAAGAATTGGATGATGATTGAGTCATTGGCTTGCGTGCAAGGGATGGCTTCTATCCACTTGGTGAAGTAGTCTGTGGCAATTAAAATCCACTTGTGTTGGCCAGAGGAGGAAGGGTGAATTTCTCCAATGAAATCTAAACCCCATTGTTGAAATGGTCTTTCGGTGGAAATGGGTTTTAGAGGTAAAGGTAACAACTTTCTCTTGCCTTCAAAGATTTGGCATTTATGGCAAGAAACTACAAATTTTTTCACATCAGCAAACAGGGAGGGCCAATAGAAACCAGCTCTTAGAATTTTATCAGTTGTTGACTTCCAATACAAATGTCCACCACAGTCCCCTGCATGAAATTCCTTGAGAACTTTGTCGGTTTCATCCTATATTAGGCAATTCAGCAAAATACCTTCATGATTCTTCCAAAATAAAACATTGTCTATAATACAAAACTTTGAAGCTTTCATTTTTAAGAATCTCTTTTTAGTTCTGGATAACCCTGGAGGAGCTTGCAGGTTTAACAATACATAAACTATATCAGCATACCAAGGTGATTGTAAGAAGGCTTGATTGATCTGTGGAGTCGCCATCTCCTGCTCGTTATCCAGTTCATTGATGTCAAGGGCTTGGAAATTGGTTTCAGTCATCAATTTAGCTAAACCTTGTCCTTTTATCAGTTTTGTTGGTTTGATTTCAATGTCATATTCCAAAATGTTGGCTATCCATTTGCCCCTTTTTCCTTCAATTCCTTCTTGAGTCAGAATGTCTTTGACCACAGCATTTGGAACATAGGCTATCACATGAGAGTACAAGATATAAACTCTGAAATCCTTGATGGCCTTTACAAGGGCATAAGCTTGTTTCTCCATAATTTGATATTTGAGTGGTGCATCTCTAAGTGCTTTGCTGAAAAAAGCAATGGGCTTCTCACATCCTTGGTCATCTTTTTGTAATAGGACAGCAGCAATAGTATGCTCAGATGCAAAGGAAAAGATTATAAAATCTCTATCAAACTTGGGGCTTGTGAGGACAGGTGTTCTAGTCAAAGCTATTTTGATATCCTCAAAGGCTTGTTTAGCTTCTATTGTCCATTTGACTTTAGAATCTTTCTTCAACATATTATTCAATAGTCTTATCAGTTCGGCCAAGTTGGGAATGAATCTTCTTAGGAAATTGATCTTTCCTAGGAAAGCTTGCAATTCTTTGATGTTTCTTGGGTGAGGCACTTGGAGGATAGCTTGTATTCTGTCCGGGTCAATTCTAATGCCATCTTTTGAGATTATATGACCTAGGAGTTTGCCTTCTTCTAGGCCAAACAATGATTTCTTTGGGTTCAATGATATGCCATATTTTCTGCAAATTAGGAACACTTGTCTGAGATGTTTTAAATGTTCTTGATCTGACCTGGAAAAAGCAGTGAGATCATCAAGATATATGACTAGGAAGTCATGGATCTCTTTTTCAAAGGCTATGTCCATTGCTCATTGAAATGTGGCCCCTGCGTTTTTGAGTCCAAAAGGAATTTTGACATATTTGAAGGTTCCCCAAGGTGTTGTAAAGGCAGTTTTGTCTTGATCATCCGGGTGAACTAAGATCTGATTGAATCCTGAGAATCCATCTAGCAGTGAGATCCTAGAGGCTCCCACTACCCTTTGTAAAATGTGATCCATCTTGGGCAAGGGGTAATGGTCTTTGAGAGATACTTTATTCAGATTTCTTAAGTCAACACACAGTCTTATCTCTCCCGTTTTCTTTCTAGTGGGTACTAGATTTGAAATCCATTCTGAGAACCTGATAGGTGCAATTATTCCAGCTTGGTACATTCTTTTGACTTCCTTTTCAATGAGAGGAAGGAGGACTGGATTAACCCTTCTCATTTTTTGTTTAAAAGGCTTTTGGTTTTCTTTTAAAGGTATTGTGTGTTGGATGACTAAAGTATCATAGGACTTGAGGTCCTCATAGCTCCATGCAAAGACATCTTGGAATTCTTTAAAGAGCTCAATGTATTTCAGTTTTTGATTTGGAGGCAAGGCTTTGGACAATTTTATCATTTTAGTATTTTGTGCAGTCCCTATGTTACAGCCCTCAATTTCTGCATTTAGACGCTGCATTTTTGGCTTTCTTGGAATATCATTTGAATCAAATATATCCTCCAAAGGAGTCAGGCCTATGGGCAAAAAGTTATCTTTCAGCTCAATTACTTCAGCTTCTCCTTCAGCAATTTCATCAAGGTCCATTTGTTTCAGCTCTTGTAAATTGTTGTTGGAAAAAATTGTTGGATACAAAATCTGATTTGCTGTTTCAGTTGATATGTTTTGGTCAATTTTGTCTGTTTGCTGTTGATCATCCATGGTACTTGTGTCTATGTTGGTACTTGAGAATTCCTCTTTCAAAGTCAAGAAATTATTGATTTGGGTGTCATTTTCAAACACTTGCCAATTTTTTACATTATCCGGAACAGCAGGTCTGTGTTTGATTTCAGCAGTGAAGCGGTGGTTGGGCTCAAATGGCAGCTTGCAAGTGCTGGCAAAAGTTTCCAAACCATGCGCATGTAAATTATGGTTTCTTCGAATTTTGGTGAGCTGAAATTCTATGAAGGTGTTGAGTATTTCAATGGCTGCCCCTCTGTAAGCTCTTAGCCTAAGGTCATTTGTAACAAAGTTTCCCTTTATCTGTTGGATAATCAAGTCTGAGTCCCCTAGAATTGAAATCTTGGTTGCCCCTAGACTTCTAATCAGTTTGAGTCCCAGCAAAAGGGCTTCATATTCGGCCATATTGTTTGTACATCTAAAATTTAGCCTATATGCATGTCCTTGAGCGTGGTCATTTTGCATATTGTGTATCCAAACCCCTGCCCCTGCTCCTAATTTGTTCACTAAGCCATCAAACTCTAAGTACCATAATATTTCTTTATTACCACTAGCCTTAGGAGTTTTGGAAACTTGCTCAGTGGGCAGATTTGGATTTTGTAGCTCATATAGTATGTCTTGTTCATTTGTTGCCTCAATCACTTCAACAGTTTTTTTATCTTGAGCACTAGATTGTTCATTTATGTTCTTTTCTTGTGCTGATTCTAGGAACTTGACATTTGTTTTGGAACACCTTTCAGCATTGTATAAGATGAATGAGTCCATATCTGAATGCAAGGAATAAATGGGGAATTTTTGGGGTTTCTCTTGACTGTTGACCACATATTTCATCAATGTTTCTCGATACAATCTCTTTGGATGGCCAAAGACTGAAATGGTGGCATAGGACATGTCTAGCTGCAAAAATCCTTGGAGTTTTGCACCCCAAGATCTGGACAAAAGCATGCCATATTTAGGTGGGACGGCATCTACCACCACATCCATCAAGATTGTCTTGGCAGGGTATTGCACTAGAGATACACACAAATCTTTGATCAGGCCTAGACACTTGACCTGGCTAGAGTCAAATGAGAACAAGTCTTTATATGGCCTTGTGATATCTAGGTCCAATCTTTCCATCATAGACTTAGGCATTAGATTATGGGAAGCTCTCGAATCAAACATTACATTATGCAGCACCTTGTCATGAATGTTTAAGCTCACATAGAATGGAGGAACTCCTCCATCTATTGTTTTACCATTTACCTCAGGACCAAAAATCAGTTCTGGTTGGTCGTCTAAAACGTTGACTGCATCTCTATTCTCTGATATTTGAAGTGACCTACTGATTTGTTCTCTGTAAACTTCATGTTTAGCCAATTCGGACAATGGAATGGCTATTTTCAGTTTACCTATTTTTGTTTCTAGGTTGAAAGGTTTTTCCACTTGAATCTTTGTATTCCAGGCAGCAAGGTTTTCCTTTTTTGTTGTGTTCTCAGTGGTTTTTTCTTCATCATGAGTACTGTTGTGACCTAAATCTACTTTGAAATTGTTTTCAGGAGAGTTGTCTACATTTTCTTTTGGAGGAGAGGATGTAGATGGCTGATTTTTTGAGGGCTGTAAATCTGATATATCCTCAACCGTGGGTTCTTTTGGGTTGAGGTCTGTTTTAACAGGGAGTTCTGTCAGCACAGTTTTATCCTTTGCTTTCTTAGGCTGCTTGGTATCTTTCAGCTTGTTAGGTTCAGGCACATCTATCGTTCTGCTTCTTAATTTGTATTGTTTATGGACCTCATAGACCGCTGCATCATACCCTTCTCTGAAATCAAATGATTCTCCGGACTTAGTTTGAAATTGATTGAAATTATGAGCCTCTTGGTCATCTTGTGTTAGAAATATTTGTTGCTCACTGTTTAAACCCATTATGTTGATTTGGGTGTCCTCTATTGGCTCACTAGAGGTTGAAGCTTCGGCATAGTTCTCTTGAAATGGAGGTCTGATATTCTGATCAGGGCCAGCCTTCCCGGTGTTAGGATTTTGATTTTTTATAAAGTTTGGATTCCTAGTGGTGTTACTTGGTTGACCTTCCCAAGAACATTTTCGTTCAATGGTTTCCACTCTATCACCCAGTCTATCCATGCCTTTGATGATTGCATCTAGTTTTTGTTCAAATGTTGAAGGCACTTCTTTAAAAGTGGTCCTTCTTTCAGCTCTAGCTTGGGCTCTTTTAGAAATCAGATTTGCCTCTACACTAACAGCTATGCTCTGCATGTCTTCCAAGCTAGGAGGAGCTCTTTCCCTTAGCTGATATGCCATGTCAGAGTCAAATCCATCAAGTAATTTGATTAAGGCTAAGTCAGGTGGAGGTCTAAGGTTTTGAGGGATGGCATTGTACACATTGTTGAATCTAGCACAATAGTCTTGGACAGTTTCTTGTGGGCCTCTTTTTAAACTGTCATAGTTTGATAGGATATGCAATGGGTCCTTCTTTTTTTCCCATCTGTTCAAAAAGGTTTGGTATAGGGCATCCAGATCAGCAATTGTGTTTGCACCAAGTGCCCTAAACCAGGTCCTTACTTCACCAGTCAAGCTTTGAACAAAAAATTTCATTCTGACATCATTGTCATCGATTTCATAGTTCTCAAAGTAGTCCATCATTTTCTTAGTGTGTTGTTGGGCTGTATAGGAGCCAGTGCCATCAAAATATGTAATTTTTCTCTGATAATCCTGAGGCATAGCCCCTGGATTTGCAGGAAACTGCAAAGGAGCATAACGGTTTGCCATATTTACAGGTATGAATGGGACAGCTGGTAGCACAGGGATAACAGCTAGGATAAACGGGGTGGATGTGGGAGTGGAAGAGGTGCTTTGAAGTGATGACGGTGAACTGGAAGAAGCTGTAGAAACAGTAGAAATGACTGCTGCCTTTCCAAGAGGAGATTGGGTCAAACTTTGTTGAAGTATATCAATATTTACATCAGCAGAATTTTCTAGACTTTCTTGTCTTCTTAGGGTCTTGGAGATTAAGTTATGATTTTTGAAAATAGCTGGAGGGTCAAGATCAGGATTTGATCTAGTGTAACGCACTTTCTTCTTTGGAGCCGGCTTTTTGGTATTTTCTGGAAATGTTTAAAGGACACTGTTTTTTACAATATTTTTCTAAGAAAGTATGAATTGCAAAGTTTTGAATTTTCCTAAGGATCTTTTTTGAAAACAAAGGAAACTGAAAAAATTTTGAGACAGTTCTATAAATCCTAATGCTAGACTGGAGTTTGACTGAAGCAGCTTTTATTTACTCCTGTAAATGCATAGTAGAAACAGTTTCAAAGGCTACCTGGCTAACTTCAGGCTCCATCTGTAGCTTTAGAAAATAGATAGTTGTAACAAACACAGTCATTCCTTCCCCAGTGGAGTCGCCAATGATGTTATCACTCAGGTTGTTCCCCAAAAGATCTTGAGAAAAGGGAATACGGCCGAGGTAACCACTAACTAGTATTTTAGCTGCAGATTCTAGCCAATCTGCAACCAGAGAGGGCTCTCTCTTTATGATTTAGATTTGTTTTGTTATATGTTAGGCTAGTTATGAAGCACAGGTATTTGTTTGGTGTTTGGGAGGTGACATTCAGTAGAACAGGGCTGCAAGATAAGAGAGGTTCAGACCATTGGCTTAATGGAGTCAGTTGAAAATGAACCTCTGGTATGGTTTCTTAGGAAAAAGGACGACTACAGAGCAAGATAATTAAACACAGAACAATTTTCAAGCTAGAATAATATGAAATGAAGTCAGGGAATGAAAGGCAATCAAGAATCTTTCATTATGCTAATAGAGGGAAATTGAATAAACATTACCAAGGAGCAGTTAAGAATTCCTTGATGATATTTAGAGTGAAAGAACTAGGGAGACAAGAGCAGTCAATAATTATTGCCTATGCTAGTCCTGTAGAAAACATAAAAATTGACAGGAATTGAACACAGAGTACAGTCAAGTAAATTCTAGGTTATCCTTTTTCCCTGCAATTCAGAATATGATATATAGACGATAAATAAACATAGGAATAGTAAAACAAGGGTAAAAAGACTTATTGATCCATGAAGTAACACGAGAATTCTGCAACATATTCTTCTGCCATTAATTCCACAACAGAAAGTTCAGCAGCAAAGCATTCCAGCAATATTTATTCAGAAAGTTTCTCAAAATTACAGCACAAGTCTAGAATGATATTCATCAGCCAAAAATAATACATATTTTGAGGAGGTATTTATACAAAGAGAATTACAAAATATCCCATAGGAAAAACATCAAGCAATAAATTTATCCATCTACTTCTTCAAAGGCAATAAATGATGTTGGAAACAGCGCGTTATGAATGCAGAAGTAACTACGATGTACTTGCTGCCTTATGTGGTCTGTTATCTTTGACTTTTTGACTTATCAAGTCGGCTCGCCGATGTCTCTTTGATTTGCGTTCCTGAGTTGCTATCACGGCCCTGTCACCTGTGCCTAATTCTGCCTTAACGCATTCTACTGTGAATTCCTTCCCTTGTTATTTTGGTTTTCTGATAGGTGACCCGTATATTGTAATTTGCTTTAATGCAAATGATCAAAGAAAGAGAACCAAAATTACCTTGGTAAAACCTCAAGCATGCCCTACCACCATTGATCTGTTGGCAACTGGTGTCTTTGTAGTTTAATTAATGTCTCATCAGCTTCAGTATACCTGTAGTAATTGGGTTGGACTTCAAAAAGATGTGTCATCTCATGTTCAATGTAGAACACATTTTCTAATTTGTCATATAAAATTTGTCCAGAGGGGGGTACTGTCTCTTCTGAGCTGCTTGATGATGCTGTAATTTGATTGGTAACATAGGTAGTTACCCTGTGAGCATATTTCTCATGTGTTAATAGTCTCCCATTGCTGGTCAATAAGCTGGGTAACCCTTTGCTCTGCAACACTGCAAACTTTTCTCTGAAGGCATTTATTTCTGTCTGCATTTCTTGGCACTTTCTTTCTAAAGTTTGTACAAAATTCCTCATTGTTAGCACCTTTTTTAATATCAAAATTGTACCTATTATGTCCTGAATATATAGAGCTGCTAGCTACTCTCTGGTATGAGTATTCAAAAAATGAATTAGTTTATTGGCCTATTCGGGCTTGTTTGCCAATAATTCTCTGGCTTTTTGAGTCTCAAATTGAGCTATCCCTATCAATTCAATCTGGTCATGAATAGTCTGTATTGATGTCCATTGATCAGTGATGGACTGCCCAATTTTAGCCCACAAAATTGTTTTGATTTCTGCAAGAGTTTTGTGAAGAGTAAGGTCCTTCTCCAAGGCTTTTACCTTATTTTCCAGGGCCTTTACTTCTCTTGTTTTCTCAGCCATAGTTATTTTGGATTTATCATAATTCACCTCAATCTTGGCTAGTTTTTCTTTGGCTTCCTTTAGATCTGCCATTTGGAGTTCCAAAGCCTTTATTTCCTTCATCATATCTTCCATGCTCAGGCTGGTATCTGGTACTGTTGTAGTTGTTGCTGAAGTTGTGGTACCTGTCGTTGATGTCGAATCAGTAGGAGGGACTGCTATGGTCACTGTAGGAGGAGCAGTTGTAAGAATTGGAGTTCTTTGAACTGGCTGAGAGGCCAACGCTCCATGTTTTCCTTGCAGTGCTGCCTCCAAGGCTTTCTCTGTTTCTGCCATTCTTTCATTCATCCTCATTAGCAAACTCACCACATCCTCCTCTTCTTTCTATTGTGCAACTTCTGTGGTCTGAGGGTGCATTGTAATTAGTAGCTTAAGTTGTTTTCTGAGAGCTGCTATATCTTCTTCTTTATTTTTTATTAAGGCTTGTATGCCCTTGGGATCCTTGGGATCATGTCCCAGCTCAATGATGATTTCCTCCAAGGATTTAATTCTATTATCCTTAGCTAATGAGGAGGCCTTCTCCAATTCCAATTGGACAGAAGTATTGTGCAATGAATTTTGCAGTCTGTGAGCCAATAATGCTTTGTTTGCCAAGGTAGAGTATACCATTTCTCCCTTGGGCAGGTCGTTGTGAAGTTGTGGCAGATGATGTGCCCGCTCCAAGGTGTTGAGGCAATGTGAAAGGGACCTGTCCAAAAGAGTCCAGGTCAAGTCTATTTTCAAGCTCTTTCATTTCTTTTTCTAATTTCTCTTCTTCAGTAAGCTCTTCAACTAGTGTGCCTTCTACCCATTCCTGTTGATTAGCATATTGTTCAATCTCAGGGATTTTGTGGTGCACATATCCTGTAAGGTTGTTTTTTACTCTTCTAAAACTTATGAAATGTTCAGGGTCATATGGTGACCAATGAAAACTTTGTTTCAGCATAAGTTGATCTCTTAATATCTTATATGCTTCTTCCCAGGCTTCTTCCCTTTTATTGAAGATAAAAAGGCCCAATTGATGTCTTGCCTTAAGCTGTGCTTTTTTTCTAGCTGCATAGAAATGAGTCAAATATGAACTACTAAATTGTCGGTAGTATTCCAGGGCAAAGAGTCTCATAGGGACATACTTCGGAAGCTTGTAGGGAGTTAATTGACAGCCATAAATCCTTATCACTGTGTGGTTTTGGTAAAAATACCAGTCACCAATACTGTATTCCTTTGAGAGATGTAAAATTTTCTGCATTTCAGCAGAGATCCTGGCAGGAGGAGTTGTTATCAATAAAGAAGTGGCTGGATATATGAACAGGTCAATGAACTCACAATATGTATAAGGGGAATGATGGACCTCATGGAATACTGAGGTCCAGAAAATCACAGACCTCCTTTCACCTTTGAGGTCCAATTTTTTAAGAGGAACTTGGAAACTATCAGGTTGTAGTACAGCAGCAAATGACATATGTAGGAAGTGTATTTGAACACTCTTTCTCTCTCCAAATTCATGAATTTCTCATGGATTTTATTTGCTATGAAGGTGGCATAATCATACTTGACAGCAGGGGGCTATCCTAGAGTGAATATAGACATCAATACCAAAACAATTTCATCAACATACTCACTGGTTTTGAATCCTAAAATGTAGGATATCATGTCTATAATGAGTCTCCTTGCCTCATTGAACCAGACTTGGAGATAAGGAGGAGGCTGATCAGGCTGGCAATTTGGTTTCATAAACAACTGAGCAATTCTTGTTATCTCTGAGCTAGGCAGTTTGGCACCTTGGTCAAGCAAGAATTTCATGGTGAGAGGAGCCAGAGGCTGAGTTGGCTTGAAGTTCAACATCTCATTTATGGATTGAGGAGTAACATAAAAGAGCACAGTCCCAGATGGAGCCATAACTGCTCTTTGTGTGGGTTCATAATTTGCACAGCATAAATGGATGAAATCAGGGAGCACATTCACTGAAGGGAGGTAATAGATAGGCATGTTGGACTCCCAAATTCCCAAGAAACCAGTGTTGCTTCTGTGGCTATTTCTAATTTCACAAAAGGCTTGCAGGTGAGATTTGTAACCCATCATATCCTTAATTTGGAAGTCCCTGTCAGCAAGGGGTATCCATTCCAATTCCTTATGTGGTGCATTCAAGGGGGCAATATTCAAGGCCACTGGAGCTTCCATGGTTCACTGTCTGTGTTTATAATTGGATTTTGGGTCTGTGTTACAACAGGAAACAGAGTACTGGCACTGGGTCTTTCACAGGAATTTTGCAAACTGAGTTTTATATGGAAATGGCCTCACTAGGTAAAATTCAAAGGAAAGACTGAGTCTGCAGAGTTTAATTGGGAAGCTGGATAAAACAGAGGAAATGGTGCTCTTTTGCAAGTGAGTTTGACAAATTTAACTCAACATTTAGGCATTTTTGGAGATTTTGCCGGCGGAAATGGACTTGAATTGCAGTTTTAATGGGAAATTTGCAGAGGATAAGAGAATTTACAAGCTTTCTTTGGGAAAATGGGTTAAACAGTGAATTAAAATGCAGAGGTTTGCAGGCAACAGTGCATTTAACTCGAATTTAATTCTTCAGGTGATTTTAGCAGAGAAATTTCGCAAAAACAGGGTTTATGGGCGAATATTGGGTAAATACCTGTTTTATAGGCGACAGGTGCGAAATGCGGTTGCAGACTGAGCTGAGGGGGCTGAATTTGCAGAGTGAATTCGCTTGGGTGGTGGAATGGAGCTTTGGTGGAAAATTCGACTTAATATGCATGCACAGTCTCCGAAATACAACAAATAGAAATAAACAAAAACCATCACTTTCACGACTTTTAAATGAAATTTGGGCTTTTTTGGGCTTTTTGGCGCTTTTTGGGATGACGTCATCATGATGTAACTTTTTCCTGTAGTGGGGTACAGAAGGTGACGTGGCGGATGACGTGGTCGCTGACATGGATGGATGACATGGCAGACATGGCAGACGAAATAGTGACGCGGGCGTTGACGTGGGCGGATGACATGGTCAGCGGGAGGCGGGAGCCGCTTGTGGTTTCTATCACCCCGCCTTATGTATGGGGGCGGTTTCTCGCAGAACGGGCCCGATGCAATGGGTTGATGACACGCGTCCCAGGGTATGGCGGGAAAACCGCTTTCTATCGGGCGTTAATCTTCGGACGTCGGAGCGGCTCCGATATCAACGAGAGCCGTTGGATGGGGAGGGCCCGATCTGTTGGTTGACGGAACGTGGAGGTGGCAGGAAGTTATGGCGTGGGAACCCACCAAATATTAACGTTTTATATGTATTTCGGGGTTATAAAACTTTGTTTATTGGGGTATGCAGGTATTGTTATTCAATTAACCGAACGTTAATTAAATCCCACTGCTATTGCGCGGCGAGCTATGGTTATTTGTTTAACCAAAGGTCAAACAAATCTCGGTGGAACACGTGGTGGGTTGTTATTGGCCCCAGGTGGACCAATGACTCCCGAGAAAATTAAAATATAGCCATATTAGGCCGGGGCGAGATATTTATAATGTTTTTGGGTTTCTTTATATAGTTTTTGTGTATTATAGGGGCGGAGAAGTATTATACGGGAGCTATACAATATGGTTAGGAGGTTAATATGGTTTTGTGAAAATAGAAACGCTAAGTTTATAAGGTAAAAACTTAGGTTTATAGGGAAATGAAAGGGAAATGGAGTGATTATTTTACACAAGAAATGTGGCTTGTTTTGACTAAGTAAACACAAAGCTTCACTTAGTATTTCTCATAAAATGAAATGAGTTAGGATCAATGAGTAGATCCCAATGTCCTTGAGGGGATGTTAGTAAGTGTTCTTGGGGAAATGAGAGGGGAAATCAGTCATGCTCCACTGAACTGTAGCTACTTTGCCATGATGTTTGGGATACCCATGAGATAGATCACATTAAAGCTGATCACCAACCTGCTTCTGCAACACCAGAATTACCTACCCATTCTGCTATACCTAACATTTTTTCTTCATTTTTGTTTGGGTGCATTTGAGCTAGCAAACCCTTTCTTTCTTTTTCTTTTGACTGCCCTCCTATCTAAGTCTGCCCTTATCTCTTCCAGGGGCTCAGATTCAACTGTTGAGCACCCTTGTTTCTCTACCTAACCAGTGATGTGCCAAGCTTGAACTGTTTGAACATGTTGGGTTGTATTATATTCTTTCCACGTAGTTAATAGGGGGTTTGAAGGGCACCCGTAACCCCACTTTATGGGGTTCAGGGCAGCGCCCCAGAAAATTTTGGTTTTGGACCATATGTTAGGTTGGGCGGACCCACCTATGGTTTTGTGCATGATTTTCGCACATGTTTTTTGGACGCGATGGTTTTCGGTCCATGGTATTGGATGCTTCGGAATGTATAAATATGTATTGTAACATTGAAAGGAACATAATGAAAAATCAAGCTGGTAGTCCCGGTTTTGGGATCCAGGAAAAAAATCTCTATGCATATGTGTTTTATGGGTTATGCTCTCGCATTGTTTATTTTCTTTGTTTAAGAATTCGTATGCAGGTAATTTCTGTACAGGGTTAAAACCTACATTTGGTATCAGAGCTTTTTTGGCTTCAAGGGGACGCCTTTGTTGCTAAAGGGTTTCGCTCGGGCCTGTGGTAGACCTTGTTCAGTGGGAGATCTGCGAGATCGATTCTGGTGGTGAAAGAAGATGGCGAGTAGTGGAGAGATAGAGATTGAGAAGCTCAATGGTCAGAATTTTGAGTTGTGGAAACTCAAGATGGAGGATCTGTTGGTGGATAAAGATCAGTGGATCGCGGTAGATCCGGGTACTAAACCATCGGTAGTGACCGATGAATAATGGAAGAAGTTGGATCGGAAGGCAAAGAGCACAATACGATTGTGTGTCTCAGATTCAGTATTGCTGAATGTATCAGGGGAAGCTACGGCAAAGGCTTTGTGGGTCAAGTTAGGGACTTTGTACCAATCTAAGTCTCTGGTGAATAAACTATTCCTGCGGAAAAAGCTGTATAACTTGAGGATGAAAGATGGAGACTCGGTGACAAAGCATCTGAATGCGTTTAATACTGTGGTAAGTCAGTTATTATCTGTTGATTTTAAAATTTCAGATGAAGATAAGTGCATCAGTCTATTGTGTTCTCTACCAGATTCGTGGGATAGTCTGGTTATTGCAATAGGTAGCAATGCAACTGCTTTTCAGTTTGATGAAATAGTCTCAGCCTTGTTGACGGAGGAGATGAGACGGAAAAATATGGACAACCAGAATGGTGATGCCTTTTCTATACGAGGACGGTCCTAGAACATAAACAAAAATAAGTCATCGAGTGGGAGATCTAAATCTATAGGGAGATCTAAATCTCCAGGAAAACCTACAAAGGTGGTGTGCTGGAAATGCGGAAAGGAAGGACACTTCAGAAGGGATTGTAAATCTAAAGCTCCTGATAAAGGAAAGGGATTCGATGATGCTCCTTCTGCAGAGGTGAAAACCACCTCAGATGAAGGTGGGGATGTGTACTTGGCTTCTTCAAGTACACATGTAGATCATGAGGCATGGTTGATTGACTCAGGTGCATCCTTTCACTTCACTCCCCATAGAGAGTGGTTCTGCGAGTATGAGAAATACGATGGTGGTGATGTCTTCTTAGGAGATGATAGGAAGGCTAGAATCATTGGTCGGGGAAAAGTAAAGTTGAAGTTGCAAGGTGGAAGGGTTAGAACACTTCCGGGTGTTCTACATATTCCGGCATTGGCCAGAAATCTGATTTCTGTAAGCAAGTTGGATGATGCAGGTGTAAAGACGGTGTTCGAGAAAGATACCTGCAAGATGGTTCGAGGAGCACTGATATTGATGCGGGGAGTTCGGATTGGAACTTTGTACAAGCTGAAAGGTAGCACTGTTGTTGATGGGTGCAATAGTTCTATGGTTCCTGAAAATGGAGTAGAAAATCTAGTGGTCTCTGGAGAGAAGACCATGTTGTGGCATCAAAGGCTTGGACATATTGGAGAGAAGGGCCTTCGAATACTTCATGGTAAAGGTATGGTAGAAGGTATGAATAATAGCTCTCTGGATTTTGATTTCTGTGAAAATTGTGTATATGGGAAGCAGAATCGGGTGAGTTTCCCCTCTGGTGGTAAGAGGACGAAACATATATTAGAGCTTGTGCACAGTGATGTGTTTGGACCTGTGAAGGTTCCATCACTGGGTAAGTCTGTGTACTATGTATCATTCATAGATGACTTCTCAAGGAATACATGGATATATTTTCTTAAGAAGAAATCTGAAGTCTTTGACAGGTTTAAAGAATTTAAGGCTCTGGTGGAAAATCAGACAGAGAAGAAGATAAAGGTGCTGAGGACAGATAATGGTGGAGAATCTTGCAGCAAGGAATTTAAAGAATTTTGTAAGAAGTGTGGTATAGCACGGCAGAAGACTACTCCATATACACCTCAGCAAAATGGAGTCGCAGAAAGAATGAACAAGACGTTGATGGAAAGGGCAAGAAGCATGCTCAGTGGTGTCGGGTTAGGACAAGAATTCTGGGCAGAGGCGGTGGATACTGCATGTTACTTGATCAACAGATCACCTTCATCAGCGTTGGAGGATAAGACTCCACAAGAAGTATGGACTGGTAAGAAACCCTCTCTTTCACATCTAAGGGTATTTGGATGTGATGCATATGTACATGTTCCAAAGGAGAAACGAACCAAGTTGGATAGTAATCTGAAAAGTGCATCTTTATTGGGTATAAGGATGGTTTAAAGGGTTATAAGCTTTGGAACCCAATCACACGGAAGGTTGCGTACAGCCGAGATGTGTTGTTCAGAGAGGTAAAAGATGTTATTCAACATGAAGTCCAACCAAAGGAACCTAAGAAGATAGAGTTTGAGCCAAAGGAGGAAGAATCAGACTCTGCAGCACAGGAGGAATCAGAAGATGAAGAGCCACAAACTCCGGTTGTGAGAAGATCAGTTCGAGAAAGAAGACAGCCAGAAAGGTATAGTCCATCTGCTTTCAGTTCAAATTTTGCTTTGTCTGTTACTGATAATGATCCCAGAACTGTGAAGGAAGCAGTGGATTCAGAGGATGGAAAACTCTGGAAAGAGGCCATGGTCGATGAAATGGCATCTTTGCACAAAAATGAGGCTTTGGATCTGGTGGAGTTGTCGGCTGGAAGGAAACCCATTGGCAGCAAATGGGTGTTCAAGAAGAAGACAAATGCAGAAGGAAAGGTGGAGAAATACAAAGCTCAGTTAGTAGAAAAAGGTTATTCCCGGGTGCCGGGAATTGATTTTGGTGATATTTTTTCTCCTGTTGCCAAGGTAACTTCTATTAGATTACTTTTATCTGTTGCTGCTACTTTTGATTTTGAGGTAGAACAGATGGATGTGAAGACAACATTTCTTCACGGGGATTTGGAAGAGGAAATCTACATGAAGCAACCTGAAGGCTTTGCGGTG
Source organism: Pinus tabuliformis (assembly GCA_031772625.1). Taxonomy (NCBI): domain Eukaryota; kingdom Viridiplantae; phylum Streptophyta; class Pinopsida; order Pinales; family Pinaceae; genus Pinus; species Pinus tabuliformis. The sequence continues at coordinate 826,605,900 of CM062813.1, forward strand.
AAGGGTAAGAAAGAACTGGTATGCAAGTTAAAGAAGTCTTTGTATGGGTTAAAACAGTCACCAAGGATGTGGTATCAAAAATTTGATACATTTATACGGGGACTTAGCTTCACCAGAAGCAAAGCAGATCATTGTTTGTATTTTAAATTAATTGGTGACCGTGTTATTATCTGGTCTTGTATGTGGATGATATGTTGCTGGTTGGAAATGACAAAGAAATTATCTAGGATTTGAAGACCCAATTGTCCTCCAAATTCGACATGAAAGATCTTGGTGCTGCAAACTATATTTTGGGCATGGAAATTAAAAGAGATTGGTCAAAGAGGAAGCTTTGGTTAAACGAGAGGAAGTATGTCGAGACAATACTGCAGAGGTTTAATATGCAGGACAGTAAACCGGTGAAGGTTCCTATTCCTGTAGGTGTGAGGTTATCTGCTGAACAGTGTCCCAAGACACAAGAAGAGGAAGAGGGCATGTCTCGTGTTCCATATGCAAGTGCAGTGGGTAGCCTGATGTATGCAATGGTCTGTACTAGACCAGACATTGCACATGCAGTGGGAGTATTGAGCAGGTTTATGTCAAAACCTGGGAAGGAGCATTGGACAGCAGTGAAGTGGGTTTTCAGGTATTTGTGTGGCACTAGTGATTATGGTTTGTGCTACCAAGGAAGACCAGGATTGGACAGAGTGTTGGATATTCATGGCTTTATTGATGTAGACTGGGCTGGAGATCTGGATCAGAGAAGATCTACAAGTTGGTATGTGTTTAACCTATTTGGAGGTGTAGTCAGTTTGATGAGTAAGAAACAATCTGTAGTGGCACTATCAACTACAGAGGCAGAATACATGGCAGCCACTCATGTAAGCAAGGAAGCAGTTTGGTTGCAGAGATTGTGTTCAAGTATGGGGTTAGTACAGGGAGCTATAAGAATAGACTGTGACAGCCAAAGTGCAATTTTCTTGGCAAAGAACCCTGCTTATCATTCAAAGACAAAGCACATTGATGTTCAGTATCACTTTGTAAGGGATATGATAGAAGATAGAAAGGTGTTGCTGGTAAAGGTGGACACTTTGAAGAATACTGCAGATGCATTGACAAAATCTGTGAGCTCTGAGAAGTTCTCTTGATGTAGAGAAGCAATGGGAATCTCAGGGCTGAAAAAATGACTAAGCTCTCCTGTGGCCCCCTGTGGAAAGAAAACAACAAGTGGGAGATTCTTGGGTTGTGTTATATTCTTTCCATGTAGTTAATAGGGGGTTTGAAGGGCATCCGTAACCCCACTTTATGGGGTCCGGGGCAGCGCCCCGGAAAATTTTGGTTTTGGACCATATGTTAGGTTGGGCGGACCCACCTATGGTTTTGTGCATGATTTTCGCACATGTTTTTTGGACGCGATGGTTTTCGATCCATGGTATTGGACGCGATGGTTTTCGGTCCATGGTATTGGATGCTTTGGCATGTATAAATATGTATTGTAACATTGAAAGGAACATAATGAAAAATCAAGCTGGTAGTCCCGGTTTTGGGATCCAGGGAAAAAATCTTTGTGCATATGTGTTTTATGGGTTATGCTCTCGCATTGTTTATTTTCTTTGTTTAAGAATTCGTATGCAGGTAATTTCTGTACAGGGTTAAAACCTACAGAACAGACCTTATTCTCTAATGCTAAAACAAGAAATTTAAACATGGACTGGCAAAGATTGAGCTGTTGGGCCATCCATCAAGTGTGACCAAGTCACTGATTGCATGATTCTAAATTATTTGCAAAAATAGGACAGTAGTGTCATTTTGACTAGCACACTTTCCTGGTCTTTCTTTGGGGTTCATTTTCTTTCTTTTCTTGACCAATTCATTTTTCTTGCCCTTTGATTTTTCTTTTAGGGCATACCCTCTTTATATATTTTTTTTAATTTTTCTGTTTTTTGGAAAATATGGAACCTTTGCAGCATGGAAAGGATGATCATATTTGGGGTTTCCACATTCAATCATGAAATATGACACCTATTGGTATAGGAACCTAACAAGCGACATAAACTAGGCCAACAACCAGGTATGGAGTCATCTGGAAGGCCAACTGTTGGAACAAATTCGCCGAAACTGGATCATCGCAGGAACATAACTGGTCTGCCGCACTGACATCGCTATTACATAATGGAGCTAGTCAGGTCGTCATGGAATATTACAAGCGACAGTAGCACTGGCACATAAAATCCAACCATCGCGCGAATAAGGTGTACTTTCGCGATGGCAGCGCTTCTGGACTATTTTGGTGCCCCCTTCAGCGCGTTTATTTAGCCAACAAAAGCGATGAGGCAGAAACCTTTGGAAAAGTGGGTCATTTGGCAACATCAGAGAGAATTTGTCTAACATGAGCATGAACAACTTTGGACACATGGCACAGTAGGAAGACTGGAGTGAAGACAGTGACAAATTACTATGTAACAGATGCCCCCTAAAGTATGAAGCCCGAGAGAGAGGGAGGGGTGAAATGCTTTACGAAACTGACTGAACTGGAACACCATCTGGAAGAACCTGCATGCAAGTACAACTGATATCTCTGATAATGAATTACATGTATTCTAGGCATGGGCACAGCCATCCAAAAGACATACGAAATAGGTCTGTGGTATGGACGCAGCCTTCCAGCTAATGAGACCATGATGATGATAAAGGTATAGTCGCAGCCATCCATGAAGACTCAGGCATGGTCGCAGCCATCCAGCAATGAGTCATGTAACCATAAACCAAGCCACGCAGCCCAAACATGTGTAATCTGAGTTCGGGGTCTTGAACCCATCCGATCATAGTTCAAATTATAACATGCGAATAGATGTGTTGAGGTTGAGCATGATAGAACATCGATTGATTACCGGTCAATGATGAAAAACCATTAACAAGCGCGAGAGAAACCATCAATAATGCCAATGGCTCTTAAGGTATTGTCTAGCACAATCCACGAAATGTGAAAAAGGAGCTGAAGTCGAACACTCATGGAATCACCCAATCGACGACCAATGATGAAAGTTGACTGTCAGGTGCAAAGAACTTGCCATTGAGGCATGCAAGCTCTAAGGTACCAAAGGGGATCTCTAGATCAATCTCTTGGATAATGAGCTGAAGTCGACAGGAGACGACCCGTCACAGGAGGGCCATAATGTTTCCCCAATCAACGACATGAGATAAGGAACAAGAGGCAGATGGCGAAAAAGAGTATCAGAGGAGAAGACAAAGGTGTAAACTGCAGAAGGATTATACTCTTGAACATGTCGGCGACACGACTCTGGGGGGTTGACAGCATTCATGCATCAAGGGATTACAGGCTCGAAGGAAACGGCATGAATCGAATGGAATGAGGCTAGAATGATAACCCAAACCCGCGGAAGGCCAAATGGCGATGTATGGATGTCCCAACCCGACAAGAAGAAAAAGTTTCAATGTTCAAGAGTGACTAGCTACCATAGACAATCAATGATAAACCTGTTGTTGAGTCCAACCTAGTAATATTTTAACGAGCCCTAGGAAGGAGAAGCTCGAGTCTCATCATGGTGACGAGTCCAATGTCGTCAGGGTTTAGCGAGTCTAACATAAGTAAAACTCAAAGTCTTTTTCATGTTTAGAGAGTTTGAAAAAGACACGGAAAAGAAAACTCCAGGGGGGTCCTTTTTCGTAGATTTGTGTCTCTCGAGCCCGAAAAAGTATAAAACAATACTCGAAAGAACCGCCCGACCATTACGATCGAGGAGTACTTTTCATAGGCAGTGACGTTGACCCGAAAAAGTAGAAAAACGATCGAAGACACGTCGTTTCGTAACAAATATCCAAGTCCGGCAATCTTTTCGTGTTTACACTGTCAGAAAAGAGCTTAAAGGAGACTCGTCCTAGAGGAACAAGTGGTATAAAGGGTAGCAACTGGTTCCGACAATGGTGGAACTGCTCAAAACATGTAATGGTCAAGAGGCTAGCTAGTAAAACCACTCATCTCTGCGGTTCCTCAGGAAAGGATAAATAATTAAGTGAAAGCATATGATCAGCCAAAGAGATGGTGGTAATGGAATGAAACAACCAAGGCTCATCTAGCAAAATTTAGTGGATAACAACGACAATCACGAGGTGTAAATCAGGTATGGGTTCATTTTTTACACAAGCTTGAACCATGGAGAACTCTGCTTGGATTCGGTTTCATGTTTACACAAGCTTGAAATGAAAAACTATGCTTGTTATAAGTTCACATGCCCCCAGCATAATGGCACAAATAGAGGTACATGCCCCCCAAGCTTCATTGCATTTAACGAGGTGGAATGAATGAAGGTTCAGATTCAAGATCTTGGAAAGACTCGACTTGGATTTTATGAGATCTTAATCAAAGACTCGATTTGGAAAGGGAGGAGTTGTTTCATTTTTTAATGAGGTTGACACAGTAAAAGAACTATCCTCATAACCCTTGTTTCATTTGTTTAACGAGGTTGACACAAGATCAAAACTATCCTCGGGACACCTTGTTTCATTTTTTAATGAGGTTGACACAAGATCCAAACTATCCTCATGACACCTTGTTTCATTTTTTAACGAGGTTGACACAAGAAAATAACTATCCTCGGCACCTTCTTTCATTTTTTAACGAGGTCGACACAAGTCGGGACTCCTTGTTTCATTTTTTAACGAGGTTGACACAAGATCAAAGCTATCCGCGGACACCGTGTTTCATTTTTTAATGAGGTTGACAAAAGACAAAACTATCCTCGGACTCCTGTGCATGGGCCACATGAGAACATGGCTCACAAGAGGTCTTCGTGGGATGGAAGAGACACACTCTGGGAGGAATACATGTCATGACGCACCAATGACAAATCGGGTTCCAATGCCCCCAGTACCTAATGTACGAGACCATCTGCAGGATCAGCAGCAGATGCGGAGACGAAACGGGTAGCCACATAATTAACCTGTGGCAAGGAAGGTACTGCTGGCGAGCAAGAACCAATAAGGGGTGATGGCTGCACAGGAGGCACCAGAATGCTGTGTTCGGTGCGTTACAGTTTGTAATGCGGCAGACACGACTTCCTATGGATAAAGGATGATAACCTAGTGGGGTCTCCCAACATATACTCGACGGTACATGGGAGCACAAATCCGTGCTAGACCACTATTGAGTCACAGAAGGAGGAATCACCCAACCTTGAGTGGAAACAAAATTGACTAGGTTTAACAACGTCGGAGCACGTCTCTAGCCTAGACCTCTAAATGTGTGCGTTATGTTCCAATGCGTTGTTAGATTTATTCAGTTCATTTTAGAGTTGATCTTGAATTTTGTTTCAATTTCCAGGCCTTACCGTATGTATATCAAAAACCTAGGATGCAGATAGAATGAGTAAAGAATCTTTCATTTCGATGAACACCTAATTACAAAAAGGTAGAGAGTTCATTCCCAAACCAAGACAAGCGAATGCAAACACTAATAAACATAATGCATCAATACACTAATCTCACGATGCATCGATACTACTAATGAAAGATTTAAAATTTGCTTTCCAATTTCTCAAACATGAAAATTCGTAATGCAAACTTACTTTCACTTTCGTATGCTAAATGAATGCAAACTTTTGATTTTTCTTTTTTTTGTGAATCCAAAGAGACAAACAAGCAAGTGTGAACTGATCGATCCAAACAATTGTGATCTATGCTTGGTAGTGAAGAAATCGAATCAACATAAAAAAATGATTCAATAATCGACACTAAAAATCAACCAGAAACAAGCAGTGAAAAAGCCTCAAGCAAGTCAATAAGACGGTTGTGGATGAACCTTGAACAGAAAAGTAACCCAAGAAAATGGTTTCTCAACAAAACTTCTAAAGGGCTATGTCACATGGTCTAAAAAACACAAGACTCACTCAAATGAAATCAAAGAGACAGTGCCCCTAACCAAAAGCAATTAAAACAAGCTAATGAGAGACAAGAAACAACAGGGGATAAGCAAGATTGATGAATTCAGGAGGTAGAATTGAAAAATTCAACTCTAATAAGTGCGGGAAGTACATTATCAATAAAGCGCTGATAAGGAACAATATGTAGCAACAAAGCGATGTCAGTGTGGAATTACACGACTTTTCCGTGATGGTCCAATTTACAGAACCGTCGCAACTGTTAAGCGTAATTACGCGATGAATAGGATACTACAAAAGAGGTGACGCAATGATAGTGCAACTGTTAAATTAAAAACCGCAATGATGTTCAAAACAGCAACAGGCGAACCAAAAACTCCCAAATAAAAAACAATCAATCTTTAAGCAAATAAGGACATTTCCCAGATCAGGCCAGGAAACTCAGAAAACAGGTAACTAATCCCCAAAATTTCAAAAGAGACCAAAACAAAAACCAAGACAAGAGTAAACAAGAAAAGAAAAAAGGCCAGCTCCCCAGCGGAGTCGCCAATTTGTGATGCAGGAAAGTGTTCCCTCTGCAGACAGAGGCAACCCCTCTAGCCCTAGAGTGGGTCTAGTCACAAACAAGGACAAATCAACAATAGCTTTCCTTAAACAGTTCAAGTTGGGGGCCTACCTCAACCGGTGGTTGATGGAGTTCCGTTGCGCTGCTCCAGCTTTCGCTTCCTTCTTCTAATGAGTAATCAACCTGAAACAATGCAAAGGAAATAGAACAAAGCACGTAACCGGAACAACAATGATCTATTTACTCATAAAGTCAAGAAGTCATGAGCTATCAAGTACATTACATACAAGACATAGGAAAACATCATTGATTGCATTAATTATGAAATAGAGTAAGCTTAACACCAAGGTCTTGACGTCACAAGCCTTCTCAGAGGGATCCAGCCAGCATGTTCCTCAAGCATTCTCTCTTGAAGATGGATCTCCCAATACACAAGTCTCTCTCAGTCACAAGTTTTACACAAGATCAAAGGCACTTCAACAACCTTCCTCAAGTTATCAACAATCCCACACTTGTCACACTCACACCAGCTATCTAGAAAACTCACAAGCACTAACAGTACTATTAGCAACACTCCAAAGACTAAGAATTCCAAAACTAGCAACACATAGCAATGATGAGAGTTTAAATAGGAGAAGGAGTCTCCATGAAAGGTGTGAGGATAAGCTTATCTCCAAGGAAGGTAGCACAAATGACAGAACGACCATGCCAGAGAAAGAAGGGCGACATAAACTAGGCCAACAACCAGGTCTGAGTCATCTGGAAGGCCGACTGTTGGAACAAATTCACCCAAACTGAATCATCACGGGAACATAACTGGTCTACCGTGCTGACATCACTATTACATAATGGAGCTAGTCAGGTCATCGCGGAATATTACAAGCGACAGTGGCGCTGGTACATGAAATTCGACCATCGTGGGAATCACGTGTACTTCCGCAATGGCAGCGCTTCTGGACTATTTTGGAGCGCCCTTCAGCGCGTTTATTTTGCTGACAGACGTGATGAGGCAGAAACCTTTGGAAAAGTGGGTCATTTGGCAACATCAGAGAGCACGAGCATGAATGATTTTGGACTCATGACACAGTAGGAAGACTGGGATGAAGGCAGTGACAAATTACTGGGTAACACTAGGGTTTGGGTTCTGTGGAATCAGAACATACTCGACACTTATTGAGGGTTTTTAAAAAAGCGCATCACTAAGTTTTCCTTGGAGATACTCCTCATTGGATTCTCCTTATCGAGTTGTTTCTGGTGGTATATGGCATGCCCCAAGATCCCTCACAGTTTGAGATATATTGTTGTTTGAAGTTTAAGCCCCCAGCCTATAGGTATAAACCCCAAAGGGTGATGATGTGGCACCTCTGCCTTAACAAATTCAAATGATCATGCCATTATACCACTCACCAAGGACTAAAATAATATTACCTGTGGCAAAAGGAAATTTGTGAATATTTGGTTTTTAAATCAAGGGCTCATGAGGGTTTTGTAATTCAAAATATAAAACCCACAAAGGGGTTTTCCCCTCCAATGTATTTGAATTTCAAAAGATTACTTTTCCTCCAAAAGGTATTTGGTGGTCACCTAGGATCCCCTCCCTAATATAAAAAAGGAATTTGATTCATAATCCTAGATATGTACAAAATGAATATCTTTTGATTATTTAGCTTTGAAATGATCTTCGACCCTTGAGCATAAATAGGTGGATCAGAAGATAGGGCACTTGTTTTGTTTTGGATTTAGGGTTTCATTTGGGGCTAGTTTCTTGTAGAAAGAAGGGTCACGACCAAGCATCAAATTATGGGACAATGAAAGGTGGAGCAATACTCTGTGACAAGATAGTGAAATGATTTTCTCTTTTATACTTATCTTGCTTAGTCTTTTGGCTTAGTTTCTGAACGCACCAAGCTCTAAATGAAGAACTACTTGACTGTGACCTATTTAGGAGTCTACCTCTATTTGTCCAGACATCAAGTTAAGGACTCATATCCTTTTCTAGAAGTAATGTATTTTATTAAATATTGTTCATATTTATACATGTTGGAAATCACTATTTGAGTCGTTGAAAAATTGTAATAGTGCCCAACCTACCATCTGACTCTTTTAAGGTCACGTCCTTATAAAAAAAAATCTAAATAATAGCTCACAGAAGCTACAATGCATACAAATTCATTGGAAATCTACTCTTGATGAAGAGTGTGGACTAGTCTTTAATCCTTTGAGTAGTGACATACCTTCTAAGCATAGTGGTGAGTTATCTAAAGACCTAGAATTAATCATAAGTATATAAGATTTATAGTTGGATAGTATTCATCCATGCTATCTCAAGTCTAGTATCTTGTTTAGTTTTAGGTCTTAATATTGTAAAGAGAACTAAGTATGGAAGCAATTTCCCGTGGGTCCTACGAGTTATTACATCATAAATATTTCTATTTTCTTTGGCTAATCTGGGAGTCTTTGTGGGCTACTAGTGTGTGTGTGTGTGTGTATAATCAAGTATTGTGGCATATCCTTTTGAAGGAAGTGATCTTGGGGGTTTAAAAATTCAGAACATAACTGACAGCTCATTGTACAAAACTTTGCATCATAATTGACAATCTTCAAGGACTAAACTTTCACTATTTTGAAGGATCTAGGGCTATTTTTCAAGCCCTATCTCTCTGCGGACCTATCATTCATATGTTGTTCTAAGGAACCTTTCACTGAGATATTGGATCTGGAATATATACTATTATTTATAAATGTGCATATATGAAACTGACTTCATTCAAGAAACATTACAATAGTGACGTTATAGGCTTCACATGGTAGCTAGATCATTTTATATCATCTATCAAGCAATCCCTATAATCATTTGGCTCAGAAATATAAAGGTGAAGCTTGGAGCATAACTACGCACTCTTGAGAAAATACACAAAGATAATTTTGTGTGGATGCTAATGCTAGGACATGTATAGATACGTCATCACCAATACGATTGTTGGCACCTATTTTCATGTTCTCTGCCATGATTTTTTTCAAAGGAACGTATATTGGATTTTCCATGTATGTAAATTTGAATAAGGACGTATATTGGATACATTATATAGTGCAATTTATATTATGAGACTGGTGGGTCCTTGTGGTAACATCAAACCTTATTTTACTCTTATTTAAAAAAAAGAAGTTATTTTGTCGCATAGTTAACGACTGTGGGTGGTAATTTGAAGGATGACTTAGAGAATCAAATTATCGAACATATATGGTCATATGGAGTTATTTTGATTAAGTTGGGAAATTTGTAGAATTCTTAGTTTATTACACAGTTTAACATGATTTTTGAGAGTATTATTGATCCAAATTAATAACCAGGAAAAAACATTAAGATCAGAAGCATTTGCAGTAGTTGATGATGTTGGTATGAGCAGCCAGGGTTTTTCTATAGCATATTGTTTCAACATCCTATGATCCCAAGATCTTCAAGAATACAACCTACTGTCGAGCATAGGTCAAATTGGTGGCATCTAGGTTTATGCTAGTGGGAAAAATTCAACAATGATAACAATTGCATTATTAGAATATTGTGATCCTAAAAAAAGGATATTACAGGTCATTGGGTCAGTGGATTGAACGTATTATTTCTTGAATTTATAACAGATATATTTATATAACGAGCAGTGTTGGTCATATTTAGGGTTTCAACGACATAAGTTGAAGTACAAAAGTTCCATTGGGAGCTAGGTTTTGATGTGTAGATTGAGCAGAGGTAGATTTGATTAACAAATTTTGTGTTGCAATTTCCTATATAGTAGTTTCTTTTATATTGATTACTGAGCATAGGTGGATCTAGTTTGAAAATTGTCATGGAATGTGGCCCGTCAGTTGATTAGGGTGGCAGGATGGTGCTAGGTACGAGAGTGGAATCTCCTTAAAGTTGGAGCCTGAGAACACTTCAGGGTGACAAGGTGATGTTAGGAAAGGTTGGATCTTGCTCAGGGTGTTGGAGCATTCATCCGGATATAGCTGGTAAATAGGGTGTTGTAGCATCTTTCAAGTTGGAGCTTGTAAACTAGGATGTTGGAGCGCCCTCCTAGTTGCAATTGGTAAACAAGGATTAGGAGCCTCCTACATGTTGGAGCATGTAAATTAGGTGGTTTGAGCCTCCTTCAGTTGGAGCTGAAAACTTGATGTAAATATTTTAAAGACAAATATTAAGAAGCATTCAGTGGTTTTTTTCCCAAAAGGGTTTCCACCAAAAAAATTGATGATTATTGTCTTTATGGTTGTGAATTTTTGAATGGTGATGATTACTATTTATATGTTATTGATTTATGTTGATGAAATAATAAGGATAATTAATGCTTTGTAAAGTAAAAAATACTAATTGATAAGAAATATTGATTCACTCCCCTCTCATTATTTCTAGCAATTAGTATCAAAGCAGGTTCCTTCAGTAGTAGCTTAACAACTGGAAGGCATATCTGATAATACATAGATGGGAAAATCAAAGGAGCAAGCCACCAAGCATTCAAAGGAAGTTCCAAGCGTTGAAATAATTTCAAATCCTATTACCATAAACAAAGAAAATGACACAAGAAGAGTGTTATTCATGGCTAGAGATAATAGGAAGGAATATTTTGAAGAAGAAGATAAAGAGATGAATGAGATAAAATTTCAAAACAAAATTGTCATAGTTATAAAGGAGCTTAAGGTTGAAAAAGAAAACATCAAACTTATGGAAGTCGAACTAAAATAAAAATAATAATGTGTTAGAAGCATCAATAAGAAGAATGGAAAATCAAAGGAGATCGTCAACCTTAAAGTGTAGTTGGTAGAAACCAAAAAATTTAAATCATCACTTAGAAGATAACTTGAAAAAAGTAACAAAGAATGGAAGAACACAAAAGAGGAAAATAACGCACTCAAGGAAGAAGTTTCTCTCTTGAAACTCCAAGTACAAGAAGCAAAAAGGAAAGAGAAAGACATGGCAAGACAACTAAAGGAATCTGGTTGGCAAAGGTACATATCTGAAGTTGATAAAAAAATAAAAGGAACTAGATGGATAATCAATAGAAATTAGCGGGCTCAAGAAATAAAATGAAAGGAAGAAGGAACAAATACAAGTTCTTATCATAGAAACAAAAAACATCACTTTTCTTAAACTACAAGTAGAATAAGCATAAGAAAGAAGAAAATTGTTGAAAGGCAAATTTCAGAAAGACCTTTCTCAAAAGAAAGGAGATCTTGACACAACTCCCCCTAAAAAAAATAGGCTCAAGGAATGGCAAAAGGAACATTTGCAGGACATTGAAAAGAAGGTTCACATTATCAATTAGAAGATCAAGAAATAGCTCAGATGAAGATAAATACAAAAGAAGCAAGTAAAGCTCCATTCGACAAAGGCACAAACTCAACGCTCCTACAAAGAAAAACTAATGAGAAGCATGATAGCAAGATCCCCCAGAAGATAAATCAAAATGAAGGACAAAATAATATTAAAAATGTTGCGGATGCAAAGAGTAATGTTGAAGGATTCAAGGACAAAAATAAACAAGAGGTTGTACTTCCTCCAAGAAAGAATGAATACAGAATATCAGCCACACAAAATAACTCTTCCAAGTACGCTAATTTGCTTAATGGTTATAGGTACAATTATCAAGGGAATTATCAAAATCCTTGAATTAAGGTTGCAGGAATTCAAGACAAATACTTCAATGATTTTAGCCAAAAGTATATGTTTATCGCCCCATCATTCAGGCCAAATATTGAATGCTACAAATGCCATAACTATGGAAATATAACACACAAATGTAGGTACAAGATGGAATCCTTCATGATGGACAACTCTAATATCAGGTACAGGGAAGTCTGGAGAAGAGATCATATGTAAGAAGACCAAGCAAATGAGAAAGTCTCAACAGTTATGCATTCAGGTTTTCTAAATGAAAAACGACATGATGAATCTTTGATGGAAGATGTTGAAGTTCAGGACGATCTGGTCGAATATTTGGTTCACACACTATTATGAAGATTCAACATGTTGAGTCCTAGTCTTGTGAACATTAATATGGGGGGACTATGCAATAGTAGTTGTATATTTGAAGATCGATCATTGTCAGGTTGATAGTTGTTAGATATGAAGAAGCATTATAAGAAGTTCCAATGTAGTAGTTTGGTAAGCACAGTTGATCCATATTGATAGGTAGAATCATCAGTGGCAATATGTATGAAGCATAGCATAACAAGGGGAGATACGTTGTTTATTACTGAATCATTGAGGAAGGAATTCCGAAATTGACAGGCATCTTGTAGGAAGACAGAGGAAGTCATTTCATTAGGCGGAGCACAGGCAAGTTACAGGTCCATAGGAAGCAGGGAGGTTTTCAGGGGGATTCACCCTTTTCCATTGATGTCAAAGGGGGATATAATCAAGAGAAAGCTCAAGGCATAAAGTCAGGGGAGATATACTCGCAGAAAGAGTATGTTTTGCCATCAATGACAAAGGGGGATATTGTTGAATGGTGTTGTCATTGATGTCAACATTTTCTAATGAGAATTCTTAGTATTTATCTGAATTACGTCAAGTTGCAAGTTTCACTGAGGATGGTTGGAAACCATAGATTTAGGGTTTGGGTTACCTATACTAAGGAAATACTCCCAAATTGTTGAGGGTTTTTTAAGAAGAATATCACTGAGTTTACCTTGGTGATCCTTGTCATTTGATTCTCCTTGTTGAGTTGTTTTTAGTGGTATGTGGCATGCCCCAAGCCCTCACGGTTTGAGAGATATTCTCATTTAAAGTTGAAGCCCCAACTTGTGGCCATAAACCCAAAAAGGTGATGATGTGGCACCTCCTCCTTAACCAAGTAAAATGATCATGCTATAATACCCCTCACCAAGGATTAAAATAATATTACTTTTAGCAAAATGATATTTGTGAATATTTGGTTTTTAAATCAAGGGCTTATGAGGGTTTTGTAATTAAAAATATAAAACCCACAAAGGGGTTTTCCCCTGCAATTTATTTGAATTTCAAAATATTATTCTTCCTCCAAAAGGAATTTGGTGGGCACCTAGGAGCACCTCCCTAATCTATAAGAAGGAACTTGTTTCATCATCCTAGATATGTATAAAATGAATATCTTTTGATTATTTAGCTCTGAAATGATCTTTGACCCTTAAGAAGAAGTATGCAAATCAGAATATATGGCTCTTGCTTTGTTATGGTTTTAGGGTTTCATTTGGGACTAGTTGCTTGCAGAAATAAGGGTGATGACCATGCAACAGTATTTTGTGACAAGACAGTTGTTATAGGTCATTTTTTCACATTTGGTTAATAATCCTACCATCTAAATCAATCAACATCCATGAACACCTTGTCATCATCCCTACACAAATCCCTAAGCATGACTCTCTCAAATCCTTGAGTTCCTGGCCTCAACTACTTAATTCTAGTGCTTTTAAGGCCCAACGTACCATGGCCCTTTAGGGAGCTGCATTTAGAAATAGGTTGCTCAGTTATGCACCTGCTTTGATTAGAGCGGGTTGTCCCTTGCTCGGGGTGCGCTGATTTTAAAAATTTGGGAAAAATAAAAAGAATCCTAAAGCTTCCTCTTCTAGAAGTTTCCAGGAGTTGTTACAACCATTTACCTTAGATAAGAACTTCAAATCCTATCTCACCCTACCTTGGATATTTCACCTCTTATCCCTTGAGCTCATCCTCCCATCAAGAGTGGATCTCAAGCCTAGATTGTTAAATGGATAAGAATTCCTAAAATAACATCCTCTCCTATATATTTATTGCCATCCACAAGCTACAGGTTGGATTTTGGAGACTAATCATACCCTTGTGCTACTACTTTGATCATAAGAGAGTTATCATTCCTATGCATTAAGGTGACCTTGAGGTGTGCAATTTGACAAGGAAGGACAAGTCAACTTGGGGAGATCTTTACAAGATCAACTTCCTCTTTTGTTTGTAAACTCTCTCCCTTCCATATTAATACAAAGAGTATATCAATTCCCTATATGTGTTATGTTATATTTATATTCATATATTTCAATGCTATGTTGAACCATTGAATAGAGTGATTGGATAATTCTACATAGATGTCGTAGATATTTGGCTTGTGTTGTTTGTTTGTGCAGGTTCTAATTATAGCATTCGAAGCTACGATTGGAGCTTACAAGCCAAGAGGAGAGAATATCTTACGATGGATCACAAGTAAGTATATTTCCATTCTCTCATTTCTCCAAGGAGAACTCTATATTATTTGATTTTTGTTGTTCTAGACTAGGCGACTAGGTCTAGGGAAGTGTTGCTGTTGCGACAAACACCCTCCAAATTTTTCCTGCACTCAAATTTTGGAGCCTACTATGGATCTCATGATTAGTCATTTTGTATTCACTTCTCAGTCCGTTGATGCTTTTGAGCTCCCTTCTTGAATTGGAAGTGTCGAAGTCACTTGCTCACACATGCTTAGTCTGTAACAAGTGCATGAGCGCATTCTTTTATGCAATATTGAACAATAATAGCATGGTCCATCATGACTATGCCTATGTGATTTCCAATGCATGTCGACAATTAGTGCACACTGAGTCGGCTGACATCAACAATTTCTCACTTCTAGCTGCGTTTCTACTTCCATTTCAGTGAGTTTTGCAAATTGTCACTTCACGCACCTTTGTTTCCACGAGTGTCGTTTTCATGTTTTCGGTTGTCACTTTCAATTTATTTCCCTTTAATTAGTTTCATTTTCATGTTATATTCACCATGGAATTTTTTTTTCCACCATCATTCGCATGTCGCAAGTGTTGTTCGCAATTTTATTTTATTATAGCAAGTGTCATCTTTTGGCACGGGAGTTGCTGCTTAATGTAAAGTGGAGTTTTTGTTTGTTTCAAGGGGTAATATGTGTGATAATGAGTTTTTATTATCATCTGGACATGTTCCACACTCATTTCCAAAGTTTCACGCATTTTCACACAAGTGTTGTCGTTATCGTCACAAAATGTATCTTTAGTGTCACACTTGGAATGGGTTGTTGCAATGTTGTTGCATTGAGGAAAGTATGTTGTTCATGTGTTCTGAGTGTTTTGGGTTGTGTCATAAAGTGAAATAAGTGTGTGATCATGTTCAAGTCTTGATTTTATTCAACTTCCTATCACTGAACCAAAACTTAGTCAAAATAGAAAAGAACTCCTCACTGGGCCACTCAGCTTCATCCAACCCTCCTAAACTGCACATTGTGCAGTATCAGTCCTCAAGAAGCAACCTTGTCTCTTGTCACTACGCAATATGCAATATATGCCTCCCATAACTGTGTATTTCACAACCTCAATTCTCAAGCATGGTCCCTGAGCTCCCCAACTGTGCAATCTTTTTGCTCAGTCCAAGCCTGAACTATGCATTGTGCAATTTCAAGGCTCAAGCATAACCCTTGAATTCCTAAGTTATGCAATTGTGCAGTCACTGAGCCACTTGGTTCCAGATCAGTCAATGGATCATCATGTGACATATTATACTAATGGTTTCTCAGATTGATTCCATCTTTTCATGAGTGGATTGCAGATGCAGGAATTCTATCATGTTATGGCAAGATGATGAAGAAGGAGATGGAGAAGGAGGGTATGCTAGAAGACACCTATGGAGTTGAAGAGATAAGATAATCATCAAACAAGAAGATGAAGGGACACTGGATTATGAGAGAATACCAAATATCAAGACCGCGTCAAGACTCCATCTGATTCACAACCCTTTGGAGGGTAGATATGAAGAACAAAGAAGATCTCTCATGAAGATAAATAATTTGACACACGTTTATTGAAGACAGAAAGAAAGAATAAGCAAGAAGGTCAACTTGGCAATGCCACATCATCATGCAGTCCATGTCATGAGTTTCATGGCATGTCCTATCACGAGTCATCATATACCACATCATTATTTTGGATTGTGTAATTATCTATTCAAAATGTATTATAAAGTGGAACTCCAAAGGACACATTCAGAATCTGAAGAGTGATGTAAAGTCGAAAAGTCATAGGAAGTCAAACAGTCATGGGGGTAGTCAAATAGTCACAAGGAAGGTGAAGCATCACCTTTTGATTGTATATAAACCCTCATTGTATGAGCATAGGAATTTTCACCTTGGCTCCTCCCACAAGGCATTAGAGAGACAGACTAGTTCTTTTGGGGAGCAAGGAGTGGCTCCAACGCTCCACTATGGAGCTAGTGGTGTTCATTGCATACATGTGTCTTGGAACATTTACTTAATATCATAATCCTGATGGCCAATACGTTATTCATGTATGGATTATGAATATTTGTAAGAATTTCCTTTGAATGTTTGTAGTTCATGCTTGTTTTCACCTGTGCTAAAGTGGTTGAACGATTTCGGTTATTTTAGTGCTTATCATATTGAGAATGTGTTGTAATGGTTTTTATGATTTTCGCATCTTTGTGGACTAATCTGATGGATGTTATAAAAATTCTTCTTGATCGTCGCATATTTGTGGACTATTTCGTTGGATGTTAGACGGATTCTTCCTGTTCG
Source organism: Pinus tabuliformis (assembly GCA_031772625.1). NCBI lineage: Eukaryota > Viridiplantae > Streptophyta > Pinopsida > Pinales > Pinaceae > Pinus > Pinus tabuliformis. The sequence goes on from CM062813.1 coordinate 826,622,873, forward strand.
TGTGTGTTTCTATTAGAGTGGTACTATTACCTCTATTTTAGAGGTTCACCTTTCTTCCTCTCTACAGTAGAATAACCTTGACACACATACGATCGAACACTCACCAGGCACAATCATTTTCCTTTCGAAAGTACATGTGTATTCCTCTTTCTTACTGACAGTTAGAGCCAAAGAAAACCTATAAGAATATATGACAGCTGAGTTGATATCCCAGATGGGGCTCTTATTCCAAATGATGTGAGGTATAATTGGGACTTCACATCGGGGACACTCCCTTGGTTGACGGATTTCAAACACCGTCAATAGGAAGATACTTATGTCCATAGTGATAGATTATGTATAAAAAATTGGAAAATCCACTGGGGATCGATTCATTTCCTTAGTGGTTTCCTTCACTTTATCCTTAGTTACACCTCTTGAATAGACCTTCATTCTCTCACTTAGTCTAAATTGACCCTAGGAAGACCTTTCATTGAGTTGAATTTAATTTTTTGTGTCAGAAACTCCCTTTTCATTGATCAATGCACCTCCCTGTACCTTCCTTAGAGAGTGCTAGTGACCTCTTTGCACCTGAGATGGCCCCTGTTTCATGCAAAAAAATTCCTTTTCATGATTTTCTCTATGATTAACTTAGTTCCATTTGGTCCTCCTTGTGTCCCTAAGTGCATTTAGCTCTCTCAAAAGCCATAATCTTTCTTTCTTTTGGTTTTGAGTGCCTTTGATAATAATTTCTTTAGAATTTTCTTTGTTCTTGTCATTAGGTCATTAGAAAATTGATAGCTTGATCATTGGGTTGCTTGAAGGAATTGGTGTTTTATTCATCGTTCTGAAAAGTGTTTTTTATTAGTGATTAGGTGAATATCTTAGTTTTATATGAAAATTAAGTGGAATTGAAAATAAAAATCTTATGCATCATGCACTGCATCTAGGTTTTTGAGAGTGAAATTGTAATTAGAAACAATTGCATTAGGGGAATTGCTTAAGAATCTTGTTTGTTGCATCTTGTATGCTACATATTCTTTGTTCTCTTCCCTCCCATATATAGATTTTCATTGAAAATGAAAGTTTCATTTTATCATGCTAGTTTGCATTTTAGGATATTCAGGTTAAATTCTTGGTGAGACATGAAAACCGAAACTTAACTCAAGATAAACTTTAAACTTTACCGAATCAAACTAAGGAGCATTTGTAACATTAATGCAACCATTTAGAGGTCTAGGCTAGAGACGTGTTCCAATGTCTATAAGCATAGAAGTTATCATTTTTTCCAGCATTGCATTCTGAGGGTGATATCCCGTTCCACGTATGTAAGTGTATGAAACTGTTCTTCATGTACCTGGATGACGCTCCACATATGAAAAGTATATGGGAACAGTCTCATTGTACAATTACGCATTAGAAAACACTAACACGGACTGCACTTCCACATACCATCGAGTATAGTTTGGAAGTCCACCATAGGTTTCTATCCTCGCCATAGGTAACGGAGTCGGTCCCCTTGTACACTGTGATACACCGAATACAACATTCAGGGAGATTGCATTCACGTACGTAAATCCTTGGTTCTCCAAGTTGGAATATTGTAGTTCACAATTGCTTGGTAAACCTTTATGCCTATCTTACCCTCTTTGATTTATTTTTGTGTTAATTGTTAACATTTATTAATCCAATGTGGAAGAGAAAATCCCTTTACCTCGTCCTTCGTGTAGAATGAAAAATATGCCTCCTCTTCCACTAGAGGAAACTCCTAATCATTGTCAGAAACATAAGAAAACATATACTACCACATCCAGTACTTCAGGGGATATTACTTATGGTCCTCCATCTGAGATAGATCCACCAGAATCATCTTTTCATGTGAGTATAGAGCTCGATATTACCTCTCCATTGGCTGGTGACTTTGACACAGACGAAACCAAAGCATTTGAAACCTCTTTACCTGAGGTTATTGAACCTAACTTTCCAAAATCGTAGATAAATCAACCTGAGGTACCTCAACCATCTACACCTATTACTTCAGGACCTTCTCATTTTCTTCCTTTGTCTCAGAGACAACCCCAAACTATATATCTTGGACCCGATGGTGAACCCCTTCCACCTCGTCTTATGAGTATCAAAGAGATTCCATAGGAAGAGACTCAACCCTCCTCTCTGATTCGAGAGGGGGCTCATTTTTATTAGGCCCATCCTTTTCCTTCTCGTAAAACTCCATTTCATCCTCCTTTGTCTGATTCTTTTCCTTTCAACTCACCTTTGAGTTTCCCTTGGCAATCTTCTTTGGGACAAATAACCATGATTGAATCTTCTATGGTTTCCCAACCTGTATCTATTACCATGGCTGAGGCAACCCAAATTTCAACCTCATTATTGTTTTTAATGACACCATAGGAACATTTTTATGGTGGCTTTTGTGTCTTGCCTATTTACCAATCCTTGTTTGGTACCTTCTCTGGTGCAGCACCCAGTCCATGGCCCTCCCCCATGACATCTACATATGGAATTTTGTCCATCACTTCTTTAATGAGCACTACACAACCTACTCTTCTCCCACCATCTACACCTACAATTAAACAACAAACTGGACCTTCTGTTAGTGGGCATGTATATCTACAACAACCCAATCCATCTCATGTTTGGAACCCTCCTCTTGGAGGGCAGTTGCCTCTGTATTATCCTCCTCTTTCAGCAGGGGAAACTTGTTGTAGGTTTATTTAAATCTCCTCAAGTTAGTGATCAACCTCAAATGAGTCCTCCCTATTCCGGAAAGGATACTAATGTTTGGAAACCTACTTTTTCTATTCAACCTGGTTCAATTGTGGCTTCATCTTTAGCCTCTTAACCTGTTCCACCTACCCCTCATATTTTTGTTCAACAACCCATATATCAACATGTTCAAAATCAAATGAATGTAATCCAACCTTTACAGGTTTTGCCTTTAAATCAACCCATTCCATTGGTAATTGGTGCATCCCAAGCCATGTATACCCAACCTCTTCAAGGTAACTTACAATCACAACAGTTTTGGCAGGCCATTCCCCAAACTCAGATAGGTCAGAATGTGTATGGTATGGCCCATGCACAATCACAAAGGAATCCACCTTATGTTGGGATGATGAAAAATACCATAGGGAAACAATATCCATTGTATTAAGGTATCCCTCAAATTCCTTACGATCAACAAGTCCAAACTCAGTTGTTTCAACCTTTGTAAGGTTATCCTCGAGCTAGACTGTAGGGTTATGTATATACTGGCTATCAAAATCCTCCCTATCCAGTGTTGAAAAGTGTGCAACAAGAAATTATTGTTGAGAGTGCAACAAGATGATGGAGCTTAGTGAAAAGAGTCGCCTTCACTAAGTAGGCCCGCAGGCTATTTTTGGCGCAAGTCTATTTTTAGACATGTGGATCATGTCTATGGATTGCAGGTTGTTGTTTATGGATGATTGGTCAAGTTGGGAAAAATAGATGGACTTCTATTTTTTGATGAAAGTGTGAGTGATCAAAGTCTATTTTTAGACTGGCTGTCAAAAATAGAAAAGTCAAATATTATTGTCTCATAATAATATTTGGACTATAAACTTGATCTTCTTCTCTTGGAGCACTTCAGTTTGAGCTACAAAGGTGGCACATGCAGCTGTCAGAAGGAAATACGCTTTTCTTATGAGTCAGTTGATTTGTTGCATGCATGACTTCAGTTAGAACTCAATCAGTTGAGTTTGGTGGAGTTGATTGTGGAGTTGATGGAGTTGTGTTCAGTTTGACTTGGTTAAACTAGTTGTAGTTACTCTAACTGCAAATAGACTAATTATGAGTTGTTAAACTAATTATTAACTCATGATGCAACTAATGAATACATCAGTTAACTCAGTTGCATGTCAGTGCATGTTCAGTTCAACAGGGACAGGTGGTAGAGAATCAGATTGCTATCAGTTGTGACTATAGTTGTGCACCAGATCTTGCACAATCAAGGGATTGAGTATGCCAATGAGTTTGCTCACGTATTTGCCCAGTATTGTAGCCTTTTCTCACGTCCAACAAAGTGTGAGTGATTATTTTGAGGTGAAATACGAGTTTGGGAAGCCATTCTCATCAGTTCTTGAGCAGGTATTGAGCAGTGGAGGCAGGCAAGCAGTGGAATAGATTTGGAGATCAGATCTTAGCTGTATTGTGTGTAACAGGTGGAGCTGGTACTGGATTGCTTGTGATAAGCATTGTACTTTGTAATGTTACATGATTCAATCAATATAATATACAGATAGTTGGGGTTTTTAGTGAGATGCTTTCCCCGGGATACATATTGTGCTAATGAGTTTGATTGATGCTTCTATGTGTGCCTGTGAATGTTTCTGCTTCTGTAAATTGATGATCAACATAGAGGAGATTATGTATTATACATGTTCCGCTTATAATTGTATGATCAAGATAATCTCTGTGAATATGTGTTAAATTATTCAAAATTTCTACATCCAGGGACACAAATACTCGTTGCTTAGGATATCCCATCTTATCGAGGATATCCTCCAGTGGACCTTAACAGGTAGTTGTCATTCGTAGCAACTCTCGAATTTCCAGATTTGACCCAGATCACCAATGATCTGATTGCTCATTTCCCTTGGTGTTTGATTATTCCTACCAAGTTACCTTATGATATTCCTAAATTCAATGGAAATCCTAGAGAATACCTATCCATGCACATAATAACTTCTCATTTGTGGTGTTCTTCGAACTCCCTGAATGATAATTCTGCTTGTTTGCGTCTTTTCCATCATACACTAATTGGTACGACAACTAAATGGTACATTGAATTACCTTGAGCTTCGTTTGATAACTTTAGTGCCTTGGCTACTACATTCCTAACACATTTCCAGTTACCCATCAGATATGAGATTGGAATAGAACTCTTAACCAATTTCAAACAGAATAATGCCACTCACATCTCTAATCATATTCATGAGTGGTGACGTTGTCGTCATTTGGTTAAGAATTTCATTCCTAACCAATTGTTAGCTGAATGGTTCATTAAGTCTTTGTTTCCATCTATCATAGAAGACATATACAAAAGAAAATTCATAACCAAAGATAAAATGATTTCTTGTGTCTAGTACTTGTATGTCATCTATACCTAATCTGGCATGTTGTATGATAAGATTCCAAATGCTTTGTGACCTACCGATATTGTTTCTCAAACTCCTGGTAAAGAATCACATGTTGCAGATGGCATGATTGGTTCTACTAGCGAGAAGTTGATGAGTAAACCATATGGTTCAAATCTTTCTCTCACTGCTCAAAAACCTCCTTCCACTCCTCTCGCTTCTACTTCCGAGATCAATTTCATTCAATCATATAAAGGTAAATCACCGCTGTTGGGAAGTAAGAAGAGAGGTAAAGGCAAGAAGAAGAAAGAAAACACTTTGCAGGGTTAAAAAAATAAATCAGTCTCCTGAAGAGAACAGGAAACCTCATTACCCATTTTTGAAATATTATGAGGAGCATTTCACTCATGATTTCCCACACTGAGCAAAGGTGAATCAATTCCTTAAATCATTCGCTACGCCCACTGTGTTGACATACCATTTTCCGAACCAGGAGACCAATATGATTACTCGGGACCCTACTCCCTATAACTCAGTTTTGATGATTTCCTCTACTAAGCCCAAAAATGAAGTTATGGTGGCTACCCAAAGTAAGGAATATGGTAATGTGAATCCTTCAAATGGTTAGGCTATTGATCAACCTACCAATTCTATAGCATCTCCATTGGATCCTACTCCAAATTTTGTACCTACCGAATTAACAATTAAACCTCCCAAGGGAATTATCCATAAATCAACATTCAACCCTCACACAAGAGCTACTCAAAATTATAACATAGTTGAGGATCTAGCTCAAGCTCCATCAACTATGTCAACTCTTGAGGTGTTGCAAAATTTCCTCGCCCAAAAGAAGGATTTTCTTTCAGTAATTGGATGCATTGATCCTTCGGATTCCAACCTAGTAGTTTTTAACTATGAGAACCATATACCTCAACTTTCGGATCAATTAGCCTTCATGATCCAAGTTGTTGTTCATGATAAGTATATTCGTCGTTCCACTGTAAATGAAGGTGTCTCAACCTGTATTATGTCCATGTCTTGCTAGAAGGCTATTGGTTCTCCCCAATTAAGCCAGTCACCAACCACTTTGAAATATTTTGATGGAAGAACTTATAAATCGTGTGGGATTTTGAATTATCTACAGGTAGAATTAGGTGGCAAGATTGCATCAGTAGAATTAAAATTTATTGATGAACCACTAGATTATAATCTTCCATTGGGTCATACATGGGTCTATGTCATGGATGCGGTTGTTTCCACATATTTTAGAATGATCATTTTTCCTCATAAAGCCTATTATCGTAGCCATAGATCAACTCACTTTCTTTGCCATTGATTCTTCAGTTACTGGAAGTGTCCCTCATGTGGGGGAAACCCCTCAGCCGTATCAGCATGCTGGGGTTGGACTGCTTACTCTCATGGGAACATTTTCAGTTCCTCCTCCCTCATTGCCTGACAAATCTATTTTGGTTTCCTTTATTAACATGATTTCTTCTTGTACTGCTCCAGTTGATAAATGGGTAGTACCAAATCAATCTAATATCGACATTTTTGGTGATCATATGCCACTCAACCCAATTGAGCTAGATTGCGAAACCGTCCATTTGAATTGTGTGGCCTCTTATGATCCTTCCTCTTCAATTAAATGGGTAGATTTCTCTTTAGATTATGGTACTTCCTATGATCCCTTCTTTCATAAGTTTTCCACCAATGAGACCATCATGGAAATCATGATGTCGAATGATGTACTATGGGATGATTATCATCATCATTCCTCTTTTCTAGATTCCTTCGAGGACAATCTTAACAAACTCTATCGACCCAATATCCTTGAGTTGTCTATGAATTACGAATCCATTTATGATGTCGATTATGAGAAGAACTTTTTGAACATTGAAGAGACTATCCGTCTCGACATTTCAATTAAACTTGACATTGTCGAAAATCTACATATCGATGCATCTTTCTCTCCCAATGAGGTCAATACTTATAAAGCACTATTCTAGGAATTCAAAGATTTTTTTTCCTGGTCTTATGAATAAATGCCTGGTATCAATCCAAACATATTTGTGCATGAAATTAAAATGCATCTTAATGCTAAACCAGTTCGACAATGCCTTCACCCTTTTCATCCTAAGAAAGTTTCTTCTCTTAAATTTGAAGTTGAAAAAATTCTACGAGCTTGTTTCATCTACCCTATACCTTTAGCTGACTCAGTGTCTAATATTGTTCCTGTCATGAATAAACATGGAACAATATGTGTGTGTGTTGATTATCGGGACATCAATTGTGCTTGTTCGAAGGAAAACTATCCCATCTATTCATAGACCATATCATTGATGATTGTGTTGGCTGTGAGATATTTTCATTTATGGATGGCTTCTCTGGCTATAATCAAATCAACATGCTCTAGGCAGACAGAAATAAAACTACATTCATTTGTCATTGGGGAACATTTTCATATAGAAGAATCCATTTCGAATTAAAGAATGTTGGGGCTATGTTTCAGAGGGAAATGAATTATGCCTTCCACAACATCAAATATATTGTGAAACCTTATTTGGATGATTTTCCTGCTCATTCATGACATCAAGTTGATCACTCGATGAATATTAGGGCCATATTTTTATGATGTAGACATTATAACATTCAACTCAATCCACACAAATGTGTGTTTTTTGTAAGCTTCGATCGTCTTCTCAGTTTTGTTGTATCAAAACAAGGAATTCATATTGATCCCTTGAAATTTCTAGCGATCATTGATCTACATGCTCCTTCTTCCCTCCTTCAACTTCAATGACTCCAAGGGAAGGCTAACTTTCTTCGGAGGTTTGTTCCCAATTACGTCGAACTAACCAAAGGATTTACTCACTTGCTAAAGAAAGGGGTTCCCTTCCATTGGGATGACATTTCTCAAAAGGAGTTTGATGCCTTGAAATATGTACTGATTCAAGCATCCTTGTTATATCCCCCTGATTACCAACGTGATTATTTCCTGTACCTCACCACTACATGTGCTACGGATGCTATGGTATTGGTTCAAGAGGATGATGTAGGAACTGAACATACTATTTATTACTTGAGTAAGTATCTTAATGATACTGAAGTCAAGTACACCCATGTCAAGAAGTTAACTTTGGCGGTTGTTCAAGTTGTCCAGAGATTTCGACATTACATCCTACTCCAAAAAACTATGATTGTTTCAGATTGCAACCCCATGACATACATCTTATCACGACAATTATAGGGGGGGAATACTCAAAGTGGATTATCATCCTACAAGAGTTTTATTTGGAATTCATCAAATCCAAGTCGAAGAAATCCCTATTTTTTACTGAGCTAATGTGCGACCTCCCCAATTCTAAAATATAAACAACATCTAGTGATTCTATTCCATGTGAGCCATTATTTCTGATATCATCATCTAACTCGTGGTATGGAGACATTATCATATATCTCCATACCCAAAATTTTTGGTTTGATACCTCTCACTCTGACCATCGAAGTATCTGATATCAAGCTAAACATTATATTATAATTAATGAGACTCTCTATCGCCATGGTATTGATACGGTTTTTTGAAGGTGCCTCACCCATGAGGAGGTCAAGAAAGTCTTAAATGAATGCCATTCGGGGGCATGTGGCAGTCATTTGTCTGGATATACCACAGCATATAAGATCCTACGTGTTCGTTACTTTTGGCCCACCATATTTTGCGATTGTATCCTCGCTATCCAAAAGTGTCATGCATACCAGATTTATGATCGTAAGATCCCTGCTTCTCTCTCTCCTTTGCATCCTATTATCGTTGTTGGTCCTTTTGCAAAATGGTGCATTTATTTAATGACATGTAACCCTCACTCGGTAGGGGGGCATCGCCATATCATCTTAGCAGTTGATTATTTTACCAAGTGGGCTGAAGCGATGCCTACATATAACAATATCAGTGAAACAACTTCTCTTTTTTTCTTCAACCATGTCATTGCACAGTTTGTTGTTCTGAAAGTTGTAGTCATGGACCATGGGAAACAGTTTTTCAATCACATGATGTCCGAACTGACTACCAAGCTGGGACTTTCCCATGAAATTTCTACTCCCTATTACCCTCAGGAAAAAGGTAAAGTTGATGAAATTAATAAAGTTCTCAAAATGATGCTTCAATGTATGATAGGGATTCATAAATCAGACTGGAATATTATTTGTTATGAATCCTTGTGGGCATACAAAACCTTTGTTAGGACTGCTACTGAGACACCATTCCAGTTGGTTTATGATCTAGAAGCAATCCTTCTGATTGAATGTAAAATTCCATCCCTCAAACTTGTTTTTGAACTCCTCCCTGCCACTTCCACAAAAGAGGAACGTCTCTTACATTTGACACGCTTAGATGAAACCCGACGTGATGTCATGATGGATAATGAAGCCCATAAGAAACATATCAAGGCGCAATGTGACAACAGTGTCAAGCCTCACATCTTCTCAGAAGGAGACCTTTTTTTGTTATATGATCAAGAGTCTGATAAATTAGGATTGTGGAAGTTTGATTCAATGTGGTTGGATCCATATGTTGTCAAACATGTTCTTGCTAAAGGGCCTTTGAGCTAGTTGATTTTGATGGAGTTCCCTTGGCACAACCTAGGAATGGGATGTACCTTAAGAAATACTATGCTTGAGTTTTTGCGTAGTGCATTGTGTACATATTGTATATAGGTGTGATTGAGTGTGTTTACAATGTGGTCCCTTCAGATTTTCTTAGGTTTTTGTTAATCATGTTTACATTTGGTTTATAGATATCGGCACCCCTCGAACCATACATTGGTTATAATGATGGTACTTCCAGTTGTAGTACTCGAAACCTCTCATCCACAAATTGGGCTATATATGCTACAAATGGCGAGTTATTGAGTTTGCAAGGCATATGTATCAGCCACTCTACAAATAACATCGTTGAGTATAGTATAGTGATCAAATTTTTATTTGATTCTATTTCCCATGGTATGCATCGTATAGTTATCAAACTTGACTTGCAACTTGTAATACTACAATTGACTAATGTTTATTCAATTAGAAGTCCAACTATGTTTCACATGTTCATGAGGGTTTGCCTTCTAGAAATATATTTTGATTTCATATAGTATCAACATATTTCTAGAAATCTAAATACATTGATAGATGCATTTGTTAATCATGTTTTAGATAGACATTGTGACACATATAAATTAATTCAATACACATCACATCACATTGAAAGAAATAATAGAACCATAAGAAACACTGAAGATATATATATATATATATATATATATATATATATATCAAAGTTTTGGTTTTACAAAATTTGTGCCTGAGACACATGTGGCCACATGGCCTAAAATATACATGCAGTCAAAATATGGCTATAAGCCTCCTAGTAGACTAATCATAGTGCTCATGGTAGCATGCCACTACGTGAGATATTTTGCATAGTAGCCGACTGATACGAACAAAGCGGCCAATAGTATGTCTCTGCAATCTCATAGGGAGCTCATTGACCCTAGTCTCAACTATGCCATGGGTCAACCCCTCCATATGATGTTGAACCTCTGCTAGGGTCTTGGCTACAATGAGATCCCATAGTACCTCTCATCTTGCTGCAATAACCTGTATTGTTGTTGGTGCCTGTTGCGGGTCTCTTGCACAATGAAGATAAGAAGAGCCCATTGGTCAAATGGATCCAATATTTGCATGTGTACAATCCAGTTGTTTAGTTTCAGATACATCAAAAATAAAAAATAAAATTGTAAAACTTAAAAATACAAAAATTGTCAAAATGTTTTACCTATGGCACCTTGTCATTTGCCATTAGGAAGCACGAGCTTTAGGTCTCTAAGAAAATCCATCCCTACATATGGATAGTCTTTGATCATAATGAGATGCATGCACAACCAATTGAAGAATACAGGTGTGAATCTCATTGATGATGGACCTGCATGTCTAGACATGAGATCCACCCATCTCCTCATCCATGGGACTCTCGAATATGCGGGCTCGAGCACGATATGATATGGCCTAAGCAATGGAATATGATCTAAAGAAAAAGAAATCAAAATTGGACCATAGCCAAAAATATTTAACTAGCCATCTTTTGCTTTAGTTAGCTACTCCTTCATGTTTACTAGTACCCCTTCACTCTAGTTGAATACTTTTGGCTCTAGACATTCTAAAGCATACTACATATGTGACTTATTTTCAACATGAAGAGATGCACTACCGGACAATCTAACAATAATGAACAGGATCATTCTTAAATGCAAACAAAGTACATCCTTTATATCGATTTTCCCATCCTTAGTTGGTTGGGATCTTGGTCGACAATATGCACTGACATAATCTTTGACTGTCTCTCCACCACTCCTTGAAACAAAAAAATAGATAAGCGCACCTTACCTTGATAGATCAGTCAAGAAATATATATCCTCCACCTATATTTCCAGTGTATGTGCACCAATTTTGAAGGCTTTCACTTGAACATTGCATGCATGGACAAGATACCTCAATAATTGTATTTTCTGCCTCATACCAGGAAGCCAGAAGAATTTTAAGAGTCCATCCTGGATTGTGGAAGGATCATTAGCTGCAGCCAAATCTTGTTCCCCGTGTTCTATTTCCCTCCTTATCCATGCCATTTTGTTCCAATAGACACCTAAAACATCATAAGGAGGATCATTAGGATGAATTTCATGTAAAAAACCAAAGAAATTTTGAGGCAAAGAAACAAAACAAAGTTGAGGATTGCGCCCAACGCACCCTCCTAAGGGCAAAAAGTGTGTTGTAGTGCTACCCCGAGTGTATTTCTCTCTTGATTAATGCACCTTTAAACCTTATAGGGGTGCATTGGACCTAGGGTGAGGAATTAGAGCCCTAAGGCCCTCAAAAGCGTGAAAAATGTGCATGAAATCACAAAGTGGAACCATGAAAGGAAAGATAAAGGTTCTAGCTCCTACCTAGAAGTGATGGCGCTTGAAATGATCCACTGGATTGGTCACAATCAACTACAAAATATTGGGGGAAAAAACACTCAGAACTCACTCTCCAAGAGGTAAATGTGAAATGGTAAAAATTAGTTACCTTTTGCCTATTTTATGGTCATTTTCATCATTAATTTATTAGTGTTTGACCTAAATATGACTCAGTTTTATCATGAAAAAGGTATTTTTATTTTTTTGGTGGTGTTTTGAGTAGGATGACATCCGTTTTAATGGATTTGACGATGTTTGAATTGAAACAGGTCATTTTGATCAAGGAGCATACTTTTATCACTTTTTCAGGCTCTATAAACCTGTGAAAAGGAACACCCTGGAGTCCTCTTTCAACTCTTTTCAGACGCCCTAAACATGAAAATATTATTGAGCACTTGTCTTTTCAAAATTGTTAAAATGAAAAGACGTCTACCTAGTATAAGTTTAACCCTTTTCCAGACTAAGTTAGACTATATACGAAAAAGGAATACCTTTGTTGAACATGGCTAAGAGGTTCTCCTTAGTATTGTTTTCTACCTTTTTGGATTCAAGAGATTATCTACGAAAATTAACCTTTAGATTTTTCTTTTTCGCTTCTTTTTCAAACTTTCTAAATATGAAAAACATGTTGAATTAGACCTTCAATGGACTCATAAAAACATCAAACAACGATGGAATTGTCGAATATGACGGGACCGAACCACTCCTTCTCAAGGTTCGTTAAACATACTTGGAGGGATTCATCCGAAGGATGAAATTACAAATCAAGCATGTGTTATCCTCCTCAATATTGTTAAAAAATAAATAGGTACTAACAAGCAATGGTTGGGGAAATTGGAAAAATGGGGTATTCTACCTATTATTGCAGTGAATCTCTCTTGAAAACGACACTCTTACACTTCATCTCTGTGGCTATTGGGTTGGGAAATATTTTTGTGTTTTGGTACATCAAACCATTTCACAACCTCTATTTTCGGTTTTGGTTCAATGTTGTCAACTCCATTCAGTGTCATTGATGTGTACAATAGAATTCATTCAATTAATATCTTCTATGACACTCTTAAGCCTTCATTCCATGTTTGTAGTTCTTGAACCAGTTCCACTTTGATGTCATTCTGTCTTGAATCATGATACCTGCTTTGTGTCGTTGATGGGGAATACATGCGGGCCCTCTTGTGGTGGGTCACTTCTTGTCGACGTTAGCTCATTATCTAGGAAGTTGACATAGAAACTCTTCCTCCATTACCTTGGGGCTTGCATAAATCAACGGAAAGTTTCCTCGCTCTTGGCGACAATTTTTCATCATTGGCCTTCAACCAATATATTGTGTGTGGTGTTTGACTTCAACTCATTCATTCATGCCATAAGGATTATACTACAGTACCTTGAGATCCATTAACATCATCGGTGGTTTCTCTTGTGTCTGCTACCGACTTACATCATTAGCCACTAATCAGATGGTGTATGCCATGTTTGACTTCAACTCCTTTATTCGCATGGCTAGACTCATACGTTGGATGATCGAGTGAACAGGATAGAAGACCCTGGATCTAGTTTCATCCATTTGGAATTTGATTTCTAGATTAATGCAAAATTACAAAGCATGATGGCTATGATCATACAAACATACATCTAATCATCAATCCACCCTATGTCATCAATGGACATGTCTTCTTGATCATTGTACATGTAATGTTAGCTTATGTGTTGAGCATGGGTATGCCTCCCTCAAAAAAGATATCATGATGAAAATGTGTTGTAACAGATGTTGACCCAACCAATTGTTCTTGATTTGAACTTGTCACAAGGTAAATCACTTCAGTCATCAGTTTCCATTTTTGACTTTGCGCTTTAGGGGGGAATCTATTATAGGTCATTTTGTCACATCTGGTCAATAGGCCTACCAACTGGATCAATCAACATCCATGAACACCTTGTCATCATCCCTACACAAAGACCTTGTGAAAATTTGGAGATCCAAATCCCTACTGCAACAATCTGATGTTATTTCTCCTACTTCCTAATTCTCTTACAAGTTATTTACAGTGTTACACAATAAACATAGAAATAAATACAACTAAAGCCTACACAACATAAATAATATGTGGAAACAAGAACTGCGCAAGAAGAAATAACACACACAAGTGACACCAATGTTTTTAGACAAATGTCCTCGGAAAAACCCAATACAAGAAAACCGGTGCTACAACTGATGGTTTGTATTATTATGCAATAGTTTCTGAATACAATCTTTGGATCTCTTACTAGCTATTTGATACAGAGAATCTGAGAAATTAGTGAGAAATACCTCACACTATCAGTGGCGAACTGACACTGATCCAGGCCCTGGATGGTTGGCCCCACGCTGGCCTCTCTGGGGTCTACATCACCACTTCCATGGATCTTCTGTTGTCTGGAACTTTGTTCCTCTAGCCCTCCGGTCTCACACCCTAGCTTCTGGTTCTAGAACTCGACTTCCCAGTTGAATCTTAGACTCCCTCTAAAGCTCTGTGTTGCCTCTATGTGTCACTGCGCTGCCTCTTTTGGATCTCTCTATCCCTTCTCTACAATGTATCCCCAGATCAGGAAACTCTCCAACCGGAAAAATATCCCTTCCGCTCACTGCAAGAAATCTCCTCGGTGATTTCTCTAGCAACTGTTGTGCTGCTCTCTCGAGAAAATTGATCTTTGATCTCTCACTTGATGTGTTTTCCAAATTCTCATCAAGCCTCTTCTTATAATCCTCTCGTTGATCAATCAACGACCAAGATTAGATTCTAATCAATGGCTCAAATAATGTTTACTTGATCCTCGTCTTCTTCTAGAAGTTTCAACCCCCGTTTAATTAATACCCTTTAATTATTTTAATTTCCTAAGTTTAGACTTAGGCATCTATTAAAAATAATTAATTATTTTAATAAAACTGTCTCCGGGTGAAATTTACCAAAACTGTTTCTGGGTATTTTGGAATACATGCGTCCTAGCCTTCCTGCAAATTTTGAGGCTTAGAGCACATCTAGTGCTACCATAAATCAAGATTCCCTCTTAGCGAGGAATGTGCTCTATTAATGCAACATGTCGAAGCATCACCTTGACTTTGTAACATCTCCCTCTATGATGATGATGTCTCACGCAGGAGATTGATCAAAATAAGGTGGTAATCTTGAAAATAGCTATTGGTTACTTTATAACCAATCAGATGCGTTCAAGTAGATTTTGTACCTGGCTTACTTTATTCTGAGGGTCCCACTTTTTCCTTAAACACATCAGTCCCACACTGACTTTCCCTTTTTAAATAGGCACTTGCTCACACTATTGATCTCCTCTCTCCAGATCTAACAGTCATCACTCACCCCGATCACTAACTAGCCCGTTATTTTTCTATCGTCGATCTGTCTGTCCGGTACAACGGTCATCACATGATTTCGCGTGGATTTAAGCATGATATTTATACTTCGGAGGCATGCAAAAAAGAATTTTTTCTCTCTCCTCCAGTTGCGACGTGTCAAGTGCTCAAGCTAACTGCGCGGACTTGGAATATTACCGCTTACCACTTGAAAGGCACGTGATATATCGTTTCCCGCTTTTCCAATACAACCCATGTGTATTAAATCAACCTTTAATAAAGCGCTTAATAAATGTTTAGTGCTTAATTCCAAGATTACTCATTAATACTAAATGACCACGATTAATGAGAAACACATAAACGCTGAGATTTACAAGTAAAGCATGAAAATAAAGGATATACCCGATTAAGTTTCAGAACGCAGATACACAGATGTAAACGAGATTCTGCACCAAGATTAACACATAGTTGCACACTGAATCAATTTATTCAATATAATAGAAGTTACAGAGTCTTGGCCCTCTCGACTCAATTACAACAATTTATTTGACCTCTGTCTCAATCTCAAAACCCTCTCTATCACTCAAACTCTCGCTTCTCACTCAATTCTCGATCATCCCAGGCAATTTTTTTTTCCCATTACATTTTCTCCTCTTTTATGAGTCAAATCCTATTCTAACAGCACTAACAACTTAATCACTATTTTAATCAATTTAACAATCAAATATCTATTCTTAAGCTCTGTTACACACCTATGCTAACGACTTATCCCTTAGTCTAAAATAATATGATTTTCTAATTATTACAATAATGAAGTAAAGATCATTTTTGAGAGATCCAACCTTCTCTACCAAAACTGACTTTTGACCATTCAGGTCAATGATATTTAACTCATTTATCCACAACATGTGAACAAACAATCACATTGTTGGCTAAGTCCAGATGCTCCTGCATCAGACTCCTAGGGAAGAAAAGAATCGTTCCTCAGAATTTCAGGGTTTATTCCATACTTCTGCAACTTTGCTGTTGTCAACCAACTAGCATCCTCCACTGGCAATCCTTTCCATTTGACTAGATATTGAAAATAAAGTTGTCCTCTGGTTCTTTTGGATACTCTTTTCTACAAAACAACTTCCACCTCTTTCTTAACTGTCTTTGGAATTTGTTCTTCCCAGTTCAAAGTTTGAACTTCATCTTCTGTAGTTTCCTTCTGTAGCTCTGTCCCTGTCTCTTTGTATGGATATAAATATGCAACATTGAAGATAGGTGATATTCCAATTCCTTTTCGCAATTCAATTTCATAAGAATTAGTTGAAAACTTTCTTACAATTCTACATGGTCCTATCTTTTCCATTTTTAGTTTATTGTAAGTCTTAGCAAGAAATATTTCTTTTCTCAAATACACCATAACTAAATCTCCCACTTGGAATTATTTCTTTCTTCTTTTCATATAAGCTCTCTGTTTTTATTTGCCACTGCTTTCCTGCAATTTTCCTTTGACATCTTCTTGTAGTCTTTGCATCTACTTTGCAAACTCTTTAGCTTTTGCATTTCTTGTCTCCTGTTTACCCAAATTTCTGAGCTCATACACACCTCTTGGATTCATCCCAAAAACAATCTGAAATGGACTCATTCCAGTACTTCAATTTGGATTGTCATTATAAACAAACTTAGCCTGAGCTAGTGCTAAATCCCACTGCTTAGGATTTTGATACACTAAATTTCTCAATATGTTCCCCAAGCTTCTGTTTACCACTTCGGTCTGTCCATCTGTTTGAGGATGGTATGTTGAAATGAAATTGAGGTTAGCAGCTAGTTTCTTCCAAGGAGTTCTCCAAAAATGCCCTACAAACTTTATATCTCTATCAGACGCAATACTTACAGGCAATCCATGTACTCTTACAATTTATGAAAAAAAATAGATTAGCAATATGTGTTGCATCACTAGTCTTCTTACATGCAATGAAATGTGCCATCTTGGAAAATCTATCTACCACAACATAAATGGAATCATTTCCCCTTTGAGTTTTAGGTAACCCCAAAGCAAAATCCATGCTAACTACATCCCATGGTCGGTATGGTATTGGCAATGGCTAGTATAATCCTGTATTTTGGCTTCTCCCTTTAGCACGCTGACATATCCTGCACTTCTCAACAAATCTCTTAACATCAGTCTGAATCTTTGGCCAATAGTAAAAAACATTTACCTGAGCAAAGGTTTTGTCTTGTCCAAAGTGACTAGATAATCCTCTATTGTGTTTCTCCTTTATTATGTTTTCCCTCATAGAACATTTGGGAATGCACAACTTGTTGTTTTTAAACAATAAACCTCCTTGGATTAGATAATCTAACCACTGACTTCGGTTATGAACTATTGTATTTTGTACTGCCGCGTAAATATCTTTGAAATATGCTTCATCTTTATACATTTTGACCATTTCTTCAAATCCTACAACACCAACTTTTAATTCTGCACAATGAAATTTACCCTACTTAAAGCATCAACAATTTTTTTCAACTTACCACTTGTGTTTTTTATCACAAAAGTAAAGCTCTGCAAAA
Source organism: Pinus tabuliformis (assembly GCA_031772625.1). Taxonomy (NCBI): domain Eukaryota; kingdom Viridiplantae; phylum Streptophyta; class Pinopsida; order Pinales; family Pinaceae; genus Pinus; species Pinus tabuliformis. Next base: position 826,640,872 of record CM062813.1, read on the forward strand.
ACTCTACCCACTTGGCATGTTTCTGGTTCATTTTTCGCTGGTTGTTTATGAATTGTAATGCATGATTGTCAGAATACAATATAAACTCATTTGGTAGCAAATAATGTCTCCATTTTTTTAAGGCTTGTACAATAGCATAAAATTATTTATCATAAGAAGAATACTTCTTCTTAGCTTCATTTAATTTCTCACTAAAGTATGCTATTGGTCTCTGTTCCTCACTCAAAACTGCTCCAATTGCAACTCCACTAGCATCTATTTCAACTTGAAATGCTTTTTTAAAATCAGGTAAAGATAAAACTGGTTTCTCTGTGATTTTCCTCTTCATCAACTTAAAATTCCTATCTGCTGCTTCTGTCCACTTGAATGGCTGATTAGTCTCCTTGATTGTTTCAAGAATTGGTGCACAAATCTGATTAAAACCTCTGATAAATTTCCTATAAAAACTTGGAAAACCATGAAAACTTGTTACCTCAAATATATTCTTTGGAATAGGCCAGTTCCAAATTGCTTAGAATTTCTCTAGATCCATTTTCAACCCCAAGTAAATTAATTCTTCTTTCATGAAACTACATTTCTTCAGATTTATCAGTAGTTTCTCTTTTTGCAGAGTTCTTAAAACCAACTTAAGATGCTCTAGATGTTCTTCTTTACTTCTACTAAAAACTAGAATATCATCAAGATAAACAATAACAAACTTTCCTATATTCCTTCAAGACTTCATTCATTGGTCTCATGAATGTGCTAGGTGCATTAGTGAGTCAAAAAGGCATCACTAACCACTCGTACAATCCACTGTTTGTTTTAAATGTAGTCTTCCTTTCATCTCCTTCTCTAATTCTTATCTGATGATATCCACTCTTCAGATCTATTTTAGTAAAATACTTTGACCCACTCAAACAATCCATCAAATCATCCATGCGTGGTAAAGGAAACCTATACCTGATAGTGATCTTGTTTATGGCTCTGGAATCTATACACATACACCATTCACCTCCTTTCTTTGGACTGAGTACTGTTGGTACAACACATGGACTAAGAATCTCTCTGATTAGTCCCTTATCCATCAGTTCTTGCACTTGTTTTCCAACTTCTGCATTCCCTTGAGGAGTTAATCTGTATGCTGCTTTGTTTGGCAAACTTGCTCCTGGTATTAGGTCAATATGATGACTAATACTCCTGATTGGTGGCAATGCATTTGGCAACTCATCCACAATAATATCAGCAAAATCATTCAACAGAGTTTTGATTTCTTCAGGTAAATCATCCAAGTTTCTGGAAGTCAAAATTACCTTAGGTATTCCTATGACAAAAAAATTCATTTCTTCACCTTTTTCAACCTCTTGCAACAACTCCTTTCCACTCATCATCATAACACTATTTCCAGGTGCTCCTTTGTCAGCTTCATCCTTCAATGGCAGCAGTGTATTTTTATTTCCATCCTTCTCCATAGTATAAGTATTTCTCCTCCCATCATGAATAGCTTTCAGATCAAACTGCCAAGGTCTTCCCAACAATACATGGCATACATCCATTGGCATTACATCACACAATATCAGATATTTATAAGTACCAATCTGTATCTCTACCTTGCATTGTTCTATCACAATAATATGATGTCCTTTCTGCAACCATGACACTTTGTAAGGAGTAGGGTGTATTGTCTTCACTAATCCTAGCTTGTCCACCATCTTTGTAGAAAAAGGGTTATCAGTGCTTCTACTCTCAATTATCACTTTACAACATTTACCTTTGGATTTGCATGTAGTTCTGAATAAACTCTTCCTCTGAGCTAGTTCTCTAGTCCCTTTCTTTTCCTTAAGTAATACCCTTTTCAACAACAGGGATTCTCCTACTTTAGGGGATTCTTCCTTTTCTGTAATTTGAGTTGTTTCTTCCCTTGTCTCAGCCACATTCACATTCCTATGAATTGTTGTTATATTATGAGGACAATCCCATGATCCATGTCCCCATTCTCCACATGTGTAACACTGAATATCTCTTCCTCGACCTCTTCCTCTGGTTGCAAATCTTCCTCTATTAAAATCTCCCCTCTATGGTGGTCTACTACTTGAACTTCTTGCTCCACTCTGATGTTGTTGAAACCTTGGTCTAGTAGTTCCTCTACCTCTTACTGAACTTTTCCCTCTATTCCTCTGATTTTGTTTCCTCAACATCTTCTCTTCTGCCTTCAAACCTGCTTGATAGGCATCTTCAATGGTCTTTAGACTCAGCAAGCTAATCTCATCCTATATTTCATATCTTAAGCCATTGATATATTTGGCTACTTTCTCCATGTCATCCTCTACATGTCCTGCTCTAATACTCAATCTATAAAACTCTTTTGTATATTCTTTAATAGACATTCCTTTTTTCCTTCAATTCTACAACTGTTTGAAAATATTTAACTGATAATCTTTTGGCATAAATTTAACTTTCATTTTACTCACCATTTTGTCCCATTTCTTGATCTTGGACTTTCCTTTTCTTGTTCTGGATGTTTGTAGTTCATCCCACCAAATAGCAGCATGACCCTTCAATCTGGTAACTGCAAATTTCACCTTCTTTTTGTCATCAACCTCCTCATAGTCAAAATATTTGTCTAATGAACTGATCTAATCCATCAGCTCTTCTGCATTGAGACTCCCTTCATACACAGGAATTTCCACCTTTGGTTTTCCACCTACTTTAACCAACATCTTGGTAACTTTGGTAGTTTCATTTTCCTCCTCTTCTTCTTCCTCGGAAGATTCGTCTACAACACTGGTAACTCCTTCATCATGTGTTCTCCTCTGAGCAGTCTCCATTGTGTCCATCCTTGTACGCAAACTTTGGATCTGCTCTAGCAGAACTGCATTTTCTTAAGGTCTTCCTCGACCTATGCCAGCTCCCCTCCTCGGTGACATGTTTACTGCAGTCAAACTCAATATCTGGGCTCTGATACCAAAATGACGTAGGAGGTTGATCAAAATAAGGTTGTAGTCTTGAAAATAGACTATTGGTTACTTTATAACCAATCAGATGCGTTCAAGCAGATTCTGTATGTGGCTTACCTTATCTTGAGGGTCCCACTTTTTCCCTAAACACGTCGGTCCCACGCTGACTTTCACTTTTTAAACAGGTGCTTACTCACACCGTTGATCACCTCTCTCCATATCTAACGGTCATCGCTCACCCCGATCACTAACTAGCCTATTCTTTTTCTACTGTCAATCTATCTGTCTGATCCAATAGTTGTCACATGATTTCACGTGGATTTAAGCACGATCATTATTACTTTGGAGGCAAGCGAAAAAGTGGTTTTTCTCTCTCCTCCGGTTGCGATGTGTCAAGTGCTCAAGCTAATCGCGGGGACTCGGAATATTACTGCTTACCACTTGAAAGGCATGCGATATACCGTTTCCCGCTTTTCCAATACAACCCACGTGTATTAAATCAAACTTTAATAAAGCGCTTAACTCCAAGATTACTTATTAATACTAAATGACTGCAATTAATGAGAAACACATAAATGCTGAGATTTACAAGTAAAGCATGAAAACAAAAGAAATACCCAGTTAAGTTTTAGAACATAGATATACAAATGTAAATGAGATTCTGCACCAGGATTAACACACAGTTGCACACTGAATCAATTTATTCAATATAATAGAAGTTACAGAGTCTTGGCCCTCTCGGCTCAGTTACAACAATTTATTTGACCTATGTCTCAATCTCAAAACCCTCTCTATCATTCAAACTCTCGCTTCTCACTCAATTCTCAATCATCCCAAGCAATTTATTTTTTTCCATTACATTTTCTCCTCTTTTATGAGTCAAATCCTATTCTAACAGCACTAACAACTCGATCGCTATTTTAATCAATCTAACAATCAAATCTCTATTCTTAAGCTCTGTTACACATCTATGATAACAACTTATCCCTTAGTCTAAAATAATACAATTTTATAATTATTACAATAATGAAGTAAAGATCATTTTCGAGAGATCCAGCCTTCTCTACCAAAACTAACTTTTGACCACCCAGGTCAATGATATTTAACTCATTTAGCCACAACATGTGAACAAGCAATCACATTGCTGGCTAAGTCCAGATGCTCTTGCATCAATTTCTGACATCACTACCCACCAACTATTATGCAAATGTTGCATTCATGGTGTTGTTGACTCTGCATGTTGCTGCAAACTAAATTTGCATTGTAACTCTACTCCAACTGCTGTTGTTTCCTTTTGCAACAATTGCAACGGAAAAACATCCAAAATACTAAACCAACTATGATCAGTATGATGCATCTGTCGTCCGAGTTCTGACTACTGCTAGCCTCTGCACTATCACTGAAGTCTCTACGTTGTTGCTGACTCTGCTTTGTGCCATATGCATTGCTGCCAACACTAGCTCTGTGCTGCTCAGTATCTGACTGCTATTATCCACTACATATGTCACTTTGGAACCTAACTACACCACCTGACATTGGTCCATCCTACTACTGTTGACTATGGGCTCCCATAGAAAGGTCTTGATCCAGGAGGTGGACTCCTTAAGGATCCTGCCCATTTGTAGTTCTTTCGAAATACAATACTAGATCACCCCACCTCTCCCCTGGAGGTATCTTGGCAATCATGGAAAACTCCTCCCCCTTGATCTTTGTGGTTGTAGCCTGCGGATCATGTTTTTTGTCCTTTTCCTTCTTCTTGAGAGGACACTATGTTGCGTAGTGACCAAATCACCACATGTGAAATGTTTGATCCTTGATACGTCCTTCTTCTGCCTCCATTGCTCCTGTTTACCCTTTGATGTAAGGGCTGCATTCTACTCCTCCTCCTCGGGCTTCATCCCACTACTACTACTGCCATCAAGTTTGTACTTGACGAAGTCTCGCCTCATCTCTTCCTATTGAAGAGCAACCCACATCCCTTCCCAATCTGGCAAATTCTCTCTACCCAGGATACTCTGGACAAATACTTGTCATTCTTCTAAGACTGAATTTAGGGCCAACCTCACCATCTCCGTAGGCTGAGGTGATGACCTTACATCTGCCAACTGATCTCGGAATTCCTAAAGTTTCAATAGGAACAGATCAATGTGTTCCCCCTTTTTCATCCTCGTGGATCTCATTATCCTCCAAGTACATCTTCTATTGCTAAGAAGATCCTTGATACAACGTAGCCAAGGCATCCCACATCTCTTTGGATATCCCTTTTCCAGTAATGTGACAACAACATGATCCCTAACTTCGTCGAGGATCAACCTCCTGGCCTTCGCCATCTTAGTCGTGTACTTCTTGAGTAGATCTGCATTAATGGGTTCAGTTACCACACTATCTACATAGGATTTGAGATCATGCTCATCTAGAAGGTAGGAGATCCTAGCCTTCCAGATAACATAGTTGGATGCTTCATCCAATTGATCTTGATTTCTTAGCCCATTAGCTTCCATCTTTGCCAACAAAAAAGTCTAACTTCTCCCTCTCTCCTCTGTGTAGTTGTTAGGTTGGCCTACACACTCCCTGCTGGAGTTAGTAGATCTGCTCCTCACTACTGCTACTCAACAACTAAGAAATAGATTTCCTTGGCTCAGAATTCACTGAGGAAGAAATTCCCTCAAAAGGTGTCTTCTTCCTTCTTTTGACGTTTTTCTGCCCCAGCAACTGCTACGGAAAACCGCGTCCCACTTGAAGACTGCTCTACGTTGAATCTGTTGCTACGCTGCTCCCTCTACCAATGAAAAATCATGAACTGGAAATCTTACCTCTCTGTTAACTCACTCAAAGAGAGATTTTCCTCGAGAATCTTGCCCTCCTGGCCTGGACTACGCAATCCCTACGGGGATTCGATCTACTTCCTACGCATCACTTTGATCTCCCTCCTTCTCTTAAATTTTGGGCTCTTCCAATCTACTCTCTTTCTTCACCTGTGCTCTAATACCATGTGAAAATTTGGAGACCCAAATCCCTACTACAGCAATCTGATGTTATTTCTCCTACTTGCTAATTCTCTCACAATTTATTTACAGTATTACACTGTAAATAGCGAAGTAAATACAAATGCAACCTTCACTAATAAAATTATATGTGGAAACAAGAACTGAGCAAGAAGAAATAACACACACACACACAAGTGACGCTATTGTTTTTGGACAAATGTCCCTGGAAAAACCCAATGCGGGAAAACCAGTGCAACAAGTCAGGGTTTGTCTTATTATGCAATAGTTTCTTAATACAATATTTGGATGTCTTACTGGCTATCCAATACAAAGAATCTTACCAGCATAGAAATTAGTGAGAAATACCTCACACTATCACTGGAGAACTGAAATTGATCCAGGCCCTGGATGGTTATCCCCATGCTAGCTCTGCGTAGCCTCTGCATCAGCCTACACAGATCTATGCCCACCTCTCTAAGGTCCACATCACCTCTTCCATGGATCTTCTATTGTCTGGAACTTCGTTCCTTTGGTCATCCGGTCTCACACCCCGGCTTCTGGCTCTGGAACTAGACTTCCCACCTGAATCTTGGACTCCCTCTGAAGCTCTACATTGCCTCTACGTGGCACTGTGCTGCCTCTTCTGGATCTCTCTCTTCCTTCTCTGCAATGTTTCCCTAGATCAAGAAACTCTCCAACTGGAAAACTATCCCTACCCCTCACTACAAGAAATCTCCTCGATGATTTCTCCGATAGTTGTTGCATTACTTCATAAAATCGCTCTTTGATCTCTCAATCGATGTGTTTTCCAAATGCCCATCAAGCCTCTTCTTATAATCCTCTCGTTTATCAATAAACAACCAAGATTAGATTCTAATCAATGGCTCATAACATTTTGACTTGATCCTCGTCTTCTCCTAGAAGTTTCACCCCCAGTTTAATTAATACCCTTTAATTATTTTAATTTCCTAAGTTTAGACTTAGGCATCCATTAAAAGTAATTAATTATTTTAATAAAACTGTCTCCGGGTGGAATTTCCCAAAATGATTTCTCGATATTCTAGAATACATTTTCCCTAGCCTCCCAGCAAATTTTGAGGCTTAGATTAGATCCGATGCTACCAAAAATCACCAGACTTAAGAATGACTCTCTCAAATATCCGAGTTTCTAAAAATGACTTTAGGATTTGGGACTTGCATTCAGTAGCAGGTTTCTTATTTTTGCACCTACTCTAATCAGAGCAGGTTGTTCCTTGTTGGGGGTTATTGACTAGAAATTCAGGAAAAATAAAAATAATCTCGAAGCTTCCTCTTATAGAAGCCTCCAAGAGTTGTCCCAACCATTTACCTTGGATAAGAACTTCAAATCCTATCTCACCCTACCTTGTAGATTTCACCTCTTATGCCTTGAGCTCATCCTCCCATCAAGAGTAGATCTCAAGCCTAGATTGGTAAATGGATAAGAATTCCTAAACTACCATCTTCTCTTATATATTTACTACCATCCACAAGTTAGAGGTTGGATTTTGGATATTAATCATACCCATATGCTGCTGCTTTGATCATTAGAGAGTTATCATTCTCATGCATTAGGGTGACCTTGAGGTGTGCACTATGGCAAGGAAGGACAAGTCAACTTGGGGAGATCTCTACAACATAAACTTCCACTTTTGGTTTTAAAATCTCTCCCTTTCATATTAATATAAAGAGTATACAATCTTCCTATATGTGTTATGTTATGTTTACATTCATATATTTCAATGCTATGTTGATCCATTGAATAAAGTGATTGGATAATGCTACATAGATTTCATAGATCTTTGGCTTGTGTTGTTTATTTCTGCAGGTTCTAATTATAACGATCAAAGCTACAGTTGGAGATTACAAGCCAAGAGGATAGAATAGCTTGTGACAAATCACAAGCATCTTTCCATTCTCCAATTTCTCAAAGGAGAAATTCATAGTATTTGATTTCTGTTGTTTTAGACTAAGCCACTAGATCTAAGGAAGATACTTCTGTGCACAGTTGTAGATTCCGAATAAAAACAATAAAATGTTTTTCTCTTTTATACTTATCTTTCTAGGTCTTTTGTATTAGCTTCTGAAAGCACCAAGCTATGAAGGAAGATCTATTTGATTGTGGCCTATTTAGGAGTCTGCCTCTGTAGTTCCAAGCATCAATTTAAGGACTCAGATCACTTTCTAGAAGTAACATATTTTATTAAAGATTGTTCGTATTTATACATGCTAGAAATTTCTATTAGAGCCATTGAAAAATTGTAATAATGCTCGGCCTACCATCTGACTCTTTTAAGGTCATGTCGTTATCAAACAAAATATGAAGAAGTGTTTGCAAAAGCTACAGTGCATGCAAATTCATTGCATACCTACTCTTGATGAGGCGTGTGGGCTAGTCTTTGATCCTTTGAGCAGGGGCATACCTTCTAAGCATAGTGGTGTGTTATCTCAAGACCTAGAATTACTCATAAGTGTATAAGCTCTACAGTTTGACAGTATTATGCCCTACTATCTCAAGTCTTACATCTTTTTTTAGTTTTAGGTCTGAATATTGTAAAGAGAACAAATTCTAGAAGCAATTTCATGTGCGTTATTACATCAAAAAGATCTATATTTTCTTCGGCCAATCGGGAGTGTTTGCAAGATATTGGAGTATATATATAAGATCAATGATTATGGCATATCATTTTGAAGCATGTGTTCCATGGAGGTTCAAAAATTCATAATATAAGTGACAACTCACTATGCAAATCTCTGCATCATAATTGACAATCTTTAAGGAATAAACTTTTGTTATTTTGAAGGATCTAGGGTTAGTTTTCAAGCCCCATCTCTTTGCATACATGCCATTCATTTGTTGTTTTGAGGCACATTTCATTGAGGTATTGGATCTGAAATATATATTATTGTTTATAGATGTGCATATCTGAAACCAACTTCATTCAAGAAGCATCAAAATAGTGAAATTATAAACTTCACATGGTAGCTAGAGCATTTGATATCATCCATCAAACAATCCATGCAATCATTTGGATTAGAAATATGAAGGTGAATCCCGAAACATGGATTTACACTCTTGATCAAATACACAAAGATAATTTTGTGTGGACGCTAATATTGGGATGTGTATAAATACTTCATCACCAATATGATTGTTGCAACCTATTGTCATGTTCTCTGCCACAAGTGTTTTTCAAAGGAACATATATTGGGTATATTATGTAGTGAAATTTATATTATGAGAGTGGTGGGCCCTTGTGGTAACATCAAACCTTATTTTACTTTTGTTTTAAAAAGGGTTATTTTGTCGCATAGTCAACAAATGTGGGTGGTCATTTAAAGAATGACTTAAAGAATAAAATTGTAGAACATATATGGTCATATGGAGCTATTTTGATTAAGATGGGAAATATGTAGAATTCAAAGTTTATTACATGGTTTAACATGATCTTTTAGAGTATTATATATCCAAATTAAGAACCGGGAAAAAACATTAAGATCAGAAGCATTTGCAGTAGTTGATGATGTTGGTATAAGCGGATAGGGTTTTGCTACAACATATTGTTTCAACATCCCATGATCCTAATGGCCCAAAATGACAATTCGACATTATAATGGAGACCACCCAGTCGGGAACTTAAATTAGCTCCTTTTCCATTTGGAATGGTGATTCCGACTGGTTCAATTATGTCCAGTTATCTCTCTCTATATCTATGTTTACTTAAAGTATTTCTTTAACTCGCCAACAAATAAAGAGCAGTAAGATTATCCTTCCTACTGTGCAAGGGAAAGGAAGCAAATCCTTAGGCTAATTTAAGGCTTAGCCATAACCACAACTATGGATTTTCCTCTTTTAGAAGAGGACTTCTAGAATGTAAGAAATAATATAAATGCAGATTTACTCTATAATGCAAGCAAAAGGAAAAGTATGCTAAGCCTATCTTTATGGAAAGAAGGATTAGCCCTTCTTTCTACCAAGAGTAATATATTAACATAATTGGGATTTTAACATGACTAGCTTAATATGAATATGTAGCTAATGAAGTAGTTCAATTAACTAATATTATAATTACCAAATATTCTTTTCAGAGATCTATTAACAATGAATGATGAACCAATAACATTAGGAAGTAATTCACATAATGCCAATGGAAATTAAATTAGAACTAGATGGTAGATTTCTGAGTAAATAGTTATTAAGAAATCTGGTTTTAATATATGAGAGCAAAAGATACAATTGACAACAGATTCACGAGACAAACAAATTAGATAACTAATCTATAAGACATGTATTCATATCGACAATAGTGCACAATATAAATCCAATTAACATAATTTTGCCATCAAGAATGAAATTCACATTAAAAATAATAGTATTTCTAATACAAATTTATTTGAACTTGTTCTCCTGCTTTGTTCTTTAAATCCGATCTCCTACAATCTTTTCCAAAGCATAAACTCTGTTGCTAAAAGCAAGAGATGCAATAGTGCAAGCTTTGCCTCTCATACACAGTTCAAAATGAAAAGAGACAAATCCCAATAATTCCCAGATCTAAGATTGATCCTCTCTACCTACAACATGAAACTCCTATTACAATAGTTATTTAAGAATTACAAAATTGCAGGAGAGAGTCCTCTTCCTACTCTACAAACCATATTTATAATTACAAAAATGAATTCCAAATAGGAGAGTTGCTGAAGAACAAATTTGCTCCAATAATTTCCATTGGTCAAAATTCTTTTTTTCCTCTTGTTGGAGCAATTCCATTGATTCAAATCTTCTCTTCCTCATCTCCTCAATTGTTCTCCTGCAAAAAACCAATCAAAATTAAATTAAAATGCAAATCTAAATTAAAAAATACCAAATTTGGAAAACAAACATCTCCAATCAATTTTTTTTTTTTTTTTTTTTTTTTTTTCTATGTAAAGGCTAAATCTATTAATAAAGAGAAAATATTTACAGAGAGGTTAAGACCTCAGAGGAGGCTGAAGCCATCCAACAACCCTGACCCAGAGACCATAAGACCAGATACCTTGATAGTCAGATAACCCTGTGACCCAATTCCGGGATTGAGAAGACCCAATACATAATTCCCAGAGCCCTTACATACAAAAATGCTAACCAAAATGGTGAACAACATTACAGAGCAGATGAGAACTATGGCCATGATAATATCTGTGCTGCCCTGATAGCCATATGCAAAACTTAACAAAAACAAGGGCTTGCCGAGCCAAGACCTGATACAGAGCATAAGACCATAATGGCTGATAACTATACCTAGCCAGAATCTGATACAAAACATATTTGACAAAATCCAGAGAAGCATAACACATAGGATATAAAAACTAGAAGGGGAGCTGCAATCAGTAGGCACGGTACCGGAGGTATCATGCATGTTGCAGAGGGTCCCGAGCATCCTTCTCCACCCAGCAAGGAGAGCCCATCCACATGTCATCGACATTGTCCCCAGCGCCCGTGTCGCAGCCACCTGGAGGAGCTACCAAATTCAGATTGCCATCAGATGGGTGCGCCAGCTCGACCGCGGTCAAATTGTTCTGAGCATTATCTTCTGGAGGCTTAGGGACCTCAGGAACGTTCCCCGCATCCTGCAAATCATCATAATTAAACACAGTTCCTACCACATCTCCCTGGAGCACACTGTCATCCTGAGACTGCGAAGGTGAGGTATGGACTGAGCTGCTGGGCCTATCTTCTTCCTCAGCCAAAATGACTGTAATGCTAGTTGAGAGAATTGGTTTATTGAGCCGACTGTGAAATTTAAAACGGGTGGTTTGGAATGAGTTATGCGGGAAGGGCTTGCCATGATCAGAGGACGGGGAAGCCGAAGCCAGAGGAATGATATTCTGGGGAGCAGGCTGAGAGCGACCACGATTACCACTAGTGCCTCCACGGCGAGAACAACCACGGCGGCGCACCATCTTCAGGAAAACAGAGAGACCTGAGGAAAGAAATAAACAAGACCAGGCAGAACAGGGACGAGGGTGGGCAAGCCAGGTAAGGAACAAACTCCGGAGAAGCCACCAAGCTACCAGAGCAACACAGGGATGCAGGAATAAAGACAGACGGATGAAGAGAGACCCGATGAGAATGATAACCAAAACCAGAGACGGAGCCATGATTAAAACAACCTGCGCCAAATCTCGAACAGGGAGCGCATTCAATGCCGAATGCTTGACAAGCTGCCTGTACCAAAAGAAATTCATATCAATCGCGGGAGGGTAATGAATGTCGTGCCGGATCGCCAGGTGCATATCCAGCTGCCGGCGAAACATTAACCTGCATTGAATGTGCCTCGGGAGAACCCGCATCCGGTCATCTCCAATCAAATTTTAATTAAATAAATAAATAAAAATAAATCCGTGTTTTCTATTGATCCTTGTAAAGATCTTATTGGTCAAAGAGAACATAATCAAATGGATCTACAATCAACAAAGACTTTGAGCAAATGAAAATGCAAAAATTAAACTCAGAAAATTAATTTTGGTTACAAATTCGGAGCTTTATTTTATGCTAAATTTTACACTCATTTAGTGACTAAATATGGTCATGCAACCACTTCAGTGATATTTTCTATGATTTTATCTATCTAATGAGCCATCTTAGACCTCATTTGGCCAAGTAAAACTCAACTTATAAGCTTTCAAAATTGAAAAGTAAAAAATACTAAAATTCTGGAAAAAATACCTAAACTAAAATTTAAAAAATTTAATTAAATACTATAATCCTAAATTAAATTAAAAATATAATTAATTATTTCATTAATTAAATATATACAATTTAATTATAATTATAAAATAAATTAATTATATACCATTAAAATTCATTATAAAGTAATTAATTCAAAAATCAATTATATACCAAAGTTAAATAAACAAAATTTTAATTAAAATTTAATTAAATAAAATAAAAATAAAATAATATTAAAATATTATATTAAAGTAATTTATTTAACATATGCATTAATGTGGAGCTTTCAATAGATCTTATCACCACACACAATAAATTTTTAAAACAACGAATGCATTCAATTAGATGAAGGATTCACAAACCTATAAACCATATAGAAATGTGGATGACCACATTTCATACGCCATCGGGTATTCACAGATCAGGTATCGGATTTCGATTAATATCGGAAATTTTAATATTGTCCTTTACATTTTCATTTTAATTTTAATATCAATATTCAAAAAATTTAAAAAAATTAATGAAAATAATAAAAATTTATATATATTAATATTATTTGACTCTTTACCTGAGTTAAACTAGCAGTGATCTAGTCAATTCTAGCTATTGGTTGTTAATCATTAGGTCATGGGATTCTCTGCTCTATCTATTTAATGTGCTAAGTGAGATCTGCTCATTCAACTTGTCCTGACGATGAACCACACTCGCTGGTTCGAAACGCGTCGACAAAAGTTTTTCTATGTGATTTTTGCCGAAGATTCCTCAACAAATTGATATGGATCACAGAAGTCTCAATTCAATATGTGAAAGTTTTCACATAAAGCAAAAATGCCGTGGCCCAATATGTGATATTGGGATTTTTATTTCTCTTAAATTTTTTATTTATTGGATTTTTTTTATCGGGACTTTGTTTTTTTACTCGGATTTTTATTTATCGGAAGTTTTTCATATCGAAATTTTTTTATCGGAATTTGATGTCGTTGGAGGTTTGAAGAATGTTTTATTGGAGGTTTTATAAAAGAGTTATGATATTACATATGCCTCGAGGTATGGTGAAGTGAATACCATGTAGAGTGAATCCCTTCCGTTATAAACTACAACCACTTTTCCATTTTGAGATTTCATATGTTGTAATTTCTTTTAAAATTGAGAATTGGAATAAACTTATGAGATCGCGGAAACACAATTTTAATTGTTGTAAAATTTGACAGTGGTGATTTTGTAGGACCGTTAGCGAAAAAATAATTAATTAGCTAAAATGAATTAAAAATCAATATTTACAAATAATTTACAAAAATTAAAACAATATACATTTTTTTACTTTTTTTTACATGTTTTTAGACTTGGCACTAAAAACTATCGAACTTCGGATGAACACCATTTACAAATCGTGTAACCAAATGAGATGAAAAGCTAGGTAAAAGTCGAACTCAATGAAGCAATTAGAAGGGAAATCTAAAGAAATAAAATTTCGGAAAAATTGTAGGATACTTAACCAAAAGAAAACATTAAAAAGGTGATTTGGCCAAAAATTTACGGAAAGGGTCCCCATTATTTGAAATAAATAAGTCAAAAATGGGGGGGCGGGGGTGGAGGGGGTTGAGTTTTCACCTCAACAAATCCCAAGCTCTTCAAGAACACAACCTATAGTCGAGCATAGGTCGAATTGGTGGCATCTAGGTTTATGCTCGTGGGAAAAAGTCAACAGTGATAACAGTTGTAGGATTACAATATTTTGATCCTGGAACATAGATAACATATGTCATTGGGTCAGTGGATTGTACGCATTACTACTTGAATTGCTAACAGATATATTTATACAACAAGCAGTGTTGGTCACAACTAGGGTTTTAGCGACAGAAGTTGAAATACAACATTGGAATTGATAGCTAGGGTTTGATGTGCAAATTGAGTAGAGGCATATTTTATTGATAGAGTTTGTGTTGCAGTTCTCTTGTATAGAAGTTTCTTTTATATTGATTATTGAGCACAGGTAGATCCAGAGTGAAAATTCTGAAACATGGTTCGTTGGCTGATTAGGGTGGCAGGGTTGTGCTAGGTAGGGGAGTGAAGTCTCCTTCAGGTTGGAGCCTGAGAACACTATAGGGAAGCAGGGTGGTGCTAAGGTGGGTTGGATCTTACTTAGGGCATTCAAGCGTTAGTTTAGTTGCAGCTGGTAAATAGGGCGTTGGAGCATCCTTCAGGTTGAAGTCTTTAAACTAGGACATTGGAGCATCCTCCCAGTTGAAGTTGGTAAATAGGGCATAAGAGCATCCTACAAGTTGGAGTCTCCGTAAGTTGGAGCTGAAAACTTGATGTAAATATTTTAAAGACAAATATTAAGAAGCGTTCGGTGGTTTTTTTCCTCGAGGGGTTTCCACCTAAAAATTTGTTATCTATTGTCTTGATGGTTGTGCATTACTGAATGGTCTTATTTACTATTTATATGTTATTGATTTATGTTAAAGAAATGATAAGGATAATTAACACTTTGCAAAGTAAAAAATACTAATTGATAATAAATATTGATTCACCCTCCTCTTAGTATTTTCAACAAAGGGCTCAATAGAATTTGATCTTTTAGATAAGGATAGTGACTGTTAGAGCTAGGAGCTTCTACTTCTCATTTTCAATTTTTTTTATCATGTACTTGATCAATGTTTGATATCTATGAAAATAATTCTATAATATTCAATATGAGTGTGTTTTAAAGGGCTGAGTTCCCTTGGGATAGGGCCCAACCCAAGCACTCTAGTCTCTGTTCGTGATTCACCGGGACGTTTTGAGTCAATAGGACTTGCTCTTCGATCTGAGAGATCTGCCTTTCCTTTTGAGGCCGGGATTGAGTTCTTTCGTCCTAAACCAGCAAAAGAACTCATTCCCTAACTGAGGCCGGGTTTTTGAGGTTAGCTTTCCCTCGCGGGGTCGCGACCCTTTGTCCCGGTCATTGTAGCACGTGTGTCGCCCAGGGCGTTGTTAGGATATTCCAACACATAGGAAATAGTTAAGTACAACTTGGTCTAGTGTAGAGTTAGGTATAGAGTTAGGTAAAGTGTGTTTCTTTACCGTTGTACATTTTGTAACTTACAATCCGACGGTCACGATATGTAGTGATCCGACGGTTCATTCTCTCCTCGGTATTACCGACACTTGATCCATGTCTTGACACCCGATTGGTCCATGAATTCTATTTAAAGCGCATGGAGGGTCATTTGTAGGGTAATCCGTGCATGAGAGAAGCTTATGTAAATTTTCATTCTTTGATTAATAATTGCCTGAAGTGGCTGTGTTGGCTCAGGCCGTGGACTGTTTCCCTCTTTGAGGGTTTTAACCACGTCAAAAATACTGGTGTATTGATCTGTGATCTGGTTGTGAGTGGTGTCCTTTTGGTGTTCTTTCTGAGGAACTTACCCTGTAAATTCCTACATGGTATCAGAGCTATTTGAGGGCCGCGTCCGTTGGTGATCCAAATCTGAAGCCGGTAGAACCGCATCCGACTGCCGTTTCCTAGATCTGTTGTTTCTGACTGCTTTCGGGCCGAGAGGACTGCTCTGTTGTGTTCAGAGCATCTGTTCCAGTGAGGAACCCCTTTCGTTTCACGCGAAAAGGTTTCTGGTAGCCCTAGCTGTGTCATTTTTAAGATCTGGAGGTATACAGTCTTTATTTGCAGTTTACTGTTTTTTTCTCTCTGCTTATTTCGGTTTCGGTTTATTTACCTTTTTTTTACTAGATCTATACCTTCATTTCTGCGTATGCTCTTTGCCCTGCGACTCTGTGCGATCTGGGCAAATCAGAAACAGAAAGGAAGGATTTTTCTCATGTGTATGCTCTTTTCCCTGCACCTTAGTTTGATCTCGGAAAATCAGAAACATTGACAAAAATATTTAGTTTTTCGGCTAAAGCTAACTTTGAGCCGCAAGGTTCAATTTTTGAAAATATTTAGTTTTTTTGGGTAAAGCTAACTTCGAGCCATAAGGTTCGTTTTCTTTGCATGTCCGTGTTGGGTTTTTTGTTTTTTGTTTTGTAGGGAAAAAGAGTTTTATCAAAGCAAACACGCAACCCAAGGCCCGCCCCCCCCCCCCCCCGCTCTCTCTCTCTCTCTCTCTCTCTCTCTCTCTCTCAAATTTTTTGTATAGATCAATTGGTTCAAAGCTATTTTAAGAGAGTAGAGGTCTTGGGTTCAAGTCTCCATTTTGTGGGGGCGGACTTTTTCATTTCCGCACATTCCCGCACTATGTCGGCAACTTCAACAACGTTTTTTCAAAAAGCCATAACTTCTTCATCCGGAAGCCTTTTTCAGAGCCGTTTTTTTTAAACCAGCCTAATTTTTCGAGATCTATCCATTGGGACACTTACTTTTAGCATCTTCAGCTTCAATTTCTGTTGAAATGGAAAGTCAATACCAAGTTACCCTTGACAGCACCAACTACTTCCAATGGTTGTCCTACATGGAGGATTTACTTAGAAGTAAAGGTCTCTACCGAATAGCCACAGGCCAAGAAAAGAAACCGAAAGATGAAGACAAAGCTGCTAAATGGGAAAATAGACAAGATCAAGCACGTGGTTTGATAGATCAAGCACGTGGTTTGATAGGGATGTCTATTTCTCCAGATCTTAGATTCCATATTGCAGAACTTGAAACTCCTCATGAAGCAATGGAACAAATCAATTAAGTTTTTGGAATTAAAAATGAAATTAGAGCCCATCAACTTGAAAATGAGTTGCTTACATTGGACCCTAATAATTTTTCTTGCATTGAAGATTTCTTGTCTAAGTTCAAGACCCTTAGATATCTTTTGGAAGGTGTTAAGGTTAAGAAAGAAGATAGTAACCTTATTTATTCCATCCTTACTAAGTTGGGACCAGCCTACTCTGTATTTGTTTCCACCTCCCATTCTTCAAGGGAAGCCTTCATTTCTCAAGGAAAAGACTATAAGCCTCCTTCCTTTGACTATTTTTATGATTCTTTAATAAGAGAACAAGAAAAACTCTTACACCTTGGTCTTCTTAATCTTGGAAACTCTTCCAAGAAAGCGTTAGCCGCCCAGCAGCAACCAAATTCAAAGAATCCTAAGAAGTCATATCCTAAAAAGAATAGTCCTAAACCAAACAAGGGTCCTAAGCAATTTCAGCCCCAAAATGAAAAATCATTTCAACAAAATGATAAGACCAATAAAAACAAATGGAAGAAGACTGACAGACATTGCAACTTTTGTAATCGAGATGGCCACTTAGAATCAAAATGCTTTAAAAAGATGGAAGCCTTGGAAGCAGCAATGAAGAAGCATAACATCCATTTGGGGCAATCTTCAACTTCAACTTCATCTTCAGAAATGGCACTTTCTGCATGTGGTTGTCAAGCATCTCGGTCTGGTTATGCATTAAATGTATCTTCTTCTTCTCATTCTCATGAGTGGCTCATTGATTCTGGAGCTTCTTATCACATGGCCAAAAACAAAGCCATGTTTTATTCTTTAAATGATTGTAACACCAAAAATATATATGTTGGTGATGATAGATCTCTTAATGTTGTAGGGACTGGAACTGTTCATCTAGACAATGGTCAGTTTAATGATGTATTATGTGTTCCAACCTTATCCTGCAACCTTCTATCTGTATATCAGATAACTCATTCAGGTGAAGGTAAAATCGTTGAATTTTCACCTCATGATGTTGTAATCAAGGACTTAAAAGATCCTAAACAGATTTTGGCTACTGGCATTGCTGATGATTCTACAAGGTTGTATAAGTTTCACAACTTTGGGTCATCAAATCTTCCCTCAGTATTTGTTGCTCATAACGATGAAGTGAGCAAACTTTGGCATGAGCGATTTGGTCACTTAAACTATCACTCCCTTCAGCATCTATGTAAAGAAAATATGGTGACAGATCTTCCTATGGTATCTTGCAGAGATGGTGTTTGTTCCGGATGTGTACTCGGAAAACATCATCGGGACAGTTTTGAAAAACGTGCCTCTTGGCACGCCTCAGCCCCTTTACAGCTTTTGCATAGTGATTTATGTGGTCCACTTCCTGTTGCTTCATTCTCTGGCTGCAAGTATTTCTTAACTTTCATTGATGATTTCTCCAGACGCACTTGGGTATTCTTCTTAAAACTCAAGAGTGAAGTATTTAACACATTTTTGGTCTTCAAGGCCTTTGTTGAAAAACAATCTGGACATCAAATTCTTAAGTTAAGATCTGATAATGGCGGAGAATATGTTAAAAACACATTCATCAACTATTGCACTGAGAATGGAATTCAAATGCAACATACTGTTCCATATACTCCACAACAAAATGGTGTAGCTGAAAGGAAGAATCGCACCTTAAAGGAAATGGCTAATTGTATGCTACAATCTAAAGGACTTGGTCTTAGTTTTTGGGCAGAAGCAATTAACTGTGCAAATTACATAATAAATCGCACTCCTACTAAGGCTTTAAAGAATATCACTCCAGAAGAAGCATGGAGCTCAATCAAACCAGATGTAAGTCACTTTCGTGTTTTTCGAAGTGAAGCGTGGACCCATATTCCAGATGAAAAGCATAAAGATTTAGAACCTAAGAGTGAAAAATATACTTTTGTTTGATATTATGAAGATGTCAAAGGCTATAGACTTATTCCATTTAAGTCCAAAAATGTTATCATTAGAAGAGATGTAAAATTTGATGAAAATATATCGGCTTGCGAGCCTAGTCCGGCGGATGCGCCACCTCTCCCTATCTCTTCTACCTTTGAAAACATTTCTTCTTCAGATGATGAAAGTGAGGATGACAATCCTCCCCCACCATCTCAGGATCCTCATTCAGCTCCTGAGCTTCCAAAATGGGTTCGTGCTACTCGAGATGCAGCAGGTGATCTTGCCGGTGATCCTACAGATCAGCGACGCACACGTTCTCAGTTTGAGAGAGCCTCTTCTTTACTGGCTCAAGCTCCAGTAAACTATGATCCTGACACCTTTGCAGAAGCTTCAGGCCATCCAGATTGGGAAGCAGCTATGAATGAAGAATATCATTCATTATTGGCAAATGATACATGGGATCTTATTCCTTTACCAAAGGGACGAAAACTTGTTAGATGCAAATGGGTTTACAGAACCAAGTATGGACCAAATGGGAAAGTTGATAAACATAAAGCTCGTCTTGTTGCTAAGGGCTTTTCACAGGTTGAAGGCATTGACTACACTGAAACCTTCTCCCCTGTTGCCAAAATGAACTCTATCCGCCTTGTTCTTTCCCTTGCTGCCTCTTTCAAATGGGAAGTCCATCAGATGGATGTTAAATATGCCTTCTTGCATGGGGACTTGCATGAAGAAATCTATATGGAACAACCCATTGGCTTCATACAAACAGACTCTAGCCTTGTTTGTCGCCTTAAGAAATCCCTTTATGGTCTCAAGCAAGCTCCTCGGGCTTGGTATGCCAAAATGGATAGCTTTCTTTTAGAGTCTGGCTTTTCTAGGTGTCATTCTAACAATACTGTATACACCAAGAAAGTGGGCAACTCTCTTATCATCCTTGTTCTTTATGTTGATGATCTTATCCTTACTAGTAGTGATCCCAACCTTATAAACCATGTGAAGTCTAGCCTCAAAAGGAAATTTGAAATGACAGACTTAGGACACTTACACTATTTTCTCGGTCTTCAAGTCTTGCAATCCAAGGAGGGTATTTCCCTTTCCCAGTCCAAGTATGCTTGTGATATTCTACGTCATTTTCACATGGAAGACTGTAAGCCAGCCCCTTCTCCCTTTCAGTTTGGAGTCAAACTTTCAGTCACTTGTACTTCTCCTGATTGATGCTACATTATACCGTCAACTTGTAGGAAAACTCTTGTATTTAACCCATACTCATCCTGACCTTTCCTTTGTTGTTGGCCTTGTTGCTCGGTTCATGCAAAACCCCCGTGAAAGTCATTGGAAAGCAGCTAGAAGAATACTTCATTATGTTCGAGGTACAGTTCAGTTTGGGATTCATTACAGTGCCGAAGCAACCCCTCTATTGGTTGGTTTCACTGATTCTGATTGGGCTGGTGACCCTGATGATCGGAAGTCTACTGCCGGTTATGTGTTCACTCTTGGTTCAGGACCTATTACATGGGCTTGTAAGAAACAAGCTGCCATTTCTCTTTCATCAGCAGAAGCAGAGTATCGTGGTGCCGTAGAAGCTAGTAAGGAAACCTTGTGGCTTCGTCAGATCCTGTCAGAATTTGGCTTTCAACAGCAACATCCGACTACACTTTGGTGTGATAATCAAAGTGTCATTCAGCTATGCAAAGATCCAGTCCAACATCAGCGCAGCAAACACATTGAACTGCACATGCACTTTATCAAAAAGCTCATTCACGACCATGTTCTTAAAGTGCAATATTGTTCAACAGATGATCAAGTTGCAAACATCTTCACAAAGGCTCTCACAGAGGCGAAGTTCACTAAACTTCGATTTATGGTTGGAGTTCAGGAAGTTGTCACTAAGGGGGGATAGGCTCTAGTGCCTCCTTCCTTCTCCTATTGTGTCATATTTGTAAATCCTTCAATCCTATCCCAAGTTGTTCTTAAGGGGGGATGTTAGGATATTCCGACACATAGGAAATAGTTAAGTACAACTTGGTCTAGTGTAGAGTTAGGTATAGAGTTAGGTAAAGTGTGTTTCTTTACCGTTGTACATTTTGTAACTTACAATCCGACGGTCACGATATGTAGTGATCCGACGGTTCATTCTCTCCTCGGTATTACCGACACTTGATCCGTGTCTTGACACCCGATTGGTCCATGAATTCTATTTAAAGCGCATGGAGGGTCATTTGTAGGGTAATCCGTGCATGAGAGAAGCTTATGTAAATTTTCATTCTTTGATTAATAAATTGCCTGAAGTGGCCGCGTTGGCTCAGGCCGTGGACTGTTTCCCTCTTTGAGGGTTTTAACCACGTCAAAAATACTGGTGTATTGATCTGTGATCTGGTTGTGAGCGGTGTCCTTTTGGTGTTCTTTCTGAGGAACTTACCCTGTAAATTCCTACAGGCGTAAGGGGCATGATGACTTGACGTCATCCTCACCTTCCTCTGGCTTATCACCGGCAGACTGTACAGGTATCCAAACTAAAAGCTGGCAACTAAACACGAGGGTTGCGCTCACTCTCCCCGATCATCGAGCAATAATGTCCTTTCTCGTTGGTCATTCTTTATATATGTCATTATTGACTGATAAGATGGCGGAGGTTTGAACATCTTTCTCTCCTATTCTTGCGCATCCTCAATTGTCCTTTGTCAGATGCGGGTCCATCTGTGTGGTAGGGGTCGCCTCCATATAGGGGAGGTTTCTATGTGGGCAGCCCGAGAGAGCTGCGAGCACGCATAATCAATCGAGTGGAGGTCGTATCCTTTCGGGTACCAATGAAATAAGGTTATTCGATCCATTGAGTAGCATTCATTCCATGCAGACCTATTAACTACAACACGGACACCCTGTTCTCACTGAAAGCGGTAAGAGAATACCTAATGTGATTGATAAGTAAATGATTCTCACCCCTACTATGGAAGGCCAACCACGCCTACCCATGGCACCTAGCCCTCGAATTTCCATCCACCCCACCTTCATTTCTTCAATCATTTACTCAAGTTGGTCATAGGAATTCCTCTCCCGTTGGTCGAGAGTTTGACATGCTCACCCTCTCCTTTGTATAATGTTATTAGGGATTTCCTTTCCTATATTTAGTTTAGCATTATTTTTTGTTTTCTAGCAAGATTTGTGTACAAGAAAATTAGTTTTTGCAGGTCTGTTAATCATCTCTCTTGTGGGAAGTGTGGTTGTAGACTTTTTGTTTGCAAGAAAAAACATAGTTGTTCTTCTTCTACAATAGTTACATATTCAATTAGCTTTCCTTTTTGCATCTCTGTTTTTTGCAATTGATAATTTGTTTAGCAATCTTTTCAAGCATAAAAAGAATAATCTACCTTGTTTGCAGGCAAGACTATTAGGTTGCAGGGTTGAGAAATATCATTTTCACTTGTCATCTTACTATCAACACCCTCCTTCCCTCCTCTACAACTTCTTCAAGCAGACTGTTCACCGAGAACTCATTCCAGATTTGTTAGAGGCAAATATTTACATTCCTCTTTATGCAAGATGGAATCTTGTGGGGCACTAAGCTTGGAAAGGACATCATACACCCTTCTTATACCTTGTATCACCTTTCCTCACCTTTAGATCTCCTTTTAATCCCACAGAGAGCTCTCAGATATGATCCTATAACAAAATAGGGCAATCCTGTAGCATTGTGCAGAAACCTCGAAACTCAACTAAAATTGGCTTTTGAGCTTGGTTTTTTCATCTTAACCCTCTATAATGAATCCTAGGCTTTGAAACCAAGATTGGGGAAGATCACAGAGCACTTAGGACTTACCTTTCCATCATTGTAATCCATTTTTGTAATTAGGGTTAGTAAACAAGTTCATGAATTAAATGTTACAGGGATGGTTTACATGGTTACTTCTTAAAACATATAATGAAATTTATCGCTAGAGTATGATCTCTTTGAATGTAGTCAATTAGAATTGATTTCATGTTCTTTACTTCATGCATCTAGACTATTTTTTTTTTCTTTGTATTTTATTTCCTACAATAGGTTAAGGTTTCTATTTCAAGCATTTCATTTCTTGCAATTAGATTAAAATTTACTTTTATGCAACATTTTTATTCTTGTAAGCAGATTATAATTTCCTTTTATGCAACATTTTCATTCTTTTAAATAAATAAGAACTTCCTTTATGCAACATTATTTCCTTCTTGCAAAATCAATATTTAGTTTGTAGGATGGTCTATGTACACCTTGGTTTGATTCACTTCCTCAGAGCAACTTGAGTAGAACTTAACTTACTATTTATACAACATTGTCACATCTTAAGTTTGTATGAATCTCAGATTGATAAATTAAATTTGGTAGTCGTGGGAGTTGCAACATTCTTAATGTTGCAATACTAGATCTCATCACTTTTTGGAATCATTGCCAAGGAGGTGTCCAAGTAGGTGTTGTTTCTACTTAGATTTGCTTTATCCTCTTCATTTTGTTTCCTAGAATATATATATATATATATATATATATATATATGCATTAGTTTTTTTTTATGTAGAAAGATTAAAATATATATATATATATTTCATGCCTCGTAAGGTTAGTGATAACTTAAAGATTTTTTTGCCAAAAACCCCCACTCCTACAACTAGGCAACCATCACTCTTCTTTGTTGATTGTGAGCCTTCTACTCCGACCACATAATAATTGGAGAACCCTTTAGGTGAGCAGCCAAATATATTTGAAGAAACCATAGGAGTGGAGAACCTACGTCACCTAGCCAAAATATGGCTAAAAATAGGCAGCCTGAGCTCTTTCTAATCAGGGAAACCAATGGGGAAGCCAGAATGAAAAACATAAGCCCCACTACTCTCCCACACTTCCATGGCCTAGCTTCTGAGGACCCTGATACATTCATGTTTGATTTTGTTGTGGTTTGTAGAACCTATGATTACACTTATGATGAGCATAAGTTGAATTTGTTTCGTTCCATTCTCAAGGATACGAGCTTGCCTTGGTTCATGAGATTGGAAGGAGGCAACATCACCACTTGGGCTCAAATGCAGAAAACTTTGAATCAGAAACATAGGGATTATTGTAGATCAAGGGAAAAAAAAGAGGAGATCTGAAGGATGACCTTAGGACCAGATGAATCCTTAGAGGATTATGAGGAAAGGTTTCAACTCAAATATAGAAGAGCTAAATGCACCCTTGACCTAGAGTCACTAAAGCCTATACTTGTCTGGGGGGTCAAGGAAGATTTGATGGAGACACTTAATATGTTTTCTGGTGGAGACATTTACCAGCTGACTTATGAAGACATCAACACAATATTTAAAATTCATTCTAGGTCTGTAAGGAAGATAGGTACGTCTAGTCAAGGCCTGGTCAATTATTCTTCGTCTACCTCAATTATCAAACATGAAATAAGGAACATGCTAATAGGGAACATGCTAGAAAATTTCGAGTGAAATGTTGCATACCTTTTCATTACAAATGGATACAATGTAGATTAAGAAGAAGCAAGAGGAGCAAAAAGGGCACTAGCTATCTTTTTCCCTAAATGCACCAAGAGGTGCCCCAGAAATGAGTCCAAACTAAATTTCATAGAATTCTGCTATGTTTATGAGGAGAACCATGCAACTGAAAAATGCCCCTCTCTTCTAGGTCTGAAGGTTGCATATCAAGGGGTAGAGGGTAGCTTGGAGTAGATTTGTTTTTTTAGTCAGAGAAGGCCAAAAGGCCCTCGGCCATATCAAAAAGGCATGCAAGGTGTGTAACACTCTTCTTTTAATCCAAACCAAAGTGCACCCTTTTAGACTTAGTATCTTCCAACTAACTCACTATGGTCCATGCCTCCTCCTTGGTCCTCTCCTACCTAGTATCCTCCTCAGCCTGTCAATCCACCCTTCCAACCATATCAAACTCAACCTCCTAAATGGAACAACCCTTCACAAGGATGGAAGCCTCAAGAAACCCAACCACCTGCCTTAATGCCTCCTCCTCCACCTCACCCACAACTACCCCATCATAATCCACCTAAGAAACCTCAAATGTATGCCCAACCCAATCTGAACCCAAAAAATAATTAGGCCCAACAAGTCTATACTGGGGAAACATCTTATCCTACCTATGCTATGGAGATCAAGGAAATCAACCTTAGGTTTGGGAAGGTACTTCCATATGATCACCCACCTTCTCCATCTGAAGACCTTGAAGAAGAGAAGGAAGAAAGTACCCCTCAAGCAAATATACCTCCATATCTTGAAAAGTTGGTCCAACCTAAATATCAAATCCTAGAAGTGGTTGAACTTCTGGGAGAATTAAAGAACTTGTGTATTAAAAAACCCCTTCTCTAAGCCATAAAAAATGTCCCCATCTATAACAAGTGTATCAGGGAAGATTATTTCAAGAAGCCTAGAAGAAGAAAAAGAGATGCCCCCACTATCAATGTTGTTGGGAAATTAGCTAATCTAATGCTTGGGAAGTTCATCTCCCCAAAGTATTTGGAACTTGGTAGCTTAGTAGTGGATGTACATATTAACAACATTGTAGTCCCAACACATTGATTGACCTTGTAGCTGTAATCAATGTCATGACTAGGGAAACCATTTTGAAGCTCAACCTCCAAGGAGCCTTGAGGATAGCCACCATAGTGTTGCAACTTGTAGACAAATCCATAATAGCCCCTGAGAGTATTATTAAGGATGTGATGGTCTCCATTGATTCCTAGGAGTACCACACATATTTCCTTGTACTTCGACCCAAAACCAAGTTTAATTGATATCCTCTCATTTTAGGGAGACATTGGTTAGCTATTGTTGACGCTTACATCAGTTGCAAGGTTGGAAACATGACATTTAAAAATGGGCATCTCACAAAGTAGATTGCATTATACCCCCTCTGCTAAACCCCTTGTTGAGCATGATTTACCAATGTGGGTAGAGGAAGAATAAGAGGAATATTTTATCAGTCACACCCCTACCTAGTCTGTACATTAGAAACAATTATAGGAAGCATGCAACTAGATGAGGATGAGTTTATTGATAACCTTCTGCAAAACCAACCTCCTACTTCCATGCCAACTTATGAGTTGTTAGATGAATCCTTAGGAAAGCCTGAGAACAATCCATGGGCTAAGCTATTCACTGCCAGTTTTGATCAATATCGTGCTAATATTGTAAAAATCAGTCCATCTAAAACCCTAAAAATTAATCCTTCCCTCTCAGTAGAGAAAGAAGAGATATTGCTCACTGTGTTAAGGCAACATCTTGATGCCTTTTCTTGTGATTATAAAGAGATGAAATTGGTGCATTCCTTAGTTTGTACCCATCACATCTACATTAAAGCAGGATGTAAACATGTGCATCAACCCTAGAATGAACCCTACTATTAAAGACATTATGAAAGGAGAAATGCAACGTTATTCGATGCAGGATCCATTTATCCTATTCCATATAATGAGTGAGTGTATCCTCTTGTTATAGTACCCAAGAAGAATGGGAAGTGGAGAATTTGTGTTGAATTAATGGAACCTAACAAGGCTACAAATAACTATCATTTTCCCTTGCCTTTTATTGATCAAGTTTTGGATGGTATTGCAGGGAAGAATTTATTTTCATTCTTGGATGGTTTTAGTGTGTATAATCAAATCCAAATCAACCCCAAGGATCAGGATAATACTACATTCACATGGCCATGGGGGACATTTTCCTATAGGGTCCTTCCCTTTGATTTTTGCAATTCCCATGCTATCTTCCAAAGGGCAGTGTTAAGTATTTTTCTTGAACTTGTTCAAGATACAATTGATATCTATATGGATGAATTCACTCCTCATGGGAATAATTTCCAGGAAGCTCTCTACAACATGTGTAAAGTTTTAAATAAGTGAATTGAAATGAATATCTCATTAAGCCCAAAAGAATTATGAATTTTTAATGAATGCAAGGATTTTCCTAGGTCACATCCTCTCTAAGGAAGGAGTCTAGGTTGACCCCAATAAGATTATCATTATCAAAAGGTTCCATGTCCCTCATAAACAAGGGGATGTTAGAAGTTTGAATAGATGGATATTATAAGATATTTATTAAGGATTTTAGTAAGATGGCCTCACCTTTGTTTAGATTGTTGAATAAGGATTTATATTTTTGTTAGACAGATAAATGTAAAGAGGCATTTGAAGAGCTAAAGGAGAAATTGACCATTGCACTGGTTCTTAGGAGCCATAATTGGACCTTTCCTTTACACATCCACATAGACGCATTCAAAAAAGTTGTATGGGAAGCTTTGGGACAAGTGGAAGGTAATTTTCCCTATGCCATATATTTTATCAATAATGATTTATCTAAGGTTGAAATTATTTACACAGTTACTGAAAAAGAACTCTTATCTCTTGTGCATTCCTTGAACAAGTTTAGGCATTATATCACAGGGTACCAAGTCTTTATACATACTAATCATGCATCCATTAAATATTTATTGAATAATCCATATGTCAATGTTAGGATCTTTAGATGGTTATTGTTGTTGCAACAATTTGATCTAACCATTGTTGACAAGCCAGGGAAGGAAAGTGTGTATGCATATTTTTCATCTAGCCTAAGATTTCCTGTAGAAAATGAAGAGATGATAAATGATCAACTCCTAGATGAGAACCTCTTTGCTATTTCATTGTTGTCTCATTAGTTTCCTGACATATAAAATTTCTTGGTTGGTGGGAGATTCCCTCTTAATCTATCCTCCAAGGAGAAGAGCATAATTGTCTGAAAAAGTGCCCCTTTCACTTGGATTGGGGGCAATCTTTTTAGATTTGAACCAGATCAGATCTATAGGAGGTGTGTAAGGGAGGATGAGGTATTTTACATCCTCCTGGCATGCCATGATGGGCACTATGGGGGACATTTTTCTGCTAAGAGGACAACCTTCTAAATTCTCCAACCATGCTACTATTGGCTTACCCTACACCAAGATGCTAGGAGATACACTGCTAGATGTGATGAGTTATAAATGATGTGAAAGCCTACACCAAAGGATGAAATGCCCCTATAACCTCAAGTGAATCTTGAGGCATTTTGGAAGTGGGGCATGGATTTCATTGAACCAATTTACCCCGCATCTGAACCAAATAGATACATCATTGTGTGCACTGATTATTTGACAAAGGGGACTGAAGTGAAGGAAAAAAAAGTAGCAATAGAGAAAAAGGTGGCAGAGTTCCTAAGGGAAATAATCTTCTATAAGTTTGGATTCCCAAGGGAACTAGTCACTAGTCAAGGGGCTCAGCTCACATAAATATGATTGAGGGAATCATGGAACCACATCACATAAGGCACAAAAAATACATTCCTTATCATCCCCAAACAAATGGGAAGGTGGAGGTCACAAATAGAGCTTTGGAGAGCATCTTGACCAAAGTTGTTAGAAGCAACAAAAAGGATTGGGCGGCGAAACTTGTGGAGTCCACTTAGGCCTCTAAAACCACCTAGAAATCCACCACTGGGTTCAATCCCTTTGAGTCGGTTTATGAAAAAAAAGAAATGTTATCCATTGAATTTTAGTACAAAACCCTAAGAATGGTAGAACAATTAGACCTAGACATCACCAAATCAAAATGATCACAACAGTTTTGAACGTGCAACAAAGATGGATAATATTCTTTGTATTTCTCAAAAAATATAGTATGAAAATGCTTTAAAGAACATACACTAGCAGCTGGAAAATTTTCATACCAAGACCTAACCTTTCCTTACAAAGTAAGCATGAACAACTTCATAAGGCAATCTTCATGCCATTCAACTTGTAGCCTGTAGAAATTTTGAATAATTTAACACATATTCAACAGAGATTATCCTGATCATACAATTTAAGCGGAACATGTATAATACATAATCTCCTCTACGTTGATCATCAATTTACAGAAGCAGAAACATCCACAGGCACACATAGAAGCATCAATCAAACTCATAAACACAGTATGTATCCCGGGGAAAGCATCTCGCTAAAAACCCCACACTATCTGTATATTATATTGATTGAGTCATGTAACATTACACAGCATAATACTTCTCACAAGTATCTCCACCTCTGTTACACACAATACAGCTCAGATCTGATCTCCAAATCTCTTCCACTGCTTGCCTGCCTCCACTGCTCAATACCTGCTCAAGAACTGATGAGAATAGCTTCCCAAACTCGTTTTTCACCTGCAAAATAGTCACTCACTCTTTGTGGACGTGAGCAAAGGCTAAAATGTGGGCCAAATACATGAGCAAACTCATTGGCATACTCAATCCCTTGATTGTGCAAGATCTGATGCACAACTATAGTCACAACTGATAGCAATTTGATTCTCTATCACTTGTCCCTGTTGAACTGAACATGCACTGACATGCAACTGAGTTAACTGATGTATTCTTTAGTTGTATTATGAGTTAATAATTAGTTTAACAACTCATCATTAGTCTATCTACAGTTAGACTAACTACAACTAGTTTAACTAAGTCAAACTGAACACAACTCCATCAACTGTACCTCCAGTCCACTAAACTCAACTCACTTGAGTTCTAACTGAAGTCATGCATGCAACAACTCAACTGACTCATAAGAAAAGCGTATTTCCTTCTAACAGCTGCATGTGCCACCTCTGTAGCTCAAACTGAAGTGCTCCAAGAGAATAAGATCAAGTTTATAGTCCAAATATTATTGTGAGATAATAATATTTGACTTTTCTATTTTTGACAGCCAGTCTAAAAATAGACTTTGATCACTCACACTGTGATCACTCACACTTTCATCAAAAATAGAAGTCCATATATTTTTCCCAACTTGATCAATCATCCATAAACATAGACATGATCCATATGTCTAAAAATAGACATAGTCTAAAAATAGACTTGCGCCAAAAATAGCCTGCGGGCCCACTTAGTGAAGGCGACTCTTTTCACTAAGCTCCATCATCTTGTTGCAATCTCAACAATAATTTCTTGTTGCACACTTTTCAACATAGCCTCCATAAATGCATATGGAATTTGATAAGATGTAAAGCAACATTGTTACTGTTAGCGCTTGAAATTTCACCTCAGGCTGAGAAAGGTAAACTCCAAGGCAACATCAAACCACTTAGCCTCGTAGCTAGCCCTACGGGGCAGGAGAGGGCTCTCTCCGGTCTATCTCGATAGAGATCTTCAACGGGCAAGATAACCAATAAATAACACTGATTTTAGGCTAGTAAACTGATAAAAGGTTTGATTTGAGATTTTTAGGATTTTGGTGGAAAATCGGGAAAAGGCAATTTTGGGTGTGGGGATTAGACACAGTGTTTGCAGGGGGTTCTTTGGGGCAAGGTAGGAGACTGTATTGATGCCTTTGAATTAACTGAATGGATAGGAATGACCGGTGAGGATATAAAGAGAGCAAGAAACCTTCAAGAGTTCTCTTTAGACAGATGAAAACATAAATATTAAGCAAACTTAAAAGCAGAGTATGACAATCATGGATTCTACTTTAACACTTCATTTACCTAATTTGCAGAAGGAAAAGTAAGAAGATGATTCACATAACAAACTTACAAGTACAAAGAGAAACACACCATCAATACATGTAACCACAAGAATCCCAAAAAGGACTGCAAAACCCTGGCCTTTCTTCCTTTGCCAAAATTGCAGAGATACAATGAGTAATACAATAGAGCTTTCTTCCTCAAGAGTCCAACCATGAAAATGACCAAAAGAGTACATAATATAGGCAATCTAACATCTTTCCTTGCCTCTAGGGGTCAAGCTCACTATCCTAAGAGTTGTTTCAACCAATTCTAAACTGAGCACTAAAAACTACGCAGTCAAAACAACTTGCCTCTATAAGCTAGGAAACCAATTCATTCATTAAATTTTTTGCCTATTTCATGAATGAATCTTCTAGAAGAGATAAATAAGTGTCAAAATATCATAAAATTACATCATTTACAACAAGGAAGATCAAAATCTACTCCAAAAAGTCAAATCCAGTCAAAACTGCGTTTTGCTGAGTTGTAGGTGAATTTCTGTGAAAACTGCCCAACACGTCGTGCCTGATCCTGAACGCGTCGCGCGCCTTTGGAGCTGCTTTTGAGGCACTTCCAGGTGTCCAAATGAGGCAAAAGTGGGCTTGTTGGAAAGGTCTGGATGTCTACTTTCCAACCCAAGTGGAATTTCTGAATTTTGTGGCCATTTGCCCCTCCAAAATTGCAATATCCCAAGACTGCTTCATGTTTGTCAAAAAGGTGGCAGAAAGTCATTTTTTGCTTGTTTTTTGACTTTCTAGAGGCCCAAAACTTGGTGAAATTTCTTGGCAATTGCTGAGCAAGTGTATCTTTGCATGAAAAATCCAAAAATGCTGAGTTTTCCTGAAATGGAGTTGCCCATCTTAAGGGTCGCGCGCGGCGCGCTACGCGTTGGGGGCAAAAACCTGTGTTTGGCACAAAAAATTCACAATTGACAAAATTTTCTCCAAATTTCTTGAAATTTGGGCTGGGAGTCCCCAATCAAGTACCATGCTCAGTCAAAAAGGCTTTGGCCATACTTTGGAGTGGATCGGGCTTTTTCCGTCGTTTTAGTGCCTTGGCCAACCTCCTTGGATCTGGCGATTGTAATTTTGACATTTCTCTAAAACCATGACACCTGTGAAAAAAGTGAAGGAGGTTTTTCTTCCTTGGCCTGTTGTGGACAAAAACCTCTCTCAGTTTTCCAAAATTCATCTTTGATTGCTCTGAAACGGCTTTTGAGTGAAACTTATCCCGATGTGTGGAACAAGGGATTTTGTCGAAATGAAGCGAAATGAAGGGGATAAGAGGCTTCTAAATTCTTGGGGAAATTTTTGGAAGTAGGGAGGGATGTTAGGAAGCAGGGGAAAGTGGAATCGTGGAGATCGACTGAGAGGAAGGGGTCCAAAAGGGCAAAACACAGGCCCAACCTAGAAAATTGCCAGGTTGTAGCAAGAAATTAGGGTTTGTGGAAAAGTGAGGAATTTGGGGAATCTCAGTGATGGGAAGCATTTGATAAGGTATTTTAAGGATAGGGGAAGGTGTATGAACATCAGGATACAAGTTTTGCCGATGATTTGACCGTCCAAGAGAAATTGGCTTCAAAACCCTAGGAGAGGGAAATGACCTTGCCTAGGCGCAACTGAAGCATGGATAAGCTGTAAAATGACCCTATGGAACTTGACATGATGATGAAAACCCTTTGAATGATGATAGGCTCAGCTGAATAGTGACATAGATTGGCATTTGGGCAATTTTGAAAAGAGTGAAATCAAACTCTGGACCTAATACCTAGTGACCAAATTTTGCTTGAAGACTCACTGAAATGACAAAATTTGACCTTGACACTCTGAGACCACTTTGTAAGAGCATATTTGATCACTGGAGGAAGGCTGGAAAGACTGACACTAACATTGGCTCCAATGGGGATGGTAGCTCCTTGGAGGTGCCAAGAACCGCAGATCTCTGTAAGAGCTAGACAGTGCCTTCATCCATTGGGCGATGGAGTCAAAAACTCAAGCTGAAATGCATGACTGAAAAAACGATGACTTGACAACACAAATTGACTCTCACTCAACTAAAAACTGACTCAATACTTAAACACAACCGACAAACTGGAAATGATGCTCAAAGTGGAGCTTATTCATCAAAACCTACTCTAACAGTTTCATTCATCACCTGATCAAGTGAAATGAAACAACCAATGCAACCAAGTAAGTATTCCATCTGCTGTTCGAATTCTCCGCAAGTGCTCATTTATGAACAACAAGAGAGAACTACTCAAAGGGAACTCCCATGACAACTTGGAAACAGATCCGTAGAATGATATGAATTCTCTCTCCACCTCCAAGAACATTACATAAGGATCTTGAAATTCAAGCACACTGGAACTTAGCTCATCCAATGGATTACTTCTCTTTCCCTCATACCATGAATGCAAATTTTGATCTGAGCCTTGTGACGAGACCTCTGCTGAAAATGAGAAAGAAACTGGCTGCTGGATCAAATTCATTTCAGCACATGTTTCAAGCTCACATGTAGTCAATGGAGAAAGACTTTGACTGCAAACCTCATCCGAAACATCAGCTATTGGATCATGAAAAACTTGAAAAGACTGTTGTAATGTATCCATTGAAAATGTATGACATCCTTCTAGTTGTTCATCTTTTTCTTGAGAGATTTTACAAAGATTCTGCCTTGTAAACTGAAATGCTTCGAAACAAAAGGGTATAGAATCTTCTTGCATCATCAAATCATGTATTTCATCTTCCACAGCTTCATCTATAATCTGCCCTTCAATTTCATTTGGTGGCTGCAAATCTGATGCTACAGGCTTCTTAAGAATTTTGTTATCTGTCTCATCCTCAACTTTAACACTGAGAGATTGCTGATTTGTTATAGGCTGTTCATTTGAAGATTTACTATGCAATTTACCCTTCAAAAACTGAAATGATTCAAAAGAAAATGGTACGGAGTCACCTTGAATCACTAAATCATGTGTGTGCACTTCTAAGTCTTCATCTGCAACTTGACAATCAATGGCTTCTGGGGGTTGCAAATCTGAATATGAGAAGTCTTGAACAAAATTTTCATTGCTCTCAAGATTATTCAAATCAAGACTTGTTGACATTTGATTTCTGATTGCATGGTAGTTATCTCTGATGAACTGAAACGAATCAAAACAAAAAGGCAAAGATCCTCCACTTATTTCAAACTTTGTTGCACTTTCCTCGTCAATGTCATAGCTGATATGCATCATTTGATCATTGTACTCGAGCTGCTGTAAGTGAACTTCTTAATCCTCCCACAAACTAGCTGTTGATTCGTCTGCAAGATTAGCTTCTTTTTGGAGAACATAATCATCATCATACTAATCAAACTGAGGCAAATCATCGGTATAAAACATCACATCAAGCATACAGGTCATATCAACAGTGCTTTCTTCGCCAAGGTGATCTACAAAACAATCATTATCAGTTCTATGACAACTGGGATAAGAAAGAAGATGTTTTGGATCAGCAACTTGTTCTTCTTCAATCAACGAGCCATGGGCTTGAACATTATAATCATTCCTTGTGTTGATCTTGTCCATCATCTTTTCCACTGCACTTACCAAAATGTCAAGCTTTACCTCTAGAGATGTTGATTCGGCCGGATCTATGTTTTTCATCTCTTCTTCCTTCAACCTTGCCCTTCGGATCAGAAGATGAGCCTCTACATTTACTGCACTGTTTTGCATCTCGTGAAGCGTTGCAATATCCCTTTCTCTCAGCTGAAACTCCATCTCAGGATCAAAGGCACCCGGATAGTGCAAGAGAGCAGATCTAGGAGTAGGCCTTATATCAACTGGCATTGAATAATAAACTTGGTTAAATCTGGCTGAAAACTGTTGTACTGTCTCCCCTAGTAATCTTTTCAGCTGGTTATACTCTTCTACAATCAAGAAAAGGTTCTGCCCGATCATCCACCTGTCGAGAAAAAAATTGACAAACTGCTGGAAATCTGAAATGCTTGCATCAGGCAGGGTTTTGAACCAACTCTTGACCTTGGCTTGCAAAGAAAGAGCAAAAAGCCTTATACTAACATCTTCTTCATCAACTTCAAAAAGATCTAGAAAATTCTCAAAATTCTGCACATGTTGCTCAGCGTTGACATTCTTACTTTCACCATCAAACCTCGGCAAGTATAGATCATAGTTTTTGGGGAAAGCATGAAGAACAGAAGGTAAAACAAGAGGTTTATACCAATCTGGAATGTTACAAGGTGTAGGGGTATGTACAACAGGTATAGAATTAGTCTTGGTCTCTTGAGACTCATCAATTTGAAGATGGTCATCACAAAATTCGGAAAAAAGATCCTGATCAAGCTCAAAAGCATGCAAATCTTTGGTATTCACAATCTTCAAATGGAAAGAATTAACTGCAGGTCGAGGATCTCTTCTCAAACATACTATACTTTGCAAAGCCTTCTTGACATTCTTGGGAAAAGAGAAGAAATAATTTATGACAAAGAACAAAATGTCTTGGATGAAATTCCAACTTGAATACCTGATCTGTCCATGTTGTCCTTTCATGTTTTTGCTGGTCGGGATCATCCTCCAGTGGAGTCTTTGGATCTGATCTCGAAAATGATTTAGAGTCGCCAGGTGAATGATTTCAGCCTTTCAAGTGTCTGATCGTTGTCCACCATCAACAATCAGATCTGAACTTGATACATGTACTGGGGTAATTAACAAGTTAAATGTCACGTTTACAAGCTAGACCGGAGATTGACTGAAGCAGTGTTTATCTACTTCCGCTAATGCAAAGCAAAAGCGTTTCGAAGGCTACCTGGCATAACTTCAGGCTTCGTCTGTAGCTTATAAAACAAATGACATCAACCAGCAAACCATTTGTTCTTCCCCAGTATGGTCGCCAATATGTTAGCGCTTGAAATTTCACCTCAGGCTGAAAAAGGTAAACTCCAAGGCAACATCAAACCACTTAGCCTCGTAGCTAGCCCTACGGGGCAGGAGAGGGCTCTCTCCGGTCCATCTCGGTAGAGATCTTCAACAGGCGAGATAACCAATAAAGAACACTGATTTTAGGCTAGTAAACTGATAAAAGGTTTGATTTGAGATTTTTAGGATTTTGGTGGAAAATCGGGAAAAGGCAATTTTGGGTGCGGGGATTGGACACAGTTTTTGCAGGGGGTTCTTTGGGGCAAGGTAGGAGACTGTATTGATGCCTTTGAATTAAGTGAATGGATAGGAATGACCGGTGAGGAGCTAAAGAGAGCAAGAAACCTTCAAGAGTTCTCTTTAGACAGATGAAAACATAAATATTAAGCAAACTTAAAAGCAGAGCATGACAATCATGGATTCTACTTTAACACTTCATTTGCCTAATTTGCAGAAGGAAAAGTAAGAAGATGATTCACATAAAAAACTTACAAGTACAAAGAGAAACACACCATCAATACATGTAACCACAGGAATCCCAAAAAGGACTGCAAAACCCTGGCCTTTCTTCCTTTGCCAAAATTGCAGAGATACAATGAGTAATACAATAGAGCTTTCTCCCTCAAGAGTCCAACCATGAAAATGACCAAAAGAGTACATAATATAGGCAATATAACATCTTTCCTTGCCTCTAGGGGTTGATCTCACTATCCTAGGAGCTGTTTCAACAAATTCTAAACTGAGCACTAAAAACTAGGCAATCAAAACAACTTGCCTCTATAAGCTAGGAAACCAATTCATTCATTAAATTTTTTGCCTATTTCATGAATGAATCTTCTAGAAGAGATAAATAAGTGTCAAAATATCATAAAATTACATCATTTACAACAAGGAAGATCAAAATCTACTCCAAAAAGTCAAATCCAGTCAAAACTACGTTTTGCTGAGCTGTAGGTGAATTTCTGTGAAAACTGCCCAACACGTCACACCCTGATCCTGAACACGTCACGCGCCTTTGGAGCTGCCTTTGAGGCACTTCCAGGTGTCCAAATGAGGCAAAAGTGGGCTTGTTGGAAATTTCTGGATGTCTACTTTCCAACCCAAGTGGAATTTCTGAATTTGGTGGCCATTTGCCCCTCCAAAATTGCAATCTCCCAAGATTGCTTCCTGTGTGTCAAAAAGGTGGCAGAAAGTCATTTTTTGCTTGTTTTTTGACTTTCTAGAGGCCCAAAACTTGGTGAAATTTCTTGGAAATTGCTGAGCAAGTGTATCTTTGCATGAAAAATCCAAAAATGCTGAGTTTTCCTGAAATGGAGTTGCCCATCTTAAGGGTCGCGCGCGGCGCGCTACGCGTTGGGGGCAAAAACCTGTGTTTGGCACAAAAAATTCACAATTGACAAAATTTTCTCCAAATTTCTTGAAATTTGGGCTGGGAGTCCCCAATCAAGTACCATGCTCAGTCAAAAAGGCTTTGGCCATACTTTGGAGTGGATCGGGCTTTTTCCGTCGTTTTAGTGCCTTGGCCAACCTCCTTGGATCTGGCGATTGTAATTTTGACATTTCTCTAAAACCATGACACCTGTGAAAAAAGTGAAGGAGGTTTTTCTTCCTTGGCCTGTTGTGGACAAAAACCTCTCTCAGTTTTCCAAAATTCATCTTTGATTGCTCTGAAACGGCTTTTGAGTGAAACTTATCCCGATGTGTGGAACAAGGGATTTTGTCGAAATGAAGCGAAATGAAGGGGATAAGAGGCTTCTAAATTCTTGGGGAAATTTTTGGAAGTAGGGAGGGATGTTAGGAAGCAGGGGAAAGTGGAATCGCGGAGATCGAGTGAGGGGAAGGGGTCCAAAAGGGCAAAACACAGGCCCAACCTAGAAAATTGCCAAGTTGTAGCAAGAAACTAGGGTTTGTGGAAAAATGAGGAATTTGGGGAATCTCAGTGATGGGAAGCATTTGATAAGGTATTTTAAGGATAGGGGAAGGTGTATGAACATCAGGATACAAGTTTTGCCGATGATTTGACCATCCAAGAGAAATTGGCTTCAAAACCCTAGGAGAGGGAAATGACCTTGCCTAGGCGCAACTGAAGCATGGATAAGTTGTAAAATGACCATATGGAACTTGACATGATGATGACAACCCTCTGAATGATGATAGGCTCAGCTGAATAGTGACATAGATTGGCATTTGGGCAATTTTGAAAAGAGTGAAATCAAACCCTAGACCTAATGCCTAGTGACAAAATTTTGCTTGAAGACTCACTGAAATGACAAAATTTGACCTTGACACTCTGGAACCACTTTGTAAGAGCATATTTGATCATTGGAGGAAGGCTGGAAAGACTGACACTAACAGTTACCTTTCCCATATTTGAACTCTGGCAAATATGATTTCCAATCTATGCAAGGCATGCGATGCGGAAAGCCAAGGAAACTAGATCTGTCCATAGGAGCATACCTACTTTCTATTCTTGAACTCGTCTTGAAAACAATCAACAATAATTGACGAAATTATAGACCTTCACATAATGGAGTCACCATGAGTGTTCTACAATCTGGATTTTTTGACAATGGAGTCGTCATGAAAGCTTTGAGCTCTGGATTCATGAACATGGAGTCGTGAGGTGAATGATACAACCTTCTTGTGTCTGGTTATTGTCCACCATCAGTAATAAGATCTGGAACTTGATATACTTTTCTGATGAAATTGAAATGTTTTGGTTTGCAAAACTAGAGATTCTGGGTTCGATCCCCAGTGGAGTTTTCAGAATGTTAGCTCTCTGTAATTTTCTGAGGTTGTGGAAGAAAACAGAGAGGTAACCAATAAACCACTTTGGAAGATGGGATCTATCCCTGCCAGCTTCAGAGATGGATCTCTATATCATATTTAACTTTCTTGTATTTAGATATTATGCTAGTTATGAGAGTTTGGAGTTTGATTTTAAAATTCATTGGTTTATTAAATGCTTGAAACTTCCATTGGGCTATGGAGTCTATAGCTTAATGCGGATCTGTTTCAGATTTTCAGAGTTTCACAGGGCAAGGTAGTTGAACTAACAGGATCCCTTATGTTTAAATGAAGTGTGATAAAAGAAAAGATATAAGTTCAATTCAATTAATATAGCAATTAAGAATTCTTCAACATGATATCAGAAGAAAACATTTAAATTATCCACAGCCAAAATTAGAGTGTATCTTTCAATAAATTATGTTCATCAACTTTCTGTAAAATAATTCAGATTTAAGAAAACATAAGCATGGAAACAAAGGAATAAACACATAGACAGTGAGAGAAGCACTTCACCAAATAGTCCAACACATGAATCCTGTGAAGAATTTCCTTTTTATTACCAATCAACCCATCAAATGGAAATAGTACAATAGCTTTGTGGAACACGAAAATCAACATGTCTTACTTCAAATGATGAAGTATTTATACAAATTCCAAACTAAAATATCTTGAAAAATATCAAGATTTTTTACAAATAATCTATACAAATATCTTGAAACAGAATTCAAGATTTTATTACAAAAAGTATAAAAATAGACTAAACTGTTTAAAAAATATGAGTCGGTTGAGTGTTGGTGTTGTTTTTGGGCCTTTAAATGAGCAATGTTGTTTATCTTGTTGGCAGATGTGCCATGTTCTCCCACTTTTCGCTGCATTTTGTTTTGATGGCCATTGTGATGAATATGCAATGTTGTCCTTTGTCCTTTTGCTATTTGTTGAATAAAATGTGTTGAATGTGTCCTCCTTGTCCATTTGTTGTTTGTTGTTATTTCAGTTTCATCATTTTCCCTTTTTTTACATTAATTTAATTCCATTTATAAACTATTGGGAAATATGGGGAAATAACTTTTAATCATAATATATCTGGAGGAAAGGGGGCGATTCTTTTGGAAATTTCATTGTGATCTATTTTAACGATGAAAGCCAGAGGGACTGATTCTTTCGAATTGTTAATGGATGCATGTGGAGGGGCCACATGGCAGCTGGGGACTAGAGGAAATGAACATAATTAGGACAATGAGTTATAATAGCTACGTGAATGGAGACCGGGAGAATGGAATGGTAAGCGGGAGTGGAATCAGGCGGGAGGAGGTACGTGGCAGTAGGGGAGTGGAGGTGGAACGGAAGCGCGGGATCGTTGGTTGGAAAGAAGTGAGGGCTGAGCGGTTTTCGGAGGGGAGTGTGAGTGGTAAGTGGTAAGTGGGGGGGGTGTGAAATGGGGTGAGAGGGACAAGTAGCGGTGGGGCCCGACGGGGAACTACCTTTTTGGACCCCCTGCCCCCCACCCCACCCCCCTCTCTAATAAAGGGAGACATGGTGGGCGAGATCGAAAAGTCTTGGGAGCCATCGATCTGGGCAGATTTAATCTGGGTCATTCAAAGATGAGGGGTATTTAATTAATACGCTACCTTTGAAAAGAGACGGGCCCAACAACCCTTTAAATCCATTATATAAAATATCGCATCTATCGGGGCTTTCTTGCATTGAAATCAGAGAAGGGCTAGCGAAGCAGGGACATAAGAGTCGTGTGATCCCCGATTGCGATATTGCAATCGGTGAGAAAGGACTTATCGCAATCGCCAAGGGGACAGATCTTACGATTCACAATTAGCGGGGGGACTTTATCGCAATCAGCGGGGAGTGTTAACTGTAGACCCGAACCCGAAAACCTTTTAAATTCAAACATATATATCATCAGGTCCGTCAGGGATTTGGTATGATCGCAATCGCATTGCGGAGGAGGACCGTCGAAGGATTTTTCCTGTCGAAGTTGCGATTACGATTGCAATCGATAGGGGCAGTAGCGATTAGTGGGGCGATTTCTGGTTCGTGTCTGCGCATATCGTGATTGTGCAATACAAAGGGGCCATGGGGTCAAGGTCGATTCTATCAATAAAATGCGATTGCGATTACCCATGAAGCTTGGTGACACGTGGCCTCCGGCCCCAGTTCATGTTATAATATATGGAGTGGATTTATATATAATGTGATGCGATATAAAAAGGGGATTTTGGCACGGTTTGTGATATATGGTGGGAAATGGGGAACACGGCTAGAGTTATACGAATAGAATAGAAATGCGACCATGGTTAGAATGATATAATATGGGAATGCGGCTAGAGTTGAAAATCATAATTATATATTCAAATGGGGAAAATATTTTTCACAAAGGATAGATGCAAATATATTTTAAAATTGTAGCAGAAATAGTTCTCGGACCTTTATCTCCTTTTGAATTGCAAACTTCATTCGGGCCTATCTTTCAATCCAGGAATCAGATTTGAGCATAGGATATACTCTTTGAAAGTTGCTTCTGATCACTTTCGGATGAATACACCTGCAGTATGAAATGATCCAAACATTATCATGCAAAATATCCTTAAATCCTAATACTTGGTGTCTCTTTGGAAATAATCTGGAGAATGAAATATTATTTACAACATCTCAAACATAATAATGATAAGCTATAATCAAATGATCCTATAAAAATTATAGGACCCCAATAGCTTGCACCCCTTCCTACGGCTACGCTTTGGTTGCATAGATGTCACCATCCTAACTGATGTGGCTTTCTTCTTACCCTGTAAGACTCTTAGTTCCCTATTGTCATCAACACACTCAATGGCTTTGTCATAATAGTCTACCTTGGTTCTATGAAGATACAACCAATCCATGCCCAACAACACACTGTCTAATCCCAACGGTAACACATTTAAATGTGTTGCAGTAGGCATACCATTCAAATCAAAAGTGCAAGCTCTTACCCAATGGTGAACTCGCTTCTTTGTACCTGTAGCCAACTACACTAACCAAGACTTTGCATGTAATTCCTTACTCAAACCACATTTATCCACCAAGTCGGGACTAAAATAGCTATAATTAGATCAAGGGTCAATAAATATAGAAATAACTTGATCACAAAGCTTATCGTTCATCTCAATGATAGATTCCTAGTGTTCTGCCTGCCTATTGTCCACTGCTGCATTGATAAGTGGAATACTCTAACCAACATCCCCAAGATTCTGTGCATCCTATACAATGTATATCTGAGACCTACCACCCTGATTATGTGGACAGTCTCTCTTAAGGTGCTCCTTACCGCATGTCCAACACTCCAACTGACCAGTGCCCTAACCTCTATGTTGTTGTTGTTGATGTGACCCATGTCCCTGTCTAACTGCATTAAATCTCTTTTGCAGTGCAGCATTCTCTTTCTCATCTGCATGTGAAGGCCTTGTCCTCTTAGGCTGCCATTTACCTTTACCTTTGTCCCTTCCTTTAAATCCAAGTTGAGTTTCATTCTTACGCTTTGATTATTCATAGCAATGTTTCAATTTCCCAATAACTTCCTCAAGTAAGTGAGGCTCGTCATACTCAATCCAATATTTAAATTTTAATGGCAAACCATTGACAAATCTCTGAACTTTAGCCTTCTCATCAATAAGATATGGTGCATACCTCAATAGCTCTAGAAACTTGGTCGTGTACTCTTCATCCATCATTTATCCCAGCTTTAGCTCATATAACTCTTTAACCTTACTGTCATAGTACCTTTCTGGCAAGTATTTCTTCCTGAAAATCCTCTTGAACTCCCGCCAACTCAAGTCGTTTTTCCTAATGTCTCAGACCCTCTTAACATCTTCCCACCAAATGTCTACTTTACCTTTCAAGCTGAAGATCGCGACTATGGCCTTCATGTTATCTATGTAATTATGCAACTCAAATAATTTCTTCATCCCAAGTATCCAAGCCTTTTCATCTTTCAGCTTCTTCATATATCCATCAAAAGTAGGTGGCTTATATTTCTTAAACTCATCTGGTAAGTATCCCCTATCATTCCTCCTGTAAGGATGATAGCGATTATGATCATGATATCTATCACAACTAGAACTAGAATAGTACATGTATCCTATCCGGAGTATCCAACAACCTGCCATCTCTAACGGT
Source organism: Pinus tabuliformis (assembly GCA_031772625.1). NCBI lineage: Eukaryota > Viridiplantae > Streptophyta > Pinopsida > Pinales > Pinaceae > Pinus > Pinus tabuliformis. The sequence continues at coordinate 826,683,503 of CM062813.1, forward strand.
GTCAGATCTATCTGACCTGTGTCTACCAGGATAGATACTGCCATATTCCCCATTAGTTGTATCCTCGTGTCCATGGCTGATCCTAAGCAGCCCTTATCATTGCAAGTCTGACAAACTCTGAAGAAGTATAGCATTAACCTCTGCTTGCTTCTCTTGTGCTTGTACGATATGGTCGTTATCTACCTTACAACTCCTTATCTCTTCCTTCAAACTTCTCATTGTAACTTCCAAATAAAATGAGTTCCCAACACCATGCTTCTCTTCAGATTCACAGGGAGAGTATTTGTAGCCATCTTGCTAGCCATTTGATCGTTCTTTCCTGCAATGCATAGTATGTCAGATAAACCAAATCACAATAAATCAATGTACCTTAGCATATCTCGGGGAGGATACTGTTAGACCCCTATACTACTAGTGTAACCCCTTATTGTTATTAGTACAACCCACTTATTATATTGATGTACCCATGTAGTGCCCATATTGTTACACTTGTGCCCCATAGAAGCCCACTATTGTTATTATTGTGCCCTTACATTATTATTGTTATGTCGGCTCTGATTATGTTATGACCCCTTAGACTCCTATATATAGAAAGGAGGTATTTTCATTTGTATCATCCAAGAATTGTTCATTTATGTAATGTAAAGGAGGTTGCCCCCTCGAAGAGGCTGAAATCTAAGGTGTTGATCTATCTTTTCTTGAGCTAGTTTCATAACATTTGGTATCAGAGCTTTGGATTCTAGGGTTTCGCTGCTCCAAACAGGTCATCGTGGCATTTTCGCTATAACTTTTTTCTGTGACGTTTCAAAAGTCCCAAAAAAAACCCATTTGAGAAGAAATTGCGCTGAACCTTGGGTCCGAATTTTAGAGCTTTTTGCGCTATATTTTCGGAGATATGATCTGAGGAAGTTGGTCTTTTTGCAGACTCCTGAATTACATTCCAAACAGGTGACCTAGGGAAAATCGTCATAACTTTCTCTCTGAGAATTGGATTGAAATTTCGTAAGAAGGTACAGAAAGAGGACGGACTTTAGTTTCTTGTATATCTTTTTCAGAGCCAAAGGTCGAAAAATTGACACGTGGCACTTCATACAAGTTTGCTCTTTGGGAAAGGTCTATAATCAGGTCATCTTGGGAGATTGTGCATAACTCTTTCTTGGAGAATCCAATTTGGATCATACTGATGGCATTGGAAAGAGGACACAGAGGGCTACTACAGGTAGTAATTTCAGAACTTAAATATCCGAAAGTACAGAGTTACAGTCGTTTCAAGATCGAGGTCCTAAAATCAAGAAAAAGCAAGATGAGGAAGTTTGATGGCAAGGATCCGATAAATTGGATACTTCAGATGGAGCAATATTTTGATCTACATGGTGTACCATTGTTACAAAAGGTATGTATTGCATCTTCATATTTAGAACCAAATCAATTTTTATGGTGTAAAGGGCTTTTTTCTCGTAAAAAACTTGTTATGTGGTCAATTCTCACGGAGGAAATGATAGCACATTATGAGGATACAAAGAGCAACACCTTCTTTAGAGCAACACCACAATAATTGGAAAGAGTAAAAAGTCTTTGTGACATATTTGAAAGTAAAATTATGGCAACAAGGAAGTCTACCCCTCACAATTATAAATATGGACGTGTTGTTTCTCCTAGCTTTCCACAACCTACAAGGGTTACACCACAACAATTGGAAGAAAAAAGAGAAAAAGGGCTTTGTTACAACTGTGATAGCAAATGCACTAAAGGTCATAAGTGTGCTGAGAAGAAATTATTTTACATAGAGTATGAAGAGGAGGAAGAAAAGGATGAAGAAACATCAAAAGAAGAGGATATATGCCAAGACCCGACCTCAGAGAAAGAAGAAATGAATCAGAACATATATTGTAAACTATTGGCAAGAATGACCACTCCTCAAACTCTCAAGATAGAAGGACATATCAAGAAGAAAAAGGTGCAAGAAGTGAAAGATCACATCACGAAAGAAGAAATGAATCTAACCATATCTTGTACTTCACTGGTTGGAATTACCACTCCTCAAACTATCAAGATAGAAGGACATATTAAGAAGAAAAATGTTCAATAAGTGAAAGATCACATTGAGCGTCAAGAAATGAATCCGAACATATCTTGTAAAGGATTGGAAGAAATTACCACGCCTCAAACTCTAAAGATAGAAGGATATATCAAGAAGAAAAAGGTTCAAGCAATGAAAGATCACATCGAGCATCAACAACAAGTTCTCCAACTTTTAAAGGATAACGCCACTTCAGTGCAAAATCAAATGAAACAACAGGTAGATCAACATCATAGTGAAAAATGTTTTGATGTAAGCAATTGGGTATTTTTACTACTACATCTAAAGCAAGCTATTTATGAGAAGGAAATGTTAGCAATAGTACATGCACTTAAAAAATGGCGACCTTATCGAATGGGAAGACTCTTCAAGGATGAGGATGTGGAAGCATTGTTTTGTGTTATTTCTATTATCCAACCAGATTGGATAAACGAAGCAAGGGATGAATGGAAGAGGGACAAAGAAGTATGGCCACTTATTCAAAAGTTGAAAAAGATCCCAATTCAAACAATATTGCCAGAAATTGAAGAGGAAGGAAAAATCATATTGGAACCTGGAGTATTCACAGAAACAAGAACCTGACAGCTACGAAATCGATCAATTTCGGAGTATCTCATCAAGTGGAAGAACCTACCTGCTGAAGATTCCACATGGGAGAACAAGAATTTTATACAAAAGCATCAAGAACTACTCAAGCGTTGAGGACAACACTTTTTGAAGGAGAGGGGCATGTTAGACCCCTATACTACTAGTGTAACCCCTTATTGTTATTAGTGCAACCCACTTATTATATTGATGTACCCATGTAGTGCCCATATTATTACTCTTGTGCCCCATAGAAGCCCACTATTGTTATTATTGTTCCCTTACATTATTATTGTTATGTCGGCTCTGATTATGTTATGACCCCTTAGACTCCTATATATAGAAAGGAGGTATTTTCATTTGTATCATCCAAGAATTGTTCATTTATGTAATGTAAAGGAGGTTGCCCCCTCGAAGAGGCTGAATTCTAAGGCGTTGATCTATCTTTTCTATCTTTTCTTGAGCTAGTTTCATAACAGATACCTTGTCTGTAAAATCACCAAATCAGTGTGATACATGTATAACATAAACATAATAGCATATAGACATACAACAAGTAAGTGCATCAACGCATACAAATCATTCTAGCTAGGGTCCAGTCATGAATGCAAGGTCATATCAACATTGCATGTTATGACCTCGTGCATGACAACAACCATTACTCCATTGTTCACATTGCCACATGCAACCAACAACATGCATAAGCAATGCCTAATCAACTACACATATGCATAAACGCATGTAGTCGAACATAAGAGATCAATTATTGTAATCAACCTACAAGGCTGATACATGTAATCAAAATATTCAATAATGTAACCTAACATACAAGGATGTAAGTAGGCGACATAAAATCAACATGTAAGCAACATATAACAATATGTAACCAATTGTACACTCATGACGATTACACTACATGAAATCAATATCAAATTCTCCATGACAACCTTACCTCAACCACAATCAATCAGTAAGCAAATTCTACAAGAACATGGAATGTAAGTGTAAGAGAGACACATGCAACTAACATGCATGCACGACCAACACACACATCCCATCCAGTCTGAGGGTTGAACCATGCTTTGATACCACTCTGTAACACCCTCTCCCCACATCCACCCAAGTAACCATGCCAACCGAGTAAACATGAGATGAGAGGATACTATGATCAGATTCGACCTCCTATGTGACTTTAAGGAAGTGGAATCGACGGAAACATCACACAGTCATCCAACATCATCAATAGAACCCTCAGGAGACAAGTCAGCCACTCAGACAGCTTGTCCCTGGGTCCCATTATTGTTCTGGATCTCTTTGGCCATAGTCGTTCTCATGCTATGGGCAAGGGAGCGACCAATAACCTAAAGTCACTCTCACAGGCTTGATTGCCAGCGACCAAGGACCAAAATTGCCAGTTCTGTGCCAGCGAACCTGATATTTAAGACAGTTTTTCAGGCCCATAGCCCAAGCCACTGCCTAGAATGGAGTGATAGCTTGAAATCATTAAAAATATAGGCAAACAATGATGCAAAAGAAATAAGTTGAACAAGACCATAAACAAACCCATACTAGCCATGCTAGGCATTTCGTCAAACATATCATCAACACGTAACCTATAGGTGTAAGCAACATAATTAAGTGTAGGGATCTCATACTTATCTGAGAATCGCTACGAACCATTGTTCCCTCACGTCATTTGCTGCATTATCATCTATTAGGCCATAGATACACTATCCATTCATTTATAATTAAAAATATGTTAAGAGCCATACATAGTTGTTGTCATAAAATATACATATAACCAACATAATAGGAATAGAATTACCATAAACATGTCAACCATCAAAATCCACATATACATCAATACATTTGCACATGGAAATCAAGGGAATGAATTTCTCATTAATGAATGCAATAAACCAACCAGAGATGGGACTACCACATTCCACCCGAACATAGATTGGTTGAGCCAAGTCTCTCCTTAGCCATTCACCCCCCTGCCATATTACAAGCGTGAATGTGGGACTCAAACCAAAAGAAACAACCAAGGCATACCAAGGCTAAAACACCTCACCCTCATCAACAAAAACCAAGCTTTACCGTGATCTCCACCCTACCACTATGCTAAATAAGCATGGGTGCCACCGAATTTATCCACCTACACCGTGAGGAATTTTCTTGTCTCATAGTCTCTCATGATTTACCGCAATCCAAACCTAGACCAATAGGCCCTAAACCGGGACTCATTCTCCAAGCTTTACCGCATATCCAAAACCCAGGATTACTAGGCCCAACGGAGAGCAAACCACTGCTTGGATTTACCATATATCTTGCCATTCACCAACAAGGATTCCTAGGCCATCTGAGCCAAGACAAAATCTGGCTTTACCGCAACCCATAGTCCGGCTCAGGGGTTACTAGGCCATGTTTTCTATCATTTCGGAGATCCACCTCACTCAGCTTCGAGTCCATCCGGCAATTCAGCTCAACCAAAACATGAGAACCCCATGACACCATGGCTATCCGGAAATGGCAAGGCTAGGTTGAAAACATTGATACACTTGGCAAAACCCATGCCATGATAGAAAGAACCACATTTAATGCCATGCATGCCAAATTTAGCAAGGAAAATAAACATGCAAGTTGATACCTACAATGAAGCCTATTATAGCTGCTTGATCCTACCTTTCATGCTTGATCTTTGCTTCCTTTTGCCTTCTTTTCCTTTCTGGCTCTAATGCCAATATTTTTCCAAGAAAACTCTAAGTGTCCAAGAGTATGAGAGAGATAAAGAGAATAATAAGAGAGCTCCAAAACTCAACTAACAAAAGGTTACCAACTGATCCTCAAAAGCCTTTTTATGAACGAGGCCTCTATTTTCTCCATTTTCCATTATTTTCCTTTATTTTCCTCCTCATGTACAACCTGTGACCTTTCACCTTCCTTTTCTCCTAATTTCCATTATTTTCATAAATAAATGTGCCAAAAATGTCGCATGCCTTTCCAAAACCTTAGTCCTTGCCTTTCCCAATTTCCTTAGCCATCAAAAACCAAATGAACACCCCCTAGGATGCCTTGCCTAACATTCAACTTGGAATAAGTGTCCCATCAACTGTCGTTATTGTTTTTAAGTTTTATTACATGGAATTTTCACCAAGGTTGTTACAGTTGCAAACTGATGTCCCTTTGCTTTCTCCTGATCGATTAACTTGCATCTTCAGCTACAAAGGTGCCTTCTAGCATGTTCTCCTTCTTTATCTCCTTCTTCATCATCTTGTCATAGTATGATATATTACCTGCATCTGCAATTCACTCACGACAAAGCGACATCAGTCTGATAAAACCCTATTCTAAGATGTTGCATGATCATCCATTGACTGAGCCAGAACCGGGTAGTAGGCTGAGGGAGAAGCTCAGTGACTACGCAATTGCATAGCTCATGCAGTCAAGGGTCGGGATTAAGTCCTGAAACTGTACAATGCATAGTTCGCGTTTGACTGGGCTTGAAGATTGCGCAGTTGGGAAGATCAAGGAGCCAGGTTGAGGGCTTGATGACTAAAGTTTCCCATTGCGCAGTGCTGGAAGGACAGGGAAGCCAAGTAATTTTGCAATTGTGCAGTTTAGGAGTTCAAGGGATGGGCTTGAGGACTGATACTATGAAATGCGTAGTTTAGGCCTAGCTGGAGGGAAGGATTGTGCAGTTTTGGAGCTCAAGGGTCGAGCTTGAGCACTAAGACAGCGCAGTGTGCAGTTTTGGGAGGCAAGAACTGTGCATTGCGTAGTGCCAAGAGGCAGGGTTGCTGCTTGAGGGCTGAGACTGTGCAATGCATAGTTCAAGAAGGTTGGGTGAGACTAGGTTTCCCATTTGGGAAGTTTTCCGGATTTGACTAAGTGTGGGATCTATGAAGCTGACGTTAACAATAACAAGACTTGACTGTGATCACACACTAAGGACACTTAATGACACAACATAGATCACCCAGAACACATGAACACCATACTTCCCTTAGTGTGAAAACTTACGTTAATCTACACCATAGATACACTTTGCGACGATCGTGACAACATTTATATGACAGTGCTTGAAACTTCGAAAATGAGTGCGACACATGTTTACATGGTAAGACCAACTCATTTACACAAAGACTACCTGTCGAAACCATCAAAAATAGCTTTTGTATAACGTGTGACACTTGACATGACAAAATACGACACTTTGAATTTCTTGCAAATGAGACCAAAACAATTACAAAAACACATGCAATAACTCTTAATGCTTGTGACAACAATATGCAAGGTGAAAGTAGGCACTGAAATTTGGTTGTAAGCAAAAATTTTGGAGGGTGTTGTAGCAGTGACAATAGATCTGCACACACAGGATGGAGGAGGTCAACTATCACCTCGGCCTAAGTCCCCGCACTTTATGCCCTAAATGCTACCACATGGCTATTGGAGGTTTCCCCTAGCTCCAACCAACTACTATAGGACCATTGCCTTATGATGGGGTATGATGGCTGAAGGAAAGAGTTTTATATTGCTACTTTTCTGACTTAATATAAAAATATGCAATATGAATTTGACTAAACAAACCCATGAGTACACTAAAACTTGATAAAATTTTAGCAAATAAATAGTCCAAATTAGTGTACTAAAATATACCAACCATAAAAATTATTTATTGTATGATTTGATACGTGGCTAGATGAATTGTTGAACGATTTCAGAAGGAGATTTACCTTGGAGGGCTTGAAAAGTTTACTTTTAGTAGATAGCAAAGGGAAATATGGAGATCTTTCTAAGTGACTATTTGGATCCCTACCTATTTCTTGTGATGGAAGAAATTGTACCTTTAAAACAATTTCATAAAACATGGTGATAGAGATGAAAAATCAAGAAATAAGAGAATAGAAGAATTAATTCAATACAACTCAATGCACAATAGAATATGTTATCACTTCATATTTCCTCCAAGCTGAGGAGAGGAACCCAAAGGTAACCACAAACCACTTTAAAACTAGAATTTATCCCTTCCAGCTTCAGAGAGGGGCTCTCTCTATATGAATCTACAGCCACTTAGATGACTGGTTGTCTTAGATTTTAGGCTACGTATTGAGATCAGAGGGGAATAGGTTTAACAATTTGATGAAAGGGAAGAGGGGAAACCCATTGGGCATGGAGTCATGTGGAGCTAATGGTTTTCAGTGAGAGGATAAAAAAATGAGTAATCTTTTAACAGGAGCAAGGTAGGAAATCCTTCTGGAGTTTTTTATCGAATTTTGTTGCAGAGGGGTGAGAAGAGGAATTGACAATATCTAAATCATCTAGCAAAGGAATTCTAGATATATCAACAGAAGAAAACATTAAAATGTTCATTAAGCCATAACAGAGCACTTTAAAAGTGAATTCTAAAACAAATTATGCTTAACTAAACATGAAGACATAACATTCAAGCATGATTATAACAAGATAGAAACTTACAACACATGAGAACACATCACCATCAGAAACTGACACATGAATCCTTGAGAAAACAGACCTCGGCTTTGATCATTCATTGAAAACTTTAAAATGGAAAAGTACAATGCACAATGTTTTTCTTTATCTAACCTTGACCAACTAAACTTTTGCATACTAAAATTCATGAAATATATACAATTAGCTCATCCCTATACTTAGAGGTTTGAGCTCAACGATTTCCCCAAAGATAGAGTCAGTTACATTATATTTAGAAACTGCCTGCTAGGAAATAGTTATGGAATTTATGGAAAATAGGGGTCAAAGATTAGATCATATCTCTCGAATCATGATATATGTTACAAAACAGAAGGAAAATTTTGTATATTAGCTTGTTCTTGAGAGAAAACTCTCTTAGTTTTCTAAAATTCTTCTCCATCTCCTCAGAATCTGTGCCCAAAGATCCTGATTAAAACAATAAATAACGAAATCTGAAAAATAGGTTATAATGATTCATTCGAATCTTCCAATATTTGACATATGTGAAGAAAAATAAGGAGGTTTTTGTTATTAGATAGTTTTTGACATAAACCTCTTTTACTTTTTCAAAATTCATCTATATTTGGTCATCAATTAATCTTGAATTTAACTACTAAAACAATTAAAAACGGAGCAAATCCTCTGCAGCCAAAACGCAACAAGTTCATCCTTTGTGCATTTTTTACCATATCCTGGAACTATGAATGGGTCACATAGATGGATAATAATCCCTAAAACATTAGACACTCGTTAAGACACTTATGTTCATACTACATCCTTTCATTCTACAAAATCAACACCTATAGCAAAAGCGTAGCGCCTAAGCGCAACAAAAGATATTTTTCAAATATGTCCTAAATGGTGAATCAGATTGAGCTGATTTTTTGTCAGAAGCTTAATATATTATAATTCTTCTCCACAAAAAAATGAGTTAAATACAACTTACGGATTTCAAGGAAATCCAAAAATGGTTGTAGATTACGATGGCTCATTTCTCGAAAATCGTGAAGCATTTTGACCTAAGATTAAGTGAATTTATTCAGCTTATCCCCATGCATCTCTTGTAAAAATTTCCTTGAAAATGGGTACAGGTTTTACATATTTTTACACCTTTTTATTTTCAAGTGATGCCACAAGGTTTGGCATAGCTACAAACTGACCAAATTAAATGACCAAGCTTGACATTGGCTACTATAACATAGGACCCTAACATTGGCTGCAATGGGGATGGCACCCTCCCTGTGAGGTGCGAAAGAACATCGTAGACTAGTAGCCTGATCCATTGGGTTGCTCCCAACCTTGCAACATGTTCTTGCTCTACAAGCCTGAGAATCAAAACTGAAATCCAAATTGAACTATACACTTGAACTGTACATGCTACAAACTAAAACTACTAAAAACTGAAACTGAAAACTGCTACAAAACATGCTCAGAGTGTTGAGCTTATTGGCACACCATTTCCTACTCTAACCTGTTGAAGAACTGTTGAAATCAAGTGATACAAAAATTCCAATGAAACAAGTCAAGTTGTTGCTCAGATAGTATGAATTTTTGACCATGCTTGAACATAATCAAAATTGAACAATATAAGAGCAAAGGCAACTGATAATACATTTAATCTTCACAATGGAAACATAACTGAAAATTCCTTCCATATAGATAGTTATAGGATCATAAAAGGCATGGATGTCACAGTTTCATTGTTGATCCTCAAGCCATTCTACAATTTGATTGTCATGGTTGGACAGTTCATATGTGCTTTCTTTTCCAACATATGGTTTCAGCTGTGAGTTATCAAACCCATTCCCAAAAACAAAATATTCTTCAATATCGATATCAAAGGGTAGCACCACCTCCTTTTGTTTTGGATGAATAAGGTTTTCAAAGGACTGACGATGATATTGGAAATTATGGGGTTGTATTTGGGCCTCTAAAACCTCAATATTTTTCACAAGATTTTCAGCAAATATTTATAAAAAAATTGATCTTAGCTTTTGAGCTGCATTTTCATGACTTTAAATAAATAGATAAAAACCTTTAAAAAGCTCCATCAATTTTATCATCATCAAAATGGTCCCAATATTCCTTAAAAGCTTCAATAGAAAGAAAAATTTTAACATACCATGTCATCTCGATAGACTAGGAAACTGGATCTTAAATTAAACTATGAATTCCTTGGAGAGTGGTGTTGCCATAGATGTTCTAAACTCAGGATTGTTTGGCAATGGAGTTGCCCAGTGAATAATGCACAACCTTCTTGTGTATGATCATTGTTCACCATCCGTAATCAGATCTAAAACTTGATGGTTCTTTCCTAGGGAAGATGGAATTTTGCTCCCCGACATCGACACCACTATGTTAGCACTCTGTAATTCCTCCAGGCTGGGGAGACGAACCCTAAGGTAACCACAAACCAATTGGAAGCTAGAATCTAGCCCTTCCATCTTCTGAGAGGGCTCTCTTTGTCTAAAACTTTAGTCACTTAGATTTTAGGCTAGGTATGGTGCTCAGAGGAATATATATTTTAAAGTTTGTTGGGAGGGGAGAAGACAAATCCATTGGGAAATACGGTCATATAAGTTGATTCTTTTCAAGTGACAGGATGAAGAGAAAGGGTGATCTTCTACAAGGGCAGGGTAGACAGCCTTTTTGGGTTTTTTTAGTCAAATTAGTTGTAGGAGGGTGAGTAGAAGATAGGTGGAAATGACATAAAGAGCATCAAACAATGGGATGAATTCTAAATTTCATTCAAGAAGAAAACATAAATTATTTAGAAAACTAAATCAAAGAACTTTTAAAATGAGTTCTAAGACAAATATTTGTTTAGCTAAACAGGGAGCACACATTCAAAGCATGATTGATAACATAAGGTAACTTAAAAAAAAAAAAAAGCACATCTCCGTAGAAACTGACACAGGAATCCCTGTAAAATCAAATCGTTATCTTTTCATTCACCGAAAAAATATATCAGAAAAATGCAATACACAATGTCTCTTTTTTTGAAAGTTGACCAACCCTTTGCTTCATCACAATTACATTATTTCAAAGCCTAAATCGAGATCCAAAGTCTTTACATGCCTCATAATGTTAACCAAAATCATAAAAATAAATTACATAGCTTTTAGACATAAAATTCTCAGTCAAAAGACTGATTGTGTGAAAGCGTAGTGCACCCTCCTAGTTCAGCAAAAACGCAACATAGAAGCGCAATGAATTGATGGTTGATGTAGCTTTGGTCACTCCCTGAGTTTCTTGATGACTGGTACATGTGTGAAATGGTCTGGACATCATCAACTTCCCCTCTAGAAACCTTCTTTCTTCAAGCAAAGCTCCCAAATTTCCAAATTCCACCTACAACAAAAGTGCAACACTTGTGAAAGCGTAGTGAAACATGTCCTCCATGGGTTTTGACCAACACTGAGGTCGAACAAGATTTAAAACCTGCTGATGATGTTAACATTCCTGATACCTCTTTTCAAACCTCCACTCACCAAAAAAAAGACAAAATTCTTTATTTCCATCAAAACCCTAATGCTTGGCCAAAATACAAAATTGTTGTTTGAGCTACTCTTTTAACAAAGTTTCATGATTTCTTGTGTTTAGTTTATTGTACTCTCAAGAAAGCTTCAACCAGTACATGACCCCCTTATACAACCTCATTCAACCATCATTCTTGGACAAAAAACAAAAAGGCCAAAATTGCTTTGATTTACTTGTTCCAACATTCAAACTTTGGCTGTTTCATCCAACAAATCTAGCTTACCTCTATCCTTCTCCTGATTTTCATGTAATTCTTGCTTGGAAACTCTCAGCTCCTTCCTCGGAGTGAGGTTCTATCTACATATGTTTTTGATCCGCTTGTGAAAAGGAAGAGTCCTTTTCAACACATACTTGGAATTTTCCATCGCTAGCTCATACATGTTCAAAAGATCATACATCGTTTTCCTAGCCCTTTCATCCTACTCCTTAAGTTCAATAATTTCACTATGGGATTTCTTCAACTTCATCCTCAACCTGTTAAAAGTATGTTGCCCCTCATATGTCTCTGTTTTCTTCTCTTCCTGTATCTAAAATTTTCTAGCTGAAGACCTAGTGACTCTAGATGATGGAGCTTCTACCTATTAAATGTCATCTCTCACTACCTTCTCCTTGCCTTTAGACTTGGTGATAGATGGAGTTGCCTTTTTTACTGGCTCAGTTTCACTAGTCTTAGGTACCCTTTTCAAAACAGTCTTTTTCAGTGACCTATTGTCATGCTATAATTGAGGAATCACTATGTGTTATTTTTTTCAATTGCTCTTGCAGTTTTAAAAATCTCCTTGTCTTTATCATCAGGAACATCATCCTCTCGTATGGTTTCTAAAGCTTCAAATGACTGCTTAAGTGTTTGTTCTAAGTGTAGCTTCTTTGCAGTGGCTCTATTGATTGACTTCTTGGAAACCTCCACTACTTCAGGAGAAAATTGCAGCTTCTTACCTTTCTTATTTTCTGATGGATCTATAGTAACTGATGGTGTTTGTCAATAACTTGTAGTTGGTGATTGTATGTCTCTTGCCAAAGATGATGGTGTGTCCTTCTTACTGCAAGATCCAGTTGGTAAGTCAACTATCAAATTTGATGAGTCTAGAAATGGTTGCCATGTTTGATTCCTATTATTCAGTTCCTCAACCAAAAACAACTTAGTCAAAGAGAAGTGGAAAATGCTGGGTTCCACTTGGCTTTGCTTACCTTTTGCCTTGTTTTCCATCTTTCTAAGACTTTTGAGCAAATAGAAGGGAGGATTCAAAGGGCTCTTCCATGTGAAAAATCTTGAAATGGTACTGATAGATCCTCCCAAACCTGCCTTCACAAGTAAAGTACCTTTGGATTACCTTCAACAACTTGTTGTAAGTCTCAAGCAAGTATTCTCTAGGTACAATGGCTCCATACCCTTTGTTTCTGTATTTGGGTTTCAAGAAATATTTATAATTGGATATGTTAAGAGGCATGCCCTTGAACCACTACTCTCCTTGTAGAGGAATCTTTGTGGCAGCTGAGATAGTGACATCTAACACTGGAAAAGTGAGCCCTCCAACCTTAACATCTAATCCACTGAAGCTCAAGGCAAATTCTTTGGTGAGTTGTACATTATACCCCTAGATCTTCTCACAAAATCTAATGCAACCAACTTGTTCAAAGGCAACTCTGATTGATGGTTTGATTTAATCAATGTGAGGTCTTGAGGTTCAAATCTCACAATATTACCTCCCTTGTGTTTTTTCCTATCTGGGGTTGTCATGATTTTCACAGCAAAGATGAATTCCAAGGTTCCTTGAATGCAACTTGGTGTATATAAATTAAGCACAACAAATGAGGTAGCAATGATGAAATGGAGCTTAGATTAAGGTTTTATGACAATTCAGAATGAAAACTTTGCATGGAAAACTCAAACAACACAACTCATCTCCCAAACCAAAAACAACAGCTAGTGTTTTCTTGGTCACAGTGGAAAAATTAAAAACATTGGTGCAATGCCAAAAGCACAACGCATGGGGAAAAAATGCTTCTTGACCTCTAAGGAAAGCAACAACAACCAAGTATGAAATTTCAAATCACTTGAATGATACGTCAAGCTTCATTATCAGGGTGGGAAACAAACCGTGGGTGTTTGGTGGGGGGTAAGAACATGAAAACGTAGTGCAAAGGCAAAGTGCAATGTGTTCTCCCGGAAACGTAGTGAGCTAACAATTCAGAATTTTGCAGGGTTTCAATGCATTTCCTCAACACATGGGACTAATTTCAACGACATGCAAAACAAAGGATTCAAGAAAACAAATAATTTGCACTTGGATAAGCAATTTGACCACTAGCTTGGAAAACGCAACACTTGTTTGTGACCACAACACATGTGCGACACAGCACCTCCCCTGCCTCCTTTGCGCAACAAACCTTAAGTGATGCTCAACGACCTCTCGATGGAAAAATGAATGGCTTTGTGGTGCTTTTGGAAGTTAACCAAGCATTTGAACTCCCAAGGTGGCTGAATTCAAATTTCAAGAATGATGATGACAATCTTTGAACCTCAATCATAAAACACAACAACTGTCAGAAGTGCAGCGCTATCCTCCTAATCGTTGTACCAATGTGATGTCATGGAAAGTTGTGATTTGACATTCTAACTTACCCAAGTGACCCTACAAATCTGTGCCAATGATGATAAGACATGACACCATGACCTACTCATTATTTTTTGGTGAAACATGACCCTAGACTCATTTAACTCGACCTCTTAGGATATTAATGACTATTTTCATGATCCTTCACTCTTTGACATAATTAAATTCAATAATGAAATTTTTATTCTATACTAAGACCAATAGCTTGATCTCTACAAGATCATTGAAAGACCTATGTACATTTGAAAAAAAAATTGAAAGAAAAAACTTGTTCTTTGACTACTATAATTGTAGGATACTAACACTAGCTGCAATTGGGATGGCATCCCCCTTATGAGGTTTAGAACACCGTAGAACGTGTTCCTGACCATTGGGATTATTGACTCCTTATCTTAACTCAAAAATGACTAAAAATTGACTCATGACTTATTCAATTTTGAAAAATTGGCAACAATTCATCAAAATATCAGGGCCTTCTCTTCGGGCTTCAAATTCTGGTGTCAGCTGCCCACACCTGAAGTACTAAAAATTGGATGGATATATACTATGAAATGATCAAAACCAACTAATTTCAAGTAAAATAATGCTCGAGGAACCTACGATTTACAGGCCCTCCAGCAAGAAACTCCCATGTCAAATCCTCCAACAAGTAAGCATTACTTCCATGGAATGTTGCAACCTTGAATGGTCCCTTCCAAAGGTTTTCGAATTTTCCATGTTTATCTTTGTCTTCATTTCTAGAATCCCACTTCAAAACCAAGCCACCAGCCTGAAAATCCTAAGCCTTTGTCCTTCGATAAAAAAAGTTCTTAATTTTGTCCTAAATTGCCTAAGTATTGTTATACACTTCCTCTCTGGTTTGCTACAACTGAATCATCTGATTTATCTTCCTTTGCATTTCATTTGGTTATGCATCTACTTCTTGCAACAATTTCATTACTGGAATTCCCAAGGAAGAAGAGAAAACCACATTTGCTCCATATACTAGTTGGAAAGGTGACATACCAATTGACTTCTTAGTGTTTACCCAATCAGCCCACAATGCATAAAGCAACTTCTTGTGCCATGTTTTCTTATTTTCTTGTAGCAATTTCTTTATGATATTCACCAGACTCTTGTTAGAATACTCAACTAAACCATTACCTTGTGGGTCATATGCAATAGAGATACTGAGTACAATATGATATTTATGACAAAATTCAACCATTTTCTTCGACTTATTCTACGAGGACATCCAAATCTCTGAAGAATGTTACCTTCCAGAAAAAGTATGGTGACTGTATATGTTTCCTGCCTGGTTGGTATTGCTTCTATCCACTTTGTAAAATAATTTGTGGCTGTCAAGACCCATTTGTGTTGGGTTGAAGACAATGGATAAATTTCCTCAATGAAATCTAAACCCCATTGTTGGAAAGGTGCTTCAATTGCAATTGGTTTCAAAGGTAAGGGTAAAAGCTTCCTCTTTCCTTCAAAGATTTGGCATTCATGACAACTTGATACCCTTTTATAAACATCGACAACTAATGTTGGCTAGTAAAAACGAGCTCTCAGAATCTTGTTTGTCGTGGCTTTCCAAAAATGGTGGCCTCCACAATCTCCTTTGTGAAATTCTTCTGTAACATTTTGTGCCTCATCCTCCAATAAATAATTTAACAATACACCTCCTAAATCTTTCCAATGCAGAAATTGATTCAAAATGCATAATTTTATAGCCTTCAATTTTAGAAATCTTACCTTTGTTTTTGTCATCCTTGGAGGAGCCTATAAATGTTGTAAAACATGAACTATGTCAGCATACCATGGAGAGGAAATAAACCTTTCAAATACCTGTTGAGAAGGCTTTGAATTGTTGTCATCGGATAAACCAACTACGAAATATATGTCCAACACACTCAGATTTGAATCTGCCATCAACTTAGCCAATCCTTGACCATTTATCAGCTTAGTAAGCTTAATCTCCACATCACACTCGAGAATGGATGCTATCCACCTCCCTCTTCTACCTTCTGGATTAGGTTGGGTTAGAATGTCCTTCACAACAACATTCAGAAAACAGGCAATCACATGTGAATGAAGCACATAAACTCTAAAATCTTTTAAAGTTTTAACCAATTCATATGCTTGCTTCTCCACAATATTATATTTGAAGGAAGAATCTCTCAAACCTCTATTAAAGAATGGGTTTCTCATTGCCTTGTTGATTTTTCTGCATAAGGACTATCGCAATCGTGTGTTTGGATGCGAAAGAGAAAATAATGAAATCTTTAGTATAATCTGGACTAGCTAAAATAGGAGCACTAGCTAAGGCCTACTTTACCTCATCAAATGATTTCTTTGTCCCAATAGTTCATCTGATTTCACTTTCCTTCCTTAACATGTTAGTCAGAAATCTAATAATTTCTGCTAAGTTAGGAATGAATCTTCTCAAAAAATTGACTCTGCCCAAAAATGATTGCACCTCCTTCTTATTTCTTAGTATGTCAATTTTCTGAATTGCAACAACCCTGTTTGGATCAATTTTTATGCCATCCTTTGAGATGATATGTCCCAACAATTTTCCCTCCTCCATTGAAAAATGTGACTTCTTTGGATTCAGGGATATGCCATACCTCCCGCACTTCTAAAAAACATGTCTTAAATGCCACAAATGATTAAAATTATATTTTTAAAATGCAGGGATATCATCAAGATAAACCACAATGAACTTGTCCTTCTCATCAGCAAATGCAATATCCATGGCCCTTTGAAAAGTGGCCCATGCATTCATCAGCCCAAAGGGCATTTTGGCATACATGAAGGTACCCCATGGAGTGATGAAAGTTGTCTTTTCGTGTTCATCAGGATGCACCAAGATCTGATTGTATCCTGAGAAACCATCAAGCATGGACATTCTCCTTTAGCCAACCACCTTTTGCAGTATATGGTCCATCTTAGGCAAGGAGTAATTGTCTTTTAAAGACACCTTGTTGAGGTTTTTGAAATCTACACAAAGCCTTATCTCACCCGTTTTCTTCCTCACAGGGACCAAATTGGAAAGCCATTTTGAAAACCTTAGGGGAACAATAATTTTTGCATCAAACAATTTTCTGACTTCCTTTTCAATAAGAGGTAACAACAAGGGGTTTGTTCTTCTCAACTTTTGTTTGAAAGGATTTTGATCCTGCTTGATTGGGATTGTATGTTGAATGATTCTCTTATCATATACTTTGAGGTCCTCATACCCCCATGCAAAAACATTTGAGTATTATTTTATGAGATCAAGGTATTTCTTTCTGTCTTCAGGAGTTAAGGATATTGAAATCTTGACAATCTTAGGTTGTTGTTCTATCCCTATATTGCATTCTTCTACTTTAGTTTCAGTGGGAACTACCTTTGGATTCTTCGCTACATCATTATGGTAAAATAACTTCTCAAGAGGAACTAACCCTCTTGGAATTGTATTGTTCTTCAATTGTATGACACTCATATCTGTCATTTGATTCTCAAAATCATCTCAATTTGAACCCAAGACATGTTGTTCATCCTCACTAAAACAATTTTCTTCATCTATGTGCAAATTGGAAAATTCCTTAGTCATTTGCAAAAAAAAAGTCAAGTTGCTCGTCATCTTTGAAAACTGCCAATATTTCACATTATTTGGGACTGTTGGCCTATGTTTGACTTCTATTTCATATTTCCTATTGGGATATATGGGAATCTTAAACACACTAGTTGAGGTGGCCAATGCATCAACTATCATATTCTGCTCTCTAGGAATCACAGATAAATCATATTCTGAAAATAATTGCAGCATTTCTAGGACAAAATTCCTATAGGCCCTCATCCTAAGGTGTTCATTTTTATACACACCTTTAATTTGATTGATAACCAAATATGAATCTCAAGGAAATGCAATCCTCTTTGCTCCCAAATATTTCAAAGTGCAATCCCAAAATCAATGCTTCATACTCGGCCACATTGTTTGTGCAGTCAAAGGCTAATTTGTAAGAACATAACCTTGACTTGTCCACCTTTGGGCTCATTATCCACACACCAGCTCCAGCCCCCTCTTTACTGAATGCTCCATCAAAATCAATGTTCCAAAGGCCCTCTCCATCTTCATTATGTTCTGATTTTGTTCCCTTCATTTTACCTTCATTTTCCTCTGATATGTTGTTCTTGTTTTGACTATTTTCCTCCAAACATAAATCATTATATAATATGAAAGAGTTTGTATCATAATGCACTGAATAAATAGGATGGTTATTAGGCCTTTACTTGCCACTTACCATGTACTTTATAAAAGTTTCTCTATACACTTTCCTTGGTTTTCCAAAGAGAGGAATTGTGGCATAAGACATGTCCATTTGGAGAGTAACCTTCAACTTTGCAAACCAGGACCTTGATAAAAGCATGGCAAATTTTGGGGGAATATCAGCAACAACTATATCCATCACTATGCTCTTTGCTGGAATTTGAGTAAGAGAGACCACCAAATTCTTGATCAAAACCAAACATTTTGCCTTGCTTGAATCAAAGGAAAAAATATATTTATAAGGCCTTGTGATGTCCAGACCAAGCTTGTCCCTAATAACCTTTTGTATCAAGTTATGTGATGCACCTGAGTCTAAAATTGCATTATGAAAAATCAAATCATGTACATTCAAGCTAACATAAAAAGGTGGGACATATCCATATTGAGAATATCCATCAACTTTTGGACTAAATAGGAGTTCAAGATGATCATCATTCAAGTTAACAGTATCAAAAACATCTCCTATATTGAGTGCTTTGACAATTTGACTCTTGTATGTATTATTCTTGATCAATTCATTAAATCAAATAGAAATTTTGATTTTAGATATTTCATTATCTAAACTGAAAGAAGAATGAACTTTCTCTACCTCTTTGATGGTTGTGTCTCACTTTTCAGGAATCTCCTTTGGAGGATCAACTTTCTTCTGACTGGAAGTAGGTGCATCAACTTGGCCTTTCTTTGGAGGATTTACTGGAACTTTTTTGTTTCTCAAATTATACTATCTTTGCACCTCCATGATTACATTTTGGTACCCCTACTTGTATTCCTCTGATTCCATGTGCATAGTATCTTCTTGTGGCTGAAAAAACAAGTCTAGTTCTTTTGTCAAAAAGACATTGTCCTCTTCTTCACCAAAATAATGAATTTGATCCTGCTCTTTTGTTGTCTCTTCATCCTCTGAAAAACTCTATTGAAAAGAAGGTTTGATTTATTGTTGATCTCCCTAATTTCGCTTTTTTCTTTGCTTTATTTGCACTTGAGGCCTCCAGAAATTTGGGTTTCTCACTGGAGGAGGGGCCCGTTGATCTCTACCAACAACTTTGTTCTCTAAGGTCAATCTCTCTACAACCTTTTCCACTATTTTCACCATGACATCCAACTTGATGTCTGATGAAGATGAATCCTTCTCTTTAACTCCTCTTTTCTCAACTTTCATTTTGGCCTTTTGTTCAGCAAATTCACTTCCACTACAACAACATTTTTCTACATATCCTCTAAAGTAGTTGGGTTCCTTTCTCTAAGCTGACAGGAATTCTCAGCATCAAAACCATCCGGGTAATGAAGCAAGGCCAATCCAGGAGGGAGTTTTATTTCAGTCGGTATTGAATTATATAGTTTACTAAATCTCGTTGAAAAATCATGTACTGATTCTCCTGGAGCCCTCTTCAAACTGTCATACTCAATGAAAATCTGCAAAGAGTTCTTCTTAACTTCCCATCTGGAAAGGAAACTTTGTTCAAGTTGTTGGAAATTGGAAATACTAACAGGTCACAAACTTCTAAACCATTTCTTAACCTCTCCTGAAAAACTCTGAGAAAAAAGCCTCAACTTAGCATCCTCATGGTCCACCTCTTCCAAGTCTATAAAATCATTCAACTTATCAAGGTGATGTTGTGTTGTAATAACCCTTGTACCATTGAAAAGAGGTAATCTTTGACCATAGTTTTGTGGCAAATCATGCAGTGGGCCTTGTAGATTCAATGGAGCATAACGGGTAGCCATGATTGTATGATTTGGGCTAGTACTGACTTATGGGGTCTGAAATGAAGATAAGGAAGGTAAGGGAATTGTTATTTGATCAATTGATGAGGACGAAGGAGTAACAACAATAGACACAACAGGAACATAACTCAATGAGATGTTCAATGGAGCAAAAAATATTGGGGGAGGGACAAAATGTTGTAATTTTGAGGACTTAGTAGCATCTTCCTACAAGAGATAGACAAGATGTTCTAACTTATGGAATTGTGTCCAAATATTTGTATCTGCTTCTAATACACCTTCTTTCTGAAATGGAATAGCAGGTTGTAACTTTGATTGATAAAAAATGGTTTATATCAATTTGTTTTTTGATTTAGATTTGAATAGGATTTGTTCAAACTTCAAATCAAACTGAGTGTGGTCCACTGATTTGACTTTTTCAGGTAGGGACAAGGATCTTTTTATGACACTGGTATTTATTTGTTTTGAAGGCTTCTTTTTTCTAAACAACTTCTCTAAATTGTTCAATACCTCAAGTTGATTAGGGTTTGGATGATGCCTAGTGTGTACTCTTCTTAAAGCCATATTTCCTATAGGAATTGATTGCAGTTGATTCTAAAATCACTAGCAGTTGGGCAAATATTCAACCTATCAGTCTCTAGTTCACTGTCACCCTCAGGAACTAGATTTGTCTCTAATTAGCAGATTTTCCCAAGGAAGTCTTCAAGCTTTGTGTTCTTCGGTAATGGCACCATTATGTTAGCACTTCGTAATTCTTCCAGGATGAGGAGAGGAACCCAAAGGTAAGCACAAACCACTTGAAAACTAGAAACTATCCCTTCCAACTTCAGAAGGGTCTCTCTCATATATGAATATCCAGTCACTTAGATGACTGGTTGTATTAGATTTTAGGCTAGGTATTGAGATCATAGGGGAATAGGTTTAACAGTTTGATGACAGGGAAGAGGTAAAATCAATTGGGCATGGAGTCATATGGAGCTAATCATTTTTAGTTAGAGGATAAAAAATGAGGAATCTTTTAACAGGGTCAAGGTAGGCAATCCTTCTGGTGTTTTTTTATCGAATTTAGTTGCAGAGGGGTAAGCAGAAGAATTGTGGAATTAACAATATCTAAAGCATCTATCTGAGGATGAACTCTAGATATCTCAAAAACATTAAAATGTTCATTAAGTCATAACAGAGCACTTTAAAAGTGAATTCTGAAACAAATTATGCTTAATTAAACATGAAAATCTAACATTCAAGCATGATTATAACAACATATAAACTTACAACACAGGAGAACACATCACATGAATCCCTCAAAAAACAGACCTCGACCTTGATCATTCACTGAAAACTTTAAAATGGAAAAGTAAAATGCACAATGTTTTTCTTTCTCTAACCATGACCAACCAACATTTTGCACACTAAAATTCATGAAATATATACAATTATCTCATCCCTGGACTTAGGGGGTCGAGCTCAACCATTTAACCAAAGATAGAGTCAATTATAATAGATTTGGAAACTGCATGCTAGGAAATAGGGACCGAATTTCTAGAAAATAGGTGTCAAAGATTAGATCATAGTGTTGACAATAGCAACAACAAATGCTAAAAATAGCATTTTGGGATGGATTCCAATTTTCGTTAGTCCCTGAACTAAAATTAGGAAGTAAAGTTCGAATTTGATCTTAGCAGTTGTTTGTAAAATAATTAATTAATTCATCTTGAGTTAAATAGTTGTAGAAAATCAAACATGAAGTCTATGTGGGGACATGCAACAATTTCTCCATTGATTGAGGAATTTATCCATCAGTTAAAGAGATAAGGATGAGTTGTAATTAGTTGGCTCAGTTAACTGAGTCAAGTCCAGTTAGATTAGTTCAAATAGTTTGTTGAGCTAATTGTGAGTTCAGTTAGTTAATGCATGCATGCATGTAATTGCTGCACTTTAGATAACTGAAAATTCTCTCATAAATAGCTCATGAATGTCAGTTCAGTCAGAGACCTAGTTGAGATCCGAGGAAGGCATAGTGTACTATCAGTTGGAGGATTTTTCCTATATAGGAAACTCATCCATGCAGAAGGAATTATCTCCTTCAGGTTTATGCAGTTATTTCTGAGCCAAGTGAGCATCGTGAGGTGGGAATTCACACAAGTGGAAGCACTGGACCCCAGGAAAAACTGCGCAAGGAAATAGGAGGCTTGGAGGGCAGAGGAGAAGGTTTGTGAGAAGCCTTTGACTGTATATGAGCAACAGTTGGATTGCAGAGAGAGCA
Organism: Pinus tabuliformis; assembly: GCA_031772625.1. NCBI lineage: Eukaryota > Viridiplantae > Streptophyta > Pinopsida > Pinales > Pinaceae > Pinus > Pinus tabuliformis. Next base: position 826,706,098 of record CM062813.1, read on the forward strand.
TGATAGCTTGTGAGCTGATTCTTTTTGTAATATGAACATATTTCCACTTGTATGATAATACAGAGATTGGGGTTTTAGGCTGAGGCTTTCCCCGGGTTTTTCTTCTGTGTTCATGTGTGATTGATTTCTCATTCTTAGTTTTATGTGTTCTATTTGATCTTGTTCATATTCGATTAAGATTCTGCAAATTGTAGAAGTAGATCTTGTATTTTTCTTTAGTATATTGCATAATCTGTTGATATACAGTGGGAATTTCTACATGGTATCAGAGCAAAGGTGATTAAGGCGAAGAACATATACAAGAAGGGAGAAGTTCGAAATTTGAGGTTCCTGAATATAGAAATCGAGTTCTAATCACATCTCAATTTCACCAATGGCGTTCAGCGGTTTAAGACTCGAGTATGCACTTGATGGCAGCTCAAATTATATAGCCTGGAAGGATCGCATGGAAGCAGTATTAGAGGATAATGATCTAAAGGACTTCACTGATCAAGAAGTCCCCAAGTCGACTGATGCTACTCAATTGGCGGAATGGAAGAAATGTGTGGCTAGAGCAAGGAGAATCCTTCTGGAGGGAATTCGACACCACATAGTCTCGAGTCTCCATGGGAAGAAGACACCATTTTCGATGTGGAAAACATTGAAAGATCTATATCAGAACTGTAGCGATCAGAGGAAGTTGGCGCTGAAAGACAAGCTTCAAAAAATCAAGTGTGAAAAGGGCGACACAATCTCTACATATCTGAACAAGCTCACCACCTACAGGATGAGCTTGGAAGTGTAGGGATCACGACAACCGATGATGACATGGTGAGTCTTGCACTCCTTGGTCTTCCTAAGAGTTGGCATAGCTGCCAAGACTCGGTCAATGGAAGAGAAAAACTGCCAGATTGGGAGCGACTTTAGTCGGATCTGATGCAGGAGGAGATAAGAAGAAGCACCATAGATGGTTCTTCATCCAAGGAGGATGAAGAAAATTGTGCCTCAGCGAGTAAGGCAAAGAAAGGGAAGGAGAAGGATTCTCATCCCAAATAAAGTTCTTCCCATGGTGGGAAGAAGTTTGACAAATCGAAAGTGCGATGCTTTCATTGTCATGAGTTGGGCCATTTTGTAGCAAATTATCCATTGAAGAAATCCAAGATGGGATCCAAGGAAGGATCTGAAGGTGAAGCATTGGCCTCACAGTTCGAGTTGGATTTCACCCTCTTCACATGCATGGTTTCATCCATGGTGGGATGTGGTTGGTTTCTTAACAATGGATCTTCCTTCCACATGACCGACGATAAGAGTTTGTTCAGTACCTTGGAAGAGAAAGATCTCCAAATACTCATAGCGATGGGTAATGATGAAAAGTATAGTGTCTCAGGTGTAGGCACGGTTGTTTTTCAGAGGGCGCATGGAGCTCACATTACCTTGACTAATGTCAAGTATGTACTAGGGCTGAGGAAAAATTTGGTGTCGATCGGAATGCTGGAAGATAAAGGCTATGATGTAGTATTCGGTAAGCGAAAGGTTTTCCTTCGACACATCACCACGAAACAGGTGAAGCAGATCGATTCACGAGTCAAGAACCTGTATGCTCTTGAGGTTCAAGATGCATGTAAAGCCTTGAGGAGTAAGGCAAATGTTAGAGACTTGGTGGTTGAGAGGGAGAGTACATTACCTCTCAACATGCAGCGCTAGAAGAAGTCTCAGACAATTGTGGAGGAGCCACAATTGGTGAAGCAACTTCAGGAAGTTGTGGAGCAGCCGCAACTAGAGAAGCTGAGAGGAGATTAAGTATAGACATCTACTCATGCAGAGACCTCTAGTAAGGGGAAATTTCAAGCCAAGTAGGCAGAGGGATCACATGCATCCATACCTCCAGGCCAGAGGTGGGGCGATGTGGAGTGATAGTCCCAAGAAGGTTGGAATAGGGGCAGGACCATTGAGGTACCCAACCTCTTTGATTAGACCTTGCTATGGGAGCCCCGATGACGAGTACCAGGACTGGCTGAGTGGGTAGAGACAGATGCGGATGGAGCAGCAGAGAGAGCTACAATGCAAGAGTCCCAAGACTGTGCAGAGCTAGCAAGCTGCAACAATGTGAGGCACAAGAGTGTTGCACTAGTGCAGGATGGCATAGAGAGGTGTGCAATGGTGCGAGATGCATGGAGTGTTGTAGCAGCTCAGAGGTCAGAGAGGGAGCACTTGTCAGCGGTAGAGGGAGCTTCAGCATCAGAGGGTGTTTCTAGCCCAATAGAGAGGTCAACTGGGAGATTTTTTTGTTTCTAGAGTTGCTAGAGAACAACACTTGGGAGAAGTGTTGCATGCAGAACATTCTAAAGGTTTAGGATCGGGTTCGAGTTGAATGCCTTTCGTGCTAAGAGGGAGTGTTGAAAATAGCAACAAGAAATGCTAAAAATAGCATTGCTATAAATAACATTTCATGTACCAGTGTTGGACATAGCAACAAGGAATGAAAAATGGAAGTGCTAAAAATAACATTGCTATAAATAGCATTTCGGAATGGATTCTAATTTTAGTTAGTCCCTGAACTAAAATTGAGAATTAAAATTCGAATTTGATCTTAGCAGCTGTTTGTAAAATAATTAATTAATTCATCTTGAGTTAATTAGTTGTAGAAAATCAAACATGAAGTCTATGTGGGGACATGCAATAGTTTCTCCATTGATTGAGGAATTTATCCATCAGTTAAAGAGATAAGGATGAGTTGTAATATTGAGTTGTAATTAGTTGGCTCTATTAATTGAGTCAAGTCCAGTTAGATTAGTTAAAATAGTTTGTTGAACTAATTGTGAGTTCAGTGAGTTAATGCATGCATGCATGTAACTACTGCACTTCAGATAACTGAATATTCTCTCATAAATAACTCATACATATCAGTTCAGTCAAAGACCTAGTTGAGATCAGAGGAAGGAACAATGTACTATCAGTTGGAGGATTTTTCCTATATAGGAAACTCATCCATGTAGAAGGAATTATCTCCTTCAGGTTTGTGCAATTATTTCTGAGCCAAGTGAGCACTGTGAGGTGGGAATTCACACAAGTGGAAGCACTGGACCCCAGGAAAAATTGCACAAGGAAATAGGAGGCTTGGAGGGCAGAGGAGAAGGTTTGTGAGAAGCCTTTGTGTTATGAAACCAGCTCACAAAAAGATAGAAAAGAGAGATCCACGCCTTAGAATTCAGCCTCTTCGAGGGGGCAACCTCCTTTACATTACATAAATGAACAATTCTTGGATGATACAAATGAAAATACCTCCTTTCTATATATAGGAGTCTAAGTGGTCCCAATACAATCAAAGCCTACATAACAATAATATTGTAGGGCACAACAGTAACAATGGTGGGCTTCTATGTGGCATAATAGTAACAATATGGGCACTACATGGGTACATCAATATAATAAGTGGGTTATACTAATAACAATAAGGGGTTACACTAGTAGTATAGGGGCCTAACATGCCCCTCTCCTTCAAAAAGCGTTGTCCTCAACGCTTGAGTAGTTCTTGATGCTTCTATATAAAATTCTTGTCCTCCCATGTGGAATATTCAGTGGGTAAGTTCTTCCACTTGATGAGATACTCTGAAATTGATCGATTTCGTAGTTGTCGGGTTCTTGTTTCTGTGACTGCTCCAGGTTCCAATATGATTTTTCCTTCCTCTTCAATTTCTGGCAATATTGCTTGAATTGGGATCTTTTGCAACTTTTGAATAAGTGGCCATACTTCTTCGTTCTTCTTCCATTCATCCGTTGCTTCGTTTATCCAATTTGGTTGGATAATATAAATAGCACAAAACAATGCTTCCACATCCTCATCCTTGAAGCGTCTTCCCATTCGGTAAGGTCGCCATTTTTTAAGTGCATGTAGTATTGCCAACATTTCCTTCTCATAAATAGCTTGCTTGAAATGTAGCAGTAAAAATACCCAATCACTCACATAAAAACATTTTTCACTACGATGTTGATCTACCTGTTGTTTCATTTGATTTTGCACCGAAGTGGCGTTATCCTTTAAAAGTTGGAGAACTTGCTGTTGATGCTCGATATGATCTTTCTCTACTTGAACCTTTTTCTTCTTGATATGTCCTTCTATCTTTTGAGGAGTGGTAATTTCTTCCAGTCCTTTACAAGATATGGTCGGATTCATTTCTTGATGCTCGATGTGATCTTTCACTTCTTGAACATTTTTCTTCTTGATGTGTCCTTCTATCTTGATAGTTTGAGGAGTGGTAATTTCATCCATTGAATTACAAGATATGGTTGGATTCATTTCTTCTTTCTCGATGTGATCTTTCACTTCTTGCACCTTTTTCTTCTTGATATGTCCTTCTATCTTGAGAGTTTGAGGAGTGGTAATTCTTGCCAATGCTTTACAAGATATGGTCTGATTCATTTCTTCTTTCTCTGGGGTGGTGTCCTGACGTATATCCTCTTCTTTTGATGTTTCTTGATCCTTTTCTTCCTCCTCTTCATATTCTATGTAAAATAATTTCTTCTCAGCACACCTATGGCCTTTAGTGCATTTGCTATCACAATTGTAACAAAGCCCTTTTTCTCTTTTTTCTTCCAATTGTTGTGGTGTAACCCTTGTAGGTTGTGGAAGGTTGGGAGAAACAACACTTCCATCTTTATAGTTGTGAGGGGTATGCTTCCTGGTTTCCATAATTTTGCTTTCCATTATGTCACAAAGCCCTTTTACTCTTTCCAATTGTTGTGGTGTTGCTCTAAAGAAGGTGTTGCTCTTTGTATCCTCATAATGTGCTATCATTTCCTCCGTGAAAATTGACCACGTAACAAGTTTTTTACGAGAACAAAGTCCTTTGTACCATAAAAATTGATCTGGTTCTAAATATGAAGATGCGATACATACCTTTTGTAACAGTTGTACACCATGTATATCAAAATATTGTTCCATCTGAAGTATCCAATTTACCGGATCCTTACCATCAAACTTCCTCATCTTGCTTTTTCTTGATTTTAGGAGCTCTACCTTGAAACGACTGTAACTCTGTACTTTTGGATCTTTAAGTTCTGAAATTGTGACCTGTAGTAGCCCTATGTGTCCTCTTTCCAATGCCACAAGTCAGATCCAAATTGGATTCTCCAATAAAGAGTTATGTACAATCTCCCGCAGTGACCTGATTATAGACTAGTTCAGTAGAGCGAACTTGTATGAAGTGCCACGTGTCACTGTTTCAACCTTTGACTCTAAAACACACACACAAGAAACTACAGTCCGTCCTATTTCTGTACCTTTTTACGAAATTTCAATCCGATCCTCAGAGAGAAAGTTATGACGATTTTCCCCAGGTCACCTGTTTTGAATGTAATTCAGGAGTCTGCAAAAAGACCAACTTCCTCAGATCATATCTCCGAAAATATCGCGATAAAAGCTCTGAAATTCGGACCCATGGTTCAGCGCCAATTCTTCTCAAATGGGTTTTTTTTTCGACTTCTGAAACGTCACAGAAAAAACGTTATAGCGAAAATGCCACGATGACCTGTTCGGAGCAGCGAAACCCTAGAATCCAAAGCTCTGATACCAAATGTTATGAAACCAGCTCACAAAAAGATAGAAAAGAGAGATCCACGCCTTAGAATTCAGCCTCTTCGAGGGGGAAACCTCCTTTACATTACATAAATGAACAATTCTTGGATGATACAAATGAAAATACCTCCTTTCTATATATAGGAGTCTAAGTGGTCCCAATACAATCAAAGCCTACATAACAATAATATTGTAGGGCACAACAGTGACAATGGTGGGCTTCTATGTGGCATAATAGTAACAATATGGGCACTACATGGGTACATCAATATAATAAGTGGGTTATACTAATAACAATAAGGGGTTACACTAGTAGTATAGGGGCCTAACACTTTGACTGTCTATGAGCAGCAGTTGGATTGCAGAGAGATCAGGATAGCTTGTGAGCTGATTCTTTTTGTAATATGAACATATTTCCACCTGTATGATAATACAGAGATTGGGGTTTTAGGCTGATGCTTTCCCCGGGTTATTCTTCTGTGTTCATGTGTGATTGGTTTCTCATTCTCAGTTATACGTGTTCTATTTGATCTTGTTCATATTCGATTAAGCTTCCGCAAAGTTTGTTGTAGAAGTAGATCTTGTATTTTGCTTTAGTATATTGCATAATCTATTAATCTACAGTGGGAATTTCTACACATAGATATCGAATCATGACATATGTTACAAAACAAAAAGAGGTTTTTGTATATTAGCTTGTCCTTGAGAGAAACCTCTAATATTTTTTGAAAATTCTTCTCCAAATCCTCATAATACGCGCCCAAATATCGTGACTAAAACAGGAAATAATGAAATCTAAAAAATATGTTGAATGATTCATTCAAATATTCCAATATATAACAAATGTGAATAAATAGAAGGAGGTTTCTATTATTTAACTCATTTTTTACATAAACCTCTTTTACTTTTTCAAAATTCATCTCCATTTGGTCGTAAATTAAACTTCAAGTTAACGACTAAAACAATTAAAAATTCAACAAATCCCCTACAGCCAAAACACAAGTTCATCTTTTGTGCATTTTTTACCATCTCCTAGAACTCTGAATGGGTCAAATAGATGGATAATAACCCCTGAAACATCAGAGACCTGTCAAGACACTTTTGTTCATATTTCATCAATTCATTCTTCAAAATCAACACATACAACAAAAGCTCAGCACTTGAGCGCAACAACTGATATTTTTCGAATATCTCCTAAACGATGAACCAAATTGAGTTGATTTTTGTTTGAAGGTTAATATTACTATAATTATTCTCCACAAAAAATTAGCTAAATCCGACTCGTAGATTTAGAGAAAATTCAAAAATGGTTGTAGATGATGGTGGCTAATTTCTCGAAATTCGTGAAGCATTTTGACCTAAAATTAAGTGAGTTTATTCATATCATTCTTGTGCATCTCCTGTAAACATTTCATGGAAATGGGTACATGATTTAAGAGATATGGTGAAAATACCTTTGAAGCATTAGTGCAGCAAGAAAATGCAATGCAAGGAAGAACTGCAACAAATTTTTACACATTTGTATTTGCAAATGATGTCACAAGGTTTGGCGTAGCTACAAACTGACCAAATTAAATGACCAAGCTTGACATTGACTACTATAAGATATGAATCTAACATTGGCTCCAATGGGGATGTCATCCTCCTTGTGAGGTGCCAAAGAACATTGTAGACTAGTAGCCTGATCCATTGGGTTGCTCCCAACCCTACAACATGTTCCTACTCTACAAGCCTGAAAATCAAAATTAAAATCCAAACTGAATTATGCACTTGAACTGTACATGCTGCAAACTGAAATTTGAAACTATTGAAAACTTAAACTGAAAATTGCTACAAAACATGCTCAGAGTTTTGAGCTTATTAGCACACCATTTCCTACTCTAACCTGCTGAAGAACTGTTGAACCTTTAAAGCAGTTTTTTTTTTTTTTTTTTTTTTTTTTTTTTAATTTTATGAATGAGTACAATGCACAATGTTTTTCTTTCTCTAACCCTAACCAACCAACCGCTTGCACACTAAAAATCTTGAAATATATACAATTATCTCATCCCTGGACTTAAGGGCTCGAACTCAACCATTTCCCTAAAGATAGAGTCAATTACATTAGATTTATAAATTGTCTGCTAGGAAATAGGAACCGAATTTATGGAAAATAAGTGTCAAATATCAGATCATACCTCTCGAATAATGATATCTGTTACAAAACCAAAGGAATTTTTTGTATATGAGCTTGTTCTTGAGAGAAACCTCTTTCAGTTTTCGAAAGTTCGTCTCCAAATCCTCAAAATCTGCGCCCAAAGATCTTGACTAAAACGGGAAATAATGAAATCTGAAAAATAAGATGTAATGATTCATTTGAATCTTCCAATCTATGACACCTATGAAGAAACGAAAGGTGGTTTTTGTTATTTGGATCTAGTTTGACATAAATCTCTTTAACTTTTTCAAAATTAATCTCCATTTGGTCATAAATTAATCTTGAAGTTAACTACTAAAACAGTTAAAAACACAGCAAATCCCCTGCAGCCAAAATGCAACAAGTTCATCCTTTATGCATTTTTTACTATCTTCTGGAACCCTGAATGTGTCACACAGATGGATAATAACCCTTGAAATATTAGACACATGTCAAGACACTTCTTTTCATATTGCATCCTTTCATTCTTCAAAATCAACACCTACAACAAAAGCACAACGCCTGAGCGCAACAACTGAAATTTTTTGAATATTTCCTAAATGTTGAACCACGTTCATTGTTTTTTTTTGTTTTTTTGTTTTGGATTTTTGTTTTGTTTTGTTTTTGTTTTTTGTTTTGTTTTTTTTTCCCAGTAGGTTAATATCATTATAATTCTTCTCTGCAAAAAACATTGAACTAAATTTGACTCACGAATTTCGAGAAAATCCAAAAATGGTTGTAGATGACAGTGGCTCATTTCTTGAAAACCGTGAAGCATTTGACCTAAAATTCAGTGAGTTTATTCATCTCATCCCCATGCATATTGTGTAAACATTACATGGAAAACAAGTATAGGGTTTAAGGATATGGTCAAAATACATTTGAAGCATTAGCGCAGCAAGAAAGTGCAACGCAAGGAAGAACCAAAACAAATTTTTACACCTTTATATTTGCAAATGATGTCACAAGGTTTGATGTAGCTACAAACTCACCAAATTAAATGACCAAGGTTGACATTGACTACTATAAAATATGACTCTAACAAACTATTTTTTGCAAATTGGTTTCTTTGTATTATGTCATCAAATGATCTCACGGTCAATAATAATTATTAGATGAGAGGCTAGCCTTTATTAAAAAAAAACTAATGGCTAGTTTGACCCTCTCTATAAAATAATATTAACTAAGTCACCCACATGTCGGAGACTTGGTAATTTTTTAACAAAATATTACATTAAATTCATGACTTTTCCCACTTAAAGGTCAAATTAACTCTCACAAAATGCAAGGAAGCCCAATGTTCCACTTGCAAAGGATCCAAAAGTCAACAAAATGAAGAATAGTAGCCTCGAGCGCTCCAATTTTCTCCTTGACTTTTCTAATAACTATCTCAACCTTTAATTTGACTTTCTCCATGCATAGTAATTCAAACTTGACCATTGTTTTCAAGTTCTCCAACACCTTGATGACTTTGCACCTGGGTTTGTTGTAACTCACCTTGATTTCATTTTGGTCTTGCTTCGTTTGACCAAATTATGCCTTGTGTTGTCACATCATCACTGCTTGCCACGTCGTCATGCCCCATGTTACATCTCTAATGCCCTCAGGAATTTGGAGAAACCGGGACCAATTTTGAGATATTACATGTCAAATTCTAGAAAAATCTTCCCTTGTTATGCCACTTGGAAACCTATATTGCCACATCATCATGCTCGAGTGGATGATCTATAATGATCTCGAGGATTTAGAAAATCTGACACATGGGTTTTGTTTCTCTGATTAAGTAGACCCGCTTTGACATAATGCATGTGTCCCCCTGTTCTACTGCTTGGAAACTTGTGCCACTTGTTTGACCAATTTTGACTAACGATATCTTGAGAATGCCTTTGCCAAATAGAAAAATCCCATGTGGCATATCATCCTCGCTAACCTTTGCAATTTGAGACCGTATTGACTTTTTGACTTCTGAGATCTCTTTTCATTGGGAAACATGAACTACATTCGAAATTGTGAAAATGTTGATGATTGTGAGACTACCATGTTTGAGAAATATATGAGGAATCACACCAAATCCAAGGCCACTTATGGACTCTATAGATTCATAGCCATGTGGAAAGACATAAGTGCACTTTGACAGAGCTGGATTAGCCCATACACTATTGATCAACCCTACATAATCAATGTTACCATAAAACCATGAGTCCATGTATAAGACCATCAAAGGTCCTCCAATCCTATACAGGACAAAAGGAATGTGAAATGAACTCAAAGGCACCAACTATGGTTTGACCATAACAAGACCTATCCAAAATTGCATAGGGCCTAGGGTGCCCACAAGGTTTCACATGGTTATTACATGGCTTTTGACTTGTGGCCTTGTGCTTGTGATGATGTTTAATATTGCTACAATAAATATATAGGTACCCCTGCTAAAATAGGGGTAATAGGGTAGTTTCTTGGAATAAACATGTAATTAAATATTATAAAAATGTGTTGAATGGGGTAAAATTTGGAAGTGTTTTTTTCTCTAAAAGGAAGCTTTTTCAAAGCGTTTTTTAATGCTTTGGGAGCCCTTGAGAATTTCCACGAGAGCATTAAGGAAGCTATGTCAAAGAGCTTGAGAATCACATATGGGGAGCACTTTGAATAATAAATAGGGTGCACTTTTGTAGGAAAGGAATTACGCTTCCTAAAAGTGCTTTGGTTGGTATTGAAAGAGGAGTGTGTTCTCGTGGAAAGCCATTGTAGGAGGGGGATTTTCTTCCCTGCTATAAAAGCATCCCAATGTTTTTGGGTAGAAATAACACCATCTCCATGAGAATAGGAGGATTCTTTCAACTCAAGCATGTCATGGATTTGAGGAGAAATGATGGCAAAGTTAATTGGTTTTTAAGTATTTGTCATCCATGGTGCAATGATTATATCTTGAGAAAGTTTATATTCTTTAAAACCATAAGATGAAGATGAAGTTTCTTCCTTACCTTTTCTTTGATAAGTTAAACAAGGCTTGGGGACTTGGAGAAGTTCACCTCTATAATTGACCCTTGTATTGTACCTCTTACTATCTTCTTGAGGTGGAGTCACTAGATGAGACCTGCCAAGTTAGTTTGAAAGAATCTCACCAAGGTACAAATACATTGTGAAAACTCACCACAATACCTTTTTGAAATATATCTTTAAAATGTCTTTGGAATGTTGGATTAAAAAACCTTCTCCCTAACAACAATGCCAAAGAATGTTATCCCTCAAACTAGCAGGGTTGGCAAGGTTCAACCGACCTTGATATAAGGTAAGCACTAGTAGGAATACGCCCATTGTCACTTCAGTGCATTCCTCTCGCTTTGGGCCAACTCCCACAAAACACCAAGGGCGATATCCCTAAAAACAACAACTCAACCAAATAATAAGTAGACCAGTGCCTAAGTGAAAGTATATGGAAGAGGTAGGAGTTAATGTGATAAAACAATATGATCTTATTAATTATATAACAACAAAATTATATTGCAAACCAACAAAAAAACACTCGATATAATAAGGGAATAAGCTTGATAGTACTACAAATTGAGTATAGGAGCTTCTTACCACAATAGGAAATGAATTGGAGATGTTATATCAGTTCTATGTGGCTACAAAAAAAAATATAAAATTGTTGTTCAGACTTGTAACTTTTGAAATTTTGAAGATTACATGAGGATAACAAGCAGAAGCCAATTAAGGGGTCATAATTAGCTATTGGTGCGCCTAGAACTCAAGGAACTTCATTGGAAGAGTTAGTACTATGAAAATCCATTTCAGTGAGCACAAGAACACCAAATTTGGATGAGTAGCTAGAAAGATATTCAATCTACAAATCAATTACCCAAAAAATAGCCCACAATCATGAGGGTTGAAAATTGACTTAGCCTAAAATATCGATCAGACTTGCTAATCACTTTGGATATCCAATATATGATCTAAAAGTAATCAATAATCAATAGAAAAACTATTTAGATCAATGATGATGGATACAAGAGAATTAACATTGAAATTCATGTATCCTAAGGAAAGGGTTGCCTTTGATTACTTCTAATTATTGCAGATAAATTCTAGAGCTTGTAGTCAACTTTAAAACACTTGGAAACAATGGTATCACAACAATATAGAGCAAAATGAAGGGGGTCGTAAGAACTCAGGAATTTAGGGCTTCCCTAAAATGCAATTTTTGTGGTTATTTGTCCAATGAAATAGTTAATAAATGCAATTTAAACCATAAGGTAGTGAAGAAATTCAATATTTGAATATTTTTGGATTTTTTTTTTATAATATTTAATTTGAATTCTTTGAGATATATAAATTCCTAGGGTTTTTTTAATATCTTTAATGCTAAATACAAATTTACAAATATACAATAAATTTTCAAAAATAATTTTAAAGATAGATTGATTGTAAATTGTTGGAACAAGGATATCATTCCTTTTCCATGAGATTCAAAGATAGGGAATTATAAGCACCCTTTGATTTGGTATCATAATGCTTGTGGTTTTAATTACTAGGTGGAACACCAATAATATGATACTAGCATGAAAACAAGCCAATAAATGGAACCAAAATCCTATTGGGAGGGCTTCCCAAGGAACAAATACTCCAACCACAAAATCAACAATCATAGAAGACAATGTTATTTACCTAGAGGGGATAGTGAATCATGTCCCGGAAGGGAACAACAATACTTTCTATGAATTGAGAGATAGGTGTAAGATAAACCCTAGACCTCCTCTTCCAAGCCTTCTTAGATCAATTTCCTTAGCCTTGTAGTAACTTTGTGTGGATCCAAAGATTACTTGTAAAATAAGTTCTATCAAACCAAACAAGAGAAGAGAATTCATGTGTAAGCCCTTTTGTCTCATGAAAAAACCACATTATATTAGATAGCACAACAAGTTCACATTGATTTTCCAAGGGGGAGAAGGCCTATATTTACAGATGAGGCTCTTCAAAATTTCCTCTTTGGTATCCCACAAAATAAGTAATTTGCCATCAAAAAAATACTTGGAGGCTAAGTTAAAGAATTAATTATTTCAATTTTATATTGACTAAACCCCAAAAGGATGCAAAATGCTACATGGATGATTCCAAGAGGGGCCATTATGACTCTCGATGACCAAATGTTCCACTTGTGATTGCATGGTTGCCTCACTCGTAAATTCAACTCTCTACTAGTGTTCCAACAACTTGATTTAACCTTATTTTGACCTCCAAATGGTTGGGCTAAGCATGACTTCCAGGCTAATGTGGATGACTTGCATATGCTAGTCTTTATTACTTGGACTTTGCATTAATTTTGCTTGTAATGTGACTTTTCCTTGTCGTTTTCCCCATACTTGACTTGTAGAAGGCTCCTTCCATGCAATGTGTTTCTTCCTTGACCTTCTTGCACACAAAATTAGGGCTTGTTCTCCCTTTCGTGCAAACATCTAGTTGATTTAGTGAATAATACTTGAATTTGGGGTTTGTATTTGACTTGGAAATGCTTGAAATGTCCTTCGATAGCCCTCCTTCATCAATAAGTTACATTAGTTTTGCTCAAGGAACGTTTAATCTTGCTCACATAGGACTCAATCTCCTTTCTTGGCCCTTAATCTTTCCAATGACTACCTTATTTGAGATAAGATGCTTGTTTTAACCTTTTAATTGATTTTACTTTGCTTATTTTTGCCCATTGGGGGCTTACTTGTTCATTGCTTGACTCAATGTCTATCATGGAGGTGCTTCTTTTGCTTGCTTGAAGAATATGACCTCCATTTCTTCCTTGGAATGCTAGTGGCTAGGATGACTTGAAGCCCTTTGACCATTTCATGGAGTAATTTTTGAGTTGACTTGGATGATTAGCTCTTGGGCTCTCTAATATGCACAAATAGACTTCAATGTTCTAATATTATCCCTTGCCTTTCCTCTTTCCTCTTTTCTCCATCCAATAGCCTCAAAGAGGATGATGTCATGCCCACATGTGGTGTAAATGTTTGAGAGAGCTTGACGTTATGATCACTTCAATTTAGCATTGAGTTGATTGGCTTGTAGATGACACTTACTTGTTTTGTCTTCTTTTTCCACTTCATTATTTTCCTTATAATCTTGTTGCTTGCAATGCCACATGGAAAGTCATCTTGCACCAAAAGTGGGTTCATTGTTGTAACTAGAGATATGTGAGGGCATTTTGATTGCTTTGAAAGGCAAGTGGTTCATCTTGGCATAGAGAATCAAATGGACACCCTCTTTGCCTCGAAAGATGTAGCACGATGTCTCAGGAGATGCAAATGCACTGGGAACTAAAGACTATTAGGATGCAAAGCAAAGGCCAAAGGAGAGTGCAGTATACACAAGACACAAGGAACATGTGGGGTAAGGGGGTGCACCAAGATAATGTCAGGGAAAAGTACATATGGTGATCACCCTTACAAGGCTTTGTTGACACAAGTGCTCCTTTAAACCATGAGTCTTGGTAGTGTCTAATCCATGTTACCTACACACCATCCTAGTGTATAAGAATACCCATTAAAGCAAGGAGTTGTTGCCTACTAGGGGGAAGTCGACAATGTCATAATGGTAAACATGCCATGAAATAAACAAGACTAGGAGTAGCCATAGCCATCCACACCAATGGGGATTTAAGTCACTTTCACAAAATAACACACAATCACATGGCTTTATATGCCTATAAGGCACATCCTCTGGACTTATACGGCATGGCCAAAAAGTTATGGAGCACCCTTGTTGAAAGAGGAGTAACATATTAAATATATATCTAACTACTTATCCAAATTCAATGTTATGTTGCTCATTCGAGAAGATTTTCACAATACTAACACTTCCAATCAAGTTCCTTGAATTTTAGGTCCACCAAGAGCTAGTTCCAGGGCTCTGGAGTGACCTTCAACTTATTGTCATGGTGCAATCTTCAAAGTTACAAAATTTACAAGACTGAGCAGTAAGTTTATCTCCTTCTTAAATCAACATAAAGTAGGTATAACATCTCCAATTCATTTCATATTGTGGTAATAAGCTCCTATACTCAATTTGAGGCACTTTTCAAGCTTATTTCCTTGATATATTTTTGTATTTTGTTTGCTGGTTTGCAATATAATTATGTTGTAATATCATTAGGTGGTTCAAATTTTGTTATTACACTAACTCCTACCTCTTCTATATACTTTCACTTAGGCATTAGTCTACTTTTTTTTTTTTTGAGTTGTTGTTTGTAGGGATATCACCCTTGGTGTTATGCAAGAGTTGGCCTAAAGCGAGAAGAGTAGGTTAAGGTGATAGGGAGTGTATTCATAATAGTGCTTATTGTATAGTAGGCTAGGTTGAACCTTGCCAACCCTACTAATTTCAATGGCACAAAACCCCCTAGAAAATGGTTACTCTAGAAGATAAATCGGCCTTGAAAATTTCTTGGCTTCCACTTGCAAAAATTCAACCTCCACTAATATGGTTACCCCTTAGGAGAATTTTCGCTACCTTTCTCACGCATCACTAGTTAGAAATCTCAACCTCTTCTCATAGTGATAGTATCTTTCTCCTCCAACTCTTGTATCGCTTCAAAAATCTTGACTCTCTCAAATTCTCCTACCAAAATTTTGCTGCACACTTTTCTTCTTTCTCCTCAACCACTAAAGTCTCTCAATCATGAGAAAATCATTTCCTCAACAATGCAATATTGTATCTTCATCCTCTCCCTTAGGTTCTCTTTATAAGTTCAAACTGAGTAAAATCCCCAACCTTTAATTCCTGAAGTGATAAACAACTAAGACTAAATCCTAACCAATTTAGATCAATGGTTGGGATTAGATTGAAGTCACTTAAATAATTAAATATTTATAATTAGAAATTTTCTTAATTATCGAACATCAATTAATTAAATTAATTTACGTGCTTTTCCTAAGTTAAAATTAAGAAAGAAATCAAATTCGCTGCCCCCCTCGGACAAACACCTAAAGAGTACTTTTTCTCCTATATGTTAGACACAAACCTATATAAAAGATGTTAGGTCCCTATAATACTAGTGTATCCCCCATATTGTTATCGTTGTGCCCATGTAGCCCCCATATTGTTATTTTTGTGCCCATAGAAGCCCACTATTGTTATTGTTGTGCCCTTACATTATTATTGTTATGTAGGCTCTGATTATATTGTGACCCCTTAGACTCCTATATATACAAAGGAGGCCTTTTCATTTGTATCATCTAAGGGTTGTTCATTTATGTAATTTAAAGGAGGTTTCCCCCTCGAAGGGGATAATTTTTAAGTCGTTGATCTATCTTTTTGTGAGCTAGTTGCATAAAATCTGGTATTAGAGCTTTAGATTCTAAGGTTACGCTTCTTCAAACAAGTCATCTTGGCATTTTTGCTATAATTTTTTTCTACGAGGTTTCAAAAGATTAAATGTTTACTAGTTGGACCTGAAATCTTAGTGAACTTCGTGTAAAAATTTCAAAGCTTGGTTCACTATATTTTCAGAGATATGATCTGAGGAAGTTAGGGTTTTTTGTAGGCTCCATAGTTCAGTCTCAAACAGGTGACCTAGGGAAAATCTTCATAACTTTCATTTCAGAGATCATATTTGAATTCCATAAAAAGTGGTTGAAAGTGCACTAACTGTCATTTTTCATGTATCAATTTCAGGGCCGAAGGTTTAAATAGTGACACATGGAATTCCTTACAACTTCGCTCTACTGAACCAGTCCATAATCAGGTCATCATGGGAGATTTGGCATAATTCCTTCTTGAAGAATCCAATCTCTGTCAGAATTGTGGGGTTGGAAAGAAGACTTAGAGGGATACCACAGGAAGAAATTTCAGAACTTGGAGATCCGAAATTACAGAGTTACAACCGTTTCAAGATTGAGCTCCTAAAAGCAAGAAAAATGTGTGTATTTTGTTTTAAAAATTGCATAACTTTTGTTTGAAAAAACAGTTTGCAGAAGGGAATATTGAAGCATATATATCAATATTGGTTCTAAAACGCCTCCCAATCAAAAGAATTCTACACCCATTAGGCCCTCTGAAAGCTCTACTATGACACATGAAGAGGAAGAATTGCAACATGATATATCAAAATTACAGGACCAAGTGCAATAAATTTCGCTCTCACAAAGAGCAACCAAAGATGAACTAAAAGGGGACATGGATGGTTGAAAACAAAAAATAAAAGGTGACATGGATGGTTTAAAAGCATAAATAAAGGTGACATGGATGGTTTAAAAGCATAAATGACACGGATGGTTTAAAAGGCGACATGAATGGTTTAAAAGCAAACATGGAAGGTTTGACAAAGTTGTTGCAAGAAAGGCTTCTTGGTGGTGACAAGGTAATCCATGAAAATCATGATGAGGACAAAGCGAATATGAATTGTGATTTTAAAGACTCTAATGGGGGGTTTTAAAAACACCACATTCCAAAGATTGATATGAAGAAGTTTTATGGCAAGGATCCTGTAACATGGATACTACAGATGGAGCAATATTTTGATCTAAAGGATGTGCAACCCTCACAAAAGTTACTTATTGCACCTTTATATTTAGAACCCAATCAGTTTGTATGGTATAGATGACTTTGTATTCGCAAACCACTGGTCACATGGTTAATTTTACAAATGAAATGATAGCACATTATGGATATGCAAAGAGAAACACCTTTTTTAGCCAATTGATAAATCTCAAACAAAAGGGTTCAATGGCGAAGCACATTGAAGACTTCCAAAAATTGAATATTAGGGTAACCGATATTCCCGTGGAGCATATGATTGATGTATTCACAGGGTCTTTAAAATATAACATCCAACATGAGGTTCGCCTTTGGGAACCTGATTCATTGGAGAAGGCACTCAAGATGGCAAGAAAAGTTGGAAGCAAAATTATGGCAACAAGGAAGTCTACCACTAAAAACTATAAAAATGGAAATGTTGTTGCTCCTAATCTTCCACAACCTATAAGGTTGACACCACAACAATTGGAGGAAAAAAGAGGAAAAGGGCTTTGTTATAGTTATGATAACAAATACACTAAAGATCTTAAGTGTGCCGACAATAAATTATTCTACATAGATTGTGAAGAGGAGGAAGAAAATGAACAAGAAACATCAAGAGAGGAGGATATACACCAATAACCAACCTCAAATAAAGAAGAAATGAATATGACCGTATCTTATAATGCATTGGCGGGAATTACCACTCCTCAAACTCTCAAAATAGAAGGATATATCAAGAAGAAAAAGGTAATAGTGTTGATTGATTTGGGTAGTACCCATAATTTTATTCATTGTAAAATAGCCAAAGAATTGAATTTCTTCCTATATCGAGCACTAAAGTTTCAAGTGATGGTGGCAAATGGAAGAACTATAAATTGCTCTGGAAAGTGTCATAGTATCAAGCTAACCATGAGGGAATATGTATTGAATGGTCCAATGCTTTCCATTCCAATGGGTGGTGTTGATGTTGTACTAGGAGTCCATTGGTTACAATCTCTGGGGATCATAGCTTTCAATTTTTAGGAACTTTTCTTGAAATTTATTTGGGGAGGAAAGGAAGTTGAATTAAGGGGTATCACAGGGAAACCAAGGAAGATAATCAACTCTAATAGCATGACAAAACTTTCGAATAAAGAACAATGAGGCATAATTGCACAGTTATGGTCACTAGAGGTTCAAACATCGAAATCATCTATTTCTCCAGATCTCCAAAAAATCTTGGACAATCATTTCAAGGTGTTTAAGACTCCCAAAGTCCTCCCACCTATTCTTGATCATCACCATGCCATTCACTTGATTTCAGGAAGTTTTCCTCCAAACATTAGGCCTTACATATGTCCTTCTGCCCAAAAGAGTGAAATTGAATGTATGGTTGCAGAAATGCTAAAAGTTGGTATAATTAAACCTAGCCAAAGTTCTTTCTCTGATCCAATAGTATTAGTGCACAAGAAGGAAGGATCATGGCATATGTCTCCAAATTACAGAGATCTCAACAAGCTCACTATTAAAGATAAAACTCCCATTCTTGTCATTGATGAATTGTTGGATGAATCACATGGAGTAATTACTTCACCAAACTCGATCTTCGTTTAGGATATCATCAAATTAGAATGAAGACTAAAGACATTTTGAAAACAACATTCATAACTCATGAGGGTGATTATGAATATTTGGTCATGCCTTTTGGCCTTACTAATGCACCTTCCACATTTCAAGGTTTGATGAATTCCATTTTCAAACCCTTAGAAAATTTGTGTTAGTATTTTTTGATGATATACTAATCTACAAGAAGTCTTGGAAGGATCATGTTCAATAGGTTGACAGGGTGCTCAAACTATTGGAGGAGAAACAATTGTATGCAAAAACCTCCAAATGTTTCTTTGGAGTACAAGAGGTGGAGTATTTGGGTCATATTTTATCTCATAAGGTTGTTAAGGTAGACCCTAACAAAATTAAAGACATTAAGGAATGGAAAATCCCCACAACCATAAAGCATCTTTGAGAATTTCTCGAGTTGACAGGGTATTATTGCAAGTTTGTTAAGAATTATGGGATAATAGCAACACCTCTAACTTCGTTACTGGAGAAAGATGCATTTTCTTGGACTCCAGAAGCAACGAAGGCCTTTGAACATTTTAAAGAGACAATGTGCCAAGCACTGGTCTTAGATATGCCAAACTTCACATTTTTATTATTATTATTGTGGAATGTGATGCTTCAGGAAATGGAATCGGCGTTTTTTTAATGCAAGAAGGAAAACCCATTTCTTTTGAAAGTCAACCAGTCAAAGGAAAGTATTTACACAAACCTATTTATGAGAAGGAAATGTTGGCAAGACTGCATGCACTAAAGCAATGCCGACCTTATCTAATGGGAAGACACTTCAAGGTAAAAACAAATCATGATAGTCTTAAATACATTTTGGAACAAAGATTATCTTTAGAAGAGCAGCAAAAATGGGTGACAAAGATGTTGGGTTATGACTTTGAAATCATCTACAAAAAAGGGAAGCAAAATGTTGTTGCAAATGCGCTCTCTAGAAAGGATGAGGATGTGGAAGTATTGCTTTGTGCCATTTCTATTATCCAACTCGAGTGGATAATTGAAGCAAGGGATGAATGGAAGAATGATAAAGAGGTGTAGTCACTCATTCAAAAGTTGCAGCAAGATCTCAGTACATCTAATACATTTAGCTGGAAAAATGATTCATTATGGTACAAAGATCGCTTATATATTTGTAAGAATTTCCAACTAAAAAAAAAGATTCTTTTGGAATTTCACACCTCTCCTTTTGTTGTCTAGGCAATCCTCTCTGCGGACAGAGATTATCCCTCTAGCCCAATGAGTGGGACTAGCAACCTACTTGACATTCTACTAAACAATTTCCTAAGTTACAATTGAAATAAGAGACGAAGAAGATGGCCTATCTCGATTTGATGCTATCACATCTTCCTTTGGTGAAGACCTTGAATCATTGGCATCACGAGCTCGGTCCTGCTGCTCACAACGATTAAACACATGCACAAGAGATCAAGACACAACAAGGCATGCAAATACAAATAACATAATCAAAAGTAACCTACTTAACAGATCAAGGAGCATTAAGATAAATGATACATAAGCATACACATTTATGGAAAATGAACCAGCAGTTGTATATTAATAGAATAAAGGAGGAAGCATACAACCAAGCCTTGATGTCAATAGGCTCTCCTTGAATGAATGTCCAAGTCCAAGCTTAAGCTCTCCAAGCACTCCTTCTCCAAGCCAAATGAGTAGCATATAGGCACAATCTTAGCATAAGGGTGCAAATAGCCAAAGACCAACCATTTGGGAATGGGAAAAGATAAATATATAGGCGGGGAAAGGGAGTTAGGATCTCTCCAAATATAAAAGAAGACCCTCATCTCAAGGAGGTAGCTCATAGGGATAAGACCAAAAGGCCAAGTTAAGAGAATTCGACCTCATCCACACCAAACAACCTCCATCTCATTGCTCCTGAAGCTTCTAGATCACGAAGCTTCTCATCCTCTTTGGGAAATTTTCCTTTTAGGGATCATTGTGGATATTCAAGCAAACAGAGCGATGGCATCGCGGGGCAAGTATAATGCAACTAGCGACCATCGCGGTTTTCGATATCATAAGAGCAATGATTCTAAAATTAGGGTTTTAGAGCCATTTCCTTCAGGGGAAGCTCAAGGAATTTTCCAATCAGTGTTTTAGGGAGGATCTGAGCTGCATATCTGAATGAGTACACTGCATGCTGGTCATGTTTTAGGCACTTCGAGGTATGTCACAGGGAAGTGCGAGAGGTGTGACAAAATATTGTGTAACAGATGCCCCTTAAAGCATGAAGGCAGAGCAGGGAGTGATGACTGAGATCCTTTACGATCTTTTGCAAGGACAAGAACAAACATTGTCAGGAGACCTGCAAATCAAGGATGCATATACATATACAAATCTGATATCAAAACATGAATTCGCAGTATGAATGCAGCCATCAGGATAATAAGGACTATGTGAAAGGATCCATGGTATGGACGCAACCATCCAATTGAATAGGATCATCTGTAAATCTAAGATCCAAGGTATGGACGCAACCATCTGTATAACAAAAACATGTGCACAATCATGAATAATACATAACTCCACACAACTTGAGTCATATTAGACAAGACTCAGGGTTTTGCGCTCCATCCCGACTTGATCAAAGTACAAATTCTAACATGTGAATGAATGCACTGAAGTCGAACATGTGAGAAAACCATCTGATTATCAGCTAGTGATGTGGACCGTTAACAAGCACGAGAGAAACCATCAGTAATGACAATGGATCTCAAGGTACGACAATACAATTCATGAATGTGAAAACGAAGCTGATGTCGAACATTCGTGGAATCACTTGATCAAAGGTCGATAGTGAAAAGTTGTCGTCGGATGCGAAGAACTTGCCATTAACACATGCGAGCTCTAAGGTACTAAAATGGAGTTCTTAAGTCATCTTCCTGGATAATGAGTTGAAGTCGATAAGAAGTGACTCGTCGAAGGAAGGCCATGATGAGTCCCCCATCATTAACATGAAACAAGGAATAAAGTGGAATGAAATGAGTAGGATCCAATATTGTAGCATAGAGTCACACAATGTATAGGTAATGAACTGCTGATAGGACTTCTCTTGAACATATTGGCGATATGACTCCAGAGTGTGGCAACATTAGACTGAACATAGGACCAAGGGTCATAACAACGAAGTGGAATAGTGAGATGAGAGGCAAAATGGATCACCCATACCCAAAATCACAAGTGATTGAGTGAGGATATCCCAAACCCGACACGAGAAGCAAAAGAGTGTTATGTTCAAGAGCGACATGCTCCCTATATAAAGGATGTTTCATTTTCATTTTCCCCCACTATTTCTAGTGAGTACCTCTTTATTTTTACACAAGCTTGAAGAGGATACCATATTCTTATCGTATAAGTTCACCCTTTAGATGAATCCATCCTAGTAAGTTTTACGAGTCCTAGGAAGGAGAAACTTGGTCTCATCATGGTGACAAGTCTTTCGTCGTAAATTTTTTAATGAGTCTGACGAAATAATAACTCGGTATCTTTTTCATATTTAGAGAGTTTGAAAAAGATACGAAAAAGAAAACTCCATCATGTCCCTTTTCGTAATTTGTCCCTCGAACCCGAAAATGTAGAAAACAATATTTGAGAGAACCTCTTGACCATGTCGATCAAGGTGTACCTTTTTCGTAAATAGTTAATCTCAGCCCGAAAAAATGGTAAACGTATATTGAGATGACGTCAATTCATTTAATTTAACAAGTTCGAAAAGATAAGTACTCTGCGATCTTTTCATTTTTCGAGAATCAGAAAAGAGCTTAAACATGACTCCACCTGGAGGAACGAGTGGTATAAAAGGATAGCAACTGGTTCCGGTCATGATGGAACTGCTCAAAACATGTAAGGGTCAAGAGGTTGGCTAATAAGACCACTCATCGCAAATGTTCCTCAGGCACAGGTAAAACAACCAAGTGAAAGCATATGATCGACCAAAGAGATGGTGACGATGGAATGAAAGAACCAAGGCTCATATGGCAAAAATCGACTGATAAAAATGGCAATCATGAGATGTAAAATGGGAATGGTTTCATTTTTACACAAGATTGAAACATGGGAAACTATGCTTGAGTATACTTGAAGATGGTTTCATTTTTTCACAAGCTTGAAACGCAAATAAACTATGCTTGGATTTGGTTTCATTTTTACACAAGCTTGAAACAAAGATAAACTATGCTTGAGTTTGGTTTCATTTTTACACAAGCTTGAAATGGAAACAAACTATGCTTGAGTTTGGTTTCATTTTTACACAAGCTTGAAAAAAAGATAAACTATGCTTGAGATAAGTTTGCATGCCCCCATCATAATGACTCAATTCAAGGTACATGCCCCTCAAGCTTCATTTCATTTACCCAAGTAGACTACAAGTTACTAACAGGTGGATGGAACAAAGGTTTACTTACGAGATCAAATGAAAGAATTGACTGGGATTTTATGATATCTAATCAAAGACTCAAATTGGAAGGGGATTTGTTTCATTTTTAATGAGCTTGATACAAGAAAATAACAATGCTCGGGACATCTTTTTTCATTTTTACCGAGCTTGACACAAGTAAAGGAACTATGCTCATAACCTATTTCATTTTTTAATGAGGTTGACATAGTAAAAGAACAATCCTCATAGAGACCTATTTCATTTGTTAACAAGGTTGACATAGTAAAAGAACTATCCTCATATCCCTTGTTTCATATTTTAAGAGAACTCTGCTCCATATCCTTGATCACAACCCAAAAGAGGCCATGGCTTCCAAGAGGTTCTCATCAGATGGGAGAACAACACTCTGGAAGGGATACATGTCCAGGGATCCAAATGAAAAATTGGGCTCCAATGCCCCCAGTACATGGTGTACTACATCACCTAATAGATCATCAGTAGATGTGGGTATGGAACAGGTGGCCATGTAATTAACCTGTGGCGGGGGTGATACCGCTTGCATATGAGAACCATTTATGGATGATGGTTGAGTAGGAGTTGATTCAACACCAATAAATGTAAGCTGATCAATGATCATAATGTTTCCTTCATGTGGGAAACACATCACTCGAAATAGGGAAGAAACAAGAGCTCACATGACATAAACATAGTCATGACCAAGGAGTAGATTAAAGTCTAAAGGGCCTTGGACAACCAACACATCTATATAGACAATCTTTCCTCCCAAAGTAAAAGGCAACTTAGGAAGGATCCCCAACGGTTGACTAGTTCCTATGTTAAAAGCTAACAGATTTTGGGTGATGGGGACAATCTGAGGAGAACCTAAAGCTTTCCAAGTAGCTGAGGACAGAATGCTAACAGATGCACCCTCGTCTATGACTGTGCTAGGTACAACCATATGGTAAGCATGTATTATAATCTAAAAAGGCACATAAGACGAAAGGAGATATCCTGCCAGTCGACTCCAATCAAAAGAAGTGACCAAACTACTCGGAGGGGGTGTCGTAGGAACAGGAGAGCTACCCTCTTTCTCTATGGGAACAAGAAAACTGCTCTCATGCACCTTGGGAACAAGAGGATTTTCCTCTAGTTCATTCGAAACTGAAGAAACCAGAAGAACCTGAGTAGTATGGGGTTCACTCTCTATCAGAAAGGTACAGTTAACTGAAGGTGGAGCCAAGTCTACCGGCTTCTCAACCAATGGTTGGTCAAGAATGAATTCACGAGACTCACTTTCAGAGAGAGCGGGGTTGACCAAAGATGAATTTCGATCAATCAATGGATCAACTAGTGAAGGATCAGGGGAAAGCTTCCGATACCCAGTCGGAAGACGAGGTTGAGAAGATGTAAGGTTTTCCAATTATTTGGTAATTTCATCCATAAGAGGACAAAGGTGAATGTGATGATTAGCTTCACACAACTTACATGGAAATTTGACTTTCCCTTTTTCCCATGGGACTAACAACCTACGTGACAATCTACTGAACACTTTCCTAAGTTACAATTGAAATGAGAGACGAAGAAGATGACCTACATTGTTCTGATGCTATCATGTCTTCCTTTGTTGAAGACTTTGAATCACTTGCGTCACAGGCTCGGTCCTGCTACTTACAATGTTTAAAAACCTGCACAAGAGATCAAGACACAACGAGTCATGCAAATAAAAATAGCATAATCAAAAGTAACCTACTTAACAAATCAAGTAGTGTTAAGATACATGATACATAAGCATACACATTTATGGAAAATGAACCAACAGTTGTATATTAATAGAATAAAGGAGGAAGCATACAACCAAGCCTTGATGTCAATAGGATCTCCTTGAATGAACATCCAAGTCCAAGCTTAAGCTCTCCAAGCACTCCTTCTCCAAGCCAAATGAGTAGCATATAGGCATAATCTCAACATAAGGGTGCAAATAGCCAAAGACCAACCATTTGGGAATGGGAAAAGATAAATATATAGGCAGGGAAAGAGAGTTAGGATCTCTCCAAATATAGGAGAAGGTCCTCATCTCAAGGAGGTAGCTCATAGGGATAAGACCAAAAGGCCAAGTTAAGAGACTACAACCTCATCCATGCTGAACAACCTCTAGCTCGTTGCTCTGGAAGCTCCTAGATCACGAAGCTTCTCATCTTCTTTGGGAAAATTTCCTTTTAGGGATCATCGTGGGTATTCAATCAAATAAAGCTATGGCATCGCGGGGCTAATAGAATGCAACTAGTGACCGTTGCAGTTTTCGGTATCATAAGAGTGATGATTCTAAAATTAGGGTTTTAGAGCCATTTCCTTCAGGGGAAGCTCAATGCATTTTCTAATCAGTGTTTTAGGGAGGATATGAGCTACATATTTGAATGAGTACACTGCATGATGGTCATGTTTTAGGCACTTCGGGGTATGTCACAGGGAAGTGCGGGAGGTGTGGCAGAATATTGTGTAACACCCTTAGGAGGGCACTCAGGATTTTTAAAAACTTACCATAGGGTTAAGAAGGATTATTTTTGGGATGGCCATAAATATGATATTCAAAAGTTTGTGGCAAAATGTTTGGTTTGCCAACAAAATAAAGTTGAGACAATTAAGACCTCGGGTCTGTTATAACCTTTATCCGTTCCAAGTCAGCGTTGGGAGGAGGTCTTAATGGATTTTATCACAGGTTTACCCGAGTCTGAAGGAAAAAGTGTCATCATGGTGGTAGTTGATAGGCTTACCGAGTATGCACACTTTTGTGCATTATCTCATCCTTTTGAAGCTAGTACAATTGCTATTACATTTATGGAAATAATTCAAAAGCTTTATGGAAATCCAAAGATTATAGTAAGTGACAGAGATCCCATTTTTACTGGAAATTTTTGGACATAATTATTTTCTTGTCTTGGTACTCAATTAGCTCATAGCTCAACTTATCATCCTTAATCTGATGGGCAAACTGAGATAGTGAACAAATGTTTGGAAGTATATCTTCGTTGCTTTGTATTTGATAATCAAACACAATGGGTCAAGTGGTTACCTCTAGTTGAATGGGGGTATAACACTTCCTTACATACTCTAAAAAAAAATGACCCCATTTATGGCGCTTTATGGATGTCATCCACCATTCATCATATCATATTTAAGAGAAACTTCTAAGGTTCAAGCACTGGAAGATCACATCGAGCATCGACAACAAGTTCTCCAACTCTTAAAGGATAACCTCACTCTGGCGCAGAAGCAAATGAAACAATAGGCAGATCAACATCACAGTGAAAGAAGTTTTGATGTAGGTGACTGTTTATTTTTATGGCTACAACCATATAAACAAATGTCTCTCAAGCAAACTAAGAAGGATAATAAATTATCACCCAAGTACTACGGTCCTTACAAGGTGTTGCAAAAGATTGGTACTATGGCATACAAATTGGAGCTGCCTGCATCTTCCCGAGTACACCTAGTTTTCCATGTTTCATGCTTAAAGAAGGTTATCGGTGACAAGCTTATAGTTCAAACAGTGTTTCCAGAACTTGACGAAGAAGGAAAAATCATATTTGAGCCTGAAGCAATCATGGAAACAAGAACCCGACAACTACGGAATTGATCAATTTCAGAGTATCTCATTAAGTGGAAGAACTTAATCGCTGAAGATTCCACATGGGAGGATGGGAATTTTATACAGAAGCATCCAAAACTACTCAATCGTTGAGGACAACACCTTTTTGAAGGAGAGGGGCATGTTAGGTCCCTATAATACTAGTGTATCCTCCTTATTGTTATTGTTGTGCCCATGTAGCTCCCATATTGTTATTGTTGTGCCCCATAGAAGCCCACTATTGTTATTATTGTGCCCTTACATTATTATTGTTATGTAGGCTCTAATTATATTGTGACCCCTTAGACTCCTATATATACAAAGGAGGTCTTTTCATTTGTATCATCCAAGAATTGTTAATTTATGTAATGTAAAGGAGGTTTCCCCCTCGAAGAGGATAATTTTTAAGTTGATGATCTATCTTTTTGTGAGCTGGTTGCATAACATAAGACCTTTAGAAGCTACAAATCAAACAATTTATTTATTCATGCTGTGGTTGTCCCTACATAGAAGGGGTCTTTTCATAGTATAATTCCAACACCCCCTTCTCAATTTTCGACTTGCTGTGTCATAGCGCATGTAAACATTCCTCCCTTCATAAATTGCTTAACGATTTTCCATTAATCAAAATAAATTCTTTACATGGCCTTTAACATGCATTGAGTTCATCTCAACCTATTAGTGAAGTAGTCATGTTGTTAATAACATCATCACAATAAGACATTTCGTGGAGAAACAAAAAACAAGTCGAAAAAGATGAGAGCTCCTGAGGCCACCCACGCGCAGCACTAGCTACTGTTGCAGCTCTCAGAGACACAGGCCTGCTTCTCCTCAGCGGCCTCCAGCTACTGAGGATCGATGTCTTATGGACTAGAGAGATCGCGCACCTCCCTGCAGCAAGCAATTTACTACTGCCCTCAGTGGCCTCCTGTTGCTGAGGCTCGAGAAAATGGTCCCACCAGAGAACGCAGATCATCATTCATTCCTGCATCAGAAATCAGAAGAAACAACCAAAGCATTTGCCTCCCTCATTTCGACAATGGGACCGGCAAAGAACAGACCAACAGTCTCAAAGTTTGTTAAAAGAATGGAAGAAATACAAGAGATATCTCTTCCTTCGGCCCTCCCACGAAAAGCAACTCTTTCCCCGGCAGAACGTGGATTAATAAGGCAGTTCACGGGGCTGTGGCCATCACCGAGGACTGTCCAAAAATGGGTAGAAAGAAAATGGTCGACTTCAATAAACGGGAAGATCTTGATTAGGTTTTGTGGCAGAGGATATTATACCTTTCACTTCGAGACCAAGGAGGATCGAGACTTGATTTTCAGGAATGGTCCGTATTTCATGGATACGAGGGGGTTGTATCTGAACAGATGGACCCCAGACTTTGATCCAGAAATGGATGTCCCAAGCGCTGTACCTATCTGGGTTAGATTGCCGCACCTCCCTCTCCACTGCTGGGGAGACGACTCAGTTAAAGCCATAGGAAATGCAGTGGGGAAGTACATCGATCGATGCGAGCCAAAGGAAAATATGCATGCATGCGCCCGAATATGTGTCGAAGTGGATCTAGGGAGAGGCCTCCCGGAAGCTATCAAAATCAAAGTGGACGAGTGGATGCACATACAGCAGCTGGACTACGAGTAGATTCCATTCAAATGCAAGGTATGTCATGAATACGGTCATTTCGTAGATAGATGTACAAAAAAGAAAAAGAAAATGAAAGTGAAAAAACAGAGGATCTGGAAAATAAATGGGAACAAGTTAACAAAAAAAAAACTGCAAACAAGCATCCAAACCACTCTTCTTCGCAGCCCTCAACATCCTCAGAAGCCCAACCTATCTTGCCGAATGTAGACCTTGCAACTGCAAACCCATTTGGTCCATTGGATTTCTCTGCTTCCCCATCTCCTCGTTCCAAATCTAGATCTAGATCTAGATCTCCTCATTCCCCTAACCCTTCACCCCACTCCCCTAGAATCTCAAATCCCCACCTCTCTCCGCCCCCCTCAATAGACAGAATCTTAACCAGAAAGCAAGCAAAGGAAGCACTCCCTAATACTAAAAATAAAAATAAAAAGTGGGAAGGAAGACAAACAAGGAACTAAGGGACGAAGCAACAACAAAAGAAATGGCTCTAGGAACGCAACAACCTATGGACACTTTCCTAGGGAAGAGCACAGGGAACAATGAGAGAAGTCAACCCAAGGGGAAGGGCATTGTGTACCACCAAGCAGGTAAATAATGATAATAGTCTCCTGGAATTGTAGAGGAATGGGGTCAACCATTAAGGAAAATGTAGCAAGAGATATATTAATAAATGAAAACCCAGATATTCTAATGATCCAGGAGACAAAGGTAGGCAATCAAGACACCGAAAATCTCAAAAAAAAGTTTAGGAAGTATGAAGGGGAAGCCATGCAGGCAATAGGAGCATCCGGAGGCATATGCACAATATGGAAAAAAGGAATATGGGAATTGATTCAAAAGAAAACAGATCAGCATTGGATAATAACGGACCTCAAGAAAATCAGTACAAGGGAGAGGTACAGGGTCATAAACATCTATGCCCCCAATCACTATAAGGACAAAGAACAGTGTTGGGCTTCTTTGAAGGAAATATTACAAGAAAATCAAGCAAGGAAGGTGATTTTAGGAGGAGATTTAAATCTGGTAAGAAGTATTGAGGAAAAATTTGGAGGAAATTATCAAACGGACCCTTCTAGGAACTCTCTAGAATAAATTATGGAGAAGCATAACCTTCTAGACATTCCCCCAAATAACGGGAAATACACTTGGAACAACAAAAGAGTAGGTAAAAGTAATATCAAAGAAAGGCTGGATAGGATATTAATTCAAGAAAGTATAGCAGCAGAATACAACTCTATAAAGTCAAAAATCATTCACATCTCTGCTTCAGATCATAAACTAGTTTTAATAGCTTTGGGTAAGCTGGAGAAATAGGGCCTACTCTGCTTTAGATACAGCTCAACCTGGGACAACAACATAGAAATCAGCAAGTTAGTTAAAACAGTTTGGGAACCAAGAGTAGAAGGTTCACCCCACTACATATGGGAGACAAAAATTAAAAATTTAAGAGCCAAGTTAAAAGAATGGGCAAGAACAGAGGAACAAAAAAAAAAGAAAAAGAAAAAAGAGCTCCAACAGAAAATGGACAGCATGCAAATGGAGAAAGAGGGCAAAGAGGAAAGCAGGCAGGACTATTTAAAAGAGAGAGAAATCTTTTGGGAAATCTATAGGGAAAATAGGAAAGACGAAGAAGAGGCCAGATTGAAGTCCAGGAGTTTATGGCTCAAGGCAGGTGACAGGAACACGTATTTTTCCCATAATTATATGAAGATTAGAAGAGCCAGAAATCAAATAGAAAAGATCCAAGTGGAAAATCAAGAAATTAAAGGAGCGGAAGAAATAAAAAAAGCAACCCACAAGCATTTCAAAGATCTACTGTCAGCCACAGATGAAACAACTGAGTATGAAGAAATTTTGTAGCACACAAAAAGAAAATAAAGAGAGAACAAAATGCAGATTTGTGTAAAGAGCCAATAGAGGAAGAGATAGTGGAGGCCATATGGAGTCTACACCCGGATAAATCACCAGGGCTAGACGGTTTCACCATAGCTTTCTTCAGAAATCACTAGTATACAATAAGAAAGGACTTCATAAGAATGGTGAAAAACACCTTAAAAAAAAAAGATGGGAGGCAATACAAAATCCTCCTTTCTGGCGCTTGTCCCAAAAGAGGAAAATTCCATTACTTTCAATAGATTCAGGCCCATCGCTCTATGTAATTCATCTTATAAGATAATAACCAAATTAGTGGCAAACAGAATCAAGAAAGTGCTGCCTCAAATCATATCTGAAAACCAAGGAGGGTTTGTGCTAAACCAACAAATCATTGATAATGTCATAATTGTCTAGGAAGCTGTCCATTATAGTATCCAGAAGCAAGAGAAAGGCATGATAGTTAAACTAGACATGGCAAATGCCTTTGATAGGGTCAACCACCCTTATCTCATGGTTGTCCTCTAGAAACTTGGTTTCTCAAAAGAAATAACAGGTGTGATTTAGGCATGCATCTCCACTCCATGGATAGCCCCTCTCATAAATGGAAGACCCAACGATTTCTTCCAAAGTACAAGAGGTCTCAGGAAAGGCTGCCCTCTTTCCCCTTTTCTTTACATAATAATGGTAGAGACTTTAAGCAGAGCTTTGAAAGCCCAGAGGAAAGAAAGAGCTATAACAGGGATACAAATAGCAAAAGGAATAAAAACCATAAATCACTCATTGTTTGCGGACGATACTCTGCTGCTGGGAGGAGCATCAACGATAATAGCTAGAAGATTTAAAAAAACATTGGATAAATTCCTACATGTGTCAAGTGGGCTATTAAACAACACTAA
This sequence comes from Pinus tabuliformis, assembly GCA_031772625.1. Classification (NCBI taxonomy): domain Eukaryota; kingdom Viridiplantae; phylum Streptophyta; class Pinopsida; order Pinales; family Pinaceae; genus Pinus; species Pinus tabuliformis. The sequence continues at coordinate 826,737,377 of CM062813.1, forward strand.
ATGCAGGATTTATGGTTGGAATGTTTCGCTTAGAATTATGCAAAGGATATCCCAAATCATGGAAATCCCAACACAAGAAAGATGGAGCTATTTCCTCTACTTGGGATTCCCAATCTCCAAAGAGAGCATGAAAGCCAAAATATGGACAAAACAGATCGAAAAAATGCAAGCTAAGATAAAAAAAATTGGGGAATGATGTGGTTAAATATGGTTGGAAGGGTGACTCTAATTAAAGCTCTTCTTGCAGCACTGTTGATTTATCAATATGCTATAATCATGGCACCAGTAAGCACCCATAAATAGATGGAGTTAATTATAAGAAGCTTTCTATGGCAAGGTGGGAAGCAGGAAAACAAGAAGTTCAGCCTGGTCAAGTGGGATCAAGTAGTGTTACCATATGAAAAGGGAGGGCTATCTATTTGACTGCCTGGACTAATGAATGTAGCTATGGGTATGAAAATAGTGTGGAGACTCATAATAGGCAAAGAAAGCTCGTGGAAAAAAATCCTAATTAATAAATACATGGATGGATCTAAAGAAAAGTTGTTGAAAGGAATCAACCGAATCAAACAAAGTTCCCAAGTATGGAAGCTAGTCAAAAAAGTAATTCCATTAATGAGAAGCCACATCTCAAAAATTCCAGGTAATGGGAAAACCATTTCGATATGGGAGGATAGGGTCATGGGGAAAGATCAAATCCAAAATCTCCCGGAAGTTGAAGGCATTTAAGAATGGCTAAAAGAAAATGGATACAACACTATCCATTCAATCTCTCTATGGAACCAGAAGGAGTGGCAGGAGTAGAAAATTCCAACCATTCCAGTAAACCTAGAAGGACAATGGAAAAAAATCAAACAACATTTAAGAGGGGCAACTCCTACCCACTATGATGAGGAAGACAACTAACTATGGGATCCAAATAATGGGTAGTACACAGTTAAATCTGGATATAATATCCTCCAAGAGCAGATTGACCACCGGGAATGGGACCCCTGGAAATTAGCCTGGAAGTCAGAAAGCTTGCCAAAAATAAAAAATTTCATATGGACCTTGTTAAAAGGGAAGATTTTGACTGTAGAAATTAAAAAAAAAAGGGGCATTCAAGGGTCATCAAGATGCCCTTTATGCACGCAAGCGGAATAAAACATACAACATTTATTCCAAGAGTGTGAATTCTCAAAGGAATGCTGGAAGCAGCTAATACAACCATTGGAAATTAACTTAAGCTTTGAAAAACCATTGCCGAAATTTCTCGAAAACTTTGAGAAAGCTTACCCTTATGAAACAAAGAAGAAAGCCACGATTATAAGAATATGGAAATGTATACCAACAATGTTATGTTGGCAAATCTGGTTGGCTTGAAACAAGAGCATTTTCAAAATTCAAAACCCAAGAATTGGGAAAACACTATCCAAAACTTGGGGAATGACTTTTGAAATTCTCAACGCAAAAGGAACTGCACCAATGGACTATAGCATTCTCCAACAAGAGGAAAGGGATTGGCTCAGCAAGAACATAATAGACAATAATGGGCAGAAAGGTCAACGAAAAGAAAATACAAAAGGAAAATGGAAATTAAGAATGACGGAAGAGGAGTTGGAAAGTTGGAAGAAAACTTAAAATAGGCACTATATGTATTTTTACGAAGCCTCAAAGAATAATCCCGGAAAAGCAGGAGCGGGTGGAATAATTTATGGTCCAAATGGGGAAAAATAACCACTTACGAGTGGGGATTGGGACAAATTTCAAATAATCAGGCGGAAGCATATAGTTTACTGATGGGAACAAGGCAGATTAAAAAAAAGGAATTCAAAATCCTATCATCATAGGAGACTCAGCCATCATAATCAAGATTATGGCTCGAAACAGGAACCCCAACAACAAGTTTATGAGCCGAATCATTCAAAGAACTAGAAGGAATTTAGTAGGATCCGGAAATGCAACCTTCAAACACGTCTTGTGGATGCATAATAAGCAAACAGATCATCATGCAAATCAGGCTGTGGAGAAGGAAGAAGACATCGTCAGAGAGAATCAGGAGGAATACTATCTCGGCGTGCCATAGCTCCCATCGAAAAATGACAAGAATGAAGTTTTGGTATACAATAGGACAATGCAGAAGGAGTAGAGAGAAACATCAAGGAAGAGAATGTATAGTGCAACAAGGAATCCGCAGCCATCGGGAAATTAAAAAAAACTCAGATAGTCAAAGGAAAAATCATGACAACGAGGAACAACACATGAAAGATGTTAGTGATGGCAGCTCAGATCACAAATTTCAGGAGAAAAGCAGAGGCACTGGGGAAAATCGGGGCAGACTGAAGGAACAACAGAAGAAGGAACATAAAAAAGACGAAGGAACAACAACGAGAAGGAACAACAACATAAGGAACAACGCCAGAAGGAACATCAACCAGAAGGAACAACAACTGAAGGAACAACAACTAAAGGAACAACAGTTGAAGGAACAACAGGCCGAAGGAACAACAGGTCGAAGGAACAACAAGAAGACGAAGGAACAATAGTAGAAGGAACAACAACCAGAAGGAATAACAGTAGAAGGATCATCGCCAGAAGGAACAACAACCAAAAGGAACAGCAGCAGAAAGAACAACAGTCGAAGGAACAACAGGCCGAAGGAACAACAAAACAAAGGAACAACAGGCCAAAGGAACAACAACAAGGAACAACAAGCAAAACGAACAACAGAAGAAGGAACAACAACCAAAAAAAGGAACAACAGCATAAGGAACAACAGACGAAAGAAAAACAGACCAAAGGAACAGCAGGTCGATGGAACAACAGCAAGGGACAACAAGCAGAATGAATAACAACACAAGGAACAACAAACTTAAGGAACAACAAAATGCAAAACATATGGAAAAGGCCACATAATATACTCTCCCAGTTTACAAACCATAAATTTATGTGAAATATGCTATGTAAATTTGTTTTCTTAGCGGGTCAATATGTAAAAAAGTACTCTAGAATAGCTAAAAAAACTTCTGAAGTTTTGATACCAAGCACAGAAGAAAGGTCTGCATGCCTATTTAACCGCTCAGTCTATCATATCAGAACAACGGAATGTAAAAGGAGCTTGCTCCAAAAACTTTTTTGATAATATAACAACTATCCGATCTTGTTAAGAAAAAAAAATAACATCATCACAATAATTACAATTTATGGGGAAAGCAAAACATGTTGTACAATAAACACATGTTTAATCACAAACATAGTCAACTTCCATGATTGATTAAAGTGTCGATGTATCCTCTATTAGCAAGCTTGTTGGTGCCTCTCTCAACTTGAAGCATTGCTCATTACTAGCCCCAGTATCTAAAACACACTTTGAGTTGAAAGTGAAGAGAAATAGTATGAATTTTATTTTGATAGTTAAAAATGTTAAAGTTAATTATCATAAGAGGGAGGGTATTTACAAGATAAACTCATATTTATAATTAAACACATCATAATAATGTTTATAACATAGAAATCCCACTTTTGCATAATCATCATAGTGGACCATCTCCATGTGATAGGTGAGGGTAAAACCCATTGCAAGAAGATTTTTACAACATAGAGAACTTTGGTTACAAACTTGTGATTGAAGTTTAATTTTAAAATTTTTGCAATAAGAATTTAAGGTAATTTAGTGCCAACTTCTTACTTTAATAATATCCTTCATGCTTTCAGTTTAGGGTTTACTAATTTGGACCTTCTTTAGGAGTAAGTAAATTTTGTAAGAAAGTTTTTTTTTTTTTCTTTTTTTCTTTCTTCAGGTCACACATTTAATAAGACTTTGACATAAATTTTAGGCATGAGTAGAATTCTACCATAATCCATGGATGAACAATACCTTCAAGGGTTTCACCCAATTTCTGAATTAACTTAAATCATTAAATATTTGAACATAGTTCTAAATTAATTTTAACTCTACCATTTTATATTATTTATTACAAAATTAGATGGTTCTCCTTATGTGTTAAAGGAATCTCTTCAATTATATAAGGACAATATTTTTTGCACCAACATGACCTCTTTTTTCAAAATCACTTAAAAACTCTTATAAAGTGACAATTTTTTTTTTTTTTTTTACATTTAACATTATTATAACAAACATTTCAACTTGCCATTCCAACCAATAAAAATTATAAAATATAATATATATATATATATATATATATATATATATATATATATATATATATAATTAAATTAAGACCTAGGGCTCCCAATATTAGGAAAAAATACCCAAATAATTGTTAAGACCCAATTAAACCTAGACATCACATAGATAATTTTTATCTCCATAAATGATCCCATTCTCACTCTCTCCTATAAAATTTGAACACTAATAGTACTAAATCCCATATAAACCAAATGGCCTCATAGACGAAATGTATGAACCTAATGTGCAACGAATTATTTTAGCCGTAGTCTTTAACGCGACTTTTTGAAAGCCTTTCCGGTGATTTTTTCCGGTGAAAATCCGGCAGTGATTTATTGAAATCGAAGTTTGATAACTAGTTTCTGCACAATGAAAGCGTCCCAGGGGTTTTTCAGGGTGCTGAATCCGAATATGCAGTTAAAAAACCATTTTAACTGCAACAAATCATGATTTCATCTCAATTTCTTCGGCCTGATTCCGTCACCGGAATCTCAAAAAGTCGCATTATAGACAACTCCATTATTTTATTTGTTAATGATTTCCGCTATCCATGAGGGTTTTGATATTCGAAATATTTTATTTCCAAAATTGATGGCGCCAAATTATATTAAATAAACGGACATCAACCCTATAGACAACCAAATCTGTATTTGCAAAATCCGACCGAAGATGCTGACGGGCAGAGAGAGCCTGATTCGGATGGTGGGCAAACGACGCAGGATCGAATCGCACGATGAAATTCTTTCTCGAAATCTCACCCGAAATAGCAAGGAAAACAAGGTACTGTGTTATATTTGATTTTTTTTTTCCCGGTTTTACGTAAACCAAGGGCCATTTTCACATTCTCTCAAGGAAACAATACATTTTGTTATATTCTCATACGGAATTTAGGCAAATTTTCGGGTATTTCATGCTAAAGCTCATATTTCAGTGCCATTTCACAGAGTGCTATCTTTTAGGGTATTTCCAGATAGTAAATTTTCCATGTTATTTCTGCCAGTATCACATGGAAATGTTTTTTTTTTTTGAAGAGCTGTTTATCCGGAAAATTTGCACTGTTTTATTATACATATAAAATAGTTTTAAGAGTAGTTAGCCCCTCTCTCTCTATATTGCATATATTTAAGTGTTCTAACAATATAATCTTAAGCTACTTGGTTCATGTCCATATTCAAATTTGGTGAAAATGAAATCCACAATCAAATTGCAATAGTCAGGAAAAATTGCCAACAATGCAAAAAACGAGATAAAATTTGCCAATAAGTTTGGCTAAAGGAATTAAACAAAGTTTGTTAAATCTTCTCACACATATATTGGTTCCTAAATGGCCCTCTGCTAAAGGAATGGACATTCAGCTTAAATGCCATGATCAAGAGGTATTTATTCCACCAAATTTGTTGAAGACGTGCACCTGAACTCATCCAAGATATAGTACATCCATATGTATTCACAAAATTCTCCGCACTTTTGCTGCTAGGTTCGAGATGCAGAATGACATAAAAATTGGCATGAAGATTTGAGAAGAGAATTAAGCAAACTTTGTTATAACTTCATACATGCACTCATTGGTTGTAAGTGGCCCTTTGTTAACAAAGTGGACCTACCCGAAGCATAAATGCTGAGCCCGAGGGGTGTCTATTCAGCCAAATTTTGCCCGCGATTTACATCTGCTTTGTCCACTCAGATGCGCCATATCCGTGGGCTGTCAGGGTCACTGGGACTTCTGTTCGATCTTCTGTTATGAATCCAAAATGTTATAACTAAAGAACCAGCTAAAAATTATGGCTAAAAAAACCAACTAGAAATGTGCTGTTATGACTCAAGATATAAACTTGCTACCTGGAATAGAATCAAGATTGAAAAAAAAACCTAACCAAAAGCATAAATCTGAAGGTCTAAATTTAAACCAGAAATTCTTATGTTATTGCTTCATCCCATTGTTACATGGTTTGTGTTTGGGTTCAAATTCGTGGATAATGAAAATAGAATAATAGTGTATTTTGTGATGACATTCTGGTAAATTTACCATCAAGTCCATCCATCTGTATATTTAAAAAATTAAAAATAAAATAAAAATGCTAAGTTTAAAATAAAACACCATGCTTTTATCAAGCATTACGATGATTAAAATCTACTAAGATCGAATATAGTCTATCAGACCTTAAGAAGGTAAGAGATTAGTTGGAATACTTTAGAATTTTATTTTTATGCTTGAAAAACATTAAGAGAAGTGTTCCAAGATCATCATAGTTTCACTGACTTAAAAGGTCAAGAAGGTTGGTAGCAATGTTATCAGAACTGAACCGGTGATCAAAACCGAAAAACCTTGTGGACCGGGAACCGGACCGGAACCGGGAAAAAACCGTAAAAAAACCGGTTTACCAAAAACACATAAAATATTCATATTTGAAAGAAAAAAACAGATATATTCATGTGCATCCATATGAATCCGAACCATTTTTACACAAATATGCAAAAAATTAAATTTATAAAAATCTCATATAACCAAAATAACACTTATTGCAAAACATCGCTGAACCAAAAAAGTTACAAACATCAAGAAGCAAGCTTTAAAAAGTCTCTCTAGTCCAAAATAAATGATAGTATGATACTATAGTCAACAATACTTCAACTACCGCCTACAAGTGCTAATTGTCAATGTCATCAATGATCAATCATCATCCTGTTCATCATCCTCATCCTCATTTGAAGAATGAATAGCATCCAAGTTTGCAATGGGATTATGGCTTGATTCCTCTAGCTCTGAAGCTGCTACTGGTGCTTCTGATATATCTACCTTTGCAACTTGTGGAGGTGGGTCCAAGTCCAACCAAGAAAGGTCTTCATTGTCAATCGCTGGTGCTTGACTCTCTACAACCCATTCTGATGTTGGATCAAAGTTAGTCAAGATAATGTTGCTTAATTCAGGGGTTTTATTTAGCAATTGGTTGCGCCTCAACCTAAGGTTGTACTGAACAAAAGCCATGCCATTCAACCATTTTTGCTCCAAACGGTTCCTCTTCTTCGTGTGTATACGCTTAAACACACTCCAATTCCACTCACACCCTGAAGCACTACATGTTTGACTCAATATTCGAATTGCAAATTTTTGCAATTGAGGGCATTCACCACCAAATTGTTGCCATCAATAGGTTGCAAAAAGGGTGGAAGGAAAAAAAAAGTATTAGCAAATGAATTTGAAAGTTGAAACTTGGAATCAACAATTGCAACTTGAAATAAGTAATATAAGAATTTGCCGAACCTGAACTCGAACCTGAAACATGTGACATTGCTGCCGACAAACTTCACACCTTTTGTTGAATTTTCTAAGTCTATCTATTAGAAAATTAATTTGTATTATGCTGTTTTATTTCTTCTACTTGTTAAATCTGAACAAGTTATTTAAAACATTTAAATACCGAAATAAACACAATACAGTGACAACAACTACAGATCATTAGCTAAAAGAAAACAAACACACAAGTGACACCGTTATTTTTGGACAAATGTGCCCGGAAAAACCTAATGCGAGAAAACCGATGCAACTATTTTGAGGGTTTATTATTATGTAGTATTTCCTTGAGTACAACTGGGTGCCTAACCGGCTCACCCGACAGAGAAAAATACACGGCAACAATACCTCTATATTCGGAAACAGGTATTCAGAAAACTTGTCCCACGAAGCCCTCTCGGCGACTTTGAAGCTCAGCTTTGGCCCTTTTGGCCTTTGCGTTAGCCTCCTGCTGACCTGCGCTAGCCCCAGGACCCTCTGCGTCAGCCCTCTGAGGCACTGCGTAGCCTCTGGGACCCTCTGCGTCACTCTAGCAGTCTCTGCGTGGATGACGCAGTCCCTCTGGCCTCTGTGCTGTCTCTGCTGGGCTCTGCGTGGCCTGAACTAGCTATTGCTCTCGCTCTCTCTGCTTCTTCGCTGGTCTCTCAGTACTGTCTCTGCCTCTTTATCCAGTACTCACTGCCCCTCACTGTTGATCACTGATTCACTTTTGCTTAGCAACCCTGCTCTAGCAAAACGAATGACTGATCACTCTTGTGTATTCTCCAACTAACCCTCAAGCCTCTTCTTATACTTTTCTCGTTGGTCCTTCAACGACCGAGATTAAATCTCTAATCAACGGCTAAGATTAGATTTGGCTTGGTTTGATCCATGACTTTTTGAACCTTCTAACCCAGTTTTATATTAATACTCATTAATATTTTATTTTTCCTAAGTTTAGAGATAGGAACTCTATTAAAAATATTATTTATTTTAATATCTCCGAAACCGGGTACAATTTGTCCAAACCATTTTTGGGTCTTGGAAATCTCATGTGTTTTAGCTTCTCCAACAATTTTAATGGCTAGAGCACATCCGATGCTACCCCAAATCAACAATCCCTCTTAGCGAGGAATGTGTTCTAGTAATACTCCTCACTGAGCATCACCCTGATTATACGACACCGGTACCTGTGCTGATGCTAAGCCTCCTCGCCCAACATCCTCTGCACTGCTACATCCTGTACTGCTGCCCATGGCCCTGCCACTGCCACTGCTGCATCCATACGATAGCTCCCTCTGCATCTGTGCTGCTTCTGGTCCATTCTCCCAACACTACATCTGCACTGCATCCCCCTCTCATCATGTTGCATCGTGCTATTGCATAATGCTATTGCACAACAACTCAGTTATTGAGAAGTAAGTAACTGATCCACCCAACTTCTGACATCTCTGTCAGGCTAGAAACACTCTCGATGCTGAAGCTCTCTTTGCTGCTAACAAGTGCTCCCTCTACTGACCTCTGCGCTGCTGCAACAACTCCCTACATTTCGCACCTTTGCACACCTCTCTGTGCCATCCTACACTGGTGCAACACTCCCGTGCCTCTCGCATTGTTGCAGCCTCCTAGCCTTGCATTGCTCGGGGACTCCTGCACTGTAGCACTCTCTGCCGCTCCATTCGCATCTGTCTCTACCTACATCTGCCAGTCCTGCTACTCCTCTTCGGGGCTCTTGTAGCAAGGTATAATCCAAGAGGTTGGGTACCTCAAGGATCTTGCCCCTCATCGCTTGTAGTCCTCCTGACTACAGCGCGATGTCTCCCCACTTCTTCTTTAGTGGCACATGAGTACTCATGGCACAATCGTCATCCTCCTCGATGTTGATTTGGGGTAGCATTGGATGTGCTCTAGCCACGAAAATTGGTGGAGAGGCTAGGGTACATGAGATCTCCAATACCTAGAAATGGTTTGGGCAGATTCTAAACAGTTTGGAAGATATTAAAATAATTAATATTTTTTAATGGAGTCCCTAAGTCTAAACTTAGGGAAAATAAAATATTAATGTGAATTAATATAAAACTGGGTTAGAATGGTCCAAAAGTCATGGATCAAGCCAGATCTAATCATAGCCATTGATTAGGGACTTAATCTTGGCTGTTGAATTGTCAACGAGAAAAGTATAAGAGGAGGCTTGAGGGTCACTTGGAGAACACACCAAGAGATCAAGATTTCGACTTTCTGGGGCTGAGTTTGCTGAGAAAGTTGAGAGTGATAAGATTTGCAGCTGAGGGGCAGTGAATACAGAAGCAAAGAGGCAGAGATAACACCTGGAGGATCAACGCAGTAGCCGTAGAGAGGGACGTAGAAGCAGCCAAGGGTTCACGAGAGCCAGCCAAGGCTCACGCAGAGGTAGCCAGGAGTTGCGCAGTGCCTCAGAGGGCCAGCGTGGATGACGCAGAGGGCCAGAGGACTGATGAGTGCCTCCAGAGACTGAAGCAGGCTAAGCCAGAGTGATGTTGGGTTAACGTTTGGCCAGAGAGAGGCTGATGTAGTCCCTAGAGGTTGACGCTGGGGTTTCGTGGGGCAGATTGGAGCTATTGGAGTGTTTATTCGGAGTTTCAGCAGGAATATTTGCTTCCGAGTAGAGAGGTGCTACTGTCGAGATTTTTCTCTGTTGGGTGAGCCAGATTTGGCACCCAGATTGTATTCTGAAACTGGTTAATAAATCAAACCCTCAGATCGCTGCACCGATTTTCCCACATTGGGTTTTTTTGGGGACATTAGTCCAAAAACAACGGTGTCACTTGTGTGCTTGTTTTTGTTTCCTTTAGTTGATGATCTGTAATGTGTTGAGCATGTACTTGTATTTATTTCCAGTATTTACATGGTAAATAACTTGTTAATTAACAGAACAAGTAGGTAGGAATAAATTAGTAAAGTACATGAAGGGTTTCTAACGGGCCAGACTTAGAAATTCCAACATGGTATTAGAGGGTGGTTGCAGATCACAGGAGAACTGAGGACATCAGCCGAGCAGAGCAGCAATAACAGAATACAGCTGTCCTGAGTGACAGAAGCTGTTCCTAGCAGAGAAGCAGCAAGGAAGGGGTGATGCAGTGCCTGCGTCATCAAGTTCGAGCCAAGAAGAGGCATCGTAGAGGCTGAGGGAGGCAAAGACAGGCTCACGCAAAGGCCAGGAGGGCTGACGCAGTTGGATGAAGAAGTTGATTTGCCAGTGCTGGGATTGTGCAGAGCCTAGGAGCTCTAACCTTCAGTTTGCTAGGGTTTAGGAGGCTGTGGGTAAGTTGCAGAGTGGAGCTGGTGGGGTAATGTAGTTAGAACAGTACCTAACAAGGCAAGGTCAAGGAGGAGGGAGTTGCTACCGAGGATTTCTAGCCGAGAAATCCGGATCAGTGGTGCAGCTGCACTAACGATCGGATTGGGGGCATCTCGACATTGGTAGAAGGGTTTCCAAGAGGGAAATCGAGAATCAAAGGGAGTCACACCAAGAACTTCCAGGAGGGAAGTAGAGGAGCAACGAGATGGCAGTGAACGGGGTAAGAGACCAGGACAGACTGGTCACTGGACGGAGCCTCAAACTTCGTAGTCAGAAGGCCAGAATCCTATCCGTTCTAGACAAGAATCATGTCAAGCACTTCGTCTTGAGGACGATAGCTATCCCAGTTGACCCAATTGATAACGACAAGTACGAGGAGGAAATGGCGAGGGCCAAGAGCATCATTCTTGACAGGGTCAAGGATAATTTAATACCACATATTGCCGAAAAGGAAATGACAAATGAGATGTGGGAGGCCCTAAAGAAATTGGACCAACATACTTCTCTGCAGAGAAGGATGTTACTAGAAAATCAGCTGCGATCATACTATATGTAGAAGGGAGAACAGATCGACCCATTCCTCGATCGATTGAAGGAGATTCGGGATCAACTGACTTCCATAGGGGCCACGCTGGATCAAGAATTGATGGTGAGAACAGCTTTGAACATAGTCTCAGAAAACTGGGAGGTGTTTGTCAAGAGCATACTGGGTAGGGCGACCCTTCCAGATTGGGAGGAAATGTGGGCTGCTCTTCGCCAAGAAGAGATCAGAAGGCTGAACAAGGCAGGAAGCAACGACAAGGGGATCAAAATCAAGAAGGAGGAGGAGGTGGATGTTGCCCTAGCATCTCAGGGAAAGCAAGAGAAATAGAAGAAGAAGGATCTCTCTAAGGTCAAATGCTTCCACTATGGGGAGCTGGGTCATTATGCGACCCAATGTCCAAGGAAGAAGAGCAAGGGAGAGGCCTTCGAGACCAAGGCTGTGCAAGTAAGGGCAGAGGAGGAAGTGGAGACAGATGATGACTGTGACATGAGTGCGCACACACCACTTAAGCGGAAGTGGGGAGACATCGAGCTGTAGTCAGTCGGACTACAGGCGATGAGGGGCATGATCCTTGAGGTACCCAACCTCTTGGATTATACCTTGCTATGGGAGCCCCGAAGAGGAGTAGCAGGACTGGTGGATGTCGGTAGAGGTCGATGCGGATGGAGCGACAGAGGGAGCTACAGTGCATGATTCCAAGGACAACGTGAGGCTAACAGGCTGCAACAGTGTGAGAGGCACGAGAGTGTTGCACCAGTGCAGGATGGCACAGAGAGGTGTGCAACAGTGCGAGATGCACACAGTTGTTGCAGCAACGCAGAGGCCAGAGAGGGAGCACTTGTCAGTGACAGAGGGAGCTTCAACATCAGGAGTCTTTCTAGCCTGACGGAGATGTCAGAGTTGGGAGATCAGTTACTTACTTGTTAGTAACTGAGTTGTAGTGCAACAGTTAGTAGTGGTAGTGCTATGGGCAGCACGATGCAGCATGATGAGAGGGGTTGCAGCAGTGGCAGTGGCAGGGCCATGGGCAGTAGCACAGATGTATAGGGAGTTGTAGTACGGATGCAGCAATGGCAGCGGCAAGGCCATGGGTAGCAGTACAGGATGCAGTGGTGCAGATGATGGGCAGCAGGCCTAGCATCAGCACAGGGACCGATGCCGGATGATCAGGGTGGTACTCAGTGAGGAGTATTGCTAGAGCACAGTTCTCGCTAAGAGGGAGTGTTGATTTGGGGTAGCATCGGATGTGCTTTAGCCACGAAAATTGGTGGAGAGGCTAAGACACATGAGATCTCCAATACCCAGAAATGGTTTGGGCAGATTCTAAACAGTTTGGGAGATATTAAAATAATTAATATTTTTAATGGAGTCCCTAAGTCTAAACTTAGGGAAAATAAAATATTAATGTGAATTAATATAAAACTGTGTTAGAATGGTCCAAAAGTCATGGATCAAGCCAGATCTAATCTTAGTCGTTGATTAGGGATTTAATCTCGGCCGTTGATTGTCAACGAGAAAAGTATAAGAGGAGGCTTGAGGGTCACTTGGAGGACACACCAAGAGAGCAAGATTTCGACTTTTTGGGGCTAGGTTTGCTGAAAAGGTTGAGAGAGTGATCAAAATTGCAGTTGAGGGGCAGTGAATACAAAAGTAGAGAGGCAGAGATAGCACCGGGAGGATCAACGCAGTAGCCGGAGAGAGGGATGCAGAAGCAGCCAAGGGTTCATGCAGAGCCAGCCAGGGCTCACGCAGAGGCAGCTAGGAGCTGCGTAGTGCCTCAGAGGGCTAGCGTGGGTGACACAGAGGGCCAGAGGATTGACGTAGTGCCTCCAGACGCTGACACAGGCCAAGCCAGAGTGACGCTGGGCTAATGCTGGGCCAGAGAGAGGCTGATGCAGTCCCTAGAGGCTGACGCTGGGGTTTCGTGGGGCAGATTGGAGCTGCCGGAGTGTTTATCCGGGGTTTCAGCCGGAGTATGTGCTTCCAAGTAGAGAGGTGCTACTGCCGAGATTTGTCTCTGTTGGGTGAGCCGGATTTGGCACCCAGATTGTATTCTGAAACTGGTTAATAAATCAAACCCTCAGATAGCTACACCGGTTTTCCCGCATTGGGTTTTTCCAGGGACTATTCCAAAAACAACGGTGTCACTTGTGTGCTTGTTTCTGTTTCCTTCAGTTGATGATCTGTAATGTGTTGAGCATGTACTTGTATTTATTTCCAGTATTTACAAGGGAAATAACTTGTTAATTAACATAACAAGTAGGTAGGAATAAATCGGTAAAGTACATGAAGGGTTTCTAACGGGTCAGACTTAGAAATTCCAACACTCGACTTCTTGCTCCGCCTTCGCTGGCGCTGCCTTAGACTCAGAAGCCTCTCCCTTGTTCCTCTTCCTTGGACACTGGTTCGCATAGTGACCCAGTTCCCCACAGTGGAAGCACTTGACCTTGGACAAGTCCTTCTTCTTCCCCTTCTCCTGCTTTCCCGCAGATGCCAGAGCCGCATCCTCTTCCTCTTCCTTCTTGATCCTGATCCCTTTACTGCTACTTCCCGTCTTGGTCAGCCGTTTGATCTCTTCTTGACGAAGAGCCGCCCACAGTTCTTCCCAATTTGGAAGACTCACCTTGCCCAGTATGCTTTGGACAAATGTCTCCCACTCCTCGGAGACTGCGTTAAGTGCGGTCCTCACCATCAACTCCTGATCCAGCATGGCCCCTATGGAAGTCAGTTGGTCACGGATCTCCTTCAATCGACCGAGGAAGACATCTATCTGCTCTCCCTTTTGCATTTGGTATGACCTTAGCTGATTCTCCAGGAGCATCTTCCTCTGCACGGAAGTATGCTGGTACAATGTCTTCAAAGTGTCCCACATCTCCTTTGCCGTTTCCTTCTCGGCAATATGTTGGACCACATGATCCTTGACCCCATCAAGGATGATGCATTTTGCCTTAGCCATTGCCTCCTCGTACCTTTCATTAGCTATCGGGTCAACTAGGATAGCCATTACTCTTAAGGAAAAGCCCTTGATATGATGTCTGTCTAGAATGGACAAGATCCTGGCCTTCCAGACCACAAAGTTGGATGCTCTGTCTAGCTTGTCCTGATCTCTTAGCTCATTCACCGCCATCTCTCTGCTCTTCTCTGTCGACTCCTCTGAGTCTTTCTACTTCCTGCCTGGAAGTTCTTGGTTTGACTCCTGTTAAGTCTCTTTACTTCCCGTTTGGAAGTTCTCGGTTCGACTCCTTTGAGTCTCTCTACTTCCCGTCTGGAAGTTCTCTTCTGGACTCCCTCTGAGTCTCAATTTCCCTTCTGGAAATCCTTTTGCCAACTGTTAAGTTGCTCCTCTCCGATCGTCTGTGCAATTGCAACACTGATCCAGATTCCTTGGCTAGAAATCTGCCTCGAGAACAACTCCCTCTACCTTGGTCTTGCCCTGTTAGGTAATGTTCTAATCATAGTACCCCACTAGCTTCGCTCCCGCAAACTGCCCACAGCTTCCTTCGCCCCAACAACTAAAGGATTGAGCCTCTTGGCTCTGCGCAATCCCAACACCGGCAAAACAATTCCCTCAGCCAACTGCGTCAACCCTCCTGGCCTTTGCGTGAGCCTGTTGTTTCCCTTCTCAGCCTCTGCACTGGCCTCTTTCAAGCCTGAACTGATGACGTAGTCCCTCTGCATCAACCCTTCCTCTGTTGCTTTTTGCAAGGATCAACTCTATCACTCGGGACAATTGAATCTGCTGCAAATGCTCTTCTCAGCTGATGCCTTCAACTCTCCTGTGATTTGCAACCACACTCTGATACCATGTTGAATTTTCTAAGTCTATCCGTTAGAAAATTAATCTGTATTTTGCTGGTTTATTTCTTCTACTTGTTTAAATTTGAACAAGTTATTTAAAACATTTAAATACCAAAATAAACACAATACAGTCACAACATCTACAGATCATCAGCTGAAAGAAAACAAACACATAAGTGACACCGTTATTTTTGGACAAATATCCCCGGAAAAACCTAATGCGGGAAAACTAGTGCAGCCATTCTGAGGGTTTATTATTATGCAGTATTTCTTTGAGTACAATTGGGTTCCTAACTGGCTCACCCGACATAGAAAAATACACGGCAACAATACCTCTATATTCGGAAAACCTGTCCCACGAAACCCTCTCCGACGACTTTGAAGCTTAGCGCTGGCCATTCTAGCCTTTGCGTCAGCCTCCTGCTGACCTGCGTCAACCCTCTGAGGCACTGCACAGCCTTTGGGACCCTTTATGTCATTCCAACAACCTCTGCGTGGATGACGCAGTCCCTTTGGCCTCTACGCTGTCTTTGTTGGGCTCTGCGTGGCCTGAACTGGATGCTGCTGTCACTCTCTTTGCTTTTGCGTTGGTCTCTCAGTACTGTCTCTACCTCTCTGTCCAGTACTCACTGCCCCTCGCTGCTGATCACTGATTCACTTTTGCTTAGCAACCCCGCTTTAGCAAAATGAATGATTGATCACTCTGGTGTATTCTCCAACTGACCTTCAAGCCTCTTCTTATACTTTTCTCGTTGGTCCTTCAACGGCCGAGATTAAATCTCTAATCAACGACTAAGATTAGATTTGGCTTGATCCATGACTTTTGGAACCTTCTAACCCAGTTTTATATTAATACTCATTAATATTTTATTTTTCCTAAGTTTAGACTTAGGAACTCCATTAAAAATATTAATTATTTTAATATCTCCCAAATTGGGTACAATCTGTCCAAACCATTTATGGGTCTTGGAGATATCATGTGCTTTAGCCTCTCCACCAATTTTAATGGCTAGAACACATCCGATGCTACTCCAAATAAACACCTTTTCCCAGCTACAAGAGAACTTCACACTTTTTCCTAGCTATAAGAGAACTTCACACTTTTTCCCAGCTACAAGAGATATTGAACTTGTAAGTGAGAATGATGCTACAAATGAATTCGATGAGCTTGTATTTATAGGCTCCATGTGAGGTCGAATAGGGTCCTTGAGCTGACTTGATCTTCTTCTAGGCCGACATGGTGTGGAAGATACATAAATCATATTTGACTCAATACTTAACCTTTTTACACGATTCAAAAGCCCAAGAAGGGTCTTTTTAAAAGTACAATGACTCTATTGACTCAGAATAAATCCTAGAAGTCCTCAATGGGGACTTTGATCTAAAATAAGGTGACCCAAGCATGAAACCCATGCTTTAATAAGTCACAATAATAATAAAAATTCTTTTCTTTATTCTTTTGACAAGTACATTACATGATGACTCAAGTACATTAATGAAGACCGAACATAGTTACATTGTCCAACACTCCCTCTTAACTAGGGAGGTATTCATAATGTACAAATACAATGGAAGATCTCAAACTATATGAACCATAAAGCACTGCAATGCCATGGACTAGATTCCTGACCAAGGCAATTTATCCAAGTGGGAATAAGATGGACTCAAGCTTTCAGCCCCTCTAGGTACCATTAGGCTTACTTGCTAACCATCAACCCAAAAATCCAGGTGTGTATCCAAAACAGATCTCAATAACCAAAACCACCTTTCCAACTTCGGGATCCAGACATCAACACAAAGTGCCGACCAGATGTTTTCCCAGGAAATGCTTTACTCACAAAGCCTCAACGCCCCTTCATCCGACAGATCAAAGACAACAAATCTCTCCCAATTAAACTGATCAATAACCAACATGCTATCAAAACCTTCGAGAGATTCATCTGTACAAACATAACGCCAATCAATAATATACTTTCACATGTACATAATCAAATACAAACCTCCGGGGTCGTTCTAGATGTTAATCCTCAACTCAGTAGGACTATCAACCAAATCTTTAACAAAAGATTTCTTAATTATATCTTTTCCTTTTCCTACTTTTCATCCAACAACATATCCTCCGAAATACATTCTTCAATCAAAACCAAGCTATGCCCTCCCTCTCAACCAGGAAGCACCTCTTCATCCAGACTCCCTCTTAATCTTAGGAAGATCTCTTCTATTCATGCTTCCTTAGGGAGATCAACTTCTTCTTTTTGTCATTGGAGAATCTTTCGTGGCTTCCAACCATTTCATTAGAGTTATTATCATCCTCATCATGCTTATTACATCAACAAGCATCTTCACCATATTGCACAACTTAGATAGCAAGTACAACCAAGTCTATTGAAGCATGAAGTTAGCCATATTAGAATCACGAAAGCATTTCAACTTATACATATCAGATACCCAGACTTAATTACAAATAAGAGACATATACTTTTCAACATTTTGCTAAGGATTTTGTCATAAATACTAGACTACATCATAACAATTTCATTCCATCTAGGGTTCCAATGTTTCTTCCAAAGGTATGACATACCTTATATAGCAAACCCTAGAAATAATTCAAACAAAAATAAAGCATCTAACAACCTTTGAAAATTCATATGTTAGACTTCTCACTAGGGTTTCATACAAAACCTAGATTTCATATACAAGAATCAATCATTCATATGACCAACTTTCACTAGGGTTAGTTGCGAACCCTAGATTTCCGATCAACCATCAATCCCAACCAAAACTCAGATTTCCACATATCTCAAATTACCATATTGTCTTCATACATAAGAGATTTTTACTTCTATTAAAGTTCACCTCCAAAACCCTAGAATTCTATTTTCACAATCTCAACAATCATTAAATAAATAGATCTCAGATTGTTATATCACACATACTAGACAATGTAACTACTACTAGGATTCAGCTGCAAACCCTAGATTTCCAAATATCATCATCTTAGAGTCTCAGACAAGGACTTCCATTAAATCCTAAGACTTATGACCACCAATGACTAGGTCAACACACATATCTAGGAATTCATAATCATTCATAAGCATATTATATGTCCGATAACATTAATACCATTGACCTAGACCAAGATAGGGATTTGACCAAAATGACACATCTATATATGCCTAGATTTTATCATCATGCAAAGCCATTTCATATCATGTGTTAGTCAAACCCAACTTCACAATGATCAATAAGAGTTAGATAGACAAACTTGATTAGACTAGGGTTTGATCAGACAAACACACCCATACCAAGGAAATCATTTCTAAGACATTCTAAGGGTCTTACTCACACATTCCACCAAACCTTAATGAGATAGGGTTTCAATGTAGAAACATAGCAAGCCCAACATTACCAAAACTTTAAAGGTTCGAGATTTTAGATCTTATCATTCAACCCTAACAAGTTAGGTTTTCCTGATCACACCAAAATCCCAAACATGACATCATCAATAAAACTTCAAATAGCATTTCACAACATCCCTAAGCAGTTTAGGGTCTCACACATTCACATTAGCATACCTTTAGGTTAGAGTTTTCCAGAACTTGTCTAGGGTTCTACACAATTAGTTAAGAATATGAGTGCCAAAACAAGAATCATTATGATTCAATACAACTAGACATAACAATGTTAGTAATAGATTGTCAAATGAATAAACGTTGCAATATAAAGAAATCAATGTATTTAAACCATACCTTTGTTCCTTGACAAACCTTGTCTTGAGAGGTCCTCCTTCATACTTCTTGCAGAAGTTTTTCCTAATCAAGACAATAGAGGGATAATGGTGATTAGTATTTAATATAAACAATACTAAATAAACACATGAAACCAAACACTGAAAGGAAATGAGATACTTATTTTTGGGAGTTGTTGGGGGCTCCCTCCAAAGCTTGAGGGATACCTACAAACTTATAAAGACAATAAAATTGTCTTTTCCAAAATATGTTAAAAATCAATGTTGCAGTTATCAGTATCGAGATATTATCGGCGAGGGGAAAAATAGAAAAAAATTGTAAAAATCAGGAAAAAATCGTAAAATACAAAAATATTCAATTTTTTTAATTTCTAAAGCATCTACAACATAAAATAAATACATTGACACATAAATATGATAAAAGAACTAATATATAAGATGTGTAATATCATTTCTAGTGCTACATCACACATAACAATGAATCATGTCCTAAATAGTAAGTCATGACTCCTGACTTCCAACTCAACCTCAAAATATCAACAAAAGTACAATAATGTATCTCATATCATGAGTCATAATGTCATATACAATGAAATGAACCAAATACCTAAAGTCTAATACTACTGATTTCCTCTGCCCTTTTTGCGAGAAAATGCAATAGCTTTCCCTTTCTCTCTAGATGTAGATGCCGGTGGAGTTGGTAGTGGACTCTGCTGTGCTCTAGAAGTTGAAGAACTAAGAGCTATAGGAGGTAGACCACGTCCTCTACTGGTGGCAGGGGTAGCCCGGGTAGGTGGTGTCACCTCTTCTTCCTATTGCTCCTCCTCCTCCTCCTCCTCCTCCCCCTCTACGCCTTCCACTACCTCCTGCTCTAACCAATCATTGGCAGACTCCATGAGAGGCCTCTCGGCCTCAACCCTCCATGCAACAGTGGTGTCAATCCCATCCAATGAGATGGCCTCCATATCAGGTATCCTCTCAAGTTGCCTCACCCACAATCGAAGATTGTAGTAGACGTAGACCATGTCATTAAGTCGCTGGGACTCCAACTTGTACAAAGATCATGAAATAATAATTATAAAAAAAATATTGTTTAATGAATTCAAAAAATTATTTGGAAATTTGCAATATTTTAAGTTTTAAGTTTAACCTGTTGCGCTTCTTGTTGTGTATTTTTTCAAATACACTCCAGTTGCGTTCGCATCCTGAGGAGCTACATGTTTGGCTGAGGATTCAAATGGCAAGCTTTTGCAGAAGAGGTAACCTGACACCATACATTCTCCACCATGCATCTACAACAAAATTACAAATAAAATTTTAAATAAACATAAGAAAAAAAATGAAATTTGAAAGTTGAAGCAAAGTATGAAGTTATGAACTTGAAGAGACAATGAAATTTGAAACAAACTAAAAAATACCTGGCATTTTAGTCGTCCTATCAGTCACAACCATGTCAAAGCCAAATGTGCCACCTGCCATCTTGTATGTCTCAATTTTTTTGGAGATTTCTATACGATCTGCTGGAGATCACACCATCCTCTGAACACAGGTTAAGAATCCATCCATGATCTCAGCATCAAATATGAACCCACATGGGTAAAAAAATGCGGGGTTTAGGTAGATCCCTGTAGCATGAATGGGACGATGGAGTGTGTTGTTCCATTGTTCATCAATCACTTCTCATAGGAGGAGTTGTTTCTGAAACCCCTCATCTCCCTTATCATCATAGTAGGCTCGAATGGATTCTTTGGCCCTGTCCATGGCCTCATAAAAATAGCCCATTGCGGGCTTCTCACCATTAACTAATCGAAGAACCTTTACCAAAGGTTTAGTAACAGTGCACACCTCCTGCATTCCCGCCTAGAAGTCTTCCTGGTATGAAACTAATCTGCATATGGCCTCTCCCTCTGGTTTGCGGCTCATTGTCAAAGCATGCCACTCCTCTGAAAGAAACATTCTCTTCACATCTCACATAGAATTCAAGAGGGATTGAAGAGATATGAAACTGATTGCAAATCGTGTAATGGCGGGGCGCACCAACTCTTTGTTGTTGGTGAATTTTCTCATCAAGCTAAGCACAAACGTATGATTATATATAAATTTTGTAATGCTTTTTGATGACTCAACAATATCTTTGACAAAAGAAATTTTTCCTATGTCCTCCAACATCAAATCAATACAATGTGTAGCACAAGGTGTCCAAAATAAAGTAGGATGCCTCTCCATAAGCATCCTGCCAGCAGCAACATAATTTGCAGCATTGTCCGTTATGACTTGGACAACATGTTCTGCACCCACCTCCAAAATAAACACATCTAGCAAATCACATAAAGTTTTTGCATCTTTGATATGTGAAGATGCATCAATAGATTTCATAAGCATTGTCTCCTTGGGACAACTAACCAAGAAGTTTATAAGGGTTCTCCCCTTTGGTCGGTCCAACCATCTGACATCACAGTGCATTATGTTTGTGCCCATAATGCCCTAAACTCCTCCAATCTTTTGGTGCAGTTAACCTTTTCATTTTGAAGAATCCGGCCTCTAAAGTCATCATAAGAAGGGATTTTGTACCCTGGGCCAACAGTTGCAATAGCATCAACAACAGGCTGGAAAAATGGATTATTCTTTGCAACGCTAAAAGGAATATCACTCCAAAGGAGAAATTTGGCCAACAACTTGTCAGCTTGTTCTTTCTCAGTTTTTTTAAGCATTGAAGTGATAGATGGTCGTGAACCAGGCGTGGTTTTAGGAACAAAAAATGATGAGGCAGCGACCGGGTTGGTTGTAGATATTGATGTTGAAGTAGAACCAGTGCCACTTCCTTGTTCACTCGAGCTTAACACCCTCTTTGTTAGTTGCTTCTTCATTTCTGCTTTGGCCTCTCTATCGTGCTCTAAATTTTCCAATGATCTCATGGCTCTTTGGATGATTTCCGGATTTGTATTTGAGCAAGGCCCTACATCAAATCCAGGGATTTGTGCAATGTGATACTTTAATCTATAAACCCCCCCTCACATATGACCCTCACACAACTTGCAACTCAAGTTTATTTTATCAAACCCTCTATCAGGTTCACCAAATTCCCACAGAGGGTCCAATTCCCTTAGCATGTTTGTAACTTGGTTGAACTCTTGACTCTTGAGTTTTAAATTTGTAAGATGAAGTTTGAACTTTGAATTTTGAAGTTGAATGGTGAATCTATGGCAAAATAAGGATTGCAAGTTACCAAAATTAAAAAAAATTACATTCATGAGTAACATGACAAAACACACTGAATTTTTGACAATTTAACAAACAAAAACACCATCAAATCAACTCAAAAATATTTGATAAACCAATGGGTTATCCAAATCCAACCAAAAACAAAAAAAACCAAAACAAAACACATAAATTTGGTGCCCATACCGATTTTCCGGAGAAAATTGAACCTCTCCTCTTCAGCTGTCAATCCAGCAGGGTTTTTGAGTCGTTTCTCCTCCAATCAGCGCCCAATCGACCAAGGTTTTTCTCCTAGGTCACTCCCAATCCACTGCTGTCGCTGTTTGTAGAAATGAATCAAAAAAATTTCGTTTTTTGGTGTTATAAACCGCTGTCCGCCGACCCGATGATAAAAATGCCATCGAATCGTGATAATTTCGTTTTTATCGCGATTTTTTTAAATTATCACAATTATTTATATATATATATATATATATTTTTTTTTTTTCGAAAAATCGTGAAAAAAATAGGGGCATAAAAATCAGGCGATAATATCGTTGTTTTATAAAAATCATGATAATACGATAAAATCATGATTTTCGCATCACTGTTAAAAACCTATAAATTCTAAAACATATAAAATAAGATATCTAAAGCTACAAGCAAAGGACTTAGTAGTCCAAATCCCTAATATCAGATTCTTTAGGCTTGGCTTTCTTTGAGTCTCTTTCTTCAGCAAAGTTAGCATGATCTCTATCTCTTTTCTTATTCTTTGGATTTTCGGGACAATCACTCTTGTAGTGACCCTTCTTATGGCATTGATAGTGTTCTATCTTGGCCATGTCAACTTTCTTCCTTTGTCCTCTTGATTTATTTCCTTTATGTTGAGCAATGTAGGCATTTGATACTCCTTCAGGATTGACAACTAATGAGATCCTTAATTCTTCCTGATTGCAGGCAGTCCATAGTTCTTCAAAGTGGGAGCTTCCTTCCAACTGTTAAGACCTGCAGCAAATGCACCCCAAGAGGATGGCAATCCTAATAGAGCAGTGATCACGAGTTCTTTGTCTGGAACAATTTCATCAATGGCCAAGAGATCATCCCTGATTCTAGCTATCTTCACAAAGAAGGTTGCCATAGTGTCTTCTTTAGTCATCTTTGTGGTCCTTAGCTCATTCTTCAAACTTGCTACTTGACCAATGTTCTTAATAGTAAATAACTTCGACAAGGCTTCATACATTTCCTGAGCATGATCGATGTTAGCTATGAATGGGACAAGGTTGTCCTTTATTCCTTCTACCATCAGAGTCATGGCCACCAATTCTAATTCCTTGTATTTTACTTTGTCAGCATCATTGGAATCCTCTGTAGGTTTCTGTTAAAATTGGCAACTAGGGCCAAACTCCATGTGGGTCATCTTATTTATGACAACGGATATTTTTCTTGGATCCCTTTCATCGAGAGGTGTAGGATTGATCTAAAGATCATCCGATTCCGATAAGTATTCATGGAGTTTATGAATTTATTTGTGTTATAAGACAATTCGTCAAGGTCGGCCAAAAACCAAATAAACCCCACATGTGCTCAACGTTTTAGTATAAAAGGAGACGACTTGAGAGTCATTTCTCACACACACACTTCTATCTTGATTTCTCTCCACTTGTCTTGGGTTTTAGTGGAAGAGAAATCTAGTAGTGGAAGCCCTAGACGTTGGAGGAAAAGAGTCTGCCCTAGACACAAATAGAAGGTAGCTCTAGATGCAGGTGGAAGGCAACCCTAACACTATCCTAAGGCAGCTCTAACCTATACTATCTCAAGGGTAACCTAGCTGCAGTCAAGATAAGGATATATGCTGCCTTAATAGGTCCTAGCTACAGCAAAGTGATGGGTCTTTTGGAGGATTGAGTTGCTGTTAAGAGGGCCTAGGAGTTGGGCTAGAAGGCAGCAATCCAAGGCCTACTTCAGCGAAGGAGAAGGGATGTTAAAGTCACTCTTGTGACCCCTTGAAGAGGCAACAAGGTCCGTGTGAAAGACGCAGGCCTGTAAGTATTGTTTTGATGGTCAAAACAACCCTCTACATGGAGCTGTAGGTGTCTCCTCAACCAACGAGGTCACCTACCTTGTAAAGAAAGGGAGGCCGCATAATTCAAGGTGAGTTATGGGCTGATTGTTGGACTGCTGTAGGTTACGGGAGGGTGCCCTAACCAGTGATTGAATTCTGTCCATGAACAACAGTATAGAGGTGTTGGACATTGCCACATAGGCGCTGCAATGTCACTAACAAATAAGACAATGGGACAACAACATGTTGGAATGACAACTTTGATGGGACAACCCAATGACATAGGACATCTATGACAATTGTGCAGCAGTGGCACAAGTGGGACAACAACTATGACAAGGCAGCAAAGTGGGACAACAACTATTACATGACAACAACAAGCATGGATAGCATGGCAAGCATGGTGCAACATGGAAAGCATGGATAACATGGCAAGCATGGTGCAGCATGGCAAGCATGACAAGCATGGTAAGCATGGCAAGCATGGATAGCAGTGGCAAGCATGGTGCTCCAAATACATGAGACATGCTATATGACAACATGGTTCAACAATGGCACATGGGACAACAGTGCAACATTATGATGTGTACAACATGGTCATGGGGTCCAACACTGTGATGATGGTTGTAGCATGGTGCAACACGGTGAGGTGCAGCATGATGACGGGATGCAACACAATGATAGGTGAAGGAGTCACCTTGGAGAATCAGTTGAAGTAGCATGTCTTCAATTGATTTCATGTGTCATCTTCGTAGAGATGATCTATGCTCTTATCTAGATAAGTCAAAGTGTTGACTTCTGTTGTAAATGTACTATCTTTCTCTCTCTCTCTGCTGAACTATTGAAGAACATAAAAGAAGAATTGATCAAGGGTTTCCCCACATTGGGGTTTGTCCCTGGCTAGCGCCACATCTTGTGTCCTCTTGTCTTGGCTTATCTTCAGCGATTTATGTTTATGTTCTATTTGCTATTTACTTTAATCTGATGTGATTGCTAATCTGGAAAAGATATTGAGCTAACTATGAAAATTGAAATAAATTGCTCTAAGCATAGAACATACCTAAAATTAACATGGTATCAGAGTTGAGGTGAAGACAATGCCCAAGCAAGAGTGAAAGAGCAATCACCGAAGACAGTTGGGAAAGGACAAAAGGATCAATGGATTCCTCATCCCTCTTCAAATTCGCCAAGGGTGAAGTCGAAGTAGAGAACATTATCAGAATGGCGCAGTGGAAGCTTCTGATGGCCTACCTAAAGACCACTTCATTGGGAAGTCCGGATCTAAGGGTGGAAAGAAAGACAGATGCCTTGTTTGTAATAAGTTCGGCCATTATGCGAAGGAGTGTCCGAATGGCAGGGACACATCTCTTGATGAAGATAACAATCATTCCAGGGACATCTTCAATGATCGAGGGAATGACAGGTAATGCAGGTCATCAAGGAAACGATCGACTCTTCAAGAAAGCAAGGAACCCCAGGTATGAAGAATCAAATGTTGTTTCTGATAAGATAAAGAAGCGTTATCTTGTATTGGCCCTCTCCTTCAGATTCTTTGGGAATCTGGCTTATTGATTGTAGTGCTTCAAGGCACTTCATCGGATAGGAGGGTGCTCTCTCTAATTTAGTAGAGATGGAAACAATCGTGGCATTATACTTAGAGCCGATGCCACCTGTTAGCGCTTGAAATTTCACCTCAGGCTGAGAAAGGAAAACCTCAAGGCTACATCAAACCATTTAGCCTCGTAGCTAGCCCTACGGGGCAGGAGAAGGCTCTCTCCGGTCAATCTCGGCAGATCTTCAATGGGATGAGATGACCAACAAGGTAACACTGATATTAGGCTAGTAAACTGATTAAAAAGGTTGATTTGGGGTTTTTTTTGGGTTTTTGGTGGCAATTTGAGGGAATGCAATTTTGGGTGCGGGGATTGGACACAGTTTCTGCAGGGTATTCCTTGGGGCAAGGTAGGAAACAGTATTGATGCCTTTAACTGAGGTGGATGATCAAGAATGAAAGATGAGGAGCTAAAGAGAGCAAACAATGACTTTGAATTCCCTTTAGACAGTAGAAAACATGGAAATTAAACAAATTTAAAAGCAGAGCATGGCCAACATGAATTCATACTTTAACACTTCATTTGTTTAATGTGCAACAGTAAAGAAAGGAAATGAATCACATAACAAAGCTTACAAGAACATTGAGAAAACACACCATCAACACATGAGTCCACAAGAATCCCAAAGATGATTGCAAAACCCTGGTCTTCCTTAGCCAAAAATTGCAGAGATACAGTGAAAATATACAATGATAGCTTCTCCCTCAAGAGTCCAACCTTCCAACCCCTGAAAATGATTAAGAAAATACATAATATAGGCAAGCCAACCTCTTCCTTTGCCTCTAGGGGTCGAGCTCATCCTTCTAGGAGCTGTTTCAACTACTTCTAAACTAAGCACTAAAATCTAGGCAGTCAAAACAACTTGCCTCTATAAACTTGGAAACCAGTTCATACAATCAATTTTTACCCTTTACATGAATGAATCTTCTAGAAGTGTTAAACAAGAGTAAAAGTGTCTTAGAGTTACCAAAATTACATCAAAGATAATCATATTCAACCCCAAAAAGTCAAACCAAGTCAAACTGTGCTTTTCTGAGCTGTTTAGTGAAATCTGGCAAAGTCTGCTCAACGGGTCGCGCCCCTTTGGAGCTCTTTTTGGAGCACTTGCAGGTGTCAGAATTGGGTGCATGATAGCTCGTTGGAAAGGTATGTGAGTCTACTTTTCAACCCAACTGGAATTTTTGGATTTGGAGGTCATTTGCCCTGTCAAAACTTAATTCTCCCAAGACTGGTTTCGGGGGTTAGACCCGTTGAGGAGCCAAAACCTGTAAATTTCCAAAAATTGCCAAAATTACCCAAAATTCTCAATTTTTTTTGGGATTTGAGCTGTGGCTAGGCTATTGAGTGCCATGATCTTTGAGTGAAGCCTCAGCCAAGATATGGAGGGGATCGGGCCTCTTTCTCCTTTTTTGTGCCTTGGCCAAACTCCTTGGATCCGACGATTGTAATTTTGGCATTTCTCTAAAACCATGACACCTGTGCAAAAAGTGAAAGAGGTTTTTCTTCTTTGGCATGTTGTGGACAAAAACCTCTCTCAGTTTTCCAAAATTCATCTTTTATTGCTCTGGAACATCATTTGAGTGCGACTTGTCCCGATGTGTGAAACACGGAATTTTGTCGAAATGGAGCGAAATGAAGGGGGTAGGGGGCTTCTAAATTCTTGGGGAAATTTTTGGGAGTGGGGAGGGATGTTAGGAAGCAGGGGAAAGTGGAATCTCAGAGATTGAGTGAGGGGAAGGGGTCGAAAAGGGCAAAACACAGGCCAAACCTAGAAAATTGCCAGGTTGTAGCTAGAAACTAGGGTTTGTGCAAAAATGAGGAATTTGGCGGATCTAAGGGATGGGAAGTGTTTGATAAGGTACTTTAAGGATAGGGGAAGGTGTATGAACATCAGGATATGAGTTTTGTCGATGATTTGGCCGCCCAAGAGAAATTGGCTTCAAAACCCTAGGAGAGGGAAATGACCTTGCCTAGGCACAACTGAAGCATGAATAAGTTGTAAAAAGACTCATTAGACACTGAGATGATAATGAAAACCCTATGAATGATGATAGACTCAGCTGAATGATGACATGGACCGCCATTTGGACAACTTTGAGAAGAGTGAGAGCAAACCCTAGACCTAATGCCTAGTGACCAAATTTTGCTTGAAGACTCACTGAAATGACAAAATTTGACCTTGACACTCTGAGACCACTTTGTAAGAGCATATTTGATCACTGGAGGAAGGCTGGAAAGACTGACACTAACACCACCTATCCCAGAAAGGGTGTAGGGAATGTTACCCCTCAATTGAATGAGGGTAACTCGATTCATTTACAAGAATCTCTTTTGTGTACCTGATCGCAAGAAGAACCTGGTGACCATTTCGGAAATGGAAGTCAAAGGTTCCAGGGTGGCATTCATTGATGGAAAGATACGTATTTGAAAGTGGAATTTTTCACAGATGCTTTTGAGTTCAAGGTTGTATCAAGTTGCAGGAGGTCCATTGGAGACCATGTCAGTTGTCACATCTCATCTATAGAACCGAAGGTCTACTTATCATGGGACCCTACCCAATGTGAGTTAGATGATGACAGGAATGCTTGAATTCAAAAAGAGCATGAAGGTACATGTCTGAGATGTACCGAAGGAAAATCTTACAAGGGGACCATTCCCCTCATGTAGCAGGTCCAAAACAACTCCTTTCCAAGGTGACCATTCAGCCTCCCAAAATTTCGACTCCTTTCCAACAACTTTGACTAGGCAACAACTTTCGACAACAAACAAACTTGGAAAACTTCAATCTCCCATTCCAGAGCACGAAACAGAGAGAGAGAGGCACCAAAATTTTGATTTTTCCTTTCTCCTTAGACTTCCCAAACTCGCATTCACTTCGGCTTCTCGACAATAGACTTCACACCTTTTCCCAGCTACAAGATAACTTCGCACTTTTTCCCAGCTACAAGAGATATCGAACTTGTGTGTGAGAATGATGCTACAAATGAATTTTATGAGCTTGTATTTATAGGCTCCATGTGAGGTCGAATAGGGTCCTTAGGCCAACTTGATCTTCTTCTAGGCTGACGTGGTGTGGAGGATACATAAATCATATTTGACTCAATACTTAACCTTTTTACACGATTCAAAAGCCCAAGAAGGGTCTATTTAAAAGTACAATGACTTTGTTGACTCAGAATAAATCTTAAAAGTCCTCAATGGGGACTTTGACTTAAAACAAGGTGACCCAATCATGAAACCCATGCTTTAATAAGTCACAATAATAATAATAATAATAATTCTTTTCTTTATTCTTTTGACAAGTACATTACATGATGACTCAAGTACATTAATGAAGACCGAACATAGTTACATTTTCCAACATTCTAGACCCTTTTCCCTATCCTATCTTGACCTAGTGTGTACATTGGAGGAGCTCCTCCCACAATTATTCACAAACCCTAGGTCTTGCATAAACTCTTTCTAGGTCTCTCTAGTGAAGCAAAAACCCTTTTCAAGTGACAAATCACCTTGCAAAGCTTCTAGAGAGGTCTATATCACATTTGAAGTCTTGATCCTAGGCATACTCATCATCATTGAATATATCTAACCCTAGGTCTAGATCTTCCTCCTAGGTCTTTCTTGGAGAGCCTTTAGCTTCTTTTGAAGCATTGAGCCCTAATTGAGTCTCTCCTTGAATGGGCCTTGGGAATCACTTCATACCTTATCATTGATCTCATCATTAAGTGATTTCCTTCATACTGAGACTCTTCCCATCGTTGAAAGTCTGTAAAGATGAGGGGACATTGACTGAGGTGATAGTGGGTCTTTGTCCCATTGTTGTCATTTGGTCTAGTAGTTGTCCCTTAGTTTCTCCTCCAAGGACCCTGCTAGATTGTATGGCAACACAATCGACAACCAATAACCCCTGATAACCACCAGTGTAGCCGATATTTTGTGCAATTATCTTTGCTCCCTGAGCTAGTCATATGCCCCCTCGCCCATCTATCGAGAGCATAGTAGTTGTCCCTTAGTTTCTCCTCCAAGGCCCTTGCTAGATTGTGTGGCAACACAATCAACAACTAATAGCCCTTGATAGCCACCAGTGTAGCCGATATTTTGTGTAATTATCTCTGCTCCCTGAGCCAGTCATATGCCCCCTCGCCCATCTGTCGAGAGCATATGGTTGAAGGTGGGCGATCCAATCCTAAAGGTATGTTTTTCATTGTGCAAACGGGTGCTTATGCTTGTTTTTCTTTGGGCATTTTGAACATGGATTATTGGTTGACTTGGAAGGAGGGGTTTTGATTGTAGTTTTGTTCCCTCACCTTAAATAAGGGGATTAATCGTCAATCCTAGTCTTGTGGGATCTCCCCTATTGACTTATAGCTCCAGGAAGGACACTACTTGGGAAACCTCGATTTTGGTAGCGTGGTCTTGTTTTCCCATTTCACATTTTTCACTCCCCTCCGCACATTACAAGCCCTATTTCATCATCTTCCCTCTCTAGGTCCACAAAGCACTAGTACGCCCCCTCCCCTTGTCCACATGTCTGGGTTGGGCTTGGAAATGTTGCCCTGGAAGTTGATGCAGCTAAAAGAACGTTGAAAGCATATAATGGCCACAAGAAAGAACAAAAGGAAAAAGTATTATAAAATACAAAAGATGACAGAGACATTAAAATAACATGTGCGCAAAAGCCAAACATGAGCTCTACCCCTTATCATTATGGCCATCACCCTGGTTCCTAGGGCCCCATGAGTGTCCTCACATCATTAAGGAACCCATGCATGTCCCAACCTCTAGTGGGCAATGAATTGCCCCACCTTAAGGGGGCAATAACTGCTTATATCGTACACAACATGCTCTCATCTCTTGGAGCTTCGTGCAAAATACAAAGAAACATCAAGAAAGGAAAAAGACAAATGAAGAAGGGTGGAAAAATATAGGCCAGAGTAACTCATGTATCCACGATTGCTCCCTCCTACCCCTGTACACCCAAATATATGGACATCCCTCATCATTACCATCCTTGAACCCATTGCATTTGGCTTTGACAGTCCTGTGTCCCCTTCCATCTCATTATTGTTCACATGACCCTTATCAATTAAAGGATGTACCTTGGACCTGTTTTTCCCCTTAGGGGTTGGGAACACCTAATAGGTTGTTTATTAGCCACTCCTACCTAGGGAGGTAACACTATTACAAGTTTCAAGTCCCGAATTTAAAAGGGAAGCCAATTATGAAGTCTCAATGTGCCCTTGATTAATAAGCTTGGTTCACTTAGATGCACTATGTTGATTTGGGGTAGCATCATATGTGCTCTAGCCATGAAAATTGGTGGAGAGGCTAAAGCACATGAGATCTCCAAGACCCAGAAATGGTTTGGGCAGATTCTAATCGGTTCGGGAGATATTAAAATAATTAATATTTTTAATGGAGTTCCTAAGTCTAAACTTAGGAAAAATAAAATATTAATGGGCATTAATATAAAATTGGGTTAGAAGGGTCCAAAAGTCATAGCCAAATCTAATCTTGGCCGTTGATTAGAGATTTAATCTCAGCCGTTGATGGACCAATGAGAAAAGTACAAGAAGAGGCTTGAGGGAGAGTTGGAGTACACACTGAGGGAGACCAGTTAGTTCGATTTTTCGAGCGGGGTTAGCTGAGAAATTCTAACTAGTGGTCTGGGGAGCAACAAGAGGCAACAAGTACGAAACAGAGAGTCGGGAGCAGCACCAAAAGACTAGCGCAAAGGTTGGAGAGGGAGACGCAGAGGTAGTAGCAGACTATGCAATCACTAGAGGGCTTGCTTGGGTGACCCAGAGAGGCCTAGTGCTGACGCAGAGAGGCAGGGGCTGACGCAGAGTGTCTGGGAGCCACGCAGTGGTTAGCTAGGTTGATGTTGAGACTGGGAGAAGTGTTGGTTTCTCTCTATTGGGTAAGCCAGTTTGGCACCCTGTTGTATTGAAGAATTGTTGAATAATAAAATCCTCCCTTGCTGCACCGGTTTTCCCACATTGGGTTTTTCCGGGGATTGTTGTCCAAAATATCTGTGTCAATGTGTTGATTCTTGTGCATGTGTTTGTTTCTGTATTATGGTGTGATATCTGCAACAAAATTTATTTTAATGTTTATTGAAGGAATTTCATAAATAACTTATTGGAAAATAAGTAGGTAAAGTAAATCAGTTGTTGCAGTGATAGAATTTTCACACTCTTTTGAATTATTGTACCTGATGGTGAGGAAACACTTTAGATCTTGTATGTAATTGGCAGGTGGTTTCATCATGGGTTGGGAAACTTCACTGGAGCCCAAGCCTACCAGAGGATCACATTGACACTCCTAGGGGGTGCATTGAGAGCCATGGGACTCCATCATGTGTTAGAGCATCATTTCATGCCGTGGGCACCCTCAACACTTTCAACAGTTTGTTCATTGCCCCATATTATTCGCAAGATGGTGCACTTGGAACAATGTGCCCAGGCTAGCTTAACATGATCATGGCAGTTGATCCAAGGCCCAAAGGAGGTTTGTCTCACCCTTGAGGCATGGGAGGGCAGACACCATCATCAAAGCCCTCATTTCATCTGGAGACCCATGAGACCAACAACTGTGCCCCAAACCCAATTTGGGGCCCCACATGATGACTTACATGGAAAATTAGTGGCCATCCCCTAATTTGTCTTTATTGGATCCCTCTCTCTCATCATGGTACTTAGAGGACTCAACGTGGCCCTCCAACAATCCTACATCAGCGTGATGTCAAAACTCGACTTGCACATGGATGGCTAATTCATAACTTGTGATAGCTACTTTGTCGGCTTGTAACGAAGACTTGTTTTTAGCACATTATTTTATAATTTTGGGGGCTCATTAGATTAGTTCGATTTAGAGAGATTCATATAAATAGAAGTGAGTCTCATTTGTGAGAACTCATCATCATCACTTGGATTCTTCTTGTGTAAAAGAACTCGCACTTTTTGTTTGGATGCTATTATAGATTCTTTGATGCATTTTGATATTTGGAGTTGAAATTTTTGATCTTCTTTGGAGCTATTTCATGATTTGTGGATGGATATATCATATTGTCATCTTGCAAGTGTTTCTTGTTGAATATTTTCTTGAAATAATGTCTAATGTATGGAATTGTTGCAACTAGTTAATGCTCTTGTGCCCTAATTTGTTGAATATCATTTTGGAAAGCTATTTGGTTGGTAATTGCATATGTTACTCATTGCATGAAAAATAATGAATGTTCCTAGTGGATGAGATTTCGTTTTTCCTCCATAAAACTCCATAAATCTTGAGTGGGTAAATGTTGAAGGTTGATACCTGGGGCATCATTCTTTAGCCTCCTTAAGGATGATTATGGCCAACTTAGAATCATCTAAGACTCCATAGCCCAAAGAACTAGGCACTGGTTCAAGAAACTTGGTGATCAATTCTTCTCTTCTCCATCTTTTCTCGTCCTTAAATTTTCAGTCTCGCTTTCCTAGGATGGCTAGTTAGGGCATCAAGCGAAATCTTTTGGAGAGCGAATTTTGGATTCCGTTAGACAAAACTCTTCCTTGAGGTCTTGCCTAGAGGATCTCCAATTTTGGTTCATTTCTCATGGTGATCCATCCATAAATTCTTGTGCCCTAGGTGTGCTCTAGAAGGAAAACCTAGCTTGTATTTCCTTGGATAGGTGGCTTTCTTGAGGGTTGTATGAGCATAGTATTTGTTGGAATAAATATCAAGAAACCCTTTCTCCTCCCTTGCCTTGACTTAGTGAGTACCTTGGAAGTATTTCTTCCTGGGATTATTCATAAAACCCTAGGTCTAGTGCAAATCTTTCTTAGGTCTCTTGAAGAGAGCGAAGAGCCTTTTGGAAGTATTGAATCATCACATAGAGCTTCTTTGAGAGGTCCTACCTCATCTCCTAGAGCCTTGATCTTAGGAATACCTACTATCATCATATCTAAAAACCTAGGTCTTGATCTCTTCATCTTAAAGCTTTTTTTGGAAAGCGTATTAGCTTCCTTGAAGCATTGGGCCATTGTTGTGTCTTTCCTTTGAATGGGCTTTGTGGAATCACGTCATATCTAAGTCATTGATCTATTCATTCTAAGTGATTCCCTTTCTACGAAGGCTCCTCCGATCGGTGAAAGTTTGTAAAGAGCAGGGGACTTTGACTGAGGTGACAGTGGGTCATTGTCCCATTGTGTCACTTAGTCTAGTGGTTGTGCTTAGGTTTCCCTTCCTTAGGGCCCTGCTAGATTGTGTGGTAACAGGCAGGACATGCTTGCTGCAGTGATAATGGGAAGCATTTTGTTCAAAAAAAAGGTGGCAGAAGTGGCCACCGACATAGGATCATAAAAAGGCATTTGTAACTGTTATCTTAAAAATTAAATAACCAAAAACTGAAATGTGGTATTAAAAACAAAAATCCCTGTCTAGATATGGCCATAACTTTTATAGTCATTGGTGCAAGGCCAGGTAACTGAAGTCCATGATTCAGCTGAACACAGTGAAGAAAACTCAGAAATCTGTAGTCTTTAGCTGATTCTACCTTGAAGTTATCACAGTGAGCCAAACAACCTTATCTTGGTGCATTGGCTGTAATAAACATTCACTCACAGTAACTAAAATCTGAAATACAGAAGCCTGAAACATTAAATTGGTACTTACCTTAACTGCTGCTGATCCTGCTACTGCTGGTGAATCTGCTGCTGGTGATGCCGTGGCTATTTTGATCCAGTCTCCGGGAGACCAATACCACCCAGCCAGATTGAGCAAACCTAGCTGCTCAATCCAGAAAGCTGCTGAACAGAAGCTCTCTGTCCCTCCGTGCCCAGAACCTCAAACAGCTTAAAGCTCTTCCAATGGATAATTAACTTCCTCCTGGTTTTCTCCTGGTGAATTTCTGCTCCTGGTTCTTTCTGCTCCTCTCTTGTTTCCCCCCCTTCTCTCGGTTCAGGCCTCTGCTATTTATTTACGGGCCTGGCGGTGGCCGCCCTCCTGCCTGCAGCCACCGCCTTCCTGCGACTTGACACGCCCCCCATGCATATTAACTCTCAGATATTTCCAGGCAAGGTGCGCTCTGCAATCAATTTCCAGTTGGTTTGGGCGCGCCCTCTTTAATGGTTTCTGTAATGAGTTTTAGGTAGGCTATCGCATAAATATTTTCATAAGTCCAGCATATAAATTTACATATAATTCATAAAGTTCCATTTATATACTTTATAAAATTTATATTATAAAATTCCATATATATACTTTATAAAATTTATATTATAAAATTCCATATATATACTTTATAAAATTTATATTATAAAATTCAAGTATATATTTTGTAAATTTAATATATATATATATTATAAAGTTTAATTATATATTTTATAAATTTTAACTTATATATGTTTATAAATTTAAATTGTATTTATAAACTTAACATATTTATTGCTTACATTTCATCACATCTGTTTTATTATAAAGTTTAAAACCTTATATAATGGATCAATTTAGCGGGGTCGTTACATACACCCCCCCTTCTGAGAACTTCGTCCCGAAGTTTAGAGTTTTAGGTTCAAGGTTTTAATGGACATGACCTTTCCTATCCAGGTCCCCAAGCTATTCAAAATCATCCTATCCTTCCTAATCTCTTCCGCTCCCATCCTATCTGTCCTCTACTGGAGTATGCCGTGGCGTCAGTTTCACTGATCTAACCATTCATAACTCTAAGGTGACAGCGTCGGTTATACCGACCTGATTCTCAGTAGGCATCCGGCAGTCATCATCACACGTCTAGGGGAGCGTGACTCGCACAGTCCTCCCATGACTCTAGGATTCGAAGGATAAACGGTGGGTAACACCTCCACCCCTCCCAGTAAAATTTGGGCTACTACCTTATCATAGAATCACTTTGAGCTTTAACTGATCTGAGGTTCTGTCATCACGTGGTCGTCCCGGAAATTGGATCATTTAGCTGCAATCATAGTTTATCTGCAATCATACACTTACCCATGCATTTGTAAAATGTGCATCAGCATATTCAATATAACTTATGTATTATTTACATATGATACTACAACATAACATAATTTGTCATATTCTATGCATGTAGTTTGACTTTTATTTAGGATGTATTCACTTCCTGTCTTCCATTTCAGTTGCTCATCCTTAACATGCATAAATAAAACAGATTTATATTGTTTCAATTTCTATCAGAAGTAAAATCATTTAACGGCCTTTAACCTTACCTTGACAACTATAATTTAGTAAAACGAACCACATATATCATTTTGGTATCCATGTACCAGCAGAAATTTAAACATATATTATGCCATAAGGTTTCATGTTTATCCATAATCATTCAAAATGTTTCTGTGTCTCTGACTGTAGTGAAGTAAATATATACTAAACATAGTGTAAGGTTCTTCAAAATGGACATAAATTAGGGTATCTCTGACATATGTCCTCTGTATCTTCCCAAGTTGCTGATCCAGGACTATACTTGTCCCATTGGACCTTAACCTGGTTCACCAGACGGTTCCTCAGCTGTCGAACTCTACGTTCCAGTATACGTAACGGTTCGACCGTTATGACTCCCTCGTCCGATACCTGCAATTCTTTCCACTGGAGGTTATGAGATAGATCAGCTATATAATGTCTTAATACAAAAACATGAAATACATTATGAATTCTATGCAGGTGGGGTGGCAGGGCAAGACGATAGGCAACAGGCCCAACTCTTTCCACGACTTTAAACGGTCCTATAAATCGGGGTGACAACTTTGTCCCTTTTCCGAATCGAATAGTACTTTTATTTGGTTTGATGCGGACGAAGACCTGGTCCCCTACTTCATACCTCCTATCAGTTCGGTGAGCATCAGCATAACTCTTTTGTCTATCCTGTGCTTCCTTTAATCGCTGTCTAATCTGTCTGACCTGCGCTTCCATTTCATGGATTAATTCTGGTCCTATTATCACTCGATCTTCTAACCTGTCCCAACTTAACGGTGTTCTGCAAGGTCTGCCATATAAAGCTTCAAATGGAGGCATCCCAATCGAACTGTGGTAACTGTTGTTGTATGCGAATTCGACTAAGGGTAAATACTTTTCCCAGTGTGATTGCTGATCCATTACATACATTCGCAACATGTCTTCAAGTACTTGATTTACTCTTTCAGTTTGCCCATCAGTCTCAGGATGGTAAGCAGTGCTTAAATTTAGCTGAGTACTTAAGGCTGTCTGCATGCACGTCCAGAATCTGGAAGTGAATCGCGAATCTCTATCGGAAATAATCTTCTTAGGTACTCCATGAAATCTGATAATTTCATTTATGACTACTCGAGCCACGTCAGCAACATCATAAGTATCTCTTACCGGAATAAAATGGGCGCTTTTTGTTAATTTATCCACCACTACCAGAATGGCATTGTGTCTTTGAGAAGTAAGAGGTAGTCCAGTGATAAAATCCATAGAAATGGTCTCCCATTTGGACATAGGAATGTCGTGGGGTTGTAAGAGGCCCGCTGGGTGACAATGATCTGCCTTTACTTGCTGACATTCCAAACATTTTGCAACAAATTGAGTGATATCTCGCTTCATGCCTGCCCAAAAGAAGAGTTTCTTGGTATCCGCATACATTTTCCCTACTCTAGGATGAGCACAATATACTGCTTTGTGGGCTTCCCCAAGGATGGTATTACGAAGATCTTTATCATCAGGAATGTACATCCTTCCATGGGATCGTAGGACCCCATCGCTTTCTAATTCATAACCCTCAAATTTAGATTCTTTTGCCTTAATTCTCTCAAGACTTGCCCTCACCTCTAAATACCAGCTGTCTGTTGTAAGACGATCCAGTACTCGTTGTCTTAAGTCTACTTTAATGGGTATGAGAGAAAATATCCGAGGTCTTCTGCTTAAAGCATCGGCTACTACATTTTCTTTTCCCTTAATATATGATATTCCGAAGTCATATTCACTTAGGAATTCACTCCATCGCCTTTGCCTAACATTTAAGTCTCTTTGGGTGAACAAATATTGTAGACTTTGATGGTCGCTTTTAAGTGTAAAATTTCGTCCCACCAGATAGTGTCTCCAGATCTTTAAAGCTAGCACTACAGCGGCCAATTCTAAGTCGTGAGTAGCATAGAGTTCTTCATGAGGTTTTAGCTTTCTGGAAGCATAAGCTATCACTCCCTTATCCTGCATCAACACTGCACCCAGCCCTTGCTTGGATGCATCAATACATACCGTGAAGTCCTTGCCCATATCAGGGACTCTTAGGATTGGTGCACTGGTGAGTAGTCTTTTGAGTTCAGAGAATGCTTTATTACATTCCTCGGTCCACTCATACTTAACACCTTTACGCTGAAGGGTTGTGATTGGCCTTGCGATTTTGGAGAATCCCTCCACAAATCTCCGGTAATAACCAACTAAACCCATAAAGCTTCATATCTCATGTGCATTTTTCGGTATTGGCCATTCCATGATCGCTTTTACCTTCTCAGGATCTACTGAAATCCCTTCACCTGATATGATGTGACCCAAATAATGAATCTTTTCCTGAAAAAAAGAACACTTGGATATTTTTCCATATAACTGACGTTCTCTAAGGCAGGACAATACTAGCCGCAAATGCTCTTCATGTTCTTCTTCATACTTGGAATAGATGAGAATATCATCTAAAAAGACTTGCACAAATTTATCAAGATATTGACGGAAGACACTGTTCATAAGATTCATGAATACGGCTGGCGCATTTGTCAACCCAAATGGTACCACAGTAAATTCATAGTGCCCAAAACGTGTCCGGAATGCAGTCTTAGAGATATCATTTTCAGAAATCCTTAGCTGATGATACCCTGATCGAAGATCAATTTTTGAAAAGACAGCAGCTCCTTTCATTTGATCGAAAAGATCATCGATTCGCGGTATAGGGTATTGATTCTTTACTGTAGCTCGATTCAAGTCTCGATAGTCTATGCATAATCTTAAGGATCTATCTTTCTTCTTCACAAAAATTACAGGAGCGCCCCAAGGTGAGGTACTGGGCCGGATAAGCCCTATATCGAGTAGTTCCTTCAACTGGATTTACAATTCCTGAAGTTCTGGAGCTGTCATTCTATAAGGCATTTTAGAGATTGGTTGGATACCTGGCTTTAATTCAATAGTGAGATCCAATTCTCTTACCGGGGGTAATCCAGGTAGTTCCTTTGGAAATACATCCGGGAACTCGGCTAACACCGGATATTGTTCTAAGGATGGCCCCTTTTCCTGGCTTACTTCGTGAATTGCATAAGCCTGACAACCCTTTCTTAAACAACGCTTCACCTGCATTGCCGAAATGTAGCGTAAAGAAACTTCCCTCTTGATTCCTTGAATTTGGATTACTTCTCCCTCATCATTTAAGCCCAAAATCCTTTTTCCATAACAATCTACCCAAGCTTGGTGAGCTTCCAGCCAATCCATACCTATGATAAGATCATACGTCCCTAAGGCTGTGACATAGACTCTTAGTTTAGTCGAACAGACCCCTAGGTCAATTTTGCATTGATCCACACTCAAGCCCACGGTTTGGAGTTCTCCTGAGGCCATTTCCACTTGGTGGAAATCATTTTGTCTACGAGCTGCCAACCCACATTTGTTTAATGCATATGACGAAATGAAACTATCTGTGGCACCAGTATCAAATAAGATTTTGAGTTTTACACCATTGATAATACCTGAAGATTCCACTACAGTGGATTGATGGGCTGCTTGGTCGTGGTTGACTACTGCATGAATTCTATGATTACTTCGATTGGCTGATATCGGCTCCTTCCCAGTCCTTTGCAATATATTCGATGAAGCTTTTGGGCAGTTACGCTGGAAATGCGGCCCCCCACATCCCCAACAATTGAGCTGTGCTGAACCTCTTGAGTCACGGTGTGAATTTCTAGAGAACGAGCCGCGTCCTCCCATGTTGATTCCTCTCGCACTCCTCCCTCTACCGGAAGTCCCTCGCGATGCCCATGGTCCGGTGTTGGACGATTCCGCGGCTATAGTGTTTACTGCCATGGGAACTCTTGTCCCCACACTTGGGGTAAACCTGTTACCGTAAGGTGGCCTCGAGCTACCTCCTCTGAAAAGGTTCCGGGGAGCCTTCCCTGGAAATCCTGATTGTAAAGGCCCTGCTGGCTCCATATCCTTTTTGATTCCAAGGTGCTCTTCTGCATAACGGCCACATTCGACTGCCTCGGCTACAGATGATGGTTTCCACATACTCACCAAGGCTCTGATGCGAGGGTTTAACCCAAATATGAAGCGTTCAGCTTGACGTTCATCAGAGTCTAAGTAGTGAATGTATTTTACCAGCTCCATAAACCTTATTTCGTACTCTTCCACCGTTTTACTTCCCTGAATTAGTGTATGAAAGGCTCTGGCTTGCTGTTGTTGAAAGTATGGAGGTAAATACTTTGCGCGAAACCTTTCCCAAGGAACATTATCCGATGTAAGGTGCAGCTGCTTTTCCAGATTTCCCCACCAAATCAAGGCACTTTCCTTTAGTTGAAACACGACAATTTTTGTTTTTGCTGAAGGCGAATATTCTCTTAACCTAAAGCACCGGTTCACTAGCTCGACCTCCCGAAAATTCTGGGAGTCTAATTTTCTGAAGCTCTCTAGAGATGTCTTCTCTCGATCCTCTGGGCTCCAAATTATTTGGTTCCGCTGAACTGGTGGCTACACGCTGAAATTTCTCTTTGTTTTTAGCCTTAGCTGATTCCTTTAATGTCTCCAATAAGGCTTCCAAAGAGTTCATTATCACAGTCAACTCTGGCGTTGGAGCGTTTGATGTTGACGGTTGTCTTGGTGGTGACGAAGGTGATGGGGATGATGATGGCGACGGTGGCGGCATTAATGGTGATGATGTTGCCTGGTCACGTCGTCGTCGCTCATACGTCCTTACCATGGTAATGGTCCCTGAAAAAATAAAATTTATATATATAAAAAAAATTGAGGTGGGTAACCGAATTTTAACACACAATTTTCTTTGCAACTTCACATTTATAAACGGGTATAGTTTTGCTATTTTTACCCGCTAGGCGGATCTTACTGGTACCGAGGTCAAGGAGGGTGGTCTCGCGACCTCCTTGTCCTAATGCAGGGTATTCTATCCTAATATGAATAATGCAAAAGTGTATGGGTATTAGCCCCCCTTAAGGTAAGGCACCTAAAGTTTATTTACCTAACAACATCCACAAAATGAAAAAGTTAGATCTCCTAGAAATGATATAAGTATTGCTCCAAACCCAGGCAGCTCTTCCCTTATGTAGTGACCAAAACTGAAATACAGTATCATGATACTTGTAATGCAAACCCGAGCAGAGGTTCATTGCTGAGGATACTTCAGGGGTTTTGTTCTCCTCGGCTGTGCCTTCAATCTGCTGATATATCTTCCAGATCATACCTCAGGTGTACTGGTATAAGAATGCTACTAAAGATGTCTTCTTTAATGTTCTGCTCAACAACACCAGTACCTTCTAAAGATCTTGTCAATCTGTGACAACTGACAGTAATAGAGATGCGAGTATATTGAATTTACTGGGTTCACAAGTCTGTGATCCAGCAATCTTCAAGCCTTCAATGACCCTCATCTCTTGTTACTCTCGCCATTTTTCAACATTGATTGGGAAGGAAACATGAGCCTTGCATTCAGTAGGAAATAACTCAGTGCAAACAGGTAAGTCATGTTCAACCATATTCTTGTGCATAGATTTGGTTAGTCCGAACAAAATACCCTTCAACCTGATTTGAGAAGGCACAAATTCTATGGTTCTAACAACGAATTCATTTATAATTTTATAGTAGTATAACATAGTTAACACCAGTTGAATATTTTCGATGACAATTAATGAATGGTTGTCTTCACCATAGTACACTTGAACATTGCAGGCCATAACCTGGAGATTTCACTTGTAGCTCATGCTATCGAATGCTTCACTTTAATAAATATAAACATAAAAGTTCATTTTGAAGAGTTTTAAAATTACATCTTCAAATTATATTGACCATAATAACGTTAGTAAGAAATGTGCAAATTGATGACAGAACACATTATCTTGTGAACTATTTGCTTATCACAGTCAGGAAGCCTGGAAGTGGAAAGCTATTCTACAGACTGTAACTATTAGATAAATTATTATAATATTTATTTCCTCTGACTGTAAATATTAGATAAATTATTATAATATTTATAATAGCTAAAAACATAAAAAGGCATATTAAAAAAAATCTATGAAATATTCCCCATTCCAATTCATAAATTATTATAATCCCCGATATTTATCCGCCTGTAATTGCATTCTGTAATAGACATTCTAAGTATAATACCATCTGCATACTATCATCCCGCAATAAAGAAATTTAAATTTTATATTCAAATATATTCACGCCCCAAAATAATATGCCACCCTTCGACTTAAAAAAAAATGGTGTGAAGCCGTTGGTATTTGTAATGGGAGGCCGACGGGTCAAAACCCCCGCCCAACTCTTCCGGCCCTTTATATGGATATTATAAGACACATGTTACCGCATATTCGAAATGGTTTAATGTTTGTATATGGTTTGCTATATCATATGATATAGTTACGATATGATATATCGTGTATGGCTTGAAACTTTACCATGTATTTAACATGGTTCCCATTCCGACGGTTAAATAACAAACATTCGATGCCAAGGGAATAGCGGTCTAGGGTTGACCCTGAACGTCCGGCTCTTTTCTCACCCGTTCCTGGTCATAACCACTGACGCCGAATTCCAGACTTAAAATCATCATATTGCCGTAATCAATCGACACTCGGCGACAAATTATCCGGATATCCACTGATTTCCGACAGATCGAATGCACAAAACAGGATTTCATTGAACAGTGACAAAATTCCTCGAATTTAAGCCGAAAATAGAAGAAGCTATGATAAACTAATTCAATTTTAAGCTATAAAATAGATGAACCTGTGACGCATTACGGGGACAATATATGTTATGCGACTGTTTTTAAAAATTAAAATTAATTAAAAGGTAAATTGTTTAAAATTTTTCCATGGGAAAAATCGTGAAAAATCACCAATCAGGGGTTGTGCTTATATGAGGGAAAAAGTGGATTTCTCAGGGTTCGTCTTTGCAGCGATAGGGAATTGCGAACGAAGGAGTTGATCATTGTCACCTATTCATCTTAAGAGGGCCAAACATTTGTTTTCTTGCCATCTTAAGAGGGCGAAACAATTGTTTTCTATCTACGATTTTCATATTCCCAGGTATTTGTTAAAATTGCACCCTGTGACTGTTTTTTCTTTGTGATTTATATAAGAATTTGCAAAGTGCATACCACTTGCATCTTATCGATTTTTCATGGGTCATCTTTATTCACCGACTTTCAATATTAATCCTACATTCGAAAACCAGGAACTGATTTTTATCGCATAGACCGTGCCGTTGATGAACGTTGAGTTTTCGTGCAGCACAGAGGAATGCGCAGAAAGACAGGAATAACTAGAACCCTGATTTTAACTACGCTGCAGAATTTTAACAAAGCAATTATATATATTTTTGGTTGTGTAGGGCCTGTGAGGTCCCGAAGGGTTTGAACACAGCGCTCTGATACCATCTGTAATAAACATTCACTCACAGTAACTAAAATCTGAAATACAGAAGCCTGAAACATTAAATTGGTACTTACCTTAATTGCTGCTGATCCTGCTACTGCTGGTGAATCTGCTGCTGGTGATGCCGTGGCTATTTTGATCCAGTCTCCGGGAGACCAATACCACCCAGCCAGATTGAGCAAACCTAGCTGCTCAATCTAGAAAGCTGCTGAACAGAAGCTCTCTGTCCCTCCGTGCCCAGAACCTCAAACAGCTTAAAGCTCTCCCAATGGATAATTAACTTCCTCCTGGTTTTCTCCTGGTGAATTTCTGCTCCTGGTTATTTCTGCTCCTCTCTTGTTTCCCCCCCTTCTCTCGGTTCAGGCCTCTGCTATTTATTTACGGGCCTGGCGGTGGCCGCCTTCCTGCCTGCAACCACCGCCTTCTTGCGACTTGACACGCCCCCCATGCATATTAACTCTCAGATATTTCCAGGCAAGGTGCGCTCTGCAATCAATTTCCAGTTGGTTTGGACGCGCCCCTCTTTAATGGTTTCTGTAATGAGTTTTAGGTAGGCTATCGCATAAATATTTTCATAAGTCCAGCATATAAATTTACATATAATTCATAAAGTTCCATTTATATACTTTATAAAATTTATATTATAAAGTTCTATTTATATACTTTATAAAATTTATATTATAAAATTCCATATATATACTTTATAAAATTCATATTATAAAATTCCATATATATACTTTATAAAATTTATATTATAAAATTCAAGTATATATTTTGTAAATTTAATATATATATATTATAAAGTTTAATTATATATTTTATAAAATTTTAACTTATATATGTTTATAAATTTAAATTGTATTTATAAACTTAACATATTTATTGCTTACATTTCATCACATCTGTTTTATTATAAAGTTTAAAACCTTATATAATGGATCAATTTAGCGGGGTCGTTACATTGGCACAGTGCACTCAGATTCATTTAACATAGCCAAGTAGAGGATTGGCCCTAAAGGCTGTTAGCATGCAATTGCAGGAAACATGCTATTTATCAAAGTAAAT
Organism: Pinus tabuliformis; assembly: GCA_031772625.1. NCBI lineage: Eukaryota > Viridiplantae > Streptophyta > Pinopsida > Pinales > Pinaceae > Pinus > Pinus tabuliformis. The sequence continues at coordinate 826,781,799 of CM062813.1, forward strand.
AATGCACATTTCTTAGAAGAGCCATGAAGAACCTATGCAGGTATTTTTTAAAGGTAGTTTGTTATTCAACTTAATAAAACCAGTTGCAAAGAGAACCATATAGTATAATTTAACATGAATGTACAAATAAATCAGTAAATTTTCATTAGTAGTGTTCTTAATTCAACTCTCAATTTTTGATTTTATTTAAGGGGCACTTATTAGGCCAATGAGGTTGTGGTTCAGTGGTGAAAATGCTGGCATGTTAGGCTACCTGCCAAGGTTCGATACTTTTAGAGACCTGAATATGCAGTCGGGACCAGGTGCAAGTCCTAGTTGATTTTGATAGAAGAGTATTCCCCTGTCATGGCAGCTTAACTGAAGAAAAGCACTTGTGATCAGTGGTTCAGCTTTGGAGGACTATATTGCCCATAAAATCAGGCTGCTTGTGGTGCTTGATATATTGGGGCTAACTGTGATGTTTTTATAGTTGAAAGGAAGTACTTCAAAATGGGTACCGGTCAGACACTGTTATGATAAGATAAATTCCAATTGTAATATTTTGTGTAGGTACAGCTTTACAATGCTGACATATTTGAGCAAAATGCGGAAAGTATTTTCTCCCACTCTATAATATAAGCTGAGGGACTTTCTATAAAGTATGTCTTGGGATCTCGTAAGAATGAAACTCATTTCAATTTTGTAAAATTTGAGTTTTTTTACACTTAATTTAAGTACTATACATTTATGAATTTGAACTGGCCCTTAGTGATTTAGCAGTATTTTGTAGTAATGTTACGAGGAAAGTGGCTCAGATGATCTATTGTAATGGGTTATGTTGCCTATATTTGGACTCTAAACATAAACTCTGGAGCAATTAGGTTGGTTCATTTTGGCAGGACAGTGGTATTTATGGCAGAATTTCTTTGATTTTGTTCACCCGTTTGAAGTGTAGTCTTTATTTCAGTTCTTTATGTCCAAAGACCTTGGATTAACGGTCACATACATTTAGTAATGTATGGAGGTAAAATGGGATGGCTATTGCATGGATGTAAAATAGGATGATGTTGTGTGGAACTACTCACCTAACAGATCACTATTCAAATCTAATTTGACACAAAACTATGCTATAAGTGAGTTTGTTTTCTAGAACAATTAGTGGATGCCAATAACTAACAAGTCCCCAGATATACAATTCTCATGGTTGAGTCACTTGCACACACAATGCAGGGGTTCAGGTTGCAGCTAGATGTGGGCACCTTAGGCCCAATTTTAGACTTTTGTAACTTTGGGGACCTCAAGTTTGCTGTGGAAACATTCTGAAGATGTTGTGCAAAGCATCTAACTATACTGCTTGTTCTGCAGGGCGAATCAGCTACATGTCATGCACCTTCTGGTCAAATGGAGATAGACTTGCATACAGAAATTATTGCATCTTTACAGCATGATTTGCCTGACAAGATGATGGCTTCCTTTTCAGCTGGAAAGTTAAGTGAAAATATTGTTGTGGATGACAATGTTAATGAGCTAGAGTGGAAAACTGATGCTGCAGACTGGGTTTCATGTCCTGTTTGTGGAAAGAGTATAGAAGGAACAGACACAATCATAAATGAACACCTTGGTATAGTACCTGTTGTCCACTTTTGTTGACATGACCTTATGAATTCAATGCATTTTCTCATCTAGTTCAATGTGGCTTTATGAGGGGTTACCATTGTGTTCTTAATGAAATGAAAATAACATAGTTGTGTTGGAAAGGAAAGGAAATTGTGACAATGCTCAGATGTTAATTCTTTTTTCTTTTCAGGGTCTTCCATCAAATCCATCCTGAAAATTTCTCGTGTTATTTCTAATCCCCAGACTTGGTTTACTTATGCTTTCTCACTTCATAATTTCTGATATGACCCCAGTGGAGGCATATATGGGGCTAATTGTATATGGTATGACCCCAAGGGGGGGCATATATGGCGTTAAATGTGCACATAATTTGTAAATATATATGTAAAAGAGTTGTCCTAATAATAAAGGAGCCACATGTGCAATGTGATTAGGTATATATAGAGATCATGTAGTCATTATTAAGGACATGTGATTTGGGATGTATGAATGTATTTTGGTATTTAGGGGGTTCTCCTATTCTTTAAGGAGTTATAGTGTAACTTATCTATGTTATTTGCCTTGGATTTGTGCTCCATTCTCACACTGGTATACACATTGTTAATTTTCTAGCCCTAGCACCTGGTTAATTATTTCCTAGTAAATTAGATCTACTGAATAATAACATACCTAGAATTTTAACATAAACAAAATGAACAACGGAAGCAAAATTAAAGTACCAATCTCACAATCACATGCACACAATTTTTTTCCCTTCAAATCAGTCCTTCATTTAAAGAACTCAGAACTTACAAGGGCTCACTTTTTGAGATAATGGCCGACTGAGGAATACATACAGCGATCTAGTTGTTCAAGCCCTCCGCATATCTTACTAGCTGATCTAGATATCCCTTGCTGCCCTTGCACCTTCTTCTAACCCGACACACTTGAATGGAAGCCCTCCACCCAATCACTATGATCTCACTCTCACTATGTCTTGTGTGTCTTCTTCCTTAACCTAGTCTTCCTTTTATAAGTTTGAGTTATTTACCAAATCCACAACCATAATCTCCAAGGTGATTGGCGGTTATAATTAGATTTTAACATCACTTGAAATTGACTGTTGAGATGCATCTAATCTATTTGCATTTCATTAGATGAACTCATTTTTTCTTTTAAAAGTTAATTACATTAATAATTAAAGTAATTGCTAAGGTTAAGGGTCAAATAGGCGACTTCCACACACCTAGACACTTAGACTTGTGTAGAGTACTTGCCTGAGCTACAAACATCAACACATGGTGTGTAGCTCTGGCTTCTTATGATTTTTTATGCATTTGGTATATGATTCTAGGGTTTTGTTGCTTCAAACGAGTCATCTTGTTAACTCTGCTATCACATTCTTTTGGAGAAGTTTCAGACTGAAATTTTGAGGAGATTGAGGAGAAAAAGTGAGTACAAGTGATCAAAATTTTAGATTCTGATTCCTTACACTTTCAGAGATGTAGCATGTGGAAGTTAGGGTGTGTGACTGATCTATAAATTAGTCTCAAATGAGTCATCTTTTTATTTTTTGCTTTAACTTTTTCTTTGGGACATTTTACACAACAAAATTTTGAGATTGAGTACGTGTAAAAATTCAAATTCTGATTCATAATACTTTCTAATATATAGTTTGTGGAACTTGGGCTTTGTGATTAATCCATTATTTGTTTCAAACAAGTCATCTTGGCATGTTTGCTGTAACTTTTTACTTGAGATGTTTTAGACTGAATTTTTCAGGGGTGTAAGGAGAGATATTGAAGTACCACAGGTAAAATTCCACATTCAGATTTGAAAAGTTGCATACATGACATGTTTTACCAGTTTTCTCTTGGCAAGGGGCCAAAAATCAACAAGTTTTGGGAAAGTTACCACAACTTTCACTTGGCACATCAAAATTTGGTTAGGCCTATGGAATTGTAGATCAAACATATCAGAGTACTATAAGCCAATTTCAGACTTAGAAGGGTTGGAATTGTAGAGATACACTAGAAAAAATGTTGGTTAGAAAGGATAGACTCTAGAACAAGGTTTTGAAAGCTATGTTGAGTTAAAACTTAAAACTATCATAACTTTTTGATTGGGATGTTCAAAACCCCGTTTAGAAGGGGAAATTTGACAATTAAAAACTAACTCCTAGACATAACCAAATTCTGCAAAACTTTAGACATGATCTAGTATGATAATTTACATCAACTCTATACTCTAGGACTCACTTAAGACTTCACCATCGAGCCCCACCCTAGCTTTGGTGTATGCTTGGGAGAAAAACTCAACCAATTATTTGCAGTTGAAAAATACAAATAATTACTTGAGGAAAAAAACTCCCTAGAGTGAAATTCTTTGCTGAAAATATTAAGCTACCTAGTGTTAGTTTTTGTAGCATCGGATGTGTTCTAGCCACGAAATTTGGTGGAGAGGCTAGAATACATGTATTCTCCAAAACCCAAAAATCATTTTTGGAAATTCCACCTAGAGACGACTTAATTAAAATAATTAATCTTTTTTAATGGTGCCTAAGTCTAAACTTAGGAAAACTGATTAATTAAAGGGTATTAATTAAGTCATAGTGAGAATCTTCTAGAAGAAGACATGGATCGAGTTCTAGTTAATCTTAGCCATCGATTATGTTTTAATATTGGCCGTTGATGTCTCAACGAGAGATTATAAGAAGAAACTCGATGGGGCTTGGAGAAGATACACCAGTGCAGATACTCAGTTGCCTAGGCAAATCGATTTTCTTAGTGGCTGAAGTTCAACAAGAGAAGATAGAGCTAGAGGGTGAGTTGCAGGTGAGAGAGAGAGGGCATCAACAATAGTCCAAGAGTGCAGGATAAATTCTGGAAGGGCCAGTGTGAGAGAGGACACAGTTCATCAGGGCACTGCGTAGAGGATGACGCAGTGAGACCAACGTAAGGGCAGAGGGTCCGTTTCGGGGTCAGAGAATCGTTGTGGAGAGTGAGAAATTTATTGCTAAATTTCTCTCAGTGTTTCTTTCTCTATTTTTGTTGTCCGATATCTTGTACATGAATTACTGCTGAAGATTAATAAAGAAACCCTCATCTGATGCATTGGTTTTCTCGCATTGGGTTTTTCCGGGGGCGATTGTCCAAAATAACTGTGTTAATGTGCTTATATGTGTGCTACCATTTCTATAATTTTCCTTATATTTATTTTTCCGTAGTATTTAACTTGTGAAGGCTGCAGTGTATTTATTTCGATATTTGCCGTAAAAAACTGCAAATAATTTGTTTTATTTATTTAACAAATAGAAGAGATAATATCAGTTGCTGCAGTAGGATTCTAGCCTTCGGAATTTTCACACTTAGGTGTGTTACATGGTTTTATACTTCCATCACACTAGAACATTTTTACATGGGCCACACAACGCTGCAAAATTTGGATTTACAAATTATGACAAATTGCTAAAGGATGACGATGACCTCTGGATATCTGACTGCTCAAACATGATGGAATGCTTTGAAAAAATACTCTTCTATAGGGTAGTTGACACTGAATGGTCAACATCTGGCTCTACATGGGGCACGTTGCTTCATGAAGGAATGTGAGAATTCAGAATCTGCATCCAAACCACACATGAGTTTACATCAGTTGTGTCCATCCAAATATAAATCCAAAAATCATCATATGACATTAAATACATGGAATAGAAGCTTTGTAAACAGAAACTATTCTACTAACATGAAATATAAATATACTCTAATAACAAAAATGGAATCTAATCTAAAATACTGAAATGAAATCTATTCTAGGAGAGTATGGTTAGAGATACAATACAAAGGATGCCTTGTGGCATCAAATATCCTCAATGAAGTTCATGCAGAGAACTTGCCGACTTTTTGGCAGATCCATGGGTTGTTTGTTTGATGTGCCATGTTCAATTCAGAATATTTTATGACTTTGACTTATCCAAATGTCATGTTGTTCTTGGCCATCAGATGCATCATGATTCTTTCTTTTTCTTTTTTGATTTCTGTGTTGTGGAAGCTTGACACTGATTGACGATGATGATTCACCTTTTATATCTTTTTCCTTTTTATGCTTTTCTCTTTTGTTCCTGGTAGGTTGTGATGCTGATGTTGATGCAACCAATGTATGAGTTTTTGCCTGATCTTGAAAATGCTATGAAAAAAATTGAAATATCCCAAACTTCCGTGACATGTTTCTTCATCCTGAATATGCTCAGTCAAAGGTGATGGATATATCCCACAAGTATTAACCTAATTCCCCTCAGTTTCTTTTTTATCTAGGTCACCTTCAATTAACTGTTTTTCACTAGAATGAATGACCTCCTTATTGTTGAAGAATCTAGGGCAATTAGGTGTAGTATGATTCTTCTTCTTTTGATAACAATTTGTGAAGCACTTTTAAAATTATCTTAGCTTGATCTTCTTCTTATTAGTAGTGTGTGTGTTTCATCAAACTACTTCCAAAAACATAAAGACAAAAACACAGATGTTGGCTCTCTGCCAGGGCCAAAACTTCTCTTCTCTTGAGAGGAAAACCCTTTAGTAAGTTTTCTCTTATCGAAGCTTCTTTCTTGATCAATGCCAAACCCTAGACCCTTGACAAGAATATCCTCCAAGCATAAGTCAAGTCCTTCCTCCTTTTTGCACTTTGTTTTCTAGCACTTCATTCTTCCAACACTTCGTTCCTCGGCACTTCGTATTGCTTCTTCTAGCACTTCGTTCTTCTTTCAACTATTGGTAAGTCTTGTTATACTTGCTCTAGAAGACATACCTTTGATGAGACCCTTCCCTTATGATGATCCCTTCCTTCTCTTCACCAACCAACGAACTTGTTATGACTGTAATGGGAGGGTTTTTATGATAGCAGAGACAACCTCCTTCTCCTCGCACGTGTGACTGTAATAGGCTTTAGAACAACCCTATTACCTTCACTTTTCTTCCTTGGTACTTCGCTTGAGTGGGAGGCCCTTTAGGCCTATATTTCTAGACCAAACAATGTGAGAGGTGGTGCTGATATAATATTGCTGTTATGACCGCAGGAAACCTTCCCTTTCCTCGCACGTGTGACTGCAGCTGCCCTAGAAATGGTCCCCTTAAACTTGGTTATGTACCCTTCTTCCTCGCTGCACTTGGAGATCCTTTTCCTTCGCCCTTTTCCACCTTCTTCTAGTCCCATCACTTCACTGATTTCAGAGAGGATAACATTCTATTTAGAGGGAGTGGACAACCTTTATATATAGAGGTCGTCCCTCCTTTAGGCCGACTTGAAGATTGCAGGCTGAATTGACTTATTTAATTTGGATTGCTTCTTTGTAGGTGTCGTTGCATGGAGGAGACTTGTTGACTTTGCTTGGAAGTATTCTCTTGACTCTAATACATAAACATACATGGTGTAACATGCCCTTAAGGTCTTGAACAATTTCTTTTGACTATTTGTCTTACCTATAGCACTTTAATATGTGCTAGACCTATTTCAATGAGCAAGAAACTCATTGACATATATTATAAAAATAATATTTCTTTTCTTGAATAAATACAAATATCAAAGGTACATTTATGAAGACCGAACCTAGTTACATATCCTTCAACACTCCCTCTTAAATATGGAGGTATTCATACAACATTACAAGGTGTTTGGCTATGTTTCAATCTTGAAGAATTCACATAAGAGAAACTGGATTTGCAATCCATTTGTTATAGCATCATAATAACCAACATTGTTTCCACAGCAAGGCCTTGATTGACAACTCTATCTCTCAATAGATCAGAGCACAATGTTGGCGAGACCAATGACTTATAGACACCTTAGTCATTGTCTCTCTAGGTACATACCCATCCAGGTGTTCACTGAGTATGACCTTCTAGGACTATTCTTGTCTTGGGTTCCCAACCCTCAAAGAATATCGGTCCTCTTACCTACTCTTGTCTTGGATGCCCTACACATCCTCAAAGAGTATCGGATGCCAAATGATTACCCAATCCTCCCATTCTTTCTTCCCAAGTGAAGACAAGAATGTTGTGTCTATCTTGTGTCTACATTTCCATTCATGGCCTTCATCTAGACTTACGACTGTTAGTCCTGGTCTAATGCGTGACCCATGAAATGGAAAAACATAATTGCACTCCTTTGTAATTAGGGGTGATCAAAACTCCCTCTTGATTAGGGACTTGTCAGAGCTCCCTCTTAACTAGGGACTCTTTCATTCATCAACAACTTCTTCTTCGTGGGTCCTTCAGCTACTTGATCTCCTTCCTTTCTTTGATGTCATGAAGTCTTTGTTCGAACTTCTTCTAGGTAGGGCACCATCCATCGATCACTTTCCTTCCTGGTTTGTCATGTCATTGCTTCCTTCGTGGAAAGTGGCTTTCTTGTCATACATCAGGTTTTCTTGTCATCTGGCTACTCCTTTGTCATCTGTCCATGCTTCGGAATACACTTCTCATGGATGCTTCGTTGTACTTGCTTGTTTACATGCTTTGACCTAGTAGCCCATCATGACTTCATCCTGATATTGCTTCAACATTGCTTTTTCTTTTGTTGGATGGCTTCTTCATCACGACATCTTTGTAGAGTAGAATCAATTATCTGCATCTTTCATATCTCCAAGGCCTTCATAGGTGTCAAGGGTCCTTCCTTCCTTTGTCAGATTTGTCCTGCCTTCTTTCGGGAGATATCTTCAAAGTATTTTTGTCAGATAGTGATTCTCGGTGATCATGGTGTTCTTCACATGCTTGATCTCTTTCTTTATTTGCTTCTCTTTGGATAAATTGGCCAACCATCTCATGCTCCTTGAGAGCACTTCATTGCTTGCTTCCTAGACTATTCAACATTTCTTCTTGCTTCTTAGTCGACAATCTTATACTCCTTATGTGAGCATATTCTTTTGTTGACCTTCATTGCATTGTATTACATGCCTTCGAGCATGTCCTTGGTGAAAGAGATTCTTTCTTACTTGATCATGTTATAGAACTATTCCCATGACTCAATAATATACAAATGATAACATGACTAAACTTTGATCCATACATACCTCATCTTGATTCTCCTTTGATCATCTTAGCTTCATTTGGTTGTCCTTGGTGTGGCCCTTCTTGCTTCATCTTAGCTTGCCTGCATATCATCCTTTTCTTGAATCCCATGAATGGGATTCCCAATGAGACATCTGCTTTGGTTCATGAACCTTCTCTTGAAGATTCCATCATAGGATTTTAAAGACCCTTGCCTTGCAAATGTTCTTTTCATTTGATAATGGAGGTCTTCTACGATTCTTAATCATGATCAATTTTTTTCATCGTGGATGAGGTCCTATACTAGGTATGCTCCTTCTACATGAATATTTTGAGCTATATCTATCATGCTCCTATATTCTAGAAGATATTTCTAACCATGCATTTTGTTCTCATTATAAATGCTATTTCTTCATGAGTATCTAGAACTCTATGTACTTCATGCTTCTAGATTCTAGAAGATGTTTCTAGTCATGCAATTTTATTTTATTCCTACATGCTCCTATCCTACTCAAAACCTTGAAAGAAGACTTGAAGTAAAGAGTTTGACTTAGTCATAGTAGAGATCCAAAGGATCTTCCTTCTTTTGCTTCTTTTCTTCTTCTTTCACCTCTTGAGTCATGTGAGCTTCTTCCCTCTTTCTTTTGTTGTTGTTGTCCTTCTTAAGCTTAGGACAATTCCTTTTGTAGTGTCCATATTCTTGACATCCATAGCATTGGATTTTGGACATGTCTTTGTTGTTTGTTCTTCGTGGACCAAATTTGCCAAATTTACCCTTTCTCTTGGCCATGGTAGCAAATGCTTGCTCCTTTGATCCCACATCTTCCTTTGCTTTAAGTCTGGTTTCCTCTGTCTTGCATAGAGACCACATTTCATTGAGTGTGGTTGCTTCCTTCTTGGCATATATGCTTGATGTGAAGTTGCCCCAATCCTCAGGTAGAGCATTGAGTACTACAATTGTCATTTCTCTGTCAGACATGACTTCCCCAAGCTCTTGAAGTTGATCCCTCATCTTAGAGATCTTCATGAAGTAGGGAGCTATTCCTTCCTTTGATATCTTCATTTTGTACAATTCATTTCTTAGCGATATCACTTCTCTGGTTGTGGATACCAAGAATAGTTCTACTAGCTTATCATAAATTTCTTTTGATGTTTCAAATTTGGAGACATAAGGAATGAGAGAGTCCTTGATAGATTTTATTAGAATCCTTTGAGCTCTTGTCTCATCCTTATTGTACTTGGCTAAGGCTTGAGTTTGTTCCTTAGCAAGGATAGTGATATTCCCTTTGACATGTTCTAGGAGTTTATTCTCCTTGAGAAGTAAATCAGTCCCCTTCTTCCATGCAAGAAAGTTATTGGTACCTACCAATTTGTTGTTTTCCTTGCAAAAAGACATTGATGTATATTCATAAGGGGACATATACTTACTTGATAGATTTTGAGATGTAGTGGATTTTCTTTCTCCTTGAAGACTTGATGGCTTGCCTTCCTAGGATCTTGATGTTCTTCAAGTTGCCTTCTCCAAGTGGACTTGCTTGATGATGAGATTTGCTTGGTAACTTGTAGATGATGTAAGTCCTTGTGTAAGGCTCTTTTTCTTGGTATGTAGTCTTCCTTGATGAATGGTAGATGGTAGGCCTTCTTTTCCTTGAGTAGATTTGGCTTGATGCTTCAACCTTGTAGATGCCTTTCCTTGATGAGTGTTCTTGACTTGCCCTTTCCTTGATGTGTCACCTTAGCTCTGATACCATGTTGAAGAATCTAGGGCAATTAGGGGTAGTGTGATTCTTCTTCATTTGATAACAATTTGTGAAACACTTTTTAAAACTATCTTAGCTTGATCTTCTTCTTATTATTAATGTGTGTGTTTCATGAAACTGCTACCAAAAACATAAAGACAAGAACATAGATGTTGGCTCTCTGCCATGGCCAAAACCTCTCCTCTTGAGAGGAAAACCCTTTAGTAAGTTTTCTCTTATTGAAGCTTCTTTCTTGATCAATGCAAAACCCTAGGCCCTTGACAAGAATATCCTCCAAGCATAAGTCAAGTCGTTCATCCTTTCTGCACTATGTTTTCCAACACTTCCTTCTTCCAGCACTTCGTTCCTCGGCACTTCGTCTTTCTTCTTCTCGCACTTCGTTCTTCTTTCAACTGTTGGTAGGTCTTGTTATACTTGCTCTAGAAGACATACCTTTGATGAGACCCTTCCCTTATGATGATCCCTTCCTTCTATTCACCAACCAACGAACTTGTTATGACTGTAATGGGAGGGCTGTTATGTCAACAGAGACAACCTCCTCCTCGCACGTGCGACTGTAATAGGCTTTAGAACAACCCTAATACCTTCAATATTCTTCCTTGGTCCTTCACTTGAGTGGGAGGCCCTTTAGGCCTATATTTCTAGACCAAACAATATGAGAGGTGTTGCTGATATAATACTGCTGTTATGACCGCAGGCAACCTTCCCTTTCCTCGCACATGTGACTGCAGCTGCCCTAGAAACAATCCCCTTAAACTCGGTTATGTACCCTTCTTCCTCACTGCACTTGGAGACCCTTTTCCTTCGCTCTTTTCCACCTTCTTCTAGTCCCTTCACTTCGCTGATTTCAGAGAGGATTGCGTTCTCTTTTGAGGGAGTGGACAACCTCTATATATAGAGGTCTGTCCCTCCTTTAGGTTGACTTGAAGATTGCAAGCCGACTTGACTTATTTAATTTGGATTGCTTCTTTGTAGGTGTCGTTGCATGGAGGAGACTTGTTGACTTTGCTTGGAGGTATTCTCTTGACTCTAATACATAAACATACATGGTGTAACATGCCCTTAAGGTCTTGAAAATTTTCTTTTGACTATTTGTCCTACCTATAACACTTTAATATGTGCTAGACCTATTTCAATGAGCAAGAAACTCATTGACATATATTATAAAAATAATATTTTTTTTCTTGAATAAATACAAATATCAAAGGTACATTTATGAAGACCAAACCTAGTTACATTTCCTTCAACACTTATAATAAGATGGAGCTTGCTTCAACGGATTGGGAAGCTCATGATCTGTTGAAAGTTATTTGTTCTTTTCCCATTCGTCATCTGACCTAAACTGGAGTTTCTGTATCTGTGATTTTTCCATTTGCTTCATCCTATTTTAAAGAGTGGTCTGATTAGCCTTCATGGCACTTATTTCCCTGACATGATTTGATTCGATAGTTTCTATTAACTGTACTTGTTTTTCTTCTATGGTCAGCACACTGTTTTGCATGGAACTCATTTCTTTGGCATGATTTGCTATTAATTTTGCTTGATTGAGCTCGATGTTCTGAATTACTTGTGCATTATTTGTTTCCATTGCCTCTATCCTGTTCTCAACAATGATTATTTGATTTGAATAATAAACTTCCATAGCCTTCATTTCCTGTACATGCCTCATTTATGTGGTTTTCACGAGTTGAGCTTGACTAAGTTGTATCTCCTTAACCATTTGAATTAATTGCTTGATAAGATCGTTATCATTTTCCTTAACTTCAACTTTTGCTTTGGTCTGTCTTTTATCTCCAAATTTTTCTTCATGATTGATTCTAGAGAATCGAAACTGTTAGCAGGTAAGTATGTGAACCAATCCAGAGCATCCCCATCTAATGAGAAGACAAAAAGTCTCATTTTAACGTCTTCATGGTTATTATTAGGGCACCACTTGCTCACACAGGTTGAAATTCCTAAGGTGAGTTTTGGTACTAACGACATTGTTACCTAGATAAATAGGCAACTCGCCGTAGGCTTCATCCGGAATAAAATTTGGAAAACCATTAATGTTAGTAAAATCATAAGGGGCGAACATGTCATTCATGATGTCTTGCTCACTTGACCTTGAAAGAGCAAATGGATAACAAAGAGAGGTTCCTGTCCAAGATTAGCAAGAAGTCTACAAGAAGAGAGCTTCAAGCAAAAATCCTTGTAAAAAATGAAACAAATAGAGTCACCACTTGAACATGAATCTAACTCTAAAATCCCAAAATGTTAATTTGGCAGCTCAGGGATAAATTCCCTTCATTGGACATTATTCCTCTTTCAGAGAGACCCAAAATTGCCCCTGGAAGCACTCAATTTAGTTAAGAAAAAATATATTTTTGGTGAGAAAATCAACAATGGCACAAAATTTAAGGTTGGCCTAAGAGTCTAATTAGCCCTACTCCAACACATATAAATACAAGTTAAGGGACACATCATTTGGCATCACATCAACTCTCTATTCTTCTCTCTCCAAATTTGATTGGTTCATATAGGTCTGAGGCAACTTCTTTTCCACACGTGCAAGGGTCCTTGGTAGCTCTGCAATTTTATGCGTAGACTTCTTTTTTTTGCGGAGGGTTTGACTATGTATTTCTCCGAGTTTGAATTCACTATTTGACCTCCTTTGACTGGGAAAATTCTGATTTCTTGAGGCCGAATTGACTGGCACAAAGACTGAGGCATTCTGTGTTGTTTGACTAGCATTGATTGCAGGTTTTGGCCACAGACTGTTGACCAAGTTTGACTAGGTTTTCTTGCACTGTTTTGGGCCGAGTTTGACCAGCATTTTGTTGAGAAATTAAGGTGTTTAATTCAATTTCTCTTTCATGATAATTACTTGTGATTTCATTATTCTTCTTAGATCTTATCTTTGTTTACATTGTTATGTTCTTCATCAAGTCAATTATCAAATGCACAAGAGACACAAAATTTAGGCTTTCAAGCCAGGGCCAAAACCTCTCCCTCTTGGAGAGGAAAACCTGAAAGTAATTCTTCTTATAGATCTTCAATTGACAAGTACCATGACCATGACACAGACCCTTGACACCAATATGCCTCCAAGACCTTGTCACTGCTCTTTCTAAGCTCCTTATGCTGATCTTCTTTTTCTGCATCGTTCTGCACCAACACTAGGGAGACTCAGTCCCTAGTCTAAACTCTTCCTTGGCCTACTCCTGGAGTTTCCTTCTCGGTCTATTTTCAGCGTCCTTTAGATATATCTAAAGTCCAAGACCAAACCCTTGATCATGCTGTAGTAGGCTTCCTATTTACAGTACTTACCTCTGGTTTCTTTCTGAGATATGCTGACCCAAGTCCGAGTTATATCTAGCCTCCTTTCAGATCAAGACCGAACTGTAGATGCACTTGTGAGTGCCTTCTTTCACGCTGAAGATGTCTCCTTTCTGTGGTAGACTTCCCTTCTTTCACGCACTGTAATCTGCACTATCATTACAGACTTAGATCCAAAACCAAGAGACCTTATTTACTGTGCTATGCTTCCCTTTTCCTTCACTGAAAGATCTCTTTGTTTCGCACCAAATCTCAGACCCTTCCTTCGCTGACTTGTCTCCTTCTTACGCACTCAGAAAACCCTTGCTGTTCTTTTCATAGAAGCTATCCGAAATCTCAGATAGATCCGAACTGTTCTTCCTGTGATTTGTGTGAAGTCCACATGGGTATATATATTGGTTTTCCATTGAGAACGAGCTGACATGACCTATGAATAGTTGTGTCTTCACTTTGAGCTGACTTGAGTTTGTGCATTCTTTGTTTTGAGGCAGTCTTCAAGGAGATAGTGACAAGGTCTTGGACCATTTAGTTTTATCAATAGTTTGTCCTTTACACGAGTGTAACATGACTTCATATACATGACTCTAATTATATTTATGACAAGACAAATTCCTAAAGACATCAAGAAGAAGTCTTTGACCTATAATAAAAACTCCTTGCTCATGAAACCCATGATGCAAGTATTACAAAATACATTTTATTATCTTTGTCTTCTTCATTACATAAATTCATAATTACAAGTCATTATGAAGACCGAACCTAGTTACATTCTATAACGATCCATCTTAACTAGGGAGGTATTCATAATTGTACATGGTCACTCTCAATCTGAAGAATCTCATAAGAAGAATCTGATTGGTAATCCCATCTGTATACCATCATATTAACCAACATTGTCACAGTGCAAGGCCTTGACTAACAACTCCATCTCTTCACGAGATCATGAGCTACAATGTTGGCGAGACCAATGACTATAGACACCTTCATCATTGTCTCTCAAGGTACATACCCACCCGGGTGTTCACTGAGTATGAACTTCTAGGACTATTCTTATCTTGGGTTCCTAGCCCTCAAAGAATATCGTTCCTCTTGCCTACTCTTATCTTGGATGCCCTACACATCCTCAAAGAGCATCAAATGCTAGATGATTACCCATTCCTCCATCCTTTCTTCCCAAGCGAAGACAAAAATGTTGTGTGTATCTCTCCCTCTCAACTAGGGAAGATATGCTCATTCCTGTAAAGGAATGTACCCAAGCTCCCTCTGACCAGGGACTTGCCCAAGCTCCCTCTTAATTAGGGACTCTCCTTTTCATCAACAACTTCTTCTTCGTGGGTCCTTCAGCTGCTTGATCAATTTCTTTCCTTGATGTCATGAAATTTAGTCGAGCTTCTTCCTTGTAGGGCATTAACCATTGATCACTTTCCTTCTTGGTTCGTCATGTCATTCCTTTCTTCATGGAAAGTGGCATTCTTGGTACATATCTAGAACCTTCTTCATATGGCTACTTCTTTCTCATCATGCTTCTTTCAGGAATTTCCATCCACCACATGAATGCTAGTTGTACTTGCACTTACAACTCTTGTTCTAGTAGCCCTGCATAAACCCATCTAGATATTATTCAAGAAATCAAAACATAACATTAAATCAAATAGTACCTTACGAGATGGCTCTTCACCATGACATCTTCCTGTAGGTATCAGCATCCTGCATACATGTTGACACATCTCTCAAAAAAATCCATTGTTAAGTGTCTACATATTTTTCAAACTTCCATCAGAGTCTTCATATCTTTCCGAGAGTTTTCCTAGTCAAATCTTCTTGGTCTTTTGGATGTTGATTGCCTTCATCATGGTTGCATATCTCATGATCTCTTCCTTCCTTACACATTCCATTCCCAGGAGCTTCCATTAAGAGTTCCTTAATTGTATTCAACCGCCTCATACCAATGTTTTAAAACTTTGACTCCGACTCTGACTTGGCCGAGGGTCGACTCTGACTCGGCCGGCTTGATCGTTATAAAAAATACATTAAATATTTATTTTTTGACTCGGTCGTTGTAAAAAATACATTAAATATTTATTTTTTGTAAAAACACATAATCTTAAAGATTTTCATTTATGTTTCCGAACACACATCATTAGAATATAGATAGAAGACAACATATGATCAAAGTAGGCTCATGAATATATCCATTATATCAAAATGGCACCCAGTGCACTGTCCAATACATACACGATAATGATATAGAGATCAAAACAAAAACACATAACCAAGGAGGCTATAAATGGCCTCTACAACAAAAGTCTGTGACCAGTACTACTGGCTACTGCTAGAGTTGCCAACATCATCTAGCTCAGTGTTACTTGGGAGCGGGAGTGAAAGTGGGGAGCGAGAGCGAAAACGGGAGTGGGAGCGGGAGCGACATTTTCAGAAGCTCTTGGTTTGGGAGCGAATCCCAGAGGAGTTCGACAACAAATGTCACTAACATCAAGGTACATAGAGGGATTGGTACTCTTGATTAAATACGAGTTCCATACCCTAATACATGACAAAATTCAATGGAAACATTGCAATCCTCCAATCCTAAAATCTTGCAAAACTGATAAGTCTGCTGGATTTTGAATGGAATCTAAAATTCTACTTTCTCCATATGAAATCCAATGAGGTCGGAACCACTCTCAAACATCCTGAGTCTTTTCATGGTAATGTTAAAAATTTAAGTAAAAGGATTCTCCTTAATCTTCCTTTTCATCCTTTTACTTTAAGAATTTGACATTACCATGAAATTTGAATAGCATATCAATGCTAGG
The DNA here is from genome assembly GCA_031772625.1 of Pinus tabuliformis. NCBI lineage: Eukaryota > Viridiplantae > Streptophyta > Pinopsida > Pinales > Pinaceae > Pinus > Pinus tabuliformis. The sequence goes on from CM062813.1 coordinate 826,798,305, forward strand.
AGAGGGGAATGGACCCCAAATAGCATTTAACTAATTTAGAAAACACCTTGGAGTCCCCAACACTCAGCTAACAGTTAATTTTTTTTAAAAAATATGAAAAATCACAATTTTTTTGGGGTTGTAGGCCGCATTCATTGACTCGGCCGAGTTATTGCGGAACCGGCCGGGTTGACCAAGTCATGCAATAACTCGGCCGAGTCAGTCATGACTCGGCCTCCCGTTCCTTTTTTTCTGCCAGGTCACAAAAAATCCCAACGACTCGGATCAACTCGGCTGTTTCGGATTCGATTCAGCCGTTTTTTAAAACATTGCCTCATACTTCATATGAGGATATATTATGTTGATTTCATCTGGTGTGGAACATGTCTATTGACAACCTGTACATCGAAAGAGTATTTGCTTCTTTTGATCATACTTCTACTACCTGCAACCATATGACCTGTTTACATAGTATCCAATGTGTTATACTGCAACAATTTTCCTCGGAGTGAAGAGTTTCATTCATTTGACCTGCTTTATCAATATGTCATCATATCCTAATCCCAGAATTCTGCAAGTTAGAATTATCAAGGAAACCTATTGCTCTCTTTTTAACCAGTGAGTCCAAAGAGGATTCCATTAGAAAATGTCAGCTTCTGTTTCCATATTGATTATTGAATGATGACCCTTGAACTAGATGACTACCTTTTATCAATGTTGTTTTAGTGAGGTTCCCAGGAGCCACTTCTTTCATGGCATAGTTGGTGCATAGGTGTATTGCAAACATCCTCTTATGACAAGTGCTCCTTCTTCAATGCTTCTATCATGATGCCAATCTTTGAGTGATGCATTTATCTAATATACAATGCTTCCTAACATACTATGTACAACCGACAAAAACCTCCTAAAGAGGAAGATGATCTCAATCATAGTAGAGATCTTTCACTTCTTCTTTCATCAGGTTCTTCCCTTTCTTCGACAATATGGGCTTCTTCCTTTTTCCTCTTGTCCTTATTAGATTTGGGACAATCCTTTCTGTAGTGCCCAAGTTCATTACAACCATAGCATCATATCTTATCCATGTTTCTTCCTTTCTTCTGAGGACCAAACTTACCAAATTTTCCTTTCCTCCTTGACATGGCAGCATATGCTTGATTTTCTTCATTTGACCATGTATCAATTTTTAGCTTTTAATCTAGTCTCTTCTATCTTACATAGAGACCACATATCCTGGAATGGTGTTGCTTCTTTCTCCCCATCGATGCTTGAAGTGAAGTTTCCCCAACCCTCAGGTAGAGCATTCAACACTACTGTAGTCATTTCTCTATCAGGCATTTCAATTCCTACAGTTGATCTCGTATCTTCATAAAGTATGAAGTTATTCCCTCCTCTCTAGACATTTTCAACTTGTATAGTTCTTGTCTCAGAGATATTACTTCTCCTGCAGTACTCACTGAGAATAGCTCCACCAATTTGTCATATATTTCTTTTAAAGATTCTAGTTTTGATACATAGGGAATGAGAGAGTCCTTTATGGATTCTATAAGAATCCTCTGGGCTCTTATGTCTCCCTTCATGTATTTGGCATAAGCTTGAGAGTCTTCTTTTGAAGGTTTAGTCACTGACCCTTTGATGTGATCCATAACTTCATTTTCAATCAAATTTAGATCTGTCCTTTTCTTCCATGCAAGAAAGTTTGTAGTCCCTGACAATTTGTTGCTTTCCTTGCAAAAAGTCATTTTGATAGATTCAGATGAAGACATTAAGATACTTACTTGAGTATATGCTTTCTTCTTCTATCAACTTCCTTGTTGACGATGATGTAGATGACAACAGAAGCTCCCTCTTAGATTAGCTTCTTCAAGAGATGTGAAGAGGGCTAAATCACCTTGAATCCTTGATGCTCATGGATGGCTTGATGATGACTTCAACAGAATAATAATTTGATGAAGTCTTTAATGGTGTTGAACAATGTCTTTAGCAAAATGGTGGCTTGATGATGTCTCCAATAATGTTGATTAGGCTTCAACACCAAATGTCTTTAGAATCTTTGATGGTAAAGATTACCTTCTTGATGTGTAGGTCCTTTGAATAAGGTTGTTGATCTTCTTGAGATGGCTTGAGGGTTTCTCCAATTTCTGCAAACTGCTCTTTGAATGAAGGTCTTCTTCCTTGGATCTAGGGTTTTGACCTTTTAATGTAGATCTCTTTTCTTTGAAGCTTTCCTTGAAAACTGATCTTTGACCTCCTTCCCAAAACTCGATCCCTGTGTCTTCTTGCAAAACTGCCCTTTCTTGACTTCAACACCTTAGCTCTGATACCATGTTGAGAAATTAAGGCGTTTAATTCAATTTCTCTTTCATGATAATTACTTGTGATTTCATTATTCTTCTTAGATCTTATCTTTCTTTACATTATTATGTTCTTCATCAAGTCAATTATCAAATGCACAAGAGACACAAAATTTAGGCTTTTAAGCCAGGGCCGAAACCTCGTTGAAGATGTCTCCTTTCTGTGGTAGACTTCCCTTCTTTCACGCACTGTAATCCGCACTATCATTATAGACTTAGATCCAAAACCAAGAGACCTTATTTACTGCACCATGCTTCCCTTTTCCTTCACTGAAAGATCTCTTCGTTTCGCACCAAATCTAAGACCCTTCCTCGGCTGACTTGTCTCCTTCTTATGAACCCAGAAAACCCGTTCTTTTCAGAGAAGCTATTCAAAATCTCAGACAGATTCAAACTGTTCTTCCTGTGATTTGTGCGAAGTCCACATGGGTATATATAGTGGTTTTCCACTGAGAATGAGCCGACATGACCTATGAATAGTTGTGTCTTCACTTTGAGCCGACTTGAGTTTGTGCATTCTTTGTTTTGAGGCCGTCTTCAAGGAGATAGTGACAAGGTCTTGGAGCATACAATTTTATCAATAATTTGTCCTTTACACGAGTGTAACATGACTTCATATACATGACTCTAATTATATTTATGACAAGACAAATTCCTAAAGACATCAAGAAGAAGTCTTTGACCTATAATAAAAACTCCTTGCTCATGAAACCCATGATGCAAGTATTACAAAATACATTTTATTATCTTTGTCTTCTTCATTACATAAATTCATAATTACAAGTCATTATGAAGGCCGAACCTAGTTACATTCTACAACACATTTGAGGTCGAATTTATTGCTTCTTTAATCAAGCTGATTGGAGGTGTTGACCATTGACTTTGAGGACTGGTTAGGGCACACTTTGACTGTTGTTGACCTGGACAAAAATTCCAGATTTTGATAATTGACCAGAGTTGACTTTTGAGGCTCATCATTGTTTGGATATTGGTTTGTCTATTTGGATAGTCAAAGGTTGACTTTGACTCATTGTTGAATTGGATTATTGTACTCTCTGCTAAACATTTTATGACAATCTAATAAGAAGAAGAATTTGAAAGGGTTTTCCCCCTTGTGGGGTTTTTCCCTAGTCTTTGACCAATCTTGGTGTCTCTTGTCATTACTTTTGATTGTCTCTTATTGCTCATTGTCATTTACTGTTCTATCTACAATTGCTATTGTTTATTGGAAGATTGAATTGATTTCTAATTGAAGTTAAGAATTGGGATAAAGTAATTGTAATAGCATAGAAAAATGGAAAATTAACATGGTATCAGAGCTAAGGTGAAGCAAATCCCAAAGAGACAAGAGACAAGAGCAATCATATTTGAAAGAAGTTGAAGGAGCCTGTTTGATTTGGACAAGATGACTACCTCTTTCTTCAAGGACAATGAGAAGTTGGGTGATTCATCAAACTTTGTTGCATGGAAGATCAGGTTAGAAGTTATATTGGATGATAATGATGTCTTGGAATATGTGCAAGGAAAGATTCCTGAGCCTCTGAAGAATGCTCCTACTGCCACCAAGTCCAAGTATAAGAAAGGTGAGATCAAAGCTAAGAAAATTATTATTGATGGTTTGCAAGATCATTTACTTGTTTATGTTGGTAACTTGAAGAAGTCCAAGGATATGTATGATAAGCTTGTAGGGATGTATCAAGTCAACAACTTGAACCACATCCTCTCCTTGAAGAACAAGCTCAAAGAAATGAAGATGAACAAGGGGGAATCTGTGCAATCCTACATCATGAGGGTATCTCAACTAAGAGATCAATTGCAAACTGCTGGTGAGCCCGTATCTGATAGAGAGTTGGTGATGATCACTCTTCAAGGTCTTCCTCCTATGTGGGAAACCTTCATTACTACCATAAGCAACAACAACAAACTCCCAACATTTGATGAGCTTGTTGGACAATGTACTGCTCGTGGAAGAATTTGAAAGAATGAAGAAGGAGAGCCATCTGCCTTTGTTGCTCAAGATAAGAAGAGGAAAGGAAGAGGAGGTCCATCTAATTCAAGAAAGTATGCTCCAACATCTAGGGACTCCCATAGAAGGAAACCAAGAAGTGACAAGGATATGTCAAAGATTGAGTGTTATGATTGTCGCAAGTTTGGTCATTATGCTCAAGATTGCTGAGAAAGGAGGGATGCTTCAAGGTCAAGAAACAACAACATTTATGGCTTCAACAATAGCAGGTTCAATAATAGAAGAAGAGATGATCAAAGAGGAAGAGATGATAGAAGAAGGGATGCTCCAAATGATCACATTTATAACTCTATGACTTCTTCTATATGGTGATTCGAATGGCATCTTCTGAGTAGCTCATATGTCAAGTTGCTTGCTTCTTTTGTGGCCCTCACATCTCTGTGACAAGACATCACATGTCATCTATGATGGATCTCGCATATACTTTATATATGATACACACAACAACTATGGCTCTCTTGTTCCTCTATGAATTGCAATAGTGGAAGTGACTCACACTCAACAACGTGGCTCACATTTATTAATGGTTTTCATTATACTCTATTATGGATTGCTTTTGTTTACGTAGTGGCTCATATATATGTTCAGTTATTCGCACTCTGTTTCTATGGCACATATGTGTGGTTCTGTAACTTAGTGTTTCTCTATGGCTCGCTCTATATGATGTAGGGGCAAGTATTTGACTTAAGATAGTAATTTATACTTAGTGAGACAATAATCTATATGACTTGAGATAGTAATCTATACTTCAGTGAGAGTGTGAAGAGGCATGACAATAATCTATCATGACCATGATCTTTGATATATATAGCAGTTCTCTTGTTATATGGCCATACAGAGTGTGAAAATTCCTTGAAATGCTGTAACTGGAATTTATTCTTCTAACTGATTAATTATGTAGTTTATTTAGTTACAACAAAATAACGAATAAACCACACTACAATTTCTTCACAATAAAAACGCTACGAAAATAAATTGGAAATTGAGAAAATAGAGCACACACACACAATAAAATTGACACGTTAATTTTGGACAAATGTCGTCGGAAAAACTTGTTGTGATAAAATTGGTGCAGGAGATGAGGGTTTTATTATTATTCTTCAACAAAATAATTTTTAAGTACAATCTGGATGCCAAACTGGCAATCCTCTTTAAAGGATCCATCGGCAAAATTACTTAAGGAAAAAATTTCTTTCTCCACAAGCAATCCTGCAACAAACTACTGCTCAAAAACTGGGCCCAAAATACCCCCGCACAGGCCTCTGCGTTGCCCGTAACTCACACTGCCGATAACTGCCTCTGAATCAGACGTCCCGCCCGTTGTTGTCTTTGGAAGTGGTTCTCTGGTCCTCTAGAAAATTATCTCGGCCTCCGGCAACTGAATCGACCTTTTCTCCAACAAAATTGAACTGCCTCGATGAAGCTGCCTGCATAGTCTCTGCGTAGCCTCCTGTGGAATAACTCAACCTCCTTTGGATGACTCTTTCGGCACTGGAAACCTCCACCATGTTAGTGTTAGGATATTCCGACACATAGGATATAGTTAAGTTCAACTTGGTCTAGTATAGAGTTAGGTTAGAGTTAGGTAAAGTGTGTTTCTTTACCGTTGTACATTTTGTAACTTACAATCCGACGGTCACGATATGTAGTGATCCGACGGTTCACTCTCACCTCGATATTACCGACACTTGATCCGTGGCTTGACACCCGATTGGTCCAAGAGTTCTATTTAAAGCGCATGGAGGGTCATTGTTCGGGTAATCCGTGCATGAGAGAAGCTTATGTAAATTTTCATTCTTTGATTAATAAATTATTAAATTGCCTGTAGTACCCACGTTGGGACAGGCCGTGGACTGTTTCCCTCCTTGCACTCTGAGGGTTTTAACCACGTCAAAAATACTGGTGTATTGATTTGAGATCTGGTTGTGAGCGGTGTCCTTTTGGTGTTCTTTCTGAGGAACTTACCCTGTAAATTCCTACATGGTATCAGAGCTATTTGAGGGCCGCGTCCGTTGGTGATCCAAATCTGAAGCCGGTAGAACTGCATGCGGCTGTCGTTTCCTAGATCTGCTGTTTCTCACTGCTTTCGGGCCGAGAGGACTGCTTTGTTGCGTTCGGAGCATCTGTTCCAATGAGGAACCCCTTTCGTTTCACGCGAAAAGGTTTCCGGTAGCCCTAGCTGCGTCATTTTTCAGATCGGGAGGTATACAATGTTTTTTTTGTAGTTTACTGTTATTTTCTCTCTGCTTTTTTCGGTCTCAGTTTATTTAGTCTTTTTTTTAACCGGATCTATACCTTTCATTTCTGCGTATGCTCTTTGCCCTGCGACTCTGTGCGATCTGGGCAAATCAGAAACAGAAAGGAAGGATTTTTCTCATGCGTATGCTCTTTTCCCTGCACCTTAGTGTGATCTCGGAAAATCAGAAACATTGAGAAAAATATTTAGTTTTTCGGCTAAAGCTAACTTCGAGATTTTTTTTTAAAATTTCTAGTTTTTTGGCTAAAGCTAACTTCGAGCTGCAAGGTTCGTTTTTCTTTGCATATTCGTATTGGGTTTTGTGTTTTGTGTTTCGTAGGGAAAAAGAGCTTTCTCAAGGCAAGCACGCAAACCAAGGCCCCCCCCCCCCCCTCTCTCTCTCTCTCTCAAATTTTTTGTATAGATCAATTGGTTCAAAGCTATTTTAAGAGAGTAGAGGTCTTGGGTTCAAGTCTCCATTTTGTGGGGGCGGATTTTTTTTTCATTCCCGCACATTCGCGCACTTTGCCGGCAACGTCAACAATTTTTTTTAAAAAGCCATAACTTCTTCATCCGGAAGCCTTTTTCAGAGCCGTTTTTTTTAAAACTGCCTATTTTTTCGAGATCTATCCATTGGAACACCTACTTTCAGCATCTTCAGCTTCAATTTTAAAAAAAAAAATGGAAAGTCCATGCCAAGTCATTCTTGACAGCACTAACTACTTCCAATGGGTAGCCTACATGGAAGATTTACTTAGAAGTAAAGGTCTCTTCAAAATAACCACAGACCAAGAGAAGAAACCAAAAGATGAAGACAAGGTTGCAAAATGGGAAAATAGACAAGATCAAGCACGTGGTTTGATAGGGATGTCTATTTCTCCTGATCTTAGATTCCACATTGTAGACCTTGAGACTCCTCATGAAGCATTAGAAAAACTCGCTAAAGTTTTTGGGATTAAAAATGAAATTAGAGCCCATCAACTTGAAAATGAGCTGCTTACTTTGGATCCTAATAATTTTTCTTGCATTAAAGATTTCTTGTCCAAATTCAAGACTCTTAGATATCTCTTGGAAGGTGTTAAAGTTAAGAAAGAAGATGGTAACTTATTTATTCCATCCTTACTAAGTTGGGACCAGCCTACTCTGTATTTGTTTCCACTTTCCATTCTACAAGGGAAGCTTTCATTTGTCAAGGAAAAGACTACAAGGCCCCTTCCTTTGACTCCTTTTGTGATTCCTTAATAAGAGAACAAGAAAAACTCTTACACCTTGGTCTTCTTAATCTTGGAAACTCTTCCACGAAAGCGTTAGCCGCCCAGCAACAACCAAATTCAAAGAATCCTAAGAAGTCATATCTTCAAAAGAATGGTCCTAAACCATCTCAGCCTCGAAATGAAAGATCATTTCAGCAAAATGATAAGACCAATAAAAACAAATGGAAGAAGACTGATAGACATTGTAACTTTTGTAATCGAGATGGCCACTTAGAATCTAAATGCTTTAAGAAGATGGAAGCCTTGGAAGCCGCAATGAAGAAACATAACATCCATGTGGAGCCTACTTCAACTTTTACTTCCGGAATGGCACTTTCTGCATGTCATTGTCAATCATCTCAGTCTGGTTATGCATTAAATGTATCTTCTTCTTCTTCTCATTCTCATGAGTGGCTCATTGATTCTGGAGCCTCTTGTCACATGGCCAAAAACCAAGCCATGTTTTCTTCTTTAAATGATTGTAACACCAAAAATATATATGTTGGTGATGATAGATCTCTTAATGTTGTAGGGACTGGAACTGTTCATCTAGACAATGGTCAGTTTAATGATGTATTATGTGTTCCAACCTTATCCTGCAACCTGCTATCTGTCTATCAGATAACTCATTCAGGTGAAGGTAAAATTGTTGAATTTTCACCTCATGATGTTGTAATCAAGGATCTAAAAGATCCTAACCAGATTCTAGCTACTGGTCTTGCTGATGATTCCAAAAGGTTGTATAAGTTTCACAATTTTGGGTCATCAAATCTTCCCTCAGTATTTATTGCTCATAATGATGAAGTGAGCAAACTTTGGCATGAGCGATTTGGTCACTTAAACTATCGCTCCCTTCAGCATCTATGTAAAGAAAATATGGTGACAGGTCTTCCTATGGTATCTTGCAGAGATGGTGTTTGTTCTGGATGTGTACTCGGAAAACATCATCGGGACAGTTTTGACAAATGTGCCTCTTGGCACGCCTCAGCCCCTTTACAGCTTGTGCACAGTGATTTATGTGGTCCTCTTCCTGTTGCTTCATTCTCTGGCTGCAAGTACTTCTTCACTTTCATTGATGATTTCTCCAGACGCACTTGGGTATACTTCTTAAAACTCAAGAGCGAAGTATTTAACACCTTTTTGGCCTTCAAAGCCTTTGTTGAAAAACAATCTGGACATCAAATTCTTAAGCTAAGAACTGATAATGGTGGAGAATATGTTAAAAACACATTCATCAACTTTTGCACCGAAAATGGAATTCAAATGCAACATACTGTTCCATACACTCCACAACAAAATGGTGTAGCTGAAAGGAAAAATCGCACCTTAAAGGAAATGGCTAATTGTATGCTGCAATCTAAAGGACTCAGTCTTAGTTTTTGGGCCGAAGCAATTAATTGTGCAAATTATATAATCAATCGCACTCCTACTAAGGTTCTAGAGAATATCACTCCAGAAGAAGCTTGGAGTTCCATTAAACCAGATGTAAGTCACTTTCGTGTGTTTGGAAGTGAAGCATGGGCCCATATTCCAGATGAAAAGCATAAAGCTTTAGAACCTAAGAGTGAGAAATGTACTTTTGTTGGATATTCTGAAGATGTAAAAGGTTATAGACTTATTCCATTTAAGTCCAAAAATGTTATCATTAGAAGAGATGTAAAGTTTGATGAAAATAAATCGGCCTGCGAGCCTAGTTCGGCGGATGTGCCACCTCTTTCTATCTCTTCTACTTTTGAAAACATTTCTTCTTCAGATGATGAAAGCGAGGATGATAATCCTCCCCCACCTTCTCAGGATCCTCAACTTCCACGATGGGTCCGCGCTACTCGGGATGCAGCAGGTGATCTTGCCGGTGATCCTACAGATCAGCGACGTACACATTCTCAGTTTGAAAGAGCCTCTTCTTTACTGGCTCAAGCTCCAGTAAATCATGATCCTGACACTTTTGCAGAAGCTTCAGGCCATCCACATTGGGAAGCAGCTATGAATGAAGAATATCATTCATTAATGACAAATGATACATGGGATCTTGTTCCTCTACCAAAGGGACGCAAACTTGTTAGATGTAAATGGGTTTACAGAACCAAGTATGGACCAGATGGGAAAGTTGATAAACATAAAGCTCGTCTCGTTGCTAAGGGCTTTTCTCAGGTTGAAGGCATTGACTACACTGAAACCTTCTCCCCTGTTGCCAAAATGAACTCTATCCGCCTTGTTCTTTCCCTTGCTGCCTCTTTAAAATGGGAAGTCCATCAGATGGATGTTAAATCTGCCTTCTTACATGGGGACTTGCAGGAAGAAATCTATATGGAACAACCCATTGGCTTCATACAAACAGACTCCAGCCTTGTTTGTCGACTTAAGAAATCCCTTTATGGCCTCAAGCAAGCTCCTCGGGCTTGGTATGCCAAAATGGATAGCTTTCTTTTAGAATCTGGCTTTTCTAGGTGTCATTCTGACAATACTGTCTACACCAAGAAAGTGGGCAACTCTCTCATCATCCTTGTTCTTTATGTTGATGATCTTATTGTTACTGGTAGTGATCCCAACCTTATAAACCATGTGAAGTCCAGCCTTAAAAAGAAATTTGAAATGACAGACTTAGGACACTTACACTATTTTCTCGGTCTTCAAGTCTTGCAATCCCAGGAGGGTATTTTCCTTTTCCAGTCCAAGTATGCTTGTGATATTCTTCGTCATTTTCACATGGAAGACTGTAAGCCAGCCCCTTCTCCCTTTCAGTCTGGAGTCAAACTTTCAGTCTCTTGTACTTCTCTTGAAGTTGATGCTACCTTATACCGTCAACTTGTCGGAAAACTCTTGTATTTAACCCATACTCGTCCTGATCTTTCCTTTGCTGTTGGCCTTGTTGCTCGTTTTATGCAAAACCCCCGTGAAAGTCATTGGAAAGCAGCTAAAAGAATACTTCGTTATGTTCGAGGTACAGTACAGTTTGGGATTCATTACAGTGCCAAAGCAGCTCCTCTGTTAGTTGGTTTCACTGATTCTGATTGGGCTGGTGACTCTGATGATCGGAAGTCTACTGCCGGTTATGTCTTCACTCTTGGTTCAGGACCTATTACATGGGCTCGTAAGAAACAAGCTGCCATTTCTCTTTCGTCAGCAGAAGCAGAGTATCGTGGTGCCGTGGAAGCTAGTAAGGAAGCCTTGTGGCTTCGTCAGATCCTATCAGAGTTTGGCTTTGAGCAGCAGCATCCAACCACACTTTGGTGTGATAATCAAAGTGCCATTCAGCTATGCAAAGATCCAGTCCAGCATCAGCGCAGCAAATACATTGAACTACACATGCACTTCATCAGAAAGCTCATTCATGACCATGTTCTTGAAGTGCAATATTGTCCAACAGATGATCAGGTTGCAGACATCTTCACAAAGGCTCTCACTGTAACAGCCCATTAATAAAATTTTAGACCTTAAACTTTATAAATATATATCTATATATTAAATTTTATAAAGTATGTGGTTAGACCTTATAATATGAATTTATAAATTATATTAATTAACTTTATATCATATATAATTTAAATGTTATGAAATATACTTTATATCATATATAATTTAAATGTTATGAAATATACTTTATATCATATATAATTTAAATGTTATGAAATTATATTACTTAACTTTATACCATATATAATTTAAAGGTTATAAAGTATATCACATAAAACTTTATAGCATTATAGTGAAAACGTTATAAAAAGTATCAGTTATAAAAATGTTATAACATACACAAGAAATGTTATGATCGTAAATATCAACGACCCTAAAAAGAATCTATATATGTATACCAGTTCATTAATAAAGTGGGTGGAACCAGCTAAATATTTATTACTGAGCGCCAAGGACAGTAAGAAAGATCGGAGAGCCATCAATGCGTGGGAGGCGGTGGCTGCAAGTGGGAGGGCGGCCACCGCCAGGCCAGTGAATAAATAGCGGAGGCCTGAACCTGAAGAGGGGGGGGGGAAATGGAGCAGTGAAACCAGAGGGGGAAAATGGAGCACTGAAACCTTTGGAGGAGAAATTGAGCAGTGAGAGAGATTTGCTACTGGCAGAGCTTTAGTTCGTCTGGGGTCCTGGGCACGGGGGACAGTGGGCTTTTGTGAGAAGCTTGCTGGATTGGGTAGCCAACTTCTACTCAATCAGGCTGGGCGGAATTGGTCTCCCTGGGTAATTGGAGCTCAACAGCAACAATATCGACAGCTTCACAGGATCAGCAAGCAGTTCAGGTAAGTGCAAAAATTAAGTTTTTAAGCTTCCTGTTTTCCAGTTTATGAATATTTACATGTTTTCTGTATTTCGAATGCTGGGCATTACACATGGTATCAGAGCTGCGTTCAAACCCTTCGGGACCTCACAGGCCCTACGCAGCTAGAATCTTGTATAAATCCCTAAATTTAGGGGCAGGGGCTGGTGATGAATGATTGCGGATCACAGAAGCCAGTGTAGCCCCAAATATTGGACAACCGACACCATTTCTTAAGTACTGAAAAAAAAATTAGATGGTAAGCACCCGTAACAATGTTATTTGATAAATGGATTTCTGTGGGATGTAATTGTGTACGCAATCAAATTTAGTTTGGCATCAGGAGACTTCCTCGGTCAGCGCGAAATTTAATAGAATTGTCGTAGTTACGAAGGTGGAATCGTTTGTAACTTTGCAGAGGCGGCAGATTATACCCATTTCTCTGGTGTTGGTTTGCTGGGATTTGAACCCATTTGTTTCAAACTCTGCGATAGATCCCTGTCTCGAACTGTTCGGCACGTTAATTTGATCATGTTTTCATGAATTCCGTGTCAGGTTTCCGCTGTTCATTGCGAATGCCTGCTAATTGTCGGTCCAGATGAGAACGACACTCATATAGTAAACGCCGTATTCACATTCCTGGAGGTGTTAACTTTCGTCCGATATGCGCTTTGGTCCATTTCGCGAAGAAATCCTTGGTTACGTGAACTCCTTGGAAAAATGATATTTTATCGAAGCCGCTTCAAAACCTAAATTGAGTCTATTAGCATTTTCATTCTGCTTCGACCGAATTCGGTTAATTTTAAGTGGCGAAGGTGCATGAATTGATAAAATTCGCCATCCATGGTGTAGTTCGTTTTTTTTTCAATTATGGACATTTTAGCTTTTGCCCGTCCCCGAGCCTTTCATCTAAAATTTTTTCTTAGAAAGGCTACGGGATCCGAACTCTGACTGAAGATGCCGTCCCGTGATTAATTCCAGCAAACGCAGCCAAAGGTGAATTTTGCTAGGTTCGATAGTTCCGCTGTAAATCGCAGGGAAGCCGTTGTTTTATTTCGGTACAGGCCTTTTTAAAGATATTAGGGGTCGAAACTGAAATCAACTTGATTTATTCAGCTGTGACTGTGTGACATATTCGTACTGCAGACTCCAGAGTTCTGGCAGTAGATAAAGTGACACTGGATGTAGGAGTTGCTCTCACGAATTGAAGCACAACTCACTTACAAATATTTTAAGGTACAAGAAATTATCTCAATTTTTTTTTGATTTTGGGAGAGTTTCACAAGAATCACGATTGCTTGCAACTTAGAGGGCATATCGTTGAAGGCACTGATGGCAGCTTGAATAGGCGCTTGGAATTGACGCTTGGAAAACATTTTTTTTCAGCAGTTGTCTTATTGGAACACATCTCAACCTCTAGTGCTTTGATTTTTTTTTAACCCTGAGTCCATGCGTCAGCAGATTGTTTTCTTTAATTGATAGAAGTCGACAAGAACTGTAAACTCAATTTGTTATTATGAAGGGTAATACTGGAAATAGATACTATTAGTATTACAAGTATGGATTTTGCTGAAATTGGCTCTTGCTTCTGATTGAGGAAAGAGAGAATGGATAGACTATATTGAGAAAATGTTATCTAGTATTCCTCAGGTCTTTCCCTTTTCAGAAAGGGAGGACCTTTCATTGAGCACGGAAGAGAAAATTCCTTCTCTTCTGCCACCAGTTTGGAAAATGACAGTTTCAACTTCAATTTTCATTGAATGTTTACAAGTGGGCCATAATCAAGACAAATAAATTCTAACTATTGAATCTATATCGTTAACTGAAAAGAAAAATAATTCTACTATCTACTACGCTTTCTCAAGCTTCGTGCTGCAAACAATTTCGAATTTCTTCTCCTGTGGTATGGTAGCAACATGAATTGTTTTGGGAGCGTAGGGAATTGTCCTGAGATTTTGTCTTTCTTGTTGCCTGTTCATATTTTGTGCCTCATTGTTTGAATCCATCCATTTAGCACATATCATTTCATCTTTCTTTTGTGCTGTTTCCACTCAGTGCCAAGCCATGTGCTCATTCTAGCACTATTCATCTCCAGACCGCACTGGTTTTGCAGGCTTGGTTTTGTCTCCACACTTATCATGTTGACTTATCTTATTGCCTAAATCCATCTTTTGCACCTTCATTTACTTTGTCCATCTCTCTTGGTGCTGCTCCAAGCTGTTGTGCACAAGCATGCTCTTCTATGCCCATGCTATTTCACTTTGCCTTACATCCATGCTTCATTTTGATCTTGTTTGAATTCTCCATGGTGTGTGCTGTTCACATTCGTACTTTGACTTGTCATGAATGCTTCCACATCAACAACAGTAAAAAAAAAAAAAAAAAAAAAAAAAAAGTTTGAGTAACAAAACTTGCGGTGATACGCAATAAATGATGTTATCCCAATATGACCAGATACAAAAATATAGTTGATATGATTTTGATGTATTATTTGGTTTGACATGTTAAGAAGCTTTTTTTAAAATATTACATGGTTGAGGGATTTAAAGAGTCTAAAGACTCTAAGCCAGAGGATGTTTGTGTAGCTCCTGCTGATGATCCCATTTCTAATAGTGGCGATGAGTTTGTTGAGTGATCATGTTGATCAGTGATTTGTAGTAGGTTAGTGGCCCACTAGCTTGTTGCATGGTTTTGGACTCTAGAGGCAATTTAGAGCCTCATTTGTTATGTATTTTGTTGCTGATATATATTGCACTTGGTGCCATTTTGGTATGTTCACCCTTACATGATATATAGGTGAGCAAACTTTGTATATTGCCTTTAATAGTTTGTAATCTTAAAAATGATTTTTTTTTTCCATTAAAAATTAATCATTTTTATATGTTTTAAAAAAAAACCAGTTCATTGAATCCTGTTGGATCTGCTTTCAGTTCAAAACATGGTTTGATAGGTGGCCTGTTTGAATACCAGTTTTAGTTTTTAAAACTATGGCTGGAAGATCCATACAATTGCAAGGCAAGTAAATGCAAAATCATGCAAAGTAAATGTGAGGTAATCTAAGGAAGTTCTTACTTAATCACCTTTTCATTGCTCCCTGCTCTCCTCTTGCTCTATGAAGCTCTGCTACATATTCTTCGATTCCTATCAACTCGCAGAATTAGACCTCTTGGATGTGTGAGGTCTAATAATCTTCTGTAGTTTAATGTCAGTGGATGGTTCTGAGGTAAATTTTCTGGAGTCATGCTACTTCAGTGGGTCACTGTGCAGCTGATGGATGTAGAGGATCTGAGGAATGTGTGTCACAGTCAGCATGGGATCTCAGGCTGGGCTAATGTTGTACTTATTTCTAATTTTATTCCCCTGAGTGCATTTTCTGCTTATTTCAATATTGGTCATGCACAATGGATCAGACAATGTGACATATAAATAACTCTAATAAATCTGAAGGAATTGCTTTCATCAGGGTACAGTTCTTTGGTGTTTCACTTAACAAGTTTGTTATTAAGTTTAGTGAGTCTGCGTAGAATACAATGATTAGAAATTAAAAAGCTAAATTTTTGATGGAATTCTATGAGACTAAAAGCGGAACTTCTTTGATGTGAGAATATATCTAAATTTAAGCATGTTTGCCTCATCCAAAACCTGTCGCTTTACAGATTGCCCTTGTTGATGTACCTGATCACACTGCTTTGACTGATGCATGGAAAGTTTGGATGGAGGAGCACATAAATGCTATAGGTAAGGTTCCTCCTGGAAATGAATCTGGTAACACCATATGGGTAAAGAAGAGACAGACCAAGCCTGATCTTCGTCTTACACCTGGCCGGCATGTGCAACTGACAGTGACTTTGGAACAATTGATTGACAAATTGGTAAAGGAGAATGAGATAGTAGTATTTATTAAAGGTTCAAGAACGGCCCCACAGTGTGGATTTTCTCACAAAGTTTTGACAATATTGAATGAACACGGGTTAGATTATAAATCGGTTAATATTCTAGATGAAGATTACAACCCTGGTTTGAGGGAAACATTAAAAGTCTACAGTAGTTGACCTACATTCCCTCAAGTGTTTATAAAGGGAGAGTTTGTAGGGGGTGCTGATATTCTGACCGAGATGGCAGAGAAAGGGGAGCTCCAAGAATGCCTTAAGAGTAAGAAATAGGGAGCTCAGATTTTCTTATAGAAGGGATGTAGGACAGAGGCAGATAAGTTGAGAATGATTATTATGGCTTACCTTTATTCAGCCAACATGTTTAGCAATCATTTCTATTTTTAAGGTGCTAGAATTGAGTCCCTCGCTTCATTAGTTTGTCATTACTAGCGAATGAGTTTGACTGTTGACATTTTATTTGATTGTACGGGATTTACAAAAACATGTCACACAATCCTAAATAGACTACGATTTTATGAATTTACACCTTGCATCTTTCAAAACACCTTTTGCTTTTTCTCACATATATACTGATACAGATTAGGTTTCTCTGCTGGTTTCAAACATGTAAGTAACCTTTTGATTCAGACTGTTGATATGGAAGTTGGAAATTGATTTATCATTCTGTGGAATTTCTTTATTTTAACTAATAAGAAATTCGTGCATGGAATTGCATGAGCTGATTAAATAAATGGTCGTTGGTAATAAACTCTATCATACATAGAGATACTTGAGGAAAAATGACATAGAAACATAATTTATTTACAGGTACATATTATACTTGATAAAATTAAATCAATGGTTGCATCTAGTAAAGAGTTTGACAAGTAAACTCTCAAGAGTTGGCCGGGGTAAAGTGGTTGCCAAGTGGTTGCCATCTTTTCCTTCCTTCAGGCCATGCATTTACCTGGTGCATGCCAGAAAGACTGGTTTGGCAATGAGAAACCCAGCCCAAAAATTAATCAATTGTGAGAATCATAAGGCAGTACTACCTATTTCTTAAATCTGAGGATCCTAATACTTTCTGGCTTGAGTGCATTAACTTTTAAGCTTTGTTTCCAGGACCCTTGTGAATACAAGTGTCCAATACCTCAACAGAAGAATGAAGCGAAAGCTTAATGATTGACCTCAAAGGCAAAAGAGATGGTTTGACGGTGAAAGCAGTTATAGTGTAATTTTGCACTCCTAACTTTTGATAATTGATTAATACTGTCAACTCTGATCAGGAATGGGCGTTTTGGTTTATCTTATATATTCAGTCAGCTGTTGGAGACCAATATTCACTGCTTAAAATTCCCATGAAGAATGGAGCCAAAGCACATATGATTGAGAGTCAAAGGAAGTAGCACAGATGAAATGGTTTTACATATATTGTTATAGACTTAATTGTGCATTTGGTGCTCATTTTTAAGTATCGATTCTTGTTGATTGTTGAATGATTTTGGTAACACTCTTCCCTGGATGAATTTATATTTGTAATACCTTATAGCTATTGATCTTTGAAATTTTTAGGACATATTTGTTGATATGTATCCTGTCTATAATCGTTATTGGAATGCAACCGAAACATATCCTTCTCATCTCTGGCAACTTCCCAACCTCAGGTTTTCAAGGGGATGCGTGAAACATTTTACTCTGAATACAAGAGAACAATTAATGGCTTGGTGAAACTTTTGGAGTTGTTGTCAATTTAGCCACTTTTTTTTTTTTTGTGGGAAGTTGATATAGTTTCATGGTCGCCCAAAAGGCTTGACCTGACCTCATTGTTGATGGGGTTGTAGTTTCCAAATACAGGTATCAAATGTTTACTTAATCACAGAATATATTAATGATGGATTTCCAAAGTTAAATCAGAAAATTTATGCTGTCGGGGAGCCCAAAAGAAAGACAAACTTTAACTCTAAAAGTTGTGGTATGTTACCGTTGGGTTAGAAACTAGGCTTGATGAGGTAGCTAGAAGAGAAAGTTATGATGAGAGAAATATAGAAGCTCTCATTCTAAATTATCTTATCCATGTCAGGCTGGTAGATGAAGTTATTCCACATGCATAGGATGCATATTGTTGATTTTTGGTAGCATACGATGTGCTCTAGCTCCGAAATTTTGTGGAGGGGCTAGAATACATAAGATCTCCCAGACCCATAAATCATTCAGAGAAATTCTACCCTGTTTAGGAGAATATTTTATGAAATAAACTGATACAATTATATATATGCTCTAATCCCTTAAGGGTACAAACACTAATGGAATAACCCTTTGGTGCGTGACACTTGAATAAATTGGGTTACATTTTCTTGATGACAAATATAATTCATCTTATAGTATGTCAATAGCATGGTCATAAAATATTCATAGTTACAACTTGCATGCATCTAGATGGTACTATGAAATAGGTCTTGGGTTGAATGACATTTAGCTCAGTATATATATGCATCAACCTATTCAAATGGGATGATAAGTATGACTTGTGTTATGGGCTAAAAATGATCAGTGATGAAGGTACGATCTCAAGGTTCTGTTATCTGTTTGACAGACAGATTTTTACGCACATATAAATCTGCTCTTGAGTCTTAAAGTATGCTGTCAGAAGGTTCAACTTGCAGTTTTTTTTTAGCTTCAAACTCTAGTCTAGGATTTAGGTATGAAAACAGTGTATCTAGACTTCTAGTTCTTAGGAAAGATCTGGAATATGGTGAGCTTCTGTAATTTCCAGATTTGTAAAGAAGAAATAAAATGAGTCGCCTAGGACTGCTAAGTACATCAGTGTTGAATGTGAATAAAAGGATTTCGTTACTTTAGAATTATAAATGTGTATGAATCCTCTATAAACCCTATTTCAGTCAAAAAGCGTTTTGCATCAACCATTAAAGTATCGAAATCATAAACCAGAAACATTTCGAATGATTATAGATGAACGTGATACATGGATACCAAAACGATATATGTAGTTCATTTTATTAAATTATAGTTGTCGAAGGAAAGTTAAGACAGTTAAAGGATTTTACTTCTAATAGAAATTAAGATATTATAAATCGGTTTTGTTATTTTTACATGTCAATATGATCAATGGCATAGAAATCCGGAAGTGAATACATTTTAGATGGAAGTCAAAAGACATGCATAGAAAAAGGTAAAAATATGTTATACTGTAGTATCATATGTGAATAAAACATGACTTATTTTGAATATGCTGATGCACGTTTTACGAATGCATGAGTGAGTGTATGATTGCAGATTCAAGTATCCAATTACCGGGATGACCACGTGATGACAGAACCTCAGATCAGTTAAAGCTCAAAGTGATTCTATGATAGGGTAGTAGCCCTAATTTTACTGGAGGGGTGGAGGTGTTACCCACCGTTTATCCTCCGAACCCTGGAGTCATGGGAGGACTGTGCGAGTCACGCTCCCCTAGACGTGTGATGATGACTGCCGGATGCCTACTGGGAATCAGGTCGGTATAGCCGACGCTGTTACCTTCGTGTTATGAATGGTTAGGTCAGTAAGATTGACGCCATGGCATACTCTAGTAGAGGACGGATAGGATGGGAGCAGAAGAGATTAGGGAGGATAGGATGAGTTTGAATAGCTTGGGGACCTGGATAGAAAAGGTCATGTCCATTAAATCCTTGAACCTAAAAGCTCTAACTTCGGGACGAAGTTTTCAGAAGGGGGAATGTATGTAACAGCCCATTAATAAAATTTTAGACCTTAAACTTTATAAATATATATCTATGTATTAAATTTTATAAAGTATGTGGTTAGACCTTATAATATGAATTTATAAATTATATTAATTAACTTTATATCATATATAATTTAAATGTTATGAAATATACTTTATATCATATATAATTTAAATGTTATGAAATTATATTACTTAACTTTATACCATATATAATTTAAAGGTTATAAAGTATATCACATAAAACTTTATAGCATTATAGTGAAAACGTTATAAAAAGTATCAGTTATAAAAATGTTATAACATACACAAGAAATGTTATGATCGTAAATATCAACGACCCTAAAAAGAATCTATATATGTATACCAGTTCATTAA
Source organism: Pinus tabuliformis (assembly GCA_031772625.1). Lineage (NCBI taxonomy): Eukaryota > Viridiplantae > Streptophyta > Pinopsida > Pinales > Pinaceae > Pinus > Pinus tabuliformis. The sequence goes on from CM062813.1 coordinate 826,818,412, forward strand.
TAAAATGGGTGGAACCTGCTAAATATTTATTACTGAGTGCCAAGGATAGTAAGAAGGATCGGAGAGCCATCAATGCGTGGGAGGCGGTGGCTGTAAGTGGGAGGGCGGCCACCGCCAGGCCAGTGAATAAATAATGGAGGCCTGAACCTGAAGAGGGGGGGGGGGGAATGGAGCAGTGAAACCAGAGGGGGAAAATGGAGCACTGAAACCAGAGGAGGAGAAATTGAGCAGTGAGAGAGATTTGCTACTGGCAGAGCTTTAGTTCGTCTGAGGTCCTGGGCACGGGGGACAGTGGGCTTCTGTGAGAAGCTTGCTGGATTGGGTAGCCAGCTTCTACTCAATCAGGCTGGGCGGAATTGGTCTCCCTGGGTAATTGGAGCTCAACAGCAACAGTATCGACAGCTTCACAGGATCAGCAAGCAGTTCAGGTAAGTGCAAAAATTAAGTTTTTAAGCTTCCTGTTTTCCAGTTTATGAATATTTACATGTTTTCTGTATTTCGAATGCTGGGCATTACACTCACAGAGGCGAAGTTCACTAAACTTCGATATATGCTTGGAGTTCAGGAAGTTGTCACTAAGGGGGGATAGGCTCTAGTGCCTCCTTCCTTCTCCTATTGTGTCATATTTGTAAATCCTTCAATCCTATCCCAAGTTGTTCTTAAGGAGGGATGTTAGGATATTCCGACACATAGGATATAGTTAAGTTCAACTTGGTCTAGTATAGAGTTAGGTTAGAGTTAGGTAAAGTGTGTTTCTTTACCGTTGTACATTTTGTAACTTACAATCCGACGGTCACGATATGTAGTGATCCGACGGTTCACTCTCACCTTGGTATTACCGACACTTGATCCGTGGCTTGACACCCAATTGGTCCATGAGTTCTATTTAAAGCAGTGTTGCACACATCGCGATCGGGATTTAATCGGCGTCGGGAAAAAAGCGGAAAAAATCGTTAAAATCGGGAAAAAATCGGAAAAAAAGCGGGAAAAAATCGTTTGGCACAAAAATATTCATTTTTTTTCAATTTTTTTCAATTTTTTTAATATCTAAACCATCTACAACATAAAATAAATACATTGACACATAAATATGATAAAAAAACTAATATATAAGATGTTTAATATCATTTCTAGCGCTAAAATCACACATAACATTGAATCATGTCCTGAATAGTAAGTCCTGAGTCCCAAGTCCAACTCAGCCTCAAAATATCAACAAAAAATATGATAATGTATCTCATCATGTCATAATGTCATATACAATAAAATGAAAGTCTAATCCTATTGATTTCCTCTGCCCCTCTTGCGAGAAAATTGCACAACTTTCTCTTTCCCTCTAGATGTAGAAGCTGGTGCCTGTGGTGGTGGAAATGGCAGTGGAGTCTGACGTGCTCTAGAAGCTGAAGAACTAGTAGTAGCAGCTACAGGAGGCTGAGGTGGACGGAGACCACGTCCTCTACTGGTGGTAGTGGTAGCCCGGGTAGCCTGGGTAGGCGGTGTCACCTCCTCCTCCTGCTCCTCCAACTCCTCCTCCTTCTGCTCCTGCTCCTGCTCCTGCTCCTCCTCCTCCCCCTCCTCCTCCCCCTCATCCTGCACTAACCAATCCTCAGTGGGATCCATGAGAGGCCTCTCGGTCTCAACCCTCCATTCAGCAGTGGTGTCAATCCCATCCAATGAGATGGCTTCCGTATCAGGTGTCTTCTCTAGTTGTTTCACCCACAATCGAAGATTGTAGTAGACATAGACCATGTCATTAAGTCTATGGGACTCCAACCTGTACAAAGTTCATGAAATAATAAATTAATAATTAATATTATAAAAAAAATATTGTTTAAAACTTTAATGAATTCAAAAATTTATTTGGAAATTTGCAATATTTTAAATGTTTAAGTGTTAACCTATTGCGCTTCTTATTGTGTATTTTTTCAAATACACTCCAATTGCGCTCACATTCCGAGGAGCTGCATGTTTGGCTGAGGATGCGTACGGCAAGATTTTGCAAAAGGGGTACTCTGCCACCATACATCTTCCACCATGCGTCTACAACAAAATTACAAAGAAAATTTTAAATAAACATAAGAAAAAAATGGAATTTGAAGAAACAATGAAATTTGAAACAAAGTTACAAAGTACATACTACAAACTAAAAAATACCTGGCATTTTAACCGTCCTATCAATGACAGCCATCTCAAAGCCAAATGTGCCAGCTGACAACTTATATTGCTCAATTTGTCTAGAGACCTCCATACGTTCTTCTGGAGTTCTCACCATCTTCTGGACACAGGTTAATAATCCTTCCACGACCTCAACATCAAAATTAAACCCACATGCATAAGAAAATGCAGGGTTCAGGAAAAGGCCAGCAGCATGAATGGGACGATGGAGTGTGTTGTTCCATCGCTCATCAATGACGTTCCATAGAAGGAGTTGTCTCTGGAACCCATCATCTCCCTTGTCATCATAGTAGGACCGAATGGCTTCTTTGGCCCTGTCCATGGCTTCATACAAATAGCCCATTGCGGGCTTCTCAGCATCAACCAACCGAAGAACCTTTACCAAAGGTTCTGTAACAGCGCACACCTCCTGCACTCCCGCCCAGAAGTCTTCCTGGTATGAAACTAGTCTGCAGACGGCCTCTCCTTCTGGTTTGCGGCTCATTGACGAAGCACGCCACTCTTCTGAAAGAAACATTCTCTTCAAATCCCACATAGAATTCAAGAGGGATTGAAGAGATATGAAACTCGTCGCAAACCGTGTAATGGCGGGGCGCACCAACTCTTTGTTGTTGGTGCATTTTCTCATCAAGCTAAGCACAGATGTGTGATTGTAAATAAATTTTGTGATGCTTTTTGATGAGTCAACAACCTCTTTGACAAAGGGAATTTTCCCAATGTCCTCTAACATCAAATCAATACAATGGGCAGCACAAGGTGTCCAAAATAAAGCAGGATGCCTGTCCATAAGCATTCTACCAGCAGCAACATAATTTGCAGCATTGTCCGTTATGACTTGGACAACATTTTCTGCACCCACCTCCAAAATAAACACATCCAACAAATCACATAAAGTTTTTGCATCTTTGATTTGATGAGTTGCATCAACAGATTTGATAAACATAGTCCCCAAGGGACAACTAACCAAGAAGTTTATAAGGGTTCTCCCCTTTTGGTCAGTCCAACCATCTGACATAACAGTGCATCCTGTTTGTGCCCATGATGCCCTAAAATCCTCCAATCTTTGGGTGCAGTCACGCTTTTCATCTTGAAGAAGCCGGCCTCTGAAATCATGAAGAGAAGGGAGTTTGTACCCCGGGCCAACACTGGCAATAGCATCAACAGTAGGTTGGAAAAATGGATTATTCCTTATAATGCTGAAAGGAATATCACTCCAGAGGAGAAATTTTGTCATCAACTTGTCAGCTTTTTCTTTTTCAGTTCTTTTTAGCATTGAACCAATAGTTGGTTGTGAACCAGGTGTGGTTCGAGGAACAAAATATGATGATGCAGCTACCGGATTGACTGACGCTGCAGTAGAACCTGTGCCACTTGGCCCACTTCCTTCAACTGACCTTTTTAGTTGCCTTTTGAGTTCTTCTTTGGCGTCTCTAGTGTGCTCTAATTCTCCCAATGCTCTCATGGCTTTTTGGATAATTTCAGCACTTGTCTTTAGACAGGGCCCCACATCACGTCCAGGGATTTGTGCAAGGTGGAACTTCAACCTGTACACCCCCCCGAATATTTCCTTTCCACACAACTTGCAATACAAGTTTTGTCTATCATTCGGAGTTTTAGGGTCACCATATTCCCAGAAAGGATCCAATTTCCTTGGCATGTTTGTTTTTGAATTTTGAATTTGCAAACCTATGGAAAAATAAGGATTAGGAAATAGGAATTTAGGATTACATAAATGATAATAGTAAATACAAATTACAATTTAGCATTTGCAAAATTACAAGCTAATTATTTCCAAAATCCCAATTTCTAAACCCAAGTTACCCAACCAAATGCCAAAAAACAATGAAAAAAAAAAAAAAAAACAATGTTTAAAGAAAATGAGAAAATAAAAATAAAAAATTGGTTCTCATAGTCATAACAAATAACCCATCCCAAATCAATGAAAAATTTCCAAAAATTCTTTAAAAACAATGAAAAACAAAGTTTTTATAGAACCAAAACAAAAAAAAATTAATCTACATACCTGGTTTATGGACAAATTGGTGATCTTGGCTTGGATTCCTCCTAAAATCGCTTCGATTCGCTCCCACAACCGGCGGCAACCCTCTCCCTCACTTCTTCTCCTCCTCCTCCGCGCGGATTGCTGAATGAATTAAAAAAAAATCGATTTTCCCATATAAAACCCCGCTGCCCGCGCCCTCCACGATTTTTAGTGAAAAAATCGTTATAAAAAAAAGTGGCGATTTTTATGTATAAAAATCGCGATTTGAATCGGCTAAATGAAAAAATCGCGCTTTTACGATAAAATCGCGATTTTATCGCGATTTTAACAACACTGATTTAAAGTGCATGGAGGGTCATTGTTCGGGTAATCCGTGCATGAGAGAAGCTTATGTAAATTTTCATTCTTTGATTAATAAATTGCCTGTAGTACCCACGTTGGGACAGGCCGTGGACTGTTTCCCTCCTTGCACTCTGAGGGTTTTAACCACGTCAAAAATATTGGTGTATTGATTTGAGATCTGGTTGTGAGCGGTGTCCTTTTGGTGTTCTTTCTGAGGAACTTACCCTGTAAATTCCTACAGTTAGAAAATCAGAAAGGTAGATAATTGCTTGTGATTCTTTTATCTTTATGTTCTTCTTGTATCTTTTAGTTCATCAAGCAATTGCCAAAACAATAGCACAAGGACAACAAAAGTAGGTAGACAGTGAGAGAAAAACCCCTATCTAGGGGAAAACCCAGTCAACAATTCTTCCTTCAATAGTTTCTCAAGATAATCCAAGACTCTTGACCTAGACAAAGACTGTGAAAATTCCTAATCCTCAAGGAACCCCTACTGCAACAAATCTGAATCTACTTCACCTACTTGATTTTAATATACATTATTAAGTTATTCTTCTGAATACTGAAGCAAATTACTTTTGCAGCCTACACTACTTAAATTTGATTACATGAAACAAGGAAACTGAGCAAAGAACAAGATACATAGGACACAATTATTTTTGGACAAAATAGTCCCCGGAAAAACCCAATGTGGGAAAACCAGTGCAACAGATTTGAGGGTTTTCTATTATGCAGGAGAAAATTTTGAATACAAATCTAGGATGCTCACCTAGCAATCCTTTACAGAGAAAGTACTGGACAAAATACTGGTGAAATAATCTCACCTTGTAACTGGATAATCAGTGACTAATCCTCAGCTCTGGAGGCTTTGCGTCACCTTTTGATGGCCTCTGCGTCAAACTGCGTCACCCTAGGCAGCTTTTGCGTCACCCTTCCTAGTTATTATTTTGCCTCTCTGCTCTGGATCCTCTGCTGGCTTAGAAATCGACTTTCTTGCCTCTAGTCTCACACCCTAGCTTCCAGCAACTGAACTTCGAATTCCCTTAGCAAAAACTAGACTTCCCCTCACTGACTGCGCTGCCTCTGCATCAACACTATGTAGGCTAGCGTCAACCCTCCTCTGGACATCTTTCTGTTCTCTCTTTGCCTTGTATTCTCCGAAAATTCCTTATCCCGGATTCTCATTGCCCCTATGCTACAAGATCTCCCCGATCGATTTTCTTCCTGAGAACTTCTCACCTTAGAAAATCAATTTCCTCAATCTCACGGTTTTTGGGTTCTCTAGAACTCATGTGCCTTAGCCTGTTCGCCAATTTTCATGGCTAGAGCACATCTGATGCTACCAAAAACTAACAAAGACTTCCTCCACATCAAGTCAACCCTCAATCCTTCTTGCAAATGATAACCCTTCAGAAGCAACTTCGACCTAGCAGCATCAACTTACATTAGCAGCTTCGACCTAGTAGCAGTAGCAGCAACAACCTCGACTAGACAAAAAAAACTTCGATCTCCCTTGATACTCCTCAGAAGTGAGAGAGAGATGGCTTAAAATATCAATCTTGGTGTCTTCTATCTTCCTCCAAAAACTCACACTTATTTCCAACCTCCTTCCATCTCTTTTCCAACTTCGCACCTCCTAGCTTCCAGCTTCTGGATATCGAACTATGAGAGAGAGAGAGTTAGTTGCTCCAAATGAATTCGAATTGCCTTGTATATATAGCCTTCCAGTGAGGTCGAATTACCCTTCTTGAGGCCGACTTGATCTTCTTGAGTCCGACTTGATCTTCTTGAGTCCGACTTGGTGTGGAGGAGACTAAATTTATATCTGACTCACAAATAATTCTTTTTACATGATTCAAAAGCCCAAGAAGGGTCTCTAATGACTCAGAATAAATCCTAGAAGTCCTCAATGGGGACTTTGACCTAAAACAAGATGACCCAAGCATGAAACCCCTGCTTTAATAAGTCATAATAATAATAATAAAAATATTTTCTTCATTCTTTTGATAAGGACATTTAATTGTGTTGAATTTTCTAAGTCTATCCGCTAGAAAATTAATCTGTATTTTTCTGGTTTATTTCTTCTACTTGTAAATTCTGAACAAGTTATTTAAAACATTTAAATATCGAAATAAACACAATACAATCACAACATCTACAGATCATCCAATGAAAGAAAACAAGCACACAAGTGACACTGTTATTTTTGGACAAATGTCCTCGGAAAAACAGAATGCGGGAAATCCAGTGCAGCTATTCAGAGGGTTATATTATTATGCAGTCTTTCTGAGTACAATTGGATGCCTAATCGACTCACCAGACAGAGAAAAATACACGACATCAATACCTGTATATTCAGAAATAAGTATTCAGAAAACATGTACCACGAGACCCTCTCCGGCACAACTGAAGCTTAGCATTGGCCCTTCTGGCCTTTGCATCAGCCTCCTGCTGACCTGCGTCAGCCTCTTGTTTACCCGTGTCGGCCCTCTGAGGCACTGGGCAGCCTCTGGGACCCTCTGCATCACTCCAACAGCTTTTGCGTGGATGACGCAGTCCCTCTGGCCTCTGCGCTGTCTCTGTTGGGCTCGGTGCAGCCTGGACTGGCTGCTGCTTTCGCTCTCTCTGCTTTTGCGCTGGTCTCTCAGTACTGTCTCTGCCTCTCTGCCTCGTACTCACTGTCCCTCGCTACTGATCACTGATTCAACTTTGCTTAGCAACCTCGCTCTAGAAAAATGAATCACTGATCACTCTGGTGTGTTCTCCAACTGACGCTCAAGCCTCCTCTTATACTTTTCTCGTTGGTCCATCAACGACCGAGACTCGTTGGTCCATCAACGGCCGAGATTAGATCTCTAATCAACGACTAAGATTAGATTTGGCTTGATCGATGACTTTTGGAACATTCTAACCCAGTTTTATATTAATACCCATTAATAGTTTATTTTTCCTAAGTTTAGTCTTAGGAACTCCATTAAAAATATTAATTATTTTAATATCTCCCAAATCGGTTAGAATCTGCCCAAAGCATTATGGGTCTTCGAGATCTCATGTGTTTTAGCCTCTTTACCAATTTTTATGGCTAGAGCACATCTGATGCTACCTCAAATCAACACTCCCTCTTAGCGAGGACTGTGCTCTAGTAATACTCCACACTGAGCATCACTATGATTATCCCGCATTGGTTCCTGTGTTGATGCTAGGCCTCCCAACCCAACATCCTCTTCACTGCTGCATCCTGTACTGCTGCCCATGGCCCTGTCACTGCCACTGCTGCATCTATATGACAACTCCCTCTGCATCTGTGTTGCTGTTGGTCCATCCTCCCAGCACTGCATCTGCACTGCATCCCCTCTCATCATGCTGCCCATAGCACTGCCATTGCTAACTGCTGCACTGCAACTCAATTACTGAGAAGTAAGTAACTGATCCACCCAACTCTGACATCCCTGTTAGGCTAGAGACACTCTTCTGCCGCTAACAAGTGCTCCCTCAACTGACCTCTGCGTTGCTGCAACCATAGTTTTAAAAACCGTTCTGGTCTGATCGGTTACCGGCCTAACCGGCCGGTTGGGAGGCTCACCGGTCAGAACCGGTGAAAAAACCCGGTTAGAAGCCTCATTTGCCCAGAAAATAGACCTAATCGGTAAAAACCGGCCGGTTTAGGTCAAAACCGGCCGGTTTATTGCTAACCGGCCGGTTCTGTCCTAAACCGGCCGGTTTATGGACAAGTCAATCAAGATAGTCAATGCTGGTCAGAAATGTGGGGCCAACTTGTCTTCTACGAGGCTGACTTGGCCAAAGTCATAAATATTAAGTTTCTCCATTAATTTGCTAACGAAATTCTGACCGAAGCTGCCAATCTTCAACAAGATTGACAGTTCTATGATCTGACTGATCATATTCTTGTGAAATCAACCTCTTGATACATGTCTTTTATTCCAAGCCTTGAAATTTTTTAAGAATGATGCCAAAGCAAAATCTTTAATATTGATTAAGGTCACTGTGGGTAAATCAAGCCATGATGCATACCTTTCATTTGCAGACTTATAATTTTGTTAGACTCATTTATGGCTGTGAGTTATGAGATGCTGAGCTACCCATCATTGTAATGTCTTTTGCATGGAGATCTTAGAGTCCTTCAAACTATGAAATGATTTGTATTTCAAAAAAGCACAAAATAAATCTCAAAGAGAAATGAGGTACTTGACAGTGCAATTCAAAATCTGTTTGTAAACTTCACGACGGGCCTTCTTTAATATGTTTTGGACTTTGATTTCTGGCTTTGTTTCAATGATCTTTTTGTAGGTCTGCATTCTCATGACTAATTCATTACTTCTTTCTTGTATAATAAATTCTTGTCATGCATCTTCGCTTTGTGATTGAACCTTTTATTCCACAGGTTGCTGGCGTCAGTCCATCAACAAGGTGTCATCAATATGTTTTAAATATCTTGATCAAGTTCTGCTAGAAAATATCTGCAACAAGGCCTAGATTAGGCCCTTTTAGGAGAGTTCAGATTACACAACAATATTACAGAGATCTGGCTTTGAACTTCTTTCACGACTCAGTCTCAAACACATAGGTAACTCAGACCTTACTCTGACTTGTGCTGAGGCATCCTCAGACTCTGAACCAGATGATGTCTATGTAGCTCCTGATGATGATCCTGTGTCTAGTAGTGGTGATGGACTTGATGATTGATCATGTGTACACTGTAGACTTGTAGTAGGCCAATGGCCTCATAGCTTGCAGCATTGTTTTTGGACTTTATAGGCCATTTAGAGCCTCATTTCTTATGTATTTTGCTATTTTGTCGATGATATGTATTGCACTCGGTGCCATTTTGATATATTCACCTTTGCATGGTATATAAATGAGCAAACTTTGCATATTTTGTCTCTATTGGCTTGGAATCATGGTTTTACATCTTAAAAATAGTTTTGTTTCATTAAAAATTAATTATTTAATGTATTTTTTAAAAACCGGTTCGTTTAGACCAAACCAGTCCCGGTTAGACCGGTTCCGGTCGGTAAACCGGTTAGCTAGGTGGACCGGTTCGGTCACCGGTTCCGGTTTTAAAAACACTGGCTGCAACAACTACCTGCATCTCGCACTGTTGCACACCTCTCTGTGCCATCCTGCACTGGTGCAACACTCCCGTGCCTCTCGCACTGTTGCAGCCTGCTAGCCTCGTGTTGTCTGGGGACTCCTGCACTGTAGCACTCTCTGCCGCTTCATCTGCATCTGTCTCTACCGACATCCGCCAGTCTTGCTACTCCTCTTCGAGGCTTCCGTAGCAAGGTATAATCCAAGAGGTTGGGTATCTCAAGGATCTTGCCCCTCATCGCCTGTAGTTCGTCTGACTACAACTCGATGTCTCCCCACTTCTTCTCAAGTGGTACATGAGCACTCATGGCACAATCGTCATCCTCCTCGACTTCTTTCTCCGCCCTCGCTGGCGTTGCCTTGGTCTTAGAAGCCTCTCCCTTACTCTTCTTCCTAGGACACTGGTTCGCAAAATGACCCAGTTCCCCACAATGGAAGCATTTGACCTTGGAGAGGTCCTTCTTCTTTCTCTTCTCCTGCTTTCCCGCAGATGTTAGAGCCGCATCCTCTTCTTCCTCCTTGATTCTGAACCCTTTTCCGCTGCTCCTCCTCTTGGTCACGCGTCTGATCTCTTCTTGACGAAGAGCTGCCCACAGTTCCTCCTAATCTGGATGGCTTGACCTGCCGAGTATGCTTTGGACAAATACCTCCCAATCCTCTGAGACTGCGTTCAATGCGGTCCTCACCATCAATTCCTGATCCGGCGTGGCCCCTATGGAAGTTAGCTGGTCACGGATCTCCTACAATTGACCAAGGAAGACATCTATCTGCTCTCCCTTCTGCATCTGGTATGAACGCAACTGATTTTCAAGTAACATATTCCTCTGCACAGAAGTATGTTGGTACAATTTCTTCAGGGCATCCCATATCTCATTTGCCGTGTCCTTTTCAGCAATATGCGACACCACATGATCCTTGACCCCATAAAGGAAGATGCACTTCGCCCTGGCCATTGCCTCCTCGTACTGCTCATTTTCAGCTGGGTCAACTGGGATCACTATTGTTTTCAAGGTGAAGTCCTTGATGCGATATCTGTGTAGAATGGACAAGATCCTGGCCTTCCAGACCATGAAGTTGGATGCTTCGTCCAACCTATCCTGATCTCTCAGTCCATTTACAACCATTATGCTGCTCTTCTTCTGACTCCTCCGAGTCTCTCTACTTCCCTCCTGGAAGTCCTCTGTTCGACTCCTGCTGAGTCTTTCAATTTGCCGTCTGGAATTTCTCGGTATGACTCCCTCTAAGTCTCGATTTCCTCTCTGGAAATCCTTCTGCTAACTGCCAAGTTGCTCCTCTCTTATCGTCTGTGAAACTGCAACACTGATCCAGATTCCTTGGCTAGAAATTTGCCTTGGTAGCAACTCCCTCTACCTTGGTCTTGCCCTGTTAGGTACTGTTCTAACCACAATACCTCACCAGCTTCGCTCCTGCAAACTGCCCACAACGTCCTTTGCCCCAATAACTGAAGGATTGAGCCTCTTGGCTTTGCGCAATCCCGGCACTGGCAAAACAACTCCTCAGCCAACTGTGTCTGCCCTCCTGGCCTCTGCGTGAGCCTTTCTTTGCCCTCCTCAGTCTCTACGCGGGCCTCTGGCCTATTGTCACTTGAGACAACTGATTCTATTGCAAATGCTCTGCTCAACTAATGCCTTCAGCTCTCCTGTGATCTGCAACCACGCCCTGATACCATGTTGAATTTTCTAAGTCTATTCGTTAGAAAATTAATCTGTATTCAGCTGGTTTATTTCTTCTACTTGTAAATTTTGAACAAGTTATTTAAAACATTTAAATACCAAAATAAACACAATACAATCACAACATCTACAGATCATCAACTGAAAGAAAACAAGCACACAAGTGACACCGTTATTTTTGGACAAAAGTCCTCGGAAAAACCTAATGTGGGAAAACCGATGTAGCTATTCAGAGGGTTATATTATTATGTAGTGTTTCTGAGTACAATTGGGTGCCTAACCGGCTCACCTGATAGAGAAAAATACACAATAGCAATATCTCTATATTCGGAAATAGGTATTCAGAAAACCTGTCCCACAAAACCCTCTCCGACACAACTGAAGCTCAGTGTTGGCCCTTCTGGCCTTTGCGTCAGCCTCCTGCTGACATGTGTCAGCCCTTTGAGGCATTGCGCAGCCTCTGGGACCCTCTGCGTCACTCCAACAGCCTCTGCGTGGATGACGCAGTCCCTCTGGCCTCTGCGTTGTCTCTACTAGGCTCTGCGTAGCCTGGACTAGCTGTTTCTCTCGCTCTCTCTGCTTTTGCGCTGGTCTCTTAGTACTGTCTCTTCCTCTCTGCCTCGTACTCATTGCCCCTCACTGCTGATCACTGATTCAACTTTGCTTAGCAACCCCGCTCTAGCAAAATGAATGATTGATTACTCTGGTGTGTTCTCCAACTGACCCTCAAGCCTCCTCTTATACTTTTCTCATTGGTCCATCAACGACCGAGATTAAATCTATAATCAACGGCTAAGATTAGATTTGGCTTGATCCATGAATTTTGGAACATTCTAACCCAGTTTTATATTAATACTCATTAATATTTTATTTTTCGTAAGTTTAGACTTAGGAACTCCATTAAAAATATTGATTATTTTAATATCTCCCAAACCAGTTAGAATCTGCCCAAACCATTTCTAGGCCTTGGAGATCTCATGTGCTTTAGCCTCTCCACCAATTTTTATGGCTAGAGCACATCCGATGCTACCTCAAATCAACAAATTGTGACTCAAATATATTTATGAAGACTGAACCTAGTTACATATTTCAACACTCCCTCTTAACTAGGGAGGTATTCATAAGTACAAGGAAGATCTCAGAACACATTAACCATGAAGAATTTAGGCACCACAATGCCATGGATTGGATTCTTGACCAGGGTAATCTAACCAAGGTCCTTCAACAGTTTAGGCATTCACAATGCTATGGACTAGATTCCTGACCAGGGCAATCTATCCAGGTGGGACTAAGATGGACTAAAGCTTTTAGCCTCTCTAGGTACCATCAAGCTTACTTGCTAACTATTAACCCAGGAATCTAGGTGCGTATCTGAGGTCAGAGCTCCATGACCAACGCCACCCTCCCTACTTTGGGAACTAGACATCAACACAAAGTGTTGACCAGATGTCTTCCCAGGCAATGTGTCTCACACACAAAGCCTCAACTTTTCTGATTATTCCAATTGGTAACAAATCCTTCCTGATCAAATAGATCGGTAACAAATCTCTCTCGTGTAATCTGCATGCTATCAAACCTTAGAGAGATTTACCTATACAAACACAACCCCAATCAGTAACAACTTTTCAAATGTACGTAAGTAAACACAAACCTTCGGGGTTTTCCAGACAACTAGATGTTGCTTCTAAATTTATCATAGTAGGACTTTTAAACGAATCTTGACAGAAGATTCCTCAATCATACATTTTCTTTTCCTACTTCATATGCAACAACATATTCTACATAGATCTAACTTTTCTTATTTCAACAACCCTTCAAAATGCATTCTCCAATTTCTTCTTTCAAGGTGTCCATCATGACTATGATATGACCTCCCTCTCAACTGGGGAGATTCCTTTCATCCAAGCTCCCTCTTAACTTTAAGGAGATTTCTTTCATCCAAGCTCCTGTTGAAGAATCTAGGGCAATGTAGGTTAATAAGATTCTTCTTGCCATGATAACTATTTGTGAGGTATTTTAACTTTTTCTTCTTAGCATAATCTTTACTTTTTTATTATTAGACTGTGTCTTCTTAGTTCATCAAATAGCTACCAAAACAAAAGAGACAAGAACACGAGATGTTGGCTTTCTGCTAGGGCCAAAACCTCTCACTCTTTGAGAGGAAAACCCGCACAAATTCTTCTTATAGAGATTCCAATTGATGAAGACCAGAACCAAGACCCTTGACCTATATTGCCATTCCTAGACCAAGACACAATCATCCTTCTTCCTTGATTCTTCAATTTCTTCATGGCACCAAAACATGATCACTGCAACATTCAAACGTTGTGATATATTCCTGAACTTTGGCCTCACAAAGTTGTGCATCATACCTTCATTGAGTTGCACCATGTAATATCTAGCAACATCATGTAGCACCTAACATTTCTGATCACCATATCACTACAACACCTACTATCATCAAGATCTAGCACTGAGCATCATCTTACCGAGACCTTATCCAAACTGCACCACTTCCATCCGCATTTTATTGAGTATATGCCTGAGATAGTGAGGAGGATATCACTGTAATATCACCCCAAACTAATCCACATTGTGATCACTGTAATAACCAAACTTCTTGCTGTCTTGATCACCAAGAATCTCAGAAGATATGCCGAGAAGGTTTTTGTGGATAATCCACATTTTTCTCTCTTGTACCCATCCGAAGTTTCAGAGATATGTCGAGTCTGTCCACTATGGAAATGCGAGGGTACAAGCTCCTATTTATAGTTGTTGGGTCATACATTTAAGCCGACTTGTCTTTATGAACCGACGTGTCCTTTTATGCTGAGTCGACATGTCATATATATATATATATATATATGACATTCTCCAAAGGTTGTGTCTCCATTTATTGAAGTCGACATGAAGTTTGAGCATATATATATTGATGCTGTTAGGATGACTGTGCTTGTCTATTCTGGAGGACTCTTACAAGTGTAACAACACTTCATAGACTCTGAATTATACATTTATGACAAGATGACAAATCCCTAAAGACATCAAGAAGAAGTCTTTGACCTATGAAAAACACTTCTTGCTCATGAAACCCATGATGCAAGGAATACAATAAATACATTTGTTTCTTCTTTACATAAAATCATAATTACAAGTTGTTATGAAGACCGAACCTAGTTACACTTTCTTCAACAACTCCCTCTTAACTTAGGGAGTTCCACTTCTTTTCTACAACATTAGAGAATCCTTCATGGCTTCCATCCTTCTCATTAGAGTTATCATGACCATCATCATGCTTATCATATCAACTTTACTTTACGATCATCTTCACCATCTTGAAGGTTATGTACCTGCACAACTTTAGATAGCAAGTACAACCAAAACTATAGAAGCATGAAGTTAACCATATCATAATTATATAATAATGGAAGCATTCAACTTTATACATCAGATACCCAAAACTTAGTTACAAACAAGAGACACATACTCTTCAACTTCTTGCTAGGGTTTTTGGCATAAACGCTAGACTATATCATCAAGACTTCAAACATAACAACCTTCATTACATCTAGGGTTTCAATGTTTCTTCTAGAAGTATGACATAGCCTACTACAATATATTGCAGACCTTAGACGTAATTTAAACAAGTATAGATCTACAATGCATCTAATAACTTTAGAATTCATATGTTTGACTTCATACTAGGATTTATTGCAAAACCCTAGATTTCATACATGAGTTTTAACAATCAAAGCTAATCACAACTCAATTTAAACTTTAAAGTAACAACATGACTATCTTCCAGTAGGGTTTGTTGTACACCCTAGATTTTACTAATTCTCAACAATCACAATGCTATTTCAGATTTTATCATCCTTTCATAAATCCCAGATTGTCACACTAGTCATCACATCTTAGAGAAATTACTAGCTTCCACTAGGGTTTGTTGTACACCCTAGATTTTACTAGTTCTCAACAATCACAATGCTATTTCAGATTTTATCATCCTTTCATAAATCCCAGATTGTCACACTAGTCATCACATATTAGAGAATTGAGCTTCTACCAAGGTTTAGTTACAAAACCCTAGAATTCACAAATACTATCATCCTAGAGAATCAAACTTAAACTAGGGCTTAGTTCCAAACCCTAGGACTCATGGCCATCAACAATTAGGTCAAGTCATACATCTAGGATTCCACAATCATGTACAAGCATATCATAACATGTGTTAGTCAAACCTAAAGACACAAATATCAATAAAAGTTAGACATGTAACAAACTTGATCAGACTAGGGTTTGATTGGACAACACATACATGCCAAGAATTTCATTTCTAGGACATTATAAGGGTTTTGCTAATACACCCCAGCAAACCCTAATGATCTAAGGTTTCAATACAAAACATTGCAAACCCTAAATTACCAATACTTCAAAGGTTTAGGATTTTAGACATTACCATTCAACCCTAACAGGTTAGGGTTTTCTGAACCATATCAAAACCCCATACATGACATCATCAAAGCATCAAGCATTTTCATCAATAACCCTAAGTAGGCTAGGGTTTTACACATTATCATCGACATACCCTTAAGTTAGGGTTTTCACAAAGAACCTTTCTAGGGTACCACAAGAGTAATCAAAGATATGAGGAGGGTAGATTTATCTAATGATGAATCACCCAACCAAGAATTGTTAAGATTCAAGAAAGCTAGACACAATGATGTTAGTAATAGTTTATCAAGAATGAATATGAAAAGAGCAAAAATTTGTAGTTCAAAACATACCTCTTTTTTTGTCTTGTGAGGCCTTTTTCCTTGAGTCTTCAACAAGTTTTTCCTAAACAAGGAAAATATGAGTAGAAATGTGATTAGTATTTATAAGGAAGGAAAACTTAAAAATGAAAAAGGCAATCAGCTATGTTGCACGAAACTTCCAGGGACCTGACATTTCGGGCTGTACCCGTACCTAAAACTTTGAAACTCGACCGAAACTAGACCATCATGTAATCATGTATGAGAGTTAATATAGACTTGGTTTTCCTTTTAAATTGTCATCTATGGTTCTTATTCCCTTTTTTCTTGCAAGATAACGTGTTATTCACTTATTTATAACCTTTTTTATAAATATCTAGACATATATGGCGTTTCAGCTAACGATTTGTCTGACGTTTCTAAACATACCCTTTTCAAAAACTCTGAAACTTCAGCATTTTGTGCAACTTAGGTAATAAGATACTTATCTTTGGAGGTTGGTGAGGGCTCCCTCCAAGCTTGAGGGATACCTATAACCTTAAGAACAAATAAAAAATGTTTTTCCAAAATATGTTAAACCTACAAATACTAAAAATAAAAAATGAAATAACTAAAGCTTAGATCAAAGGACTTAGTAGTGTAAGTCCCTTATATCCAGTTCTTTGGGCTTATTCTTCTTTGGAGATCCTTCTTCAACAACATTGGCTTGGTCTCTGCTTCTTTTCTTGTTTTTTGGATTGTTAAGACAGTCACTTCTATAGTGACCCATTTTGTGACATTGGTAGCATTCTATCTTGGACATATCGACCTTCCTTCTTGGCCCTCTAGACTTCTTGGAGTTTTCTTTCTTGTGAGAAGCGTGTTAGTTTTTGGTAGCATCAGAAGTGCTCTATCTTTGAAAATTTGTGGAGAGGCTAAGGCACATGAGTTCTTAAGAACTCATAAACTGTTTGGTGAAATTCCACACGCATTGTATTTTATTAAAATAATTAATATTTTTAATGGGGTTCCTAAGTCTAAATTTAGGAAAATTAAAATATTAATGGGTATTAATCAAAATATGGGTGAGAATGATCTAGAAGGCGGATCAAGTCATGTTTTAATCTTAGCCGTTGATTAGAGACTTAATCTCGGCCGTTGAAGACTCAATAGGAAAATTATAAAATGGAGGCTTGGGGTTCATTTGGAAACACACACGAGAGAACAAATTGATCAAGAATTCGATTCCTAGGGTAGGGTTTGCTAAGGATTTCGAATTAAGTGATCATTTTGCAGCAGAGGGGCAGTGAGAATCCGGGAGAAGGACTTTCTGGAGAATACAGACAGAGAGGCGAAGAGAGTTAGTAGAGTAGAAAAGCTGCCTGTCACGCAGAAACCGGAACTACCGAGAAAAATTGGAACTTGTAGGAAAGCTAATGCAGAGGGCAGAAGCCGGAACTGTCGGAACAACCGGGAAAGCTAACGCAGAGGCCGGAACAGCCGAGAAAGCTGATGTAGAGGGCAGAAGCCAGAACTGCCGGAATAGTCGGGAAAGCTGACGCAAAAGGCAGAAGAGGTGATGCAGAAATAGCCGTGGTTAGCCAGTCTTGTACCAGATCAGCTGGAATTTTGCCGGGTGAGGTGAGGTAAAACTCACTCAGATTTTTTGCCAGTATTTTCTCTGTAAAGGATTGCTAGATGAGCATCCTAGATTTGTATTAAGATATTTCTCCTGCATAATAAGAAAACCCTCAGAGTTGCTGCACCGATTTTCCCGCATTGAGTTTTTCCGGGGACTGTTGTGTTCAAAAATAAGTGTGTCCTATGTATCTTGTTCTTTGCTCTGTTTTCTCTTTTATGAGATTGCAGAAGTAATTTGCTTCAGTATTCAAAATAATAACTTGATGAATGTAATATAAAAATCAAGTAGGTGAAGTAGATTCAGTTTTGCTGCAGTAGGGGTTCTTTGGAGTCTAGGAATTTTCACATGGTATCGGAGCATTGATTTTGAAATAGAAAGAGTAGATCCAGTGCTGAGCAGTGAGGTTGAAAGCTGCACTTGGCAGAAATTCGAATCCCCTTGGAGGGATTGCACAGTCGTTGCCGGGAAACTGATCCGAGGAAAACTCTCTCTGAGTGAGTCGACAAAGAGGTACGATTTCTGAATCGTGAGCTTGCAAAGGCAAAGGGGGTGACGCAGAGCCTCAACACAGTGCTAGAAGGGCCCAGTTTTTGCCGGGGCAAAAATCCGCTAGAAAAGAACAAACACACATTGTAGGGGAATTTTCTCCTCAAGAGAACTTTCCGCCAGAAAGATTGAATTCCTCACTTGCTGGGAAGTTGTGCTAAGTAGTGACTAGAGGAGTCAGTCCGATAGTTGGGTGAGATGGCATCGCATGCGCTCAAAGATCAGGACAGGTTGGACGGAGCCTCCAACTATGTCATATGAAAGACCAAAATCTTCGCTGTTCTGGAGGAATACGATCTCGAGGCCTACGTCAAAAGTGTTGTGGTTGTTCTTGATGACAACGATCAGAAGAAGAAATACAAGGCCGAGCAGGGGAAGGCAAAGAGGCTGATTCTCGATGGAGTTAGAGATCATGTGGTCTCACACTTGCAGGGCAAGGATACAACCCGAGAGATGTGGGAAGCCTTGTCTTCTTTGTATGAAGGCTCTTTCGAACAGTGGAAGATGTATTTGGAGCATAAGTTGCAGCGGACTTTGATGGAGAAGGGAGAAGGGGTGAACCTCTATCTTCAACGTCTTTAGGACACTAGAGACCAACTTGTTGCAGTGGGGTACACTCTTCAGCCAACCCCGATGGTGAAGATAACCCTAAATGGAGTCTTGGATGAATGGCTAATTTTCATCCAAAGCATGGGTAGAGAAAAATTATTTTCATGGGAGGAGATGTGGGCGGCTCTTCAACAGGAGTTAAGGAGGGACCTAGTGAAGGTCAACCTCGGTGGCAACAATGGGAGTGGTTCAAAGATGGAGGAGGAGGAAAACACATCTCTAGCATCGAAGGGAAATCAGAAGCAAAAGCGGAAGGAGGACATTTCAAAGGTGAAATGTTTTAGATGTGGCGAGTTGGGTCACTTTGCCTCTCAGTGTCCTTTGAAGCAAAAGGATAAGGATGAGAAGCATGATCCTAAGCTTGCAACTGCGAAGATTGACGAGGAAGAGTATGCCATGAGTGCCCACGCATCTCCAGGAGGGAGATGGGATGATATTGAGTTGTAGTTGGGAGGACTACATGTGGGCAGGATCCTTGAGGAGTCCACCTCCTGGATCAATTCCTTGCTACGGGAGCTCAAGATTCAGCAGTAGCGAGATGGACTTAGTGTCAGATGATGCAATGGATTGTTTGGAGGATCGATGCAGTAGCTTGGGACCAGAGACTGATCAGCGCAGAGCAAGGTTGGCAGCAGTTTAGGAGTCAGCAACAACGCATAAGATTTAGAGGGTCAGAATCAAAATTAGCCAGATTCCAACATTCATTTTATGATGTTGAACACAGTTAAGTTCAACTAGTTTTGGATGTTTCAAGAAATTTCAACTCCCACTCCGGTTATCAGTTTCCCTGATCATCCATGCATTTAGTTTTAAATCCACGCATGATAAAAATTCTAAAATCTGGAAATGACAATATTTTTTCTGAAAAACACAAATTTAGAGATTTCACAACTGCTGAAATTGCAGAAATAAAACACAGCAAAATTATGACAACCACACACAGAAAATAACACAGTGATTTTTGGTCAATGTGACCTTGGAAAAACCCCTTACAACTCTTGGGGAAACCAGTTTGAGAGCTCTTCTTTATTTTCGAAAATGCTTTCATAGATAAACTGAAATACACAGTAAAAATTATAGTAACCACAAATTACAACTTATCTCGATTTCTGTGCTTGAATTCCACCTCGAAATTCGTGCCAATCAGCAAACAGCGAAAATAGAATTTTTTATAGCAATAAAACAACATTAAATGCTGTACGGCTTGCGTCGAAAAATGTGCCCAGAACTTCTTGTACAGATTGTACAAACCGTACGGATTTCAAAAGTACGACTGCCTCGAAATTCATTCCCAAATCTTTCTCGAAATTTGTGCCCTTGCTTGTTAGGCCCCTATACTACTAGTGTAACCCCTTATTGTTATTAGTATAACCCACTTATTATATTGATGTACCCATGTAGTGCCCATATTGTTACTATTGTGCCCCATAGAAGCCCACTATTGTTATTATTATGCCCTTACATTATTATTGTTATGTCGGCTCTGATTATGTTATAACCCTTTAGACTCCTATATATAGAAAGGTCTTTTCATTTGTATCATCCAAGAATTGTTCATTTATGTAATGTAAAGGAGGTTGCCCCCTCGAAGAGGCTAGATTCTAAGGCGTTGATCTATCTTTTCTATCTTTTCTTGAGCTGGTTTCATAACATTTGGTATCAGAGCTTTGGATTCTAGGGTTTCGCTGCTCCAAACAGGTCATCGTGGAATTTTCGCTATAACTTTTTTTCTGTGACGTTTCAGAAGTCACAAAAAAAAACCCATTTGAGAAGAAATCACGCTGAACCTTGGGTCCGAATTTCAGAGATTTTTGCGCGATATTTTCGGAGATATGATCTGAGGAATTTGGTCTTTTTGCAGACTTCTGAATTACACTCAAAACAGGTGACCTGTGGAAAATTGTCATAACCTTCTTTCTGAGCATCGGATTGAAATTTCGTAAGAAGGTACAGAAAGAGGACGGACTGTAGTTTCTGTTTATATATTTTTCAGAGTCAAAGGTTGAAACAGTGACACGTGGCACTTCATACAATTTCGCTCTACTGAACTAGTCTATAATCAGGTCACTGCGGGAGATTGTGCATAACTCTTTCTTGGAGAATCCAATTTGGATCAGACTTGTGGCATTGGAAAGAGGACACAGAGGGCTACTAGAGTTCACAATTTCAGAACTTCAAGATCCGAAAGTACAGAGTTATAGTCGTTTCAAGGTAGAGCTCCTAAAATCAAGAAAAAGCAAGATGAGGAAGTTTGATGGCAAGGATCCGGTAAATTGGATACTTCAGATGGAGCAATATTTTGATATACATGGTGTACAACTGTTACAAAAGGTATGTATTGCATCTTCATATTTAGAACCAGATCAATTTTTATGGTACAAAGGGCTTTGTTCTCGTAAAAAACTTGTTACGTGGTCAATTTTCACGGAGGAAATGATAGCACATTATGAGGATACAAAGGGCAACACCTTCTTTAGAGCAACACCACAACAATTGGAAAGAGTAAAAGGGCTTTGTGACATAATGGAAAGAAAAATTATGGAAACCAGGAAGCATACCCCTCACAACTATAAAGATGGAAGTGTTGTTTCTCCCAGCCTTCCACAACCTACAAGGGTTACACCACAACAATTGGAAGAAAAAAGAGAAAAAGGGCTTTGTTACAATTGTGATAGCAAATGAACTAAAGGTCATATGTGTGCTGAGAAGAAATTATTTTACATAGAATATGAAGAGGAAGAAAAGGATCAAGAAACATCAAAAGAAGAGGATATACGTCAGGACACCACCCCAGAGAAAGAAGAAATGAATCAGAACATATCTTGTAAAGCATTGGCAAGAATTACCACTCCTCAAACTCTCAAGATAGAAGGACATATCAAGAAGAAAAAGGTGCAAGAAGTGAAAGATCACATCGAGAAAGAAGAAATGAATCCAACCATATCTTGTAATTCAATGGATGAAATTACCACTCCTCAAACTATCAAGATAGAAGGACACATCAAGAAGAAAAATGTTCAAGAAGTGAAAGATCACATCGAGCATCAAGAAATGAATCCGACCATATCTTGTAAAGGATTGGAAGAAATTACCACTCCTCAAAAGATAGAAGGACATATCAAAAAGAAAAAGGTTCAAGCAGAGAAAGATCATATCGAGCATCAACAGCAAGTTCTCCAACTTTTAAAGGATAACGCCACTTCGGTGCAAAATCAAATGAAAAAACAGGTAGATCAACATCGTAGTGAAAAATGTTTTGATGTAAGTGATTGGGTATTTTTACTGCTACATCTCAAGCAAGCTATTTATGAGAAGGAAATGTTGGCAATACTACATGCACTTAAAAAATGGCGACCTTACCGAGTGGGAAGACGCTTCAAGGATGAGGATGTGGAAGCATTGTTTTGTGCTATTTATATTATCCAACCAAATTGGATAAACGAAGCAACGGATGAATGGAAGAAGAACGAAGAAGTATGGCCACTTATTCAAAAGTTGCAAAAGATCCCAATTCAAGCAATATTGCCAGAAATTGAAGAGGAAGGAAAAATCATATTGGAACCTGGAGCAGTTACAGAAACAAGAACCCGACAGCTACGAAATTGATCAATTTCACAGTATCTCATCAAGTGGAAGAACTTACTTGCTGAATATTCCACATGGGAGGACAAGAATTTTATATATAAGCATCAAGAACTACTCAAGCGTTGAGGACAACACTTTTTGAAGGAGAGGGGCATGTTAGGCCCCTATACTACTAGTGTAACCCCTTATTGTTATTAGTATAACCCACTTATTATATTGATGTATCCATGTAGTGCCCATATTGTTACTATTGTGCCCCATAGAAGCCCACTATTGTTATTATTATGCCCTTACATTATTATTGTTATGTCGGCTCTGATTATGTTATAACCCTTTAGACTCTTATATATAGAAAGGAGGTCTTTTCATTTGTATCATCCAAGAATTGTTCATTTATGTAATGTAAAGGAGGTTGCCCCCTCGAAGAGGCTGAATTCTAAGGCGTTGATCTATCTTTTCTATCTTTTCTTGAGCTGGTTTCATAACATTGCTACTGTCCCTCTTCTTCGATTTCTGAGTTGTCCCTCTTCCTCGATATCTGTGCCCTTCTCCTACTGTACGATTTTGCTTTGGGATGCGTGCCAATAAATGTTGCTACCCAGATTTGTTGAAGTGTCTTCTTGCTGCTCTCTTTCACTTCCTCACTGCTCATAAATTTTCTCCTCGCTCGCTCTTCTCTTTCTCTGAAATGCTCATGAAAGAATCAATGATCTTTTCCTCTTCTCTTTTCCTTTTACTCTTTAAATGACCTCTTGGGTTACCCTAAGATCTAATGGCTGAGATTCATTTAGATCTAGGGATGAGAATAAATGTGCATTTAATTTTTACTTTCTATTTTTTAACTCACCCACTAAAATAAAGACCCACTTAGCCTTTTATTTCCATAGTCACTTTTTCACTTTCTAAATCTTCATTGACTTTAATAAAGTCACCTTTAAATTAGAATGTAACTTTACCACTTATAAAGTCACTTATAAATTAGAATGTAACTTTACCACTTATAAAGTCATTTTTAAATTAAATTGACTTTACCACTTATAAAGTCACTTTAGGAGAAAAGTAAAAAATAAATTTGGACAGTTTTCCCTAGGCCAAAAGATCAAAGCTTTAGGGAACCACTTGTCCCGTGGTACCCAAATTTTAACAATGTTTTTCAGTTGCTTCTCTTAGCGACTGAGTTGTAGTACGAATGCAATGTTAGCAGTGGCAGTGCTAGCAGCATAACAAATGCAACGTTTGAGAGGGAGCTTTAGTATAGATGCAATAGTGGTAGTGGCAGTGTCATGGGTAGCAGTACAGTAGCAACAATAGTACAATGTTGGTGGCAGCAACAGTGCGGAAAGGGAGATGCTTTAGAAGCAGAGCAACATGCAGTTGGGCATTGTTGCTAGAGCACTTTCCTCGCTAAGAGGGAGTGTTAGTTTTTGGTAGCATCGGAAGTGCTCTAGCCTTGAAAATTGGTGGAGAGGTTAAGGCACATGAGTTCTAAAGAACCCATAAATCGTTTGGTGAAATTCCACTCAGATTGTATTTTATTAAAATAATTAATATTTTTAATGGGGTTCCTAAGTCTAAACTTAGGAAAATTAAAATATTAATGGGTATTAATCAAAATATGGGTGAAAATGATCTAGAAGGCGGATCAAGTAATGTTTTAATCTTAGCCGTTGATTAGAGACTTAATCTCGGCCATTGAAGACTCAATAAGAAAATTATAAAATGGAGGCTTGGGGTTCATTTGGAAACACACACGGAGAGAACAAATTTATCAAGAATTCAATTTTTAGGGCAAGGTTTGCTAAGGATTTTGAATTAAGTGATCATTTTGTAGTAGAGGGGCAGTGAGAATCCGGGAGAAGGACTTTCCAAAGAATATAGATAGAGAGGCGGAAAGAGCCAACGGAGCAGAAAAGTTTCCTGCCACAAAGATGCCGGAGCTGCTAGAACAGTCGGGAAAGCTGACATAGAGGGCAGGAGCCGGAACAACCGGGAAAGCCGATGTAGAGGGCAGAAGCCGGAACTGTTGGGAACAATCGGAACTGCCGGGAACTGCTAGAACAGTCGGGAAATTTAAGGTCCCCTCTTAGGGTCCTTTACCAGATCTATATTTTCTAATTTTAAATGCATTAAAAGGGCAATTATTTATTTTTTGACAAGACATTTAACGATGATAATTTACCATTTAAAATTTAATTCCTACAATTTAAATAGTGAACATTTTAATACCTGTACCGATAGCCCGATGGAGATGCCCTTGAGTTGTTGTTCCTGCTGGAACGGTCCTCTTGATTACCGACTAGATTTACCTCCCAGCCAACTAGGAAGTATTTTCTAGCCCAGGAAACTTCCACAGGTTCCGTAGCCCTCCGAGCCCAAGTCCAACCAGATGTAGTGTGTCCAAAGTAAAACAATACTCTCCTCCCCTCTCTCAAACAATTCTTCCAAAACCACAGCCCAACCAAAACCACAGCAAGACCAAGGATCCCCCTTCCTTCCCTCATCTTTCCCCTTTTATGCCCCTTTCTCTTCTCCATCTCAACCACCTCTCATTAATGCCATAATTTCTCCTTCATCCTTATATTTGACTTCTCTTCTCCCAAGTAAACATGAGAGGACATTTGGGAATGTGATATGAATATAAAATTGGGTAATTAATTGGAGAGGACCATATCTTCTTCCAAGTAAATATTTTGGGGATGAGAGATGAATATATAAATTGGTAATTAATTGGAGAGAGGACCATGTCTTCTCCCAAGTAAATCTGAGAGGACATTTGAGAATGGGATATGAATATAAAATTGGGTAATTAATTGGGGAGGACCATGTCTTCTCCCAAGTAAATATTTTGGGGATGAGAGATGAGTATATAAATTGGTAATTAACTAGAGAGGACCATGTCTTCTCCCAAGTAAATCTGAGAGGACATTTGGGAATGTGATATGAATATAAAATTGGGTAATCAATTGGGGAGGACCATGTCTTCTCCCAAGTAAATATTTTGGGGATGAGAGCAGTGTTGCACTAATCACCAAAAAATTGCAATAAAATCGTTTTATCGCGATTTTTTTCAAAACAACGATAAAATCGCGCGATAAAAACGAATATTTTTTTAAGTCGATTTTTATGAAAAAATGGCGATTTTTATTCAAAAAATCGTGGCACTGTCGGGCATCGCGTGTTTTAAAGGGAAAAACACGATTTTGTTTGTCATTTGGACAGCAGACAGGCGCGCGACGGGGGTTTGGAGACTTGGTAATTTTGGAGCTGAATCAACTAACTGGAGGAGAAAAACGAAGTGTGAGCTAAGGAGGAGACACATTTTCTCCATAAAACCGGTATGGGCACCAACGTTTTGTGTTTTCACTGTTTTGTAACTTTGTTTTTGTTTTTTTCTATGTTTTTGGTTGGGTTTGGAATGGGGTTTTTGACATTTGTCCAATGTAATTTTTTTTTAGTTTTTTTGGTTGGGTTTGGAATGGGGTTTTTGACATTTGTCCAATGTATTTTTTTTTTAGTTTTTTTGGTTGGGTTTGGAATGGGGTTTCTTAAATTGTATGTAATTTTTTTTAGTTTTTGTACAATGTAAATACTAAATTGTAAGTTTGTAACTTGTAAATTGTAATCCTTATTTTGCCATAGGTTCACTGAAACACCATTCAAGTTTTCAATTTCAAAGTTCAAAGTCAAACATGCCAAGGAAATTGGACCCTTTGTGGGAATTTGGTGAACTTGATAGTCTGAATGATAGAATAAATTTGACTTGCAAGTTGTGTGGGCACCATATGTTTGGGGAGGTGTATAGATTGAAGTATCACCTTGCACAAATCCCTAGATTTGATGTAGGGCCTTGCGCAGAGACAAACCCTGAAATCATCCGAAGAGCCATGACATCATTGGAAAATTTAAACCACACTAGAGAGGCCAAAGCAGAAATGAAGATGCAACTAAAAAAGTCAGCTGAACAAGGAAGTGGCAGTGGTTCTACTGCAGTATCAACCAACTCAGTAGTTGCCTCATCATTTTTTGGTTTTCGAACCACACCTGGTTCACAGCCATTTATCACTTCAATGCTTAAAAATATTGAGAAAGAACAAGCTGACAAGTTGCTGGCCAAATTTCTCCTTTGGAGTTATATTCTTTTCAGCATTGTAAGGAATAATCCATTTTTCCAGCCTGCGGTTGATGCTATTGCAACTGTTGGCCCAGGGTACAAAATCTCTTCTTATCATGACATTAGAAGCCAAATTATTCAAAATGAAAAGCTTGACTGCACCAAAATATTGGAGGATTTCAGGGCATCATGGGCATAAACAGGATGCACTGTGATGTTAGATGGTTGGATTGACCAAAAGGGGAGAACCCTTATAAAATTCTTGGTTAGTTGTCCCAAGGGGACTATGTTTATCAAATCTGTTGATGCATCTGCACAAATAAAGATGCAAGAACTTTATGTGATTAGCTGGATGTGTTTATTTTGGAGGTGGGTGCAGAAAATGTTGTCCAAGTCATAATGGACAATGTTGCAAATTATGTTGCTGCTGGCAGGATGCTTATGGACAGGCATCCTATTTTATTTTGGACACCTTGTGCTGCACACTGTATTGATTTGATGTTGGAGGACATTGGGAAAATTTTCTTTGTCAAAGATATTGTTGAGTCATCCAAAAGCATTACAAAATCTATATATAATCATACATCTGTGCTTAGCTTGATGAGAAAATTCACCAACAACAAAGAGTTGGTGCGCCCCGCAATTATACGGTTTGCCACCAGTTTCATATCTCTTCAATTCCTCTTGAATTCTATGTGGGATGTGAAGAGAATGTTTCTTTTAGAGGAGTGGCGTGCTTTGACAATGAGCCGCAAACCAAAGGGAGAAGCCATATGCAGACTAGTTTCATACCAGGAAGACTTCTGGGCGGGAGTGCAAGAGGTGTGCGCCGTTACTGAACCTTTGGTAAAGGTTCTTCGATTAGTTGATGGTGAGAAACCCGCAATGGGCTATTTGTATGAGGCCATGGACAGGGCGAAAGAATCCATTCGGGCCTACTATGATGATAAAGGAGATGAGGGGTTTCAGAGACAACTCCTCCTATGGGGAGTGATTGATGAACGATGGAACAACACACTCCATTGTCCCATTCATGCTGCAGGGATCTACCTGAACCTCGCATTTTCTTACGCATGTGGGTTCGTATTTGATGCTGAGATCATGGATGGATTCTTAACCTGTGTCCAGAGGATGGTGCGATCTCTAGCAGAATGTACAAAAATCTCTAAAGAAATTGAGACATATAGGATGGTAGGTGGCACATTTGGCTTTGACATGGCTGTGACTGATAGGACGATTAAAATGCCAGGTATTTTTTAGTTTGTTTCAAATTTCATTGTCTCTTCAAATTCCATTTTTTTTCTTATGTTTATTTAAAATTTTATTTCTAATTTTGTTGTAGATGCATGGTGGAGAATGTATGGTGCCAGGGTACCGCTTTTGCAAAAGTTTGCCATTCGAATCCTTAGCCAAACATGTAGCTCCTCAGGATGTGAGCACAACTGAAGTGTATTTGAAAAAATACACAACAAGAAGCGCAACTGCTTAACACTAAAAAATTTAAAATATTGCAAATCTCCAAATAATTTTTTGAATTCATTAAACAATATTTTTTTTATAATTATTATTTCATGATTTTTGTACAGGTTGGAGTCCCAGCTACTTAATGACATGGTCTATGTCTACTACAATCTTCGATTGTGGGTGAGACAACTTGAGAGGACACCTGATATGGAGGCCATCTCATTGGATGGGATTGACACCACTGCTGCATGGAGGGTTGAGGCCGAGAGGCCTCTCATGGAGTTTGCTGATGATTGGTTAGTGCAGGATGTAGTGGAGAGGGAGGAGGAGGAGGAGGAGGAGGAGTTGGAGCAACAGGAGGAGGAGGTGATATCACCTGCCCGGGCTACCTCTGCCACCAGTAGAGGACGTGGTCTACCTCCTATAGCTCCTACTCGTAGTTCTTCAACTTCTAGAGCACAACAGACTCCACTGCCAACTCCACCAGCACCAACATCTACATCTAGAGGGAAAGGGAAAGCTATGGTATTTTCTCGCAAGAGGGGCAGAGGAAATCAATAGTATCAGACTTTAGTTATTTTGTTTATTTCATTGTATATGACATTATGACTCATGAGATACATTATTATATTTTTTGTTGATATTTTGAGGCTGAGTTGGGACTCAAGAGTCAGGACTTACTATTCAGGACATGATTCACTGTTATGTGTGATGTAGCACTAGAAATGATATTAAACATTTTGTATATTAGTTCTTTTATCATATTTATGTGTCAATGTATTTATTTTATGCTGTAGATGGTTTAGATATTAAAAAAATTGAAAAAATTGAATATTTTTGTATGTTATGATTTTTTTCTGATTTTTACGATTTTTTCCGATTTTTTCCCCGTGTCGAAATTATCCCGATAACGATTAGTGCAACATTGGATGAGAGATGAATATATAAATTGGTAATTAATTGGAGAAGACCATATCTTCTCCCAAGTAAATGTGAGAGGACATTTTTTTGGAGATGTGATATGAATATAAAATTGGGTAATTAATTGGGGAGGTAAATTGGGAATAATAACAAAATTTATATCATTAACAAATTTACAGTTTCACCAATGTAAGTATGTACCAATATTTCTTGATAATTATAAGTCCATATTTAAGGAAATCTAAACACTTAGTAAAATTTGTAGGATAAGATTAAATAGGGCATTACAGGAAAGCTGATGCAGAGAGCAGAAGAGGTGGCACAAAAATAGCCGGGGTTAGCTTGTCTTGTGTTGGATCAGCCGAAATGTTGTCGAGTGAAGTGAGGTAAATTCACTCAAATTTTCTGCCAGTATTTTCTCTGTAAAGGATTGTTAGATGAGCATCCTAGATTTGTATTCAGATATTTCTCCCGCATAATAATAAAACCCTTAGAGTTGCTGCACCTGTTTTTCCGCTTTGGGTTTTTCCGGGGACTATTATGTCCAAAAATAAGTGTGTCCTATGTATCTTGTTCTTTGCTCTGTTTTTGGTTTCATGAGATCAAATATTTAAGTAGTGTAGGTTGCAGAAGTAATTTGCTTCAGTATTCAAATGAATAACTTGATGAATGTAATTTAAAAATCAAGTAGGTGAAGTAGATTCTGTTTTGTTGTAGTAGGGGTTCCTTTGAGTCTAGGA
This sequence comes from Pinus tabuliformis, assembly GCA_031772625.1. Classification (NCBI taxonomy): domain Eukaryota; kingdom Viridiplantae; phylum Streptophyta; class Pinopsida; order Pinales; family Pinaceae; genus Pinus; species Pinus tabuliformis. The sequence continues at coordinate 826,848,085 of CM062813.1, forward strand.
ATTTTCACAAAGCGGAGTATGCATTTGAAACCTTTTCTTCTTCATTGTTGGATACTAATGAGATTCTCATTTCTTCTTGGGTGCAAGCATTCCATAATTGCTCAAAGGTAGGGGGATTCTTTCCAGCTGTTGAGACCAAGCAAAAGAACTCCAAGTAGGTGGAAATATGAATAATGCAGTGATTACTAGCTCCTCATCCGGTACAATTTCATCTATGGCTTGAAGTTCATCTCTAATTCTAGATATCCTTACAAAGAAGGAAGCCACAATATCATCCTTTGTCATTTTTGTAGTCCTTAATTCATTCTTCAAACTTGCTACTTGACCGATGTTCTTGATAGTGAACAATTTTGATAAAGCTTCATACATTTCTTGAGCATGGTCTATATTGGATATGTATGGGACAATATTGTCTTTTATGCTTTCTACCATGAGTGTCATAGCCAATATTTCAAACTCTTTATACTTCACTTTGATTGCATCACTAGATTCTTCGGTAGGTTTCTTCACCTTTCCTTTGACTAAATCCAAGACCTTGTTCTTTTCAAGAATGAGGTCAATTCTCTTCTTCCATGACCTGTAGTTTGATGCTCCTTCCAATTTGTTCTCACTCTTTATTGTGTTAGACATTGTCCTTGAAGATAATGAGTTTCTTTTCTTATAAGAGCTCCTTATATGATCCCTTGATCAATCCTTTAGAATCCTTTTAGTAGATACTCAAAACTGCCTTTTTCCTCCTTCACCTTAGCTCTGATCCCATGTTAGAAAATAAAAAAGACAGAAAGATTTTCTTATATAGATAATTACTTGTGATTCTTTTATCTTTATGTTCTTCTTGTATCTTTTAGTTCATCAAGCAATTACCAAAACAATAGCACAAGGACAACAGATGTAGGCGGACAATCAGAGAAAAACCCCTATCTCGGGGAAAACCTAGTCAACAATTATTCCTTCAATAGTTTCTCGAGATAATCCAAGACTCTTGACCTAGACAAAGACTTCCTCCACACCAAGTCAACCCTCAATTCTTCTTGCAAATGATAACCCTTCAAAAACAACTTTGACCTAGCAGCGTCAACTTGCAGTAGCAGCTTCAACCCAGTAACACTAGCAACAACAACTTTGACTAGACAAAGAAAACTTCGATCACCCTTGATACTCCTTAGAAGTGAGAGAGAGATGGCCCCAAATTTAGATCTTGGTGTCTTCTATCTTCCTCCAAAAACTCGCACTTCTTTCCAGCCTCCTTCCAGCTCTTTTCCAACTTCGCACCTCCCAACTTCTAGCTTTTGGATATCGAATTAGTTGCTCCAAATGAATTCGAACTGGATTATATATATATCCTTCCAGTTGGCAGTGTGGTCGAATTACCCTTCTTGAGGCCGACTTGGTGTGGAGGAGACTAAATTTATTTTTGACTCACAAATAATTCTTCTTACATGATTCGAAAACCCAATAAGGGTCTCTTTTAATGGACAATGACTCTAATGACTCATAATAAATCCTAGAAGTCCTCAATGGGGACTTTGACCTAAAACAAGATGACCCAAACATGAAACCCATGCTTTAATAAGTCATATTGATAATAATAAAATATTTTCTTCATTCTTTTGATAAGTACATTTCATTGTGACTCATACATTTATGAAGATTGAACCTAGTTACATATTTCAACACACTAGAATCTCAACTACTGCTCCTTTGCCTCTGTAACTGATCTCTTGGCTCGAATTCTCTTCCCGGTTGAAGGTATGCTCTTTGGGAAATTTGATCTGCCTAGATCATTCATACACTTGATATGTTTATCTCCATCCTAGTGTCTTGCTCTTATAATCTCTTGTTGTTGAACCATTGACCATGATTAGATACCCATCAACGATTAAGATCATCTCAAACTCAATCTGTGTGAGTTTCTAGAGCATTCTCACCTTTCTCAATTAATTGCTATTAATTAATCACTTTACCTAAGTTAGACTTACGAAATATTTAATTGTCGACCAATTAACTTAATTGAGCTATCTCTAGGATTTTTCTCACAAAACCTTTTCTGGGTTTTGGATATTTTGTGTTTCTTAGCCTCTCTGACCAAAGTTGAGACTAGAACACTTGTCCGATGCTACAAAAACTAACACAAAACTATGACATTACGGTAATACCCCAAAACCCTTGATTGCAGTATGATAATGACTTGGATATATGATTATGATATATGTTGTTAAAATTGACAATTAGGGCCAAAATCCATGTGGGTCATATTATTAATGGAAGTTGATATTTTTCTTGGATCCCTTTCATCGAGAGGTGTAGGATTGATCTAAATACCATCCAATTCCGATAAGTATTCATGGAGATATGAATTTATTTGTGTTATGGGACAATTTGTCAAGGTCGGCCAACAACCAAATAAACCCCACTTGTGCTCAACGTTTTAGTATAAATAGAGGTGGCCTTCAAGTCATTTCAACACACTTGGGATCTCTTCCTCTCTACTTGTCTTTGGGTTTTAGTAGGAGGAGAGACCTTAAGGGATAACGTTGCCCTAATCTAGAGGGCAGACGCCGGAACTGCCGGGACTTCCGAGAAAAGCCGGAAAACCGGAACTTCCGGGAAAAGCCAGAAAAGCAATTACCGGGAATAGCTGGAATTGTCGGGAACTGCAGGAACAACCGGGAAAGCTGACGCAGAGGGCAAAAGCCGGAACTGTGAAGAATTGTCGGGAATAGCCGAAATTGCCGGAATTGCGGGGAACAGCCAGAATTGCCAGGAACTGTCGGAATAGGCGGGAAAGCTGATGCAAAGGGCAGAAGCTAGAACTGCGGGGAACAACCGGAATTGCTGGAACAGCTGGGAACAATTGGAACTGCCGGAACTGTCGGAACTACCGGGAACAGTCAAAACTGCCGGAACAACCAGAGCATCTGTCTCCAAAGGAGAACAACATGCAAGGGACAAATAACTAACATTGGGACAGTTGTATGGTACTTAGCAACATATACACCAAGACAATCCAGTTACAGAGAAAATAAACTGGCATAAAAACTTAGTGAGATTACCTCACTCTACCCGGCAAGTTTCGATTGTTTCGGCAGCTGAACCAACTATCCCCGACTATCTCTACACTGGCCCTACGTCAGTTGTAAAAAGCTCTGCATCATCTCAACTCAGAAACGTTTGCCCTCTGGAGCAGTTTCCAGCCCTCTCGGCTCATAAATGTCAGCTCCCTCAGAAAATTCAGAATTTTGCTGGAAGACTATGCTGCTTCTGCGTGTGCCCTCCTGGCTCTGCGTCAAGCTTTGTATGGGCCCTTCTGGCCCAGCGTCAACCCCTCCTGGGTCTACACTGCCTCCTTGCGATGCCTCTCTGCCTCTCTGCTACATATCCTGGGTCGTAGAGAAGGTACTCCAACCCAACTATCCCTGCCCCTCACTACAATAGCCCACTATCGAAATCCTCCTGGCAGCTCCTCTGCTCTGCTTCAGAAAATCAAACTTTTGAACTCTCTGCGTGTCTTTCCAAATGACCCTCAAACCTCCTTAAATAATCTCCTCGTTGACATTCAACGACCCAGAGTAGAAGTTAATCAATGGCTAAGATCATTTCTGCTTGATCCTCGTATTTTCTAGAAGTTACACCCACAGTTTATATTAATACCCTTCAATTATTTTATTTTCCTAAGTTTAGACTTAGGGTCCTTTTAAAAATAATTAATTATTTTAATAAAACTGTTTTTGGGTGGAATTTTCCAAAACGCTTTCTGGGTTCTTTGGAATACATGTGCGTAAGCCTCCCTGCAAAATTTGAGACTTAGAGCATGTTGACCACAACGTGTCAACTTCCCAGCAGTACACCCCTTTTCTTCGCAAAAAGGGATAGCGCTTGATCGACATGTCCGTGCCATTTGACAGTCATCGACAACTTGATCAATTTATGTTGTAAACCCAGTCTGTATGTATAAATTGTAAATAATCTTAGCAGATATGAGTCATGTATGTAAATTGCCTTGGTAGACCTAATTTTCTAAGTGATAATCTACGTTTCGGAAGGTTTTTCGTCTCACCGATCCATTATCGGCAGAGTTTTCCTTCAGCCTAACCCCAAAGCCGGAATGGATTTTGTCATTAGAATCTTAGGAGAATCCTAGTGTGTTAATCTGCTAGATTATAGTTGTGTCGCAGAACTGGGTGGTTTATGAGGGTCTATGTCAAATGGGTTCTCCCCCTTGAGATGTAAAATTGTGAAAGTCATGATGTAAAGTGTCTTGGGGGTTAGAAAATGTTTTAATCCCCTCATAAGTCCTAAGTCCTAGGTCCAAGGTGATTTCTCCAAAGGCTAAGTTGGAGGATTCATTTAAAAATAAATTAAAAAATTAAAAAATTAAAAAAATCAGGGTTGCAGGAATCGCCCCCCCCCCGGATCCTAACTCGGAACCGCGACCCGTGCGGAATCGTTTCGGAATCTCGAGGCGAAGCGCGATTCCAAATTGCAGGTGGCGCGATTCCGTTTTTTAAACACGCTTCCTGGTTTTTAGGTGGCGGTGGCCCGGATCCGCGCTTCGGAGGGCGATTCTGGCATCCGGTTGCGCCACGCAACCCGCCCGGAAGCGCACGCAACCCGCACGCAACCTGGACGCAACCCGGACGCAACCCACCAATATGACATCATTCTCATATAGGATTCCTAATACCATATAACTTGAGCATTGTAGCCTGAATATACGGTCTTACTGCTCTGAATACAATGTCAACTCAATGAATATACATTGAAAAAGGGTAGAGGGGTCTTACTGCTCTGAATACAATGCCAACTCAATGAATATACATTGAAAAAGGGTAGAGGTACCATACGTACAAAGCAGAGAGCCATATATATATCTACTGAACTGATGGATGCATTTCTATATATTCATATACTGTACCATCATACATAGGGATGCCATACATATTTGTGAGATTGATACACACACACACACATAAATATATACAACTGTTGAAGTTGAGGTCATGCATATACTGCTGTAATTAGAACATAGCAATACCATACTCAAGCTATTTGAGCAGTGATATCCATACATAATGCTAAGTGCATATAAGAATGAAGAAGTCTCTGCTTATAGGTTTATACCCATCATTGCCAATATTGGGAAGCCATACCAATATTGATCTATATGAGAAACGATAACATATATATGACTGAAGCAAGTGACATGTCCATATTGAATTGATGTCATGAACAAATGTCATAATGCAAAGAATCATACTGAAGCATATGCCAATGATCATATGACACTATTGGTAAATCATACCAGGAGCAAGAGCATAGCCATATAACGAACGTCCAATTATTCCAGAGGTGCAGTATCAAATTATCAATACACTGTGAGAGTAGATCTGAGAGACTTCCTTTTAAAGTCTGCAATTCTTGCTAATGTAGTTTGTTGCCCTTACCTTGCTTCAAATCACTGTGATCTTATGTCCAACTATGCTTCCACCTATGCTGATCTACTAGGTATTCAATGTACTGCTGGTGGGGCTTAAGGTTCCTCAAGCCTCCTACAATTCACGGTTTTGCTACAGCAAGGTCTAGGTCTTCATATACATGAAAATATACTTGGTTATAACTACACTGATCCTCAGGATGACTGTGGCCTGGGTAGAGGACCTTAACTAGGCCTTCACCCCCTCAAAACAGACCCCCCAAGCTGCTGTAGAAACAACCCTTCTTTGTGGCCTAGAGAAGAATGAGAATCTCCTTCGATGACAAGGAACCACCCCCCTTTACCTGTGCTGTTGCTTGAGATGACTGCAGCTAGGGCAGTAGGTCCCTTCTAGGCCTCTTGGCGCTCTCAAATCCTCCTCCTCATACAGCTGTAGCAGCACCTTCCTGCAGCCTTGTAAACAGAGACAAACCCTCCACAAAATAGCACAGAAAAAGCATCAATACTTCTTGACTTGTGGCCTGATCTAGCAAGTGAGATGCTGCCCTAAATAGTCTTGAATTAGCTCTCCAAGCCTCCTTGCTGGCTGCTTCCATTAAATGCTGAAGGAGGACTTTGCAATCATGGTTTGCATTTTCAAATTTGATTTGTGGCCTTCATGAGCAATTGAGCCCAGCTCTGACATATTCCCAAACTTGAATTCTAACAGTCCCTTGCTTGATAGAAACTTGATAACTTTCCTTGTGATTGCATTCCTTCTCTTGCTTGAGCTTGTCCTATGAAATTTTATAGGCATCAAGCAATATCAAATTGATACTGATGTATGTTTGTAATAGCTAGAATATAGATGATTGTTGTACATACTAGTAACTACAATGGAATCATGGATGCCATATCTATCTTGATTTATGCAAAAATATGCATGTTTTCATGTCTTCTACAATTAATTTGGTATTTGGGATGTTTGTTTTGAGTATAAATGCAAAAAAATATATATATATAGCAGACGCTTCCGCGGACGCTTCGCTTCCTAGATTTTTGGAAAATGACGCTTCCGCGCTCCGCGCTTCCGCTTCGCTCCCGCTTCGTGCAACATTGAAAAAAATAACTAAAAAAAAAAATTTATAAAATAAATTAAAAAAATAAATAAAAATTTAGATAAAAATAAAAAATAATAAAACAAAAATAATAAATAAAAATAATAAAATAATAAAATAAAGTAAAAACTTAAAAAATAATAAAATAATAATATTTTGAGTAAATAAATGCAGAATTTCAATTTTTTAATGTATTAAAAATTCGACGGATGAGATTAAGAGATATCTTGATCCTCATCGATGGTCGAGATCTTTTTGACGTGGATCACTCGAACTAGCTGTTGGGAATTTTCCCTTTAAATAGGGTGCTAGGGGTCATTTGAAATCAGATTGGATCTGAGAGTCTGGTGCTAAAGAAAGCTCTCTTGTAGTCATTTTTTGTGCAATAAAGAAGACTTTGGGGTTAAAAATCTTGCCGGTGTTACTCTTCTGAAAATGCTGTAAGATTGTTTTAGTTTTTCTGCATAATTTTATTTATATCTATTGATGATAGCTTAATGAAGATTGATCTAGGCACAGGTATCTTGTCTGATCTTTGGGGTTTGAATAATAGTTTAGATTCTGAAATATAGTGGCAGGTATCTCCATTTGATCAGGGTTTCACTATTGTTTTCTCCTTCAATGTTAATGGTTGATTTTACGCTGTGCAGGAAATCCTTTTTTCAGATTACCGGGCGTTAGGGGAAGTTCTCGGTTGAACCAGCCAACTCCCAGGTTGTGTTTTCTGAAAGAGCCCAGCCAGTTCTTGATCCTGGGCTTGTCATTCGAAATATTTTTTATGAATGCATGCAGGGTTTTCTGAAGCGTTTTGCAATAAAATTAAATTTTGATAATATTACTGTGATTATTGATAAATCTGGCTTCTTAAGAGCTTTCAGTTTGTAAATACTGTAAATTTTTTGCTGGGTTTAGGGTTTTCAGTTTTTGTTTTATGCACATATCATTTTTGGATGTTCCATTTTTTGCCATTACAGGTTGCAGGTACAAGTTTTAAGAAAATTTTCAGGGTTCCCATTATGCAATCTGAAGCAGGAAGGGTTTAAACGGTTTCAGTTTCTATGCTGCTCGGGGCTTCAATTTTATTGCAAGAATTTTCGATTTTTTTTTTTTTTAGCAGGCTGGGTAAAGTTTCTCACGTTGCTGCTCATTTTTCTGCAGCTCAGAGCCTGCATTCTTCATGCAATCATAAGGCACCCAGTTTCTCTCTCTGCTCTATACGCAGCCTTTCACATAGCCGCAACGCCTACCCCTAGCTGCCAAAACGTTGATTCATTCCTCATCGTGGCAGCTCCTCCCTCTGCGGTTTTCATCGCAGCCTTCTCTCACTCGTGTGCTGCCTACCCTTATTTCCCAAAAATGGCAGTCCAAAATTGCATCAATCTCCACGCAGCTGCCATTCGATTTTCTTTTTCCCCTACGCTTCTCATCTATCAGCTCATTCTCACATTTTTTTTTCCTCACGCAGCTATAACCTGCAAAAGCCTGCCCAATCCATATGTGTATCCTCCATCCATCGCTCAGCTGATGCTTTCCTTATCACCTGTACACAGTAATAAAACGAATTTTATTTACCACGCTGCCCGCGACATTTTCACGCTCCATAACCCTCACGCGTCCATCATTTACTGTTGTCCAAGCCTGCGTTTCTTCTCCATTTCCATTGCAGTCTTCCCTGCTACTTGCGTCCATTGCTGCCATACGCCGTCGCTGCGTGCAAAACGTGCCCACTGCATTCAATCTGCAAGCATTCGAAATCATCTCTGCCCAAACGCTGCTCCAGCGCCCTAACTCCTTCACGCTGGTGCCGTTCCTCCCTGCTGCGGTCAAACTCTTCGACCTGCAAAAACAATATGATATACACCGTTTTGAAATTCTCTTTTTATTTTATGCGTTAGTTTACTTAGGTTTGGGTTCTCAAGTTTTGATATTCGATTTTTACTTTGTCACATAGTTTTAGATTCAGATTTTTTTTTTATTATTCTTTTTTATTTGTTTTAAACTTAGAATTAACTTTAGTTTAGTTTAAATGATTCTAAAGTTTTAAAAAATTAAAAATATATATATAATTTCGATTTTATGTTTTTTTTTTTTTTTTTTTTTTTTTTTCAATTGTTTAGTTTTAACTTCATATTAGATTTAGAATTAGATTTTCGTTTATCTTTTAATTTAGTTTAATTTTGTTTTAAATTTAGTTAGTTTTGTTTTTTAAAAAAAAATGAGTTTCTTTTTTTCTTTTTTTTTTGTTGTTTAGCGGTTAGTTTTGTAAATATTTTTACCAAAAATCATAAAAAGTTGAGGCTTTTTTTTTAGTTTTATTTATATTTTAGATTTAGTTTGGTTAAATATCCATTTAAAATATAAAAATCATAAAAAATTCATAAAAAATTAAAAAAGGCCCTTTGTCTAGACTTTAGTTAGGGTTTTAGTTTTATTTAGATTTAAGATTTGTTTTTTTTTTTTAGATTTAAAGTTTCATTCTCTAGTTTTAGATTCAGATTAGGATTTAAGTTATTTTTGTTTAGATTTTCATAACAAATAAAGAAAATCAAAAAATTATAAAACTTTAAAAAAATCATAAAGAGTTTTCTTTTCTTATGGTTTAGATTTTTGACTTAATTTAGTTTAGAATTCTCTTTAGATTTAAGTTTTGTTGATTTAGATTTCTGTTTTATTTGGAAAATATAAAAAAAAAAAATTGAGAAAGTTTTTGCCAGTTTGAGTTTTGGCTCAGGAGTTTGTTATGTTTTATCTTTTCTGCTGAGGCTAAAATTTTGATGTGGGAATTAATGTTTATCATTTTGAACATGCTTAAATGTTCGTTCAAAGATTAACTACATGAATGTAATCTCTGGCTAGCATCTTATGTGGTTATTTAAAGCACTTTATCTTTCGAAATTTTAATTGCTGGAGTATCATTACGCCATTAAGCATTTGTTGATTATTTTGCATGTGGTAAACATTAATCTTTGTTGTTTGATGGTAAAATGATTGTTAATGAGCTCATATTTCTGCAAGCATTTGACATCTAATCATTTAACCATTAACTCCATAAGGCACTGGTCTATTAACTTAATAAAATCATTTTAGTGCTGGTTGTCCTTCGTGTTTCCCAACCCAACTGGTCGACAGTTGGTCTTCATCACCTCATAGGGTCTACCCCCCTTAGCAGCGGGAGACAGGCTTAAACGGAGAGATCGGGGATCAGAGTGACAACCCCCGGTTTGAGCGTTGTCGTGTCAATCTGTGCGACAACAGAGCACATTTGATGCTATTAGAAATCAACAATTGTATCCTTTTGAGCAAGATAGTTTCCATGCTTTGACTTGTAAACTTGTTCATCTTAAAAACATTTATAATATCTTGTTCTAACAGTTTATTGTTTCACTTTTCAGGATTGCTTTGGCTTTCCATTTGAAAGCATTTCACTTCATTTTAAGAAAATACAATTTCATTTCTTAAGAGAAATTTATTTGAAGGCACTAGTTGAATGCTCATATATTGATGGTTATTGTTCATATCCGTTTTTGCCTATAAATCGTTAAAAAGGTAATATATTTGACTTTTAACAACTCTCCTAGAAACTGTTGATTTGGGGTAGCATCGGATGTGCTCTAGCCATGAAAATTGGTGGAGAGGCTAAAGCACATGAGATCTCCAAGATCCATAGATGGTTTGGGCAAATTCTAACTGGTTTGGGAGATATTAAAATAATTAATATTTTTAATGGAGTTCCTAAGTCTAAACTTAGGAAAAATAAAATATTAATGGGTATTAATATAAAACTGGGTTAGAAGGGTCCAAAAGTCATGGATCAAGCCAAATCTAATTTTCGCCGTTGATTAGAGATTTAATCTCGACCGTTGATGGATTAACGAGAAAAGTATAAGAAGAGGCTTGAGGTTCAGTTGGAGGACACACTGAGGGAGACTAGTCAGTTCAATTTCTGCAGCGGGGTTAGCTAAGAAATTCGAACTAGTGGTTTGGAGAGCAGTAGGAGGTAGCAACTACAGAACAAAGAGTCGGGAGCAATGCCAGAAGACCAACGTAGAGGTTGGAGAGGCAGACGCAGAGGCAGTAGTAGATTATGCAATCACTGGAGGGCCTGCGTGGGTGACGCAGAGAGGCCTAGTGCTGATGCAAAGAGGTAGGCGCTGACGCAGAGTGTCTGGGAGCTACGCAGAGGTCAGCGAGGCTGACGCTAAGACTGGGAGAAGTGTTGGAGAATTTTTTCTCTCTGTTGGGTAAGCCAGTTTGGCACCCTATTGTACTGAAGAATTGCTGTTATAAAATCCTCACTTACTGCACTGGTTTTCCCACATTGGGTTTTTCCGGGGACTATTGTCCAAAATATTTGTGTCGATTTGTTGATTCTTGTGCATGTGTTTGTTTCTGTATTATGGTGTGGTATCTGCAACAAAATTTATTTTAATGTCTATTGAAGGAATTTCATAAATAACTTATTGGAAAATAAGTAGGTAAAGTAAATCAGTTGTTGCAGTGATAGAATTTTCACATGGTATCGGAGCAAGTAATCAGAGACAAGAAGGGAAAATCAATTATGGGTTGAGACCATGATGCAGAGACATCTACGTCAAGAGACTTGCACAAATTTTCAGAAAATTGCACAAGAGAAAGTGATTTCGATTTCTCTATGTTGGCTTCCAGGCTGGAAGAAGAAGTGGCTTGTATGACTAGTTCTGCATCATCAGAGATATGGTATATAGACAGTGGAGCCTCTTGGCATATGACGGGAATCCGGGAATGTTTCTCAGATTATCGGGAGGAGAAGATGAACTTTCAGATCACCATGGGGAACAAGGCAAAGTGTACTCCAGTAGGGAGGGGTACCATAGTTTTTCAAACAGAATCGGGAGAGCGGTTTCGTGCTACCAATGTGTTGCATGTACTAGGATTGGGGATGAACTTACTTTCCGTGTCGCAACTTCAAGGCAAAGGCTATGACGTCTTCTTCATCAAGGAGAAAGTATACGTCAAACACCCGAGTTGGAAAAAGAAAGTGCAGATCGGGATCAAAAGTAACAGGTTGTATAGACTACAACTAGAATCACCAATGGCACTAATAGGCAGTCATGGAGACAAAGATTTGAACGAACTATGGCACAAAAGAATGGGACATTTGCACCATGAGAGAATTCTCAGGAGCACTGTAACAGGACTTCCGGATCTTAGTACGGAACGAGATGATGTATGCAGAGGATTGGCTCTGGGAAAGTATGCCAAAGCAACATTTCCTAGAAGTAAAAACAGGGCCAAGTGTGTACTAGGATTGATACACTCAGATATTTGCGAACCTATGTCCACTAAAGCTCTTAGTGGTGCCGAGTATTTCCTTACCTTCATTGATGACCACTCAAGGAAAACTTGGATTTATTTTCTGAAAGCCAAGGACGAGGTTGTCTGTCGATTCAAAGAGTTCAAAGCTCTGGTGGAGAATCTGATTGGGAAGAAAATAAGAGTCTTGCGCTCAGATAATGGTGGAAAGTATGTCGATAAGGACTTCACTGATTTTTGCGCTAAGGAGGAAATCAGAAGAGAGTGGACAGCTCCTTACAATCCAGAGCAGAATGAAGTAGCAGAAAGGAAGAACAGGGCTATTGTAGAAGCAGCTAGGGCCATGATGTATGATCAGGATATGCCAAAATTCCTGTGGGCGGAAGCATGCAACACAATAGTCTATGTTCAGAACAGGACTCCTCATTGGGCATTGGGCAAGATTACTCCAGAGAAAGTTTTCATAGGGAAAGCGCTTGAAGTCAGTCATTTTCGGATATTTGGGAATGCAGTTGAATCCCAAAAATGATATCTAATATAATGCATTGCGTAAACCCCTAATACTTAAATTCAAAAAGAGTGAAGGGATCTCTACTTGAATGGTTCATGAGGCATAATACTTGTTAAGGTTTTGCAAATGGGGTAGCAAGCTAAGTGGGCTTGATTGTGGGGAAAACTCCACAGTTAAGTGTGTTTGAGCCAGAGGCGATCTGGGATGGGTGGCCTCCTGAGAAGTCTTGGTTACTGGGAGCAATCCCCGGAAGTGATGATTGGTGCTATGTGATTCATTTCACTAGTTTCAATCCCACTTCTTCACCCCTGTGAGCATCACCCGATACAATGAGTGCTAAGTGAACTATTCTAAAATCATGAGAAATTAGTCAGTTATGACTACCTCTCATGGAAATGGTCATACGTGAATGAATTAACGCAGTTGAATCCCAAAAATGATATCTAGTTTAGCATATTGTCGGGTACCCGAGGAAAAGAGGAAAGAGCTGGATCAAACTACAGAAAAAGGATATCTAGTGGGATATAGCGAGAGCGCTAAGGCATATAGAATCTATCTTCTAGGGAGCAGGAAGGTAGTGGTTCGACGAAATGTGAAGTTCATGGAGGACAGGGCTTTCAGAAAATCTCGTGAAATGCCTTCCAAGGAGCAGTCAAAAGAGGAGCCTTTGGTTAAACCTCTTCAAGCAACGGAAATAAAGAATTCTTCCTCGGGTCAGGAAGATTCACAGGACGAGGAAGAGCTAACAAAAGCACCTGTTGGCAAAGGAAGAACTAGCAGGGAATTTTGTCAGATTATGCAAGATGCAGAGGACTTCATTGGTGCGCCAAGAAACAATAAGAGGTAGCGAAAACAACCAGATAGATATTAGGCATTAGTAGCTCAGGATGGGGAGCCTTCCAGTTTCCAGGAGGCAGTTCAACATCGGGTTTGGCTAGATGCGATGGTAGATGAGTACAACTCCATAATGGTGAACGATGTCTGGGAGGTAGTGCCAAGGCCTCAAGATAGATCAATGGTAGTTTCGAGATGGATCTACAAGATCAAATACGTTGCAGACGACAGTATAGAGAAATATAAAGCCAGGTTTGTGGCTAAGGGGTATGCTCAGAAGGAAGGAATTGACTATGAAGAGACCTTCGCCCTGGTAGCCAGGTATACATCTATTAGAACCGTGATATCTCTTGCAGCACAGATGGGGTGGGAGATTCATCAGATGGATGTCAAAACGACATTTCTGAACGGGGTGATAGAAGAAGAGGTATACATTGAACAACCAGAGGGCTTTGAGACACATGAGAAGAAGTCTCATGTATGCAGGTTGAAGAAAGCCTTGTATGGGCTGAAACAGGCACCTAGATCATGGTATTGTCGAATCGATGGCTACTTGTAGAAGATGGGATTTGTCAAGAGTGACGCATATCCAAATCTCTACTATCTGGTTGTAGAGAATGAGCCGCTAATCTTAGTATTGTATGTGGATGATCTCTTTCTGACAGGATCATCCAGGCTCATCAGGGACTGCAAGAAGAATCTAGCCATAGATTTCGATATGAAGGATTTGGGACGAATGCATTATTTCTTAGGGTTGGAAGTTTGGCAACATAAGGGAGAGATTTTCCTTGGGCAAGGGAGATATGCTACAGAAATTCTGAAGAGATTTAGGATGGAGGACTATAGACCCATGGCTACTCCAACGATCACGAACTGGAAGAAGATTGATGCATAAAAAGACAAGGATGTTGATCCCACCTTATACAGGCAACTCATAGGGTCCCTGATGTATCTGGTCAATACCAGGCCAGACATTTGCCATGCTGTCAACACCCTCAGTCAGTTCATGGTGGAACCGAAGAGGGAGCACTGGGCAGCAACCAAACATGTTCTCAGGTATTTAGAGGGAACAGTCGATTATGGACTCTTGTACACCAGGAGTAAGGATATCAGATTGAGTGGATTTACTGATGCAGATTAGGCAAGAAGTTCAGTGGATAGGAAAAGTACCTCTGGGTACTTTTTCAACATTGGATCCGGAATGACCTCTTGGTGCAGTAGGAAATAGATGTCTGTGGCTTTGAGCTCATCTGAGGAAGAAATATGGTGGCGAGCACAGCTTCGTGTGAGGCCATATAGCTCAGAAAACTGCTTGTGAACCTATTCCGAAGAAAAATGGAGGCGACCAGGATCATGTGCGATAATAAGAGTTGCATCAAGTTCTCTGAGAATCCAGTGTTTCATGATCGGTCAAAGCATATTTCTATCCAGTGTCACTTTGTCAGAGACTGTGTCCAATGAGGAGCTGTACAGTTGAGCTACACTCCTACAAGAGAACAGGTGGCAGACATCCTCACCAAGGCCCTTGGAAGAACAAAGTTTGATTATTTCAGGGAAAAGATGAGGATGATAAAGAATCCATTTCAGTAGCAGAAATGGGGGTGATGTTGCAGTGCAATAGCAATCAACAGTAGCACGATGCAACGTGGCAGAGGGAGTTGTAATGCAGTTGCAGTGTTGGAAGAAAGGACCAGCAACAACACAGATGCAAAGGGAGCTGCTGTACAGATGCAACAGTGGCAGTGGCAGGACCATGGGCAGCAGTACAAGATGCAGTAGTGCAGAGGATGTTGGGCAGGGGGGCTTAGCATCAACATAGGGACCGATGCTGGATGATCAAGGTGATACTCAGTGAGGAGTATTACTAGAGCACAGTCCTCGCTAAGAGGGAGTGTTGATTTGGGGTAGCATCGGATGTGCTCTAGCCATGAAAATTGGTGGAGAGGCTAAAGCACATGAGATCTCCAAGACCTAGAAATGGTTTGAGCAGATTCTAACCGGTTTCGGAGATATCAAAATAATTAATATTTTTAATGGAGTTCCGAAGTCTAAACTTAGGGAAAATAAATATTAATGGGTATTATATAAAACTGGGTTAGAAGGGTCCAAAAGTCATGGATCAAGCCAAATCTAATCTTAGCCGTTGATTAGAGATTTAATCTTGGCTGTTGATGGACCAACGAGAAAAGCATAAGAAGAGGCTTAAGGTTCAGTTGGAGGACACACTGAGGGAGACCGGTCAGTTCGATTTTTGGAGCGGGGTTAGCTGAGAAATTCGAACTAGTGGTCTGGAGAACAATAGGAGGTAGCAAGTACGGAACAAAGAGTCGGGAGCAACTCCAGAAGACCAGCGCAGAGGTTGGAGAGGGAGACACAGAGGTAGTAGCAGACTGCGCAATCACTGGAGGGCTTGCTTGGGTGACCCAGAGAGGCCTGGTGCTGACGGCGGACGCAGAGAGGCAGGGTTTGGCACAGAGTGTCTGGGAGCTACACAGAGGTCAGCCAGGCTAATGCTGAGACTGGGAGAAGTGCTGGAGAATTTTTTCTCTCTGTTGGGTAAGCCAGTTTTGCACCCTGTTGTACTGAAGAATCGTTGAATAATAAAATACTCCCTTGCTGCATCGGTTTTCCCACATTGGTTTTTTTCCGGGGACTGTTGTCCAAAATATCTGTGTCGATGTGTTGATTCTTGTGCATGTGTTTGTTTTTGTATTATGGTGTGATATCTGCAACATAATTTATTTTAATTTTTATTGAAGGAATTTCATAAATAACTTATTGGAAAATAAGTAGGTAAAGTAAATCAGTGGTTGCAGTGATAGAATTTCCACAGAAACTCCTGTCTTTAACTTAGTTTTTCTTTAGGGACCACCCCCCTTAGCTAACCTAGGAGATAGCTTAAACAGAGAGAGTCAGGATTAGTGTGACAGTCCCTTCTCTTAGTTTCGTGCCACCAACCACACCTTGTGGGGTTGAAATCTCTTCTCACTAACTTGTAGGTAGGTGTAGACGGCAGGAGTAACCGGCCCTAGGAGGCCTGATGTGATTATTGTATCTCATTCTCATTGTACTTTGTATCTCAGATAAACAATTGATGAATATCTAATAGAAGAAGAATAAATGAATTCCGGGTTTTCGCCCTTGTGGGGTTTTGCCCTGGTCTCCAACCAAATCTTGGTGTCTCTATTTTGCATGCTTTTCTTCAATTGACCTTTGTTGTTCTCTCTACATAATTGCTAATGTTGTTAATGGTGTTATGGGGTGAATGTAAATATTGAAATTAACACCATCAATCATTGTCTGACATTTGGTGCAGGACCAGGGCCAGGGCCTGGCAAACAACCCATCATCTTTTCTCCTAAAAGGGGGAGAAGGCTAGCTGCTAGTCTTGTTTGTTTTGCCATTGTACATATAACTTGTAATGATGAGATACATTTATATATGTGATGCTATTTTGTATTGGTTCTTCATATCGGAGTCCTTGATTGAACAATTATCAGGGATCAACATGATTATCACCTTTGATGTATCATTTTTATTTGACATCCACAACATCACATATATCGACGCTTTCTTCATATTTATGTGCCAATGTGTTTATTTGATGCAGTTGTTGATTTATATGTTTAAAAATCTGAATATATATATATATTTTGCATTTTTTAATGTTTGCCATGGTTTTCCGATTTTATCGCTGATTTTTCTGAAACGATGTTTTCAGGAATCTCGCCGATTTTTTGCTGATGCCGACTTTTTCAACACTAATGTGAACAATTTACTCATTAGAGGGCATGTAACATACCTAATTATTAGTATTAGTATTCACATTAACTAAAATAATGTAAAGTTGCGTCTTATAAGGTACTCACTTCACTTATGTCCTCTCTCTCTCTCTCTCTCTCTCTATATATATATATATATATATATATATATATATGAAACAATCTTCTCGACTACATACCACCATACCCTTGTAACTTATACATTTAATATATCTATTCCTCTCCATTGGACTATACCTATAAATGCCTATGGTACACTGTTACTATTGTAAGGTATGCCACACTTAAGTTAGGGTTTCTTTTTCTTTCTGACTGGGAGTTTCTCTCCTCATTTGTAACTTTTATCACTTAAGCGAATATAATCGATGGAGTTTCATTGGAGAGCTCTTTTTCCAGGCAATTCAGATTTACAGGTGCAGTTCACTTGGGTGTGAAGGTGCTTCCAATCTTTGTGCTTTTTTATTTTTTTTCTATTTATTTCTGTTAACCTGACTTCATTTCTATCATATTGCTTGCTTTTATTTCAGTTACCTCTAAAGTTTACAGTGTAATGCCATTTTGTACGTAGGCACGCTGCAAACACTGTTCTTGCTTATTTTATAATTTATCTATATTGTAGAGAAGCTCATTTTAGATTAGATATCTAGTTTAGGCGACATTAAGTATGGTTATAGGGAGCGGTGTTGGTTCGCAGATGAGTTCTGACATCCTCTTGGGAAAGTTCTAAATATTAAAATACCATGTGCCTTCCTTCCATCAAACTTTGCCTATAGTCCAGTAAATATATTATCTATTATTGTTTATTAAGTAAAGCATTTATCTAATATTGTTAGTTTATTTTTGTTGTCAAGTTATCTCTCTTTCAATAGTTTTGATATATTTGAAGTTTGCAAAACTATTTCACTTTATTTGTTAATGCGAGTGTATTTATCTGTGTGGCTTTCACTTTTGGTTGTCTGCCTGAGTTGAATGGAAAATTCATCTTAAACGTTTATAAGTGATGCATCGTCCCTCCATGCACCCTAATTTCGGGAATGGCATCCCTGTATTCACACCCACAGACACTGCCTACCCAGTTTCCAATATATTAGTTGATCATTTCTTATCACCAGACTCCTACTTCTAAGTGCATATCATGCTAACCTAAATGTTTTCGCTCAAGTTGAGATATGTTGTGTTTATAGAAGTGGGAGACCGTTTTGTGACATTATGTAAAATATTTTTAATGTTCATAAAGAATAAGTGCAAAATAGACTCCAATATTTAGTTAGGTTCTTCTTTAGAACTATGCATTGCATAAAATTTTGTCATTCTCAATTTAATCACAGGTGATAGTATTTCTATTGATCTGCAGTGGCTTATATGTTGTCCATGCATGATGCATGTTCTCTGTGCTTTCCTTTTCATTTTCATTTCCTGAATCTAATTATGCATTTTGTATCTCCTTTGCATCTATTTTTAGAGACAATATATTGTCTGTCCTGACTTATCTGCATGTTTTGTGCTTTTCCTTTTCCTTTTGGAGATTTCTGCCTTACAAGAAGGTCCCAGCGAAAACTTACCCAAGGCACACTACTTCAGTTTGGAGTTGGACTAAGTACCAAAACGAAGGACAAGGGGAAGAGCATAACACACTTCAGAAATGATATCATACAACAAGATATGAAACAGAAACTTCCAGCTGATACTGTGGCCACTGTACTACCGTCTCCTTCTTCAAAGAATCGTATGACAGATACTTTTAATGGGAATAGTAGAAACACTGGTTCAGAATTTCAAATTCAACAGACGAGTGGCACTTTGAAAACATTGCCAAGGGCTATTTTAGAAATGGCTAGTGCAGAAAATTGTGATGTAGAGGAATCTATCAGCAAAACCCCTACTGAAATGTCACCTTGCCCCAGTAAAGGGGACATACAGTACGAGTGTAGTCTTTCAAACAATGAAATAGAAGTAAACAACCTTGCAGATTCAAGGGAAGGTAAAATTTCTTTAGAGAATGACAAAACCTTGTATGCACATAGAAGCACTCATGAATCTTGGGCTGAGTACTGCAACAAGGGCAGGCCTGTTGATCACCATGGATTAGATGGCACAATAACTATTCTAAATGAAAAAGAGAAAGCTTGGGCCACAAGCAATAATTTAACCAGCATCAGTTATTCCTCATCAAAGAAGACAGACATGGTGTCTTCTTCCTTGGTGGTTGTTCAAAAAGATGCATCTGAGAACAAAAATATGGATGGCATCAAGAATAATTTATTATTGGGAATATTAGACACCCATATTGTTGGGCGCAAGTTCAATTCTGAAGTCAAGGTGGAGCAAGGAGCAACTATTTCAGTTGTGAGAGATTCAGAGAATCCAAAGGATAAAAATGCAATCAAGGTTCTCTGCTTCTGTTTTTCTCCTAGGAATAGTATTGACAATGGATAAGCGAATTCTTCTATAATTTGAGAATTTTTTTCACTGTTGTTGTGCTGTGTTCTGATCAGGTAACTTATGTGGGTTCTGAAAACGAACCAGTACTTGGTCATCTTCCTCGAGAATTGGTTCGCTATCTTTCTCCTCTTCTTGATAGTGGTCTCTTGCAGATCGAGGTACGCCAGATTAGGAAGAAATGCTACATTTTCAGGAAGCAATTCCATTTTTAATGAGCTTTCTTGTAATTCATAATCAAATTGTATTACCTTTACCTTTTTCTGAAAAGGGAGGATTGGCCTGTATATGAAGTGAAATCATTGTTGTGCATCATACATGGACTTCTGTTTAGAAGACAATGTGATACTGATATATCATACTCAACCTTTCTCTTAAATGCTATGGGACTATCTAGCATCTCAGTGTAGTAACTTGATGCTCTCCATTTTTGTACCCATTAGCTCCTTATGCACTATGTATTGGAGATACTCCAGGCAGTATGCCAATAGCCTTTTTCCTTAGTATCAATCTTCATTGTGTTGGTTTACTGCACTTTGTGTAATGGTTGATGATGTTTTGCAGGGTATCATTACATCTGTCCCCGAGAATGATTTTGCTTCAGTTCCTATAAAGCTATTTTGTCAAAAAACACAGTTCAATGATCAAGAAAACTCTGGCAAAGAAAAATTTATTGAGACTATCTGGCTGAAGGCTGTACATGCGGTTAAACTGTTGAATAGTTTTCCATTGGATACACCCAGATATCAGAGAAACTTCAAAATCATAATTCAAACAGTGTTGGAACATCATTCTCACTTGTTTACCAGTGAAGAGAAGACCTTTTTAGGTATAAGTTCATATTCTCATGTCCTATGTATTATTGGTCTGTAATCATGTTTAATTGCTCTAAAGGTTGATAAGTTTATTTTTATTTCTCTCAGAATCTTTCCAGTCCTTGTCAGCTGATAGCCAAAGGCTTTTTATTCGGCTCTATCAAAGGAAAGGTACTCCCTCACGCCAGTCTTCACTTATTAGGTAAAGTATTTTGTGTTTTCTGTTGTTTTTTTCTGTCATATTTACTTTAAATATGCGATCTGTGGCCAAGAGAGAAACAGATTGATCATGCATTGGTCTCAGATAAACAATAAGATAAATAAACATCTAGAAAACTTATGCTGCCTGCAAGATGTGGTCATGTCAATGTATCACTTGGTCGTGGGTTGTTGTATAAGGCAGTGTTGCTAAGAGTTTTTCCCTGAAACGATTAAATCGGCCGACTAAATTAGCAATTTTTTCATTTTTGAAAAAATCATGATTTTTTTGAAAAATCGTGATTTTCCCCCAAAAAATCTTAATTTTGTAATTTTTTTTAAATTTTACCGATTTTTTGCCAATTTTTACTGATTTATCCCAATTTTTATGATTTTTTCTTTTTCCGGACCCTCGCCAATTTAATCCCGATCGTGATTATCACAACATTGGTATAAGGGGCACTGAAATTGCCTGATTTCTAGCGAGGTTGGTTTCCCTGGCAAGTCAAAGTTCCACATTTTCTGCCTTTTTTTTTGGAAATCTGATGATCTTGATCATCTTACAACGGGCCAAAACATCTATGGGCAAAGTTCCCAACAATGGGGTGGAACTCTGATTTCTGACAATGCTCCTACTGAATTTAGGGGATATTTTTGCCAGATGGGGGGGCAATTTGAGTGCTCCTTATCCCACATCATCGATATATATTCATTTCAGATAACCTGTATGATAGATAAACAAAATCTACAAGATAAGATAAGATAATCTTATTAATCTCCAACAAATGATAAAAAGGAAGGTCCTTGGGACTGGAAGGTAATACCAATCTTCAGTGGTGTCCTAAGATACCCCAAAAGCATAAAGAAAAATATAATGTAATCGAGGAAAACATGAGCTAAGTATTACATCCAAGAGGAGGATAGAGGAGAGTGTGCAAGAAAGTGCTTAGAAGTCTATAAGACAGTATGAAGAGGAAGAAGTTGAGGGGGAGGAAGTATCTGCTGTGGAGTCAAGCATGGAGAAAGATCCAATAAACTGTTGAATGATGTTGCTCGAGGAGTGTCCAGGACCGAGAAGATATGGCTGGTTGATCCTTATAATCCAGGGAACATGAACAGAACCTCTCCTAACATTTGAGGCTGTCTGCAAATACCATTGAAGGTGGAAAGCGTTTTTTGCTATGCTCTGGTCAAATGAAACTTCATTGAGTTAGTTTCTGCATTGTCCTTAGCATAAAGAGTCTTTCTGGATTATCCATATAAGGCAATGTCTTGTTCACCTGGCAACTTAACTGCTTTCAGAACAAATGATCTAACACTTATTGACAATTGTGTTTGCCAGAATATCTATTCCTTCATTATTTGTAGCAATTATTATTCTCATAGTCTATTTCAGACTGATTAATTTCAACGATGGTTATAAATATCCTGGACAAGATGCAAGTTCAGAGTCTAACATTCCGTGTATATTATAGATGATGAAAAGTGCTATTAATTTCCAGGAGACATAGATGGAATTCTGACTTTGCCTCTCTTAGTTGGACACCCTTCTCTCTTTTTTCTTTAAATTTTGTCTGCCTGTACTTTGGGACTTATATTGTTAGATTAAACCAAAAAAACTAAAATGGAGTCGACAGTTATTGTTATGGTTTTTTTCCTCTCTCGATGGTCATTCACGAACATTTGTTGGCTGATTGTATCATTTGTTTCAGGACCCTGGTTCCGGATGTCAAATCTTTCTTACACTGACATCACAGATTTGAAATTGGCATGTCAGGAGCTGCTAGGTAAAATCTGTAACTGACGTGTTTGGATGTGTTATTTTTTACTAGGAATGGATTAGACATTTTGTTATTGGAATCTCAACATGGCAAATGAAGATAAGATAATATAATTTTATTAATGTCCTCAGGTGATTACAATAATTTTCTGGAGGCAATTCTTGACTACTTATTTTACATTTGCAAGTTTATTTCACTTTTAGAATTCTCTGACTTCGTTTATGTATCTGAACAGTGGCTGGCTATATAAGTTGTTCAGAATCCGAAATGGAAGGCTCTGGAGCTGTCACGAAAGAGATGTTGGAAGTCCTTCTTGTGCCTGAACTTAGACAATTAGTCAGTGTGGCAGTTTTGAGGGTAACACATCATTCACAATTAGAGGGTTACTGGAGCTTTTTAGTTAGTTAATTTTTGATGTTATGTTTGACCCCTTGACCAAATATGTTCAATGTTTCAAAAAATTCAAAGTTGCAACAATTAGCTATGTTCATCCAATTTAGGCATAACTGCAATGTCCAAATGAGTGTTTTTTCTTCCAATGGAAAAAAATGTGATTTTACTAACAAAGATAAAATTACATATCAAATTACCTTTTTCAGGCCAAACATAAAGACACGACTATGCCCATTGTTAAATTTCTAATACCAGCCAGATTTATTTTCTCACGGCAATTTAATTTATCCCTAGTTTATTATTTATTTACCCAAATAATAACTAAATCATAAAAAGTAAAATCACTGGTATCTTTAACTTCTTGGAAAAATAGGCAGCGGAAATAAATCAGAGAGATCAATTACACATTGCAAAAATTAATTAACCGACAAACAATTTTACGTCATTTCATTATCTAGAGGTATCTCTAGGGCACAATAGAGTATGGATTGTGGTATAGACAGGTTGATGGGGTGAGGCTTGAGGGCTTCACTGATGCAGATTGGGTAGGAAGTTCCATAGACAGGAAGAGCACATCGGGTTGCATGTTTAGTGTTGGATTAGTAGCTATTTCCTGGTTCAATCGGAAGCAGAGATCAGTTGCATTGAGCTCAGCAGAGGCCAAGTACATGGCTGCCTGCCTAGCAACATGCAAAGCTATTTAGTTGAGAAAGCTGCTCGTGGGCTTGGTTGGACAGGAGCTAGAGCCCACTGTGATCCACTATGATAATCAAAGTTGCATCAAGCTCTCTGAGAATCCAGTGTTTCACAATTGCTCAAAGCACATCAAGATACATGATCATCACATCAGGGACATTGTTTAGAGAGGTACACTTAGACTCCAGTACATACCAACAGAGGAGCAAACAACAGGCATTTTGTCCAAGGCTTTGCCAAGGGGAAGATTTGTTTATTTCAGAGATAAGTTGGGTGTAGTGCAAAACACCTTCCTCTCTAAGAGGGAGTGTTGATTGGAGTAGAGAAGCAAAGGTTCTGCTTGCTTAGGTGTCGAGGCTTGCAGGGGGACCTGTTACCCACCATTATGCGGGTAATATCCCTAGGAGATTTTTTTTCCAAGATGGTCCTCAATCGGTAGCTAGTAGCCCCTTGTAGCCACCAGCTAGCTCATTATGCCATTTTCTCCACCACCTGAGCCAGCCATGTGGCCCTGCGCCCATCTGCCATGATTGTATGTTTGAAGGTGCGCCTCCTGAATCTAAAGGTATGCCTTGTCATTTTGAAATTGAGTATTGTAGTTTGCTTATCATGGACACTTCTGGGCATGGATTAATGGGGGGATTCGGCATAAAGAATGGGCTAGGTTTGTGCTTTTGTCCCCTAGACCTCTTTTAGGAATTAACTTTGGATTCTAGTCCCGTGGGATCTCTTTTACTGACCATTTGGTTCCAGGGATGGTATTTCACAGAAAACCTCGATTTTGGTTGCGTGGTCCCACTCTCTTATCCGCTTATATTACCCTCTATCCATTCATTGTTACCCCATTCATCATTTCTCCCGCTTGGGTCCATATTTCTCCATTGGGTCCACATAGGGTTAGCTTGCCTCTTCCCCTTGCCCACACTTTGGGTCAGGCCTGAAATGATGCCCCAGAGGTTGATGCAGCTAAAAAGAAAGATAAAAGCATATTTGGCCACATTCAATAGGAAAATGTACCATGAAATGCAAAATATGGTCGAGATAAACACATTTAGCACGTGGGAAAAATCCAACACATGAGATCTACCCCATCATCATGGCCATCATCCTGGTTCCTACAGGTTCTATGAGCCTTCTTCATCATATAGGAACCCATGATTGTTCCAACCCCTCGTGGGCGATGAACCGCCCCACATTAAAAGGGTGAATTCACTGCTATATCTTATACATCATGCTCTAACCCCTTGAGCCCCGAGTAGTCAATCAAATAAAAACATAAAAAGGCAAAAGACATAAAAAAGGGTGGAAAAATCAAGGAAAAATCAAGGCCGGGGCACCTCATGTACCACGATTGCTCCCTCTTGCACATTATAAACCCAATTGTGGGCTTCTCTTTTATTAGCTACTCTTGTACCCCAACATGTGGCCCAAGGCTGCCCCTTCTCATCCCCTACTTCATTCACCTATCTGTCACATGCCACCACCTTTTGAAGGATGTACCTTGACTATATTATCCCCTTTAGATGTAGAAACCACCTAATAGGATTATTGGTTAACCCCATTTGGAGTTTAGGAGACATTAGCACATCCCGAAGCCCATTATGGAAGGGCAGGCCATTATGAAGTCCCCACTCGTGGTCCATGATTAGGTAAGCTCATTTACTCGATTTCTCTAATGACTTGTTCTATTGGAAGGCTAGGGGACACATTGGATCTTATGCAGGATTGCATATGGTTTCCATTTTGGGTTTGGTCTCCCTATACAGGGTCCTAATCCTCCAGAGGGCTACATTGGCACATGTAGGGTGAGCATTGAGAGCCGTGGGCCTCCACACCAGTAGATTGCACTCCATGGATCCCTACAACCATTCAAGGATTGCTCGTGGTTCACTTATTGGACGAGGAGGATGCACCTGATCCATCATGCCCAGCTAACCCTAGATCTGCACCATACACTTGGTAGATGATCCAGGATTTGCACGATGATGTGGCATCACCTACACCATCATCCTAGCCCTTGCAGGCGATCTACATGCATCTTCGATTTGTTTGGTAACCCATGAGGACACTTGTGTGCCCCCACATGTCATTTGGAGCACCATAGGTTATTACAAGGGGCCAACCCTTTGTCCACTGCTTTTGAGGGTCTTATTCTTCATTGTGGCACCCATGGACCTCATTAGGCTTGTTAGAGGGCCTTACAACATGCATAGATTATTATTTGACCTCTTGAGAGGCTTACTTTTTCATTTATGAGCTAGTTTGGTGGGCTTGTCACCAAAAGTTGTATTATTAGAACATTATTTTATTTTTGGGGCTTATGTAGGCCAAGGAGGCTAATTCAAACTCCTAAGTTGTGTATAAATACAAGTGAGATGAGCTCATTTGCTCATCATTACTTTGGTTGGGATCTCTTTCTTCTTTAGAGAATTTCACACTTTTTCTAGAGAATGAATTGGAGCTTTTATGGATAAATTTTGATGTATGGATATTGGTCTATCTTCTCTTGGGGCTTTTCTCTTGTCAATTGTGAATGGTTGGATATATTCTATTACATGTAAGTACACACTTTTAATGTTATTCTTGTTTACCTTGTCATATACATTGGACCGATATTGTTGTTGTTCTATGGGCTAATTGCTGCATGCATTTACTGCTTAAAAATTGTGGAATTTTGTCTTTATTATAGCATCTCTCAATGTATGGGCCATGTAATATGAACGAAATCTCCTAGGGGTAATTCTATCAAAGAATTTGACCCTGATAAGCCATTTCCTTTGCACCTCGATGTATAAAAGCTGCAGGGTTGCTTCTCCTTGACCTATAAGGCTAGTGAACTGATCTTGAGGCTTGATTGGGAACGAAGAAATCCTACTCATATTCATCATAGACTCCATTCTCCCAAAGGTCAAGGCACTGACCTAGTAAGGGTGGTCTCTAAAAATCATATTCTTTCACCTCCTTTTGAGTCTAGTCAAGTTGGGGTACCTATGGCATTAATTTTGCGACAAGTTAGCCTTCCAAAAAGTTCGATCTCCTACGGTCTCTTGCACTGGCCTTTCCTCACGCTCTCCTCCAATTTTGAAGCCATTTTGACTATGGAGTTGGGAGAAAAGCCAAGCCCTAGCTCCGAGATCAAACCTTGCTCTGCCATCCCCAAGGCTAGTATCTCATAGGGTCAAAACAACATTTTCAAGTGAAATTTTTTTCTTTGATCCTTTCCCCACCTTTTCTAGGGTAAGAAATATCACTGGTTGCTACATTCTTTCCTCATACCCTAGACTGGGTCCACTTGGCCCCGTGTGGTCCCGCTCCTTTGAAAGGCCATTCTTCAAGAACCATTTGGGATACCAATTCTAACAAAGATTTTAGGGATTGGGGAACTCCTTCACAAGTCTTATCCCATAAAGTTAACCCTCAAATCCTCTCTCCCTTTCCTAGAATACATAGTACCTTGCTTAGAAAGCGAGCAAGCCCCATCCTTCAAACTCTTCTTGGAAATGGTTTATTTGGGTCACTCATATCCATTGACTTATACTTCATTAGTGACTTCATACAATACCGGGTTTCCTCCCATTGGTGAAAGTCCGTAAATAGAAGGGAGCCTTAGTTGAGGTGACAATGGGCTAAGTATCCATTTGTTGCCCCTGGCCTAGCATTTTCCCTTTAGGGATCCCCCTTAGGTCCCCTGCTAGTTTGAGCGGTAATAGGACTCACAAGACAATTGCTCACAAATTATTAATTTAATTTACTATTTCCTAATGTTGGACTTTGGAAAAATTAAAAAGCCTAAATTCAACATGTGATTAGATTTTAGACCTTCATCATGAGTTAATCTTAGCCATTGGAAATCATGGTGGGGCCAGGTCGACTTACTAGGGGGAATAGGGTGCAAAATGTTGAAATTTGGCAGCTCAGGGAGAAATTCCCTCCTTTGGGAAGCCCTTCTCATCCTATGAAGACCTTACTAGCCCTTGGAAGAATTTAATTTGCACAAGGAAAAATATTATTTTTAATATGAAACCCACATCTACACAAAAGTACAAGTTGGCTTGGGCAAGGAAAATCGACCTCTTCAACCACATATAAATACACATCATGTCACATCACTTTGGAGGCATCATCACATCATCCCACCTTCTCTTGATTGGTTCGATTACTTCTGAAAATTGCAAGTCTGAGCTCACATATGCGAAGGAGAGAGAGGTGATTCTGTTGACCAACGTTGAATTTTTGTTTGGGACTGTTTTGATTAGCTTTGACGTGAATTTGACTTGGGTTGATTGAATTCTTAGACTATTTGGGAGGCATAGTTGACTGCTGCTTTGACCGAGATTTTCTGTGCATCTTTGACTAGTGTTGACTGGAATTTCTATCCTAGGGTTTATGCAGGTCAACCCTTTGACTGAATTGAAGACTTCTTTCAAGATTGTTTCGACCGAGTTTGACTGAGCCAAGGAGGATAAATTCCTTGCTGCCTTGATTGAATCTTTTGGAGGACTTTGACTGTTGACTCATTATGGCAAAATTGATTGTTGTTGACTTTGACTAGAAATTGGAGATTTAATTTTTGACTAGATTTGAATTTTTGGGTTCATCTGGATTGGATATTGGATGGTTGGTTTGGATTGTCAAGACTTTGAACTTTGACTGATTGATGTAGTTGGATTATGTATCTCTTTGCTGAACATTTGATGACGACCTAATAAAAGAAGAATTTGAAGAAAGGGTTTCCCCCTTGTGGGGTTTTTCCCTGGTCTTTGACCAATTTGCTGTGTTTCTATTGTTCTTGGTTGTCTTCTATTGTGCATTTGATTTACTGTTCTATCTACAATTGCTTATTGTCGTTGGAAGATTTGAATTTATTGGATAAAGTGATTGCTAATTGAAGAAGAATTGTAATAAGTGATCAAGTCAACATAGAACACTGAAAAATTAACATGGTATAAGTGCTGAGCTGAAGATAAGCTTGTTACCCAACACTTGTGGGTGATGCCCATAGGAGAAAATTTTCTCCTACATTGTCTTCAGCCGGCGGCCAACAATCCCTTGCAGCCACCAGATAACTCGATGTTGAACTTTCTAAGTTTACTTAGTTTAGAAACCCTTCAGACACTTTTTCTGATTTATTCCTACCTACTTGTTATTTTTCTTTAACAAGTTATTTACAGAGTAAATACTGAAAATAACAACAATGCATGCTCAACATATTACAGATCAACAACTAAAAGAAACAAGAACAAACACACCACATGACACCATTATTTTTGGACCAATGTCCCCGGAAAAACTCAATGTGGGAAAACTGGTGCAGCTATCTGAGGGTTTTCTTATTAAGCAATATCAGAGTACAATCTAGGTGCCGAAACTGGCCTACCCAACAAAGAATTTCCTTAGCAGCTATACCTCACAGTTTGAGAGAAATCTCTTGGCTGAAACCCTGAAAAGTCCTTTTGGCAGCTCCTCAGCGCAAAATTGCTTTGCAACCCCAGCGTTTGCCCAATTTGGACTGCGTCAGCCCCTCTCTGTCTCACGCTGGCCCTGCGTCAGCCTTTCTTGGCCCGCGTCAGCCCTAGGAGGCCCTACGTCAGCTTTATGGGTCTCTGCGCTAGACACGCTGGCCTCTCTGGTGCTCTGCGCAACACTTGGCTGCCTCTGCGTGGCCCTGCGTGAGCCCTTGCTGGCTCTGCGTCACTCTCCTTGGCTGTTGCGCTGCTCTCTCGACACAATCTTTGCCTTCTCTGTTTCTCTGTACTCAATGCCCCTCAGTTGCTCTCCCGATCACTGATTCTATCTCTCTTAGCAAACCCCGCTCTAGAGAATAGAATGACTAATCACTCTGGTGTGCTCTCCAAGTGACCCTCAAGCCTCCTCTTATACTTTTCCTGTTGACATATCAACGACTGAGATTAAGTCCCTAATCAACGGCTAAGATTAGATCTGGCTTGATCCATGTCTTTTGGACCATTCTAACACAGTTTCATATTAATCCACATTAATATTTTAATTTTCCTAAGTTTAGACTTAGGGACTCTATTAAAAATATTAATTATTTTAATATCTCATAAATTGTTTAGAATCTGCCCAAACCCTTTCTGGGTATTGGAGATCTCATGTGCCCCAACCTCTCCACCAAATTTCGTGGCTAGAGCACATCCGATGCTACCCCAAATCAACACTCCCTCTTAGCGAGGACTGTGCTCTAGCAATACTCCTCATTGAGTATTATTCTGATTATCTGGCATTGGTACCTATGTTGATGCCAGGCCTGGTACCCACCATCCTCTGCACTGCTGTATCTTGTACTGCTGCCCATGGTTCTGCCATTGCCACTGCTGCATCTGTATGACAGCTCCCTCTGCATCCGTGTTGCTGTTGGTCCTTTCTCCTAACAATGCATCCACACTGCAACTCCTCTCATCATGCTGCATCGTGCTGCCCACTGCTGCACTGCAACTCAGTTACTGAGAAGTAAGTAATTGATCTCCCAATTTGACCTCCCTGTTGGGCTAGAGACACCCACTGATGCTGAAGCTCCCTTTGTCGCTGACAAGTGCTCCCTCTCTGACCTCTACGTTGCTGCAACAACTCCCTGCATCTCGCACCGTTGCACACCTCTCTGTGCCATCCTGCACTGGTGCAACACTCCTGTGCCTCTCGCACTGCTGCAGCCTACTAGCCTCGCATTGTCTTGGGAATCCTGCACTGTAGCTCTCTCTGTCGCTCCATCTGCATCCGTCTCTACCCACATCAGCCAGTCCTGCTACCTCTCTTCAGGGCTCCCGTAGCAAGGTCTAATCCAAGAGGTTGGGTACCTCGAGGATCCTGCCCCTCATTGCCTATAGTCTGCCTGACTACAGCTCGATGTCTCCCCACTTCCGCTCAAGTGGTGCGTGTGCACTCATGGCACAATCATCGTCTGTCAAAACTTTCTTCTCTGCCTATGTTGGTGTTGCCTTAGTCTTGGAAGACTCTCCCTTATTCTTCTTCCTTGGGCACTGGGTCGCATAATGACCTAGCTCCCCACAGTGGAAGCACTTGATCTTGGATAGATCTTTCTTCTTCCACTTCTCCTGCTTTCCCTCAGATGCTAGGGCCACATCTCCCTGCTCTTGCTTGACGTTGATCCCCTTGCTGCTGCTACCCGTCTTCGACTGCCATTTGATCTCTTCCTGGTGAAGAGCTGCGCACATCTTGTCCCAAGGTGGAAGTGTCCCTCTGCCCAATATAATCCGGACAAATACTTCCAGTCTTCTGAGACAGCGTTCAGGGTTGTCCTCACCATCAGCACCTGATCCGGTGTTGCCCCTATAGCAATCAATTGATCTTAGATCTCATTCAGTCCTCCGAGGAAGGTGTCAATCGGTTCTCCCTTCTTCATCTGATACGACCTCAACTGATTCTCAAGCAGCATTCTTCTCTGCACAGAAGTATGCAGGTACAGGTTCTTGAGAGCCTCCCACATCTCAACTGCCGTTTCCTTCTTGGCTATATGTGGTACCACATGATCCCTGATCCCTTCAAGGATAATGCACTTGGCCCTCGCCATTGCCTCTTTGTACTTGTCGTTATCATTGGGGTCAACTGCGATAGCTATAATGTTCAAGGCGAAGTTCTTGACACATTCCCTGTCAAGCACTGATAAGATTCTGGCCTTCTAGACTGCGAAGTTCGATGCTCCGTCTAGTCTATCCTGGTCTCTTACCCCGTGTAGTGCCATGATGCTCCTCTACTTCCCTCCTGGAAGTTCTTTGTTCGACTCCTCTGAGTCTCTACTTCCCGTCTAGAAGTTCTCTTTTGGACTCCCTCTGAGTCTTGATTTCCCAACTGGAAATCCTTCTGCCGCTTGTCGAGATGCCCCCTACTCTGATTGTCTTGTGCAACTGCACTACTGATCCAGGTTCCTCGGTTAGAATCCCTCGGTAACAACTCCTTTGGCCCTGCTCTGTTAGGTACTGTTTGGACTACAGCAGCTCACCAGCTCCACTCTGCAATATTTCTGCAGCCTTCTAGACTCTAGCAACTATCTCTCTGTGAATTGCGTCAACCGCTCTCTGTGTTACGCTGGGTCTGCGTCAGCCCTGGGATGCCCTGCATCAGTCCTCTGGCCCTCTGCGTCAGCAATGCTAGCCTCTCTGAGGCTCTGCGCAGCTCTCGACTTCTTCTGCGTGGCTCTGGCTGGCTCTGCGTCACACTCCTAGACATAGGGAGTACGATAGTACACGATGCGTCCATCGGTAGTGCTATGGTCCCTATCCACGTTTCCCAACTCATTGGCAAGACGAGAGGTACTTCCCATGAGTCGCGAACTACACGGGTAGTATGTATGCTGGGGCATGAGCAGGAGAAGGTGAACCACTCACCCTACACACATGTCAACCATCATGGGGTATCCAGGGGAAGGTGAACCAATCACCCTGTACATAGCGCACTGATAGGGGAACGTGAACCACTCACCCTATGGTCGCTCATAGCTCCAAGATGTACTCCTAGCCCCCAGGAGCTCCCAGAGCCTAGTGTCCAACTCAAGCGGGACCGTCATAGGAGGGTCTTTCCATGACTCCAAGTCTTTCTCGGAAGGCTAAGAATTTGCCGTTCCCTAAGGGCTTCGCGAGGATTTCTGTGACCTACTCATCGGTCCTGATGTGTTGGAGCCTTATTGCTTCCTGTTGTACCATATCCCGGAGAAAGTGGTACCTGATATCAATGTGCTTGGAGCAGTTGTGGAACACGGGATTCTTTGAAAGGTGAATCCCACTTTGGTGTTGCAGAAGATTATGGTGGTATCCAACATGTGCTCAAATAGCTCACTAAAGAGCTTCCTCAACCAAACAACTTCACAACAGGCCATACTAGCGGCAATGTATTCGGCCTCAATGGTGCTTAAAGTAACCGATTTTTGCTTCTTTCTCATCCAAGAAATTGAAGCAGACCTCGATGAGAAGCAACATCCAGACATGCTTTTACAATCCACCACACTGCCAACCCAGTCAACATCAGTATATCCATGTAGCTTCAAATTCCCGACACTGTATCTCAGTCCATAGTCGATGGTGCCACGAAGATATCTCAAGAGATTCTTAGCAACAATCCAGTGTATGTGATGAGGCTTGACCATAAATTGACTCAATGTATTCACAACAGAGCATATGTCAGGACGAGAGTTTACCAAGAACATCAGGGCCCCCACAAGTTGTCTATATTCGGAAGGATTTGCCAATTCGGGCCCAACAACACTTCCACATAGCTTCTTGAAGTTGAGTTCCATCGGAGTAGACTTGCAATCCACCATCCCACATCTCTCGAGCAACTTCGTAATGTATTTTCCTTGAGAAAGGAAAATCTCACCTGGCTTTTGCCTGACCTCCAGGCCTAGGAAGTAGTGCATTAGATGTAGGTCCTTCATCTCACACTCGGAAGCCAACTCCCTCTTGCATTGATAAATGAGAGGGTCTGCAGCTGTCAGAAAGAGATCATCCACAAAAAGGACCAAAATGAGAGCCATGTCTTTTTCATCCTTGAAGAATAGGTTAGGATCAACATCGCTCCTTGTAAATCCCAACTTCATAAGGTAGCTATCAAACCTTTCATACCAAGCCCGGGGGGCTTGCTTCAACCCATAGAGGGATTTCTTCAACCTGCACACATGTCTTTTGATCTTGTACTTCGAAACCTCAGGTTTCAAGAAAGAAGTCTTAACATCCATTTGGTGTGGGCTCCATCCTTGAGAGGCAACAAGGGCAATAATGGATCAGATAGTGGTATATCGGGCAATCGGTGCAAATATCTCATCATAGTCCACTCCTTCCTTTTGAGAGAAGCGTCGAGCAATGAACTTGGCCTTGTATTTTTCAACACTCCCTTTAGCTCCATGTTTGATGTTGTAAAGCCATTTAGAAGTGAACACAGACTTGTCCTTGGGTTTAGGAACCACATCCCAGATGTCATTCTTTATGATATATTCGTACTCCTCATTCATCACATCGTTCCATACTTGGTGTTTCACGGCTTCTTCGAATGTACATGGCTCAGATTGAACAATAGTACTCATAGCAGCTAAGTACCCTTGATACCCGTGCGACTTCTTGCTTTCACGAAATGTCCCTCTTGGAGCAATATGTCTTTCAACATCTTCAAGAGTGTCTTTGAGCCACAAAGGTCTTTTCCTTGAGGGAGAGAGATCACTGTTGATTTTTGGTAGCATCAGATGTGCTCTAGCCACAAAAATTGGTGGAGAGGCTAAGGCACATGAGATCTCCACAGCCCAGAAATTGTTTCGGGAAATTCCACCCGGATGGAGAGAGATTAAAATAATTAATAATTTTAATGGGGTTCCTAAGTATAAATTTAGGAAAATTAAAATATTAATGTGTATTAATATAATATGGGTGAGAAAGTTCTAAATAACGAGGATCAAGCCAGATCTAATCTTAGCCGTTGATTAGGGACTTAATCTCGGCCGTTGAATCGTCAACAGGAAAAGTATAAGAGGAGGCTTGAGGGTCAGTTGGAGATACACCAAGACACCAAGAGAGATCAATCAGTTCGATTTTCTGGGGCGAGGTTTGCTGAGGAAATCGAACAAGTGATTAGTTGCAGTGAGGGGTAGTTCGGCAGGAGGCCGAAGAATACATATTAGAGAGGCAACAGAGTGCTGGAAGAGGCAGCGTAGAGCCTAGGAGGGCTGACGCAGAGGCAGCAAGGGTTGATGTAGAGGCTAAGGAGGCTAGCGTAGAAGATGCAGAGGGCCAAAGAAACTAACGCAGAGGCCGTAGAGGCTGACATCGAAGACATAAAGGGCTTTAGAGGCTGTGCTGAGGTGATTCTGTGGGACAGACTGAGCGCTGATTGGTTGACGCAGAGCCAGAGACGGTGACGCAGTTCAGAAGAGGGTGACACAGTTCCAAAGGCGTGCATGGAGCAACTTTCGCTATTAAGCACAAGGAACAACCAGAGCCACTGTGGGATTGTTCATTTGGTTGTTTATCAGCCGGAATATCTGTCTCCTGATAGAGGTATTGCTGCCAAGGATATTCTCTAAAGGGTGAGCCATTTCTGGCACCCTAGTTGTATTCAAAATCTGCTTAATAATAAAAACCCTCTATATGCTGCACTGGTTTTCCTGCATTGGGTTTTTCCGAGGTCCAAAAATAATGGTGTCCCTTGTGTTGTTTCAGTTTATTTCAGTTGTTGTTCTGTATATTTGTGAAGGCTGCATTTGTGTTTACTTCGATATTTATGCATTTAAATAAGTTGTTAATGCAAAGAACAAGTAGGAGATAGTAAACCAAAAAATGCAATAGGGGTTTCTAATGTGTTAGATTCAAAAATTTTCACAATCACTTGGAGGTGGACCAATGGGATCCATCGGGCCTTCAACATCGGGCATCAGTTCATCTGTCAGAGATTCATCCTGCTTTTCTGCACATCATCATTGCCATTCCTTAGGATAGGGAGATCTTTGGCTTTCCCAAGGGCAAAATCTTCATCGAAAGTGACATCATGGCTAACTTCCACATCACTTTGTCCCGACGCACAGATTCTATATGCCTTTGAATTTTCACTGTAACCCACAAATATACCTTTCTTCCTTGATGCTTCCAACTTGTTTATTTTCTCTTTAGGCACATGAAATTACACGAGACAACCAAATATTCTAAAATGAGAAACATTAGGTTTCTTACCAATGAAAACTTATTTGGGTGTCTTGAAATCCAGTGCTTGATGTGGGCTCCTATTTTGGACATACACGGTAGTGTTGGCAGCTTCTCCCCATAAGAACTTCGGTAGACCTTGATCATGGAGCATGGCAAGAGTGGCTTCCATGATTGTTTGTTTCTTCCTTTTAGCAACACCATTTTTCTCAAGAGTGTATGCAACGGTTGTCTCCCTCTTAATGCCAACCTCTCTGCAAAAGTCATTGAATTCGTTTGATTCATATTCGGTTCCATTGTCGGTCCACAATATCTTGATCTTCTTCCCTGTTTGATTTTCCACCAAGGCTTTGAAAGAACAGAACCATTTGAACACTTTGTCCTTCTTCTTCGAGAAGTAGATCCATGTTTTGCGGGAGAAGTCATCCACAAAAATTGCATAGTATAAGTATCCTCCTAGTGATGTTAAGGGAAACATACCAGATAGATCAGAATGGACGAATTAAAGAATGTCAGTTATTTGACTTTCACTTGAAGGGAATGGTCCACTTGTAAGTTTTTCAGCTGCACAACCCTGACAAACTCCTTCATGGTTCATGTTGAACTCAGGCATACCTGTGACCATCTTCCTTACCCCAGGTAAGGCTTTGTAATGAAGGTGAGCAAATCTTCGGTGCCATAATTCAGATTGAAGAGAAGTATCAGAAGTCAAGGCTCCCAAAAGACTTCCTCCAACTTGATAGAGACCTTCAACCCTAAATCCAAGTGTAAAAACATCTTTAGGGTTTTTTTCCAAATACGTACCTTTCCATCAATGAATGCTACCTTGAAGCCCTTATCTTCCGTCGTAGAAATAGATACCAGGTTCTTCTATAAATCGGGCATGTTGTCGCCTGGATTGTACAAACACCGCGACAATCGCTTAGGACGGGGGTTGTCACTCTGATCCCCGTGTTGATTTTGTGTAGCATCAGATGTGCTCTAGCTCTGAAATTTGGTGGAGGGTTAGAACACATGAGATCTCCAGAACCCAGAAATTTTTTGGAGAAATTCCACCTAGATGAGGAGTTATTAAAATAATTAATATTTTTAATGGGTTCCTAAGTTTAAACTTAAGAAAATAAAAATATTAATGCTTTTTAATAAAGATATGGGTGAGAAGGTTCTAAGTGAAGAGGATCAATCCTGTTTTAATCTTAGTTGTTGATTCATCAACAGGAAAATTATAAGAGGAGGCTTGAGGGTCAGTTGGAGTCACACGAATAGATCAAAGAGTTCGATTGTTCTGGGGCGTGGTTTGTTGAGAAAATCGAGCTAGTGGTTTGAGTTGCACTGAGAGGGGTAGTTCGGTAGAGGGACTTCAGTCCAAGGCCAAGAATACACCGTAGAGAGGCAGAGCAGTAGTAGGAGAGACAACATAGCTCCAAAGAGGTTGACACAGAAGCTAGAGGGGCTGATGCAACCCCTTAGAGGCAGCGCTGGGGTTTTCTGTGGGGTAGAGAGAGCAACAGTTCAACATATCGAATTTTGAGCAAGGGAGGCTCACTGGGGGGGTGACACAGCTCTTAGAGGAGGTGACGTAGTTCCAGCGCAAAGCTTGGAGCAGCCATGGCTATTGAGCATTGGGAACAACAATTGTTACCTGTGGGGTTTGATAATCTAGTTGCTGGATTGCCAAAATATTGTTGAAATTTCTAAGTATTACCGTTAGAAATTTTATTTGTATTCTCTGGTTTATTTCGCCTA
This sequence comes from Pinus tabuliformis, assembly GCA_031772625.1. Classification (NCBI taxonomy): domain Eukaryota; kingdom Viridiplantae; phylum Streptophyta; class Pinopsida; order Pinales; family Pinaceae; genus Pinus; species Pinus tabuliformis. The sequence goes on from CM062813.1 coordinate 826,884,757, forward strand.
CTTGTTTAATTACTAACAAGTTATTTAACCATATAAACACCGAAATAAACATAATACAGTCTCAACCATCTACATATCAACAACTGAAAGAAATAGACAAACACACAAGGGACATCATTATTTTTGGATAATCGTCCCCAGAAAAACCCAACTTGGGAAAACCGGTGCAACAGTTTTGAGGGTTTTATTATTAAGCAGCTTTTCTTGAGTACACTGGGTGCCAAATTGGCTCAACCGACAGATACAAAATCTCACAGTAATACCTCTCTTCGAAAGTAGATATTTTGAAAGTCTGCCCCATGAAATCCTCTCCAGCACAATTTGAAGCACAGTGTCAGCCCTCCTGGCCTCTGCGTCAGCTTGAAACTCACTGCGTCAACCCTCTGAGGCTTTGTGCAACCTCTTTGGCCCTCTGCATGGGTTACGCAGGGCCTTCTGGACTCTGCGCAGTCACTACTAGCCTCTGCGTGGCTCCCTCTGGTTCTGCGTCTGCCTCTTTGCCTTTGCGATGGTCTTCCGACTCTATCTCTGCTTCTCTTCCTCATACTCACTGCCCCTCGCTGCAATTCTGATCACTGGTTCAATTCCTCTTCGCAAACCCTGCTCTAGAAAATCGAACTGATTGATCTCACTGGTGTATCTCCAACTGACCTTCAAACCTCCTCTTATACTTTTCCTGTTGAGTCTTCAACGACCAAGATTACATCTCTAATCAACGACTAAGATTAGATTTGGCTTGATCCATGTCATTTAGAACCTTCTAACCCAGCTTTATATTAATAATAATACCCATTAATATTTTTATTTTCCTAAGTTTAGACTTAGGAACCCATTAAAAGTTTTAATTATTTTAATATCCCTTTCATTGGGTAGAATTTCCCCAAACCATTTCTGGGTCTTGGAAATCTCCTATGCTTTAGCCTCTCCACCAATTTTCATGGCTAGAGCATATCTGATGCTACCCCAAATCAACAAATATCTGTCTCTGGATAGAGGTACGTCTGCCAAGTTTATTCTCAATTGGGTGAGTCGGATTTGCACCCTAATTGTATTCAGAAATCTGCTTAATAATACAAACCCTCTATATGCTGCACCGGTTTTCCCGAATTGGGTTTTTACGGGGACGATTGTTCAAAGTAACGGTGTCCCTTGTGTGATTGTCTTAGTGTATTTCATTTTATGATTTGTATGTATGTGTAGGCTGCAATATTCTTTTCATCGCTGTTTAAGTAATTAATAACTTGTTGAATGTAAAGAACAAGTAGGAGATGATAAACGAGTGATTGCAGTAGGATTTCTGATGTGTAGATTCATAAATTCTCACATGGTATCAGAGCATTGCAGATCATTGGAGACTGAAGACACCAACCGAGAAATCTAGAGAATTTGTTGCAGACAAGTAGCTGTCCCGAGTGACATCGCTGTAGGTAGAGGAGCAACTACAGGGGTGATGTAGAGCCAAAGGAGTGACGCAGAGCCAAAGGAGTGATGCAGAGGCTCACGCAATGCCTGGGTCAGCATTTCGAGCCTGCAGAGAATGACAGAGCCAAAGAGGAGCCGATGCAGTGACTGCATTAGCTCTCTGGGCCAACGCAGGGCCTGAGATGTTCGAATCAGTCAGTTGCCGGGGCTGAGGGAGCATATTTGATTTCATTTGAGGAGCTGGTGGGATGCTATTTCTATTGGTGCAGAACAGTGTCTATGGAGACAGAGGTGAGGTAGAGGAAGTCACTGCCTTGACAGATTTCTAGCCAAAGAAAGCTAGATCCGGGTTGCAGCAGCAAAGGAGGATTGGAGAGGAAGTGATTCGACATTTGGCCGGAGGATTTCCGTGAGGGAAATCATGACTCAAAGGGAGTCTAGAGGAGCTTGTTCCTTAGAGGGTTTCTTGCACCAAAGAAATCTAGATCCAAGTCTTGGTAGCAGGAGAGGAATAAGAGAACCAATCCTATTTTTTGAGCAGAGATGGCAATGAATGGGTCGAGGGATTAGGACAGATTGGATGGAACATCCAATTTTGTCGTTTAGAAGGCCATGATCCTGGCAATCCTAGACAAACATCGCGTCAAGGACTATGCCTTGAAGGTAGTTGCTGAACCGGTCGATGGTGATCCATTGAAGAAGTATGAGGAGGTCCAGGCCAAGGCCAAGTGCATGATCCTAGACGGGGTCAAAGATCATGTAGTACCACACATTGCTGAGAAGAACACGACAAGGGAGATGTGGGAGGCGCTGACCACCTTGTATCAGGGATCTTCCATCCAACGGAAGATGCTATTAGAAAATTAGCTGAGACAGTACCAGATAAAGAAGGGACAGGAGATCGATCCCTTCCTTCTTAGGTTGCAAGGGATTCATGATCAGTTGACTTCCGTGGGGTCTACACCAGATCTTGAGTTCATGGTTAGGACTGCCCTAAATGCAGTCATCGAGGACTGGGAGAATTTTGTCTGAAGTATCTTGGGCAGAGTGACTCTCCCCAATTGGGAGGAGATGTGAGCAGCTCTTCGACAAGAAGAGCTCAGGAGGATGACCAAGACAGGGAGTAGCGACAAGGGAGCCCGGGTCAAGAAGGAGTAGGAGGAGAATGCAGCTCTCGCATCATCGGGACAACAAGTGCAACATAAGAGAAAGAAGAAGGACATCACCAAAGTCAGATGCTTCAACTGTGGGGAACTGGGAAATTATGCCACTCATTGCCCCCGGAAGAAGGGCAAGGGGGAAGCTTCTAAATCGAAGGCTGCTCCAGCGAAAGCTGACAAGGAATGTGAGGATGACAATTGTGCCATGAGTGCTCACATGCCTTTGGAGAAGAGGTGGGGCGACATCGAGTTGTGGTCGAAAGGACTACATAGGGTCAGGATCCTTGAGGTGCCCAAACTCTTGGATCACATACGACTACGAGAGCCCTTAACGACAGTAGCATAATGAGGGTGTCGGTTGGAGGGAGGTGTGATAGAGTGACAGTGGCAGAGTTAGAGTGCCAAAGTTTGAGGCAATGCAGTGGATGATGTAGCAGTGCAGGAGGCACAATGCAGTTTGCAGCAACGCAGTGGCAATAGAGGGTCATCATAGATTAGCAGCGGAGGGAGCTTCAGGGCCACGAGGCATCCATACTGACCAGAATGTCAGTTTTTGGGTGAAGTTTCAGTTGCTTACTTCTCAACAACTGAGTTGCAGGGCAGCAGTTAGCAGTTAGCAGTGGCAGTGCTATGGGCAGCTTGATGTAGCGTTTTGAGAGGGAGCTGAAGTACAGATGTAGCAGTGGTAGTGGCAGAGTCATGGGTACCAGTACAAGAGGTAGCGATGTAGTGGATGAAGGGCAACAGGGCAAGTGTCAACAGCACAGAGGACCGATGCGGTAGATCAATGTAGTACTTCTGTTGAGAAGTGTTACTATAGCACATTCCTCGCTAAGAGGGAGTGTTGATTTTGGGTAGCATCAAATGTGCTCTAGCTTCGAAATTTAGTGGAGGGGATGGAACACATGAGTTCTCCAGAACCCAAAAATTGTTTGGAGAAATTCTACCCGGATGAGGAGTTATTAGAATAATTAATATTTTAATCGGTTATTAAGTCTAAACTTAGGAAAATAAAAATATTAATGTGTATTAATAAAGATATGGGTGAGAAGGTTGTAAGTGACGAGGATCAAGCTTGTTTTAATCTTAGCCATTGATAGCAATTAGATCACAACTGTTGATTCATCAACAGGACAAGTATAAGAGGAGGCTTGAGGGTCAATTGGAGACACACCAAGAGATCAAAGAGTTCGATTTTTTTAGGGCGTGGTTTGCTGAGAAAATTGAGTTAGTGGTCTGAGTTGCATTGAGAGGGGCAGTTCGGGGGAGGGACTTCAGTCCTAGGTCGAGAATACATAGTAGAGAGGCAGAGCAGCAGTAGGAGAGACAACACAGCTCCAAAGAGGGTGACACAGAAGCTAGAGGGGCTGACGCAGTCCCTTAGAGGCAACGCTAGGGTTTTCTGTGGGGCAGAGAGAGCAACAATTCAACATATCGACTTCTGAGAAAGGGAGGCTCACTGGGAGGGTGACGCAGCTCCTAGAGGAGGTGACACAGTTCCAGCGCAATGCTTGGAGCAGCCATTGCTGCCCATCACAGGGAATGACAATTGTCACCTGTGGGGTTTGATCATCCAGTTGCTGGATTGCCAAAATATCTGTCTCCGGATAGAGGTACTTTTGCCAGGTTTATTCTCTGTTGGGTGAGCCAGATTTGGCACCCTAGTTGTATTTAGAAATCTGCTTAATAATACAAACCCTCTATATGCTGCACCGGTTTTCCTGAATTGGGTTTTTCTGGGGATGATTGTCCAAAAATAACGGTGTCCCTTGTGTGATTGTCTCAGTGTATTTCAGTTCATGATCTGTATGTATGTGTAGGCTGCGATAGTGTTTTCATCGCTGTTTAAGTAATTAAATAACCCGTTGAATGTAAAGAACAAGTAGGAGATGATAAACGAGTGATTGCAGTAGGATTTCTGATGTGTAGATTCAGAAATTCTCACATGGTATCAGAGCATTGCAGATCATAGGAGACTGAAGTCACCAACAGAGAAATCTTGAGAATTTGCTGCAGAGAAGCAACTGTCTTGAGTGACAACGTTGTTTCAGAGGTAGAGGAGCAGCCGCAGGAGTGACACAAATCGAAAGGAGTGACGCAGAGGCTCACACAGTTCCTGCGTCAGCATTTCAACCCTGCAGAGGATGACAGAGCGAGAGAGGAGCTGATGTAGTCATTGTGTCAACTCTCTTGGCCAATGCAGAGCCTGAGAGGTTCGAATCAGTGAATTGCCGAGGTTGAGGGAGCATAGTATATTCGATTTGAGGAGCTGGTGGGACGCTGTTTCTATTGGTGTAGAACAGTGTCTGTGGAGACAGAGTCGAGGTATAGGGAGTCACTGCCTTGACAGATTTCTAGCCGAAGAAATCTAGATCCGGGTTGCAGCAACAAAGGAGGATTGGAGAGGAAGTGGTTCGACATTTGGCCAGAGGATTTCTGTGAGGGAAATCAGGACTCAAGGGAGTCTAGAGGAGCTTGTTCCTTGGAGCATTTCTTGCGCCAAAGAAATCTAGATCCAAGTCTTGTTAGCAGGAGAGGGAGAAGAGAACTAGTCGTATTTTTTGAGCAGAGATGGCAATGAATGGGTTGAGGGATCAGGAAAGATTGGATGGAGCATCCAATTTTCTCATCTAGAAGATCAGGATCCTGGCAATCCTAGACAAACATCGCATCAAGGACTATGCCTTGAAGGTAGTTACTGAACTGGTTGATGCTGATCCGTTGAAGAAGTATGCGGAGGCCCAGGCTAATGCCAAGTGCATGATTCTAGACACGGTCAAAGATCATGTAGTACCACACGTTGCTGAGAAGAACACAAGGGAGATGTGGGAGGCCCTGACCACCTTGTATTAGGGATCTTTCGTCCAACAGAAGATGCAATTAGAAAATCAGCTGAGACAGTACCAGATGCCGAAGGGAGAGGAGATTGATCCCTTCCTTCTTAGGTTGCAAGGGATTCGCGACCAGTTGACTTCCGTGGGGTCTAGACCAAATCCTGAGTTCATGGTTAGGACTGCCCTAAATGCAGTCATCAAGGACTGGGAGAATTTTATCCAAAGTATCTTGGGCAGAGCAACTCTCCCCAGTTGGGAGGAGATGTGGGCAACTTTTCTACAAGAAGAGGTCAAGAGGATGACCAAGACAGGGAGTAGCGGCAAGGGAGCCTGGGTCAAGAAGGAGGAGGAGGAGTATGCAGCTCTCGCATCATCGTGAGAACAAGTGCTGCAGAGAAAGAAGAAGGACATCACCAAGGTCAGATGCTTCAACTATGGGGAACTGGGACATTATGCCACTTAGTGCCCCTGGAAGAAGGACTAGGGGGAAGATTCTAAATCAAAGGCTGCTCCAGCGAAAGCTGACAAGGAAGTTGAGGATGGCGATTGTGCCATGAGTGCTCATGCGCCTCTGGAGAAGAGGTGGGGCGACATCGAGTTGTAGTCAAGAGGACTACATAGGGTCAGGATCCTTGAGGTGCCCAAACTCTTGAATCACATACAACTACGAGAGCCCTTAACGACAGTAGCATAATGACGGGTGTCGGTTGGAGTGAGGTGTGATGGAGCGACAGTGGCAGAGCTAGAGTGACAAAGTTTGACGTAGCGCAGTGGATGATGTAGCAGTGCGAGAGGCAGAGAGCAGTTTGCAGCAGCGTAGTGACAGCAGAGGGTCAGCACAGATTAGCAGCGGAGGGAACTTCAGGATCACGCGGCATCCATGCTGACCATTATGTCAGCTTTTGGGTGAAGTTTCAGTTGCTTACTCTCAGCAACTGAGTTGCAGTGCAACAGTTAGCAGTGGAAGTGCTATGGGGAACATGATGAATTTTTTTTAGAGGGAGCTGCAGTATAGATATAGTAGTGTCAGTGGCAGAGTCATGGGTAGCGGTACAGGAAGCAACAATGCAGTGGATGAAGGGCAACAGGCCAAGCATCAGTAGCAGAGAGGACTGATCCAGTGGATTAGTGTAGTACTTTTGTTGAGAAGTGTTACTAGAGCACATTCCTCGCTAAGAGGGAGTGTTGATTGTGGGTAGCATCGGATGTGCTCTAGCTTTGAAATTTGGTGGAGGGGCTAGAACATATGAGATCTCTAGAACCCATAAATCGTTTGGAGAAATTCCACCCGGATGAGGAGTTATTAAAATAATTAATATTTTTAATGGGTTCCTAGGTCCAAACTTAGGAAAATTAAAATATTAATGTGTATTAATAAATATATGGGTGAGAAGGTTCTAAGTGACGAGGATCAAGCATGTTTTAATCTTAGCTGTTCATTAGAGATTAGATCACGACCGTTGATTCGTCAACAGGAAAAGTATAAGAGGAGGCTTGAGGGTCAGTTGGAGACACACGAAGAGATCAAAGAGTTCGATTTTTCTGGGGCGTGGTTTGCTGAGAAAGTCGAGCTAGTGGTCTGAGTTGCAGTGAGGGGCAGTTCGGCAGAGGGACTTCAGTCCAAGGCCGAGAATACATAGTAGAGAGGCAGAGCAGCAGTAGGAGAGACAACGCAACTCCAGAGAGGGTGACACAAAAGCTAGAGGGGCTGACGTAGTCCCTTAGAGGCAGCGCTGGGGTTTTCTGTGGGGCAGAGAGAGCAACAATTCAACATATCGACTTCTGAGCAAGGGAGGCTCATTGGGAGGGTGACACAACTCCTAGAGGAGGTGACGCAGTTCCAACGCAGAGCTTGGAGCAACCATTACTGCCCAGCACTGGGAACAACAGTTGTCCCCTGTGGGGTTTGATCATCTAGTTGCTGGATTGCCAAAATATCTATCTCCAGATAAAGGTACTTCTGCTAGGTTTATTCTCTGTTGGGTGAGCTTGAAATTTTCTTAAGTACTACTGCTGATTTAACTGTTGAGATCTAACACTTGTGGGGTTTACTCTAAGTTTGTAAAATTTCCGGAATTTGGCACCTAAAGCACTCCTACATTTAAGCTCTAGATCTGATCATGTGATAATTGGAATCTAATTGGCATCTTTGTTTTCATTTGGCTATCTTGAATGGTGATTAATTTACCTTAAAGTGATATTGAACATTGTTGAAAAATGGCATTTTACATCTTGTGAGAATTTGTTTTGCACTTGTGTCTCAAAAGCAATTTATCTTGTTCAAGATTGTCATCTCATCATTTTAAGTACTCTTGCTATAAGCTAATTCACACTAAGTACTTAAGTAATATAAACAATCTTGATTCAAGATAACCTCACTCATAATCTCTTGCATAAGCATCTTAGATCTAGCTTGCATTAAAACATACCTCCTAGCATAAGCTAGGTTTATAGAAATCTAGGGCAACCCTTCTCACCTGGCTTGAGAGGCTTGGCAACTCTTCGGTGGTTAACACAATGACCTTGCAGTGGTCAGAGCCACAATCTCTGCAGTGTTGGAGGCATCGAGATAGGAGCACAATAGAAGGTATCATTAATCAAGCCCTAGCCTACTTCCTACAATGCCTCCTTCCCACAACATACCTTGGAGCCCAGCTTCAAAATAGTTAAGGGAAGGCCATACTTAGACTAGGCATATAATTAAAATAAAACAAGATCACTGCATCGCACATAGATCCTGGGACTCTATCATATAGGTTAGTTAATCATTCATGCAGCGGGTGTCCATCCGGTGACTTGGTTTTAATTTACCATAAGCAAAAATTGTGATTCCATTAAGACACCGGTCTCATACTTAAAATTTAATCTAATCCTTAATCTTTCCAAATTTAAACAAGTAACGAGGCCACTGATCGGTGTCTCCCAAACAAGTTGGTTTATAACTTGTTTTCCTTCACCTCATTCCATAGGGACTACCCTCCATAACCTGTTGTTGGGAGACAGCTAGAACAGAGTGGACGGGGTGTGAGAATTTATGAATCTACATATCATAAATCCTACAGCAATCCCTCGTTTATCATCTCCTATGAAAATGAAGATTTTGCAATTTTAAACAATTTGGACCATGTTGTTAGGCAAGGTTGTCATTGTTGTCAATATGGCATTGTTCGTGATGGAAAATCCTTGTTAGCTATGATGTTGCCCTAGATTCCTTTTGATCATAGTGCCCTAGATGTCCTTGAACCAACCATGAAGATGCCATAATCTCATGCATATTATGATATCCTTGCTCTTGATGATAAAGCCCTAAAACCATGATGATGTCCTTGCTCATGATGACAAGCCCTTCTTGATTGATAAGGATGCCTAATCCTAATGACAAAGTATGGAGCCCTAATCCTTATATACAAGCCCTTGCCCTAACTAGCTCTATTGAAGAACAATGACAACACATTACATATGAGGACATGAATGTTGCACTATTACATGTTGACACTATAATAAATTACTTGATGACATACGATGTCATGGTTAGAGATGTCATGGTTGCAAGTCACCAAGGATGATGCATGGTTGATGACATGAATGCCACCATGATCACATGGAAAACTTAGATGGCACACCATGATGAGGAGCTTGGTTTCATGATGATGACACACTATGATGAGCGTTGTTTGCACAAAAAAAATTCATGCACAGTCACAAAACAATTAAATTTGGACACCTTGGAGGCATCCTTTTGAAATGAACCCTAGACCATCTTAAAGAGGATTTTTTCCTCTTTCTAATGAGCCCTCACTTGCCCTCAAACTCCCAATAGTTTGTGAGAAATTGAATTTTTAAGTTAGAAAATATATATTTAATTATCTAGTCGACCTACACTTCACACTCATGTCGGCCTATTCTTCAAGATATGTCTCTTCGTTTGTCCTAACAAAATCACTATATATATACATGTTCCAACTTCATTCTCTATCATCTTTTTCGGTGATTATCACAGGAAATGCAGCCACTGTTCACAACTCGTGAACATTAAAGGAGGAAGCTTAAAGGAGGCATATTAGAATTGGTTTTGGGCTTGAATTTATTATTGAACAACACCTTAGACATCAGATCCTTTTTAGCAGCTCTGTGGTGGATAATTGTAGCTCAGACTGTGTATTTTTTACTGATCACTGCAGCTCGGACAACAAACAGTGGACTGTGATCACTGCAACTTGGACAACAAACAGTGAACTGTGAGCATTGCAGCTCGGACAACAAAGAATGAACTGTTAGCAAGTGGACAAGTGTTTGTGGCAACTCGGATCAGTAGCACAACTACCTATGGAGGAGACCTCGGACTAGGATCTCGGACCTGTGATTGTTGAGTTCAGATCATACTATAGTTCCCTGTACACCTGTGGAGAAGACATAACTCGGACCTTGTCTCTGCACCTAGTCCTGTAGCTTATCATTACAAAAGTCTATACATGGAAGCTTGGACAACAATCACGTTGAAGGCACACTTTTGGAGGCTTGGAGTAGGGTTGTAAAAGCCCGAACTATTGACTGTGATCAACTTTCTAGGTGTGAACAGTCATCTTGTTGAGGACTTCATTACAGTCACTTGTAGTTGCAATCTTTGGAGCAACACCGTTGAAGACTTAATTAAGTAGCTGTGTAAAAGGCTGTTTGGGTGACACCCTTGAAGAATTTGTGGAGACCTTGTTTTGAATCTGTGCAAAGTGATCTTGAAGAAGATCCTAGATTGGAGCATTCTTGTTGAGTAGCCTTGACTGACCTTGAGACATTGTTGAAGACAGTTTGGTGAATTGTCTTGAAGATAACACGGAAGACCATGATGCATCATTGATGACATCATGAGGTGACTTGAAGAAATCATTTGAGTACGATGAAGAGCAGTGGTGACACCTTCTAAAAGATCAAGGTTGTCATTGATGATGTGACGTGGAGACTAAGTGAAGGGATAGTTGAAGATTAACAAGGCTCGTTGAAGAAGACATTGGGAGCTGTGAAGTACAACCAAACATATCTTGATGAAGTTAAGCTAAGGGTTGGAGCCTAAAAAGGACAACTTTGGTTCCTTGGAGGATAGGGTTGGAGCCCTAGAGGATCGGAGTCCTCAAGAAACCAGGTCGGAGCTTAAACCAGAGATAGGGTTGGAGCCCTACATATGTTGTACTTGACTTATTGAAGAAATTAATAAAAGCATTTATTCTTATTGTTCATTTTTTGTTCTAAATATAAGTGATCTAATTGGTAAAAGTAACAATTGAAAAGGAATACTAATTCACCCCCCTGCTCAAAATTTCCAACACATGTAGCATGTGATTTTAGGGCTTAATTGTTATTGATTTGACTGTTGTAATAAATCAAAGATAAAACTAGGGTTTAAAGGTCAAACCCTGGGCCCAAGCCTTGTAGAAGCACTTGCCCAAGTGGCCCAAATTTTTGGATGAAGATGCCACTTGAAAATCAGGATTTTAGAGATCTTAAACCTGTAAAACCACGAAGGAATGACTCTTAAAAATTCAGATTAGGGTTTAGGGCAGAAAGTGACCAAGGAAGGGCAACGCTAGGCCAAGGAAGGCTAGAGTTGGGGGATAAAGAGGCTAGGAAGGCAGATTAAGGGTTGAAATGGCAAGAGAAGGACAAAAGGGGTCAATGCTGGAGGGGGAAAAGGGCTCAACACTGGACCTTAACCAAAAAGGGCTGCAAGGCTAGGGTTCAAGGGCTAAAAAGCCCATGACAAGCCTAGAAGGCTGCCGTCTAGGGTGAAGGAGGCAGGCCAAGGCCTCTTAGGCCCATGGCTAGGCCTAAAAAGGCCTAATACCCTTGACACAAGGCCAAATAGGGAAGGTTGAGGCCCCTAAAGGCTACGACCAGCCCTCAAAAGGGCCTAAAAATATGACGCTGGGGGCTCTAGGGGTGATGCTGGCCAAGAGAAGGTTGACACTAGGCTTGGAGGGGCCGAATCTGGTCCCGGGGAGGCCAAAAACTGAAACCCTTGTCTCAATTTTTTTTCTTCATTGGATCTGAATTTTGCCGCAAAATCTTCAGTGAATAGCCCTACAAAATTGTCTAGAGACTAGATCTTATCTTCAACGGCCTAGATCTAGCTCTTCTTTCACTTGATCCCTTGATCCAACCTGCAAAAATGAAAATAAAACACCCAAATCCCAAATATATACAAAATACTAAAAATCTCCAAAACCCAAGTTAGAAAAATAATTTACAAGTTAGATCTACATAATTATTCACAAGATCTGCAAATATACAAGGGTTTTGAAAAATTTTGAATTTTGAGAAAAATATTTTTTATGGAGTTTTTTCCTTTGAAGAATGACTAAAAATACTTTAGAAACCCTAATGTTTACTATAGCCTTAGCGAAGATTTAATTCACCATATAAATATTTGGAATCCAAGCAACAATGATTTTTGCCCAAGTTTGTGAACTTGGAGGCCAAGGACTGAAGTACCTGCAAGCACTATGAATTTATCTCAAAAATAATTTGTTAGATCACATGGGGAATCAAACCACCTAAGATTAGCCCAAAACTATCAATAATATGGTTTTATCTCCATCTAATGAAAACAAATCTTACCAATATTCAACACAATATATAGATTTTCGTAGTTATCACACACCACAAATCAATAAGCAAGAACACCTTGAATTGCACCCCAAAGTCTTTATTATGATTGAAAAAATAGTTCCCAGTGGGACAATAGTTACAAAGTTGCTTCAACAACAATTTTCTAGCCAGAGATCAAGATGCTAGAGACTCAAATGACTCTCTAATTTATAGATTTATCCTCCAAGTGGAAAAATAATGGTTAGTTTTTTTGATCCTTGTCAAAATAATCTTGGTCATTGATAAATACTTCAAGACCTTTTAATCTTGGCCCTTGATTTTTTTTGAGGAATTTTCGAATTTATCATTTAATTCCATTTTTATTAGCTCAAACTTAATTCTTTTGAGCTAATTTTCTCAAAAAATTGACTTTGACTTAACCACCAAGGTCCAAGGGTCCAAATTTTCTTGAAATATACAATATTTCCTTGGTGGAGAACCTTTAAAAATTGATTCCTTTAGGACCCACGAATTTCAGATGCGGAATCCACAATTTAATTTTGACCCACAATTTAATTTTAGGACCCACAATTTAATTTTGACCCTATTAATTAATTTTCTGCCTTGGGATTTAATTTTATTTTGCCAAAAGAATTAATTAATTTACACATGAGGGGATTTAATTATTTTCCACCCTCTAATACATAAGATTTTACATTTACAACCCTCAAAGGGGGAATACACATTTGGCTTAGACCCCCAAGACACATAACCCATTTGCGACACAATATGATTTAGTAGACCAGGTGATTTGAAATAAAATAATTATGCCAATTAGTTTAAATTATTCCCAAATCACTTTTATGTCAGACTCGACTAAAAACACTAGGACTCACCTAAGATTTCGACAATAAATTTCACCCTAGCTTTGGGGTTTAAGCTGGAGGGAAAAAACTCTTCTGATTAGCCGTGTCTAGAACACAAGTAATTGACAAGGTTAAATAACGTCTTAGGATGAAATTCGTCATCAAAATTATAGGCTTACCTAGCTTGTTACATATACTCAAGGTATTACTAGGATCATTTACATTACATAGCTTGTAAAATGGGTTTACAATAACATGTAAACTGCTGATAGATGACCCAATTCGTCATCAAAATTATAGGCTTACCTAGGTTCTAGGATCATTTACATTACATAACTTGCAGAATGGGTTTACAATCACATGTAAACCGCTAATAGAGGACCCAATCATGTTGAAAAAATTGGGCACTTCCGCTTCTTTGGAATTTTGACAAAATGTGTGCAACAGGGCACATACAACACTTCTTGTAGATGAATGGTTTGACCTTGATTCAAGTGAAGAGTGACAATACCTATTCCTTTCACGGGATAGGTGGCATTATCTCCAAGTATGATTTCCAAATTAGTCTTCTTTTCAACCAAATTTGAGAGGGCCTCCTTGTACCCAGTGAAGTGCCTTGAGGCTCCACTATCAATCAACCAATGATCCAAAGTATCCGGAGGAGAGGCAGTAGATAAAGCGAAAATAAGATAAAATTCTTTTTGTTTTCCTACAACATTACTTTCCTCATACCTGGAATTTCTTGTCCTTTTGGGAGGTCGACCATTTCCATCTCGAACAGCGAGAGCATTCCTTTTTCCTTTATTGTTGAACCTGTTGTTCCTTTGATTGCCATTGCCTTTGTAGTTGTTGTGGTTGTTGTTGTCATCATCCCTTGGAGTATCCTTTTTGTGAGGACACTCTCTAGCATAATGGCCAAACTTGTTGTAATTGTAGCACCTTCCTTTTCTTCTTTTTTTGAATCCCTGCTTGAATCCTTGACCTTGTCTCTTTGGACCATCATTGTTCTTCCTCTTAGCATGAGCAAAGAAAGCAATAGTTTCATTTCCATTTGAAGGCTTGTTTCTCTCCATCATCCTCGTCTCTTCTTGAGTGCATCTAGCCAATAACTCATCGAAAGTAGAAATCCTGTCATTGTTGAGAATGGTGGCGTTAAACACATCCCATGCTCTTGTAAGACCTCTAAGAGCGATGAAAGTGAGCTCTCTGTTAGCAACAACTTCTCCAATAGATAGAAGGTCATTCTTGATTTTTGTAATCTTCATGAAGTAGAATTGGATAGACTTCGCTTTGTCCATTGTGATATCCTTCAACTTGTTCTTGAGAAAGAGGATTTGATTTACATTGTTCAATTTGAACATCCCAACTAGCTTATCATACATCTCCTTAGATGTTTCTAAATAAAAAATATAAGCAACCAAATGATTTTGAATAGAGTCTATAATGATTCTTTTAGCTTTGACCTCACCTTTCTTGTATTTTGTCTTTGCAGCAGCAAGTGCATTTGAAGGAGGCTCCACCACTCTTCCCTTAACATAGTCCATGGCGTTATGCTCTTCCAAAGTCAAGTCCAAAGTCATCTTCCATGCATGATAGTTAGATTTGTCCTTGAGCTTATCCTCGGATTTGAAGTAGGATGTAGAAGCCATTGAAGCTAGATCAAACAAATTTCTCTTAGTGATTGCTTTTCTCTCTCTTGCTTGGGCTTTGTCTTCACTTGTTCTTTGATCCCATGTTAATTTTAGCTAACAATGGTATGTTATATGCTTAGCACAATTACTTCAATGTTCCTTTAGCAACCCAATGACAATTTCCAATTTAGATTTCCAGTAGCAATCACATTAACCATTAATCACATTGATAGTAAAAGTAGATAGAACATGAAACAAAATGCAGAAGACAAGCCAAAACAAGAGAACAATAGATTGGGCGGATGCTAGGGAAAAACCCGAATGTCGGGAAAACCCTTTGATCAATTCTTCTTATTATTATATCAAAAGGTTCAACAGAGAGAGTACAAAAGTCAAATTGACGTGCCAAATTTAAAGTCAAGACAACCTTGTCAAAATCTGCAGTTAGCTGCAGTCAAATCAACCCTAACCAGAAAGTCAACGCTAGTCAAAGCAGCATTAGAATGTCCTCAAAACAACTTGGTCTTCCCCAGTATAATTTGGCTTGATCAGGAGGTCAAAGTCAGCCCAAAAGAGTCACAGAATCTGCAGTGAAATGGTTAAATTTCCATGATCTTGGGTCTAGGATAGAATCTTAAAATCTCTGATGCTACCAAACCAAGAATATCAACGATACTACTTTGCACAGCGGAATATAAACAACAGTAAATCACACATGCACAAAATATAGACAACTTTTTACATTTTTCAACCCAACTTCGTTATATTAAACAACATATAATACAACAGTCTAGGGCTCCCGTACCAGGGATAATGGCCCTCATACATCCACTAGTACAAGATACAAAACTGGGGCTTGGTGTCAGTCCATTGACAACCAATCTACCCTCAACAAGATACTCTGACCATCTGGTTGATGAAGTCGACTCTCTCAGCTCCCCTCGATCGTACCCTGTACCTGCCTGGTCTTTCAGCTCTCAATCTGCAGCTCCTGCCTCTATCAATGCTCCAAGTCCATCTGGCCACTGAATTTTGGTTATCCAATCTGCTCACTAGTTGATCGTTCGTCCATCAACACATCAACACTCCTGTCGAGTTGTTCACAACTCCACTTATGAACAACTCTCAATTGCCCACTGCTGCTCCTCAACTACTTAGGGACTTCAGCACACTATGGTCTTCCTATGTTGCTCCGATGAAGACCAACGTAGGGCACGGATGGTTGCCACCTATCATTGCAAGATGTCCATGTCCCACAATGAACACGGGCTAGGAGGAATGCCCATCATCTGCTATAGAAGTCCTTCTCCACACACAAGTCTTGGGCTCCACAAACTGCTCCTGGTTGATCAAACCCTTGAGCTCAACAATTGCCTCTCTCGCAACTACCTTTGTCCATCAAGGTGTTGCTCACCGGGCTCCAACTTGGACACTATCACGCTGTCCTCTAGCAGACCATAAGTGCCCAATCCACGTTCACACTTGGTCCACTCTCACGTTGCCCTCCAATAGTCCATGAGTGACCAAGTCCACACTGTAGCATCTGCACCTAGCTAGGGCATCCTCACACCTAGGAGACCCTTACACACGACTGCCCACAGACTTCTCCAACTCTGCCCTTTGCTCTGCAATAGAGGAGCTATTGCACAAATCTAGGCTCCAAACTTCACTGTGAAACTGCCCACTAGTTAGGGCTTCTAACATGCCATGTCAGCCCTACCTCCTTGGCTTCCACAGGCTACAACAACTCTGTCCACACTAGGACACCTACATCACTCCATAGCAGGATCTACTCCTAGTTTGAGTTCCTTCATGCCCAAGGCAACTCCAACAAATGGCTCCCAACAAATTGCAATGTAGACTGATCCAAATCCGGTCAAAGAAATGACCCAACACAAGACAAATTTTGCTCTCTAAGTCTGTCAACTACTGTTGTCATTCACTGCACCTGGTTAGGGCACCTAACATACTACAATAGCCCTACACACAGTCCCTTGAATCACCTGCGACTCCCTTTATTTGTTGTGGCCTTCTCTTGGAGAGGTCTCCTCCTCTTCTGCTACTGTTCTGGGCATGAACAACCCTCAATCCACCCTACGCTGCCCTCAAACAAGGTGGTAGGGTCTGCGACCTACCCACAATAGCTTCAGTTGCCTATCGAATGGTCTGTCCTCCTTTTATTTGCCACGAACTGTTACAGCAAGGCCCTCGACATACTATTTCAGGGATAAACTGTTAAAGTCACATGGAATGTAAACAACAAAGGTGGATGATAAAACATTGAATGTATTATTGTTGACATGATATACATTTATAATACATTTGTGTGACCGTTGGGTTCCACATCCCAAGGTCTCTTGGACTCTCGTGTCTGTTCACATTCTACACCAACCCATAGAGGATTAGGTGTCCAACAGTTCCCCGTTAATCCGAAGGGGTATGTATGAGTGCAAGAAGAGTGTTGTAATACAAAATGTGCAAAAATATGTGTGGTAGCACTAGGATGAATGTGCTCTTTGAAATGTTGGTATGAGGGGGTGGTTTAAGAATGACCACCAACACTGGAACACTTAGTGCAGTTCTCAGAACTCTTCCATGTCTGGCATGAAGCTAAGGTCTTCTGCTATAGTAAGTGCTCCTAATGTCTTGAAGAGGGAAACCTTCAACCTTGAAAGGGAGGTCTCACCCCGCACAAAAAGGGAGAACCTCAATTTGAAAAGGGAGGTCTCAACTTGTGATGGTTTAAGGATGACCAACAACTCTGGAATGCTTAATGCAATTCTTGGAACTCTTCCAAAACTGGCAAGAAGCTGAAGTCTTCTACTAGAGGAAGTGTCCCCAATTCTTTGAAGAGGTATCATCGACTGAAGGCATGCTCAGTGGCATCTTTGTCTCTGGCTACAACTTTGAATCTGGTATGGCAGTTTGTGGCTCAGGCTCGCTTGATGTGGCTTTGAAGCTTGTAGATGACCATCATTTCCCCCCGTGTCAGATACAAAGTGAGATGATGGAGAAAATTCAACTGCAAGACTATTCAATATTCGTGAACAAATCCTGTTGTATGAGTGAAATATCTTCTTGGCTGTTGAAGCCCATTGCCAAGAAGCGATCCATCTAAGATGAATCTTTGTTCTTGCAGGAGGTTTGTTTCTGAAGCATTTGTTTGAAGAATCATTGGTTTTATGACAATGCTTACATGGATGAAGATCAAAATCGTGATCTTTCACATGGCCAACTCGGTCACAATGTTGGCATTTAACAATCTGTTGTTGTTGTTGTTGTGGAAGAGGAGCAGAATCCGGAACAGGTGAAGGTGAACTGTCATGAAGAAATCCAGCACCCTGAAACTAGATGGGCTTTGAGTAATCTAGAATATGAAAGGACACCTCCTTATCATATCCAAGACCTGTTCTGTGCTTGTTGTGGACAAGCTCTTCCCAAGGTTTGATGACCGACTTGGGAAGTGCAGGCTGAATTTCTGCTTTTGCATGTACAACTGCTCCTGAGAGGGGCTCAATGATCTGATCAATTTGTTGCTTATGGGAGTTTGTTTCAATGTTCTGAACAGAAACAGGTTCAAAATGATGACTCCACTGCTGTAATTCTTCCTGCTGTAGTTGAGATTCAAGCTGCAAAAAATCAATCTGTTCTTGTGCATTTTGCAGAGAGGTTTGAATATCTGTGAGAGTGCCTTTGCTGACTTTAAGTGTGCTTTCAGCAGTAGACATGATTAGAGTTCTCAATAACTCTAATAAAATGGTAATTTTAGCCATTTTATCAACAACTCAAACTCAACAAAAAGGAGATTCAAAAAACTTGGATGTTTGAGCTTGCTATACTGCCTTACAATAATGACCAAGTTCATTCAACATAGAGGTTCAATGCAGCACATAAGCCAAACACATAGTTTGTGGCTTCCACAATTAATTCAACGATTTACAAAAATTGTGCATAGATAATACAATATAGTTACGCACAAACAATACCAACACTTCACCTTACTCAAAACTTATTTACTGCAGGTCGGATCAATTTTAGTTGCATTCCTTTATCTCCTTTATAACATGCATCGACTTCAAGGCTCCAACCACTGCTCATGGCCTTCAACTAGATTTAACACAATTCAATGTTCAACGTACATAGAAGCATCACCGTTCAATGCTCATACCATAAATTACGCATGGAAATAGAGTTGTAACTGACAGAACAACATTCTAACTGCAAAGATAACACCCTAACCAGTGTTCTAACAAGTGTTTAATCAACGCACAATCTTCCTGAATGATCCTAGACCAATGTACGCACAACATTCGACCAAGAGAATAATAGCTCTCAGCTCTTCGGCAAACTCTCCTGCTGATCTTGTCAGCACGATGCTTACGTGCAGAAGGTTCTGTGCAACTGTAACGCTTCCTCAGGTGCTTGCCCATGCTTCCATGATGGCTCTTTCAGTAAAAGCTTCAAAATGGTCAGATGATGCTCATAGATTTTTGAAAAGATGTGCAGACGCAGGCAATCGGGAGGCCTGTTACACACTTGGCATTATTCACTTCTATTGCCTCAGGAACAGGGTTTCAGGTGTGGCCTTGATGGCAGAGGCTGCAATTGCATCGCATCTAGCTACTCTCCATTCTTTGGCTTCTAGAAGCTAATGCAAGAGAGGCTGAGGTTGTTAGAGAACCATCTATGCAGGTTTTTGTTGATGCCAAGCGACAGTCTCGCATAATATGCAATGGAGCTTATGCCCATCTAGAACTGCAAAGTTAGTCTCTATTAAATAAGTTGGGTGGTTCTCTGTTGCAGGGCCATGCTTCTATTAGTGACCAGTACTCTGTTCAAAGGCTCATTGAAAGAGATGACTGCTCATCCCTTAGTGATTTTAGCTGCAAAACGTTGCTCAATGAAATTAGTTTCGATCCCAGAAACTACACGCTTTACTTACCAGAGGACAAGCGAGGCGAGTTATTTGTTGGAGTCTTATATCTTCTACGATGAGCGCAAGCCACCAGAAGGATTCGCTGAGCGAAAGCCCCTTCTTGCCAATGGAATTTCGTCTTCGAGCGTCATTGGACTTGGACGCAACGGTTTCTGTGCAAAGACCAATGGGATGACTGGTCTTGCAAGATCAGGATCTGCGCGCTGTTCATGAAACTCTAGCACCCCACATTCCCAATTAATTCTCCACAAATCCAAAATTCTTCTGGTAAATAGATTTTTCCAGTAAAATCCTCAACTGCTCTGTTCAGCTGGGCAAATTGTGGGCTATATTTGGCTTGGACAAGGAATATATTTTCTTTTCTTGAAATGTATGGTTCGGCAAGAGTAGATTAGTGAAATTATGGGTTTTCCTTCGGAAGTGGAATTAGATGAATACGTTGAAGAGTGCATGGGTTACACAATAGGTCTTCCTTTGTGTGGGTAAGCATTGGAAGAGAGACTAGATCAAGCGGAGGAAGGACAGAGAGAGATTCGTGAGAAAGTGGTGTATCTGAATCAGCGTCTCTAGCAGATGCAACAGAAACTGGACCGTGCCAGGGCAGAGGCTAATTTGAATGCACAAGCAGTGAGGAAATAAGTGTGTGACAATGAGAAAGGCGCAGAGCGCTATAGAAAGCTGCGTGACGAATGCACTCATCTCCAGAGCGAGTGTGCTCTTTATCTTCATGACAGAGAAGTGTTCATGGATCTTGGTGGTACCTATCAACATAGAGGTTTTTAAAAACTTCAATGCGGCTTATCATATGCACACATTAAAAGTGTTTTAAGGAATTTCAATGTGCTTTCCAACAGATTCCCAACATCCATATGCAATCTGAAAGCGATCAGACTGTACATAATTCATAATAATTCATATATATGGAGAGCGATGACTATTCAATAGAGTACTGAAACCACGGCCTCAAAAATTCCAACGTACATATGGTCATACACATAATACACCAAAATTATATATAAGGAGAGCAACGCATGACCTTTCAACAAAACTTAATAATTTACATACCATAACACATACAACAACGCTAAAACTCACTAGGCCATCCAACAACGACGCACAATCATGTCAAAGCCACCGCTCATGGAATTCAATGCACCATTCAACGCATCTAGAGAAATCTGTAACCAACAATCACAAAACGCAGTTCGAGACTATGCCCACTCGCTCATAAACGCTCTTCCAAATATGCACAGAGAGGCCACAAAACAAATGGCTCAAATATGAGCAGGGCAAGAGATGGCCTGCAGCTTTGATACCATGTCAAAGTCACATGGAATGTAAACAATAAAGGTGGATGATAAAACATCGAATGTATTATTATTGACATGATATACATTTATAGTACATTTGTGTTACTATTGGGTTCCACATCCCAAGGTCTCTTGGACTCTCGTGGTTGTTCACATTCTACACCAACCCATAGAGGATTAGGTGTCCAACATAAACTACCCACAACCCTTAAACATTCCAGACTTCACTTCTGTACCTCGGCCCTCCTTCCCTGCAATTTCGGTCATGAAAAGGGACCCAAAACAGTGCTTTCTCCCATGTTGGTTAACCGTCCTTGCTGCGGCCTAGAACAAAAGTGTCTTTCTCTTTGTATGCTGGCCTGTGATGCACAAATGGATGAGGAATAAGCCTCATACTCATCCTCTATGTATACCAAATCCAAAACGTCACATTTTAGGGCTGTCCAACTGTCATGAGCCTAACATAACCTTAGGCCGACCTTGACACTTATGGTGTCAACTCAAAAATTACATTCAAAAATATATATCTTCACTTCTATAACTCGGAATTCGACGATTCTTGAAGCGTTGGATTCTCCTTTCTGCCCTCTATCTTCTCATGCCATCACATATAGAAATGTGCTCCCAGAAATGCCCACAACACGATTTGGTGCAAAACCCCAAGCTTGGTTTCCAAGCCCACAAGCTTACTTCTGGTGCTTTACCCTCCAATCCCTGAACCCTAGGGCTTGGAGTACCTCCCAGGCTACACAAATATCAACACAAACTGATATCCTGAAATCTATGGTCAACCTGTAATTTGGTATGCGGTCAAAGTGCTCAGAAAACCTCGGTTTTTATGCCAAAAGCTGTGGCCGGTTGAGACAGAAATATCTCCAAAAGATCAAAGTCAAATGATCCCCAGAAGGTGTTGGTCAACGCTCATCAAACTGCAGTCAACTCTGTAATTTCGGCCCTGTAATTTAGCTTTTGAAATTTGTCCTTCTTGATCCACACGTGTGAGAGAGAAGAATGCCCAATGTAGTACGAACCAATGAGAGAAGGAGAGAGAATGTGTGAGTGATGAAGATGCCAAATGAGGTGAAATGTCACTTGTATTTATACAAGTCGCTGAGTGTGAAGTGACACATCCATTGGGCTTTCAGAGCCTAAATGATGATGTGGCCAAACTTGACACTTTGCACATGTGTGGGCATAAATTCAAAATCACACTTCTGCTTGTCCAAATGAAATGATATTTATATCAATTTTGGTCTTCTCGAAAAGAGGAATTTAATGCAATCATCATCTCCATCAAATGCTCTGTCCTAAGGTGGAATTTGGCCATAGTTGCCTATTTTAACACTAGTCCTGTGGGATCTCCTCTAGCGTCTACTAGCTTTAGGAGTGGCACTACATTAGAAACCTTGATTTTGGTTGCGTGGCCCTGTTACCTACCACTTGTGGGTGATATCCATAAGAGAAATTTTTTCTCCTAGATGGTCCTCAACTAGCAGCCAACAACCCCTTACAACCACCAGATAGCTCGAAGTGTGTTAATTTTAGGTATGTTCTATGCTAGAGCAATTTATTTAATTTCTTTTCCATATTAGCAATCACATCAGCATAAAGTAAACTGCAGATAGAACATAAATATAAATCATAGAAGACAAGCCAAGATAAGAGGACACAAGATGTGGCGCAAGCCAGGGACAAACCCCACAATGTGTGGGGAAACCCTTTGATCAAATCTTCTTTTATCTTCAAAGTTCAGCAGAGAAAGAGAGAGAGAGATAATACATTTACAACAGAAGTCAACACTTTGACTTGTCTAGATCTGAGCATAGATCATCTCCTATAACGATGAGATCAGTTGAAGACATTCTGCTTCAACTGATACCTATCATCGTGCTGCATCTGGTCCTCTAGTTGCACCACTGCATACTGCACCATGCTGCACTAATCATGATTATCATCATGCTGCCCATGTCCATGATCTTATCCATCATAATGCTGCTCAAACTAATGTGCATCATTATCATGCTGCTGCCCCTGCTAATGTATCATTGTACTGCCCATGCACATGGTCTCATAGTGCTGCTCACCATGCTGCTGCCACTGCCTTCTCGTTGCTTCATCATGCTGCAACAATTTGCTTCTGTTGATATCAGCCTTAGCTGCTTGCTATGGCTTGCAGCCTAGCAAAGCAGCTAGGCTATAGTTCCATGCAGTCCCATCTTAAACAATCCTTCTATTTTCATGCTGTCCCCTACAACAATACTTGAGACCTTGTTATCAGTGACCGGAACCTTCTTGTGATCAGGGCAGATAGAGGCTTCATCAAACAATGTATAGATGAGATTATATCTTCTTCTTGACAACAGTTAGAGCTCTATTTATAACTTCATTATATAGCGTATAGAGGCAGCATATGTCTTATTTAGGACTGCGTATGAACAATAGCTCTTAGTACTTTTTCATAACAACGTTACTATGTCATTCTGGACCTGCGTATATATATATATATATATATATATATATATATATATATATATATATATATATATATATATATATATGTCTTTATACACATCGTATTATTGTCTTATTGACCAACGAATTCATGTAGCTGTGCATTCTCTTCATTGCTGCCTATATAATATGCATTCTGGACCAGCGTATATATCCATGATGACTGCGTTCCATAATCTATATGACTTGTATATATCAGCGTTCCATCCATCATAAATATAACTGCGTCCATAATGAATATGACTCGTATGTCTCCGCGTTCCATTCATTATCAATATAACTGCGTCTTGTAATGAATATGACCTGTATATCTCTGCGTTCCATTCATCTAATGAATATGACCCGTATATCTTTGCGTTCCATTCATCTAATGAATATGACTCGTATATCTTTGCGTTCTATCAATATAACTGCGTTCATTACAGCGTTAGGTTTCCACTGCAGATACTGCGGCTACCCTGCGTGGTATATTATATTGTCATGACTGCGTGTAGAGTAGGGTTTCCAGCGTACAAGTTCTCACTGTATAGGTGCTGTGCATTGTATGAACTACGTTCCATGTATCTCATCTATTATGAACTGCGCATATTGATAGGGCTGTCCACATAGGTTTTCTTTGCTGCATATCACTATCTCCATATTATATGACTGCGTTCCATTGATATGACTACGCTCCTTTTATTTATGTCATGCTTGACTACTTCATTACACTGGCTTCATCACTGAGTATAGATTAATAACTTTAGGATTTGATTGTGTATAGAACCTTGTGTATAGAACCTCCTTGTTTGGACAACGTATAAATGTCTTCCTTGATTTGTCGCTGACTGTCTCCATTTCCAGTGTGTAAATTAGGGCATGATCTTAGGGCATCCTTCATTAGTGTCTCTCCTTCTCCAAAAACCCAAGACGTAGAGAGGAGAACACATGAAGAATGTGTGTCTCATATGACCTCATGTCCTTTTCAATTTATACTAAAACGTTGGTGATGAATAGGCATGTCTTTTGGACTTCTTGAGCCTACATAAATTGCTAGTCGGCTTAATAATAAATCCATAATCAAAATAAATTCATATCTCCATAAATACTTATCGGAATCGGATGATCTTTAGATCAATCCTACACCTCTCGACGAGAGGGATCCAATAAAAATATCAGTTGTTGGGATTTGAAACGTTGGCAGAAAATGGTTCTTACTGTGGATTCTCTGGTAACTAAGTCGAAAGTAATAAACCACAGAGGTCTTAAATCCAGTGTCATAAATAAGCTGACCCACATGGAGTTTGGCCCTAGTTGCCAATTTAACACTCCCTCTCAACTAGGGAGAACTCCATTTGTTGATCCATAAGTTCAACTGTGCTATCTTTGCCATCAGTGCCTTGCACTGCTCTGCTTAGCTCTGCTTGCTCTGCACAGCTCTGCTGGCTCTACTGTGCTCTGCTCAGCTCTGTTGGCTCTGCTTAGCTCTTCTTAGCTCTGCTGGCTCTGCTCAGCTTTGCTGGCTCTGCTCTGCTCTGCTCAACTCTGCTTAACTATGAAGAAGAAGAATTGATCGAGAATGTCTCATGCCCTTCTCCACTAACTCGAAGTCAGTCTCAGAGTGCGTACCACTGGTCCTAGACCAGTCTCAACCGACCTGAAGTCAGCTTTATAGTAGGTACCACTCCTACCACTGGTCCCAGACCAATATCGTAGTCTCAGAGAGTGTACCATTGGTCCCAGACTAGTCTCAACCGACTCGAAGTCAGCGTCATAGTATGTACCACTCTCACTGGTCCCAGACCAGTAGTGCACTGACACGAAGTCAGTCTCACTGGTCCTAGACCAGTCTCAACCGACCCGAAGTCAGCGTCATAGTATGGTACAACTCCTACCACTGGTCCCAGACCAGTATCATTGATCCCAGATCAATGGAGGTCATCCTAGCGTAGGGAGTACGGTAGATACAACGATGCGTCCATCGGTACTAATATGGTTCCTAACTTCATTTCCCTGCTCATTGATCAGATGAGAGGTACTTCCCATGAGTCCCAGACTGCATGGGTAGGATGCCTCGATAGGAGAACTAATCAATCCTGTCCTCACAGGAGAACGCATCAATCCTGCTACAATCGCCATGGAGAACACATCAATCCAGGCCTCACAGGAGAACACATCAATCTTGCTACAATCGCCATGGAGAACACATCAATCCAGGCCTCACAGGAGAACACATCAATCTTGCTACAATCGCCATGGAGAGCACATCAATCCAGGCCTCACAGGAGAACACATCAATCCTGCTACAATCGCCATGGAAAACACATCAATCTAGGCCTCACAGGAGAACTAATTATCCTGCTACACAAGAGAGTGAATCATCCTGTTCCATAAGAGAGCGAATCATCCTGTTCCATAAGAGAGTGAATCATCTTGTCCCACAAGAGAGTGAATCATCTAGTCACAGTGCACACCACCAGGGGAGGGTGAGTCACCCTGTGGTCGTATGTTGCTCCAGTAAGAACCGCAAGCCCTCAGAGCTCCTAGAGCTCAATGTATGCAACATGCAGGACCCTTGTACAAGGGTTTCTTGACGACTCCAAGTCGTTTGGGAAAGTCACAGATTAGATCTTTCGTTGGGGTTTTGACAAGGTGTATCGACCTGTACATCATCTTAATGCGATGGAGCCTCCTTGCTCATCGACTTACCATATCCCAAATGATGTCTATCTGCTGGAGCAATCGACGAATACGAGATTCCTCAATAATCGAATCTCACCTCTAGTTGTTATAGAGAATCATAGTGGTATGTGATCAAACAACTCACTGAAGAGCTTCCCCAACCAGGCAGCTTCATACGAGATCATACTCGTAGATATGTATCCAGTCTCGGCGGTGCTTATGGCAACCGACTTTTGCTTCCTGCTCATCCATTATATCGAAGCAGAATCCAAAGAGAACCAGCACTAAGAAGTGCTCCAGGGATCCTCCACACTACCTGCCTAATTAGCATTCGAATAATCATGTAGTTTCATATTTCCGGCAGTGTATCTCAATCCATGAGAGATTCTGTCCTGAAGACATCTCAAAAGATTCTTGGCACCAATCTAGTGAGGCTCAACTAAATATGAGCTCACAATGCTAACTGCAAAACATATGTTCAGATGGAGGTTCACCAAGAGCATCAACGCGAATGAGTTTTTGAAACTCAGAGGCATTTCCCAAATTTGGTCCAACATCACTACCATATAACTTCTGAAAGTTAAGATCCTCAAGGTAGTCACAAGCTAGCAGTTTATAGTTCCACTTTCGGAATCCAACTCCCTCTGTCTTCTACAAATGAGAGGGTCTGCACCTATCAGACATAGGTGTCGGTATGAGAGGTCTGTCATCCACAACCTTCGGATGGTTTGGATTGATTTCACTCCTAGTGACTCTCAGCTTCATCAGACAGCTACTGATCCTCTCATACTATGCTCGGGGTGTCTTGCTTCAATCCATAGAGGGCTTTCTATCATCTGCATGCATGAGATTTTGATCATGAATCAAATTCCTCGGGTTGTTCCAAACCTATGGACCTGTGGCATGAGGGGGATGGTCCCCTTATAAGATTTTTCTTCGGTACATCTCAGACATGTACCTTCATGCTCCTTTTGAATTCAGGCTTCCCTGTCACCATCTAACTCACAGACCTCCGGTGCTATGTGTCAATGGACATGGTCCCCAGTGGACTTCCTGTAACTTAATACATCCCTGAACTCAAAAGCATCTTTGAAAATTCTATTTTCAAACACGTACCTTTCCATCGACGAATGCCACCTTAAAACCTTCGACTTCCATTCCTAGGGTTCCTTGCTTCCTTTGAGAGTCGGCCATGTCCTAATTGTCTTTGGTGATTGCTCTTTCACTCTTGCTTGGGCATTGTCTTCACCTCACCTCTGATACCATGTTAATTTTAGGTATGTTCTATGCTAGAGCAATTTATTTAATTTCTTTTCCATATTAGCAATTACATCAACATAAAGTAAATTGCAGATAGAACATAAATATAAATCGGAGAAGACAAGCCAAGACAAGAGGACACAAGATGTGGCGCAAGCCAGGGACAAACCCCACAATGTGTGGGGAAACCCTTTGATCAAATCTTCTTTTATCTTCAAAGCTCAACAGAGAAAGAGAGAGAGATATAATACATTTACAAGAGAAGTCAACACTTTGACTTGTCTAGATTTGAGCATAGATCATCTCCTATAACGATGAGATCAGTTGAAGACATTCTGCTTCAACTGATACCTATCATCGTGCTGCATTCGGTCCTCTAGTTGCACCACTACATACTGCACCATGCTGCACTAATCATGATTATCATCATGCTGCCCATGTCCATGATCTTATCCATCATAATGCTGCTCAAACTAATGTGCATCATTATCATGCTACTGCCCCTGCTAATGTATCATTGTGCTGCCCATGCACATGGTCTCATAGTGCTGCTCACCATGCTGCTGCCACTGCCTTCTCGTTGCTTCATCA
Organism: Pinus tabuliformis; assembly: GCA_031772625.1. Taxonomy (NCBI): domain Eukaryota; kingdom Viridiplantae; phylum Streptophyta; class Pinopsida; order Pinales; family Pinaceae; genus Pinus; species Pinus tabuliformis. Next base: position 826,912,518 of record CM062813.1, read on the forward strand.
TGCTGCAACAATTTGCTTCTGTTGATATCAGCCTTAGCTGCTTGCTATGGCTTGCAGCCTAGCAAAGCAACTAGGCTATTGTTCCATGCAGTCCCATCTTAAACAATCCTTCTATTTTCATGTTGTCCCCTACAACAATACTTGAGACCTTGTTATCAGTGATCGGAACTTTCTTGTGATTAGGGCAGATAGAGGCTTCATCAAACAATGTTTAGATGAGATTATATCTTCTTCTTGACAACAGTTAGAGCTCTATTTATAACTTCATTATATAGCATATAGAGGCAGCGTATGTCTTATTTAGGACTGCGTATGAACAGTAGCTCTTAGTACTTTTTCATAACAGCGTTACTATGTCATTCTGGACCTGCATATATATATGTCTTTATACACAGCGTATTATTGTCTTATTGACCAACGAATTCATGTAGCTGTGCATTCTCTTCATTGCTGCGTATATAATATGCATTCTGGACTAGCGTATATATCCATGATGACTGCGTTCCATAATCTATATGACTTGTATATATCAGCGTTCCATCCATCATAAATATAACTGCGTCCATAATGAATATGACTCGTATGTCTCTGCGTTCCATTCATCATCAATATAACTGCGTCCTGTAATGAATATGACCCGTATATCTCTGCGTTCCATTCATCTAATGAATATGACCCGTATATCTCTGCGTTCCATTCATCTAATGAATATGACCCGTATATCTCTGCGTTCCATTCATCTAATGAATATGACCCATATATCTCTGCGTTCATTACAGCGTTAGGTTTCCACTGCGGATACTGCGGCTACCCTGCGTGGTATATTATATTGTCATGACTGCGTGTAGAGTAGGGTTTCCAGCATACAAGTTCTCACCGTATAGGTGTTGTGCATTGTATGAACTGCGTTCCACGTATCTCATCTATTATGAACTGCGCATATTGATAGGGTTGTCCACGTAGGTTTTCTTTGCTGCGTATCACTGTCTCCATATTATATGACTGCGTTCCATTGATATGACTACGCTCCTTTTATTTATGTCATGCTTGACTGCTTCATTACGCTGGCTTCATAACTGAGTATAGATTAATAACTTTAGGGTTTGACTGTGTATAGAACCTCCTTGTCTGGACAACGTATAAATGTCTTCCTTGATTTGTGGCTGAGTGTCTCCATTTCCAGCGTGTAAATTAGGGCATCATCTTAGGGCATCCTTCATTAGTGTCTCTCCTTCTCCAAAAACCCAAGACGTGGAGAGGAGAACACATGAAGAAGTTTGTCTCAAATGACCTCAAGTCCTTTTCAATTTATACTAAAACGTTGGTGATGAATAGGCATGCCTTTTGGACTTCTTGAGCCTACATAAATTGCTAGTTGGCTTAATAATAAATCCATAATCAAAATAAATTCATATCTCCATAAATACTTATCGGATTCGGATGATCTTTAGATCAATCTTACACCTCTCGACGAGAGGGATCCAATAAAATTATCAGCTGTCATAAATAAGCTGACCCACATGTAGTTTGGCCTTAGTTGCCAATTTAACAATGTGCCAGAATCTCCTCCACCTGAGCCAACTGTTATGCTCCCTCGCCCATCTTATATGATTGTATGTTTGAAGGTGGGCCTTACAACCCCAAAGGTATAGCCTTTCATTATGTAGTTGGGTATTTTGGCTTACTTATCATGGACATTTTTGGGCATGGATTAGTGGGGGGGATTCGGTGGAAAGAATGGGCTTGGTTTGTACTCTTGTCTCCTCTGTCCAACTTGGTGGTTAACCTTGTATTATTGTCCAGTGGGGTCTCCTTTATTGGCTACTAGCTTTAGGAATGGCAGTACATGAGAAATCCCAATTTTGGTTGCGTGGTCCCGTTTCCCGACACCACATACATCACTCCCCTCCACTTATTATAACCCCTTTTACCATATTTCCCATTGGGGTTCACATTGGTCCATTGGATCCATAAGGAGTTAGCCTCCCCCTACCCTTGTCCACACTTTGGGTCGAGCCTGGAACGATGCCCTAGAGGTTGATGCAACTAAAAAGAAAATTAAAAACATAATTTGGCCACTCTCTATAGGAAATGAACTATAAGATGCAAAAGATGGTCAGGGCATACAAATTTAGCATGTGGGAAAAAGCAACATGAGCTCTACCCCCTATCATTAATAATTATGGCCATCACCCTGGTTCCTAGGGCCCTTATATGAGCCGCTTGCATCATTAAGGAACCCATGATTTTCCCAACCCTTGGCGAGTGATGAACTTCCCAACCTTAAGGGGGAATGCACTGGTCCTAGATCCTTGGTGATCACATTAACTTAACGAAATATCATTCTTTCACCTTTTTTCTTCCTCTTTTCTTCATCCCCTAATGATAAGGAGATTTTCTAGGGCTTGGTCCAAAATTTTAAGGAGGAATTTTATGATTTTGTCTATACATGTTTCTTCATTTATGTCTCCTCTAGGCATCCTCTAGTTTTGAACAAATTCCGACTGTGAAATTTCAAATAAATTGATGCTGTAGCTATCACACCAAGAGGGAACCCTTGAAGCTCTTTTGACTTGGGGATTTCTTAAAGCTTTGCACTTTGTAGTTCATCATTCAAAACCTTTTCTCTTAACTATAGGTGATTATTGGATGAGCCTTTACCATGATATATCTCTCAACCCTTAGTCTCTTATAGTATTTCTCTCAGTGGTTTTTTCGTGGAAAGTCACCCTAGCTTTTCGCAAAGCTCGCACTTTAATTGAATCTTTCCATTGAATGAGCCATCCTTGCCTCACTTTGAACCCTAGTATAAACACATCAATCACAAGTGAGGGATTTTGGAAGTTTTGATCTTAGATATTCATCATTTTTGAATATTCCTAAATGAAGGTCATCCTTCCCTCAAGCCTTTCTTGGAGAGCCTTTCTTTTGCTTCTAAAACAAGCAACCTATTATTTGAGCCTCTCCTTTGAATGGGCATTGGAAATCACATTGTGCATCGTTATTGACCTCATCATTCTAGTGATTTCCCTATACCAGGACTCCTCCCATCGGTGAAAGTCCGTAAAGAGCAGGGGACATTGACTGAGGTGACAGTGGGTCCTTGTCCCATTGTTTCCACTTGATTTAGTAGTAGTCCCTTTGGAACCCCTCCTAGGACCCTTGCTAAATTAAGCGGTAACATTTTTGGCGCCGTTGTTGGGGAAATGAGACGTGTGTCTTCTTGACCATACAACGTTTTGACATATCATTCTTGGCGACTCCATTGGAAGAACAAAGCCCTAGTTCTTCATTGAACTTTAAGGGTGAGACAAACATTTCTTTAGGCATCTCTAAATTCACCCTGGTGACTCCCACATAATTTACATGTATATCTTAATAGGATGTCTTTCTTTGATGAATTCCTTGCCTTGGACATCATTTGCAATCTTGGATGCCCTAAGTGTCTTACCTAGACTATCATACGTGGGGTACCCAAGTTTGATGGTGATCCACTATCTGCAGTTGATCATGTGGCAAGATTTGCTGCATATGCCTCACAAGCTAAGTTGGTTCATCACGATGTCCTCATGATGTTGTTCATGAGATCCCTCCATGGTCATAATTCATGGTTACATAATTGCAAACCTCAGAGCATCTCATCTATTGAGGAAATCTTTGATAGCTTCCTTGAGCATTTCCAAGTTTGCCAAGTAATTGACATTCAAGAGGAAGCCTTCAATAAGCATGAGGAGAATCATGAAGAAGGGGATTCCCTTGAGGGAAATGGCCCCGCTAACCCCTCGGGCGTTGACATCAATGAGTACTTACATATTGAAGAGGGGAAATGGGAAGTTCATGAGCATCGTTTTGACAAGGACCCTATCTATGACACCGATGATGACGATGCCAATAGGATTCCTATCTTTCCTCACAATCCTCGGGTTATAGTTGAGTCTTATGTGGACCCTTTCCTCAACCGTCCATGCATTATCACTAATGAGGAGGAATTCTTTCCCTCTCCTAATGTGATCATCATGAGCAACCTGCTTCTCTCCATGTCATTGGTCTCCCTTTCCTTTGGATCATGACCTTGTGATGGCCACAAACCCTGATATAAGTGATAGGAACCATAGGGATGTCGATAAAGAGTTTTTGTGGTTTGATTTTCCCTTATCATGTGTGTGGAAATTTTCTAATTTACTTCAGGTATTGATGTTGTTGAATTGGTTACAGAATTCTCGCTTGGAATTTTCAGTGTCTGAACTGCAACATTTGAGGGTGTTTTTTTTTGGCACTGGTTTGTCTTCTTCTTGAGTTGTGATATTGATTGGATCAATAATTGTTCCTTTTTCTTTAACTTGGACAATTATGTCTGAAGACTTCGATACTTTTTTCGTGTTGAGTTCTTCTAGTTTGTTTTTCAACGATTTCTTTTCATTTTTAAGTTTCTTAATTTGCATCAATAATTTCTCATTGTGGTTCTTGAGGCGAATAACTTGTTCATTTTTGTTAGTGGTGAATTTGTCAACTTCCCTTTGCAGATTTTGTTCACTTTTTTACTATTCTTGAGAAATTACTTTTGAGATATCTTGTATGTCTTTTGGTGTTACTAAATTTGGTTTCAATATGGCATCTTGTAGCATTATTTTTTTCTTTTTGCAGGAAAATGTCAAAAACTTCTTTTTTGTATTTAGGATAAAAAAACCCTAGTGATTCCATCCAGGGTGAACCCAGAATTATATCACTATTGTCACAAAATAAGGTTTTAACAGTGAATTGCGAGACAAAAATATAGTCTTCAATGTTTAGTTGTAGATTGCTTATGTTATATTGTTTATTATTCATCGAATCCATCATTTCAATTATGTTCGATTCAGGGATCACTAATTGGTTAGCACATTCAGTACTAACATAATTATTATCTTGAGTAGGATCAATAGAGATTATAATGTCCCTTCCTGCAAGTGATCCTTTGATTTTAAATAGTGCATTAACACACATCATAAAAGTTTTAGGAAATCTTTCATTATAGGTCTCCATTTTTTTTCCTTTATCATTTTCCAACTAGACTCCCTTTATTTTTTTGGATGAGCTTGGGGTTTTAAAAGTAACCCCTTTTTTAATAATATTTTTTATAATTCCCTTTTTTCTATGATATTTTTTCTTATATATTTTAGTTTTTTTTTTCCAATATATCTATTTGACCCTTTTTTATAATTTTTTTTTTTTTAAATTATTATTATTATTATTATTTTAAATACACTTCTTTATATTTTTCCTCAAGTATTTTTTTTTTTTTTTTGTTTATAAAATTAATTTCTCTTTTTCTTTTATTTATTTTTTTAATGGCCAAAGGCTTGAATGACAAAATTGGCAAAATGGAGAAACTCTTCAACAATAGCGAAATGCTTCAACAATAACATGGTTGACGAATTTCGATGGCCAAAGACCTGGATCATAGAACGTGACTCTTATATCAATGTAACGAACAAAGTTTGTTTACATAGAGGAATGCTCTAATACTAATGTAACGAACAAGGTTCGTATACGCAACTAAGTGGTTGTCACTCAATGCTTTTTCAGTCACCAGTTACTTCAGAATCCAAGTAGCAGTGATGTTTGGGGCCAAATTCTTAGCCACAAAAACTACCAGAGCCAAATTAGACCCTCTCTATTGCCTAGTGCTCGGGAGGAGCTTCCCAACGGTATATGGAAATCTAAAAGCGGACTTCTAGAGCTAAAGATAGAGCCCATGGAAGGACCCCTACGAAGAGCCCATCAATTGAAAAATTGGCTAAGTGTTGGGAAATAATTGCAATCGGGACATAAGGAGCTCATCGCATATCGACCATCGGCAAAGGCAAAGGATCAAAGGCTTAAGACCTATCAATGGTTCGGGGAGGCTGATTGCGATTTGCAATATCGCATCTCGCACAGCGGCCGTTGGCAAATTACAAAGGACTGTGGACTGTGGACTGTGGCGAGGGGCCGATATGTGATATATACCAAAATCGCCAAGAGGCATAAAGGCCTAACACAGGAAAGGTTTGCAAAACGGGGCCAGGCGGGCCCTTCTCTCTCTCCTCCGCGGGGTACACGTGTCGAGCCACAAACAATATCACATATCGACCCTCGGCAAAGGAAAAGGATTCCCACTTAAGAGATCTCGGCGGTTCCATTAGTTGATTGCGATATGCGAGATTTTCCTCCGGACGCGATGAAAGATTAAAGCCGCGTTTATAAAGACTTCGCGCCTAGACTCGAGGTCCGCTCCACTGGTTAAGAGGAAAAGGCCTGCAACTATATAATTGCACTGATGAATACAAAAGGTTGCTCAACCACCGCACCGGGGCATTGAAGACACAGTACAATGTTTTAAAGGCGAGGCGGGTCAGCAGCTAATGGATTGCTACAACCAGGTGAACCTTCAAGACGAAGAATGGGCCGATTTAGAGGAAGGATGCTGACACACGGATCTGGGAGTCGGCGACGAAGAAAGTATTGGCATAAAAGGAAAAGGGATGTAAGACAGTGCAGGAGGGGCCATACTCTATGCCATGACAACACCAACATACTGATATGATCACGGGATGGGCTAGAAAATCCCTGGTTCTTTTTCCTTCAGGTCCATTTATTTTGCTGTACTAAAATGTGCCACCCATCCTAAAGCATTCAACTCTGTAATGTTTTTGGGCCATAGAGCCATTTAAGGCTGATACAACTATTCTATCAGACTGAGGAATAGGGACATTAGATATTTCATGTAATTAATGCTCTTGCCCCTCTTCCCAGATAAATAGAGGAATGCAAGACTTAGAAGAGGTTCAGAAATTCTAGGAAAAAGACTACATGTATAATTTCAGACTGTATTTCCTTTGTAATACAGGTCTTTCGGAATATCAATGAAACTGTGGTGATTCCATCTCCAAAGGATTACAATATGTGTTCCCCTCTATTTTACTCATTAAAATGTTCATGCTTCCTCAACTAATTTATGTGGTTATTGTTGCTAGATGTGTTTCAAGCTCTGTTATAGATTCGTTAGTAAATTGTGAGTTAATGCAAATGGCTGTTACCATCTCACAGACTATTTTGTCTTGACATTGTTTATGTATATGCCTGTGAGGATCATTGTGATTATATCTTTAAATGTGCAACATATGAATCAAAGCTTTCCGTCCTCCCTCTAGCCCTCATTTTTGCTTGTAACCCAAATAATATAGAAATCCTTATGGCCTCGAATTCTTTGCGTTCAACATTGAATTCTTGAGGTCTTAGGTTCTATGTGATGAGTTGCTCTCCTCTAGTATCCTCTTTTGCCCACTCTGCAAAAGATTATTAAGCTGTAAGACCTTGAAGCTCTTGGCCTCCACTCTTTTGATGATTATTTCTGAGATATGGATTTGCGAAAAGTATTTGAAATCCATGATTCATTCCTATGGATTAATGAACCAACCCATCTCCAATATACATATAAACCCACAGAACCACATGTGCTGTCTCCAACATATCCAAATCTTTTGAGACACGCCATTTTAGATGTGCCTAGGCACTGGTCTTGAGGCAATCCAAGGCCGTCTTTGGGAGACACAACAAGAGTAATCTTCAAAAGACTTGGAAGATGTAAACATCCATAGTAGGACAAGTAAGTGTATATTGAATATTATATAAGGAAGTGATGTGACATGATTACAAATGAGGGTGAGGGCCTTCTTATATACCCTAGGCAGGTGCCCTTTCATGAAGGGTGATGTCTCTAAGACATGCCTCTTCATTACTAACTAACTATTAGTTAATTAATTATTATTTATTATTATTATATTTATATTTTCATTTATTATTTTTATATGAATTATATTCATAACAGTGCCCAAGACTAAGGCTTTTGTGCCTCCTAGGCCTACCGCTCCTCAAGGGAGCCGAGACATTCGTCAGCCTCAGAGGGAGGTTGGTCGTGCGCAGTTGGACGATGAGACTAGGAGGGACCTCTGGAGGAGGAAGTTGTGTTTCACGTGTCTGGAGCCTTGGGCATCGGGGCACAAGTGCACCAAGGGAAAGGCCCATTACGTATAGGTGTACTCTGATAGTGAGCAGAGGAGGAGGTTGAGTTGGCAGTAGATCATGGAGTTAAGGGATCACAGTTTGTTGGTGGAGCACCACCACCACCACCCCCTCTGGGAGGCGGCCCATTCATGCCCTCTGGGCGCGTATTAGCCTCACTTCGTGGAGTCCTGAAGTACTTGACACTTCGAATCAGAGGCATAGTGCAGGGGCAGCGTGTATCAGTGTTAGTGGACAATGGGGCTGCCCACAATTTTATTGATGCCTAGATGGTGGAGCGTAGGGGCACACATACAAAGACATTTGAGGGGTTCTCAGTGTTAGTGCCAGGAGATCGGACGATGCAGTGCACGGGATATGTTCCTAGCCTGACTTTGACTATGGGAACAATTCTGTCATTGACCACTTCTTCGTTGTTGATGTGCTAGACACCAACGTGGTGATGGGTGTCCAGTGGTTGTATTCCTTGTGGCGGGTTACGAAGGATTGGCAGAAGCTAGAGATGGAGTTCATGGGCCCTGATGAGAAGTTAGTAGTGCTGAGGGGTATGCACTACTACCCACCCAAGACAGTATCAACCCGTCAGATGTAGGTAGATTTGTGGCATGGGGACATTGAGTGGGCGCTGGAGCTTAGGATTTCAGAGACAGGGGCTCTTGCATGTCCACTACATCTAGACATCCTTGTGCTGCTGGAGAAGCATTAGGTGGTTTTTGGGGAGATCCCTCCAGACAGGCCACCAAATCGGGGTTTTGAGCACAACATTGAGCTGGAGGAGGGGGTGCATGCTATCATCACTACCCTGTATAGGCACCCCAAGGCCTACTGGGACGAGATTGTGAAGGACATCTAGGAGCTATTGGCGTTGGGGCATATTAGGTCGAGTTGTAGCCCTTTTGCTTCATCAGTGGTACTGGTGAAGAAGAAGGATGGGTCTCTTCGTATGTACATTGACTACCAGGCCCTAAAGAAGAGGACGTTGGGGAACAAGTACCTCGTACCCCAGATAGACGAGTTGATGGATGAACTTAAAGGAGTCAAGTACTTCTCTAAGATAGTCTTGCGCTTGGGGTACCATTAGATTAGGGTGCGTGAGCATGATATTCCAAAGACGACATTTAGATGCCATTATGGACACTTTGAGTTTCTGGTGATGCCTTTCGGACTCACCAACGCCCCCGCCACATTTCAGTCTTGCATGAACCACATGTTCCACAAACATCTACGCAGGTTCGTCTTGGTGTTCTTTGATGACATACTTATATGCATCAGGACTTGGGAGGAGCACCTACAACACTTGGAACAGGTCTTGAGCATCCTGGAGGAGCAACAATTCTATGCCAAGATGTCCAAGTGCGAATTTGGGTTGACTGAGATGTTATACTTGGGGCATGTGATAAGGGAGGATGGAGTCAGAGTGCACTGGGAGAAGATCCGTGCCATCTTTGATTGGCCCACACCCAGGAACGTGACAGAGTTGAGGGGCTTCCTGGGGATATGCACATATTACAAGCGCTTTGTGAGGGGATTTTCACAGTTGGCCACACTCCTCATAGACCTCATGAAAGTGTTACACAATAATTTGTCACTGTCCTCATCTCAGTCTCTCTGCTGTGTCATGTGTCAAATAAACATGTTCATATCTTCCCACCGATGTAAGAAGATTAAGCAAATGCTCTCTAATGCTGCAAGTTGACCCTCATTCCCTAAGTTTCTGCCTCGTCACGAGTAAACCCTTAATATACACGACGGTCCCCTGTCATAAACAGTCTCATCGCGACCCCGTCGTAGGTATACACCTATTTCCCGCAACGGTCGAATTTCAAGGCCTGTCGCGAGACTATCAGCTATCTATTGCGACGATTGGTCTGTATGCATTGCCTCCTTGCGATGCCGTCGTTGAGACTTAGTTCACGGCTAGCGACGATTCAGATTGGGTGAGTTTGTTCCAACAGTGGACCTTCTGGATGTCTCTAGGCCTGGTTGTTGGGTCAGTTTGGGTCGCCCTTCGCCCCTCTAGGATGGTAGTTCCATCTTTTGTGCTACCTTCCTTGAGGATAAGCTCCCTCTCCCTCATTTCATGGAGACTCTTTCTCCTATAAAATCACTCACCATTGCTATGATCTGTTAGTTCTTTTGGTTGGATAGTGCTGCTAGTGCTTTTGAGTTTGGTAGATAGCTTTGGTGTGAGTGTGACAAGTGTGGGATTGCTAATAGTTTGTAAGAGGTTGTGGAGTGCCCTTAACTTTGTACTAAAGCTTGTGAGAGAGAGAGAGAGAGAGAGAGAGAGAGATTGTGCATTTGGGAGACCCATCTTTGAGAGTGAATGCTTGAAGAAACATACTGGCTGGACCCTTCGAGAAAGCTTGCGACGTCAAGACTTGGTTGTAAGCTTTACTCTTGATTCATTATTAATACAATCAATGATGATTTCCTATGTCTTGTATGTAATTTACTTGATAGCTCATGATTTCTTGACTTTATGAGTAAATAGATCATTGTTGTTCTCGGTTACGTGCTCTGTTGTTTTCTTGTGGTGTTTCAGGTTGATTGCTCATTAAGGAGAAGGAAACGGAAGCTGGAGCAGCGCAACGGAACTTCATCAACCACCGGTTTGAGGTAGGCCTCCAACGATGACTATTTAAGGGAATCAATTGTTGTTTTGTCTTTGCTGTGACTAGACCCACTCTAGGGCTAGAGGGGTTGCCTCTGTCCACAGAGGGAACACTTTCCTACTTCACAAGTTGGCGACTCCGCTGGGGAGTCCTTTGTATGTTTTTCTCTTGTTTGGTTTTGATTTAGTGTCTCTTGAATTTTGGGGTTAAACCATCAGCCTTTTGGGTTACCTGGGTCAATCTGGGAAATCCCTTTGCTGTCTGGAAGAATAGTCTGGTCTTTGTTTGGGAGTTTTTATTCATTTTCTATTGTTTTTAAGTTCGTCGCTGGAAAAAGCTTAACAGTCGCGCCGACGTCGCCTTGTATCTGTTTTATAATCCTGTGCGTTGCTGAATCCTGTCATACAGTCGTGACGATTCCTGGAATCGGCCCGTCGCGGAAGAGACATGTACTCTCGCGACGACGTCACTCTGTTGCTACGGCTAGTGGCTGATCGTCACTAGTTGCTGGTTTTACGCCCGCGACGATTCCTGTAGAGTTGTTTTTTCAACTCTACCTCCTAAATCCACCAGTCTTGTTTATCCCCTGCTGTCTTTCTCTTGCCCATTAGTTTGTTTTAATTGCTTCTGGTTAAGGTACTGTCTCTTTGGTTTCATTGAGTGAATCTTGTATTTTTTGACCTTGTAACCTAGCTCTTTCAAGTTTTTGAATTATCTGGCCTGGTTGCTTGTCTGTCCAAGGTTCATCCGCAACCGTCTTGTTGATTTGCTTGAGGCTTTTTCATTGCTTGTTTTTTGCTGGTTGATGTTTAGTGTCAATTATTGGACCAATTTTTGATATTGATTCGATTTTTTCACTACCAGACATAGATTACAATTGTTTGGATCACTCGGCTTACGCTTGCTTGTTTGTCTCTTTGAAATTGAAAGTTATCAAAATAAAAAAGTTGCATTCATTTAGTACACGAAAGTGAAAGTACATTTGCATTTCAAGTTTTCATGTTTGAGAAATTGGAAAACAAACTTTAAATCTATCATTAGTAGTATCGATGCATTGTAGGAATTGATGTGTTTATTCATTGTGTCTCTTAGCGCTTGCATTTACTGGTCTTGGTTTGGGAATGATCTCTCTACCTTCCTGTAAGTAGGTGTTCATTGAAATGAAAGATGCTTTACTCATTCTAGCTGCATCTTAGGGTTTTTGATATACATACGGTAAGGCCTGGAAATTGAAACATAATTCAAGATCAACTCTAAAATGAACTTAACAAATGCATTGGAACATAACACACATTATTTAGAGGTCTAGGCTAGAGACGTGCTTCGGTGTCGTTAAACCTAGTCACTATTGCTTTCACTTAAGGTTGGGTGATTCGTCCTTCTGTGACTCAATAACTGTTAGTACGGACTTGTGCTCCCAGTACCGTCCAGTATATGTTGGGAGACCTCACTAGGTTATCATCCTATATCCTTAGGAAGCTGTGTTTGCCGCTTTTCAAACCATAATGCACTGAACATAGCGTTTGGGAAGATTGACTGCCGTACGGAAAGTCCTTGGTTTTCATATGATTGCCAAGTTGTATATGCAGTTTTACGGGTTGTTTAGTAAACCTTTTGCCTAGTTCTCCAGAGTAGTCACTTTCGTTCCTTTTCAGACTCCTTAAAAGAAAAGGTCCATCTGAGCACTTGTCCTTTCAGGCTCATTAAATATTCGAAGGTGACTAGAGTCATCTTTTCGTCCTTTTCTCGACTCTTTAAAGATGAAAAGGTCAAGTCCTGTTCCTGTGTCTTAAAATTTATTCGGCCACGATCACACTTACCTTGTTAAATATTGTTTGCGTTTTAGTTTGCATAGGTTGTTTTCCTTACTTGTTTAGTTTTCCCTAGGCTTTTTGAGTTAAATCATCCTGGCAGAATCACCGATCCCGTCTCCTGTTCCAAGTGACCAAGGATCTCCATCTTCTGTCGCTTCTGAGGTACCGGTTGTTAGTGATACTCTTCCTGTTATTCCGAGTATCCAACCGCTTAACTCTCGCGCTCCGGAAGACGAGTCTTACGATATTCATTGGAACCCCATTTGGGAGCCTTCCGAAGAAGACTTTCCCGTTACTCCTTCTAGTGTTTCGGTCCCAATGTCTTCCTTTGACATGGATGAGACGAACCCCGTCACGGGTGAAGAGACCTTTATGGCAAGTGGTGAAATCCCTATACCTACGGAAACTTCACCCTTCCGTGTCACCCCTCTTGGTATCACATTGCCTTTACGCTATCATGCTTTGGCTGATATCATGAGTTCTAGATCTCCCCTTACGAGTTCCATGTGGTCTCGTACCGTCACTCTGACTTCGGAGCCCTTTACGCCTCAGATTCACAATGTGACTGTCACATCTGTTCCGACTATTCCAACTATTTGTGTGGCTTCTTCAGCCCTTGTTGTCAGTGCCGTCACTGCATCTTCAGTCGTGACCACTGTTGCCGGACCTTCAGCTGGTCCTCCAAGTAGTGGTTTGTCAACATCCACATCTGGGGTTGTTAATCCCACCCTTAGTGCCCCACCTTCTTCTGGTTCCATTCCAGTAGGGGGGGCATATGATCAGTATTTCCAAGCTCTTCAGAATCCGGATCCACAGAATCCGTTTCATTATTATGATTCTCGAGGAGCCCATATTTATCACCCCGGACCCATGCCATCTCAACCTGTGGTTGAGGTTTCGGTTCCGTTATCTGTTGCTTGGGGTACCACCACTTATCATGGTGGCCAAGCACAGCCTTCAAATTTTCAAGGTCCACCCTATCAAGGTCAGCCGTCTTACGGGCAGCTGTCTCACGGACAACCGTATTACGGGCAACCTTATCTAGGGCAACCTGTTGGCCCACAAGGACAACCCTTCTAGGGACAACCTTCGGCCTTCAGTGGTTCCTCTTTCACATACTTCGGGCAACCTTCTGGAAACCCAGGACAACCTTACATCCAACAAGGCCAACCTGGTGCCCAGCAAGGTCACCCCTCTGGACAAGTAGGTCAGCCTCACATCCAGCAAGGCCAACCCACTGTCCAGCCTAGTCAACCTTCTGGACAAATTGGTCAGCCTCAAATCCAACAAGGCCAACCAATTGTTCAGCCTGCTCAACCATCTGGTCAGTCAGGACAACCTTTAGTTGTGCAAGGTCAACCCAATACCCAGCAAGTTCAACCTTCTGGGCAAATGGGTCAACCTCAACCTCAACCAGGTCAACCTTCTAGCCAGATGGCTCAGCTTTAGTTTTCTCAAGGACATCCGTCTGGGCCTGCTCAACCGAGCACTCAAACACTCGTTCCTTCTCAAGCTCCACCTGGTTTTCAGCCCCAGTCTGGGCTCGAGACCCAATCCGGTCTTCAAACTCAAGTTGGGGTCCAAACCCAACCTGCTTATCAAACGCAACCTGGTCCCAAAGCTCTGTCAACACCATCTGTTGACGGTGTCATCGGTTCCGTTAACGTGTCCTCTAGAAAAGCTTCTGCGAACCCTGCGAAGCAAAAGTCTAATGCTCCAAATGAAAATGCTTCTCAGGCTTCATCCAATTCTGGTAAAACTTCCGAGGTTAACGCCGTCCAGTCCACCGCGGTGGACAAAACTTCGAAAGGTAAGAAGAAGGGAAAAGGAAAGAATAAAGCCGATCAACCAAAGCAAGATCCCCCTAAGCCTCCGGCTGAGGAGGGTGCCAAGCGCAAACCTAAGTATCCTTGTCTTATTTGTGACGAGGATCACTATACTAAAGACTGCCCAAGGCGGTCTGAAGTTAGTCGTTTGTTAAAAGGTGCCCCTGGGACTCCTGCCGTGCTCAAAGAGCCTTTTCCCTCGCAGCAGACTCAAATGGTGGTTGATCCATCTCAATCCTCTTCTCCCTTCGGCTCTCAAGTCTTTATGGCTGGGACAATTCCCATCCATATCAGTACACGGTCAAAAGAGTATCCTTTGCCTGCCGGGAAGGAAACTGAGGTCCCCTCCAGTGCTCCTTCATCCAGTACTGGTCTGCTCCATATCGAGCGACCTAGTACTGAGTCAGTCATTCGACCTCCTCCTAAAGGAGTGCTCCAGAAGTCTTCCTACAACCCTAATGCTCGTGCTGCACAACACTATAGCATCGTTGAGGACTTAGCCCAAGCTCCTTTGGCTATGTCTGCATTAGAGGTCCTCCAGAGCTATCCCTCCCAGAGGAAGTCATTGCTATCGACCATCGGTGGCATTGACCCAGCCGACTTGGATTTGATCACTTTTGACCTGGATAATCATGTACCGAGACTGCCTCACCAAATCGCCTTCCTTATTCAAGTCATCATCAATTCTAAGACTATTCACCGCACTGTTATTGATGAAGGTGCTTCTACTTGCATCATGTCTGTTGCTTGTTGGAAGGCTATCGGTTCTCCGACCCTGAGCCAGTCTCCCAATACCTTGGAAGCCTTCGATGGGAGAGATTCCCGTCCTTATGGTATACTCCCGCATCTGCCTATTACCCTGGAAGGGAAGACGGTCGAAGTTGAGGTCGAAGTTGTCGATGCGAATTTAACTTACAACCTCCTCTTAGGATGAAGCTGGACATATGCCATGTGAGCCGTGGCTTCATCTCTATTTCGTGTCCTTCGTTTTCCCCATCAAGGGAAGATTGTCACGGTAGACCAGTTGTCCTTCTTCGCTTCTTCTTCTTCCGATGGCAACGTGCCTTTCGTGGAGCATACCTCCGTTCCATATGAGAGTGTGGGTGCTGGACTTTTTAAAGATCCTGCCCTTATGGGTGTTTTTTCACTCCCACCTCCCAACATTGCTCCCGTCAATATGATTTCTGTTCGTTCTGATCCTTGGGTTCTTCCTCCCGTTGATCAGGTAGAATCCTGGGGCAATGTCATGTCGTTGAGTCCTGCCGAGCTCAACTACGTCGAAATTGTTTCTGCATCGGCTTCATCTCCTGAACCTGCTCCTTCGAGTAGGGCTCTTGACTCGTACATCCAATCCCCTTGGCTCGGAGATGGTGCTTCTTCGGATCCCTTACAGGAAATCTTTCCTTCTGATGAAGCGATTATCGAGACTATGTCTTTTGAGGAACCTCCTTGGTCTGATCATCACCATCGTTCCTCGTTTCTCCCTACCCACGGGGCTATGCTTACTTGTCTTGAGTAGTTTGCTTCCTGTGTCCCCTCCCAACCCCTTCAGACACCTATCCAAATCCATCAAGTTTTCTCTGAAGGCAATATGGGGAACATTACACAAACTCAACCTATCGACATCTCTATTAAACCAGGGGTTGTCGAGCATATTCACATCGGAGTAACCTGTACTCTGGAGGAGATTCAACTTTATACTAATCTTTTTCGAGAATTTCGTGATGTTTTTGCTTGGTCGTACGAAGAGATGCCCGGCATTGATCCTAGCATCGTGGTGCATGAAATACCTACGTATCCGGGTGCTAAACCTGTTCGACAGCGTCTACGCCCTGTGCACCCCCGAAAGGCTGCAGCTATCAAAGCGGAAGTTGAGAAACTTCTTAAAGCTGGGTTTATTTACCCTATCCCGCTCACAGATTGGGTTTCTAATATTGTCCCTGTGACCAAGAAGCAGGGCACTATTAGGGTATGTGTTGATTATCGCGACATTAATCATGCCTGTCCCAAAGATAACTACCCTACACCTTTCATTGACCAGCTCATTGATGAGTGTGCTGGGAGTGAGATCTATTCATTTATGGATGGCTTCTCTGGCTATAAACAAATTAATATATCGACTGCAAATCAACACAAGACCACCTTTATCTGCCCGTGGGGTACTTTCGCCTATAAAAAACTCCCTTTCAGTCTAAAAACTGCCGATGCCACCTTCCAGCGCGCAATGTCTTATGCGTTTCATGATATTCGACACATTGTGCAACCTTACCTGGATGACCTTCTGGCTCATTCAACGAAGCGCCAAGACCATCCAAATCACCTTTGCGAAATCTTTCTTCGTTGTCAACACTATCATATCCGTCCTAATCCGCATAAATGTGTCTTCTGCGTTGAATCCGGCAGACTTCTTGGGTTTGTCATCTCCAAAGAGGGCATCCACCTGGATCCCCTTAAGGTTGAAGTCATCTTGAATCTTCCTCCCCCTGCTTCTTTGCAGCAATCGCAGAGTCTGCAGGGTAAAGCAAATCTTTTATGCCGATTTATTCCAAACTATGCTGAAGTTGCCAAAGGCTATACGCGGTTATTAAAGCGGGATACCCCTTTTGTCTGGGATGTCGTTGCACAAGAGTCATTCGAGTAGCTCAAGACGCTCTTTGTTTCTGCTTCGTTGTTACGTCCGCCTGATTATCACCGTGACTATATTTTTTATTTAGTTGCCGCCGATAGCACCATCGACATGGTTTTGGTCCAAGACAATAATGATGGTACTAAGCATGTTTTCTATTATCTCAATCACAATCTACTTGACACGGAAACTTGATATGCCTATGTCGAGAAGTTGGCATTGGCAGCTGTTCATGCCGTCCAACGTTTCCGCCACTATATATTATTGCGCACCACGACGGTGATTTCTGACTGCAACCCAATGACGTACATCTTGTCACGTCAGTTACTGGGGGGCAAGTACTCAAAGTGGATTGTCATCCTTCAAGAGTTTGACTTGGAGTTTACTACAGCCAAGTCTAAGAAATCCCTCGTTTTCGCTGAGTTGCTCTGCTCGCTACCATCTGCTACTGCACCCTCTCAATCAGAGGACCATATTTTGGATGAGTCTCTGTTCTTGTCCTTGGTATGGGGATATTATTGTCTACCTTCAGATGTCCTCCTTTCGTCCCGATTTGTCCAAGGATGCTCGACGACGTATTCGCCATCATTCTCAACCTTATCGCATTATCGGGGACACCCTGTACCGTCTCGACGCTGACTCTGTTCTCCGTCATTGTCTGACGTTCGAGGAAGTCGAACGAGTTTTGAATGATTGCCACTCTGGCGCCTGTGGTGGTCATATGTCCGGGTATGCTACTGCTTAGAAAATCCTCCATGTTGGTTATTTTTGGCCGTCTATTTTCAAGGATTGCATTCTCGTCGTCCGCTCTTGTCATGCGTGCCAAATCTACCAACGGAAGATGCGTGCGCCTCCCGCTCCTTTACACCCTGTCGTTACCATCGGCCCTTTTGCCAAATGGGGCATTGATTATATGACCTGTAACCCTCGCTCGGCCGGGGGGCATGGGTATATCATCGTTGCCGTTGATTATTTTACGAAATGGGCCGAGGCGATGCCTACACTATCTAATGACGGTAAGACAATGGCTCAATTTTTATTCAATCATGTAATTTCGCGATTCAGAGTCCCTCAGGCTATCGTCACTGATCACAGTTCTCATTTCCGTAATCATATGATGATTGAGTTAACAACCCAGCTGGGCTTGCGGCATGATAGTTCGACGTCGTATTATCCTCAGGCCAATGGCCAAGTAGAAGCTGTCAACAAAGTTTTGGTCACGATGCTTCAACGCACCATTGGCATGCACAAGTCCAACTGGCATTTGATGTTGTTTTCTGCCTTATGGGCCTACCGAACTTCAGTGAAGGATGCCACTGGGTTCACCCCGTTCCAATTGGTTTACGGTCTGGAGGCTACCCTTCCGATTGAATGTGAGATCCCTTCTCTTAAATTAGCTGTCGAATTGCTCCCAAACACTACTCCGGTAGAAGAACGTCTTCTTTACCTAGAGCGGTTAGACGAGACCCGTCGACTAGCCTCTCTAGTCATTGAAGCGCAGAAGAAGAGAGTGAAAACTCACTTTGACCAAGCTGTCAACCCTCGTTCTTTTGTTGAAGGAGACCTAGTCCTGCTCTATGATCAAGTGAATGATAAGCTGGGGGCAGGCAAATTCGAGCCTATGTGGCATGGGCCTTACATTGTGAAACGTGTTTTGCAAAAAGGGGCCTATGAGCTGATCGATTATGAAGGGAATCCTCTAGATAAGCCCCGAAATGGGCTTTATCTGAAGAAATATTATGCATGAATTTCGTGCATCTGATTTGTACATATGTGTGTTTTCAGTGTGTGTTTGCATGTATGGCTTGGTGTGTAGGCATAATTGCCACTTATTGTGTCTTTTTACTTCTTGTGCAGATGTCTGGTACACCTTACGTTGGTTTCGTTGATGGTGCCTGCCGTAGTACTCGGAACCTTTCCTCTGCGGCATGGGTGATCTATGATCCTCACGGTGAGTTAGTAGACCTTCAAGATGTTTGTCTGGGTTGCACCACAAACAATGTCACTGAATATAGCGTTGTCATTGAATTACTGACCGAGGCTGTTAACCTCGATATTTGTGCATTAGTTGTGAATCTGGATTCTCAATTTGTTGTCCACCAACTTAATGGACGTTATTCCGTTAGAGATCTTTGGATTTTAAGGTTGTATTTACGTGTTAAATTATTGGAAAGAAATTTGGATTTTATTACATATCAACACATTCCAAGAAGATTAAACACATTAACTGACATTAGCAAATCATGTATTAGACAGACATTTACGCAACATGTAATCAAACATTGTATAGAAGCATTTCCACTGCTCGCGCAACTCGTCTCAAGAGCCTATGCACCTTAAGTGTCACTCCAACTGTGTGCCTCTGATACTCTACTGGGACCTCCTCGATCCCCCTGTAATCCGGGATCGTGTCAGTCAAGCCCTCAAGGTTACGGGCTATCTCTTCCTCTGCATTGCCACCAGGGCGAACCAGGGCCAGCTCTCTGTTGCCCTGCGGGTCCCTCCGTGCCTCAGGAGCTAGTCCTACAGGCCTCTCTGGTCCCACATCTGCAAGTAACATAAGAGACATCATTAAGACATATGCATGATAAAATCCAAAAAACATCATAAAAAACAAAACACATAAATAGTGTGGTGTTTGATCAAGTGTTTTACCTCCCTCATCCCACTGCTCGCCAGTTGGAAGCAGCATGTCAGGGTCTCCGCGGAAATCTGTGCCTGCATATGGCCAATCCTCGACTATGACCTTTTGACGGTCTAGCCACTCTCAGAACAGCATCCCCCATGATACCGGTCGATCACCACCCCTCGTGGCATAACATGTGTCCAGCGGGTGATGCAGGTCTCCCGTGGCCCAGGCACGTACAGGTCCATATCTTGCAGTTGAAGGGATGGCACTCGCTCCAGCATGAGCGGGATCAGAATGGATCCGTATCCGAACTGCTTCGTCTCCCCTTGTTGGCACTTAGTGAGCTGCCTCTTCATGTTAACGACCACTGCTTCGGCCTAGTTATGCATGTTCAGGTTAAGGCAATCAAGCGCTAGCCGAATGTGAGTCTTTGTTGCCTCATGTTGGGCTTGAGAGCCCACCGTTCTCGTAACCATGAACAACACTGAACGAAGAGTCAAGTCCTCCACTGTCGGGATCTATAGTTTCCCGCTGGTGGCTGATTTGCGTGCCCCTGGGCACACCCGTGCTATCAGCATATCTAGGGTCTCACCGGCAACCCATTGACCCTCTAAGATTGGTCTCTCGCCGCGACGAGACAACCCAGTCAAAAAATATATGTCCATAGCATCAAATTCAATGTCCTTGCCACGGATGACAAACTTCCCGTCTGTCGGGTTCCATGAGCAGATCAACAGCTCTAGCAAGTCAGGCTGTGCTCGAAGATGTGGAGTGAGGAAGAATTTCAGCAATCCACACTCAAGTAGGGCTCTCCTGCACCCGACATCGTTAAATGCTTGTTCGTCATTGATATCGTGGGTTCTTTCCTGCCACACGAATGCCATTTTGCCCTGCGTTGAAGGAAAAAATAATTAGAGCCTTTTTCATAAGCTTAAATACACAAATTATAAAAATTTTAAACTTTACGGCGCTGTCGCGGCTGTTTTTCAAACAACGGCGACGACTCGAGGTCAGACGTTCATTTTTTCCGCGATCGTCGCGAGAGTACATCTATCTCTAGCGACGATCCCGATGGTGGTGCGTGTTAACATGCTCGGTCGTCGCTAACCCGAGCGGATCTTCCGCGACGACCGAGAGGCAGATTTGGAATTAAAAATCCGCCAAAACCACCTATCCAACATCAAATTGAATGAAAAAATCATTGAAATGCAACGCAAAAGGTGGATTACTTACTTGGTAGGGGTCTCGGGCAAGATGGCTGATCGTTGGTGCCGGAATCGAACTCGGAACTTCGCTCAGGTTTGCACATCAAAACACCAAAGGTAAAAATCTCACAAGGTAAATGTAAAAATGAATTACCATACCCCCTTTTTATAGTGTTTTTTTCCAAAAAATTAAAATTTTGCACTATAAAGTTTAGGGTTTTCCCATTTATTTTGAAGTTTTGTTTAGGGTTTTGAGTTTTTTGACCTAATTTCCACATATATAATGTGTTTGTATCGAATGGGTCTTATGATGTGGTGTTTTTGTGCGGAAACAGGGATGGCGGGTACATGTCATAATCCGTATTCACTTGGTCCATATTTTTCAAAAAATCCTCTTTAAGCTCTTTTCCGACTCAAAAGGCGAAAAGATTGTCGAGTTTTCGCTTTTGACTCGTTAAATGAAATAAAAGGCGGTTCACTTTGAGCTCTTTTTTGACCGTATAAACATGAAAAGATCGCCGGACTTTTGTCGTTTTAGGTTCGACACTAGTTACGAAATGGTGTGTCTTCGGTCGCTTTTCTATTTTTTCGGATTGAGGCCACTAATTACAAAAAGTAGTCCTTGATCGTAATGGTCAAGCGGTTCTCTCGAGTATTATTTTATACTTTTTCGGGCTTAAGGGACACAAATTTACGAAAAAGGACCCCCCTGGAGTTTTCTTTTCCGTGTCTTTTTCAAACTCTCTAAACATGAAAAAGACTCCGAGTTTTCCCTATGTCGGACTCGTTAAACCCTGACGACATTGGACTCGTCATCATGACGAGACTCGAGCTTCTCCTCCCTAGGGCTCGTTAAACTATCACTAGGTTGGATTCGTCCAAAGGTCGAACTTATATTACAAGCATATGCTATCCCCTTCAAGCTTGTTTTCAAAAATAATTGGGGTACTCGCCAGCAATGGTGGGGGAAAATTGGGAGGTTATCATTGGTTATCTACGGCAGCTCGTCACTCTTGAACATTGACACTTTTGCTTCTTATCGGGTTGGGATATCCACACATCGTCATTTGGCCTTCCGGGGTTTTGGGTTGCCATTTTGCCTCGTTCCATCTGATCGCCTCTGTCGAGCCTCCGATCCCTTGGTACCAAAATGCTGCCACATTCCGGAGTCGTGTCACCGATATGTTCAAGAGTATAATCCTTCTGTAGTTCACACCCTTGCCTCCTCCTCTGATACTCTGTTTCACCATCTACCACTTGTTCCTTATCTCGTGTCGTTGATGCGGGAAACGTTATGGCCCTCTTGCGACAGATCGTCTCCTGTCGACGTCAGCTCATTATCCAGGAGATTGGTCTAGAGATCCCTTTCGGTACCTTGGACAATGGCAAGTTCTTCGTGCCTGACGATAGACTTTCATCATTGGTCTTCAATTGGGTGATTCCACGAGTGTTCGACTTCAGCTCATTTTTCACACTCAGTGGATTGTACTAGACAGTACCTTGAGAGCCATTGGCATTATTAGTGGTTTTTTCGCACTTGTTAACGGTTTTCATCATTGACCGGTAATCAAGTGACTTTCTATCATGCTCGACCTCAACACATCTGTTTGTATGCTAGAATTTGTACTATGATTGGTTGGGTTTCAAGACTCCGAACTAAGATTACATATGTTCAGGTTGCGTACATTGTTTCATGATTACATACATGACTCTTTGATGGATGACTGTGACCATACCTTCATCATTATCATGGTCTTGTCAATTGGGTGGTTGCGTCCATACTACAAACCAAGTTTCATGTCTTTTGATGGCTGCGCCCATGCCTAGACTACATGTATTTCACTATTAGAGATATCAGTTGTACTTGCGCCTGCAGGTCCTTCAAGGTGGTATTCCAGTTCAGACAGTTTTGTAAAGCATTTCACCCCTTCCACTCCCTCGGGCTTCATGCTTTAGGGGGCATCTGTTACATAGTAATTTGTCACTGTCCTTATCTCAGTCTCTCTGTTGTGTCAAATAAACATGTTCATATCTTCCCACCGATGTAAGAAGATTAAGCAAATGCTCTCTAATGCTGCAAGTTGACCCTCATTCTCTAAGTTTCTGCCTTGTCGCGAGTAAACCCTTAATATATGCGATGATCCTCTGTCATAAACGGTATCGTCGCGACCCCATCGCAGGTATACACCTGTTTCCCGCGACGGTCGAATTTCAAGGCCTAGCGCGAGACTATCAGCTATTTATCGCGACGATTGGTCTGTATGCATTGCCTCCTTGCGATGCCGTCACTGAGACTTAGTTCACGGCTAGCGACGATCCAGATTGGGCGAGTTTGTTCCAACAATCGACCTTCTGGATGTCTCTAGGCCTAGTTGTTGGGTTAGTTTGGGTCGCCCTTCCCCCCTCTGGGATGGTAGTTCCATCTTTTGTGCTACCTTCCTTGAGGATAAGCTCCCTCTCCCTCATTTCATGGAGACTCCTTCTCCTATAAAATCACTCACCATTGCTATGATCTGCTAGTTCTTTTGGTTGGACAGTGCTGCTAGTGCTTTTGAGTTTGGTAGATAGCTTTGGTGTGAGTGTGACAAGTGTGGGATTGCTAATAGTTTGTAAGAGGTTGTGGAGTGCCCTTAACTTTGTACTTAAGCTTGAGAGAGAGAGAGAGAAAGAGTGAGAGAGAGAGAGAGAGAGATTGTGCATTTGGGAGACCCATCTTTGAGAGTGAATGCTTGAAGAAACATACTGGCTGGACCCTCTGAGAAAGCTTGCGACGTCAAGACTTGGTTGTAAGCTTTACTCTTGATTTATTATTAATACAATCAATGATAATTTCCTATGTCTTGTATGTAGTTTTCTTGATAGCTTATGATTTCTTGACTTTATGAGTAAGATCATTGTTGTTCTCGGTTACGTGCTTTGTTGTTTTTTTGTGGTGTTTCAGGTTGATTGCTCATTAAGGAGAAGGAAACGGAAACTGGAGCAGCGCAACGGAACTTCATCAACAACCGGTTTGAGGTAGGCCTCCAACGATGACTATTTAAGGGAATCAATTGTTGTTTTGTCTTTGCTGTGACTAGACCCACTCTAGGGCTAGAGGGGTTGCCTCTGTCCACAGAGGGAACACTTTCCTACTTCACAAGAAGGGGGCATTTAGCTGGACAAATGTAGTGCAGGAGACTTTTGAGGATCTCAAAGTGGTCATGATCACTTGCCCAGTTCTGGCATTATGAGATTTTACTCAGGGCTTTGTATTGGAGTGTGACACATCAGAGGAGGGCATTGGAGCAGTGCTGATGCAGGGGGGCCATCCCATAGCTTATGAGAGCCAAAAACTATGGGACTATGAGAGGTTGTACACTATTGACAAGGAGATGCTAGCCATAATGCATGTGCTAGCCAAGTTTCGACAGTACCTAGTGGGTAACAGGTTCAAAGTGAAGACTAACCACAATAGTGTTCACTTTTTCCTAGAGTAGAAGGAGCTGCATGAGAGACAACAGAAGTGGGCCAGGAAGATCCAAGATTATGAGTTTGAGATAGAATACGTCAAGGGCAAGCAGAACATAGTGGTAGATGCACTATCTAGGAGGCCTGTGACTCTATCTCTAATGGACATCACTCAGGATTGGAAGGCTCAGCTTTTGGTTGAGTATTCCAAGGACAGGCAGGCTTGTGAGACACTGGATGGCACACTCAGGGACAACCAATATAGGGTGATGGACGATGTGATATATCAGAAGGACAAGATCGACTTGGTGCCAGTGTATCATCTCAAAGGGAGGATTATGCAGGCAATTCATGATTCACTCCTAGCAGGACACCTCAGATTCCTCAAGACATACAAGGCCATCAGAGAGCGTTTCTCGTGGAGGGGTCTCAAGGGAGACGTATTGAGGCACGTACAAGAGTGTATGGCCTGCTAGAGGAACAAGGGGGAGCCGTCACACCTTGCAGGGCTACTTCAACCACTTCCCATCCCAGAGAGGAAATGGGAGAGCGTGTCCATGGATTTCATCACAGACCTTCCGGTTGCATAGGGGTGGGATTGCATTTATGTAGTGGTGGACAGGTTAACCAAATTTGCCCATTTCTTCACCATTCCATCGAGATCTTCAACCTCTCAGGTTGCAGAGTTGTTCTTCAGGGAGGTATTCAGGTTGCATGGTCTCCCAAAGACCATAGTTAGTGATCGTGACAACAGATTCATGGGGGTGTTTTGGCAGGAGCTGTTTAGGTTGGTGGGGACAGAGCTTACACCCAGTACTAGCTATCACCCTCAGACGGACGGGCAGACGAAGATTGTGAATAAGTGGTTGGAGGGGTACCTACGTAATTATGTGATTGGGCAGTAGAGATTGTGGGTGAAGTGGCTACACCTTGGAGAGTTTTGCTACAACACCACCTACTAGTGTCGACCGATATGTCATCCTTTTGAGCCCTTTACGATTATTATGCACTTTCGTTTTCTAACATGATTTTTGGAGATAGCAGGGCCCCAGGGGCAAAGGATTGGGTCCAAGAGAGCCAAGAGATTCTCAAGGCTCTCAAGGACAATTTGTAGGTGGCACAAAATCAACAGAAAATGTATGCTAATAGGCACATGGTTGAGAGATAGTTTGAGGTGGGGGACATGGTCTACTTGTGCCTCCAAACATACCGATAATCATCACTAAAGCAGAAGGGGACCAAGAAACATATGCCTCAGTTCTATGGGCCATACAAAGTGACAAGACGAGTTGGGGAGGTAGCTTATGAGCTGGAGCTCTCGCTAGGGAGCAAAGTGCATAACATTTTCCATGTTTCATGCCTGAAGAAGGCACTTGGGCAGCAGGTCATAGTCACCATAGAGCTTCTGCCATTGGATGATGAGGGGCATCTAGAGCTGGTGCCAGAGGCCATCTTGGAGACAAGGGAAAGGAAGCTCAGGAAAAGAACCATCAGAGAATTTTTGGTCAAGTGGAAGGACCTTCCTAAGGAGGACGCTACATGGGAAGGTGAGCAGGTGTTGCAGCATCCAATGCTGAAATTGCTTGAGGACAAGCAAATTTTGGCAGGGGGGACTATAATATCCCCAATTTCCTAAGTATTGAGGAGGGTCACCAATTTTGATTTAATTTTTGGCGTTAGCATGCATTTTTGGAGGTTCGACTTAGGAGATGAGGAAAATTAAAATTTTGGTGGATGTGGGGGCCACTCACAAGGAATACACACCCCCTTGAAGAGTATGCACTTTGGGAGAGAGAGAAATTGGAGGGAAATTTGGGCTAGTGGAGTTTGGGCCCCACCAAGGGAAAATTGAGGCAACAAGCTTAAATAGAAGGTGAGGGCCATTGTTTGGGGCTTTTTTCAATTTTACATCTGAACTTAACTGTTTGCTTGAGTTGTTCAGCTAGGTGAACAAGTGTTGCTTAGCACTAGAGATTTCTGGGCAGGAATCTCAGCTCTTACTTCGGTGGACTTAGAGTGCCACCCTAGGGGAGTCACTTGTCAATTTGGGAGCCATTCCAGAGCAGGGGATCGAAGGTTGCTCTCACTTCTGTGCAAAACAGGGACGCTGGAGGAGAAATTCGTGCCACTTGTGGGATCCATCTGAGAGCAGCTCCTTTGCTGGGAATTTCAGGGTTGACTTGGTGCATCAATTGTAGACTATTTGGGGTTGTTTGGAGGTTAGGCTTGAGGGAGTTTTATGGGCAAATTTCTAGCATCCCAGGGCCTGCGTAGTTTTCTGGCAAAGGTACTTGTGGGGAATAGGAGCAGTACGATTTTGAGGGCTTTGTGGCCAGAGAAATTTAGGGGAGAATTTGTGGGGAAATTGTAGGCAATTTTGAGAGTTTTTCCTAGAGGATTGGAGGAGTTGCAATTGCACATTTCTAGGCAGTGCGTTTAGCCAATGAAGCTGGAAATTCACACTTTTTGTGGGTTTTTTGGTGGTGGGGTTTGGGACCAATTCCTTTCTGGGTCTTGTAGGGAAAATTAAGAGGAGGCTACAACAACATTTTCAGAGCATTCCAAGCATTGGGGTGGCAGAAAACTCCATTTCTATCCTGCAGCAGTGACAAAGAATTTACAGGGCCATCGCAGAATTTGTGGGCATCTTCCTTGGAGCTGGAATAAGCATTTTACCACCTGGGTTTTGCTTTAGCTTGCTGAGGCAAGCCCAGGTTCATTTCTCCTCATCTACATTGTACTCTTATGTCCAGATTCTTAATAAAAAGTGAATTTTTGGTGCTGCTGATTGTGTGACTCACTGTACATCAATGTTCCACTAAGTTTTCGGGATGTGGGGACGAGGGAGTGGGGATACGCAGGAGTGGCCTATGCAAAATCTCCCCACCAAATTTTAGGAAACGTGGGGGGACGTCGGGTTCTTTAACACATTGGACCCCGACAAAAATAGTAAAATAAAAATACTAAAAAACTATAAATATATCATTGAAATTTTATAATTTAACCGTCTTTATCATTATATAACACTTACATAATGAAGGATAAATCAATGAATCATATAACTAAAACAAATTTAAAACAAAAAGCATGATACAATTATACATGTAACTATGACACTGTACTATGAAAATAAAAGTTTAAACCATATTGAAGTTCCAACTGTGAATACTAAACATTGAAATAAAAGTCAGGTCTGATACTTCAAGATTCAAATTTTTATAGAGTCAAGTCTAATATGTCATATATCAAGATTCAAAACAAACTAAAGTCTACAACTGAAGTATGAAATAAAAAAACATATTACACAAGAACATCGCAAATGACAAATGAGCATAATTGCTCAAGGTAATGCCCTGCTAGTCTCTGCATTTAGTTGCTGCATGAATAAATCAGGATCAACCATGTCACCATCTGAATTAGAATCACTTGCATTCTCAAACATGCTAAGTGGCACACCAACCAACACCATTTGTGTCTCATCAAGTCCCTCCATATCTACATGTGCATCATCCTTTGGATCAACATCCCATTATGTTGCTGGTCCCTTCAAATACTTAGGTGTCTTTCCATGCTCAAGAGTCATGATGTAGGGCACTGTGCACAACAACTAACTTCTTCGCTCTTCTAGAGGTAAGCTTGTTCCACTTGATAGAGTGGATGACACTATATGTGGACCAATTCCTCTCTATTGTAGAGGAACTAGCAATCTGAGACAACAAACACATAGCCAGATGTTTGAGCTCTGGAGCACGATACCCATGCATCCTCCACTAGCCAATCAGGTTATCTTGGGCTAGATCTATGCGATCTACCCAAGCACCACATGTGTTGAAGGGGTCGCTAAGAGATGCAATCTGAACAAATTGTCTTCGAAGTTTCTCCCCTCCTCCTCATTGTACATCTTTGCAATTGCATTTAGGAAGCCATTCTTTACCTCATGCTCATCAAAAGGAGGCACTCTCCCATGCCTTTGACTTTATTAAAATTATTTGGCCTTGATTTTTTGGGAAACAAAGGAAACGTTTCATTTTTGGGAGGAAACGACCCCCTTTGGAGTTTTCGTGTGCTTCCTTTTTTTGGGAGCATCGGGAAATGACCTCCAGACATCCCCACATCCCCGAAGCGCAAGGGAGCGAGAGTTGCGATTCCCAGGTGGGGGGACGCATCCCCGTAGAACACTGCTGTACATGTGTGGAATTGCTATTGTATATACTGTTTCAAGTTTCATGTTTATGTTATTTACTGTTAATTCCAATTAGAAATATTACATAGGGCACCTTTTGGCATGATGTGTTGGCATGGAGACTTTTGATGGCTTGTACCTAATCCTTGAGTCACTTCTTGGAGTATGGAGCACTCCTTAGCCCTTGTCTCACATTTTGGGGCCTTATTAAGCTCACTTGTAGGATGATGTCATAATATTGGAGCATTTATTCCCAATGTTCCACCGAGTTTCCGAGACCGGGAAACATGGGAGCGGGGATACACACAAGGGGGACGTATATAATCAACCCCAAAATTTAGGGAATTTTCGGGGAAATTGGGGGATGTCAGAGTCATAAAAATTATAAAATTGTAAATTATTAAAAATTTAATATATAAAAATAAAAAAATAAAATCCCAAAAATATGTCAATAACTAAATAGAAAATCTTAATAATTATGAAATGTACATCTAAAGACTAAATATGATCATCATTACATATTAGACTATTATCATTTGACATTTCTGCATTGTAAATCTAGAAGTAAATTACTAAATTCAATCCATCATTTGACATTATGTAATGTTCCATCTAAATTCATCATTTGGCATGATGCAAGGTACATCTAAATTAAATTAATAAATTCATCTTTTGACAATTGAAATTATGCTATGTACATCAAATTTTCAAAATCGATAAAAAGTAAATTCTTCATATGACAATGACAATGACATTATGTTGAAGTCTAAAATAGCCATAGAATATTAAACTAAAAGTAAACATAGAAAGCACTAAGCAGTGAGTAAATTTCTCAAAAAGTACTAAATAATATTAATAAATATTAAGTTTTATATTTTAATATACTTTTAAGTTTTTTATTTTTGTTGTTGTTTCTAATTTTTTTTTTTTTAAGTTTTAAATTTTAATATAATATATTTTTTTTTTATTTTTTAAAAAGTTTTAAGAAGCTTTAAGTTTTAATATAGTTTCATTTTTTCTTTTAATTTTTCATATATTTAAATTTGTATTTTTTTTAAATTTTTTAATGTTTTATAAAAAATATTAGACAAAAAAATGGGGGGATGTTTGCCCCCCTTGCATGCCCCTGATGTCCCCCCATCCCCCTTGCAAAGGAGTCGCTTTTCATTGCCAAAAAAACGTCCCCGCGAAGTTTCCTTGAGTTTCCCCAAAAAGGGGACATGGGGGAAACGTTTCCCCAGGAGTTTCCCCGTCTCGGGAGCATGGGGAAGCGCCCACCCTGGGGGATGCGGCCTCGTGGAACATTGTTTATACCCACACATGTGGGATTTTATGGAATATTTGTCTTGTTATTGAGCTATGAGGTTGGCTTGTAACCTCTTTCTTGTGGAACACTCAAAAGTGAACTTGTATTTAGTGCTTCTTAGTCATTTGCTTTGTAAAGTGAGCGGGGTAGGGCATATATATAAATTGTTAAATTTTAGACTGCTCTATGCTATTTCAATTAGTTTAGCCCAATTCAATTATTCAATTAGCAATCTTTCATCAATAATTAATATTTCCAATCATCAATAGTAATTGAAGGGAGAACATTAAATGCAATGACAAAGGAGACAATCAACAAGAGACACAAGATTTTTGGTCAATTACCAGGGAAAAACCCACTACGGGTAAAACCCTTTGAAAAGTTTCTTCTATTAGATTGTCATAAAATGTTCAGTAGAGAGTACAATGAGCCAATACAAAATCATCCAGCAAAATTAACCCAACAACATTCAGAAATATGTTCCCAACATCAATCCTGATCAGAGACAACTTCTCTTGTCTGCGGTCAACTACGGTCAAATGTCAAATTGTAACCCTAGATACCAACCACATGGAGGGAGAGTTATGCGTGTGGTTGTAAGTTTCCAACGACAAGGATGAGCCTGCGTGCTTGTGGTTATAGTTGAAAATTGCTTGTGTCAAGCTTGTGGTTGGAAACCAAAACCCTAACACACGTGCGAGCTTCAGACCCTGCAATCTCGGACCTGTACGAACCAATCTCCTTGACCCAGCCTCAGACCTGTGCGAACCAATCAATGAAGAAGAGAAGAAGAATATGCTTGGTGATGTCCAAATGAGCTTGAGGTCACTTGTATTTATAGGCTTCCAAGGGTGTCCATTTTCCTGTTAGGCCGACCTGTCCTTTTGTGCACATGTGGGTTTTTCTTCAAAAATATACTTTCTTTTGTCCAAATTGAGCACTTCAATAGTCAAAATTGGTCCTCTCGAAAAGAGGAATCTAGTCCCATGGTTGGAATTTGTCACTAAGCTTCCAAATTAACTTAAATATAGCCTCCCCCTCACTTCTTATTTCGCCATTACACATGTGAATTTGGCCTCTAAAAAGAGTGCGAACTAGCTTACATATTCGCTACTCAGGTATAATGTGATCTTTTATGGATGCTACTTGCTATTGGATGTGACTTTTGTTTGGAGATACTATTCTGGGATTGAAAGAAGTGCTATTGTGCAATATTTTGTAAGTTTATTGGTGATTATTGATATTGTATGTTTTAAATGTTTTAGGTAGGGTTTCTATTGTTCCATGTCTAAATACTTATCATTGGTGAAGCTTTGCTTCATAATTGCATGTAAAATTGTCTTTCTCATAGCATATATGGAGACTCCTAGAGTGCAGCCTTTATAATTAATTTCTCCCCTCACAAGAACGACCACTAAGGTTTTACAAGTGGATTCCCTAGAGCACCCCCCCTTGCTCCATCAAGGTCCTTCCTTGGTGCTTAGCTCCATTAAGACTCCATTTTCCCTTGTAAGTTAAGGTGCTGGTCTAGAAGTGTGTTGGTCACCTTAAAAATAAATAGATTACCCTTTTTTTCTCTCTCCTAGATGGCTGGGGCAGCCACTAGGGTTTTAGGTGCAGATGTGTGTGTAAAGTTTTATTTTATTGCATGAGAGTGGCTCTAAATTGTAGGTTGTATAGCATTGTATATTGCATGCCCTAATAGGGCTGACATCATCTCAATTTATTGCTGTTTAAATACCTCTAACAGCCCTAATACTTGTTCGCTTAAGCCAACTCTAGTCTCTATTGGAAACCCTTGTTCCCTTCTTGTTGAACATCATTTGGAGGGTTTTCTAAGGCTGCTATATGCCATTGCATGCCCTAATACTGAACACCATTCAAACCCTAACTTATAGCAGCCTTGTCACTGGTCTAACCTTAGAGAGCTTGAACCCTGGATTTGAATACTTTCGTCATCTTTGGCCCTGCCAAACTCTCTATCTATACTTAGACCTCCAAAATAAGTCACCTTGAACCCTAGTGTTAGAATACCTTATAGATGGCATAGGGAAGCCTACCATGTGGTTGAAATCCCACTAAACAACAGGAGGAAGGTCACTAAGGGAACAGTGGCAATGCTTCCTCACTGTTGCCATAAGATCTGGCCCCTTGCCTGGTGAAGCCTTTCACTTGACCTGCTAGATTTTGCGGCAATTGACTATGCATGATCAACAAATCTGCTATCAAATCTTCCATCAATGCCCATGAAAACAAGGAAGTACCGCAGCTATCACAGATAAAAAATACAAGGGCTGGTGAAAAAATTCAGGGGTTAACCCTGGTCAGAATGAGGGGTAACAACCTCCATTGCCAAGACTTTGTTTGAACCAAAAGTGATTGATCTAGGAGATGCATTCACATGTGGAGAAGTCCCAGTGTAATACCCTTCATATGGATCTTCAGAGTATTAAATAAGATCTGTTTCCATTCTGACAAAAGCCTAGCCCTCAACCCTCTAGGGCGTCCATACAAACATCAATATCCAAAGAGGTGATTATCAACAATGTCCAGATGCGCCTGTTTAGGTACAATGTACTCTCATTCTTTGATGTTCTTCCGATTAAAATGGATACCATCCTTTTTTATGATTACATAGTTTGATTTTGTCCTCAGCAGAAACAAAACTTTTGCAGCTTCTGTTTGTAAAATCTTTTAATTTTACCTATGTTTCTTTGTGCATGGAGCTGATTCAGGATGATAAAATAATTTTCTAGCTTCTTTGATTGCAGGTACTCAAACCTATTTTTTTGCTTATTTGCAATGATTATAGAGAAAAGATGCCCTTTAATTCTGGATTTCCATTTCATGTAGGAGAAGAGAGAGGTAGGTTTGGCTAAAAGGGAAGAACTTCTAGAATGGTTAGTTTCTGCTGCTGCCCAGAAAAAGGAGAAGTCCCTCATTGGTGCTTCAGGTGAAACTCGGTACAGTTGGATCCTTTCCTTTAAGGGCTCATTATTATTATTAGTTTTCCTTTGAAAAGTTAGTGTTATTCATTTTGTTAAGTTTTTTTCTCTCCTGCAGTGTCCCATCATTGTTTACCCTTTTCTCAAATGTAGCTGGATGCTGCGTGAAAATTTCCCATTTAGCAGGATTTCTACTTTGGCGAGTTCAGGTGATTAAGTCAATCCTCAATTCTTTTTAGAGACTTTCTTTGATATACGTCATATTTAATAAGATGTAAATTTTCTCTTTCAGAGATTGTTTTTCCTGTCTGGAGAACAAGACCTCTCTACTTTTCTACTGGTCGATATGGGTTTGAGAAAGTATCCAGAATATAGTTGTTGTCAAACTCAATGCATCTTTTCAAGTCGTGCCGATCTCCTTCTGTATGAAGAGGTAAATTTGTTCTGTTTTTTGAGAAGTATACGCTCCTTCCTAGAAACATGCACAAGTGCTTCTCTGCTGGTGAGAATGCAGAAGTAATAAAAACTTGATAAAAGCAGGAGGGGCATATTTTAGAAACTCATGTTTACAGAAAAGATTTTGGATTATCCTTTTTAGCCAACTAACAATGCTGCCTGTTAACAGTTTACCATTTTCTTGATACATATCTCTAATATTTTGGTACCTCAGACTTAACACCCTCAATTTTGTGGGACTTTGTGAAGTCTGCAGGGATTACGTTTTGAATATTAGGAATGTTTTGATGGCATATTCTTTTGCATCTACGTATGAAAACTCCGCGTGCTATAGTATAGGTGAAGAAAGATATCTGTGATTGAAATCAAAAGTGATAATATTTATTATTTAAATTCCTCAATGTCAACCTGGTTCCCTCGTGTGGCTTTCTGTGTCATTGTTGATTGTTGCTTTCCATGCGAGTAACTGGAAAGGTAAAAAAGAGACGTACTAAGAAAAATAATAGATAGATGTACTCACAAAGTTACAATATTCCTGATGTTGTTTTCTGGTTTGTTGGTGTCTTGTTTCTGCTTTGATGGATTTCAAACCAATACCATGAACTATGTCACATTGTAAACGAATTCTGTAGTTTTCCTTGATTGTTTCTTAGAAATTTTGTCTCATGTAAATGCTTTTACCTATTGCAGAAAGACTTGTTAAATGTCATATTATTCCAACAATATCTAGTTGAACATTTTTCTCATCATTCAAATTTACTGAACGATTGGGAGGCTATTCCTACAGGCTTTAGAAATAGCTCAAATCATGGATATGGCACTCGATGCAAATGACATGTCCAAGGTGGAAAAATCTATTGAAATATCTCGTACGTACTTGACCAATCTGCAAAAGGATGGGAAGTTGCAATCTGATTTTCTGGAACCGCATTCCATGTTCCTTTCTCGCTTCTCAGCTGCATGGATTTATACTAAGATTCTTACTTTAGGCATTTCAGTCCTTGAGCGTGAACGCAGGTATAGATTCTTTTTTGACCAGGCTTGAATGAAAGTGGGTGCTATTTTTGACTCTCCTATTGTTTATGTTACAAGCTTCATGCAGATATGCTTTCCATGTTTTATACTCTCATTACTTGTTTCCTGACAGGTATGAGGAAGCCATTGAATTACTGAAATGCCTTTTAAGCAGAAGCTATTGCCCTGGACAGCGAGGTTCTTGGACCCTGAGGTTGTCAATAGATTTGGAGCATATAGGTCGCTTGGAGGAAAGTCTGCTAGTGGCAGAGAAGGGAATTGATGATGCTTGGGTTCGTGCTGGTGATCAAATGGCACTTCAAAGACGCATTCTACGATTAGGCAAGCCACCTAGACGATGGAAGAAACCAGCATTTGCAAAGACTGTTGGCAGGAAAATTAAAGAGGTAATTATCAAGTACTTTGTAGTAGAATCACCTCAGAGATTTCTTATCACTTTCAAATAGATGGAAACTTGAAGGAGAATTGTGATGTTAATATGTTTCTTTGGATTACATTCTTAATGTTTTTTGGATGGAGTGTTGTATCCCTGGAGCTATATTGTTAGCTTTGTATCAAATATTATGATAGAAACTTTCGTTATAGAAGCAAGACTGATCATCAATATTGAAGTTTGCAAAGCCACATAGTTGTGTCAAGATTTTGTATGAAACAACGTAGATACAGAGCCATTACCTTGTAACTGCAAAATACTGGGAAATATACCTAGAGTGCTGTCTACCTACATAGTTCCCTAATTCTTTGGAATGCCCGAGCAACTGTTGGATGTCTTTATGAATCTTCCAAATCTCTTCCATTATTTGGGATCTCCATTTTTAATCGGTTGAAGTTCACATGGAGTCTTGGGAGAAGTTGGTCAGATTCATCTGAAATACTTGCACTGAACTAAACTCTCTTATTAGTGATCATTATTTAATGTCTGTTGATAATGTCGATTAAGATGGACAAAAAGGCATTGTTTGTTAAATATTTTAAGGTATTGGGTTTAAGGGAATGTTTACCAGTTTCTACTATGCACCTGTCATTGGGATTTAGTTTGAACAATTGTTTGTCAGCCAGTTGTATGTCGGAATCATGTATGGTTGAAATTCAACACCCTGTCATAAAAGGCATTATTCATTCATCAAATTTTTGATAACCATGATATCTATTGGCTTTAGCCGTCATTATGTTTTTTTTTATCCTTATCATGTTAGTCAGAACATGTTCTACTTCAACTGTTCAATGTGATTTTTTAAAGACTCGGAGTGTTCATTTTGCTTTCATAATTATATTTCCATAAAAAATATAAGTGGGTCAATGGGTTTATCTTAGACAATGGAACAAAAGTTTGGAAGAATTACTATCTTGACATCAAAATTGGAAGTATAAACCTTTAAGAATAGGAATAAACAAAGGAGTTGTTGAGCATGTTGGTAATTGTTGTCATTGATGTCAAGTGATATCAAGTTCAAGGTGCACTTGTTGAGTTATCTTTGAAGGAATTGCTTCCTCAGTTCCTTAGCTCAAATGAAAAATCTAAGTGTTTGGTCAGATAGCCTCCTTAGAGAGCTTTCTAATGATATATGGCACTTGGTCAAACTCCCAAGGACTGAGGAGAAATATTGAGGTGAAGTTTAGTCATGGTTTTGAAAGGGCCAGACCTCATCGGATTGGTGCCCAAAACAAAATAGAATGCACAAGCTCAGGAGAAACTCATCGACGAGCAATGAGTGGTGGAGCGGCAAGGCGCTAGTAAGAGTGCCTAGTTGCCAAGGAGCTGGCGGCGAGCACCTAGGCGCCTATCTGACCACTTGATCCAATTGGTGTCCACACAACAGAATGGGCGGTAGGCGGTAAGCAATAGTCGACAAAGTGTTGGTCATAGTGCCCTGTCACCAAAGAGCTGGTAGTAAGAGCTCAAGCACTCATTAGACTGCTCTGCGTAAATGATGTGTGCACAAAAGAATGGGCGACGAGCGATAGGCGACACAAGTGGCATCCAAGTGGACCCTTATGATGTGGCATCATGGGTTGGGATACAAGTGGTGATAGGTGGCTGTGACATGGCAAGGTGATGACGTTGCAGGTAGATTTGGACTTTTTGGGTGGCCAATTGGCTCTTTTTTGAGTGATACGTGGCGACGATGTGGCATGATACGTGTCAGAGAGTGACATGGAAGATGATGGTGGCCTACCTTAGAATTCACGCTAGGACACTGTTTTGTGAAGCTTTGTAGTGTTAAAAGATTTCACCGTTTTCCTTGTTTTGAAGTTTAGAGGCATAACACGATCTAGGCATTCAGTGGTCCAGAGGTGCACACAACATGCTTCATTACCAAAGGACCAAATAAGCGGATTCTTCGGATATGAATTTCAACACAGGTTCCATCGTGAAGCAATCCAGGCATCCGAGACTGGTGCATTTACTAAGTGGAGGTGGATTATCCTGACTCATCCATATATTCGACATATTTGGGCATCTGGGCTTGACACATTTAATATGTATGAAGCAAATGCCAGATTCATTTGGGCATCCAAGATATTTGGACTTATCCGAGATGCATAAGGTATCCAGGCATTCAGGTATCTAGGGGTTGCAAAATGCAACCACTTAAGAAATGACTCAGATCTAGATTTTTTCTAGAGATAAATTAATGGAGGATCAACCTTTGGTCATAGCCCCCAGTTGTAAGAGTTAACAAATGCGTGCTTAACGACCTGTCAACCATCGGCTACCGTCCACTGCTTGAATAGAATGTTGGGGCATTGACGATGAGCAACCAATGGTGAGCGGAAGACAAAGATATTCCTGTCAAATACAGTGCATCAAGTAATAGATTGTGGCCCTCCCTCTTGTTAAAGCTTGAAAAGACAAGGGGGCCATGTGGTGATTTTCCAATCATCAGATTGAACTAGAGTATAAGATCTCTTTGAAGTTTGCATGCTTGGAGAAGTTTGGGATGAGTTAAGAGTTGATTTTTTGTGTAGCGTCGAGAGGTATTCCTGCATGCCAAAAGGCCTAATAAGTCATCCTAGGAGAATTATGGAAATTAAAATTTCTATTTCTATTTCTATTTTTGCACTTTATGTGGGCTCCAAACTATCAAGTCGGCTCCACTAGGAAATGGTGTGATCCTTGGTCAAAACCCACCCATTTGTCAAGTATAAATACACAAAGACACATCCTCATTTCGACCACTCACACACAACATATCTTCTAAAGAAGCCGCAAAAAGGAGTAGATTAGAGGATGAATTGACCAAGTTTTCTGAAGTTTGACCAAGCTTGAGTGTTGACCAACATCGACTTCTCCGTTTTTGGGCAGTTTGACCAACATTGACTAGCTGGAATTTTGACTAAGGTTTGATTGGTATTTGGACTTGGATTTTGGCACAAATTTCTAAGATAATTTGTAATTGTGAACCTTGTTGAAGGACAATTTCTCTTAAAAGAAAAGTTGTTGGGTTTTCTCCCAAGTTTGGGTTTCCCAGGGTAAATTTTGTTGTCTCTATTGTGCATGGTTGTCTCTTTATGATCTTACTATTTTCACTGTATTATTGTTGAAATATTTTGTGTATAATTGACTCAATAACATCAATGACATAAAACAAATTGAATGAAGATTATTAGGTATTAATTATCAGATCATAGTATTGGCTTCTAGTATGGATATTCTACAAAATTCAACATGGTATTAGAGGGAGGTTGAGAGAACAACCACTAAAGAAAATTTTGTGAAGGACCACATGTGTGGAGAACAAAAGCCCTAGAGAAGTTGTAGATCCTAAGAAGAAAGGCGCAACCAAGGAGGAGGATGAATTATGGTCTGTGCTTGACGGAAAGTTTTGTTCAAGAAGAGAGGTTGAGGGTTCTAGTTGGATTTGTGCTACTGGATGAATCAAGGAGGGTCTGTTTAGGGCTGATCTGTGCCCTAGTTTAGGTTGCAGACCCTGTGGTGACCTTCTGTTGGAGGACCAAGCTAGGTAAGGGCTGATCTCAGTTAAGGAGATACCTAGCTGAAGGTTTGATCATGTAAATAAGGGCTAACCGTAGATAATTTCAAGAGGTCTGTTACCCACATGTTGTCGCTTAAAGCGTACACATAAGGTGCAATGCTCAGTGTAGGCGCTATCACTTTGATCCCTACTCACTCAGTTTAGACCCTCTCCCAGCCAAGTCAAGGGGGGTAGTCCCTAAGGATGATGATGAGGGGAAAACTCGTTGGAACAACAAGTCCTAGGAGACTGAGGGCAAGGTCACTACCTCTATGGGCAACTTGAATTGAGATTAATTAGCAAGTGTGTTTATTAAATGAGCAAAGTATATCTTAACCTTAGTCACCAGGTTCGAATTCGAATTCGAGTTCGAGGACCTTGAAATTCGAATAAAGTTCGGCAACTCAAATTTTGTCGATAAAATTCGACATATAGAAATTCGAAAAAAAAAATGTATATTAAAGATAGAGGGCTTCTTATCTCGAAGGCCGACACTACAATAGCTAGAAAGTTGACACTTCAATACACATCTAATGCTAACACTTCAATACCTAGCAGGTTGACACTTCAATACACATAACCTGACACTTCAATACAATTCTCCTTTATGTGGCATGGCCTCCACAAATTTCCCCTTGCAACTTAAACCACTTGTCGAAGCAGATGCAACTTTCCCATTTCATTCAACCACATTGCTTCCTTGAAACAGTTAGTTGAGTGATGAATCTCAGGGTGGTCGAACTTTCCCCTTTCATTCAACCACACTGCTAGCTTGAAACAGTTAATTGAGTGATGAATCGGGGGGTGGTCAAACTTTCCCCTTTCATTCAATTACACTGTTTCCTTGAAACAGTTACTTGAGTGATGACTCAGAGGGTGGTCGACAAGAATTAGTGAAGGGAAAAGTTACAGAATTCCTTTGTCCACTGCCATCTTTAATTCTGGAGTACACAAGCGACTTCCATTGAGCTCATTTATCACCCAACTCTGGCATAACTATAACAGGTTATTATTGCAATATTCGTCCACCCTTATTTAGATTTGAAGTTGTTAATACATATATAATATTTCACTCGAACTAAATGACTAACCACCCTTTACAAAGAATTGGGGTGTGATGCATTTCGAGAGGTCATTGACTCAACCTGTTGGAGGATTTTCTTCATATGTAGATGAAGTGACTCGACCTTATAAATTCTTACCCCAACTAATTTATCTAACCCGAAGTTGTTGTATCATGAATTTGTGTCATGAAGTTGCCTTATCCCGAAGCTTTCTTATCAAGTGACTTTATAATATACCCAGCATATTATCAAGTTGTCTTTTAGCCAACATAGCTTTGTCTGGCCTCTCGTGGTCAAATACGCACCTATGGAAAATTCCTTATACTCTCATCTCTGTTTTGGATAGAACACTCGCAGTGGCTACAGATATTCTCATTTTTTGCTACAAGACTACTTGCATTGGCTATAGAACTACTCACGTCCACTACAAGTCTATAATATGCTTATACTTTCGCTATACAAATGATCTCACATTGACATAATTGTACTCACGTCTCTGCCATGAACAGTCGTGCATCTCTATAATAGATATGGTCACGCATTGATATGTTTTACATTATGATGTGGTTGGCATTGATACACAGTATATTGCATCATTCCTCTGCAATTAGAGTGTGTGGCATCATGTCTATATGACAGAGCATCGTGTATATATAACAAAATGTATGGCATGAGATGCATCGCATAATTACATAGTTATATGGCGTAATATGTATGGCATCGACATAGTTGTATGGTATTATCCTTTGTGATATGAATGGAATGATCCCCTGCGGCGGCAATGAAACCCTAGCCCGAGCCGTCAAGGTGTCGACGCGTCGTGTTACAGACTTACAGTGTAGTCTCTCTGTCTCTGTCGTGCGGCGGCAATGAAAACAACAATAAAACCTAATCTAAAGCCTAAAACAGCAATTTACCAACACGCATGCCCGAAAAACGAATTTGAACGCATTAAAACGAATTTAATCGATTTTAATGTCGAATTTATTCGACAAAAATTCGAATACGCATTCAAATTCGAATACGCCATTAAATACGCCGAATTGAAACGAATAAATTCGACTGTCCATTAAATACGCCGAATTTCGAATTTTTTTGATTAAATTCGCCGAATGCGGTGACTAAGATCTTAACAAGAAGGATTCAATTGAGAGCAATGAAGCAATAAGAAGATTAATAAATATAGACCAGTGCCTAATGAACAATGCTCAAAGTGGATTTTATCACTTGCACAAATATGAAGAGCTTCAGTTATGAGATTAGGGGTGCTGCAATATGGATGTTAGTATCACAAATCAAAAAGTTATAAGCAGCTAGAATATGAGTAATGCTTGATAAAAATTGGCAAGGAAATATGACTTTTACTTCAAGCAAAGGCTATTAGTGCTGATATCACATTCAAATCATAAAGTGGACAAGTACAAGAATGAAAGATAAATATTGCAAATCGATGAACAAGCTCACAAATTCTAGATACAATAACCTGATGATAGAAATGAAAAATTGCAAGATGAATGCAAGACCTATGTAGGTGAAATGCAAAATCTTGGTTACTTTTAGTTAAACGCCTAATCTAGATGAAATCCTTCTCCTCAATTGTTTTGAAGTGAGTCTTAAACAAGGTTGTACAAAGAAAGTCCTAGGGAAGGAGGCTAAGGCCTTATTAACAATACTTACCCAGGAGTTCTAATGACCCAAGTGCCTTTGTTTCTACAAGGGATTGCCCACAAGAGAACTGCAAGGTCAGCTCTTTTAACTGTTGAGTAAGGGTCAAGCTTCTGAAATTGAATAGTGGAGAAGGTGTTCCTAACTTTTTATACAACCAAGATTATGCTTGGAGGTCAATTTTAAGATGCAAGACTAAGTCTAATATGCAAATGATGATGCAAATGCTAGTGCAATGCTAACACATTGCTTCAATGAGGTACACTTATAACAATATGCTTCAAAGAAATTAAATACCAATCCACTTATGATTAAAAATACTTTTAAGTACAAAGTGAGATTAGTTTATGACAATGAAGCAAATAGAGGTCACTCAATGAAACAAAGCGTTAGATAAATAACACAAGTGCCTTAATGGAAATTGCTCTTAATCTGAAATGAATTATTAATTAGGTTTATAATGTCACTTCACTTAAGATATGTCTTTAAGAATGTAAATAGAGCAAATATAAATTAGATAAGCACATGTAGTTATTTTAAAAGATATAAGCAACTTCAATAGGTTGAACTTAGATGTATCAGCCAAATGGAAATTATTCAATGATAAACAAAACTATTTAGACCAAAAGAGTGACAATTAAGTGAAGTGCTTTAGTTAATGCAAATTAGAAACAATGATGCGAGTTAGTGAAGCTACTCTAACTAATTAAAAAAAATGAAAAGGTAAGTGCAAAGCAAGAGAGACTCCGCCAAGAAAGGAGATAGGCATACCAAGGGGTGGGACCCCAAGCTCCCTCAAAAAAGATATTTTTTTATTAAAGTTACAAAATAACCCTCTTACACAAATGATAGGGTATTAAAACTTTGAGGGGGACTTACAAATGAAATTTTAAATATCCCCTCTTCAAAATAGCTATGAGGAATAAAATTAAAAGTTTTTATAATTATTTTTATATGAAAAATTCCCTCATAAAGGAAATCGATTTTTCTGAAAAAACTAGTTTCACATCTGCTTAAAAGTAAAATGTATAATGTGTGAAAATTTTCCCCAAAAATGGAAATCAATTTAAAAAAAAAATAGTTTCACATCCCTTTCAAATTAAAATGAAGAGAAATTTATAATGGTTTTTTAAACTTTATGATGTGTGAAATTCCCCCCTCCCCAAAAGAAATATGTGAGGAAAATTAACATCCAAACACAAGGAGGAAATAAACAAGAAAGATGAATTTCAGTTGTGTTTATGAAATGAAATTTTAATGTCCACGAGACTAGATATAGTCTATGGGACCACTAACTTCCCTTCTTTTTGCCTTTTGCAATTCAATCCCCTTATTATTCAAATTAATGATGAGCTGACCCAACCTTCTAACAGTCCCCTCACTAGAAAGACAATGCCAAGGAACTGATGTTAACATATTGCTGTAACTGTCTCTGATGTCTTTGAAAACATCACATTCCAAATGAAATGTTTTTTTGATTCCACTGCCCTAGAGGTGCAAAAAGTACGCACCCGTTCTTCCCAAGCTTCTTTAGGTCTTTTCTACTGACTTGTTTCG
Source organism: Pinus tabuliformis (assembly GCA_031772625.1). Taxonomy (NCBI): domain Eukaryota; kingdom Viridiplantae; phylum Streptophyta; class Pinopsida; order Pinales; family Pinaceae; genus Pinus; species Pinus tabuliformis. The sequence continues at coordinate 826,954,911 of CM062813.1, forward strand.
CACTATAGTTGTTAAAATTGGCAACTAGGGCCAAAATCCATGTGGGTCATCTTATTTATGGCAGTTGATATTTTTCCTTGATTCCTCTCGTCGAGAGGTGTAGGATTGATCTAACAATCATCCCATTCCGACAATATTTATGGAGATGTGAATTTATTTGTAATTACTTGACAAATTGTCAAGGTCGGCAAGCAGCTAAATGTGTGACATCTCATATAAATACAAGATAGGTGGAGGCATTATTTCACCATCTCATCTCACTCATACTTCTCTCTCTCTCTCCTTAGCATTGGGTTAACAATGCGCAACCAACGTGGGAGAAGGATGCAACAAGGAGGCAAGAGAGACGTAGTTTGGAGGACACAGAAGCAGCAGGTCATCTCTTTGACCAGCGTTGACCAGCGTGGGCAATTCAGGGCTGCGGTTTTGGTGTGGTTGCCTCTCCTAGGCAGGCCGCAAATTCTGGCACAAAAACCGAGGCATTCTGACCTGCGGTTTGATTGCCCTAGTTTGGGGCAGAAGGCTGAGTACAGTTCACTGCTTTTTGACTGTGTTTTTGGGGCTGTTTGAGGGCTTCTTCTTCTTGCTGTTGGAGGAATAGATGACCGGGAAATTGACCAAATATATTGAAGGTCAATTTCACCTTGTTTGACTAGATTTGACTTTGCTGGTTAGGGTTTACTGCTGCTGTCATAAAATTACAGATTTATGAATTTATACTATTTCTCTCTACTGAACTATTGAAGATTAAAGAAGAATTGATCAAAGGGTTTCCCCGCATTGGGGTTTGTCCCTGGCTAGCCGCCACATCTTGTGTCTCTTGTCTTGGCTTGTTTTTTGTCGATCTATTAATGTTCTATCTGCACTTTACTTTATGTTTATGTGATTACTAAACAATGGCTAATAAGAAGAATTGAAGTAAATTGCTCTAAGCATAGAACATACAATAAATTAACATGGTATCGGAGTAGAGGTGAAGACAAAGCCCAAGCAAGAGAAATCACCTAAGGTTGTTGAAGCAATCTCAAAGACTTCATGGGGTCCTCATCACACTTCCCAGCTGAAGACAAGCTCCATGAGAAGTCTGACTATCACAGATGGAAGATGTCTCTCGATCTGACATTAGAAGAGCAGGAAATGTTGGACCATGTGAGAGGCAGAATCGTTGAGCCTCCATCAAATGCATCTACTGCTGCTAGGAACAAGTGGACCATGGGAGAAGTCAAAGCAAAGAAGATCATCTGGGACTCTATTGACAAACGCTTGGTGGCCTATGTTTCCGAGGTAACCACCTCCAAGGGAATCTACGATAGACTAGTAAGCTTATTTAAAGTCTGATGCAAATCAAGTTTGGTTCCTTAGAAATAAGCTGAAGGAAGTTGAGAAGGGAAAAGATGAGAGTATGCAAGCATATTTCTAAGTTTCTTAAGGATCACCGAGATCAAGAATGATCTCCTATCAATTGGGGAAGTCGTTCCTGACAGGAAAATGACCATCACAACTCTTGCAGGGCTCCCCTATGAATGGTATATATTCAGGACCATGTTGATTTGAGGTAGCATCGGATGTGCTCTAGCCACGAAAATTGGTGGAGAGGCTAAAGCACATGAGATCTCCAATACCTAGAAATGGTTTTGGCAGATTCTAAACAGTTTGGGAGATATTAAAATAATTAATATTTTTAATGAAGTCTCTAAGTCTAAACTTAGGGAAAATAAAATATTAATGTGAATTAATATAAAATTGTGTTAGAATGGTCCAAAAGTCATGGATCAAGCCAGATCTAATCTTAGTCGTTGATTAGAGACTTAATCTCGGCCGTTGGTTTGTCAACGAGAAAAGTATAAGAGGAGGCTTGAGGGTCACTTGGAGAACACACTGAGGGAGACCAGTCAGTTCAATTTCTAGAGCAGGGTTAGCTGAGAAATTGAACCAGTGGTCTAGTGAGCAGTCAGGAGGCAACAAGTACGGAATAGAGAGACGAGATGAACCAATGGAGATCAACGCTGAGGTAGGAGAGGCAGACGCAAGGCATTTCAGGCAGATGCAGAGGCAGTAGGAGACTGCATAGTCACTAGCTGGCCCTGCGTGGGTGACACAGAGAGGCCCAAGGCTGACGTAGTCAAGAAGGGCTGACGCAGAGTGTGTGAGAGCCACGCAAAGGTCAACTGGGCTGACGCAGAGGTCAACGAAGAAGTGCTGGAGAATTTTTCTCTCTGTGGGTAAGCCAATTTGGCACCCTGTTGTATTGAAAAATTGCTGAATAATAAAATCCTCCCTTGCTGCACTGGTTTTCCCACATTGGGTTTTTCCGGGGACTATTGTTGAAAATATCTGTGTTAATGTGTTGATTCTTGTGCATATGTTTGTTTCTGTATTATGGTGTGATATCTACAACATTATTTATTTTAATGTTTATTGAAATAATTTCATAAATAACTTATTGAGGAATAAGTAAATCAGTGGCTGCAATGATAGAATTTTCACATGGTATCAGAGCGAGTAATTAGAGACAGGAAGAGAAAATCAGTTATGGGTTGAGACCACGATGTAGAGGCATCCACGTAAGGGGACTCACAAATTTTCAGAACACTGCACAAGAGAAAGAGACTTCGATTTCTCTATGTTGGCTTCCAGGCTGGAAAAAGAAGTGGCTTGTATGACTAGTTCTGCATCATCAGAAGTGTGGTATATAGACAGTGGAGCCTCATGGCATATGACGAGAATCAAGGAATGTTTCTCAGAATATCGAGAAGAGAAGATGAACTTTCAGATCACCATGGGGAACAAGGCAAAGTGTACTCCAGTAGGGAAAGGTGCCATAGTTTTTCAAACGGAATCGGGAGAACGGTTCTGTGCTACAAATGTGCTGCATGTACCAGGATTGGGGATGAACTTTCTGTGTCGCAACTTCAAGGAAAGGGTTATGACGTCTACTTCATCAAGGAAAAGGTATACGTCAAACACCTGAGCTGGAAAAAGAAAGTGCAGATCAGGAATAAAAGTAATAGATCTTATAGATTACAACGAGAATCAGCAATGACACTAATAGGTAGTCATGGAGACAAGGACTTGAACGAAATATGGCACAAAAGAATGTGTCACTTGCCATGGAGCTCTGAGAATTCTCAAGAGCACTGTAACAGGGGTTCTGGATCTGAGTACGGAACGAGATGATGTATGCAGGGGATGTGCTCTAGGAAAGTATGCCAAGGCAGCATTTCCTAGGAGCAAACACAGGGCCAAGAGTGTGCTAGGATTGATACACTCAAATATCTATGGACCTATGTCCGTCAAAGCTCTCAGTGGTGCTGAGTATTTCCTTACCTTCATTGATGACCACTCAAGGAAAACTTGGATTTATTTTCTGAAAACCAAGGACGAGGTTTTCTATCGATTCAAGGAGTTCAAGGCTTTGGTCGAGAATCTGACTGGGAAGAAAATAAAAGTTTTGTGTTCAGATAATGGTCGAGAGTATGTCGATAAGGACTTCAGTGATTTTTGTGCTAAGGAGGGCATCAAAAGAGAGTGGACAACTCCCTACAATCCGGAGCAAAATGGAGTAACAGAAAGAAAGAATAGGACTATTGTAGAAGCAGCTAGGGCCATGATGTATGATCAGGATATGCCAAAATACTTGTGGGTGAAAGTATGCAACACAACAGTCTATGTTCAGAACAGGACTCCTCATCGGGCATTGGGCAAGATTACTCCAAAGAAAGTTTTCACAGGGAAGACACCTGAATTCAATCATTTCAGGATATTTGGGAGTTTAGCATATTGCCACATACCTGAAGAAAAGAGGAAGAAGCTGGATCAAACCGCGGAAAAGGGATATTTGGTGGGATATAGCGAGAATGCTAAGGCATACAAAATCTATCTTCCAGGGAGCAGGAAGGTAGTAGTTCGACGAGATGTGAAGTACATGGAGGATATGGCTTTTAGAAGATCTCGTGAGATGCCTTCCGAGGAGCAGTCGAAAGAGGAGCCACTAGTTAAGCCTCTTCAACCAACATAAGTAAAGAATTATTCCTTAGGTTAGGAAGATTCTCAGGATGAGGAGGAGCTAACAAAAGCACCTGCTGTCAGAGAAAAAACTAGCAGGGAACTTCGTTAGATTCTGCGAGATGCAGAGGACTTCATCGGTGCGCCAAGAAACAATAAGAGGGAGTGAAAACAACCAAATAGATATCAGGCATTAGTAGCTCAGGATGGAGAGCCTGCCAGTTTCAAGGAGGCAACTCAACGTCACGTTTGGCTAGATGCGATGGTAGAGGAGTACAACTCCATAATGGTGAACGATGTCTGGGAGGTGGTGCTAAGGCCTCAAGAGATCATTGGTAGGTTCAAGATGGATTTACAAGATCAAATACGCTGTAGACGGTAGTGTTGAGAAATACAAGGCTAGGTTTGTGGCTAAGGGGTATGCTCAAAAGGAAGGAATTGATTATGAGGAGACCTTCGCCCCGGTAGCTAGGTATAAAACTATTAGGACCGTGATATCTCTTACAGCTTAGATGGGATGGGAGATTCATCAGATGGATGTCAAAACGACATTTCTGAACGGGGTAATAGAAGAAGAGGTATACATTGAACAACCAGAGGGCTTTGAGACTCATGAGAAGAAGTCTTTGTTGATTTGGGCTAGCATCGAATGTGCTCTAGCCACGAAATTTGGTGGAGCGGTTAGAGCACATGAGATCTCCAATACCTAGAAAGCGTTTGGGCAGATTCTAAACAATTTGGGAGATATTAAAATAATTAATATTTTTAATGGAAATTAAAATATTAATGTGAATTAATATAAAACTGTGTTAGAATGGTCCAAAAGACATGGATCAAGTCAGATCTAATCTTAGCCCTCGATTAGGGACTTAATCTCAGTCGTTGATTTGTCAACGAGAAAAGTATAAGAGGAGGCTTGAGGGTCACTTGGAGAATACACCAGAATGATCAATCATTCTATTCTCTAGAGCGAGGTTTGCTAAGAGAGATAGAATTGGTGACCAGTTGCAGCGAGGGGCAGTGAGTACGAGGCAGAGAGGTAGGGACAGTGCCGAGAGACCAGCGCAGAAACAGAGAGAGGCAGACGCAGAGACAGAGGGAGCCACGTAGAGGCAACAGAGACTGCCCAGAGTCAGAAGGGCCCGCGTCATCCACTCAAAGGCTGCAGGAGTGACGTAGAGAGCCAGAAAGGCTGCGTAGAGCCTTAGTAGGCTGACAAAGAGGGTTTTAGGTTGACGCTGAGCTTTAGATTGTACTGGAGAGGGATTTCGTGGAGCAGGCTTTCCGAATGCCTGTTTCTGAAGAGAGGTATTGCTGCCAGATTTTTTTATCTCTGTGGGGTTAGCTAGTTTGCCACCCAGTGTACTCAGAAAAGAGTTGCTTAATAATAAAACCCTCAGATAGCTGCACCGGTTTTCCCGCATTGGTTTTTTACGGGGACATTAGTCCAAAAATAATGGTGTCATTTGTGTGCTTGTTTTTGTTTCCTTCAGTTGATGATCTGTAATGTGTTGAGCATGCACTTGCATTTATTTTTAGTGTTTACATGGTAAATAACTTGTTAATTAACAGAACAGGTAGGTAGGAATAAATCAGTAAAGTGCATGGAGGGTTTTTAACTGGTAGACTTAGAAACTTCAATAGTCTCATGTATGCAAATTGAAGAAAGCCTTGTATGGGCTGAAACAGGCACCGAGAGCATGGTATGGTTGAATAGATGGCCACTTGTAGAAGATGGGATTTGTTAAGAGTGATGCGAATCCGAATCTCTACTATCTAGTTGTAGAGAACGAGTCGCTAATCTTAGTATTGTATGTGGATGATCTCTTTTTGATAAGATCATCCAGACTCATTGGGGACTGCAAGAAGAATCTAGCCACAATATTCGATATGAAGGATTTGGGACAAATGCATTACTTCCTAGGGTTGGAAGTCTGGCAACAGAAGGGAGAAATCTTCCTTGGACAAAGGAGGTATGTTACATAAATCCTAAAAAGATTCGGGATGAAGGATTGTAGACCCATTGTTACGTCAATGATCACTGACTGGAAGAAGATTGATGCATCATAAGATAAGGATGTCGATCCCACCCTATACAGGCAGCTCATAGGGTCCCTGATGTATCTGGTCAATACCAGGCCAAACATTTGCTACGCTGTCAACATCCTCAATCAGTGCATGGTGGAACCAAAGAGGGCACACTTTTCAACAGCCAAACACGTTCTCACGTATTTACAGGGAATAGTCGATTATGGGCTCTTGTACATCAAAGGCAAGGATATCAGTTTGAGTGGATTTACTGATGCAGATCGGGCATGAAGTTCAATGGATCGGAATAGTACCTCTGGGTATTGTTTCAACATTGGATCAGGAATGACCTCCTGGTGCAGTAGGAAACAGAAGTCCGTGGCTCTGAGCTCATCTGATGCAAAATATATGGCAGCAAGCACAACTTCGTGTGAGGCCATATGGCTTAGAAAACTGCTTGTGAACCTATTCAGAAGGAATATGGAGGCGACCAGGATCATGTGTGATAATCAGAGTTGCATCAAGCTCTCTAAAAATCCAGTGTTTCATGATAGGTCGAAGCATATTGATATCCGGTGTCACTTTGTTAGAGACTGTGTCCAACGAGGAGCTGTACAGTTGAGCTACACTCCTACAAGAGAACAGGTGGTGGACATCCTCACCAAGGCCCTTAGAAGGACAAAGTTTGACTACTTCATGGAAAATATTGGGATGGTAAAGAACCCGTTTCAGAAGCTGAAATGGGAGTGATAGCAGCACGGATGCAGAGGGAGTTGCAGTGCGGATGCAGAGTTGGGAGAAAGGACCAACAACAACATGGATGCAGAGGGAGTTGTTGTACAGATGCAGTAGTGGCAGTAGCAGAGCCATGGGCAGCAGTACAGGATACAATAGTGTAGAGGATGTTGGGCAGGGAGGCTTAGCATCAGCACAAGGACCGATGCCAGATGATCAGGGTGATATTTAGTGAGGAGTACTACTAGAGCATAGTCCTCACTAAGAGGGAGTGTTGATTTGAGGTAGCATCGGATTTGCTCTAGCCATGAAAATTGGTGGAGAGGCTAAAGCACATGAGATCTCCAATACCTAGAAATGGTTTGGGCAGATTGTAAACAATTTGGGAGATATTAAAATAATTAATCTTTTTAATGAAGTCCCTAAGTCTAAACTTAGGGAAAATAAAATATTAATGTGAATTAATATAATACAGTGTTAGAATGGTCCAAAAGTCTTGGATCAAGCCATATCTAATCTTAGCTATTGATTAGAGACTTAATCTCGGCCATTGGTTTGTCAACGAGAAAAGTATAAAAAGAGGCTTGAGGGTCACTTGGAGAACACACTAAGGGAGACCAGTCAGTTCAATTTCTGGAGTGGGGTTAGCTGAAAAATTGAATCAATGGTTTGGTGAGCAGTAAGGAGGCAACAAGTACAGAACAAAGAGACGTGATTAGCCACTGGAGATTAGTGTTGAGGTAGGAGAGGCATACACAGGGCATTTCAGGCAGACGCAGAGGCAGCAGGAGATTGTGCAGGCACTAGCTGGGTCTGTGTGGGTGGCGTAGAGAGGCCCAAGGCTGACGTAGTCAAGAAGGGCTGACGCAGTGTCTGAGAGCCACGTACAGGTCAGCCGGGTTGACGTTGGGATCAGGAGAAATGCTGGAGAAATTTTCTCTCTGTGGGTAAGCCAGTTTGGCACCTTGTTGTACTGAAAAGTTGCTGAATAATAAAATCCTCCCTTGCTGCACTGGTTTTCCCACAATGGGTTTTTTCGGGGACTACTGTCCAAAATATCTATGTCAATGTGTTGATTCTTGTGCATATGTTTGTTTCTGTATTACGGTGTGATATTTGCAGCAATATTTATTTTAATGTTTATTGAAGTAATTTCATAAATAACTTATTGAGGAATAAGTAGGAAAAGTAAATCAGTTGCTGCAGTGATAGAATTTTCACAAACCACCCTTCTCAACAATAATGTAATCCCAGGATTTGAGGAATTGATGGCAAGATGCATTCAAGGAGAAACTAGGATGGAAGAGCAGGAGTTGCCTGCACTTAGAGGCAATTCCATTGCATTCTCCTCATGTTAAAAGGAGAAAGAATTTCGAGGCTAAATCTAAAGGAAAGGCCAGACCAAAGGGTGGAAGAAGAGGAAGATGTTACATTTGCAACAAAATGGGCCACTATGCGAGGGAGTGCCCTGATAAAAGGGACTCACATCATGACGATGATCAAAATCATTCCCGAGGCAATCAAAGGAATGACAGGTTCAATGGAAAAGGAAAGAGGAATGCCGGAAATCAAGGAAGTGGTCAACCCTCCAAGAAGGCAAGAAACTCCAGGTATGAATCTAACATTGTTAACAATAAGCAAGATGAATATTATCTACTGGCGGCCCTCTCTACTACTGCTCCTCGAGACTCGCTGGGAAATTGGATAATTGATAGTGGTGCTGCAATGCACTTCACTGGTTAGAAAGAAGTTCTCTCTAATTTGATAGAGAAGGAGACCAACCTGGAAATTGTTCTTGGGGACAACTCCAAATATCCAGTGAAAGGTGTAGGAAATGTTACTCTCCAATTGAATCAGGGTAATACAATTCATTTGTAAGAATTCCTATATGTACCTAATCTCAAAAAGAACTTGGTGTCCATTTCGGAAATGGAAGACAAAGGCTACAAGCTAGCCTTCATCGATGGTAAGGTACATGTATGGAAGAATGATTTTAAAGATGCTTTCACTTTTAGTTTTCGACTTGATTCATTATATTAGGTCGGAGGAAGTTTGTTGGGTGTCATGTCTTGTGACACATCTCTTCAGTCTGAACTATGGCATCGGAGGTTTGCTCACCTTCATTATAAAGCTCTACCCGATGCGAGACAAATGGTGACAGGGAGGCCCGAGTTCAAAGTAGAGCAAGAAGGTGTATGTCTGGGATGTGCCGAAGGAAAGCTCAAAAGGGGACCATTCCCTTAAAGCCATAACAAGACCTTTGATATATTGCAGTTGGTTCACTCAGACATATCTGGCATGATGCCTATGAACTCCTTGGGAAGATATTTATATTACCTCACTTTTACAGATGATTATTCTTGCAAGACTTGGATATACTTCTTTAAAAAGAAGGATGAAGTGTTCTCCTGGTTTCATCACTTCAAAGCCTTGATCGAGAATCAAACCAAAAAGAAGATCAAGATCTTAAGGACAGATAATGGGACCGAGTATGAATCTAATGAGTTCCATGACTTTTGCAAAGAGGTTGGCATTAAGAGGGAGACTACAACACCATATACTCCTGAGCAGAATGATGTGGCAGAAAGGAAGAATCATACGATTGTGGAAGCTGTCCGTGCTATGCTCCATGATCAATGGCTTCCAAAGTTTCTATGGGCTGAAGCTGCGAATATCGCCATATATGTTCAGAACCAATGCCCTCATCAAGCTTTGGGTTCCAAGACTCCCGAAGAAATGTTCATTGGTAAGAAACCTGATGTATCTCATTTTAGAATATTTGAAAGTCCTGTATATTTTCATGTGCCGAAAGAGAAAAGGAATAAATTGGGTGCATCTGGAAATAAAGGAATCTTTGTGGGCTATAGCGGAAATACTAAGGGCTATAGAATCTATGTGGCTGGTCAAAGGGAGGTCAAGATTAGCCATAATGTCACCTTTGATGAAGATATGGCTCTTAGCAAAGTTGACAATCTTCCTACTCTAAGGGAATCTAAAGAAGTTGACACCAGGAAACCGGAGGAAAAGGAAGATGGGACGATGCCTAATGTGGAAGAACCTATGGATCCTATTGATCCCCCTTCGCAAGAGCCTTCCTCTTCTAGGAAGAGGCCTTCATGGCTCAGGGGGACACTTGATGATGCTGAAGGACACATTGCACCAAGAGGGACTTTCCGTGAAAGTAAGAAGCCGACCAGGTATTAGGGATACTTGACCATTATGAGCACAATCATTCAAAATGAGCCTTCGTCGTTCGCAGATCTGTCAAGCATCAAGTATGGAAGGATGCTATGACTGAGGAATATGAGTCCATCATGAAGAACGATGTCTGGGATGTGGTCCCCAGACCCTAGGACAAAGCAGTTGTCACTTCGAAATGGCTTTACAAGATAAAGCATGGAGCTGATGGAAGTGCTAAAAAGTATAAGGCTCGTTTTGTCGCTCGTGACTTCTCTCAGAAGGAAGGTATAGACTATGACGAGATATTTGCACCTGTTTCCCGATATACCACCATCTGCTCGATCATAAACCTTGCTGCTTCGCAAGGATGGAACCTACATCAGATGGATGTCAAGACCGCATTCTTGCATGGTTCGATCAAAGAGGAAGTCTATGTGGAACATCCCGAAAGATTTGAGATTCATGACCAAGAATCTCATGTGTGCAGGTTGAAGAAAGCCCTCTATGTGCTGAAGCAAGCACCCCAAGCGTGGTATGAGAGGATCGATAGCTACTTGATGAAGCTGGGATTCACTAGGAGTGAAGCCAACCCTAACCTTTACTTTAAGGTTGAAGATGACAAACCTCTCATACTGGTGCTGTACGTTGATGACCTCTTTCTGATATGTGCAGACCCTTTCATTCACAAATGTAAGAGGGAGTTGGCTTTTGAGTTTGAGATGAAGGACCTAGGACTGATGCACTATTTCCTAGGACTGGAAGTCTGGTAGAAGCCAGGGGAGATTTTCCTATCTCAAGGAAAATATGTGGTGAAGATATTGGAGAGATTCGATATGGTGGACTGTAAGTCGTGACTACCCCGATGGATCTTGACTTCAAGAAGTTAAGCGGTAGTGCTGCCAGACCTATTTTACAAAATGCTATTGAGTATCGTCAACTCATCAGAGCATTGATATTCTTGGTGAACTCCCGTCTGGATATATGCTTTGCAGTCAACACGTTGAGTCAACATATGGTTGAGCCTGACCACACACATTGGATTGGTGCCAAGAATCTGTTGTGATACCTTCGTTGTACAATCACTCATGGGTTGAGATACACTGCTGGAGATGTGAGATTACATGGATATACCGATGCTGATTGGGCAGGCAGTGTGGTGGACCAAAAGAGCACTCCCGGTGCTGTTTCTCTTTGGGATCTGCCTCGATATCCTGGATGAGGAAGAAGCAAAAGTCGGTGGCTTTGAGCACCGTTGAGGCAGCGTACATTGCTGCGAGTATGGCCTCTTGTGAGGCAATTTGGTTGCGGAAGCTCTTTAGTGAGTTGTTTGGATTTACATTGGATACTACTATGATCCTGTGTGAAAACCAGAGTTGGATTCGTTTATCAAAGAATCCTGTATTTCATGATCGCTCCAAGCATATCGATAGTAGGTACCACTATATCTGGGATATGGTGCAGCGAGGAGCAATAAGGCTCCAACATATCGGTACAAATGAGCAGGTCGTGGACATTTTGACGAAGCCCCTAGGAAGGGTCAAATTCTTGACTTGCTGAGAACGACTTGGTGTCGTTGAGAGACCCTCTTATGAGGGTCGTGTATGATGCATACATTGAGCTTTGGGAGGTCTGGGGGGCTTGGGGTACTTCTTGGAGCTACATGCGACCACAAAGCGACTCATCCTCCCCTAGTGGTGCGTTATGTACGGGATGAAAGGTCCAACCTTCCCTTGTGATACCCCGTGGTGACTTTGGACAAGATGATTAGTTCTCCTGTCGAGGCATCCTACCCATGCAGTGTGAGACTCATGGGAAGTACCTCTCATCTGATCAATGAGTAGGGAAATGGGGTTAGGGACCATTAGTAGTACTATCGATGGACGCATCGTTGTATCTATTGTACTCCTTATGCTAGGATGACCTCCATTGATTTGGGATCAATGATATTGATTTGGGATCAGTGAGAGTGGTATGACACACTCTGAGACTGACTTTGGGTCGTGGAGGATGGTATGATACATCCTCGATCATTTCTTTTTCTTCGTAGTTCAACAGGGCAGATCCGAGCAGTGCAGGGCAAATACCGACGGTCAGACAGATTAGCAGATGGAGTTCTCCCTAGTTGAGAGGGAGTGTTAAAATTGGCAACTAGGGCCAAACTCCATGTGGGCCATCTTATTTATGGCAGCTGATATTTTTCCTTCATTCCTCTCGCCGAGAGGTGTAGGATTGATCTAACGGTCATCCCATTTCGACAAGTATTTATGAAGATATGAATTTATTTGTAATTACTTGAAAAATTGTCAAGGTCGATGATGAGCCCCATAAATGGGTAATTATATGGGCTCATTTGGCCTCCTAACTTAGCTTAATCCACCATTCTCATTAGTTTATTGCATGTTTTTGATTATATTTATGCTAATAGAGTGAGTTGGGTTAGTCATTATGCCATGAAGTCTAATGTGTGCTTTATGCAGATTTTTGGTCAATTTTGAGACAAAGTCAAAGGTTTAATGAGCATTTGGCAGCCAATATTCGAGGAAGACAAGGGAGAGGATTTATAGGAGGGTGTCCCCCTCATTGATGACTCCCTACTTCGAATCCTCCTTCAGAAAGCTCGGAGCACAAGCAGCCACATCAATGCATCAAAGAGGCAACTAAGCAAGTGAAGGTTAATTGTTGTCTATCTCAAGTCCTGGGAGCCAAGCCTCCTTGATTTTAGGAGAGCTGTTGGGAGCTCCAGAATAGAGAGGCCTAGGGCCTCAGTAGGTTGTTGGATGTTAGTCAAATTTTCACACTTTTGTTGCAGCTTTTGCTCAGCTCATTTCGAGCTTACTTTTGTGGACAGTTTCATGTAATGTGACTATTATTTTGATAATGAAGATGAAATCTTTTCTGAGCCAGCACTGAGTTACCTCAGAGGGCTGAAGCTCTTGGGTTAGGGCCCAACCCAAGCTGCCCAACACCTCTTGTTTTGTATTTATATATTTTGTTGCAGTTTATGAATTAGTTGCTGTTAGATAGGTTTCTTCCTTGGTTAGAATAGGTTGCTTTTGGTGATTTACATAGCTGTTTCCATTTCAGTTTGCTGAAGTAGGTTAAGTAGTGATAGGAAAAAGATACAAAAAGGCCATCAACAGAGCCTTGACCTCCTTTCCTCCCTTTGGGACCATGAACTGAGGTCAAGACCCTCTTGCTGCCACAAAAACACAGATTTGCCTTCTCCATGCAATTTCTAGTGTTGTAGTTTGATTTAGAGGTTAATGCTTTGCTTCAGATCTATTTTGTCATGCTCATTTATGTTTTTGCAATAAATCTCCATTCATGCTTTCCTTTCCATATAGCATTGTTCAGCATTTTATTTTCCTAGATCAGAATTTAGGTTAACATGAGATACAGTTCTGTTTTTTTGGTGCAGCTAGTTTCTTTGCTTGCTCAGTTTCAGTGTTTGATTTGCAGTTCTCTTGCAGTACATCTTTGCTCATAATAAGTCAATAAATCAACCACCACCATCTCTCTTTGCTACATGTTCCACAGGTCATTCACAGCCCCTCATAAATCTGCCCTAATTTTCTGCACTTTTCTCATAAACTTTCCTCCCTTTCCTTGAACAAATCCAACCACCTCTCTCTTTCCTAATCCTTCTAGATGGACCTTAGACACCTTAACACATCCTTCTAGCCTTCAGCTACCCTTTCCAACCATTTTCCCACCTTCAAAACCTCTAAAAAGGCTCTCGGCATCCTCCTGTAGATCCTCCTGTAGATCCCTTGCAGCCTCCTGTAGAAATTCTTGTAGGTGACTTTTTGAAGTCCGATTGCAGGGAAAGCCTCTAGAAGGTTACTAGAGGCCTCTTAGGACCCATCCACACCTTCCTACACCTCTGCAAACTCCAAAGTCACCCTCCATCGCCACCTAATCGCTGCCACATCCACAAACAAATAAATTACATGCATGACAATTTCACATAAAATACATAAAAACCCAAAAGATGTTTTTTTCTCATTTCCTCCTAGAAATAGCTTGAATAGATGTTGTTTACTTCCTAAGTAGGTAATGACATTCATTTTATGTAGGGTTAGTTGGTTAATTAGGGTTTGCTAGGGTCACTTTACATTTCAGTCTTCTTTTCCTTTCTGCAAATAGAGTAGCCTTTGTAGAGTGAGCTTTCCTTTCTTTCATCACACATAAAGCTTCTTCTGGAAATCATAGAAGTTGGCTTGAGCTCCTAGTGATCTTGCGCCAGCTAACCAAGTGATAGCATGCAGTAAGAATTAGTACTTGTGCATACAACACCGTCGCTTCTAAGTTTGTTACAAACTACTGAGTTGATAAAAGTAAAGTAGGAAGCCCCAAGAGTTGCAGCATTATTGCTGCAATACTGGTGCTCACTAGTCGCCCAACAGCTAAATGTGTGGCACACATGTTCAACATCTCATATAAATAAAGGATAGGTGGGGGCATTATTTCACCATCTCATCTCACTCATTCTTCTCTTTCTCTCCTTAGGATTGGGTTAACAAGGAGCAGCAAACGTGGGAGAAGAAGGACACAGCAAGGAGGCAAGGAAGACGCAGTTTGGAGGACACAGAAGTAGCAGGTCATCTCTTTGACCAACGTTGACCAGCGTGGGAAATTCAGGGCTGCGGTTTTGGTGTCGCTACCTCTACTAGGCAGGCTGGAAATTCTAGCACAAAAATCAAGGCATTCTGACCTACGGTTTGACTAGGGTTGAGTGCCCTAGTTTGGGGCAGTAGGTTGAGTACAGTTGACTGCTGTTTGACTGTGTTTTTGGGGCTGTTTGAGGGTTGTTTCTTCTTGTTGGAGGACTAGATGACGGGGAAATTGACCAAATATATTGAAGGTCAATTTCACCTTGTTTGACTAGATTTGACTTTGCTGGTTAGGTTTCACTGCTGTTGTCATAAAATTACAGATTTTTGAATTTGTACTATTTCTCTCTGCTGAACTATTGAAGATTAAAGAAGAATTGATCAAAGGGTTTCCCTGCATTGGGGTTTGTCCCTGACTAGCTGCCACATCTTGTGTCTCTTGTCCTGGCTTGTTTTCTGTCGATCTATTAATGTTCTATTTGCACTTTATGTTTATGTGATTACTAAACAATGGCTAATAAGAAGAATTGAAGTAAATTGCTCTAATCATAGAAGTAACAGTAGTTGATGCGAGTTAGTTCTTAATTGAGTAATAAAAATCTTTGCTCTCCATGGAATGCTAGCTCCAATGCTCTCTTCTTGTTGGAGATCACAAGTGGGGTTGAATTCTTGAACATAGTACTTCTTCTTTCTACCCAACTCTTTTCCCCATATACACTTACAAAACTTCTCCATAACAAAAATCTTTAAATCCTTGCTATTTGTGGGACATGCATTGAGGTAAATATTCTAGTTTTGCATCCATTTGTTGTGCTGTCTCATCCATGATTTCTTTTTCACTCATTCCTTCATTGAAGATAACTTTAGGCCATCTACCTTCTCTCATTTGCTCAATTCTTTGTAGTTACCTTATGAGGCGCACCATAGCAATTGCTTCAATGAAAGTTGCTCCTGTTTCACTCAACATTACCTCATAAGAAACTGAACTTTTTATTTTAAACTTGCTCATGATCAAGCGTTTTTGGATTTTCTCAACTTGCTTCCATTTTGAGACAGGGATGTTGCTCACGGATTTGCTAGCAGCCAAGAGAATGAGCCCAAAATGGCAAAGCGACTCTGATTTTTCAACACGACTTTCTTTCTCAAGTCAAACTTTGAAATTCATTTGCAATATGATTTGAAAAACCCTAGCCGCTTGATAAAGGCATGGTGATAAGTCTCAAAGGGTTCACGACTAAGAGGAAATATCTCTACGAAAATTGTCAAAATTAAATCTAAGCTTGATGCAACAGATCTTCTTCACAATCGATGCCAGATTTCCTCCAAAATTGATAAAATTTACCTGCAAAATTCAGAAATTTACCACTAGGGTTCTGAGAGAGATTTTATAGGAATCACAACTATGGAGAAAATAGTTTTAAAAGGAACCCTCATGGCCCAGAAGAGGAATTTCGGTTGGCTCCCTGGACATTTCAGCTTATTAAAAAAAAGGGCTTCAAAAACTTTTAATCAAAATTTTCAATGTGACTCTCCTTTGGGAATGATATCGAACCCTTTAAATCAAGACAAAATCCCTGCAAAGGTTTTGTGGTTTCTTTGCAAAACAAATCCAAAGGTTAGATGAAAATCACCAGAGAATAAATTGAGCCTTTAAGATTTGCGGCGTTGCAGGAAATACCTCAAAAAAATTCAGACCCGTTATATTAACTTATTTACTCAGATTGGAGAGCAGAAGGAAATTACACCTTCTTTAATTTTTTTTTTAATCTCTAATGATGTTAAATGACTTTAGAAGATTGTTACCAAATTTTATATTCTAAGCCCTCAAATGTAATTTAACTTCGAGCAAAGGAAACAAAGCTAGCAACTTCAAAAAAAAATTGTCCCAAGTCTGCAAAACAAACCCAAGCCACAAATAATTTTGAAATTTCATAATTCCTTGAGAAATTTGAATTTGGAACAAGAGATGAGCCTGTGGCTTTCTCTAAAAGGTCCTGCAAATAAAATCAACATATGTTATAACATATCCTTGTGTATAACTATGAGTAAAGCAGATCAAGCCCTCGACCAAGTGGAGGAAAGCCTAAACCTTTTGTGTCTTCCCTAAAAATTTTACAATTAAAATTTTGAGACACAAAGAAAATTTAAAAGTTCAAAGCCTTGTAAAATAAATCGTTTTGGAAACAAGGAATAAACTTTTGTTGCTCATTTTCAGATCTACAAAAAGAAAAAATGTTTACAAAATAAAATAAAGGATCTATTTACAAGATAAATACAAAAAAATTACAATTAATTTACAAGTCTAATTTGCGGGTATGTGGACACCTCTGCCCATAGATCAAAAAATATAACTCTAGGAATAACAAATAACAAATAGATCATTGAAGTATTTTAAAAAATTAAGAATATATATATATATATATATATATATATATATATATATATATATATATATTTGAATGAGTGATCTAGGTTGAGTAAAAGGCAAGAAAACCCCCTTCACAATGTTCTTATGATCAGTCCTTGAAATGTCCCACCATGGGTTCTTTAGCCCTCATGCTCAAGAGTGGGATGGTTTAGCCGAAAACTTCCTCGCATGCTTGAGATTTGATTCAAAAGATATTTCTACAAACACTCAAAAAATTTGTTAGATCCAAATGGGATTGATTCACACAGTAAAAGGGAAGTCTAAGGGTTTAACCGAAAACCAATAGTCCAATCATCAATGCTTACTCAACCCAAATAACAGTGCAAGATACCTGTACACTGATAAATCCCAAAGGCATATGAAAATAACAACATTAAAATTCAGTAGAAAATTAAGCACATAATCAGAACAAATTTACCATGATAAGTTGTAGACATACACACATGCCTTTGCCCCCAAAGACTTTTGCTTTTATTAATCGAAGAAGAAATTACAGAGCTTCCAAAACCAATTACAACATCCAAAAGTGATTGAATGAGGAGCCTCAGGCTCAATTTATAAAAATTAGAGAGATCTAGATCCCCCTCCAAGTGGAAAACGACTAGGTCCAAAGAAGTGCTCAATTTTGACTTGATCCTAGAGAATAACAACTACTTGATGATTGATCCCTACCAAAAATAAATCTTGTCCTTTGATCTGGATGAAGAAATTCGAATTCCATGATAAACCCTTTTTTTCCTGGTCCAAAAAGTATTATTTTGAACTTTTTTCCTCAAAAAATAACTTTTGACTTAACCACCTTGGTCCATAAGTTCATTTTTTCTTAAAAAATGATTTTTCCCTTGATTGAGGACCTTGAAAAATTAATTTCTTTCTTGACCTGTTACTGCTCAATCTAACAAAGGTCTTAGGAGGGGTTCCAAAGGGGCAACTACTAGACCAAGTGGCAACAATGGGACAAAGACCCACTGTCACCTCAGTCAATGCCCCCTTCTCTTTACGGACTTTCACCGATGGGAGGAGTCCCGGTATATGGGAAATCACTATGAATGGTATATCAATGATGGAAAGATAGTGATTTCAAAAGCCCATTCATAGGAGAGACTTAGATGATAAAGCTTACTTGCTCAAGAAGCAAGGTGTAGGGCTCTCCAAGAAAGGCTTAGAAGGAAGCCTAGACCTAGGGATTCAGGGATATTGCTTGATAATGGATGCCCTAGACCTAAGATTCCTAGGAGAAGAGGGTTTTTAAGATGTTCTTTGTAAACTTAGAGTGAGAAAGGTATGGGACCACAAAGAAGCCCAAGTGGACCCAAGCAAGGCCTAGGGTTTCAGGTGAAACTTCAAACAAAAGATCTAGACCAAGCAAGGGGAGAGAAAGGATCAATGAAATTGGAATTAACTTGATTTGTGATGCAATGACTCTTAAGGAAGTCACTAACCAAGGAACCCTAGGGAACAAGAACGAAGTTGGAGGTAGGGCTTGGCATAACTCCAAATCTAGACACAGAAATTTCTTCAAAATTTGTGAAGGCCTAGAGAATACCCCAATGCAGTTGTTGCCTAACTTGCTCTTGAAATGGATGGCTATAATGAATTTTGCGTTATGCCTTAGGAGACCTCTAGAGTTAGGGCTTAGGAAAAGAGAAAGGAGGTGAAAAAGATATTCTTTAGGGTGATCACCAAAGATAGGATCAGTGCCTAGCCTATTGGAAGAATTGAGTCAACGTGCTTTCAATTTTCAGAGATCTCTTACCCAATCAAGGAGTCATCTAGCAACTTTGCATGGCCTTAAAGGAAACAACTAGGTCACTGTTGAGAAATCATTGTATGTGGATATTAGGGCTTTGATTCCTCTTTTCTTGATAATTACTTGTGATTTATGTTGGCTTCTTTTTTTTCTTTATTATGTTATCTTTCATCAACCAATTACCAAATTAATATGTATAAAGATCACAATAACAAGGAAATCAAGATATAGGCACTCAGCCAGGGCAAACCCCTATCCAAGGGAAAACCTAGTCAACTCTTCCACTAGTAGATTCAAATCAAGATGAGACAATCCAAGACCCTTTTGACCTAGACAAAGACCTCCTCCAATCACCAAGTCAGCCCCTCCTTCAAGTAGATGTATTCTGCCAAAGTCTCCAAGTGTCAGCTCGCCAGATGCAACTTCCATCTATAATTTTGCCCCCAAACTTCAAAATTTCAGACCTGCAGCTACAAAATTTCGGTCCCTAGATACTTGTCCAAAAACCCTAGAAGACTTCGCACGTGTGAGAGATAGATGCCCAAAACTTCGATTTTGTTTCTTCCTTCAATTAGGTCTTCTTTTTTTGCAATTCACTCTCTTTTTTGTCCTCTTTCTCTTGTAGATCGAACTTGTGAGTGTGTGCTTCCAAATGAGTCGAGTTGCCTCTATTTATACTGATTCTGCTAGGTCGAATAGCCCTAATCTAGGCCGACTTCATCAGGACAGGGCTGACTTGGTGAGGAGGTGACAAATGACACTTTTGACTCAAGAATAAATTTCTTTACATGATACAAATGCCCAAGAAGAGTATAATAAATGTGATAAAGACTCTTTTGACTCTTGACAAAACCTAGAAACCTTCAATGGAGGCTATGACCTAGAAAATAAATTCAAGAGCATGAATCCCATGCTACAGAAATATTTTTCTTTTATAATAAATTTTTCTTTTGACAAATACAATTATGCAGACTGACACTAGTTACATTCTTCAACACTACCTCTTAACTAGGGAGGTATTCATAATTACATATATACAAAGGTACATGGAAGATCTCAAAATGATATGCTCTATGAAGAGTCACAACATAGTGATACAGATTAGATACCTGACGTATCTAATTGGGTGGGACTCATTGTACACATTTTGTCAAAGTTCCAAGGAAGTAGTTGTACCATATTTTTCAAAGGATCAAGATCATCAACTATCACCTTTCCGAGTCACTATAAACCCATTTTGCAAATTTTTTAATGTAAATGATGCTAGTAGGACCGTGTATGTATGTAACAACCTAGGTAAGTCTATTATTTTGGCGATAAATTTCATCCTAGGAGGTTTTTCGTCTCACTGATTTGTGTGTGTTTCTAAACACGGATGATCAACAAAGTTTTTCCCTTCAGACTCACCACAAAGCTAAGGTGGAATTTATCGTCAAAGTCTTAGGTGAGTCCTGGTGTTTTAGTAGAGTCTTTTGTAAAAGTGATTTGGGAATAATTTAAGCTAATTGGCTAAATTATTTTATTACAAATCACTTGGTCTACTAGATCATATTGTGTCGCATAATTGGGTAAGGTTTTTGAGGGTCTCTAACGAATGGGTATTCTCCCTTTGAGGGTTGAATTTTGTAAAATCTTATGTAAAAAATATTTTAGTGCATGGTCCTTCATACTTAGACACCATGGCTAAAATATTTGAGGGTAGAAAAATAATTAATCCCCTCAAGTGTCAATTAATTAATTCTTCTGGCAATAATAAAATTAATTCAAAGTCAGAAAATTAATTAATTAGAGTAAAAAATTAAAATGCTAGAGAAATTAAATTCTCCAAGTGGAAAAATTCGTGGGTCTTAAAGAAATTATTTTTTGGAGGTCTCTCATTAAGGGAATATTGGAAATTTCAAGAAAAATTGAACCCTTGGGCCTTTGTGGTGAAGTCAAAATCAAAATTTTGAGGAAATCAACTCAAAATCATTATTTTTGAGCTAATAAAAAATGGGTTTAATGAGAAATTCGAATATTCCTCAAAAATAAATATTTTTAACGACAGAGATTAAAAGATCATCAATGATTTATCAACAACTGAGATTATTTTGTCGAGGATCAAGCCAACTAGCTGTTATTTCCACTTGGAGGATTTATCTATAAATTAGAGGTCATTTGTGCCTCAAGCCATCTGATGTTTGGCTAATGTAACTTTGTAAAAGTTGTTGTGAAGCTACTGTCCTGCTGGGAACGTTTTGATAATCATAGTAAAAGACTTTGGGGTGCAGTTCATGGTGTTTATGTTGTACTGATTTGTGGTATGCACTGGGTACATGCATTCCTATATTATGCTTTAAATTTTTATTAAATCGTTACTTTATTGTAGATGATGGGAACATTCTATTGATAAGTTTTGGGCTTATCTTAGGTGATTTGATTCATTGTTGTTCTAACAGTTTATTCTTGAGAAATTATATAGTGTTTGCAGGTTCCTCAGCCCTTGGGCTCCAAGTTCACAAACTGTGGGCACAGACTGACTATGTTTGGATCCTGAATATTTTATATGGTTTTCTAACTTTGCTAAGGCTATAGTTTGACATTTATTTTTTGAAATACATTTATCAATTGTCAAACTCTACAAAAATTTATTTCTCAAAATTTTTCTAAACATTGTACACTTGTATATTTTGTAATATAATTTGTATATTATACTTGTAAATTGTTTTATTTTCTAACCCTTGTTTTGTAGCTGGGGTTTTTTGGGGTTTTGAGATTTTGAATTTTTGTATATATTGGGGTTTTGGGTTATTGTAAATTTATTTGTGCAGGTGAGATCAAGGGAAGAGAGTTGGATTAGAGATAAATCTAGGCCCTTGAGGGTAAGATCTAGCCTCTACAAATTTTTGTACGGCCAACGACTTAAGAATTTTGCAATGAAATTGAAGATCTGAAGCAAATTCAATTTTTGGCGAAGGTTTGAAATTTTTTTAGGGCCTCTAGGCCCAGTGTCCTCCTCCAAGCTATTTGTCTACCCTCCTTGGCCCACGCGCCAGCCTTTTTTCAGCCTCTAAAGGCTGGCCGTAAGCCCCTAAGGGCCACAACCGACCCTTCTCCCTTGGCCGTGGGATTTTAATCCCCTCTAGGGCTTGGCCGTAGGCCTTTGAGGCTTCGACCTTCCTTCTAGACCCTAAATGACAACCTTAAAGGCTTGCCGCAGGCCTATTAAAGCCTTTAAGACCGAGCCGTAGGCCATTTCGGCCTTCTAGCCCTTCGCTCTCCCTCTCGACCTCCTCCTTGAGCTCTCCGCTGCCTCCTTTAGCCTCTCGACCTCCTCTTTAGCCCTCACGGCAGGCCTATTAGGCCTCTTTCCCTTAGCCGCTAGGCCTATTTGGCCTCTCTTGTGAGCCGTTGCCTCTTTCTTGGCCTTCTAGCCCTCTTCCACGTTGAAGAATCTAGGGCATTCAGAAATTAAGTTGATTCTTCATTACATGATAACAATTTGTGAAGTATTTATACAATTTATCTTAGCTTAATGTTTCCTTCATTATTAGTGTGTACATGTTAGCTTCATCAAATTGCTATCAAAAACCAAAAGAGACAAGAACACAAATATTTGGCTTTCTGCCAGGGCCAAAACCTCTCCCTCTTGGAGAGGAAAACCCATGCAAAATTCTTCTTATGGAGATTCACTTGACAAATACCAAGACCATGACCCTTGATACAATCTGCCTCTCCAAGACCAAGACATCAATCCTCTTCCTCGAACACTGCTGAGATCGTCATGATTTTTGCACTGCTGAAGCCATTACTGTTGCATCACTGAGATCTTCATTATAGCCTCTTCATCATTTCACAGAGATCTCTCATCTTCATTGAGATCATTATCATCTCTACTTACCATCACACTCCTGCTGCATCTTCACTTGCTGTTCTTTTCGTGTAGGATGTATACTCACATCAGTATCATTAACACAATGAAGCCACTGAGATATCAGGCTCATGATCCATATTCTATCCATACTAGAAATGCAGAGATCCTTCTTCATTGTTAATCTGTTAGGACTGTGATATATCTACTACAGAGATATTATCATGTGCTGCGTTTCTTGAATATCATTACTAAGGGTATGCTGAGAACGCAAATCATTGTGATCTTCTATTTTAAAACTGAGACAGTTATGGTTATGCCGAGAACGAAGACTTACTTCTTGAAACCCTCATTACTGCTGTACATTGAGATTGCAACAGAGATCTTACTTGGATCATCCGAGGTGCTAGATCTGAGTCACAATCATGCCGAGATTGTCATACTCTTTCTCTGTCCTGAATCCGAGACTTGATTATCCTTATTAATACTGTGGCTCATCAAG
Organism: Pinus tabuliformis; assembly: GCA_031772625.1. Classification (NCBI taxonomy): domain Eukaryota; kingdom Viridiplantae; phylum Streptophyta; class Pinopsida; order Pinales; family Pinaceae; genus Pinus; species Pinus tabuliformis. The sequence goes on from CM062813.1 coordinate 826,978,002, forward strand.
ACTGTGGTACTATCCAAGACAGTGAGACTATCCATCCATTCAAAGTCCTCTCATTCATCCGAGATCTGGTCTTGACTGTACCTTTCAATCATAGGTATGTCGAAGTCCTGTCTGCTCCTCTATTCATAGCTTGCCTGCACCTTAAACCCATCCGAGGTGCAACAAGCCCTTCTCCGTATGTGTGCCTGTAGTGCAGATCTGTTCCTCTATTCAAATGCAAAATTTCAGAGAGAAGAACCCGAGATCTGTCACTTGCATTTGCAGATACCCTAGATGGGTATTTATAGTAGTGAGTGCTCCTATTTTGAGCCGACGTGAGTGTATGGATAGTTGTGACTATTACCCAAGCCGACATGACTTCCATTTATTCAATAATTTCCTTTTAATTCATTTTTGGTGCCGACATTAATATCTCTTCATTGTTTTGCTTGCAGATTTCGGTGTGCTTGCTCTTGGAGGATTTTTCTTGGTCTTAGACGGCTGATATACAACTTTGAGGACTTGTCTACATTTACATAGGCTCAAGAAAAGCTTTCATTACATGACATGACTCTTTGACAAATAAATAGAATCCTAAAGACATTAAGAAGTCTTTGACCTAGTGACACCAATGTTTTACAACTCGGACTCGGACTCGGACTCGGCCGAGGATCGACTCCGACTCGGTAATGACTCGACCGGCTCGATTTCAATGACTCGGTCGTTGTAAAAAATACATTAAATATTTATTTTTTTTACAAAAAAACATAATTTTAAATATTTTAAACATAATTTTAAAGATTTTCATTCAAGTTTCCAAACACACAACATTATAATATACATGGAAGACAACATATGATCAAAGTAGGCTCATGAACCAATCCATTATATCAAAATGGTACGGTGGTACCCAATGGCAATAGTAAATACATAGTCAACTGTAGTCTGTCATACATGATCAAAGACTCAAGAGTCAAAACAAAATGCAAATAACCAAGGAGGCTAGTAGCTACTGCCAGAGGAGCCAAGATCATCTCGACCAATCTCTGGATCATCATCATCAGAGTCAGACAAGGGGCCCCATCAATGACCGGTACTGGCTACTGCTAGAGTTGCCAACATCATCTAGCTCAGTGTTACTTGGGAGCAGGAGCGGAAGTGGGGAGCGAGAGCGAAAACGGGAGCAGAAGCGACATTTTCAGAAGCTCCAGGTTTGAGAGCGAATCCCAGAGGAGTTCAACAACCAATGTCACTAACATCAAGGTACACAGAGGGATTGGTGCTCTTGATTAAATACGAGTTCCATACCCTAATACATGACAAAATTTAATGGAAACATTGCAATCCTCCAATCCTAAAACCCTGAAAAAATGATAAGTCTGCTGGATTTTGAATGAAATCTAAAATTCTACTTTCTCCATATGAAATCCAATGAGGCTGGAACCACTCTTAAACATCCTGAGTCATTTCATGGTAATGTTAAAAATTTAAGTAAAAGGATGAAAATGAAGATTAAGGAGAATGTCACTTTTACTTTAAGAATTTAACATTACCATGAAATTTGAACATCATATCAATACTAGGAGAGGGGAATGGACCCCAAATAGCACTTAACCAATTTAGAAAACACCTTGGAGTCCCCAACAATCAGCCAAATGTTAAAAAGTTAAAAAAAAAATAGAAAAATCGTTGTTTCTTTGGGTGATTGGCTGAATTTAATGACTCGGCCGAGTAGATGTGCAAAACGGCCGGGTTGACCGAGTCATGACTGACTCGGCCGAGTCATGCAATAACTCGGCCGAGTCAGTCATGACTCGGCCTCCCGGACTGGTTTTTCTACCCGGTCACTCCTCAAGGCTTCAACTCGGTTCGACTCGGCCGTTTTGGTTTCAAAACGACCGGTTTGTAAAACAATGAGTGACACTACTTGCTCATGAAACCCATGTGGCAAGATATACAAAAATAATTTATTACATCTTTTACAAAGATCGTGTCATTATGAAGACCGAACGTAGTTACACTTTCTTCAACATTCCTAGCCCTCATCTGCTCTCATTCATCTCTGAATTTTTTTGAAGCTAATTCATTGGTGGATTTTGCAGAGAAATTGGAAAAAAACTTGTGTTTTCAGGTGGCATACTCATTGGAAAAATTTTGGAGAATTTGGGCCAATTTCTTCTAGGCCTAGAGGCCAAGGGTTTGATCTCTAAACGCTATTTTCTCTCACTGTTTGCTACAACTATCTGGAGTTTGAATACCTTCATAATAGTGATTAAATTTAATTTAAATGCTCTAAAAATCACATATAACTTGTGAATTGGGCATTGTTTCTTGGGCATAAATCTAACTTATTTATTGACTGAATATCTCTGCATAACAAGTGTGATCAGATCTGGTAACTGCATCATAAAGGGCTAAAAATCCAAAATTTCAGTTTGATAAGCTTGTTTTGACATTTGGGAATTGTTTGGCACATTTTGGCACACATTCTCACATTGGTGGCTCATTGTTTTCACACTTTTCTTGCTGCTGCCATAAGTACTTTTAAATCTGATATAACACTGAGTAACACATCATCAAAAGGTTGGTTAGCTTATTTTTCCATTAGACAAGTCATTTGGTGTCTCATTGCTCACATTTGGTTCATTAGTTGCTTGTCATTTTGGAGCAAAAATTTAGTTGTTTGCTGCTGTCCTAAATCTATCTTAAACGTGAACTACAATTTACATAAGTGGTTTTCATTGTTTCATGCTTTAATAAGTTCATTGTGGAGAAGATTTGTTTTATTGTGCTAATGTGAAGAAGGTTGCTTAAACATTTAAATCTAACATTTGTTTGTCTTGTGTTAGATCTAAGAACCATTAACTTTGCACTAAAAATCACTCAATAAGTACTTACACATCTATTCTCTAATCCTCTAAATGGTTTAAGTTGCTTTGGGCATTGAAAATCTGATTGACATTGAAGTATCTCTCTCTCTTGGGTATTTTGGCATCTAATTGGCATTATTGTGTTAAGCATCTAATTGAACATTGCTATGGAATCATTGGATAATTGCTCTAAAGTAAACACATAATCTTGCTTTGCCATCATATCTTAAGAAACTTTGATAATTTTATTGTCTATCTTAAGCATTGACATTTTGAGAGATATTGGTCATGAACTAAGTAACCGGATTCGTCCAAATGGCCTAGCGAATCCAGCATGTCGGGTACGATTCGGCCAAAAAATGAATCCTAAAATCGGATTCGTTGAATCCTATTAGGATTCTTCGAATCCTAAACGAATCCCGAATTTTGCCAGCGTGTCCCGATTTTTGCCTGTGTCCCGATTTCCAGGATTCGTTTCGCCGAAAAGGGACTCCCGCGGGTTAAAAAAGGCCGCATTTCCTCATTTCAGTCACGCTGTTTATCATTTGGCTTGCATTGTTTGAGCTGTTTGCAAGGAGAGAAGGGTTTGGAGCAAGGAGCTAAGGGAGTAGAGCGTTCAGCAAGGAGATTCAAGCACCAGGTAAGTGCATTTCAGCTCCATTTTTTTGCATTTCTTATTCTATTACGATAGTTTGTATATGATTTTTTGTTTACAAATTTGTGCATGTTTTGTTCATTTCTTTTACAGTATTCATGGCTCAATCAAAGGCAGCAGTTAGGGGGCAAAGGAAGGGCAAGAATGTCTCCATTGGAGATGCCCCTCCTCCCCCAATATCATCAGAGTTTGCTGCAAGTAATGTTGATGGAAGAGGACCTAAAGACAACACTGATAAATATCCATTGTGGAAATATGTCACAAGAGAGGATGGGACAAGCACCAAGGGGAAGGGAGGAGGCAATGTGCAATGGAGATGCAAGTTTTGTCACATTGCTTTCAAAAGCACATATTTCCGTGTGAAAGCACATTTGTTGGCTTTACCGGGTTGTGGGATTGGAGCTTGTAACGCTGTTTCTTTACAAAAGAGAAAAGAATTGGAAAAGGAGTCCACTGTTGGTATGGAAAATGTGGCTTCAAAATCAAGAAAACCCAAGAATGAAGACCCCCTTCCATTTTTGAGGAAAGCCACCACCAAATTTCCATTTGAGAGTTCTACTTCTACTGGGGGACAAGCAGCAAAAAGAAGAGCACTTGGTCCAATGGACAAGATTTTCCAAAAAGAGAGACGGGAAGAGCTTGATCTCACCATTGCCTTCTTCTTCTATCAAAACTTCATATCATTTAATGTTGCATGCTCACCTCTATTTATTGAGATGTGCCGAGCTCTAACTCAAGGGGCTCCAACAGGGTATGTGCCTCCTGGGTCAGAGAAGCTGAGAACCACATTGTTGACGAAGGCAAAAAAAGAGGTGCAAAAAATGCTTGAGCCTATTGTAGCATCATGGCCAACATCTAGGGTTAGCATTGTTTCTGATGGATGGACAGATCCAGCACGACACCCAATCATCAACTTCATGGTGTCTTCCTTGAGTGGTCCAGTTTTCATGAAAGCAGTGGATACACTTGGAGAATACAAGGATGCACAATTTATTGGTGAGTTATTTATTAAAGTTATTGAAGATGTAGGTGTTGATTCTTGTGTGCAAATCATTACAGATAATGCACCTGTTTGAAAGGCTGCTGGCATGATTGTGGAAGCTAAATATCCACAAGTGTTTTGGACACCTTGCATTGTCCATTCATTGAACTTAGCACTGAAATCCATTGCTTTTGATGTGCTTTGGATTGGAAGCATTATTGAGGATGCAAGACATATCCGTAACTTTGTGCAAAATCATACAAATGCCCTCACTATCTACAAGGAGTACACCAATCTATCATTGTTGAAGATTTCTGATACACGGTTTGCCTCTTCATTCATGACGTTGAAGAGGTTGAGGGAGGTCAAGGCCGCTCTTGGGTCCATGGTTATTTCTGAGTTTCGGTCTTTTTGGAGAAAGATAGATCAAGTAGCCTCTAAAGGAGTGAAGGACACAGTGCTAGATGATGCTTGGTGGGAGAGGGTAGTTCTAATTATTTGGGTCACGGACCCTATCATTTCTTTGCTTCGATTTGCAGATACAGACAAACCCATCCTAGGAGAGGTTTATGAGGGATGGGATTCCATGATTGAGTTTGTGAGGAGCATTATTCTACAGAGTGAGTGCCCTGAGTATGAGACATCACTAGAGGCCTTCTGTGATACTATATAGAATATTCTTGTCACCAGATTGGACAAGAATTGTACACCTTTACATTGTTTGGCTCACTCATTGAACCTCGAATACTACAGCCATGAGTGGCTGAATGGTGGACCTTCCCACAAATTCCCTCCTCACATGGATGGTGAAATCTCACAGGGGAGGAAAGAGGCATTCAGGCGGATTTTTTAGGATAGTGCATTGCTTGATGAGGTGGAGGATGCCTTTGCAAAGTTTTCCACCAGCAGTGGTCGATTTGGAGGTTATGACGTGATTAGAGATAGGGGGGCTAAGAAGCCCTATTCTTGGTGGGCAAATCATGGGGCAGCAAGCCCTCCTCTTCAGCAGTTAGCCATGAGGCTCCTCTCTCAGGTGACTTCATCCTCTTGTTGCGAGGGGAATTGGAGCACATATAGGAATTTGTATAGTGTAAAGAAGAGCAGGCTTGAGCAGTCCAGGGCAGAGACAATGGTGTATGTGCTCACCAACCTTCGTCTTATTTACAGGCAGAGGGAAGAGTGGTTGAGGGGAAAGACAAAGATGTGGGATGTCTTTCCTGATGATATGGGTTTGGACACCAGTGCTGAGTTGGCATTGGCCAACATGGATCTCAATGATCCAGTGCTAGAGCCTGTTAGATTTGATGACTTAGAGGGGTCATCCTCCACAGCAGCAGATGCAGAGGCGACTATGGATACAGGGGAGGAGGAGGATGCAGAGGAGAGCAGTGGGGACCATGATGATGAGGGCATTGATGCTGATTTTGATGCTGATGATGAGGATTGATGCCTTGCGGCTTGTATACCTGTAGTTGTTTTATATTTTCTATTTCTATTTGCCATTGGCATTGCACCAGCACTACCTATGTAACACATTTTGATTTGATGACTAAATGATAAAACTACAGAAGTCAATGTGTTTATCTTACTATCTTGTAGTTGTAAGTTGTCTTTTAGTTATGAATTATGAATCATGATTTATGTGACCAGTACCACTGACATGTATTTGAATTTTGTATGTACTATGCATGCTATAGATGAAGATCTATGTTTGAAATCAATAAATTTGTATCATTAATTAAAATTTGTGTAAGAAATATCTAATTTTTAATATATATATATATATATATATATATATATATATATATATATTTATATATTTTAATAAAATAATATATAACAAATCCTACGTTTCTTGTTCCGGGGGGTCAACGTGTCCGAATCCGATACTACGAATCCTGAATCACCGTGTCAGGTGACTTAGGTCATGAAATATATATGGTGGTGAGTCATTCTAAGTGAGAATCTCTTAATACTGGCATAAGATCATTGACATTTACTTTTCTAAAATATCTTGGAAGACTTTAAATTGTCTCAAGTAATTGTCATTATTGTTGTTCTAAATTGCTATCATTAATTAAGCATCTTGTGAAAGATAAGTTTATCTTTGGATTGATCTATTGTTTAAATATCGACACTTGATAATTTGGAGGTTGTCTCCTCATTTATTGTTAAGTACTCTTCTCATAGAAGCTAATCATAACTAAAGTACTTAAACATTAAACAATCTTAACCTAAGAATCACTCATAAACCTTGCACAAGCATCCTAAGTCTAGTTGCATTAATAACATACCTCCAAGCATAAGCTTGGTTGATAGACATTTAGGGCCACCCTTTCTCAATTTAGCTTGAGGGATTCAACACCTTTCTAGTGGTTAACACGATGACCTTGCAGTCGTCAGAGCCACAGTCTCTACAGTGCCAGAGGCATCAGGTGGTTGGAACACAGGGGGAGGTATCGTTAATCAAGCCTTTGCTTGCTTCCTGTTGGCTTCCATCCCACAACCTACTCTAAATATTGGTTCCAAAACAGTTAAGAGGAAGGTCTTACTTAGAATAGGCATATAACTAAAAGTAACCAAGATTCTTGCATCACACCTAGGTCTTAGGATTTTCATAGCGTATAAGTTAGTCGAACATTTAAGCAGTGATTGTCCATCCGATTACTTGGTTTCTAATTGATAATAAGCAAGAAATTGACTCCGTAAGGCACTGGTCTCAGAATTCAATTTAATATAATCTTTAAATCTTGCTAAAATTAACCAAGTAGCTAGGCCACTCAATCGTGTCTCCTGGACTTGTTGGTTGCCAACTTGTCTTTCATCTTCACATTTCCATAGGGACTAGCTCCCATATCTTACTGTGGTGAGATAACTAGAACGAAGAGGTCGGGGATCAGAGTGACAACTCTTGACTTGAGTCGTTGTCGCAGTGCCTGTATAATCCGAGCGACAACAAGACTAAGGTGTATACCAAGCTTTAGCCACTCTAGGTACCATCAGGCTTTAGTTCTAACACCAACCTAGGGATCTAGGTGTGTATCCAAGGTCAGAGCTCCAAGACCAACACCACCCTCTCTACTTCGGGATCTAGATATCATCATAGGCCGACTAGATGTCCTCCAAAGCATCTTGTCGCCCTAAGATGCTTCATCTCTCCCTATCTACTAAATCTTTAATATCAACCAATCCAAGCATGCTTATGAAATATTCAAACTTCTTATTTGGAAGAGATTTTGTCAACACATAAACTACTTGTTCATCTGTCAGAATATACAGTAGCTTCATGACCCCATCATGCACCAAACTTTTAGTGATACTTGTTATTGATATGATTTGTCCTAGCATGACACACGAGTCTTCATACATCTTGATGCTGCTTTGATTATCACACTTTTTCACTGTAGGATCCAGTGGCCCTCCAAACAAATTTGATAAGAGTTTTCTTAACCAAATTGCTTCTTTTCCTACTTCACATGCAGCAACATTCAACTTCAACACTACTTAAAGCAACAGGATCTTGTTTTCTACTCATCCATGAAATCATTGTAGATCTTACACTGAAAAAACCATCAGTAGTGCTTCTTCCATCGGTCTGACTGCCACTTCAATCAGAATTAGTAAAACATGTTAGTTTAACTTTATTTCCATCATACTTCAGACAATGGTGAATTGTTCCATGTAGGTATCTCAAAATATGCTTGGTAGCTATCCAATGGTCATGACGAAGTTCCAATTGAAATTGAATAAGAATGTTTACAGCAAAGCATATATCAGGTTTGGTATTCACCAAGTACATCAAAGATCCCACCAACTTACGATAGCTTGTAGGATCAACAGGACTAGAGTTGGAGCTTCTTAACTTCTTTATATTTGTGATCATGGGAGTATTCATAGGCTTGGAATCCATCATACCAAACTTTTGTAACACCTTGATTATATACTTTCCTTGACCAAGATATATCTCACTGAGTTTTTGCCAAACTTCCAAGCCCAAATAGTAGTGCATGAGTCCTAGATATTTCATTTCAAATTCAATTGCCAACAACTTCTTACATTGTAGAATTCTGCGCTCCACACCTGTAATAAATAAATCATCCACATATAAAAGTATAATAACTGGTTCATTCTTCACTATCTTGATGTAGAGGTTTGCATCAACATAACTTTTGACAAAGCTAGCCCTTAAAATATAGGCATCCATTCATGTGTACCAAGTCCTAGGAGCTTGCTTCAAGCCATATAGAGCTTTCTTTAGTTTGCAAACATGAGTATCCTTGCTATTTATCTCAAAGCCTTCTGGTTGTTCAATATATACTTCTTCATCAATGGTTCCATTTAGAGGCTATTATAACATCCATTTGATGTATATTCCATCCCCATAGTTGCAGCTAGCAAAACCAAGAATCTAATAGTAGTGTACCGGGCAATGGGAGCAAAGGTTTCTTCATAGTCTATTCTTTCTTTTTGAGAGAAACCCCTTGCAACAAATCTTGCTTTGTATTTGTCGATGCTTCCATCAACGACATGTTTGATTTTGTAAATCCATTTGTAAGTGACAACAAATTGTCACTAGGTCTAGGAACGATTTCTCAGATGCCATTCTTCATGATAGATTGGTATTCTTCTTGCATTGCTTTCTTCCATTCTTCTTGATGAGCAACTTCTTCAAAGGTAGTTGGTTCTGCTTCGATTAACTTTGTCATGTATGCTACATACCCTGAGTATCTTTTTGGTCTTTTTCTTTCTCTGAAAGTTCCTTTTGTTGCTCCATGTCCTTCAACATCTTCAAGTGTAGCTTTTAACCAATTTGGCCTCTTCTTTGTTTTGGGAATGATTGTAGGTTGGATAGGTTCACTTGGACCTTCTTCCTCTAGGTTTGTAGGTGACTTGTCATGTTGCTCTTCTTCTTCAAATAGTGGTACATCTTCTTCATCGAACTCGATAGGTATATCCTTGGATCTTTTGTAGGCATGATTTTCATCAAATATAACATCTTTGCTAACTTCAATTCTTCTATCTTCTTTGATGTAGATTCTATAAGCTTTTGATGAAAGGCTATATCCAACGAAGATACCTTTTATACTTGTAGAGTAACTTTTTTTGCTTGTCTTTTGGAACATGAATGTATGCAGGACATCCATAGATTCAAAGATGGTCTACACAAGGCTTCTTCCTTGAAAATGCTTCTTCCGGTGTCATATTGTTAAGGATTCTGATATGAAAATGGGGCTCTTAGGCTTCTTGTCTAACTTACAAGAACCTCTCCCACTTCCAAAGCTTAAATATTCCCAAGTCTTATTGATTAACCAATGCGGAATTAAGAAATGCTTGAAAATATAGGTGTATGCTGATATTTGTTTTTAACTGATTATATGCCTTAAATTTTGTTGTTGTGCTGTAAGTTGATGTGCTCAAACTGATATATAAATACATATAATAGTAAATAAAGCAGCAGAGACAATGCAGCAATAAAACACACACAGAACAACAATATTAATTAGGAGTTCACCCAAAACTCTTGGGCTACGTCTCCGTGAGCTCTAGTCAACTCAACTAGGCTCTCTGGGATTATGGTCTGAGTTCTTTTTACAAGCTCTTTGGCTCAACTCCACTGGTTTACATAGAATTCAGTGGGCTTAGAACACCATCTTCTCCTTGGCTCTGAAGCTCTCGGCTTTCTGGCTCTCGGCTCTGGCTTTGGCTCTCAGCTCTGGCTCTTGGCTCTGGCTCTGGCTACTTTGGCTCTGGCTTCTTTGGCTCTCTGCAATTTACAGCTCTCTGGTTTTTCCACTTGAACTCCAAGTGACTCCCTCGGCTGCTCTGCGCTTCAGCTTTTACTTTCTGCGCTGCTTGTTTTCGTTGTTGCCTTTTTGCGCTACTCTCTTTTTTGCCTTAGCCTCCTGCTTTGGCTTTGCTCTGTACACTCCTGTCTTAGCACTGCCTATGCTCAGTTTCAGCAACAACTCTAACAACCAACCCTCTGTCTCTGACATTCATGGCTTTTAAGCCAATCGATGATTGTCTGTTCATTTTCCCTCTTGGGCTTTCTGGCTTCCAGCCGCTATCCCATCATCTTCCTTCTGGAGCGTTTAACAATCATTGCTAACATCCCAAGGTATGGTGGCCACCTGTTCTGTAACGGAATGAACCATCGACGCTTGAAATCTCCAGAAACAGTCGTTCCTTGTTTACATAGAGAAACATTGCAAAACACGGGAAAATCCGCCAAAACACTGTTCATCGGACTTCAAATATTCATAAATCTGCCCTATACTTCCATCGGGTTTGCCTTTATGTCGCCTATCGCATCTCCACCGTTGATCTGAGGGGTCTTGATCCAACGGCTGAGATTCATTTCGGGCAGCTCTTTCGTACGGAGGTTAACCGCCCGATAAGGGTGGTTTTCTCTCTCCTTAGCCGGGACACGTGGCAGCCAATGTAAGGGATCGAGCAGAGCCTTGCCCAAACTACTTTCTGCCTTTGGCCCTCCTGAAATCCTACTTTTTTTGTGATTTCCCCTTATATTATAAAAATACATTAAAAGATTGCAAACTCTTGCAAAACGGCCCATATCGGACTTGAAACAATATAATTTCATTCACAAACCCTTTCGGTCTAGTTTTCATCGCATCGGTGCTTCCCTTCGTATTCCGTTTAATAAACGAAATACGCAAAATACATAGAAATTCGTTGTTTGACAGATCTCAAAATATATCAACTATCGCCTATAGCCCCGTCGGGTCCGGCCATCGCATATATATATATATATATATATATATATATATATATATTAACGGTCCCGTTCTTTTGCAATGTTGCGATGCGATATCACGATGTGACTTGTCACAATTGCATATCGCATAAGTCCCGGGGTCTTCCCATAGGGCATGGCCTATGCCAATCGCCGATTGCGATCCACCGATTTCGGCGATCGCACCATCGCATCGGCCCGGTCCTATCGCGTCTGCCTTCAACAACCCCTACTTGCCACCGCCGATTGTGACATGCCGATCGGATCTGGACCGTTGATCAACCATATCCAACGGCTCTTGTGCATTGTTCCTTTGACCGCCGATAAGCCTGTTTTTCCACTATTTCTTCATGCTTTTGCCTCCCGATAGTGTTATCCGCCTTTTTTAAAGGTTCTTCTTTTGCGCTAGTTTTTGGGTTTTTAGAAGACTTTGAAGACTTAGAGGGTTTTTAGGACCCATTCTTAGGGGATTTTGCCTCTTTTTCCAAAGGAAAAAGGGCAGCTTCATTTTGTGATAACTTCTGCATCCTAAGTCAGTTTTTGCCCATTCAAGTTGCAGTAGATTCAGAATGAGACGATCTCTGCAATGGGGCTAGTTCTAGGAACTTCCTTGGACTTCCATTTTTCCTTTGTGAGGAACACTTAGACTTAGGAGCCTATCCAAAATCCATTTTGTATTAGATTCTATGAGGAGTTCTATTTTGTATGTATACTACTGTCATGGTTGTTTCTCTGCATAGAAATTTTGGTAGGTCTTGATCAAATGTCATAGTCCTTATACATTCTTCAATGGATCTATTCTTCCTTTTTTGCTAATCTATTTTGTTTGGGGTTGTAGGGAACAATGAGCTCCCTCTTAATGCCTACTTCTTTGCAATATGCTATAAGTTCTTTTGAAGTGTATTCACCTCCATTGTCGGATCTCAAAGTTTTTATCTTTCTTTCGGTCAGGGTCTCAACTTTGGATCTAAACTCCTTGAACTTCTCAAATACTTCATCCTTTGTCTTGAGAAGATAGAGCCATGTCTTTCTAGAGTGATCATCAATGAAGGTCACATAATATTGGTGGCCTCCAAGAGATTTATTAGACATGGGCCCACATACATCAATGAGGTCTAATATCTCCTTAGACCTTGTATCACTACTTGTAAAGGGTTTCTTAGTATTCTTTCCCAAGGTACATCCCTTGCATACTCCTTCATGGTCCTCCTTGATGTTGGGGATGCCCTTCACCATTTGACTTAGAGAGGGTATTATCTTGTAGTGAATATGTCCATATCTTCTATGCCAAAGTTTGATGGGACTAATTTCCATATGAACAAGGGCTTGAGGAGATGGAGTTATAACTCTATATAATCTTCCTTCATGAATCCCAATAACCCTTGCTTTTTCAAAACTAGAATCTTTTCCCCAAACCAAAACTTTACCATCTACAAAAGAAACTCTATCTCCTTTATCTTCTAAACAAGAAATGGAAAGTAAATTCTTTTTCAAACCTGGGACATAGAGGATGTTGTTGAGGTGTAGCTTTGCTCCACTTTCTAGCTTCAATGATGTAGATCCAAGGCCCTTGACTGCATAGTTGTTGTTGTCTCCAAGCTCCACTGCATGTGATGATGATCCTTTTGATAGAGTATGAAGTTGTCCACTTTCTCCTATCATGTGTCTTGAGGCTCCACTATCAATAATCCATGCATTGTCATCATCAAGTGTACCTATAAGTGTAGCCAAGAATCCTTCACTCTTGACTCTTCTAGTTAGATTGTAGATGACCCTTACACCAAATCTTCCTGTAATCTTCAAGAGGTTGAGTCCCATCTTCAAATAGCTTTCCATTGAGAGAGTGATCTTTCTTTTAAGACTTCCTTCCTTCCTTCAAATGATAACCAACAAAGTGATCTTCAAATAGTCCTTCATTCACCATAGCCCTGATACCATGTTGAGAAATCACTGTATGTATATATTAGGGTTTTGATTCCTCTTTTCTTGATAATTACTTGTGATTTATGTTGGCTTCTTTTTCTTCTTTATTATGTTATCTTTCATGAAGTAATTACCAAATTAATATGTATGAAGATCACAAGAACAAGGAACATAAGATATACGCACTAAGCCAGGGGAAAACCCAGTCCAACTCTTCCACTAGTAGATTCAAATCAAGATGAGACAATCCACGACCCCTCGACCTAGACAAAGGCCCCCTAGTCAACCCCTCCTTCAAGTAGATGTATTCTGCCAAAGTCAAGTCTCTAAGTGTCAACTCCTCATATGCAGTTTCAATCCATAATTTCAGTCCCCTACCTACATAATTTCGGACCTACAACTACTTCAGAATTTCGGCCCCCAACTACTCGTCCAGAAACCCTAGAAGACTTTGCACAGGTGAGAGATATATGCCCAAAACTTCGATTTTGTTTCTTCCTTCTATTAGGTCTTCTTTTTCTGCAATTCACTCTCCTTTTTGTCCTCTTTCTCTTGTAGATAGAACTTGTGAGTGTGTGCTTCCAAATGAGTCAAGCTGCCTCTATTTATACCGATTCTGTTGGGTCGAGAAGCGCTAATCCAGACCGACTTCATCAGGTCAGACTGACTTGGTGAGGAGGTGACAAATGACACTTTTGGCTCAAGAATAAATTTCTTTACATGATACAAATGCCCAAGAAGGGTCTAATAAATGTGATAAAGACCTCATGACAAAACTAAGAAGCTTCAATGGAGGCTATGACCTAGAAAATACATAAAAGAGCATGAAACCCATGCTTCAAAAACACTTTTCTTTTACAATAAATTTTTCTTTTGACAAATACGATTATGAACACTGGCACTAGTTACATTCTTCAACAGTTATCAAGGAATTTATACTTCTTGTTGCAACAATTTGATAACTTCTCAAGGTAATTATGGAGATAATGTACCCCTAGCAACATTCATTCACTATACCCAAACATGTAACATATGCAATTCCCTTGCAAGATCAATATTTGACTAAATCACATTAAATTAGGGCAAATTTTCAGATTTCATGAGCGAAAATTCCATACATTGTACATGTATACAATAAAAAGAGAGAAACATATCATGAAAAACACTTACAAGTATACTGAGTATATCCAACTATCAAATTGAGACAAAATCGAAGCTCCAAGACCAAGAAAATATATCAAAACATCAAAAGAGTGTGTCCAAACGAGCTCATCTCACCCTCTATTTATAATGTCCAGGGGGGTTCGAATAGACATGTCCTTTGGGGCAGGGACGACTTGACATCTAGAGACATTTTTGACCCAAAATTACAACTATAAAAAGCTTCTCTTTTTCATTGGAAGAAGTCCAAATAGGACTTTGACTCAAGAAATCCTAGAAGCGTGAAGAACATGCTTAACTGATAAATAATAATACTTTTTTTCATTTTTTTCTTTTTGCTTTTACATAAAATATACAAGGACATAAGTACAAAGATCATTATGAAGACCGAACCTAGTTACATTTTCCAACAATCATCTCCTCTCTTCTCCAAGCTCAAGCAAAAGATAGAAGAATGAGGAAAAGAGAGGGGGAAGAGGCCTTTTAACCTCATCCTCCTTCTCCCCTAACTCACCCTAGGTCCCACTTAAACCACAGGTCAAGAAAAAAAATACGAAAAAAGTCACTTGTGGAACCATGTGAGCGGCTTTCAGAACCGCACGGTAACTGTGTTTCAGCCTGCGGAACCGCTAATGGAATCATCATTGTTCCAACAGGTTCAGGAACCATGATTTTTTGAGCGAAGCATGGTTTCAAAATTCCAGTTTGTGGTTCCGTGTGCGGTTCTCCCATGGATCTGCATGGCTTGCGGTTTCAGGTTTTGATCCCGGGGGGGCGGTTGCTGCAACACTGGTCACTCTGGTTTTGTTGGTGAAGTTGGGTATTCAATAACTCAAGAGATAGACTCAGCTCATTAGCATGGAGAAAGAAGTTCATTAGTACAAATGCATTGGCAGGTGTATCTGAAAGATTGTAAGTTGTAACATGAAACTCAACTGTTTGATGTTTCCTAACATGTCTCTGTGTTGGTGTATAAATAAATAAGATGTCCAAGGCTTGAGTAAGGAGTAAGAGAAACATTGTAGAATGAAACCAGACAAAAAATTTGTTCCATGTTTTGAATTTTATTTTCAGAACCATTGATTTTTGCCATTTTCTTCCACAGGCCAAAAGATAAGGTCAGAAGATTTGGCAAGGAAGTGAGAATACGGACTTAAAGAAACAATTTGTTCCTAAAGAAGATCACTTCCTGTTTGTTACAAGCTAAAACCCCCCATTGTAGAACTTTAAAAATTGGCAGGAATCTGAAACATGAAAACAGTATCATTTTCATCAAGTTGAGTACTTATGATTATAGTGTTAACATTTCCTGACTAGTGCCAATTTATTTGATTATGATAAATAAAGATTTTCTGTTATGATGAGAATATCTTCCATTGACATTGATGGTCCAAACCTCTTTGGCCCAGGTTTGCGTCAGAGGAAGACCTCTCAATTCTGCTACAGGAGCAAAGAGCATATTTTATGGATATGATGGTCAACAATGCAGTGTAGAGCAGCTAGCCCTGCAGTATTATTCTGGCGAGGAAGGTGGCTGCTGGCAAGGAGTGCATTCAGAAGGTGGCATTTGGATGACATATTTTGGTCTTCTTATGTGGGATGTCCTTTTTGCTGATGTGCCAGATGTCTTTCAGACTTCTTTTCAGGTACAACATGTTTTGTTTAATTATTGTAATGCTTGTACCTTATTAATTCTATAATAGAAAATATTGATATCTCTCAGAATGTTTTCCAACATATTTACACCCTTTGGTGTAATTCCAGACTGCACCACTCGACCTAAGGACAGATTCCTTTTACCCTAGTAGAGAATCTCTCATAGAAGCACAATTGAGTAATATACATATGGGCGAGGCTGGAAAAATTTTGGCTGCTTCGTGGGAGGCACATTTTGGAACTTCTTGCCAAGGAGTGAATTGGGATCGCCATTCTCTCATTGAACTTCAAACCATTGCTTCATGTATTGGAGGACCTGCTTTAGCTGCTATTTGTAGGCTTCTAGCAGAAGATTATGGCAGCTGGGCAGCAGGCATGCCAGATCTTCTGCTTTGGCGCACATCTTCTGATGAGAAAGATCTTCCTTGCCGAAAGTGTGGTCATAGCTTGTCTCATGGTGGAAATTCAGAACCTTGTAGTTGCTGCTTTCAGGATGCTGTAAATAAGACGAGAACAACTGGCTTATGGGGAGAAGCCAAACTTGTTGAAGTGAAAGGTCCAAGGGATCGTCTTTCAGAGCAGCAGCGTGCATGGATCTTGGTCCTCATGGATGCTGGGCTGTGTGTTGAGGTGTGTAAAATTAGTGAGCAGCCAAAGGAAGGTGAGTGATTGACTTGCCTCTATATAATAACATATTGCTCAACACATGTCCATGTTCGTCTTCCTATACAGTATATACACTGTTTTTTCCATTTATATGGCTATCAAAAGCACATTCTTTGATTTTTTTTTTTTTTTTCTATATCTGTATCTCTAGATATCAAATGGGTCTTGTTGTCAAGTGATTGTGAAGTTTTGAATTAAATTATATTACATTAATATTTATCTCTACAGATGAGCCAAAATAGATCAATAAAATTGTAGAAACAACCGGTCACAATATAAGCTGGATCACAGCTTTGATATTGATTGTTTAATGAATTTCCAGCATAAGTGTAAAGAATAGTTATAGTATTGGTGTTTGGTGGCTAGTATAAGCAGCAGTTTGATGAAATAAGCAAATTGGCAGTTGTGGTTCACATTCTTGTGGATGGATTGAATGCATCTTCTTTTGTCCTGGTTATTGTAATAAAAATTCATATTGTTCTCTACGACTGAATCTTGCTCTCAGTTCTGGAGTATATATCTTAGTACTATCGAGTGCATTGGACAAACTTCTTGGTGTTCTTTTTCATGAAAGAAGCTATGGCATGTTATAACTTGTAATAGTAAGATCATTGCTTTTCAGATCTTTATTTAAATAGAATTTAACAAGGGCCAGGACATTGTAGCATAAAATGGCAGTTATAAAATGTTTTGTGCTTAACAACGTTAAATTTCTATTCAAATATCTGTATTCTTCATTTCGTAAAGAAAACAGTAGTACATGTAATCACGATATGCCAAAAGCTGGAAAACTAAAGGTATCTGATTCAAGAGTAGCACTATCAACCAAGCTAGATAACCAAACAAGACCAACGAAGGGTCAAATCACTAGACAATATACTTTATACCTTGAAAGCGTAATAGTTTGAGACATGCATGATGTTACCCACCATATGGCATTTGTGATTTTGATCACATGATTCAGAGTTTTTATTTTGTTGTTTTTGTGTCATGACGATCCTAGCTTTCAAAGGGTTGGGATTTCAGTAGATGACTTTGTTGGTTGTGCATTGTTATTGCAAAATCTAGCAGGCCTAGTGCAAAACCTCATCGGGTGAGAGGCCAGATCTTGTGGCAACAATGAGGAAGGGTTGCCACTGTCATCTCAGCAATGTTCCTCCTACGCTTTAGTGGGATTTAAACCACAAGGGAGGCTTTCCTAAATCACTTATAATGATACCCTAATATTAGGGCTCAAGGTGATAAGTTTATGAAGGTCTAAAGATGGATAGAGTACTGGGCAAGGCCAAATATGACCTAGATTTTCAATGGTATGGTAAAAGTATTCTAAGGTTAGTCTACTAAATGGGCTGCTATAAGTTAGGGTTTGCATGATTTTCAATAATATGGCATTGAATTTCATATAGCAGCCTTAGAAAAGGCCTTAAAATGATTGGCAACAAGAATGGGACAAGGCCTTTAAATAGAGGTTGGGGTTAGACTAGGGTGAATTACTTTATGGCTGTTAGATATGCATAAACAACAGAATAAAAGGGTGTCGTCAATCCTATTAAGGTATGTTAGGCCATTCACTATGCTAGATTTTTCTTGTAGAAGATTTATAGAGGCTAATCTTGAATTGTATGCCACCCATATGCAATAAAACAACACATTTTCTGCATAAGTCAGACCTAAAGCCCTAGTGGCTTCCCTAGTCGTCTAGGAGAGAGTAAAGGGAAAAGATTTTTATGAAGTTTTAAGGTGGATCAACACACTCTTAGACTGACACCTTATCCTACAAGGGTTAATGGAGTCTCTATGGCAAAAATTCCTAGGAAGGATATTGAAGGAGTAAGGGGGGAACTTCTAAAACCCTAGCTATTGCTCTTGTGAGGGGAGAAGTTAAGTATAGGGTCCAGACATAAAGAGTTTCCCTATAGGCCTTAATGAGGTCAATTTCACATGCAATATTGAAGAAAAAATTCAGCGATGATAAAAGATTTAGTCATGGAACAATTGAAACCCTACTTTGAACATTAAAACATGAAAAATATCAATAATAGACAATAAACTTACAACAATCCTCCAAAAAGGAACTTTCAATCCCAGAACAATGCCTCCAATAAAAAATCATATCCTTTAGCAAGTCACATCCATAAATCTCATATTTTTCTTACGTAGCAAAGAAGAGCTAGCTCACACTTTCTTAGAGAGGAATAGAATACCATGTGTGATGATGAATATAGATGTGAGGGGGAGGCTTTACTTATATGAGCATTCTCCCACTCACTTTACTAATAAAATGACTAAAAGCCCTAAAGACAAGTTCACTTTTGAGTATTTTACAAGAAAGAGGTTACAAGCCAACCTCATAGCTCAAAAACAATACAAGTATGTTGATTTTACAGTGTAATCAAGACTGGTACAATTTTTCACATTGATTGCGTCGAGAGGCACTCTACAACCCAATATGGGGGCAAATCTCACGTAAAAGCGTAAACATAAACACATAAACAAGTAAACATGTAATCTACAACTCCGTATGGGGGTAGATCTCACGTAAAAACATAAACAAAAACACATGAACACATAAACATGTAAAGGTAAACACATAAACAAGTAAATATGTAAAGGTAAACGTAAATGTAAACATAATGTTTAACATTTTTAATCTAATGTTGGCTCTATTTAAAAATCAATCTAATTATTATTATGTATAAACACAATATAAATTTAAAATATAAAGAGGTTTACGAAGTAAAAAATAGGTATGGTAAATAAATAAAAATATAAATAAATGAGAGGTATGGTAAATAAATAAACCATTTTTTATAATGTTTAACATTTAACATTTTTAATTTAATGTCGGATCTATTTAAAAATCAATCTAATTATTATTATGTATAAACACAAGATAAATTTAAAATATAAAGAGGTTTATGAACACTAAAAAAAGAGGTATGGTAAATAAATAAAAATATAAATAAATGAGAGGTATGGTATATAAATAAACCTTTTTTTATATTTACTCAAAATAAAACCTCTTTTTATATTTACTACATAAACCTTTTTATATTTACAGTAAGAAAAAGAGGTTTTATTTAGGTGAAGCTTATGGGCCAAATACCATGGGACAAATAATTATTAATACCACGGGCCAAATACTATATTTATAAAGAGGTATGGTAAATAAATAAATATAAAAGAAGTTTAAAGAGGTATGGTAAATAAATAAAAGATATATCAAATATTATTAGAAATCAACATCTAATTATATACCAAGCCAATGGGCCAAATACCATGGTAAATAAAATATATATGATAAATAAATAAAAATATAAATAAACCAGAGGTTTGGTAAATAAATAAAACTTCTTTTTATATTTACTCCATAAACCTCTTTATACTTACTAAACTCAAAAAAAAGGTTTTATTTAGGTGAAGCCTATGGGCCAAATTATTATTAATACCATGCAAAAAAACATTATGAACCCTAATATTAATATTAAAAGACTATTATTATTATTATTAAATGTAATATTCATATTAATATATTATAATATTAATATTATTAAATTTAATAACTTGGATTAATACAATATTAAATTTATTATATTATAATATATATTAATATATCATGATATATATTAATTCTATAAATATATGGGAGGGAAGAACAAAGACATAGAGTGATACCGGTGGAAACATAGGCGGGGAGTGACAAGGGAGAGATGGAGATAAATTGAATGAGAGGGGAGGGGGGGAATGAAGAGAGGGGGAGATGAGTGAGAGAGGTTAAGAAGGGTAAGAGGAGAGGAAGACACAAAGATGGAGGGGGGAAGGAAGAGAAAGAGAGAGGGAGTGAGATAGTGAGAGGATTGGAGGGAAGAGAGAGAGAGAGAGGAAGGTAGGAGAAAAAGGGAGAAAGAGGACTTGCGAGAGAGGAGGAGAGGGAGGGATAGAGAGATGGAGTTGGAGGGGTAGAGGGAGGGAAGAAGAAAGAAATAGAGAGAGAAAGGTGGAGAGAGAGAGGGGGAGTGATAAGGAAGATAGAGAGAGAGGGATAGAGGACAACAGGAGGGAAGAGAGATAGAAGCAGGGGAGAGGGAGAGAAGGGGAAGAGAGAGAGGGAGAGGAGGAGGGAGGGATAGATAGATATATTGGAGAAAGAGAGTGTATGTTTTGGGGGTGATATAGAGAGACAAAGGGAGATAGAGATATAGATGGAAAGTTAAGAGAGAGAAGAAGAGAGATGGAGAGAGGGAGGAAGGGATAGAGAGATTGATATATATGGAGTGAGAGAGCGTGTGTGTTTGGGGGGTTGAGATAGAGAGACAAAGAAGGAGAGATGGAGGGAGATATAGATATATATGAAGGGGGGAGAGAGGGAAGAATATTTCTTGCACTAGATGCATTGATTTCAGTGTAGATGGTGATTTCTAATCCTATTTTCTTGCTTGCACTAGATGCATTGATTTTAGTGTAGATGTTGATTTCTAATGATATTTTATTGCTTGCACTAGATGCATTGATTTCAATGTAGATGATTTCTAATCCTATTTAATTGCTTGCACTAAATGCAACATTGATTTTAGTGTAGATGGTGATTTCTAATCCTATTTGATTGCTTGCACTAGATGCATTTATTTCAATGTAGATGTTGATTTCTAATAATATTTGATTGCTTGCACTCAATGCATTGATTTAAATGTAGATGATTTCTAATCCTATTTGATTGCTTGCACTAAATGCATTGATTTCAGTGTAGACGGTGATTTCTAATCCTATTTGATTGCTTGTACTAGATGCATTGATTTCAGTGTAGGTGATTTCTAATCCTATTTGATTGTTTGCACTAGATGCATTGATTTCAGTGTAGATGGTGATTTCTAATCCTATTTGATTGCTTGCACTAGATGCATTGATTTCAGTGTAGATGTTGGTTTATAATCTTATTTGCTTACTTGCACTAGATGCATTGATTTGAGTGTAAATGTTGTTTTCTAATCTTATTTGATTGCTTGCATTAGATGCATTGATTTCAGTGTAGATGTTGATTTCTGATTTGATGTAATTGGATGTATGATGGTACATTAATTTTAAAGTGATTGGATTAACATTGTGCATTGATTTCAGTGTAAGCACAAAAAATTATTGACAATGTACATTGATTTTTGTGTTATAGTAATTCAACCTATTAATATTGGAGAGAAAGAGAGACAATGTATGATGTTTACTATAATAGTTTGAGGTAAAGATTTAAATGGTTTATGATTTAACCTGTCCTTTTCATATAATCAATATGAAAAGATGACAATTGATATGAAAAGATGACAAAGGTAACAAGGGTGACAATAAGAATAGTAGAAAAAATAATTTGAGATTAATCACAATGAAAACTATTTATAATTAGCTATATTTTTATTATTCACATTTCTATCATTCAACACTATTGCATTGTCACTTTACATTCAAAATTTTCATTTCATCATTAAAGTTATTAAGAATATTTATCATCTCAACAAACTGAGGTAACTAAGCAAATTTAAAATTAAAATGACCAGATTAATCTAAGACATATTTAGCATATTTAAAATCATTATATTAATATTAGATGAATTTATATATTATTGGTAAAATTAATCATATGTTCGTTATATTTCCTTTGGCCACACACTATTGAAACCAACCTAGATCCATCTTAACTCCAGATCTATCAAGCTTTGAGAGGGATCAAATCTTTCGAGGTGCAAACTTTTCCCGAAGTTTTACACTAAAAAAAGAGGTTTGCACCTCGAGAGTTTGATCCTTGATAGATCTAGAGTTAAGATGGATCTAGGTTGGTAGATACTTCCAATGATACAATTTAGAACATTCCAATAATTAAGCAGTTATACATGAAAAGTTTCAACCATTAACTTCTTCAATAGAGCAATAGAGATCATAGTAAACAATGAGACAAAGGACACCAAAATCTTTGGTTAATGACTAGGGAAAAATCCCAACGGGGAAAACCCAAAAATATTTCCTTATGAGAGAGTTCAATTCATCAAAATGTACATGAAAATATTCCAATCAAAATTCCAATTTCTGACCTCAATAAATGCCATGTCAAATTAGTCAAAAGAGAGATAGTCAACGTTGGTCAAAGTCAAAGTCTACAATAGAGGGTCGAATTTTGCCCTGAGGCAACTGGTCAAAGGGTCGAAATTTGACTTACAGTATCAACAGAAAAGTTCAGTTAAAGTGCCATAGTTGACTTGCGGTCAACTCTTGGTCAACATACCATAACAGAGAAAAATTTGGTAAAACCCAGTCAATGAATTACAAATAAACTCGGCCTCCAAGGTCATTTAAGAGCTTGATCAAACTACAACGGAAAATCCCAAGTCAACACTGGTCAAACATGTTGAGAAATCTAGGGCATCAATATTTAGGTGATTTCTCTTCTTGATAATTGCTTGTGAGAGCTTTTTCACTTCTTGATTATAATCTTCTCTTGCTTATGTTATTATAGTGTTCTTTTCATCAAGACAATTACTAATGCATGAACAATAAAGGAGAGAAGAGACAATATGTAGGTTGTCAGCCAAGGCCAAAACCTCTCACTCTTTGAGAGGAAAACCTAAACAAATTCTTCTTATAGAACCTTCAATTAACGAATACCAAGACCATGAAAAAGATCCTTGGCACTAGAGCTCTTCCAAGAGTAAGTCACAAGACTCCTCTTCACCCTTAGATCAATGCTTCTCTTCCTCTTCCTCTTCTCGACTTCCTTCAGAATTTTGGCCTCTTCTTGTAGGTCTGTAACTCTTTGCTTCTCAACAGAAACCCTAGATCCACTTTTTGATCCTTGAATGGTCTCCTTTTGGAGGGAGACTCTTTCTCTTTTACCCGACTTCCTTTAGCGAAGTCTTTATTCAAACTAGATCTCCCTTGTATGACTGCAACCTTCGACCTCCTTAAGATCTGTAATCTTCGCATATATGAGGATAGACTAGCCCAAAAACAATCCCACAATGATGTTACTTCCTTTGCTATCATTTCTTCTTCCTTCGTTGATGTTAAGGCTCCTTCTAGGATAATACTCGCGCTTGGTTATCTCAGACTTGCTTCACCGAATTTGATGTCCTCCAAATGAGGTTGAGCACTACTATATATAGTGATTTGTCCATGACTATTAGGCCGACATGATCACTGGAGTAGGCCAACTTTATCTTTCTAGAGTTTTCCCTTTCATTGTAGGCAGACTTGAGTGAGGACTAGTGACAAGGTCTTGGAGGGTGAATTACAAAAACAAAATTGACTTTTACAATGTGTAACATGCCTTCAATACATGACAATGACTCTTTAGACTTTTATGACTAGATGACAAAATCCCTAAAGGCTCACAATGGGAGCCTTAACTAAAAATAAAATCTCTTGCTCATGAAACCCATGAGTCAAGCATTACAATAATTTTATTTTTCTTCTTTACATATTTTACATAAAATCATAATTACATGTCATTATGAAGACTGAACCTAGTTACACTTTTCAACACTCCCTCTTAACTAGGGAGGTATTCATAATGGTACTTGGTCATTCTCAATCTGAAGAATTTCTCATAAGAAGAATCGAATTGGTAACCCATCTGTATAGCATCATATCAACCAACATTGTCACATAGCAGGGCCTTGACTAACAACTCTATCTCTCCACAAGATTTGAGCTCAATGCTGGCGAGACCAATGATTTATAAACACCCTTATCATTGTCTCTCTCGGAACATACCCCACTTGGGTTCTCAGGGTGTGTTCCACTAGGACTATTCTTATCTTGGATTCCCAGTCCTCATAGAATATCGAACTTTTACGACTACTCTTATCATGGATGCCCTAACTCATCCTCAAAGAGCATCGGATGCCACATGTTTATCCAATCATCCATTTTGTCTTCAACAATGTAAACTTTCAAACGAGAACTATAAACTCAAAATGGGAATTCTGGCCAAAAAACCCTGTAAAAACATCAAAAACAGTGGTAAAAACGAAAAGTGTTGATGCTGGAATAACACTATTTTTTTACTATTTTTTTTTTGGTAGAATAATTTTTTAACATGTTTTTAAAAATCGCTGTAAAAACCAATTTTTTATGTGAAAACTGTCCAAAAAACACTCTCAAAATGAAAAGCGTTGATGTTCCCATAACACTTTTTTTTCAATGGTAAATTTGTGCAAAAAACACCCTTAAAATGAAAAGTGTTGATGTTCGAATAACACCTTTTTTTCGAGGACAAATTTTCAACATTTCGAAATAATGGCGTAAAAGATTTTATCATGACTTCAAAAAACATTAAAATTTCAAAAGAAAATTGAAAATATAAAATTAAGAAAAGAATTAAAACAATGAAAAAATACAACAATTAAAAAAAAAATAACAAAACGTAAATTAAAATATATATTAAAAACAAAACATAAAATTGAAAAAAAACAAAAAAAAAATCAAATATATATAAAAAAAACAAAAGAAATAAAAAAAAATCAATCATAAAAATGTTAAAAAAAAATATAACCTACAAAAAAGTAAGAATTAAAAAATTATTCCAAAAAAATATAAACAAATAAATAATATGAAAATCATATTTAAAAAAAAATGTATATATATATATATATATATATATATATATATATATATTAAACTATAAAAAATTATGGCAAAAAATAAAAAAAAAAACTATAAAATTAAGTAAAAAAAAATTAAAAAAAAAACATTAACAAAATATTAAAAAAAAATTGAAAATTAAAAACAAACTAGATTTAAAAAAAATAGCAAATTAACAAAAAAAAAAAATACTAAAATTAAGATTAAAAACATTAAAAAGTATCATTAAAAAACAAAAATACACTCAAATTAAAAAACGAGAAAAAACCAAAAAGCAATTATATATATATATATATATATTCAAATTAAAAAAAAAAATAAAAATCAACATTACATTTAAATTTAAAACAAAATATATATTTTTTGTTTAAAAAAAATAAAACTATTTAGAAATTTTATTTAAAAAAACAAAAACATTTCAAAACCATTTAAAAAAATATTTTTTATTTAAAATAAAATAAACAAATTATTATTATTTTCTTGAAATAAATTTTAAAATAATTTTTTTAGCCTTTTTTTTTTTAAAGAAAAGAGAAAGACTTTTTTGGCCACCCGTGGTGGTGTGGCCATGGGCAGAGGGGCTGCATGCAGCCTCCTTCGTCCATGGCTGCGCCACCACGGGCGACGGCGGGTCGATTCCTGGAATCGGTCCACCGCCGCCCGTGGTGGCGCCGCCACGAGAGTTGATTTTTTTTTTTTGTTAAAAAATTAATTTTAAAGTTGTTGTGTTGTTTGTTTGCTTTGTTTTTGTTTTTTTTAAAATAAAAAATATACATTTTTAAAATGGTTTTGAAATGTTTTTGTTTTTTTTTTAATAAAATTTCTAAATAGTTATATTTTTTTTAAACAAAAAATATATATTTTGTTTTAAATTTTAATGTTTTGTTTTTGTTTTGTGTTTTTGTTTTTTTAATTTGAATATATATATATATATATATATATATATATAATCAATCTTAATTTTAGTGGTTTTTTAATTTTTTTTTTGTTAATTTTCTATTTTTATTTTTTAATCTAGTTTGTTTTTTTGTTTTGTTTTTTTTTTTGGTATTTTTTGTTAATATGTTTTTAAATTTTTCTATTTTTACTTATTAATTTTGTAGTTTTTTAAAATTTTTGTTTTGTTTTGTTTTTTTTTTCTTAATTTTTTTTTTATGGTTTATATATATATATATATATATTACATTTTTTATGTTTTTTTTTTTGGGTCTTTTTATATATATATTTTTATATTTGATTTTTAAAGTAATCAATATATATATATATATATATATATATATATATATATATATATTACATTTTTTATGTTTTTTTTTGGGTCTTTTTATATATATATTTTTATATTTGCTTTTTAAAGTAATCAATATTTAAAAAAAGAAAAATAAAACAACTTGAAAACGTGCCAAGTAATCATGATTTAAAAAAAATTGGACATAATAAATTTTGAAGTGTAAAAAATAAGCCTTCTAAAAAAAAGATATGTTGCATCAACACGTTTCAAAATCAACATGAAAGTCGGTAACATTTAAAAGTAAATATCTATATTTGATATATAAGAAAATTTAAAGTGTCAAAAATACGCTTCGAAAAAGAAGTGTATTCTACATCTCCAATTTTCAAAATCGGGTCACTTTTTTGCTACCGCTACGAAATAGGTAATCGTACGGTTATTTAAAGTGCCAAAAACTATGTTCTAAATTTTTTTTGTGTGTTCTGCATCACCCCTTTTCAAAATCGGGTCACTTTTTCGCTCTCTATGAAACGGATAATAGTACCAGTTCTCGTTTCAAAGTTTATGTTGTTCTTCCCAAGTGAAGACAAGAATGATGTGTCTATCTCCCTCTCTTAATTAGGGAGGGTATATCAATGAAGGAATGTACTCAATGCTACAAAAGGAATGTATCTAAGCTCTCTATTGGCTTAAGAATTTTGCTTCCAAGCTTCTACCAAGTAAGAAACTTGTTTCCAGGCTCCCTGTTAATTAGGGACCTACAACAACTCCTTACGTGGAGTTGAACAAACAACCAACTGCTTGAAGAGCTCCTTTCTTCAATGTCATGAATTTATTCTTGGAGTCTTAATCTTTTGGAACTTCTTCATAGGGCATAAACCATCCATGGCTTTCATCCACAAGTCAGTTATGTCATCATTCCTTTCATCAGAAAGTGATCTATCATTCTACATTTGGCCTTGCATCATGTCATGTTGCCTTCTTCATGTTATCTTCTTCGAAAGGATCTTACATCCTTCTACATGGTTCTCTTGGAAGCCATTCACAGTTCTTCCCTTGACAGTCCTGCATAAGCCCATCTAGATATTTGTTCAAAAATAATGAACTGAAGTTAAAAGTTACCTTTGTGATGGTCTTTCGTCATGACATCTTCATGTTTGCATGAACATCCTGCATACACATTGACACATCTCCCAAGGATATATATTGTCAAGGGTTTCTTTATTTTTTTAGACTCCATCAGAGTCTTTATATCTTCCATGGAGATATCTTAGTCAAATATTCTTAGTTTTTCAGATGTTGATTGCCTTTACCATGGTTTCATATTCCACGATGTCTTCCTTCCTTTCTTCACACATTTCATTCCTAGGAGCTTCTAATTAGAGTTCTTTAATTGTAGTCAACCACCTCGTACTTCATATGAGGACATATTATGTTGATTTCATCTAGTGAATGTGTGACCCATGCATTCCTTCATCCCTTTGAGGGAGGAGATCCCTTTTTTTTATCATGCTCTTAAGATAAAGCATTGGTTCATGATATTTGCAATCATATGACATGACTTCTACAATATCAAATGTAAGCACACATACCTCATTTTTCCTTTGGGTCATCCAGACTTCCTACAACAGCTTCCTTTGAATGAAAGAGCTTCAATCCCTTGACTTGCTTCCCTTTTATGTCATCATACCATCATCCCATGAATTCCACAAGTTTGGAATTCTTGATAAAACACTTGCTTCCCCTCATGATTGGTGAACCTTTCATGAATATTCCATCAGAGAATCTTGAGGATCTAGCATATCCCTATCCAATAGGTGTCTTCTTTTGACTGATGTATGATGAGCCTTGTCCTAGATGAATTCTTCCTTATTTCCATAAGTGTCACTTGAGCTTTCAATGAGGTTTCCAAGAGCTATATCCTTCATAGTTGACTGCTATAGATTTTGTTCCAGACATCCTTCATGTTACCTATGGTGATGTCATGAGCTCTTCTAATGCTTCTACCACAATGTCATTTTCTAATATGATGCATCCTATCTTATTTACAATGCTTCCTACCTAGATAGCTATAATTTACAGAACTAAAGAGAACTTAGTGGAAGAGATCATTTCAGTGATAGTAGAGGTCTCTCACTTTCTCCTTCTTAAGTTTCTTCTTCTCAGGTTCTTCCCCTTCTTCGGTAATATGGGCTTCTTCCTTATTTCGCTTGCTATTGTCCTTCTTAAGTTTAGGACAATCCATTCTTTAGTGCCCATATTCTTGACACCCATAACATTGAACCTTTGCCATGTTCTTTTTTTTTCTTCTAAGGACCAAACTTTCCAAATTTTCCTTCTCTTTGTCATAGCAACATATGCTTGATTTTTCTCATTTGGTCCTATGTCGGTTTTTTCCTTTAGCCTGGTTTCTTCATCTTGCATAATGACCCTGTTGAGCTTGACTCTAGTTCGACTTTGTGAAATGACTTGAGAGGTGTAGAATAAGTGGGAGCCGTTTTCGGCACAAGTGAAATACCACTACTTTTAACATTATTTTACTTATTCCGTGGGGCAGAGACAGGGCACTGCCCCTGTTTTTGGCCTTAAGGCATGTTTCGGTGGGTCGATCCAAGCGGAAGACATTGTCAGGTGGGGAGTTTGGCTGGGGCGACACATCTGTTAAAAGATAACGCAGGTGTCCTAAGATGAGCTCAACGAGAACAAAAGTTTCGTGTGGGACAAAAGGGTAAAAGCTCATTTGATTTTGATTTTTAGTACGAATACAAACTATGAAAGCATGGCCTATCGATCCTTTAGATTTTCGGAATTTGAAGCTAGAGGTGTCAGAAAAGTTACCACAGGGATAACTGGCTTGTGGCAGCCAAGCGTTCATAGCGACGTTGCTTTTTGATCCTTCGATGTCGGCTCTTCCTATCATTGTGAAGCAAAATTCACCAAGTGTTGGATTGTTCACCCACCAATAGGGAACGTGAGCTGGGTTTAGACCGTTGTGAGACATGTTAGTTTTACCCTACTGATGAACCGCACCACAATAGTAATTCAACTTAGTACGAGAGGAACCGTTGATTCACACAATTGGTCATTGCACTTGGTTGAAAAGCCAGTGGTGCGAAGCTACCGTGTGTCAGATTATGACTAAACGCGGAAACATTAAAAAGGCTGCCAATAACTAATACTAAGGAAGAGAAACCTCACCTTGAAGGAGGGAACCCAAAGGAGCCCAAAGGTTTTGATTATAGAAAACCAATGGAAGATATTTCTAAGGAGTTGCAGAAGATTAAACTCCCATAATTTTTAGGAGGATGAGCTGGAGAATGTGTTGAAGTATGGCTAGAAGGAATGAACAAATGTTTTGTGCGAAGAGAGTATTCTTCTACCTCCAAGATGAAAATTTACGTATTTCAGTTAAGAGGAAGTGCCTTCGTTTGGTGGGGAAATTTGGAAAAACAATTACACCTCACAACAAACAATGTTCCCTGGAAGTTGTTTGAGGAAATATTCCGTGTTAAATACTTGGCACCTTACTTTCAAGAGCATCAAGCCAAAGCTTTCCATATGCTAGTCCAAACTAACAACAAAATGAAAGAATATAAAATAAGGTTTATGGAACTTGTGAAATATGTTCCTTATCTTGATACTGATGAATGTCAAGCTGAACATTTTGTGTATGGACTAAATCCTTGAATCAAGGCCATGGTCAGAATGTGGAAGCCATTATCAATAACAGAAATAGTTGAATGTGCCCGTAATGCAGAGGAACATCTAGGAATCAAAAGAGATGTTGGATTAATAGGACCCCCACAACTAGGATTTGAACTTCTTCAGGTGGAGTAGCTCTAGACCACCTCCTTATTGTAATAGATTTACCCCAAGAGGAGTAGGAGCAAGAGCTCCCATGACACTTAGCACTATAGATGTTGAATCGTCAAACACAAGTCAGTGGAAATCTCGAGGAACTACTAATAGAGGAGCATGAGAGGAAGTAGCACAAGAGGACGGAGCTCCTTGTCTAGAAACTCACAATCTGACTCAAGGGGATCACCCCAGGTTAATTGTTGGCGATTTGGAGGACTACATTTCCAACATGATTGTCTGGAAGCTTCATCAAGTGTAATGTAAAGAGCATGAAAAGAACCATCCTTAAATACTTAAGGAAATCATAGAATCCATGTAGTAGTTAACAACAACCAGACAACACATCAATCCACTGTAGTGGAATCCTCAGGTACTATTAACAACATAAAACTAAAAATCTTATTTGATACTAGTGCTACTGATAATTTCATTTCGCCATATGCATTAAATAAATGTGGGTTGGCAGTCCACAAGCAAAACGATTTCAGACAAGTGGAAATGGCTTCATGAGAACTTCAATCTGTAGATTTAAGTGTTGAGGAATGCAAGGTTGATCTAGGGACCTGTTCGACTAAGTTAAATGTTTATGTCACAGCCCTAGGAACTTATGACCTTGTCATACGGATGGACTGGTTAGAAGCTCATCAAGCATGGGTAGATTGTTATAGGAAAACAAGTCTTTGTATAAATGATGAAGGAGAGACGATCCAAATCCAAGGTATTACGAGGCAAGTGGCTTTATGCTTCATCTTAGCAATGAAAATGAAACGCTGCTTAAGAAAATGTTGTTAGGTATATGCAGTTCAAGAAGTAAGCAAGGAGAAAGGACTATCCTTAGAGAAATATCCGGTGTTATTTGATTTTCCAGATGTTTTTCCAAAGGAACTACCAGGATTACATCCTGAAAGATAGATGAATCTCAAAATAGAATTGAAACCTGGTGCAGAACCAATTTCTAAAACACCTTACAGAATGGCAACTTCTAAACTTCAAGAATTACAAATCCAACTGAAAGAACTACTGGATATAGGGCACATCCGACCTAGTACCTCGCCTTGGGGTGCACCTGTAATTTTTGTCAAGAAGAGGGATGGTTCCTTATGATTATGTATAAATTATAGAGATTTAAATCAATCTATAGTAAATAATAGATATCCAATGCATCGAATTGATGACCTCTTCGACCAAATGAAAGGAACTTCTGTCTTTTCAAAGATTGATCTATGGTCTGATTATCATCAACTAAGAATTAAGGAAAATGATATCTCTAAGACTACATTTCGAACACGCTTCCGACATTATGAGTTCACTGTGGTACCATTTGGGTTGACCAATGTGCCAAAAATATTCATGAACCTTATCAAAAACGTTTTCTGCAAATATCTCGATCAATTTGTACAAGTCTTCTTAGATGATATTCTCATCTACTCCAAAAATGAAAAAGAACATGAAGAACATTTACAGATAGCATTATCTTGTCTCAGGGAACACCAGTTATATGGAAAGTTATCCAAGTGTTTTTTCTTTCAAAAAAAAATTCATTACTGGGGTCATATTATATCTGGTGAAGGGATCTTAGTAGATCCTGAGAAAGTAAAGGCAATCATGGTATCACTGATACCGAAAAATGCACATGAAGTACGAAGCTTTATGGGTTTAGCCAACTACTATCGAAGGTTTGTAGAAGAATTCTGCAAAATTGCAAAGCCTATCACAACTCTCCAGTGTAAAGGAGTTAGGTATGAATGCACTAAGGAATGTCATAGAGCATTCTCTGAACTTAAAATATTGTTGACCAGTGCACCAATCTTGCGAGTATCTGATATGGACAAAGACTTTACTATGTGTAATGATGCATCCAAGCAAGGATTAGGTGCAATATTAATGCAAGACAAAGGAGTAATAGCGTATGCCTCAAGAAAGTTAAAGCTTCATGAATAACTATACGCCACATACGATTTATAGTTAGCCACTATAGCGCTAGCGTTAAAGACATGGAGACACTATCTAGTAGGGAGAAGCTTTATGCTCAAAAGCGACCACCAAAGTTTACAATATTTTTTTACTCAAAGAGAGTTGAATGCTAGACAAAGAAGATGAAGTGAATTCCTAAACGAGTATGACTTTGGAATTTCATACATTAAAGGAAAAGAGAATGTAGTGGTAGATGTTTTAGGTAAAAGACTTCATATATTTTACCTCATACCTATCAAGGTAGACTTGAGGAAACAAGTACTAGAACATCTCTTGAGAGACAGTTGGTATTTAAAAGTAAGATCCAGACTCCAAAAAAACCTCAGTTTGAGGGATATTAACTAGAAGATGATGGAATTTTGCGATTCCATGGAAGGATGTACATTTCTAATAATGGGGATCTCCAAAGCACCATCCTTAAGAGAGCCCATAGAGAATTGTATTGTGCACATCATGGTGTAAAGAAAATGCATGTTGATACAAAAAATCTCTTCTTTTGGGCATGAATGAAACACGATATTGTTCGATTCATTGCAAAATGTCTCGAATGTCAACAAGTGAAGGTTGACCATTATCATCCAGTAGGTCTCCTACAACCTCATGACATTCCTATGACCAAATGGGAGATAATTTCCATGGATTTTATCGTCGGGATACCTTTTACTCCACAAAGGCATAATGCCATTCTGGTTGTGGTGGATAAATTAATGAAAAGCACCCATTTCATTCCCGTAAGAGATACTTACGAAGTTGCTGACATAGCTCGGGTATTTATAAATGAAATTATTAGATTTCATGGAGTCTGTAAGAAGACCATATCAGATAGAGATTCGTGATTTACTTCAATATTTTGGACTTGGATGCAGTCATCCTAAGGAACTCAATTAATTTAAGTATAACTTATCATCCTGAGACTCATGGACAAACAGAAAGGGTCAACCAAGTACTAGAAGATATGTTGAGGATGTATGTTATGGATCAACATACACACTGGGAAAAGTACTTATCCTTAGTTGAATTTGCATACAATAACAGTTACCACAATTCAATTGGGGTGCCTCCATTTGCAGCATTGTACGACAGACCTTGCAGAACACCGTTAAGTTGGGACAAATTAGAAGATTTGGTAATAGTGAGACCAAAATTAATTAAAGAGATCGAAGAATAGGTGAAGTAAATTAGGCAACGATTGAAAGAGGCATAAGATAGACAAAATAATTATGCCGATGCTCATATGACAAATAAGAATTATGAAGTAGGAGATCAGGGTTTCATTTGCATCAGGCTAAATAAAATCACTATCTGATTTGGAAAAGAGAAAAAGTTGTCACCTCGACTTATTGGGTCATTCAAAGTCCTGGAAAAAGTTGGACCCGTCGCATATCATCTTACACTACTGCCCCACTTGCATAAAGTTCATAATGTATTTCATGTATCTGTATTAAAACATTACATAGCTAACAAATCTCATAACCTTCAATGGAAGGAACTGTATGTATCAGACGATGGAACCATTTTGATTTAACGATTACGTATACTGGAACGTAGGGTTCGGCATCTCAGGAACCGCCTGGTAGACCAAGTTAAGGTCTAGTGGGACAAGTATAGCCCAGGATTGGCTACTTGGGAAAATACAAAGACCATATCAACTTGTGTTGATTTTGAAGAACTTAAAACCTTATTTTGTATATGTTTACTTTATTTTGATTTGGATACTTAAGACTATTATTTTGAATTATCACATGTAAAAAATGAATTTTTATTTTGCTCCTACATTTTATATGTTATTTTCTTAACTCTGCTGCTACTTGGATACTAATATGAAATATGTTATTTAATTAATATTATTGGAATATGGATACCAATATGAAATTAAGTATTTGATTAACCTTGCTATTAAATTCAAATTATGAATTATGTTATGGATGAGATATCTATAATTTTATTTTATTTTTGCATATCAACTTTAATGATGAGATGGAAATAAAAGAGTGACTACATTTTAATATGAAATCTAACTTACAGATATGTGGGTTAGACATGGCCAAGTACATTGTGTGAATGCAAATATCAGTATCGTAGATAACAACATATGTGAAATAAACAGAAAATGTTATTTAAATATAATTGTGTTTTGAATATATTGATGCATATGTTATAATGTATGGACAAGTGTTTACATTGTAGATAACATTGTTACCAAAATTACCACGTGATGAAAAAATTTCGAAGAACAATTGAGGATCAATGAGATTTCATGATAGTGTGTTGACCTTCGTCCGACTAGGAGGGGTGGAGGTTTACTCACCGTTTATCCTACAAAACCTGGAGTCATGGGAGGACTGTGTGAGTCACGCTCGCCTAGACGTGTGATGATGACTACCGGATGCCTACTGGAAAATCAGGTCGATATAGTCGATGCTATCATCCTTAGGGTCTATGAATGGTTAGATGAGTATAGTTGACATGATGACATACTCTAGTAGAGAACGGATAGGATGGAAGCAAAAATGATTAAGAAGGATAAAATGATCCTAGAATGGCTTGGGAACCCGACAAAGGCAGGACATGACTATTATAGTTGTAAAATTTTAAAATATTCAAGAACCCAAATCTTAAAATGACCTATGTCAAACAAATTCAATATTGAAATACAATTCTTATGTGATTATACTAATCACTAAATAATTATCAATATACTATATAAACCCTAACTTCGGGACAAAGTTTTTGGAAGGAGGGATGTATGTAATGGCCCACCTACAATTACAAACAAAATGTGAATATTAGCATACATACGAGGCATCCATACGATAACTACATATGTATGAGCTGCATGTATTGCACTAGTATACCTATTGGCTAATACTGAAAAATGCCTAAATTAGGGTAATGAATCGATTATTGAAATAAAACCCTATCCCACCGAAATATAATGAATATATCAAGTTAGGTATTTGATATGTATACCGCTCTTATATACATATATATGATAATCCTTAATTAAAAGAAAATATAATTTAATTTACAAATTATATTTGATTAAAATAAATAAAATTATAATTTAACTTAATTAAAATTATAAATAAAGTAAATTAATTTATTTTAAAATTTAATTAATAAAATAATGTCAACCTTAACTAAACTAATTAAAGTAATCCTACGTAGCATACCTTTTAAAAGGTGAACATACTCGATAAAATCTCATAAAAATCAAATAAGGTTCAACAACATGCATAGTTCCACGTAATAGGGAGAGAGACACTAAGACAAGAAAGGGAGGAAAGGCGGTGGTTCAGAGAAATATAAGGAGAAGTGGATGCTACTTAGAGGGGATATTTTTCCTTTGGAGTGGAAGTGTAGGAAATAGGAATTTTTCTAACGGAGAGTTACACACAGAGTGAGGGTCATTGAGCCTTGATTGTTCCTGGTGCTTTTGTTCATAGGGGCTAGAGTATTGAAATTATAAAGTATTCTAGAGCTGAGTATCGAGGTTGTGCTTAGTTTGGTAGGGAGGTTTTGGTCATTGTGGTATTGGGAGAAAATTTGGAGCTGCGACAACCTGTGATCGACTTCAAACATGGAAGCCATGTATGTATCTATGTATTAATTTGATAAATTCTGTTTTAAAATTCCCTGTCTAGATTCTGAGCATCGATTTTGTTAAAATTTTTAAATTTTCCCAAATTAGGGCGCTTCACATGGATCAAGCCAACTAGTCGTTATTTTCGACTTGGAGTATTTATCTATAAATTACAAGTCATTTGTGTCTCAAGCCATCTGCTTTTTGGCTAATGTAATTCTGCAGAAAAGCTGATGTAAAGCTACTGTCTTTCTTGAAACATTTTTGAATAATCATAATAAAGACTTTGGGGTGCAGTTCATGGTGCCTATCTTCTATTGATTTGTGGCAAGTGTTGGGTACAAACATTCTTATGTTGTGTTTAAATTTTTAAATCAAATCATTATTTCATTGTAGATGATAAGAACGCACTATTGATAAGTTTTGGGCTTATCTTAAATGATCTGATTCATTGTTGTTCTAACGGTTTATTCTTGAAGAATTATATGATGTTTGTAAGTTCCCCAACCCTTGGGTTTCAAGTTCACAAACTGTGGGCACAAACTGACCTTGTTTGGAATTCAAATATTTTTATGTTTTTCTAACTTTTTCTCGGTAAATCTATTCTATTCTATTATATTATGTACATGAAAGCATTACAATCAAAGAGTCAAGTTGCCCAAGGCCGACTGTGGCTCGTTGGGTTAGCATTTCACATCTCAGTTTTGGCCCTCGCAGGGGCATCATTTCCAGACAGAACATTGTTCTCAAACCAAACAAAAATCGCCCGCGCAGGGGCTTCATAGCAAAAATCCCACCCTCGCAGGGGCGTTAGAAGACTGACAGCGCCCTTACAAAACCTATTGACATAACCAGAGCGAACATAGACATGTATATGAACTAGAGAGACACAAACAGAGACATATAACCTATACCCGACACAGACATGAACGAAAGACCTATACCAGACCTGAACAAAAGTGGAGAGTGACAGAGTGTGCCTTTGGACGCTAATCCTCCGGCTTTTCCTCGATAATTCGGCACCACCCGTAGTGTTCGGGGAAGCCGTCCCATTCTTCCCCTGCGTCCCTCTTTGAAGTCGATGCCTCCTGCTCCTGAGGTCGTTTGGGAGCCTGTTCAGGTACCTCCGCGGGATCTTTCTCGACTGTTGCCGGCTGTTCGCCTGGGAGCTCCCCCTTGCTGCCCAAACCACCTTCACCTTCCTGAAAATCCTCAGTGAATAGAACCGAGATGTGTGCATTGATGCGGGAATTGTCCCTCGAGCTACCCAGAGAGAAGATGGTAGACCCGAACGCTGGAAGAGGGTGCGGCCCAACACTAGGATTACCCATGTCCATGTGTTGACTTGCCAGAATAGGAGTGGCCCCTGCCCTTCTGTGGCAGTAACAACAACAACAATGGTGATGGGATTCCGCACCAGGGTGGCGAGAAGAGCCTCCTCGAGCAGATCCCCTTCTACTGAGCAGCCTTTGCCTGGGGCTGACCATATTTGCAGGGATGCTGGTGTTTTGAAGCTGAGCGGCAAATGGAGGTTTTCCCGGATAGAGTGGCCCCCCACCATAAATAATTCCTCTCCCCACAGTTCTGAGATGAAGCTTACCAGAACGTAGACAACAAACAACAGAGTATATGAGCTCGCGACTTCCCGTAGCTTCTTGAATGCTAGCCGGATCAACAAGAGCTGAAGCTTGAAAGATAAGATTGCCCACGGGATTCTGAGCTGCGTGATCCTTGCTCTGAGCATGGACCTGCAACAATCCCTCATCCATCTTAAACCTCTCGACATTCTCTCGAAGCCCGAACTCCTTAACTGCTTGCTGCAGCCTCCCCATTTCACCTTACGCAGTATTGAAGGCTCTGCTATCACGTCTCCTCTCTTAACTCCTCGGCGGCGAGAGGCAATAAATTTCCCGGATGAGCTCGAGGCAACACATGTCATACATGTGGCTCCTCGTTGCCACTCGTACAAACACCCGCATCTGGGATATGTTTTTCTAACTTCACTAAGGCTGTAGCTTGCATTTATTTTTCAAAGTACATCTAGCCATTATGAAAAAACTTAAAAAAACTATCTCTCAAAAATTTCTCTGAACATTGTATATTTGTACATTTTGTAAATCAAATTTGTATAATATAATTTTGTAAACTATTTTCTAATTTTTTTTTTGCAGCTGGGATTTTTTGGGTTTTGAATTATTTTGAATTTTTTGTATATATTGTGGTTTTGGGTATCTGTAAATTCATTTGTGCATATGAGATCAAAGGAAAATATTTGGATTAGAGCTAGATCTAAGTCCTTGAGGGTAAGATCTAGTCTCCAATTTTTTTGTAGGGCCAACTACTGAAGAAATTTTACAGAAATTGAAGATTTGAAGAAAAATAATTTTTTCAAGCGAGGGTTTGCAAATTTTCTAGGTCCTTGAGGCCTAACATCCTACTCTAAGCCCTGCGTCAGCCTCTCCCAACCCTGTGTCTCCCCTTCAGGGCCCTGCGACATCTTTTTTGGCCTCTTAGAGGCTAGCCATGTTGAAGGCAATGTAACTAGGTTCGGTCTTCATAAAGGTACTTTCGATATTTGTATTTATTCAGGAAAATAAATATTATTTTTATTATATTTGTCAATATGTTTCTTGCTCATTGAAATAGGTATAACACATGTTAAAGTGTTATAGGTGAGTCAAATAGTCAAAAGAAATGCTGAATACCTTAAGGGCATGTTACACTATGTATACTTATGTATTAGAGCCAAAGAATATACCTCCAAGCAAAGTCAAGTCTCCTCCATGCAATGGCACCATCAAAAAAAGCAATCTGAAATAAAGAGAGAAAGTCAGCCTACAATATTCAAGTCATCCTAAAGGAGGGACATACCTCTATATATACAGGTTGTCCACTCCTCCAACGTCAAGCTCACTCACCTATGAAATCAGCGAAGGTAGAAGACCAAAAAGGAGATAAGAAAACACAAGTTTAAGGAGCCTCTAGTGTAGCGACGAAGGAGAAGTCATCACCGAGGGTTAAGGATTGTTTCTAGGGTAAACACAGCCACACGTGCGAGAAAGGAAGGGTCTTCCTAGGTTCATTACATCAACAACTCACAATCAACATGTCTCATTTGGGCTAGAAATATAGGCCTAAAATGCCTCCCACTCAAGAAAATCAACAACTCACAATCAACATGTCTCATTTGGGCTAGAAATATAGGCCTAAAATGCCTCCCACTCAAGCAAAGAAACGAGGAAGAAAAACAAAGTTAATAGGACAGTCCTAAAGCCTATTACAGTCACACATGCAAAGAAAAGGAGGTTGTATCTACTGTCATAAACCGTCTCATTACAATCATACAAGTTTGTTGGTTGGTGAAGAAAAGGAAGACATCATCCCATGTGAAAGGGTCTCATCAAATATCAAGGATAAGTGTCTCTTCTAGAGCAAGTGCAACAAGATCTATCAACAATTGAAAGAAGAACGAAGTGCCGGAAGGAGAAGGAAAAAGTGCCGGGAGACAAAGTGCATAAAGGAGGAAGGACTTGACTTGTGCTTGGAGGATACTCTGGTTAGGTGTCTAGGGTTTGGCATTGATCAATAAGAAGCTTCAATAAGAGAAATTTACCGAAGGGTTTTCCTCTCAAGAGAAGAGAGGTTTTGGCCCTGGCTGAGAGCCAACACCTTGTGTTCTTGCTCTTATGTTTTTCGTAGCAGTTTGATGAAGTACACACACATGCATTAATAATAATAAGAAGATTAAGCTAACAAGACAAATTGTAAAAAGACTTCACAAATTGTTATCAAGTCAAGAAGAATCACACTACACCTAATTGCCCTAGATTCTTCAACATGGTATCAGAGCTAAGGTGACACATCAAGGAAAGGGCATCTCAAGAACACTCATAAGGTGACTCATCAAAGAAGAAAATCTCAAGAACATCTACAAGGTTGAAGCATCAAGCCAAGAAGTCTCAATCACTTCAAGGACAAGAAGGTCTACCATCTATCATTCATCAAGGAAGACTACAAAGCAAGAAGAAGAGCCTTATATAAAGGCACCTACAAGAAGAGAAAATAAAAGAAGGGCCTACATAATCTATAAGCCATCAAGAAAATATCATCATTAAGCAAGTCCACTTGGAGAAAGCAACTTGAAGAACATCAAGATCTAAGGAAGGTAAACCATCAAGTCTTCAAGGATAAATAAAGTCCACTACATCTCAAAATCTATCAAGTAAGTATATGTCCCCTTTTGAATATACATCAATATCTTTTTGCAAGGAACCCAACAAATTGGTAGGTACCAATAACTTTCTTGCATGGAAGAAGATGAATGATTTACTTCTCAAGGAGAATGAACTTCTAGAACACATCAAAGAGAATATCAGTTTCCCTGCTAAGGAACAAACTCAAGACTTCAGTACAATAAGGATGCAATAAGAGCTCAAAGGATTCTAATAGAATCTATCAAGGGCTCTCTCATTCCTTATGTCTCCAAACTTGAAACATCAAAAGAAATCTATGATAAACTAGTAGAGCTATTCTCGGTAACCACAAATGGAAAAGTGATATCTCTACGAAATGAATTGTACAAAATGAAGATATCAAAGGAAGGAATATCTCCCTACTTCATGAAGATATCTGAGATGATGGATCAACTTCAAGAGCTAGGGGAAGTCATGTTTGACAGGGAAATGATAACTGTAGTACTCAATGCTCTACCTGCGGATTGGGACAACTTCACATCAAGCATATATGCCAAAAATGAAGTCACCCCACTAAGTGAAATGTGATCACTTTGCAAGATAGAGGAAACAAGAGTCAAAGAAAAGGAATATTTGGGATCAAAGGAGCAGGCATTTTCTACCATGGACAAGAGAAAGGGAAAATTTGGCAAATTTGATCCACGAAGAACAAGCAATAAAAATATGTCCAAAGTCCAATGATTTGGATGCCAAGAATATGGACACTACAAAATGAATTTTCCTAAACTTAAGAAGGAAAACAACAACAAAATAAAAAGGGAAGAAGCTCATGTAACTCAAGAAATGAAAGAAGAAGACAAGAAGCAGAAAAATGAAGATCCTCCAGATCTCTACTATGACTAAGTCAAAACTCTCTACTTAAGTCTTATTTCAAAGCTTTGAGTAGTATAAGAGCATGTAGAAATATTATAAAATGCATGGTTAAAGATATCTTCTAAAATATAGGAGCATGGTAGATATAGCTCAAGATATTCATGTAGAAGGAGCATACCTAGTA
The DNA here is from genome assembly GCA_031772625.1 of Pinus tabuliformis. Taxonomy (NCBI): domain Eukaryota; kingdom Viridiplantae; phylum Streptophyta; class Pinopsida; order Pinales; family Pinaceae; genus Pinus; species Pinus tabuliformis. The sequence continues at coordinate 827,019,166 of CM062813.1, forward strand.
TATGACCTCATCCACAATGAAATAAAAATGATCATGATTAAGAATCTTAGAAGGCCTCCATCATCAAAAAGGAAGAAACGTTTGCAGGGTAAGGATCTTCTAGATCCTCTTGATAGAATCTTCAAAAGAAGATTCATAAACAAGAGAAGATGTCTCATTGGGAGTCACATTCATGGGATTCAAGAAAAGGATGATATGTAGACAAGCTAAGATGAAGCAAGAAGGGCCACACCATGGACAATCAAATGAAGCCAAGATGATCTAAGGAAAATCAAGATGAGGTATGTATGCATCAAAGTTAAGTCATGTCATCATATGTATATTATTGAGTCATGGGAATAGTTCTATGACATGATCAAGTATGAAAGAATCTCTTTCACCAATGATGCAATAAAGGTCAACAAAAGGATATGCTCACATAAGGAGTATAAGATTGCTAACTAAGAAGCATGTGAAGAAGAAATGCTGACTAGTCAAAGAAGTAGGCAATGAAGAAGTGCTACCACAAGGAGCATAAGGTGGTTGACCAATCTATCCAAGAAGATGTAAATGAAGAAAGAGATCAAGCATGTGAAGAACATCATGGTTACAAAGAATCACTATCTGAAAAGACACTTTGAAGACATCTCCTGAAAGAAGGCATGAGAAATCTGACAAAGGAAGAAAAAGATCAAAGTACCCTTGACACATGTGAAGGCCTTGGAGATATGAAAGGTGAAGATAACCGATTCTACTATACAAATATGTCATGATGAAAAAGCCATCCAACAAAAGTACCATTTAATGTTGAAGCAATATCAAGATGAAGTCATGAAGGACCACTAGATCGAAGTATGGAAACAAGCATGTACAACGAAGCATCCATATGAAAAAGTATTTCGAAGCATAGACAAGATGACAAAGGAGTATCTAGATGACAAGAGAACCTGATATATGACAAGAAGGCCACTTTCCACGAAGGAAGAAATGACATGACAAACCAGGAAGGAAAGTGATCGATGGATGGTGCCCTACCAAGAAGAAGTTTGAAATAAGCCTTCATGATATCAAAGGAAAGAAAGAGATCAAGAAGCTGAAGGACCCGCGAAGAAGAAGTTGTTGATGAATGGACAAGTCCCTAGCTAAGAGGGAGTTCTGACAAGTTCCCAACTACAAAGGAACTTGGGCAATTTACCTGTTAGAGGAAACTTGGGCATGTCTTCCTCATTCAAGAGGAAGAGATAGACACAACATTCTTGTCTTCACTTGAAAAGAAAGAATGGGAGGATTGGGTTATCATTTGGCATCCGATACTCTTTCAGGATGTGTAGGGAATCCAAAACAAGAGTAAGTAAGAGGACCTATATTCTTCAAGGGCTGGGAACCCAAGATAAGAATATTCCTAAAAGGTCATACTCAGTGAACACCCAGGTGGGTATGTACCTTGAGAGACAATGACTAAGGTGTCTATAATTCATTGGTCTCACCAACATTGTGCTCTGATCTATTGAGAGATAGAGTTGTCAGTCAAGGCCTTGCTATGGAAACGTTGTTGGTTACTATGATGCTATAATAATTGGATTTCCAATCCAGTTTCTCTTATGTGAATTCTTTAAGATTGAAAAATAGCTAAACACCTTGTAATGTTGTATGAATACCTCCCTAGTTAAGAGGGAGTGTTAAAGGAAATGTAACTAGGTTCGGTCTTCATAAATTTACTTTTGATATTTGTATTTATTCAAGAAAATAAATTTTATTTTTATTATATTTGTCAATGAGTTTCTTGCTCATTGAAATGGGTCTAGCACATGTTAAAGTGCTATAGGTGAGTCAAAGAGTCAAAATAAATGTTGAAGACCTTAAGGGCATGTTACACTATGTATACTTATGTATTAGAGTCAAAGAATATACCTCCAAGAAAATTCAAGTCTCCTCCATGCAATGGCACCATCAAAAGAAGAAATCCGAAATAAATAGAGCAAGTTGGCCTGCAGTCTTCATGTCGGTCTTCGAGTCGGCGTAAACGAGGGACATACCTCTATATACAGGGGTTGTCAACTCCTCCAACGTCAATCTCACTCACCTTTGAAATCAACGAAGGTATAATACCAAAAAGGAGAGAAGAAAATTCAAGTTTAAGGAGCCTCTAGTGCAGCGAAGAAGGAGAAATCATCACCGAGGGTTAAGGACTGTTTTTAGGGTAAAACACAGCCACACGTGCGAGAAAGGAAGCATCTTCCTATAGTCTTAACAACAAAAGCTCACAGTCAACATATCTCATCATTTGGTCTAGAAACATAGGCCTAAAAGGCCTCCTATTCAAGCGAAGAAACAAGGAATAAAAGTAAAGTTAATAGGACTGCCCTAAAGGCTATTACAGTGACAGGTGTGAATAAAAGGAGGTTGTCTCTATTTTCATAACAACCCTCTCATTATAGTCTTACAAGTTTGTTGGTTAGTGAAGAAAATGAAGACACCATCCCATGCGAAAGGGTCTCATCAAAGATCAAGGATAAGTGTCTCTTCTAGAGCAAGTGCAACAAGATCTATCAACAGTTGAAAGAAGAATGAAGTGTCGGAAGGAGAAGGACAAAGTGTCGAGGAGACAAAGTGCAGAAAGGAGGAAGGACTCAACTTGTGCTTGGAGGATACTCTAGTCAGGGGTCTAGGGTTTGGCATTGATCAATAAGAAGCTTCAATAAGAGAAATTTATCGAAGGGTTTTCCTCTCAAGAGAAGAGAGGTTTTGGCCTTGGTAGAGAGCCAACATCTTGTGTTCTTGCTCTTATGTTTTTGGTAGTCGTTTGATGAAGTACACACACATGCATTAATAATAAGAAGAAGAAGATTAAGCTAAAATTTCAAATTGTAAAATGACTTCACAAATTGTTATCAAGTCAAGAAGAATCACATTACACCTAATTGCCCAAGATTCTTCAATAGGCCACAAGCCCTAGAGGGCCACAACCTCCTCCTTTAGCCTTTATTTCAAGGGTGTTAGGCAATTTTTGGCCTAACCGTAAGCCTAGAGGCTTCAACCCTCCTTCCCAACCCTAGAAGATAACCTCTTAGAGCTTTTTGTGGACTGTTAAAGCCTCTAAGGCCTAGCCATAGGCCATTTCAAACTCCTCCCTCCTCCCTCCTCCTCTTTTGCCCCATGCGTCAACCCTCTTGGCCTCCTTCCTTTAGCCGCTAGCCCTTTTTTGGCTTCCCTTATGTGCCTTTGCCTCTTCCTTTGTCTTCCAACCCTCTTCCTAGCCCTCTTTTCCCCTCTTTCCACCTTTGAAATTTTTGGACTAAATGTTGGTGGGTTTTGCAGGAAAAAATTGGGTCAAGTTTGGTGTTTTCAAGTGGCAAGTACATTGGAATTTTTTTTGCAACTTGGGCAAGTGCTCTTAAAGGCCTTAGGCCTAGGGTTTGATGTCTAAACCCTCCTTTTTCCTCACTGTTTGCTATGACTCTCTGAATCATTCATAAAAATGGTAAAATTCATGTTCAGGTAGTCTAGAATTCACATCTAATTTGCCTCTACACACTAATAATTTCATGGTAAAATTTTGCTAGTATTTTTGATAAGTTGGGCATTGATTGTTGGACATAGATCTAGCTTGTTTAGTGACTGAATAGCTCTGCATAATCTGTAAATCGGATCTTATATAAATATGAAATATCTTAAGAGGGATAAAATCTCATAATTTCATATTGGCAAACTTGTCTTTGGCATTCGAAATTTTTTGGCACCTTTTGGCACACACCTTCACATTGATAGCTCACTATTTTCATTGTTTTCTTACTGCTGTCATAAGTATTTTCAGATCTGATATAATAGTGAATAACACATTATAAGAGGATTAATGAGCTTGTGTTTTCACTTGGCAAGTCACTTAACATTTCATTGATCATAATTGGTTTTCACATGCTTGATAATTTCTTGATCTAAAATATATTCCTTGTTGTTGTCCTAAAAGCTTCATAATTTCCCATTTAAACATGATTGGGATGTAAGTGACATAAGATCATAATTATTCTTGTTTCATGGTTTTAAGTTGTTAATTTATGGTATGTTCTATGCTTATAACAGTTTACTTCTTTTTCTTATTATATTCCACCGATTAGCAATCACATGTACATAAAGTAAAGTGCAGATAGAACATTAAACGATCAACAAAAAACAAGCCAAGACAAGAGACACAAGATGTGGCGGCTAGCCAGGGACAAACCCCACAATGTGTGGGGAAACCTTTTGATCAAATCTTCTTTTATCTTCAATAATTTAACAGAGAGAAATAGTACAATAAATCTGATTCATATCAGCATTAACAAACCCTAGATCAGCAGCATCAACATTAGCGGCTTCATTGTCAAACTAGGGCAGACCATATCTCACAAACCGACCGTCGGATTGACTTCATTCCACCACCAAAAGTTTCGGCTTCTAGAGGAGGTTCAGATGAACCTGCAGCGTTGTTCAAATGAGGAGATCTTCTAGGCCACGCAAGTCAATCTTTACTTCTGCAGTTGCAGCTTCAGTTTCAGCAGTTTCCGGCTTCAAACTAGGGCAGTCGATATCTTGCAAATCGTTCATCGGATTGACTTCATTCCACCACCAAAAGTTGTGGCTTTCAAAGGAGGTTCAGATGAGCCTACAACGCAGTTCCAAAGAGGATATATTCTAGGCCACGCAAGTCAATCTTTGCTTCTGCAGTTGCAGCTTCAGTTTCAGCAGTTTCCGGCTTCAAACTAGGGCAGTCGATATCTTGCAAACCGTTCGTCGGATTGACTTCATTCCACCACCAAAAGTTGCGGCTTTCAAAGGAGGTTCAGATGAACCTACAGCGCAGTTCCAAAGAGGAGATCTTCTATGCCACGCAAGTCAATATTTACTTCTGCAATTGCAGCTTCAGTTTCAGCAGTTTCCGGCTTCAAACTAGGGCAGTCGATATCTTGCAAACTGTTCGTCGGATTGACTTCATTCCACCACCAAAAGTTGCGGCTTTCAAAGGAGGTTTAGATGAACCTACAACGCAGTTCCAAAGAGGAGATATTCTAGGCTACACAAGTCAATCTTTACTTCTGCAGTTGCAGCTTCAGTTTCAACAGTTTCCGGCTTCACATGTGTGAGAGAGAGAGACCCATTTCAGCGCAGTAGAGAAGAGACTCATATCTGCGCAGTAGAGAGAGAGATGTGATGAGATGAGTGAGTCAAAATGAGGAAAAATCCTCTTATATTTATACACAACGTTGGTGGGTGAATAGATGCGACTGTTGGGCTTCTGAGCCTACATGAGTTGTAGGTCGGCTTGATAATAATTCCATAATCAAAATAAATTCATATCTCCATGAATACTTATCGGAATTGGATGATCTTTATATCAATCCTACACCTCTCGACGAGAGGAATCTAATAAAAATCTTATTAGCCATGGATAAGATGACCCACATGAAGTTTTGCCCTGGTTGCCAATTTTAACACTCCCTCTCAACCATGGAGAACTTCATCGGCAATCTGTCTATCGGTCGTTACTATTCATCCATCAAATGCACTGCCTTGTACTGCCTGACCCTTGCCCTGCTTTGCTCTATTTTGCCTGTTCTTCTTTGTCTTGTTCTGCCCTGCACTGATCTGTACTGTTTTGTTCTGTTCTGCTCTGCTCTTACATTGTTCTGTTCTACTCTGCTTTTGTCCGAATTATGAAGAAGAAGAAATGATCGAGGATGTATCATACTGACTCAAAGTCAGTCTCAGAGTATGTACCACTGGTCCCAGACCAGTCTCAACCAACCCAAAGTCAGCGTCATAGTGAGTACAACTCCAATGGTCCCAGACCAATATCATCCTCCACTGACTCAAAGTCAGTCTCAGAGTATGTACCACTGATCCTAGACCAGTCTCAATCGACCCGAAGTCAGCGTCATAGTATGGTACAACTCCTACCACTGGTCCCTGACCAGTATCATTGATCCCAGATCAATGGAGGTCATCCTAACGTAGGGAGTACGATAGTTACAATGATGCGTCCATCGGTACTACTATGGTCCCTAACTTCATTTCCCTGCTCATTGATCAGATGAGAGGTACTTCCCATGAGTCCCAGACTACATGGGTAGGATGCCTCGACATGAGAAATAATCAATCCTGTCCTCACAAGAGAACACAACAATCCTGCTACAATTGCCATGGAGAACACATCAATCCAGGCCTCACAGGAGAACACATCAATCCTGCTACAATTTCCATGGAGAACACATCAATCCAGGCCGCCATGGAGAACACATCAATCCAGACCTCACAGGAGAACACATCAATCCTTCTACAATCGCCATGGAGAACACATCAATCCAGGCCTCACAGGAGAACTAATCATCCTGCTACACAGGAGAGCGAATCATCCTGTTCCACTAGAGAGCGAATCATCTTGTCCTACAAGAGAGCGAATCATCTTGTTCCAGTGTGCACCACCAGGGGAGGCTGAGTCACCCTGTGGTTGTATGTTGCTCCAGTAATAACCGCAAGCCCTCAGAGCTCCCAGAGCTCAATGTATGCAACATGCAGGACCCTTGTACAAGGGTTTCTTACCGACTCCAAGTCGTTTGGGAAAATCAAAGATTAGATCTTTCCTCGGGGCTTTGACAAGGTGTATCAACCTGTACATCATCTTAATGCGATGGAGCCTCCTTGCTCATCAACTTACCATATCCCAGATGATGTCTATCTGCTGGAGCAATCGACGAATACGGGATTCCTCAATAATCGAATCCCACCTATGGTTGTTATAGAGAATCACAGTGGTATCCAATGTAAATCCAAACAGCTCACTGAAACGCTTTCACAACCAGACTACCTCACACGAGGTCATGCTAGCAACAATATATCCTGCTTCGGCGGTGCTCAAAGCCACCGACTTCTGCTTCCTACTCATCCAGGATATCGAAGCAGATCCCAAGGTGCTCTTACGGTCCACCACACTGCCTGCCCAATCAACATCAGTATATCCAAGTAGTCTCACATCTTCGGCAGTGTATCTTAATCCATGAGAGATTGTGTCCTGAAGACATCTCAGAAGATTCCTAGCATCAATCTAGTGAGGCTCAACCAAATATGAGCTCACAATGCTAACTGCAAAACATATGTTCGGACGAAGGTTCACCAAGAACATCAATGCGAATGAGTTTTGAAACTCAGAGGCATTTCCCAAGTCTGGTCCGACATCACTACCATATAACTTCTAAAAGTTAAGATCCTCGAGGTAGTCACGGGCTTGCAGTCCATCATACCAATTCTTTCTAATATCTTTACTAGATATTTCCCTTGAGATAGGAAAATTTCCCTTGGCTTCTGCCATACTTCAAGTCCTAGGAAGTAGTGCATCAGTCCTAGGTCTTTCATTTCAAATTCAGAGGCCAGCTCCCTCTTACATTTGTGAATGAAAGGGTCTGCACCTGTTAGAAAGAGGTCATCCACATACAACACCAGTATGAGAGGCTTGTCATCTTCAACCTTAAAGTAAAGGTTAGGATCGGCTTCACTCCTAGGGAATCCCAGCTTCATCAAGTAGCTATCGATCCTCTCATACCATGCTCGGGGTGCTTGCTTCAGCCCAGAGAGAGATTTCTTCAACCTGCATACATGAGATTTTTTATCATAAATCTCAAATCCTTCGGGTTGCTCCACGTAGACCTCTTCTTTGATCGAGCCATGCAAGAACGCAGTCTTGACATCCATCTGATGTACGTTCCATCCTTGTGAAGCGGCAAGGGCTATGATTGAGCGGATGGTCGTATATCTGGCAACAGGTGCAAATATCTCATCATAGTCTATACCTTCCTTTTGAGCAACAAAACGAGCCTTATACTTTTCCGTGCTTCCATCTGCTGCATGCTTTATCTTGTAAAGCCATTTGGAGGTAACAACAGTCTTGTCCTGGGGTCTGGGAACTACTTCCCAAACATCATGCTTTATGATAGACTCATATTCTTCGGTCATAGCATCCTTCCATACTTGATGCTTGACGGCATTTGAGAATGACGAAGGCTCATTTTGTATGATCGTGCTCATGATGGTCAGGTATCCTTGATACATATTAGGTTTCTTACTTTCACGAAAGGTTCCTCAGGGTGCAGCATGTCCTTCAGCATCATCAAGTAACCCCTTAAGCCATGAAGGCCTCTTCCTAGAAGAGGAAGGCTCATATGGAGGAGGATCAATCAGATCCATGGGTTCTTCTACATCAGGCATTGATTCATCATCCTTTTCTTTCGGTTCCCTGGTGTTGGCTTCTTGAGAGCTCCTCAAAGTCGAAAGATTGTTCACCTTGCGGTGAACTTTTCTTTAGGAGTCTTGGAACCCAATGCTTGATGAGGGCATCAATTTTGTACATATACGATGGTGATTGTAGTTTCAGCGCATAGAAACATCAGAAGTCTTTGATCATGTAGCATGGCCTAGATAGCTTCCATCATCGTGTGGTTCTTCCTTCCCACCACACCATTCTGCTCAGGAGTATGTGGTGTAGTAGTCTCCCTCTTAATGCCAACCTCAGGTATGCCTGAGTGAACCAATTGTAATATATCAGAGGTCTTGCTTTGGCTTAAGGAGAATGGTCCCCTTTTGAGCTTTCCTTCGGCACATCCTGGACATACACTTTCTTTCTCTACATAGAATTCGGGCATCCCTATAACCATTTGTCTTACATCGAGTATAGCTTTATAATGAAGGGGGAAAACCTCTAATGCCAAAGTTCGAACTGAAGAGATGTGTCATAAGACATGACACCTAGCAGACTTCCATCGACTTGATATAATGAATCAACACTAAACCCAAGAGTAAAGGCATCTTTAACATTATTTTTCCATATACATACCTTGCCATCGCTGAAGGTTACCTTGTAGCCTTTGTCTTCCGTTCCCGAGATGGACACTACGTTCTTTTTGAGGTCAGGTGCATTTAATACATCCTGGAATTTCTGGCCTTCTTGAATGCTTGTCCTCTTCCTTGATTCCTAGCTCTCCTCTTACCTTTCTGTTGAATTTGTCATTCCTTTGATTACCATGAGAGGGATTTTGATCATCGTCACGGTGAGAGTCCTTTCTATCAGGGCATTCCCTTGCATAGTTACCTGCTTTATTGCAAATGAAACATCGTCCTTTTCTTCCACCCTTAGATCCAACCTTTTTCTTAGCATGAGAAGAAAAAGCGGCAGGAGGACCTTTAGGCAAGGGCATTTCCTGCTCTTCTACGCTTGTTTGTTCTTGAATGCATCTAGCCATTAATTCCTCGAAACTAGGAATTACATTATTGTTCAGAAGAGTAGTCCTGAACACATACCATTCAGATGGTAATCCTCCGAGAGTTGTGAGTGCCATTTCTCTGTCAGTAATGGTTTCCCCAATAGATAGGAGATCGTTCTTGATCTCAGTGATTCTTAAGAAGTATGCTTGCATACTTTCATCTTTACCCTTCTTGATTTCCCTCAACTTATTTCTAAGAAACAAAACTTGATTTGCATCATTAACTTTAAATAAACTCACCAGTCTGTCGTAGATTTCCTTGGAGGTGTCTAGATCAGAGATGTAGGCCACCAAGCGCTTGTCGATAGAGTCCCGGATGATCTTCTTTGTTTTGACTTCTCCATTTTCCATTTGTTCCAGGCAACAACAGATGCATTTGATGAAGGCTCAACAATATTGCCTCTTACATGGTCCAGCACTCCTTGATCTTCAAGGGTGAGATCGATAGACATCTTCCATCCGTGATAGTCAGCTTTCTCACGGAGCTTGTCTTCGGTAGGAAAGAGTGTTGAGGACCCCATAGTTCTTTTAGGATAGCCTTGCCAATCTTCTCTTCAATGATTGCTCTTGCTCTTGCTCGGGCTTTGTCTTCACCTCAGCTCTGATACCATGATAAGTTATGGTATGTTCTATGCTTATAACAGTTTACTTATTTTTCTTATTATATTCCACCGATTAGCAATCACATGTACATAAAGTAAAGTGCAGATAGAACATTAAACGATCGACAAAAAACAAGCCAAGACAAGAGATACAAGATGTGGCGGCTAGCCAGGGACAAACCCCACAATGTGTGGGGAAACCCTTTGATCAAATCTTCTTTTATCTTCAATAATTCAGCAGAGAGAAATAGTACAATAAATCTGATTCATATCAGCAGTAGCAAACCCTAGATCAGTAGCATCAGCATTAGCGGCTTCATTATCAAACTAGGGCAGACCATATCTCACAAACTGACAGTCGGATTGACTTCATTCCACCAGTAAAAGTTTCAGCTTTCAAAGGAGGTTCATATGAACCTATAGCGCAGTTCAGATGAGGAGATCTTCTAGGCCACACAAGTCAATCTTTACTTCTGCAGTTGCAGCTTTAGTTTCAGCAGTTTCCGGGTTTAAACTAGGGCAGTCGATATTTTGAAAACCGTTCGTCGGATTGACTTCATTCCACCACCAAAAGTTGCGGCTTTCAAAGGAGGTTTAGATGAGCCTACAACGCAGTTCCAAAGAGGAGATATTCTAGGCCACGCAAGTCAATCTTTGCTTCTGCAGTTGCAGCTTCAGTTTCAACAGTTTCCGGCTTCAAACTAGGGCAGTCGATATCTTGCAAACCGTTCGTCGGATTGACTTCATTCCACCACCAAAAGTTGCGGCTTTCAAAGGAGGTTCAGATGAACCTACAACGCAGTTCCAAAGAGGAGATCTTCTAGGCCACGCAAGTCAATCTTTACTTCTGCAGTTGCAGCTTCAGTTTCAGCAGTTTCCGGCTTCAAACTAGGGCAGTCGATATCTTGCAAACCGTTCGTCGGATTGACTTCATTCCACCACCAAAAGTTGCGGCTTTCAAAGGAGGTTCAAATGAACCTACAACGCAGTTCCAAAGAGGAGATCTTCTAGGCCACGCAAGTCAATCTTTACTTCTGCAGTTGCAGCTTCAGTTTCAGCAGTTTCCGGCTTCACATGTGTGAGAGAGAGACCCATTTCAGCGCAGTAGAGAAGAGACTCATATCTGTGCAGTAGAGAGAGAGAGAGAGAGATGTGATGAGATGAGTGAGTCCAAATGAGGAAAAGTCCTCTTATATTGATACACAACGTTGGTGGGTGAATAGATGCGACTGTTGGGCTTCTGAGCCTACATGAGTTGTAGGTCGGCTTGATAATAATTCCATAATCAAAATAAATTCATATCTCCATGAATATTTATCGGAATTGGATGATATTTATTGAAGTCAAGCTCCATCGGAGTAGTTATAGGCTTGCAGTCCACCATTCCGAATCTTTCAATATCTTCACCACATATTTTCCTTGAGATAGGAAAATTTCTCCTGGCTTTTTCCACACTTCAAGTCCTAGGAAGTAGTGCATCAGTCCTAGGTCTTTCATTTCAAATTCAGAGGCTAGCTCCCTCTTACATTTGTGAATGAGAGGGTCTGCACCTGTTAGAAAGAGGTCATCCACATACAACACCAGTATGAGAGGCTTGTCATCTTCAACGTTAAAGTAAAGGTTAGGATCGGCTTCACTCCTAGTGAATCCCAGCTTCATCAAGTAGCTATCGATCCTCTCATACCATGCTCGAGGTGCTTGCTTCAGCCCATAGAGAGCTTTCTTCAACCTGCATACATGAGATTTTCGATCATAAATCTCAAATCCTTCGGGTTGCTCCACATAGACCTCTTCTTTGATAGAGCCATGCAAGAACACAGTCTTGACATCCATCTGATGTAGGTTCCATCCTTGTGAAGCGGCAAGGGCTATGATCGAGCGGATGGTCGTATATCTGGAAACAGGTGCAAATATCTCATCATAGTCTATACCTTCCTTTTGGGAGAAACCTCGAGCAACAAAACGAGCCTTATACTTTTCCGTGCGTCCATCTGCTGCATGCTTTATCTTGTAAAGAAATTTGGAAGTAACAACAGTCTTGTCCTGGGGTCTGGGAACTACTTCCCAAACATCATTCTTTATGATAGACTCATATTCTTCGGTCATAGCATCCTTCCATACTTGATGCTTGACAGCATCTGAGAATGACGAAGGCTCATTTTGTATGATCGTGCTCATGATGGTCAGGTATCCTTGATACCTGTTAGGTTTCTTACTTTCACGAAAGGTTCCTCGGGGTGCAGCATGTCCTTCAGCATCATCAAGTAACCCCTTAAGCCATGAAGGCCTCTTCCTAGAAGAGGAAGGTTCATATGGAGGAGGATCAATCAGATCCATGGGTTCTTCTACATCAGGCATTGATTCATCATCCTTTTCTTTCGGTTCCCTGGTGTCGGCTTCTTGAGAGCTCAAAGTCGGAAGATTGATCACCTTGCTGAGAGCCATATCTTCGTCAAAGGTGACATCATGACTAATTATGACTTCCCTTTGACCGGCTACATAGATTCTATAGCCTTTAGTATTTTCACCATAGCCCACGAAAATTCCCTTCTTTCCAGATGCTCCCAATTTATTTATTTTCTCTTTTGGCACATGAAAGTATACAGGACTTCCAAAAATTTTAAAATGAGAAACATCAGGTTTCTTACCGGTGAATTTTTCTTTAGGAGTCTTGGAACCCAATGCTTGATGAGGGCATCGATTTTGTACATACACGACAGTGTTTGCAGCTTCAGCCCATAGAAACTTAGGAAGACTTTGATCATGTAGCATGGCCCGGACAGCTTCCATAATTGTGCGGTTCTTCCTTTCCACCACACCATTCTGCTCAGGAGTATGTGGTGTAGTAGTCTCCCTCTTAATGCCAACCTCAGGTATGCCTGAGTAAACCAATTGTAATATATCGGAGGTCTTGCTTTGACTTGAGGGGAATGGTCCCCTTTTGAGCTTTCCTTTGACACATACTGGACATACACCTTCTTTCTCTACTTTGAATTCAGGCATCCCTGTTACCATCTGTCTTACATCGGGTAGAGCTTTGTAATGAAGGTGGGAAAACCTCCGATGCCAAAGTTCGGACTAAAGAGTTGTGTCACAAGACATGACACCTAGCAGACTTCCATCGACCTGATATAATGAATCAACACTAAACCCAAGAGTAAAGGCATATTTAACATTATTTTTCCATATACATACCTTGCCATTGCTGTAGGTTACCTTGTAGCCTCTGTCTTCCATTGCCAAGATGGACACTAGGTTCCTTTTTGAGATCAGGTACATATAATACATCTTGTAAGTGAATCGTATTACCTGGATTCAGTTTAAGAGAAACATTACCTACACCTTTCACTGGGTATTTCATGTCATCTCCAAGGACAATTTCCAGGTTAGTTTCTTTCTCTAACAGATTATAGAGTACTTCTTTGTAACCAGTGAAGTGTCTTGAGGCACCGCTATCAATGAGCCAAATTCCCATTGAGTCCGAAGGAGCGGAGGTAGATAGGGCAGCTGGTAGATAATATTCAGCCTGCTTATTGTCAACAGTGTTAGATTCATACCTGGAATTTCTATCCTTATTGAATGGTTGCCCTCTTCCTTGATTTCTCGCATTCCTTTTTCCTTTGTTGTTGAATTTTCCATTCCTTCGATTACCATGAGAGGGATTTTGATCATCGTTACGGTGAGAGTCCTTTCTATCAGGGAATTCCCTTTCATAGTGACCTGCTTTATTGCAAATGAAACATCGTCCTTTTCTTCCACCCTTAAATCCAGCCTTTCTTTTCGATTTAGACCCAGAATTATTTCTTTTCTTAGCATGAGAAGAAAAAGCAGCAGGAGGACCTTTAGGCAAGGGCATTTCCTGCTCTTCTACCCTTGTTTGTTCTTGAATGCATCTAGCCATTAATTACTCGAAACTAGGAATTACATTATTGTTCAGAAGATTAGTCTTGAACACATACCATTTAGATGGTAATCCTCTAAGAGTTGTGTTTCCTCTGTCGGTAATGGTTTCCCCAATAGATAGGAGATCGTTCTTGATCTCGGTGATTCTTAAGAAGTATGCTTGCATACTTTCATCTTTACCCTTCTTGATTTCCCTCAACTTATTTCTAAGAAACAAAACTTGATTTGCATCATTAACTTTAAATAAACTCACCAGTCTGTCATAGATTTCCTTGGAGGTGTCTAGATCAGAGATGTAGGCCACCAAGCGCTTGTCGATAGAGTTCCGGATGATCTTCTTTGTTTTGACTTCTCCATTTTTCCATTTGTTCCAGGCAACAACAGATGCATTTGATGAAGGCTCAACAATATTGCCTCTTACATGGTCCATCACTCCTTGATCTTCAAGGGTTAGATCGATAGACATCTTCCATCCGTGATAGTCAACTTTCTCACGGAGCTTGTCTTCGGCAGGAAAGAGTGTTGAGGACCCCATAGTTCTTTTAGGATAGCCTTGCCAATCTTCTCTTCAATGATTTCTCTTGCTCTTGCTTGGGCTTTGTCTTCAACTCAGCTCTGATACCATGTTGAGTTATGGTATGTTCTATGCGTATAACAGTTCACTTCTTTTTCTTATTATATTCCACCGATTAGAAATCACATGTACATAAAGTAAAGTGCAGATAGAACATTAAACGATCGACAGAAAACAAGCCAAGACAAGAGACACAAGATGTGGCGGTTAGCCAGGGACAAACCCCACAATGTGTGGGGAAACCATTTGATCAAATCTTCTTTTATCTTCAATAATTCAGCAGAGAGAAATAGTACAATAAATCTGATTCATATCAGGAGTAACAAACCCTAGATCAGCAGCATCAGCATTAGCGACTTCATTGTCAAACTAGGGCAGACCATATCTCACAAACCGACCGTCGGATTGAATTCATTCCACCACCAAAAGTTTCGGCTTCCAGAGGAGGTTCAGATGAACCTACAGCGTAGTTCAGATGAGGAGATATTCTAGGCCACGAAAGTCAATCTTTACTTCTGCAGTTGCAGCTTCAGTTTCAGCAGTTTCCGACTTCAAACTAGGGCAGCCGATATCTTGCAAACCGTTCGTCGGATTGACTTCATTCCACCACCAAAAGTTGCGGCTTTCAAAGGAGGTTCAAATGAACCTACAACGCAGTTCCAAAGAGGAGATCTTCTAGGCCACGAAAGTCAATATTTACTTCTGCAGTTGCAGCTTCAAATTCAACAGCTTCCGACTTCACATGTGTGAGAGAGAGAGACCCATTTCAACATAGTAGAGAAGAGACTCATATCTGTGCAGTAGAGAGAGAGAGAGATGTGATGAGATGAGTGAGTCCAAATGAGGAAAATTCATCTTATATTTATACACAACGTTGGTGGGTGAATAGATGCGACTGTTGGGCTTCTGAGCCGACATGAGTTGTAGGTCGGCTTGATAATAATTTCATAATCAAAATAAATTCATATCTCCATGAATACTTATCAGAATTGGATGATCTTTATATCAATCCTACACCTCTCGACGAGAGGAATCTAATAAAAATATTATTAGCCATGAATAAGATGACCCACATGAAGTTTTTCCCTAGTTGCCAATTTTAACATACTAGAACGAAGGAAATAAGGGACCAGAAACTAGCCCCTTGATTTCACCTCCGCGAGGGGACGAGGAAGAACTCGCGAAGGTCTCGCCGCGAAGTGCGATCCATCTGATAAGGAAAAGAATTCCATGAATACCACCCCCACCCACACCACCACTAGCTTCACCGCCTTCACCTCCATCTTCACCCATACCACCTCCGCCACCACCGCAAGTCAATATGGCAAGCATGATAAAGTTTCTTATGTTCAAGGGATTGGGAAATGAGGATCCAGACCAATTTTGGTTCATGGTAAGAGCCGTATGGGAAGCACAAGGAGTTACAGATGACAATATAAAGAAAGTGACACTGGTTAGCGCCCTGCAGGACCATGCGCTGACCTGGTATATTAAGCACTCCAATGATAATCCAAATGTGGGAATCACAGATATCTAATCAGTGCTAAATAGAGAATTTAGGAGGCTGAAGTCTGAAGCACAGTCGATCATTGGATTCAAAGAGATCACAATGCTACTAGGTGAGACTCCTTGGGAGCTGGATCAAAGGCTGAAGTGTACGATTCGCGAAGCTAATATGAATCTGACGGATGGAAAGCATCGCGAGTGGTTTGTAGCATCGCTAACACCACATTTAAGGAGCGCACTATCACAACAAAAGTTAACAACTCAGGCAGAGGCCTTAGAGATCACAATGAGGCTGCATGAGACCCTGATGTACGATCCTAACTTGGGAGTTCAGGAGATCCACGCGCAATTGAAAAACTTATGCCTGAAGATGCAGAGTCTGAAATAGGATAGAATAGCTTGACCAGAAGTGCGCGAAGAGGTGTGGTGCGTAAAATGCAAGGGTTAGGGTCATGATAAGGACCACTGCCCAGTGTTCGCAAATTAGCTCGCGGGAGGAGGATCGATTATGTTAAGGCTGGAAGCACAAGTAGGACCTAGCGTGGCACCTGCCTTGTGGTGCATGATTTTCCAAATAGGTGGAAAACACGCTACGAACAACTATCATTTGTTACAAAAGTATACATAAAATTCGCAATAATTTTTTTGTAACTTTTGAAGGTCGGTGGGACATGATGAGCGCACTTGTAGGAGCTATGAGTTGATGATGGATAGAACTCCCACCTAAAGAGTTCAGGTTGAATCACGGCCTCTAGACCAGAACGCAGGAGCGGCGTGAACTGGATTTCAGGGGCATGGATGAGATCGAGGTAGAGGAGGACCTGGAAGAGGTCGCGGTCAGTTGATCTGCTACAATTGCGGACGGCTGAGACATTATGCCCATGTTTTTAGGAATCCGACGCGACCGTTGTGTTTATATTACACCTTGTTGATCATGAGACAGAAGATTGTCCTATGCTGATAGCTAGGATATGCGACAAGGGAGTGCTACCACCTCCCTCGACTCAGAACCTGCAGATGATGAGGTCTGAACCGCACGAGGAAGATCCAAATGTGAACATTGTGCTCCGAAGCGGAATCGCGATAGGATATGACAAAGGAAAACAACCCGAAGAGAGTACTTGGGTTTGCAAAGCTCTGGCGAAAGAAGTAGAGTTTGATTTGGAGCACACTCGAGAAACCTTCATGGAAGCTAAGAAGAGCTTCATGATGCCTCCACTTCAGGAAGCAAAGATAGACCAGAGCTGGAGATGGACCCATATATGCTTACGACGTTCCTGGAAACATGCATGAAGTTATTACGTGACAGTAAGGTTGTAAAGGGATTAGAGGAACTCATTAACAAATGTGCTGGGATCGCGCCAGGAGAACCACGTGTGGTCAGAAAGATTGGAAAGCATAAGACAAGAACGGGAAGAGAAATGAGGTTAACCGTGCAGATTGGAGAATATGAGATGGAACACGTAATTCTGGATTTAGAGTCGGATGCGAATGTTCTGCCGAAGCAGACATGGGAGTGAATGGGGAGACCTACGCTATAATGATCTCCTATTCAGCTGCGAATGGCAAACTAGTAGAAGATAATACCCATGGGGCAATTGCAAGGACTCACTGTGGATATTGAGGGAGCAAGCGAGCTGGAAGACTTTGAAGTGATAGAGATTGTTGATGACAACAATCCCTACCCCACACTCTTAGGAATTTATTGGGCCACTGACATGAACAGGGTGATTAATCTGAAGAAGCGCAAGATGATTTTTGAAAAGAAGTCACTACGTGTAGTTATACCTTTGGACCCTGCTGAAGGATTGCACTATACAGAGCCGGTGCATGACTATGAAAGTGATGATGATTTGGACTGCATCTATAAGATAACAGCGTGAAACCAGGACTGGGTGAATCCCATTGTGGATGGATGGCTTGCATGGGAGTGCAAGAGCTCCTGTACTTCGGATTCGGATGAGGAAATGAAGCGATGGCAGAATCGGTTACATGAGGTGACTACACTGAATTGTAATATGATGACAAGGTCATTGCGCTGCGTATCGACAGAAGTAAGAGACCTGCCTACTTATGATGGGATAAGTGAGGTAGATACCTTCTTGGATAGATTTGAAAGAGAAGTGTCGAAAAAGCAACGCTTCCAGGCCTTGGATTGGGTATTGCGCGCTACACCCGCGAGATGGTGGGGTACGCACAAAGGGAGCTTTGAGGACTGGCGCGAATGTAAGAGAATGATGCACATGCATTTTGGGAAGCTTAAGATGCGACTAATAGACAAGTATGATGGACGGGATGATCCGTGCGTACACCTGGCCAAGTGGATGAAGGTCTATGGAGAAAAGCCACAACCTGAGTGGGTGCACTTGTTCTGTCATACCCTAGATGTTATACCCATGAATTGGTATATAGAGACGGAGCTCTGCCATGGGATAGGTGAATGGGATATCCTGCACGAAGGGTTCATGATGACCTTCAGTTTTGAGGATGGATGGGGGGACAATATTGATGAAGCGTTACAAGAGATAAAAGCAGCCATCTTTAGGATACCACAGGAGCCTTTAGACCTGAGTCATCCTGAATGGGCTACTCAGCTGAGTTGCGTGCTAGAATGTTATAATGTAACTGCTAAAGAGGAGGATGAGGATCCGAGGAATATTAACATTCCAGAAACAGAAGGCCATTGCAAGGTTCAAGGACCACAAATTGAGAACCCTGACATAACCGCGCCGGTAAAAATGAAGCAGGTGAACATTGGTACGGAGGCCGAACCTAAGTTTGCAAAGCTCAACGACTACTGGGATGACGCGACGGTGGATAAGGTCATTGAGTTACTCCGCAAGTACTAGGACTTATTCCCAACCAAGTTTACGGATTTAAAGGGAATCATCAGAGATTTAGGAATGATGAGGATCATGTTAAAACCCGATGCGAAGCCAGTTAAGCAGAGGCCTTACTGCTTAAATCCGAAATACAAGGAGAAGGTCTGCGTAGAACTAGACAAAATGCTCATAGTAGGAATCATTGATCTGGTGGAAGAATCCGATTGTGTAAGTCCAATGGTGGTGCAGGAAAAGATGCAGAAGGACGAGATAAGAATATGTGTGGATCTCAGACAATTGAATGACGCTTGTGTGCATGATCAATTCCCAACTCCATTCTCAGATGAGGTGTTGGAAAATGTCAGTGGGCAGGAAGAATATTCTTTCACTGACGGGTTCTCAGGGTACCACCAAATCAAAATCGCGCCGGAGGATAGGAGCAAGACAACCTTCGCGACTGAGTGGGGTTGCTTTCAATACACTGTCATGCCATTTGGGTTGAAGAACGCATCGGCCATATTTTCGCGCGTGGTTGTTGTAGCATTCAAGGAATATATTCATAATTTCTTGGAGGTTTATTTTGATGATTGGACTGTATTTGGGCTGGTTAAGCACCATGTAGCGAGCTTACGCTTGATGCTGGATACCTACCGAAGATACCAAATCGCGCTTAACCTCAAGAAGTGTGTGTTTCTTGTTCCTTTTGGGAACCTATTGGGACATGTGGTTTGCAGACATGGACTGATGGTAGATCCCGTGAATATTGCGGTGATTCTGAATTTGGAAGCACCGCGAAGTGTGAAATAGTTGCGTGCTACTCTGGGACATACAGGGTACTATAGAAAGTTTATCAAAAGTTATGCCCAAATCACCGTGCCGATGGAGAAACTGTTGAAGAAGGATGTTACATTCTGTTGGAACGATGACTGCAAGAAAAGCCTAGATATATTGAAGGAAAAGATGGTCACTGCACCGATTCTTGTCTTCCCAAACTGGAACAAAGAGTTTCATGTCCATGTTGACGCATCGTGTATAGCACTGGGAGTGGTACTAACACAGGATGGTGGAGAGGGCTTGGATCACCCTATTGCATTCGTGAGTCGCAGATTGTCTAAAGCAGAAAAGAACTATTCCACCACTGAACGCGAGGGACTGGCTATGGTGTATGCACTCCAAAAGTATCGACACTACTTGCTAGGAGGTCACTTTAAGATGTATACAAATCATTCCGTGCTGAAGTACTTGGTCAATAAGCCTGTGTTGGGGGGGCGCATATGCAGATGGATTTTATTATTCCAAGAATATGACTTTGAAGTTGTTGTGAAACTTGGACAATTGAACGCAGGACCAGATCACCTGTCGCGCATTGAGACAAGAGAGGAACCTACTAGTCTGGATGAAGGATTACTCGACGCGCAACTCTTCGTTGTGTGCGTAGCGGATGGACATTTTGAAGATATAATTCACTTTCTTACGACTGGAACTACGTCAAAAGGATACTCTGTCCAGCAGAAGAAGGAACTAGTGGTGCACGCGACATATTTCTCTGTCATTGCGGGGCACCTATATAAGATGGGGAATGATGAGATACTGCGAAGGTATGTACCTGAATTTGAACGAAGCAATATCCTTGCGGACACTCATGGGGGCACTATGGGAGGACATTATGTAGGGAGAGCGACCATGCAAAAGATTCTTTGCCTAGGGTTGTGGTGGTCGACCATTCATCAGGATTCAAAAGCACATTGCAAGGCCTGTGATGTATGTCAAAGAATAGGTAAACCATTGCGAAGGGACGATATGCCTTTGAAGCCGCAAATGATGTTGCAACCCTTTGAAAAGTGGGCGATCAACTTCGTAGGACCTATCAAACCTCAAGGAAAAATGGGCGCGAGATATATTATCACTGCGACAGAGTACCTTACTTGTTGGGTAGAAGTGAAGCCGGTAAAAGATTGCACGGACGCGACGGTCGCGAAGTTTCTGTTTGAACACATATTGACACGATTTGTATGTCCAAAGATATTGATGAGCGATCACAGTACACATTTCCTGAACGAGACGATCAATGCATTGACAGTAGAGTTTCAGGTGTATCATCAAAAAAGCACACTGTATCACCCACAAGCTAATAGGACAATAGAAGTGTTTAACAAAGTATTGGAGACTGCGCTAATGAAGGTATGCAATGCGCAGAGAAGTGATTAGGACCTGCACGTACCTACAGTATTATGGGCTTATAGGACGACATGTAAGAAACTGATGGGACAGACACCTTTTCGGTTGGTTTCTTGGGCACAAAAGTGGAGAATTTTTTTTTTTTTTTTTGCAGGATTTCAGGGGCGGCGAGTTTTCAGATCATATCTGTATGTTTTTGTGCAAGATCTGCAAAATATAATTGTAGATCTGTATTCTTTGTGAAAAGATAGCCGATTTCAAAAAAAATTCGGTTGAATTGGAGTCCGGATGAAGGAGATATTACTGATCTAAAAATCAGTAGGGTTGTAGACAATTTTTCAGGGGCAGTGAGTTTGCGGCGCAGATCTGAACGTCCTGGTGCAAGATCTGCAAAATCTAATTGTAGATCTGGATTCTTTGTGAAAAAATACCCAAATTCAAAAAAAAATCAGTCGAACCAGTGTCCGGATAAGGGAGATATCGCTGATTTAAAATCAGCTCTTTTTTGCAGAAATTTTGGTGACGGCGGGAGAGTTGTAGCACAAATATGAAATTCCAAGTGCCTGGATCAAGATTTCTACCACATGGGAAAATGCAGAATGATTGTTCCATTTCTAAAAACAAGTTATAATAGGGATTTTGAGCAATATTGACGGAATTGTGACCATTTCAAATTTTCGCCAATATTTTTTGTGATGGCGGGCCTAGATCAGAATTTGAGGGACTTGTATAAATTTGATGGCTCTCATCCAGCTAGATGGCTAGCACAAATGGAGAAATATTTGGATTACGTCTATGATAATGAGACTCAGCTTATGGTGGGAAGCATGTACTTGGACAATGAAAGACATCAATGGTGGCAAGAGCATCAATGTTCCAATGGAAGGTTTTTGACTTGGGACGCCTTCAAAAAAGCTCTTATAGAGCGCTTTGACCATAAATCTAATCTTGTGGATAAGCTCACACAGACAGACACACAACCTAGCAAAGATTTTATTTTTACAGGAAAGAAGGAAACCAAGGAATCAAAAGGGTTATTTTTTGCTGGTATCTTCGTATTACAGGTTCAGTGATTGATTCAGAAGGAGAAAATCATTGTGTCTATAAATCCGAGTTGCAAGCAAAATCTCATAAATGTCAACTTGGCAAAAAAATTGCAAGTTCCAGCAAAACAAATTGAAAATACACAGGTTGATGATAAGGATGTTCAAATTTATAAGGATTTGAAGCTTTCTATGGATAAGTATGTGTTTCATGGTGATTTTTATGCTTCAGCTATGGATAACATGGATGTTGTTTTGGGATACCCTTGGATGGAATCAGTGAGTACTATCAATATTAATGTACAGAAGAAATTCCTAAAGATCTGGTATAAAAAGAAGAAAATTACATTACAGGATATTTCCATTAATAAACAGGTAGAGTCCAAGGAGGCTGAAGCAGAAGATGTTCCAGGGTCTGACATATTAGATGATGAGCCAGTGATGATAGACAATCAAACACAAACAGAGGCTGAAGCAGAAAAGGTTACAGGTGCTGATACATCAGAGGAGGGCTTAGTGGTTGAAGTAATATTGAAATATAAGACACCACAACAGGCACCACAACATGCACCAGATAACAGTCAGGCTCCCGTAAGGGGTGAATTAAAGAAAAAGCCATCGTGGATTAAAACTTCAACATATCATCACCCATATCACCCCGCAAGACAACCATCAAGATGGCAACCAATTAGCCACACGGACAACAACCCCCGTAGGACAGATAGAGAGGAGCGAAGATCCACCTACTACACATCAACATCGAAGAGCTACCACAGTCAACTTCCATCTCAAGCGAGCGAGGCACCAACGAGACCGAGGGTTCACCTTTATCTTGGATGGCTAGATGCACGTGCATGGTACCAGTGGACTACTCTTTTGAGTAGATCTTATTATTTGTGTTCTTCCCATGTTTCGGGGACAAAACATGCAAAGGGGGGTGGAATGTTATATACCTAGGGGGGATAATATGGGGTACCAAGGGAGGTACCTAAGGTAATAATGTAATAATGGGATGGGCCATAGTAATAAATAAGGTGGTTAACCCATATCATGTAAGGGACCACAAGTAGTTAGTAATAATGTAATGGGCCCATGGTATTAGTTCGATGGTATGAGGGAACCATGGTAATGATCCATGGTATTGTATGTATGAGGCCTATATAGAGGCTAGAGACTCCACATCAAGAATAGTGAAGGATTATTGTATGAACAGACATATGGCTTGTGGAGTGTTCTCCTTCCTTAAGGAGTGAATGTATGGTGTTGCCCTACCTTAAGGGTTTGACCAATAAAGAATCATTTCATATTATTTGTGGGCTTATTTGCATTGTCTTATATTTTCAGATCAGATCTATAATATTTCCGAGTTAGATCTATAAGAGATTACATCGTGCCTAGTCTACGCATAGTAGCGCTCATAGGTATGACGGACCGCGGAGCCCTGGAGGAGAGGCTCGTGTAGTTGGAGGAACTCGAGGAAGAATGATTTTTGGTTGGCTTTCACCAACAGGGACAAAAGCAGCGCAAAAAGGCTTGGCACGATCGACATATTAAGTTGCGCACCTTCAAGGTGAACGATTTGGTGTTACTATATAAGTTTGATAAATTGCCGGGAAAACTTAGAATTCATTGGCTGGGACTGTATGTTATTAAGGAGGTCATAGATGGAGGTAGGGTGCAGTTGATAAAGTTAAATAGAGAACCTTTCCCAGGAAAAGTGAATGGCAGTCGGTTGAAGCCATACACGGGTGGCCCAGCTATTTGACTAGTCGATAGAAGCACAATCTTAGCACTCCAGGCAACTGAAAGGAGGTGCGGGACTATAAACAGGTTCAGGGAAGTAGTTCAACTACAACAATCTCTAAATAGTGCGTCCAGGAAGTGCAACAGGCAGTTGCTCAGTGCGTTGCCGATCTTGTAGCAGTCCAGGCAGAGTTGGGAGGTCTCCGTGCGACAATCTCTGCACCAACAAAGTGACTCGAGCACAAGTCACGATGTTTGTGTTGGGGGCCTGTTGGGCACGGGATCCCCCAAGGGAAGTTTTGGGGCTTAAAGCCCAGTTTTTGGTTAAAAGTTGTAAATCTGATGTAAAGACTCCACATTTTATGGGCACAGAGTGCGAAGTTGTAAATGAGTCATAGGGTTGTCTGCCCTCAATTTTGTAATGTAATGTTGGCTTTAAAGATCTACCCATGGTCCGCAGACCATGGGATTGTATAAATAGAGTGAGGCTCTAAGTAGTTGTAGATGAATAATAATAGAATTAGAGTAACCATGGAATAGAAGCATAGCGCAAGATCTAAGCGCAGAATCAAGTCTTTGGGTCGTAGAGTAGGAGAAGGCTCTGCAGCTGAGTGCGCAGAGGCCTAGTAGTTTGCAACTGAGTGCGTGGACCCCTGCAGCTGAGTGCACAGGGCGAGTCGAGTCTGTAACTGTTGAAGAATTAATAAAGAGAAGTTTTACATCAATTCTGTGTATTTATTTCCTATTTGCTGTATCGAATATATTGGGTATAAATTGCATTTATGTTGTCTATATGGTGCGCGAACATATCTGATTGTGTTGATTAAGTAAATGTGAGATAAGGTATGTGTTTACGCAAAGTTAACTAAAAATTGTAAGAAGATAAGTAAGATACACAGTGTAACTTGGGGAAATAGCACAGATCACTGCCCTAGCAGCGCGAAAGTATCTCAACCCCTTCTTAGGGTTGTGCGAAAGGCGATCCTAACAGATTGTGAAGGTCTTTTAGGTTAGGACAGTGCACGAAGCAAGCTGCGTAAAGGTAGGAACAATTGGATTAAATCAACCCCTCAGACATCTCCACAGTGTGGAAACTTGGTTCCAGCATCCCCCCATACTGCTTCGGGTGAGACTTCAGTCCGCATACCACGGGATGATGTCGAAAGGGCCAATAGTGTAGGGATTTATTTGGCTAATTAACTCCAAACTTGGGTCAGGCCCTATCAAGCCAACACTATGGTGCCAACTTGGCACATGTCCCCATCCTTAGGGAACTTTTCTTGGGTTTGATGATCAAGTAGACATGTTCCCCAACTTGGAACTCTTTGTGCACCCTATGCTTATCTCCATATATTTTCTATCTATCATGTGCCACTTTCAAATTTTACTTTATGATCTAAACTTGTTGTTCCAGGTCCTTAAGCATATCGAGCCCTATGTAAATTATGGTAACTGGATCACTCCAGCTAATAAGAGTATTATATATCCTTCCATACAATGCCTCAAAGAGGCTCATTTTTATGGATTCCTAGTATCCATTATTGTATGCAAATTCCACAAGTGGAAGATATTCTTCTCATTTCTTGGGCTAGTGCATCACATACATCCTTAACATGTCCTCAAGGATTGTGTTGATCCTCTCTATTTTTCTATCTATATGTGGATGATAGGTTGTTCTAAATGCTAGTTTTGTTCCCAATATGGCGAACAATTCCTTCCAAAACCTAGAAGTGAATTTAACATCCCTATCTAACAAAATATTCTTAGGAATACCATGTAGCTTCACGATTTCCTTTACGAATATTTTGGCTATGTCACTAGAGATGGCGAATTTAACTGCTGCAAAATGAACTACTTTGCTAAGTTTATCCACCACCACCATGATCGCATCATGTTACTTAGATGTTTTGGGAAATACAGTGATGAAATCCATAGAAACTACTTCCCACTTCCATTCCAGAATAAGGATGGGCTACAACAATCCTGTTGGGTGTTTGCATTCAACCTTTACCTATTGGAATTCTATGCATTTTTCTACGAAAGCTTCCACTTCTTTCTTCATATTTGGATAGTGATCATTCTTTTTAATGGATGTGAGGATCTTTTGATACACTGGGTGGCTTGAGTAAGGCTTAGCAAGGATTTCTTTCAGTATTTGCCTTTTTATTTCATCACTATCAGGCACATAAATTCTTCCCTTGAATCTCATTAAGTCATCTTCAGTAAGATGATATCCTTCACCCTTGCAGCTTTGCTCCATTTTTTCTTTCATTTGTTGGTATTTTGCATCTACTTCCTAGCGTTTTTAATTATTTCTTCTAAATATATTACATACATTCTTACCACTGCCAAGTGATTTACTTGGATCCTTCTACTCCATCAACAACCTTGTTTTCCTTACATTTTATGTACTTAATTTCAAAGTCAAACTTGTTGAGCATGGCCAACCATCTTGCTTTCTTAGCATTCAACTTTGGCTGTCCAAACAAGTATTTTATTCCACCATGGTATGACATGAGCATGAACCTCCTACCTAGAAGGTAGTGCTTCCACATTTTTAAGGCATGAACGATAGCGGCCAATTCTAAATCACGTGTCACATAATTTTCCTCATGCTTATTCAACTTTCTGAAATCATAGCACACTAATTTACCTCCTTGCATTAACACTCCATCGATTCCTTCCTTGCATGCATCTGTGGACACTATGAAATACTTGTCAGGATTTGTAAGTCTTAGCACTAGTGCACTGGTGAGCAATTGTTTTAACTGCTCAAAAATTTCTGCACATTGTGAAGTCCATTCAAATCCTTTCCCTTTCTTCTGCAAGGCTGTAATGGGATGATTGATTTTGGAGAAATTTCGAATAAATCTCTTGTAGTATCCTTCCAATCCCATGAATGATCTAACCTCCTCCACATCCTTGGAGTTCACCACTCCCTTATGTTGAAAAATGTAACTAGGTTTGGTCTTCATAAAATGTATTTGTCAAAAGAATTTTTATTATTATTACAATGACTTATTAAAGCATGAGTTTCATGCTTGGGTCATCTTATTATTAGTCAAAGTCCCCATTGTGGACTCCTGGGATTAATAAAGAGTCATTAGAGTCATTGTATATTTTATGAGACCCTTCTTGGGCTTTCGAACGATGTAAAAACAATTATTTTTGAGTAAAAAATGAATTATGTAACCTCCACACCAATTTGGCCTCATGTAGATCAAGTCAGCCTCAAGGAAGGCAATTCGACCTCATTGGAAGGCTATATATACAAGGTATTTTGACTTCATTTGAGTATCTCACTCTCTCAATCATAGTTTGATATTTGGAAGTTGGAAGATAGAAGCTGGGAAGAAGTGCAAAGTTGAAGGAAGAGTCTAAAAGGAGTGTGAATTTGGTCAAAGAGGAATGGAAGAAGAAAATAAAAATTTTGGTATATCTCTCTCTCTCTCTCTCTCGTGTGGGCTGGTTTAGGAGATCAAAGTCTCCTAGTCAAGGTCGAAGTTGTTGCTGATGCTGAAAGCTGCCAAGTCGAAGTTGTCAGGGTCGAAGGGCTATTGCTGCTAGGTTGAAGGTTGGATTGAAGAAGGAGAGGTTCGCTTGGTGTGGAGGATGTATTTGTCTAGGTTGAACAGTCTCAAGGAAAACTATTAAAGGAAGAGATTTTGATTGGGTTTTCCCCTAGATAAGGGTTTTTCCCTGACAGAGTGCCTACATCTTGTGTCTTGTGTTTTTGTGATCTTCATGCACACATAATTTGGTAATTTCGTAATGAAAGATAATATAACAAATAAGTAAAATAATCCAACATAATTGAGAAATAATTATCCAGAAAGAAAAATCTAATCCTAATCCTACTAGCATTGATTTCTCAAAATGGTATCAGAGCTAAGGTCGAAAAAGATTGAAGATCACTTTATTGCCTTAAAGGAAATTATTATTCCCTATGTGATAAGAATGAGGTTCACTTGTATAGGAAGATGGATCAAGAATATTTTCTACTACTTATTCAACAAGGTCAAAAGTTAAGGGTTCTTAGCTGCACTTAAAGGATCCCTCAATGATGAGAATGCATGGATCATTGACAATGGAGCATCAAGGCATATGAAAGGGGAAAGTAAGAAACTACAATATCTATCAAATGAACCATCTTCCCATGCAGTGGAATTGGGATACAACAAAAGCTATGTTGTTAGAGGCATGGGATCAACATCTTTGAAGCTGGAGAATGGAGAAAAACTACATCTCAACAACATACTATATGTTCTAGGTTTGAAAAAGAATTTGCTTTCAATTTATTGCTTAGAAGATAAAGGGGATAGAGTTTCTTTTGTTTATGGAAAGGTCTTGGCTTGGGGAAATTATTCAGGTATTGATAAAGCTAGGGTCATTGGAGTTCGTGAAGGAAGTTTGTATAGAGTGATTACACCACCTCCTCAAGCCTTAGTTCATATGGAAATCTCTCCTATTGAGTTATGGCATATAATATATGTTAAATTTGGACAACTAGGTCCAAACTCCATGTTCTGATGCTCAGATTAAGAGGCTAATATTTTTGTTGGATTCCTCTTTCTGAGAGGTGTAAAATCCATATAAAAATAGTCTTAATCCGATGAGTAGAACTTATATTTTGAATTTATTATTCTTAATAAATTATATGTGCAAAGGTCAGCCAGTTTTGTAATGTAGGCTCACATGCCCAACAGATGTGTCACACACCCTCATTGATGGATATATATATACAGGAAAAGTTGGAGAGAATTTGATCACAACACAACTCACATCTTCCTCTCTCATCCTAAAAAGTACAAGCTACCTGGAGGACGAATTTCAGCCACACGTGGGAAGGACGAAGAGGATTTTTCTGCTGCTAGGGTTTCTGCTGCTAGGGTTTCGCAGAAGTTTGACCAGTGTTGACTTTGGTCAACGCTTGGTCCAAACAAGCTGAAAACTTGTGGGAGGTTCGATTTTTGAAGGCCATACTACCTGGCACAAAAATCGAGGTCAAAGGGTTGACCGTTTTGCTGCTGCGTTGACTTTTAGCTTGCTGCCCCTGCGTTGACTTTTTCAGGACAACGTTGACTTTTGTAGAACTGACTTGGGTTGACTCATCTACCGGTTGGAGGGTTGTTGTGACACATGCTGGGCTGGCTGACCAAAGGAGACTTTGCTGGTTGAAGCATCCTGTTGACCGCCGAAACAAACACATACATTTTTCTTGTTTCTGATTTGTCTTCTGTAAGATCTGCTTATATGTTCTATCTGCATTTTGCTTATCTACTTGCATGATTGCTGTGAGAAAAGTGAAATTGCTCTTAGCATAGAACATCTACAAAACTTTACATGGTATCGGAGCTGAGGTGAAGACAAACTCTATCTATAGCAATCATCATCGAAGGAAATGGATTCCTCTAAGCTTGAATTCAGGGAGAATGACAAGCTGACTGGAAGTGATGACTTCCATGCCTGGAAGATGTTATTAGATCTCAAATTAGAAGATCATGATCTCCTAGATCATGTGACAGGGAAGATTCAAGAACCTCCATCAAATGCCTCTGCTGCTGTTAAACACAAGTATAAGAAGGGAGAAATCAGAGCAAAACTGCTGATCAGGGAATCCATAAATAAGAGTCTGGTTGCCTACATATCTGAACTAGGCACATCCAAGGAGATGTATGACAAACTGATACTTATGTTCCGAGTAAAAAATGTGAACCAAGTGCTATTCCTCAAGAACAAGTTGAAGAATATGAAGAAGGGCCGAGACGAGTCTATTCAAACTTTCTTTATGAAGTTGACCGAAACCAGGAACAATCTGCTAGCTATTGGGGAGACAATAGCTGATCGTGAGATGGTTCTCACCGCACTTGGAGGACTTCCATATGAATGGCAAATATTCACAACTACCATTCTCAACAATAATACCATCCCTAACTTTGATGAGCTTCTGTCTAGATGTATGCAAGAAGAAACAAGGATGAAGGAATTTGATAATGAAAGAAATGTTGCCTATGTTGCTCATTCCCGAAAGAAGAACTCTGGTGGTTCCAAGGACAAAGGAAGGACCAAGACTCAAAAGAAGAAGGGTAAATGTTTCACCTGCCATAGGACTGGACACTATGCTAGAGAATGCCCCTTCCAGAAGAATTCTCCCGATAGTGTCGACAACAACAACCGAAGGAATGGGAATCAAAGAAATGACAAATCCAAAGGAAAGAGGAAGGCTCACTTTGAAGGAAACCATCCACCTTCTAAAAGGACCAGAAATACCAGGTATGAGGAGTCTAATGTTGTTGATAAAAGAAATGAGTATATTCTAATATCTGCTCTCTCAGCTGCATCTCTGCCCGACACTATGGATGTCTGGCTAATCGATAGTGGTGCCTCAAGACACATCACCGGATTCAAGGAAGCACTTTCTGACATGGTTGAAAGGGATACTAATCTAGAAATTATCCTTGGGGATAATGCCACTTATCCTGTGAAAGGGACCGGGACTGTGACCCTCCACTTGTCTCAAGGACAAGTCCTCCATCTACAAGATGTACTCTATGTACCCAAATTGAAGAAGAACCTTGTGTCTGTATCTGCCATGGAAGACAAAGGATTCAATGTAACTTTCTCTGATGGAAAGGTACTCATGTGGAAGAAGAGCTTCAAGGAAGCTATCTCAATTGGTTTTAGAGTTGGTACACTCTACCAGGTTGGAGGGAGTCCGTTGGGAGCTATGACTTGTGATACTATCCGTCAAACCGAACTATGGCACCGAAGATTTGGACACCTTCATTACAAGGCTCTTCCCGAAGCAAGGAAGGTGGTGACAGGGATGCCTGATTTTGGAAATAATCATAAAGGTGTATGCAAGGGCTGTGCTGAAGGAAAACATACAAGGGGACCTTTCCCCTCAAGTGTCACAAAGACATCTGAGATATTGCAACTGGTCCATTCTGATCTTTCCGGTATGTTGCCTGTAACATCCCTGGGGGATGTTCTTACTATATGACATTTACTGATGACTTCTCTCGCAAAACCTGGATATACTTCTTGAAGAAGAAGGATGAGGCTTTCATGTGGTTCCGTACCTTCAAAGCCTTGGTGGAAAATATGACCGGAAAGAAGATCAAGATTTTGAGGACTGACAATGGCACTGAATATGAGTCAAATGAGTTCAAAGACTTTTGCAGAGAAGCTGGCATTAAGAGGGAGACTACCACTGCATATACTCCTGAGCAGAATGGTGTTGCTGAACGCAAGAATAGGACTATTGTGGAAGCTGCCCGTGCCATGCTATGTGACCAGGGTCTTCCAAAGTTTCTGTGGGGAGAAGCTGCAAACACTGCTGTGTACATTCAAAACTGATGCCCTCATTCCGCTTTGGACTCCAAAACTCCCGAAGAGGTTTTCTCTGGTAAGAAACCTGATGTCTCACATTTTAGAATTTTTGGATGTCCTGTCTATTTTCATGTGCCGAAAGAAAAGAGAAGTAAGCTGGATGCTACTGGGAAGAAAGGAATGTTTGTGGGCTACAGTGAGACTTCTAAGGCATATAGAGTCTATGTACCTGGTCAAAGGGAAGTAGAGATAAGCCATGATGTCACTTTTGACGAAGATGCTTCCCTGAAGAAAGTAGTAGATCTTCCTAGATCTGAAGAAAACCATGAAGAAAGACCTGGAAATATGGAAGAACCCCAGGATGAGACTATGCCTGATGTTGAAGGGCCAATGGACCCTATTGATCCTTCCCCTTCTATAGGAAAGAGGCCATCATGGCTCAGGGACACCCTCGAAGATGCTGAGGGTCATGCTGCCCCAAGGGGAACATTCCGAGAAAGCAAGAAGCCGTGTAGATACCAAGGGTATCTAGCTGCCATGAGTACTATTATACAATCTGAACCTGGATCTTTTGAAGAAGCCATCAAGCATCAAGTCTGGAAGGATGCTATGCATGAAGAATATGAGTTTATTATGAAGAATGATGTCTGGGATGTGGTCCCGAGACCGAATGACAAATCTGTTGTCACCGCTAAATGGCTCTACAAGATTAAACATGGATCTGATGGGAGTGCTGAAAAGTTTAAGGCAAGATTTGTTGCCCGTGGCTTCTCTCAAAAGGAAGGAATTGACTATGACGATATATTTGCACCTGTGGCTCGATATACCACCATCCGATCCATCATAGCCCTTGCTGCTATGCAAGGATGGAGTCTTCATCAGATGGATGTCAAGACCGCTTTTCTGCATGGTGCAATAAAGGAAGAGGTGTATGTAGAACAACCTCTGGGATTTGAAGTTCAAGATCGAGACACTTATGTCTGCAGGTTGAAGAAAGCCCTCTATGGGTTAAAGCAAGCACCCAGAGCTTGGTATGAGAGGATGGATAGTTACTTGATGAAGCTGGGCTTCACTCGAAGCAATGCTGATCCAAACCTTTACTTTAAGGTTGAGGAAGGAAAGCCTCTCATTCTAGTGCTGTATGTGGACGATCTCTTCCTGACAGGTGATGACCCTCTCATTCATCAATGTAAGAGGGAGCTTGCTGCTGAGTTCGAGATGAAAGACCTAGGACTGATGCACTATTTCCTAGGCCTGGAGGTCTGGCAGAGACCTGGAGAGATTTTCCTTTCTCAAGGAAAGTATATTGTGAAGCTTCTGGAAAGATTTGGGATGGTGGACTGTAAGTCCGTGTCGACACCAATGGAACTCAACTTTAAGAAGTTGAGTGGCAGCTCTGCAGGGCCTATCTTGGCCAATCCTACTGAGTATCATCAACTCATAGGAGCTTTGATGTTCTTAGTGAACACCCGTCCGGCCATATGTTTTGCAGTGAATACTTTGAGTCAACAGATGGTTGAGCCTCATCATTTTCACTGGGTTGGTGCCAAGAATCTTTTGAGATATCTTCGGGGCACGATAAACCATGGGCTGAGATACACTGTCGGGAGTGTGATACTCCGGGGATATACTGATGCCGATTGGGCTGGCAGTGTGGTGGATCGTAAGAGCACATCTGGATGTTGTTTCAATCTTGGTTCTGCTTCGATCTCATGGATGAGCAGGAAGCAGAAGTCGGTGGCTTTGAGCACCGCGGAGGCCGAATACATTGTTGCTAGTATGGCCTGTTGTGAAGCAGTTTGCTTGAGGAAGCTCTTTAGTGAGCTGTTCCAACATGTGCTAGATACCACTGTAATACTCTGTGATAATCAGATTGGGATTCGTATGACTGAGAATCCTGTGTTCCACGACCGATCCAAGCATATTGATATCAGGTACCACTTTATCCGGGATATGGTACAGCGAGGCGCCGTAAGGCTCGATCATATAGGAACTGATGAGCAGGTCGCGGATATTCTCACTAAGCCCCTGGGGAAGGTTAAGTTCCTAACCTTCTGTGAGAGTCTTGGTGTCATGGAAAGACCCTATGATGTGGGTCCTGATGGACGATGAGCTCTGGGAGCTCTGGGGGGCTTTGGGGATAGCTTCTCGGAGCTATAAGCACTCATAATGCTTCTGCCCCACCCTTGTGATTATTGAGCTGGTTCGCCACTCATTTAATCTGTGCCCCGTATGCATCCTACCCATTGAGTTTAGGGCTCATGGGAAGTACCTCTCATTTGGCCAATGAGGTGTGGAAAAGCTAGAGACTATTAGCAAAGACTGATGGACGCATCAGAGATTGCCGTACTCTCTATCTAGGATGGCATGGTCCAACCACTTGATCTGGGATCAAGATTTGTGAGGTCTGGGACCTCTGGACTGATTATGTCAGTCGGGGAATGATGTCTTTGTGACTGACCCACTTCTGTTCTGAAATAAAGAAGCCAGCAAAGCAAGTTTCGGCGGGATGACTCACGATGTTAATTGCACTAATAGATGGAGTTCTCCCTAGTTGAGAGGGAGTGTTAAATTTGGACAACTAGGTCCAAACTCCATGTTCTGATGCTCAGATTAAGAGGCTAATATTTTTGTTGGATTCCTCTTTCTGAGAGGTGTAAAATCCATATAAAAATAGTCTTAATCCGATGAGCAGAACTTATATTTTGAATTTATTATTCTTAATAAATTATATGTGCAAAGGTCAGCCAGTTTTGTAATGTAGGCTCACATGCCCAACAGATGTGTCACACACCCTCATTGATGGATATATATATACAGGAAAAGTTGGAGAGAATTTGATCACAACACAACTCACATCTTCCTCTCTCATCCTAAAAAGTACGAGCTACCTGGAGGACGAATTTCAGCCACACGTGGGAAGGACGAAGAGGATTTTTCTGCTGCTAGGGTTTCGCAGAAGTTTGACCAGTGTTGACTTTGGTCAACGCTTGGTCCAAACAAGCTGAAAACTTGTGGGAGGTTCGATTTTTGAAGGCCATACTACCTGGCACAAAAATCGAGGTCAAATGGTTGACCGTTTTGCTGCTGCGTTGACTTTTAGCTTGCTGCCCCTGCGTTGACTTTTCAGGACAGCGTTGACTTTTGTAGAACTGACTTGGGTTGACTCATCTACTGGTTGGAGGGTTGTTGTGACACATGCTGGGCTGGCTGACCAAAGGAGACTTTGCTGGTTGAAGCATCCTGTTGACCGCCGAAACAAACACATACATTTTTCTTGTTTCTGATTTGTCTTCTGTAAGATCTGCTTATATGTTCTATCTGCATTTTGCTTATCTACTTGCATGATTGCTGTGAGAAAAGTGAAATTTCTCTTAGCATAGAACATCTACAAAACTTTACAATATATGGCCATCTACACTACAAGGTCATTCCCACTCTTAAACATCTAGTTGATGGCATCCCCGATATCAAAGATCATGAAGAAGTTTTCAAGGGATGCTCTTTGGGAAAACATACAAGAAAACCATTTTCAAATAGTGAAACAAGGTCTAGAGAAATATTAGACCTCATACATTCTGATGTGTGTGGGCCCATGTCTGAAAAATCACTTGGAGGTCATCTTTACTATATATCATTTATTAATGATCACTCTATAAATACATGGCTCTATATTCTCAAGAAAAATGATGAAATATTTGAGAAATTCAAGGAGTTTAGCTGTGAAGTGGAAACCCTAACCGAGAGAGATAAAATTTTTAGGTTCGACAATGGTGGGGAATACACTTCTAAATAATTGATTGTATACTGTAAAGAAGCAGGAATTAAGAGGAGCTTATTGTTCCCTACTATCCCAAACAAAATGGAGTGGTTGAAAGAAAGAATATGACAATTGAAGAAGGTGTACAGACAATGCTACTTGATCAAGACTTGCCAAAGTTTCTATGGGGAGAAGCAACAATGATAGCCATATATATTCAAGATAGAAGTTCTCATAGAATTCTTGATAATATGACATCTTAGGAAGCATTCACAAGAAAGAAGCCAAGGGACCATCTCCAAATATTTGGGAGTCCTGCATATACCCATGTTCCCAAGGACAAACGAAAGAAGTTGGATTATACAAGAATCAAAGGGATCTTCGTTGGCTATACTCTCTCTTCAAAGGCATATAGAATCTACATCAAGGAAGGGAGACACTTTGAAGTAAGCAGGGACGTTATATTTGATGAGAATCAAGCCTAAAAAAGATCGAAGGATATTCCTGTTGATTTTGATGATGAAGATCTACCCATATTTGAAGAAGAAGAAGTAAAACCCGACAAACCTTATACAATTCAAGAGGAAGAAGAAGGACCAAGTGAGCCTATTCAAGTTGTGGTCAGACCAAGCACAAGGAAGAGGCCAAATTGGTTAAAAGACACTCTTGAAGATGTTGAAGGTTATGGAGTTGTGAAGGAACCTTCAAGGAAAGCAAAATGACGAAGAGATATTCTAGATATGCTACATTTGAAGAAGCTTCTCATCAAGAAGTATGGAAGAAATCTAGGTAGGAAGAATATCAATCCATCATGAAGAATGGGGTTTGGGAAATCGTTCCTAGACCTAGTGACAAATTGGTTGTTACCTCAAAATGGATCTACAAGATCAAACATGTTGTTGAGGGAAGCATAGATCAATACAAGGTAAAATTTGTTGCAAGGGGGTTCTCTAAAAAAGAAGGCATAGATTATGAAGAAGCCTTTGCACCCACTGCAAGGTATACTACCATTAGATCTTTGGTTTTGTTGGCTACTACAATGTGATGGAACATCCATCAAACATATGTGAAGAAAACATTTTTGAATGGGACCATCAACGAGGAAGTATACATTGAGAAACCCAAAGGCTTTTAGGAAAATGGCAGGGACACTCATGTTTGTAGACTCAAGAAGACCCTGTATGGTTTGAAGAAAGCTCCTAGGAATGGATGCATACCTTTTGAGAATTGGGTTCGTGAAGAGTTTTGTTGATTTGAATCTCTATGTCAAGGTTGTGAATAATGAGCTAGTCATTATTCTATTGTATGTGGATGATCTATTCATCATAGTTGTGGAGAGAAGAATACAGTAATGAAAGAAGATGTTGCCAGCCGAATTTGAGATGAAGAATCTAGGACTGATGCACTATTACATAGGTCTGGAAGTATGGAAAAATCCTGGGGAGATATAATTGGGGCAAGGAAAGTACATCATCAGGTTGTTGTAGAAATTTGGGATGATGGATTCCAAGCTCATGACTACTCCTATGATCACCAATCTCAAGAAGTTGATAAGATCTGACTCAAGTCCCGTGGATCCTACCTCCTATTGTCAGTTGGTAGGTTCTTTGATGTATCTAGTAAATACTAGGCCAAATATATGCTTTGCTGTGATCATCCTTAGTCAATTTCAGTTGGAGCCTCATCATGATCATCGGATAGTTGCCAAGCATATATTGAGATATCTTCGTGGTACGCTACATCATTACCTAAAGTAAAATATCAAGGAAGTCAATTTGATTGGCTTCACATATTCTGATTGGGGTGTCAGTGAGACCGATGGAAGAAGTACTACCAAAGGATGCTTTAGTTTGGAATCTACCATGATCTCATGGATGAGTAGAAAGCAATATCCTATTTCTTCGAGTAGTGTTGAAGAAGAGTATGTGGTTGCATGTGAAGTAGGAAATGAGATAGTCTGGTTTAGGAAGCTTTTGATAGATTTGTTCGAGAAGCCTATATATCCTACTATGACTAATTGTGATAATCAAATTTGTATCAAGATGTCTGGAGATCTTGTGTTTCATGCTTGGAGGAAGAATATCAACAATAAGTTCCACTATTTAGGAACTTGGTGCAGGATGGGATTGTGAAGCTATAGTATGTCCCGACAGACAATCAGGTAGCTGATATACTAGCAAAGTCTCTTCCTCATAAGAAGTTGAGTATCTTACAAGCATGCTTGGTTTAGTTGATATTTATGATTTTGTTGATGATGATAAAAGTTTGGAAGGGATTTGTTGAGGCCTTGTGTGTGAGACACATTTATTGGGAGGAAATCTGGTCGACGCTTTGTGTTGATGTCTAGTTCCCGAAGTAGGGAGGGTGGCGTTGGTCATGGAGATTCAACCTCGAATACGCACCTAGACCCCTGGGTTGATGGTTAGCAAGTAAGCTTGATGGTACTTAGAAAGTTTGAAATATTTAGTCCATCTTAGTCCCACTTGGATATATTTCC
This sequence comes from Pinus tabuliformis, assembly GCA_031772625.1. Lineage (NCBI taxonomy): Eukaryota > Viridiplantae > Streptophyta > Pinopsida > Pinales > Pinaceae > Pinus > Pinus tabuliformis. The sequence continues at coordinate 827,056,392 of CM062813.1, forward strand.
CTGGTTAAGAATCTAGTCTGTGGCATTATGGTGCCTAAACTATTGAGAGACCTTGGATAGATTTCCCTAGTCAAGAATCTAGTCCATGGCATTGCGGTGCCTAAACTCTTCATAATTCATATATTTTGAGATCTTCCATAATGAATACCTCCCTAGTTAAGAGGGAGTGTTGAAAAATGTAACTACATTCAGTCTTCATAAAATGTATTTGTCAAAATAATTTTTATTATTATTACAATGACTTATTAAAGCATGGGTTTCATGCTTGGGTCATATTTTTATTATTTAAAGTCCCCATTGTGGACTCCTAGGATTAATAAAGAGTCATTAGTCATTGTTTATTTTATGAGACCCTTCTTGGGCTTTTGAATGATGTAAAAAGATTTATTTTTGAGTCAAAAATGAAATATGTAACCTCCACGTGAATTCAGCGTCGAGAAAATCAAGTCAGCCTCAAGGAAGGCAACTCGACCTCATTGGAAGGCTATATATACAAGGAAGTTCAACTTCATTTGAATATCTAACTCTCTCAAGCATAGTTCGATATTTGGAAGCTAGAAGCTGGGAAGAAGTATGAAGTTGAAGTAAGGGTCTAACATGAGTGTAAGTTTGGTCAAAGAGGAAGGGAAGAAGAAAATCATAATTTTGGTATCTCTCTCTCTCTCTCGTGTGGGTTGCTTGAGGAGATCATAGTCTCCTAGTCAAGGTCGAAGATGTTGTTGATGCCAGAAGCTGCCAAGTTGAATTTGTTAGGATCGAGGTGCTATTTCTACTAGGTTGAAGGAGAGGTTGGCTTGGTGTGGAGGTGGTCTTTGTCTAGGTTGAAGAGTCTTAAGGAAAACTATTTAAGGAAGAGATTTTGACTGGGTTTTCCCCTAGATAAAGGTTTTTCCCTGGCAAAGTGCCTACATCTTATGTCTTTTGTTCTTGTCATATTCATGCACACATAATTTTGGTAATTGCTTGATGAAAGATAATATAACAAAGAAGTAAAAGAAGGCAACATAATTCACAAGTAATTATCAAGAAAGAGAAATTTAACCCTAATCTTACTAGCATTGATTTCTCAACACCCTATAGCTTTGATATTTTCAGGGTCAACTTCTACGCCTTCCTTAGAGATGATGTGCCCTAGGTAATGTATCTTTGATTGGAAAAAGCCACATTTGTTGAGTTTTTCAAAGATTTTATGCTCTCTCAACAATTGTAATATTGCAACCAAATGTTTTTCATGTTCTTCATCCATTTTCGAGTAGACTAGGATGTCATCAACAAATGATTTGAAAAACTTGTCCAAGTAAGGACGCAATACTTCGTTCATTAGGCACATGAACATGGTTTAGGAGTTGGTAAGCCCAAATGGTACCACCACGAATTTTTAGTGCCCATACCTTGTTCTAAAATTATTTTCATGGATGTCTTCCTCCTTTATTCTCACTTGGTGGTAGTCTGAACTCAAGCCAATCTTGGAGAAAATTGTTGCCCATCTTAGCTGGTCAAAGAGATCATCGATCCTTGGTAATGGGTACTTGTTCTTAATGGTTACTTTATTCAACTATATGTAGTCAATGCACATTCAAAATGTTCCATCCTTCTTCTTTACAAATAGTACTGGTGCTCCCCAAGGAGACACACTTAGCCTTATATGACCTTTGTCAAACATCTCCTTCAACTGTAATTTCAGCTCAAGTAACTCTGGAGTGCTCATCCTATATGGAGCCTTGGATATTGGTGCTGCTCCTAATACCAGCTCAATAGAGAAATCGATCTCTCAATGAGTAGATAATCCAGTAACCTCCACTAGAAAAACATCTACATATTGTTGCGAAACAGGGTACCTGTGGAGAAATTCAGCCTCCTTATCTTCTACTTTTCTGCTAGCTTCCTCGTTCTTGGAAACTTGTACTGCAAACAACATGCATCCCTTCTTGCTGTTCCATTTGGCCTGCATAGAAGTGATCAACCTCATTGATATGGGCTTGTTTTTTCCTTGCAACACTCTTTTTGTTCCTTACTCATCCAAGCATTCCATTACTTTCTCATAGCAATCTACCTTGGTCTGTTGTAAGTGAAACCAATCCATGACCAATAGTATGCCATACCCACCCAACGAAAACACATTCAAGTGGAGGAATGCCACTGAACTCCATTGCACATGACTTTACCCAATTGTTGATTCTTCTCCTTGTGCCAATGGCCAAATAAACCAACCAAGGTTCTCGATGCAATTCCTTGCCCAATTGATCCAGGTCCAGGTGTGATGAAGGACCCTTCCAAGACCTTTTACTTTCGTGATGTGTTAAATTTTAATTTTAAAAGAACATTAATGAATACATCTGCTTGCGGAAAAGAAGAGGAACATAATAATCATCAACACATGAAAACATAAACGTTGATAACGGAGTTCGTCCAGGAGGGACTACATCTCTTGGCCCCGGTGTCAAGATGGTGTAGGCCACTACATTAAGTGTTGTCAATCATGGTGATGTACACAAGAGATGATGTCGTGATCATACAAGGAAAAATTCCCTCTCGTAGGAGTGGCTCTATGAGATGTTCCACAACCAGAATTCTCAATCGAAAGACTCCTATCAGTATGACACAAAAAACATGCATGATGAATCATCCCGCCACATGGCATAAAAGGAATTTCAAACACAAAACATGCATGATGACAACAAGAGTATCTCAAAAACATACAACAAGGGATCTCAAAGCATAACCTAAAGAGTTATGATATCAAATACATCACATAGAAGATTCCCCATCAAATCGAGCAAGGAATCATGACAACATGTAATAAAGAAGATCGTGCATCAATATCAATCAAGGATCCATGTAGCATAATGTAAAAGAAGAAGTACATGAAAAATAATCATATACCTCACACCATGGGCCATCTGAAGAAGTGGATGTTCATAAAAAAATCCATGGTGAATAGTTGTTCACATTGTCGATGCGCAGGCACAGCCTGCTACCAATCTGGACTCTAACCTCACTACGAATGGCCATATGAAGAAGCAGGGGCATCTAAAACAATTGTCAATAAGCTAAAGCTTGCTGAAACATTGATCTCAAAGCATCGCTCAAGAAGAAGACTATTCTGGACTTCTCTGCAATGTAGCTCTCGGGCTATCTAGTTCTGTAGCGCTCTGGCTATGCCACTACCGCTCTGCAGCTCTGCCTGACCTTCTGGTTCTTTGGCTCACCTTCTCTTACTGCCTCGATCAAGCTCTGTGGCTCTCTGCGGCGTATCGACACTCTGGTTTTCAAGCGCTCTGGCACTCAAGCTTCTCTGAGTAAACCCGCGGCACTGTCCAACCATCTCCATCTATCTGTCCCTCTCATGCTGCGGCTCTCCATCGGGCGCAGCCTCCTCATTGGTTCTCTATCACTTCAGGCTCTCGGGGCACTCTAGCGCAGCCTCTCGGGGTCTCTCTGGCACAACACTCCCCTCTGCCTCGGCTCTCTGTCACTCATCGTGTTTTATAACACGTTTTGGGACAAGGCCGCTTAAAAATCAGGGTCTGTTTTGTTTATAATAGAAACTGTTTGCATAGAAGGATCAGTGGCACAAAAAAACTACAAAAATGGCCTTTTTTTCTGTTTACACACAAATACACGTGGAAACACAAAAAAACCGAAAAAGAAAACTTCAAATTTTATGAAATCGGACTTATAAATCCATCGGGTTTGGCACTTTATCGCAAATCACTATCACTGATGTCAATGGCCCTGTATATTGGGGGATCACCGATCACCGATCGCCGATACGTTGATCAGATCTGGGCCATTGATCTGTTCCTTAATCAGACGGTCCAGATTGCATCGCATTGCCCCTTGGTATCTGGAATCTCCGATCTCCGATCTGCCAATCACCGATATGTCGATATGCCGATCGCTGATTAAATCTGGACTGTTGATCTGCTTCTGATCTGACGGCTGAGATCACATCGCATATCGCTATCGCTACGGCCCGGGGTTCTTCCTTTGGCATCCGCCAATGCCGATCGTCGATGCCGATTGCCGACGCCAATCGTCGATCGCATGACTTAAGCCCCGATATCATCGATAGCATGCCTCCAACTCCGATTAATTGAATATTGCTGATCAGGGGTTCTAAAGGTCCGACCTTAAGTCCGACCTTTGGACTCCTCTGATTGCGATTTTCCTTATAAGGCTTAAAAACCCATTTTTAGAGGAAATGCCTCCTTTTTCAAAGGAATCAAGGCAAACTCTTTCTACCATAACTTCATCATCCGGATTCGGATTGGAGAGTTGTTCACACCGTTGGAATCAGGATGACGAGATATATGCTCTAGTCTTGGGTCGACATCATCCTGAACACTTTGATTTTCGAGCGTTCATAAACCCTCTTTGTCCTGTGTGTCTTTCTGGAGCCACCTGGATCAATCCTCCCCACTGAGGAGCTTTTGTTCCTCCAAAAGCATGAAAAATAATCCACAACTCTCTCTGTACCATGTCTGCATCACAAGCTACCTGAAAAGGTCTCACTTCCATCTCCTTCACCTTTGTTCTTCGGAGCCTTAAGCAATGAACCGATACCTGCTACCTCTGCATCCTGTAGTACATTGTTTTGAAAATTACATGCTTGAATGACATGACCAACTAATGACCCAAAACGTCCCACACTTGCCACAAGTTTATAACACATACTCGGTGGTCAAGTTTATAACAAGATGGATGTAATGCCCCAGCTATGACAACAAGTCCAACCTATCATTGTTGCTTCAAAAAGTGATGGAAACCACATCATCACTGCAACACATGATTTATAATCATAAGGCCAAACACTATTGTTTTGACAAGTGATGGAAACATAACATCACTTTCAGAGTTTTAATACGCAACTCAAAATATGACTCAAACATGACCAAACATCATTGTTGCTGAACAAGTCATGGAAACACATCATCACTTTTACATTTTAAAATGTAACAAATGATTTACAAAATAATGAACATGAAACGACAACATGTCTAAAAACCATTTTTCACTGATCAATGTGAATGGGTCACCTCCTTTAGGTGGTTTTTTGTCGAACAATTGCTCTTCCTAGTTCACACACTGACGCTTTGTCTTTAAGGCGCTGCTCTGGATGGAGCCTCCAACAAGTGGCTCTTTGATGGCCATTTTTGTCGCAATGATTGTAGTAGGTTTTCTTCCTCCATATCTACTTAACCTGTTTCTTTTCATGCTGTTGAGAGGGTCTTTCACGCCTCATGAGTGCTGCCATTCTTTTCCAACACTTAGAAAAGGTATGGTTAGGTAAACCACAAAAGGTACATGTTTTTTGATGCCTTGATCTTCGTTCATTATTAACAACATGATCATAATAAAAATGAACATTCAAAGATCGAAAATGGTTATGCCTTCCCTTGTTGTCTCTGATGTCAGTATGGCGATGAGAGCTTGCCTCAGCTCTCTCCCTGCAATGAAAACTACCATGGGATGATGGGGATGTTTTCCCATCATACTCTTTCTTCGACGATGTCTCAGATGAATCTAACACCTTTGAGCACTCTCCTTTAGTGTATCTCGAGCCTGCAAATGGATGTTCGTGCACAACCTTCAAAGGTGGAGTTATGCCTTGGTTATTAACACCGTTGGAATCAGGATGACGAGATCTATGCTCTAGTCCTGGGTTGACATCATCCTGAACACTTTGATTTTCAAACGTTTGTAAACCCTCTTTGTCCTGTGTGTCTTTCTGGAGCCACCTGGATCACCAATCCACACTTCTTAACAAGTTCCTGGCTGATATAGTTATAATTAGTACCTAGATCAATCAAAACGGATATGACTTAATTTTGTAGCTTGCCTTTCATCTCAATGATGGATGCCTGGTGACATGCTTGGTGATTTTCCAATGCTGCATAGATCCTTGGTATACTCTGAGCCACATCACCCATTGTACTTGCCTCTTGAGCATTGTAAATATTTGGTCCAACATTTTGTTGATGTGAGATTTCTCTCCTCCTATGATCCCCACCATAGGTCCAACACTTGAGTGGTTCTCAACCTTCAAACCTGGGTTGTGCTAACACTGGTTGCTGCACATATTTCTCAACAACAATGTTGGGTTTTTGTTGATATTATCGTGCTTGAACTGGGTGCTTCACTTCCTTTCTTCCTAGGATTTTCTTGGGCCAATTCCTACTACGTCCAACATTTCTCTTGGCCATCCAACTACTCCTTATTTCGGGCCTGCATTTTGCTTGTTCATAGCAGTGCCCTAATTTCTTGATAGCATCCTTCAAGGTTTGGGGTTCCAGCAATTCAACCTTATTCCAGAATGCCATAGGGAGCCCGCTGATGAACCTCTAAATCTTGACCTTCTCATCCTTGAGATATGGTACATATCTCAACAGTTCTAGAAATTTGGTAACATATTCATCACTGGTCAACTAACCCATTTTTGAGTTCATAAACTCCTTTGCTTTACTGTCATAATACCGTTCAGACATATATTTCTCTCTAAAGAGCTTATCGAACTCCCCCATGTCAATCCCTTCTCAAAAATGGATCTAACATTCTTCAAGTCTTCCGACCATATGTTGACTTTTCCTTTCAAGTTGTATGAGGAAAATCTAGCCTTCATATTCTCATAATAATTATGTATTCTGAAAAATTTCTTCATTCCTAGCAACCATGCTTCTGCATCCTTTGCTTTCTTCATATCCCCATCAAAGGTAGGTGGATTTGACTTCTTAAACTCTTTAATCATATGCTCCTTTTCCTTTTCCTTTCTTACTGAGTGATGGTGATGTCAATAATGGTGATGCCTTCGAGCAACTAATTTAGATGGTCTGCTTGAATACTGCACCGCTGTGCTGGTCCCTTCTCTTGGAGTGCTCAAAATTTCACCTCCTGGCACAGTGTCCTCAATTCCTTGCCTATGCCTCTTTCTATATCTGTCAAAATTTACCCCTTTGGTATTTTCTTCTGTTCCCCGAAAGCTTTTCCTATCTCTATGACTTGTCGTCCTCTCAAATTTACTTTTCCTTTGCCAGTCCTAGAGACTTTGTAGGATCATTGCATTGATATTTTCTTGCATTTCTTGGGCTCTTACCAGCCTCTCATTATTGGCCTTAAAGATTCTCACCTCATCTTGCAGGCTTCTCAAGGTGTCCATCCAGTCTGGGGAATGATTCCCTCCCCTTTGGCCAACTAATCTCTCTTCTTTAATAGCTCTGACCCCGTCGCTTCCATGTTGTTACTGATCGAAACTATATTCAACCATTCCGGTCCTCATCACTGTGAATTATTTTGTTTAATGTTGCTTGTGATGTGTTTTCAATCACACACATCGTTAGACATTTCAAAATAATAATGCAAACTCGGGATCAAGATTTTACCATGGAAATTTTGTTGTGACAAAACAATCATGTTAGTGTGTCAATTACATTTACAAATCATATGCATCAATCATTCAATCCCTTCAACATGATAATCAGACTAGCAACATAAACATGACAAAAACAATCAACAAATTCACGATTTACAACCATCAAAAACACAAAATGACCAACACCCTATTCTCAGACAATTTTCAATAATACTGGTTTTTCTTTCTTTTCCATAATAAAGAAAGAAATTTGGCTTTTAGCACTTAGATAATTAATTTTCTTAATTTCATTTTTTTTACCATCACTTGCTCATCACGAAAGCCCATCCAGTCCATTTTTCAACTTGGATAGCTCTGATACCAATTTTTCACGTACCTAACCCCTTATGTTACCTCTAGGGATTGGGTATAGAATTGTTTTCTCCTTCTTTCCTGTCATTCCTTTCCATTCGCCTAGGCGCTTACTCTGTCTAACCATTTGCGAGATGAATTCTTTTCACTAATGAAGTTGCACCATCGGTCTCGTTTCTACATTAAATGACCTTACGCTAGACATAAGGCCAAATCTACCAATACTAGCACTTTTCTATGCCCTTGATTATTTTGTCGAGCCCCTAGCCACATTCTTCATGAAATGATCAATGGTCGGGCTTAAGCTGTAGCCCATTCCATCTTGGCGCAATCCTTCACACCTCCTTTATAACCTATCGGAGTCAATCTCTCAAGCTACGTGCCTTGTGGGGTCCACCCCTATGCACTCCAATTGTTGTCCTCTTCCAACATAATCGTGCTCCTTGTCCCGACGTTGCCTTCTTGACAGTTTCCCATAATACACGTTAGGTTCCCCGTCGGCCTCTCTGTTTTGAGCTTACCTAGACAATGGGTGCCCCATTCCATATCCTCATTGGCCTAATGCTCTTTCATCATTTGCTTCCACCATTGTCGGTCCACAACATCCCGACAGCTTCGCTCACGACACCACTTCATTCCGCCTCGCAGAAAAGTTCAACTGATTTGGCTGTGGGACCAATTTTGTCCAATAGTATCACCGTCGGGCTTGCATGTATGGCCTATGTCGTCGGCCCATGTCATCCCACTAAGTCTCTCTCGGTGCACTCTAAATAGCACCACATACCATCTATCGGGACTCTTCCACCGAGCTTGTGTGGAAGGTGGGGCCGTATGACTTCCCTTTTGATTGGCTTGTCTTCTGCTCGTGTCTACCACTATATCCAATTCCACGAGTGTATCATTACGTGGCATATTCTACATCATCCCACTAGCTTACCTTCCTGGTGCTTGCGAATAACTTCCCTCTTTTTTCTTCCAGTATGAACACGTTAGGTTGACTTGGCAAGTGGGCTAACTCCCGGCCAATAGTGATGTAGTATTAAGGCGGGTCGTGCCATCCAATTTCTTGCATCATCTCGTCGAGCCTTACCAGGCGCCTTCAACTATTCCACACTAACAATCCTTCGGGTGAACCTTGGTGGGTCGACGTGGTATACGAGCCAGTCCTCGACCAATGGCATTACTACAACAGAACAGGCCCTACCATGTACACCTCTGACATCATCCCGCTAGGCCTTGCTTGGAATTTTCCATTCTGACCTCTTCTCATTCTTTCGAGCTATTATTCCAAGCTTACGTGAGTTGTGGGCCAACCCAACCACCAATAACAACACTGTCAGGTGCACATCATGTGTCGAGTCATCCCTATGCCTCTATCCCGATGCTCCTTAGCTTGTACTTTTAGAAAAATTTTCGGAATGAACCTTTGGGATCCCACCTCCGGGCCATGTCAAATTGCCTCTCAACAAATCACATGAAGTTTTGACTGGTGGGTTATCCAACACATTTGGCTAACATCATCTGGTTGTTCGTATTATCGAAAAGCCAATCCTTCGGGGTTTTCTCTAGCCATGTCCTCACTTCTTCATCCAATCACGTTCGAGGGAAAATATGGCATGTCAATGAGGTGTCTCCACGTCTAGGGTTCAGATCAATGAAGGGATAAGGTTGTCTAATCCTCCCTCTTAAGTAAAAGATTCAGTCCCTTCGTGTTGTGACCAATCTCATTTCGATCTCGGTCATGGCTCTGCTTTAACACTGTTTCTACACAAGTTCTTCAATGAGGCTACTTCCAAGTCTTCAATGAGTTGTTCAACTAAGTCTTCAATTCTTAAGGTGTATTTAATAGGCTGCCCCAAGATATTCTCCAAGGTGTTCAAATTCTCTTCAAATGCCACTCTAAGATATTCTCAATAGATCTGCACACCAATCTTACAATTTTCTTCAACAAGACTTGAAGGGTACTTTAATTCTTCTTCAATGTCTAATTCAAAATCAGCCTTCAATCAAGCCTCAAATTATGCTTCAAGTGGTATTCAATGATGGACCAAGCAATAATCTAGGAATACCAATAAATGCTTCACAGGTTGGTCCACAGATCTAGTTAATGAAGATCTTCTAGAATAGGCCAAAAGGATGCTTGAAATATGCTATAACAATATTTAAAGTTCTGCCCAACACTACTTCAAGTTCCACTTAAAGGTTACTTCAGAAATTCTACAAGGAAGCCCTCAATAGTAGACTTCTCCTGGATTGAATAGGTCTTGTTCAAATTTAGTCTTCAAAAGGAATTAAACTCCTTTCCACAATGGCTGCAACAACTCTAAACCTTCAATGCTAAGCCCAAGGTCCACCACCACAGGACTGCAATTCAACTAGTCAACAATCTGAGCTTCTTGTCCAACCTTGAGTGATAACCCAGCCCAAATAACCACAAATCCGAGACTGTAATTCTTCCATAGGATTGCAATCCAAGCTTTCAGGAATACTATCATAAATTTGAAGTCTACTTCAAAGTAGTCTCTCCACAGATCTAGAACACCACAGAGGTATTCCTCCTCAACCTCCTTAAAAAAAAAGGTTTCCCAAACAATGTTTTATAATGTGCTCCTCGGCCTCCTTTTAATTATGTGCTCAATCTCAGAAAAGATCACTGAAATATGATGGCTAGAATGAGGAGACAGACTTATATTTATATTGGTTTTTCATTAAGGTGAGGAGACACGACTCTTGGAGGTAAGGCCGACTTGCATGAGTCGGCTCATGTCGGCTTGCATTAAAAAATATTATTTTTCAACTTAAAAATTCATTTTCTCTTCAACAGTAGGGAGTTTTGGGGTCTGTAATAACTCTTAGAAAGAGGAAAAAATCCTCTACACTCCTATGCCAATCCCACCCTTAAATAGGGTCATTTTACCACCAATACAATTATTTTTGTGAGACTGTCATTATTATTTTATTTATGGCAACCATTAGGATTTTAGTTTTAGGCATCCAATGTTTAGGGATCCTTCTTTATAGAATTAGGCCATCAAGCTGATTAGTATTAGGGATTCTTTAAAGGTATCATGGACATCAACAAGACTAGGGTTCCTTTTCAATATGTCTTCATGGGCATCTTCATTTAAGGCTTCATCATTCATGATCTAAGGCTTTTAATGGACATTAGGGAAAGGGATACTTCATTAGGATTAGGGCTTCATTCTTGTATGTGAAGGTATTCTTCATAGGCTTAGGTTTCCATACACATAGGCTTCCTTTCATGTATCTTAAGGGGCATCATAAGAATTAGGACTTGCATCAATGTGTTAGGGATAAGGCATCTTCTAGAGTATTATGGGCATTTAGATCACACATCACCAATCTAGGGAATAAATGTACTTAGGGTTGTGTCATGTAGTTAGGGAAACATCATGAAAGGGTTTAAGGCATGTATCACAAGAATATTTTCCATATCCAATGATGCCATATTGAAGTCAATGACAACCTTGACCAACAATCCCCCCCTTTTTCATTGATGGAAATATTCTTGCCCTTCAATAGTCTCTCCCCCTTTGACATCAATGGAAAACAGGGTGCCCAAGTGATCCCCTTATCAAGCTGCTTCTTGATATGTTGCTCCCATCATATTTTCTTCATCAATGATAATTATCCATGATAGATATGTCTCTCCTCCTGTCAAGGTGCTCTACCTTCTAGAAATGTAGTCCATTATAGATGTGTTTGCATTTCTTCATGTGATGAACCAACTCCCCTTGCTTGCATAAACTACTCTAGCTCAGGAAATATTTCTTGCCTTGTGATCAAGTGGAATACATCTTCAAAAATGGTCCATCAAAGTTTCTTCTGAGAGATGATTTATCAAAAGATGATTGTCCATGTGTGACTCATCAAGGGCTCTGGATAGCTTTTGCAAGAGTAGTAAAAAATCACAAGCTCCCCTAACAATATGCATGTTCTCCTATTTGGCAGAGTCTCATCATCAAAATTTGGAATATCATATTTTCCAAAGATGTCTTTATCAAATTAACAACATGTGTTGTTGGCTTCAGTGTTCAAGAGACTTTCAGATCCAATTTTATTCCTTCTTCATAATTGAGTAACTTCCTTTTCTTGCTTGGTAGTCATAGTTTTAGCTTGCTTAGGGACCCAAGTCAAGTTACAACCACTTGCCTTATGTCCAATTTTATGGCAATTGAAGCATTCCATCTTATTCATGTATGAGGAAGCATGAGTTCTTCTTGCAAAGTTGCTTCTAGGAGACTGACGGGGACCATTATATTTGTCCTTGTGGTATGCCCTACAATCTTTTTCCATGTGCCCAAAATTTGTACAAGAATAACAATAACCAAAAAATATACTTTGGTACCTGGAGGATGGAGATTGCCTTGATGTACTTCCAAAGTCATTTTGTCTTGGGATCCTTTGATGATATCCATTGCCTCTTGCATTCTTGACACCATCTACAAGTCTTCTTGGAGTAGGATTTCTTCCAATATCATCTTAACTCTTCTCCTTTCCTTTGCTGGAACTTGGAGCATCAATATTTCTTCCAATATTTTCCACATCCTTGTTTTTTTAAGCATTAGGGTTTGCATCATTCTTATTTGAGGGTTTACCTACATAGCCAAGACCTGATTTATCGAGAGGAGATCTTTGATGACTTAGGATGTCATCTAAGGTTTGAGAACTCTTCAAGTTCTTATTCAGCAAGTCAACTTCCTTTTTAAGAAAGACAATTTCTTCTTTCATTTTCTTTCATTCTTCATCCTTCTTTGATAGATTGATCTTCATTTCTTCCTTCATCTTGGTTGCTTCACATGATTGGGCCTTAAGTGAAGATATTTATGATCTTAATTTGGAGATGTCATCATCCTTTTCTTCTAGTTGGCATATCATGGTGTTTCTTTCCTTTTCTGCATCATCAAATTGTCCTTCTATGAGTGCCAAAGCTTCCATCACCTTCTCAGCTCCTTGTGCTTATTTCTTTTCTTCTTCTAGTTGAGATCTAAGGGAGGAGACCTCTTCCTTGTATTGACCAATTTCTGCTTCAAGTTTGTTCAAGATCTTGTGTCTTTGTTCAAGGTGGCTTGACAAAGTGTCTTCCTTTTTCTTTGCTTTATCCAATTGATTTGTCATGGATATGACTTCTTCATGATGTCTTTTCTTGTTTTGATGACAATCCTCCTTTAGCTTGGTGAGCTCCTTATCTCTTTCTTGAACCTGAAGCTTGAATAGGTCAACTTCCTTCCTTGTCTTGTCAAGGTTATGGTCACCATCTTGTAATTTCTTCTTAAGCTCCTCATTTTCCTTTTTCAAATTGTTAATCTCTTCTAGGGAAGCTATAAGTTTTGCCATGAGATTTTCTTCAAAGTCTTCTTTATTTTCTTCATCTTCTAGGTCTTCTTTGGCCTTGATATCTTCACTCTTGTTTTTAGCTTCCTTATTAATTAGGGAATAGGGCATGATCAAAGGTCATTCCCATTCACCAAGAGGCACGTAGGGTTGTACTGAAGCCTGACCCTCTCATCCTGTAAATTAAAAATTCATTTTCATTATTAATAAAATACATATTTTTATGAAAATTGTTGGTTTGTCTCCTACATTTTGTATCATTATTATATAATTAAGTTATATAATAATATAATTATAACTTAATTGTATAATTAAAAAAAAATAGGTTAATTTTTTTTCTAAAGTAAAGTTAAGGCTCGATAAGTATACTCTGTCGCATACCAGATCAATGGCTGCATCAATGTCGATGGTCGACGCTAATAAAAAATTGATGGAACTTGAGGCTAAGGTGATCGAACATGGCAAAAAAATTGAGACACTGCAGGACAAAACAAATGGAATAAAGAGTCAGCTTCAGGAGAACAAGAATGAAGTTAAAAAGGATTAGGCAGACCTTTTAATTAAATTGAATCAAGTTATGGCGATGTTGGGTTGTATTTGTGCCAGCCTGAAGATTACACCCAATCAAATGCTCTAGAATAATGAGGCTACTCAACATCTCAATTCTCCATATTCTTCAAAATCAGTAAAGGCACATGAGAAAACCAAGTCTCCAAAGACATCTTCCACGCTTAATCAAGGAAATAGTAACACGAATTTTCAAAATAATAAGCTCTAGAATCCCTACACCAATATGTCGTTTTCAAATCAATACCCCTTTTTCGCTCCACTGTTAGTGATATATCGACGAAGAGAAAAAATCGAGCTACCCGACGGTAACGAAAAATGCAGCATTGCTTGGCTCAATAAAGCAGAAGAATATTTCAAGATTTACAATATTGATAATGATGAAGAAAATATCAGGCATGATTCCATGAAATGGGAGGTGAAACATATAATTGGTATATGTGGTGGAAGAAGACAACACTTGCTATCGGTTGGAGGAAATTTAAAGATGTGTTCTTTAAAAGGTTCCAAGGTGTCAAGGAAGAAGAGTTCTTCTCAACACACCATATTATGAAAAAAAGGAGATGTGGATGAATACAATCGAGAATTGGAGACTTTAGAAACACGAGTACGTAGATTATCATAAATTCATCTAATCCAATCGTACACCTCCGGACTTAAAACCCATCTATGAGCAGAACTTTAGCTTCATGACATTACGTCGATAGAATTATCAACACAAAAAGAAAAAAACACTGAAAAGAAATTTGAAAAGATGTTGTGGTCAAAGGCTGAAAAAGTATATTCGAGATGAATATTTCCCCAATCTGCAAATACAGATAACACAAAATATGTTCTACCACATCTTTGTGAAGGAGAAAAATCTAACGTAGAAATGCAAAGGATGAAAGAGGGCAAGTGAAAATGTTGTGGTGAAAAGTGGGACCCTAAACATAGGTGTCCTAAAAGAAAAGAGACCAAGAATCTATATAACTGTGAAGCAACTAATGATTCAGACAATGATGAATTAGATGTAGAAGAAATCGAAGATGCCCCATAATTCTCTCCAGAACTAGATGACGAAAGCATTCCGCAAGTGTCACTATCGGCTATGACAGCTATATCACAACCCCAAACATTAAAATTAAAAGGACATATCAAGAAGAACAATGTAATGGTTCTCATATACACCGGTAGCACCCACAATTTTTTGGACTCAACCATGGCGAAGAGACTCAACATTTTCACATTTCCCTTGCCCATCTTGAAGGTGATGGTAGCTGATGGTAAGAAGATTGAAAAGGTATGGAAATTCCACAAAGTCATATTGCGGTTTCAATACTTTAATATATAATCTCCATTCTACATTGTACCATTAGGAGAAGTAGATGTGGTCTTAGGTATCCATTGGTTACAAACCCTCAGTACTTACTCTACCAACCATCAAAAGTAGTTATAAAATTTAAATGGGAATAGTAGAAATACAAATTCTATGGATTCCAAGCACCTAAGAATCAAATCGTATCATCATCCCAAATGATGAATATGATTCGAAAAGGAGCACCAGCCTATGTACTATAATGTCACCAATTAGAAATGTTAACTTCAAAATTGATCAACGAAGAAGCCCCAGAAGTACAAGAGCTAATTCAGAAGCATGAAAAAGTATTCCAAGACCTACCCATGAAAATGCCTCCTAATAGAGAAATCAAGCATACAATAGAATTCAAAGCAGGATCAAACCTTGTCAACATCAAACCGTATCGATATCCACATCATTAAAAAAACGAAAATTGAGAGATTAATCCAAGATATTTTAAAGTGTGGCATCATCTCAAAAAGTAAAAGTTTGTATGCTACTTCAGTTGTATTGGTGCAATAGAAATATGGATCGTTCAAGTTATGCATCGATTATCAAGAACTAAAAAAAATAACAATTAAAAACAAGTTCCCAATTCCCTTCATCGATGAAATTCTTGATGAACTACATGGCGCTAAATACTTCTCAAAATTGGACTTAAGATTAGGGTATTATCAAATTAGAATAAGGTTGGAAGACATACCAAAAACTGTGTTTTGAACACATGAAGCTCACTACGAATTTAAAGTAATGCCTTTTGGGTTAGCCAATGCACCAACAACATTCCAAGCTATTATGATTGATTTATTCCGTCCATATCTAAGGAAGTTCATTTTAGTGTTCTTTGATGAAATTTTAATTTACAGTAAAACTTGGAAGGAGTACCTACAACATTTGGAGAAAGTTCTTACACTATTGGAAGAGCATCAGTTCTATGCCAAGAAGTCCAAATGTACCTTTGGGAAGGAAGAAGTAGAATATCTCGGACATATAATATCCAAAGAAGGAGTTAAAGTAGATCCTAACAAGATCAAGGCTATAAGGGAGTGGCCCAAACCAGCTAATATCTCCAAGCTAAGAGGATTCTTAGGGTTGACCAGATATTATCAAAGATTTATTAAAAACTATGCCCATATAACCGCACCCCTATCAAACCTTCTAAAGAAGAACTCATTTCGATGGAATGATGAAGTAGGAAAGTGTTGACACCTAATCATAGGGATTGGGTGAAAAACTGTAAATAGTGTAATAAATAATAGAGAAAATGGAGAGTCACCAGGAGATGAAACTCAACAGTCACTCCCTCATGTATATAATAATGAACAACTTAAATGAATAATATAATCTCATTTGAGGAGTTACCTCCTAGCCTGACATGGTATCAGATCTAGTTCTAATTGTAGCCTCTCTCCCTTTATAACTCCCTCATGTTCTACCTATTTTTGCAGAACTGTCACCTTCTTTGCATCCTATACACCTGTGCTAGTGATTTCTCTGTCTTATCCCTGCAATATTCTATGCATTATTGAATTCACTAGTCTAAATGCAGTGGGAGTGCTGAACAGTCGATTCGCTGCATTAAGGCATTGTTTTTCCTAGTGTGAGGACTAGAGCCAGTTGCTACATGGAATGGTCATGTGATGCCAGGAAGTGCTGCGACTGTGTGTTGGAAGGGTGGCACAGCTGGAAAAATGGTGTTATGGCCAACACTGTGACTGCAACTGCATTTGAGTCTATTATTCCCTGGAACATGGTGTTGGACTGAGTATGCTCTGAGTTTGGTATAATACCAAATGACCCTCCATTATATCAATATTTGGAGACTGCTAGAAAATGCAGCATACTGCTAGTACGAATTATTTATATGAATTGAATAATTGTGTTGCTAGTCTGATATCAAAACGCTGCATACACTGGTCTAATATCAAAACGTTGTATACACTGATATTTCAATATGAATATTTTGAAAGTTTGCATATAAATCCCTGCCATATATAAATCGTTGTTCCTCAGCTCCACTCCCATAGCTCCGGTTGTCACAGCGTCGAAGACTGTTGGGGTATTTTTCAAACTGGTTGCAAATTCACTACTACAATTCCGCAGACAAAAGTTTGAGGTATGGTGAATGTATATGGTGTGAAGGGCATTCAACTCCTTTGAAAATGGTGGTAGTATTAAGGTTCATTGAGATTTTTGAATGGTGATAATAGAATGAGAATTTTGGATGGTATTTTTTTCATATATATATTATATGGTTTGTATGTTGAAACCATCATATAATATATTTTTGAGTGGAGGAATATATGCTACATTAAAAGTATTAATATAGTGAATTATTTTCCACCTAAATAGAAGATATCTAGAAAGGTTGTGTTTGTCTTTGAAATCAAAAGAAGATATTTTTTTTTCTTGGGGAATGCATTCATTAATATCTATTGTTGGAGTAGTTCTCTCTGGGAAAGAGAAATATCCAGAATGGTCAAGTAAAATTAAACACACTTTCATTTTTAATGAGCTGTGGAAAGGGGTATGTGTTGGAGACAGAGACAAAGAACCAGAACAACCTACCTCAAACAAGGAATTCGCCATTTGGGAAAATAAGAACAATAAGGTTTATGCATTGATTGCAGCATTAGTAAATGAAGAGGTGAGTTGCCATATTTCGCCATTTTCAAATGCTTTCGAAGGCTTACAAAAATTGAAGGAACTCTGTGACTCACACTTTGCACTTGAAGTTGTTCAACTCATGATTAAATTGTTCAACCTTGAATTACAAAATGATGATCCTCTTGTTCTTGCATCAAAAGTAAAATCTATTATGCATAATATCAAAGTCACTAATGTTGAACTGGACATTCCTCTGATAGCTTTTCTCAAGGCACTTTATCCCACTTACTCAAGTTATCTTGAGTCATTGCAAGAAAATGGAAACCTCAAAGATATTACCTTTGACTCCCTTGTCAAAAAATTTGCTAAAAGAGAGAAAGCTTTTGGGAAGAAGACAGCTCCTTAGTCTTCTGAAGAGGATGTGTGTCTTGCACATAGAGATAAGAATATTGCTCAAGATTCTTCCAGAGGAAGAAGTGGTCGAAGAGGAAGAGGAAGAAGAAATTTCAGAGGTAGCGGGGGCAGACACTCTCAAGGAGAAAAGTCAGATTTACATTGCATACATTGTAAAAGATATGGATCACATGATGCATCCACATGCAAGTTGCCTTGGGACGGACTTGAGCAGGAAAGAAACCAACCCAAAGGTAAAACTAATGACAATGAGAAAGGTAAAGCACCTGAATCTGCTCACTATGTTGTGGCACACTGTAATATTGGAGTAAATGAAGACTCATTTAATGCTTCACTTGCTTCTTGGAAAAATGATTGGTTGCTTGATTCAGGAGAAACATGCCACATGACTTTTAGAAGAGATTTTTTTGAAGAATTTACTGACAATGTTGATGGAGTAGTATACTTTGCAGACAAATCAAAACTCAAGCCAGTAGGGCTTGGCACAATCAGGCTTAAATTGCCTGGTCTTCCAGACTTTCTTTTGAATCATGTTTTATATCTACCATAGCTGAGGAGAAACTTGTTTTCCTTGGTCCACATCCGCTAGCGAGGACACTCCATTCACATGTTTGATGGAAATGTTGAGGTAAGAAAAGCATCAAACCACTCACTTGTCATGACAGGGATAGAAGAAGAAAGGCTTATAAAGCTGCATGGTACCTCTGCTCGTGCACAAAATTTCTCATACAATTCTCATTATTATGAAGGTACATTTCCATCAACTTTATTATGGCATGCTATATTTGGACACTTGAACTATGATAGCCTCCACTTGTTGAAGAAAAATGGTGTTACTGGTTTGCCTACAATTCCTATGAAACTTAAGCAATGTGATGCTTGCATTCTAGGAAAGCATAGCAAACAATATTTTCATGATTCACATTCCAGAGCACATAGAAAACTTGAACTCACTCATTCAGATTTTTGTGGTCCAATGATTGTTCCTTCTGCAAATGGAAATAAATATATGATGACATTTATTGATGACTACACTAGAATGTGTTGGATTTATTTATTGAAGAACAAATTTGATGCTTTTCAAACATTCAGGAACTTTCATACATGGATTGAAAATGATGCACAATCTCATATTGACTCTATTCGCATTGATAATGGAAAAGAATACACTTCAAATGAATTTGAAATCTATCTTCACCAACATGGGATCAAACATCAAACAATTGTGCCTTATAATCCTCAACAGAACGGAGTAGCTGAAAGAATGAATAGGACAATCTTAAGTATGGTGCGCTCCATGATGTTTTTCAAAAATGTAAAATTGATGTTATGGGCTGATGCAGTTCTATGTGTTGTATATGTAAAGAATAGATTTCCATTTAATGCTATTAGAAACAAGACTCCTTATGAAATGTGGTATTGACACATTCCTTCGGTAAAACATCTTAGGGTCTTTGGTTCCACATGTTATGCCTTGATACCAAAGGTACATAGAAACAAACTTGGTGCAAAAGTCTTAAGTGTATCTTCCTGGGGTATTCAAACACCTCCAAAGCATATCGTCTCTATGATGAAGTCAATAATTTTTTTTTTGTATGTAGAGATGTAATCTTTCTTGAATCATCCAAAACTAACAATGTTGTTGAGCGACGACTTGATCACTTGGATAGATTCACAAATGCAAAATAATTTGAAGAATTTGATAATCAAATTCCACATCTTGAAGGGGGGATTCCTATACTAGATCAACCTGTGGGATCTTCTTCTGAAGCACTCTCTCCCCCTCATGAAACTCCAACAACGGATGATACTTTGAGTGATGTGATTTATAGAATTGGGAGACTCAATCTTGATTCAGTCCCAACTCAATCAACTGAGCAGCCTGGACCATCTCAAAAAGGTCCCCCAAAATGGCTGACAAAGACACTTGAAAGTGTTCATCTTGATGAGGTTGGAAAGACAGGAACTAGAAATTCAACCCGGCAAAATGGAGGTGATGTAGATGACTCTAATTCACCTGTTGATATGGATGTTTCTTATGATTGTGAATTGAATTTGTCTACATATTTTGAACCAACTTCCTTCAAAGAAGCTGCTTCTCATGATGAATGGAAATAAGCAATGCAAAAGGAGCATGATGCATTGATAAAGAATGGCACTTGGAAGCTGGTTGATCCTCCATTGGGAACCAAACCAATTGACTGCAAGTGGGTCTACAAGAACAAGTATAAAGCTGAAGGCTCACTTGACAAGCATAAAGCTAGGCATGTGGCAAAAGGTTTTGCATAGAAGGAAGGGGTCGATTATGAGGAGACTTTTTCCCCCACAGAAAAATGGGCTACCATCTAGACACTCTTTGCCCTAGAAGCTCAGAATGGTTGGAAAGTACATAAAATGGATGACATAAAAATTGCTTTCTTGAATGGTTATCTAAAAGAGAATGTTTTTATGTCCCAGCCTGAAGGATTTGTTGTGAAAGGACATGAACATAAAGTATGAAAACTTGTGAAATCCTTGTATGGCCTCAAACAAGCACCGCGAGCCTAGTATGAAAAACTAACTGAGCATCTTCTGAAACTCAATTTCAAACATTATGATATTGATGATGAAACTTTGTTTGTCAAGAAAGTTGGCAAAATAGTTGTATATCTTGTGGTATATGTAGATGATATTTTGATGACAGGGAACAATGAGAGCTACATTGCATCCATAAAGAAGGAATTGAGGAAAGGTTTTGAAATGACTGATTTGGGCTATGCTAATTACTATCTTGGTATTGAAGTAACTCAACATCCAAAGTCTCCCGGATGCGGGTGGTTTTAATGTATAACAGGACAGTGGCTCGTCATAAGGGCATGTGTCCGCCCGGACGAGCCACGTATACCAGGACGATACGCATATGGTCTAGCTGCGTGATGCATTTAAGTTCGGAGGCGATGGTTTATTGCAGTCGAGTCCTTTCGGCATTTACTGCCCTTCTTGGTAACCGGAGAATGGCGCTACAAAGCCATGGCATTTCTGTCATTCTCCCGCAGTTTGTGTTGGCTCATGCACTGGTTCTGAGGGAGGTTCTGGTGGTTCACTCTCTGGTTCTGAGGGAGGTTGCGAGGGGGTATTTTTGCTATCTGAACAATTCGGGGATGTATGGCATCTCTGTCATTCTCCCGCAGTCTGGCATAAGGTTTGGGTGCTCGGAGGTGGTGTGGGCTCATTCTCTGGTTCCGAGGGAGGCTGCGAGGGGGTATACCTGCTATTCGCACAATTCAGGGATGCAGCGAGAGCGCCAACGAATGATAAGTCGGCGCGGGAGTTCCAGAGGACGGGCATCGTCTCAGAGGCCAGCCCCCTCCCCCTCCTCCTCAATAGAGGTTTCTTCCGACCGCAGACGCTCCAGGGGACGGGCTGTTGGCAGAGGTAGAGCAGTGGAACACCGAGAAATTATGGACTGTGGGCACTCTGCGCATCCCATGGTGAGATATCGTATTCCATGTACTCTGTCGAATTCTACTTTCTTTGTTACGGTTTCGGTGGAGCATTGCAGCAATCCTCGAGGTCAAGATGATG
This sequence comes from Pinus tabuliformis, assembly GCA_031772625.1. Classification (NCBI taxonomy): domain Eukaryota; kingdom Viridiplantae; phylum Streptophyta; class Pinopsida; order Pinales; family Pinaceae; genus Pinus; species Pinus tabuliformis. Next base: position 827,077,958 of record CM062813.1, read on the forward strand.
CTCTTCAAGCCAGCCCTCCGCGGATTCCTGGGTTGGCTCCCACAATAGATATGCAAGTTCCAGCCATTGATATGCTGCGCCCTGTTGAACCTGTGCAGCGTAACATTCTCACCGAACCGGACATCCACAAGCTTCCCAGATGCAAAACGGAGGAAGATCCGCACACCACTGATGATGACTAGTTCGCTCTGCAGTTCGCCTCAGGTTTCTGAGAAAGGATTTTTTTCACTGTCTGCTCTCACCGCTATCTTATATGTGTCAGGTCTTTGTCCTTATGTAATTCTGTCCTTATCTGTTACAGTGACGGCTATCCATAGTTGTTCCAGTCTTTATGTGTTTCAGTGTCGGCTAATCGTGTATGTTCAGTGTCGGTCTCATGAATGTCGATTTGGTTCAAGTGTCGGTCTTATGTAATTTTGGAGATGATTATTCCTGAGCTTACTGTCAGTCCTTCGACAGGAATCACAGGGCTACGGCTCTGTTGTAACACTGATGATGTAATTTTTGGCTTTTTTGTAATATAATAGCTTAGTCTTATTCAGAAAAAAAAAAAAAAAAAAAAAAAAAAAAAAAAACTCAACATCCAAAGTCCATATTCCTTTATCAAAAGAAGTACATTGCAGATCTGTTGAACAAGTTTGGCATGGCTAAATGCAATCCTCTTACTACTCCAATGGAACAAAACTTAAAGCTCACATCCATTGAAGGAAAATAATTTGAGGATGCAACAAAGTATAGACAGCTTGTAGGAAGTCTCAACTCCCTTACTATTACCAGACCAGACATTTCATTTGTTGTTGGAATCTTCTCCAGGTTTATGAAAAATCCTTGTGAGGGACATTGGTCTGCTGCAAAAGGAGTTCTAAAGTACTTGAAGGGAACTCAAGACTTTGGACTCAAGTATACACAGGTGGGCGACTTCAACTTGATTGGATACTCTGATTCAAACTTCGATGGAGACACAGAAACCGGGGTATCTACTTCTGGTTATGCTATGAGTCTTGGGTCAGGAGTTGTCTCCTAGAGATCACACAAACAATCAGTTCCAGCAGATTCCACAACAGAGGCAGAATATGTGGCAGTAGCTAAGGAAATAAAAGAAATTATGTGGCTCAGGAAAAGTCTGGAAGATTTGCAGGTAAAAAGGGTACATTTGACTCCACTCATGATTGACAATACTTCAGCAATAAAGTTTTCCAAGAACCCAAAGTTCCATGATTGAGCGAAGCACATCAATACAAAACATCATCTGATTCGACATCATGTTGAGGTCAAAACAATCCATCTTCGCCATTGTTCCACTAATAAGCATATTGCAGACATCTTCACCAAAGTTCTTGGAAGAGAAAAGCTTGAAAGATTCATAATGATGCTTGGACTCATCAAAGTACCTTCATATTAAGGGGGGGAATGTTGACACCTAATCATAGGGATTGGGTGAACTACTGTAATTAGTGTAAATAAATAATAGAGAAAATGGAGAGTCATCAGGAGATGAAACTCAACAGTCACTCCCTCATGTATATAATAATGAACAGCCTAGATGAATAATATAATCTCATTTGAGGAGTTACCTCCTGGCCTGACAGAAAGTGTTTTGAATATTTGAAGGAAGTTATGTCTAATGCCCCTGTATTAGCAACTCCAGACTTCTCAAAACCATTTGTAATTGAATGTGATGCTTCGAGTTTTGGCATAGGAGCAGTACTAATGCAAGATGGTCATCCAATCGTGTTCGAAAGAAGAAAGATCAATAAGCATGAACGTCTCAAGTCTACATACAACAAGGAAATATTTTCTATTATGGCTGCATTAGCCAAATGGAAACAATATCTCTTGGGAAGTAAGTTCTTAATACGAATGGATCATAATAATCTTCAACATCTTCTCTAGTAGAAAACGCTATCTACGGAAAAATGGATAGAAAAAATCGCTACCTTTGACATGGATATATTACACAAGAAAGGGAAATATAACGTAGTAATTGATGCCTTGTCGAGGAGAGATGAAGAACCATCATTAATCGCAGTGTTAGTGGTTATTCCCAAATGGCTTAATGAGATTCGAAGTGAATACGCAAAAAATACAGAAGCAAGTGATATAATCAATAAGCTTCCTCAGAATTCAAAATTTGAATGGAAGAACGATATTCTGTGGTACAAGGGAAGAATTTATCTAAATGCAGATTCCAAATTTAAAGCCAAGGTTCTCAAAGGGTCGCATGATTCACTGTTATTCGGACATGTAGTATAGTTTAAGACCTACTACAATGCATGATAATCCTTCTTTTGGAAGGGAATGAGCAATGATATTGAAAAATATGTAGCCGAATGCGATAAACGCCAGAGAAATAAAAATGAAAATATTATGTCACCCAGATTACTTCATCCCTTAAACATTTTGAATCAAATATGGGAGGAAATATCGATGGTTACCTGTGTTTGATGGTAAGGATAAAATTCTTGTACTAGTCGATAGACTCACCAAGTATGCTCACTTTATTAAAATGAGGAAATCAGATTCAGCAAAACAAATCGCTGAAATATTTTGCAATTTTTTTTACAAATTACATGGATTCCCAAGGTTATTATGAGCGATAGAGATGCCAAATTTAAGGGTAATTTTTGGAAGGAATTCTTCAATCACATTGTAACCTACCTAAACTGAGGTTGTAAATAAATGTGTGGAAGCCTACCTGCGTTGTTATGCCATAGACAAACAAAACAAGTGGGCTCAGTGGTTACATCTCACCGAATGGTGGTACAATTCCACTTACCACACATCAGCGAAAATGACTCCCTTTCAAGCTTTGTATAGTTACGGACCTTCGAAATGGAAGGAATTTGATATCATCGAGACAAATCTTCCACTTGTTAAAAACCAATTAGAAGAAACCCAAAAGGTCGTCCAAACTCTAAAATAAAATCTGAATAATGCAAGGAATTGTATGAAACAACAAGCTGACCGAAATAGAACCGAGAGAGAATTTGAAGTTGGAGACTGGGTATTTGTCAAGCTCCAACCATACAAACAACTATCCTTAAAAAAAAAAGGAAAAAATCAATTGGCACCAAATTTCTATGGAATGATACTAGATCAACAAAAAGATCAACCAGTTGCATATAGATTAAATCTTCTGGATAAAAGTCATGTCCACAACGTCTTCCATGTATCCTGCCTTAAAAGGGCACTTGGTGACCATCAATCAGCACAAACAATGTTTCCATCCTTAAAAGATGAAGTAAGGGTCATTTTAGAACCATAAGGTATCATATCCATGAGGAAAAAGAAGCTCTGATCACGAGTAATTAAAGTGTAATTGACCAAATGGAAGGACTTTCCAGAAGAAGAAGCTTCTTGGGAGACTGAAGCATTTCATCAAAAACATCCGTCGTTACGTATGCTTTGGGGACAAAGAATATTTTTGAGAGGAAGATAATGTTATATAAAAATTAAGTATTTTGTAAACTATTTATTTAATTAGGGCATAGGGCATTATCAAAGATCATGTCCATTCACCAAGAGGCACGTAGGACTGTATTTAAGCCATAGCCTCTCATCCTGTAAATTATCATTTCATTTCATTATTAATAAAATATATATTTTTATGACAAATGTTAGTTTGTCTCTTGCATTATTTCTTGGTTTCCATCATCCTCTTGACTAATAGTCATGGTTAATGCTCCTTTTGAGTGAAGATCATGAAGTTTGTCCCACATATATTTTGCTGATGAACATTTTTCCATTTTGGCCGTTATAGGATGTGGTAGCCCATTCAAGATTTCCTTCATATATCTTGCATTAGAATCCTTGGATTCTCCTTCCATCATGCTTTCAGTAATCATTGATTCCCATACTTCAACGTCTTGAGCCATTAAGAAATTCCCGATTCTCACCTTCCATATATCAAAGTTTCCATTGAACAATGGAACTCTCCCAATTTGATGTCTTTTGTTTTCACGGTTGAAGAAGAGACATCTTTAGAATGATTTGAGACTTTATTCCTTGGCTTTGCCATTTGTGTTCTAAGGACATACCTTCAAGCTATTAGGCTTTGAGTGAAGGTACTATCTCTAATACCAATTGTTGGAAATACTGAGAGGGAGGGTGAATCAATATTTCTTTTCAATTTTTATTTTTACCTGTTAGATCACTTATAATTAGAATAAAAAATGAAAAATAAGAATAAATACTTTTATTAACTTCTTCTCTACAATAAATCCAATACAATATAGTGTAGGGCTCCAACCCTAGATGAAGACACCAATCTTAAATCTCCCAGGCTCCAACCTATATTTTGCCAAGCACCGACTTGGACTTCCCAAGGCCCCAACCTTGTCACTTTGAGGCACCAACCTCTAGAGCTCCAATCCTATCTCTGGTGCAAGCTCCAATCTGGTCTCTTGAGGACTCCTATCCTCTAGGGCTCCAACCCTATATTCCAAGGCACCAACCTTGTCTCTATGAGGCTTCAACCTCTAGGGCTCCAACCCTCAGCTTCAATTCATCAAGATAAGTTTGATGATTCTTCATGGCTCCCAATATCTTCTTCAATGAGCCTTGTCAATCTCTTCAACAATGCCTTCTCCAAATCACTTCATCAATGACAACCTTGTCTTCTTAGAAGGTGTCACCACTGCTCTTCATGTCACCCAAACAAAATTCTCCAAGTTTATTCCATGAGGGCTTCAATCATGCATCAAGGTCTTCACTAATGCCTCCAATTTAGCTTCTAAAAATGTCTTAAGAAATGCTTGCCCCAACAAGATGATTTCAACACAATTGCCTCAGTAATGCTTTAACACTGCTTCTACACAAGTTCTTCAATGAGGTTGCTTTCAAGTCTTCAGTGAGTTCTTCAACTAAGTCTTCTTCAACAAGTATTCAATGCTTAAGGTGTCTTTAATAGGCTGCCCCAAGATATTCTCCAAGGTGTTCAAAATCTCTTCAAATGCCACTCCAAGTGTATTCTCAATAGATCTGCACACCACTCTTACAATGTTCTTCAACAAGACTTGAAGGGTACTTCAATTCTGCTTCAATGTCTAATTCAAAATCAGCCTTCAATCAAGCCTCAAATTATGCTTCAAGTGGTATTCAATGATGGTCCAAGAAATAATCTAGGAATACCAATAAATGCTTCATAGGTTGGCCCACAAATTTGGTTAATGAAGATCTTCTAGAATAGGCACAAAAGGTTGCTTCAAATCTGCTATAATAGTATTTAAAGTTCTTCCCAACACTACTTCATGTTCCACTTAAAGGTTACTTTAGAAAGTCTACAAGGAAGCCCTCAATAGTAGACTTCTCCTGGATTGAATAGGTCTTGTTCAAATTTAGTCTTCAAAAGGAATTAAACTCCTTTCCACAATGGATGCAACAACTCTAAACCTTCAACACTAATCCCAAGGTCCACCACCACAGGACTGCAATTCAACTAGTCAACGATCTGAGCTTCTTGTCCAACCTTGAGTGATAACCTAGCCCAAATAACCACAAATACGAGACTGTAATTCATCCATAGGAATGCAATCCAAGATTTCAAGCAGACTGTCGTAAATTCAAAGTCTACTGCAATGTAGTCTCTCCACAGATCCAGAATACCACAGAGGTATTCCTCCTCGACCTCCTTAATAAAAAAAGTTTCCCAAACAGTGTTTTATAATGTGCTCCTCGACCTCCTTTTAATTTTGTGCTCAATCTCAGAAAAGATCACCAAAATATGATGGATAGAATGAGGAGATGAACTTATATTTATATTGTTTTTGCGTTAAGGTGAGGAGATACAACTCTTGGAGGTAAGGCCGACTTGCATGAGTCGGCTCATGTTAGCTTGCATTTAAAATATAATTTTTCAACTTAAAAATTCATTTTCTCTTCAACGGTAGGGAGTTTGGGGGCATGTAATAGCTCGTTAGAAAGAGAAAAAAATCCTCTATACTCATATGCCAATCCCATCCTTAAATAGGGTCATTTTACCACCAGTAAAACTTTTTTTATGAGACTGTCATTATTATTTTATTTATGGCAGCCATTAGGATTTTAGTTTAAGGCATCCAATTTTTAGATCCCTTTCTTTATAGAATTAGGCCATCAAGCTAATTATGATTAGGGCTTCCTTACAGGTATCACGGGAATCAAAAATACTAGGGTGCCTTTTCAATATGCCTTCATGGACATGTTCATTTAAGGCTTCATCATTAATGATCTAAGGCTTTTCATGGACATTAGGGCAAGGGCTTCTTCATTAGGATTAGGGTTTCATTCATGTATGTGAAGGTATTCTTCATAGGCTTAGGGTTCCATACACATAGGCTTCCATTCATGTATCTTAAGGGCATCATAAGTATTAGGACTTGCATCATTGTGCTAGGGCTAAGGCATCTTCTAGAGTATTATGGGCATTTAGATCACACATCACCAATATAGGGCATAAATGTACTTAGGGTTTTGTCATGTAGTTAGGGAAAAATCATGAAAGGGTTCAAGGCATGTATCACTAGAATATTTTCCATCTCAAACGATGCCATATTGACATCAATGACAACGTTGACCAACAATCTTCTCTACTCATCAACGGAAACAATTAATCAATCAAGAAATCATAATATAAATATGAGACAATATTCAATCACATAGGATCAAAGATTTATCTAAGGGGAAATATTGTTGCTCAAAACCCCTTCCTATATGTATATTGCATTATATCAAAAAAAAAAAAATACAATTCTTGTTCAACCTAAACAATCTCTACACAATTATAATCTATCTCACTGCTTCACAAGCTGACTCTGGACAATAATTAGCCAATTCTTCGGCCTTCCAAGCTCCTATTTCCTTTTGTTGTTTCTCAAGGAATTATCCCCCTATTAATTAGGTAAATCTCCATCCTGAATTGCGCAATCCCTATAGGCCCTTCTCTGACTGCATGCACCACCTGTACAACTTGAAAAATTATACAAATGATAGTACACTTCCCTTGAACTCCAATATCAACTGGGTAACTTGAATTACATGCATGCATGAGTTAATTATGGCTGATTTCTCAGTTAACTGTTTGAACACGTGAAGTTGTCCAACAATTAGAACTAGTTTAATTGATATTAACTTAGTTTAGCTAAATTAAACTATTACAACTCAAATTAAACTCAGCCTAGGCTCCTAAAATTTAAGAACCACTCTGCACTACTCAATTTATGCCCTCAAATTGAATTAACTGCGCCAACTAAGTGAAATTAACTTAGTTAACTCATTCTTGTTGTCTTGTGAAGTGGAATTACAATTTTCTTCTAATTTAATTCAAGGGAAAAATAAATCAGGATTTTCTTGTTTCCATTTTCAACGCTCCCTCTCAGCAAGAAAGGGATTATTTTCTACCCCGATCTTGCCTCTATGGAACTCGAATTTGCATCTTGACAATGCCTTTGTCAAAATATATGTATCCTATTTGTCTGTAGGAATGTACTCCAACAACATGATTCTCCTCTGCACACAATCTCATAGATGGTGATACTGGATGTCAATATCCTTGGATTGATCATGAAAAACTAGATTTTTAGAGAGTTTGATACAACTATGGTTGTCACATTAAATAACAGTGGGATCCATCATCTGAGAAAATAACCCAACAAGAATCTTCCTCATCCAAGTAGCTTCACAAGTTGCTTGACTAGCAGCCATGTACTCTACTTCTGTTAAACTGAGCGCAACTGATCGCTGCTTCCTGCTGTACCAAGAAACTACTACTGGCCCAATATTGAAGATGCCTCTTGATGTGCTCTTGCTGTCTCATGGACTACCCACCGAATTTGCATTTTTGAAGCCTTGCGACTTCACTCCCTCTATCTACCTGTACTAAAGACGAAATTGAGTGGTGCCTCTAAGGTATGTCAACACATGTTTGGATGCCTTCCAATATATTTTGGTTGGCTTAACCATTGCTTGACTAAGTTGGTTAACTACACAACACATGTCTGGTCCTGTGTTCACCAAATAAGAAATCGAACCCACAAGTTTCCTATAAATAGTGGCCTCCACATCCTCACTTGAAGTGGCATCCTCTTTTCTCCAATTGCCTACTAAAGGAGTGTCCATGGGTTTGCTACTCTCCATGGGGAGTTTTTTCAGTATCTCATTGGCATACTTTCCTTGAGAGATAAATAGTTCCCCATCTCCTTGCCATACTTCCAAACCAAGGAAATAATGCATGAGTCCCATATCCTTCATCTTGAATTCTCTTGCAAGATCCTATTTTTAAGACTTGATCATCTTCTCATCACCGATTAAAATCAAATTATTGACATATAATACTATAATCAATAATTTACCTTCAACAACAATATGGAAAAGTTTTACATCTCCTTCACATTTGGTGAAGCCCAACCTGGTGAAGTAGTTGGGGATCCTGGTGTAGCAAGCATAGGGTGTTTGTTTCAATCGATACAATGCTCAATTGGGTCTGCATACATGCAACTCTCTATCGAATGTATCAACTCCTTATGGATGCTCAATGTACACCTCCTCCTCAATCACTCCATTGAGGAATGTTGTCTTCACATCCATCTGATGTATCGTAATCAATTTCCTTCACCTAAGAGAACCCCTTGGCCAAAAAATTGGCCTTCTGTTTCTCGATGCTTCCATCTGCTGCTTGCTTCACCTAGAACATACCACTGACTTATTTTCTGGCCTTGGGAAACTTCCCAAACACTGTTTCTGACTATGGAATCATATTCCTCTACCATGGAATCAACCCATACTCGCTTCTGCACTGCTTCCTCGAATGAGGATGGTTTTGTCTCAACTAGCTCACTCATCAGAGCCATGTACCCAACATACGGTTCTGGTTACCTCTTCTTCATGTGTTGTGATGTGGGTGCTCCCACATTCTCTCTAGCATCATACAATAATTTTTTAGCATCCTTAGTGTGCTTCATTCCATCTTTGGATGTCTCTGCATGAGTGGGTGCTTCTACTCTATGTTCTGCTTGTGGATGCTCCAGAACATCACGAGGTTCTTCCTTGGAGCCAAAAGCTCCTCATCTGCATGTAATTGAAGCTCTCTCTCAAGGGAACATCTTGTGGCATTCACTTCATCAAACTTCACATCTCTACAAACAATTGTCATCTTGTGAGATGGTAGGTACACCTGATAGTTGTGAGGGTATTAGTGTACCCAATAAATATGCCTAACTCAGTTGTCGGCTCTAGCTTTTTCTTTGCATCGTTGGTAACATGACAGTAAAATGATGAACCAAAGATCCTGAAGTGTGACACATTTGGTTTCTTCCCTGAAAAAGCTTCTTTTGGTGTACTCATCATGAGAATCTGATGAGGACTCATGTTATGCACATATATTGTTGTGTTGCATGCTTTAGCCCACAAGTGCAACAGTAAGCTCTAATCATGCAAAATCGCCTGTGCATCTCTAACAATACTTTTGTTCTTCCTCTCAACCACCCCATTCTGTTGTGGGTTATGGAGTTCTATTAACTCTAGTTGAATGCCTTCTGTTGCACAAAATTTCTTGAACTCATTCAACACATTCACCACCGTTATCGCTCTTGAGAGCCTTCACTTTCCTGCTAGTGTCTTTCTCAACAAGTGCTTTAAATTCACATATTTTGGAGAATGTTTGGTCTTTCTTTTGCATGAATAAAATACAACACTTACATGATAAATCATCTACAAATATAGCATAATACATGTGTTTGGTCATGGAGGCCGTCGAGAATGGTCCACACACGTATGAGTGAACTCTTTCAGGGACTGCTTGCACTCTACTATCCTTATCATGAAAGGTGGCTTTGGTGCACTTCCCCAGTGTACACCCTTTGCGTGTATCGTACTGCTCTAGTGCACCCTTGGGAAGTCCTATAGAAATTTGTTGCATGATATTCAAGGCTCCATGGTGAAAATGGCCAAGTCTCCTATGCCATAATTCACTGATGTCTCGGCTCTGCACCTTCTTTGCTTTCATGCTCAAAGCAACACAATATCCTACATCTAATTTATATAGGTTCTTCACCTGAACCTTGATTCGCTTCACTTGTCCTGTGGCGATGTGTCTAATGAAATCCTTTCCTTTGCTAAATATCACATCGTAGCCATGGTCTTCAAACATAGAAACTGAAACTAAATTATTCTTCAGACCTAGAACATACATGACATATTTTAATGTGACAGTAGAACCAGACTCCCTTTGAAAAGTAACTATATCGATGTTGGTCACGCTATACCTTCCATCATCTCCAATCTCGATGTGCATCTGGAGGTCCTTCTCCTCCAAGTCATTGAAAAATTATTTGTTGCCTGTCATATGGAATGAGGCTCCACTATCCAGATACCACACACTACCCATCACCGATGTCACCATGCATGCAATGAGTGTGAAATCCAACTCGAATTGTGAAGCTAGAGATTCACTTGTCACTCCTCCTGAGGGCTTCTTGTTAGCCTTCTTGTGTGGACACTTCGTGGTATAGTGTCCCAACTCATGACAGTGAAAACATTTAATCTTTGACAAGTATTTCTTCTTGCTTGCCTAACTAGAATATTCTTTGGATTGGGATTTATTCCCTTTCCCTTTCTTTTCCTTTCCATCCAAGGCACATTTCTCGTCATCATCATTCTTGGATGAGGTTCCATGTTTGGTGTTCTGCGTTATCTCTTCTTGCACCAAATATGACCACAATCGCTCCTAATTTGGTAGCTTCTCCCTCCCATTTACCGAATCCTGGTAGTTGTGCTAGCTCTTAGCAAGGCCTAGAAGTGTTAGTCTTACCATATCATCTTCAACAATTGTAATACCAACACTCCTAATTTCATCTTGACATTGGGTGAACCTGCTCAGGTACTGTGATATTGGGTCACCCTTCTCCATCTTGATCTTCTGAAGCTTGTCCTTTAGTGCTAGCTTCATGTGGTCACTGTTGTTTTGAAACAAGTTTATCGAGGCTTGCCACATTGCATATGGGGTATCCTTCCCATGGATATTTGAGACAATATAATATCAAACTCCTTCTAGTATGATCCTCCTCGCCTTTGCCACACATTTCTTCCACTCTGCTAGATCTTGAGCATCCGTTGTTGGAGGCTTAGGAATATCATTATCTATGAATTCCTTCAACCCATTATCTTCCAACACTGCCTCCATCCCGTCCTTCCAAGCAATATAATTTGAGCTACCCTCAAGGGCATACTCGAGTCTCAATCCATAGAACGGCATCATGTTGGCCTTGAAGAATGATACTGAAAATTCAATTGACCTGCAAAGACAAACTGAAATTCTTCTCTTCTATCATGATTCCTTCTATGATACCATATAGAAATTCCTTGTAAGATTAAAACTAGTTATGCAATATGCCAAAACAAAAGACTTGAATCTACTCTACTCATCAGTGGAAACAATTAATCGATCAAGAAATCACAACATAAACATGAGACAAGCTTTAATCACATATGCTCAGAGATTTATTTAAGGGGAAAGATTGTTGCTCAAAACCTCTTCCTATATGTATATTTCATTAGATCAGAAAAAATAGAGAATAAATACAATGCTTGTTCAACTTGAATAATATCTACACAAATATAATCTATCGCACTGCCTCACAAGATGACTCTAGCCAACACTTAGCCAATTATGTTGCCTTCCAATCTCTTATTTCCTGAATTGTGCAATCCATATAGGCTCTTCTCTGACTACATGCACCACTTGTACAACTCAAAAAGGTATACAATTGATAGTACACTGCCCTTGAACTCCAATCTCAACTAGGTAACTCAAATTTCATGCATGCATGAGTTGATTATGCCCCAATTTATTAGTTAATTGGTTGAACACATGAAGCTGCACCCCACTGCTAGACCTCCTACTAGTTCCTCTAACAATTGGAACTAGTTTATCTGACATTAACTCAATTTAACTGAATTAAACTATTACAACTCAAATTAAACTCAACCTAAGCTACTAAATTTTGGAACCACTCTATATGACTCAAGTTAGGCCCTCAACTCAAATTAACTGAGGCAACTAAGTGAAATTAACTTAGTTAACTCATTCTTATTGTCTTGTGATGTTGAATTACAATTTTCTCTTAATTTAATTCAAGGGAAAATTAAATCAGGATTTTCTTGTTGTCATTTTCAACAGTTGGAGGCCAAATGGTTAAGGGTGTCAGGCTCGACCGACCTTGGGGAAACTACCCCTCACAATCATAAAATGCTTGCCTACCGACACAACATCTCGTAAGAAACTTCACCAAATGTATATAATGACTAACTCTAGCCAACAAAGGGTCTTACATGTAAATTGTACGTTAATAAAACGGGTCTTAGAACCCACTTATTTTAATGGTTTCATTTGAATTGGTTTTGACCTGAAATATATATTAAGTTCGTTTAATTTTTCTATTGTATTATTCCTAGGAACAATTAAGCATTTTATTTAGAGTAAGAGTATGCGTTAGCTCTGTAGCTTAGGCATTATTATTATGGGATTCTTTTCACATCCTAAGATCATATACTTTGTGGTTTCTATTACTTAAGCTATTAAACATATTTGATTTCTAGTTCAAGCACTGGCACACATGTACATATATACATATCTTTATCATACAAGTCAGGGAAATGTCCCTTCACAGTTGCACCACATGTATACACACAACGAAACAATTGCAGTCCATGTTTTCCATATCCATTACAAACAACAATGTAACATAATCCATTAAATGCAAGCAATATTCACAAATAATTATCTTTAAGTATGCATGGAAACTAAGTTTGGGACTATGACTGTCCACCCAACCATAGACAGTTGCAGCCATTGTTACTTGTAGTTACCACCCCTGAGCCAGATTCCAAAGTCTTAGGGGGGAATTCTTTCTTCTGGGACCACACACAAGATACCAATTAAGTAAGAGACTATAAACGACCTCATGCCTCAATCCCAACAACCGTTTACTTCTTTCTTTCCTGCATAGGGAGTCCAGAGGTGCCCAACCTCACCTCCAAGTGAACATACAATGATGAACCCCCTCCTAGGGAGTCGAAAATCTAATGTACTAATCATGGAAGTAACCAAAGACTGTGATCAAGCATGTCTCTATTTTGGGTTCAAGATGGTCTCCTCCCAAGATGTTATAGGGCTCCAGAGTGATTATCTCAACCCACAGCCTCCAGGGGACCCAATCTGTTATATAACTCTAGAGATTTCATCCCACCTATAGCCTCCAGGGACCCAAGATGTTACAGAGCTCCAAATTCCTCTTGTCTCATCTCATAGTCTCCAGGGACCCAAGTTGCCATAGGATTATAGGGATCTTATCTCAACCCACAACCTCTAGGGACCCCAAACTGTTGCAAGGCTCCACATACTAGCACTCAACCCACAACCTTTAGGGACAGAGAACCAATCCCCTTCTCTTCTCTTCAAGATTTCTATTAGAAACTTCTGTTGAAGGCCTGGTTCCCAATCATCTTCTCAGTCTCCTTCTAAGGAAAGGTCTATTTTCTCCTCTTCCAGGAACTCAAATGGGCCTTTGTTCCTGTAGGTTTTCACCTTGTACATAAATTACCTACATACGAATTCTAAAACACAAAAAATAAACAATGCGAGAGCATAACACATAAAACACATATATACAGAGGTTTTCCCCTGGATCCCAAAACCGGGACTACCAGCTTGATTTTCCATTATGTTCCTTTCAAAGTTATAATAAATATTTATCATGCCAAAGCATCCAATAACATGGACCGAAAACCATCATGTCCAATACCATGGACCGAAAAGCATCGCGTCCAAAAAAACATGTGCGAAAATCATGCACAAAACCATAGGTGGGTCTGCCCAACCTAACATAGGGTCCAAAACTAAAATTTTCCAGGGCACTACCACGAACCCCATAATGTGGGGTTACGGGTACCCCTCAAACCCCCTATGACCTCCCGCCTCTAACCCCTGGTTAACTACGTGGGCTAGTCATGGAAAGAATATAACACAACCCAACATTCTCCCACTTGTTGTTTTCTTTCCACAGGGGGCCACAAGATAGCTTAGTCATTTATCCAGCCTTGCAACGCCCATTGTTTCTCTACACCAAGAGAACTTCTCAGAGCTCACAAATTTTCTCAATGCATCTGCAGTATTCTTCAAAGTGTCCACCTTTACCACCAAAACCTTTTTGTCTTCTATCATATCCCTCACAAAGTGATTAACTGTACATCAATGTGATTTGTCTTTGAACGATATGCAGGATTCTTTGCCAAGAAAATTGCACTTTGGCTGTCACATTCTATCCTTATAGCTTCCTGTACTAACGCCATACTTGAACGCAATCTCTGCAGCCAAACTGCTTCCTTGCTTGCATGAGTGGCTACCATGTATTCTGCCTCTGTAGTTGATAGTGCCACTATAGATTGTTTCTTACTCATCCAACTGACTGCACCTCCAAATAGGTTAAACACATACCCACTTGTAGATCTTCTCTGATCCAGATCTCCAGCCTAGTCTGCATCAACAAAGCCATGAATATCCAACACTCTGTCCAATCCTGGTCTTCCTTGGTAGCACAAACCATAATCACTAATGCCACGCAAATACCTGAAAACCTGCTTCACTATTGTCCAGTACTCCGTCCCTGGTTTTGACATAAACCTGCTCAATACTCCCACTGCATGTGCAATGTCTGGTCTATTATAGACCATTGCATACATCAAGCTACCGACTGCACTTGCATATGGAACACGGGACATGTCCTCTTCCTCTTCTTGTGTCTTGGGACACTGTTAAGCAGATAACCTCACACCTACATGAATAGGAACCTTCACAGGTTTACTATCCTGCATATTAAACCTCTGCAATATTGTCTCGACATACTTTCTCTAGTTTAACCAGAGCTTCCTCTTTTTCTGATCTCTTTTAATTTCCATGCCCAAAATATAGTTTGCAGCACCAAGATCTTTCATGTTGAATTTGGAGGACAATTGGGTTGTCAAATCCTGGATAATTCCTTTGTCATTTCCAACCAGCAACATATCATCCACATACAAAACTAAATAAATAACACGGTCACCAATTAATTTAAAATGCACACAGTGATCTGCTTTACTTCTGGTGAAGCCAACTCCCCGTATAAACGTATCAAATTTCTGATACCACATCCTTGGTGATTGTTTTAACCCATACAGAGACTTCTTTAACTTGAATACCATTTCTTTCTTACCCTTCACCGCAAAACCTTCAGGTTGCTTCATGTAGATTTCCTCCTCCAGATCCCCATGAAGAAATGTTGTCTTCACATCCATATGTTCTACCTCAAAATCAAAAGCATTAGTAATAGATAAAAGTAATCTAATAGAAGTTACCTTGGCAACAGGAGAAAAAATATCACCAAAATCAATTCCCGACACCTGGGAATAACATTTTGCTACCAACCGAGCTTTGTATTTCTCCACTTTTCCTTTTTCATTTGCCTTCTTTTTGAACACCCATTTGCAACCAATGGGTTTCCTTCCAGCCAGCAACTCCACCAGATCCCAAGCCTCATTTTTGTGCAAAGATGCCATTTCATCAACCATAACCTCTTGCTAGAGTTTTCCATCCTCTGAATCTACTGCTTCCTTCACAGTTCTGGGATCATCATCAGTAATAAATAAAGCAAAATTTGAATAGAAAGCAGATGGACTATACCTTTCTAGCTGCCTTCTTTCTCGAACTGATCTTCTCACACCGAGAGTTTGTGGCTCTTCATCTTCTGATTCCTCCTCTGCTGTAGAGTCTGATTCTTCCTCCTTAAGCTCAAACTCTATCTTCTCATGTTCCTTTGGTTGGAATTCATGTTTAATAACATCTTTTACCTCTCTGAACACCACATCTTGGTTGTACACAACCTTCCTTGTGACTGGGTTCCAAAGCTTATAACCCTTTAAACCATCCTTATACCCAATAAATATGCACTTTTCAGATTTACTATCCAACTTGGTTTGTTTCTCCTTTGGAACATGTACATATTCATCACATCCAAATACCCTCAGATGTGAAAGAGAGGGTTTCTTACGAGTCCATACCTCTTGTGGAGTCTTATCCTCCAACACTGATGAAGGTGACCTATTGACCAGGTAACATGCAGTATCCACCACCTCTGCCCAGAATTCCTGTCCTAACCCAACACCACTGAGCATGCTTCTTGCCCTTTCCATCAACTTCTTATTCATTCTTTCTGCAACTCCATTTTGCTGAGGTGTATATGGAGTAGTCTTCTGTCGTGCTATACCACACTTCTTACAGAATTCTTAAAATTCCTTGCTTCAAAACTCTCCACCATTATCTGTCCTCGGCACCTTTATCTTCTTCTCTGTCTGATTTTCCACGAGAGCTTTAAATTCTTTAAACCTGTTAAAGACTTCAGACTTCTTCTTAAGGAAATATATCCATGTCTTCCTTGAGAAGTCATTTATAAATGATACATAGTACACAGACTTACCTAGTGATGGAACCTTCATAGGTCCAAACACATCACTGTGCACAAGCTCTAATATCTATTTTGCCCTCTTACCACCAAAGGAGAAACTCATCCAATTCTGCTTCCCATATACACAATTTTCACAGAAATCTAAATCCAGAGAGCTATTACTCATACCTTCTACCATACCTTTACCATGAAGTATTCAAAGGCCCTTCTCTCCAATATGTCCAAGATTTTGATGCCACAACATGGTCTTCTCTCCAAAGACCGCTAGATTTTCTGCTCCACTTTCAGGAACCACAGAACTGTTGCTCCCATCAATAATAGTGCTACCTTGCAGCTTGTATAGAGTTCCAATCTGAACTCCCTGCGTCAATACCAGTGCTCCCCGAACCTTCTTGCAGGTATCCTTCTCGAACAATGTTTTTACACCTGCATCATCCAACTTGCTTACAGAAATCAGATTTCTGGCCAATGCAAGAATATGTAGAACACCTAGAAGTGTTCTGACCCTTCCACCTTGCAACTTCAACTTTACTTTTCCGCGGCCAACGATTCTAGCCTTCCTATCATCCCCTAAGAAGACATCACCACCATCGTATTTCTCATACTCGCAGAACCACTCTCTATGGGGAGTGAAGTGAAAGGATGCACCTGAGTCAATCAACCATGCCTCATGATCTACATGTGTACTTGAAGAAGCCAAGTACACAACCCCACCTTCGTCTGAGGTGGTTTTTGCCTTTATAGAAGGAGCATCATCAGATCCCTTTCCTTTATTAGGAGCTTTAGATTTACAGTCCCTTTTGAAGTGCCCTTCCTTTCCACATTTCCAGCACACCACCTTTACAGGTTTTCTTGGAGATTTAGATCTCCCTCTAGATTTAGATCTCCCACTCGATGACTTATTTTTGTTTCTGTTCTGGGACCGTCCTCGTACAAACAAGGCATCACCATTCTGGCTCTCCATATTTTTCTGTCTCATCTCCTCCGTCAGCAAGGATGAGACTATTTCATCAAACTGTAAGGCAGTTGCATTGCTACCAATTGCAATAACCAGACTATCCCACGAATCTGGTAGAGAACACAACAAACTGATGCACTTACCTTCATCTGAAATTTTATTATCAACAGATGCTAACTGACTTACCACGATATTAAATGCGTTCAGATGCTCTGTCACTAAGTCTCCATCTTTCATCCTCATGTTATATAGCTTTTTCTGCAGGAATAGTTTATTCACCAGAGACTTAGATTGGTACAAAGTCCCTAACTTGTCCCACAAAGCCTTCGCCGTAGCTTCCCTTGATACATTCAGCAATACTGAATTTGAGACACACAATCGTATTGTGCTCTTTGCCTTCCAATCCAACTTCTTCCATTCTTCATCGGACAGTCACATTGGTTTAGTACCTGGATCTACCGCGATCCACTGATCTTTATCCACAAATAGATCCTCCATCTTGAGTTTCCACAACTCAAAACTCTGACCATTAAATTTCTCGATCTCTATCTTTCCACTGCTCACCATCTTCTTTCACCACCAGAATCAATCTCGCAGATCTCCCACTGAATAGGTTCTACCACAGGCCCGAGCAAAACCCGTCAGCAACAAAGGCGTCCCCTTGAAGCCAAAACTGCTCTGATACCAAATGTAGGTTTTAACCCCGTACAGAAATTACCTACATACGAATTCTAAAACACAGAAAATAAACAATGCAAGAGCATAACACATAAAACACATATACACAGAGATTTTCCCATGAATCCCAAAACCGAGACTACCAACTTCATTTTTCATTATGTTCCTTTCAATATTATAATACATATTTATACATGCCGAAGCATCCAATACCATGGATCGAAAACCATCGTGTCCAATACCATGGACCGAAAACCATCGTGTCCAATACCATGGACCAAAAACCATCGCGTCCAAAAAAAACATGTGCGAAAATCATGCACAAAACCATAGGTGGGTCCGCCCAACCTAACATAGGGTCCAAAACCAAAATTTTCTAGGGCGCTGCCCCAGACCCCATAAAGTGGGGTTACGGGTACCCCTCAAACCCCCTGTGACCTCCCCCCCTCTAACCCCCAGTTAACTACATGGGCTAGTCGTGGAAAGAATATAACACAACCCAACAGTTCCTTGTTCCACTTGTTTGAATGCCTTCCTCCTATTGTATGAAGGATTCCCTTGCTCGTGTTCTCTTCCTGTGTGTTCTCTAAATTTTTTTCTTTCCCATGTCACCGATAAATTTTTTTGTCCATCTTCTTTACTGTTGCATCCTTCCTATTTGTAGTTTTTCATCTCCTTCTTAAATTCCGACCCTCCTTGCTTGTAGTGTTTTCTCAAGCAAGCATGAGCTTGAGTACTTTCCCTCGGCCCATTTAATTTCAAGAGCCATTTCACTAACTCCTTGCACTAGCCAACCATCAATGGTTTCGTTGTCAATCCAGGTTTCTCCTTGGCACAAGAAACAACTACATCCCAAGCAGTAATTCTCCATCCCCAACCCTGGAATTTGTGTCCCTTGACTCAGTACCCTCTAATTTCTTGAATTACAACATTGCATGAAATTTACATTACATATATTACATGGATCATACGAGAACCTTGGGTGGGGCTGTCACACAAATGTACTAGGGCTACGTCCCAAAAGAGTTGGTAATGCTTCTAGTAGCCTAAACAAGATCACCTCAGGTCTAAGTGCTCCTGCACCTCAACATATAGGGAAAGATTCCTTAATATTTTTCCACTCAGTTAACTACGTTTAGTGGGAACAGATGAATCTCAGCTTTTGGTTGTCAATTTTGGACCCAGAACCCTTACCATGTGTCGGGATACAACATGAAGGTCCATGATAATCCTCCACCTAGGCCTTACCCCCTTCACGGGTTTCTCTCCATGTACCGGATTTGTCACTGGATGATGTAATATTTTAAGCTCCCTAAAAGAAAACTTTCTATGTTTCAATATGAAAAACAACCATGACGGCTTATGTGTTGCCTATCGCCATGGTCCTAGCCTAAACTAAAAATCATCTTGACCTATGGGGAATTTAGCATGTTCGAGTTAAGATTATTTTTAGAAAGGCTTTGCTTCACTTAGGGTTTGTAACAAAATAAGTTTATATAAATTAGTTACAAAGATTCCAGAAAGAGGATACCCTTTATACAAGGTTTAAGTGACCTTAGTGTGTGGGGTGAATGTGCATGCAAGTGAAATTGTGAGCATACAAAGTGTGAATTGATGTGTATATGTGGTGATCCTTTATAATTCCCTTAATTAAACTAAGTGATGTTTGTTCCCTGCAAGAAAAGAAATGATGTTGATGAGCACCAGTATTGCAGCAAGAATGTTGCAACTCCTGGGGCTACCAACTTTACTTTATCAACCCGAGGTTCATAAAAACTTGGAGGTGACAGTGTTGTATACACAAGTAAATGTGATGGGTCTGTTCTTTGTCACTACTAAGCTGGAAATATACCACTAAGGTTTTTCAAACCAGACTTCTATTGATTCAGAATAAGCTTGATTACAAATGTGGAAAAAGGGAAATCTACACTGAAAGAAATCTTGTCTATTGCAGTAAGGAAAAGACTGAAAATCAAATGCTTAAACACACCATTCATCTAATCTAACTGCTAAGAGGCTTTGCTTCATGAGAATACTAAGTTATCATATGTGCAATCCTATTGTCCTAGGCATGCAATTTAAAACATCAAACATTCTACTGAAGTGCATGTAAATGAAAAAAATGACTTCTTTTCCTTTTTGTCTTTTTTGTTTGAAAGTGTGAATGCTAACTTCTTTTGGTGATGTGGCAGGTGGATTAGGGATGATGTTGGATGGTCAGATGGCTTAGGAGGCAAGTAGGGGTCCTTTTCTAGCTTCCTGGGTGCTTTTTCCACAATTCGTCCTCAAAACAGGCCACTATAAGTCAACCTACAGGATGTCCTAATGCGTCCTCCAAGATGTCCTAATGCTCCTACAGGATCCCCTGTATTCCTACAGGATATAGCCAACAGCAAGAGGAGGGATTTGGAAGGTGATTTAAGGCTTATGGAAGGTGGATGGTGGATGAAATGAGGCAATGGAGTTCTTAGGACTCCTTCAGAGCTCAAAACCAGAGTTGTGAGATGGTTGGATTTGCTCAACAAGCTTAGAGAAGTATTTTTGTGGAATGATGAATTTAGTGAGGGATTTAGTGAAAGAGAGTGATAACCATGGATGGACGAGGTTAGGATGGGGTTGCTGATCATGAAATATTTGTGTGCTGTTGAAACTAAGGCACTGCATCAATCATTCATATTTATCCATAAATCATGTAAACAATAAGCTTTTCAATTAACTAAGGAAAACAAAATTTTATGATTTAGCTGCCTATTTCATGTATGGGAAAACTTGCAGGGTAATATGAAACCTTGATGAAATATAATGTAAGATTGAAGATAGCATAAATGAAAATTAAATCCTATTCTTGAAAACTAGTAAAATGCTGACCTATGTAACACAAAACACTAAATTCCATGAGAAATCAGAATTCTGTCTTTTTGGGGCTACATAGCATTTCTTTCCTCAAACCATGGTCCCTGAAGGGAGGAGTGAGGCCAAACCCACCTACTAATAGCTTTTTGGTATTCCTTTATATTCCTAAGCTAATGCTGAAGCAATGCACAAATGGAAGCAAACTAATCAAATCAACAACTACTTGTGATGAAATGATGCTAAAGACAATTCAACCATTAATCTATAAAATCAACTAAGAATACAAATACAAGAAGAGGAGCCTTTGCTTCTAGGGTTGGGCCCTAACCCAAGAGCTTTAGCCCTCTGAGTCAACTCAGTGTTGGATCAAGAAAATGCTCATTCTCATTATCAAAATGGAAAAATACATAACAATGTCTTCCACAAGTCTTGAACTCGAAAATGCCTAGTGTTTTTACAACAAAAATTCGAATCCTAATGAGGCTCTAGGCATCCTTATTTATACAAATAAAGTCTCCAACGACTTCCTTAAATCTAGGGAGGCTCAACTCCAAAACGCGAGATGAACTAGCTCTTTAACTATCACTGGTTCGGCTGCCTTTTGATTTTCATGACTTCGCTGCTTGTAACTCTGAACTAGTGTGATTTGATGAAGGAATATTCGAATGAGTGAGGAGTAAATGAGGAGGATCTATCCCCTACAATATCTCCTCCTTGTCTCATTTGAGTTTCAGCCCTTAATTAGCCAAAATTTCCATGAATTGCTCTAAAAATCTTGCAATCAATGCACATTAGTCTACTAGGCATAATATCTCACTTTGACTCATCTCATTAAGCAAAATATAATCAAAATATGTAAGAAATTATGAGAAGAGTTGATTTGAATAAGCTAGGAGGTGTATTAAGGTCCATATAGTTACCCAATGATGAGGCTCATCAGATGTGTGGATGATGGGCCACTTTGTTGGGATAGGGTCCCTAGGGTCAATTTTGGGTTAGTTTAATCAATTTTTGATTAAAAATTTGTAAAGAATGTAAATTTTCCACGAAATGTGGAAGCGGAGCGTGCAACTAAGTAGGAGTCAAAGAGGCTTTAGCCCCTTGTATGGGTAAGTGATAGGATGGTTTTGAGACTCACCCATAGGCCGCAAGCCATGGTATTGTAATAGAAAAGCTATAAATATTCGAGTCTTAGCAAGTATAGGAAAATAAGTTTTGGTGAAGAACAAGTGTAAGGGAAAATGCTAAGGCAAGAAAGCTCTATTTTCCTGTACTTAGGCAAAAGGGGAAGGCTCCTACAGCTGAGTGCGTGGAGACCTTGGCAAGTTTGCAGCTGAGTGCGCGGGCCCCTGCAGTTGGGTTCGTAGGGCAGAAGAGTCTGTAAATTGAATGTTGAATCTAATAAAGACTGTTTTGGATCGAATCTCTTGCATCTGTGCCTTGTTCTTAATTCTGTTTAAGTTTATGCATTGTTTCTTAATGATTCATTTTCTATGAAGTAAAGAGTATTCTCTATGCAAATATGTCTAACCTCTAATATCTATGCATGAAATGAGTAATGAACTATTTTCCAGTGTGGAAAAAGTCGCGAAAAAAGTTGCGATTTAATCCCAAAAACCCGATTTTTTGACAAAAACGATTTAATTGCATGACCTTTTGGCAAAGTAAAAAGTTGTGATTTTTTCGTTATACTCCTGATTTAATCAAGAGTCGACCCAAAAAGTCGGCCTCCCTTCCCAGGCCGCAGATAAAAAGCCCGCAAAGGTGAAAATGGTCATTTTTTTCGCTATTTTCTCTCCCATTCGGCACTGTGGAGATACATAGGGTTTGCCATTGCGTTAGAGGAGAATATTTGTGAGTTTTGAGGTGGAGATTTGGATTGTAACAACCACCTACAACAATATACATTGATCAACAGTCTGATGTAGATTTCTCTTTTTATTGCTGGAGCCCGCTCTATTAGTGGTATGTTACTATAATGCGAGATACCTGTGACACTTTTTTTGTGAATTTCCTGTGAATGATGTGAAGTTACCTATGCAACATTTCTGTGGCTGATGCGAGTTCCCTATGCTATATATTTTGTGATTGATGCAAGTCTTTTGTGGTACATCTTCAGTGGTTTCCCGAGATACATTTCCAATGGTTAATGCAAACTTCAAAGGCATATATTGATGTCATGCTCCCACATCTTATTTTTCTGTAGATCATGTCGATATTTAGTGCTGTCATGGTAAATCTGCGGGTATATTTTTCTTATCAGAGCTTTAACATGATGTCTTTTTGTGGATAGAGGCTAAGTGGTAATATTATACAAATTTAGGAGCATCATCATGAATGAATTAGAACTCATGGAATGTTGTGCCTATAATTACTTTGTCTGCCCAAGAACTAATGGTCCCATCACTACAATATCCTTTACATATCCCTCTAGGTCCACAGGCTTTGAAAGTAAAAGTGAGGGCCCAGTCATTGCCAACAGCAGTCCAACTAAGCATGTCAAGCTGTCAACAATGGGGAATGGAGGTATGAGATCTATTGCTGCTAACTAAATAGGAAATACAATTTTCTACCTGGCGACTGTGAATAGTAGGTGTATAAGGGTGTTGCACTTGTAAAATTTGTTGCTGAGTTAACTCATTAAGAGAAAATCTAAACGAGGTCCAAGCAATATTTGAGTTCCATCCACTTCACTTGTTGTAGCCATGCATATCCTTTTTTTCTTCCTCTAGTTGCTCAATATGAAATATGTTGGAATTTGAGTTGGCAATCTTTTCAACTCCAATGCTTGTTGGCACTAGAATCTGAACTACATTATGTTCACACTTTCTTTGCTGAATCTAAGTGTTTTCAAGTGACTAAGAACTAGAAGAGGCATTTAAAATCTAAAATCAACTATTGCATTTGTGTTTGCCTTTTATGCGATGGGAAATTTTTAATTTGTTTCAAAAAAAAATTGTGCCCAGGTTTAAATTAAAGTTCAAAGTTTAAAACAAAATGCCAAGGATTTTGGATGCTATGTGGGAATATGGTGAACCTGATAGTACACACGAAACTGGGGGGATCAATAGAATGTATTTGACTTGAAATTTGTGTGGCAAGCATATGTCAGGAGGTATCAACAGATTAAAATTCCATTTGGGGAAAATTCTGGGGCAAAATGTTGACCTTTGGCCAAGTATAACTCCAGAAATCATCCAACGGACCATTCAATCATTAATGAATAAAGAGGATGGAAAAGACAACAGGGCAGCACTAAAAATCCAACTTGTAGGGGCCTCACGGTTGGGGGGGAACTGAGAGTGGCAGTGCTTCTTCAACATCACCTTTCTCACCCATAGGTCCCAACCCCTCATCTATCTCATCTTTTTTTGTTCCTAGAACCACAACTGGTGCACAACCTGGATCAAATCAGCAATGAAAAAATGAAAAGGCAGAAGCTGATAGGTTGGTCAGTAAGTGTCTTCTATGGAGTGATGTTCCTTTCAACATTGCCAAGACAAACCCATTCTACCAGCTTATGTTTAATGATGTTGTTGTCGTTGGCCCGGGGTACAAAGCCCCCACCTTTGCATAATTGGGAGGGCCTCTTCTTCAAGATGAAAAGACTGATTGCATTGCTAGATTGGCGGAGTTTAGGGCATCATGGGAACAAACTGGATGCACAGTCATGTCAGATGGTTGGACTGACTAGAAGGATAGGACCCTTCTTAACTTCTTGGTTAGTTGTCCCAAGGGGACAATGTTTATCAAATCTGTTGACACATCTGCACACATTAAAGATGAACGTACATTATGTGAGTTGTTGAACATCTTCCTTCAGGAAGTAGGCCCAAGAAACGTTGTCCAAGTCATAACAAACAATGCTACAAATTATGTTGCAGTTGGCAAGTTGCTTATGGAGAGGTATCCTAGCTTGTTTTGGACACCTTGTGCTGCTCATTGCATTGACTTGATGTTGGAGGATATAGGTAAGATTCCTATTGTGAGGGATAATATTGAATCATCCAGGAGCATAACAATTTTTTTTTATAATCATGCATCTATGCTTAGCTTGATGAGAAAATACACCAAAAAGAAATAGTTGGTGCATCTTGCCATTACACGATTTGCCACTACTTTCATATCTCTTCAGTCTCTGTTGAATTCTATGTGGGATGTGAAGATCATGTTCCTTTTAGCGAATTGGCATTCTTTATCTATTAGCCACAAACCAAAGGGAGAGGGCATATTCATACTAGTTTTATATGATCAAAGCTTTTGGGCAGGAGTAGAGGAGGTGTGTGCTATTTCAGAACCTTTGGTAAGGGTTCTTTGGTTGGTTGATGGAGGCAGGCCCGTAATGGGCTACTTGTATGAGGCCATGGATAGGGCCAAAGAAGCCATTCGTGATTATTATGAAGATAAGGGAGATGAGGGGTTAGAGAAACAATAGGTCATATGGAGAGTGATTGATGAGCGATGGAACAATACCCTCCATCGCCCCATTCATGCTATAGGTATCTACCTCAACCCTACATTTTCTTACGCCTGTGGTTTTAGATTTGATGCCGAGGTGATGGATGGATTCTTCACTTGTGTCAAGAGGATGGTGTCATCTGAGAAAGAACGTGAAGATATTTCTAAAGAAATGGAGGTCTATAGGATGGGAGGTGGCACATTTGGTTTTAACATGGCTATTAAGAATAGGATGACCAAAATGCCAGGTAAGCTTCAGTTTGTTTCAAACTTTCAAGTTTAGAATTTCAATGTTTTTTTCTATGTTTCTCATTTTTCTTTTAACTTGTAAATGCTTGGTGGACAAGCTATGGTGCCAGAGTACCCCATCTCCAAGATCTTGCCATTTGAGTGCTCTACCAAACATGCAGTTCCTCTGGGTGTGAGCGCAAATGGAGTGTATTTGAAAAATACACAACAAAAATCGCAACAAGTAAAAAGATTTCAAATTATTTTTTTTGAATTTATTTGATTACTTTTAATATTTAAATTTTATAAGTACTAATTTACAATCTATGACCCTAATACAGCTTGGAGTCCCAACGCCTCAATGACATGGTCTACGTCTACTACAATCTTCGATTGTGGGTGAGACAGCTTCAGAAACCTACTGATGTGGAAGCCATCTCAATGGAAAATATTGATACCACCTATGCATGGAGATTCAAGATTGAGAGGCCGATCATGGACTCGATCCCGGATTGGTTAGGTGTGGATCTAGAGGATGTAGCAGTTGCAGGGGAGGGAGAGTCGGAGGTAGAGTAGGAGGAGCAACATCAGGGTCAGGATGTAGAGCTGGTTGAGGATGATGAGGAGGAGGTGACACCATCTAGGATGGGCAGCAGCAGCATAGGACAGAGGCCACCTCTTCCATCGGCTTCTAGAGGGCGATTGAGTCCATTTGTATCCCCAGGGGCCAGGGAAAATTTTAAGAACCCCCCCTAAATTTATAAATATAATAAATGGGCGAATCTCCATGGTATAAAGGAAAAATGGAACGCGATTTTATCAATAATATAATATGTATATATAATTTTTTGGCGAATCTCTCACCAGGCATGGCGAATATTTTACTCAATTATAAAATCTTGTAAGATATTGGCGAGTCTTTCACTAAATAATAAAACTTTGTAAAGTCCTAGTGAATATTAGCATAGGCTACATGTTGGTTTAATTCCCCAATTTAAATAGGCTACATTCCAGGTGAATACCATGGGTCAATACCATGTGCCATTTTGGTGAATACCATGGGTCAATACCATGTGCCATTTTGGTGAATACCATGGGTCAATACCATGTGCCATTTTTATTTTTATTAATTCTAATATTAGGGTTAATAATGGTTTTTTGCATGGTATTAATAACAATCTAGTCCATGGTATTTGTCCCATAGTATTTTGGCCATAGGTTTCACCTAAATATAACCCATTTTTTGAGTGTTCGTAAATATAAGGTGACTTATGGAGTAAATATAAAAAAATGTTTTATTTGTTTACCATACCTCTTGTTTATTTATATTTTTATTAATTTACCATACCTCTTTAACAAATATGGTATTTGGCCCATAGGATTCACTTAAATAAAACCTCTTTCTTGAGCCTTCATAAATAGAAGGAGGGTTATGGACTAAATATAAAAAGAGGTTTTATTTATTTACGATACATCTAGTTTATTTATATTTTTATTTATTTACCATACCTCCACTTATATTTTTAGTTGTTTACACCCTTACATGTATATAAGGTGACTTATGGAGTAAATATAAAAAATGTTTTATTTATTTACCATACCTCTCATTTATTGATATTTTTATAAATTTACCATACCTCTTTTATAAATATGGTATTTGGCCCATAGGATTCACTTAAATAAAACTTGTTCTTGAAAATGGGCGAATGGATTCAATTAAATAAAACCTAATTTCAAGGGCTAAATTTACCTTTTTTACCCTCTCCCTTAAAATAAGGTGGGCTATTTGAGGTGATTTGTAAAAATGTACTATGATAAAAAATATTCGCCCACTAAAAATTTAGAACCCCTTAATTTGGCGAAAGGGCGAACATTCGCCCCTAAAATTATCCTTGCCAGGGGCAGGGCCTCCTTCCTCTGGAGGAAAAGGCAAAGCCGTTCCCTATTCCTATAAAAGGGGAAGAGGATCTTAGTGGCTGATTACTTGATGACTTTTAGATGACTCATGATATACATTTATTATATTTTTTGTTGATATTTTGACTCTTGAGAGTTGAGACTCAAAGAAGAGTCAAACTGCAGGAGTTGATTCACTATTTTGATATGTGATGTAGCACTAGACTTCATATACATATTATGTATTAGCTTTCTTTACATGTTTATGTGGAAATGCATTTATTTGATGTTGTGGATACTCTAGATGTTAGAAAAAATAAAAATAAAATGAATAAAATGAATAATTTTGTGTTTTTTTAGTTTTTCCAACTTTTTGCCGACTTTTTCAAAAAACTCTCGACTTTGCTGAGTTTTTCAACTTTTGGACCCTTGTCGAATTAATCCCGGCTTCGACTTTTTCCACATTTCTATTTTCATGAAGGTAGTAACTAAATCTGTTATGATAATTGTTCAAATCAGATAGATCTGCACGAAGGTGGATCTAGGGTTATTATTCACTAAGCGAAAGTTGTGAGTATGCTTCTTTTAGGTCTGAAAATCCTGATCGTAGACCTTCGTGAAGGCGTGGGAGCCATTTGGATAGAGTTCCAGTAGTAAACCATAGGAAGGTATATATATGCGCGAAGGCAGGTATGAGCTACAAGGGCTTCAAAATACTTATCACAAGGTCTCTAGATGCAGAAAATTGTTTCTAGCATCCCCCAATACTGCTTCAGGTGAGACTGCAGCCTGCGCTATAGAGGTTGTTGCCGAAAGGGAAAGCAATTAGGGTTTTTTTGGTTGGCGTGAATAACTCTAAACCTGGGTCAGGCCCCCTTAAGCCAACAAATGGTTCTGTTGCAGGACTGAGATCTATCTAAGAGATGTGCGATAAATGGTTTCCTACAAAGAAAGAGATTGAGAAGTGGATTGACCGAAAAGTGCACATGTTTGCGGCTCAAGAGAATAGGAGCCCTAAATTATCCAAGGAGCAGTGGTTACAGAGATATTTATACACAGACGAGACCAAAGCATTCTTTTGCTTCTTCCCTGGCGAACTACACGAACGGTTGTCTAAATTGGTGGATAGTCGAGGGAAGTGGAGGCTTAACAACCCTATAGTGTGGACTTTGGAACTGGTGCGATATCAAAATCATGAGGAAGCAATATCGCGCGAGTTGTGGATCATTAGATTAATCACACACTTGGAAGATTTGTGACTGAGTTTGCAATCGATAGAAATATCAGCTATAGCATAGCGGAAAGCAAGCTCTTCAAGGGACCGTGCGGTAAGTATTTGAAATCTTTAAAGACCTAGATTAAAATGTTGTTATGTGAAAAGAGGGTTATGCAGTTGCCTTGATGTTTGGCACTGCGTGAAGTGGGAGATTTTTAGAAGAAACGAAGGATCGAGCTCAGAGTATAATCCACTCATTGAACCCCCTTCAAGTGACGACGAAGGGACAGTGTCGACTACACCATGAAGTGCATTACAGTTGATTAAGCATGGTATCCCGAGGATACCTCATCTATCCACTCCACCTCCACCTCCACCGCCACCTCATACACCGACACCTTCACCTCCACCTCCCCCTCATACGCTTACACCTTCACCTCCGCGTCTACCTCCACTTCCAATATTCAACATGGCAAACGCGATGAAGATGTTGGTTTTTAAAGGGGAAGGGAGCGAAGACCCCAAACAATTCTAGTTTGTTGCAGGAGCTGTGTGGATGACACAACAGATTACAGATGATAACATCAAGAAAGAAAATATTGGATCTGAACCTGGATATATCAGAACCTTTGAAAAATAGACAAGTAAATATTGGATCTGAAGCAAAGCCTAAGTTCGCAAAGATTGGAGAATATTGGGACGAAGATACAGTTGATAAGGTGGCCGAAATACTACGCAAATACCATGACCTATTTCCCACAAAGTTTGCAGATTTGAAGGGGATTATTGGAGATTTGGGTGTTATGAAGATTACGTTGAAACCAGATGTGAAGCCTGTTAAGCAGAGACCTTATTGGCTAAATCCAAAGTATAAAGAAAAGGTTCACCAAGAGCTTGATAAGATGCTGGATGCTGGTATTATTGAACCAGTAGAGGAATCCGATTGGGTAAGCCCAATGGTTTTCTAAGAGAAGAAACAGAAAGGCAAAATCAGGATATGCATAGATCTAAGAAAGTTGAATGATGCATGCGTACACGATCCGCTTCCAACACCATTTATAGAGGAGGTATTAGAGAATGTTGGTGGATAGTAGGGTTATTCATTTACTGATGTGTTTTCAGGATATTATCAAATAAAGATTGCGTCGGAAGATTGAAGCAAGATAACCTTCGTGACGGAGTGGGGTTGCTTTCTGTATACAGTAATTCCATTTGGATTAAAGAATGCGCCTGCAATCTTCTCCTGAGTAGTAATCATAGTGTTTAAGGAATTTATTCATAAATTTTTGGAGGTTTATTTTGATGATTGGATTATGTTTGGATTGATGAAGCGCCATGTTGCGAGTCTGCACCTTATGTTGGATACATGTCGAAGGTGTCAGATCGCGCCGAATTTGAAGAAGTGCATATTCTGTGTGCCCTTTGGAATTTTGCTCAGACATGTAATATGTAAGAAGGGGTTGATGGTGGACCCTCTGAAGATCATTGTGATTGTAAATTTGGAAGATCCCAAGAATGTAAAACAGTTGTGCGCACTTGTAGTAATCAGTGAGGTTAAGGTAAACAATGAACAAATATTCGCTGAGAAGGATCAGGCTTTGAAAGAAAAGGAAGAGCTAGAAGCACAAAGTCAGAGCCTGGAAACAACAATAACACAGGCGTGAAATCAATCCCATAATTACATATTTTGGAAGACGTTGTAGCTACAACGAAGGTCCGCAAATTGGCTACTGCAGTTCGTGAATCAAAAGATGAGATAGGAAGAGTCACGGTTGACTTCCAGATGAAGATAGCTGAATTATAGCAGAATTACATCTGAAGCTATATGCGACTACTTTGCCAGAGGTCAGGGAGCAGCGCAATGAAGCCATTAAGGAGCATATGAATACTCTGGAGGTTGCAGTTAAAGGATGTGATTTTATTTTTAGCCTTGCCATGGAATTATGGGACACTTTGTAGGAGGACCCAAACCTGTAGAGGTTGAACATAGAAATTAAAGAGGCCCAGTAGAAATATGATGAGATCAGGGAAACTGCGCTCACATTGGCACCAATCTAGCATGTCTCGCACCTACAAGAAAGGAGGCTGATACATGCACAAGTACAAGAATTGCAAAAAAAAGAATCAATGTTAAAGGCTCGACTTCAACCTTGGATAGAAGAGGCCAACCAAATTTCTTAGACAATTCAAGAGAAGCTGAAAGCTCTACAACAGACTCATAGGACCATGCATCTTGCGGTAGAGGGACCAACTACAGAAAAGCTAATCAAAGAGGTGAAGAAGGTTGCAGTACAAAGTACCGTGGAGCTGAACAAATTGAAGCAGTAGTTCAGTGAGATCCACCACAAAGTCGAGAAGCCAGCTGAGTGACTTGAGGGCGAGTCACCATATTTGTGTTGGGGGCCTACTGGGATAGGATCATGTTGGGAACGGGTCCCGTGGGGGTCAATTTTGGGTTTAAAAGCCCAAGTTTTGGTGCAGAAGGCCCAAATTTTGTATAAATAAATGTAAAGTCTCCACATTTTGTGACCACGGAGCGCGAAGATATCAAGAGTCAAAAAGGGTTTCTGCCCTTAGTTTAGATAGGTTGTGTCGGCTTGATGAGATTTGCCCTTGGTTCATGGACCATGGGATTGTACAAAAAGGTGGTCTTAGAGGAGTCTAAAGGAAGGCAGTTGATAGATAGAGTCATTAATGAGTTTGTAAAGAGCTAAGAATGAGATTCTTAGCATAGGAAAGAGGCTCTGTAGCTGAGTGCATAGAGGCCTAACGTAGAAGTCCGCAACTCAGTGCGCAGACCCTTGCAGCTATGTGTGCAGGGCAGTTAGAGTCTGTACTCAAAAATCCGAACCATCAATAAAGAGAAATATTCTGAAATCACTGTGAATCTTAATTCTGTCAATTGCATACGATTATGTTATGTTAAGAACTGGATTTATGTTTTATTGCTAATTTGATGTGCGAATATATATGTTTTCCTATGTTAATGAATGCAAGTACAGATATCTATTTACGTGAAAGCAATCTCAACTACATGATAGAATTGGTGAACACTTAAGATAATTGGGGAAACTATACAATAGAGTAGCTACAGAGGTGCATAAGTGCTGAGATTACTTGTTAGGGTTACGCGAAGGACGATCACAGACCTTCATGGAGGTTCTGAAAGACTAATAAATAAGCGTGAAGGCAAAGTTCAAGTGTAAAACAACATCACAACCATCTCAGGGTGCGGAAACTTGGTTCTTGCATCCCCCCATACTGCTTCGGGTGAGACTTCAGTCTGCACTCCGCGGGTTGATGCCTAAAGGGCCAGTAGTGTAGGGATTTTCTTGGCTGACTAATGCTAAACCTGGGTCAGGGAAAATCAAGCCAACAAATGGTTCCATTGTCGGGAGCAAGGTCTGCATAACAAAATGTGTGATGTTGCATCATTGGAATCAAACTAAGAAGGAGATTGAAGATTGGTTGGATAGAAAGATCCACAAATTCGTGGAACAATAAAACAAGAATTCATGATTGACGAAAGAATAGTGGTTGGATAGATATCTGTACACAGAGATACATGAAATCTTCTTCTGTTCCTTCCCAGTTGAATTAATCGAGTGGATCGCGAAGTTGGCAGACGGCCAAGGGAGGTGGAGGCTTGATGGTCTGATCATATAGACCCCAGAGTTTTCTATCATTAGCTCGACCATATCTTAGGAGGGTTTGTGATAGAGTTCGTGGTCGATACATTGGTCAATTACAGCGAAGCAGAGTTCCACTTCCTTAAGGAGCCACGAGGTAAGTATTTGAAATCATTAAATACTTGGATTAAGATGCTCTTATGTGAAACGCGAGTGATGCAGGTACCTTCATGTTTGGGGCTACAGAAAGTGGAAGGTCTTTCAGGGACAGAGGAAGAAAAGTTCATGAATATAGCCCGCTGATTGAACCCCCTCTAAGTGACGATGAAGGAACATCACTTCCACTTAGCGCTATTGAGTTGATAAGACAAGGGTGTAGGTTTTAACCATGTACAGAAATTACCTGCATATGAATTCTTAAACAAAGAAAATAAACAATGCGAGAGCATAATCCATAAAACACATATGCACAGAGATTTTTCCCTGGATCCCAAAACCGGGACTACCAGCTTGATTTTTCATTATATTCCTTTCAATGTTACAATACATATTTATACATGCCGAAGCATCCAATACCATGGACCGAAAACCATCGCGTCCAATACCATGGACTGAAAACCATCGTGTCCGAAAAACATGTGCGAAAATCATGCACAAAACCATAGGTGGGTCCGCCCAACCTAACATATGGTCCAAAACCAAAATTTTCTGGGGCGCTGCCCCGGACCCCATAAAGTGGGGTTACGGGTGCCCTTCAAACCCCCTATTAACTACGTGGAAAGAATATAACACAACCCAATAATCTCCCACTTGTTGTTTTCTTTCCACAGGGGGCCACAGGAGAGCTTAGTCATTTTTTCAGCCCTGAGATTCCCATTGCTTCTCTACACCAAGAGAACTTCTCAGAGCTCACATATTTTGTCAATGCATCTGCAGTATTCTTCAAAGTGTCCACCTTTACCACCAACACCTTTCTGTCTTCTATCATATCCCTCACAAAGTGATACTGAACATCAATGTGCTCTGTCTTTGAATGATAAGCAGGGTTCTTTGCCAAGAAAATTGCACTTTGGCTGTCACAGTCTATTCTTATAGCTCCCTGTACTAACCCCATACTTGAACACAATCTCTACAACCAAACTACTTCCTTGCTTGCATGAGTGGCTGCCATTTATTCTGCCTCTGTAGTTGATAGTGCCACTACAGATTGTTTCTTACTCATCCAACTGACTGCACCTCCAAACAGGTTAAACACATACCCACTTGTAGATCTTCTCTGATCTAGATCTCCAGCCCAGTCTGCATCAACAAAGCCATGAATATCCAACACTCTGTCCAATCCTGGTCTTCCTTGGTAGCACAAACCATAATCACTAGTGCCACGCAAATACCTGAAAACCCGCTTCACTGTTGTCCAGTGCTCCTTCCCAGGTTTTGACATAAACCTGCTCAATACTCCCACTGCATGTGCAATGTCTGGTCTAGTACAGACCATTGCATACATCAGGCTACCCACTGCACTTGCATATGGAACACGGGACATGTCCTCTTCCTCTTCTTGTGTCTTGGGACACTGTTCAGCAGATAACCTCACACCTACGGGAATAGGAACCTTCACCGGTTTACTATCCTGCATATTAAACCTATGGAGTATTGTCTTGACATACTTCCTCTGGTTTAACCAGAGCTTCCTCTTTGACCGATCTCTTTTAATTTCCATGCCTAAAATATAGTTTGCAGCACCAAGATCTTTCATGTCGAATTTTGAGGACAATTGGGTCTTCAAATCCTGGATAATTTCTTTGTCATTTCCAACCAGCAACATATCATCCACATACAAGACCAGATAAATAATACGATCACCAATTAATTTAAAATACACACAATGATCTGCTTTACTTCTGGTGAAGCCAAGTCCCCATATAAATGTATCAAATTTCTGATACCACATCCTTGGTGACTGTTTTAACCCATACATAGACTTCTTTAACTTGCATACCAGTTCTTTCTTACCCTTCACCGCAAAGCCTTCAGGTTGCTTCATGTAGATTTCCTCTTCCAAATCCCCTTGAAGAAATGCTGTCTTCACATCCATCTGTTCTACCTCAAAATCAAAAGCAGCAGCAACAGATAAAAGTAATCTAATATAAATTACCTTGGCAACAGGAGAAAAAATATCACCAAAATCAATTCCCGGCACCTGGGAATAACCTTTTGCTACCAACGAGCTTTGTATTTCTCCACCTTTCCTTCTGCATTTGTCTTCTTCTTGAACACCCATTTGCTGCCAATGGGTTTCCTTCCAGCCGGCAACTCCACCAGATCCCAAGCCTCATTTTTGTGCAAAGATGCCAATTCATCGACCATGGCCTCTTTCCAGAGTTTTCCATCCTCTGAATCCACTGCTTCCTTCACAGTTCTGGGATCATTATCAGTAACAGACAAAGCAAAATTTGAACTAAAAGCAAATGGACTATACCTTTCTGGCTGCCTTCTTTCTCGAACTGATCTTCTCACAACCGGAGTTTGTGGCTCTTCATCTTCTGATTCTTCCTCTGCTGCAGAGTCTGATTCTTCCTCCTTTGGCTCAAACTATATCTTCTCAGGTTCCTTTGGTTGGACTTCATGTTTAATAACATCTTTTACCTCTCTGAACAACACATCTCGGCTGTACACAACCTTCCATGTGACTGGGTT
Organism: Pinus tabuliformis; assembly: GCA_031772625.1. Taxonomy (NCBI): domain Eukaryota; kingdom Viridiplantae; phylum Streptophyta; class Pinopsida; order Pinales; family Pinaceae; genus Pinus; species Pinus tabuliformis. Next base: position 827,113,040 of record CM062813.1, read on the forward strand.
CCAAAGCTTATAACCCTTTAAACCATTCTTATACCCAATAAAGATGCACTTTTCAGATTTACTATCCAACTTGGTTCGTTTCTCCTTTGGAACATGTACATATGCATCACATCCAAATACCCTTAGATGTGAAAGAGAGGGTTTCTTACCAGTCCATACTTCTCGTGGAGTCTTATCCTCCAACGTTGATGAAGGTGATTTGTTGATCAAGTAACATGCAGTATCCACCGCCTCTGCCCAGAATTCCTGTCCTAACCCAACACCGCTGAGCATGCTTCTTGCCCTTTCCATCAATGTCTTGTTCATTCTTTCTGCGACTCCATTTTGCTGAGGTGTATATGGAGTAGTCTTCTGCCGTGCTATACCACACTTCTTACAAAATTCTTCAAATTCCTTGCTGCAAAATTCTCCACCATTATCTGTCCTCAGCACCTTTATCTTCTTCTTTGTCTGATTTTCCACGAGAGCCTTAAATTCTTTAAACCTGTCAAAGACTTCAGATTTCTTCTTAAGAAAATATATCCATGTATTCCTTGAGAAGTCATCTATGAATGATACATAGTACACAGACTTACCCAGTGATGGAACCTTCACAGGTCCAAACACATCACTGTGCACAAGCTCTAATATCTGTTTTGTCCTCTTACCACCAGAGGGGGAACTCACCCGATTCTGCTTCCCATATACACAATTTTCACAGAAATCAAAATCCAGAGAGCCATTATTCATACCTTCTACCATACCTTTACCATGAAGTATTCGAAGGCCCTTCTCTCCAATATGTCCAAGCCTTTGATGCCACAACATGGTCTTCTCTGCAAAGACCACTAGATTCTCTACTCCATTTTCAGGAACCATAGAACTATTGCACCCATCAACAACAGTGCTACCTTGCAGCTTGTACAGAGTTCCAATCCGAACTCCCCGCATTAATATCAGTGCTCCTCGAACCATCTTGCAGGTATCTTTCTCAAACACCATCTTTACACCTGCATCATCCAACTTGCTTACAGAAATCAGATTTCTGGCCAATGCAGGAATATGTAGAACACTCGGAAGTGTTCTAACCCTTCCACCTTGCAACTTCAACTTTACTTTTCCCCGACCAATGATTCTAGCCTTCCTATCATCTCCTAACAAGACATCACCACCATCATATTTCTCATACTCGCAGAACCACTCTCTATGGGGAGTGAAGTGAAAGGATGCACCTGAGTCAATCAACCATGCCTCATGATCTACATGTGTACTTGAAGAAGCCAAGTACACATCCCCACCTTCATCTAAGGTGGTTTTCGCCTCTGCAGAAGGAGCATCATCAGATCCCTTTCCTTTATCAGGAGCTTTAGATTTACAATCCCTTCTGAAGTGCCCTTCGTTTCCGCATTTCTAGCACACCACCTTTGTAGGTTTTCCTGGAGATTTAGATCTCCCTCTAGATTTAGATCTCCCACTCGATGAATTATTTTTGTTTCTGTTCTGGGACCGTCCTCGTACAAACAAGGCATCACCATTCTGGTTGCCCATATTTTTCCGTCTCATCTCCTTCGTCAGCAAGGCTGAGACTATTTCATCAAACTGCAAAGCAGTTGCATTGCTACCTATTGCAATAACCAGACTATCCCACGAATCTGGTAGAGAACACAACAAATTGATGCACTTATCTTCATCTGAAATTTTAATATCAATAGATAATAAATGACTTACCACAGTATTAAACGCATTCAGATGCTCTCTCACCGAGTCTCCATCTTTCATCCTCAGTTTATACAGCTTTTTCCGCAGGAACAGTTTATTCACCAAAGACTTAGATTGGTACAAAGTCCCTAACTTGACCCACAAAGCCTTTGCCGTAGCTTCCCCTGATACATTCAGCAATATTGAATCCGAGACACACAATCGTATTGTGCTCTTTGCCTTCCGATCCAACTTCTTCCATTCTTCATCGGTCACTCCCGATGGTTTAGTACCCGGATCTACCGCGATCCACTGATCTTTATCCACCAACAGATCCTCCATCTTGAGTTTCCACAACTCAAAATTCTGACCATTGAACTTCTCAATCTCTATATTTCCACTGCTCGCCATCTTCTTTCACCACCAGAATCGATCTTGCAGATCTCCCACTGAACAGGGTCTACCACAGGCCCGAGCGAAACCCCTTAGCAACAAAGGCGTCCCCTTGAAGCCAAAACAACTTTGATACCAAATGTAGGCTTTAACCCTGTACAGAAATTACCTGCATACGAATTCTTAAACAAAGAAAATAAACAATGCGAGAGCATAACCCATAAAACACATATGCACAGAGATTTTTCCCTGGATCCCAAAACCGGGTTACGGGTGCCCTTCAAACCCCCTATTAACTACGTGGAAAGAATATAACACAACCCAACAAAGGGTTCCCACGAATACCCACACTGCCTCAATCCTCACCTCCACTGCTTACCCCTCACCCACACCACGACCACCTCCACCACTATTCAACATGGCGAACTATGTAAAGCTACCTATGTTCAAGGGTGTAGGAAATGAAGATTCGAACTAGTTTTGGTTCATCGTGAAGGCTGTATGGGAAGCTCAGGGTATCACGGACGATCAAATGAAGAAAGAAACGTTGGTTAGTGCTTTGCAGGACCGCGCACTAACATGGTACATTAAGTACAGTATTGATAACCTGGCGTCCGCGTTGGCAGATATCCAGACTGCACTAAATAGGGAATTCAGTAGACCTAAGTCTCAAGCACAATCCATTGTGGGATTCAAGGAGATCATGATGAAGCTTGGAGAGACACCGAGGGATTTGGATCAAAGATTGAAGTGTACGATCTGTGAAACCAACATGAACCTGACTGATGGGAAGCACTGCGAATGGTTGTGTCCTCACTCATGCCTCACCTAAGGGTTGCGCTATCACAACAGAAGATAGAGACCCAGGTGAAAGCTCTAGAAATCACGATGAGATTGTATGAGACACCCATGCAGGATGCTAATCTGAGGGTTCAGCAGATTCATGCATAGTTGCAAAACCTTTGCCTCGAAATGCAAAGCTTGAAGAAAGACAGAACAGCTCGGCCAGAGGCGCGCGAATAAGTCTAGTGCCTAAAATGCAAAGGTTAGGGGCATGACAAGGATCATTGTCCAATATTTATGAATTATGTTGTAGCAAGGGAGCCAATGCCTCTAAGGCCAGAGGCTATAGCAGGGCCAAGTACAGGGCCCGCGCTATGGTATGCTATCTGCCAGGTAGTTGGGAAACATGCGACCGATAATTTCCATTTGCTGCAGAAATTTGTACATACACCACAACAACTCTTCTGCAATTTCTGCCAATCAGTAGGTCATGACGAGCGCAATTGTCGTAGTTACGAATTAATGATGGATAGGACACCTGCATATTGGGTATAGGCAAAAACGAAACCTCCGGACCCAGGCGTTGGAGGAGCGCGAGGTGAGTATCAGGGGCACAACCAAGGCCGAGGTGGAGGAGGACATGGTAGAGGTCGAGGGCAGCTTATTTGTTACAATTGTGGAGGACCAGGACACTACGCGAGAGACTGCCCAAATCCAACACGACTATCATGCTGCTATTGTACTTAGTTTGACCATGCGACTGAGGATTTCCCTATATTGTTGGCTAAGATTCGCGAAAAGGGGGCACACCATCTGTAGTTGAATCAGAACCTATAGATGATGAGGGTTGAGCCCTATGAGGAAGACCCTAAGGTAAACATTATGCTGCAAAGTGGAACGATGACTGGTGAGGATAAGGGGAAGCAGCCTGCAAAGGGTGAGTTGGTCCATAAAGCACCAGAAAAGGAGACTGAGTTTGATCTAGAATGCGCAAAGGAAACATTTATGGAAGTGAAGAAAAGTTTCGCTGAGGCCTCTACCTCAGGAAATCAAAAGAAACCGATTGAAGAAATGGACCCATTCGTGATTACCACGTTCTTGGAGACCTGCATGAAACTACTCTGCAATAGTAAGGCTGTGAAGGGACTGCAGGAACTGATCAATCAGTGCACTGGAAAGGAAAATGCTACTGGCGAACCACGCATAGTCAAAGCTCGGTAAGAATAAGGCAAGGACTGGAGGTGAGATGGGACTCACCGCAAAAATAGGAGACTACAAAATGGACCAATTTATCTTTGAACTGAGATCTAATGCGAATGTTTTGCCAAAACAAACATGGGAAAGAATAGGGAGACCTGCGCTACAGTGATCTCTGATCCAGTTAAGGATGGTGAATCAACAAAAAATCATCCTAATGGGGAGGTTGCAAGGGGTAATAGTTGACATCGAAGCCACGAGCGCACTGGCGGATTTTGAAGTAATAGAGATTGTGGATGATAGCAATCACTACCCCACGCTCCTTGGGATCGATTAGGCCACTGACATGAATAGGGTAATAAACCTGAAAAAGCGAAAGATGATATTTGAGAAGAAATCGCTCCGCGTAGTGGTGCCACTGGATCCTACAGAAGGACCGCGCTATAAAGAACTAGTCCGTGATTATGAAAGTGATGAGCATTTGGACCAGATTTACAAGATAACGATGTGAGACCAGGATTGGGTGAATCTGACAGCAGACAGACGTATTGCATGGGACCGCGAGAGCTTTTGTAGATCAGATTCGGATGAACTAGAGCACTGTCAGAACTAATTGCATGAAGTATCTACGCTGCGTTGTAATATGATGACCAAGTCGTTGTGATGCGTATCATCAGAGGTAAGAAATCTGCCTCACTATGACAGGTTAACTGACATTGATCGTTTTTTGGATGCATTCAAAAGGGAAGTGACCAAGAAGTGTCGCTTCCAGGCATTAGATTAGGCGTTGTGCACTACACTCGTAAGATGGTGGGGTACACACAAGGATAGTTTTGAGGATTGGCGTGAATATAGAAGGATGATGAGGATACGCTTTGGCCACCCGAAGGTACGGCTAACAAAAAAGTATGATGGGAGGAAAGCCTCAACCAGAGTGGGTCCATCTGTTTTGTCATACCATGGATGTTATACCAATGAATTGGTACTTGGAGACAGAACTCTGTCATGGAACGGAAGAATGAGATGTTTTGCGCTAGGGATTTCTGATGACGTTCAGTTTTGAGGATGGATTTGAATCTATCAATGAAGCATTGTAGGAGGTTAAGACAACCATCTTTAAGATACTGTAGGATCCTCTAGACCTGATTCAACATGATTGGACTACCCATCTAAGCCACGCATTGGAGTGTTACAATGTAACAGTAGAAGAAGAAGACGAAGACCCAAGAAATATTAATATCCCGGAGACAAAAGGTCACCATGAAGTTGAAGGACCACAACTAGAGAACCCTGACATAACAGAGTCGCTCGAAACTAGACAAGTGAACATTGGCACGGAGGTAGAGCCAAATTTTGCAAAGATTGGGGACCATTGGGACGATGCAACAGTAAATAAGGTCGTCGAACTGATCCGCAAATATCAGGACTTGTTCCCCACGAATTTTTCCAATCTGGAAGGAATAATAGGAGACCTAAGTGTTATGAAGATCACCCTAAAATCAGACTGAAAACTTGTGAAACAAAGACCTTACTACCTCAATCTGAAGTATAAGGAAAGGGTCCGTGTTGAGTTAGATAAGATGCTCGTGGTGGGTATTATTGAACCGGTGGAAGAAGCTGATTGGATAAGCCCAATAGTGGTTCAGGAAAAGAAGCAAAAGGAAGAAATAAGGATATGTGTAGATCTCAGGAAGTTGAATGATGCCTGCGTGAATGATTCCTTCCCAAACTCGTTCACTGATCAGGTCTTGGATAATGTTGGCAACCAAAAAGCGTATTTGTTCACTCATGGGTTCTCTGGCTACCATCAAATCAAGATCAACCGGAGGATAGAAGTAAGATGACCTTCACCACTGAATGGGGACGCTTCTAGTATACGGTGATACCTTTTGGGCTGAAGAACGCGCCGACAATCTTTTCGCGTGTAGTCATCACGACATTCAAGGATTTTATTCATAAATTTCTGGAAGTGTACTTTGATGATTGGATAGTGTTCAAACTGGTGAAGCATAATGTGGCAAGTCTGCGCTTGATTCTAGATACATGTCGGAGGTACCAGATCGCGCTCAATCTAAAGAAATGTTTGTTTTGTGTCCCTTTTGGGATCTTGTTGGGCCATGTGGTATGCAGAGAAGGCTTGATGGTAGACCTAGCTAAGATCGCAATCATAATCAATTTAGAGGTGCTAAGGAGTGTGAAACAGCTGTGCGCAACACTAGGGCATAGGAATACTATAGGAAATTCATCAAGATTTATGCCCAGATTACCGCGTCGATCCTAGTCTTCCCAGATTGGAAGAAGGAATTTCATGTGCATGTGGACGCGTCATGTATTGCGTTGGGAGCAGTACTGACACAAGTCGGTGAAGGGGACTTGGATCATCCTATAGCATTTGCAAGTAGGAAGTTTTCCAAAGTGGAGAAAAATTATTCCACAACAGAGCACGAAGGCTTAGCTATGGTGTACGCACTCCAGAAGTTCAAGCACTATTTGTTGGGCGGACACTTTAAGATGTATATAGACCATTCCATGTTGAAATACCTGGTCAACAAGCTTGTGTTGGGGGGAAAGATATGCAGGTGGTCGTTGCTATTCCAGGAGTATGATTTTGAAATTATTGTGAAACTAGGACACTTGAATGCTAGACCAGATCATCTGTCACGCATCGAAATGGGAGAGGAACCTACTAATTTCGAGGGGCTAACTGATGTGCAGCTCTTTGCAGTGTGCATCACGGACAATCACTTTGAATATATTATACACTTCCTAACGGCAAGTACGACTCCGGAAGGATATACAAGCCAACAGACGAAGGAACTGGTGGTGCACGCGGCAGACTTTTCTGTCATTGCAGGGCACTTGTACAAAATGGGATCAGATGAAATATTGCAACGTTATGTCCTAGAGTTTGAACGAAACATCATCCTCGTTGAGGCTCATGACGAAGCCACGAGAGGTCATTATGCAGGAAAAGCAACAGAAGATTCTACGGGCTAGGTTATGGTGGCTGACCTTGCATAAGGATTCAAAAGTGTATTGTAGGGCATGCAACGCATGCCAAAGGATGGGTAGACCCTCGCACAAGACAGGTGTTAGATTCGGTCTATTCATCCCTCCATCAGAGATCAAAACTCTTTTTGCATTTCATGTTTAGGTGTCTCACTCGATTCACTCAGTTGCATTCTGCTAGGAGCATGCCATAAATATGACGGAAGGGCTTTGTCATTCATTCCCCTAATGTCTTGTACCTGCTGGCTTAGGCCTTTTCATCAATGTTTATTAAATTCCATGACAGTCAATGTTTGATCTTTCAATGGGCAAAGAGTCATTTCAATTATAGGTCTAGGGTTTCACAAATTGAGTTATTAAAGTGTCCAAATGCCAGCAGGCCAAAGGGAGGTTCTACACATGTTTTCTATTTCGCAAATTTCATCGTCATATTGATGGATTATGATTGCAGAGTTTTGAAGAAAAGTCAACATTTTGTCCTTTGTAATAATTTTCAAAAGTTTTCAGTTGTTGAATTCTTCAGGTGCAACCCTAGTCTCCTTTGCCAAATACCATGTCAGCTATCCCTGCAAAAAATTACCAAGAATTTCATCATTTTAGTCAAAAAATCAAAAAGGAAATTCAAAACAGAGTTGTATTAAAACAGAAAAAGTGCCAATGCCAAAACATTACAAAGATGGGTCTTGGAGAGTCAAAAATTAAATCCATGTCTTTATAAAGACATTTTCATGAAAATCAATGTTATTTGCATGCCAAGACAAAGGAGAAAGCCACTCAAAGCAAATTGGTTGAGTTCATGAGCGATTTGGGTGAAGTTGGAGGAAATTTGGCCGGCGCGGCGCATTGGGCAGAAGGCGCGGCGCACTAGGAGAAAATTTCCAGTGTAGTTCTGAACGGGCGTGGCGCACTGGCACGGCGCGACGCGTTGGGCGAGCTGCGGGTGCATACACCTGAAAGCCCGAAAATGTTTGAAAGTTCTCCAAATTGTCATTTATTTGCGTGGATTCGCCAAGTAGGGTCAACATCTCAATGTTTCATCCATTTTTGTGCTGAGTGATGGTGGTTTATGGATGCTAATGATTGAAACAAAAATTCAAACCCTATCATTTTGAATTCCTCACATGTAAACTACTGCCTAGGGTTCAAAACTTGTTTGCCACCAAGGTTACTATTTTCCATTATTTCTTTTGTCCTTAATCTCATTTGTTCCTTAACTCCATTGTTCCCATCCCCTAAAGTTATTAAACCCCTAAACCCTATCCCACACATAAATCCCTCAAACCCTAAACCCTAAACCCTATCCCACACATAAATCCCTCAAACCCTCTCCCATATTTCCCAAACGAATCTCTCCCAATAATTCCTAAACCCTTGATATTATTTCCCCTTCCTAACAGTCCCTGTTTCATTGGTTTTCTCCTTTGGTGGCAGAGTTTGCATACATCACTAAAACAAGCAGTCTAAACAGTTTTCATACACCAGCATCTTCATCTCCAAGGCAGTTTGAAAAACAGCGGTCATGGAATCTAAGCATTCATCGGACTATGAAATGGAAACCCAAAGTGACTCACCCATGGAGGAACATGCACCCCAGAGGCCTCATAGAGGAGGTAGGCATATCAGAGAAGAACCAGTCACCCTCGCTGAATTACAGGCCTGCCCTCTTGCCATGTTTTGTTTTCAGCATCAGTCATGCTATGAGTTTTGTCAAAAGGTGGCTAGTGTTCAATTTCATCATGAGTTGGCTTGTCTTTTTGTGTTGCATTTACATGGAGATCAGGCTACCTTAGCTGGTGTCACCTTCACCTTTACACCAGAAACTATCTCACTAGCAACCGGCATACCAAACATTGGGGAACCGTGGACCAAGAGGAAGAATATTGACTGACAGAATTATGAGCCATATATTAAAACCAGTTTCTTGAGGCAGCTCAAGGAGTGTTCCCATTCCGATATCTGAAAGATGAATATGCTCCACTAATGAAATTGTTCATGAAATATTTCAGCTGTGAGGGACGGTTCTCTCATTTATATGCTTATCACATCAGGTTTCTCATGCATTTCACCAGGGTACGGATGATGAACATTCCGTATTTCATTTGTCGGAATATAGAGAGGATGACCATATTTGTGCAGCATAAAACCCCTAAGCTACTACTTAACAATGTTTATCATTTTTCTCTTATTAAGATTTTGGTGATTCATCAGCTTGGATTACAGGGCATCACTTGGGATGATTTCATCTCTCGTGAATTCTTCAGAGCTTCACAGGGATTATCAGAGGTAAAGCATGAGACAGGTGGACCTTCTCATCAGTATGAGCGCCATGAGACTGTTAGTGTGCCAGTATTCATCACATATCAGAGGGGCACCAGACATTTGTTTGCAGCAGCAAAGCGAGTGTTATCTCCACCCGGGGTGGAAGGGGCCTCGCTTCCTCCATCAGCATCACAGGTACAGGACAAAGGCAAGAGGCCAATGCAGGATGAGGGGCCTTCAGGTGAAAGAGAGACCGACTTCATTCTCATTCATGATGATGATACAGATACGGGCCCACAAAGTGCCAAACTTAGGGAGATCATCCAGGAGCAGCAAACAGAGATCCAAGCCTTATCCCTTGACTTGGAGAGAGCTAAGTGGACCATGAAATATTTGGAGCAGAGGAAAAAACAGCTTGAAGATCAGCAAGCAATCATGGAGTTACAAAACATCTGCGAGAATCGCCAAGCTGCACAAAGGAGAAGAATTGAGCTCACGTCATTGGAGCAAGAGATTAATGAGGATCAGGAGTCTAATCTCGATAGAATCAACATCGACTTGGAGAGACTAATGGACAAGGCCGATAAGGACCATGCATTACTGAGACACATGGCTTTCCACTACATGGCACAGAACAAGGTTTGCAAGGCACGAATTAGGAATTTAAAGGCAAAATTGAGGAAGGCAATAAGGAAGCAAAAGAGGCAAAGGGATCTTGATCGTCTTCAGATATTGGCCGAAGCCTCTTTAGCCCAACATGACACTTAATAAATAAGCTCCAGCCCTTTCAAGAAATTTGGGGCATTTTTGGCATTTTGACAAATTTTGCACTAAAAAACAGAGTTTTTCTCCCTATGCGTTGCGCCACGTGGCACACGCTTTTGCTTGGGAGCTCCAAATTGCAAAAAGTTTATATTTTTGGATTTCTCATGAAAACTCATGACTGCTGGTGCATGGCCAAGAAATTTCGGCAATTTTTGAGTCCCCAGGAGGTCAAAAACACTCACAAAATGACCTTTCTGCCCCTATTTTGACACACAGGAAGCAGTCTTGGGAGATTGACGTTTTGGAGGGGCAAATGACATCCACATTGAAAAATTCCACTTGGGTTGGAAAGTAGACAGGCAGGGCTTTCCCATGAGCTATCTTGGGCTCAATTTGGACTTCGGAAAGTGCCTCAAACTCAGCCTCAAAATGGCGTGACGCATAGAGAAATTGGCACGACGCATAGAGGATTTTTGCTCAATTTTTCACCTTCCAGCTCAGAAATTTGGCTAGTTTAACTAGTTTTCCTTTGTGATGTAATTTTTGATCTATCTTGATGTAATTGGATAAACATGATGTAATTTTGGAACTTTTTTACTTTTTCTAGAGGATTCATTCAGTAAAAAGTGAAAATTTAATGAATGAATGAGTTTCCTACCTTATAGAGGCAAGTTGTTTTGATTGCCTAGATTGTATTGCTTTGTTTAGAATTGGTTGAAACAACTCCTAGAATGATGAGCTCGACCCCTAGAGGCAAGGGAATGGGTTGGGCTAGTCTATATCATGTAATTCCTAAGTCATTTTCAGGGTTGGACATTAGGGATTGCTTTGGCATATCATTGTACATTCTATCTCTGCATTTTTGGCTAAGGAAAGACAAGGGTTTTGCAACACTGTTTGGGATCCATGTGGCTTTATGTTTTGATGGTTTTCTTCTCTAAGTAATTGTAAGTTCATTAGTGTTATGTGTATCATTTTCCTGTCTCTTCTTCTGAATTTGAACAAATGAGTGATTAAGGTAGAATCCATTAACTGCTATGCTCTGCCTTTGAATTTGTTTAAATTTCCATGTTTTCATTTGTTTAAGGAGAATTCTTGAGACTTTATTGCTCTCCTTAGCTCCTCACCAGTCTGATCTATCCATTTCACTCACTTTAAAGCATCAAAACGTTTTCCTTTCTTTCCCCAATCAGAACTCTGCAGAAACTGTGCCTCATCCCCGAGCCCAATTTGCCTTTCCCTGTTTCTAGCACAAAACCCCCAAAAACTCAAAACAAATCCTTGTACTTAATACCTAGCCTAAGATTAGCTTTTATTACAGTCATATCGAGCCCCATCGATTATATTTTGCCAAGATTGACCTGGAGAGAGCCCTCTCCTGTCCTTGTAGGGCTAGCTACGAGGCTGAGCGTGGTTTGATGTGGACCTAGAACCTTATCTTTTCAGCCTAAGGCAAATCTAGGCCCTAACATAGTGGCGACCATACTGGGGAAGAAAATGGTTTGCTTGTTGATGTCATTTGTTTTATAAGCTACAGACGGAGCCTGAAGTTATGCCAGGTAGCCTTCAAAACTCTTTTGCTTTGCATTAGCGCAAGTAGATAAACGCTGCTTCAGTCAATCTCTGGTCTAGCTTGTAATCGTGACACTTGACTTGTAAATCTCCCCAGTACATTTGAAAATTCTAATCTTGTGGATGATAAGTTTAGAATTTGAAAGGTTGAACAAGTTGTTTATGTTCCTTTGATTTCTTGAAAATAACACGTTGGCTTCAAAGAGATATACCAGAGCTAATCCAAATCCAAATCCTGCCCCTTTTTACGAAAATCCCAATCTGATTTCAAGAATTGTTCATCAAGAGAGCTCTGTGACTCCCGTGTTCAAATCCCGTTCTTGCCCTGCAATTTTCAAGTATCTTGAAGAGCTTGATTTTGATGAAAATTTTGAATTGTCATTGTTTAAAACCAAATCCGAAAACGCTCTTGAGTCTATCATCCCGAATCTGGACTTTCTTGTTGCTCTAGAAATTGAAAAATCCAATAAGTCCATTGAGAATTTCATTCTAAGACAGCTCCAAACTGACATTGAGGCTGCAAATATCATTGATTTCCTAGAAGTTGCATCTGCAACTCTTGGAGCTGCCGCAACTCCATCTAGCTCAAGGGTTCCCACTGAACCGCCTTTCATTCCCACCCTTCCCCCGCAGCCTACTATTGCTGATCAAAATTCTGTTGTAAATTCACCTCCATCTACTCCTTCTACATCCAAAATTGCTTCACCTCCGCATACACCTCCTCATACACCTCAAACATCAGTTGCACCTTCTCCCCCAACATCTCCAAGGCTGATTGCAAATCCACCAAGAGCAATGGCTGCTCGGTTTTCACCTCTCGCGCTGCCTCAAGTTTTGGGTGACATGCCTGCAAATTATCAAAGTAAAATTCCTTTGTTTGATGGCACTCTTCAAAGTACCACGGCTCAATAACATGTGGACAAGATAACAAATTTCTTTGAGCTTCATGAGATTGATGCAAAAAACGTGACCATGAGATTATTCGTGCAGACTTTTGCAGGTGAGGTGAGAAAATGGTTCAAAGCTTTGACAACTAGAAGTATTCCCACATTAGAAGAGCTTCAAAGACAGTTCTTGGATTGCTAGGAAGTCAAGAAAGATCCTCTTCAGATCACTTCTGAATATACCAAGATCAAGCGGAATGTTGGTGAGTCCGTGCAAGACTATTGTACTAGATTCAATGCGGTTTATAATGCAATTCCTGATGATTTAAGGCCAACTAGAAAGTCATCTTTGCTAAAGTTCCCGGATGGTTTTGATTTGGACATGGCTTATCAATTAAGAGAGAGAGATCCAGCTACCTTAGAAGAAATGCAGAAAATCGTTGTTAGTGTTGAGGCAAATTTGAATGACAAGAGAGCTAGATTGAAAACCGAGAAGAGAGTTTCAATAAAGGAAGAAGCTTCTACCTTAGATCAGGTGCTCCGCAAGGTAGAAAAGATGATTGAAAGGTTAACACTTGATAAGCCTGAACCACAGATCTGGAATCCTAATTTCCATGGACAGCAGCAACCTCAATTCAGGATCAAACAGCGTGAGCAGCGAGCACAAGAACCAGCATCACAACAGCAGCAAGTAAAGACACCTCTTCAGCAGAATTTTGTTGGTCCTGAATCTGATGATGAAGACCATGTAATAGGGGAAGAAAATTAATTCTTTACTCCCGATGATATGCCCACCTTTATCACTGAAGATGATGAGTATACAGAAAGTTCAGTTGTACAGCAGGATGTAGATTTTATCTTAGTGAATGACACAGCTCTTGAAGAGGAGTCGGATGAGTATCAGAGAGGGTATATGCATGCCTTGTCCACCCAACAGCGTCAGTATTCATTAAGAAACATAAATGTCCCCATCAATCCAATCCAGAAGAGAAAGGAAGGTCCAACATCTAAGAATGAGCCACCTGTTGCACCAAATAAAGGAAAAGAAGTTGCTGATCCTATGCCTAACAAATCTCCACCAGCAAATGAAAGAGTCAATCAGCCAATTGTATCAAAAGATAAAGCTGAGAAGAAAGAGGTTCCAGCCAAAGAGGTAGAGAAGACTTCTGCTTTTAGTTTAGAAAATGAAATTTCTAAATTAAAGGTATCCATTCCCTTGACAGAGCTGATGAGGAACAGCAGTTATAGAGGTCAGGTTTCCAAAATTTTGAATTTTGATCCAATTTCTGATATGGTGAGTGTAGAAGATGATCAACCTGAACTGATTTTTTGGACCAACATTGAATGGTGAGTCTCCAGACAGTGATGTCCCTCCTTTTTATATCAGTTTGAGAGTGCATGAGTTTGTGTTGCACAATGCAATGTTTGATTCCAACGCTTCCCACAATCTTATGCCAAAAGCTATCATGGAGAAATTGGGTTTGGACATTACCATGATCTCTATTCATTTTGTTCCAGCAGGGTGAGATGTATTGGGCTAATTAAAGACTTGGTGGTCAGTTTGGATCAGATTCCGGAAAAAAACGTTTTGATGGATGTGGTGGTGGCGGATATACCTCCTAGATTTGGAATGCTTCTTTCCAGATCCTAGGGAGCAAAGATTAAAGGAACTATGTAGCTTAATTTCTCCTATGCGACGATTCCTGTGTTTGGCCAAATGAGAAAACTTTATCGGGAGCAGAAAATGAAATACATGATTACAAGCAAGGAGAAACCAATCAATCATCTGATTAATTATGTACATACAGATTTAGAGTCTTTTGTTTTATATTCAGATAGTTTCAATGAAATTGATAGTCAGTTAGTTGCAGCAGATGATATTCTAGAAATATCAGAGAATTTTAGAGAAGTTTTGAAGAAATAAAGTCAAGAACAGGAAATACCATTCAGCGATCAGAAAAGGATAATGGACAGCAAGTAGAAAAAATACAACAAACAGAGTTTCAGCACTTAGAAGAGGAGGAAGATGGTCTGTGGACCATGGATTTTGATGTAGCAGTGGGAAATGATGGTGCTGGAATTGGAATTTGGGTACGCAGTCCTTTTTCTGCTCCAAACAAAGTGCCTAGTAATGTGCGGGTATGTTCTTACAAACTTGCTTTTGATTGCTCAAACAATGAAGCTGGATATGAGGCTTTCATCACTGGCCTAAAAATCCTAAGAAAGTTGAATGCTAAGAGGATTGTTGTATATGGCAACTCTTAATTGGTGATTAAGCAAGTTAAAGGCGAATATCAAGTAAAGCATCCTCGAATGCGGGCATATCAGAATGTTTTTCTAGACATCTTGAAGTTGTTTTCAGATTATACCTTAATGTGTGTGCCTAGTATTCAAAATAGTATTGTTGATGCACTTGCTAAGGCAGTAAGTAATTTGAAGATTCCTATGAATTCAAGTAATAAATTTGAAATCCATGTGAAACATCGTCCGACTGTCCCGGACAATCAGAGATATTGGCAAGTTTTTCAAGATGATGAGGAGATTGATGATTTTCTACAAAGTAAAGGTAAGTTCAAAGATACCTCAATTGATGTAGAATATGATGACGGTAAAGACGATGTGCAGATCAACCAAATGGAAGTGTTGCAGCTCAAGGATAACGTGATTCGTAAAGGCTTGATACCTTTAGAAGAACTCTTTGATCATGATGACGTAGCCCGCAAGCCAACATTGCAACAAACAGAGAAGGGAGTCGAAGAGGTGAATATTGGAACCGTCGAAAATACAAACATGGTAAAGCTGTCCAAAACATTGCCACCGAAGGTAAAGGCCAAATATATCAGTTTGTTGTCATCCTTTGTCGATGTGTTCGCTTGGGACTATTCTGATTTGAAAACATATGACACCAATATAATTCAGCACACAATTCCTATTAAGCCTAATCACAAACCTTTCAGACAGAAGTTAAGAAGGCTTAATCCAAAATTGTTGTCATCAATTGAGAAGGAGATCAATCAGTTGTACAAATCAGGAATCATTGTTCCCATCCGATTTTCAGATTGGATATCTAATTTGGTGCTTGTGCGAAAGAAGACAGGTGAGATCCGTTTGTGCATTGATTTTCGGAATCTCAACAAAGTTTCATTGAAGGATAATTATCCGCTGCCAAAAATGAATCACATACTTCAGCGAGTAGTTGGAGCATCTCGCATGTCAATACTCGATGGTTATTCCAGATATAACCAAATTTTAGTCCATGAAGAATACCAAGACAAAGCAACGTTCACCACTCCGTGGGGGACTTTTCATTACGCTAAAATGCCTTTTGGTTTGAAGAACACGGATGCCACTTTTCAATGGGCAATGGACTTGGCTTTTGCAAATGAGAAGGATGTCTTCTTGGTTGTGTATTTTGATGATTTGACCATGTTTTCCAAATCAGATGAAGAACACTTGTATCATTTGAAAACTATTTTCCAAAAGTGCAAAAAATATGGTGTGTCGCTGAATCCAAAGAAGAGCTTGTTTGCCATGGATGAAGGCAAGCTACTTGGGCACATTATTTCAAAGGATGGCATTCGTATTGATCCAGCACGTGTGGAAGCGATTTAGCAAATTGACCTGCCCCAGAATAAGAAGGAGATTCAATCGTTTAATGGTAAGATGAATTTTTTGCGCCGCTTTGTTCCTAATCTTGCTGAACATCTAAGAGAGATTACAAACATGCTTAAGAAGGACAACCAAGTGACGTGGACAGAAGAAGCTGTAAAATCTTTCAATTTAGTAAAATTGGCTCTTTCTTCAGCCCCGGTTCTAATCAGCCCGGATTATACTCAGGATTTTATATTGTTTTCATTTGCTTCGGAGCATACTATGGCAGCTGTATTAATGCATAAAAAAGATGAGCGTGAAAGACCCATTGCTTTCTTCAGTCGGACTATAAGAGATGCTACTTTGAAATACAACATTATTAAGAAGCAAGCCCTTGCACTTGTTAAAGCACTGAAATATTTCCGCGTGTATATTCTGCATTACCATATTTTAGCTTATGTTCCTAATGCTGCTGTCAAAGAAGTTTTGGTCCAAACAGATCCTGAAGGAAGATGTGGCAAGTGGATTGCAGCTTTGTTGGAGTATGATGTGGAGATAAGGCCCAGGAAGCTTGTTAAAGGACAGGGATTGGCAAAGTTAATGGCTGAATCAAATCTGCATGTCTTAGACATAAATCTGATTGTTGCTATGTCTGATGAGAATGAGGAAGGTTCGTCAATTCAGGTATCCGAAATCTTTGTTCTTTCTCCATGGTATTCAGATATCATATATGTGCTTCAAAATTTGTCCGCGCCACCCGCTATAGCTAGAAACAAAGCTAGAACTCTTAAGTTAAAGGTTGTTAAGTTTTGTATTTTGAATTTTTCACTTTATTGGAAAGATCCCAGTGGCGTTTTGTTAAATTGTTTGGTGGAAGAAGAAGTGAAGCAGGTCATGGAGGATTTCCATAAAGGAGATTATGGCGGTCACCTTTTTTGGAAAACAACGACAAATAAAATTCTGAGAGCTGGATACTATTGGCCGACATTGTTTGTTGATGTGTTCAAGGCTGTCACGAGCTATCATAACTGTCAGATTTTTGAAGGAAAGCAGAAATTATAGCCTTTGCCACTTAAGCCCATTGAGGTGAGTGCTCCTTTTCAGCAGTGGGGGTTATATTTCATTGGTGAAATTCATCCTACTTCTTTAGGTCAGCATCGATGGATCCTCACAGCGACAGATTATTTCACGAAGTGGATCGAAGCAATTCCCACTAGGCAAGCTACGGATGCGGTAATAATTTCATTCCTTGAGAATAATATTTTGTCTCGTTTTGGTTGCTCGAATAATCTAATCATTGATAACGCAGCAACTTTCAAGTCAAAAAGGATGGTTGTGTTTTGCAATAAATATCACATTACTTTGGGGCACTCAACCGCCTATCATCCACAAGGCAATGGATTGGCGGATTCTTCTAATAAATCTTTGGTTAATATCATTAAGAAGATGTTGGAAATCAACAAGAAGAGTTGGCATAAGAAGTTGGTCCATGCCCTTTGGGCAGATCAAGTGAGTCAGAAGAAATCCATTGGTATGTCCCCCTTTGGGCTAGTTTATGGCATTGATACAGTGTTCCCTACCTCTCTTGCAACTCCGGTAGTCAAACTTCTTGAGGAGGCTGGTAGTGAAGATGACCCAATGCAGAGAAGACTAAATCAAATGATCCATTTGCAGCAGACACGGGAAGATGTTTTTCAAAACACATTCAAATTGCAGGAGAGAATTAAAAATATTTATGACAGAAAAGCAAAGGCGGACACATTTCAGTTGGATGATGTGGTGTTAAAGTGGGATGCAAGGAATGAGGAAAAGGGCAAGCACAGTAAGTTTGAAAATCTTTGGAAAGGTCCTTTTAAGATTACAGCATATTGGGGTCAGAATGCCTTTCTTATGAAGGAGATGAACAGGGAAGATTGTCTCGGAGGGCCAGTCAATGGTCGGCTACTTAAGCGGTACCTTTTCTGAGTTATTTCTATTGTTTACATTGTCATTGTGAATACCATTTTATTTCCGTTTCATTGCAAGTGTGTGCTGTGATATTTTCTTCAGTCTGGGGCCTGAGGTGAAGGCTATAATTCTGAAGAAAGATTTCAGTTTTGAGTTCAGTATGCCGAGTCAGTTTTTCAGTCATTTCAGTTTCATCATCGAGTCGTTTTGAGTCAAGTTTCAGTCAAATAAATTGAGTCAGAGTCTTGTGTTGTTTGTCGAAATAATGACTCCATAGCCCAATGGACGAAGGCACTATCTAGCTCTTCTAGAGATCTGCCATTCTTGGCACCTCCAAGGAGCTACCATCCCCATTGGAGCCAATGTTAGAGTCAGTCTGGTCATCCCTCCGTCAGAGATCAAAACTCTTTTTGCATTTCATTTTTAGGTGTCTCGCTTGATTCACTCAGTTGCATTCCACTAGGAGCATGCCATAAATCTGACGGAAGGGCTTTGTCATTCATTCCCCTCATGTCTTGTACCTGTTGGCTTAGGTCTTTTCATCAATGTTTATTAAAGTCCATGACAGTCAATGTTTGATCTTTCAATGGGAAAAGAGTCATGTCAATTATAGGTCTAGGGTTTCACAAACTGAGTTGTTAACGTGTCCAAATGCTAGCAGGCCAGAGGGAGGTTCTACACATGTTTTCTATTTCGCGAATTTCATCGTCATATTTATGGATTATGACTGTTCTTCAAAAATTTGTTTTGAAGAAAAGTCAACATTTTGTCCTTTGTAATAATTTTCAAAAGTTTTCAGTTGTTTAATTCTTCAGGCGCAGCCCTGGTCTCCTTTACCAAATTCCATGTCAGTTATCCCTGCAAAAAATTTCCAAGAATTTCATCATTTTAGTCAAAAAATCAAAAAGGAAATTCAAAAACAGAGTTGTATTAAAATAGAAAAAGTGCCAATGCCAAAACATTACAAAGATGGGTCTTGGAGAGTCAAAAATTAAATCCATGTCTTTAAAAAGAAATTTTCATGAAAATCAATGTTATTTGCATGCCAAGACCAAGGAGAAATCCACTCAAACCAAATTAGTTGATTTCGTGAGCGCTTTGGGTGAAGTTGGAGGAATTTGGCCAGTGCGGCGCATTGGGTAGAAGGCGCGGTGCACTGGGAGAAACTTTCCAGTGTAATTCTGAACGGGCGCGGCGCACTGGCACGGCACGGCGCGTTGGCGAGCTGCACGGTGCATACACCTGAAAGCCCGAAAACGTTTGAAAATTCTCCAAATTGTCATTTACTTGCATGGATTCGCTAGGTAGGGTCGACATCTCAATGTTTCATCCATTTTTGTGCTGAGTGATGGTGGTTTATGGATGCTAATGATTGAAACAAAAATTCAAACCCTATCATTTTGAATTCCTCACATGTAAACTGTTGCCTAGGATTTCAAAAATTGTTTGCCACCAAGGTTACTCTTTTCCATTATTTCTTTTGTCCTTAATTCCATTTGTTCCTTGACTCCATTTTTCCCCATCCCCTAAAGTTATTAAACCCCTATCCTAAATTCCCTTTCCCAAAACTGTCAAATGTGAAAAACCCTAAACCCTATCCCACACATAAATCCCTCAAACCCTCTCCCATATTTCCCAAACAAATCTCTCCCAATAATTCCTAATCCCTTGATATTATTTCCCCTTCCTAACAGTCCATGTTTCATTGGTTTTCCCCTTTGGTAGCATATTTTGCACACATCACTAAAACAAGCAGTCAAAACAGTTTTCATACACCAGCATCTTCATCTCCAAGGCAGTTTGAAAAACAGTAGTCATGGCATCTAAGCATTCATCAGATTATGAAATGGATACCCAAAGTGACTTACCCATGGAGGAACATGCACCCCGAAGGTCTCATAGAGGAGGTATGCATATCAGAGAAGAACCGGTCACCCTCACTGAATTACAGGCCTGCCCTCTTGCCATGTTTTGTTTTCAGCATTAGTCATGCTATGAGTTTTGTCAAAAGGTGGCTAGTTTTCAATTTCATCATGAGTTGGCTCGTCTTTTTGTGCTGCATTTACATGGAGATCAGGCTACCTTAGCCGGTGTCACCTTCACACTTACACCAGAAACTGTCTCACTAGCAACCGGCATACCAAACATTGGGGAACCGTGGACCAAGAGGAAGAAGATTGACCGACAACATTATGAGCCATATATTAAAACCGGTTTCTTGAGGTAGCTCAACAGAGTGTTCCCATTCCGATATCTAAAAGATGAATATGCTCCACTAATGAAATTGATCATGAAATATTTCAGCTGTGAGGGACAGTTCTCTCGTTTATATGCTTATCACATCAGGTTTCTCATGCATTTCACTAGGGTAAGGATGATGAACATTCCTTATTTCATTTATCGGAATATAGAGAGGATTACCACATTTGTGCAGCATAAAACCCTTAAGCTACTACTTAACAATGTTTATCATTTTTCTCTTATTAATATTTTGGTGATTCATCAGCTTGGATTATAGGGCATCACTTGGGATGATTTCGTCTCTCGTGACTTCTTCAGAGCTTCACAAGGATTATCAGAGGTCAAGCATGAGACAGGTGGACCTTCTCATCAGTATGAGCACCATGAGACCACTAGTGTGCCGGTATTCGTCACATATCAGAGGGGCACCAGGCATTTGTTTGCAGCAGCAAAGCGAGTGTTATCTCTACCCGGGGTGGAAGGGGCCTCGCTTCCTCCATCAGCATCACAAGTACAGGACAAAGGCAAGAGGCTAATGCAGGATGAGGGGCCTTCAGGTGAAAGAGAGACCGACTTCATTCTCATTCATGATGATGATACAAATACGGGCCCACAAAGTGCCAAACTTAGGGAGATCATCCAGGAGCAGCAAACAGAGATCCAAGCCTTATCCCTTGACTTAGAGAGAGCTAACTGGACCATGAAATATTTGGAGCAGAGGAACAAACAACTTGAAGATCAGCAAGCAATCATGGAGTTACAAAACATCCCCGAGACTCGCCAAGCTGCACAAAGGAGAAGAATTGAGCTCACATCATTGGAGCAAGAGATTAATGAGGATCGGGAGTCTAATCTCGAGAGAATCAACATCCACTTGGAGAGACTGCAGGACAAGGCCGATAAGGACCATGCATTGCTGAGACACATGGCTTTCCACTACATGGCACGGAACAGGGTCTGCAAGGCATGAATCAGGAATTTAAAGGCAAAATTGAGGAAGGCAATAAGGAAGCAAGAGAGGCAAAGGGAGCTTTATTGTCTTCAGATATTGGCCGAAGTCTCTTTAGCCTAGCATGAAACTTAATAAAGAAGCTCCAACCCGAATTTCAAGAAATTTGGGGCATTTTTTGCATTTTGACAAATTTCACACTAAAAAACAGAGTTTTTCTCCCTATGCGACGCGCCACGTGGCACGCACTTTTGCTAGGGAGCTCCAAATTGAAAAAAGTTTATATTTTTGGATTTTTCATGAAAAATCATGACTGCTGGTGCATGGCCAAGAAATTTGGGCAAGTTTTGAGTCCCCAGGAGGTCAAAAACACTCAGAAAATGACCTTTCTGCCCCTATTTTGACACACAGGAAGCAGTCTTGGGAGATTGAAGTTTTGGACGGGCAAATGACATCCAAATTGAAAAGTTCCACTTGGGTTGGAAAGTAGACAGGTATGGATTTCGATTAAGATATATTGGGCTCAATTTGGACTTCAGGAAGTGCCTCAAACTCAGCCTCAAAGTGGCGCGACGCATAGAGAAATTGGCATGGCGCATAGAGGAGTTTGCTCAATTTTTCACCTTCCAACTCAGAAATTCAGCCAGTTTGACTAGTTTTGCTTTGTGATGTAATTTTTGATCTATCTTGATGTAATTGGATAAACATGATGTAATTTTGGCACTTTTTTACTTGTTCTAGAGGATTCATTCACTAAAAAGTGAAAATTTAATGAATGAATCAATTTCCTACCTTATAGAGGCAAGTTGTTTTGATTGCCTAGATTTTAGTGCTTTGTTTAGAACTGGTTGAAACAGCTCCTAGAATGATGATCTCTACCCCTAGAGGCAAGGGAATGGGTTGGGCTAGTCTATATCATGTAATTCCTAATTCATTTTCAGGGTTGGGCACTAGGGATTGCTTTGGCATATCATTATACATTCTATCTCTGCATTTTTGGCTAAGGAAAGACCAGAGTTTTGCAGCACTGTTTGGGATCCATGTGGCTTTATGTTTTGATGGTGTTCTTCTCTAAGTAATTGTAAGTTCATTAGTGTTATGTGTATCATTTTCCTATCTCTTCTTCTGAATTTGAACAAATGAGTGATTAAGGTAGAATCCATTAACTGCTATGCTCTGCCTTTGAATTTGTTTAAATTTCCATGTTTTCATCTATTTAAGGAGAATTCTTGAGAATTTTTTGCTCTCCTTAGCTCCTCACTAGCCTGATCTATCCATTTCACTCACTTTAAAGCATCAAAATGTTTTCCTTTCTTGCCCAAATCAGAAATCTGCAGAAATTGTGCCTCATCCCTGAGCCCAATTTGCCTTTCCCTGCTTCCAGCACAAAACCCCCAAAAACTCAAAACAAATCCTTGTACATAATACCTAGCCTAAGATTAGCTTTTATTACAATCATCTCGAGCCCCATCGATTATCTTTTGCCAAGATTGACCCGGAGAGAGCCCTCTCCTGTCCTCATAGGGCTAACTACGAGGCTGAGCGTGGTTTGATGTGGACCTAGAACCTTGTCTTTTCAGCCTGAGGCAAATCTAGGCCCTAACAACGGGTGCGCAGTACATCATCACCGCAATTGAATATTTAACCAGATGGGCAGAGGCGCAGCCTGTGAAGGACTGTATGAGCGTGAAAGTAGCAAAATTTATCTTTGAGTACATGCTGGCAAGGTTCAGTTGTCCGAAAATCCTAATGAGTGATCGCGGTACACACTTTCTCAATGAGACGATCAGTGCGATGACGGAGGAGTTTTAGGTTTACCATCAAAAGAGCACACCCTATCATCCGCAGGCTAATGGGACAATGGAAGCATTTAATAAAATATTGGAGAGCGTGCTCATGAAGGTTTGCAATGCTCAAAGAAACGACTGGGATGTTTGCATACCCGCGGTGCTATGGGCTTATAGAACGACTTGCAAGAAGTTGACTAGACAAAT
Organism: Pinus tabuliformis; assembly: GCA_031772625.1. Classification (NCBI taxonomy): domain Eukaryota; kingdom Viridiplantae; phylum Streptophyta; class Pinopsida; order Pinales; family Pinaceae; genus Pinus; species Pinus tabuliformis. The sequence continues at coordinate 827,136,301 of CM062813.1, forward strand.
GCTGTTCATACTGGTTTATGGCATGGAAGTTGCGATGCTGATGGAGTACATTGTGCCTAGTATTTGCATAGCGGCATTCACAGGAATGGCGGATTGCAGAGCCCTGGAGGAGAGGCTCGCACAGCTAATAGTGCTTGAAGAAGATAAATTTCTAGATGGATTCCATCAATAGGTTGAAAAGGAGCACAAAAAGGCATGGCACGATTGGCACATCAAACTGCGCACCTTCAAGGTAAATGATCTGATTTTGTTGTATGACAACAAGTTTGATCAATTTCCAGGGAAATTTAGGATGCATTGGCTGGGGCCCTATGTCATCAAGGAGATTACCGATTGTGGAGCAGTTCAGTTGGTAAAATTGAATGGAGAACCCTTCCCAGGATGGGTGAATCGCAGCCGATTGAATCCATACACCGGCAATCTGGCTAGATGGCTACATAATGACAGCACAGTCTTAGTGCTCCAGGTAGATGAAAGGAGGCGCAGGACTATAAAATATACTGCCTGGGATGGGGAGATTCCCGATTGGGGAACTGCGTGGAATGAAGGAATGTCACAGTGTCAGCAAACACACGTAGGGAGTTGCGCTATCCAAGAAGAGACCGCATAGGGCAACCAGAAAGTGACCATTATGGTCATTGTTCATGACTTGACAGTGCGAAAATGGCCAAATGGAGCAGGGGGGCAAAATTTAAGTCGGAATTTAAGGGCAAGATCTGTGTAAATTTTCCACCAATCTAGCATTTATGAACGAGTTATGGGGGGAACGGTCAGATTTGAATTCAAAAATTCCTATAAATTACAGGTGGCTGCCCAGCGAAAAACACTTGGCATTTTGAGAATTGATGTATTAAGCTCTCAGGCACGTATGAACCTTGAGATATTTGAAGCCCTGATAGCGAGCTCAGTATTTGATAAGTTTCCAACATAGATGTAGGTGTTGTTGTCTAGCATTATGTCATCACCCGCAGAAATCATGAGTGCAGCATAAGCAATGGCAGCTGAAGGAACTGCCCCAGAGGTAGTAATGGCAATTGAGGGAGCTTCCCGAGAGTATGAAAGTATCAAAGTACAGGTAGAAGTGCCTAAATCCCTGAGGACACCCAGGCTGAGGCCTACACTGACCAAGGAGGGTCCAAAATCAAAGAAGGATAAGCAAAAAGCACAACAGTCGGTGTGCGCATCACCCAGAAAGCACCCATAGACGGGAAAGCCCACCACGTAGGAGAAGGGTAAGGTGATTGACCTAGATCCTGAAGCCGATGTTGAAGAACTCCATGTGGGTGCGGACGAAATTGATATGGAGGGGGCGGAGGACGTTGATGTGGAGGGGTCTGACCCCATTTCTAAAATTCCCGAGTACATTCCTCCACGCAGAGGCAAGATGAAGGTTTTGAAGGATATTGATGAAAGTAAGGTCACACTGCACACACCCTTACTACCAGACCAAATCGTCTTTGAAGGACCGCGCCTGGGGCACATCCCCCTTTAAAATTGGAGGACTAGGATTTGGTTGATGCGGAATGCTTTCCCCATTTAGCGATGGACCAACTCATGCACCGTGTCTTCTACAAAGACTCTGGTGTAACCACACTGGAGCCAAGGAAGTGGGTCAAAGGGGTGGATAAGGCGGGTTTGTTAAACATGCTATGGGTGTCGCATTACAACCGCACACCTATAACCATGGTAGTAATCAAGCAGCTACCGTGTTTGGTGCACGATGGGTGTTTGTGGCTAGAAGATCCGATACCCATCACTGACATGCTGATCCATAGGATCACTCGACTACCACACTCAAGAGAAAATCCAGCCATTTCGTTTGGCAGAAAGACAGGTGAGCGCGACCTTGCTGAAGCAATGAAGGTCAAATTCAAACTTGCTAAGAAGTCGCGTGGCTATGCCATCACAATTATAATTGACCCCGCATTCAAAGTAGCAATGTAAATCTTGGCAGGAAATATTATGCGAAAGTGTTGCGTAGACGAAGTACCGGCACCAGTAGTAGCCTTAGCAGCCCAGTGTGCGGAGGGTATATAGTTCAACTAGGCTTGCTACCTCTGCGAGAAGTTCCTCGTGAATTATAGAGAGGCGTGGGATCACAACAAAACATTCCACTATGCTTGGCTGCTGCTATCCATAGTGTTGGTCGTGTGGGAATTACCAAAGGATAGCCAGTTTCCTCCGGTCGCGCCCGACCTACTAGACGCAGTGAAGTTCACTTCGCTATAGGTTATGAAGGACCCTCAAAGGGTCAAGGAAAACAAGGTCTTTTGGATCTTGATGGAGATGAGTATCCATATGGCCATCAACCACAAACTGCAGTTGTCACCAACCATCTTTGAGAAGCTACAAGAGTATGTGGACTTCAAGGCTGACTTCCACCATGTCTCGATATGCGCACAAAAGGGTACTGAGCAGAAATGGTATGACCTACCATACTAGGCCACAGACGAAACGATTATAGTGATTCTCGACCGCTGGCTAGCAGATTGGCGCACTACCTCGGACTTGACAGCTGGGTCTAGCAAGACCGCAGCGTAGCAGAAAAAGGAAGAGGCCAAGCTGAAGATGGAACAGTTGGACACAAAGAGAAAAAGGGAGGCTGAGGACAAGGCCAAGGCAGAGTGCGCCACTACGAAGCAAACTGGAGGACAGGAGGAAGAAGAGCACGGCTCTGACAGGAGTCATAAGTCGCCTTCCCTGGAGACAAAGGAGGAGGACTAGCAGTCGGACCAGGGAGGAGCGGACCCAGAGGCTACTGTGTTACGCGTTAAGCGCAATAGAGATCCAAAGAAGGTAGGGCCGCAAAAGAAGTCTAAGGCTAGCAAGACTTCTCTCGATCTAATCACCTTAACAGAAGGTGATTTAAATGATATCGGTGATACATTAAGGGATACCACCACAGAACTACTGCAGTAGTTCGAGCTACAACAGAAGCTGGCCTTGGGTGTCATTTATACAGGTCTGCATGAGCTGCAGATCCAAGCGTCACAGGTTCAGACCAGCGTGGGACGAAGTAGCACGGTGTCAACTAGTTTGGCACCCTACACATCAGAAGCAGCACGGATGGTGCGCACATTGGATCCCCGGGAAATAATGCTGGTGGAGGGAGTGCTAACCATAGAGACTGAAGCTGACAAGATCGTTGTCAGTGACCTCAAAGGAGTTGGGCTCAATTTGGCCGCGCTTCCCAGTGAGGCGCTTCACAATTTGCAGGATGGCGTGATCACGGAACTTCGGGCCTGCGAACAGCGCACGTTACACGTAATCAGTGAACAGAAAGTCAACAATGCTAAGATGACTGTACAAAGAGATTTTGATGTTAAACTCATTAAAGCCATCATAGATAAAAATGAGCTCATAGCCAAGGTAGTGGTTGGGGCATGTGGGTCTATCCCAAAGTTGGACATTCCCAATGATGAGCTAGTAGATGTTCAGATTTGGAAGCTCATTTCCGGAGTACGCGACGCCATAATAGAGTTGGTGAAGGTTTAGTTTGACCTGAGCCTCAATATTGCAGAACTGCAGTTGAAATCCCAACCTTCAACCCAGCCAGAAGTCAAAGAGCAGCGCAAGATAGCTGTGAAAGACGTCGTGGCAGTAGTGAACATCGTAGTGAATGAGTGCGCTGTGCTCTTCAAGCAGGCACTCGAAGTGGTTACAAATTTATAGGAGGATCCCACCTTGCAAAGGTTGGAAACAAAGGGCCGAGAGCTGCAACAAAGATATGATAAAGTCAAAGTGACGACGCACATCGTTGCCCTTACGCAGAGGCTAGCAAAAGTACATGAGGGAAAGGTACTAAAGGAGCAGGTGGATGCAGCGCAGCAGAAAGAGAGCATCCTCAAGGCCAGAATAGGACCTTGGCTTGATGAAGCCTATGCACTCACCGCCACCATCAAAGGAAGGTTGGCTAGTTTGCAAGCGACTCAGTAGAAGATATAGTCAGATAGTACAGGACCAGCGACGAAGCAGTTGGTTGAGGAGATGAAGCAAGCGGCAACACAGTGCACTGCTGAAGTTGTGAGATCTTCGCGACAAGATCTTCACACCAACCGAGTGACTCGAGGGCAAGTCACCATGTTTGTGTTGGGGACCTTTTGGGAACGGGTTAAAAGTCCAAGTTTTGGGGCAAAAGGCCCGAATTTTTTATAAAGAAATGTAAAGTCTCCACATTTTGTGATCACGAAGTGTGAAGATATCAAGAGTCAAAAAGGGTTTTCCCCTTAGTTTAGATAGGTTGTGTTGGCTTGATGAGATCTGCCCTTGGACCGCGGACCATGGGATTGTATAAAAAGGAGGTCTTAGAGGAGTTTAAAGGAAGGTAGTTGATAGATAGATTCATTGATGAGTCTGTAAAGAGCTGAGAATGAGAGTCTTAGCGTAGGAAAGAGGCTTTGCAGTTGAGTGCGCAAAGGCCTAGGGTAGAAGTTCGCAACTGAGTGCGCGGACCACTACAGCTGTGTGCGCAAGGCATTTAGAGTATGTATTAGAAAATTTGAACCATCAATAAAAAGATGTATTCTGAAATTACTATGCATGTTACTTATGTCAATTGCATGCGATTATGTTATGTTAAGCATTAGCTTTATGTTTTATTGCTAATTTGATGCGTGAATATATATTTTTTCCTCAGTTATATGAACGCAAGATGAGATATCTGTTTACGCGAAGACAATATTAACTGCATGATAGAATTGGTGAACACTTAGGATAATTCGGGAAACTATACAACAGAGTAGTTACAGAGGTTTGCAAGTGTCGAGATTGCTTGCTAGGCTTACGCGAACTACGATCGCAGACCTTCGCGGAGGTTCAGAAATACTAATAAATAAGTACATCGATAAACCCTAAAGTCTTATCGATTTGTGTGAAGGCAGAGTTAAAGTGTAAAACCATCATCACAACCATCTCAAGGTGCGAAAAATTGGTTCCTACATCCCCCCATACTACTTCAGGTGAGACTTCAGTCCGCGCTCCGCAGGCTGATGCCGAAAGGGCCAGTAGTGTAGGGATTTTCTTGGTTGACTAACTCTAAACCTGGGTCAGTGCCCATGAAGCCAATAGGTTCCTAGGGTCAATTTTGGGTTAGTTTAATCAATTTTTGAGTAAAATTTTGTAAAGAATGTAAAGTTTCCGTGAAATGTGGAAGCGGAGCGCACAGCTAAGTAGGAGTCAAAGGGGATTTAGCCCCTCCAATGGGTAAGTGATAGGATGGTTTTGAGACTCACCCATAGGCCGCGGGCCATGGTATTGTAATAGAAATATTACAGAGTCTTGGTGAGTATAGGAAAATAACTTTTGGTGAAGAAAAAGTGTAACAAAAAGTGCTAAGGCAGGAAAGCTCTATTTTCATGTACTTAGGTGAAAGGGGAAGGCTCCTGTAGTTGAGTGCGCGGAGACCTTGGCAAGTCCACAGTTGAGTGCACGGGCCCTTGCAGCTAGGTGCGCAGGGCAGAAGAGTCTGTAAATTGAATGTTGAATCTAATAAATATTGTTTTGGACCGAATCTCTTGCATTTGTGCCTTGTTCTTAATTCTGTTTAAGTTTATGCATTGTTTCTTAATGATTTGTTTTCTATGAAGTAAAGAGTATTCTCTACACGAATCTGTCAAATCTCTAATATCTATGCATGAAATGAGTAATGAACTGTTTTCACGAAGGTAGTAACTAAATCTGTTATGATAATTGTTCGAATCAGATAGATCTGCGCAAAGGCGGATCTAGGGTTATTATTTACTAAGCGAAAGTTGTGAGTCTTCTTCTTTTAGGTCTGAAAAGCTTGATCGTAGAACTTCGCAAAAGTTTGGGAACCATTTGGATAGAGTTGCGGTAGTGAACCATATGAAGGTATATATCTGTGTGAAGGCATATCTGAGCTACAAGGGCTTCAGAATACTTATCACATGGTCTTTGGATGCAAAAACTTGGTTCTAGCATCCCCCAGTATTGCTTCGGGTGAGACTGCAACCTGCGTTATGCAGGTTGTTGCCGAAAGGGCCAAAAGTTATAATTTTTTTGGTTCGCATGAATAACTCTGAACCTGGGTCAGGCCCCCTTAAGCCAAAACACTTACTTTTTTCCTAATTATACTATGTGAGAATATGCTTGTATGCAAAATTTTAAAGTAAAATATAAGCAATTACTCTACTTGTAATGACCTTAGTAAACCAAATCGGTTAGTAGTCATGGTGTGTGCAAGGTGAATCTAGTGCACATACAAAGTGTTTGAATTACAAGTATGTGGATATGTGGTTCATGATCCTTTAATACAATCCCCCTAATTACACTATGTGATTTTTATTCTTTGCAAGAAAAGAAATGATGCGTGGATGATGGGCCACTTACTTATTTCCTAATTATACTATGTCAACATATGTTTGTGTGCAAAATTCCAAAGTAAATTATAAGCATCAATTACTCTACTTGTAATGGTTAGTATAACAAATTTGTTAGTAGTGATGGTGTGTGCAAGGTAAATCTAGTGCACATAGAAAGTGTTTGAATTACAAGTATGTGTGAAATATGTATTATATAGTTATAATGTGTGGTTAAATACATTTCTATAAACGATTAATAAAATACAATATTTGTCAATTTAAAAAAAAAAAAAAAATTGATAGATCATAAGAATATTGTCTCCATTTGACCTTTTTCAAAATTAGTTCTTAGCAAAAAATTTTCATTTCTTCAAGAGACTATATAAATCCTAAACTAAAAGTGAGTTCTACAACAAAGTGAAGCATTTCAAGACCTTTTTCAAATTTACTTATTCTTAGCAACAATTTTTTATTTCTTCAAAAGACTATATAAATCCCAAACTAAAAGTGATCCCTACTGTAACAAGGAAAGTATTATATTTTTGTTCATATATATCATATACCAAAAATTTCAATTATTTAAATCCAATGTCAATTATTTAAATCTACTCATTTGTATAATAATTTGCAAGGTTGTTGAACTAAATCTACTAATAGAAATTAAGTTTAAATTCTTATATAGGAAACTTCTAAATGTACATATTTCAGAGGGAATTATTACTTAAAGAACTTAATGATGTGGTGAATCTTTTGAATTTGAGAGAATGAGAGATTCTTGAAAAATCAAGCTAGTGATTACCAAATTGAAGGGCCAAATTTATTTCATGAGATAAAACAAAATCTATATCTATAAATTCATACAAATTTAATCAACTATAAGATAAATTGTGACTGAAAAACCATACAATACATAAATACACACTCCATGATACAATAAGGAACCTATTCAACTAATTTTTAAGTATGTTAATATTTGAAAGCCTACTATACAAAATCAAATTAGTTGGAAAAAAATTTCTTCATTAGAAGCACCATATCATTTAACGTTTTAAAATGTGTAACTAAAATTACCATAAAACAATAGTAAGAATATATTTCTTAAAGGAAGAACTTATCATAACTATAGAGAATTTCACAATTCCAAATAAAAAGTGGAAGAAATGTGGGATGAGAAGGACAATGAAATTGTTGATAAGCAAACAAAAAGAAATCAAGAGATAGAGGTTTTAGTGGATTTAGAGAACAAGGAAGATGCTTCAAGGTCTTATCAACAATGAATGTACATTGTTATCATTTGTGGTGAAGAGGGGCACAAATGATTTGAGTGTTTTTTTGGGAGAATGTACAGGAATTTTTTTTGCGCAACAATCAAGTAGGGCACAAGAAGGGGTAAGAGGATTTAAAAAACTATATGTTTCTACAAGGAACATTTTTTATGCACATGCAAAGATGGATATCCAATGCCTTTTATGTTTTCAATTATTTTCATCAAATCTTGACAAAGTTTAAAATAAAGAACTCTCTTTTTACTTTTGAACCATATTTTGCAATATATTTCACAATTACATATGTTGACAAACAACTAGATGAATTTAATTGACATTATATTGCCACAATGTAAGAAAATTAACATTTTATACATTTCTAGCATATCATTAATACATGCATGCTAATTTATTTCTTTTTCATTTATTACTTATGAATCTGATATAGATTAATCACATGAGTCTTACATGGAGAATTATAGTTATATGAAATAATATAGTCTATTTTGTGCAAAAACGAATCTACACTACACTTTGTATGTCTTTAAAAAACTTGTTCTTTTTAAAAAATTCTCATAACCTTCATGTGAGAATTGAAAGAAGAAACTTGTGAGGTTTTCAAAGGTAGGGATAATCATTTAGGATTCAAAGAACCATTAAATGTTATAGATAATGTTACGAAATTTTAACGTTGTTAAATATATGTTTAACAAAGAATGTCTTCCTAGTTCATGCACATTGGAAGTAGGGATATTCTTGCTCCTTGTAGATATTGCCACATTTTCTCTCTTTTAACTCCTAATTTGGATATCAAACATTAATCAAACTAATTTTTATAGGTTTTGGAGCACTTATTTGGCAACCATTTTTGCTAATCCCTCTTATAAATAAATTTCCATGAATTGTAATTCATGTAAATAATTTATGGAAATTATGTTCCAATAGTTTTCTTTGGTTAAATCACATCCTTACTTTGTGTGGGTTATCTTAAACCATTACAATTCAAAGGTGGTTCATAATTTGCATGAATTCAAGTGGTTTCAAAAAATTCCAATAAACCATGGTTTCAAGTAGTTTTCAATAATTTGCATGGTTTCAAGTGGTTTTCAATAATTTTTATGGTTTCAAGTGGTTTTCTTTAGTTTTTGTTACATCTCGGTTTTTAACTACATGGTATTACGTTCAATGTGTCAGGCCATGAAGGTAACTCCAAAAATTAACTTGTTTATTGCATTACTTAGTTCATGAATATATACAAGAGTGGAGAGATGCTTGGGGTTCAAATTCCAAGGTCTCTTCGTTTTCTCTAATGCATAAATAAAACTATTTACAATATTTACAATAATCTCAATCCTTTCAGATTAGGTGTCAACATTCCCCCCCTTAATATGAAGGGATGTTGGTGAGTCCAAGCATCACTCTCAATATTTCAAACTTTTCCCTTCCAAGCACTTTGGTGAAGATGTCTGCAAATTGATCATTTGTGGAACAATGTCGTAGGTGGATTATCTTGTTCTCAACATCATGTCGAATCAGATGATATTTTGTATTTATGTGCTTGGTTCGATCATGGAACTTTAGATTCTTGGCCATCTTTATTTCAGAAGTGTTTTCAATCAAAAGAGGATATGAATGCACTTGTTTCCCCTGCAAATGCTCCAAACTTTTCTTGAACCACACAATTTCCTTTATTGCTTCAACTGCTGCGAGATATTCTACCTCAATTGTGGAATCTTCTGGAACTGATTTTTTGCGTGACCTCCAAGAGACAACTACTGATCCAATACTCATAACATAACTTGAAGTAGATACCCCAGTTTCTTTATCTCCATCGAAATCTAAATCAGAGTACCCAAACAAACTAAAGTCAAACACTTGTGTATACTTCAGTCCAAAGTCTTGAGTTCCCATCAAGTACTTTAGAACTCTTTTTGCAGCAAACCAATGACCCTCACAAGGATTTTGCATAAACCTAGAGAGGATTCCAATAACAAATTAAATGTTTGGTCTGGTAGAAGTCAGGTAGTTGAGACTTCCTACAAGTTGTCTATACTTTGTTGCATCCTCAAATTATTTTCCTTTAATGGATGTGAGCTTTAAGTTTTGTTCCATTGGAATAGTCAAAGGATTGCACTCATATATTCCAAACCTATTCAACATATCTCCAATGTACTTCTTCTGAGAGAAGAATATAAAATTTGGATTTTGAGTTACTTCAATACCAAGATGATAGTGAACATATCCGAAATTTGTCATTTCAAAACCTTTCCTCAGTTCTTTCTTTATGGGTGCAATGTAGCTCTTATTTTTCCCTTTCATTAGAAGATAATCTACATATACCACAACATATACAATTGTTTTTCCAAATTTCTTGGCAAACAAAGTTGCATCAACAAGATCATAATGTTTGAAATTTAGTTTCAGAAGTTGGTTAGTTAACTTCTTGTACCAGGCTCGTGGTGCTTGCTTGATGCCATACAAAGATTTTACAAGCTTGTATACTTTGTATTCCTGACCCTTCACAACAAATCCCTCTAGTTGGGACATAAAAGCATTCTCTTTCATATCTCCATTCAAGAAAGAAGTTTTTACATCCATCTGATGGACATTCCAGCCATTTTGAGCTACCAAAACAAAGAGTGTCTGGATGCTATCCCATTTGGTCGTGGGGGAAAATGTCTCCTCATAATTGACCCCTTCCTTCTGTGCAAAACCGCTTTCCACAAGATTGGCTTTATTCTTTCCATGTGATCCATATTCTTTATACTTGTTATTAAAGACCCACTTGTAGCTATTGGTTTGCTTCCCAATGGAGGATCAACTAGATTCCAGGTGTCATTCTTTACCAAAGCATCGTATTCTTTCTGCATCGCTTCTTTCCATTCATCATGAGAAACATCTTCTTTGAAGGAAGTTGGTTCGAAATCTGTAGATAAATTCAATTCACAATCATAAGAAACATCCATATCAATAGGTGAATAATGATTGTCTACATCACCTCCATTATGTCTAGTTGAGCTTCTTGTTCCTATATTTCCAACCTCATCAGGACAAACACTTTCAAGTGCCTTTGTCAGCCATTTTGGAGACCTTTCTAAGATGGCCCAGGTTTTTCAGTTGACTGAGATGGGGCCGAATCAAGATTTAGTCTCCCAATTATGTCAACAACATCACTCAGTGTCATCAGTGGTTGGAGATTCATGCAAGGGAAAGATTGATTTAGAATAAGATTCCACAGATTGATCCAGTATAGGAATTCCCCCCCTTCAAGATGTGGGTTCTCATTATCAAACTCTTGAAAATACTTTGCATGTCTAAATATATCCAAGCGATCAAGATCACATCTCTAGATATTATAAACTTCTTATTCACTTCATCATAGAGATGGTATGCTTTGGAGGTATTTGAGTACCCCAAGAAGATACATTTGCGACTCCTTGCATTGAGTTTGTTTCTTTGTTCCTTGGGTATCAAGGCATAATAGGTGGAACCAAAAGCCCTGAGATGCCTCACTGAAGGAATCTGGCCATACCACATTTCATAGGGAGTCTTATTTTTGATAGCTTAGATGGACGCCTATTTTCTATATACACATCACATATAATTGCATCAGCGTAATATTCTTGAAAAGAATCATGGTGCGTACCATATTTAAGATTTTCATGTTCATTATTTCAGCTACGTTGTTCTGTTGGGGATTATAAGGCACGATTGTTTGATGTTCGATCCCATCCTGAAAAATATAGTTTTCAAATTCATTTGAAGTGTATTATTTTTCATTATCAGTGCGAATAGAGCCAATATGATATTGTGCATCATTGTCAATTTATGCATGAAAATTCTTAAATGTTTCAAAAGCTTCAGATTTGTTCTTCAAAAAATAAACCCAACACATTTTGGTGTAGTCATCAATAAATGTCATCATATATTTATCAACATTTGCAGAAGGAAGAAGCCTTGGGCCACACAAATCATAATGAATGAGTTCAATTTTTCTATGTCCTCTGGAATGATAATCATGAAAACATTGTTTGCTATGCTTTCCTAAGACACAAGCATCACATTGCTTAAGTTTCCTAGGACTTGGAGGCAAACAAGTAACACCATTTTTCTTCAACAAACGTCGGTTGTCATAGTTCAAGTGTCCAAATCTAGCATGCCATAAAAGACTTGAGGAAATGTACCTTCATCATAGTGAGAAATGTATGAACAGTTTTTTGCACGAGCAAAGGTTCCTTGTAGCTTCAAACGTATTTGTTATTCTATCCCAGTCATGACAAGTGAGTGATTTGATGCTTTTCTGACCTCAACCTTGCCATTAAATATATGAATAGAGTGTCCTTGCTAGCGGATGTGGACCAAATAAAACAATTTTCTCCTCAACTCCGGGAAGTATAGAACATCATGTAGAAGAAAGTCTAGAAGACCAGGCAGTTTGAGCCTGATGGTGCCAAGCCCTGATGTTAAGAGATAGATCAACAACTTCAAAATTAGCTTCTTCGAGGGGGAAACCTCCTTTACATTACACAAATGAACAATTCTTGGATGATACAAATGAAAAATCCTCCTTTCTATATATAGGAGTCTAAGGGGTCACAATATAATCAAAATCGACATAACAATAATAATGTAAGGGCACAAAAATAATAATAGTGGGCTTCTATGGGGCACAATAATAACAATATAGGGACAACAGGGGTACACCAAAAACAATAAGGGGTTACAATGACAATAATAATGGGGGAATACACTAGTATTATAAGGACCTAACATGCCCCTCTCCTTCAAAAAAGTGTTGTCCTCAACGCTTGAGTATTTCTAGATGCTTCTGTATGGAATTCTCATCCTCCCATGTCTAATCTTCAACGGGTAAGTTCTTCCACTTGATGAGATACTCTGAAATTGATCGATTTTGCAGCTATTTAGTTCTTGTTTCTGTAACTGCTTCAAGTTCCAATATGATTTTTCCTTCCTCATCAAATTTTGCCAATATTATTTGAACTGGGAGCTTGTCACCTATAACCTTCTTTAAGCATGAAAGATGGAAAACTTGGTGCACTCGAGATGATGTAGGAAGCTCCAATTTGTATGCCATAGTACTAATATTTTGCAACACCTTGTATGGACCATAATACTTTGTTGATAATTTATTATCCTTCTTAGTTGCTTGAGGGAAATTTGTTTGTATGCTTGTAGTCATAGAAATACCCAGTCACCTACATCAAAACTTCTTTCGTTGCGATGTTGATCTGCCTGTTGTTTCATTCTATTATGCGCCAAAGTGAGGTTATCCTTTAAGAGTTGGAAAACTTGTTGTTGATGCTCGATGTGATCTTCCATCGCTTGAACCTTACAATTTTCTCTTAAAGATGTTGTGATGGACGATGGATGATATCCATAAAGTTCCATCAATGGGGTCATTTTTTTTGTAGTATGGAAGGAAGTGTTATACCAACATTTAGCTAGAGGCAACCACTTGATCCATTGTGTTTGTTTATCAGATACAAAGAAACGGAGATATCCTTCCAAACATTTGTTCACTATCTCAGTTTTCCCATCAGATTGAGGATCATGGGATGAGTTATGAGCTAACTGAGTACCCAGACAAGAAAATAATTCTGTCCAAAAATTTCCACTGAAAATGGGATCTCTATCACTTACAATAATCTTTGGGTTTCCATGTAGCTTTTGAACTGTTTCCATAAATGCAGTAGCAATTGTAATACCTTTAAATGGATGAGATAATGCACAAAAATGTGCATACTTGGTAAGTCTATAAACTACCACCATGATGATACTCTTTCCTTCGGAATTGGGTAAACTTGTTATCAAATCCATTGAAACCTCCTCCCAACGTTGACTTGGAATGGATAAATGTTGTAATAGACCCGGGGTCTTAATTATCTCAATTTTATTTTTTTGGCAAACCAAACATTCCACCACAAACTTTTGCATGTCAGATTTAAGGCCATCCCAAAAAAATTCCTTCTTAACCTTATGGCAAGTTTTTAAAAATCCTAAGTGGCCTCCTAAGGGAGAGGTGTGCTATTCCAGAAGAATCTTTTGTTTAATTTGGGAATTCTTACACATGTATAAGCAATCTTTGTACCAGAACGAATCATTTTTCCAACTAATTGTATAAGATGTATTGAGATCTTGCTGCAAATTTTGAATGACTGCCCACACTTCTTCATCATTCTTCCATTCATCCCTTCCTTCATTTATCCAATTTGGTTGGATGATAGAAATGGCACAAAGAAATTCTTTCACATCCTCATCCTTTCTTAAGAGTGCATTTGCAACAACATTTTTCTTCCTTTTTTTGTAGATGATTTCAAAGTCATAACCCAACATCTTTGTGACCCATTTTTTCTACTCTTCTGAAGATAATATTTGTTCTAAAAATTATTTAAGACTATCATGATCTATTTTTACCTTGAAATGTCTTCCCATTAGGTAATTTCATCATTTCTTAAGTGCATGTAGTATTGCCAACATTTCCTTCTCATAAATAGCTTTGTGTAAATACTTTCCTTTGATTGAACAACTTTTAAAAGCATTGGGTCTTCCTTATTGCATTAAAACAACACCAATTCCATTTCTTGAGGCATCACATTCCACAATAAAGGTTTTTGTGAAGTCTAGCATAGCTAAGACCAGTGCTTGGCACATTTCCTCTTTAAGATGTTAAAAGGCCTTCATTGCTTCTAGAGTCCAAAAAAATTCATCTTTCTTCAGTAATGTTGTTAGAGATTATGTTATTCTCCCATAATTATTAACAAACTTGTGATAATACTCTATGAACCCGAGAAATCCTAGCATATGCTTTATGGATATAGGGATTTTCCATTCCTTAATGGATTTAATTTTTCTAGGGTCTACCTTAACACCTTCATGAGATACAATACGACCCAAATATTCCACCTCCTATATTCCAAAGAAACATTTGGAGGTTTTTTCATATAATTTTTTTTCCTCGAATGGTTTGAGCACCCTCTCAACATGTTGAACATGATCCTTCCAAGGCTTCTTGTAGATTAGTATAACATCAAAAAGTACTAACACAATTTTTCTAAGGAAGGGTTTAAAAATGGAATTCATCAAACCTTGAAATGTAGAAGGTGCATTAGTAAGGCCAAAAGGCATGACCAAAAATTCATAATGACCCTCATGAGTTCTAAATGTTGTTTCAGAACATCTTCAGTCTTCTTTTGATTTGATCATATCCTGAATGAAGATCCAACTTGGTGAAGTAAATTGCTCCATGTAAGTCATCCAATAATTCATCAATGACAGGAATGAGAAATTTATCTTTAGTAATGAGCTTGTTGATCTCCCTATAATCCGGACACATGTGCCATGATCCATCCTTATTGTGCACCAATACTACTGGAGCAGAGAAATAACTTTGACTAGGTTGAATTATACCAACCTCTAGCATTTTTGCAACCATACGTTCAATTTCACTATTTTGGGCTTAGGGATATCTATAAGTCCAGATGTTTGGAGGAACACTTCCTGGAATCAAATGAATAGCATGATCATGATCATGAATAGCTGGTATGCCTTTAGGAATCTAAAATACCTTGGAATGATTGTCCAAGACTTTTTGGAGATCTCAGGAAATAGATGATTTCGATGTGGGAACCTCTAGTGCAATTACACCTCATTGTTCTTTCTTTAGAAGCTATGTCATGTCGTTAGAGATGATTATCTTTCCCGGTTTCCTTGTGATACCCATTAATTCAACTTCCTTTCCTTCCCCAAAAAAAATCAAGAAAAATTCTTGAAAATTAAAAGCTATCGTGCCCAAATATTGTATCCATTGGACTCTTAGTACAACAACAACACCCCCCATTGGAATGGAAAGCATTGGACTATTCAATGCATATTATCCCATGAATATCTTGATATTATGGCACTTTCCAAAGAAATTTATGGTTCCTCCATTTGAAACTATCACTTGACACTCCGGTGTTGGATATATGAAGTAATTCAATTCCTTGGCTATGTTACAATGAATAAAATTATGTGTCCTACTCTAATCTATCAACATTATTACCTTTTTCTTATTGATATGTCCTTCTATCTTGAGATTTTGAAGAGTGGTAATTCCTGCCAATGCCTTACAAGATATGGTCAGATTCATTTCTTTTTTCTCTAGGGTTGGTTCCTGGTGTATGTCCTCTTCTTTTGACATTTCTTGTTCCTTTTCTTCCTCCTCTTCACAATCTATGTAAAATAATTTCTTCTCAGCACACTCATGACCTTTAGTGTATTTTCTATCACACTTGTAACAAAGCCCTTTTTCTCTTTTTTCTTCCAATTGTTGTGGTGTCAGCCTTGTATGTTGTGGAAAGCTAGGGGCAACAACACTTCCATCTTTATAGTTGTGAGTGGTAAGCTTCCTTGTTGCCATAATTTTGCTTTCAATTTTTCTTGCCAACCTGAATGCCTTCTCCAATGAATCAGGTTCCCAAAGGTGAACCTCATGTTGGATGTTATCCTTTAAAGTCCCTATGAACACATCAATCCTAAACTCCTCTAGAATATCATTTACCCTTATATTTAATTTTTGGAAGTCCTCAATGTGCTTCACCATTGAACCCTTTTGTTTGAGATTTATCAATTGGCTAAAGAAGGTATTTCCCTTTGTATCCTCATAATATGCTATTATTTCCTCCGTAAAAATTAACCAAGTGATAATTTGTTTATGACAGTAAAGCCATCGATACCATACAAACTGCTTGGGTTCCAGATATAAAGTTGCAATGCGTACCTTTTGTGTGTTTTGCACATTATGGAGATCGAAATGTTGCTCCATTTGTAGTATCCATGTTACGGGATCCTTGTCATCAAACTTCCTTATATCGATATTTGGAATGTGGTGGGTCTTCAATCCAACGTTAGAGTCTATGAAATCATGATTAACATTTTTTTTGTTCTCATCATGAGTTTCCTCTACTACCTTTTCGCCATTAGGAACTCTTTCTTGTAGCAACTTTGTCAAACCTTCCATGTCTTTCTTCAAATCTTCTATGTTGCCTTTTAGTTTTGATTCTATACCATCGATCTTAGCTTCCATGTCATTCTTCAAACCAATCATCTTAGCTTCAATTCCATTCTTTAAACCATCCATCTTTACTTCCATTTCATTTTTGGTTACTCTTTGCGAGAGCGAAATTTGTTGCGCTTGATCTCGTAATTTTGATATATCATGTTGCATTTTTTGCTCTCCTTCATGTGTCATAGTAGAGATTTCAGGTTTTTTACTAGGTGTTTTCATTTTCTTTCTTCAGGTCATCAATTAATGATAATTGTGCTTCACAATTCCCTTTAAATCACTTCAAACTACTTTATCAAACAAAGCTTATGCAAATTTAAAAAAAAAAAAACTACACATTTGTTTTTGCTTTGTAGGAGATCAATATTGAATTTGATGTATCTCTATAATTTTGAATCTCCAAGGTGAAATTGTGTCTTGTAGTAGACCTTTGAGTCCTCTTTCCAACCCGACAAGTCTGATCGAGATTCGATTCTCTAAGAAGTTATGTCCAATCTCCCACGATAACCTGATGATAAACTGGTTTAGTAGAGCGAACTTGTACGAAGTGCCACATATCACTTTTTTTGTTAATGGAAAAACCTGTGAGCAATTTAGGAAACCGACGTTTCGGACTAGCTAGGTGAGTCGATGGACTCACCTAGCTAGTCCGAAACGTCGGTTTCCTAAATTGCTCACAGGTTTTTCCATTAACAAAAAAATTCTACCAGCCTGTATGGATTCTCTCTTTAACACATATCACTTTGTTTACCTTCAGCCCTGAAAACGATACCCAAAAAACTACAGTCCGTCCTCTTTCTGTCACTTTTTACGAAATTTGAATCTGATGCTCAAAGAGAAAATTATGATGATTTTCCCAAGGTCACATGTTTGAGATTGCATTTTGGAGCCTGCAAAAACCCTAACTTCCTCGGATCATATCTCGGAAAATATAGCGATACAAGATGTAAAATTAGTACACGAGGTTAAACGATATTTTGTCTCAAATTGGTTTTAATTTCAGCTTCTGAAGCTTCATAGAAAAAAAGTTATTGCGAAAATGCCACAATGCCTTGTTTGAAGCAACAAGACCCTAAAAACCAAAGCTCTGACACCAAATGTTGTGCAACCAGCTCACAAATTAGAATAAGAGATAGATCAACGACTTCAAAATTAACCTCTTCAAGGGGGAATCCTCCTTTATATTACACAAATGAAAAATTCTTGGATGATACAAATGATAAAACCTCATTTCTATATATAGGAGTCTAAGGGGTCACAATATAATCAAAGCCGACATAACAATAATAATGTAAGGGCACAACAATAACAATAGTGGGCTTCTATGGGGCACAATAATAACAATATGTGGACAACAGAGGCACACCAATAACAATAAGGGGCTACAATGACAATAATAATGGGGGAATACAATAGTATTATAGGGATCTAACACCCGATGGCTTGAGTTTTGACTTGTCTGCAAAGTATAATGCTCCATCAACGTTGTCAGTGAATTCTTCAAAGAAATCTCTCCTGAAAGTCATGTGGCAAGTTGCCCCTGAATCAAGAAACCAAGCATATTTCAATGAAGCAAGGGAAGCATTGAATAAGTCTTCAGTTACTCCAAATTTTCAATGTGTCGCAACATAACGAGTGAACTCGAGTGCTTTTCCTTTCCCTTTGTTAGTTGTTTTACCTTTTCCTTCATTTCTTTCCTGCTCAATTATGTCCCATGCAGATTGCATGTGGATGCGCCATGTCCATCTCTATTGCATCATATGCAATGAAGATCATACCTTTCTCCTTGGAAATGTCTGCACCCCTGCCTATAAAATTCTTCCTTCCTCTTCCTCTTTGACCACCTCTTGCTCTAGAAGAATCTTTTGCATGATTCTTCTCTTTTTGTGCGAGGCACACAGCTTCTTCAGTAGATTGAGGAGTTGTCTTCTTCCCAAAATCTTTCTCTATCTCAACAAACTTCTTCTCAAGGGACTCAAAGGTAAACTCCTTAAGGTTTCCACTTGCTTGCAATGACTCAAGATAATGTTAATAGGTGGGATATAGTACCTTGACATAAGCTATGAGAGGAATATCTATTTCAACACCAGTGGTTTCTATGTCATACATAATGGACCTTACTTTTGATGCTAAGGCAAGAGTGTCATCATTTTTCAACTCAAGATTGAACAACTTGATCATCAACTGAACACCTTCAAGTTTAAAGTGTGAGTCATACAATTCCTTCAACTTCTTTAAGGCTTCAAAAGAATTTAAAAATGGAGAAATATGATGACTCACTACTTCGTTTATTGACACTACAATCAAAGCATAAACCTTGTTGTTCTTGTTTTCCGAGATGGAAAACTCCTTATTTGGAGTAGGCTTTTCAGGTGCATTGTCTCTTTCTCCTTCACAAATTACTTTCCACAACTCATTGAAAATTAAAGGTATGCTTTATCTTCCTAAACCACTCATGGTAGTTCTCTTTGCGAGAGAGAAGTACTCCCACTATTAATATGAGTAATGCATCATCAAAATAATTATCTGCTTTCAATTCAAAATCACAACCGTCATCGATATTTTCTATTAGATAAAATGTTGATTTAATTATGTGAATGAAAAGGATTTATTGTGACATGTAATATATGACTTCTCTTTAACATGTCGTCATTCCTTAATATAATATGACACTACTCACTCATATGATTTATGACATGTGTTGCTTATTACTCCATACAAACATATTATAAAACAAACACACTCCATCATAGGTATGTTTTATGATTTTTTTTTAAGACACACCACATTTTATACCATATGCTCCAGCACACTCTTCAAAAGCATACCATCCCATCATCACATGCCATATGCATTAATACTATGCATACTCAGCTCAATGCACATAGAGTTTTGGTCTTCACGCACGGCCTTTAAAAAGAACTAACATCACCACCCTCATGCATCCCGACCTTTTTTTATCCAATATGCAAAGCATATAATACATGTCAACGTGGCTTAATGCAGCACGACGTTTCAAAAAACCAAACGCAGCACGACATACACATGGAATCAAGATTCATGGTATTCAAGAACAGTCAACGTGATCTTTACAAATTTCAATATACATAAATTTATATCATAAGAGCTCAACATAGATAATGCAACAGCATGGAAATCATAACACTCATGGTCATCAATGTAGGGCGATTACACACTCTTTTCATTCAACAGAATGGTGTAATTGTTAGCCTTAAAAAAATGCTCAACATACAACAAGAAGTGAACCATTGAACATTCCAATCAAATAAACAGAGTCACTCTTCCAAAGGCATCGATTCCCAGGTTTGATGAAGTTTAACCAGGAGTCTTTGAGAAAAAGGAAACAACTCATTCTTCAACAAAGGAATACAACCCCTTCATTAGAGGAATACGACCAACACATGGCAGTAATGAACACAGAGGCAGAGGACAAAGAACAAAGGAATAAAGAATAGGGCAGAAAAAATGGGGCTGATTATGATACCATGTTAGGCCAGGAGGATAACTCCACGAATTAACTTATTTATTGCTTTAGTCAATTCATGAATATATACACGAGTGGAGAGACTCTTGGGATTCCAATTCCAAGGTTTCTTAGTTTTCTCTAATGCATAACTGAAACTATTTACAATAATCCCAATCCTTTTGGATTAGGTGTCAACACAATGTTTATTTTATCTTAGTTTTATTGTTTCATTCTCCATGTGTTTCTGGTTTTCAATCAAATTTCTTAATGCATACAATATGGAGCAAGTAATATGAGAAGTGAGACAATTTGAATTACCTGTATTTGCATGAACTTCTTGTTCTCTCAATGTCTGACGTCTTTTTCTCATCCTTTCTCTAGCTTTCTCTCGTATTTCCTCTGTGGATGGAAATTTATTTCCTTTTCTAGATCCAAATCTCCAATTTCCCATGTTTGTTGTGAATCTTTGTGTAATTTCTACGCTTTGATATTTCTCTATGAAAGAATGTTTGTTGTTTTTTTTCCACAATCAAATTTAGAAACTAAACTATTTTTTGATAGCAGAGGCTCGATCGAGCCCTTGAGTCATATGATTCACCATTAATACCATTAATAAAAGTTGGTAAGGGCAATGGTGGGTTAACTTTTTAATGGCTCAATCGACCTACTAGTTAACCATGTATGTCGCTCGATCGAGGGTTACTTTAACGCTCGATCAATCAATTTGAATTTTGAATTTAAGTGCTTGATCAAGCATTTAAAGCACTCCATCGAGCTCTGGAATTACTAAAAATTACAATTCTGACACCTCTTTAACAGATTTCTCCGCAACCCCATTTTGTACCCTATTGGATTTAGGGCATAAATTGTCCTTAAGTGGTGGAGTTTGTTGTAGCTCTGTTACCACTTGTTATGCTCTTAACCTGCAAAGCAATACCCAAACATAGAATTTGCGAAGAAAATATACCGAGAACACAGAATATGCAAAGAAAATATACGCATAACACAGAATAGCAATGATTTTATTATTCAGAGAGAAATGTTCACAGGTCTCTTGGAGGGGGCAATCTCCAATAGAGCAGAGCTCGATTACAAAACAAGACACGATGCTCCTCGCAGGGAGTCTCTATCCTTTATATATGACTCATACATGCAATACCACGGGCCAATATCGTGGGTTTTATTAATACCATCTATCTAATACTACCGCCCATTTGCAACTAACTGTGGTCCCGTCATTAATTGCGGTTTAACCACTTACAAATATTAATATGGGCTTTATTGACTCTTGACTATGACGTGATCCCATGACATAAATAAGGGGGTTAGGGTGGGACCCTAACATGCCCTCCCCCTTAAGACCAGCCTTGTCCTCAAGGCTGAAGTTGCGGAAACTGCTGAAGAATAGTGGCTGGTTCCCAAGTTGCATCTTCCGGAGAGGTGTCTTTCCATTTGATGAGGACCTCCTTAAGCATGTGGCCGCGCAGGTGCTTGTCTCGTGTGTCTAGAACCTGTTCCGGTTGAAGCCAGATTGATCCTTCTTCGTCCAATTCAGGTAGACTGGTTTGAACTCGGCAATTGTTCCCAATCACTTTCTTGAGGCACGATACATGGAAAACTGGGTGGATTTTTGCTGTAGGTGGCAAAGCCAACTTGTAAGCCACTTCTCCAATGCGCTGAAGTACTTGGTATGGTCCGTAAAATTTTGGAGAGAGCTTTTGACAACCCTTGTCTTTGAGTGATGTTTGCTTATATGGTTGCAGCCTCAAAAAGACCTGATCCCCTTCTTGAAATTGGCGCTCTGAGCGATGTTGGTCAGCCTGTTGCTTCATACGGTTCTGAGCTTGATGAAGATTCTTGCGCAGATGGGCAAGCATGGTTGCGCGGTGTTGTAGGAGTTGATCCACGGCTTGTACTTTGGAGCACCCCTTGAGATAAGAAGTAGGGGAAGGTAGAAGTTGTCCATAGACTGCTTCATAGGGAGTCATTTTGGTGGTGGCGTGATAGTTGGTGTTATACCACCATTCCGCCAGAGGTAACCACTGTATCCAAAGGTGTTGTTTTTCTGAAGTGAAACACCTAAGGTAGGTTTCTAGACATTTGTTGATGGCTTCGGTTTGACCATCTGTTTGCGGATGATATGAAGTACTGAGTTTGAGTTGAGTGCCTTGTATTCTGAAGAGCTCCTGCCAAAAATTACTGGTGAAGATTGGGTCGCGGTCGGACACAATAAAAGTGGGCATACCATGCAATTTGAAGATCTGATCCATGAAAGTTTGAGCAACCAAAGTGGGTGTGAATGGTTGGGGTAGGGCGTAGAAATGAGCATACTTCGACAGTCGGTCCACAACCACCATGATGACTGACTTGTTCCCAGACTTTGGAAGACCTGTAATGAAATCCATGGAGACCTCCGTCCAAATTGACGCCGGAATGGGCAATGGTTGTAATGTGCCTGGTGTGTTAACGGTTTCCCCTTTGTGGCGTTGACAGACGTCACATTCTGCTATGAAAGTAAGGATGTCCTGTTTCATGCCGGCCCAAAAAAATGATCTTCTGGTGCGAGCATATGTCTTTTGAAAGCCAGAATGTCCTGCAATGGGAGATGAGTGCAATTCTGCCAAAATGCGACTTTTGAGGGTGGATGTTGGTGCTATTACGACTCTGTCCTTGTAGCGAAGAATATCATTCTCCCACGAGTAGCCCTTGTTGGAATTAGGATCTATTTGCAATTGAGAAATGAGTTGGGAGAGCCCGGGATGTGAAAACCATTCCCTGCGAGCCTCTTCAATCCAGTCTGGAATGGGGAGGGAAATTGCGAGCAGAGTACTTTCCTCCTCAAATTGGCGCGACAATGCATCTGCTACCTTGTTGTCTTTCCCTTTCTTGTAAATGATCTCATAATCATATCCCAGCATTTTGGCTAACCAATTATTTTGTTGTGGGGAAGATATGCGTTGCTCCAAAAAATATTTAAGACTGTGATGATCTGTGCGGATTTGGAAACGTCGCCCCAACAATTAAGGTCGCCAGGTCTCGACTGCATGTAAGATGGCCATCATTACCTTCTCGTAGGTAGATTGGCCCAGATTCCTCCCACTTAGTTGTTGGCTGGTGAAGGCCAATGGTTGCCCTTCCTGCATTAAGACCGCTCCAATACCTGTTCCCGAAGCATCAGATTCAATGACAAATGATTTGGTGAAGTCCGGTAGTGCTAATACAGGAGTGGAACACATGGCGGTTTTGAGAGCGGTAAATGCCTGTTGTGCTTCTTCGTTCCAGAAGAAGGAATTTTTCTTTAGGAGTTGTGTTAGGGGCTTCGCTATGCGGCCATAGTTGTGGACAAATTTACGATAATAGATTGTGAGACCCAAAAATCCTCTCAAGCTTTTCAAGGTCTTAGGTTGAGGCCATTCTTGCATTGCCTGGATCTTTTTTGGGTCCACCTTGACACCTTCACGCCCCACAATGTGGCCCAAATACTCAACTTCTTCCATGCCAAACGAACACTTAGACATCTTGACAAATAATTTATGCGTGCGGAGCAGTTGCAAGAGTAGATCTACATGCTAAAGATGTGTCGCCCAAGTGCCACTATAGATGAGGATGTCATCGAAGAAGACAAGGACAAATTTTCTGAGATATGGTTTGAGGAGGTGATTCATAAGGCTCTGAAAAGTAGAGGGGGAATTACAGAGACCAAATGGCATGACTAGGAACTCATAATGGCCTTCATGAGTTCTGAAAGCTGTCTTGGGAATGTCGACTTCCTTCATGCGAATTTGGTGGTAGCCTGAGCGAAGATCCAACTTAGTGAAGAATTGAGCCCCATTGAGTTCGTCCAGCAAATCGTCAACCACTGGGATGGGAAATTTATCTTTGACTGTTAACTTATTGAGGGCCCTGAAGTCTGGACACATCCGCCACTCCCCATCTTTCTTTAGGACCATGACCACTGGAGATGAATAAGGACTAATGCTGGGACGAATGACACCTGCTTCCAACAATTCCTTGATGATTTTTTCTATTTCATTCTTTTGGGTGAACGGATATCTGTATGGCCGCACATTTGGGGGTTGGGCCCCTGGAACTAATGTGATGCTATGATCATGTTCCCCTCACGAGGGTGGAAGCTCATGAGGCTTGTCAAAGATCGTTCGATGTTTATTTAAAATCTGTTGCATCTCAGGATGAATTGGCGGAGGCATGGTGTCTACTACCTGGATGGCATTAAATTGAGCTACCACTCCATGATGGCCCTTTTTTAACAATTTTTCCATCCTATGCGAGCTGATGATAGAGGGGGCTCCCGCCTATAGTCCGCGGAGGGTATGTGTGGAGTTGTTCTGCTTAAAACTCATATATAACTCCTGGAAATCCATTGTGATTGGCCCAAGAGTGCGGAGCCATTCCGCGCCGAGGACAATGTCGCAACCCCCCATGTGTATTGCAAACATGTGGGTTTTCAATTGATAATCCCCCATTTGAATTTTGACATTTTCACAGCGACCTTCACATTTCATTGTGCCCCCATCTGCAATCTGGACTTGGAAGTTAGAAACTGCCCAGACGAAACAATGTGTTGCTTCAGCGATCTTTTGGTGGATGAAATTATGGGTACTTCCACTATCAATCAAGACTACTACTGGGCGATGTTTAAGAAAACCCCTGATTTTGAGAGTTTGAGGGGACGAAATTCCTGCCAATGCATTTAGCGAAATAATTGGTTCATCAGATACAATCTCCTATTGGTTATCTTCTTCGATCGCCTCTGGTTCCTCAAGTGGTGGATCTTCCTCGGTGGAGCTGTAGTCAGTGGCATCTATTTGAAAAAACTTGTGCTCTTTGCATTTATGACCCGGGGAATATTTTTCATCACAGTAGTAACATAGTCCTTGCTTCCTTCTTTCGGCCATTTCCGCAGGTGACACCTTTTGAATCTTAAGTGTCTGAGTCATATTGGGAGCCTGTGAGGGACGACCTTTAGCGGGGAAGTTGGGGTGGCTGGATTGGGCTGTTAATGCACGTTCCACCTTACGGGCTACCTGGCAAGCCTCTGTCCATGTGGGAGGGTGGTGGAGTAGAACCTGAGCTTTGATGGCTTCTTTAAGACCGTTGATAAAGCATTCCATGTAGAACTCATCTGTGAGACCCTTAGTGCGGAAGGTGTTTAGTCAATTTAGTGTTGTCTAAATTTCTATCATAAATTGTCAACCCGGGGTTCGTAAGCTGATGAAGTGAAGGTGTACAGTATGTACTTAAGTAACCTTTTAGTTCGTTTTGTCGTTTGGGGGTGTTGTGGTCAACTTAACTTCCTAAGATGGAGTGATGATTTTATAAACAAATGAGTGATTTGTGTGTGTATGGTGGTTTCTAAATGAGTGAGTGTGTGTTAACTAGTGGTTTCTAACTACCTTCTAAACTTGCAAAGAAAGAGCTTGAAAGAAATAACTTGAAATGAAACTGAAAGCAAAGCAAAAAACCACTTTCTAATGGCACTAGTCACTACTCATGCTGCTGCAATAAAAAGGTAAGAAAAACCACTTTAAAGACCAATTATAATGTTCATCTCTTCCTAACACTCTACTTCCAACATATAGTACTATGTGAAACACGATTAAGAAGTAGTTAAATATAAGTCTAAAAAGTAATCAAGCTCTAAGATGACAAATTATAACACCACTGTGCCTCTCTTCAACATTCTGCTTCCAACATACATTGTAATGTGTAACAAGTGAAGAAAGAGTTAGTGATAAAAGTCAAAAACTACTCAAAGCAAGTTGTAACTTATTAGTATTCCGATCTCTTAAAGATGAACAACTTATGATAAGGAGACCATCAATATGTTAGCATACAACTTGAGAAACTAAACTAGAAATCAAGCTAGAAAAAATAGAATAAAGGCAGCAACTATGAATATGACAACTGAAAATACCATTAGAGATAAAGCAAATGCAACAAAGACACACAATCCCGGGCTAACACCTGCAGAAAACAATCCTGATCAGTTAAAGTAAATGCTGGAAACGAAATGACAGTGAAAGTAAATCAAAACTGTACATCCTTTAAAGAAAAGGAAAATTGCTGAATTCAAAAGAAGGAAATGGCAAGAACATAAAGGTAAATTTTACTGTACAAAGGTTGTTATGAATGGGGGCCCTCCATCCACAAAACCCAAGTAAAGATCAGCTACTTGAAAGAGTCAAAACAGCACAGTCTTCTATTAACTCATATGCAGAAATTATAGTAAAAAGTGCTGAAATAGCAGCTTCAAAACAGAGCTTCTGGATACGCTAAAATTGCAGCAATTACATAAACAAAATAACTAAAGAATAATCCTTAAGCATGCATAGACACTGGATTTTATAGGCGTATGAACAACTGCCTACTGCGTAAAACATGAAACTAGAAATTAACTGACAGTCATGATAATTAAATGGTTCAGCAACACGTAAACAGGTCCATGTGCTATCTGGAGGGTACGGTCGTCATGGAGGTTGAATCCAAGGTTGGATCTTGTCTCCCATAACCTACGTATCGTGGAGGAATCGCCATCTGGAGTGACGTGACCTTTCAGCTCACGCAACACCGTTTGAGTTGGCTTTGTTGACCGAAGTTTGATCCACGTTGACCGGAGGTGTGTGTGGCGTTGCTGATCGAACCAATAGCATAGGAACCTTTAACACCTTCATTCCCACGTGCCCATGTGATTCGTTTTCCAAAATGACACGTGGAACATAGAGATCAATGAAAAGGTTGCGGAATGACTAGATAGCTGCGGAATTGCTGAATGGCTGCAGAATTGCCAGACAACTGCGGAATCTCTGTGCATATGTCAAAAATCTAGAAAAACAGTCAAACATTAGCAAAGTTAACCAATCATGCTTAAAGACATCAAATGTAATGATCTGGATAGGTTTATGAGGAAAATAGGGAAAAAGAGAGGGATAAGTGAGGAAAAGCTATAGGTATTGATAGATAATTAGGTGCAAGTTAGAGGCTCTACATACCCCCACTACGAGGGTGTTGCATGTCCTCATGCAATGAAAACATTGTTTAATCTACCTGCTGAGATGCCTCTGCTAGGACATCTAGTCTTCTCCTCTTCTGTGTGGCCACATTGACTCTTAGTTTCCTCACCAAGCATCTGAATTTTAGATTGACCAAAGCTCCACTTAGTTTCCTGCATTTCTTCTTTAGCTTTCTGTTTTTCCTTTGCCAAAGGCCCAGATGAAGCATGGTATTATCGTGGATCATTTTTTCCACCTTAGCTTGTTCCTTCAATTTTTCATTCTCTTGTATGATGTGGCGATTTAAAACTTCAAGCTCAAATTTTTCCTGTTTGAGTGAGTGAATTTGCTGTTCAAGAGGTAGAACAGTGCTTGGACCAACAGCAGCTTGTTCTAACGTCTCCAGGTAATTATAAACTTTCTGCTGATCTGGGTCAATCTCTGGTGACCTCTTTGGACTAGGCTCATGCTCAAATTCGGGTTCATGCTCAAAAGGACTTTCCTCACGTGGAGGACTAGTCTCAACATGCTCAACATGTGGAGGGCTTTTCTCAAAGTCAAGTCTTGTAGCAACCTTTTCAGGTGTGCTCAAGTCAATAATGAGTGACTCTTTATCCTTTGTGGCCCCCACTTTGCCTTGTAACCTGCTGCTCCTCCTCACGGTGGTGATGCTCTGTTTTTCCTCTTGTTGCTTTTGCTTTTGTTTTTGCATCTTCTTGGAAAGGGCAGCCTCATGAAGTTGGGCCAATCTATGTGCTAATGGCTGAGTGTCCTCTTCACTGGAATTTTCAGGAGTAAGGTAGGTTTCTTGGGCTATAGCTTTTCCTTTATCTTTCTTTTGTCTCCTCCTACTCTCCTTTTTCTTTTGAGCAGCCTCTTGGACAATTTCTTGCAGGGTTTCTGTAATGATTTCTTGGGCTGTTTGGTCAATGTCTACAGCAGGCTCAGGGTCATTTTCTTTTTCAGAATGATGTGCAGCAATTTCTTCTTCAACAAGGTCTTGGACAGTTTCTTCTTGGACAACAATTTCTGGGGTAATTTCCTCTCTTCTCTTCCTTCTACTCTTTTTAGGTACTTGAGGTGAACCACCAGAGGTTTCCCCTATCTCTTGGAAATGATTTCTTACAAGAAATATTTCCCATGTATCTCTTTTTGCTTTCAACTGTTCTTCAACTAGTATCTTGACAAGCCCATGATGATACAAATGTGGCTCAATGTTTCTTGGGTTTCTTTGGACTATTGAGCACATTTTTCTAAGGCTTGAGAGTAAAAAGTATGGAAGGTTAATGTCATGCTCTCCTAAGAAATGAATTATAATTTTGGCATGGTAAACATATAGAATTCCAAACCTTCCCTCACATGTAAAGAATTTTTGTACTAGTAGAAGCAAAGTTGTCCATTCTTCTTTGACAAGATTAACAGGGATTCCCTTTGTAAAAATGCTAGTGTCCATACCTGGATTCTTCAGAATTTGCTTCCATTGCTAGTCTTGTACTGATCGGTTTTTGAACCATCTCTCCCCAGTTTGTGGTAGTGAAGTGGCCTGTGCTAAACTGCTTTCGGTGACTGTAAATTTCAGATCTCCTATCTCCACTTGGTTGTCTTTGTCTTTGAAAGAACGTGCAAAAGCCTTGGTGACCTCTCTATGGTAACCCTTGAATTTTTGGATGCACTGGAGCCAATTTGCCTTCTGCAAAGCGTCTTTGACTTGGGGATATCCTTCCAGAAATTTGGAGCCCTCTGGCTCTGCCCTCAAAAGTTTACCCATCAGCTCTCTGGCTTGCCTTACGGCTCTGTTTTAATACTTTGGAGAAAGGGTTATACGGCTTCAACAGTGGCTTTAACACAATAGATTTACGGCTTCAACATAACAGCCGTAATACACTCACAATCAGTGGTCAAAGTTTAGCAGAGGAGAAAAAAAATGAAACAGAGTATGGTTATGGTGGCAGAGTAGTGAAAAACAAGGGAAATGCGGAAGTGAATCAACAGCGTGAATGAGATTATACATGCGTAGGAGGGTTATGAATAATGGGAAGAAACGGTTAAGTCCCTTAGACATCGGTCATGAGTGTACATTTGGCTGCGGAATCATAACGCAGAGAGCCGTAGTACAATTGTCTACGTCACTCAGGTACAAGAATTTAAATGGAAGAGCAGCCGTGTTTGAGTTTTAATATCGTGATGAATAGGGACTGTTAAGGTTGAGGGATACGTGGATTTCCGGTCGAGTAATGGAGAGGATTGGTAATCATTACATTAAATGGCTAAAAACACAATCCGTAAACCATGCAAAATGTTATAACCGTAGGTTTAGAAATTAGATCATACCTTATGTATCCGCGCTTTGATTCCTTTTTCTCATCTGACACTAACCTTTCATTGTTTATTGCTGCTACATGACCTTTTTTCAATTTTTGCTGATGATTTTTGGACTGCAGATTCCTTCTTAAAACAGACTGTGTTTTTTTATGCAGGTGCAGAAAGTGTATCGGCTGCGGAATTGGGATGTTGGCTGCGGAATTGCTCCTCAGCTGCGGAAACTGCAGTGATACCCTTCTGTCTGCACAAAACAACTTTAGCTGTGTGAAATAAATCTGACAATGACTTTATTGGTGAGATGGAATGTAATGGATGGATGGATGGAAAGAAATGAGGTGGAGTGAGAGTGATTGGATGAATGAGATGGTGAATGAAGTGGATGAAATGGCGAAATGAGATGGAACAAGGAGAAGAGAGAGATTTTTTTTGGAAAATGTGAGGTGTCAGGTGACCCTGATTTTCACCTCAGATTTTCTGCATAAGACTGCCAATCAGAGATTGGTTTTCAGGCTTATACATTTATTCTTTTTTTTCTTTTTTCTTTTTTTTTCAAAAACCAAAGATTAGGCTGATGGAGGAGAAGAATCCTTCTCCACCAACCTGATCGCAGAATCTTCTTTAAACAACTTGACAAATTCCTCTTTTGAGAGTGGCTTCTGGTAAATCTTCAAGCGATGGCCATTCACAATAAGAGGAATATGAAATTCATCAATAGTTTTCACTCGAACTGCTCCATTGCTAAAGACTTCATCAATCTCATATGGCCCAAGCCAATGAGTTTGAAATTTTCCTTTGAAGTCTTTAAACTTTGAATCAAACAATAGAGCCCAATCTCCTTTCTGAAACTTTCTTTCTTTGATGTGACGATCATTCCATTTAGTTTTTTGGTGCTGAACTAGATCGGTCCTTAGAATTGCATCTTGTCTTATTTCATCTAGCTCATTTAGCTGGTCCATTCTGTGTTTTTGGGCTTCCGAGAGGCTCATCCCCAATTGGACTGCCACCTTGAAGGTCTTGATTTGGAACTCAATGGGAGAAGGACTTCCTTCCCATAAACAAGTTCATAGGGAGAATGTCCTGTTGTGTTCCTCCATGTAGTTCTATAGGCCCATAAGGCTTCAGGAAGCCTTTCCGCCCAATCTCTTCTATGAAGATGAACAGTCTTGGTGATAATGCCTTCAAGAACTTTATTGGTAGATTCCACTTGGCCATTTGATTGCGGATGGTATGGAGTAGATGTTCTGTGCTTGATCTTATATTCCTCCATCAGCTTCTCCATCAATTTAGATGTAAATTGGCTTCCTTGATCTGTCACAATTTCTCTTGGGACACCAAAACGAGTAAAAATATCCTCAAAAAGAAATTGAACAACTGAATTTTCAGTGGCAGAAGGCAATGCCTTGGCTTCTACCCACTTAGTAACATAATCAGTACAAACCAATATGTACTTCTTTTGCTTTGATGGTGGATTAATAGGTCCAACGAAATCTAGAGCCCATTTCTCAAAGGGTTCGATGCATACCTGTGGCTGTAGTGGCATTTCATTTGAAGGAGTTGGTCTCCCAACTCTTTGGCAGCTGTCGCACCTTCTAGCATACTGCTTTGCATCTTTAAAGAGAGAAGGCCAATAATATCCTAGAGAAAGGATTTTATAGGCTGTCCTCTTGTCAGCAAAGTGTCCGCCGCATGGTTCATCATGACATGCCTTAAGGAAGTCAGGCATTTCATCTTCCCGAACACATCTTCTGATTATACAATCTGGCCCTGTTTTGAACAATTCATTAAAAATCCAAGAATAATGTGAACTCTCCTGAATGATTTTCCTTTTCTCATTAGGAAATAAGTGTAGAGGTAGCTTCCCTGTAACTAGATAATTAGCAATATCTGCATACCAAGGAGTCTTGGTAGTTACTGCAAACAAGTATTCATCTGGAAACTTATCTTCTACTGGAGAATCTTCAATAGTGTTTTGGATTCTAGACAAGAAATCTGCTACTGTGTTTTGTTTCCCAGGTCTATCTAACACAGTAATGTTGAATTCTTGTAAAAGTAAAAGCCATCTTGTAACTTTGCCATTAGTAACAGGTTTGTTCATTAAATATCTTATGGCAGAGTGATCAGTATGGACAAAAGTTTCATAGCCGGTTATGTAGTGTCTAAACTTATTGATCGCGTGTACCACAACTAAGAACTCTTTTTCTGTAACAGTATAATTTAACTCAGTGGGAGTCAAATTTTTACTGGTGTAATAAATGGCATAAGGGATCAAATCCTTTTGTCCCAAAACATCTCCTAGAGCTGTATTTGAAGCATCAGTAGAAATGTGGAAAGGGAGTTTCCAATTTGGCCCCCTTAAGATGGGTGCTTCAGATATTCTAGTCTTTAAAGTTTCAAAGGCAGACTGACACTCAGGATCCCATTTGAACTCACAGTCTTTGGTAAGCAATTTGAAAAGAGGAGATGTTATCTTAGTGAAGTTTTCAATAAACCTTCTGTAATATCCAGTAAACCCAAGAAAACTTCTAACATCTTTCTGGCAATTTGGAACAGGTAACTTGGAGATGACTTCCACTTTGGATCTATCAACCTTAATCCCATCTCCTGAAATATGATGTCCTAAAACAATCCCTTCAGTAAACATCATAAAACACTTTTCATGACTTAAAGAAAGATTTGTTTCCTTACATCTTATCAGTACTTTTTCCAAATTTTCCAAAGCTTCTTCAAATGTATTACCATAAACTGTAAAATCATCCATATAGACCTCTACACAATCATGGATTAGATCTGAAAAGATACCTAATACAGCCCTTTGAAAAGTAGCAGGTGCATTGCATAATCCAAAAGGGAGTACTCGGTAGGAAAAAGTTCCCCATGGACAGGTAAATGTGGTTTTGTCTTGATCTTCAGGTGCTACCTGAATTTGATTATACCCACTAAAACCATCCAAGAATGAGAAATACTTTTTACCTGCTAAAGTGTCTAGTACATGATCAATAAAAGGTAGAGGGAAATGATCCTTTAAGGTTGCCTTGTTCAATTCTCAATAATCAATGAAAACTCTCCATTTACCATTATTTTTGGGCACTATAACCAAGGGAGAAACCCATTGGCTATCTGAAATGGGGTAAATGAAGTTTACCTTGAGTAATTTCTAGAGTTCTTCTTTCACGATTTCCCTAAGGTTTGAATTCATCCTTCTTTGTGGTTGCCTAATAGGTCCGCTGTTTTCTTCAATATAGATGTGATGAATACAAGTCTTAGGATCAATTCCTTTCATGTCAGTGTATTCCCATGCAAATGCAGTAGAATGTTTTTGCAAAAGTTTGGTTAATTTTTCTTGTTGTGGCCTTTCCAAGTTCTTATTAATGTTCAATGTTTTTCCTGGAAAGATTTCAACTGTAGAACTACCAAACTCTTCCATTGAGAAGAGAGACATCTGTCTAGAGGAGAGATATTCAATGTCCGCATCTAACTGAAACTGTGTAGAGTCATATTCTAAAGGTATTTCAAAATTTTCTAATGTATTTAGGATTTGACTGTCTTCACTGATCTCAGAGATGGTTAGAACAGGTTGTATAGTATCCTCATCATCAACCCATTCATCTTCTCCTATTTCTGTTATTGCCTTTGCTGGAGGATACAAGTTGAATTTCTTGGTGGAATTACCATCTGATATATACATGTCTCCAGACCTACAACTGATAAAAGCATCAGCTGTTGCTAGCCAAGGTCTTCCTAAGATAAGAGGATGTCCTCCTA
The DNA here is from genome assembly GCA_031772625.1 of Pinus tabuliformis. Classification (NCBI taxonomy): domain Eukaryota; kingdom Viridiplantae; phylum Streptophyta; class Pinopsida; order Pinales; family Pinaceae; genus Pinus; species Pinus tabuliformis. Next base: position 827,169,531 of record CM062813.1, read on the forward strand.
GATTGTTCTTGGGAGTTAAAATCATAAAATCAACTGGATATTCCCAAGAGTCTAGGGAGACCGGAATGTCTTCCAATACACCATCAGGTTTAATGATTGATCGATCTGCAAGTTGCAGTAAAGTAGGTGTAAAGAGAAGGTTAGGAAGCTTTAACTGATCCATGGTCTGTCTACTCATGATGTTGATAGCGGCTCCTAAGTCAATCAAAGTATTTGGGATTTCAACCCCATTAATATGAGTTTTGACAATAGGGCTACCGGGATCCACATACTTCTGCATGGTAATCTTACCCATCATAATGTCTGCAATTTTTCCAACTAGATGTATCCTTTTGGTATCTCTGGTTATCTTTCCTATTTTCTTCAAACTCAACTCCTTTATTGTCTTTGCTAGAATGGGAATTTCCTTAATGGCTTGTAACAAGGGGATCTTGATACAGACATTCTTCAATTCATCTAGAAAACTATAGTCAGGCAACCAAATTTGCTTTTCCACTCCTTTGTCAATTTTTAATCTTTCAGGAAAAGGAGGTGTAGCTAAAGATGTTGGTTGCTCAACTATGGGAGTTGTGGGGGTTGATTCTTTTTCTTTTTCTTTTTGGATATTTTGGTTTTGAAGTGATACTTCAGAACCCTTATTGACTTTAAGAGATTCTTCCTCAGAAATGCTTGGCTGTTGATCATTTGTAGAAGGTTGATCTAGGATTCTACCTGATCTGAGTTGTACTTCATTGAGAGGAACAACCATATAGGTAGGGAATGGTTGACCTTCCATCATGTAAGCATTTTGAGGCTTCCTATTATTGGGATTTGGTAATGGCTGAGAGGGAAGTTGATTTGACTTCTGTTGGGATTGAAGCAAGAGTTGAGAATTTTGATTTTGTGGAGGAGGTTGTTGTTGTTGAGGGTATGGCAATGATAGTTGTTGACCTTGATTTGGAAGTTGTGGAGCTTGCTGGTTCTGAAAAGATGGAGGATATTGATAGAATTGAGAAAATCTCCCATAAGGATTTTGCATGCTTTGCATCCATGCTTGAAAAGGATTTTGAGGTTGAGGCCAAGGTTGTTGCCAAGGATTCCAATTTGGTTGGGGTTGAAAATTCATAGAGTTGTTAAACCCTTGATTCTGTTGCCCTTGCCAAGGTCTCCTTGCAACAAAACAGAGAGATTCAAGTGTATTTGGATCTTCTTGAAAGACTGCTTTGAGGCCAGGAATTGAAGGACAATCCTTGGTCTCATGAGTTTCTGAGAAAATTACGCATGTTTCTCAGCTTCTGCTTTTTGTTTATTGTTAATCTTAAGGGTATCTAATTGTTCACTAAGACTCCCTAAGATGTCAGTTTTGAATTCATCAAGCATATTGCCGATTTCAGCCCTACTTACTGATCCCGTTGCAGATTTATTTGCTCTAAGGAGAGAATGATCTCTAGGCCCTTTTTGAGTTTTTGATTTGCCCCTTGAGAGATGGATACATAGTTCTTCTATATCATTGAGTGAAAGTTGAGATATATCCCCTTTCCCCATCATGTTCAAGATATCTATCCATTCATCCCTAATGGCTTTTAATAGGAGGGATTTTAAGGTCTCTTCATCCAAATTACTCATTTTTGCTCCTTTTAGGTTATATTGAAATCTTTCAAGTAAATCTTCTAAGCTCACATCTTCTTTTTGTATCATTTTAAATACCTCGTCCTTGTGATTAGTAGGCATACAATAGTCCATATACCTATCCAAAAATGTTTGTTTCATTTCATCCCAAGACCTAATGGATTGAGTGAGTAACCCCATGAACCATTTCAAAGCTTGATCCTTCAATGTTGAAGGGAACAATTTGAGTTTCTGCGAGTCATCCAGATAGTCATAAGTTCGACACACAACTTCAAACTCAAATAAAAATGTTTCAGGGTCCTCAGTTCTCAACCCATGGAAATTTGGGAGGACAGATGGTGATATGTTTTTCATAGTAGCTCGGGAATCCTCATTAACAATAGGAAACCCAAATGAGTTATCCCCATCTCTATTTCCTCCTCCAATGGGACCTCTACCTCCTCCATTGTTGTTATTGTTTCCTCCTCCTCCTCTACCTCTACCTCTACCACCTCCTTCTTCCTCTGCCATGATGGTTCCCCTAGGGATTTCAAAATCTTCTGGTTCTTCTACAAAGGGTGAATGAGAAGAGATTTCTCCTTCTTCTTCAGATGATTCTACTTCCTCAATTACAATTGGTCTTTCTGTAGGAGAAAGAGAAGAGTCTCTTCCTGGTTCAAATTCAATAGAAGGTGTGGGAGAGTCAATTCTTGGCTCTTGAATTCCAGGAATTCTAGGGCTAGGAGTGTTGGTTGGAGATGAGGGAGGTGTCTCTTGTCTATCCCTTGAAGCAGATGGACTTGTAAAAATTGAACTTCGAGCTCTAGCTAAAAACCTTCCCCTAGAATCTCTAGCTCTATGCATGTCATTTTTTTATTTTTCTTCAAGTCAAGTTAATAGTCCTTTTTCTGATCTTCCAGGTCACTCTAAGTGCAAGAAGAGAGCATACTCAAGAAACTACTAAATCAATAACTTTCTCGTTTCTGATCCTCCATATCACTTTGAAGTGCAAGAGGAGAGCATACTTTGATAGGTTATCAACTTATTTTCTTGAAATTTTATGTTTTTTTTTTTTTTTTTTTTAAAGAATATGGCTACTTAATTTCACTTCCCCGGCAACGGCGCCAAAATGTTTAGTCAATTTAGTGTTGTCTAAATTTCTATCATAAATTGTCAACCCGGGGCTCGTAAGCTGATGAATTGAAGGTGTACAGTATGTACTTAAGTAACCTCTTAGATCTTTTTGTCGTTTGGGGGTGTTGTGGTCAACTTAACTTCCTAAGATGGAGTGATGATTTTATAAACAAATGAGTGATTTGTGTGTGTATGGTACTATGGTGGTTTCTAAATGAGTGAGTGTGTGTTAACTGGTGGTTTCTAACTACCTTCTAAACTTGCAAAGAAAGAGCTTGAAGGAAATAACTTTAAATGAAACTGAAAGCAAAGAAAAAAACCACTTTCTAATGGCACTAGTCACTACTCATGCTGCTGCAATAAAAAGGTAAGAAAAACCACTTTAAAGACCAATTATAATGTTCATCTCTTCCTAACACTCTGCTTCCAACATATAGTACTATGTGAAACGCGATTAAGAAGTAGTTAAATATAAGTCTAAAAAGTAATCAAGCTCTAAGATGACAAATTATAACATCACTGTGCCTCTCTTCAACATTCTGCTTCCAACATACATTGTAATGTGTAACAAGTGAAGAAAGAGTTAGTGATATAAGTCAAAAACTACTCAAAGCAAGCTGTAATTTATTAGTATTCTGATCTCTTAAAGATGAACAACTTATGATAAGGAGACCATCAATATGTTAGCATACAACTTGAGAAACTAAACTAGAAATCAAGCTAGAAAAAACAGAATAAAGGCAGCAACTATGAATATGACAACTGAAAATACCATTAGAGATAAAGCAAATACAACAAAGACACACAATCCCGGGCTAACACCTGCAGAAAACAATCCTGATCAGTTAAAGTAAATGCTAGAAACGAAATGACAGTGAAAGTAAATCAAAACTGTACATGCTTTAAAGAAAAGGAAAATTGCTGAATTCAAAAGAAGGAAATGGCAAGAACATAAAGGTAAATTTTACTGTACAAAGGCTGTTATGAATGGGGGCCCTCCATCCACAAAACCCAAGGAAAGATCAGCTACTTGAAAGAGTCAAAACAACACAGTCTTCTATTAACTCATATGCAGAAATTACAGTGAAAAGTGCTGAAACAGCAGCTTCAAAACAGAGCTTCTGGATACGCTAAAATTGCAGCAATTACATAAACAAAATAACTAAAGACTAATCCTTAAGCGTGCGCAGACGCTGGATTTTATAGGCGTATGAACAACTGCCTACTGCGTAAAACATGAAACTAGAAATTAACTGACAGTCATGCTAATTAAATGGTTCAGCAACACGTAAACGAGTCTATGTGCTATCTGGAGGGTACGGTCGTCATGGAGGTTGAATCCAAGGTTGGATCCTGTCTCCCATAACCTGCGTAGCGTGGAGGAATCGCCATCTGGAGTGACGTGACCTTTCAGCTCACGCAGCACCATTTGAGCTGGCTTTGTTGACCGAAGTTTGATCCACGTTGACCGGAGGTGTGCGTGGCGTTGCTGACTGAACCAATAGCATAGGAACCTTTAACACCTTCATTCCCACGTGCCCATGTGATTCATTTTTCAAAATGACACGTGGAACATAGAGATCAATGAAAAGGCTGCGGAATGACTAGATAGCTTCGGAATTGCTGAATGGCTGCGGAATTGCCAGACAGCTGCGGAATCTCTGTGCATATGTCAAAAATCTAGACAAACAGTCAAACATTAGCAAATTTAACCAATCATGCTTAAAGACATCAGATGTAATGATCTGGATAGGTTTATGAGGAAAATAGGGCAAAAGAGAGGGATAAGTGAGGAAAAGTTGTAGGTATTGATAGATAATTAGGTGCAAGTTAGAGGCTCTACAGAAGGATAAGGCTTCAAAAGCAGTAATATATTCCTCCACTGTACCCATCTGTCGGAGCTTAGTGAGACGCCCCAAAAAAGAGTCTTCCTGTTCAAAGCGACTGGGAAGAGTTTTGGCAAATTGGGCCCAATTCTGAAAATGTCCATTGCAACGCTGATGCCATTCCTTCCATGGCCATCGTTCATTGTCCAAGTACATGGTGCCCACCATAAGCTTAGTCCCCTCATCTGTGATATGATTCAATTGGAAATATTGCTCCATTTGTGCTAGCCATGCGGACGTGTGAGAACCGTCAAATTTCTGCATATCCAACTTGGGAGGTCGCTGATTGGGTGGTGGATGGGAGTGCCAAACGTGAGGAGAGTGGCTAGACTCACCCTCATGGTATTCATGGCCATTATACGCCTCCTCGTGGGCTGGCTCCTTGCCCTTTAGAAGTGCCTCCTGTATCTGGTTACCTATTCCCTTAAGCTCAAGTTGTATGTGGTTACTCATTCCATGAAGCTCAAGTTCGATCTTGTTCACCGCAGTTTAGAGGGAGTGCACATGGTTTTCAATTTTGTCGATCCTTTCATTGGCCATCGCTTGAGCGCGAGTTTCTACCACACACCAACCTGATGAAAAATTGAGACCGCCTAAAAATTTTTACTAAGAAATTGAATGGTACCACCGTGCTCAGCTCGTCGTCCTAATACTGATGGGCTAGGTCACCAATAAGCGCCCCAGAAGATCTCAGACACTTTTTTTTTGGAAAACTCCTAATGGAGTTTTACTCCTTCCTGGTCAATACTGCAGTCGCCAAATCCTCAAAATATCAATGCCGCCAAAAGTCCTGCGAAAATTATATCCAGGTACAGGAACCCTTCACAACTACTCCGATCTGGTGGATCTGAGAGATCTGAATGGTGGAACAACTGCTGCTGCTGATCTGGAATATCCAATATGGTGGATCTGATAGATCTGAATGGTGGAACAACTGCTGCTGTTGATCTGGAATAGATGATGTGTGATCCCCCTAATAGAAAGGGAACTATGGTCTTGGGGAGTGTTAGGTGCTACAGATCGCAATATACATAAGGGTCTGACAGTAGTACTCGGCCCAATGTTTCAGGGCTCTAACTAAGGAGGATCGATCGTACCCTTAGCCGTACAACCTGACTACCCTATCGTACGGGCGAGTAATCTCTCCGAGTGCTGTTCTCGGTGTACTGTAGCCACAAGACGGCCGAAGGTTTATCTATGGCGAGGTTTCAAGGGAGCTAGGGGGCTTCCTATATACCCAGAGGGTACGTGGAAGACAGTCCGTGCGCGGTTCTGTCTAATGCGCTACTACTCGAAGGGGTACCCACAGGGGTTACAAGGGAGTCCAACAGACGTGACCACCTCTTGTATTTCCTGCGTGCATGCCTCCCCAAATCCGCAGGTTTATGCGCTTAACGACAGATCCCGTGGTTTAAAGACGCCGGAACACGTCTCTAGCCAAAAAAAAAATTGCTAAAATTTGGAGATCCCACCGAGCCCTGGAAAGTGCTCTGATACCACTTGTTGTAGCTCTGATACCACTTGTTATGCTCTTAACCTGCAAAGCAATACCCAAACATAGAATTTGCGAAGAAAAGATACCGAGAACACAGAATATGCGAAGAAAATATACCCAGAACACAGAATAGCAATGATTTTATTATTCAGAGAGAAATGTTCACAGGCCTCTTCGAGGGGGCAACCTCCAATAGAGCAGAGCTCGATTACAAAACAAGACACGATGCTCCTCGTATGGAGTCTCTATCCTTTATATATGACTCATACATGCAATACCACGGGCCAATATCGTGGGTTTTATTAATACCATCTATCTAATACTACCGCCCATTTACCATCTATCTAATACTACCGCCCATTTGCAACTAACTGTGGTCCCGTCATTAATTGCGGGTTAACCACTTACAAATATTAATATGGGCTTTATTGACTCTTGACTATGACGTGATCCCATGACATAAATAAAGGGGTTAGGGTGGGACCCTAACAGAGTTGATCACATTAGATTCGTGAAAGAATCCTCCATCCAATGGCATATGAATTTGACACTTTCGAATTCATATAATATTTTTCATCTAATCTATTTTAAACATAACGCTTGGATTTTTTTTAGACAGTTTCAAAAGGGCTAAATAAAAAATTAATAACATAAAATATTCACAATGAAAAAATTTCAAAAAATACCACTATCTTCATTTATGAATCCTCTTCAAAATTTTAATTTTGGTTTTTCAATTTATTTAAAGAGTTGAAAAAATATTACATTAACACATGTCTCCAAAATGCAATTGAAATATTACTTTGCCAACTTCGAAAAATAGTAAAAAATATAATTTTGCAAAAAAAAAATTAATATGAAAAACTTAGTTCTCTCCATGTAAATCATGCATATATATATATATATATATATATATATATATATATATATATATATATATATATATATATATATATATTTATACATTTTAGACTAAGTTATGCTACGTGAACACAGGCATACCTCTTAAGTTTTGGGAAAAAATTGCAAGGACATATATTGCATTTAATGGAAAATTGAGAGATTATACGACACTAGATTTTTTTACAAAAAATATCATTAGGACAACAACATAATTCTATACATATTGTTTTTTTTCCTCCGAATCAAAATTCATAATTCTTATATGAATTTTGAGGGGTGAAATTTGATAAAAGAGGAAAAACTTGAAATTTCATTGCCACATTTGGCCCAAAATCGTAACCCATCTTCATGCTTTCACCCCACACTCTTCATTTCCATACTCACACACATATTACACACTCTACTTACACATTCATTCCTTCACAATCAATGTTCTTTAACAACACATTCATATTTATATATGCCACCACCCTCAATATTCCTTTATCTCTTGATTTGGTGCTTTTTTTAGCTAAGAACTTTATTTTTCTTGTATACAACTCTTAGTATGTCTTAGCTCCCTTCCATCTTGTTAAGTTATGGTATGTTCTATGATTATAAAAGTTTAATTCTTTTTCTTATTATATTCCACAGATTAGTAATCACATGTACATAAAGTAATGTGCAGATAGAACTTTAAACAATCGACAAAAAACAAGCCAAGACAAGAGACACAAGATGTGGCGGCTAGCCAAGGACAAACCCCACAATGTGTGGGGAAACCCTTTGATCAAATCTTCTTTTATCTTCAATAATTTAGCAGAGAGAAATAGTACAATAAATCTGATTCATATCAGTAGTAGCAAACCCTAGATCAGCAACATCATCATTAGCGGCTTCATTATCAAACTAGGGCAGACGATATCTCACAAACCAGCCGTCGGATTGACTTCATTTCACCACCAAAATTTGCGGCTTCCAGAGGAGGTTCAGATGAAACTACAGTGCAGTTTAGATGAGGAGATCTTTTAGGCCACGTAGGTCCTTTACTTCTGCAGTTGCAGCTTCAGTTTCAGCAGTTTCTGGCTTCAAACTAGGGCAGTTGATATCTTGCAAACCGTTCGTCGGATTGACTTCATTCCACCACCAAAAGTTGCGGCTTTGAGAGGAGGTTCAGATGAACCTACAGTGTAGTTCATATGAGGAGATCTTCTAGGCCACGCAAGTCAATCTTTACTTCTGCAGTTGCAACTTCACGTTCAACAGCTTCTGGTTTCATATGTGTGAGAGAGAGACCCATTTATGCGCAGTAGAGAAGAGACTCATTTCGATGCAGTAGAGAGAGAGAGATGTCATGAGATGAGTGAGTACAAATGAGGAAAAGTGCTCTTATATTTATACACAACGTTGGTGTTTGAATAGATGTGACTGTTGGGTTTCTGAGCCTACATGAGTTGTAGGTCGACTTGATAATAATTCCATAATCAAAATAAATTCATATCTCCATGAATACTTATCGGAATCGGATGATATTTATATCAATCCTACACCTCTCGATGAGAGGAATCTAATAAAAATATTATCAGCCATGAATAAGATGAACCACATGAAGTTTTTCCCCGGTTTCCAATTTTAACACTCCCTCTCAACTAGGGAGAACTTCATATGCAATCTGTCTATCGGTCATTACTATTCATCCATCAAATACACTACTCTGTACAGCCTAACCCTTGCCCTACTCTGCTCTATTTTGCCTGTTTTTCTTTGTCTTCATCTGCCCTGTACTGATCGGTATTGTTTTGCTCTGTTCTGCTCTACTCTTGCATTGTTCTGTTTTGCTATGCTTTTGTCCGAATTATGAAGAAGAAGAAATGATCGAGGATGTATCATACTGACTCAAAGTCAGTCTCAAAGTATGTACCACTGGTCCCAGACTAGTCTCAACCAACCCGAAGTCAGCGTCATAGTGAGTACAACTCCACTGGTCCTAGACCAGTATCATCTTCCACTGACTCAAAGTCAGTCTCAGAGTGCGTACCACTGGTCCCAGACCAGTCTCAGCCAACCCGAATTCAGCTTCATAGTGAGTACCACTCCTACCATTGGTCCCAGACCAGTATCGCAGTCTCATAGAGTGTACCAATGGTCCCAGACAAGTCTCAACCAACCTGAAGTCAACATCATAGTATGTACCACTCTCACTGGTCATATACTAGTACTGCACTGACACGAAGTCAGTCTCGGAGTATGTACCACTGGTCCCAAACCAGTCTCAACCGACCCGAAGTCAACGTCATAGTATGGTACAACTCCTACCACTGGTCCCAGACCAGTAGCGTAGTCTCAGAGAGTGTACCATTGGTCCCAAACCAGTCTCAACCGACCCGAAGTCAGCGTCATAGTATGTACCACTCTCACTGGTCCCAGACCAGTACTGCACCGACACGAAGTCAGTCTCAGAGTATGTACCACTGGTCCCAGACCAGTCTCAACCGACCCGAAGTCAGCGTCATAGTATGGTACAACTCCTACCACTGGTCCCAGACCAATATCATTGACCCCAGATCAATGGAGGTCATCCTAGTGTAGGGAGTACGGTAGATACATCGATGCGTCCATCGGTACTACTATGGTCCCTAACTTCATTTCCCTGCTCATTGATCAGATGAGAGGTACTTCCCATGAGTCCCAGACTGCATGCATAGGATTCCTCGACAAGAGAACTAATCAATCCTGTCCTCACAGGAGAACACATCAATCCTGCTACAATCGCCATGGAGAACACATCAATCCAGGCCGCCATGGAGAACACATCAATTCAGGCCTCACAGGAGAACACATCAATCTAGGCCGCCATGGAGAACACATCAATCTAGGCCTCACAGGAGAACACATCAATCCTGCTACAATTGCCATGGAGAACACATCAATCCAGGCCTCACAGGAGAACTAATCATCCTGCTACACAGGAATGCGAATCATCATGTTCCACAAGAGATCGAATCATCTTTTCCACAAGAGAGCGAATCATCTTGTTCCAATGCGCGCCACCAGGGGAGGGTGAGTCACCCTATGGTCGTATGTTGCTCCAGTAATAATTGCAAGCCCTCATAGCTCCCAGAGCTCAATGTATGCAACATGCAGGACCCTTGTACAAGGGTTTCTTGACGACTCCAAGTCGTTTGGGAAAGTCATAGATTAGATATTTCCTCAGGGCTTTAACAAGGTGTATCGACCTGTACATCATCTTAATGCAATGGAACCTCCTTGCTCATCGACTTACCATATCCCAGATGATGTTTATCTGTTAAAGCAATCGACAAATATGGGATTCCTCAATAATCGAATCCCACCTCTGGTTGTTACAGAGAATCATAGTTGTATGTGTTCAAACAGCTCACTGAAGAGCTTCCCCAACCAGGTAGCTTCATACGAGATCATACTCATAGATATGTATCTGGTCTAAGTGGTGTTTATGGCAACCAACTTCTGCTTCCTGTTGATCCATTATATCGAAGCAGAATCTAAAGAGAAACAACACTAAAAAGTGCTCTAGTGATCCTCCACACTACCTGCCCAATCAGCATTCAAATAATCATGCAGTTTCATATTTATGGCAGTGTATCTCAATCCATTAGAGATTGTGTCCTGAAGACATCTCAGAAGATTCTTGGCACCAATCTAGTGAGGCTCAACCAAATATGAGCTCACAATGCTAACTACAAAACATATGTTCAGACGAAGGTTCACCAAGAACATCAACGCGAACGAGTTTTTGAAACTCAGAGGCATTTCCCAAATCTGGTCTGACATCACTACCATATAACTTCTGAAAGTTAAGATCCTAGAGGTAGTCACAGGCTTGCAGTCCACCATACCAAATCTTTTCAAAATATTCACCACATATTTTCCTTGAGATAGGAAAATTTTCCTTGGCTTCTTCCACACTTCAAGTCCTTGGTTCTTCATTTCAAATTCAAAAGCCAACTCCCTCTTACATTTTTGAATGAGAGGGTGTGCACATGTTAGAAAGAGGTCATCCACATACAGCACCAATATGAGAGGCTTGTCATCTTCAACCTTAAAGTAAAGGTTACGGTCGGCTTCACTCCTAGTGAATCCCAGCTTCATCAAGTAGCTATCAATCCTATCATACCATGCTCGGGGTGCTTGCTTCAGCCCATAGAGAGCCTTCTTCAACCTGCATACATGATATTTTCGATCATAAACTCCAAATCCTTCGGGTTTCTCCACGTAGACCTCTTCTTTGATCGAGCCGTGTAAGAACGCAGTCTTGACATCCATCTGATGTAGGTTCCATCCTTGTGAAGTGACAAGGGCTATGATCGAGCGGATGGTTGTATATCTGGCAAAAGGTGCGAATATCTCATCATAGTCTATACCTTCCTTCTGGGAGACACCACGAGCAACAAAACAAGCCTTATACTTTTCCGTACTTCCATCTGTTGCATGCTTTATCTTGTAAAGCCATTTTGAAGTAACAATTTTCTTGTCCGGGGTCTGGGAAATACTTCCCATACATCATTCTCCATAATACACTCATATTCTATGATCATAGCATCCTTCCATACCTGATGCTTGATGACATTTGAGAATGATGAAGGCTCATTCTGTATGATCGTGCTCATGATGGTCAAGTATCCCTGATACCTGTTAGGTTTCTTACTTTGACGGAAGGTTCCTCAGGGTGCAGCATGTCTTTCAGCATCATCAAGTATCCCCCTAAGCCATGAAGGCCTCTTCCTAGAAGAGGAAGGCTCATGTGGATGAGGATCAATTGGATCCATGGGTTCTCCTACATCAGGCATTGATTCATTATCTTTTTCTTTCGGTTCCCTGGTGTTGGCTTCTTGAGAGCTCCTCAAAGTCGGAAGATTGTTCACCTTGCTAAGAGCCATATCTTCGTCAAAGGTGACATCATGACTAATTACGACTTCCCTTTGACTGGCTACATAGATTCTATAGCCTTTAGTATTTTCACCATAGCCCACGAAAATTCCCTTTTTTCCAGATGCACCCAATTTATTTCTTTTCTTTTTCGGCACATGAAAATATACAGGGCTTCCAAAAATTCTAAAATGAGAAACATCAAGTTTCTTACCAGTGAAATTTTCTTCAGGAGTCCTGGAACCTAATGCTTGATGAGGGCATCGAATTTTGTACATATACAACAGTGTTTGTAGTTTCAGCCCATAGAAACTTCGAAAGTCTTTGATCATGTAGCATGGCCCGAACAGCTTCCACAATCATGCAGTTCTTCCTTCCCGCCACACCATTCTGCTCAGGAGTATGTGGTGTAGTAGTCTCCCTCTTAATGCCAGCCTCAGATATGCCTGAGTGAACTAACTGTAGTATATCGAAGGTCTTGCTTTGGCTTGAGGGGAACGGTCCCCTTTTGAGCTTTCCTTCGGCACATCCTGGACATACACCTTCTTTCTCTACTCGGAATTCGGGCATCCATGTCACCATTTGTCTTACACTGAGTATAGCTTTATAATGAAGGAGGGAAAACCTCTGATGCCAAAGTATGGACTGAAGAGATGTGTCATAAGACATGACACCTAGCGGACTTCCATCGACCTGATATAATGAATCAACACTAAACCCAAGAGTAAAGGCATCTTTAACATTATTTTTCCATATACGTACCTTGCCATCGCTAAAGGTTACCTTGTAGCCTTTGTCTTCCATTGCCGAGATGGACACTAGGTTCTTATTGAGGTCAAGTGCATTTAATACATCCTAGAATTTCTAGCCTTCTTGAATGGTTGTCCTCTTCCTCGATTCCCAGCTCTCCTCTTACCTTTGCTATTGAATTTTTCATTCCTTTGATTGCCATCAGAGGGATTTTGATCATCGTCCCAGTGCGAGTCCTTTCTATCAGGGCACTCCCTTACATAGTGACCTTCTTTATCACAGATGTAACATCGTCATTTTCTTCCAGCCTTAGGTCTAGCCTTTCCTTTTGATTTAGTCCTAGAATTATTTCTTTTCTTAGCATGAGAAGAAAAGGCAGCAGGAGGACCTTTAGGCATGGGCATTTCTTGCTCTTCTTCCCTTGTTTCTTCTTGAATGCATCTAGCCATTAATTCCTCAAAACCAGGAATTATATTATTGTTCAGAAGCGTAGTCTTAAACACGTACCATTCGGATGGTAATCCTCCAAAAGTCATGAGTGCCATTTCCCTGTCAGTGATAGCCTCCCCAATAGATTGGAGATCGTTCCTGATTTCGGTGATCCTTAAGAAGTATGCTTGCATACTCTCATCTTTACCCTTCTTGATTTGCCTTAGCTTATTTCTAAGAAACAAAACTTGATTTACATCATTAACTTTAAATAAACTCACCAGTCTATCATAGATTTCCTTGGAGGTGTCTAGTTTAGAGATGTAGGCCACCAAGCGCTTGTCAATAGAGTCCCGGATGATCTTTTTTGTTTTGACTTCTCTGTTTTTCCATTTGTTCCAGGCAACAGCGGATGCATTTGATGGAGGCTCAAAAACATTGCCTCTTACATGGTCCAACACTCCTTGATCCTCAAGGGTTAGATCGATAGACATCTTCCATCCGTGATAGTCAGCTTTCTCACGGAGCTTGTCTTCGGCAGGAAAGAGTGTTGAGGACGCCATAGTTCTTTTAGGATAGCCTTTTCCAATCTTCTCTTCGGTGATTGCTCTTGCTCTTGCTCGGGCTTTTTCTTCACCTCAACTCTGATCCCATGTTAAGTTATGATATGTTTTATGCTTATAACAATTTACTTTTTTTTGTTATTATATTCCAGAGATTAGCAATCACATGTACATAAAGTAAAGTGCAGATAGAACATTAAACGATCGACAGAAAACAAGCCAAGACAAGAGACACAAGATGCGGTGGCTAGCCAGGGACAAACCCCACAATGTGTGGGGAAACCCTTTGATCAAATATTCTTTTATCTTCAATAATTCAGCATAGAGAAATAGTACAATAAATCTGATTCATATTAGTAGTAGCAAACCCTAGATCAGCAGCATCATCATTAGCGGCTTCATTATCAAACTAGGGCAGACGATATCTCACAAACCAACTGTCGGATTGACTTCATTTCACCACCAAAAGTTGTGGCTTCCAGAGCAGGTTCAAATGAACCTACAATGCAGTCTAGATGAGGAGATATTCTAGGCCACGCAAGTCAATCTTTACTTCTGCAGTTGTAGCTTCAGTTTCGGTAGTTTCCAGCTTCAAACTAGGGCAGTCGATATCTTGCAAACCGTTCGTCGGATTGACTTCATTCCACCACCAAAAGTTGCGGCTTTCAGAGGAGGTTCAGATGAACCTACAGCGTAGTTAATATGAGGAGATATTCTAGGCCACGTAAGTCAATATTTACTTCTGCAGTTGCAACCTCACGTTCAACAGCTTCCGGCTTCACATGTGCGAGAGAGAGACCCATTTCTACGCAGTAGAGAAGAGACTCATTTCTGCGCAATAGAGAGAGAGAGATGTGATGAGATGAGTGAGTGAAAATGAGGAAAATTTCTCTTATATTTATACACAACGTTGGTGTTTGAATAGATGTGACTGTTGGGTTTCTGAGCCTACATGAGTTGTAGGTCAGCTTGATAATAATTCCATAATCAAAATAAATTCATATCTCCATGAATACTTATCAGAATCGGATGATATTGATATCAATCCTACACCTCTCGACGAGAGGAATCTAATAAAAATATTATTAGCCATGAATAATATGACCCGCGTGAATCTTTTCCTTGGTATCCAATTTTAACACATCTAGTGATACATAAATTGTCATGGATATTCCATTAGACAATTTGTCACAATAGATCCTAATAAAAAATCTACACTATTCCACTTGTATATCTCTTTAGATTTATAGATCTATATATTATTGTTAATAGCATATGCATGTGCATTAAAACAGAACGAAGAAATAAAATATCACAAACACATTTGACACATGATATGACCTGGGAAACCCTTTCGGAAGAAAAGCCTAGCTAGGAGGTGAGGTCGGTCCGCTCTTTTTCTATCAATAGAAATATGGCTACAAGTACAAAGAAGTATGGCTTATGGCATGTGGCTACTACAATGCACAAATCCTCTATGTGTGCTTTATCTCCCATCCATCCCAGTTTTTTTTCTCAATTATGGAACAAAAGCACTCAAAAGAATTGAACCCCTTTTCCTCTTAGAGGGTCGGTTATAACATATCCCCATAGCCTACTAGTGGTTAGATTTTACTACCTGTTGTTATTGCGATCAACACCCTCCAAAATTTTTCTTGCACTTGAATTTTGGATCCTACTAAGGAACTTACGATCCATCATCTTATGGTTACTCTAAGGTCATTTAATGCTTTGTAAAGTGTCTAAGTCTTATTCCTAGTTTTAAAACTGTCAAGTCACTTGGCCACACATGCTTAATCTTTGATGAGTTCATAAGAACACTTCCTTTATGCAAGCTTGGACAGATATAACACTGTCCATCAAGGCAGTGCCTGCGTGATGTTCAGCTCATGTCGATAGCCAGTGCACACTTTTATTGATAGTCCCCCTAACTTTGTTGGGTTTATACTTCTATTTTGGTGAGTTTTCTCAACTATTGTCTTTTGCGCATTTTTTCTTTCACAAGTGTCACTTTCACATTCGCAGATATCATTTTGTCGTTTTCATGGTATATTCACTTTTTCATGTGCCTCTTTCACAGACGTTTGCATTTTGCAAGTGTCATCTTATGTTTTCCTCATGTCACTGGTGTCGCTTTTGTGGTTTTCACCCCTGCATGTGTCACACCTTTACGCATCACCAAAGCTAGTTTTTGTTATGAAACCAGCTCAAGAAAAGATAGAAAATATAGATCAACGCCTTAGAATTCAGCCTCTTCGAGGGGGCAACCTCCTTACATTACATAAATGAACAATTCTTGGATGATACAAATGACAAAACCTCCTTTCTATATATAGGAGTCTAAGGAGTCACAATATAACCCATCCGACCTAACAATAATAATATAAAGCCACAAAAAGAACAATAGAGGGATTCTATGGGGCACAATAATAACAATATGGGGATAATAGGGGCACAACAATATTAATAAGGGGTGCAACTACAATAGTAATGGAGTAATCGCTAGTATTATAGGGACCCAACATGCCCCTCTCCTTCAAAAAAGTGTTGTCCTCAACACTTGAGTAGTTCTGGATGCTTCTGTATAAAATTCTCATCCTCCCATGTGGAATCTTTAGCGGACAAGTTCTTCCACTTGATAAGATACTCTGAAATTGATCAATTTCGTAATTGTCGAGTTCTTGTTTCTGTGACTGCTTCCGGTTCCAATATAATTTTTCCTTCCTCGTCAAGTTCTGGCAATATTGTTTGAACTGGGAGCTTGTTGCCTATAACCTTTTTTAAACATGAAACATGGAAAACTGGGTGCAATCGAGAAGCTGCGGGAAGATCCAAAATGTATTCCATAGTACCAATCTTTTGCAACACCTTGTACAGGCCATAATACTTTGGTGATAATTTATTATCCTTCTTAGCTTGCTTGAGGGACATTTGCTTATATGGTTGTAGCCGTAGGAATACCCAATCACCTACATCAAAACTTCTTTCGTTGTGATGTTGATCTGCCTGTTGTTTCATTCTATTCTATGCCAACACAAGGTTATCCTTTAAGAGTTGGAGGACTTGTTGTTGATGTTCGATGTGATGTTACACTGCTTGAACCTTAGAATTTTCTCTTAAATATGATGTGATGGATGGTGGCTGATATCCATAAAGTGCCATAAATGGGGTCATTTTTGTTTCTGTATGGAAGGACGTGTTATACCACCATTCAGCCAGAGGAAACCATTTGACCCATTGTGTCTATTTATCAGATTCAAAGCAACCAAGATATCCTTCCAAACATTTGTTTACTATCTCAGTTTTCCCATCAGATTGAGGATGATAAGATGAGCTATGAGCTAACTGAGTACCAAGACAAGAAAATAATTATGCCCAAAAATATCCAGTGAAAATGGGATCTCTGTCACTTATAATAATCTTTGGGTTTCCATGTAGCTTTTGAATTGTTTCCATAAATGCAGTAGAAACTGTACTAGCTTTAAATGGATGTGATAATGCACAAAAGTGTGCATACTTGGTAAGTCTATCAACTACCACCATGATGACACTCTTTCCCTCAGACTTGGGTAACCCTATGATAAAATCCATTGAAACCTCCTTCCAACCTTGGCTTGGAATGGATAAAGGTTGTAATAGACCCGGTGTCTTAATTGTTTCAACTTTATTTTGTTGGAAAACCAAACATTCCACCACAAATTTTTGAATATCCGATTTAAGGCCATCCCAAAAAAATTCCTTCTCAACCCTATGGTAAGTTTTTAAAAATCCTGAGTGCCCTCCTAAGGGAGAAGTGTGCAATTCCATAAGAATCTTTTGTTTTAGTTGGGAATTCTTACAAAGGTATAAGTGATCTTTGTACCATAAAAAATCGTTTTGCCAGCTAAATATATCAGACGTACTCGAACCTTCTTGTAACTTTCGAATAAGTGCCCACACTTCTTCATCATTCTTCCATTCCTCCCTTGCTTCGTTTATCCAATCTGGTTGGATAATAGAAATGGCACACAACAATGCTTCCACATCCTCATCCTTTCTTGAGAGTGCATCTGCCACCACATTTTGCTTCCCTTTTTTGTAGATGATTTAAAAGTCATAACCCAACATCTTTGTGACCCACTTTTTTTTCTCTTCAGAGGATAATCTTTGTTCTAAAAAGTATTTAAGGCTATCATGATCCGTTTTTACCTTGAAGTGTCTTCCCATTAGGTAGGGTTTTCATTTCTTAAGTGCATGGAGTATTGCCAACATTTCCTTCTCATAAATAGCTTTATGTAAAAACTTTCCCTTGATTAGACAAATTTCAAAAGCAATGGTTATTTCATCTTGCATTAAAACAGCACCAATTCCATTTCCTAAAGCATCACATTCCACAATAAAGGTTTTTGTGAAGTCCGATGTAGCTAAGACTAGTGCTTGGCACATTACCTCTTTAAGATGTTTGAAGGCCTTTGTTTCTTCTGGAGTCCATGAAAATGCATCTTTCTTCAATAATGTTGTTAGAGGTGCTGCTATTCTCCCATAATTCTTAACAAACTTGCGATAATACCCTGTCAACCCAAGAAATCCTCTCAGATGCTTTATGGATGTGGGGATTTTCCATTCCTTAATGGCTTTAATTTTGCTAGGGTCTACCTTAACTCCTTCATGAGATACAATATGACCCAGATATTCCACCTCTTGTACTCCAAAGAAACATTTGGATCTTTTTGCATATAATTGTTTCTCCTCCAATAGTTGTAGCACCCTGTCAACATGTTCAACATGATCCTTCCAAGACTTGTTGTAGATTAGTATATCATCAAAAAGTACTAACACAAATTTTCTAAGGAATGGTTTGAAAATGGAATTCATCAAACCTTGAAATATTGAAGGTGCATTGGTAAGGCCAAAAGGCATGACCAAAAATTCATAATGACCCTCATGAGTTCGAAATGCTATTTTTGGAATGTCTTCAGTCTTCATTCTGATTTGATGATAACCTGAACGAAGATAGAACTTGGTGAAGTAAATTGATCCATGAAATTCATCCAATAATTCATCAATGACGGGAATGGGAAACTTATCTTTAATAGTGATCTTGTTGAGCTCCCTATAATCCGGACACATGCACCATGATCCATCCTTCTTGTGCACTAATACTACTGGAGCATAGAAATAACTTTGACTCAGTTGAATTATACCAGCCTCTAACATTTCTGCAACCATACGTTCAATTTCACTCTTTTGGGCATAGGGATATCTGTACGGCCTGATGTTTGGAGGAACACTTCCTGGAATCAGATGAATAGCATGATCATGATCATGAATAGGTGGGAGACCTTTGGGAGTCTCAAATACCTTGGAATGATTGTCCAAGACTTTTTGGAGATCTGGAGAAATAGATGATTGCAATGTGGAAACATCTAGCGAACATAATTGTGCAATTACACCCCTTTGTTCCTTTTTTAGAAGCTTTGTCATATCGTTAGAGTTGATTATCTTTCCCGGTTTCCCTGCAATACCCCTTAATTCAACTTCCTTTCCTTCCATAGAAAATTTCATGAAAAGTTCTTGAAAATTAAAATCTATTGTACCCAAGGATTGTAGCCATTGGACTCCTAGTACAACATCAGCACCTCCCATTGGAATGGAAAGCATTGGGCTAGTCAATACATATTCTCCCATTAATAGCTTGATATTATGGCACTTTCCAGAGAAATTTATTGTTCCTCCATTTGCAACCATCACTTGACACTCTGGTGCTGGACATAAGAAGAAATTCAATTCTTTTGCTACCTTACAATGAATAAAATGTTGGGTACTGCCTGAACCAATCAACACTATTACCTTTTTCTTCTTGATTTGTCCTTCTATCTTGATGGTTTGAGGAGTGGTAATTCCCACCAATGCATTACAAGATATGGTCGGATTCATTTCTTCTTTTTCTAGGCTTTGTTCCTGGAGTATATCCTCTTCTTTTGACCTTTCTTGCTCATTTTCTTCTTCCTCTTCGCAATCTATGTAGAATAATTTCTTCTCAGCACACTTATGACCTTTATTGTATTTGCTATCACAATTGTAACAAAGCCCTTTTGCTCTTTTTTCTTCCAATTGTTGTGGTGTCAACCTTATAGGTTGTGTAAGACTAGGGGCAACAACACTTCCATATTTATAGTTGTGCGTGGTATGCTTCGTGGTTGCCATAATTTTTCTTTCCATTTTTCTTGCTAACTTGAATGCCTTCTCTAATGAATCAGGTTCCCAAAGGTGAACATCATGTTGGATATTATCCTTTAAAGTGCCTATGAACACATCAATCCTATGCTCCTCTGGAATATTTTTTACCCTTATGTTCAATTTTTGGAACTCCTCAATGTGCTCCATTATTGAACCCTTTTGTTTGAGACTTATCAATTGGCTAAAAAAAGTGTTGCTTTTTTTATCCTCATAATGTGTTGTCAATTATTCCGTAAAAATTGCCCAAGTGATAATTTGTTTACGAGAACAAAGCCATTGATACCATACAAACTGATTTGGTTCCAAATATAAAGTTGCAATACGTACCTTTTGTGTGTTTTGCACATTATTGAGATCGAAAAATTGCTCCATCTGTAATATCCATGTTACAGGATCCTTGCCATCAAACTTCCTCATATCGATTTTTGGAATATGGTGGGTCTTCGATCCCACATTAGAGTCTAAGAAATCATGATTAACATTTCTTTTGTTCGCATCATGAGTTTCATTTACTACCTTTTCAACATTAGTAAGTATTTCTTGAAGAAAATTTTTCAAATCTATCTTCAAATCTGCCATGTCTGTCTTCAAATCTACCATGTCTCTCTTCAAATATGTCTTCAAATCTATATTCGAATCATCCATCTTAGCTTCCATGCCATTTATCTTAGATTCCACGCCATTTATCTTATCTTTTGTTAGCTTTTGTGAGAATGACATTTGTTGCACTTGTTCTTGTAATTTCGATATATCATGTATCATTTCTTCCTCTTCTTCATGAGTCATGCGAGAGCTTTTAGGTTGCGTACTAGGTGTTTGCATTTTCTTTCCTTGGGGCATTAGTTACTCATAATAATGCTCTACTATGCCCTTTGAATTCCTTCAAAATAATTTTTCAAACCAAGCTTAAGCAAATATTTAAAAAAATCTACACACCTGTTTTCACTTTGTAGGAGCTCGATATTGCCTCTGATGTATCTCTGTACTTTTTGATCATCCAATTCAGAAATTGCGACCTGCAGTAGCACTCTATGTCCTCTTTCCAATGCCACCAGTCTGACCCAAATTGGATTCTCCAAGAGTTATGCGAAATCTCCCACAATGACTTGATTATAGACTAGTTCAGTAGAGTCAATGTTTCAACCTTTAGCTCTGAAAAATATCTACAAGAAACTTCAGTCCGTCCTCTTTCTGTTACTTCTTACAAAATTTCAATCCGATGCTCAGAGAGAAAGTTATGACGATTTCCCCAAGTCACCTGTTTGGAACGTAATTCAGGAATCTGCAAAATGACCAACTTCCTCAGATCATATCTCCGCACATATAGTGCAAAAAGCTCTGAAATTTGGACTCGAGGTTTAGCGTGATGTCTTCTCAAATGGGTTTTTCTTTTAGCTTCTAAAATGTCGCAGAAAAAAAGTTATAGAAAAAATTCCACGATGACGTATTTGGAGCAGCGAAACCCTAGAATCCAAAGCTCTAATACCAAATGTTATGAAACCAGCTCAAGAAAATATAGAAAAGATAGATCAACGCCTTAGAATTTAGCCTCTTCAAGGGGACAACCTCCTTTACATTACATAAATGAACAATTCTTGGATGAAACAAATGACAAAACCTCCTTTCTATATATAGGAGTCTAAGAAGTCACAATATAACCCAACCGACCTAACAATAATAATATAAAGCCACAAAAATAACAATAGAGGGATTCTATAGGGTACAATAATAACAATATGGGGATAATAGGGGCACAAAAATATTAATAAGGGATGCAACTACAATAGCAATGGGGTAATCACTAGTATTATAGGGACCCAACAGTTTTGTTGCACTCTTTTGCATTAGATGGTCTTACATATCATTTAAATATGCGCTAGACACATTCCTGCAACTTAGCACACCTTTTGGACACATTTTTCACTTCTATCGTAGTTTGTGTTCTAAGTGTTGTAATGTGTCATTTCAGTTGTCACACTTAGAAATAGGTGTCACTTTGTTGTTGTTTAAAGGTGTGACTATTGTTCATGAGTCCTGTGCATTCCATTATCTTGTATTGATGTAATTTATTTGTGTCACCTATGTTTGACTCATGTTAGGATGCATTTATTTATCCTACTTTGTTGGTCCCACACTTAGCCATTGTGAGAGCTCTTCTTGGTCCTTCAACCCAGCACAAGTTCTAAAAGCATTAACCCTCTTACTAGGTGATAAGCGCAACTTATTAAGGAGCCTCATTGACATATATCACCTCCCATAATTTTTCACAAAGCCTTTTCTAAGGTCTCCTCCCTCTCACAATGCATTAGTACTTCTTATGGATAAGTCACCTAGACTTGTGGTGTCTCCCTCAATGAAAAGTGCATTCCAGATGAACAAGTGGCCACTGTTGGAGAAAATTGCGTCCTCCCAAGACAAAGAACACTTCAAGACAACAATGTGAACTTCAAATGCTCAGTGAAAAAGTGCACTCCAGAAGAACAAGGACCTTCTCTCCTCTAAAAAATCACACTCCAGACAAACAATGACCTTCTTGCCTTAAAAAGCGCACTCTGAGAACCTGAACATACTTCAAAACAATGAACACATTTTGGGACTATGAGCATACTCCTTCGACTCGAAGAACTATGCCCTCCTTGAGCATATGGCACACTCACGAAGCATGAAGCTTGGTTCTTCTCTTAGAGCACATGACACACTCACGAAGCACGAAGCCTTAGAGCGCATGGCGAAATCACAAAGCAAAAAGCTTCATCATTCCTTTAGATCACATGGCACAATCATGAATCATGAAGCCGCCATTTGAGAGCACACCTTTGGCACGAATAACTGCGCCCTCTTTGAGCACATGAGCATGCCTTACAGGCTTGAGTGTTTCTCCTTCGTCTCTTTGACATGAGCCCTTACACCCTCCTTTCCCTCATGAGTGCATGAGCGCACCTTGAAGGACTGAAGGCCCGAAGCCTCACTCCTTTGTCTCTTTGGAGTGCACCCTTGCACCTTCTTAGTCTCTTTGAGTGCATGAGCGCATCTTGAAGGCATAAAGTCCTAAAACCTCACTCCTTCATCTCTTCGGAGTTCTCCCTTGAGCCTTATTAGTCTCGTTGAGCACATGAACGCACCTTGAAGGCCT
Source organism: Pinus tabuliformis (assembly GCA_031772625.1). Taxonomy (NCBI): domain Eukaryota; kingdom Viridiplantae; phylum Streptophyta; class Pinopsida; order Pinales; family Pinaceae; genus Pinus; species Pinus tabuliformis. The sequence continues at coordinate 827,192,517 of CM062813.1, forward strand.
AAAGGCTTGAAGCCTCACTTCTTTGTCTCTTCAGAGTGCAACCCTACTCCCTTGATCTCCATCTCTATTAACGGGAAAATTTTCTATTCAGAACGACCCTATCCCACTGAGGTGTGACAGTGACCTCAGAAACAAACAGGGAAAACTACTCTTGTATTCTCCTTTATGAACTATAAACGAAGAGGAATAGGATGAACCAACTTGTGTCTTGCACTATTCCTTTGATCCAATCTCTCTCCTCTTTGAAAGCTTCCAGCTACCTGCTCCCTTACTTGCCCAGCTTCACCAAGTTCCTGTAAGATCACCGAAGAAAGAAACTACACAAAGACATGGATTTATGTTCATAAATAGCTTAGGGTAGGATTTAAGCTAAACATACAAATATAACAAACATCAATGATATACAAGCATGTAGGAGAAACTCAAATAGATTTATTGATAAAACAAGAAGATCCAAGAGGAGTTACAACCGATGATTCCTGATCCTGCATCAACCTCCCAGCATAGAATCCCCTTTTCACCTCCAACAAAGCATAAATCACCCAATACTCTGATATCTATTTCAAAACCAACAGCAATTCTCTGCAATGTACAAAATTCCAGCCTCTGGATCTCTTGGTGAGGGATCCATATATAGATGTATGCAAAGAGGATGAGTCAGCTCATGAATTGATTAGTGGCTTCTCTCTGTCATTTCTTGCTTCCACTTAGAGATTGAGAGCCTCTTACTCATCACTGGTCGAATTCAGTGAGGAAAGTGTCATTGGGGAAGATTCTGGAATCTTCCATTGTCTCTCCACCTCGTGGAATGACTCTGCCACTTGTCATTTCCCGCTCAACGCACCCTGGTAGTGCATTTAGGTGCGTTGCAACGCACCTAGCTAGTGTATTTGGGTGCTTTGAAACGCAGGTAGCTAGTGGAGCAGCTGAAATGATCCTGATTTGACTAGTTCTGAGCAGTTTCTGGTGGAGAACTTCTGGGAGAAGCTGTAATTTGTTGACCTTGTTTCTTTAGGAGCTGGAACAACACTTTTAGGGACTTAGGATACCTTGGTTTATGGACATTTCATGCTTAGAGCTGTAAGGCACAAAAATGTCTATAACAGTGGCCCCCTAAAGTATGAGACCGTTTATCGGGTGAAATGCTTTATTAGGAGGATCCGAAGTTCTTTCAATGCTGGGAGGAGACCTTTAATAAGATACAATACAATACATTATCTTCATACTATTTTCATGGTCTAGCTGAGGCGGGCATTCCCATGCTCAGCTTTATAAATTCATTTTCATGTACATAGGACATACAATCGTCTGATGGTAGACTGATGATTCTGATGGAGTCATCATCCTTTTGGTAGGATGATTATCTGTGCTGTAATGTTGTACATTTCAATGTCTTTATTTTTTCCTGAATATATATCGCAGCCCGGATGGATGAAACTAGATCCGGGGTCTTCAATCTCGTCCGATCTTCACTCGAAGTACAATTCGATCCATGTGAGAAATGTTTTTGAAGTCGAACATGGAAAGACATCGCTTGATTACCAGTCAATGATGTAAACTGTTAACAAGCGCGAGAGGAATCACCGATAATGATAATGACCCTCAAGGTACTGCAGTACAATTCACGTGGTGTGAATAAAGGACTTGGCGTCAAACATGTTAACACCCAGGTTGTTCTCTATGACTCCCAAGGGAATACGGCCGAGGTAACCACTAACCAATCTTTGGATCACAGTTTCTAGCCAAACTGCAATCAGAGAGGGCTCTCTCTTTATGATTTGTCTCTGTTATGATGGGGTTTTAGGCTAGCTATTATGCTCAGGTTTTGGTTTATGTTTTTGGTTGAAGGATTTCTTTCAGGTCTTATGATATAATGTTTAGAGAGAAAATACCATTGGGCAATGGAGTCTGGAGTTGCAAAATGATTTGATATACAGGATTGGTGGTGTTCAAACTGCAGGGCCTATTGTGTATTTTAGACAAACAAAGTTAGCTTAAATGGTGATGTATGTCAACCAACAGAAAGCATTTAAGAATTTTCTATTAAGTTGGTGAGGTGAAGGTGAACACACTGCACAGGAGCAAAACTTGAATTCCTGTGACAAAGGCCACTGTGAAAGGTGTATTCTGAAAGTGAAGCAATTAAGAATTACACTTATCTAGATTACAGCTGAAGAAAACATTCATAAACAACACAGATTGAACTCAGGGTACTCAGTGAATAAATCCTGAAAGTTATTCTTTTTCCTTGTTGCTTAGTATTGAAAATCAGATAACATATATGGATTTTAACAAAACAACTAATTAACAGAGAGAGTTACAGAGACTTATTGTATGGTGAAATACACAGGAATCCAGCAGTTATCAACAGACACCAGAACGCATTCAACACTTCAGAAATCCGAGAAATTACATCACTTTCTTTATTAAACTTCTGAAAGGATTACAGCATAAGAATTTTTTTAGGAGAAATCAACAACAACCCTTGCAAGCTCATGCGAAGGGGACTTTATAGGAATGTTTATACAAAATATCTCAGGCATTGAGTCATCTGAGAGAGAAAATATCTTCATAACTTCGTACAGAAAGTAGAAAAGAAGTTATTACAACTTTGAATGCAGCATAAATGCTCTTTATGTCTGTCAGAGGATAATTTGACCTTTGGAGGTCAGTGAGTCGGTTGAGCCACTTTGCTTTAATGCTGGAGAACACGTCTTTATGCTTGCTGCGCTGTATTTTCTCGGGTTTGCCACCTGTGATTGTGATTGCTGCTGGGGTGACTGAATAGCCCTGCTGAGTTGGCTCAGCCTTTATCTTTCCTTTGTATGCTTATCTACCAAAATTCTGCCTGTGTATGACTACTTATAAACTGGACAAAGATTAACATTTACAGGTTCTGGCTTGACAATATTATCTGTGTCAAATTTTTCCAGACTTCCTGTGTGGGCAATTGGTGCTTCACAATTGCCTCTATGGTTTCATCTGCTTCTGTATACTTAAACAAATTTGGAGGCACATCAAACAGATGATTGATCTCATTCATAATAAAAAATAGGTTGTCCACCCTATTGTATAAAGTTTGCCCTGATGCTGGCCCTGATTCTGCTGAAGTGTTGGGTTGTCTTGCAATTTGTCCTGCAGCATGGGCATCAACCCTTTTGATGTAGTTTTCAAGGGTAAGCAGTCTTCCTACACTGCTTAATATGCTGGGGAGGCCTCTGTTCTGTAATGCCTGAAATCTGTCCATGAACTTGTTGATTTCAGTCTGCATATCCTGGGTTCTTCTTTCCAGTGTTCCGACCAGGTTTCGTAGTGTCAGGACCCTTTTAACCATTGAGATTGTCTCAGTCCTGTGAGCAATTCCCATGGTGGCCAGTTGAGAGCTTGTCCTGTTATTTAAAATATTTATCATTCTGGTGGCAGCATCAGGCATGTTGCCAAGGCTTGCTCTAGCTCTGTGTATTTCCCTGTTTGCCTTTGTAATGAGTATTGTTTGTTCATCGATAGTCTCAATGTACTGCCACTGATTGGTGATAGACCGGCCAATATTGCCCCAAAGGACTGCTTTTAGCTCTGCAGTCACCTTTTCTAGTGTGAGCTCCTTCTCAAGCTCAGTTATCCTCTTCTTTAGAGCTTTTATTTCTCGATCTTTTTCAGCTGCATTCTGTTTGCTCTTATCATATCTCTCATTTATTTTAGCCAAAGATTCTTTGGCTGAATTGAGCTTCAACATTTGAGCTTCCAGGACTTGAATTTCATTTTGGAGCTTCTGCATATCCAGACTATGAGTCTGTTCTGTTGCTGGTGCAGCTGTTGATGTAGTTGGTGCTGTAGGCCCTGTTTGCTGAGGAGGCGGGGCAGTTGTTGGAGCAGCTTCTTCAAGATTGATTATTTCAGGAGGAGGCTGGGAGGTTTGACCCTCTTCTTTTTGTTTCAATGTTGCCTGTAGTGCTGCCTTTGCAGCCTCTGATTCTCCTAGTTTGTCTTGAGTCCGGATTAGCTCCTTGTATAGAGATATCAACAGGGTTGTGGCCTCTTGATCATGCCTTTGATGGGCCACATCATCTGTTTGAGGGTGGATTGTGGCAGGGAGTTTCATCTTTCTCCTCAATGCTTCCATGTCAGCATCCCTCAACTTCAATATCTCTTGGATCCCTTTGATATCTTTGGGATCATGTCCAATCTCAATGATTATTTCTTCCAAGGACCTTATTCTGTTGTCCTTTTCCTGGGATGATGCCCTCTCTAACTCCAGTTGAGAGGTTGTATTGTTAAGGCTATTTTGTAGCCTATAGTTATCCAAGGTCTGGTCTGCCAGAGAAGCATAGACCATCTCACCCGTTTGCTTGTGCAGTTCTATTTTGTCCATTGGGTGGATATCCTTGGCAAGGACTTCCAAGTTAGTCCTCAAATAATCAGAGGCAGTTTGGGGTTGTACTGCTGTTGGCATGAAATGACTCATGATCATTTTGCCTCCCTACACATCATATGCAGACATGAGTCTTTGCTGATTGGTGGGAGCCAAGTTTAGCAGATGGGTGTACAGCTGTCTTTTGATGGGCTCATTTCTCATCTTAATATCGATGAACTGTTGTTTAATACTAGGCCCACCTTCCCTTTGCTGCCTGGAGGAACTTACTTCTCCTCCCATTGCCCTATCCTGTTCCTGTTGAAAGGAACTTGCTGATGTTTCCCTGCTGGGTGGGACCATACCCAGCGGCTGCCCTATTGGCATCTCTTCCTCTGAAAGAGGATTGATTCTCTGCCTCTTCTCCCCATGAGTTGCTGACGTTGTAAGGGGAGTTTCTCTGTCCCTTTTCCTACTTGTGTCCTCCTTTTGTGGAGTCTGGAGTGTAGATGCCTCAGCTGAAGTCTCTTCCCTTGGAGGCTCAGTTTGTTCAGTGGATTTAGGGGCTTCCACTGTTTGCTTTTGCTGGGCAGGTTGTTCCTGCCTTTGTTCTTTTTGTTGTTGCTGCTCCTCTTGCTGTTGTCCTTCACCCTGCTGCTCCATCTCTTCTTGTTGCTGCACTAGGGTTTCCATTTCCTCTTCGGTCGTAGGAGGTGGCTGTTCCACCTGCTTTTATTTGCCCTTGTTGACTGTCTGTGGAGGATTCATGGCAGCTTGATGATTCTTTGTTGAGGACGAGGCAGCTGCTCCAAGTTGTTTTTTGTATGAGAGGGGAACCTGTCCACAAGTTTCTAAGTCAGCTTCCTTTTGAATATTTCTGGCCTCTCTCTCTAGCAGCTCCTCACTAGTAATTTCCTCTTCTAGGGTACCTTCTTCCCAGTTTAATGTATTGGCATACTGCTCAATCTCAGGCTGCCTCACGTGTGAATAGCTGCCCAATTTGTATTTTATCCTCCTGAGGGAGACAAAGTGATTGGGGTCATAGGGTATCCATTCAAAACTAGTTTGCAGTTTGAGGGCCTCTAGGATATTGTTTGCCTCTTTCCACCCCTCCTCTTTTCTGTTGTATAGGAAAGGGCCCAGCTGCCTCCTTACCTTTAACTGTGACTTCTTGTTCTTGCTTTGAAAGTGGAGGTAGTCGGCATTCCCAAACTGCCTGAAATATTCTAAGGCAAAAAGCCTCATGGGGACATACCTTGGCAACCTAAAAGGCTTCAACTCACAGCCATATATTCTGATGACTGTGTGGTCTTGGTAGAGGTACCAATTACCAATGCTGTAGGTTTTGTTCAGGTGGAGAATTCTCCTCATGTCATCAGTTAACCTTGGAGGAGGAACACCATGAAATACTGTCATGGCTGGATGAATGAATAAGTCAATGAACTCGGAGTATGTATATGGTGATACAAAGGCACAATGAAAGATAGAGGTCCAAAACACAACTGACCTTGGATTTCCCTGGGCATTGACTTGCTTCAAGGGAATAGAGAAGTTGGCTGGCTGATAAAACAAGAATAAGTGGTATATGTATGAAGTATACCTGAACAGTCTTTCCCTCTTCAAATTCATAAGTTGGTCATGGATCTTATCTGCAATGTATGTAGCATAATCATAATGTACAGCTGGGGGCTTACCAGGAGAGATTATAGACAGCATTGCCATTATGATTTCATCCACATCCTCCAGTCCCTTGAACCCTAGGACATAGCTGATCAAATCCACTAACATTCTGCCCAATTCATTCAAGTACTGATATCCAATAGGAGGAGTTCTGATGGCTTCAGAGCCTGGTTGTACAAACAGCTGGTTGATTTTGATGAGTTGGTCATTTGACAACTTGTTCCCCTTCTTTATCAAGTTCTGCATGTGGAGGGGGGTCAATGGCTTTGCAGTATGGAAGTGCAGCATCTCATTTATACTCTCAGTGGTGATATGGAACAGGACTGAGCCTGTAGGGCTGAGGACAGCTCTTTGGCCTGGGTCATAGCACTCCTGGCATCTGTAGATCAACTCTGGCATAGGATTTACCTGGGGGAGGTTGTAGATGGGCAAGTTTGAGTCCAAATCCCTAAGATGTCTGCTCCACTAAGGTGCTGGGCTTTCAACTCATTCAGCATCTGAATATTATATTTGGAGCCCAATGGAAACTAGTCTAGCATTTGATAATCCATATCTCCCAGGGCTTTCCATTCTAATTCCTGGTGAGGGGCATTGAGAGGCTTGATATTCAGTGAAATTGGAGTCTCCATGGTGTATTCAGTTTCTATCTTGCAGGTGAATTAGTTTCAAGTGAGCAGTACAGCACAAAGGTGAGTTTTTGCAATGCAACTGTGAATTATGGGGAGCAGAGGGTGGAGTGGACGCGCAGCAATTGAAATACTGCTCGAATTATGAATAAGACCAATGTCTGGTCTCCCTCTGTCTTCTATGGCAAGTTTTAAGTATCTTGACCAACTGTCTCATGTTTGCGCGAGCAGTTTACAGTTTTTTAACCAAAACTCGGGAAATGAAGGCTCTGCTGGTGGTTTCAAGGTTGCAATTGTAATTAGAAGTGTTGCAGAGGAAAACTGTCGGTGAAATAGTGAGTTTCAGTGTTACTTAAGCGTTCTGAGCAATTTACAGTGAATTTCAGGCGTATGAAGGATGAACTATGAGAAATACCTGGCTAACCGCGAACAGAGGTCGTAACTGTGGGTGGAATTGGTGCTCTAGAGGTCTTCAGGTCGTTTCCCGCAGGTGGTGCAGTTCAGGACGTAAAAATAGCATGCAAAGGAAACAGTAGCAAATGAGTGAAAAGTACAAAAAAACGCGTTTTTTGGCTAAATATGGATTTTTTGCAATTTGGCGCTTTTTCTGTGATGACATCAGCATGACGTCATAGGGTGGGGTCAGCCTTGGATGACGTCAGCATGATGTCATCGGATGAGGTGGCGAGTTGCCATTGGTCCACAGGGTAATGAGGTGGCGGGCACGTTGGCACAGATGCGGACAAAAGTGTGATGCGGTGGCAGGCAGGGTGATGACGTGGAGGTTATGCTGGACCATCAAACCGGGCGGTGAGTGACCTAACGGTTACGGTTTAGCCCTAGCTGCCACGGTTTCTCGGGGCGGTTATGATACGGCTCCTCAATTGTCAGAGATTGCTCCGAGAGCCCTCAATGGGCGACGCGTGGCCGCGCCCTGACGTAACGCAACGTCACTTTCTCGGGCGCTAAACCTCTGTCGCGGGGGCCGCTTCGATATTAATACGGACCGTCGGATCTCTTGGATCTGATCCGACGGTGGACGGGGGAATGATATGATCGGGGGATACGAATGTGGGCGGATACCTTTTTTATTATTTACTTTTGGGAACAGCGCCCGGCGGAGACCTTAGGATATGGGTTTTCATAATGTTCTCAATGTATTTCAAAAATAAACCAAATGCATGCACCAACTTTGGTTTAAGCGGTCAAAAGTGGGTTTTTTGGGTCTTTTCGTGATTTGAAAGGGGTTATGGGTAAAAGGGGCTTGTATAGGGTTTTTCTTGGCAAATATTGGCTTAGTGAGTGGAATGACTTGAGGCAAGGGGGGGGTAGATGAGGTGTAGGTTTATCCAAGTGGCCAGATGTCACTTTGATCCCTGACCTAGGACTTATTGGCTATAATGCCAAGGGGAGGGGTATTTATACAAAATTTGGGGTTTATACACCATGGTGTTTAATATTAGTAGGGGAGAGGTCATATAGGGATTTATATAGTAAAGTTAGAGTTAATATGGATGAGGGGAATGAAGGGGCAAAACACTGAATTTGTTTGTAAAACACTTGGTTTAAAGAGTAGATCAAAATGAAAAGATTTTTACACAAGAAATGTGGCTTTTGAATGAATAAGAACCACCATGAAACCATGATCTTCTTCCATGAATCTCAGCTGATAAGGGGATGTTAGTAATGAAATGAAGGGGGAAAGAGGGAGGTTAGTCATGCTCCTTGCTGTAACTTGATGAAGATGAACACCTTGTCAATTGATAGACTTTGCCTTGGTAAGCACAGTTAACACATCTGCAATGGTAAACATAACCTTTCTGCAACCCCAACTACTTACCCAACTACTTGCCTAGCATTTTTTATTTCTTCTTGGAGGGTGCACTTGGACTTGCAGACCCTTACTTGCCTTTTATTTTCTTTGGCTTTTCCTTTGTTTTTTCTATCTACTTCTACCCTTATCTCTTCCAAGGTCCCAGATTAAGCTGTTGGGAGCCTTTTCTTCTCTACCTGAACTACTTGTCTGCCAAGATTAAACAATTTGGACAGACTCCTTTCTCTATTCTACAACTGCAAATTTAAACCATGGAATGATCCAGATTAGACTTTTGGACCATCCATCAAAACTTTGAGTCCATACCAAGCTATAAGCACAGATCAGATTCTCTAGGAAATATGTGATTTTTGAGTCATCAAAGCAGAGCATATTTGGACCTTCCATAGCCAATCATGAAATATGAAACCTATTGGTATAGGTATCTAACAGTGGCTCCACATGGGGATGGTTTTTCTTTTGAAAGACCAAGAACAGCAGGTCAGAATGCCTTGGCCTTTTACTGCTTTTATGAACTTGAAGTTTTGCTGCCTTGAGATGCCAAAATTGTGTACTTCTCTTCTTGGTAAACCTCTGATTCTTTTCACCTTTTGCTGACAACTAATAGCACTTGAGAAACTGCATTTTACAATTAAACAGAAAGTAATATATACATTTGAGTATGTACAATGGAGGGCTTATGCTGCACTTAGGGGTGGTATTCAAAATAGTGCTTCAGCATCCTGCCATTCACAGGACCTTCATCCAAGTCAGTTTCACTAAGACTTTTGAGGAAGTAAGTATTGTTTCCTTGCACTGCTTGGACAGCAAATGGTCCTCTCCATAAGGAATCAAATTTTCCATGTTTTCCTTTGTCTTCTCTCCTTGCATCCCACTTGAGGACTTTATCACCAACATTAAAATCTTCTGCTTTGGTTCTTCTGTCAAAGGCTTTCTTTAGTTTTTCTTGTAATACCTGAACTCTGCTGAAAACTTGATCTCTGGTTTGCTGCAGACATATGATTTGATTTATCCTTCTTTGCATATCATTTGGTTCAGCTTGGCTTTCTTGAAGAAGCTTCATAACAGGCACTCCTAGTGATGAGGGAAATTTGGCTTCTAGTCCATAAACCAACTCATATGGGTTGGTCCCAATTGATCTTTTTGTTGTTAGTCTATCTGCCCATAAGGCATTTACTAGTTTCTTGTGCCAATTCTTTTTGTTTTCTTCAAGTACCTTCTTTATAATGTTTACGAGGCTTTTATTTGATGACTCAGCAAGGCCATTTCCTTGGGGATAGTATGCCGTAGAATGGCCCAAAGTAATATGAAATTTGTGACAGAAATTCACCATTTTCTTGGATCTGAAAGCAGCAACATTGTCTGTAATGATTTTATTAGGGCAGCCAAATCTAGCCAGTATGTTGTTTTCCAAGAACTGAATGATTATTGAGTCATTTGCTTGTCTGCATGGGGCAGCTTCAATCCACTTAGTGAAGTAGTCTGTGGGTGTTAAGATCCATCTATGTTGGCCTGAAGATGAGGGATGAATTTCCCCAATGAAGTCCAATCCCCATTGTTGAAAAGGTCTCTCTGTTGCAATAGGCCTTAAAGGAAGTGGCAACAGTTGTCTCTTTCCCTCAAACACTTTGCATTTATGACATGATGTGATGAATTTTTTGACATCAGAGAACATGGTGGGCCAGTAGTATCTAGCCCTTAGTACTTTATCCACAGTGGACTTCCAGTACAAGTGTCCACCACAGTCTCCTACATGAAACTCTTGCATGATATTGTTAATCTCATTTTCCATTAAACAGTGCAGCAATATACCTTCATGGTTTTTCCAAAGCAAATTGCCATCCATCACACAAAATCTTGATGTTTTCATTTTTAAGAACCTACACTTAGTTTTGGACAGTCCTGGGGGAGCACACAGGTTTTGTAACACATAACAGATATCAGAATACCAGGGGGATTGTTCAAAGGCTACATTGATCTTTGGAGTCGCCAGCTCTGTTTCACTGTCCAGCTGATTGATGTCTAAGGCTTGAAAATTTGTCTCTGTCATTAATTTGGCCAAGCCTTGCCCTTTTATTAGTTTTGTTGGTTTTATCTCAATGTCAAATTCCAAAATGCTGGCAATCCATTTTCCTCTTCTGCCTTCTAAATTTTCTTGGGTGAGAATGTCTTTGACAATAGGACTTGGCACATATGCTTTGACATGGGAATAAAGGATATAAATCCTAAAGTCTTTAATTGCTTTGACTAAAGCATAAGCTTGCTTTTCCATGATTTGATACTTCAACGGTGCATCTCTGAGAGCTTTGCTAAAGAAAGCAATTGGCTTCTCATTTCCTTGGTCATCCTTTTGTAATAGAACAGCAGCAATAGTATGTTGGGAGGCAAAAGAGAAAATGATAAACTCTCTGTCAAACTGAGGATTGGTCAGGACTGGGGTTTGGGTAAGGGCCAATTTTATACCTTCAAATGCTTGATTGGCTTCAACAGTCCACTTCACTTTTGAATCCTTTTTCAGCATGTTATTTAATAATCTGATTAGCTCTGCTAGGTTTGGGATAAACCTTCTCAAGAAATTGATTTTTCCCAAGAATCCTTGTAATTCTTTGACATTCCTTGGGTGAGGCATTTGCAAGATAGCTTTTATCCTATCTGGGTCAATTCTAATGCCATCTTTTGAGATGATGTGTCCTAAGAGCTTGCCTTCTTCTAAACCAAAGAGGGACTTCTTAGGATTCAATGAGATTCCATATTTTCTGCATTTTAGGAAGATCTGTCTCAAATGTTTTATATGTTCTTGGTCTGATTTTGAGAAAGGTGTTAGGTCATCTAGATAAATGACTAAAAAGTCATGAATTTCCTTGGCAAAGGCAATATCCATTGCTCTTTGAAATGTTGCCCCTGCATTCTTTAATCCAAAAGGCATCTTTACATATTTGAAAGTTCCCCATGGAGTTGTAAATGTCGTTTTGTCCTGATCAATAGGGTGAACTAAGATTTGGTTGAAACCGGAAAATCCATCCAGTAATGAGATCCTTGAGGCCCCTACCACCCTTTGAAGAATGTGATCCATCTTGGGTAAGGGGTAGTTATCTTTTAAGGATACTTGGTTTAGATTCCTTAAGTCCACACACAGCCTGATCTTACCTGTCTTCTTTCTTGTAGGGACTAAGTTGGAGATCCATTCAGAGAATCTGATTGGTGCTATGATGCCTGCTTTGAAAATTTTTTGTACCTCCAGTTCCATTGCTGGGAGAAGCATAGGATTGATTCTCCTCAGTTTTTGTTTAAAGGGCTTTTGATCTGGTTTGAGAGGGATAGTGTGTTGGATTACAGAGGTGTCATAGGACTTTAGGTCCTCATAGCTCCATGCAAAAACATCCTGGAATTCTTTGAAGAGGTCAATGTATTTTGGCTTTTGGTTAGGGGGTAAGGAAGCAGATAATTTAATTATCTTGGGTTTGTCAATTGTACCTATGTTACATTCTTCAATGGCTGCATTTAGGGGCTGCATTTTTGGTTTTCTGGGAATATCATTTGAATCAAAGATGTCCTCTAGTGGGGTTAGGCCTGTTGGTAGAAAATTGTCTTTTGGCTCAATGATTTCAGTTTCAGCATTGGATACTCCCTCTTCCCAGTCAATTTGTTGAATTTGCTGGATGTTTTCTATATTGAAAATAGTTGGATTTAGCATTTGTTTTGCAGTTCTAGGTGATATTGGCTGAGCAGTCTGTTGAAACTGTATTTGTGATGGACTTGCTCCATTGAGTATTTGTGATTGACTTGCTGTCTCAATTATTTGTGATTGACTTGCTGTCTCATTGTCAATATTTAATCCTGCAAATTCTTGCTGCAGAGTTAAAAAATGGTTTATTTGCTTGTCATCCTCAAATACTTGCCAATCATTGATGTTGTTTGGAATGGAGGGTCTGTGTTTTACTTCAGCTGTGAAACAATGGTGGGGCTCAAAGGGAAACTTACAGGTACTTGCAAAGGTGGCTAAACTATGAGCATGAAGATTCTGGGTTCTGGGAATTTTAGTAATTTGGAATTCAGAGAAGAAGTTTAGTACCTCGGCAACAGCAGACCTATAAGTCCTTAGTCTTTTGTCATTGGTGACAAAGTTTCCTTTCACTTGTTGGATAACTAAATCTGAATCTCCCATGATTGAAACCCTAGCAGCTTGTAAGAATTTTGCCAACTTGAGTCCTAGTAAAAGGGCTTCATATTCTGCCATGTTATTAGTACATCTGAAATTCAATCTATAGGCTCTGCCTTCTGCATGACTATTTTCTTTATTGTGTACCCAAATTCCAGCTCCTGCCCCTAATTTGTTGATCGAGCCATCAAATTCAAGGAACCATAGAATATCTTGTTGGGGAGGAGGTTTTATGATCTGTTCATGGGCTGGTAGTGTAAGTAGCAATTGTGATTTTTTCTCTAGCTTGTCTTTTAGGACAGTCTCCTTGTTTGATTGGACTTTCTTGACAACTAAGGCAGCAGCACTATCAGATGTTTGATTAACTGTTGTTTCATGAGTGGTACTACTTTCACTTGCATCTTCCTCTTGTATGAATAACTTGGTTTCAACCTCACCTTTTGAGGGAATAGTTGTATCATTGAAGAGAATGTATGAGTCTATGTCTGAATGGACATCATATATAGGAAAATTTTGAGGTTTTTCTTCACTGTTGACCATGTACTTCATTAGTGTTTCTCTGTACAGTCTTTTTGGTTGCCCAAACATAGAAAAGGTAGCATATGACATGTCTAATTGCAGGGAACCTTGGAGTTTAGCTCCCCATGATCTTGATAACAGCATTCCATACTTAGGTGGGATATCAGCAACTACCACATCCATTAGGATTGTCTTGTTTGGGTATTGAACTAGAGAGACACATAAGTCTTTTATGAGACCTAGACACTTGACTTGGCTAGAGTCAAAGGAAAACAGATCCTTGTATGGTCTTGTTATGTCTAAATTCAATCTCTCCATTACTGCTTTTGGCATGAGATTGTGAGAGGCACCTGAGTCAAACATTGCATTATGTAATATTTTGTCATGAATATGTAAACTGACATAGAATGGTAGTACCCCTGTGACTATTGTTTTTCCATCCACTTCTGGGCCAAACAGGAGTTCTGGGGTGTCATCCAACACGTTGACATCATCTTTGTTGCTAGTGAGTTGAAGGGACCTTTTGATTTGTAATTTATAAATGTCATGCTTGGCTAATTCCACAAGAGGAATAGCTATCTTTATTTTGCCAATTTTTGTTTCAAGATCAAAAGGTTTTTCAGATTGGGTCTTGGGGTTATAGGTGACAGTTCTTTCCTTGTTCATTACATCTTCTTCCTGATTTTTTTTTTGACCTTGGGACTTATCCTTTTTACTCATCTCTTGAGGAGTAACGTTTAAATTAGGATGAGAAGGTGAAGTGTCCAGAGACTGTTGTTTTAAAGACAGTGGTTCAGTGATCTCCTCAACGATCACTTCTTCTGTAGATGAATTTATTTTTTCATTAGGTTCTGTGACTATAACTCCTTTAGGCTGTTGATTATCCTTTTTCTTTTCAGGCTGGCTAACATTCACAGTTCTGCTCCTTAGCTTGTACTGTTTATGGACTTCATAAACAGCAGTGTCATAGCCTTGTTTAAAGTCAAAGGATTCCCCTGATTTAGTTTGGAATAGTTTGATTTCCTCATCCTCATGATCTTCTTGTGTTAAGAAAACTTGACTTTCACCATCTAGCCCTATTAAATTAATCTCAGGATCTTCAATGGGCTCTGCTGAAGTGGAGGTTTCAGCATAGTTTTCTTGGAAAGGGGGTCTTATATCTTGATCAGCACTGGTTTTACCAATGCCTGGGTTTTGAGTTCTCCTAAAATTTGGATTCCTAGGAGGGTTGTTTTGTGGTGCTTCCCATGATGATTTTCTTTCAACCGATTCCACTCTATCACCTAATCTTTTCATTCCATTTAATATGGCATCAAGCTTTTGATCAAAGGCAGAGGGTTCCTCTTTTCCAACCTTGCCCTGTTTCTTTTGGCAATTAGGTTGGCTTCCACTGTGACAGCAACCCTTTGGGCCTCTTCCAAGGATTGACAGTCTCTTTCTTTCAACTGGTAGGCCATGTCAGGGTCAAAGCCATCAGGGAATTTGTACAAGGCTAAATCAGGAGGAGGCCTTAAGTTTTGTGGAATTGAGTTATATACATTGTTAAATCTTGCACAATACTCCAAAACAGTCTCCTGGGGACCTCTTTTGATAGTGTCATATTCCCCAAGTATGTGCAGAGGATCTTTCTTCTTCTCCCATCTACTGGTGAAGGCTTGATACAGTTCAGCAGGAGTTGTAATGGAGTTTGCATTCAGGGATCTAAACCAAGTTCTTACATCCCCAGTTAGGCTTTGAACAAACATCCTCATTCTGACACTGTCATCATCTATTTCATAGGTCTCAAAATGGTCTTGCATCCTTTTGGCATGCTGGGCAGCTGTCAGAGGGCCATTGGAGTCAAAATATGAAATTTTGGTTTGGTAATCTTGGGGTAGAGCTGCAGCATTAGCTGGTATCTGCAAGGGTGCATATCTGTTAGCCATATTTACAGGGTTTAGAGGATTAACAGGGGCAGCTGGGACAATAGGAACAGTGGGTATCACAGGGGTAATAAGTAGGGGTGAACCTAGAAGGTTGGTCAAGGGGATATGTGCAGTGGATGAAGATATGAGAGGGGGACTTTGAGAAGTGGATGGTGAACTAGGGGAACTAGGGGTAGATCTGAAAAGGACCTTGCATGGAGTAGGTATAAGGCTAGGATGATCTGGCTCTGAAGTCAAATCAACAAGTTGCTCCTGCTTTTGCTGCCTCCTAATATTTCTTGGGATGGTATTTGGATTATCAACAATGGTAGGTGGATTAGGGTCAGGATTTGCCCTAGTATGCCATGGATTTTTCTTAGGAGCCAGTTTCTAACTGTTTTTTAGGATTTTGTGGGAAATTTTTATATCTGAAGGACTGGATGAAGATTTTGGAATGACTATATATTCTCAGGGCTAAGATGAATATTCCCTAAACAAGCTCCTCTTTAAAACTGTTAATGTGATACAAAAACAGATTAAGGCCTCTTGACTTATTTCAGGCTTGATAGTAGCTTATGGAAGATATATAGTAATTTAAGAAATCTCAAGCACTCCCCAGTGGAGTCGCCAATTATGTTAACACCCAAGTTGTTCCCTATGACTCCCAAGGGAATACGGCCGGGGTAACCACTAACCAATCTTTGGATCACAGTTTCTAGCCAAACTGCAATCAGAGAGGGCTCTCTCTTTATGATTTGTCTCTGTTATGATGGGGTTTTAGGCTAGCTATTATGCTCAGGTTTTGGTTTATGTTTTTGGTTGAAGGATTTCTTTCAGGTCTTATGATATAATGTTTAGAGAGAAAATACCATTGGGCAATGGAGTCTGGAGTTGTGAAATGATTTGATATGCAGGATTGGTGGTGTTCAAACTGCAGGGCCTATTGTGTATTTTAGACAAACAAAGTTAGCTTAAATGGTGATGTATGTCAACCAACAGAAAGCATTTAAGAATTTTCTATTAAGTTGGTGAGGTGAAGGTGAACACACTGCACAGGAGAAAAACTTGAATTCCTGTGACAAAGGCCACTGTGAAAGGTGTATTCTGAAAGTGCAGCAATTAAGAATTACACTTATCTAGATTACAGCTGAAGAAAACATTCATAAACAACACAGATTGAACTCAGGGTACTCAGTGAATAAATCCTGAAAGTTATTCTTTTTCCTTGTTGCTTAGTATTGAAAATCAGATAACATATATGGATTTTAACAAAACAACTAATTAACAGAGAGAGTTACAGAGACTTATTGTATGGTGAAATACACAGGAATCCAGCAGTTATCAACAGACACCAGAACGCATTCAACACTTCAGAAATCCGAGAAATTCCATCACTTTCTTTATTAAACTTCTGAAAGGATTACAGCATAAGAATTTCTTTAGGAGAAATCAACAACAACCCTTGCAAGCTCATGCGAAGGGGACTTTATAGGAATGTTTATACAAAATATCTCAGGCATTGAGTCATCTGAGAGAGAAAATATCTTCATAACTTCGTACAGAAAGTAGAAAAGAAGTTATTACAACTTTGAATGCAGCATAAATGCTCTTTATGTCTGTCAGAGGATAATTTGACCTTTGGAGGTCAGTGAGTCGGTTGAGCCACTTTGCTTTAATGCTGGAGAACACGTCTTTATGCTTGCTGCGCTGTATTTTCTCGGGTTTTCCACCTGTGATTGTGATTGTTGCTGTGGTGACCGAATAGCCCTGCTGAGTTGGCTCAGCCTTTATCTTTCCTTTGTATGCTTATCTACCAAAATTCTGCCTGTGTATGACTACTTATAAACTGGACAAAGATTAACATTTACAGGTTCTGGCTTGACAATGTTATCTGTGTCAAATTTTTCCAGACTCCCTGTGTGGGCAATTGGTGCTTCACAATTGCCTCTATGGTTTCATCTGCTTCTGTATACTTAAAGAAATTTGGAGGCACATCAAACAGATGATTGATCTCATTCATAATAAAAAATAGGTTGTCCACCCTATTGTATAAAGTTTGGCCTGATGCTGGCCCTGATTCTGCTGAAGTGTTGGGCTGTCTTGCAATTTGTCCTGCAGCATGGGCATCAACCCTTTTGATGTAGTTTTCAAGGGTAAGCAGTCTTCCTACACTGCTTAATATGCTGGGGAGGCCTCTGTTCTGTAATTCCTGAAATCTGTCCATGAACTTGTTGATTTCAGTCTGCATATCCTGGGTTCTTCTTTCCAGTGTTCCGACTAGGTTTCGTAGTGTCAGGACCCTTTTAACCATTGAGATTGTCTCAGTCCTGTGAGCAATTCCCATGGTGGCCAGTTGAGAGCTTGTCCTGTTATTTAAAATATTTATCATTCTGGTGGCAGCATCAGGCATGTTGCCAAGGCTTGCTCTAGCTCTGTGTATTTCCCTGTTTGCCTTTGTAATGAGTATTGTTTGTTCATCTATAGTCTCAATGTACTGCCACTGATTGGTGATAGACCGGCCAATATTGGCCCAAAGGACTGCTTTTAGCTCTGCAGTCACCTTTTCTAGTGTGAGCTCCTTCTCAAGCTCAGTTATCCTCTTCTTTAGAGCTTTTATTTCTCGATCTTTTTCAGCTGCATTCTGTTTGCTCTTATCATATCTCTCATTTATTTTAGCCAAAGATTCTTTGGCTGAATTGAGCTCCAACATTTGAGCTTCCAGGACTTGAATTTCATTTTGGAGCTTCTGCATATCCAGACTATGAGTCTGTTCTGTTGCTGGTGCAGCTGTTGATGTAGTTGGTGCTGTAGGCCCTGTTTGCTGAGGAGGCGGGGTAGTTGTTGGAGCAGCTTCTTCAAGATTGATTATTTCAGGAGGAGGCTGGGAGGTTTGACCCTCTTCTTTTTGTTTCAATGCTGCCTGTAGTGCTGCCTTTGCAGCCTTTGATTCTCCTAGTTTGTCTTGAGTCTGGATTAGCTCCTTGTATAGAGATATCAACAGGGTTGTGGCCTCTTAATCATGCCTTTGCTGGGCCACATCATCTGTTTGAGGGTGGATTGTGGCAGGGAGTTTCATCTTTCTCCTCAATGCTGCCATGTCAGCATCCCTCAACTTCAATATCTCTTGGATCCCTTTGATATCTTTGGGATCATGTCCAATCTCAATGATTATTTCTTCCAAGGACCTTATTCTGTTGTCCTTTTCCTAGGATGATGCCCTCTCTAACTCCAGTTGAGAGGCTATATTGTTAAGGCTATTTTGTAGCCTATAGTTATCCAAGGTCTGGTCTGCCAGAGAAGCATAGACCATCTCACCCGTTTGCTTGTGCAGTTCTATTTTGTCCATTGGGTGGATATCCTTGGCAAGGACTTCCAAGTTAGTCCTCAAATAATCAGAGGCAGTTTGGGGTTGTACTGCTGTTGGCATGAAATGACTCATGATCATTTTTCCTCCCTGCACATCATATGCAGACATGAGTCTTTGCTGATTGGTGGGAGCCAAGTTTAGCAGATGGTTGTACCGCTGTCTTTTGATGGGCTCATTTCTCATCTTAATATCGATGAACTGTTGTTTAATACTAGGCCCACCTTCCCTTTGCTGCCTGGAGGAACTTACTTCTCCTCCCATTGCCCTATCCTGTTCATGTTGAAAGGAACTTGCTGATGTTTCCCTGCTGGGTGGGAACATACCCAGCGGCTGCCCTATTGGCATCTCTTCCTCTGAAAGAGGATTGATTCTCTGCCTCTTCTCCCCATGAGTTGCTGACGTTGTAAGGGGAGTTTCTCTGTCCCTTTTCCTACTTGTGTCCTCCTTTTGTGGAGTCTGGAGTGTAGATGCCTCAGCTGAAGTCTCTTGCCTTGGAGGCTCAGTTTGTTCAGTGGATTTAGGGGCTTCCACTGTTTGCTTTTGTTGGGCAGGCTGTTCCTGCCTTTGTTCTTTTTGTTGTTGCTGCTCCTCTTGCTGTTGTCCTTCACCCTGCTGCTCCATCTCTTCTTGTTGCTGCACTAGGTTTCCATTTCCTCTTCGGTCATAGGAGGTGGTTGTTCCACCTGCTTTTCTTTGCCCTTGTTGACTGTCTGTGGAGGATTCATGGCAGCTTGATGATCCTTTGTTGAGGACGAGGCAGCTGCTCCAAGTTGTTTTTTGTATGAGAGGGGAACCTGTCCACAAGTTTCTAAGTCAGCTTCCTTTTGAATATTTCTAGCCTCTCTCTCTAGCAGCTCCTCACTAGTAATTTCCTCTTCTAGGGTACCTTCTTCCCAGTTTAATGTATTGGCATACTGCTCAATCTCAGGCTGCCTCACGTGTGAATAGCTGCCCAATTTGTATTTTATCCTCCTGAGGGAGACAAAGTGATTGGGATCATAGGGTATCCATTCAAAACTAGTTTGCAGTTTGAGGGCCTCTAGGATATTGTTTGCCTCTTTCCACCCCTCCTCTTTTCTGTTGTATAGGAAAGGGCCCAGCTGCCTCCTTACCTTTAACTGTGACTTCTTGTTCTTGCTTTGAAAGTGGAGGTAGTCGACATTCCCAAACTGCCTGAAATATTCTAAGGCAAAAAGCCTCATGGGGACATACCTTGGCAACCTAAAAGGCTTCAACTAATAGCCATATATTCTGATGACTGTGTGGTCTTGGTAGAGGTACCAATTACCAATGCTGTAGGTTTTGTTTAGGTGGAGAATTCTCCTCATGTCATCAGTTAACCTTGGAGGAGGAACACCATGCAATACTGTCATGGCTGGATGAATGAATAAGTCAATGAACTTGGAGTATGTATATGGTGATACAGAGGCACAATGAAAGATAGAGGTCCAAAACACAACTGACCTTGGATTTCCCTGGGCATTGACTTGCTTCAAGGGAATAGAGAAGCTGGCTGGCTGATAAAACAAGAATAGGTGGTATATGTATGAAGTATACCTGAACAGTCTTTCCCTCTTCAAATTCATAAGCTGGTCATGGATCTTATCTGCAATGTATGTAGCATAATCATAATGTACAGCTGGGGGCTTACCAGGAGAGAATATAGACAGCATTTCCATTATGATTTCATCCACATCCTCCAGTCCCTTGAACCCTAGGACATAGCTGATCAAATCCACTAACATTCTGCCCAATTCATTCAAGTACTGATATCCAATAGGAGGAGTTCTGATGGCTTCAGAGCCTGGTTGTACAAACAGCTGGTTGATTTTGATGAGTTGGTCATTTGACAACTTGTTCCCCTTCTTTATCAAGTTCTGCATGTGGAGGGGGGTCAATGGCTTTGCAGTATGGAAGTGCAGCATCTCATTTATACTCTCAGTGGTGATATGGAACAGGACTGAGCCTGTAGGGCTGAGGACAGCTCTTTGGCCTGGGTCATAGCACTCCTAGCATCTGTAGATCAACTCTGGCATAGGATTTACCTAGGGGAGGTTGTAGATGGGCAAGTTTGAGTCCCAAATCCCTAAGATGTCTGCTCCACTAAGGTGCTGGGATTTCAACTCATTCAGCATCTGAATATTATATTTGGAGCCCAATGGAAACCAGTCTAGCATTTGATAATCCATATCTCCCAGGGCTTTCCATTCTAATTCATGGTGAGGGGCATTGAGAGGCTTGATGTTCAGTGCAATTGGAGTCTCCATGGTGTATTCGGTTTCTGTCTTGCAGGTGAATTAGTTTCAAGTGAGCACTATAGCACAGAGGTGAGTTTTTGCAATGCAACTGTGAATTATGGGGAGCAGAGGGTGGAGTGGACGCGCAGCAATTGAAATACTGCTCGAATTATGAATAAGACCAATGTCTGGTCTCCCTCTGTCTTCTATGGCAGGTTTTAAGTATCTTGACCAATTGTCTCACGTTTGCGCGAGCAGTTTACAGTTTTTTAACCAAAACTCGGGAAATGAAGGCTCTGCTGGTGGTTTCAAGGTTTGCAATTGTAATTAGAAGTGTTGCAGAGGAAACCTGTCGGTGAAATAGTGAATTTCAGTGTTACTTAAGCGTTCTAAGCAATTTACAGTGAATTTCAGGCGTATGAAGGATGAACTATGAGAAATACCTGGCTAACCGCGAACAGAGGTCATAACTGTGGGTGGAATTGGTGCTCTGGAGGTCTTCAGGTCGTTTCCTACAGGTGGCGCAGTTCAGGACATAAAAATAGCATGCAAAGGAAACAGTAGCAAATGAGTGAAAAGTACAAAAAAACGCGTTTTTTGGCTAAATATGGATTTTTTGCAATTTTGCGCTTTTTCTGTGATGACGTCAGCATGACGTCATGGGGTGGGGTCAGCCTTGGATGACATCAGCATGACGTCATCGGATGAGGTGGCGGGCTGCCATTGGTCCACGGGGTAATGAGGTGGCGGGCACGTTGGCACAGATGCGAACAAAAGTGTGATGCGGTGGCAGGCAGGGTGATGACATGGAGGTTACGCTGGACCATCAAACCAGGCGGTGAGTGACCTAACGGTTACGGTTTAGCCCTAGCCGCCACGGTTTCTCGGGGCGGTTATGATACGGCCCCTCAATTGTCAGAGATTGCTCCGAGAGCCCTCAATGGGCGACACGTGGCCGCGCCCTGACGTAACGCAACGTCACTTTCTCGGGTGCTAAACCTCTGTCGCGGGGGCCGCTCCGATATTAATACGGACCGTCGGATCTCTTGGATCTGATCCGACGGTGGACGGGGGAATGATATGATCGGGGGATACGAATGCGGGCGGATACCTTTTTTATTATTTATTTTTGGGAACAGCGCCCGGCGGAGACCTTAGGATATGGGTTTTCATAATGTTCTCAATGTATTTCAAAAATAAACCAAATGCATGCGCCAACTTTGGTTTAAGCGGTCAAAAGTGGGTTTTTTGGGTATTTTCGTGATTTGAAAGGGGTTATGGGTAAAAGGGGCTTGTATAGGGTTTTTCTTGGCAAATATTGGCTTAGTGAGTGGAATGACTTGAGGCAAGGGGGGGGGTAGATGAGGTGTAGGTTTATCCAAGTGGCCAGATGTCACTTTGATCCCTGACCTAGGACTTATTTGCTATAATGCCAAGGGGAGGGGTATTTATACAAAATTTGGGGTTTATACACCATGGTGTTTAATATTAGTAGGGGAGAGGTGATATAGGGATTTATATAGTAAAGTTAGAGTTAATATGGATGAGGGGAATGAAGGGGGAAAACACTGAATTTGTTTGTAAAACACTTGGTTTAAAGAGTAGATCAAAATGAAAAGATTTTTACACAAGAAATGTGGCTTTTGAATGAACAAGAACCACCATGAAACCATGATCTTCTTCCATGAATCTCAGCTGATAAGGGGATGTTAGTAATGAAATGAAGGGGGGAAAGAGGGAGGTTAGTCATGCTCCTTGCTGTAACTTGATGAAGATGAACACCTTGTCAATTGATAGACTTTGCCTTGGTAAGCACAATTAACACATCTGCAATGGTAAAGATGACCTTTCTGCAACCCCAACTACTTACCCAACTACTTGCCTAGCATTTTTTATTTCTTCTTAGAGGGTGCACTTGGACTTGCAGACCCTTACTTGCCTTTTCTTTTGTTGGGCTTTTCCTTTGTTTTTTCTATCTACTTCTACCCTTATCTCTTCCAAGGTCCCAGATTAAGCTGTTGGGAGCCTTTTCTTCTCTACCTGAACTACTTGTCTGCCAAGATTAAACAGTTTGGACAGACTCCTTTCTCTATTCTACAACTGCAAATTTAAACCATGGAATGATCCAGACTAGACATTTGGACCATCCATCAAAACTTTGAGTCCATACCAAGCTATAAGCACAGATCAGATTCTCTAGGAAATATGTGATTTTTGAGTCATCAAAGCAGAGCATATTTGGACCTTCCATAGCCAATCATGAAATATGAAACCTATTGGTATAGGTATCTAACAGAACACCACGCAAAATCTTTCGGTCGAAGGTCATTGATATATACCTGTCGCCGGAAGTGAGAAACTTGCCATTGAGGCATGCAAGCTTCAAAGTACTAAAGGGGTTGTTCCTAGATCAACTTCTTGGATATTGAGCTGATGTCGACAAGAAGTGATCCATCAAAGGAGGGCCTTAATGAATCCCACATCAATGACATGGAACGGAGAAAATGATTTTGATGGAGGTGAAAATGATCTGATGATACATGGTTCAGGGTGGCGGTCATGAAAGAATGAGGTATAATGTATGGTAGTGGATGGGACACGGGTGACTTCTCTGGATGACTTCTCTTGAACATGTCGGCGACACTTATGTGATGGATTGGTAGCATTTATCCAAAATGTGGATGGTATGGCGTGACCATGGTGATGTGACCGGTGAATGAAACAACCCAACCCGACTCAGGCACGGAGTGGAAGTGTCATGTTCAAGAGCGACTTGCTACCAATAAAGTTTCTTTGATTTTTCTTCCCAATTTTTCCCCAGTCATTGCTGACCAGTACCTCTTTATTTTTGTCAAGCTTGAGGAGGATAACATATGCTTGTTCTATAATTTTCCCTTCAGGCAAACCCATCGTATGTTTTAACGAGCCTAGCAATAGTGAAACTCGTTCTCGCCTAAATACAAGTTTGTCGCTATTAAACTTTTTAACGAGTCTAATGACAAAGATAACTTGGTCCTTTTCATTTTTAGAGAGTCTGAAAAGGTACGTAAAGGTAACTCCAAAATTCCTTTTTCGTCATCTAATCCCTTAAGTCCGAAAAAGTATAAAATAATACAGAAGGGATGAATTTTCGATCGCTTTAACGAGCCGAACAAAACAAGCACTCGATCTTTTTGTGCAATAATCCCTCAGGTCCAAAAAGATTAAAATCTAGAGGAGGGATAGCACTTCCCGTCGCTTTAACGAGCTGGAAGGCCAGAACTCGGCAATATTTTCATATTTTACGAGTCAGAAAAGAGCTTAAAGAAGACTCGTCTTTTGAGGAACGAGTGATAAAATGGGTAGCAGCTGATTCCAGGTAAGGTTTGGAATTTTCCAATCACGGCAGTGTCACAAGGATGGCTAGTGAAATCACTCTTCGCAGCTGTTCCTCAAAATGGGTAAACAATCAAATGGAGGTGAATGATCGGCCAATGGAAAAGTGGAGGTGACGGTGCAAACACGACCAAGGCTTTAATGGCTGAAAATGCTTCATTCACGGTGGTTATTTACCGGGGCATATTTCATTTTTTAACGAGCTTAAACGCGGGTGGAAACATTTGCTCGGTCTTATGTTTATTTTTTAACGAGCTTGAACTATGCGCTAAAACTGCTTGATTAATCCAGTCATATGATAAGAATGTCTCATATAAAAACGGAAAACTTTTAGATTTTTGCCCCACATCCTTTCTTAATGCAAGTTAGGAAACGACTAATCCAAAAAAACGGATAAATAATCACTCTTTACTTGCACGCCAAAAGGTTTGCATGCCCCCAGGTATAAAACAGAGTTTCAAAGTTGCCCCTCAATTTACAGACAAAACATTTGTTCCATCGGGAGAGGCCTACCTCTTACAGGTTACCCAAAGATTTTTCTATTCGCACAGCAAATAAAACACTTCTTCAGCGATGTCTACCGAGATAAACAAAGGTGAGCGACGATGCCCGCCAACTCACATAACTTTGACAAGAGAATCTTATTCTAGAATAACCCCTCTTCCAATCACGGACGGGGTATAGACTAGTCATATTCTCCCGCGGAAACCTACTCTATACTCGAAGTTCTCCTGCCGAAGCAGACCAGGATGCATGCCCCCTGGGTTTCAGTCATATCCCTCTGAATTAATCGCGCTCATCGGGAGGACGGACTGGGGATTGAGACATTTCTTGCGTGAAGAGACCATTCAGAGACGGTATATTACTATTTGCTATGCGTGATCCGGGAAATGAAAGCTGGTCCACGAGCTTGACCACTCTTCCTTAGTGCAGAAAACACATTACTCTAAAGAGTGAGGAGACAATGGCTCCCATGCAATAAATATAGTCTCGTCCAAGTAGTAGGTTATAATCCAAGGGTCCTTGAACGACCATGACGTTCATGCAAACTGTCTTCCCTCTCAATGTTATCGGCACATCAGGAAGGATCCCTAAAGGTCGATTGGTTCCTTTATCAAAGCCTGTCAAATTTCTCATTTCAGGCAACAACGATGGCGAACCAAGCGCTTTCCAAGCAATAGAGGAAAGGATACTCACAAAAGCCCCCTCATCTATGATGGTACCAGCCATGACCATTCTATATATTTGAACGATAATTCAGAATGGTATGCTTGCTGGCAAACGGGGTCTTCCTAGTTGATTCCAGTCGAAGGATACAACTAGGTTTCTTGGAGGTGGACCGAGTAGACGGCCGGGTATGGCTCCGACGAACATCCTTCCTGCGGTAAAGGAATGGGTGGATTGCCCCCATGTTCGTCAGAGTCTATGTTGATGAAGAGAATTTGGACGGTGTCATCCTTGTTCTCTTCAGTGACTGTATCATCCGAAGATAAAACCTCTGAAGGCAAGACCGAGTCAACTACCGCCTCGACCTTTTGACTTTCGTCTGGTATGGATTCAGTTGGTTTATCTTCAATTATAGGCGCTTCAGCCGACCACCTGAGCGGGCCAGCTGGGTTCTCAACTAGTGACGGACTCGACAAGAGTTTTTTATATCCAGGAGGAAGTCATAACGGTGAAACCGGACGATCATCCAAAACTCTTTTAGCCTCGTCTAAGAAGGGACAACGGTGGAGGGCATGGTCGCATTCGCACAGTTTACAAGGAAATCTAACTTTCCCTTTTCGTCCTGGGGCTTCACTTTCACTAGTTGACGGTGTGCTTTCAACATGATCTCCAGAGGTTGATGACACGGATTGTGCAAACGAGGAGACCAGTCCCTTAGTATCCGGGGGATGCAAGGACAATCTTTGTGAAAGTGGTCTCCTCTGCAAATGACACATGGCGATTTAGGCCTAGTCGGTGCTGCGTGTGGATTTTTGTTAGACGACTCATTTTCCCCCATTCGCCTTTGGTTCCTTCTTCTTTTTCTCTTTCTTCTTCTTCTCCTTCTTCTCCTTAGGAACTTGGCTTTTAGCTTTACCAGTCCCGTCAAGCGAAGAAGAAGGAGGAGAGGAAGAATTAGAGGAAGTAGAAGGCTGGTGGGTAACTCTGGACTCGTCTAATTGCTGATTCGATTGTTCAGGAATAGTGGTGTTCTGAACGACATTGGTTGAGAAGAGCCATACTGGCAAGCCAATTGTCAGTCCTGGAAGCGACAATGTGGCCATATGGGGCGCACCGACATCTCCCCAAGAGGAGAAGGGACTAGGATTTCCACCAAAGGGAATTCCTTGGTTGGTAGGCTCCATTTTCTCAACCCAAAGATCGACGTAGGAAAAGGGGATGAATATTCCGTTTAAAATAAATTTTAACACGCTTTGACACAACTTGTTTTTTCAGTTTTTAAGAGTCGAGAAAAAACAAAAGATGACTCTAGTCTCCTTCGATTTTTAATGAGCCTGAAGTGACAAGTGCTCAAATGGACCTTTTCCGTTAAGGAGTCTGAAAAGGAATGAAAGGGACTGCTCTGGAGGTCTAGGTAGAGGGAGCACCAAACCAATCGCAAAACTGCAGAATACTTTTTACGGTACGGCAGTCAATCTTCCCGAATGTTGTGTTCGGTGCATTGCGATCAGTAGGGTGGTCGACACGGCTTCCTATGGATAAAGGTTTTATGCCTATAGGGGTCTCCCAATATATACTCGACAGTACGTGGGAGCACAAGTCCGTACTGGCACTTATCGTCTCAAAGTGGAGGAATCACCCAACCATCAGTGAGGAAAACAGTTACCAGGCTTTACGACGCCGGAATACGTCTCTAGCCTAGACCTCTAAATGTTGTGCGTTAAGTTACAAAGCGTTGTTAAGTTCATTGAATTTATTTTAGGTTGATTTTTCTTATGAAGTTTGCCTTTTGGGTTCACCACAAGATGTAGATGTAATTCCTAAAATGCAATCTAAAGACGATAAGCAAGCTTTTATCTCTTTTCAGCAATGAAAATCCTAGCTACAAGGGGAAAAGAAAGACACAATCTTTTCTCAAAGAGCAAAGAGCACACTGTAAATGCACTTTTCCTAAATCAAGACAAACAGACTGTCAATATGCAAATGCACATGTGCATGTATTTGTTTTTCACTTTCTTAATATTGATGCCTAAAAAGAAAGTTGTTGTACAAATTTGAATTCGTTTTCAAGTGAAAAACACAAACAAGCTTCTTTTCGAAATCAAAAGGTAGAGACGATTACAACACTTTATGATTTTGAAATAAACACTTGTTTTGACACTAGAAATTCACAAATTCAAGCCAAAGGCAAAATTAAAAGAATAATCAACTGTCAACAGCAAATAAACTTTCTCCTAAGATCAAAATCGACACTTACGACAGATCTAAATCAAACGACGACAATATGGCTATTCTACTTTTGCAATGGGAAACTGTAAATGACGCAACAAACACACAAAAACACATACAGTTTCTTTTATACAACTGAGGCAGAATTAAGGCAAAGAAAAGGGGCTTTTAAATAGACACACACACTGATCTCAGGCTGCAAAAATCAGAGACAAAACTGGAAAAAAATTTGAGCAAAGAACCTCAGCTGCACAGGGCTAGGCTGATCAACGCACCTGCTACACAGAGAAACTGGATTGCAACGCAGGTTTCCCTCTTGGGAACTACGCTGAAATGCAGGAACTCTTCACAGCACCTGCGCTGGGGCAGAAACGAGAATTCTATCCGAGTTCTGGGTCATGGTTTGCAGTTTAATCTATGGTTTTTGGCCGAGTAAAAGCAATCAGTGATGCACAATCAGAGGGTTGATTTAAAAGAGGTTTAAGAGCTATCACAAAGGGTAATCATATCATTTTTGAATCAGCTATTCAAAACATAAACAGATCCAGTGAATGGATTGAAGCAGCAGATGTCTACTTTGCATTTGTTAAATGCAAATGCAGTTCGATTCGCTACTTCTAAGTTTATGAAACAAACAACAAGAGAAACACAAACTAACTAACTAGACATGATCCCCAGCGGAGTCGCCATTTTGTTAATGGGAAAAGTGTCTATTCAGAACGACCCTATCCCACTGAGGTGTGACAGTGACCTCAGAAACAAACAGGGAAAACTACTCTTGTATTCTCCTTTATGAACTATAAACGAAGAGGAATAGGATGAACCAACCTGTGTCTTGCGCTAGTCCTTTGATCCAATCTCTCTCCTCTTTGACAGCTTCCAGCTACCTGCTCCCTTACTTGCCCAGCTTCACCAAGTTCCTGTAAGATCACAGAAGAAAGAAACTACACAAAGACATGGATTTATGTTCATAAATAGCTTAAGATCAGATTTAAGCTAAACATACAAATATAACAAACATCAATGATATGCAAGCATGTAGGAGAAACTCAAATAGTTTTATTAATAAAACAAGAAGATCCAAGAGGAGTTACAACCGATGATTCCTGATCCTGCATCAACCTCCCAGCATAGAATCTCCTCTTCACCTCCAACAAAGCATAAATCACCCAATACTCTGATATATATTTCAAAACCAACAACAATTCTGTGCAATGTACAAAATTCCAGCCTCTGGATCTCTTGGTGAGGGATCCATATATAGATGTATGCAAAGAGGATGAGTCAGCTCATGAATTGATTAGTGGCTTCTCTCTGTCAGTTTTTGCTTCCACTTGGAGACTAAGAGCCTCTTACTCATCACTGGTCGAATTTAGTGAGGCAAGTGTCATTGGGGAAGATTCTGGAAGCTTCCATTGTCTCTCCACCTCGTGGAATGACTCTGCCACTTGTCATTTCCCGCTCAACGCACCCTGGTAGTGCATTTAGGTGCATTGCAACGCACCTAGCTAGTGTATTTGGGTGCTTTGCAACGTAGCTAGCTAGTGGAGCAGTTGAAATGATCCTGATTTGACTAGTTCTGAGCAGTTTCTGGTGGAGAACTTCTGGGAGAAGCTGTAATTTGTTGACCTTGTTTCTTTAGGAGCTGGAACAACACTTTTAGGGACTTAGGATCTCTTGGTTTATGGACATTTCATGCTTAGAGCTGTAAGGCACAAAAATGTCTATAACACTCTCTCTCTTGCTTGAGTGCACAAGTGCATCTTGAAGGCCTCTTGTGAGCCTTGATGATTTTAATTGTGCCCTCCTATTCAAGCCTTCTTCTCTTAACCCTCTCACAGGCCTATCATGAGAATATCATTCCATGAGCTAGGGAGTGATAGAAAAGATGCTTTTGGACTAATTTTTCCTCCTCATGAATGATTTTCATTGGCAGGAGTACATTCCTAGCATGATAAGGTGATGCTCAAGAGTAGATAGTAAGGAGAAATCTTAAAGAAATACCTTTAGAGAAAAGAAAGCTATCATGGAGACATGAAGCAAACCATGGATCGAGACAGAAAGAAGACATTACATGATGACTCAGGAGATTCTGATATTAATCAAAGACCCTTTAGAGGGTGAAAATGAAGAACAAAGTAGATCCTTCGTGAAGATGAAGCATAGATTAGATCTATCATCAAGAATGCAAGTTGAAGCAGCTAGGAAGACAACTTGGAATTTCCACCTCATCATGAAGTCCATGTCATCATTTTCAAGTTGTTGTTAGAAATTAACAAAATATTGTGCAAACACAAATACATAAATGCATAAAACAAGAGAGACACAAATATATGTGGTTCACCCAATGAGGGCTACGTCCACGGAGAAACATCCATTCCTTCATTTTATATTATCTAGAAAAATGAAGAGATAAAACCTACAATAGATCCATTGTAATTACCTCTTCGCTCTTACATAGTCTCCTCTATATTTCTCACTTAGAATAATTATACACAACGACAATAAAATTCCCTCATATAGATCAAGGGTTGCCTTATAGGAAAAAAAACCCTAAATTAAAATAACTTCTACCATCAGATCATCCACCTAATGAACAACCTACATTGAGTACAAAATTACAATATTTTACAAGACAAATTTTCATCTATTTTTAGCTTTGGGAGCTCTTACATTGAACCCCTGACGGAGGGAGGGGGGCTCATAAAAGTTGTCGTTGCCCCCCCGAACCCCCATCACAATGATTAAACAAGCAGTGTTGTCGCTCCATTAGGAATAGGGATCCAATGCGGCTGGAACAAAAAACCTCTAAACAATCAAGAAGATAATCAGGCTCCACACCCAACAATCTCCCACTTGGAGACTGATTATATAAATTCCATCATTGCTTCACTTGTTGGACAATGACTCCACTTGGACCTAGTTGTTTCTCATCTTCACCATCATACTTGAAGACCAATTGAAACTGAGCAAAATCTCAGTTTCTCCCTGGTTACAACTTTTGTTAACATATCTGCAGGATTCTGGCTAGTGTGTATCTTTTCCATCTTCAATTGTTCATCTTCCAACATTGACCGTATGAAATGGTACTTGAGCTATATATGTTTATTCTTGGAACGAAATGTTGAGTTCTTTGTAAGATGAATGGAACTCTGACTGTCACTATATAACCTTCCCATCTCCTTCTTCTTTCCCAATTCATCCATAAACCTTTGTAACCAAATCACTTCTTTACTAGCCTTTGTAGCAGCAACATACTTTGTTTCCATTGTTGAAAGTGCAACAATGTTTTGATATTTTGAAAACCAACTGACATTTGTTCCACCTACAGCAAACACATACCATGTGGTGCTCCTCTTGTTTTCTCTATCACTTGCCATATCTGCATGAACATATCCTGATAGAGAAATGTTTGAACCACCAAAGCATAATGATTGATTTGTGGTACCTTTCGAATAACTAAGAATCCACTTTACTGCCATCCAATGCTCCTTTCATGTATTGTTCATATACTTGCTTACAACTCCCACTGCATGTGGAATATCAAAATTATGTAGACCATTGCATACATTAAGCTTCCAACTGTAGATGCATATGGAACTTTACACATATAATCTATCTCTTCCCAAGTCTTAGGACACATCTCCTTACTTAGTTTTAAATGGCTAGCCAAAGGTGTACTAACTGGTTTTGCATTCTACATATTAAATCTTTCCAACACCTTTTCTATGTATTCACTCTGAGACAATGTTAATTTGCGATTTTTCCTGTCTCTATTTATTCTCATACCAAACATTTATTTTGCAGCACCCAAATCCTTCATTATAAATGAATTTTCCAATTTTCCTTTGAGCACATTTACTTCCTACATGTTAGACCCTATAACAAGCATGTCATCTACATACAATAAAAATATAATATAGCTTCCATCATTTTGTTTTTTAAGATAAACACAATGCTTAAAGCGACATCTAGTATAACCTTGTTTAGACAGTAACCTGTCAAATTTTATATAACACTACCTTGGAGCCTGTTTTAAGCCATACAATATCTTATTCAATTTGCACACTAACTTCTCCTTCCCTTTGACCTCATAACATTGTGGTTGTTGCATATATATTTCTTCCTCGAAATCCCCATGGAGAAAGGATCTCTTTACATCCAACTGCTCAAGATGAAAATATTATGATACCACTAGACTTAAAATAGTTCTGATTGAAGTCATTTTAACAGGGGAAAACATTTAATCAAAATCTATACCTTTGTTTTGTGCAAACCCCTTCACCACAAGTCTAGCCTTATATCTTTTTTTACCTCCATCTTCTTCATTCAACCAGTAAACCCATTTATTCTACAATGTTGTTTTACCTACAGGAAACTTGACTAAGTCCCAAGTCTGGTTATGCATGAAGGAGTCCATGTCTTATTCCATGGATTTCTCCCACTTCTTAGTTTCTACCTGCATTGCTTCTTCATATCTTTCTGGTTTAGCATAATCAATCAACAATACATAATATAATAAAGGAGAGTATCATTCAGGGGGTCTACTTATCTTGGTAGATCTTCTAACACCACTCTTAGGTGTTTGAGGTGCTTGTTGCTATTGTGGTTGTTGTTTTTGTTGTGGATGTTGATCAATATGATTTTCAGGCGCTTTTAATTTTTATGTGATCTCATCAAGCATTGTGTATTTTTTGTTTTCTTTTTCCTGTTTCTTTCCTTGTATTTGATTTTTATACAAGATCTTTTCATTGAATATGACATATCTTCTCCTAATGATTTTTTAATTTTCATAATCATATAAGAGATAACCAAAATAATTTACACCATATCCAATAAAGGTACATTTCTTTTATTTTTCCTCACGTTTTGTTCTATTTCTTTATTCATGTGGATAAAGGCTTCACAACCAAAAGTCTTTAAAAGGAGTAGTTTACCTTTCTACATGTCCATGCCTCCTCTGGAATACCATCATCCAAGGAACTTGAAGGCCCTTTGCTTATTAGATAAAAAATAGTATCTACAACATCTACCCAAAATTGTCAGGGAAATCATGCATGCAATCTTATGCACCTTGCACGCTCCATGATTGTCATGTTCATCCTTTCTAACACACCATTTTCCTGTGTTATTCCTGGAATTGTATTCTCTTTGCGAATTCCATGCTCTGAACTATAGTTATCAAACTCTTTGCTGCAACATTCACCTCTATTGTCTGATCTGAGACACTTCAACTTCTTTCTTGTCTCATTCTCAACAAAAGGTTTCCATTTATTGAAAGTATAAAATACATTAGATTTATTCTAAATACAATACATCCAGGATTTCCTAGTTGCATCATCAATAAAAGTAACATAATAGTGATATCCACTGAGAGATGGTACCTGAGCAGGTCCCGATATATTTGTATGCACAAGCTCTAATTTTTCACTCTTCTTTTCCTTCCCAACTCTAATAAATCTAACTCTCTTCTGTTTTCCATAAACAAAAATTTTATAGAAATCTAAATCAACATGCTTCAAACTTGACAACAAATTTCTTGAGTGAAAAATTTGCATCCCCTTCTCACTCATGTTACCGAGCCTATGATTCCATAGTTTTGTATATAATCCTGTGGAGGTTAAAGAATTAAAGGAATTAGAAATAATATTGCATAAATACAATGTACAAACCTTTTCTCCTTTTGCTATTATCAAGGATCCTTTCATGACCTTCCAGGTTTTGTCTATAAAAGTAGTTACAATGTACCAACTGCCTTGTTGAAATTAGATTTTGCTTCTGATATGGAACATTCCTTACCTCCTTCAATAGCCATTAGTTTCCATTTTTTTCTTTTATAAAAACCTTACCCATGCCAACGATTTTATAGGGTTTATCATCACCCAGAGGAACCTGTCCAAAATCTCCTTAAACATATTCATGAAAGTGTTTCCTATTAGGTGTGCCATAGAATGAGGCCCCTAAATATACCATCCAAGCATCAATAATATTATCTAATGAAAGAATCAAAGCATCGTTCAACACATAACCTGTCACGTTTGCTTCATGATTTTTCTCTTGCTTTCCATCTCCTTCTTTTCCCTTCCGAGATTTATAGCCTTTCTTCAGGTT
Organism: Pinus tabuliformis; assembly: GCA_031772625.1. Lineage (NCBI taxonomy): Eukaryota > Viridiplantae > Streptophyta > Pinopsida > Pinales > Pinaceae > Pinus > Pinus tabuliformis. The sequence goes on from CM062813.1 coordinate 827,226,073, forward strand.
TCTTTTCTTCCCATATTTCCAGCACATTATCCCTGATCTAGATTTGGATCTTCCTTTTCTTGAATACTGTGATTTCCTGGGCTTCTTCCTCTTTCCATTTTTCTTCCCCTAGTCTCTACATTCAAAGCATTACCTGATGTCTCACTAGATATTTTCCGTCACATTTCCTCGCTAAGGATGGCACCAACAACATACTCAAACTTTAAAGTACTAGATTTAGAGACAAAGTTACTAATAACCATAACCAGACCATTCCAACTTTCTAGCAAGGAGCATAGAAATAAGAGATACCTAACTTCATTGTCAAACTTTACCCCTACAAAACTTAACTAACTGGTAACCATGTTAAATTCATTTAAATGATCAGCAACAAATCCACCTTTTGACATCTTCATATTAAATAGATGCTTCATAAGAAATACCTTATTTGAAGTCAAGTGTTTTTCATATTAAACCTTTTGTTGTTGTTTCCTTTGAAATGTTGAATGCCACCAACATTACTAGACACATATGTATTGTTCTTAGTTCCTTTCTATTAAGAATCTCCCATTTTGCGTTCGTCATACTCTTCAGTTTCTTTGATTATCCACTCAATGGTAGGTACAAATATTTCTAATACAAATAATATTCCATCTTCATCTTCCACAGCTGGTAGTTTTGGTTCTTAAATTTCTCGACCCTAAACCTACCATCTTCCTTTATTGCTCCCACTCAAACCAAGAACCCTTCTCTCCTGCGAGTTTATTAGCCAAATAAACCTTCAGCTTTGATACCAGTTGTTAGAAATTAATTTATGGAGCAATGAAATACACAAAATATTGCAAAAACACAAATACATAAATGCATAAAATAATAGAGACACAGATATATGTGGTTCACCCAATTGGGACTACGTCCACGGAGAAACATCTAGTCTGTCCTTTTATATTATCTAGCAAAATGAAGAGATACAACCTACAACAGGGCTGTTGTAATTTCCTCTTCACTCTCACACAATATCCTCTCTCTTTCTCACTCAAAATAATTATACACAAACAAAATACGATTCTCTCATATATATTGAAGGTTTCCTTTTAGGGCCAAAAATCCTAAATTAACCTAACTTCTACCATCAAATCATTTTCCTAATGAATGACCCGGATTGACTATGAAATTAAAATATTTTACAAGGTAAAATTTCGTCTATTTTTAGCTTTGGGGGCATTGTCCCCAAACCCCTGCCAAGGGGGGCTCATAAAAGTTGTTGTCGCACCCCCTGGACAGCCCTGACGATGATTAAAATGGCAATGTTTCACCCCATTAGGAACAAGGATCTAACGCAGCTGAAACAAAAAACCTTTGAACAATCAAGAAGATAACCAAGCTCCACACCCAATAGTTGCAATTTGTACAAATGTCATCATAATGGTCAATATGTGTCCATGTGTCATGCCACATCATCTTGTGGAATGTAATGATGTATTCTCAAGAAAAGGACAAAATGTAATGTGTGGAAGTCCAATATTCATATGTGGAATATGAAAATTTGCTTAGTCATATATGGACAAAATGTCTTTAGGAGAAGTCCAAAAGTCATTATAAGTTCAAGAGTTGTTTAGAAGTCCAAAGGACACATTAGAAGTGCAAGAGTCATGAGGGTAATTCAATATTCATAGGGATATGAAAGTTCATCCCCATTTTTATAAAAACAACCTCATAACTCAAGCAAAAGGCTTTTGGAGGTTTAAGCTTTGGAGAGCGAGTCTTGGCTTCTCTACTTGGTAGAGGAGAGAAAGCTATTCTTTGGAGAAGAAAGAAGTGACTTAATGTTCCACTACTAGAACTAGTGCCTCATTATTGTAACTTTGTACTTGTATATTTCACCTTATAATTGAATCTCAATGAGCCAACACATTTTCATGCATGTATCGTGAATGTTTTAGGACTGTTCTTTGGATGTCTACAGTATATGTTGTGTTCATATGTACTGGAGAAATTGAACTATTTCAGTGGCTTTGATACTCATCTTGTTAAATGTGTATTTTATTCGCCTTAATAATAATTATGTGAACTATTTCGCTGATGAATATCTCATGTGTCTCTCTTAGGTTAGTACTATTACTTGCTTCTAGAGGCTCACTTTTGTCCCCCTCGCCCCCATGAAGGTATCCTCTTACACATTGCAATCAGTGTTTCACAATGTTAGCTTACTTTCTTGTTCAAGGTTTATGTATATGATATCTTCTGTTATTTTTTTAAACCAAGACAAACCTTTGTGTTATTGGCCAAGTCAATACTCCGGATAAGGATCCTACTCCAAACAGTGTGAGGTCTAATTGGGACTTCACATCGAGGATACCCTCTGTATGTTGGTGGTATCCAACACTATCAACACCACCTCAAATCTTTACGAGAGTTACAATATATACTCTTATAGAATATTTTTCATCATGATCATGTGGCTATACCCTTTTTCATGAATAATGGGGGATGATGTGGCATCCTCTCGAATTATGGTGGTGAAAACAGGAAGTTCAACTTTTGAGTGGCATAACTTTTGCATTCAGACTTTGATTCAAGCGATTCTTACGTCATTGGAAATGTCTTTGTGTGTATAATGGGAATATAAATGTTATGATAAAGAGATAAATATTTACCCCCAAACAATGTCATTTGATGCCTCAAAATTCTCTTGGAAGGTTTCAAACCCTGTTTCACCAAACTGGGTCTTGTTGGTAAAAAGAGTCTTGTGAGCTAATTCCTCCACTTTTTCCACTCTAAAAGAATTGAGATGAATGAAAATCAATATAATTATCTAATCCAGATCACATATCCCCATTTTTGGAGGCTTTTTGTCCCCAAAATATTCTACTAAATGAGGTGAGGAAATTTTCCTCCACCTTCTCTTGGGTGTACCATTTACCATTACCTAGAAGTTGTACTTTCAACCCAATCTACCAAAGGTAATACTACACATATTTGGTAGTTCTATACCTCTTTTAGAAAAGTGTATATTTTTTCATCTCTTCTTGACCATCTAGTTCCAAATCCTCTGTAGAAGGTGGAACATTTTCCTCTTCCTGATCTAGCATGGAAGGCTGATTATAGAGTTTCAGATTATCTACATTCACAACAGAGTAAATGTGAATATATGGTGGTAAACCAAGTTGATAGAAACTATAACCCATCTTTTCTAGTATCTCAAAGGTACCATACCACAGAGCCTTCATTTTCTTACCAGGGCCCTATAGCCTCTCTTTATTCAACTGTAGGCATACTTTGTCTCCCACCTTGAACGGTTTCTTTGTTCTATGTTGATCATGACTAGCCTTATATTTCTCTTGTGACTTACACAATGTCTTTTACTTGTATATGGATCTACCAGATCTTCCATATAAATTTTTCAACCTTCAAGGCCTCTCCTATAAGATCTTCCCTCACTCCTCCTTGCTACCCATATGCAATGTCCAAAGGTGAAGGTAGCAAATATATAAAACAAGTTTCAAATGGAGACTTTGTAGAAATTCCTTGTAGATTCAAACTGATAATTATAATTTACTAAAATTGAATCTACTCTACTCGTCAACGAAAACAATTAAACGGTCGCGAAATCATGAAGCATACAAGACAAAGAATTAAATCAACGTGTTACACAATGATTTCTTGGGAAAAGCCACAACTAAAAAGCCCTCCTATATGTATATTGAATTAGTCAGAAAATATGAGAAGATTACAATGTTTTTCTCAAGCACGAGCAACCTCTACATTATCTCTATCTGTCTCACGGCTTCCTAAACAAGTCTAGGCTAATGCTTAACCGAAATTTTGCTTTCCCAAGTCCCTATTTCCTTGCGTTGTTTCCTTAGGAATTAGCCCCCTATTAATTAGGGAAATTCTTCAATATGAATTGCAAAATCCTCATAGGCCTTCCTCTGACTGCATGCACCACCTGTAAAATTCATATGATTATACAACTAATAGTACATTGTCCCTAAACTCCAATATCAATTGGGTAACTCTTAGATATGACATGCATGAGTTATTTATGAGTGAATCATCAATTAACTGGTTGAACACATGTAGAACCACCCCATTGTCTAACCTCTTATTAGTTCCTCCATCAGTTGGAACTAGTTTAACTGATTTAACTCAATTAAATTGAATTAATTAATTACAACTCAAAATAAACTCAACTAGAAATCCTATAAAGTAGGATCCACTCTACATGAATTAAGTGTTATGAAACCATCTCACAAAAAGATAGAAGAAAGAGATAAACGCCTTATAATTAAGCCTCTTCGAAGGGGCTACCTCCTTTACATTACACAAATGAATAATTCTTGGATGATACAAATGACAAGACCTCCTTTCTATATATAGGAGTCTAAGGGGTCATCATATAATCAGAGCCGACATAACAATAATAATGTATGGGCACAATAATAACAATAGTGGACTTCTATGGAGCACAATAATAACAATATGGGGTCTGCATGGGCACAACAATATAATAAGGGGTTTGTACTAATAACAATAAGGGGTTACACTAGTAGTATAGGGACCTAACATGCCCCTCTCCTTCAAAAATTGTTGTCCTCAATGCTTGAGTAGTTCTTGATGGTTTTGTACAGAATTCTTGTCCTCCTATGTGGAATTTTTAGCAGGTAAGTTCTTCCACTTGTTGAGATACTCTGAAATTGATCGATTTCGTAGTTGTTGGGTTCTTGTTTCTGTGATTTCTCTAAGTTCCAATAATAACAATAAGGGATTACACTAGTCGTATAGGGACCTAACATGCCCCTCTCCTTCAAAAAGTGTTGTCCTCAACGCTTGAGTAGTTATGGATTCTTCTATATAAAATTCTTGTCCTCCCATATGGAATCTCCAGCAGATAAGTTCTTCCACTTGATGAGATACTCTAAAATTGATTGATTTCGTAGTTGTTGTGTTCTTGTCTCTGTGACTGCTCCATGTTCCAATATTATTTTTCCTTCCTCATCAAGTTCTGGAAATATTGTTTGAACTGGGATCTTCTCATTATGTAAGGTCACCATTTCTTAAGTGCATGTAGTCTTGCCAACATTTCCTTCTCATAAATAGCTTTGTGTAAATACTTTCCTTTGATTGGATGACTTTCGAAAACAATGGGTCTTTCTTTTTAAGTTAAAACATCACCAATTCCATTTCCTGGGCATCATATTCCACAATAAAGGATTATGCGAAGTCTAGCGTAGCTAAGACCGGTGCTTGGCACATTGCCTCTCTAAGATGTTCAAGGCCTTCGTTGCTTCTGGAGTCCATGAAAATGCATCTTTCTTCAATAATGTTGTTTTCAGAATGTCTTCAGTATTCATTCTTATTTGATGATATCCTGAACGAAGATCAAACTTGGTGAATTAAATTAATCCATGCAATTCATCCAATACTTTATCAATGACAAGAATGGGAAACTTTTCTTTAATAGTGAGTTTTTTGAGCTCTCTATAATCCAGAAACATGAACCATGACCCATCCTTCTTGTGCATCAATACTACTAGAGCAGAGAAATAACTTTGACTAGGTTGAATTATACCAGCCTTTAGCATTTCTACAACCATACGTTCAATTTCACTCTTTTGGGCATAGGCATATCTGTAAGGCCTGATGTTTGGAGGAACATTTCCTGGAATCAAATGAATAGAATGATCATGATCACAAATAGGTGGGAGGCCTTTGGGAGTCTCTGATACCTGGGAATGATTGTCCAAGACTTTTTGGAGATCTGGAGAAATAGATGATTTCAATGTGGGAACCTCTAGCGAACATAATTGTGTAATTACGCCTCGTTTTTCTTTCTTTAGAAGCTTTGTCAGTTCGTTAGAGCTTATTATCTTTCCTATTTTCCCTGTGATACCCCTTAATTCAACTACCTTTCCTTCCGAAGAAAATTTCATGAGAAGTTCTTGAAAATTAAAAGCTATTGTACCCAAGGATTGTAGCCATTAGACACCTAGTACGACATCAGCACTGCGCATTAGAATGGACAGCATTGGGCTATTCAATACATATTCTCCCATGGATAGCTTGATATTATGGTACTTTCTAGAGAAATTTATGGTTCATCCACTTGCAACCATCACTTGACACTCTGGTGCTGGATATAAGAAGCAATTCAATTCTTTGGCTATCTTACAATGAATAAAATTATGGGTACTGCCCGAATCAATCAACACTATTACCTTTTTCTTCTTGATATGTCCTTCTATCTTGATAGTTTGAGGAGTGGTAATTCCAGTCAGTATATTACAAGATATGGTTGGATTCATTTCTTCTTTCTCGATGTGATCTTTCACTTCTTGAAACTTTTTCTTCTTGATATGTCCTTCTATCTTGAGAGTTTGAGGAGTGGTAATTCTTTCCAATGCTTTACAAGATATGGTCGGATTCCTTTCTTCTTTCTCTGGGGTTGATTCCTAGTGTATATCCTCTTCTTTTGATGTTTCTTAATCCTTTTCTTCCTCCTCTTCACAATCTATGTAAAATAATTTCTTCTCAGCACACTTATGACCTTTAATGTATTTGTTATCGCAATTGTAACAAAGCCCTTTTGCTCTCTTTTTCTTCCAATTGTTGTGTTGTCAACCTTGTAGGTTGTGGAAGGCTAGGAGAAACAACACTTCCATATTTATAGTTGTGAGGGGTAGACTTCCTTGTTTCCATAATTTTGCTTTCCACTTTTTTTGTCAACCTGAATGCCTTCTCCAATGAATCAAGTTCCCAAAGATGAGCCTCATGTTGAATCTTATCTTTTAAAGTACCTATGGAGACATCCATCCTCTGCTTCTCTGGAATATCATTTTCTATTTTATTCAATGTTTGAAAGTTCTCAAAGTGCTCTTCCATTGAATACTTTTGTTTGAGCTTTATCAATTGGCTAAAGAATGTGTTTCTCTTTGTATCCTCATAATGTGCTATCATTTCCTCCGTGAAAATTGACCACGTGACAAGTGGTTTACAAGAACAAAGCTCTTTATACCATAAAAATTGATTCGGTTCTAAATAATTAGATGCAATATGTACCTTTTGTAACAGTGGTACAGCATGTAGATCAAAATATTTCTCCATCTTTAGTATCCAGTTTACCCAATCCTTGCCATCAAACTTCTTCATCTCGCTTTTTCTTTATTTTAAGAGCTTGATCTTGAAATGACTGTAACTCTGTAATTTCGAATCTTTAAGTTCTGAAATTTCAGCCTGTAATATCCCTCTAAGTCCTCTTTCTAACTCCACAAGTTTTATCGTAATTGGATTCCCGAAGAAATATTTATTCCCAATCTCCCACGATGACCTAATTATAGACTAGTTCAGTAGAGTGCAATTGTACGACGTGCCACGTGTCTCTGTTTCAATATTAGGTTCTAAAAATTATACCCAAACAAAATACAGTCCGTCCTCTTTCTGTAACTTCTTACGAAATTTCAATCTGATGTTCAGAAAGAAAGTTATGACTATTTTCCCAAGGTCACTTATTTAGGATGTAATAGTCTGCAACAACCCTAACTTCCTCAGATCATATATCTGAAAATATAGTGAGGAAAGATTTGAAATTCGGACTCAAGGTTTAGACGGTTTCTTATCAAATGGGTTTTTGTTTTAGCTTTTGAAACTTCATAGTGAAAACGTTATAGTGAAAGTTCCACAATGACCTGTTTTAGATAAAAATTTGGAGCTTGCAAAAACCCTAAATTCCTCATATCATATCTCTGAAAATATAGAGAGAAAAGATCTAAAATTTGGTCACGAGGTCTAGCGCGATTTCTTCTCAAATGGTTTTTTTTTAGCTTCTGAAACATCGTAGAAAAAAGGTTATAGCGAAAATTCCACGATGTCCTGTTTGGAGCAACGAAACCCTAGAATCCAAAGCTTTGATACCCAATGTTATGAGACCAGCTTGCAAAAATATAGAAGAAAGAGATAAATTTCTTATAATTAAGCCTCCTCAAGGGGGCAACCTCCTTTACATTACACAAATGAATAATTCTTGGATGATACAAATGACAAGACCTCCTTTCTATATGTAGGAGTCTAAGGGGTCATAATATAATCAAAGCTGACATACCAATAATAATGTAAGGGCACAATAATAACAATAGTGGGCTTTTATGGGGCACAATAATAACAATATGGGGACTACATGGGCACAACAATATAATAAGGGGGGTGTACTAATAACAATAAGGGGTTACACTAGTAGTATAGGGACCTAACATCAAGTTAGACCCTCAACTCGAATTAAATGAGCCAACTAAGTCAAATTAACTTAGTTAACTAATACAAGTTGTCATGTGATGTGGAATTACAATTCTATTCCCAATTTAATTCAAGGAAAAAAATAAATTAGGATTTTCTTGTTGCATTTTCAACATATTTTCCTATATAAGTGTGGACTATCATACTATAAAAATGTTGTATATATAACATATTTTCATCCCAGGTCTTTGAATGCTTCTAGAGGCATCCCCTCAGAAGTTGCATCAAATTCATGTTGACTACTTTTGTCTGCCCATCTATCTGTGGATGGAATGTTGTAGATCTTTTCAAATTTGTGTCCATCTTCTCTGAAAATTAGTCTAGAATGCACTGAGAAAATGTGTGTCCCTATTTGAAACAATTCTCCTTGGTATCCTAAAGTGCACAAAGATCTATCCAAATGAAAATATTGTTGCTTCTTTCCCACTAATGGTCTTTTTACAAGGCATCAAAATGCACATCATGTTGAACCTATCAACTACCATGAACATGTAGTCATGTTCCTTCCTGGTTGTTGGTAAACCTCCCACAAAGTCCATGGAAACTCTTTCCCAAGGAAGAGTGGGTATAGGTAAGGGGTGATATAGACCCTGTTTCCTATTCATAGGCTTGCTGGTACAACAAACCATGCATCCTATTATGAACCTACTTACTCGTTCTTACATCTTGGGCCAATACACATACCTCTATAAATTGGCCATGGTCTTCCCTATACAAAAGTTCCCTGCAACCTTGGAGGTGCAAGCCTCTCTAACTAGCTACAATTTCTCACAATTAGGAACACATATCTTATCTAGCTTGTAGAGTAACCCATCCTAGATATGGTAGTCAACAGTGTTATCGCTATCGTGCACATGAATTTGACTGTGCAACTATTGAAACACCTCCTTGAAGTCCTCATCCTCTGAATGTTCCTCTTTTTATGCAACACGGGTGAATGGCTCCATGTGCATAAAAGTCCCCAAAGTTGTGATCTTTGATGTGGGTGGCCTTAAGATCATGTCGGCCAAGTTGTTTGCACTTCATTTTTTGTACTTGATCACCAAATGAAATTGTTGTAGAAAATTCATCCACTTGTAATGTCTGGTCTGTTGTAGCTTACTCTAGACCTGTAGGTACTATAGTGGTTGATGATTATTTAAGAGATAAATTTCACCTACAGTAGTAGGCTACTTTAACCTCAACAAAATTTTCACATAGAAAAAAATATTTTCCCGAAACGTGTGTGTATGAATGATAAACAAAGCTAGAGAAACAATCACCATACATGCACAAGAAATTATCAATAAATCGAAGAGAATTAACTAGAAATCACTATAATTCCTAACACTATTGATGATGTCAGCTTCACGAAGATCTCATCCTAAGATATTTTCTTCAGATCTTCTTTGAAGCATGCACACAATAAACAACAAAGCTCTCCTCCATCTTGCAACCACAAAGATTAGCATATGCAGACCAATATACTCATGTAAATATAAGGAACGTGAATGTAGTGGGGGAAAACTCCTTTTACTTTGCATTAATCATGTGAAGAAGTACATATTTGAGACTCCTTTGTTCCTTATTAGGATCACCTTCCTAACTGAAACACTCAATGGGATATGCACCTGCTAATGTTAGTTTATCACAGAAGGATTCCATCAACATTCTGGAAAAGTATGTTTTTCTCCTCCCCGTGACTAGTGAAGGGATATGTTTATATAGATCTTGATCATGATTAACCTTCATTGCACCTAGACACTTTCTTGACCATATCAAGGCGATTGTTAAGATATACCAAATCAATCACTATTTTAATTATAAATGATTATTTTAATCAAATTTGTCAACTTTGACTTAATTTAGGCTTATCTAGTCCAATTCCTGCACTATTTCAGAGCTCTAGTGAAGAGGGGGCATTGATGGGCTTATATTTTGGTCTAGAATACTAGGAGGGAGCATTGTTAGACCCTCTAGTTTGGTCCCTACAACTGAGGAGTATTGAACCCTCAAAACACTTAAATTTTGGTCTTTCACTAGTCACAATTTGATCCTTTAACTTGGAAAAAGGATGTGAGTTTATTCTTGACCCCAGGGGGTGGATTTTTGTGCTATAACATATGCCCCTTAATATATGAGGTCAAAAGAGAATTTTATGGTTGAAATACATCACAAAATGTAGACAAGAGTGAGAGACGAGAAGAGATCACGGACAAGAGACCTGCAGAGACTCAAAAGTCTAGGCAAAGACATAAATAAGTACATCCTCGAGGTAGGAATACCCATAATTGGTACTAAGAGAATAGAGAACATATTCCCACACAACATACTATGGATCGATGTCATCAAGGACTGTTCATGATACAATGTAGACCTCTAGCATAGTAGTTATCATTGGGGTTGGACACTAATGTGGATTTCCCCAATGATGGCCCTCAAAGTAAATAATATATTCTCAAATAATAGTTTGGGGGAGGCAAGGATCATGAAGGAAGTGGTCTCAATTCCCCAAGATCTTTGACACACACCCTAATGGTACAACTCTACTACATGTGAAAGAATGTGTTGATGTCGAGCATGTAGGGAGACTGTCCGATTACCAGGCATTGATGTATCTGGTTAACAGACATCAGGGAGACCACTGATAATGATAACGGATCCCAAGATACGTAGCACAATCTAGGAAGAGTGAATGAAGGAGTTGAAGTTAAGCACTCCACAAAATCGGCCAACATAGGCCAATGAGGAAACCCAATTCAAACTACGAGGAAACCCACGACTGATGACATAAAGCTCCAAGGTGTGAGAAAAATTCTTGATCTACATCTCAGATAAGGTGTTGAAGTCGATGGGAAGAGATCCATCAAAGGAGGGCCTTAATGTATCCCCCACCATCAATGTGAAACTAACACCAAGATAACGTCTCTAATGATAGAAAATGAAGAAGTGATGTACAACTAACACAGAGATGGCCGACACAAAAGGGATAATGATAGTGTAAATGGTCAAATAATGACTAAGACTTCCCTTGATCATATAATAGCATGACAAAATAGTGAACATGGAAGCATAGACTAAAGAAGACCAACAAACATGATGGTGACATAGGAGGCATCACCAAAGCCTATGGATTGAAAGGGTAACTGATGCAGGAGCATCCGGACTTAGCCAGCAATGTGATTGTATGTTCACATGTTGTGGCTAACATGAAGTGAATTTCATTGACCTGAGTGGTCAAATCAATTCTTAGTAGAGAGGGTTGGATCTCTCGAATTTATCTTTACTTCAATTATTGTAATAATTAGATCACTGTATTATTTTTAGAATAGGCAATAAGTTGTTAGGACAGGTGTGTATCAAAGCTTGAGAATAGGGATTTAATTGTTGAACTGATAAGAATAGAGATTGAGTTGTCAATGCAGTTAGGATAGGATTTGATCCATAAAAGAGGAAAAAATGTAATGATAAGAAAAAAGGAGTGAGAGAGAGAGAGAGATAGGACTTGAGAGTAAAAGAAACAGAAGTCAGACAAATTGATGTAATCGAGCCGAGAGGGCCAAGACTCTGTAATTCCTATTTGATTGAATAATTGATTTAAGTGTGGTGTTACATATTATTCTGGTGCAGAAGTTCCTTCGTATCTGTGTATTCGTGTTTAGACCCTAACAGGGTATTATTCTTTCATTTATGCATTTTATTGATAATTGTAGTTAATTAGCATTAAGGGTTTTATTTCAAGATTAAGCACTAAACCCTTTTCCATTATAAAAATATTTCCTTCAAAGTTCCATATCGGGAATGTGGGCAGTATTCAAAACAGGAAATGGTATATCGCGTGGAAAATAAATGGTAAGTGGTATTTTTCTAAATCACGCGATTAACCTAAGGTGTTGACACGTAGCACGGAGAAACCACTTATCTCGCGCGCTCTCGACCTGATATCGATCGTGCTAGAAATCGCGCGATATTGCACGATATCTGTTGGATCTGGGTAAGCGAGATCAAGGGTGGAGATTAAATATCTTGGGGAGAAAAAAAAGAAAGTCAACGTGTGACTGGTGGAGATTGGTCAGGTAAGCGGGACCCTTAAAAGAATCCACACGCATAATCTGATTAAAGTGCAATTCATTTTAATTCGGGTCAAACTCTATTTTAGTTGTGGGTTGCCACATAATTTGTCGGTAATAAGGACGTCATTTGGTATCAGAGCCCAAGGATTAAGTTCTACTACAGCAAACATGCCACCTAGGAGAGGAGTTGGCATAGGTCGGGGAAGACCTGTAGCCAATGTAGTTTTGTGAGAAGAGATTCGAAACCTGCATACAAGGATGGAGACAATGGAAATTGCCCAAAGGAGAGTACCTCATGAAGGAGATGCGAGTGTTGCAGAGGAATCTTCTAAGGAAGAAGAAAAGGATGAAAGCGAAGCTACCAAAGTTCTCAAAATGTTGGCCAAAGTAAGTGGAAGACCAAAGGTGGAGATACCTTTGTATGACGGGAACCTCAATGTAGAAGAGTTGATGGACTGGATCAGTTCATTAGACAAGTATTTCGACTATGAGGAGGTTGATGATAAAAAGAAGGTGAAATTCACAGTTACCACATTAAAGGGTCATGCATCTATCTAGTGGGATGAACTAGAAACATCCAAAGAGAGAAATGGAAAGCCTGAGATCAAACAATGAGACAAAATGGTAAGTAGATTGAAAGGTAAATTCATGACAAAATATTATCAACTAAATCTTTTCAGACAGTTACAAAATTTGAGGCAAAAAGGAATGACTGTCAAATAATATACGGAAGAGTTTTATAAGTTGATGATTAGAGTAGGAGATGCATAGGATGATGTAGAAAAGGTAATCAAATACATCAATAGCTTGAGATGTGACATACAGGATGAAATCCATTTGTTGAGTCTGAAGACAATTGAAGATGCCTATCAAGCAGCTTTGAAGGCAGAGGAGAAGATGTTGAGGAAGAAAAATCAGAGGAATAGAGGAAAAAGTCCAGCAAGAGGTAGAGGAACTACCAGATCAAGATTCCAGCACCCTCAGGGTGAAGCAGGAGATTCAAGTAATATACCACCACATAGAGGAGACTTTGGTAGAGGGCGATTTGCACCCAGAGGAAGAGGCTGAGGAAGAGAAATTCGTGTTACACATGTGGGGGATGGGGACATGGATAATGGGACTATCCTCGTAATAAAGCAACAAATCAGTGGAATGTGAATGTGGCTGAGGCAAAGGAAGAAAATCCTCAAATTGCAAATAAGGAAGAATCACCTGAAGTAGGAGAATCCTTGTTATTGAAAAGGGTATTGCTTAAAGCATAAAAAGGGACAGGAGAAACAGCTCAGAGAAAGAATCTATTCAAGACTACATGCAAGTCCAAAGGAAAATGTTGTAAAGTGATAATTGACAGTGGAAGTTCTGATAACCTTGTTTCTACAGAAATGGTGGACAAGTTAGGATTAGTGAAAACAGTACACCCTACTCCTTACAAAGTATCATGGCTGCAAAAAATACATCAACTTATTGTGACAGAACAATGCAAGATAGAGATCCAAATTGGTACTTATAAGGATATGATATTATGTGATGTAATGTTGATGGATGTATGTCATATATTGCTAGGAAGGCCTTGGCAGTTTGATCGGAAGGCCTTGGCAGTTTGATCGGAAAGCTATACATGATGGGAGAAGAAACACTTAAACTCTAGAGAAGGATGGGAATAAACACACACTACTCCCATTGAAGGATGAAGCAGGCAAATAAGTGCCTGGAAACGGTGTTATGCTGATAAGTGGGAAAGAATTGCTACAATTCAAGAAGGATGAAAAGATACATTTGGTTGTCATAAGGAGACCTAAGGTAATTTTGACTTCCACAAACTTAGATGATTTATCTGAACAAATCAAAACTCTGTTGAATGATTTTGTTGATATTATTGTGGATGAGTTGCCAAATGCATTACCACCAATCAAGACTAATAGTCATCACATTGATCTAATACCTGGAGCAAGTTTGCCAAATAAAGCAGCATACAGGTTAACTCCTCAAGAAAATGCAGAAGTTGGGAAACAAGTACAGGAACTGATGGATAAGGGATTAATCAGAGAGAGCCTTAGTACATGTGTTGTACCCATAGTACTCAGTTCAAAGAAAGGTGGTGAATGACGCATGTGTACAGATTCCAAACCCATAAACAAGATTACTATCAGGTATACATATCCTTTACCATGCATGGATGATTTGATGGATTGTTTAAGTGGGTCAAAGTATTTTACTAAAATAGATCTGAAGAGTGGATACCATCAAATAAGGATTAGAGAAGGAGATGAATGGAAGACTACATTTAAAACAAATAGTGGGTTGTATGAGTGGTTAGTGATGCCTTTTGGACTCACAAATGCACCCAACACATTCATGAGATTGATGAATGAAGTCTTGAAGGAATATGCAAGAAAATTTGTCATTGTTTACCTTGATGATATTTTAGTTTTCAGTCGAAGCAAAGAGGAACATCTGGAGCATCTTAAGTTAGTTCTGAAAACTTTACAGAAAGAAAAACTACTAATAAATATGAAGAAATGTAGTTTTACGAAAGAAGAGTTAATCTATTTGGGATTTGTAGTTTCGAAAGAAGGTCTGAAAATGGATCCAGAGAAAGTCCAAGAAATTTGGAACTGGCCTATTCCAAGAAACATATTTGAGGTAAGAAGCTTTCATGGTCTTGCAAGTTTTTATATAAAATTTATCAAAAGTTTTAGTCAGATTTGTGCACCAATTATTGAAACAATCAAAGAGACTAATCAGCCATTCAAGTGGACAGAAGCAGCAGACCAAAATTTCAAGTTGCTAAAGGAGAAAATTACAGAAAACCCAGTTTTAGCTCTGCTTGATTTTGGAAAAGTTTTCCATGTTGAAACTAATGCTAGTGGAGTTGCAATTGGAGCAGTTTTAAGTCAGGAACAGAGACCAATAGCATACTTTAGTGAGAAACTAAATGAAGCTAAGAAGACATATTCCTCTTATGACAAAGAATTTTATGCTATTGTGCAAGCTTTAAAAAAATGGAGACATTATTTGCTACCAAAGGAGTTTGTATTGTATTCAAATATCCATACATTACAGTTCATAAATAACCAGCCAAAATTGAACCAGAAGCATGCCAAGTGGGTATAGTTATTGCAGAGTTTTACTTTTATGATTAAACATACAAGTGGTAAGTTGAACAAAGTTGTTGATGCTTTGAGCAGATTAAATTTCATTGTGCAAGAATTAAAAGTTGGGGTTGTAGGATTTGAAGAAATGAATATGTATAAATATGATGCAAAATTCAAAGATATTTATGCAATTGTACAAAATCCAGCAGTTCATAATAGAATCTAATGGTTGGATTATCTTATCCAAGGAGGTTTACTGTTCAAAATTAACAAACTGTGTATTCCAAACTATTCTATGAGGGAAAACATAATCAAGGAGAAACACAGTGGAGGGTTATCTGGACACTTTGGACAAGACAAAACCTTTGCTCAGGTAAATGATTTTTACTACTGGCCAAAGATGCAAACTGATGTTAAGAAATTTGTTGAGAAGTGCAAGATCTATCAGCATGCTAAGGGAAGAAGCCAAAATACAAGATTGTACCAGCCATTACCAATACCAGACCGACCATGGGATGTAGTTAGTATGGATTTTGTTTTGGGATTACCTAGAACTCAAAGAGGAAATGATTCCATTTATGTTGTGGTAGATAGATTTTCTAAAATGGCACATTTCATTGCATGCAAAAAGACTAGTGATGCAACACATATTGCTAATCTATTTTTTTCAGAAGTTGTAAGGTTACATGGATTTCCTATAAGTATTGTGTCTGATAGGGATACAAAGTTTGTTGGGCATTTATGGAGAACTCTTTGGAAGAAACTAGGTGCCAATCTTAGTTTCAGTTCAGCATATCACCCTCAAATAGATGGGCAGACCGAAGTAGTAAACAGAAGCCTGAGAAACATATTGAGGAGTTTAGTGTATAAAAATCCTAAGCAGTGGGATTTAGCACTTGCTCAAGCTGAGTTTGCTTATAATGATACTCCAAACCGGAGTACTGGGATGAGTCCATTCCAGATTGTTTTTGGGATGAATCCAAGAGGTGTGTATGAGCTCAGAAATTTGGGTAAACAGGAGATAAGAAGTGCAAAGGCTGAAGAGTTTGCAAAGCAGATGCAGAGACTACAGGAAGATGTCTAAAACGAATTGCCGGGAATCAGTGGAAAATACAAATAGAGAGCTGATATGAAGAGGAGAGAAAAACAATTCCAAGTGGGTGATCTAGTGATGGTGTATTTGAGGAAAGAAAGATTTCCTGATGCGACTTACAATAAACTAAAGATGAAAAAGATAGGGCCATGTAAAATTGTGAGGAAGTTTTCAACCAATGCTTATGAAATAGAATTTCCAGAAGGGGTTGGAATATCACCTATCTTCAATGTTGCAAATTTGTATCCATATAAAGAGACAGAGTTAGAACTACAAGATGAACCTGCACAAGATGAAGTTCAAACTTTAAATTGGGAAGAACAAATGCCAAAGATAGTCAAGAAAGAGGTGGAAGTTGTTCTGGAGAAAAGAGTATCCAAAAGAACCAGAGGACAGGTTTATTTTCAGTATCTAGTCAAATGGAAGGGACATCCAATGGAGGATGCTAGTTGGTTAACAACAGTAGAATTACAAAAGTATGGAGTAAACCCTAAAAGTTTGATGAATGATTCTTTTCTTCCCTGGGAGTTTGATGCAGGAGCATCCAGACTTAGCCAGCAATGTGATTGTATGTTCACATGTTGTGGCTAACATGAAGTGAATTTAATTGACCTGAGTGGTCAAATCAATTCTTAGTAGAGAGGGCTGGATCTCTCGAATTTATCTTTACCTCAATTATTGTAATAATGAGATCAATGTACTATGTTTAGAATAGGCGATAAGTTGTTAGGACAGGTGTGTATCAAAGCTTGAGAATAGGGATTTAATTGTTGAAGTGATAAGAATAGAGATTGAGCTGTCAATGCAATTAGGATAGATTTGATCCATAAAAGAGGAAAAAATGAAATGATAAGAAAAAAGAAGGAGCGAGAGAGAGGGGGAGATAGGACTTGAGAGTAAAAGAAACAGAAGTCAGACAAATTGATGTAATCGAGCCAAGAGGGCCAAGACTCTGTAATTCCCATTTGATTGAATAATTGATTTAAGTGTGTTGTTACGTATTATTTTGATGCAGAAGTTCCTTCATATCTGTGTATTCGTGTTTAGACCCTAACAAGGTATTATTCTTTCATTTATGCATTTTATTGATAATCAGAGTTAATTAGCATTAAGGGTTTTATTTCAAGATCAAGCACTAAACCATTTTCCATTATAAAAATATTTCTTTCAAAGTTCCATAGCGGGAATGTGGGCATTATTCAAAACAGGAAATGGTATATCGCGTGGAAAATAAATGGTAAGTGGTATTTTTTTAAATCATGTGATTAACCTAAGGTGTTGACACGTAGCACCGAGAAACCACTTATCTCACGTGCTCTCAACCTAATATCAATCATGCTAGAAATCGCACGATATTGTGCAATATCTGTTGGATCTGGGTAAGCAAGATCAAGCGTGGAGATTAAAGATCTCAGGGAGAAAAAAAAGAAAGTCAACGTGTGATCAGCAGAGATTGGTGAGGTAAGCGAGACCCTTAGTAAGAGTCCACGTGCATAATTTGATTAAAGTGTGATTCATTTTAATTCAGGTCAAACTCTATTTTAGTTGTGGGTTTCCACATCATTTGTCGGTAATAAGGACATAATAACCAATCAGATGAGGTACTCACTCATGCAATAGAGTGACTCGACTCAGCATTTAGGTGTCATTCAAAAGTATAGAAAAATCCAATTGTAAGAGGATGACTTGAACAAGTGTCATGTTCAAGGGTGACATACAACTGGAATGATAAAGATGTGGCAGCAAAGAAGTTTCCCACCCCCCTTTTGTATAGAGTATCCCCTTAATGGTTTAATGAACACGAAAGAGAAAACAAGTAAGCTCAATAGGTTCCTTTTTGTGAGTTTAAATCGAAGCCAAAAAATAGATAAAAGTACACTCATGACCTTCTCATGGATTAACGAGCTTGAGAATGGACAAGAGATCGCTCGTCGAATTTCAATTTAACTGACAAGTAGGAAAAGACAGAAATAACTCTACATTTTCATATAGGTTTTACGAGCATGAAAATAGGATAGCAAAAGAAGCTTGGAATTTTCATGAGTTTAACTAGTCATGGAAAGAAGACCAAAATGCACTCAGCATTTTCATATATATTTAATGAGCACAAAAATATAAGAATAGGAGCTCGAGATTTTCATTATTTATCGAGCATGAAAATAAGGCCAAAATGAAGCTCGTTCCAGAGAGACAAGTGGTATAATAGTATGCATGTTGTTCCAAGCGGTAATGGCGAAACAAAACTAAACAAATCAGAAAGAATAGGTTGAGTGTCTAGAAATGGAAATCCACTCATTGCAGAGGTCTCTCTAAAAGGTAATGGAAGGTTGCAAGATGGAGGCAAGGCTAATGCAAAGGCAAGAGGTCAAACATGGCTGTAGATTTCGCTAGTAAAAGGAGGGAAAACATTGGTATGACAACATCTAGTAGGACATTGAGGACCATGAGAGTAAGTGACCATAAAGCAACATAAAAAAGTGTGGGGACACCCTATATAATGATGGCTAGAAATAATAGACAATGAGAGGCATGAGGCTCAAATTCGATGTCATAGTGAATACTAAAGAGGATCTTCAAACCTACAAAGAACTACAACATGGACACCAAAATAGAAATAAGGTGTCATTCTAGGGTGCCCATGGAGGTTTGGCTCTATTGCACAAGTCACGCAGTGTAAAAAGGAGTGGTTAATGTGCATGAAATAGTGAAATGGCCTGGAAATACTTCAATTAATGAAGTACACGAACCATTGGGAGAGGACCTACGAGATTGCAAGATAAGCACAGAAAAAATTACAGCAAAATTGAAATTTTTAGAAGACTAGTTGGAGAATCTAAGAGCAATGGATTGCAACAGTCCAAGAGATGATAAGGACGGGTTTCCCATGGAAAATTTGCAACAAGGAGACAACAACAATGATGAGTTATAACAGAAAATGCAATGAGCGGGGAGAGTAGTTCCAATCAATCGTTATCTTGATGTGTTAATGGAGGGCAACAACAATTGAAATTTTCATCAATATGAAGAAGATCTCATGCAGCTCAGTATTGCTGAGATGAAGGATGAAGTCAGAGTGGAAAATTATGAAGAAGACAACAATGTTTTTTTTGTGAGAAAGAAAGGAAGAAGGCATCCAAATGCCTTAAGTGTTTGTGGATAGATATGTGATGAAGAGGAATAAGATAAGAATATTGAAATTCTTATACAAGGAAAGATCCAATTACAAATGGGCAGCATTTGTAAAGAGAGAGATGAATTGGATGTTGAAATACAGAAAATAAGGAAGCTGGTGTTGAAGAAGCCTCAGCGGAAGAGGTGTGCAGGGCAGAGGAGAATAAAGGACAACATATTGCAGATAATAGAGCAAGATTTTATAATAAAAAAAGGAGGAAGACTACAACATAAAATACGGAAACCTGGAAAGATGAAGAAGAAAAAAATAGAGCAATGGCATGACAAGGAGAAGGACCAGCTACAACACAAATTTTGAGATCGAGGAAGATTCACTCCATCAACACATGGTTAGGAGACCATGAATCCTTTTCACCTTGGAAGTATGATGCAGGTGCATAGGTCAAGCACAAAATTTGATGAAGTTGGACTGGAGCTTACCCATGTCATGGGATGGTTACATGGTAATATTGGAATTTTAAATGTTTTGTTAAGAAATTGTAAATATTTACATTTATAAGTGAATTTTTATTTTCTAGAAATAAGTTGGAGTTATTTAATGTAAAAATAAAAAATAAAAAATAAAAATAAAAATAAAAATGAAAATAAAAAAATAAATCAGTTTCCCTTATTTTGTGGGAGAAGGGGAAACAATTCACACTTTGTGATTGTTGGTTGCCATAGTCAGTTCCTTTTGGGAAACAATAAGAAAAGAGTGTTTGGGAAGTTCTTCAGGGATGAGGGGAAGCGGGGAACCCACTGTTTCTTTGTGTATTACAATTCTGAAGTTTGCAAACCCATCCGTAACTTCAATTTGTGTGAACTGGAAGGTATTTTTGTGTGAGAGGTGCAAATGAATAAAATCTTTGGACTGTAAGTTGTGAGCTTGCTAAATGGATGAGATTGAATCAAATTCATGTGTTTAACAAATTTGATTTCTACTTGTGAACCCATGGTTTCTATTTATGTGCATTTATTCATTTGAATATTAGTCATTTTGAAGGTCTGTAGCTTGTTGAATCGATTTATATTAAAAAAATATGAACATTGTGGCTTCAATCAATGTGTGATTGCTCATTTATCTTTTATATTTTGTTGTAATGGTTTCAAAACCCCATGGAGGAGTATTCACTGTGTTTTGGTAGAGGAATGCATCGTATTTACATTGAATTGGACATTGTTACACTAAAACAGAGTACCATGTTTTGAATGTTGTCAAATCCTTTTAGATTGGTTTTTTGACTGTTAAATTTGAGCTAGCATGCAAACTCAGGTGAAGGAAGGCAAATCAAATCGTATATTGTGTTGAGGAGCAAGCCAGGGGTTGTGGAGAGTCGGTTTGGAAAAGAGTCGGGTCATTTCACCTTCCCTAAAACCGCAAGACATAATTTTAATGAGCGCTATGAAATCATTTCGTAGCAACAGAACAATAAATTGGAGAACAGGCTCTACCAAATCATTTCATAGCAATTGCACATAAAATTTGGAGGATTGCATTTATGTTTGAATTCTCCTTTTGGCCGCCCATTGCACCATTTATTAAGTTGAAACACATGTAATTGGATTTATGAAATGAGGTGAGAGAAAAATCTATCATGGAATTTATTGTAATAAATTCATATTCTTATATTGAATGCATATGTTAAATGTTTCATGAAATATTGTTGAATTGGATGTAAATACGAAGTTGTGTGTAGAGTAGATTAGGGATATTTGGGTCGGGCTAAGTAAGGTGCCAACATATTGTTTATTTTACAATAATTTACAAAAAATTAGGATGTAGAGAGAAAAAGATCCATCATAATTGTTGGTATTCTATGCACACCAATTTATTAATTTTCCCAACCACATCAATGTGTTACATGTTTATGTTGCGTTATCTACAATGAATTCATGTGTTAGACTAAGCAACCAAATTTCTTCAACAGAACCAATGATGACGTTGCTCTATGCAAAGCGATTTTCAATAATGTTAACACAACATTATTTGATCACTCTAATCCACTATGAGAGTTGATAGTTGCATTGATGTATCCAAGGTTGTTTTTGTTGCACCATGCATGGAGGAGAGGACACACCCAACTATCACGCCACGTTATTCACATCATCACCTTTCGAGAAATTATGTTTGGCTATCATTAACAATTTTTAAATTTAATATGTTACTTTGATATTAACATAAACCTGTGGCATTGGAATTGCCATAAAAATCCCATTCAGCGTTGCTCTCATTAATTTGTATGCATGATAAGGTACGATAGAACTGGATACAAATAGTTTCCCCGTGAGAATAATAAAAGAAATGGAGTATACACATTGAATATGTCTGCTATTCTTCTCAACATATCCGTGAAGATCATAAATACACAATCCACTGATCGACATATTTAATGAAAGAACTGGATGGATATATACTGGATGGATATATACATTAAATGTACCTCTGCATCGCAACTGTCTGTAGAGGCAGGGTTAGATTTGGGGAAGATAAAAATGTCGGCAGTGCTGACACAAAAGAATCTTTTTAAGAACCATTATAGCATCATAGTCTTTGAATCAGTCTGGGTCTTTTCTGCTTAATGTTGCATTTAATGTTTTATTTACTTTGAGAGTGACTTCAGCTGCACTGAAAAAATGGAAGGCAAAGTGGCAGGTATCTCAAATGTCTCTGGATCTGGGGGATGGCTAAAATAAGTGAGACATATGCTATGTAGCTGTTCTTCAAACGCCGTTTAATATTTAGTGGGTATCGCTATTATGGAGATACAATAGATACTTAAATCAGGAGAAGGCTTCAAATGCCCTCTGAAAATGAGACCGCTTCAGATATGTTTCAACATTTCAGTATTATACCATATATATATATATACCATACATATATATATATATTCTCGTTTGGTTTGACTGGTTAAGGTGTCTGGGCGTTTTTTAAAGTTAATTTTGAGGGATGGTTGTCTTTATTTGATGCGTTATACAATGTTTATGTTTGGATGGAAGGTTGTTTTTTTATCGGATCAAGACATATAATCAACATTATTAAAAAACATATTTTATATTTATAAAATGAATTGAATTTAAATATTAATTTAATTATTAAAAGTCTAATAATTTATTATTTTTATATTATTTAAATATTTTTTTTAAATTTGGTAGGATTTTGTCATTTTTAATTTTACATGTTCATTATTCGTTCACAATGGGGAAGAGTAGTACAAGATTTAAATATTTCACCGTTATTGTCACTTAAGCTATCCCAAACGGACTATATTATTTAAATATAATTGAAAAATGTTAAGATAGAAATTTTATATTTTAAAAGAAAATATTATAAGTATTTTTGTTAAGAAAGATTTATTAATTTATTTTTATATCATTCCAGTTATATCTAAACTCCTTATATATTGTTTTTTTTGCATTTAAAATAATGAGAAGCTTTCTTATATTTTGATATAAAATGTTATACTAATTATTTTAATAAAAATGCAAATATTATATATATATTATACTATTTAGTTATAATGGAATTAGAAGGTGTTAAATTTACTTACTTATAAGAAATAATGATTCCATAAATCTAATGGCAATATTGATGATATGGATAAATGTAAAATGGGACAACATTAAAAGTATTGTTTCGTGATAGATAGACTTTAAATCATGATGAAATGATGAAATTATATTAACGCTAAAATTTTTGTGAAATTATTGTTAAGATTATTATTAAAAAAATACATTTGCTATATGATTAATTACATAATAGAAATATTTTTATTAAAAATTCAAAAATTTATCTTTTTTTCAATCTAAATTTTTATTTTATACTATATTGATAAATTAATATTTCATTTAATACAAATTTTTATAATATATTAATAAAATAATATTTTATTTAACACAAATCTTTATCTTATAATCATAAAATCTATTTTATACTGATTAATAAAATTTTAAATATTAAAAATTTTACATTTCTCAAATTAATTTGACAAAACAGCTTTTTATTGAAAATACAATTTAATATTTTTATTTAACACATATCTTTATCTTAGTCATAAAATATATATTTTAGTTGATTAATAAAATTTTAAATATTAAAAATTTTACATTTCTCAAAGATATTTATTTTTCACATTTATGTAATACAATTATAATGATAATTATCCATTTTCACATTTATCCAATACAATTATAATTATAATTATCAAATACAATTATAATTGCAGCAGCTTACGGAGAATGCCTGAAGAGTTGAACTATCTAACTCCGGGCACGTCAGCGAAATAAGCATGAGGTGCCTGAGGTGCATTTCGGGTCAACGAGACTCCCGTTTAATAAGTTGGGAGCATCACTTTACCTAATTAAGATACGAGAACTCATAAAACGTCCCCAAGCTTTTGCAGCCAAATTTGGGGAAAAGCTAACTGCATTCCTGCGGGGATGAACACATGACCGTTATACAGTTGTATGCGACAATACTTAATGCCCAACATTTCAGTCATGCTTTTCATTTGAAGAGCAATAACTCACAATGGCATTGAATTGGGCCCTTAAATAGAAGCCATCCAGCCCTCCCTCCATACTATCTATTCTTCTGCTGTTAGTGACTGCCTTTGCCTAGTTCAATTTCTGCACCTTCAGACCAGTAGAAAGATGGGACCTTTGCAAGGCCTGCAGCTTCTATGTTTTTTATGTGTTCCCTTGGCCCGGGGATTCACAATTATCCTACCAGACTCCCCCGATGATCTACTCAATACCAACACGGACAAGGCCAACACAGACCCAAAAGAGCAGAAGGCAGTTTATGAGATCATGACAGCCACAGGGAATGAGTGGGCAACCAGCATCCCAGATGTGTGCAAGGGGAGGTGGCATGGGATTGAATGCATGCCTGATCAATCCAATGTCCTCCATGTTGTATCTCTGTCATTTGGAGCTCTATCAGATGACACTGCATTCCCCACCTGTGACACTGTTTCCTTCATCTCCCCTGCCATAACCCAACTGCCCCATCTCAAGAGACTATTCTTCTACCAGTGCTGTAAGGGGAATCCCCAGCCCATCCCTAAAGTCCTAGGGCTACTGAGCAATTCTCTGGAGTCCTTGGTATTGAGAGAGAATGGGCACGTCGGCAGTGTCCCTCCAGAGCTGGGTAACCTGACCAAGCTCCATACTCTTGATCTCCATGGCAATAATCTCAATTCTGTCATTCCCACCTCACTATCTAACCTAACCCATCTCGAACTCCTGGACCTCAGCAACAACAGGCTTGTGGGTGGGATCCCCAGCCTTGAGCCCCTTACCAGTCTCAACATCCTAGACCTGCATCTGAACCTGCTGTCCGGGACGGTTCAGGCATCAATTGGCCATCTGAATTCTCTGGTAAAATTGGATCTGAGCAGGAACAGATTATCCGGCCCAGTCCCAGCATCAATCGGCCATCTCAAGAACCTAATTTTGCTGGATTTGGGCAACAACTTTCTCTCTGGCCAGCTCCCTGATTCTCTTGGGGACCTTAAGTTCTTGCAGGCATTGATTCTTCAGGGGAATTCTATCTGCGGACCAATACCAGAGGCCTTCGGAGGCCTAGAGGACCTGACAATCATGGCTTTATCCAGTGCAGGGCTGGAGGGGGTGATCCCTGAGTCCCTGGGAAGGCTGACAAAGCTCAGAGTTTTGTATTTGGATGAAAACAAGCTAAGTGGATCCATTCCCAAAAGCTTGGCCAAGCTAGCTCATATCAATGAGCTTAAGGTGAATGGCAATTTGCTGTCAGGGCCTGTTCCCTTCAGCAGGCAATTCATATGGAAATTGGGGAGAAGATTGCAGTTGGGTGATAATTCTGGTCTGTGCTATCAGCCCAGCAATCCTGGGGAGGAGATGGACTCTTCATTTCTGTTGGGTATCAAACACTGTGAACTCAAGCCAACAGGGTATGAAGTTTCAGCTGAAGCAGTTGCTCCAACTGTATCTCAATTGCCAATTGTATCTTCTCTATCTTCTTCACATTCAGAGAAACATTATGAAGCCTCTCTAGCTCATATCTGGTCATTCCATTGGCCTTCGGTGGTCACCGTCCTAGCAGTACTGGCAGCACATATGTTACTTCTTCCATTCCAGCAAAATATTATATGGTGTTTTATAAATTATTAAGTGTTGAGAACCACAACAATGTAAAGCCAACAGCATGTAGTTTCAGTCCCAAATCCTCTGGATTATGGTATAATGGTAAGTTTAAGAATTTTTGGCGTAAGTTCAATCACAGAGCTTAGGCCTTTTAATATAAGGTGTTTCTGTAAATTAGTAAGCCTTGAGAGCCAATACAATGTAAAGATAGCAGCATGCAGTTTAACATCCCAAATCCTTTGGTTATGGTATGATGTTTACTTTAAGAATATTTGGTTCTAATGGTAAGTTTAAGAATATTTGATCAGTTTCAATCACAAAGTTTAGCCCTGAAAAGCCTAGCTGTGGAATTATTTTTAGTGGTTTAATAAATAAAAATTCATATTATTTTTAAAATAAGTTATAATTTATTTTATCTTAATTTGAATAATATAAAATGTATATCTATTTAAAAAGGCCTAGTTTGGTTCACGTGGCGTAGAATAGATGGTGATGGGTAAAATAGATGGTGATGGGGTGTGCTGTTAAGTCACTCCGTGATCTGAAGGTCACTAGTTCGAAATTCTCTGAGCAAAAATCTAGCCATGTTAAAAGGGTTGGTGTAGACCAGGTCAGGTGTGATCCCCGTGTGATTTTGATGGGACTTAGATGCCCCCAGTTATGATTTCTCAATCCACAAATCAAGTCTGATATAATTTCTAGAAAACTCATACCACTTACAAAAAAAATACAACTTAATACAAAAACAATTATAAAATATCTATTTATTCAAATATATCACTTAAAATTTCTGAAAAAATTAGAATTTGTTATTCAAATATATCACTTAAAATTTCTGAAAAAATTATAATTTATTACAAATTAGAAAAATTTCATCAAGTAAGAAAACAAAATTAAAAAAATAATACCTTCTTGTTATATGAAAAAATTGGTAACATAAATAAAAATAATACTGTAATTATTTGAAAGTATTAATAATAATAATATGACATATGCTTTGAAGGCCAAACTTTTGAGCCTTTAAATCTTGAAGGTTCACAATAGGAGATTATGCCGTTTTAAACAAACATACAGATCGCCATGCTCAAGTTGGATTCTTCCAAACACCTTCCCACTTTTTCTTGCTCCAATTCTAACTGAAGTGATTTATTCATCTAAGCAAAGAATTGATTTAAAGTCAAAAAAATCCAACTACCAAAACGGATTGATTTAGACTAAAAACCTGTATTCTTATATACCTTAAGCATTTTAGTAATATATATTTTTTCTCTAAATAAATTTTTAATTTAAAAATATTATTTATTATATAAATATGTAACAAGCATGTAAACAATGGAAATTATCTTGAGAATAAAACAAAGGGTTTTAATGCATTTTTTGGAAAGAGAATAATTTTAACTCTAGATTAAATTAACACGGACAAATTAAATATTTTGGCAAACTTGTTTTAAAGGAAACTATACTGCATTTTCCAAACAACATACAAATTGGTCACTTGGATGAGTGCCACATCACGTTATATTCGAAAGGACACCTGGAATCAACATCACATAAAAAAGCCACTTTACAATGGATTTTGTGAGGGAATATAGCCATGAGGATGAAACAAAACTCCAACATTCTCTAGCAATACACACTTGAGGGTCCCAACCTAACCATAGTGTGGGCAAGTATAATCAATGAAGCCCAACATTATCGAGTAGGTAGGCAAACCAAATAGGCACTTGAAGGTCTCAACTTAACCATGGTGTGGGCAAGTATAATTAATGAAGCCCAATCTTCAAAGATGCTCCTTGTAGGGTAGGCCCTATAAAGGTAGAAGCCATGAAGAAACATACAATTTGAAAGAAACTCTAAAGGTCCACATTAAATGAAGATAATTCATTCACTTGGCTTCCTCATCTTATAGCCTTCATCTTTCTCTTCAAGAGAGGTGATCATTGAGATATTCATAAATCCATTTGAGTTTGTAGATCCATATAGGTGTATCAT
This sequence comes from Pinus tabuliformis, assembly GCA_031772625.1. NCBI lineage: Eukaryota > Viridiplantae > Streptophyta > Pinopsida > Pinales > Pinaceae > Pinus > Pinus tabuliformis. The sequence continues at coordinate 827,253,867 of CM062813.1, forward strand.
ACCTCTATACCGATCTCTCCAAATAGGACCTCAAGTAAACATATTGATTTTGTATATCTCAACTAGTGGGAGCAACCATGGGATACCTTGGGCAGTGCAACAATCGGACCAAATTAAACCAAAAACACTTACTAGGTCTTCCATGATATAGAACCATGAACCCATAGATCTCTCCACTAAAGACACTTTCTTAGGCAATCGTTTGGGGAGGTTCTTGTAAAAGTGAACTAGAGTGGAGTGTCAGACCTTCCATATACAAATTGAATGACAAGAAAGATCTAAATCTTTCCAAAGACCATTCAATGAGAGAGGTATGGAAATACTTTTTTCCATGTTTCATGTATACTCTTCAATGCAAGAGCCACTAATTTTAAAATCCTATGTAGCAGTAGCATCTTGTGGTAGAAAAACGGCTCTAATTATTTTATTAGGTTTCCCATTAAAAGTCATATGCCTAAGCAAAATTTTCCAAGGTTTGTCCCCATAAAGATTAATATTGATATTAAGAGGGTCTAGTTGAGGCGTATATACCTTATGTCATTCTTTATTTTCATGTTACTAAACAATGGACTACTTAATAACATAAGGTAGTGGGTGCTAATACAACAAAGTAACATGTAAGGAAATTAATCTATAGATTGGTTGGTATGGACAATTGCTTCTTTAGTTGTCCTTCAACCAAAACTCCTCATTGAAAGTACCCTGAACATACCATTCAACCAATGAGAAATGATCATATTCTATGGTACTATGGGATCCGATTATCTAACAACTTGTGTCATTTCATCATTATTTTTCCAACATTCATTTTCCCTTTTGAATGAATGATAATACTTATACAATGTTGACATCTTAAGATTGGATTGATGATTCTTGTAGAAGAACATTTTTCTCTATTATTAATAGTGTAATATTCCAACTCAATAGGGGTTTGTGGGGATTTATAATGTATACTCTCACATACCTTAAACCTAGATCCAAGTTTACTCATAAACAATGGGAGAGGACTACACTATAAAGTTATAAAGAGAAGTTGAGAAGAAGAGATAAGTAGAGGACATTGGTGTTATATAGTAAAATACCTCCTCATCAGCGTAAAGGAGAAGATTAGACATTTGGCTAGAAGTAACCCTAATTTCAGACCTATTTTGAGCTATAATGCTCCTTGTTAGACCATTCAGGGTGTTATAACGATGTTCTAGAATGAGAAATCTACGTTACCCTCATAAGTAATGCTTTGTATCTTCACTGGGACCACGTTATAAGACTTCCACGCAACCACGAAAAAAAATCACGAGTTAACTCACTGTGACTTTGTCATTTACTCAAATTTGACTCTAAAAAGTTGGAAGAGATTGCCTCAAACTTATTTATAGATGTTACCTATCCAAACTGAGGCAACTAAAGAAGGAGAAAGCAATAAAGTAAGGAAACATCTTCCATTCTTTTTGGTTTTTGCTCAAATTGAACTGGTGAAGGGTTTGGTAGTTTTCGTAGCCTCCCAAAGCATATATACTAGAGGCTAGGCCATTTAGATCATAATGAGAACTCATATATTATTATCTTGCTAAGATACTATCTAAGAGAGAGATTGAGGAGCTAGGAGTTGGAGGAAGGCTTGTTGCAACATCTCATGGTTGTAATCTTCCTTTATTTGACTTAATAATATAGATTTGTTAATGTTCTATCTATATCATGGTTTAATTCTTACATTCTATATGCTTATCCCTCTATGGTTTAGACTAATGGTGTAATGTTGTTGAATTTAACAATTATATTTTGTTATCTATCAATATGTTGAATTTATAAGGTTTATAGATGTTGTGTAAATCACTTGTTGTTTGTCTTGTGTGCAGGTGTTACTCTTGGAGTTGGCTGAGGATTCTTTCTCTGTCGCACTGACTTCTCTAGCAGAATTGTGCAAAGGATAAAAATGTCGTTACTCACTTCCGCCTTGTCAATTCTAGACTAGCACTAGCATTGTTGAATATTTCTTGCCTTGACAACCTTAGATCCCTTGATCTGTCTACCTTAGATTCCGAGAAAACCTGAGAGGGTTTCTTGTCCATCTATCAATGCACTAATCCCTACAGCATAAATGCCAACCTGCTAGGGATCGTTCTTTGATTCCAAATTCGTATCTCCTAGATCTTGGATCTCTAGTCCTCTATGTTCTTATTTGTTCTTTTCAGCTTGGATTCTCATCATTTGATTGCTTACATGCTAGTGTTTTTAGTCTTATCCCTTGCCTTGACCTGGATTTCCCTTTTTCTGAGTAAGACCCCTATAACACACCATTCCAGTGCCTTCCAGATAATTATAACATGCTTCTCATTTTAGCTCAGAGCATTACCCTAGTTGATAATGCCCCATGTAACCTTGAGACCCACATTATAGGGTCAAACCTCTGTTGTCCAACTAGTTCTGTGGATTTCATTATTTGAATTTTTTACCTGTTGTTTAATCCTTGGGTCTATTTTGCTTGGATTTGTTTCTAATAGTTGCATGCATGTATTTATTTGTTTTGAAAAAGTAGCTTCATTGCATTATTTTGGAAAAAGAAAAAAAAATGTTTGCTTTCTGTCATTTTAGTTGGTTTGTTCAAAAGTTTACTTCGGTTTCATTATCTGAGTATTGTATGTCTGCATTTGTTTATTTATGTTAGAATTCTATTAAGTATGTTTGGTTTTGGAAAAGACATTTAGCTACTCTCTCCTTGTAGAAATCCCTTGATCCAGGTGGCTCCAGACACGCTCAGAATCCTGGAATGGCTATGGTAAAGCTCAAAAATAAAATTCCTCAAATTGCTCCCAAACTAGGACTAGATCATAGTGCTTGTCACCCTGATTACAATGGTGCAAATGGAACTCAAATCTGAGTTTGTATGCTCAAGTTATAGTTGGTCAAAGTTTGGGTCAAACTTGGCCAAGTGGCAGCCTTAACGAGGCAACAATTTGGTAGTGACCCGACACATGGAATCTGACCACCAAAATGAGAAAAATTGTTTCCTATTTAATTGGCCTACTCTGTGCTTGTTTCCACCTTCCATTCTACTAGAGAAGCCTTTATTTCTCAAGGACAAGACTACAAGTCCCCCTCTTTTGATGCCTTTTGTGATTCTTTAATAAGAGAGAAAGAAAAACTCTTACATCTTGGTCTTCTTAATACTGGAAACTCTTCTAAGAAATCCTTAGCATCCCAGCAACAACCAAGTTCAAAGAATCCTAAGAAGCAGCATCCTAAAAAGAATGGTCCTAAACCAAACAAGGGTCCTAAGCCATTTTAGTCTCACAATGAAAAATCAACTCAACAAAATGATAAGGCAACTAAAAACAAAGGGAAGAAGACTGATAGACATTGCAACTTTTGTAATCATGATGGCCACTTAGAATCCAAATGCTTTAAGAAGATGGAAGCCTTGGAAGCAGCAATGAAGAAGCATAACATCCATTTGGAGCACTCTTCAACTTCAACTTCATCTTCAAGAATAACACTTTTTGCATGTGGTTGTCAAGCATCTCAGGCTGGTTATGCACTAAATGTATCTTCTTCTTCTCATTCTCATGAGTGGCTCATTAATTCTAGAGCTTCTTATCTCATGGACAAAAACAAAGCCATGTTTTCTTCTTTAAATTATTGTAACACCAAAAATATATATGTTGGTGATGATAGATCTCTTAGTGTTGTAGGGACTGGAACTATTCATATAGAGATTGGACAATTTAATTATGTATTATGTGTTCCTACCTTATCCTGCAACCTTCTATCTGTATATCAGATAACTCATTCGGGTGAAGGTAAAACCATTGAATGTTCACCTCATGATGTTGTAATTAAGGACCTAAGAGATCCTAGACATAATTTAGCTGCTATCATTGTTGATGATTCTACAAGGTTGTATAAGTGTAACAACTTTGGGTCATCAACTCTTCCCTCGGTATTTGTTGCTCATAATGATCAAGTGAGCAAACTTTGGCATGAGCGATTTGGTCACTTAAACTATTGCTCCCTTCAAAAATCTATGTAAAGAAAATATGGTGACAGGTCTTCCTATGGTATCTTGCAGAGATGGTATTTGTTCCGGATGTGTACACGAAAAACATCATTAGGATAGTTTTGAAAAACGTGCATCTTGGTGTTACACGTCAATTTGTCGCCATGACAATTGATCAATTTATGGATATTATTACCATCCATGAACATGTTGAAACTAGCACCCTTAGAAGTCCAACAACACAAAATATGTTAAAGTCCATGAGAAATTTGGGTCAAATAACTCTCACACCTTGTTAAGTTCCACCTGTGCTAATTTCTCTAGTGTTTCCCGTGCATGCGCTGAAATTTACTCTGAGAACAACGCAGAGCTGCGCTCTGTCTGTAACTATAAACCCGCGTAGGTGAATTCTAGAAAGTAAAAATAAAAAGTACATTCTAGAAACATAGTTGGTCGAATATTTCCCAACTGAAAGCTTCCAGGTGATGATTATTCGAACTATAACCCTCATAAGATGCATCTCCATACCTTTTCTCATGGTAACCTAATCCTTCATTAAATGAGGTTCATCCTCTTCTTATGGATCTGAAACTTCCCCCTCTTTGGTATATAAAAGGACTAGAGGGTTGAGGGATGAAGGACGTCAAAATTCAAAGAATACAAACTTATGTTGTTAGTTTGAGATTGGAGAGCTTGTTATCTAAGGAGGAGATTGAAGGCATTTGGGAGGGACCTCACGGCATCAAGGCAAAGGTTGTAAGGCTCCTCTTATCTTCTGATTAATACAAATGAGCACTTTCTCCCATTGGTTTTGTCTTTTGTGAATGATGAATAGTTTTCAATTGTTTATTATGTTCATTAAGGAAAGTTCAATCCCTAATTTCCTTGATCATTAGGCTAAGTTGTTTGAATTATTGTATCACATGTGATTTTTATCCTTTTTATGGTTTATGTTTGCAGGTTCTACCAAGCATTGAAGAGCTGCATCAAGTCAGAACCATGGATCTTCATCAGGCATTTCGTGAAACCGATAAGAGGTCTATCCATTAGTTAGATTGCTTGTAATTTGAATAAGTTCAACTTAGGGGAAGAGTCAGTTCATTTTTCATGATTGTTCTTAGTTTCCATTTAGGATCTAGGGAGATTGCTCTTGTCCGCAAGAGGGATTTTCCGGTGTAACAAATTGGCAACCATACTAGGGAACGTCTTTGTTCTCGTCTTTTCCCTTAGCCTCACTTTCTGATTTTTCTGATTTTCCTAGTCTTGAGTCTTCATAAATTAATGGCCTTTTAGATCTGATTAGCTGATTTTTTAGTTTTTTATTTTTTTCTTTAAGTTTTCCTCCCTGCATTGTTCTATTTGTACATAGAGCACATCTCTGCGCCCTTTTTTCCATAGCAACTGAGTGCATGCTCGTTGTTTCCTACTGGAGACCCGCGCAGGCCTTGAAATTTTTTGAAAAATTCATTATAGCTTCAACCCATACCTAATTTTTTCTTTCAAAAAGTGTCATTCTATTTTATTGGACTATGTGTTGTCTTTTCTGAACTAAGTTGATTGCTTTGTTGATGATTTTCTGAAGATTAGCTCTTTTTGGAAGAATACCTTAGGGTTTTGACTGGTGATTTGCTGATTGATCAAAACAAATTTGAATGTCTTTTTTTTTTATTGATGTTCTTATTTTGTTCTATCAAATACGTTGTTTAAGCTTTAAAAATTGTTTATTTGTAGTCAAAATCACTTTGAATTACAAGTTAGGGTTTTTGAAGACCTTCTTCTTTTGTGAAAAAATCATAGTTATTTTTGCTTGATAAAAGAAGTTAATGCTTTCAACTTGGGAAAATTTCCACGATTGCACTGTTATTGTCATCAAATCAAAGCATTCATAGGTGAATGTCTTTTCTCCATCTTCTTGATCGATTTTTGTGTGCTTGAAAGTTTCAAGTGGTTAGAAGAAAAGAGTGTTTTAGTTTATTTTGATAATTAGGGAAATCTAGAAATTAGTTTGTTGACTGCATTTTTCATTACAAAATAGTGAAACTAGTTGTTTTGAGAAAAGTGGAAAATTTGTGAGTTGTTACATTTTATTTCTCAAAAATCAAAGAAAACTCTTTCTTTTCTCTAAATAGAATTTCATCAAAATTGAAAGTTGATTTTGCATTGTAGAGTGCATTAAGATTTTGAGTCATGTCACAATATCATAAGTTTCACCTCCATCACCCATTGAGTAAAAGAACAGCTTAATAATACAGCACTAATTAAAATTCACTTAGAATTTTATATTTTTTAGGTCTTTTCACCTACATTAGCTTAAGTGTAGGGCTTTGGAATAGGGAAGTAAGTAATCTTTCCAAAGCTACAAATAGACAATAGAATCTTGAGTTAGGGAGAGAAAATCCAAGTATTTCCATTTTGCTCTGGGAAGCTCTTCTTAGACATGAGTTAAGCACAAGATCGTGTCGAATCTGGTGAAGTGATCTGGCCCACTTCATTGGCCTAGACACAATGATTTACATGTATTAAAACGGTGTTGAAAGGTACTTGGGATCACTTGAAAGTAAACCTCCAATTGATCATGTGGAGGAGCCTTCAAGGGGGTTGAGCTTGTTACTCTGCCATTGCATGTACGTCTAATCTACAACTGTCCCCCCAGGTAAAATTGTTGTATTTGGTAAACATAGTGACTTTAATCCTAGGGCTCTATCTAAGGTGACAGCAAAGGGAAGGTCTTGTTGTACCTGGAACAGAATTTGGCTAGACTCACTTGGAGTCTCTGGAGGGTAACCTTTGCTCGGGATGTTTTATAACAGAGTTACTTGCACAGGACCGTTTCATTAAGCAGGTTGTCAGGGTAACTAGTCCAAATACTCTTTTTCTATAAAACTATTCACCTTGATCTCTTCAATGTTGGATTTCATCACCAACAAGTATATATTGATCTCTGTGAAGAGTAAGTTTGTGTGGCTTGAACTCCTAGATTTTTAGTGCCTATTACTTTCTTTGTTGATTTTTTTACTTTTTAGAGACTTTAGGTGTAATTTAGATATTGTGTGATTAATAATTTAAAAAAAAATCATTGTGTAGAACTACCAAGACGATCACGTAGGATACTCGGGGATCCCCTTGAGTATACACCAAGTCAATTAGAAAATATTAAAGCAGAAAAATCTACTGCGGTAGAAACTAAAACTTCTACTATTATAGATTCTAATGTAAGAGGAACTGAAGTTAATCAACCTATAACATCTACTATTTCAGGCATTGAAGTAACAGAAACTGAATTTAATCAAACTCATAATTTAACATCACACTCAGCAGCAACTGATTTACAAATTACTGAAATCATTCAAACTGAATCAAATACCAGAGAATCTTCTGATAGAAACCCTGTTTCCGAACCAGATATTGACGAACCTGAGTCTGATATTTCTGAGCCTGAAATTCATACATCTGCTACAGCACATATTTCAGATCCTCCACTTTCACCGCATGTGAAACTTATCATTACTAATAGTATTCCTCCTGGTCTTATTTCCATTGAAGAACTTGTTTCGGACGAAGAGGAAGAACCTATAGTTTCTACCAGTGAACCTGTAGATATCTTAGAACTTTTGTTTCGATCTCTTCACCCTGACCCTTGGTATTTTACACCCTTGAACTTTTTAGGGAAAGGGATTTTGCGTTACATGACTCCTTATTCTACCGTACCCAGTTTTGACTGGTCCACAATGATTCCTAGAAGTGTCATGACAGATACATCCATGTATTCCACTTCTCCGAAGTCCACATTGTATGGTGATTTTGTACCACCTGGATATCACTCTCTCGCAGGAGCTTATTTAGGTTTTTCTTGCTCAAACTCATCTTCAAACATGTCAACTGGTGTAATTAACCCTACCAATGAAGGTTTGGCATCTGAACAAGCCATTAATATGATTTTTGGTAGTGTTGCTAATCCACGAGCTAACCCAACAGGTGGTTATTATCTGCCTTGGGGGAAACCATCGTATCCTCCAGAATCAACTGTACCCAGGTCATACGTTTCAAAAACCTATTCAACCACAATACCGTATGGCTCATCCTAGATACATAGGAGGTATGCAGATTCTAGCTGCTCAGGCTGTCTGAGGATACCCTGGATATCCTCCTCCCGGTACGAGACTCGCCCCTCACGGTTATCAATATCCATCACAGGACCCTACTCGCCAATTGCCTTTCATTGCAACTTTGGATTTTCCTAGCCTCTCTCGACTAACTAATGATCCACTTATTTATTTACCCTATTGGCCCATTATTCTACTAAGTTGCCCAGTGACATTCCTAAGTATGAAAGTAAGTCGGGTGAAGATCCCATCTTTGGTGTGTGTCCAACTCATTAAACGACAATTCTATTAGATTAGGACTTTTCAACAAACCCTAATTGGTTTAGCAACCAAATGGTATGTAGAATTGCCACGCGCTTCTTTCAACACGTTCAATGCCCTTGCTACAGCCTTTTTGACCCATTTTCAGTTACCCGTTTGGTATGACAATGGAACTGAACTTTTGACTTCTTTAAAGCAGTCAACATCTACCCATATCTCAAATCATATTCACGAATGGAGATGAATACGTCGTCGAGTTAAAGTTTACATTCCAGACCAGATTCTGGCCGAATGGTTGATAAAGTCACTTTTACCAGTGATAACTGAAGATGTAGCCAAAGGGGGTGTTGTAACTAAAGAATAGGTAATTTCCTGCACTCAATATCTCGATCTTGTTTATACTCAGTCTGGTACTTTGTATGAAAATATCCCAGATTTACCCCGATCTACTCCAAATAATCCACCTCTTCCAAGATCACATGCCGTAGATGGCATGATTGGTTCTGTGAACCAGAAGACTAAGAACAAAAAGAAAAATTCTAAGAATGTTCAAGTTTCGGCTCTATCTAATTCACCTGACGAAGATCCTTCTCCCAAAATTACTTCTGAAATCAATGTCGTAGATTCATCTACTGGAAAGGGTAAATCATCTGGAAATAAGAAAAAGGGAAAAGGAAAAACTAAACAAGACAACCGCTCTAAGGAGAAATCAGCCAAGAATGAACCATCTGATGAAAAGAGGAAACCTCGATATCCTTGCTTGATTTGTGAGGAAGATCATTACACTAAGGAGTTCCCTCATCGGGCCGAAGTTTCCAAATTCGTCAAAAGTTTGCCCACACCCGCTGTTTTGAAGGATCCTTTTCCTCAAGACAGTAAAATGGTCTCTCATGACCAATCCTCCTCATCCCCATCAACAAATATCATGATGATGTCTTCCAAAGTTATGGTAGCAACGAGATCCAAAGATTACGCATCAAAGAGTCCTGTTGAAAATGGAGATGACTCCAGTTCATCTGGTCAAACTTCTGCGTCTACTCCTCCTTCTTCTGAACCATTACACATTGAAAAACCAAATCTTGATATGGTAATTTGTCCACCTCCTAAGGGTATGCTTTGTAAGTCAGCCTTTAATCCTCATGCAAGGGTTGCCCAAAATTATAACATCGTTGAAGATCTAGTTATGTCACCTTTGGCCATGTCTACCCTTGAAGTGTTGCAAACTTGTCCAGTGCAAAGGAAATTATTATTATCATCCATATGAGATGTAGATCCTCAAGACTCCCATTTGATTGTTTTTGATCTCGAGAATCATGTCCCTTGTCTCCCACATCAACTGGCTTTTCAGATACTAGTTCATGTCAAAACTCGATGAGATTTTCGAACAGTGATTGAAAAAGGAGCGTCGACATGTATTATGTCCATTTCCTATTGGAAAGAATTATGTTCTCCAACAATCAATCAATAACCCACGACTTTGAAAGCCTTCGATGGAAGAGGTTTTCCTCCGTATGGAATTTTAAATGATTTTCCAATAGAGTTAGAGGGAAAAACAGTTGCAATATACATTGAGGTTGTTGATGCTCAACTTGATTACAACCTTTTTCTTTTCCAGAGCTGGACTTATGCCATGGTAGCAGTAGTCTTGTCATATTTTAGGATGATTATGTTTCTTCACAAGGGAAGAATTGTGAAAGTAAATCAATTGTCCTACTATACCTCTAACCCTAATTCTATTAGCAGTATCCCATTTGTTGGAAAATTGTTAAGTTATGGTATGTTCTATGCTTATAACAGTTTACTTCTTTTCCTTATTATATTCCAAGGATTAGCAATCACATGTGTTATCACTAGAAATTATAGTCCATGTATATGATAATTGTCTATAAGTTTTTGAAGAGTCTTGAAGTCTTGTAAATAGGTTTGTTAACTTATGTCAATTTCAAATTTTGAAATTCAAGAGTTATGAATGAAATTCGTGTAAAGGCAAGGGCATTAGTCATCTTCCATCATGGTTAGTTATGTCATGTCATGTCATTGGTACTTGCGCAGTTTCGCAGCGCGGGTATGATCTCTTAGGTACTTGCGCAGTTTCGTAGCGCGAGTGTGATTGGTCAGTTCTGCTGCTAAATAATGTTTGCGTGTTTTCATAGCGGCCCGTTTGTCAGCGATTTCGTAGCGCATTCCTTTAAATTTGAACTGCCCGCGCTACGAAATCGGGGTTTCGGGCTGTTGTGCAGCATTTTTCCTTGAATGTCTAATCCGAGAAGTAGTGAGTCACGAGTCCGGTTATGATTGTTTCCTCACACCATTTATGTGTCATGATTAGCCATTACTTTGCCATCAGGTCTAATTTCATTGAGTTAGGTGTCAGTTTGGAGGACGTTATAGGAAGTGGTCATTCCATAATGTGTTTTTCATAACATATGAATGTCTTCTGCTCTATGAAAAGCGTGAGCTTTATTCTAAACAGACTACTGCAAGCGAGCCTGATTTCTACAGCCAAAGAGTGTTTTCGTGCTGCAAACCACCGTCATTTCCTTGTGTAGAATTGTGCAAAGAAACATGGAAAGAAAGGAGCACCGTTCGGGTAGATGTGTGAGAACAGAGCCGGAGGGATTAGATGTAACCCTCAGGGATGAGGAAGTAGCAAAGGCATTCAGAGGTGCTGGTTGTTGGCGGTTTTGTGAAAAACTCAAAGGTGGACATGCAGAAGTGACCAAGGCATTTGCAGTGAAATTCACGGGATTAAATTCAAAAGTGGCCATGCTGGAGTTTCCGGTTTCCCCTGAAGTCATTTCTACAGTCACAGAAATCCCAAGAGGTGGCCAAGAATGGTTCAAGAATTTCAAGTTTGATATGGGTCCGTGTAAGGAGTTCTTAAAGGCACCATATGTAGACGAAGATCTTACTAAAGCTGTCCCAAGGAGCTATCTTAAGGAGAATTATGCTACATTATTGACATGCATCCAGAAGTACTTGACATGTGAAGGTCGGTACAACAAAGTCTACTCATATCATTTCAAGCTGCTACTACACTTCACTGGTAAGAGCTCAATAGACATCCCTTTTTACTTATTCAGGAGTATTACTAAGATGTGTGACAAGATTCAGTTGAAGAAGGAAGCTTATGAAACATCTCTTTTTCATCATGGTCTCGTTAAATTATTGGTGTTGGATAGCCTACATAAAATTGGTAAGGACTGGGATTCGTTTGTATTCATGGCCGGTTTCCCTAGTAAAACGGGCCTCACTCCATTACCTGTAAGAGAAAGAGAAGATAGGAGTGAGGATACTACTTTGGCTGAGATTAGGAAAGAAATAACAGATCATAAGAAGCCCAAAGCTAAAACAAAGAAGCCAGAGAGGTCTGTAACAGTCAAAGAAACACCTGAAGCATCAACAAAGAAGACTCCTAAGTTAGCAGTTAAAGAAACTCCTGAAGCATCAGTAGTCAAAACTTCAAAATCATCTAAAGTATCTGAAAAAGAAGCTTCTAAGTTGTCTCTTAAAGAAACACCAGAATCATCTAAACAGAAGACTCACAAAAGAAAAGATGAAATTAAGTCTAGTGAAGTTGAAAGAGTTTCAAGAGTAAGAACTAGAGGCCAGCTGAACAAAGAAAAAGGAAAATCAGCTCATGTGGAAGAGAGTCCTGTTTCTAAGGGTAGTCTAAATGATTTGTTGGAAGCCATTGAATTAGAACAAGAACATCCAATTCAAGTTGAACCACTTGAAATAGAACAAGATCAATTGGTATCACCTATGCATATTGATCTAACACAATCTTCACCTGAGAGTTCTAAGAAGTCAAAGGCTTCCAAAAGGTTAAAGTTTGAAGAACCAGGTGAAGAGTATGCCTTTAAACCTCGCAGACCAATGACTAGGAGACAAATGAAGGAAGCAGAAAAGGCTCAAAAAGAGAAAGTCCCTTCAGACATGCCTAGGACAGAGGCACTTGAAATCTTCTCTGAAATAGTCCAAGCAGCTAAAAACAAGAATAAGGACAATAAGGTGGTTATTAGTCAAAGTGGAAATGTGATTGCCATTAAAAAACAAGCTGGAGCAAGTAAGGAGATACCTCAGGTTCATAATATTTTTAAAGAGAAGGCAGTGAGATATACTAGTTATAAGAAAGCTGTGATGAAAGGTAAAACAAGTTTGATCAGTCAAGCTAGTTCGGTATCTGACGCCTATGTATGGACAGTACCAGCTCTAAAACAAGCAAAAACTATGAAACAAATGAATGCAAGTCTAAGAGCAGAGAACAAGAAGTTGAAGGAGGAAGTCATCAGCCTGAAAGAAAAGCTAGACAAGCTAGCTAAATGATTCAAGGAGGAATGTGTTTTCTCAAATTTTGATATATTTTGGGCCATTGTCTTTTTAAAAGTTTTTGAGACTTTTTTGTGTCTTCACACCTGTATGGAATGACTAAAGGAATCATAGATTTGAAATATTGCTGTTTTGAGGTTCATATATTTAATTTTGATGACCTACAGCAGTTTCGTAGCGCGCTACGAAACTGCTGTAGATGACTGGTTAGGTTTAAAGCTTGAGTTGGAATGCTGAGGTCAACATATATTTAAAGAGATGGTTTAATATCAGCATGGAGATTATAGAAGATCAGTCAGATATTTTGAAAAGGAGGCCAGGTGTAAATATTCAAAGAAAAGCCGAAGTTTTGTCTTTTGCCTAAAAGTCACTTTATCTCCGAAATTTTAGGGTTTGGATAGAGCTGCTGAGGTGTTAAATGATACACTTGTCCAGTTGTGGGATGGCTGGGTCATGAGTTCTCTTCAGTCACACGGGACTATCCAAGGTTTAAATGGCTTAAAAATGGATCATTAATATATGAACACCGAGGGGAGGCAGCAACCAAGAATATAGGCTTCATTTTCTTTTCGGTTGTTGAATCATCTATGCATCAAGTATCCGGAGCTGTATATACATTGAATCTGTTTTAAGTTTGGATATGGTTATTATTGCAATACTACAGGTGGCAAGCTCCAAGGACACAGCAGGGTATACAAGGAAGAAGACTTAAAGTGCCAATATGATGGAATCCTCTGTTTTCGTAGCATCATATCTCTTGTAATCAATTAGTTTGTTTATGTTATTGTTAAGGTCATTTATGTCAAAAGCCCGAGCTCCCTTCATGCTTGATGAGGAGTCTCGTACAGCAGTGTTTTGATAGGCTATATATAGGAATAACTTAGATGTAAAAAAGGTTGGATACTTAATAGAAAAAGTGTGTTGTTTTGGGCCACTGTAAGACCTTTTTTGACAGTAATAGTAAAACAGAGTTATTCTCTTCTCAAGATTCTCGAAGGATTGTCATGGTCAAATGAAGTGATGATGTGTTATACCTTATGTTATTTTATGGTTTTGTTGTATGCAATCACTCAGAATTCATAATTATATGCTCTGACTTCCTGTGTATACAGCAAGCTATGTGTGGTGGAATATGTTTGACTTGTAATGCTAAGAGCCTTGATTTCTATGAGATCACTGTGTTTTTCTTGTCTACTTGATATTATAGACTCCATAGCCCAATGAGATATCTTTTGGTGTGTTTCCAACCAGTTATGTTTTCATAAGTAAATAAAGAGTTAGCCATCTAGTGTGTGAAGGATTTTATCAAGAGTTTTGAGAGAGCCCTCTCTGATCAAAGAGGCTAATCTTTGGTCTAAAGATAGGTTGAAATAGTTACATGAGACCATGCTTAGTTGCAACCCTCAGTACTGGTTTTGTGATAACAACATGTACATAAAGTAAAGTGCAGATAGAACATTAAACGATCGACAGAAAACAAGCCAAGACAAGAGACACAAGATGTGGTGGCTAGCTAGGGACAAACCCCACAATGTGTGGGGAAACCCTTTGATCAAATCTTCTTTTATCTTCAATAATTCAGCAGAGAGAAATAGTACAATAAATCTGATTCATATCAGCAGTAGCAAACCCTAGATCAGTAGCATAAGCATTAGCGGCTTCATTATCAAACTAGGGCAGACCATATCTCACAAACCGATAGTCGGATTGACTTCATTCCACCACCAAAAGTTTCGGCTTCCAGAGGAGGTTCAGATGAACCTACAGCGCAGTTCAGATGAGGAGATATTCTAGGCCACGCAAGTCAATCTTTGCTTCTGCAGTTGCAGCTTCAGTTTCAGCAGTTTCCGGCTTCAAACTAGGGCAGTCGATATCTTGCAAACTGTTCGTCGGATTGACTTCATTCCACCACCAAAAGTTGCGGATTTCAAAGGAGGTTCAGATGAACCTACAGCGCAGTTCCAAAGAGGAGATATTCTAGGCCACGCAAGTCAATCTTTACTTCTGCAGTTGCAGCTTCAATTTCAGCAGTTTCCGGCTTCAAACTAGGACAGTCAATATCTTGCAAACCGTTCGTCGGATTGACTTCATTCCACCACCAAAAGTTGCGGCTTTCAGAGGAGGTTCAGATGAACCTACAGCGCAGTTCCAAAGAGGATATCTTCTAGGCCACGCAAGTCAATCTTTACTTCTGCAGTTGCAGCTTCAAATTCAACAGCTTCCGGCTTCACATGTGTGAGAGAGAGAGACCCATTTCAGCGTAGTAGAGAAGAGACTCATATCTGCGCAGTAGAGAGAGAGAGATGTGATGAGATGAGTGAGTATAAATGAGGAAAAGTCCTCTTATATTTATACACAACGTTGGTGGGTGAATAGATGCGACTGTTGGGCTTCTGAGCCTACATGAGTTGTAGGTCGACTTGATAATAATTCCATAATCAAAATAAATTCATATCTCCATGAATACTTATCGGAATTGGATGATCTCTATATCAATCCTACACCTCTCGACGAGAGGAATCTAATAAAAATATTATTAGCCATGAATAAGATGACCCACATGAAGTTTTGCCTTGGTTGCCAATTTTAACACTCCCTCTCAACCATGGAGAACTTCATCTGCAATCTGTCTATCTGTCGTTACTATTCATCCATCAAATGCACTGCCTTATACAGCCTGACTCTTGCCCTGCTCTGCTCTATTTTTCCTGTTCTGCTTTGTCTTGTTCTGCCCTACATTGATCTGTACTGTTTTGTTCTGTTCTGCTCTGCTCTTGCATTGTTCTGTTCTACTCTGCTTTTGTCTGAATTATGAAGAAGAAGAAATGATCGAGGATGTATCATACTGACTCAAAGTCAGTCTCAGAGTATGTACCACTAGTCCCAGACCAGTCTCAACCAACCCAAAGTTAGCGTCATAGTGAGTACAACTCCAATGGTCCCAGACCAATATCATCCTCCATTGACTCAAAGTCAGTCTCAGAGTATGTACCACTGATCCCAGACCAGTCTCAACTGACCCGAAGTCAGCGTCATAGTATGGTACAACTCCTACCACTGGTCCCAGACCAGTATCATTGATCCCAGATCAATGGAGGTCATCCTAGCGTAGGGAGTACGGTAGTTACAACGATGCGTCCATCGGTACTACTATGGTCCCTAACTTCATTTCCCTGCTCATTGATCAGATGAGAGGTACTTCCCATGAGTCCCAGACTGCATGGGTAGGATGCCTCGACAGGAGAACTAATCAATCCTGTCCTCACAGGAGAACACATCAATCCTGCTACAATTTCCATGGAGAACACATCAATCCAGGCCTCACAGGAGAACACATCAATCCTGCTACAATTGCCATGGAGAACACATCAATCCAGGCTGCCATGGAGAACACATCAATCCAGGCCTCACAGGAGAACACATCAATCCTGCTACACAGGAGAGCGAATCATCCTGTTCCACAAGAGAGCGAATCATCTTGTCCCACAAGAGAGCGAATCATCTTGTTCCAGAGTGCACCACCAGGGGAGGGTGAGTCACCCTGTGGTCATATGTTGCTCCAGTAGGAACCGCAAGCCCTCAGAGCTCCCAGAGCTCAATGTATGCAACATGCAGGACCCTTGTACAAGGGTTTCTTGCCGACTCCAAGTCGTTTGGGAAAATCACAGATTAGATCTTTCCTAGGGGCTTTGACAAGGTGTATCAACCTGTACATCATCTTAATGTGATGGAGCTTCCATGCTCATTGACTTACCATATCCCAGATGATATCTATCTGCTGGAGCAATTGATGAATACGGGATTCCTCAATAATCGAATCCCACCTCTGGTTGTTACAGAGAATCACAGTGGTATCCAATGTAAATCCAAACAACTCACTAAAGAGCTTTCGCAACCAGACTGCCTCACACGAGGTTATGCTAGCAACAATATATCCTGCTTCGGCGGTGCTCAAAGCCATCAACTTCTGCTTCCTACTCATCCAGGATATCGAAGCAGATCCCAAGGTGAAACAGTACTCGGAAGTGCTCTTACAGTCCACCACACTGCCTGCCCAATCAATATCAGTATATCCAAGTAGTCTCACATCTCCGGCAGTGTATCTTAATCCATGAGAGATTGTGTCCTGAAGACATCTCAGAATATTCCTGGCATCAATCCAGTGAGTCTCAACCAAATATGAGCTCACAATGCTAACTGCAAAACATATGTTCGGACGGAGGTTCACCAAGAACATCAATGCGAATGAGTTTTTGAAACTCAGAGGCATTTCCAAGTCTGGTCTGACATCACTACCATATAACTTCTAAAAGTTAAGATCCTCGAGGTAGTCACAGGCTTGCAGTCCATCATACCAAATCTTTCCAATATATTTACCACATATTTTCTTTGAGATAGGAAAATTTCCCTTGGCTTCTGCCACACTTCAAGTCCTTGGTCTTTCATTTCAAATTCAGAAGCCATCTCCCTCTTACATTTGTGAATGAGAGGGTTTGCACCTGTTAGAAAGAGGTCATCCACATACAACACCAATATGAGAGGCTTGTCATCTTCAACCTTAAAGTAAAGGTTAGGATCAGCTTCACTCCTAGTGAATCCCAGCTTCATCAAGTAGCTATCGATCCTCTCATACCATGCTCGGAGTGCTTGCTTCAGCCCATAGAGAGCCTTCTTCAACCTGCATACATGATATTTTCAATCATAAATCTCAAATCCTTCAGGTTGCTCCACATAGACCTCTTCTTTGATAAAACCATGCAAGAACGCGGTCTTAACATCCATTTGATGTAGGTTCCATCCTTGTGAAGCCACAAGGGCTATGATCAAGCGGATGGTCGTATATCTGGCAACAGGTGAAAATATCATAGACTATACCTCCCTTCTGGGATAAACCATGAGCAACAAAATGAACCTTATACTTTTCCATAATTCCATTTGCTACATGCTTTATCTTGTAAAGCCATTTTGAAGTAACAATTGTCTTGTCCAGGGTCTGGGAACTACTTCCCAGACATCATTCTCCATAATAGAATCATATTCTATGGTCATAGCATCCTTCCATAGTTAGTGCTTGATGATATCTGAGAATGATGAAGGTTCATTTTGTATGATCGTGCTCATGATGGTCAGGTATCCTTGATACCTATTAAGTTTCTTACTTTGATGGAAGGTTCCTCAGGGTGTAGCATGTCCTTCAGCATCATCAAGTATCCCCCTAAGCCATGAAGGCCTCTTCCTAGAAGAGGAAGGCTCATGTGGATGAGGATCAATCGGATCCATGGGTTCTTCTACATCAGGCATTGATTCATCATCCTTTTCTTTCGGTTCCCTGGTGTCGGCTTCTAGAGAGCTACTCAAATTCAGTAGATTGTCCACCTTGCTGAGAGCCATATCTTTGTCAAAGGTGACATCATGACTAATCACGACTTCCCTTTGACCGGTGGTGAACATTTCTTCAAGAGTTTAGGAACCCAATGCTTGATGAGGGCATCAATTTTGTACATATACGGCGGTGATTGTAGTTTCAGCCCATAGAAACTTTGGAAGTCTTTGATCATGTAGCATGGCCTGGACAACTTCCATCATCGTGTGGTTCTTCCTTCCCGCCCCACCATTCTGCTCAGGAGTACGTGGTGTAGTAGTCTCCCTCTTAATGCCAGCCTCAGATATGCCTAAGTGAACCAACTATAATATATCGGAGGTCTTGCTTTGGCTTGAGGGGAATGGTCCCCTTTTGAGCTTTCCTTCGGCACATCCTGGACATACACCTTCTTTCTCTACTTGGAATTCAGGCATCCCTGTTACCATCTGTCTTACATCAGGTAGAGCTTTGTAATGAAGGTGGGAAAACCTCCGATGCCAAGGTTCAGATTGAAGAGTTGTGTCACAAGACATGACACCTAGCGGATTTCCATCGACCTGATATAATGAATCAACACTAAACCCAAGATTAAAGGCATATTTAACATTATTTTTCCATATACATACCTTGCCATTGCTGAAGGTTACCTTGTAGCCTTTGTCTTCCATTGCCGAGATGGACACTAGGTTCTTTTTGAGGTCAGGTGCATTTAATACATCTGGAATTTCTAGCCTTCTTGAATGGTTTTCCTCTTCCTCAATCCGCAGCTCTCCTCTTACCTTTGCTGTTGAATTTGTCATTCCTTTGATTTTGTTAAAATTAGGTATGTTCTATGCTAGAGAAATTTATTTAAATTTTCACAGTTAGCAATCACACCAGCATTACGATAAACTGCAGATAGAACATAAATATAAAACGTAGAAGACAAGCCAAGACAAGAGGACACAAGATATGGCGCGAGCCAGGGACAAACCCCACAATGTGTGGGGAAACCCTTTGATCAAATCTTCTTTTATCTTCAAAGTTCAGCAGAGAAAGAGAGAGAGAGAGAGAGAGAGATAATACATTTACAATAGAAGTCAACACTTTGACTTATCTAGATCTGAGCATAGTTTATTTCCTATAACAATGAGATCAGTTGAAGACATTCTGCTTCAACTGAATCTCCTAGGTGATGACTTCACCTATCCATTTCGTTCATCTGCTGCACCTTATCGTGTAGCACCATCATGCTGCATCACGCATCTTCATGCTGTTCATGATCATTGTACTGCCCATACATCGAATTGTCCATGACTTCATACTTCATGCTGCCCATGTGTCCTGCTACTTCATGACTTCATCATACAACCCATACTTGTGATTAATAACCATAACAAGTGTATATATAATCATGACTGCCCAGCGCATATACATGTCCAGCATATATATATAACTTATGTACTATAGCGTATATTATCCAGCGATTACTGTCCATCATCTGTACAGTCTACCATATATATAAAGACCATACACATTAAGACCAGATACATATTAAGACCCTATATACTGCTAGAGCAAGATCATACATATCGAGACCCTGTCATATAACGCTGATGCCATACATCTTTGTATCAATTTTCACACCAGAGCAATATCACATACCATCACAGTATCGTGATCATATTCCATTGAGAGATGTAATCATATGCCATTATAACCAGGGATATTATGCGAATGTCATACCACATCAAAGAGACGAATGTGAGACCATATACCAATGCGATTGTATAAAACCTCCGCAGCCTCGGCGAATATACATAAGAGACATTTGCATACTCTGTTTGTATATATAAGAGTCTTTGGCATCCTCTGCGTGTATATATATAACCTCAGCGATGTGTACAGGACCTCTGTGACTTATATAACATTGTATAAAACCTCCGCGGCTAATATCACTCCTCTGCGATGCATACAAGACTTCTGCGATGTGTATAGGACCTCTGTGAGTTATATAACATTGTATAAAACCTCTGCGGCTAATATCACTCCTCTGCGATGCATACAAGGCTTCTGCGATGTGTATAGGACCTCTGTGAGTTATATAACATTGTATAAAACCTTCGCGGCTAATATCACTCCTCTGCGATGCATACAAGACTTCTGCGATGTGTATAGGACCTCTGTGAGTTATATAATATTGTATAGAACTTCCGCGGCTAATATCACTCCTTTGCGATGCATACAAGACTTTTGCGATGTGTATAGGACCTCTGTGAGTTATATAATATTGTATAAAACTTCCGCGGCTAATATAACTCCTCTGCGATGCGTACAAGACTTCTGCGATGTGTACAGGACCTCTGTGACCTACATAATATTGTATAAAACTTCTGCGGCTAATATAACTCCTCTGCAATGCATACAAGACTTCTACGATTTGAATTGATGCCATAACATGATGTGTGAACTCAAAAATGCCAGGTCATTATCCATAGATGCGAGAGTCCTATAGCAAGCTAATCCATAGATGCAAGAGTCCTGAAGTGTTAATTTTGCTTCATTGCACTGGTTTCATAACTATGTATAGATCCATATTATATGACTGCGTTGAATGCCTACGTGTAGAGTATAGGGCATGATGTGCATGTAACATGTTTGCTGCGTTGTATGCCTACGTGTAGAGTATAGGGCATGTTGTGCATGTAACATGTTTGCTGCGTTGTATGCCTACGTGTAGTAGGGCTAGTTGCGCGTGTAAAATGTTTGTTGCGTATATAGCTAGGGCATCATCCACGCATAAGCTATGGCATCATCGAATGTATCTTCTTGTGTGTCTCTCCTTCACAAAAAACCCAAGACATGGTGAGGAGAAGATCACACGAAGAGTGTGTAAATGATATCAAATCCTCATTTATTTATACCACAACTAGAATGATGAATAGACACGTCGATTGGGCTTCTAGAGCCTACATAAGGGCTGGTCGGCTTGATAATAATTACATAAACAAAATAACTTCATATCTCCATAAATACTTATCAGAATCGGATGATCTTTGGATCAATCCTACACCTCTCGACGAGAGGGATCCAATAAAAATATCAACTGCCATAAATAAGCCGACCCACATGGAGTTTGGCCCTAGTTGCCAATTTAACACTCCCTCTCAACTAGGGAGAACTCCATCCATTGATCCATAAGTCCGACTGTAGTATCTCTGCCATCAGTGCCCTGCACTGTTCTGCCCAACTATGCTCAGCTCTGTTGGCTTTGCTCTACTCTGCTCTGCTCTGTTGGCTTTGCTTTGCTCTGCTCAGCTCTGTTGGCTCTGCTCTGCTCAACACTGCTGGCTCTGCTCAGCTCTGTCGGCTCTGCTCTGCTCAGCGCTGCTGGCTCTGCTAGCTCTGCTCAACTCTGCTGGCTCTGCTCTGCTCAACGCTACTGGCTCTGCTAGCTCTGCTCTGCTCAACTCTGATGAACTATGAAGAAGAAGAATTGATCGAGAATGTCTCATACCATTCTCCACTAACTCGAAGTCAGACTCAGAGTGCGTACCATTGGTCCCAGACTAGTCTCAACCGACCCACAGTCAACGTCATAGTAGGTACCACTCCTACTACTGGTCCCAGACCAATATCGCAGTCTCATAGAGTGTACCACTGGTCCTAGACCAGCCTCAGCGGACCCGAAGTCAGCATCATAGAATGTACCACTCTCACTGGTCCTAGACCAGTACTGCACTGACATGAAGTCAGTCTCGAAGTATGTACCACTGGTCCTAGACCAGTCTCAGTCGACCCAAAGTCAACGTCATAGTATGTACAACTCCTACCACTGGTCCCAGACCAGTATCATTGATCCCAGATCAATGGAGGACATCCTAGCGTAGGGAGTACGGTAGATACAACGATGCGTCCATCGGTACTACTATGGTCCCTAACTTCATTTCCCCGCTCATTGATCAGATGAGAGGTACTTCCCATGAGTCCCAGACTGCATGGGTAGGATGCCTTGACAGGAGAACTTTATCAATCCTGTCCTCACAGGAGAACACATCAATCCTACTACAATCACCATGGAGAACACATCAATCCAGGCTGCCATGGAGAACACATCAATCCAGGCCTCACAGGAGAACACATCAATCCTGCTACAATTGCCATGGAGAACACATCAATCCAGGCCTCACAGGAGAACTAATCATCCTGCTACACAAGAGAGTGAATCATCTTGTTCCACAAGAGAGCGAATCATCTTGTTCCAGCGCGCACCACCAGGGGAGGGTGAGTCACCCTGTGGTCGTATGTTGCTCCATTAGAACTTCAAGCCCCCCAAAGCTCCCAGAGCTCAATGTATGCAACATGCAGGACCCTTTTACAAAGGTCTCTCGACGACTCCAAGTCGTTCAGGAAAATCACAAATTTGGTCTTTCCTCAGGGCTCTGTCTTGTACATCATCTTAATGCGATGGAGCCTCCTTGATCATCGACTTACCATATCCCAGATAAGGCAGTATTTGATGTCTATCTGCTGGAGCAATTTTCAAATACGGGATTCCTCAATAATTGAATCCCATCTCTGGTTGTCACAGAAAATCACAGTGGTATTCATCATATGTACGAATAGCTCACTGAAGAGCTTTAGCAACCAAACTGCCTCACAGAAGGCCATACTATCAGCAATGTATTCTGCCTTGGTGGTGCTCAGAGTCACCGACTTCTGCTTCCTGCTCATCTAGGATATCGAGGCAGATTCCAAAGAGAAACAACACTGAGAAGTGCTCTAATGATCCTCCATACTGCCTGCCCACTCATCATTCGAATAATCATGTGGTTTCATATTTCCGGTAGTGTATCTCAATTCATGAGAGATTGTACCCTGAAGATATCTTAGAAGATTCTTGGCACCAATCTAGTGAGGCTCAACCAAATATGAGCTCACCATGCTAACTGCAACACAGATGTCCAGACAGAGGTTCTCCAAGAACATCAACGCGAATGAGTTTATGAAGCTGAGAGGCATTTCCCAAATCTGGTCCGACATCATTACCATATAACTTCTGAAAGTTAAGATCCTCGAGGCTGTCACAAGCTTGCAGCTTATCTTCCCACATTCAGAATCCAACTCCCTCTGTCTCCTATAAATGAGAGGGTCTGCACCTGTCAGACATAGGTGTCGGTACGAGAGGTTTATCATCCACAACCTTCGAGTAATGGTTTGGATCGGTTTCACTCCTAGTGAATCTCAGCTGCATTAGATAGCTATCAATCCTCTCATACTATGCCCGAGGTGTTTTTCACCTGTACACATGAGATTCCTTGATCATGATTCTCAAACTCCTCGGGTTGTTCCAAACCTGTGAACCTGCTGCATGAGGGGAATGGTCCCCTTATAATATTTTCCTTCGATACATGTACCTTCATGCTTCTTTTTGAATTCAGGCATCCTAGTCACCATCTGACTCACAGACCTCCGGTGCTGAGTCAATGGACATGGTCCCCAGAGGACTTCCTGCAACTTGATACAACCCTGAACTCAAAAACATCTTTAAAAGATCTATTTTCAAACACATACCTTTCCATTGATAAGTGCCACCCTGTAACCTTTGACTTCCATTTCCGAGATGGACATCAGGTTCGATCAGGTACATAAAATAGATTTTGAGGTTCCTTGCTTTTGTCGAAGAGTCGACCATTTCCTTGATGACCTGCATTACCAGTCATTCTTTTGATCATTGAAGATGTCCCAGGAATGATTGTTATCTTCATCAAGAGATGTGTCTCTGCCATTCGGACACTCCTTCGTATAACGGCCGAACTTATTTCAACAAGGCATCCGCCTTTCCTTCCACCCTTAGATCCGAACTTCCCAATGAAGTGATCTTAAGATGGACCATCAGAATCTTCCAGTGTGCCATTCTAATAACATTCTCTGCTTTGTCTTCACCCTAGGTGAATTATGAGGAACCCATTGATCCTTCTATCTTGTCCCAACTGTCTTCGGTGATTGCTCTTTCACTCTTGCTTGCGCATTGTCTTCACCTCAGCTCTGATACCTTGTTAAAATTAGGTATGTTCTATGCTAGAGCAATTTATTTAAATTTTCACAGTTAGCAATCACATCAGCATTACGATAAACTGCAGATAGAACATAAATATAAAACGCAGAAGACAAGCCAAGACAAGAGGACACAAGATATGGCGCGAGCCAGGGACAAACCCCACAATGTGTGGGGAAACCCTTTGATCAAATCTTCTTTTATCTTCAAAGTTCAGTAGAGAAAGAGAGAGAGAGAGAGATAATACATTTACAACAGAAGTCAACACTTTGACTTATCTGGATCTAAGCATAGTTTATTTCCTATAACAATGAGATCAGTTGAAGACATTCTGCTTCAACTGAATCTCCCAGGTGACGACTTCACCTATCCATTTCGTTCATCTGCTGCACCTTACCGTGTAGCACCATCATGTTGCATCACGCATCTTCATGCTGTTCATGATCATTGTACTGCCCATACATCGAATTGTCCATGACTTCATACTTCATGCTGCCCATGTGTCGTGCTACTTCATGACTTCATCATACAACCCATACTTGTGATTAATAACCATGACAAGTGTATATATAATCATGACTGCCCGACACATATACATGTCCAGCATATATATATAACTTATGTACTATAGCGTATATTGTCCAGCGATTACTGCCCATCGTCTATACAGTCTACCGTATATATAAAGACCATACACATCAAGACCAGATACATATTAAGACCCTATATACTGCTGGAGCAAGATCATACATATCGAGACCCTGTCATATAACGTTGATGCCATACATCTTTGTATCAATTTTCACACCAGAGCAATATCACATACCATCACAGTATCGCGATCATATGCCATTGAGGGATGTAATCATACGCCATTATAACCAGGGATATTATGTGAATGTCATACCACATCAAAGAGACGAATGTGAGACCATATACCAATGCGATTGTATAAAACCTCCGCAACCTCGGTGAATATACATAAGAGACATTTGCATACTATGTTTGTATATATAAGAGTCTTTGGCATCCTCTGCGTGTATATATATAACCTCAACGATGTGTACAGGACCTCTGTGACTTATATAACATTGTATAAAACCTCCGCGGCTAATATCACTCCTCTGCGATGCATACAAGACTTCTACGATTTGAATAGGACCTCTGTGAGTTATATAATATTGTATAAAACCTCCGCGGCTAATATCACTCCTCTGTGATGCATACAAGACTTTTGCGATGTGTTTAGGACCTCTGTGAGTTATATAACATTGTATAAAACCTCCGCAGCTAATATCACTCCTCTGTGATGCATACAAGACTTCTGCGATGTGTATAGGACCTCTGTGAGTTATATAATATTGTATAAAACTTCCACGGCTAATATCACTCCTCTGCGATGCATACAAGACTTCTGCGATGTGTATAGGACCTCTGTGAGTTATATAATATTGTATAAAACTTCCGCGGCTAATATAACTCCTCTGCGATGCGTACAAGACTTCTGCGATGTGTACAGGACCTCTGTGACCTATATAATATTGTATAAAACTTCTGCGGCTAATATAACTCCTCTGCAATGCATACAAGACTTCTGCGATTTGAATTGATGCCATAACATGATGTGTGAACTCAAAAATGCCAGGTCATTATCCATAGATGCGAGAGTCCTGTAGCAAGCTAATCCATAGATGCAAGAGTCCTGAAGTGTTAATTTTGCTTCATTGCACTGGTTTCATAACTGTGTATAGATCCATATTATATGACTGCGTTGAATGCCTACGTGTAGAGTATAGGGCATGTTGTGCGTGTAACATGTTTGCTGCGTTGTATGCCTACGTGTAGTAGGGCTAGCTGTGCGTGTAAAATGTTTGTTGCGTATATAGCTAGGGCATCATCCACGCATAAGCTATGGCATCATCGAATGTATCTTCTTGTGTGTCTCTCCTTCACCAAAAACCCAAGACGTGGTGAGGAGAAGATCACACGAAGAGTGTGTAAATGATATCAAATCCTCATCTATTTATACCACAACTAGGATGATGAATAGACACGTCGGTTGGGCTTCTAGAGCCTACATAAGGGCTAGCCGGCTTGATAATAATTACATAAACAAAATAAATTCATATCTCCATAAATACTTATCGGAATCGGATGATCTTTGGATCAATCCTACACCTCTCGACGAGAGGGATCCAATAAAAATATCAGCTGCCATAAATAAGCCAACCCACATGGAGTTTGGCCCTAGTTTCCAATTTAACAGATTTCCATTAGAGGGATTTTGAGTTGCACCACAACATACTGTACCATGCTTCTCTAATCATAATTATCATCATGTTGCCCATGTCCATGATCTCATTCATCATGATGCTCATGATCTCATACATAGTGACTTGTTTTATCGCAAATGTAACATCGTCATTTTCTTCCACCCTTAGGTCCAGCCTTTCCATTTGATTTAGTCCTGGAATTATTTCTTTTCTTTGCATGAGAAGAAAAGGCAGCAGGAGGACCTTTAGGCATGGGCATTTCTTGCACTTCTTCCCTTGTTTCTTCTTGAATGCATCTAGCCATTAATTCCTCAAAACTAGGAATTACATTATAGTTCAGAAGAGTAGTCTTGAACACATATCATTCAGATGATAATCCTCCAAGAATTGTGAGTGCCATTTCTCTGTCAGTAATAGTTTCCCCAATAGATAGGAGATCGTTCTTGATCTCAGTGATTCTTAAGAAGTATGCTTGCATACTTTCATCTTTACTCTTCTTGATTTCCCTCAACTTATTTCTAAGAAACAAAACTTGATTTGCATCATTAACTTTAAATAAACTCACCAGTCTGTCGTAGATTTCCTTAGAGGTGTCTAGATCAGAGATGTAGGCCACCAAGCACTTGTCGATAGAGTCCCAGATGATCTTCTTTGTTTTGACTTCTCCATTTTTCCATTTGTTCCAGGCAGCAGCAGATGCATTTGATGAAGGCTCAACAATATTGCCTCTTACATGGTCCAGCACTCCTTGATCTTCAAGGGTTAGATCGATAGACATCTTCCATTCGTGATAGTCAGCTTTCTCACGGAGCTTGTCTTCGGCAGGAAAGAGTGTTGAGGACCCCATAGTTCTTTTAGGATAGCCTTGCCAATCTTCTCTTCAATGATTGCTCTTGCTCTTGCTTGGGCTTTGTCTTCACCTCAGCTCTGATACCATGTTAAGTTATGGTATGTTCTATGCTTATAACAGTTTACTTCTTTTCCTTATTATATTCCAAGGATTAGCAATCACATGTACATAAAGTAAAGTGCAGATAGAACATTAAACTATCGACATAAAACAAGCCAAGACAAGAGACACAAGATGTGGCGGCTAGCCAGGGACAAACCCCACAATGTGTGGGGAAACCCTTTGATCAAATCTTCTTTTATCTTCAATAATTCAGCAGAGAGAAATAGTACAATAAATCTGATTTGTATCAGCAGTAGCAAACCCTAGATCAGTAGCATCAGCATTAGCGGCTTCATTATCAAACTAGGGCAGACCATATCTCACAAACCGACAGTCGGATTGACTTCATTCCACCACCAAAAGTTTCGGCTTCCAGAGGAGGTTCAGATGAACCTACAGCACAGTTCATATGAGGAGATCTTCTAGGCCACGCAAGTCAATCTTTGCTTCTGCAGTTGCGGCTTCAGTTTCAGCAGTTTCCGGCTTCAAACTAGGGCAGTCGATATCTTGCAAACCGTTCGTCGGATTGACTTCATTCCAACACCAAAAGTTGCGGCTTTCAGAGGAGGTTCAGATGAACCTACAGCGCAGTTCCAAAGAGGAGATCTTCTAGGCCACGCAATTCAATCTTTACTTCTGCAGTTGCAGCTTCAATTTCAGCAGTTTCCGGCTTCAAACTAGGGCAGTGGATATCTTGCAAACCGTTCGTCAGATTAACTTCATTCCACCACCAAAAGTTTCGGCTTTCAGAGGAGGTTCAGATGAACCTACAGCGCAGTTCCAAAGAGGAGATCTTCTAGGCCACGCAAGTCAATATTTACTTCTGCAGTTGCAGCTT
The DNA here is from genome assembly GCA_031772625.1 of Pinus tabuliformis. Classification (NCBI taxonomy): domain Eukaryota; kingdom Viridiplantae; phylum Streptophyta; class Pinopsida; order Pinales; family Pinaceae; genus Pinus; species Pinus tabuliformis. The sequence continues at coordinate 827,282,019 of CM062813.1, forward strand.
CAAATTCAACAGCTTCCGGCTTCACATGTGTGAGAGAGAGAGACCCATTTCAGCGCAGTAGAGAAGAGACTCATATCTGCGCAGTAGAGAGAGAGATGTGATGAGATGAGTGAGTCTAAATGAGGAAAATTCCTCTTATATTTATACACAACGTTGGTGGGTGAATAGATGCGACTATTGGGCTTCTTAGCCTACATGAGTTGTAGGTCGGCTTGATAATAATTCCATAATCAAAATAAATTCATATCTCCATGAATACTTATCGGAATTGGATGATATTTATATCAATCCTACACCTCTCGACGAGAGGAATCTAATAAAAATATTATTAGCCATGAATAAGATGACCCACATGAAGTTTTGCCCTGGTTGCCAATTTTAACAAAAATCGACCACTCCATATGAAGAGGTTGTTGTTTTCCTGCTCAAAGAATCATCTTTGATGGGAAATTTCGTTTTCCCTCCACCCGTTCTTCTTCAGAATGAAGCACAGATCAACATGATTACATCAAGTAATTTTAAAATGGGAGATCCATGGAAAGTACCATCAGAATCAGAAATGATCTTATATGGTGATGAAATGCCTCGTAGTCCTTTTGAGTTAGCCTATGAGGCCATTCAGTCTTTTTCCAACCCATCAACATCTAATGATGATCAAATGAATATGACCATTAATGAATATTCTCATTTGTCATGCTTGGAACCAATCTCTATGCATGATCCTTTTAACAAAAAAAATTTAACTGATGAAGGGATTATGGAAGTTATGACCTTGGATGAAATGCCATGGGACGATACTCATCATCGTTCAACTTTCTTACCATCTTTTGATAAAATTGAGAATAATTTTTCATCATTATTTTCATCTGAGACCCTTAGCGATCCTCAAAATCCAATATCTACCCTTTCTTCCAGTTCTGAACAGAATTTAGGGAACATATCAGCAACAGTACCTATCGATATCTCAGTGAAACCCAGAATAATTGAAAATATTCATATAGGAGCCTCTTGTTCATTAGAAGAGATTTCAACTTACAAAGCCCTATTTCAAGAATTTTGTGACATTTTTGCCTGGTCCTATGAAGAGATGCTAGGAATCGACCCTAGAATTGTTGTACATGAAATAAAAACCTATCTGGATGCTAAGCCAGTTAGACAATGATTACGTCCTATACATCCGCGAAAAGTTGTTGCTATCAAAACTGAGGTTGAGAAATTTCTAAAAGCAAGATTCATTTACCATGTTCCTTTAACCGATTGGGTATCAAATATTGTGCCCGTTAATAAAAAGCAAGGAACCATTTGAGTGTGTGTTGATTACCGAGATATCAATAAAGCTTGTCCTAAGGACAATTATCCAACTCCGTATATCGACCAAATTGTCAATAATTGTGCCCAAAATGAATTTTTTTCCTTTATGGATGGATTTTTTGGCTACAATTAGATAAACATACTCCCTGTCAATCAGTGTAAAACCGCATTTATATGCCCATGGGAGACTTTTTCTTATCACAAGCTCCCATTTGGCCTAAAAAATGTTGGTGAAACTTTTCAACGAGAAATGTCTTATGCATTCCACAATATCAAGCATATTGTTCAGCCTTATTTAGATGACCTCCCAGCTCATTCCATGAAATGGCAGGATCACCCAATGCACTTAAAATTGATTTTCATTAGGTGTAGGCATTACAATATTCGCTTGAATCCGCACAAATGTGTTTTTTGTGTGCAATCCAGTCACCTTATAGGTTTCATCGTTTCAAAGGAAGGCATTTGTTTCAACCCTCTCAAGGTAAAGGCAATTTCGAATTTCCCTGCTCATTCTAGCTTGACTCAACTCCAAAGTTTGCAAGGGAAAGTAAACATTTTGTGTGGATTCATCCACAATTATGTTGAACTAACACAAGGTTTTACTCGACTATTGAAAAAGGGTATTCCATTTTTTTGGGATGAGCTTGTTGATAAAGCTTTTGATGCATTAAAGCATGCACTAACTAATGCGCCTTTACTACATCCACCTAATTATCATTGAGACTACTTTTTGTACTTAGCTACATTTGATGCCACCATTGGCATGGTGTTAGTCCAAGAGGATGATTCTAGCAGCGAACATGTGATTTACTATTTGAGTAGGAGTCTCACTAAAATTGAGATTAAATACGCACATGTGGAGAAGCTAGACTTGGAAGTTGTGCAAGTTGTTCAACGATTTCGTCACTATATACTTCTTCGAAAAACGACTATCATTTCAGATTGCAACCCTATGATGTATATTCTCACGAAGCAACTGCTAGGGGGGAAATACTCAAAGTGGATAGTCATTTTACAAGAGTTTGATCTGGAATTTGAAAAATCCAAATCAAAGAAATCCTTGGTTTTCGCCAAACTATTGTGTGACTTCCCCCATACTGATATAGAAACTGTAGCAGAAGATTCTTTTGCTGACAAATCTCTCTTTCTTATTAGTGTGTTAGATCCGTGGTATGGAGACATCATTATATATCTCCAAACACAAACTTTTAGGCCTAAGTTATCCAAAACTGATCGTCAGCGAATCCAATACCAATCCCAAAAATACAAAATTATTGGCGATAATGTTTATCGTCGTGGTGTTGATTCTGTATTCCGACATTGTTTAACTCTTGAAGAAGCCGAAAAAACTTTGAATGACTGCCACTCTGGAGCATGTGGTAGTCACATGTTTGGGTATGCTACTGCCCAAAATATATTACGTGCTGGCTATTTTTGGCCGTCAATGTTTAAAGACTACATCACTACAGTCTGAAAATGCCATAATTTCCAAATTTATGATCGCAAAATGCAAGCACCTCCCACTCCTCTTCACCCAATCATAGTTATCGGTCCTTTTGCCAAATGGGGCATCGACTTCGTCACTTGTAACCCTCACTCAGCCGGGGGGCATGGATATATCATCCTTGCAGTCGATTACTTTACAAAATGGGTTGAGGCAATGCCTACATATAGAGACGACGGCGAAACTGCAGCTATTTTCATTTTCAATCATGTGATTTCTCGGTTTGGTGTCCCACAAGATATTGTTTCAAACCATGGTAATCATTTTTGCAACTTATGGTCAACCTATCCGCGCAACTTGGCCTCCGCCATGATAGCTCTACTCTGTATTATCCACAAGCTAATGGTCAGGTCGAAGCTGTCAATAAAGTTTTAACCAATATGATTAAATGGATAGTTGGTATCCATAAAGGAAACTGGCACTCTATGCTCTTTTTAGCATTATGGGCTTACCGCACTACTGTAAAAACATCGACCAGTTTTACCCCTTTTCAACTTGTTTATGGTTTGGAAGTTGTATTACCTATTGAATGTGAAATTCCATCTCTTAAATTAGCTATCGAATTATTACCAGCTACCTCTACAGATGAAGAACGATTAGTACACTTAGCCCATCTAGATGAAAATCGCTGGAATGCCGTATTGGCTAGCGCAACTCATCAGAAATGTGTCAAAGCCCAATACGATCAAAACGTTAATCCTTGTACATATTCAGAAGGTGACCTAGTCTTGGTATATGATCAAGCTCATGATAAGCTAGGTGCAGGGAAATTCGATCCCATGTGGCATGGCCCTTACATCATAAAATGCATATTAGCTAAAGGTGCCTATGAGCTTATTGATTACGATGGTGTTCCTTTGGGAAAGCCCAAAAATAGGCATTACCTAAAGAAATATTTTGCATAAATTTTTGGTGAAGATTTGTACATTATTTACCATTTTTAGGTATGTGTGGTAGATTAGTGTTTTTTACTACTTCTTCTGCTTATCTCATTTTTACACTTGATTTGCAGATGTCGACGTTTTCTCCGACTTACATTGGCTTTAATGATGGCGCTATTGGTAGTACCCAAAATTTATCTTCCGTAACCCGGGTTATCTATTCACCCAATAACGAGCTAGTCTCTATTCACGGGATATGTCTAGGTCAAACAACGAAAAATATAGCAAAATATAGCACAGTCATTGAGCTATTGGTCGATGCCATCACATTTGGTATCCGTCGTTTGATCGTTAGGTTAGATTCACAACTCGTAGTATTACATTCAAACAGTGTCTATTCAGTTAGGATTCCAACCATGTTAAGGATGTTTTTACGAGTCCGTCTCTTGAAAAGACGATTTGATTATATCAAATATCAACACATTCCAAAATATTTAAACACATTGACAAATGCATTGGAGAATCATGTGGTAAATAGACATTTGCAACATTTTTAAATTAAAAACAATATTCATTCATACATTGATCGAGATAAACATAGATAAAAGTAGCAGATTTTTCATTAAATAGAGCTTGGGTGTGTTTACAAAACATCTCACCCGAGGACATGAGGCCTCGTGGCCTTTCATTTTCCAAATAGTACTGACACCAAAAGGTCAAAAATGGTCCTAGAAACTAGAACATCTAGGCATGGTGATGCTCATGATAACAAACGATAGCACGAGCAACTTGACACAGAAAACGTCTGAGCAGTTCGGGAACCCCAACTACGTGCCTCTGATAGGCACGTGGAATGTCATCAACTCCAGTCTCTAGGATGTTGGCAGTCAACCTCTCAAGGTTGTGCTCCAACTCTGTCAGGATGTCATCCGCCTCTGGGTTCACTGTCGCAGCAACCATAGGATGCTCGTCTCGTCTATCGTACCGTCTCATCCCGGTTGGTCGAGTTGGACCCACATCTGCACATACATTTTAGACAATTAGCCTCTGAAGACAAAAACACTTAAAAATTAAAAAACTTTGAAAATATGCCAAAATGAGAAAATCTTACCTAGATCACCCCATTGAGCCCCGGCTGGAAGTGGGATATCAAGGTCACCTCTGTAATCTATCCTAGCATACAGAAAGTCCTCGATCGAAACAATATGCTCACTCATCCAATCCAAAAACTTGGTCGTATACCTCACTACAGGACCGTCACCGCCATGGCGTGCCACTAGTGTACCCCACCTCATCAAGTGTGGATCCCTTGAACCCCCCTCATTTACCCGAATCTGTTGTGGCTGAAGAATAGGAACCCTTTCTAGGGAAAAAAAAACTAGAATGGCACCATAACTGAAATTTTTTAGTTTACCATTCTTGCACCTAGTCAGTTCGCCCTTCATATTTACCTCTACTTCCTTGCACCAATTGTATACCATGGACTCGCAGCATTCCACGTCTGTCTACATCTGTGCCCGGGTGGCTAGATGGAGGGCAACACTGCCATACAGTTTGCAAATGGTGAAAGAAATGGTCCTCAAGGGTAAAAGTTCGATGGATTAAATGTCAATCCATCCATATTTGTGCGGTTCACCCCTACAAAAGCATCATAGGTATCCATCAATAGTGTCTCCCCTTGCTCTCGATCCAAAAAGTGAAATATCAGCTCCCCAATGAGATAACCCAGTCAGGAAATATATGTCATCGGCATCAATGGTGATGCGATAATTAGCAATCACAAAGCATTGTTCCTGGATATTCCAGGTGCTCACGAACCATGTCATCAGATCTACCTAGGCTTTCATCCCAGGGATTAGCCAGTATTTCAGGAGGTCGCAATTCTTGAGAGCCTGCAAAGTGGTCGGATTCGTCAAAGCAGCCACATCATTGGCTTCATGCTCTCTCTCCCTCCATTCCATTTTTGAGCAAGAAAAATGACTTGAAATGACCATTTTTAAGTAGTTAGAATCTTTCTTGAAATTCATTTCATGTTTTTTGGGCCCCAAAGTTTATTTTAAAAATACCCCACTACGCCACGCAACCGCCCTTTTATGGACAGGGCACAGCTACGTGGAAATTTCCAGCAGAATTTCGCGCAGGCAGAGAATTTTCGTATGGAAAATTTTATCAACCTGCGCGGGCCCGATTGAGCAAAATCCGCGCAAGGCCGAGGGCGCATTTTTGGACAAATCTTTGTCCCAAAAAACCAAATGCAAGATTAAAATGAAAAAATAAACAGATAGAAATCTAAGTTATGGAAAGATCTTCTACCTGGAGGAAACGTGCGTGATTTCATCCACCGATTGGCTCAGAATCAATCCCAGAAGTTTCACAGTAAAAACCCCTCTCTTTGCTCTGAACCATTGAAAATGCAAATGGTAAAAATAAATTATTTTTCCCACTTTTATAAGTTTTTAAGCTCAAAAAATATTATTTTTTATATTTTGAATCTTTTTAAGAGGGAAAACATGTGTTTGAGCAGTTATGATGAGTTATTGATTTTGAATGTGCAGGATCATTTACGGAATCAAGATTAATCATTTTTGACATTCAGCAGAATTTTATCGCTTTTTATGCTCTTTAAAAATTACGAAAAGCGAAAAATCATTAAGTCTTATTTTAAGTCCTTTTCATACTTTTTCAAAAAAGAAAATATTTTCGAGTACTTGCTTGTTCGAACTTGTAAAAGTAAACGAACAACCGTCCACTCAGTATAAGTTTACCCCTTTTATGGATTGATCCATGATTGTTTACAAAATAGGTACACGTTGATCAAACATGGTCAATAGAGTTCTCTCTTGTATTATTTTATCCTTTTTCGGACCTGAGAGACTAAACTAATGAAAAAGAACTTGATGGAGTCTACTTATGTTTTTCTTCTGACTCTCTAAAAATGAAAAACGTCAAGTTTACTTTCTTCGGGCTCGTTAAAATTTTACAATTAAAGAGCTAAATGAATTTTATTTTTGTGTCTTTTCCAAACTCTTAAAATAAAACGACATCGAGTTACACCTTTACTGGACTCGTTAAAATTAAACAGTATAGGACTCGTTAAAATTAAACAGTATAGGACTCGTTAAGCATGACGAGACTGAACCATTCCTTCTTAGGGTTCGTTAAAAATACTTCGATGGACTCATCTGAAGGATGATATTATAGTCCAAACATATGTTATCCACCTCAAGCTTGTAAAAAATAAAGAGGTACTTGCCAATAATGGTGGGGGAAAATTGGGGAAGGTGTCCATTTTACATCGTCAGTTAAAAGGTAGCATGTCGCTCTTGAACACGGCACTCCGTCACATTCATGTCCAGGTTGGGAAATCCATTTGCCTTACAGTTAATCAAACCTCATTGAAAATCTTCATGGTTTTGGGTATTATCGTTGAGTCAAATGCTACCAAATCATTATAGTGTCATTATGTGTTCAAGAGAAGTTCAACCTTGGTTCAAATCCTTTTGAAAAATCTTTGCCTTCATTCGCATCAGTCATCCTTGAGTCATTCCTTGCAATTATTTTCAAAACTTGATATCATGTTTTGTGTCATAGGCTTTCCTATGACGAATCACTTCCTATCGACTTCAACTCATCATATAGGAAGCTGATTTAGAAACCTTCAGTACCTTGAAGCCTACATGCCTTAATGGCAAGTTTTTCGCTTTCAATGACAGGTTCTCATCATTGGCCTTCGATCGAATGATTCTATGAGTGTTCAACTTCAGATCACATATTTGCACTTCATAGATTGTACTGGGAGTACCTTGAGAACCATTTTCATTATTGGTGGTTTCTCTCACGCTTGTTAATGGTTCACATCATTGACCGGTAATCAATTGGTTTCTGTCATGTTTGACTTCAAGACATTCACTCGCATGGTTAGAATTGTACTGTGGATCGAGAGATGGAGATCAAGACCCTAGATCTAGTTTCATAAATCCAGGTTGCGAGGAGATTTTATATTTATGTAGACAGATGGTTGTGTCCATGCTGTGTCTACCATCTATATGATCTTATTTTTTCCATACTTGTTCATTGAGTTCGCTTTACTCTGAGTATGGGAATGCCTACCTCAAAGATTATTTTTTATATATATTTTGCGTTATGTTCCCTTGAATGTTCCTTGCAGGTTTCTAACCATTACCTCTGATCCGGTCCTTGGAATGATAAAGTGCCTCAATCTTTTAAACTTATTTTTCAGACTTCGCACTTTAGGGGGAAATCTGTTACACATCAATTTGTCGCCATGACACTTGATTAGTTTATGGATATTATTACCATCCGTGAACATGTTGAAACCAGCTCCCTTAAAAGTCCAACAGCTCAAAATATGTTAAATTCCATGAGAAATTTGGGTCAAATAGCTCTCATGCCTTATTAAGTTCCACCTATACCAATTTCTCTAGTGTTTCCCGCACATGTGCGGAAATTTACTCTAAGAACAGCGCAGAGCTACACTCTGTCTATAAATATAAACCCACACAGGTGAATTCTAGAAAGTAAAAATAAAAAGTACATCCTATAAACATAGTTGGTCGAATATTTCCCAACTACAAGCTTCCAGGTGATGACTATTCGAAGTATAACCCTCATAAGATGCATTTCCATCCCTTTTCTCATGGTAACCTAATCCTTCATTAAAGAAGGTTCATCCTCTTCTTAGGGTTCTGAAACTTCCCCCTCTTTTATCTATAAAAGGACTAGAGGGTTGAGGGATGAAGAAGGTCAGAATTAAGAGAATACAAACTTATGTTGTTAGTTTGAGATTGGAGAGCTTGTTATCTAAGGAGGAGATTGAAGGCATTTGGGAGGGACCTCATGGCATCAAGGCGAAGGTTGTAAGGCTCCTCTTATCTTCTGATTAATACAAATGAGCACTTTCTCCCATTGATTTTGTCTTTTGTGAATGATGAATAGTTTGCAATTGTTTATTATGTTCATTAAGGCAAGTTCAATCCCTAATTTCCTTGATCATTAGGCTAAGTTGTTTGAATTATTATATCACATGTGCTTTTGATCCTTTTTATGGTTTATGTTTGCAGGTTCTACCAAGCATTGAAGAGCTACATCAAGTCACAACCAGGGATCTTCATCAGGCATTTCGTGAAACTGGTAAGAGGTCTATCCATTAGTTAGACTGCTTGTAATTCGAATAAGTTCAACTTAGGGAAAGAGTCAGTTCATTTGTCATGATTGTTTCTAGTTTCCATTTAGGATCTAGGGAGATCGCTCTTGTCTGCAAGAGGGATTGTCCAGTGTAACACTTGGCACGCCTCATCCCCTTTACAATTTGTGCATAATGATTTATGTGGTCCACTTGCAATTGTTTCATTCTCTGGCTACAAGTATTTATTAACTTTCATTGATGATTTCTCCAGACGCACTTGGGTATACTTCTTAAAACTCAAGAGTGAAGTATTTAACATGTTCTTATCCTTTAAGGCCTTTGTTGAGAAACAATCTAGACATCAAATTCTTAAGCTAAGATCTGATAATTGTGGAGAATATGTTAACAACAAATTTATCAACTTTTGCACTGAGCATGGAATTCAATCGCAACATACTATTCCATATACTCCATAGCAAAATGGTGTAGCTGAAAGGAAGAATCGCGCCTTAAAGGAAATGGCTAATTGTATGCTTCAATCTAAAGGACTTCGTCTTAATTTTTGGGCAGAAGCAATCAACTGTGCAAATTACATAGTAAATCACACTCCTATTAAGGTTTTAAAGAATATCACTCCCAAAGAAGCATGGAGCTTAATTAAACCATATGTAAGTCACTTTTTTGTTTTTGGAAGTGAAACATGGGCCCATATTCCAGATGAGAAACATAAAGCTTTAAAACCTAAGACTGAAAATTGTATTTTTGTTGGATATTCTGAATATTTCAAAGGTTATACACTTCTTCAACCTAAATCCAAAAATGTTATCATTAGAAGCGATATAAAGTTTGCTGAAAATATATCGGCCTACAAGCCTAGTTCGGTGGATGTGCCACCTCTCTATATCCCTTCTACTTCTGAAAATATTCCTTCTTCTGCCAAAAAAATAAACCTTCCCCCTTTCCAAAAATTACTAACATTTTAAACTAGCTCACGTGGTTCAAAGTTACTTTATGATAATAGAGGTCTTGGGTTCAAGATTTTCTTTTTGTTGAGTTACTTTTTCAAAAATCACATGTAACTTATGTTTTAAAGTTACTTTATGTAAAAATGTTCTCACTGATTATAAAAAGTGAGTCATTTATAATTCTAAAGTCACTTTATCTTTTATTTAAGTTACAATTTAGTGGAGAGTTCATAAAGTACCATTGTAAACATGACTTTCATTTATCTATAAAAGTGGGTCACATAAAGTAATATTTTTTTTAAAGTGAGCTAATTAGATTAAGTTGAGAAAGGGGAGAGATTTTTTTTTAAATATAACATTATCATTCACTTCCCAACATTCACATAGTTCGTCAGCATCTTCAACAATTTTTGTTCAAAAAGCCATAACTTCTTCATCCGGAAATTGTTTTCAAAGCCATTTTTTCTAATCGGCCTAATTTTTCGAGATATTTCCATTGGAACACTTAGTTTCAGCATCTAGAGCTTCAGTTTCTTTTAAAATGGAAATTCCATGCCTAGTTATTCTTGACAGCGCCAACTACTTCTAATGGTTATCCTACATTGTGGATTTACTTAGAAGTAAAGGTCTTTATAGAATAGCCTCAGGCTAAGAGTATTGAAAATAGCAACAAGAAATGCTAAATATAGAAGTGCTAAAAATAGCACTGCCATAAATAGAATTTCGAGATACCTTCCTATTTTAGTTAGTCCCTGAACTAAAATAAAAAAGTAAAATTCAAATTTGATCTTAGCAACTGTTTGTAAAATAATCAATTAATTCATCTTGATTTAATTAGTTGTAGAAAATCAAACATGAAGTCTACGTGGGGACATGCAACAGTGATCCCATTGATTGAGGAATTTATCCCTTAGTCAAAGAGATAAGGATGAGTTGTAATATTGAGTTTTAATTAGTTAGCTCAGTTAACTGAGTTAAGTCCAGTTAGATTAGTTCAAATAGTTTGTTGAACTAATTGAGAGTTCAGTTAGTTAATGCATGCATGAATATAACTGTTGCACTTCAAATAACTGAATATTCTCTCATAAATAACTCATGCATGTCAGTTCAGACAAAGACCCAGTTGAGATCAGATGATGGGACAGGAATATTCCATGGAGGATATCTCTTGCATGCAGAAGGAATTCATTCCTTGGAGATTGCGCAGTTACTTCTTCATTTTAGTGAGTGTGTGATGAGGCCAATTCACATAGGTGGCATCATTGGACCCCAAGGAAAACTGCACAAGGAAATAGGAGGCTTGGAGGGCTGAGGGAAGGTATATCTTATGTCTATTCAGTCTATGAGCTGTATTGTTTGATTGCAGAGAGAGCATGATAGCTTGTGAGCTAATTCTTTTTGTAATCTGAACATATTTCCACTTGTATGATAATACAGAGATTAGTGTTTTAGGCTGAGGCTTTGCACGGGTTATTCTTATGTGTTCATGTGTGATTGATTTCTTTTCATCTGTTATATGTGTTCTATTTGATCTTGATCATATTCGATTAAACTTCTGCAAGTTTGTTGTAGAAGTAGATCTTGTATTTTGCTTTAGTATATTACATAATTTGTTGATCTATAGTGGGAATTTCTACATGGTATCAGAGCAAAGGTGATCAAAGTGAAGAACAGTATAAAAAGAAGGGAGAAGTTCGAAGTTTCAAGTTCCTGATTATAGAAATCGAGTTCTTATCACATCTCAATTTCACCAATGGCGTTCAGCGGTTTAATACTCGAGTATGCCCTTGACGGCAACTCAAATTATATACCCTGGAAGGATCGCATGGAAGCAGTATTAGAGGACAACGGTCTAAAGGACTTCATTGATCAAGAAGTCCCCAAGCCGGTAGCAGCTAATGCTACAGAATTGGCGGAATGAAAGAAATGTGTGGCTAGAGCAAGGAGAATCCTCCTAGAGGGAGTTCGAGACCACATTGTCTCGAGCCTCCATGGGAAGGAGACACCGTTTTCGATGTGAAAAACATTGAAAGATCTATATCAGAACAGCAGCGATCAGACGAAGTTAGCGCTGAAAGACAAGCTTCGGAAAATCAAGTGTCAAAAGGGAAACATGATCTCTACATATATGAACAAGCTCACCACCTGCAAGGATGAGCTTGGAAGTGTAGGGATCACGATAGCCGATGATGACATGGTGAGTCTTGCACTCCTCGGTCTTCCTAAGAGCTAGCATAGCTACCAAGACTCGGTTAATGGAAGAGAAAAACTGCCAGACTGGGAACGAATTTGGTCGGATCTGATGCAGGAGGTGATAAGAAGAAGCACCAGAGATGGATTCTCATCTAAGCAAGATGATGAGGAAAATCTAGCCTTGGCGAGTAAGGCGAGGAAAGGGAAAGGGAAGGCATCCCATCCCAAATCTAGTTCTTCCCATGGTCTGAAGAAGTTTGACAAATCGAAAGTGCAATGCTTTCATTGTCATGAAGTGGGCCATTATGCTACAAATTGTCCACAGAAGAAATCCAAGAAGGTTTCCTCGAAGGGATCTGATGGTGAGGCACTGGCGTCACAGTTTGAGTTGGATTTCTCTCTTATAGCATGCATGGTTTCATCCATGGTGGGATGTGTGTGGTACCTGGATAGTGGAGTTTCATTCCACATGTCAGATGACAAGAATCTTTTCAATACCTTGGAAGAGAAGGATCTCCAGATGCGGATCAAGATGGGCGATGATGGAAAGTATTGTGTTTCAGGTGAAGGTACGGTTGTGTTTCAGAGGGAGCATGGAGCTCCTCTCACCCTGACTGATGTAAAGGATGTACCAGGTCTGAAGAAGAATCTTGTGTCAATTGCTATGCTAGAAGATAAAGGCTATGATGTAATCTTTAGTAAAGGAAAGGTATTCCTAAGGCATATCGGCACTGGACAGACTAAGAGAATCGGGATTCGAGTAAAGAATCTCTACAAGTTGTAGGTAGACGACTGTGCTGCATTGAGTTCCAAAGCTAAGATGGTGCAGAGCCAAGATGTTGGCGAGCTATGGCATAGAAGATTGGGCCACTTGCACCATGGAGCCCTGAAGATCATGCAATAGATTTCTACTAAACTTCCCAAGGGAAAACTGGAGTAGACGAATACATGCAAAGGTTGTACCTTGGGTAAGTATGTGAAATCTTCCCTTCTGGATTGATACAATAGAGCTGGAGCAATCCTGGAGCGAGTTCACTCATATGTTTGTGGACCATTCTCTATAGCCTCTACCGCTAAACAAAGGTACTATGTTATTTTTATTGATGATTTTTCTCGTAGATGCTAGATCTACTTTGCAAAAGAAGGATTAGACCTTCTTGAGGTTTTGTGAGTTTAAAGCCTTGGCAGAGAAAGAATCTGGAAAGAAAATAAAAGCCTTGCGTAGCGATAATGGTGGAGAGTATGTCTCCCAACAGTTTAAGGACTTCTGCGTTGTAGAAGGAATTAAACGGGAGTTGACAACACACCATAACCCACAGAATAACGGGGTGGCCGAAAGGAAGAAGAGATTGACTGTGGGAGCAGCTCGAGCGATGTTGCATGATCAAAGCCTACCATTGCATTTGTGGGCTGAGGCATGCAATACAACAGTATACTTGCAGAACAAAAGCCCGCACCGTATATTGGGAATGAAGACACATATGGAGGCATTTTTTGGGAAGTGACCAGATGTGAGTCACTTCCGAATCTTTGGATCATCATTTTACTGTCATGTGACCAAAGATGCCTGGAAGAAGCTAGATCCAACAGCTGAGTTGGGAATACTTGTGGGGTACACTGATACACCCCACAACTATTGGGTGTACCTGCCTACCAGTCAAAGGATAGTGGTACGCAGGGATCTGAAGTTCAACGAGCAGAAAGCCATGCGAGTATCACTTGAGAGGGAGCTCAAGTTGCATGTAGAGGAGAAACTTTCAATTCCTAAGGACGAGGAGCCTCAAATTGATGCGGAGAAGCCGCATGCAAAGGATCTGGGAGTGGAGACATCCACTCATGCTGAGACTTCCAGAGATGGGCGAAAACGCTCAAGGGAAGCTGAAAGGTTAATGTTGGATGTGAGGGAGAATGTGGGACAGCCATCTTCTCAGGGCAGACAGAGGAGGTCACCCGAGCGGTACACTGGGTACATGGCCCTAGTTGGGGAGTGTCTAGAGTTTGAACCTTCTTCATTCAAGGAGGTAGTGCAGCAACGAGTCTGGGTTGATGCAATGATAGAGGAGTACGACTCTATCATTCGGAATAATGTGTGGGATGTTGTCCCAAGACCTTAGGACAAGTCAGAGGTTACTTCCAGATGGCTTTACAAGGTAAATCATGCAGCTGATGGCAGTGTTGAGAAACATAAGGCAAGGTTTGTTGCCCATGGTTTCTCACAGGTCGAGGGGATCAACTACGATGAGACCTTTTCTCCTGTAGCAAGGTACTCATCTATCATATCAATGTTGGCACTATCAGCTCAGATGGGTTGGAAGATCAATCAGATGGACGTGAAGACAACATTCCTCAATGGGAAGATTGAGGAGGAGGTGTACATTGAGCAACCAAAAGGTTTCGAGACCTTCGATCATGAGTCACATGTGCGCTGACTCAAGAGGGCTTTGTATGGGCTGAAGCAAGCACCTGTGCTTGGTACACCAGGATCGACAGTTATTTCACCGGGTTGGGATTCACCAAGAGTGACGCAGATGAGAACCTTTACACATCCTGGTAGAAGGTAAGCCATTGATCATTGTTCTTTATGTGGATGATCTAATTTTGACAGGTGATGATTGGTTGATCAAGTCTTGCAAGGAGGACCTTGCAAGAGAGTTCGAAATGAAAGACATGGGTCTTATGCACTACTTTCTAGGCATGGAGGTGTGGCAGAAAGATGGGGAAGTATTTGTGTCTCAAGGAAAGTATGCCAATGAGATACTCAGGCGCTTTCACATGGAGAAGTGCAAGCCCATACAGACTCCTCTAGATAGGAACTAGAGGAAGGAGGATGATACTTCAGGTGAGGTAGTAGCTGCTATTGTTTATCGGCAGCTTGTGGGTTCACTTATGTATCTGGTGAACACACGACCAGACTTATGCTTTGCCGTGAACCAGCTGATTCAAGAAATGGTTCAGCCTACCAAGTTGTTTTGGAAGGCGGCGAAGCATGTGCTGAGATACCTCAGAGGCACATCTCAGTTTGGATTGTGGTACGGAAGGACAGAGGGAGTGAAGCTTCAACGCTTCACAGATGCGGATTGGGCAGGGAGTCCATCAGACCGGAAGAGCACTTCTGGAGGAATTTCCAACCTTGGTTCAGCTGCAGTTTCCTGGTACAATAGGAAGCAGAGGTCAGTTGCACTTAGCTCAGCAGAGACTGAATACATGGCTACTAGTCAAGCTGCATGTGAGGCCATTTGGATGCGGAAGATTCTAGTGGGATTGTTTGGTCAGAGGATGGATCCAAATGTGATCTACTGTGACAATAAGAGTTGTATCAAACTCTCTGAGAATCCAGTTTTTCATGACAGGTCCAAGCACATTGATATCCAGTATTTCCATCTTCGAGACTGTGTGGTCAAGAGGATCATGTTGTTGCTGTATGTTTCGACCGAGGAACAGGATGCAAATATTTTAACTAAGGCATTGTCAAAATGCAAGTTCGAGTTCCACAGAGACAAAATTGGGATTACTGATAATCCCTTTCTTGTTGAGAGGAAGTGTTGAAAATAGCAACAAAAAATCCTAAATATAGAAGTGCTAAAAATAGCACTGCCATAAATAGCATTTCGGGATACCTTCCTGTTTTAGTTAGTCCCTGAACTAAAATAGAGAAGTAAAATTCGAATTTGATCTTAGAAAATGTTTGTAAAATAATTAATTAATTCATCTTGAGTTAATTAGTTGTAAAAAATCAAACATGAAGTCTATGTGGGGACATGCAACAGTTATCCCATTGATTGAGGAATTTATCCCTTAGTTAAAGAGATAAGGATGAGTTGTAATATTGAGTTGTAATTAGTTAGCTCATTTAACTGAGTTAAGTCCAGTTACATTAATTCAAATAGTTTGTTGAACTAATTGAGAGTTCAGTTAGTTAATGCATGCATGCATGTAACTGCTGCACTTCAGATAACTGAATATTCTCTCATAAATAACTCATGCATGTCAGTTCAGACAGAGACCTAGTTGAGATCAGATGATGGGACATTGTACTATCAGTTGCAAGAATATTCCATGGAGGATATCTCTTGCATGCAGAAAGAGTTCATTCCTTGGAGCTTGCGCAGTTACTTCTTCAGTTTAGTGAGTGTGTGATGAGACAAATTCACACAAGTGGCATCACTGGACCCCAAGGGAAAATGTGCAAGGAAATAGGAGGCTTGGAGGGCTGAGGGAAGGCATATCTTGTGTCTATTCAGTCTATGAGTTGTATTGTTTGATTGCAAAGAGAGCAGGATAGCTTGTGAGTTGATTCTTTTTGTAATCTGAACATATTTCCACTTGTATGATAATATAGAGATTGGGGTTTTAGGCTGAGGCTTTCCCCAGGTTATTCTTCTATGTTCATGTGTGATTGATTTCTCTTCATCTGTTATATGTGTTCTATTTGATCTTGCTCATATTCGATTAAGCTTCCACAAGTTTGTTATAGAAGTAGATCTTGTATTTTGCTTTAGTATATTGCATAATCTGTTGATCTACAGTGGGAATTTCTACAAAGAGTCTAAACCTAAAGATGAAGATAAGAAAACCAAATGGGAAAATAAGCAAGATCAAGCATGTGGGTTGATAGGGATGTCTATTTCTCCAGACCTTAGATTTCATGTTGTGGAAATTGATACCGCTGATGAAGCAATGAAACAACTCAATAAAGTTTTTGGAATTAAAAATAAAATTAGAGCCCATCAACTCGAAAATGAGTTTCTTACATTGGACCCCAATATTTTTTCTTCCATTGAAGATTTTTTGTCCAAGTTCAAGACTCTTAGACTTATCTTGGAAGGTATTAAGGTTAAGAAAGAAGATGGTAGCCTTATCTATTCCATACTTACTAAGTTAGGACCAGCCTACTCTGTGTTCGTTTCCACCTTCCATTCTACTAGAGAAACTTTTATTTCTCAAGGAAAAGACTACAAATCCCCCTCTTTTGATGCCTTTTGTGATTCTTTAATAAGACAGCAAGAAAAACTCTTACATCTTGGTCTTCTCAATACTGTAAACTCTTCTAAGAAAGCCTTAGCAACCCAGTAGCAACCAACTTCAAAAAAACCTAAGAAGAAACATCCTAAAAAGAATGGTCCTAAACCAAACAAGGGTCCTAAGCCAATTTAGTCTTACAATGAAAAATCAACTCAACAAAATGATAAGGCAACTAAAGATTTGAAATGAATGCACTATCAGATCGATTCCTAACTGGAGAAAAATGGCGCTTCGCTCTGAAGCACCACAGGGTCTAGATTAGCAGGTGGTCTGAAGCATTGCAGTCACCATCGTTGCTATCGACATCTTCCTTCATTGAGGATCTCACAATGATGTCTTGCAAGCTGATGCCCTTCCCTTTCTCCAACCGTTACCAGCATCCCCGATTCTGTCGATAGCTGTCGGAATGGAGTTAGATGATGTCGATTATTTTTCGGACCTGAATCCCTACAAGCCGATTTGGATGCTCCCTCATGCTGTGTTGGGTTATGGTCCTCTATGCACGCCGCCTCACCCACGTACTAACCCTTCGTCTGTCATTACGTCTCCTGGACCTTCCGTGCCCTACCTGCCGGCTTCTACACCCCTCGTTGCTTCACCAGGGCTTGACTTCTCTCCACTCTCTCCTACTTCGCTCAACCTTCTGGCCGCATGCATTGCACCCTCCCCTACTTCCGATTCAATTTCGCCTAAGGCATCCGTTCACCCCGCATCGTCCAACATCCCATATCTATAGGGTTTTCACAGTTTGGGATTTCCTCTATCCATCACTCCACTCCGGACAGCAACCCTAACCCTACCAGTTTTCAGGGGAGGTTTCCTATTCCCTCTAGAAGCTTTAACATCCCAGCAGTTAACCCTCCGAACTCCTACCTTTCTCCATAGGTGGACTCACAAGGCAATTGACCCCTTCCGAGATCATCTGAAAACTACACGAACTAGTAAGGCCAAGAAGAGTAAGTGTGTCAGGGCTAGGAGCAAAGACATCAATCTCAGTTTTGGGGAAGGTGTCAATATGGGAAAAGTGGTGGACACCACGAATAGGATTCTGGTGGGGCGTGTGAGGGGAAGAATATATTCAGCAAAGTGGCTTCGCCTCCAGACCTTGGAGATTTTGGGCAGTTTACTCATGGAACTTTCATCGATCACCATTCTAACGCAAGGTTGGTTCGCCCTTAATTTCCACTGGGAAGAATACACATATTGGATATTGTCCCGCTATTGGCATATCGAAATGGTCGTTGTGCTTCTCAAACGATGGATCCCCCTTTTCGAGAGTGGGAGAAGTTGGGTGCTAGACCGATTTGGGTCCGTCTACCTGGGTTTCCTCTACACTTTTGGTCGGAGGATATCTTTATTCGCATTGGCAATGCACTAGGTACCTATTTGGATCATGATAATTCATACACTTCTTCAGGCAAAAAATTTATGGCCTGCATACTGGTTCACTTGGACAACAAAGAAGGCTTAAAGGAAAAGATCACTCTGCACTAGAAGAATTACACCTGCAAACAAACCCTAGACTATGAAGGGGGCCCCTTCAAATGCAAGAGGTGTCACAAGGTTGGGCACTGTTATAAGGAATGCCCCCTCATTTCGTCAACAACTTCATCATCGGCCAAAGGCACTAATAATACACAATAAGAAGATCCCCCAGTGGAAGAACAACCTCCTCGCTCTACGAGTCCAATGGCTATGGATGGGGACACTTCTCTGCCAACTAGTACTATCTCTTTGTGGCCTACATCCCCACCCATGAAGAGATCTCAGACTGTTGCAGTGGCTGCTCTCTCCACAGGTACTATTCCTCCTCTTCGTTCCTCTGTTTCTTTTACATGCACTGCACAGCAAATACATGTTGCATATGCATCCATTGCTTGCATGTCCACTTCCCCTCTCACCTGTCTGCTTGATCTTCCTTTTTCTATTTTCCCCACTACCCCACCCTCTGTTACTGGAGCTGTATCCATCACTTCACTTGAGCCCTCCACCTCTTCTCCAACGTTTTCACCCATATAACCTCCGCGCCCGGGTATCCATCCCTCCTGAACCATCTGGCATAGGTCTCTCTTCCCTTCTTATTGAGACCAAACCCTCTCAAGGGTGCCCTTCTAGGATTTCAAGAGCTATCCTTCTTGTTGGGGTAGATGTGGCCCTAGGCAAACAAGCCACTATTGATAGGGTTCTTAGAGAAAATAACACCCTTAATTAAGATCATCCATGAAGTGGTTGTCCTTCAACTGTAGAGGGTTGGCTAGACTTGCTAAAAAAATAGCCCTCAAGAGGCTACTGGATTCGGAGCCATTCGACATTATTTTTTTTACAAGAAACCCTCGAGAAGGCAGAGCAGGTTGCCCAAACTCTACACACTATGAAGCCTGGTTGGTGCTTCGATGCCCTAGATGTCAATGGATGATCTGGGGGTATTGCACTGGGCATTAATACTCGATCCATCAATCCTATTTCTACTTGGGGGGGACCTAGATTCCTGGGAATGGATATATTTCCTCAAAGATGGACAAGAACTTCTGTATCATCAATGTCTATGCCCCATATCACAACAAGGTAGAGTTCTAGAACCATCTCTTGCAACTATCCCTAGTGAATTCTAATAACCTAATTATGGGTGGAGATCTCAATTTCACTATTGGTCATGAGGAATCTTGGGGACATCACACACAGCTGGATCCATTATCGGATTATATGGAACACCTCCTGGAGCAACATCATTTGATTGACATCCCCATGAACAAAAAGCAACTGACATTGCATAATAGGAGAATTGGTTATGTTGCTTTGGGTAGGAGATTGGATCGCTTTCTTATCCAAGAGGACTTGCTTGGTACCTCTAATCACTCCCCCATCTATCTAGAATTGGCTAGTCCATTCCATAATCCCAAAGCACCATTCAATTTCAACTCGATCTGGTTATAGGACCCCGAATATCACAAAATGGTCAACGCTTTTTGGAGAGAACACCCATCTTCCCAAGGGTGGAACCTAGCTGAAGGTTTTTGTAGAAACCTCATTGAACTTAAAAGTCTCTCCATTCATTAGGCCAAATCTAAACGATCCAGAGACGATCTGACTCTCTATTCAATTAAGAACTAGCTAGTTAATCTTATGGATGACCAAGGTCAGGGTTTCACCTCAGTTGAAGCTAAATCTACCCTCACCGAGTTGGAGGCCCAGAGGTCCAAGATTCTACAGGAATGAGAGGAGACTTGGAGACTTAGAAGCAGAGCCATCTGGCTGAAGGCAAGGGATGACAATACTAAATTCTTCCACAATTATGCCAAAGGAAGGTGGGCTTGTAACACTTTTTGGAAAATTCCTACTAATCATGGACGGCACGTGTCGTTCCTTAAGACACCAATTTCCTGGCTGTAGGGAAATTGTGCTTAAGATATTAATAAAGATTGTTTACTGTCACTTATTGTTTATTAGATTACCAAATGAAGGACTTGGAAAACTTGGCCTTAGACTTTTAATACATGTATGATCATAAATTCTCAGAATGCTATTTGCTGCTAAATATAAATGATGGATGAGCAAAAGTTTGAAAGGGAAGTTAAAGAGAATATGCTAATCTATCAACAAAATCATTAATTTCATCAACAAGATTATCTTGGGCCTTAAAAGTTTCTCTAGCATCATAATATTCACAACAACCTTCAAAAAGAAACTTGTGTGGATAATAATTTTTACAAGAAGAATTGAACATTGAATGGAAATCTTTCAAAGATGAAATGATTGAAAGAGGTTGAGACCTGAACCAAGCCCTAGCTTCTTGATCCAAAGAAAACATAAACAATTTCATCTTAACATCTTCATGAATGATGCCCTATTGTTCCATGCATTCATGAAACCCTTGAAGGTGTTGAGCAGGATCTTCATATTCCTTTCTACTGAATCTTGGAAGATACTCATTCCACACAGAAAATGCAGGCATATCATGGGGATAGCTAGTGATCCCAGTAAAATCAAATGGATCAAATTTATGGACTAAGAATGCAGGGAGAGCCATTAAAACCCAATAAAGAAAACTTCAAAGTGCAATGGAGTCACCAATCAATGCGGTAAGTGAAAATCACAGGTGTGCATATACAACTAGCTACTGAAACTTGTCACTCTCAAGAATCAACTTCAAACTTAATGAATCCATGGAAAATTATTCTTATTCTATTGCTTTGTAGACTGTGATCTTTGTTACAATGGAGTCACCTTTTATTGCTTTTATTTAAACAAACAAGTATTTCCTCCTCACTGAACAACTAGAGGAAAATATTGAAACCCAGGGGAAAACCTTCCTTGTCTTCTCTCCCCGGCAACGACGCCAATTAATGTTGTTCCTTAAGAAACCAATTTCCTAGATGTAGGGAAATCGTGCTTCAGACATTAATAAATATTATTCACTGTCACTTATTGTTTATTAGATTAAAAAATGAAGGACTTGGAAAACTTGGCCTTAGACTCTTAATACATGTATGATCAGAAATTCTCAGAATGCCATTTGCTGCTAAATATAAATGATGAATGAGGAAAGTTTGAAAGGGAAGTTAAAGACAATATGATGATCTCTCACAGGAACTATTATCTGTAACTTAGAGGAATTATGATCATGAAGAATAAGTCATAGACAATATGCTGATCTCTCACAGAAACTACTATATATAACTTAGAAAGGAAATGAGGACTTTAAGTATAGGAGCGCTCTTTAAGGGATTTAACCCTGCAACGTCATTACTACACTTAAAAAGAAGAAAACATTGCATGACACATGATAGTGAAACTTACAAATTATACGTAACAACTCCTGGAAACTTCTGGTTGTTTTATTAATCAATGATGTTATCAGAAATACAGTAGCCTGGTTCTCCAAAATTCCAACACCCTTACCCAGTAAACTTTTCCACCGTTATACATTTGTGGAACAGTTATTGATTTCTGAAACCTATCTAACTGTTTTCTAACTATGTGAGGTAAAACTACTACAGAATTTATAGAGGGTAAAACACCTCAGAGAACATGAAATAACAAGAACAAAACTAAATTTAGAAGGAGATGATAACTGATGGCTTGCTCTGCTTAATCCGTTGTTGAATTCCTCAATAAATGCCTTAATCTATTTTAATCATGATAAATTGTGTTTAACTTGTGCGAAACCTGGTTATGCATGTATCAAATTCGACCAACTGCCTTTTCTTCAAATATGTCCATATCACTGATTTTAATGAAAATAATGCTAACCTTCTGTTTACCCTGAAACTCAAAAGTATTAAATATATTTCATAAATCCATTAGATCCGAAAACCCATTGCATAGTCGGCATTTTCCATCTATATATATATATATATATATATATATATATATATATATATATATATATATATATATATATATATATATATATATATATATATATATATATATATATATATATATATATATATATATATCAACATAATGTTAAACTTACGCATTAATTCTTCAAAACTGCCCTTTTTCCATTATATACTTTATAACGAAAATATACCGTAAGATATGCTTTTTCCGCTTATTGCAATCGGCCCAAAAACCATATATATAAATATTATTATGGCCACAGACCCGACGGAATAATTAACCATAATGCATGTAATATCAAGTTCGGCCATCGCAATCGCAATCGGCAGAACCATCCTATATGTATAAAGGTTTTGCGGACCCGCCGCAATTACAAAACACAATTTATATATAATCGGGTCCGGCTTACCCATATCACAATCGGCGCTCATTTCCATTATAATCCCCTTATAATAAAAATATATAAAAAACGCGTAATTATAATGTATATGAAAAACTTTTCAATATAGCGGACCCACTGGAACTCTACAACAGGATATATAATATTTCTGGTCCGCCATATCAAGTCGCAATCGGCGGTTCTTAATGTTCAAAGCTCTACGGTGTGGCGGACCCGACGGGACTTTAAACCATGTCGTATATACCTTTTGGGTCCATCTCTTCGAATCGCAATCGACAATAGGTAAATGAACCAACGCATATGTGTTTGCCACTTTACGGACCCGGCGAATTTTAAAATATAATATATATATTTCAGGTCCAGTGTTAATCATTTTAACACATGTTTTCTTTGTAAATCCATTACAATTATGTTTTGTGCTCCCTTTGTAAATCCGATAGAGTTATGCTTTGCAATATATATATACATGTACACCCATGTAACCATTGGCCTTCGATATATCATCATTGCTTCTTCCTTTTTCCTTTGATGTATTATAACTACCTTATCTTTAGACTTTGTGAAACGGAAAATATAAATGGTTTCATTGAAATTGAATCCCCTTAATGATTTTAGGCCAGATTTTGTGATAAAATTAACAAATAAGGCTTAGATCACAATATAGGCTACAACATTTGGCTCCAACTGGGGATAGTGCTTTTGCCACAAAAGCACTAAGAACCATGGATCAATGCATTATCCATTGGGCATGGAGTCATATATTGCTTCTATGAATTCTTAACTGTGTGAAAATCTGTAGAGTGAACCCACACCAATATCTGCAGTGATTAGATGCTTGCACTCTGATAACAAAATATTTGAGAATCATAGATCAATAGCCTTAGTTGGGCATGGAGTCCAAAACTGTAAAAACCTTGAAATCAGGCAACTGAAAACCTGACAATCTTGAAGTTTGACACCTCTGCAAACCAGTTTCCAACTGGGAAAGTCACCCTTATTCATCCACTAATGATTAAACTGAAGAACTGCAACTTGAAACCAAATGCTCAACACATAAGCTTATTTATGTACAAGTTCCTACATATGTACATGACTGACCTCAATCAGGTGAAGTCAATCTTCCAATGATACCAGATTAGCATTTGAGTGCTTAATCCAGAACCATTCTGCCAGTGAATCTTGAAAATACCATTCATCCTGAACAAAAAATAAATTATGCATAAAAGCAGCTCACAACAAAAATTAGAAGTATATCCACCAAAAGATATGTGTAAACTGCTGATAAATTCCTCCATGTAATCTGCCACAGGATCTTCAAAAGTATAAGAAAAAACATGTTCTTGATCAGCTCCAACAAAGAAATTCTCTATATATGAAGGTCCCTGCCCAATTGAACCTTCTGTTGGGGTAATATGTTCAGCAGAAAAATCAGCGATATCTTTAAGAAAATGATCTATGTCACTTCCATGTTTCCACACTTCATCTCTAAGATTTGATTGAAAATAACTTGTAATTGTATCCTCAGGAAGAAAAAGGAGTTTTCTCACATTACTATATGACATAAACCAACTTCAAATAGATTGTTTACCTCTGATCCATGAGCATCATTGTGTTCTTCAATGCACTAATATGCAATCTCTTTATCAACTTCCTTTTTGCATGAAATAGCCTCCTTTTCTATAATAAATGGCTCAATATATTTTTGTCCAACATATTCCACTTGATGGTTTCTTCCTGTAGGTGCAACATCCAACTGATGATCTTGAAGGGCTTCTTCCTGTTCCCCATTTAAATCATTTTCATTATATATAGGAGGATCATCAAACTCATCAAAATAAGATCCTTAGATATTTATTTGCAACTTAATTGTTTTTTCCTCATCTAGACTGTTGAGCAGAGATTCTTGATACATGTTTTCCCTTTCCTCCATCTGAATACTCCCTTGATTTGCCTGAAGCAGAGTCAACTGATTCTCTGCTTGGGAAATTATTGAAGAAAATTGTTCTATAACCCTTTCCACATCATTATGAGAAAGTGATAGTTCCTCGCTTTCAGAGACTTGCTCATAACTCTAAATGCTTGCTATACTATCAGCAAAATCATTAATTTCATCAACAAGATTATCCTGGGCCTTAAAAGTTTCTTTAGCATCATAATATTCATAACAACCTTCAAAAAGAAACTTGTGTGGATAATAAGTTTTACAAGAAGAATTGAACATTGAATGGAAATCTTTCAAAGATGAAATGCTTGAAAGAGGTTGAGACTTGAACCAAGCCCTAGCTTCTTGATCCAAAGAAAACATAAACAGTTTCATCTTAACATCTTCATGAATGATGCCCTATTGTTCCATGCATTCATGAAACTCTTGAATGTGATGAGCTAGATCTTCATATTCCTTTCTACTGAATCTTGGAAGATGCTCATTCCACACAAAAAATGCAGGCATATCATGGGGATAGCCAGTGATCCCAGTAAAATCAAATGGATCAAATTTATGGACTAAGAATGCAAGGAGAGCCATTAAAACCGAGTAAATAAAACTTCAAAGTGCAATTGAGTCACCAATCAATGCGGTAAGTGAAAATCACAAGTATGCATATACAACCAACTGTTGAAACTTGTCACTCTCAAGAATCAGCTTCAAACTTAATGAATCTATGGAAAAGTATTCTTATTCTATTGCTTTGTAGACTGTGGTCTTTGTTACAATGGAGTCACCTTTTATTGCTTTTATTCAAACAGCCAAGTATTTCCTCCTCACTGAACAACCAGAGGAAAATATTGAAACACAGGGAAAAAACTTTCTTGTCTTCTCTCCCCGGCAACGGCGCCAATTAATGTTGTTCCTTAAGAAACCAATTTCCTGGCTGTAGGGAAATTGTGCTTAAGACATTAATAAAGATTATTTACTGTCACTTATTGTTTATTATATTACCAAATGAAGGACTTGGAAAACTTGGCCTTAGACTCTTAATACATGTATGATCAGAAATTCTCAGAATGCCATTTGCTGCTAAATATAAATGATGAATGAGGAAAGTTTGAAAGGGAAGTTAAAGACAATATGCTGATCTCTCACAGGAACTATTATCTGTAACTTAGAGGAATTATGATCATGAAGAATAAGTCATAGACAATATGTTGATCTCTCACAGAAACTACTGTCTATAACTTAGAAAGGAAATGAGGACTTTAAGTATAGGAGTGCTCTTTAAGGGATTTAACCCTGCAGCTTCATTACTACACTTAAAAAGAAGAAAACATTGCATGACACATGATAGTGAAACTTACAAATTATATGTAACAACTCCTGGAAACTTCTGGTTGTTTTATTAATCAATGATGTTATTAGAAATACAGTAGCCTGGTTTTCCAAAATTCCAACACCCTTACCTAGTAAAATTTTCCACCTTTATACATTTGTGGAACAGTTATTGATTTTTGAAACCTATCTCATTGTTTTCTAACTATATGAGGTAAAACTACTACAGAATTTACAGAGGGTAAAACACCTTAGAGAACATGAAATAACAAGAACAAAACTGAATTTAGAAGGAGATGATAACTGTTGGCTCACTCTGGTTAAACCGTTGTTGAATTCCTCAATAAATGCCTTAATCTGTTTTAATCATGATAAACTGTGTTTAACTTGTGAGAACCTGGTTACGCATGTATCAGATTCAAACAACTGCCTTTTCTTCAAATCTGGCCATATCACTGATTTTAATGAAAATAATGCAAACCTTCTATTTACCGTGAAACTCAAAAGAATTAATATGGAAGTTTCTTTACTGTTGAAATAAGTTTTCTAGTCAAGGAAGCCTTTCGCAGGAGAGCCGAAGCGACCAGGGTTTCTGAAAACAGCAGAGTTCGTCTCTCATGGTGGGCGGCAGAGGAGGGAGCTCGGCTCCCTCCTACAAAGAAGTTGTAGCTAGCAGAAGTAAATCACCGACGGGGAACAGCAAAGATTGTACGAATGAAAGGATCAGGGATAATGAAAAGGAAACAGATGGGACCAAAACCAAGGAAAACAGTAGCACAAAGGACAAAGAGGAAGAAGACAAAAGTCAGGGTTCAAGAGACAAAAAACAAAAAGGACCTTGCAAACCAAAAGCAGAAATCACTCCTAGAGTAATATTAAATGATCCTGCTCTACAAGCGCACAGGGAACATATGGGGACCTACGCCATTATCTGTAAATTCATGGGACTATGGCCCACTGAAAAAGCTTTACAAATGTGGATCAAGTATCACTAGAAACCCAAAGGAAGCATTGACCTACATCTTGGGTCAAAGGGATTCTTTACAGTGGTGTTCTCAAACATCGAAGATAAAGACAGAATATTCGAAGGAGGACCCTACTTTTTTGCAGCTGTCGGTCTCTACATGAGGCCCTGGAGGATGAACTTTGTCCCAGAGTGGGAAACGTTCTCTTCGGTTCCAGTGTGGGTAAGGCTCTATTCTCTACCTCTTGATTATTGGCAAACTGAATCACTAGCTGCCATTGGAAATAAACTAGGACGTTTTGTCAAAGCTTCTGAAGCCACAAGAAGAGGAAAATATACCTCCTTTGCTAGGATATGTGTGGAAATGGATCTATCAGGTGCGCTTCCAGATGAAGTCATCCTGGAAGTTTTTGATGAGGAATGGGTTTAGACAGTGGACTACGAGCATATCCCTTTCAGATGTCGTAGATGCCATGAACATGGACATCTGTTCAGAGACTACCCTCTTAGTAAAGCAGACAACAAAGATAAACTTAATACAACGAAGGACTCAGAAAACTTTCAGAAAGTGGTAAGTAAAGGAAAAGGAGGAAAAAAGGGGCTAAAGAAACAACATAACGAGGGGCAGAAGGTCAGTCAGAACAAGTTTCAAGTGCTGGAAGAGAATGAAGAAATCACAAGAGAGAACCAATATCAGGAGGAAGGCACTAATGAAAAAGACAAAGAAGAGGACAAAAAACAATCTCAAGATATTGATTCTCAAAAAGAAGCAATGATAAGTGAAACAGAAATGGAGATGGACCAGGAAATGACCCAAAGTGAAACAGATCTGGAAGATCATGAACTACAAGAAATTCTCGACAAGGAAAACCTGGATCTGGAAGGATTCTTGATGCAGGGAACCAAAGGAGGAATAGATTCACTGCCTCAAGAAGAATGCAACAGAATACAACAGCTGTTTTTATGGAAAACTCAGGAAAAAGGGCTGGATAAAGGTAAAAACATTCACAAACAGGAGCACAGAGGGGTGAAAACAATGAAATCAACTCCAGGATTAGCTACTAGAAATCCAGGAAAGAAGAGGGGCAGGAAAAAACAAAATGAGCTCTTGATGGAGTGTGGAAAGCTAATGATAGATTCGGGTAAGATGAAAGATCTAACCAGTTACTCCTTTACAAATATTTAATTATGAAGTTCATATCTTGGAATATCAGAGGTCTAGGTAGTAAAAGGAAACAAAGAATGCTAAGTAATAGAATGAAAATAGCAACACCAAACATAATCTTCATTCAAGAAACAAAATGCTCCATTCAGAAACTAAAACAAATACATAGCAAATGGCTTAACAGATTTGAGTTTCTAGAAGTTAAAGAAGAGAACACAACTGGGGGCATTCTCACTTTATGGAATCCCCAAAAAGTCAGCATAATAGATGCGGAGGCATCGAGTGGGGGTATCGGTCACCTTCCTGGTCACGAATGTTATGGTCCCCAACAAATAGATGAGAAATTCAGATTTCTTGACTCCCTGGTAGATCTTGAAGCAGATATGCAGGAATACCTTGGGTCATGGGAGGAGATTTTAACATGATTAAATCTCTTTCGAAAAAAAAAAGGAGGTACCAGAATGCTAAGCAAAGATTCAGTAGTGTTCCAATCCTTCACAGAAGATATGAAACTGGTTGACTCTGAAATGCACAATGGCCTTTTTACTTGGAATAACAAAAGAGGAGGTGACGCCCAAGTCGCCTCCAAGTTAGACAGATTTTTTATCTCAGAGGAGCTGATGCTCACTAATAAATAAATAACGGCTAGAGTTCTCCCCTTTGGAGGCTCTGATCACTGGCCGATTCAACTTGAAATCAAGGGGATTGATTCTCCCAGGAATAGACCCTTCAGATTTGAGAATATCTAGCTCTCCCACCCAGATTTCATCAGCAACATTGAAAAATGGTGGTCCGAAGATCTGCAGATCTAGGGCACCAATATGTTCCTCCTTCATAAAATACTGAAGCACATAAAGCTCAGACTCAAAGAATGGAACAAGAAGGATTTTGGCAACATTTTCGTAGACAAAAAATCAGTGGAAATTAAACTACAGGAACTAAACCAAGCATTGATCATAGAGGGTTTTGATAAAGTCAAAAGTGAGCAAGTTGATAAATACAACCAAGAATGGGGGAATTTATGCAAACAAGAGGAAATCTTCTGGAGACAAAAGTCTAGAGTTCAATGGCTCAAAGAAGGTGAACGAAATACCAAATTTTTCCACAGATCCACCATGGCCAATAGAGTGCACAATAGAATCTCTTTGATATTGAATGAGAATGGGGAGCTTCAGACCACTCATAAGAATATCGAAGTTGTGTTGGTTCAGCATTTCAGAGGCATCACAAAGGAAAGTAATCTAGATAGAGAACAATGCATCAAGGAAATTACAAAAAATATCCCTAAAATGGTGTCTAGAGAGGATAATTTTAACCTGAATAAACCAGTAACCGAAGAAGAAATCAGTGAGGTTATCAAAGACATGCAGAATGGCAAAGCTCCAGGTCCAGATGGTTTTAATGTAGATTTTTTCAAGGCCTGCTAGAATGTTGTCAAACAGGATATTTTGAATGTTGTAGAGGATTCCAGAAGAAGCAGGACCATTCTGAAAGCCCTCAACACCTCCTTCATCTCCCTGATCCCCAAACAGGATTCAGCCCTGACTCCTGATAAGTTCAGACCCATTGCTTTATGCAATGTGGTGTATAAAATCATATCCAAGATTTTGGCTAACAGACTCAAACCTCTTCTTCCTTCTTTAATTTCAGGGGAACAATCTGGTTATGTGGAAGGAAGACAAATCCTAAACAATATTATTCAAGCCCACGAGGTAGTTCATTCGCTTACCAGCAAAAGGCAAGCTGGTATGATCATGCAATTAGATATTGCAAAAGCATATGACAAGGTGAACTAGATTTACATCAAGAAGGTCCTTATTGCTTTTGGGTTTGATCACAATTGGGTCAGATGGGTTATGGCTCTGGTTACTTCTTCCAAAGTTTCAATTCTGGTGAATGGCTCACCCTTAGAGATCTTCACTCCTTCCAGAGGCCTCAAGCAGGGAGACTCACTCTCTCCCTTTCTCTTTATCCTCATGATGGAAGGATTGGGCAGATCCATTAAACAAGCCAAAGTCTCAGGAAAGATCAAGGGACTTCAATTAACGGAGAATGGTCAAGCAATGACTCACCAACAATTTGTGGATGACACCATGCTCCAGGGTATCCCCACAGTCAAAGAAGCTTCAGCGTACAAACAAATCCTAAATGACTTTGCCTTGGCTACAGGTATGGAAGAAATCAAAAAAAAAAATCTTAAATACTAACATTGCAATTCAAAGGAATATCTCCAGAATTTTGGGCTTTCAAAGGGATTCCCTCCCTTCAAAGTATTTGGGAATTCCCCTTACAGCTAAACCATTGCACAAAAGCATTTGGGAACCGGTGCTCAACAAGATGCAAGATAAAGTCAAGAAATGGACTTTCAGATCGTTGAACCTTGCTGGTAGGTTGATTTTGACAAAGGTCGTTCTGCAATCTATCCCTGTTTTTTTCTTATCAGCCCTTCCAGCTCCCAAAGGGGTCTTACAGCAATTTAGGAATATCCAGAGAGACTTCCTTTGGGGCAAGGAGGAAACAAGGAAGAAATGGGCCCTTGTTTCTTGGGATAAAATCTGTAAACCCAAAAGTCACGGAGGTCTAGGCTTAGATGATCAGGAGATTCTAAGTAACATTTTAGGTGCTAAGCTCTGGTGGAGGTGGGTTAAAGAACCAGAAGCTCAATGGGCTAAAACCTGGAAAGAAAAATATGCAAGCTCCTGGCAAACAAATGATCTTATAAGAATGTCTGGAAACATAAAAGGCTCTCATATCTGGAATAAAGCCTGGGAAAACAGAAGCCTAGTACAAAACAATAGCTTCTGGGAAATCAGAGCAGGAGATCTAGCTCTCTTCTGGGAAGACAAATGGCAACAAGAACCAATGCTGATAAGAGAGGACTTTATAAGCCTCAAGCAGGAAACAGAGTCCCAAGGATTAATAAAAGTTAAAGATTTCTGGAATCTTCCTCATGACTCAGGAAAGTGGAGAAACTGGAGAAATATAGAATGCAGAGAGGACAGCCCCACAAAAACAAAAGCAGAGGAACTCATGAGCATGTTAAAACAAAGGAAGATCTTGGTAACAGACGGGCAGGATCAGTTAAGATGGGGCCTCAACAAAGAAGGTACCTTTAATATTAAGGAAGCAAAAAGATTTATCCTGAACCTTGATCCCTGTGTTTTGGCGAAATCTTGGCAACAACTTTGGAGTCACCAAGGTTGGATGAAGATCAAGCTCTTCATGTGGTTAGTTCTTCACAAGAAAATATTAACTTGGGACAATATGCGGAAGAGGGGGGTTATTGGACCTTCTAAATGTCAGTTATGTGAAGCTCAAGAGGAGACAATGGAGCACATTCTCAACAGTTGCACCTACACCACCTGGCTGTGGGATTCTTTTTACACCATTTTCCAACAGACAGACAGAGATAAGAGTAGTATCATTAATACCCTGAACAAGTGGAGAAAAAACTTTTCGGAGTTTGAGATCCTTAATTTGGCCTGGACCTTAACGCCAAGTTTCATTATCTGGAATGTTTGGAAAGAGAGGAATAAAAGAATTTTCAAGGAAGAAAAAACTACTCCTCTTCGCCTGTTGGATCTGATCTTGAAACAGATTAAGGAGACAGTTTCCACCACTATGCGCAGTTATCCCAAGAACCCTCCCACTCCGAATGAATTGAGATCCCTCAGGCATCTGGGCATGCAGGAGATCATTTTCCATGGACTTAACAGAAAGGAAAGAGATTTGGAAATGGAAAAGGAGGTCTGGCAGCCTCCACCGAAAGGTTATCTGAAATGCAATATTGATGGTGCTTCAAAAAGCAACCCTGGAACAACAGGTTATGGAGGGGTGTTAAGAGATGAAGAAGGAAATATAATCTTTACATTCCACTGCCATTTAGGCATAGCAACCAATAATATGGCTGAATTAATGGCTTTGGAACAATGTCTAGAGCTTCTTAAACTAAATCACAGCTCAAATGTTATTATTGAAGTAGACTTAGAGATCTCTATAAATGCAGTTAAGAGAATCAGTTGTGGAAAAGCACCAGAAAGGGTCTCAAAGCACTGGAGACTAGTACAAGTGTACCAAAGAATTCAAAAACATCTCCTGAGTCTTCGAACTGTTAGCTTCAATCATGTTCGCCGGAAAGCCAATAAACTAGCGGATTTACTGGCCAACCAAGGAGTGATTAATTCAGAAAGCAGGATTGAGATGAAGTGGCAGGAGGCACCGCAGAGCAGATTAAAAGCTCTCTGCAATGAACAAGCGGTAGAGGACAGAGAAATTTTTAGACATTGGGCAAGAAGGAAAGGCACGGAATGAAGCTCAGTATGCAAGTTCAAACACAGTTCTTCGGTTGGTACCGGGAAGAAGGGAAAACTCTGAGTGGATTCATTATCCTTTGGTGTAAGTTAACTAGTCTCCTTTTTCCTTCATATTGCAACACAGGGTTTAATGTACAGTCAGTGGCTGCATCGGTTGTGAGTCCCGAGGTAAGCTATCGCGGGATGGACGGCTGGATCTTCCCAGCGAAGGAAATTCTCATGCATTCCTATTATAGGTTGGATAACCTGGCTTTAAAGCGGTTTCCAGGCGATCACTGGCCTTTTGAATGGTAAGTGGTATGGGCGTTTTGAGAGCGATTCCACTAGGCTCTCGACACGTGGCTAGGGTGGGGTACAAAATACCACCCTCCATCGTGCCGTAAGGCTCGAGCACCTTGGCTTTCCGATATTTCTCCGAGCCGTCCGTTTGTGTAGATGGATTCGACAGTCCGATTTGGTCATGCAATTTTGTGGGGCCACTTGTATGATCAAACTTTGCGAGTTAATGTTGGAAGGATTGTGGAGTTTGACTTTGGGCTAATAGTTAACCGAGGGTACCATTTGTGAGGTTAGCTTGTCCTTTAGTTAGTTTAGTGAGTTATATTCATGGCAGAATGGCCTTGATATTTCTGGAGTCCATGATTAAGTCTGGATTTTTGTATATATTGTAACATTACTTTTGGTTTATTGGAATAGAAGGAAAGTCTCTTGCTTCAACCAAAAAAAAGGAAACTCAAAAGTATTAAATATATTTCATAAATCCATTTGATCCGAAAACCCATCACATAGTCAACATTTTCCATATATATATATATATATATATATATATATATATATATATATATATATATATATATATATATATATATATATATATATAGATATAGATATAGATATAGATATATCAACGTAATGTTAAACTTACATATTAATTCTCCAAAACTGCCATTTTTCCATTATATACTTTATAGCGAAAATATACCGTAAAATATGTTTTTTCTGCTTATCGTAATCAGCCCAAAAACCATATATATAAATACTATTATGGCCACAGACCCAACGGAATAAATAACCATAATGCATGTAATATCGGGTCTGGCCATTGCAATTGCAATCGGCAGAACCATCCTATATGTATAAAGGTTTTGCGGACCCGCCGCAATTACAAAACACAATTTATATATAATCGGATTTGGCTTACCCATATCACAATCAGCGCTCAAGTCCATTATAATCCCCTTATAATAAAAATATATAAAAAAACGCGTAATTATAATGTATATGAAAAAAATTTCAATATAGCGGACCCGCCGGAACTCTACGATAGGATATATAATATTTTGGGTCTGCCATATCAAGTCGCAATCAGCGGTTCTTAATGTTCAAAGCTCTATGGTGTGGTGGACCCAACGGGACTTAAAACCATGTTGCATATACCTTTTGGGTTCGTCTCTTTGAATCGCAATCGACAATAGGTAAATGAACGAATGCATATGTGTTTTCCACTTTACGGACCCACCGAATTTTAAAATATAATATATATATTTCAGGTCTGGTGTTATTCATTTTAACACATCTTTTCTTTGTAAATCCATTACAGTTATGTTTTGCACTTCTTTGTAAATCCGATAGAGTTATGCTTTGCGATATACATATACATGTACACCCATATAACCATTGGCCTCCGATATATCATTATTGCTTCTTCCTTTTTCCATTTGATGTATTATAATTACCTTATCTTTAGACTTTGCAAAATGGAAAATATAAAGGGTTTCATTGAAATTGAATCCCCTTAATGATTTTAGGCCATATTTTGTGATAAAATTAACAAATAAGGCTTAGATCACAATATAGGCTACAACAGTACGCACAAACGTTCCAACAGCTGGCTCATTTGGGAAATTCACATTTTTAGCAGCTCTTCAAGGCTCCACATGGGACTTCACTTGCTGAAATAAGAAGACCTCAGTAAACCTATATCTATGGGGGAATTGGAGAGTACTCTGAAATGGTTCAAGAAGGATAAAAGTCCAGGCCCAGATGGATGGACTGTGGAATTCTATCTTGCCATTTTTGAGACTTTAGGCATGGACCTACTCAAGGTTGTAGAGGATTCCGCCTTCATTCCCTCATCCCAAAGGTGGATTCCCCCCAATCCTTCAATAATTCCGACCCATATCCCTTTGCAACTTCTTATACAAGATAATAGCCAAAATCATTGCCAATCGTATCAAGCCTATTCTCTCGGACAACATCTCATCTGAATAATTTGCATTCCTCCACAATCGACAGATCCATGAGGCCATCGACATGGCACAAGAAGCACTCCATTCTATCAAATTGAAGCATCTTAAAGGAGCCATTCTCAAAATCGACCTATCAAAGGCTTTTGATCGAGTCAGTTGGCTCTATCTTAGAATGCTTCTCACACACCTTGGATTCCCCATCTCATTCATCTGATGGATTATGTGCTACATTTCCACTGTCTCCTTTAGTGTAATTATAAATGGATCTGCCTCCAACTTCTTCCATGCTGAGAGGGGCCTCAGACAAGGCTTCCCACTCTCCCCATTACTTTTTCTGCTTGTCATGGAAGGCCTAAGTAGGTTGATCCTACATGAAAGAAGAGTTGGGCGATTACAAGGGCTTAAGATCATTGATCAGTGTATTATATCCCATCTTCTATTCGTTGATGATGTGCTTATCTTCCTCAACGGTGGCATCCGAGACTTCAATACTTTCTATGACATCATGCAACTTTTCAGTACAGCCACTGGGATGGAAATCAACAGGCCAAAGTCTACCATCACTTTCTCGGCTTGCTCTCCTCAGGAATCCAGACATGCTTATCAGAAGTTTCCCTTCCAAAGTCTTCAATTGGATGATGGACTTAAATATTTGGGGTTTCACATAAACTCCCATGGATAAAAAATAGCTGACTAGACCTCGTTGATGACTAAGGTGGAAAAAAGGTTGCTTAATTGGAACCACCAATTATTATCCAGAGCTGGGAGGTTGGTTCTTATCAAATCAGTATTGGAAGCCACTCTGGTTTACTAAAT
Source organism: Pinus tabuliformis (assembly GCA_031772625.1). Taxonomy (NCBI): domain Eukaryota; kingdom Viridiplantae; phylum Streptophyta; class Pinopsida; order Pinales; family Pinaceae; genus Pinus; species Pinus tabuliformis. The sequence goes on from CM062813.1 coordinate 827,317,559, forward strand.
GTCCCTTGCTTGGATTCCTCAAGGTATACTTTTGAGAATACAAAAAATATGTTGCAAATTTTTATGGAATGGACACAAGGAGGGGAATCCATTCACTTGGGTGATATGGAGTCATATTGTATTGCACAAGAAATTGGGAGGATGGGGCCTCAAATATCTTCCTGCATTTGCACATGCATTGGCTGCCAAATTGGGATGGCTCCTCCTAAAATCCAAAAGTTTGTGGACTAATGTGGTTATCAATAAATACATTTGGCCCCAAAACCTCATGGATTGGGTTCACCTTCCAACTTGGAACAAATAGGGCATCTTTGTCATCTGGAGGGTTGTACTACAAACTCTCTCCACCATCAGGAATGGCCTCACCTGGCGAATAAACAATGGAACAGTAGTCCACATTGGATCTGGTCCATGGACAAGCTGTGGAAACTTATATCGACTACCACTGGACCTTATTGTATTCCTAAATGGTAGGGGCATATCCATGATAGCACAAATAGTGGATCAGCATAGCACTACTATTTTCATGCAAACTTGGAAATCTGCAGCTACACTTGGCATTCCAGAACAGTGGATACAAGATTGGGAGAATTACATTAATGCTTTATCTGAATCACATGTACGCATAACTAATGGAGAAGATGATCTCATATGGGCTTCTGCAGCACATGGAGTATACTCTCCCGAGGTAGGATATCCCATTATATATGTTGCGCATAAGGCCCTTTTTCTGGAGGGGTGGTGGAGAGCACTCTGGAAACCCAAGTCTCCCCCACGAACTCAACTCTTTATGTGGAATATCATCATGAATAAAACTCCTACAGGTATCAACTTGATGAAGAGATCTCACTATGGTCCAACCTGGTGTGCCATTTGTCAACAGGATGAGGAATCGAATGATCATCTCTTCCTGTTTTGCACCACTTTTCGACACATTTGGGAGCAAGTCCTCTCCTCCTTGGTCATAACATGGCAATGGGATGGACGCAACATCAAGGAGGCATGGAATAGCTGGTGGATAGCTTCCCCAACATGAAGAATCGTAATCTCCCCCTGATTATATGTCGGCATACTTGGTTAAGTCGGAACAACATCATTTTCAACCATTTGCAAATTCTGTGGCCTTTGGTAATCACTCAGATCATCAATAATTTCAATGAAATACCATATGATGATCAACACCCTCCTACTCGCACTATAACTCCTGAAGCTATCAACCATGACCATCCCTGGGCATACTTCAATGGATCTTCCCAAGACCAGGGGTGTGGGGGGGGGGGGGGGGTATTCTTCTCCATTTATCAGACAACCATTCTTTCTGAATCCGCATGGTGTTGGGCACTGGCACAAACAACTTCGTTGAGCTCATCTCACTTCGACACTTATTATACTTTGCATTGGCACAAAACTGTAGACATATTCAGATCTTTGGGGACTCTAAAATAATCATTAGTTGGTTCAATTTCACATCTGCATGTCATGTGCATTCCCTCAAAAACATTTTGGATGATGAATTGCAATTAAAATTTCAATTTGAACATATTTCTTGTCTCCACATTTATAGGGAGCGCAACCAGACTGCGGATCAGCTTTCCAAGGAGGCAGCAAATCAACCTAGAGGTCAATGGTTGATTCAAGAACAGAGGGAGGCAAATATTTTCTAGTTTTATCACAAGCCCTACATTGACCAGAAACAACAGAGGGCTAATAGGCCCTATTTCACAGTTTTTTATGATACAGATATATATCAGAAATTTTGCAAAGCAAACATTTTGAAATTTTGTATAAATATTTATAGAACCTGAAGGCATACCCTTAATGGGTAATTATGTACAGAACTACATATTTCGATGGCTATGGACATGCATATAGCATATGCCATTGGCATTTACAGCAGTAATTTTCCATTTATAATAGAAAATTACAATTTTTCCCAGGGGAAAAAAGGCAACTAAAAACAAAGGGAAGAAGACTAATAGACATTGCAACTTTTGTAATCATGATGGCCACTTAGAATCCAAATTCTTTAAGAAGATGGAATCCCTGGAAGTAGCAATAAAGAATCATAACATCCATTTGGAGCACTCTTCAACTTCAACTTCATCTTCAAGAATAACACTTTCTGCATGTGGTTATCAAGCATCTTGGTCTGGTTATGCACTAAATTGTTGGAATTCCTAAGTCTATCTATTAGAAATCCTTCATGTACTTTCTGATTTATTTCTTCCTACTTGTTATGTTAATTAACAATTTATTTACCATGTAAATACTGAAAATAAATACAAGTACATGCTCAACACATATAGATCATCAACTGAAGGAAAAACAAGAACACAAGTGACACCATTATTTTTGGACTAATGTCCCCGAAAAACCCAATGTGGGAAAACCGGTGCAACTAGCTGAGGGTTTTATTATTAAGAAGTTTCGTAATACAATCTGGGTGCCAGAAATGGCTCACCCAATAAAGAATACCCTTGGCAGTAGTACCTCTCAGTCAGAGACAGATATTCCGGCTAAAAACCCCAGATGAACAATACCACAGCTCTCAACTCCAATCTTCCCCATGAAATCTCCCAGCGCCAGCCTCTAGGGATTGCGATAGCCTCTCTGGCCCAGCGTCAACCCAACTAGCCATGTGTCAGCCTCTAGAGCCTCTGCGTCACCCACGCTGGCTCCCCTCAAGCACCGCGCAGCTCCTAGCTGCCTCTGCTTGGCCTCTAGCTGGCTCTGCGTCCCTCTCTCCTGGCTTCTATGTTGATGCTCCCGGTACCCTCTCTACCTCTCTGCTTCTGTATTCACTGCCCCTCAACTGCAACTCTGATCACTCCTTCGATTTCCTCAGCAAGCCCTGCCCCAGAAAATTGAATTCTTGATCAACTCGAAGTGTTATCCAAGTGACCCTCAAGCCTCCTCTTATACTTTTCTCGTTGACGATTCAACGGCCGAGATTAAGTCCCTAATCAACGGATAAGATTAGATCTGGCTTGATCCATGACTTTTAGACCATTCTAACATAGTTTTATATTAATTCACATTAATATTTTATTTTCCCTAAGTTTAGACTTGGGGACTCCATTAAAAATATTAATTATTTTAATATCTCCCAAACTAGTTAGATTCTGCCCAAACCATTTCTGGGTACTAGAGATCTCATGTGCTTTAGCCTCTCCACTAATTTTCGTGGCTAGAGCACATCCGATGCTACCCCAAATCAACACTCCCTCTTAGCAAGGATTGTGCTCTAGTAATACTCCTCACTAAGTATCACCTTGATCATCCGACATCGATTCCTGTGTTGATGCTTAGCATGTTGCCCATTATTTGCACTGTTGCATCATGTACTGCTACCCATGGCCCTGCCACCTCCACTGTTGCAACGTTACGGCATCTCCCTCTCATCATGTTGCATTATGCTGCCCATAGCACTACCACTGCTAACTGATGCAGTGCAACTCGGTTACTAAGAAGTAAGTAACTGATCTCCCAACTCTGACATCTCTGTTAGGCTAGAAACAATCTTGATGTTGAAGCTCCCTTTGTCGCTGACAAGTGGTCCCTCTCTTACCTCTGCGCTACTGCAACAACTCCATGCATCTTGCATTATTGCCTCACGTTGTCCTGGAACTCTAGTACTGTAGCTCCCTCTGTCACTTCATCTGCATCCGTCTCTACCAACATCCGCCAGTCCTGCTACTCCTCTTCGGGGCTCCTGTAGCAAGGTATAATCCAAGAGATTGGGTACCTCGAGGATCCTACCTCTCATCGCCTGTAGTCTGTCTGACTACAGCTTGATGTCTCCCCACTTCCTCTCAAGTGGCGCATCAGCACTCATGGCACAGTCATCATCTATCTCCACTTCTTTCTCCACCCTCACTGGTGCAACCTTAGTCTCAGAAGTCTCTCCCTTGCTTTTCTTCCTCAGACACTGGCTCGCATATGACCCAGTTCCCCAAAATGGAAGCATTTGACCTTGAAGAGGTCCTTCTTCTTCTGTTTCTCATGCTTTCCCTCAGATGCCTGGGCGGCATCCTCCTCTTCCTCCTTCTTGATTCTAGCCCCCTTGCTGCTGCTTCCCGCCTTAGTTAGCCTTCTGATATCTTCTTGGCGAAGAGACGCCCACAGTTCCTCCCAATCTGGAAAGGTTGACCTGCCGAATATGCTCTGGACAAATACCTCCCAATCCTCTGAGACTACGTTCAATGTGATTTTCACCATCAATTCATGATCCAACATGGCCCCTATGGAAGTCAGTTGATCCCGGATCTCCTTCAATCAACCGAGGAAGGTGTTGATTTTTTCTCCCTTCTGCATCTGGTATAACCGCAGTTGATTTTCTAATAGCATCTTCCTCTGCATGGAAGTATGCTGATACAATTCCATCAGGGCCTCCCACATTGCATTTGTCGTTTCCTTTTCAGCAATATGTGGTATTGCATGGTCCTTGACCCCATTAAGGATGATGCTCTTGGCCCTTGCCATTGCCTCCTCGTACTTGGCGTTCTCAACCGGGTCAACTGGGATCGCTATCATTTTCAAGGCGAAGTGCTTGAGACAATTCTTGTCTAGAACGGACAAGATCCTGGCCTTCAAGACTATGAATTTTGAGGCTCCGTCTAGTCTGTCCTGATCTCTTACCATGGTCACTTCCATTTTTCTTCTCATCTTTCGACTCTTTCGAGTCTCTCTACTTCCCTACTGTAAGTTCTCGGTGTGACTCCCTCTAAGCCTCGATTTCCCTCCTGGAAACCCCTCTGCCAATGTCGATATGCCCCCACTCCAATCGCTAGTGTCGCTGCACCACTGATCCGGATTTCTTGGCTAGAAATCCTCGGTAGCAACTCCCTCATCCTTGGTCTTTCCCTATTAGGTATTTTTCTGACGACAATACCCCACCAGCTTCACTCTGCAACTTACTCAAAGCCTCCTATGCTCCATCAAACTGAATGTTAGAGCCTCTAGGCTTTGCGCAATAGCGGCACCAGCAAAATCTACACCTCCTGGCCATGGGCGTCAATCATTCTTGACTAAGAAAGATGACCGGTCACTACGTAGGTTAGGTCTGCTCCTTTCTGCCACTGCATTGATCCTTCTCCCGGCTCAAACTCGATGACGCAGGCACTGCATCACCCCTTCCTTGTTGCTTCTCTTCTAGGAATAGCTTCTATCACTCGGGACAGTTGTTTCTGTTTTTGTTACTCTGCTCGGCTGATGCCCTCAGTTCTCTTGTGATCTGCAACCACGCTCTAATACCATGTTGGAATTTCTAAATCTATCTGTTAGAAATCCTTCATGTACTTTCTGATTTATTTCTTCCTACTTGTTATGTTAATTAACAAGTTATTTACCATGTAAATACTAAAAATAAATACAAGTACATGCTCAACACATATAGATCATCAACTGAAGGAAAAACAAGAACGCAAGTGACACCGTTATTTTTGGACTAATGTCCCTGGAAAAACCCAATGCGGGAAAATTGGTGCAGCTATCTGAGGATTTTATTATTAAGTAGTTTTAGAATACAACCTAGGTGCCAGAAATGGCTCAGCCAACAGAGAATACCCTTGGCAGTAGTACCTCTCAGTCGGAGATAGATATTCTGGCTAAAAACCACAAATGAACAATCCCACAGCTCTCAACTCCAATTTGCCCCACAAAATCTCCCAGCGCCAGCCTCTAGGGATTGTATCAGCCTCTTTGGCCCAGCGTCAACCCAACGTCAGCCCAACTAGCCCTGTGTCAGCCTCTGTAGCCTCTATATCAACCTGTGGAGCCTCTGTGTCACCCACACTGTCTCTCCTCAGGCACTGCGTAGTTCCTGGCTGCCTCTACGTGGCTTCTCGTTGGCTCTACGTCCCTCTTTCCCGGCTTCTATGTTGATGCTCCCGGTACCCTCTATGCTTCTATATTCACTGCCCCTCAACTACAACTTTGATCACTCCTTCAATTTCCTTAGCAAGCCCTACCCCAAAAAATCAAATTCTTGATCAACTCGGTGTGTTCTCCAAGTGACCCTCAAGCCTCCTCTTATACTTTTCTCGTTGACGATTCAACGGCCGAGATTAAGTCCCTAATCAATGGCTAAGATTATATTTGGCTTGATCCATGACTTTTATACCATTCTAACACAGTTTTATATTAATTCACATTAATATTTTATTTTCCCTAAGTTTAGACTTAGGGACTACATTAAAAATATTAATTATTTGAATATCTCCCAAACTGGTTAGATTATGCCCAAACCATTTCTAGGTATTGGAGATCTCATGTGTTTTAGCCTCTCCACAAATTTTTCGTGGCTAGAGCACATTCGATGCTACCCCAAATCAACATAAATGTATCTTCTTCTTCTCATTCTCATTAGTGGCTCATTGATTTTGGAGCTTCTTACCACATGGCCAAAAACAAAGCCAGGTTTTCTTCTTAAAATTATTGTAACACCAAAAATATATATGTTGGTGTTGATAGATCTCTTAGTGTTGTAGGGACTGGAACTATTCATCTAGACAATGGTCAATTTAATGATGTATTATGTGTTCCTACCTTATCCTGCAACCTTCTATCTGTATATCAAATAACTCATTCAAGTGAAGGTAAAACCATTGAATTTTCACCTCATGATGTTGTAATTAAGGACCTAAGAGATCCTAGACAAATTTTAGCTACTCGCATTGTTGATGATTCTACAAGGTTGTATAAGTTTAACAACTTTGGGCCATCAACTCTTCCCTCAGTGTTTGTTGCTCATAATGATGAAGTGAGCAAACTTTGGCATGAGAAATTTGGTCACTTAAACTATCACTCCCTTCAAAATCTATGTAAAGAAAATATGGTGACAGGTCTTCCTATGGTATCTTGCAGAGATGATGCTTGTTCCGAATGTGTACTCGGAAAACATCATTAGGATAGTTTTGAAAAACATGCCTCTTGACATGCCTCGGTCCCTTTACAGCTTTTGCATAGTGATTTATGTGCTCCACTTGCAATTGTTCCATTCTCTAGTTACAATTATTTAACTTTCATTGGTGATTTCTCCAGATGCACTTGGGTATACTTCTTAAAACTCAATAATGAAGTCTTTAACATGTTCTTTGCATTTAAGGCCTTTGTTGAGAAACAATCTGGACATCAAATTATTAAGCTAAGATCTGATATTGGTGGGGAATATGTTAACAACAAATTTATAAACTTTTTCACTGAGCATGGAATTCAATTGCAACATATGATTCCTCTCAATTCAATTAGAATTCAATTGCAACAATACTCTTGATGGCACCCTGATGTTTGATAGTAACCTTATATGATATTGATCTTGATAGTGACCTTGATGCAGTGACCTTAACATGGCAGTAGAATTTGGTGAATGACAGTGTGTTCATAAAAATGATGATGAATATGGATGGTAGTATTATGACAAGGATGTATGATTTGAGGATGATATGATAGTGATGGTAGAACCACTATGACAAAAACAGTGACATCGATGTATATCGTGCTCTTATGATAGTATGATATGGTTTGTTTTTGGACTAGCCCTAGGTGGCCTAATGTGATTGATAATTTTGTCTCATGATATTTGTACTTTGTATCTCAGTTGAACATTTGATGAATATCTATTAGAAGAATAATCTGGTTGGGTTTTTCCCTTGTCTCTGACCTATATCCTGGTGTCTCTATTGTGCATTGTTTTTTTTGTTGTTCTTAATTGTTCTACTTCTTTGTTGATGTTATTGTTCTCTCTAAATAATTACTAATGATGATATGATATTATGGGGTGAATGTTATATGGAAAAGTTTAAAATGTTTAAAAATTGTACTTATCTACAGCAGAGAACAATCTAGCCTTAAAATTAACATAGAAGGTTCAATATCTATGGGAGGAAATATGATTTGTGCTTCCTTTTGAGATTTCTCCATCCTCCTAATTTCTTCTTGTGCTTTCTTGTTAGCCATTTCTTTTGTAAGTATTTATTCTTCATGTTTCTTCCTTTTTTCTTCTTGTTTTCTTTTGGCTTCTTCCTAATTCTTCTTTTCTTCTTCCTGTCTCTTCATCTCCTCTTCTTGTTTTCTATTTTCTTCTTCCTACTATTTCATTTTCTCCTCCTCTTATTTCTTCCTTTTCTCTTCCTCTTTCTTCCTTTTCTACTCCTCTTTCTTGGCTTCTTGTTTCGCTTTCAGCTTTTTATATCTTTCTTTCTTTGTTTCCTCCTACCTTTCTCTCTTCTGGGTATATTTCTTTTCCTGGGTATATTTTCTTTTGGATGATCACTTGTTTGTAGCTTTAGCATCATTTGTAGGTTGGGAACTACCAATTCCCTCTTGTGCATTTAAGGATTTTGTAGCATTCTAAAATTTATTGAAATTTTCTTCTTCCTCATTGATGCTTGGTGTGTAAGGCATTTTATATTTTAGTTTCTTACAATGATATGAAGGGATGCCCCTAGAATCATATATGTGAAAACTTAGCTAATCAAACTAAAGTGTTCCAAATATCTAACCTCTAATTTTTCTTCTTCGTAACTTCTAACATAGTATGTGCCTACAAATATTGAGAAAGGGAGCCATAGTGCCTTCTTTGTGTTTATTTTTCGAAGGAATTCTATATGATAGTTAATTTTAATGATATTCACTTTAGATTATTTTATATTCACATTGATCATAAAGCAATTACACATAATATCTTCAACAATAGACATTAGGATCATAAAGAGAGAGAAAAATTAAGAACACAATCATTTAATACCTTGAGAAAACCCACATGGGGAAAACCTAGCAAACTTTTCCTTAGAAAAATTCTTCAATACAACAAGAGACACACCTAGATCATCTAGTCAACCATAAGGCCAAACTGACCAATAAAGAAAATTTTGTCAAACCTGGTCCAACTACCTTCTAGTCAAGCCATAAGTCTGTCCATTGAATTTGGTCTCGATAGTTCTACTAGGGTAGAATTTTAGCCTCATAATATCACTAGAGAAACTCGGTCCTGCTTCACTTTCATAGAGTTTAGATATTTTTCCCTTCCATCGAGATTTAGATATTTTATTATCAACGATTCGGTATTGCAAGCTTTAAATTTTCACTGATGGGAGGATTCGTGGTAGTGTAGGGATCACTTTTAAAGTATATGTCAATGGATAGGTGGAGAGTGACCCTGGAAACCCTTTCCCAAGGATGGAGTGAAGAATGGAACTTGCTTTCTCTTTAACCAAGGGACTTGGTCCTCCATGGGTAAGGAGTGAGGATTAGAGGGTTGAGGGAGAAGGAATAGGCTTATAGACGAATTTCTCAATCCCTATAATCCTTAGGAAACTTGGATTCCCAAATGTTCCTTGACAAATAATCTTTATTGAGAAGTGGGACCACATGTGGCCAAGTGGACCCAGTCCAGGTTCGAGGATGGAGTATAGCAAATAATGATGTTCCTATCTGGGACAAGGTGAAAGGAAAGGACCAAGCAAGAATATTTACTTCAAAAGGTTGAATTGATCCTGTTGAGTTCTAGCCTTGGGGATGCCTAGGCAAAATTCGATCATAGAGCTAGGGCTTGGGATTCCCGCAGATTCCACCATTAGAATTGCCTCAAATTTGGAGGAGAGGGAGGGGACCCACCAATGCAGTAGTTTGTACGAGATCGAAATTTTTCCTTGGGTCAATTAGCGAGAAATTGATGCCCTAGGTGACCTAATGGGGCTAGACCTAGGAAAAAAGGGGAAAAGGGTAAACAGAGGGTTGAAATGGTCACCCTTTTTGAGGGATCAGTACCTAATTCACTTGGGGATATGGAGTCAAGGATGATGATGAGTAATAACTTGGTTTCTTGATCAAGGAGGCCCGGAAAGTTAGTTTCATCTAATGTTGAGAGAAAGAAAAGAAATGTGACCTTCAAGCATTTATACTTCAAATAAAATGATGCAATCTTATCGAGACAAATAATCTCTAGGACATTTAATTCATATAACATTGGCCCATACATTAAATTAGCTAAAACATGCTTAATTCCACATTTCAATTATGCAGCAACTAGCCCTAATTTCAGCAATATGCAGCAACAAGAATAACAAAGTCAAAATTTACTTACAACGCTATAGAATATATCCAACCATAATTTTGGTTTGCAAGACAAAGCTTCATGATAAGAAAAATAGCCCAAATCCATGCGTCAAAATTCATCCATCTCCAAAAGATATCCTCCAAGGAAAAATGTGAAGTTCTCTATGATTAGAGAGATCCCAAGTCAAGTGATGATCCAAATGAATGTATCTAACATCAATATATAGCCTCCTAAGGAGTTCGAATTATCCTATGGGCCTACATTAGCCCCTAATGATAAAATAATGTGCAAATAAAACCCCTATTGGTGACAAGCCCACCAAACTAGCTCACAAGTGGAAAAATAAGCCTCACAAGGGGCCAAATAATAATATGTACATGTCGTGGGGCCCTCCAAAGGCCTAATAATGTCTTGAAGTGCCATACTAAGGAATAAATTCCTTGGAATATGGTGGACAAGGGGTGGCCCCTTGTTCTCCAAGTAGTAGACTTGTGGTGCTCCATTGTGTTTGAGGACACATAAATGACCCCATGGGTCTCCATATGAATCAAAGATGCATGTAGATCCTCTACAAATGTCTGAGTGGTGGAATGAATGTTTCCATGACATCGTACAAGTCCTGGGACTCCTGCCAAGAGTGTGGGGCTCTTGTGGGGGCCTGCTGGGCATAATGTACCAAGCATATCACCATCATCCAAAAAGTGGATTGTTAGTAGTCTCTTAGCATCGATGAAGATCTGTGGAGTGTTTTATGTTGTTGTGGAGACCCATGTCTCTCTATGCACACCCTATATGTGCTAATGTAGAACTCTGGGGGTTAGGATCCCATATAGGGAGACCAAACCCAAATGGAAAGCACCTATAATCCTGCATAAGATCCGATGTGTCCCCTAGGATTCCAATATAACCAGTCATTAAAATAATCGGGTAAAAGAGTTTACAACTCATGGATAACAAAGTTGGTACTTCATAATGGCATGCCCTTCCGTAGTGGGCTTTGGCATGTGCTAGTGTCTCCAAGCTCCAAAGGGGGTTAACCAAGTATCTTATTATGTGGTTTCAGCCCTTAAAGGAGATAGTATGTCTATGGTAAATCCCTCTAATGGGGGTAGCAACTGATAAATTAGTGGAATCAAGTAGGGAATGAGAGGGACAATCATGGGCCACATTTTGGTTCATAGGGGTAGTTAGATAAGGGGAAGCCCACATTTGGGTATGTAATGTGTAGGAGGGAGCAATCGTGGTACACGAGGTGCCATGGCCTTGATTTTCCCACCCTTATTTATATGCCTTTTGCCTTTTATGAATTTTCTTTAATTAATTGCTCGTGGCTCAAACGACAAGAGCATGATGTGTAATATATAGTAGTGATTACTACCTTTTAGGTAGGGCAATTCATTTCCCTCCAAGGGTTGGGACAATCATGGGCTCCTGAATGATAAAGGAGGCTCATCTAGGGCCTATGAAACCAAAGTGATGACCATGGATTGGGGTAGAGCTCATGTATTGGATTTTTCCCATGGATAATTATTTTGTCTCGGGCATCTTTTGCATTTTGTGGTACAATTTCTTGTTAAATGTGGCCAATTATGTTTTTTTCTTTTTTTTTTAGCTGCTTCGACCTTCGGGGCATCATTCCAGGCCTGACCCAAGGTGGGGGCAAGGGGATAGGGAGGTTGGACCTATGTGGACCCAGGTGGGAGAAATGATGAATGAGGTATAGTGAGTGGAAAGGGAGTAATATATGTGGATAAGGAGCAGAACCACGCACCCAAAGTCGAGGTTTCCCAAATAGTACCAACCTAGAACCAAATGGTCAACAAAGGAGATCCCACGGGACTAAGATCCAACGGTAACATCCAAAAGAGATAAAGGGGACAAGAGCACAAACTAAGCCCACCCTTTGCACTAAATCCCTCCATCAATCCATACCCAGAAGTATCCATGATAAGTAAACCCAATACTCAATTACCAAATGATGAGACATACCCTTAGATTCGAGAAGCCCACCTTCAAAGATACGATCAATACAAGTGAGTGAGGGACTACATGGTTGGATTAGGTGGCAGAGAAATAGCACAATGAGCTAGTAGGAGGTTGCAAGGGGCTACTGCCTGTCGGCTGAGGTTCATCATGGAGAAAAAATTATCTTGGGGATATCACCCATGAAGTGGTGGGTAACATGGACCATATTGATTGGTATGCATTTGGATGACTATAGCAGCTAAGAGGTAGGGCTGGCGTGGCATGTTAGAAGTCATAACTAGTAGGCAGATGCCACAATGTTGATTGGGTGCCTAGATTTGCGCAATATCTCCTCTATTGCAGAGAAAAGGGCAGATATTTGGAGCTCTAGTTGGATGATGTTTGAGAAGATCTGAAGGACGTGTTTGTTTTTGTTGGATTAGGAATTTGTGGACTGTTGGAGGGCAGTGTGACGATGCCAAAATGTGGAGCCCTATGTGTAGTACCTTGATGGACTAAGGGTTGCTAGGAGAGGTAGTTTGTTGGAGCTCATAGGTCTGATCATCCAGAGGAGCAGTTGTTGCAACCCGTGTTCATTATGGCAAAAGGAAATCTTGCAGTGATAGGTGGAAACTCTCCATGCCCTATGTTATTCATCATTGGAGCAGAGCAAGAAGACTATAGTGGGATGAATTCCCTAAGTAAGACTATAGTGGGATGAATTCCCTAAGTAGTTGAGGAGCAGCATTGGGAAAATGAGAGTCGTTCACAAACAAAGTTGTGAACAACTCGACAGGAATCTCGATGTGTTGATGTGTTGATGGACAAATGATCAAAGAGAGAGAAGATTGGATAGTCTATATTCAATGGCTAGATGGACTTGGATCATTAATAGAGGAGGTTTCTGCAAATCAGGAGCCGAAGGACCGAGCAGATGTGTTTAGTTTACGACCAAGGCAGCTATGAGGAGCTCTACATCAGCTAGACAGTCAGAGTATCTTGTATTTGGTAGATTGGTGGTCATCATGACAGACACCAAGCCCTAGTTGTCGTATATATTGTATCAGTGGATGTATGAGGGCCATTATCCCTGGTACATGATCCCTATATTGTTGTATTATTCAGTTTGATTAATATAATGAGTTCGAGTTGAAATTTTGTAAAAAGTTGTTTATATTTGTTCACATGTGATTTACTGTTATTTGTATTTTGTTGTAACATGTTGTGATACTTGGTTTGGTAGCGTCAATGATTTAAGATTCTATCATAGACACCAGTATCGTGGAAAAACATGGTATCAAGACTACTTTAAATGTCCACTGAATCAGAGTGTGCACAGTGAAGTAGCTTAGAGGGAGTTGGGATTGTCTAGATCATGGACCAGAGGGTTCAACCGAAGAAATGGAGATGTGTCCTTGACTGGTTTGGCAATGAGATTGGTTGGAAGTTCTGGTGGATTGGTGTTGAGATTGGGGAATAACAGTTTGTTGTAGTATAGGTTGTTGATCATGGACTTCCTATAACTTGTCATGGATGGTTGGGATAGCTCAAGGATTATTTTGGCTTGGATGAGATTGGCATGATCGATATTGCTTCATGTGATGAACTGTAGATAGGCATACTATCTTCTTCTTTGGATCGTGATGTTTCATATTCAATATTAGAGGGATTTGTACGAGTTGTATTTTATCCAAGAGGATGAGTGCTTGCAGGATTGAGCCAGTGAAGATCGTGTAGGCTCAGAGGGAGTCTAGCTTTAGAGGGAGCATCCCTATGTAGATTTGGGATCTTTAGGTTCATATGTGATGAGGCAGAGGCACTACCGAGATTGCAGGGTTCATTCTACAAAGAATTTTGCAGTGATGGATGCCAAATGAGCTAGTGTCATCGAAGATGTTGATGGAGACTTCTTAGTGTTGGAAGTACCTCCCTCTCTAAGAGTGAGTGTTGATATTTGTAGCTTGTGAGGTACTCCAAACCCTAGGCTAGAGGGTTTTGGAGAATGAACACAAAAAATTGACTTGTGGGCTTAGATCCCAAACCTATGGGCTTTGCACCCAAGCATGTGGGTGTGAATCCATGAGGAGATATCTACATGTGATGATTTGAGTTGATAGAGGACTCTGATAGTAATCAGAAGCAATGAAAATCACTTGAATCCTAGTTGTAGAAGAGAAGATATGATTTTTTGAAGTTAGAGTGTGGGTTTGTTCATGAAGAGTTAAGGTCAACTTACTGTTTGAGTAACCTTATGACAGTTTTCAAGCCCTCTTGGACAAATTGTTGAATTGGTTATGTTTATTATAAATACAAGGTGGAGGAGATTCATTTTAGCATCCATTTTGTGAAACACATGAGTAAGTAAACATGAAGAAGCGCACTCACATTAGAGGAGAAAGGCATCTTTGTTTCAAGCCCCAGGTTAGGAGCTGCTTGAGTGAAGGAAAGAGAAGTAGTTTAGGCTATCTTGAGACTATCTTGAGGAGCGAGTTAATCTGCAGGAAGACTGAGTGATGGAGGAGTTGTTCTAGGATATTTTTGGTGTGGGAATTCTTCCTTGAGTGGCCCACAAAGGTGATATACGTGTAATTATTAGGCCGCAAACCTGTAGTTGCAGCTTGGTAGTCTAAACTAGCCTAATACAGGGTTTTGTAGGAGATTAACAAGGAAGTGAGTTATCAAGTCTTGAACAAGGTAGGAGGCCGAAGTAATTTGTGTGATTTTTGGTCACAGATGGTGAGTTATTGTGGGCTACATGAGTGCCCTGACCAGTGACTAGAATTTAGTCCATGAACAGCAGTTTAAAGGTATGTAATTTCTCCATTATTAGTAGGTGTTATGTCTAGTTTGAGACCAAATTAGATGGTATGTATTTGGATGACTGTAGAAGCTAAGAGGCAGGGCTGATGTGGCATGTTATAAGCCATAGCCTGTAGGAAGATGCTACAGTGGTGATTGGGTGCCTAGATTTGCGCAACATATCCTATATTGCAAAGCAAAGGGCAGATCTTTGGAGCTCTAGTTGGATAATGTTTGAGCAAAACTAAAGGACATGGTTTTTTGTGCTGGATGGGGAATTTATGGACTGTTAGAGGGTAGTGTGAGAGTGCCAAAATATGGAGCCCTATGTGTAGTACCTTGATGGAATAAGGATTGCTAGGAGAGGCAGTTTGGTTGAGCTCATAGGTTTAATCATCAAGAGGAGCAGTTGTTGTTGCTCATTTTCATTATGGGCGAAGGACATCTTTCAGTGATAGGTGGTAGCCCTACGTTCCCTATGTTAGTATTCATTGGAGTATGCGGCAAGACTATAGTGGGTTGAATTCCTTAAGTAGTTGAGGAGCAGCAGTGGGAAAATGAGAGTTGTTCAAAAACGGAGTTGTGAACAACTCGATAGGAGTCTAGATTGTTGATGCGTTGATGGAAAAATGATCAACAAGAGAGTAGATTGGATCATCAAGATTCAGTGGCCAAATGGACTTGGAGCATTGATAAAGGCAGGTGTTGCAGATTAGGAGCCTAAGGACCGAGAAGATGTGTACAAGGTACAGTCAAGGTAGCTGTGAGGAGATCTACCTCAGCTGTACAGTCAAAGTATATTGTACTAGGTAGATTGGTGGTCATCACAATAGACACCAAGCCCTCGTCGTTGTATATCTTGTATCAGTGGATGTATGAGGGCCATTATCCTTGGTACATGAGCCCTATACTATTATATTATTCATTTTGATTAATATAACGAATTTGGGTTGAAAATTTGTAAAACATTGTTTATATTTGTGGATGTGTGATTTATTGTTGTTTATATTTTGTTGTAACATGTTGTGATACTTAGTTTGGTAGCGTCAATGATTTAATATTCTATCCTATACACTATCATTGTGGAAAAACAACACATCTTCTCGTGGCCCTCTTGAATCTCCTCTTCTTTCTCCTTTTGAAGCTACATAATGATCACATTTATCAAATTCTGGAATCGTTTTTAAATTCTAGAATGTATTTTTTGTTTCACCTTATCCATGTCTAGGCTTCTTCAATCT
This sequence comes from Pinus tabuliformis, assembly GCA_031772625.1. Taxonomy (NCBI): domain Eukaryota; kingdom Viridiplantae; phylum Streptophyta; class Pinopsida; order Pinales; family Pinaceae; genus Pinus; species Pinus tabuliformis. Next base: position 827,333,621 of record CM062813.1, read on the forward strand.
TCTTGGAAATTTCCTCATCAAATATTTTTGTAGTTTCATCATCTATGAACCTTTCTTATTCACTTTGAAAATGATTATTCTCTTCTTTCAATTTCTTGATGTCATCCAATAGCTTCTTATTATGGTTTTGTAATCTACATATTTCTTCATCTTTCTTTTTCAATTCTTCCTTTGAATCATCATTTTTCCAATTCCCTTTGGTACACTTTCCCTATTTTAATTTTTGAATCTCCTTAATGAGTGCTTCATTCAAGTTTTGCATCTTAGATAGATCGTCACCCTTCTTGATCTCTTTTTTCGCTTCTGTTATCACTTAAGAATTCTAATTCCCAAAATTGCTCACATTAGTTTGATGGTAAAGGTTCAGTGCTAGTCTAAGTTTGATTTTTTTTTGTTTGCCTTAGAGTCTAAGTCTTAGGAGTCTTGATGGTATACTTAAATAAAGGTCAACTATGCATTCTCATTCATCATTGGTCTCATAACTCACACAATTTCCATGTGTTAGCTTTGTTCAAAGGTGATTATGTGCTACAAAGCTCTTTAGGTGATTTCATAGCGCATAAATCCTTTTTACGTGTTTCCGCAGCGCAACATGTTTTAGGTGATTTCGTAGCGCATAAATCCAGATTTTACACTGGTTGCGCTACGAAATCGGAGATTCGTGCAATCCGTAGCAAATCTTTCCTAACTGTCAAATCTGTCAAGTTCAGTTATGGTTGCATCATTCATTGTTAGCTTATACACTCCACATATCATGTCCAACCGCTTATCTCCATCATTACAGTCGCTAGGTACCTTAGTACGCTCGGATTGCAAGTTCCAAGAAAAGCCAGGTATTCACAGTCTTAATTATGATTGTATTTGTTGCATGAGGAACAAGTCTACAAGTTTTCAATTTGAATGCATTGTATATCAAGTGAGGCAACCATTCAAGCGAGTCAGAGATTGAAGATTGAGCAGCGCTAGTATATGTAACCTTCATTATGCTGAAGTCTCATGGAAGGATCTACATAAAGGAAAGAACACAGATCAGGGAGATATTTGAGGAATGAACCTGAAGGTTTAGACCTTATCTTGAAGAACAGAGAAGTTGAGCATGCGTTCAAGCAGGTAGGAAAATTATTCAGAAAAGCTCTGATATTTGGCTTTATGTAAAGACTCTTTTTCAGTAATACAAAATTTGCTTTGCTTCTCAGGACTCAGGAGGGATTCGATGTTCAGAATGTGTTGTATTGTTCTTTTCCCAATATTTGCAGTGGTATGAATGTGTAATCACTTAGAACTCACTCATGGTGCTCTAATTTCCTGTATACATTCATAGACTGTGTGGTCCTATATGTTTCTGGTATGTTCTAAATGTGTTGAATCCTGAATGCCCTGACTTCTATGTAAGGTTGATAACATTGTTATACTGAAATGATGTTGACTCCATAAGCCCAATGGATAGTTTCTAATTGTGTTTCCACCACTCACATTTTACCTTTGTTTCACAAGAGTTAGCCATCTTTATCATAATCAAAGATCATTAATCCTTTGAGAGAGCCCTCTCAGGTTGGGGAGGCTAAGCCTCAGCCTAAAGTAGGTTTGAAATAGTTACTTAAAGTCTGCCTGATCACAGCAGCCTATCAGGGTCTGATTTTGAGTTAACAGCTTCTTTTAATTCATCTTGAATTTTATTCATAGGTTCCACTTATGAGTCCTTGGTCCTTTTCTTTAGAATAATTCTGCATTTTTTTCCCATGTGATGTGCAATCTATTATCTTCATCATATCATTTCCACTGCTTGGAAGCTTTACTATGAAAACGAAACTTGCACAAAAAGGTTATGAATGGTGTCCATAACTATTACTTCAAATTTAGTTCATATTTACTTCATTTCTTGTAAATCTTGTAACTACTATTGCTTCTTAATTGAGATCTACACGACACCCTTAAATTATAACCTCGGAATGTTATCAATAATGATATTTGTATAAATATTATAATATTATATGTTCTCACTTCCCAATAGCTTTTGAATCACCTCAATTAGACATCGCAATCAAAAGACATGATAATTTGAAGTTAACATATATTTTAAAACCTTGATTTGGAGATTGTTTTATTCTTTGATCCTTCTTCTAGTGTAATTGAAATTTCAACCCTTATGAGCCTATAATTTCATAACATAATAGTTTCATATTTATTCTCTACAACTCCATAGGTATGATCAACATTTGATGTGCTACATGAAGGTTATTTTAATTTATTCAAAAAATATGATTTTTGACCTCTTCTGCAATGTGAAATTTTAAAGCATGCTAAATATTTAGTTATTTATATCTAATTCTAAATTTTTATCTAAGTGACTCCAATATGTCTCCTCAAATCTTAGAAAATTTCACAATCTAAAGTGTCCCAAAAAAAATATCGCTAATATTCCATGATCACTCTTTTGAAATTTATCAGGACCATTTGCAAGCCCTAACTTTCGTAAGGCATATCTCGAAGATTATAGTGAATAAAAATATAAAAAAATTCCCAGGCGTACTTTGAGATTTTTAATCTATCTAATCAAAATCTCACGGTCTAATTTTTCACAAAAAAGAGAATTATAGCAAAAGTTCCAAATTCACTTGTTTAAAATTGATTTTGGGAGCATTATATCTCCTAAATTATAGTGAACCAAAATCTAAGATTTTTATCAAATGTACATTAAGATGTCTTCTTGATTTGCTCCAAATTTTATGGTTTGAAACATAAAAAATATATATATATATAGAAAAAATTATAGTGAACCAAAATCTAATATTTTTATCAATGTACATTGAGATGTCTTCTTGATTTGTTCGAAATTTTAAGGTTTGAAACATCCAAAAAAAATAAAAATATTTTCGAGATGGCTCGTTTGAAATAGATTTCAAGAACAATCACAAACCCTAAATTCCACAATGTATATCTCCAAAAGTATAGCAAAAACAAACTTTGAAATTTTAATTAGATGTTCCCCATGATCTCTCCTCAATGTCTCAAAATTTAATCATATAAAGCACCCCGAGAAAAATTGTATAATGAAAATACCAACATGACTCGTTTGAAACATATTTTAGGACCAATCACAGCCCTAACTTCCATGGTGTATATATCCAAAATTATAGCAAACAAAAACCTATAACTTTAAACTAAATGTTCCCCACAATTGCTTCTCGATATGATCAAAAATTCACCATCTAGAGTTTCCATAAAATAGAAATAAGAAAAATATTATAGTAAAAACACCAAGATGACTCATTTGAAGTAGCAAAACCCTACGGTGATAACTCTGATTATAGAAATTCTAATGTATATTTTCAACTGCTCATGAATTTTTAATCAAAATAACAAGACACAAACCTACTCTACTGCTTTGTAGGATGTAATTCACAATCTAGAACAAAAATTTTAGACATGCAATAAGAAATCACACACATGCAACAAGTATTTTTCCCAGGGAAAGAAATCTACTAAAAACCCCAATTCCTACTTTCATTAAATCATAAGGATAGAGATGTATTGCAATTTATTTTTGCAATTGAGCACAACCTACAAGTGCGTAACCTATCTCTCTGCTCATTGAAAGGCTCTAACCTAGACTTAGTCAATTTCTGCCTCTGCTTGAGCTCCTAGTTCCTTTCGTTGTTCCTTGAGGAATTGGGCACCTATTATTTAGTAAATTCCTCATATTGATTGGGAAATTCCTTTAGGTTGATCCTCTAACTGCATGCAACACCTGTACACTCAAGATTAGTCTACAACCAATGTTACATTGCCTTGGAATCTCCTCCAAGCTTGGGGAACTCAAATTCTCTACATGCACTAGCTATTTTGGGCTAATTAATCAGTTAATTGGATGATAGTCAACTTTTACTGAAGTCTTATTGCACAACTTGACCCTTGTTAGCTTGAGGGGGCTTGGACCCAGGTTCAGAGTTAGTTGCACTAACCAACAAAACCCTACACTACCAGCCCTTTCAGAAACAACCCACGTAGTGCAGGTTGCAGTCTCACCCGAGGAAGTATTGGGGGATGCTAGAACCAGGTTTCTGCAACCCAAAGGACTATGTGATGTGTTTCTGATACTATTAGAGCTTTATTTTGACCTTCGAGAACCCTAACCCTTAAAACTCGAAAATTACAGTAACTAACAATTAATAGGTTCAAACCCTTCGCCGATTTTCCTAAACATTCATAACATCATGTAAATAAATAGATCTACAATTTACGCACATCTATTAAGTACTTTCCATGATAAACGTAGTAAACAAATTGAACATACAATAATTTCAGAAGTATATGATAACACACAGATACACAGATAATGCTCCAAAACAACCTTTATTATGCTTAGATCTTCAATTACAGACTCTTTCAACCCTGCGCACACAACTGGAGGGGCTCGCGCACTTAGCTGCGGACTTACCAAGGTCTCCACGCACATAGTTGTAGGATCCTTCCCCTTCGCCTAAGTACAAAAAATAGTCTCCTCTTACTTAGATCATTCACTCATAGATTGATTCTTGATATCTCTCATGACCCTTTATGACTCATTTTTATATCATACCATGGTTCACAAACCATGGGCAGGTCACAAAACAACTTAACTCCTAACAAACTAAGGAGATTTGACCTTCCTAAAGCCCCTTTGACTCCTATCGACCTGCACGCTCCGCTCCTCAAAATGCGGAGACTTTACAATAATAACAAAAACTTTTACAAAATTTACCCAGGGGACCCTATCCCAATAGGCCCCCAACACAAAGTCGTGACTCGTCCTGAGTCACTCTACTAGTGTTGCCTCGATCTTTTCTTGCAGACCGCTGAATTCTATATTCAATTCTTGAAGATTTGTTGCTCCCTCCGCAGGGGCTTGACGAACCTCTTCAACCAATTTCTCTATAGTTGGACCTTCAACTGCAAGACCCATGGTTCTCTATGTTTGTTGCATAGCCTTCAACTTTCTCTATACCATCTATGTCAACTGGCTTGCCTCATCAGCCCAGGGCTACGTCATTGAGGATATGATGTATGCCTTCCAACACAGCTCATCGATCTCGGTCTGGATGAACTTCCCCTCCTCCATTCGGGTGAACCTTTGCACTGGTGCTAAGGTCTGCGTTGTAGCTCTGATTTCATCGAACTACCTTTGTTTTTCTAGGATATCTTCTTCGATTTTATGCAATTGTGGATCCTCTTGCAACGAGGTCCACAGTTCCATGACATGTTCAAACAACTAGGTGCAATCCTTGACTGTAGCTTCTAGTGTAGTCATGTCTTCTTTAATAGCAGCCTCGTGCTACTCTCTGACTTCCGAAGGAGTGGTTGGTTGTAGCTTAAGTTGAAGCTCAGATATCTACAGCTGCAGCTCAAAACGAACCTTGCCAATCTCCTCCTTTGATTCTTTCACCACAACAGCTAACTTCTAGATCTTCTCTGCGGAGGCCGCTTTTGCTGGGATCTGGAGCTGGGGAAGCTCATTACAGGCCTATGTTATTGTAGTTGACTATGCGCCATGACTTCTTCTGATTCCTCAAGTGCCTGTGCCTTTTCCTCGAACATTTGTTGGTTGCTGGTCTTTACTTCATTCATAACCAGTAATTCTTGTTGTTCCCAAACTCAAAGCTCATCTAATACTCCTTGATGTAGCTCATGCAGTGTCTAAATAAGGAGTGTCGCAAGGTTCAGACTCAAATCCTTCAGATGTAACAGGTGTGCCATGTCTTCTGAAGTCTCAACGTGTAGTGATCCCTCTAGTAATTGTACTGTGTGGAGGTATGTGGTGATCTATGCTGCTAATGCTAACCTGCTCGCTTGCTTCAGGCTTGCTTGTCCAACGCTCACTTGAATAACCCCTGTCTGGACCTACGATTCCCTCAAACCCTGTTGCACCTTGTCCATTTTCTGATGGAACTGATCCTCAACGTGGTTCCAAATGGTCTTCACTACGTTGCGAACCACATCATCGATCTCGTCCAGGTCTCCCTCTATGAGGACCAATGGGGTCGCGCTTGCAGACTTGTCAGACTTCTGCTTCTTGCGCGGTCCCGTGGAACTCTGCTTCTACCTCTTTCTAACAATGAAGTGGGACTCTAAGTCTACGCCCCCTTCCACTTCACCCTCTGTCTCTACCTCTATATTAGTGCACTCCATTTCAGATTCACCGAGGTCAATAGTGGCCTGTGACGTGGTGGCAGCTTTCTCCTTTGGCGCTTCTGTCTCTTTAGCAGAGACCTTCTCTTTTAGTGCATCTCTCTCCTTTGCAGAATCCTCTTTTTGTTGCACGACCTTTTCTTTTGCAGTGGATTTTTCTTTTATAGAGGCCTTTTGTGATTCCTTCTTCTTATCTTTCGTTTTTGTTGTCATAACTGTGGTTTTCTCTGCTTCTCCTTCGACAACCTTACTAGTTCCTACGCCTGTATCAGATGGGGTAAGCCAGTCGCTCGTCCATTTACTGATGACCCCTATGATATCATCTTCGGAAACCAAGTATGGCAACTTATGTCAAGTGCACATGGCATCTTTGTTCGCGCGGATAGACAAATTATTAATATTTGTCTTGAAATCAGCAACATTAGCATACTAGGCATGCAAGCTTGGTAATAGTCGTGGCCTCTGGTTAATCACCATCCAACTCAAATTCGAACAAGACCCAAAATATCTTCATTTCCATGATGCGCTCAGGTTCCTTCGTCACCCATAGCGAGGAAAATTTCACGACCTCGTATACGTCTGGATCATGTTGTGGCCATTGGCTTTCCTCTAGTGTCCTCCATGCCACCAGCGCGATCAACAAAAGTAACCATGCGTAGTGGAATTCTTTTCCCTCATCCTAGGCCTCTCAGCAATCCTCCAGGAACTCATGACACAGATACTAAGCCCAATAATATTGGACTGCTTTAGCACATTACGCAACCAGATACACTATCGGTGCCAGTGCTTCATCAGCGCGACACTTCCTCATGATCTTTCCAGCCAATATTTGTGTAGCAAACTGCACCGCGCCATCTGATATGGAACTAATCGCATAGTCACGTGACTTCTTCACCAGCCTAAAGTCACTCTTCATTTGGTCCGCCAACTTATTCTCCTGTGATTTCCCCACAAAAGCATCTGCAAGGTCCACTCCTTAGTAAGGCGGAAATTTGATTCTATGGATTAACATATCAGTAATTGGGATGGGCCCTCCCAACCAAAGGCACCAATCATGGACCAGCATCAATAATTTACGCACACAGATAGTGTTAATGGTGTTGCGGCTAAAATGTGGCACCCACAACACATTGAGAAACCCCGCATGCTAAACTATGGTCACCCACTTCATTGGCTCAAGCCACATCCCATCTGATTCTTCATAGCATACTTTCTTCAGGTATTTACTCAGTTCCAACTGCAGGAACTTCGCGTGATCCCCCAAGTCCTAGTCCTCCATCTTCAAATATGGTATTCGGGCCAACAAATTTCCCTCAAAAGGTACGTTCTCTGGCAGCAATGATGTGGAGACCTAGAATTTCACCGAATTAGGGTCTTTAGTAACCTTGTCTGTGGATTTACTAGGTGGTATATAAGGCGGTAACCGAGTAATCGGCACGGCTTCATCTACATCAATCTCTTCAATCCCCATGGTGAGCTCTTCTTCATCTAAGTCTAAGGGTTTCGTCGGCTGCTTGGTTTTATCCATCTTTCCCTCCTATCTAACCTCCATTGGATTTTTGTGCGGTGATTTCCGCACCAGTGCTTGCTAGGGCTTCTTTTGCTTCTTTTCTCCTGTCGCAGAGGCAGAGGGTTTAGGCCTCAGCGACCTAGGCGTTGTGGTAGGCAAGGGTGTAGGCACGGGCTAAGTCGGGTTGCATTCATTCTCTCCAAGAATATTTTACGATGCCAATCAGGTAAATTCCCAAACCCTTGCTGTGAAAGCTTCTCTCGAAGTTCTTTCCAATCCTCTCCATACATACAGCAATTATCTTGGTGCAAACTAAAGCACAAAAGCTCAAGGAAATTTATCAGGAAGCAAAGTGTTCGAATGTGGAGCAGGATGTTGTATTTATAGCCCAATTTGAATTCAAATCCATCCATTCCCTCCAGATTCCTGTCATTAATGTGCTTTTGGCAGTAGATTTCCAAATATATGATCCTTAAATGCTCTCCCCTCGCTCCCTTTAACGGAAAAATCGCCATCCAATCACCTAAAGTGCTTCCAACGGTCAATTTTTGGTCAGGCTGCGTGGGACCCACCATTCTAGCGCAGCTCCTTCATCGCATCTCTCCTCTGCGCCTTCCCTCAATTCGTCGCACAACCCACTCACTTTGCCAAACTATACTTCTGGCATCGTAGTTTATAGCCCCGCACTTACTTGCAATTGTTTGGAGTGCTAAGACTATCCTGCATTCATATAGTCATTGTGCAGGAGCAGGATCACCCCTTGTACAGCTTTAACCGACTCCCATTGACCTTTCCCAGAAACAATTCCCCGTTCAGCTTTGCGAGCTGAAGTGCACCTCCATCCGTAATCTCCTTGACAATATATGGCCCTAGCCAATGCATCAAGAACTTCCCTGGAAACTTCATGAACTTACTATCATACAACAATACTAAATATCCACTTTTAAAGGTGCGTTTCTTAATGTGACAATCATGCCACGCCTTTTCGCGAGCCTTTTGCACCTTCTGATGAAAACCAACCAAGAAGAAATCTTCTTCAAACTCAACTATCTGCATGAGGCATTCTTCCATGGTGTCCCGATTGGTCATCTATGTGACTACAACAATCCGCAAACTCGGCATGATGTACTCCATCGGTATTATGGCATCTTGTCCATAAACCAGTCTAAACGGTGTCTGCACAGCCAACTTTTTACATGTAGTACTATACGCCCATAGAACAGTTGGTATGCGCACATCCCAATCATTCTAATTTGCATTACAAATCTTCATTAAAGCATTCTCCAGGATTTTATTAAAGGCTTCCACTGTTCTGTTTGCTTGAGGATGATATGGTGTGCTTTTCTGATGATACATCTGGAACTCTTCAAGCAAGGCAGCAATGGTTTCGTTCAAGAAGTGTGAACCCCTATCGCTCATCAAAATTTTAGGGCAGCCAAACCGAGACAAAATGTATTCAAAAATGAACTTCGCAATTGTGGTCACGCTACAATCCTTCACGGGTTGCACCTCAGCCCACCTGGTCAAGTATTCAGTCGTTGTGATGATGTATCTTGCTCCTGTCTTCTTTCCTAGTGGCTGAATTGGTCCCATGAAGTCTATTTCCCACTTATCGAATGCCTGTAATGACACTTATGGGTTCAAAGGAAATTCATCCCTTCATGATGGCCTCCCTGTTCTCTAACAGACATTGCATGCCCTACAATAATCCTTGGAATCCTTATGCACAATTGGCCACCATAGCCCGGCTCGTAGGATCTTCTTCGCAATTTATCTTCCCGCATAATGTCCTCCCGCAACTCCTCCATGTGCTTCAGTGAGGATACTTTGTCATTCATAATCTGGGACATACCTACGTAGCACTTCATCCAATCCCATTTTATATAAGTGCCCTGCAATAACAGAAAAATCTACAACCTTGACCACCAATTCTTTCTTCTGTTGTGTTGTATACCCTTTAGGAGTTTTACCCATAGACAAGAATTGGATTATGTCTGCAAAGCATTCATCTGTGATGTGCATAGTAAAGAGTTGCACATCCATAAATCCTTCATCCAGATTTGTAGCCTCTTCGCCATTCTCAATCCATGAGAGGTGATCTGGTCCAGCATTTAATTGTCAGGGCTTCACAAGTACTTCAAAGTCATATTCCTGAAAGAGTAGCAACCATCTACAAATTCCCCCTCCCCTAACACAAGTTTATTGACAAAGTATTTCAAAGCGGCATGGTCTGTGTACATTTTGAAGTGCGCACCCAACAAATAATGCTTTAACTTTTGGAGCGCATACACCATTGCCAATCCTTCGCGCTCCGTAGTTGAATACTTTTTTTCTGCCTTAGATAACTTTCTGCATGCAAACATTATCGGATGGTCAATATCACATGTGCCTGATTGGGTTAGCACATCTCCTAATGCTATGTAGGATGCATCTACATGTACATGGAATTCCTTCTTCCAGTTGGGGAACACTAAAATAGGCATTGTGACCATTCTTTCCTTTAATAAATCCAAACTCCTCTGGCAATCATCGTCCCAGCAAAACATCGCATCCTTCTTCAGTAGTCTCTCCATGGGCGCAGTGATCTACACATATGCATTGATGAATTTTCTATAATATCTTGTGTGGCCCAATGTCACGCGCAGTTGTTTGACATTCCTCGACAACTCCAAATTGATAATTAATGCAATTTTAGTAGGGTCTACCATCAACCCTTGCTTACAGACAACATGGCCCAAGAGTATCCCATATGGTACACAAAATATGCACTTCTTCAGATTAAGGGATATCTGATACTTTCGACAAGTATCCAGCATGAGGCGAAGACTGGCAACATGCTTCTTTACTAACCCAAACATTGTCCAATCATCAAAGTAAACCTCCAAAAACTTATGAATAAATTCTTTGAAAGCCGCGACTACCACCCTAGAAAAGATTGCAAGGGCATTCTTAAGTCCAAAGGGCATAATTGTATACTGAAAACATCCCCATTCTATAGCGAAGGCAGTCTAACTCTGATCCTTCGCCACGATCTTGATCTAATGATACCCTAAGAACCCATCAGTAAATGAATAGGCTTCCTAAACTCCAACATTCTCTAATACTTCATCTGTGAATGGCATATGGAATGGATCATGGGCACAAGCATCATTCAACTTTCTTAAATATATGCAAATCCAAATTTCGCCCTTCGTCTTCTTTTCCTAAACCACCATAGGACTAACCCAGTCTGATTCTTCTACAGGCTCAATAATTCCTACTGCAAGCATCTTATCTAATTCTTCGCGCACTTTTTCCTTGTACTTAGGATTGAACTGATATGGGTGTTGCTTCACTGGCTTCGCATCTGGCTTTAGAGTGATCTTTATGACACCCAGATCACCTATTATCCCCTTCAGATCAAAAAACTATATGGGAAATAAGTCTTGATACTCCCGCAATAACTTCGAGACTTTGTCCATTGTATCTTCATCCCAATAATCACCTATATTTGCGAACTTTGGTTGCACTTCCAACCCAATATTCACCTGCTTATTTTTCAATGGCTTTGATATGCCAGGGACTTCCACCTTAGGCCCCACGACTTCGCGATGTCCTTCTAACTCAGGAATACTAATGTTCCTAAGATCTTCCTCACCTTCCTTTGTGGTCACATTGTCGCATTCCAGAGCATGGCGCAACTGCGTACTCCAGTTTGGTTGTACCCACGTGACAAGTTCTTAAGGCATTCTGAATATTGTGGCTTTGATTTCCTATAACCCTTCGTTAATACACTCAAATCCATCCTCAAAACTGAAAGTTAACATAAAACTTTCCTTTAGAACATCCCACTTTGTGGTTCTGTGTCGCAACTCTATTTCTAAATAACTATTCATCAGAATAGTATCCAGAGTGTCGTAGAATATTTGGACCCATTCTGGTTGGGGTTCCTCTCCCCTTGCTTTTGTCCATCGAGCCAGATGCTTGTGCAGGTCATCCTTTCATGTATACTTCTCTGCAATGTGGGTATTGGCATACCCAAACCGCAGCTTCATCATCCGTCGATATTCCTTCTAGTCTACAAAGTTGTTCTTATGTGTACCCCACCATCTGGCAGGCGTAGCTCTCAGCGCGATGTCTAATGCCTGGAATTGATGTTCCTCTAGTACATATCTTTCAAATTTATCCATAAATAAATTTACATCTTCTAAACCATCATAATGCGGTAAGTTGTGTACCTCAGTAGATATACATCGGAGTGACTTAATGATCCTGTTGCATGGCAGCATCGAGACCTCATGTAATATGTTCTACCAGTGCTCAAGCTCCTCATCCAAATCCGAATTGCAGGAGTTTTCCTTCTCCCAAGTAATTCGCCCATCCGCCATAGAGTTGATCCAATCCTCATCTCACGTCATAAGCTTATATATTTTCTCAATATCGTCCTCCTCATAATAGTCTTGGACTGGTTCAGTGTATCGCTCACCCTCAGTCGGATCCAATGGAACAATAACCTGTAGTTCCTTCTTTTCAAATGTCATATTGCGCTTCTTTAGGTTGATGACCACATTCATATCAAATGCCCAATCAATTCCAATAAGCGTCGAGTATGGATTATTGTCATCCACTATTTCAGTTACATCAAAATTAGCTATGGTGCGTGCCCCTTCAATATCCACAGCTACTCCATCCAGGTGCCCCATAGGAATAATATTTTGTTGATTCGCCATTCGCAGTTGAATCGAGGACCATTGTAGTGTTGGTTTTCCCATTCTTTCCCAAGTTTGTTTCGGCAAAACATTTGCATTAGATCCCAAATCAAGGATCACCTGGTCCATTTCAAATTCTCCAATATAGGGAGTTAATCTCCTCTCCCGACCAGCCCTTTTCTTACCTTTATCCACCTTATGCATGTTGATTTGGGATAGTATGTGATGTGATCTAGCCACGAAATTTGGTGGAGAGGTTGGGGCACATGTGATCTCAAATACCCAGAAAGGGTTTGGGCAGATTCTAAACAGTTTGAGAAACATTAAAATAATTAATATTTTTAATGGAGTCCCTAAATCTAAACTTAGGGAATTTAAAATATTATTTTGGATTAATATAGAACTATGTTATAATGGTCCAAAATACATGGATCAATCCAGATCTAATCTTATCCATTGATTAGGGACTTAATCTTGGCCATTGATATGTCAACAAGAAAAGTATAAGAGGAGGCTTGAGGGTCACTTGGAGAACACACCAGATGATCAATCATTTTATTCTCTAGAGCGGGGTTTGCTAAGAGAGATAGAATCAGTGATCAGAGTTGCAGATGAGGGGCAGTGCGTAAAAAGAGACAAAGAGGCAGAGATAGTGTCGGGAGATCAGTGCAGGAGCCAGAGAGAGTGACGTGGTAGCATCCAGGGCTCACGCAGGGTCACGGAGAGGCAGCCAAGAGTTGCGCAGTGCTCCAGAGAGGCCAGCATTGTTGACGCAGAGGACTAGAAGGCTGACGCAGGACCTGCAGAGGGTGACATAGGGCCAATGCTGGGCAGAGAGAGGCTGACGCGGTCCAAAAAGGCAGACGCGGGGTTTCTGTGGCAGATTGGAACTGAGGAGCTGCCGGAGGGTTTATCTGAGGTTTCAGCCGGGACATTTGTCTCATACTAAGAGGTACTACTGCTAATGGAATTATCTGTTGGGTAAGCCGGATTTGCCACCCAAATTGTACTCTGAAATTTTTTAATAAGAAAACCCTTATATAGCTACACCGGTTTTCCCGCATTGGTTTTTTCCGGGGACATTGGTCCAAAAATAACGATGTCATTTTGCATGCTTGTTTCTATTTCCTTTAGTTGATGAATGTTGAGCATGCACTAGTGTTTATTTTCAGTATTTGCATTGTAAATAACTTGTTAAGTAACAGAACAAGTAGGTAGGAATAAATCAATAAACTGCATGGAGGTTTTCTAACTGGTAGACTTAGAAAATTCAACATGGTATCAGAGTGTGGTTGTAGATCACAGGAGAAATGAGAACATCAACCGAGTAGAGAAATAGCAACAGAAAACAGTGGTCCCGAGTGACAGAAGTTGTTTCTAGCAAAGCAGCAACAAGGGAAGGGTGATGCAGTGTCTGCATCATCAAGTGTGAGCCAGGAAGAGGAAGCGCAAAGGCTAAGGGAGGTAAAGGGAGACTCACGCATAGCCACGCAGAAGCTAGGAAGGCTGGCGCAGTTGGCTGAGGAGGCTAAGTCGATGGTGTCGGGATTACGCAGAGCCTAAGAGATCTCACCTTCAGGTTGCTAGGGTTTAGGAGTTTGTGGGAAAGTTGCAGAGTGGAGCTCGTCTGGTATTGTAGTCAGAACAGTACCTAATAGGCCAAGGTAGAGGGAGTTGCTACCGAGGCAGATTTCTAGCCAAGGAATCTAGATCAGTGGTGCAGTTGCATTGATGATCATAGTAGGGGGCATCTCGACATCGGCAGAAGGATTTCTAGGTGGGAAATCAAGACTCAGAGGGAGTCCAGAAGAGAACTCCCAGACAGGAAGTAGAGAGACTCAGCAGGAGTCGAATAGAGAACTTCCAGATGGGAAGTGGAGAGACTTAGCAGGAGTCGAACCAAGAACTTCTAGGCAGGGAGTAGAGAGACTCAGCAAGAGTCGAATAGAGAACTTCCAGACGGGAAGTAGACTCAGTAGGAGTCGAACAGAGAACTTCCAGACAGGAAGCAGACTTAGCAGGAGTTGAACAGAGAACTTCCAGATGAGAAGTAGACTCAGTAGGAGTCGAACATAGAACTTCCAGGCGGTAAGTAAAGAGACTCGGAGGAGTCAACAAGAAGAGCATAGAGATGACCATGAATCAGGACAAGTTGGATGAGGCATCCAACTTTGTCATCTGGAAGGCCAGGATCCTTTTTGTTCTATGTGCCATGAGTGCTCATGTGCCACTTGAGCAGAAGTGGGGAGACATCAAGATGTAGTCAGACAGACTACAGGCGATGAGGGGCAGGATCCTCGAGGTACCTAGCCTCTTGGATTAGACCATGCTACGAGAGCTCCGAAGAGGAGTAGCAAGACTGCCAAATGTGGGTATAGATGGATGCGGATGAAGCGAGAGAAAGAGCTACAATGCAGAATTCCCAGGACAGCACGAGGCTAGTAGGTTGTAGCAATGTGAGAGGCACAGGAGTCTTGCACCAGTGCAGGATGGCATAGAGAAGTGTGCAACGGTGCGAGATGTAGGGAGTTGTTGCAGCAGCACAGAGATCAGAGAGGGAGCACTTGTCAGCAGTAGAGGGAGCTTCAAAATCAGCAAGTGTCTCTAGCCCAACAGAGAGGTCAGATTTGGGAGATCAGTTACTTACTTCTCAGTAACTAAGTTGCAGTGCAGCAGTGGGTAGCACGAAGTAGCATGATGAGAGGAGTTGCAGTGTGAATGCGGTGTTGGGAGAAAGAACCAGTAGCAGCACGGATGCAGAGGGAGTTGTAGTACGGATGCAGCAGTGGTGGTGGCAAGGCCATGCGTAGTAGTACAGGATGCAGCAGTGCAGAGGATGTTGGGCAGCAGGCCTAGCTTCAGTATAGGGACCGATGCCGAATGATCAGGGTGATACTAAGTGAGGAGTATTGCTAGAGCACAGTCCTCGCTAAGAGGGAGTGTTGATTTTTGGTAGCATCGGATGTGCTTTAGCAACGAAATTTGGTGGAGAGGTTGGGGAACATGAGATCTCCAATACCCAGAAAGGGTTTGGGCAGATTCTAAACAGTTTGAGAAATATTAAAATAATTAATATTTTTAATGGAGTCGCTAAGTCTAAACTTAGAGAATTAAAATATTAATGTGGATTAATATAAAATTGTGTTAGAATGGTCCAAAAGACATGGATCAAGCCAGATCTAATCTTAGTCGTTGATTGAGGACTTAATCTCGATCGTTGATATGTCAATGATAAAAGTATAAGAGGAGGCTTGAGGGTCACTTAAAGAACACACCAAATGATCAGTCATTCTATTCTCTAGAGCGAGGTTTGCTAAGAAAGATAGAATCAGTTATCGGAGTTGCAGCTAAGGGGTAGTGAGTATACAGAGACAGAGAGGCAGAGATAGTGCTGGGAGATCAGCGCAGGAGCCAGAGAGAGTGACGCAGTAGCAGCCAGGGCTCACGCAGAGGCTGCCAGGAGCTGTGCAATGCTTTAGAGAGGCCAGCGTTGCTGACACAGAGGGCCAACATTGGGCAGAGAGAGGATGACGCAGTCCAAAAAGGCAGAGGTTGGGGTTTCTAGGGAAGATTGGAGCTGAGGAGCTGCCGGAGGGTTTATCTGAGGTTTCACCCGGGACATTTGTCTCAGACTGAGAGGTACTACTACCAAGGGCATTCTCTATTGGGTAAGCTGGATTTGGCACCAAGAATGTACTCTGAAATTGCTTAATAAGAAAACCCTTAGGTAGCTACACCAATTTTCCCGCATTGGTTTTTTCTGCGGACATTGGTCCAAAAATAACGGTGTCATTTTGTATGCTTGTTTCTGTTTCCTTCAGTTGATGATCTGTAATATGTTGAGCATGCACTAGTGTTTATTTTCAGTATTTACATTGTAAATAACTTGTTAAGTAACAGAACAAGTAGGTAGGAATAAATCAGTAAAGTGCATGGAGGTTTTCTAACTGGTAGACTTAGAAACTTCAACATGGTATCAGAGCATGGTTTTAGATCATACGAGAACTGAGGACATTAGTTGAGCAAAGAAATAGCAGTAGAAAACAGTTGTCCCGAGTGACAGAAGCTATTTCTAGCAGAGCAACAAGGGAAGGGTGACGCAGTGCCTGTGTCATCAAGGGTGAGCCAGGAAGAGGCAACGCAGAGGCTAAGGGAGGCAAAGGGAAACTCACGTAGAAGCTAGGAAGGCTGACGCAGTTGGCTAAGGAGGTCAAGTTGCTGGTGTCGGGATTACGCAGAGCCTAGGAGCTCTCACCTTCAAGTTGCTAGGGTTTAGGAGGTTGTGGGAAAGTTACAGAGTGGAGCTGGTGGGGTATTGTAGTCAGAACATTACCTAACAGGCCAAGGTAGAGGGAGTTGCTGCCTAGGAGGATTTCTAGCCCAGGAATCTAGATCAGTGGTGCAGTTGCACAGATGATCAAAGTAGGGGGCATCTCAACATCGACAAACGGATTTCCAGGTGGGAAATCGGGACTCAGAGGGAGTCCAAAAGAGAACTTCCAAACGGTAAGAAGAGAGACTCAGCAGGGGTCGAATAGAGAACTTCCAGATGGGAAGTGGAGAGACTTAGCAGGAGTCGAACCGAGAACTTCTAGGAAGGAAGTAGAGAGACTCAGTAGGAGTCGAACTAGAACTTCCAGATGAGAAGTAGTCTTAGCAGGAGTCGAAAAGAGAACTTCCATACGGGAATTAGACTCAGCAGGAGTCGAACAAAGAACTTCCAAATGGGAAGTAGACTAAGTAGGATTCGAACAAAGAACTTCCAGTGGGAAGTAGAGAGTCTCGGAGGAGTCAACAAGAAGAGTAGAGAGATGGCCATGAATTAGGACAGGTTGGATGAGGCATCCAACTTTGTCATCTGGAAGGCCAAGATCCTTTCTGTTCTATGTGCCATGAGTGCTCATGTGCCACTTGAGCAGAAGTGGGGAGACATCAAACTGTAGTCAAACGGACTTGAGGCAATGAGGGGTAGGATCCTAGAGGTACCTATCCTCTTGGATTAGACCATGCTACGGGAACCCCAAAGAGGAGTAGCAGGACTGGCGGATGTGGGTAGAGACGGATGCGAATGAAGCGGCAAAGAGAGCTATAGTGCAGGATTCCCAGGACAGCACAAGGCTAGCAGGTTGCAACAATGCGAGAGGCACGGGAGTGTTGCACCAGTTCTGGATGGCACAAAGAGGTGTGCAACAGTGCAAGATGCAGGGAGTTGTTGCAGCAGCGCAGAGGTCAGAGAGGGAGCACTTGTGAGCGGTAGAGGAAGCTTCAGCATCAGCGGGTGTCTCTAGCGCAACAGAGAGGTCAGAGTTGGGAGATCAGTTACTTACTTCTCAGTAACTGAGTTGCAGTGCAGCAGTGGGCAGCACGATGCAGCATGATGAGAGGAGTTGCAGTGCGGATGGAGTGTTGGGAGAAAGGACCAACAACAACATGGATGCAGAGGGAGTTGCAGTACGGATGCAGCAGTGGTAGTAGCAGGGCCATGGGTAGTAATATAGGATGCAGCAGTGCAAAGGATGTTGGGCAGCAAGCCTAGCATCAGCACAACGACTGATGTCGGATGATCAAGGTGATACTCAGTGAGGAGTATTGCTAGAGCACAGTCCTCGCTAAGACGGACTGTTGATTTGGAGTAGCATCGTATGTGCTCTATCCACGAAATTTGGTGGAGACGTTGGGGAACATGAGATATCCAATACCCAGAAAGGGTTTGGCCAAATTCTAAACAGTTTGAGAAATATTAAAATAATTAATATTTTTAATGGATTCCCTAAGTCTAAACTTAGAAAAATTAAAATATTAATGTGGATTAATATAAAATTGTGTTAGAATGTTCCAAAAGACATGGATCAAGCCAGATCTAATCTTGGCCGTTGATTAGGGACTTAATCTCGGTCGTTTATATGTCAACGAGAAAAGTATAAGAGGAGGCTTAAGGGTCACTTGGAGAACACACCAGATGATCAGTCATTCTATTCTCTGGAGCGAGGTTTGCTAAGAGAGATAGAATCAGTGATCGGAGTTGCAGCTGAGGGGAAGTGAGCACAGAGAGACAGAGAGGAAGAGATAATGTCGGGAGATCAGTGCAAGAGCCAGAGAGAGTGACCTAGTAGTAGCCAAGGCTCACGCGAGGCCACACAGAGGCAGGCAGGAGTTGCGCAGTGCTTCAGAAAGGCCAACATTGTTGACGCAGAGGGCCATAAGGCTAACACAGGGCCTCCTGAGGCTGACACAAACCCATTCTAGGTGACACGGGACCAGCGTTGGGCAAAGAGAGGCTAACGCAATCCAGAAAGGCAAATGTTGGGGTTTCTGGGGCAGATCGGAGCTGCCCGAGGGTCTATCTGGGGTTTCAGCCGGGACATTTATCTCAGACTGAGAGGTACTACTGCCAAGGGAATTTTCCGCTGGGTAAGCCGGATTTGGGACCTAGATTGTACTCTGAAATTTCTTAATAAGAAAACCCTCAAATAATTGCACCAGTTTTCCCGCATTGGTTTTTTCCGGGGACATTGGTCCAACAATAACGTTGTAATTTTGTATGCTTGTTCCTGTTCCCTTCAGTTGATGATCTGTAATATGTTGAGCATGCACTAGTGTTTATTTTCAGTATTTACATTGTAAATAAATTGTTAAGTAACGGAACAAGTAGGTAGGAATAAATCAGTAAAGTGCATGGAGGGTTTCTAACTGATAGACTTAGAAACTTCAACAATGAACTGCACATTGTTTAGGCAGAGGCTTACACTTTCCAGCGCAGTTATCTATCAACTCTTGCAGTCCCCCTACTGATTCTTGGTCCCTTAGGAGCTTCATACAATTTTGTAAGAAATGTTGACACCTAATCCTTGTGATTGGGTGAATTTATGTAAATAGATAAATTAGAAATATGAACAGTCATCGGGAGATGAACTGAACAGTCTCTCCCTCATGTATATAATGAAGACCTACCTAATGGAATAAGACACACGAATCATTTTTGCCTTATGGAGTTACGGCCTGGCCTGACATGGTATCAGAGCCAGCTCCTTTTTTAGCCTTTATGCCCTATGTAACTCCCTAGTCTGCTTCTCTGCTCTCCATATAATTCACTACCTGCGCTCCTTCTCTATATAATTAGCTGCTCCTGACACTGCCTGCTACTGCGGGTTTGTAGGTGACAGTTCATTTTTCACTTTCCTGCACTACGGTTCTTGCCAAGGGTTTTGTTGTCGCGCGGATTGGCACAACAACTCTCAGACCGGGGGCTGTCACTCTGATCCCCAATCCCTCCGTTTAAGCCTGTCTCCCATGGCTAAGGGGGGTAGTCCCTGAGAGATGATGAGACCAACTGTCGACCAGTTGGTTGGGAGACACGAGATACGATATAAAAGCACTCGATGGATTTGATTAGTTAGCAGACCAGTGCCTTAAAAGATTATAGTAAATCATGAACAGCAATCATTTGTCATCGAAAGGTATCAGCTAAATCACATGACCATAACGATATCCGGCAACTGAAAATTTTGAAGAGATAAATGCCTTAAAATACCATGAATCATAAACCATTAACCAGATATTAATTTCGCATCTCGACTTGAACAAAATCAGATCTCAACATGAAAGATATAACATGAAAAACTACTGAAACTGACAAAAACTAATTTTCCACAAAAAAAATTTAAATCCCTTTTTTTTAATTTTTTATTTTTCGATATTATAAAAATGAAAATTAAAAAATCCGAAAATTTAAAACTTCAAAATTCTAAAACTAAATTATATTAAAACTAAACTATACAAAACAAACCCTAAATAAATCTTTTTTTTTTTTTTTTTTTTTTAAATCTAACCATAAAAAAAGCTAAAATTTAAAATATGTACAAATCTAATTAAAACATTATAAATCTAAAATCTAACTAAAGCTAACACATTTAAAATTAAAACAAAATAAAATCTAACTAAAATAAAACCTGAACTAAACTATACAAAATGAAAATCCCCTAAAACAATTTTAATATATATCAAAAACCTTTACCATTAAATAACAAAAGCCCTAAAAAAAAAAACAAATCAAACCTATTTAAAATACATTTAAGAAATGAAAAACGAAACTACAACTAAATCCTAGACTAAAACCACGCAAAACTCAAATATAACCACGCAAACTGTAACCACGCAAAGCTCAAATATGTGCAACGAAAATTCGATTTACCTGTTACGGAAAAGTTTGATTACCTGTTACCGCACGTAAATGAGACTTGACGCCGTGAGGATTATACATTGACGAATGCTGAAGCCACTGTTTGTCTGGAGCAAAATGTTTTACGCATGGGAGTTTGCAGTCGGTTCTCTTGCCTGGATAGCTTGCGTATGAAATGATAAACCTGAAGATGCCCTTTCGTATAAATCAAATTTCACCTGAGCTTGTGAACGATTCACGTCTATGATGAACGTATATTGCATTTCAACGATTGCGTAGGAAGAAATGACTGAATCAAAACTTTTAAAATCGAACAGCAGTATCGAAATGAGCCATTTGTGCGTAGGCCTGGGGTTTCAACGCTTTCTCTTTCTTATATGTGCGTGGACGTGTGCGGGGAAATTGTCGACGGAAGGGCTTACGCGAAGAAATGCCAATGACTGCTTGCTGAATGCGATGGTAGACAGCTACATAAATTGATGCCCAGCATGTAACCTTCAGTCTCAGATCCAAGTGCGTGAGGTGTACTGAAAGTTAATGGTAAATCAATTGTTGTATGGCCCTTTCTCCAAATTTACGTTGTTGCTTTCAGAACCATCTTTCCAGAGAGAGATTAGTGCAGAAGGACTGCTGGCGAAACAAGATCACCCAAAAAAAATACACCTGAAACCAAAAACTGGAAAACCCTAATGAAGAATGCCAGAAAATAAACTACAAACCCTAAACCCTAAATGAAGACTGCATAAAACAAAATATGAAACCCTAGATCAGCTAATTTAATGTACAGATTTAGCCCCTTCACAGCCAGATTTAACAATAAGAACAGGAAAATTTTAAAGAAAAGAAATTTCAGATTGTCACTGTGAAAAAACTTCAGAAATTCTCTCATGCAGATCAGAAAAATAAAACCGAATGATAGACCCAGGATCAAATCCACTGGGCTCAGCAGAAAATGCTTGTGGGAGTTGGCTGGTTCAGCCGAGAACTTCCCCTAACGCCCACCAAATCTTCTTCAGCAAGGGTTTTTCTGCACAGCTCAGAAACAACCATCAGTAAAGAGGGCAAGAATGCTGCTAGATCTCAGGAAGTAATGGAGATACCTGCCATTACTTCAGAAACCCTAACAGCACCCAAACCCTAGCAAGTGAGCAAGATACCTGTACCCACAATACTCTACAAAAGCTATTATTAACAGCTGAAAATAACATATGCAGAAAATTAAAACAATCTCACAGCATTTCAAGAGAGTAACACCAGCAAGATATGGACCCCAAAGTCTTCTTTATTAACCAGAAACAAATTTACAAGAGAGCTTCTTCAGTCTTTGACTCACAGATCGAATGATCTGAAATGACCCCTAGCACCCTATTTAAAGGAAATGATCCCAACGGCTAGTTCGAGTGATCCACGTAGAAATGATCTCGACCGTTGATGAGGATCAAGACATCTCTTGATCTCATCCGTCGATTTATTCACTTAATTTTTTATTATTATTTTTTAAATTTTTAAATTTTTAAATTTTTTATTATTTTATTATTTTTATTCATTTTTTAATTTTTTAATTCATTTTAAAATGGATCACTGAACTAAGCCTTCGGAAATATCACCTAGGACCTAGGACTTAGGACTCATGAGGGGATTCAAAACATTTTTCGACCCTCAAGACACATTTCATGATGACTTTTACAAATTTACATCTTAAGGGGGAAAACCCCTTTAATACAGACCCTCACAAATCACCCAGCTCTGCGACACAACGATAATCTAGCAGATCAACACACTAGGATTCTCCTAA
The DNA here is from genome assembly GCA_031772625.1 of Pinus tabuliformis. NCBI lineage: Eukaryota > Viridiplantae > Streptophyta > Pinopsida > Pinales > Pinaceae > Pinus > Pinus tabuliformis. The sequence continues at coordinate 827,355,958 of CM062813.1, forward strand.
AGTTCTAATGACAAAATGCATCCCGGCTTTGGGGTCAGGTTTGAAGGAAAACTCTGCCGATCCATGGATCGGTGAGACGAAAAACCTTCTGGGACATAGATTATCATAGAAAGTTAGGTCCGCCTAGGCAATTTTACATACATGACTCTGATCTGCTTAGATTATTTACAATTCATACATGCAGACTGGGTTTACAATCAAAATGATCAAGTTGCTGATGATGGCAGGACGGCACGGACATGCTGATCAGGTGCTGCTCCTTTCTGTCAAGAAAAATGGGGTGCACTGCATGGGTAGTTGACCAGTAGAGGTCAACATCTGGCTCTACTTGGGGACACGTTGCTGCTTGCAGGAATGTGAGAATCCAGAATCTGCATCCATACAACACAAAAAATAAGTAGCGTCCATCCAAAAATCAGCATATACGTTAAGCACAATAAAGATAAAAGCTCTTCATTTATTAACTATCTAAAGCAGAAACGAAAATGCGGAAAAAACAAGGAGTAGGGTTAGAAATACGATACAAAGGATGCCCTACGGCATCAGATGTGTTCAATATAGTGCATACTGAGCATTTGCCTGCTTTCAGGCAAATCTGTCGGCTGCTTGTCGGATGTGCCATGTCCAATTTTGCATATGGTAGGACTCTTTCCTATCCGAAAATCAAGCTGCTTGCGGCCGTCTGATGCGTCAAATCTTCTTCTCATCTTCTTTCTCTTGCGCTTTTTCTTTCTGGCTGGTTGAATTACTGATGACCTGGTACTTTCTGTTTCAAAGCTATCAGATGAAGTATGTAAGATATGCGTGCTATGTCTTTCTTCATCTTGCATCTGATCTTTATCATTCTTAAGTCTGTCTGGATCACCCTCAATCAACCATCTTTCAATCGAATCAACAACCTCCCAATAATAAGATGAATCCTGGTGCAGCAAATGAGAAGACTCCTGATTTGTTGCTGTTTGCTGGTTTCTCTTATCCTCTGCCAGTTGCTGAAACCTTTGAACTTGTATTTTAATGGCATCCATCTGACTAGAGTGTTCAACCTTTATAGCACTGATTTGTCTGGCATGGTGCTCCTGCATGTCTTTTATTACTTTAACATTCTTTTCCTTTATGTCCATCAAGCAATGCTGCATAAAATTTATTTCTTCTTTATGATTCGCTTGCATGTCAGCCAACTGATTATTATGGTTGAACGTCATGATAGTCATTTCCTCTTCCATAGTTAGTAACTTGTTTTGCATAGAGTCAATTTCCCCATCATGATCAGCTTTCATGGTCACCATATTTTCCTCTAAGACTGACATCTTGCTTTGCATGATTCTAATTTCTGTTTCATAATTAGTTTTCATGGCCTCAATTTCTTTAGCATGGTGACTTTGCGTGACCTCAATCTCCCTGTTACGTTTTTCCAGATGGGTGCATAAAGTTCTCACATCATTGACATAATTAGTTTGATTGCTTTCCATATTTTTCACCAGCATCATTAAATCTTGTATTATTTGCTTTTGCTCTTCCCTTTCATTGTCATTTGTCCCTGATTTTTCACTATCATGAACTGCAATATTTCCGGTGGATGACACATTCTGACATGATGAATCGTCTTGGGATCTTTCAGCTGGACCTCTTATTAAATTACTTTCATTCTGCTGCACAATTTTAGAGGCAGAAGGCAAGCTGTTTGGATAACCATATTTATCTTTAAAAGCATCAATAATGTCTTCTAAAGAAGTGAAAGATTCCTTAGGAAAACTGTTAAACCAATTCAAAGCATCATCTTCTAAAGAAAGGACAAATAGACGCATTTTGATATCTTCATGATTAAATTGAGGGGATCTGCAATATATGATCATGATGCGATCAAACAAGCCTAGATGCCTTCTAACAGCGATTGGATCACCACCTGAAAAAATAGGTAATTTAGAAATGGCCTCTTCTGGAAAATCATGGAGATGGTGAATAAAACGACATTGTTTAAATGAATAATCCATGATAAATAATAAGGGATCAGATGGATAATAGAACTAGCTCTTTGCTCAAGAAAATCAAAAGATGAAAGAAGTGGAGTCGCCACTTGAACAATAAATCTGATTCTAAGATCCAAGAAGTAATCAACAAACAGATATGCGGCAGGCTTCTTGTCTGGGAAAAATAAGAAAATGGAGTCGCCACCCAAACAAGAAACAAAACCGAAGAGATGCTGCTGATATGTGATGAAAAGATGCCAAAATATTGAATCTGCCAACTCAAAATGAGAGATGAGGAAGATGAGAAGGTGAATGTCGATGAAACTCCGAGAAAACAATTTCCCCGGCAACGGCGCCAAAAAATGTTGTCGCGCGGATTGGCACGACAACGCTCAGACCGGGGGCTGTCACTCTGATCCCCGATCCCTCCGTTTAAGCCTGTCTCCCGTGGCTAAGGGGGGTAGTCCCTGAGAGATGATGAGACCAACTGTCGACCAGTTGGTTGGGAGACACGAGATACGATATAAAAGCACTCGATGGATTTGATTAGTTAGCAGACCAGTGCCTTAAAAGATTATAGTAAATCATGAACAGCAATCATTTGTCATCGAAAGGTATCAGCTAAATCACATGACCATAACGATATCCGGCAACTGAAAATTTTGAAGAGATAAATGCCTTAAAATACCATGAATCATAAACCATTAACCAGATATTAATTTCGCATCTTGACTTGAACAAAATCAGATCTCAACATGAAAGATATAACATGAAAAACTACTGAAACTGACAAAAACTAATTTTCCACAAAAAAAAATTAAATCCCTTTTTTTTTAATTTTTTATTTTTCGATATTATAAAAATGAAAATTAAAAAATCCGAAAATTTAAAACTTCAAATCTATTCTAAAACTAAATTATATTAAAACTAAACTATACAAAACAAACCCTAAATAAATCTTTTTTTTTTATTTTAAAAAAAATCTAACCATAAAAAAGCTAAAATTTAAAATATGTACAAATCTAATTAAAACATTATAAATCTAAAATCTAACTATAAAATAAAACTAAAGCTAACACATTTAAAATTAAAACAAAATAAAATCTAACTAAAATAAAACCTGAACTAAACTATACAAAATGAAAATCCCCTAAAACAATTTTAATATATATCAAAAACCTTTACCATTAAATAACAAAAGCCCTAAAAAAAAAAACAAATCAAACCTATTTAAAATACATTTAAGAAATGAAAAACGAAACTACAACTAAATCCTAGACTAAAACCACGCAAAACTCAAATATAACCACGCAAAGCTCAAATATGTGCAACGAAAATTTGATTTACCTGTTACGGAAAAGTTTGATTACCTGTTACCGCACGTAAATGAGACTTGACGCCGTGAGGATTATACATTGACGAATGCTGAAGCCACTGTTTGTCTGGAGCAAAATGTTTTACGCATGGGATTTTGCAGTCGGTTCTCTTTCCTGGATAGCTTGCGTATGAAATGATAAACCTGAAGATGCCCTTTCGTATAAATCAAATTTCACCTGAGCTTGTGAACGATTCACGTCTATGATTAACGTATATTGCATTTCAACAATTGCGTAGGAAGAAATGACTGAATCAAAACTTTTAAAATCGAACAGCAGTATCGAAATGAGCCATTTGTACGTAGGCCTGGGGTTTCAACGCTTTCTCTTTCTTATATGTGCGTGGACGTGTGCAGGGAAATTGTCGACGGAAGGGCTTACACGAAGAAATTCCAATGACTGCTTGCTAAAATGAGATGGTAGACAGCTACATAAATTGATGCCCAGCATGTAACCTTCAGTCTCAGATCCAAGTGCGTGAAGTGTACTGAAAGTTAATGGTAAATCAATTGTTGTATGGCCCTTTCTCCAAATTTACGATGTTGCTTTCAGAACCATCTTTCCAGAGAGAGATTAGTGCAGAAGGACTTCTGGCGAAACAAGATCACCCAAAAAAAATGCACCTGAAACCAAAAACTGGAAAACCCTAATGAAGAATGCCAGAAAATAAACTACAAACCCTAAACCCTAATGAAGACTGCATAAAACAAAATATGAAACCCTAGATCAGCTAATTTAATGTACAGATTTAGCCCCTTCACAGCCAGATTTAACAATAAGAACAGGAAAATTTTAAAGAAAAGAAATTTCAGATTGTCACTGTGAAAAGACTTCATAAATTCTCTCATGCAGATTAGAAAAATAAAATCGAATGATAGACCCAGGATCAAATCCTCTGGGTTCAGCAGAAAATGCTTGTGGGAGTTGGCTGGTTCAGCCGAGAACTTCCCCTAACGCCCACCAAATCTTCTTCAGCAAGGGTTTTTTTGCACAGCTCAGAAACAACCATCAGTAAAGAGGGCAAGAATGCTGTTAGATCTCAGGAAGTAATGGAGATACCTGCCATTACTTCAGAAACCCTAACAGCACCCAAACCCTAGCAAGTGAGCAAGATACCTGTACCCACAATACTCTACAAAACCTATTATTAACAGTTGAAAATAACATATGCAGAAAATCAAAACAATCTCACATCATTTCAAGAGAGTAACACCAGCAAGATATGGACCCCAAAGTCTTCTTTATTAACCAGAAACAAATTTACAAGAGAGCTTCTTCAGTCTTTGACTCACAGATCGAATGATCTGAAATGACCCCTAGCACCATATTTAAAGGAAATGATCCCAACGGCTAGTTCGAGTGATCCACGTAGAAATGATCTCGACCGTTGATGAGGATCAAGACATCTCTTGATCTCATCCGTCGATTTATTCACTTAATTTTTTATTATTATTTTTTAAATTTTTAAATTTTTTAATTTTTTATTATTTTATTATTTTTATTCATTTTTTAATTTTTTAATTCATTTTAAAATGGATCACTGAACTAAGCCTTCGGAAACATCACCTAGGACCTAGGACTTAGGACTCATGAGGGGATTCAAAACATTTTTCGACCCTCAAGACACATTTCATGATGACTTTTACAAATTTACATCTTAAGGGGGAAAACCCCTTTAATACAGACCCTCACAAATCACCCAGCTCTGCGACACAACGATAATCTAGCAGATCAACACACTAGGATTCTCCTAAAGTTCTAATGACAAAATGCATCCCGGCTTTGGGGTCAGGTTTGAAGGAAAACTCTGCCGATCCATGGATCGGTGAGACGAAAAACCTTCCGGGACATAGATTATCATAGAAAGTTAGGTCCGCCTAGGCAATTTTACATACATGACTCTGATCTGCTTAGATTATTTACAATTCATACATGCAGACTGGGTTTACAATCAAAATGATCAAGTTGCTGATGATGGCAGTACGGCACGGACATGCTGATCAGGTGTTGCTCCTTTCTGTCAAGAAAAATGGGGTGCACTGCATGGGTAGTTGACCAGTAGAGGTCAACAGGTTTTATAGATTGGTTTTTTGGCTCAGGCTTTCTAAGTGTGAGCACTTCCTCCTTAACGTTTGCCTAATTAATTTCTGATGGTCCCCTCAACAGCGTTCCATAAACGCAGAGTTTGTTTCTGCTTGCCACTTGCATGTCCAAGGCCGTCAGCCTTTCTTTTAGTTAAAGATCTATGCAGCTTTAAAGAGCTCAGAAGCTGATTTGAATCCCATTCAAACCATAACCTTCATAGCGGAAATGGCACTGTTCTCAGGAATTTGACGTGTGCTCGGAGGGACGTCGACTATTGGTGAACGGTACGCTGGTAAGTTGTGTCGTTGGCAGCTTAGCATGACTATGTGATGGTTCATGGTTACACCGCCCATACTGCCCAACTCCGTTCCCATTCACATTTTTTTCGCATATTATCTGCGGGTTAATACAGTTGGTATTAATACATTTTTGATGTTAATACAATTACAGTGTTGTTAATATGCATATAGTTTTTCAATGAGGGTCTGCTGTAATGGTTTGATTTGAGGTCAAGCCAATGCATAAGGGACTGATGTAATCATGGTTATTTTTAATCAGTCGTGAAAGGGGATATGCTTGATGGGTTTATGCAACTCAAATCCAGTCGAGGGTCCCTATGGAAAGACATGGTGTTGTTCCATAATAATATGTCCTGCTCCTCTGTTGGCGTGTACCATATATATGAATGACTCCCGTATAATGAGTGGTTGATGTCTGTTGTGTTATGACTCTTGTATTGTGCAGTGGTATGATTCCCATATATGATTATTAATTGTGTGGAACCTGCCATTCCTCCATACCACTCCTCCATATAATACCTCCCGCAATAATACCTTTGTCCTATTGCTACCATAATTTCATTTTTTAGAATATTGCTGCTACAGTGCATTTTTTTCAGCAGAAGTATTTTTCTATCAGCAGAAATAATTTTTTTACAGAATGCATTCAATCATATCCATGGTGGGAATAGTTCTCACTAGCAAGGAGAACTATCCTGAATGGTCCCGGATGATAAAACACACCCTCATTTTCAATGAGTTGTGGAAAGGAGTGTGTGTCAGAGACGGAGACAATGAACCAGTACAGCCTACCTCAGACAAAGAGCTCGTCATTTGGGAAAACAAGAATAGCAAAGCTTATGCATTAATCGCAGCATCTGTAAATGAAGAGGTGAGTCACCATATTTGGTCATATTCCACTGCCTTTGAAGCCTTACAAAAGCTGAAAGAACTCTATGACTCACATTCTGCACTTGAAGTTGTTCAACTCATGATTAAACTCTTCACTCTTGAACTGCAAAATAATGATCCTCTTGCTCTTGCATCTAAAGTAAATTCTATAATGCATGATATCAAATCCACTAAGGCTGAATTGGATATTCCTCTTATCGCTTTTCTCAGGGCACTTTATCCTACTTAATTCAATTATCTTGAGTCATTGCAAGCAAATGGAAATCTCAAAGATATAACCTTTGACTCTCTTGTGAAAAAGTTTGCTGAAAGAGAGAAAGCTTTTGGAAAGAAGAGAGCCCCTGAATCTTCTGAAGAGGTTGTGTGCCTTGCTCATAAAGAAAAGCATCCTACTCAAGATTCTACAAGAGGAAGAGGTGGTCGAAGAGGAAGAGGAAGATATTTCAAAGGCAGGGGAGGCAGACATTCTCAAGGAGAAAAGGCAGATTTGCACTGCATACGCTGCAAAGGAAATGGATCACATGATGCCTCTACATGCAAGTTACCATGGGACAAAATTGAGTATAAAAGAAACCAACAGAAAGGTAAAATTGATGATACAGACAAAGGTAAAGCACATGAATCCGCTCACTATGTTGTGGCACAATGTAACATTGGAGTAAATGAAGATTTATTTAATGCTTCACTTGCTTCTTGGAAAAATGACTGGTTGCTTGATTCAGGAGCAACCTGCCACATGACTCATAGAAAAGATTTTTTTGAAGATTTCACTGACAATGTTGATGGAGCAGTATAATTTGCAGACCAATCAAAAATCAAGCCATCAAGGCTTGGCACAATCAGGCTTAAACTGCCTGGTCTTCCAGACTTTCTTCTGCATCATGTTCTATATCTCCCATAGCTCAAGAGAAAATTGTTGTCCTTGGTCCACATCCACTAGCAAGGTCACTCCATTCATATGTTTGATGGCAAGATTGAGGTAAGAAAAGCATCTGACCACTCATTTGTCATGAGGGGAATAGAAAAAGAAAGGCTTCTCAAGCTGCAAGGAACCTCTGCTCATGCACAACATTTCTCATACAATTCTCATCATGAAGAAGGTACACTTCCATCAAGTTTATTATGGCATGCTAGATTTGGACATTTGAACTATGACAGTCTCCACTTGTTGAAGAAAAATGGTGTTGCTGGTTTGCCTACAATTCCTAGGAAACTTAAGCAATGTGATGCTTGCATTCTAGGAAAGCATAGCAAACAATCTTTTCATGATTCACATTCAAGAGCACATAGAAAACTTGAACTCATTCATTCAGATTTATGTGGTCCAATGCTTGTTCCTTCTGCAAATGGAAATAAATATATCATGACATTTATTGATGACTACACCAGAATGTGTTGGGTTTATTTATTGAAGAACAAATCTGATGCTTTTCAAACATTCAAGAATTTTCATAAATGGATTGAAAATGATGCACAATCTCATATTGGGTCTATTCGCACTGATAATGGAAAAGAATACACATCAAATGAATTTGAAAACTATCTTCGCCAACATGGGATCAAACATCAAACAATTGTTCCTTATAATCCCCAACAAAATGGTGTAGCTGAAAGAATGAATAGGACAATCTTAAATATGGTACGTTCCATGCTCTTCTTCAAAAATGTAAAGATAATGTTTTGGGCTGATGATGTTCTATGTGCTACATATATAAAGAATAGATGTCCATCTAATGCTATAAGAAACAAGACTCCATATGAAATGTGGTATGGACATGTTCCTTCGGTAAAGCATCTCAAGGTCTTTGGTTCCACCTGTTATGCCTTGATACCAAAGGTACATAGAAACAAACTTGGTGCTAGAAGTCGTAAGTGTATCTTCCTAGGGTATTCAAACACCTCCAAAGCATACCGTCTCTATGATGAAGTAAATAAGAAGTTTGTTGTATCTAGAGATGTAATTTTTCTTGAATCATCCAAAACTGACAATGTTGTTGAGCGGCAACTTGATCGCTTGGATATATTCGCAAAAGCAAAATTATTTCAAGAATTTGATAATCAGATTACACATCTTGAAGGGGGGATTCCTATACTAGATCAACATGTGGAATCTTCTTCTTAAGAACACTCTCCCCCACATGAAACTCCAACAACGGATGATGCTTTAAGTGATGTAATTGATAGAATTGGGAGACTCAATCTTGATTCAGTCCCAATTCAATCAACGGAGCAGCCTGGACCATCTGAGAAAGGTCCCCCAAAGTGGCTGACAAAGACACTTGAAAGTGTTCATCGTGATGAAGTTGGAAAGATAGGAACCAGAAATTCAAACCGGTAAAATAGAGGTGATGTAGATGACTCTAATTCACCTGTTGATATGGATGTTTCTTATTATTGTGAATTGAACTTGTCTACAGATTTTGAACCAACTTCCTTCAAAGAAGATGCTTCTCATGATGAATGGAAAGAAGCGATGCAAAAGGAGTATGATGCCCTCATAAAGAACGGCACTTGAAAGCTGGTTGATCCTCCATTAGGAACCAAACCAATTGGCTGCAAGTGGGTCTACAAGAACAAGTATAAAGCTGATGGCTCACTTGACAAGCACAAAGCTAGGATTGTGGAAAACGGTTTTGCACAGAATGAAGGGGTCGATTATGAGAAGACTTTTTCCCCCACAGCAAAATGGGCTACCATCCAAACACTCTTTGCACTAGCAGCTCAGAACGGTTGGAAAGTCCACCAAATGGATGTAAAAACTGCTTTATTAAATGGAGATCTAAAAGAGAATGTTTTTATGTCACAGCCTGAAGGATTTGTTGTGAAAGGACATGAACATAAAGTATGCAAACTGGTGAAGTCCTTGTATGGCCTCAAACAAGCACCGCGAGCCTGGTATGAAAAATTAACTGAGCATCTTCGGAAACTCAATTTCAAACATTATGATCTTGATGATGCAACTTTATTTGTCAAGAAAGTTGGCAAAACAGTTGTATATCTTGTGGTATATGTAAATGATATTTTGATGACAGGGAACAATGAAAGCTACATTGCATCCATAAAGAAGGAATTGGGGAAAAGTTTTGAAATGACTGATTTGGGCTATGTTCATTACTATCTTGGCATTGAAGTAACCCAACATCCGAAGTCCATATTTCTTTCTCAAAAGAAATACATGGGAGATCTGTTGAACGGGTTTGGCATGACAGAGTGCAATCCTCTTACTACTCCAATGGAACAAAACTTAAAGCTCATATCTATTGAAGGAAAAGAATTTGAGGATGCAACAAAGTATAGATAGCTTGTAGGAAGTCTCAACTACCTAACTACTACTAGACCAGACATTCGTTTGTTGTTGGAATCCTCTCCAGGTTTATGCAAAAGCCTTGTGAGGGACATTGGTCTACTGCAAAAAGAGTTCCAAGGTACTTGAAAGGAACTCAAGACTTTGGAATCAAGTATACACAGGTGGACGACTTCAGCTTGATTGGATACTCTGATTGAGACTTTGATGGAGACAAAGAAACTGGGGTATCAACTTCATGATATGATATGAGTCATGCATCAGGAGCTGTCTCCTGGAGATCACGCAAACAATCAGTTCCAGCAGATTCCACAACAGAAGCAGAATACGTGGCAGCAGCTGAAGCAACAAAATAAATTGTGTGGCTCAGGAAAATTCTTGAAGATTTGCAGGTAAAACAAGTAGAATCCACTCCACTCATGATTGAAAATACCTTTGCAATAAAGTTGGCCAAGAACTCAAAGTTCCATGATCGAACGAAGCACATAAATACTAAATATCATCTTATTCGACATCATGTTGAGGCCAAAACAATCCATCTCCGTCATTGTTCCACAAATGAGCAAATTGTAGACATCTTCACCAAAACGCTTGGAAGAGAAAAGCTTGAACGATTCAGAATGATGCTTGGACTCACCAACATCCCTTCAGATTAAGGGGGGAATGTTGACACCTAATCCTTGTGATTCGGTGAATTTATGTAAATAGATAAATTACAAATATGAACAGTCATCAGGAGATGAACTGAACAGTCTCTCCCTCATGTATATAATAAAGACCTATCTAATGGAATAAGACACACGAATCATTTTTGCCTTATGGAGTTACTGCCTGGCCTGACAAGAAAGATGTTAACAATGAAGGATTCGTTTCTTACGTAGTACTAACTTCTTCAGGCTTCTCCTTACGTGTACTCTGAGCCCCTGATGTAGAAGCTCCTGTGTCCACAAAGCTCCTCTTTTCCTCCATAAAATTTTCCTTTTCTTTATTCAAATCGAGTTCAGTATCCTTGTCAACAACCCTGCGTACCCATACATTTTCCTCTGGTTGTTTCCCTTTATCTTCCCCGGTAGCTATATTGCTTCACGTAGCAATATAACACTGGGTCCATCTTCACACAATTATTATCTCATCATCTCGATGTTCTGCATAGGCTGCTGGGTCTGGGTCTTATTTTCTTGTATTTTTGCGAATAACACGGGACAATATTCTATGACATGATCAAACTGTCGACAATATTGACAAGAGGGGTGCGTTGCATTTTAACAATCTCGCACGAAGTGACTTGGTTCTCCACAATTGTAACAAATGATCTGGCCCCAACCTCTTCCATCTCCTCCCCCTCGTCCTCTTCCTCATCCCTGGAATCTTCCATGCGCTGTAGTTTCACCTTGATCCTGCTAAGGATGTCCCTCCATATGCACTCTATACATTGGGGTTTTTTCCATCGTTAATTCATAGCTTCGGCAATTGCACTCATCATGACCTACAAACTTACAGAAATTGCAAAACGGTTGTTGGGGAGTCTGCACAAACTTTTGTAACAAATGACAATTGTCTGTCGTATGTTTTCCTGTGATCTGGCAGATAGTGCACCATGGTACCACACCTGTACTCGTCCCAGCGGTATTTTCTAGCTTCAGGGGGACAGGACCTCCTCCAACTAGATAATTCTAATACACCAAGAAATGATCCTTGTCGTGACCATGGCCTTTACATTTTAAACACCATACGTCCGCGCGGGTCTCAACTGGACTTATTTTCCCTTTTTGAGGCTCTGCAAATCCATATGCAGGTGTTGGCTGAATAAATCGATCTTGCGGACAAGACCGATCACCCTAGTATCAGAAGATAGTCTAGCAACAAACAGACAAACAAATCTATCTTTCTCTAGACATATGCGATTTATAAATAAATACTATAAAGGTGTCAAGACCCTACCTTATATCCAATGCTTGTTCGTAGTAGTCATCCTTCAATCGTTCGAAAGAGTTAACCTCCAATTGTTTGAAAGAGTTACCTTTAAAGATCTGCAATCAGAAACAAGCAAAAATTAAATAGCACCTGCATAGAAAATATCATAAATCATGTCTATTATGGTGATCAAGGAATCCATAAAATAAACCATGAATCAACAGCTTATTGAGAAAAACAAACTTATTTGTATTAACTTTGAAGTAGAAGAACCTTACAACCTTTTCAGCCTTGATGTTGAACAAGCTCTTCCTGGGGTCTGAAACAGGAATTTCCTTTACTTTGACAAGCCTTGCACTCCTCCAAATGAGATCTTAGAGGTATGTAATCTCTCCTCATAAAAACTCAACTAAAGAAGACTAAGTTCTAGCAGCATTTCACCTCAAAAATATTCAGCTTCTAACCTCTCCAGTAACCAGCCCAATGCTTCTTTTTATAGTGCAGAGGAGGAGGTTACAGGTCCACCTATGAAGGGATAGAATCCTCCTTCAAAGGGATAAGCTCCTCACATCAAGGGGTTAGCTCCTTAAGGTATGGGATGCATGAACCTTAAGAGAGCGAACTTGCCACCTCAAGATTCCTTCCAAAAGCTTCTAGAAATGACTGAAAGTGAGTTTTTCAGAATACACTTGCGCCTTTTTAACTTTTACAAGGGTCCACACCCATAACACAGAGACAGAGCGTTCAAGTGCGCAGGAGACATGACCATTAGATGCGGGACCGCAGGTAATGCAAAGAGAAAGTGCGGAACCAAAGTTTTAGAGACTTTTGAGGGCTTTCTCTTATTTTCAAGACTTGATATGAGGAACTGAGGCTTAAGACTTGCAAAGGAGGAAAGTATGAGTGGTAATGGACTCACACAGATTGCAGAATGTCAAGGTGACAATTTTTAATGCAACAGATTGCCCCCTAAAGTGCGAAGTTTGTAATAGATGAAGATAGAGTCTGTCATTTATGAAGAGTGAAGTAATTTATCATTTCAAGGATCATCCTATGGACACCCTAGTCAGAACCTATAAAAACATTCAATGCAAAATATATATATGTAGACATATCATCGCTAAGGTAGGCATTCCCATACTCAGATCAAAACTGATTAGAAAACTGACTAAACTGTTCTGATACAGGAATGATTTTGTAATACATCAAGAGTATAGACATGTGTAGACACAGTATGGGCATAGCCATCTGTTTATGAATAGTCCGCTATATAATGAATAACAAAATTCCTCGCAACCTAGATGGTAGAAACTAGATCTAGGGTCTTGATTTCCACTTCCCGAACTAGTACGATTCTATCCATGTGAATGAAAGTGTCGAAGTCGAACATGGTAGAAACCACTTGATTACCAGTCAATGATGTGAACTGTTAACAAGTGTGAGAGAAACCACCAGTAATGTCAATGGCTCTCAAAGTACTCAGTACAATCCATGAAATGTGAATAAATGAGCTGATGTCGAACATGACATAGAATCCTTTGATCGAAGGTCAATGATGCAACCTATCATCAAAGGCGAGAAAGCTGCCATTAGGGCATGCAGATTTCAAGGTACTAAAGATTTCTAGATCAACTTCCTAGATAATGAGCTGAAGTCGATAGAAAGTGATCCGTCATAGGCAAGCCCCCAACGCGAAATCATAGATCAAGTTTTGAATAAATATATTGGCAAGGACTGACTCAGGGATGTTCAAAATGGATGACAGATATTTTGCAGATGAATGGTTTGTTTGCACTGATCTCTTGAACACATAACGACACTGCAGATGGTTTGGTGACAATTGACCCAAAGCTAATACCCAGAATCAGCTGAAGACTTTCAATGTGGTTTGATTAACTGTTAGGCAAAGGATTTCCCAACCCAGGTGAACAAACAGTGTCGTGTTCAAGAGTGGTTAACGGCATCTCTAAAAAACAAAGTGTAACAAACAGGTTCATTTTTCTCTCTTTTCCCCACCATTTCTGGCAAGTACCTCTTTATTTTTGACAAGCTTGAGGAGGATAAAATTTGCTTGTTTATAAGTTCATCCTTCAGATGAGTCCAACTTAGTTTAAAATTCGAACCCTAAGAAGGAGTGGTTTGTTCCTGTTTAAAATTGAACAGGTCCTTTATTGTTAAAGATTAACGAGTCCAGTATAGGAAAAACTCAATGTTTTTCAATTTTAGGGAGTCGGAAAAAAAAACTTAAGAAAACTCCATGGGGATCCTTTTTCGCAAATTTGTGTCCCTAGAGCCCGAAAAAAGTATAAAATAATACTCGAGAGAACCGCTTGACCATTACGATCAAGGAGTACTTTTCATAACTAGTGGCTCCGATCCAAAAAACTAAAAAAGTGATCGAAGACACGTCGTTTCATAACCAGTATCAAACTTGAAATGACAAAAGTCTGGCGATCTTTTCATGTTTATACGGTCAAAAAAGAGTTGTAAGTGGACTGCCCTTTTAATTCTGTTTTAACGAGTTAAAAAGATAAAAACTCGGCGATCTTTTCATATTTTACGAGTCAAAAAAGAGCTTAAAGAGGACTCTAATGTTTCGTTTTTTCGTAAATTTTTGAAACAGTCCGAAAAAGTGATAAAACTATGCTCTTTGTTGAAAAATGATCAATTTTCCCGAAAAATCCAATATTCTGCACAAAAACTCAAAACATTACACATACATGTTTAAGATAAATAAAAATGATTTAAAAATTTACCTTTTTAAAGTGAAAAATAAATAAATTAAAAATTCATTTATTCGAAAAAACTTGTAAAAAAGGCTTTTCTAACTTCATTTTTACCATTTGAGTTCAAAGTGAAAAGTGAGAGCTTTTGGGTAAGAAAGTTCCTGTGAAGATTCTGGAAAATCCGTCCGTCGGAATCGAAAACTGTCAACTCCAGGTAATCGACATCCTCCTTAACTTGCATTTCATCTGTTTACATTTCGTTTTTAGGCTTTAAATTTGATTTTTAAAGGAAAAATAGGTTTAGAAATTCACTCACGAGACTCTGCAGGTGCAACACGCGGCCCCTGTGGACCCCGACATTTTTCTATAAAAGAAAAAAGTCGTAGGTCCGCACCTATTGCTCACAACCCGTGCGGACCTACGCACTATTTGTAAGCAGTGGGTGCGGACCCCGCGCAATGAATTTTAAAAATTCAAATTTTTCCATTTTCGCCCAAAATTTTTCGAACTAGCTTGTTCTAATATGTCTTTTATGCATTGTAGGACACTCAAAATGCTTATTTGGCGAGAACGCAAGCACGAGGATGTAGATCTTGCCGCAATAAATCATCTGCCCACATTGCAGGCATTGAGAGTATGCGGACTGTTTAAGTTCTCGCCCATACCGGGCATGAGGGCCCAAGCAGACCTCTTGCAATGGCTGGTAGACAGATGGAACACACAGGACCAATGCTTCATGATTGGTGACCACCAGCTCGAAATCGAGCTGGAGGATATATATTTTTTGACTGGTTTGTCCAAGAGGGGCGAACAATTATCTCTTTTCGAGACTAAGCCAGGTGGCCAGTGTATCACTAGTCTCTGATTGGAGTTTTGCGATGATCAAACAAAGGACAAATAGATTGATATTAAAACTATTAACCGTCCTGAGCTTAAGGTTATTGCATTCACTCTGACCAGGCTATGCGGGAGTGCAGAATTGCATGTGGCTACAGGATCCCAGATGCAAATGGTTGTAGACAGTTTTCGAGGCACCATATTCAAATGGTGCGAGGCTGTGTTGGCAAATGTAAAAGGCCAACTAACCAAAGCAAAGAATGGACAGCTGATAAATTTTGGATACGGATTTATCGTTGTCAGCTTTGCTCTAGAGAGGATCCCCATGTTAGCCCCGCAGCATATTCCTGTTGATGCTGGTCTTCCTCGAGAGCCTAGGATAATTCATTAGGTTGCTTTGATGGCCCGTCACCCTGAGGAGGGCACAGAGGTTGTTTGATTTCCGCCTGAGTATTTTCGTTGCTTGAACAACCAAATTTTTGTGATTCAGAATTTTCCATATGCCGGGATGGATTATCGCGGTGACCCAAACATGGTTCTTCCACCAGGAGAGCAATGGGATGATTCAAGTAAAAACAATTCTCAACACTTTCCAAGTTTTAATTAATTTTTTTTATTTTAAATCGTTCAAAACTGACAACCAAAAGTTTTAATGCAGATGTGGGTCCACGACAACTAGCCGCTCTCCAGCGTTATGAGAGGAGACACCCAGCCCCACAGGACCAATCAGCAGAGATCCTGACCGACTTGGAGCATCATCTAGAGTGCTTGACAATAGATATTCCAGAGACTGGCATAGATGATACTCCACTTAGGTTACAGAGATATGTGATTGGGGTCCCAGGACCTTTTAGGAGGTTCCTATGTAGGGTGGCCCGAGCAGTAGTTTCTTATCATGATCATCACCAGGGATAGGATGATCGATTTTGTAGACTCGCGACATTTTTGTCTTTTTGTATTATCATTTTTGCCGATCATAAGGTATTTTCGAACCTATGATCGAAGACAATGTATATTTTGAAACACTACTTCTATGTTATGATATATCACTATGACCAGCTATCTCGTGTAACATGTTATCGAATTTTATTAAATTTACTGTTTTGATTATTGCAAATGTCTATTTATCATATGAGAAGCAACTGCATCTGCTAAGGTATTTAAATGTCTTGGAATATGCTGATATTCAATGTAGTCAAACTCACGTTCCGAGAGACGAACTCTCAAAAATAACCTTAATAAAACTGGATTTCTAATTGCATAAACCCTGTTAAGCTGTAATACAACGAGTTTAGAATCCAACCTAACAATCAAACTCTGAATCCCAAATGAGATGGATTCAGATAATAACTCAATCACTGCACTATATTCTGCAATGTTATTCGTTGTTTGACCGAGGCTTACCCCATGCATAGATACTAACTCATCAGAGGGTGAATAGATAACCCAAGCTACAGAAGAAATGTTTCATGTACTACGACAAGCACCATCAGCAAAACCAATGTATGTTAGAAGAGACGTCGACATCTGCAATATCAAGATTAAAATCAAGATAAACAGGAATAGTGATAAGAGCACTCTCTAAACTAGGCGCACTTTTCTAATCTAAAACACACCAGCTGTAAAGAAACTAATCTAACAAAAAATCTCCACCCAGAATTTAAGCATAATATCTCTTCAGATAAAGTCCATTTATGGGTTTACCTAAAGAGACACCGTCAAAATCTATCAATTCATAAGCCCCTTTTGCCAGCTTTCGCTTAACAATGTAAGGACCATGCCACATAGGTACAAATTTTCCAGCCCCTAGCTTATCGTTCCCTTGATCATCTAGTAAAACTAGGTCTCCTTCCGAAAAATTACGAGTAACACTTCTGTCGTACTGAGCTTCCACTCGTTTCACATGAGTCTTGTTTGCTATTGCAGCAGTGCGTCGATTCTCATCTAGCTGAGCTAAGTACAAAAAACGTTTTTCTTCTTTAGAAGTAGCTGGGAGTTATTCTATGGCTAATTGTAATGACGGAATTTTGCATTCAATAGGTAACACTACTTCTAAACCGTAGACAAGTTGAAAAGGAGTGAAACCAGTCGATGTTTTTAGTGAGGTCAGATATGCCCAAAGTGTTGAAAATAGCATGGTATGCCAATTCGAATTATGAATACCAATGATTCTTTTAATCATAGTGACTAAAACTTTATTGATAGCTTCAACCAAACCATTAGCCTGCGGGTAATACGGAGTAGAACTATCGTGGTGCAGGCCAAGTTGATATGTCAGTTCAGTCATCATGATGTTTCGAAAGTGACTTCCATGATCAGTAATAATAGCTTGAGGAACATTGAATCTAACAATTATATGATTGAATACGAAAATTGCAGCAGTCTTGCCGTCTACCGAAAATGTAGGCATCACCTCGGACCACTTAGTAAAATAATCTACCACTAGGATAATATACGCATGCCCCCTGGCCGAGTGAGGGTTACATGTAATAAAGTCAATACCCTACTTTGTGAAAGGACCGACAGCAATTATAGGGTGGAGAGGAGCGGTTTAACAGGAATCAGAAAACGACTGTACAGCCTGATATGAAATTTCAAAGGGACTTAGAGGCATCGTGCCACCAAATGAATCCACCTCAGAATCGGAAGGTACGATCCAAGGATCATCAAAAGCAATAGTGTTCGATGAAATCATATGAATAGTTGCAATAGAAGGCGATATGTTAGGAGGGAAGGAAAAAGTTCCCAGTAAACCAGAATCTTTAATCAAACCTACACCAACATCCTTGTAAGGGATAGTCGTTTTACCGATGTGTTGAATACTATCTGTAGAGGTTGGGTCGGATGAGAAATAAGTCAGTTGGTCTATCGTAACGATCTTTCCGTTATGAGGAAACTTGATAAGCCGAAAGACCGATGAAACAATAGCAGTCATAGCATAAGACCAACTGCGACCCAGGAGAAGGTTGTAATCTAGAGGGGCATCAACCACTTCCACATCTAGATTTATGGTTTTGCCTTTGACCCCTATAGGTAAATCCTGCAAAATACCAAAAGGATGGAACCCTCAGCCATCAAAAGCCTTTAGAATTATCGGAGACTGATTGAGTGTGGGAGAACCAAGCGATCTCCAACACTGGATTGACATAATACACGTAGAAGCCCCTTCATCAATCACAGTCCGAAAGCAAGGTCTATTTTTGACTAACACTGGAATCTGGAAAGCCATTTGATGAGGTAGGCGGGGTGTACTATTCTCTAAATCGAAGATTATTAGGTTCGAATCCTAAATATCGACAGCTCCTATAGCAGACAATAGTAATTTACGTTGTGCTGGGCATGATTGCAGCACTTCCAAAGCCGGCATTGCTAAAGGATAAATAGCTAAGTCTTCAACAATGTTATAATTCTCAACAGCTCTCGCATGTGGATTGAAAGCTGATTTACGAAGTATACCTTTAGCAGGCGGTTTGATTACTAAGTTAGGGTTGGGTTTCTCGATCTGTAGCGGATTGGAACCAGGAGGAGGTGTAGTTGATGTGTTTGAATTAGAAGATTCTGCTTCTTTAGCATCAACAGGATTTTTACTACCATAATATTGTGATCGCGTCGCAATCCTGACATGAGACATCATCATAATGGGTTCTTCTGAGGCATTTGAGGAAGAAGCAACCATCTTACTATCTTGAGTAGGAAAAGGATCCTTCAAGACAGCAGGAGTTTGAGAACCTTTAACGAATTTCGAAACCTCTGCTCGATGTGGGCATTCTTTGGTAAAATGATCCTCATCGCAAATGAAACAAGGATAGCGAGGTTTACGTTTTTCGTCAGTAGATTCACTTTTATCTGTTTTATCTTTTGAATTTTGTTTGTTTTTTCTTCTTCCCCTTCTTTTTACTACCGGATTTTGATTTGGTCGTAGATGATTCTACAACATGAATATTGGTAGAAATTTCAGCAGAAGAATCTCCTGTCGAAGAATCAAGTTATTATAGGAGAAGAATTCTTTGAATATTTCTTCTTACTTTTAGTACTAACTAAACCAATCATACCGTCAGCGGCATGAGACCATGAAGGAGTTGCAGTTATTTGACTAGGTTTTGGAAGATCAGGGGTTTTTTCATGTAAATTACTTGACTACGTATAGACGAGGTCAAGGTACTGAGCCTGAGCAATGACTTGCTCTTCAGTGAAAACTCCTCCCTTAGCTACATCTTCAGTGATTTTGGGTAACAATGATTTAATGAACCATTCCGCTAAAATTTGATCCGGAATGAAAACTTTCACTAAACGTCTTCTACGTCGCCATTCATGAATATGATTAGAAATATATGTGGACGTGGATTGTTTTAGTGAAGTTAACAGTTCCGTGCCATTGTCGTATCTGACAGGCAACTGAAAATGAGTTAAGAAAGAAGTGGCTAACTGATTGAAATTATAAAAAGAGGCTTGTGGTAACTCAATGTACCATTTGGCGGCAAGACCAATAAGAGTTCGTTGAAAAAGACGCAATCGAATTGAATCATCAATGATTGAATTAGATGCACACCAAGGGTGATAAGTCATAATGTGATTTGACGGATCCTCTCCTGACTTACCCTCAAATTTTGGGATATCACTGGGCAACTTACTAGGCATTGGTGGCCAATATAGAAGATAGTAAATCGGATCGTTCGTAAAGCGCGACAAATCAGGTAAATCCAAAGTTGCAATAAATGGTAACTGACGGTTAGGGTCACGAAAACCTTGAGTAACAAGACCAGCTCCAAGAGGAGGATATCCAGGATAACCTGGAATTGGATTTGCATTAGGAAAGTTATAACCTCCTGGGAAACCAGGATTAACCGGACCAAATTGGGGTTGTAGACGCTGCTGATAAGTATAGCCAGGATACGATTGATACTGATAAACTGGGTTTTGTACAGTAGGACTGAATTGGTACCATCCCTGATACGATTGATAGGTGAATTGCGGTACACTTGTGGCAATCGTACTTGGACCAACTTGTCCTACGGGCATCTGGACCGAAGTCTGAATTGTAGGTCCTGACTGTGGCACAGAGACTTGAGGAGTTTGCACTGATGCAAGGATAGTAGAAACCGGAGCTACAGATACTCCAGAAACAGGTGTGGTAGGTTGAACAGAAGTTGCAGCAGTTTGAGGCGGAGTCTAAGGTGAGCTAGGCCCAGGTTGCTGAACTAAACCAGGTGCAGGGGTTTGAACAGTAGGTTGGACAGGTTGTTGGGTTGGACCAGAAACCAAAGGTTGTCCAGGTTGATTAGATAACTGCACATTAGGTTGCATAGTCTGTTGAGTTTGAGACGAATCCCACACCATATTCATTCCGGAGTATGGACCCATAAAAGGTTGTGCATATGGAGGACCATAACCTGGTTGAAAGTAGCACTAATAATTAAGCAGTACATTTCTAGCTCCTTGTAAAAATGATTGACCAGAAGGCAGTTGGAAACCTTGAGTTGGGTACTGACCTTGAGGTTGATAACCCTGAGGCACGTACTAAAACTGGGGTTGACCTTGAGGTATGTACTGCCCTGAAGGTATGTATTGTCCTTGAGGTTGCCCCCCAGGCGATAACTGACTACCTTGAGGTTGCCCCCCAGGCAGTAACTGACTACCTTGGGGTTGCCCCCCAGGCGGTAATTGACTACCTTGAGGTTGAGGATTTGGAATACTACCAGACATCATAAGGATTTGTTTTGCGTTCAACGCTTGAGTTCCATTACTACCAGTTGATAATGTAATATCCCTCCCCTTAATAATAAATAATAAATAATAAGAATAATAAATAATAATATAATAATATAATAATAAATAATAAAAATAATTAATAATAAATAATAAAAATAATTAAATAATAAATGATATTAAAAATATATACAAAGAAAATAAATAAAAATAAAAATAGTAATAACCATACTAAAACTCTAAATAAGAATAAATAGAAATAAAACAAGAAAACTATCAAAAAGAAGGAAATAAAACAAGAAAAGCTAAAAATCAAAAGAAAAGTAAAGAAATCAAACAAGAAAGCTAAAAATCAAAAGAAAGTTGCATGTAGACACATGGAGTGTGTGCATGTGGTTACCCTTCCAATGTTGTTCTATTTAATAGATGGTGAGGAAGATGAGAGGCATTCCTGCATTCCATCATTCCAAGATTCTATCTTGCATTCTCTTGGGAGAATGGAGTTTTAAGACTTAGGAGTCACTGGCAGTAGTATGTTGATTGAGGGCTCGGGGGTGGCCAGTTGTAGCAAATCCTTGCATAATTGAACCTACGGTTGGGTGGAGAGTCGTCCTCAAAACCTTGTTGTCATCTGGGAGACATTGATCACAGATAATATAGGTATGTACTTATTTGTTGATTCTGATTTTAATTAGGAAATTAATTTTATATTTACTTTGGACTATTACATATGGTATCAAAGCTTTGGCTCAACCCTTAGGGCCTATAGGCATCTTAGAAAAAAAAAATATTTTGTTGGAATTTTTAACTTGACTTGTTTTGAAGTTACAGGATGGTTACTTCCAGGACGCCGCATATTTTTTCTACAAACCCTCGCTATACACGTAAATTTTTTATTCAGTGCATACTTACTGCATAGTTATATTTTGATGGTGTTCATTTTTAAAGTCATTCCTATGAGTAATCTCCACAGCTAATCTTATCATGTACATATTTTCATATCCGGGCTCCTTCTTGTTGTCCCCTGCATCTTTATTGGTTGTTTATTCCAATTTTCTTAATCCACAGACCACCCAATTATTGATAATCAAATTTCTTGTGAATTGTTGGGGATTCTCAAGTAGAGCCCATGGAGGCATGGAAAGCTTTGCAATTGTACACAACGTGGTGTTTTAAAAGAGAAATTTTTTATTTTACCTTAATTAAATTAATCCATATTTTTTTTTAATGAAGTGAAATAATTTAATTTAAAAAAAAAAAAAATGCAAGTAGTAGTTGTCCATAACCCCAGATTTTCTCTATTCTTGTAAAGCCCCTCTTTCCTTGATTATTAAAACCCTTGCGTGATAGCCCATAAATTATTCCTTTTACCTTAGGGAGTTTCCTCCTAATATATTATGTGAATTTTAATGAAAACGAATTTACAATACTCGATTCTCTTCCGTGAAAGAATGAAATGCAATAAGATTTATTTAATGGTAACTTTTGGTACTGTCAATAATTTTTTTGGGTGCCTCCACGCAAAGGGAATGGAGTTATGGATTATTAAATTTTGGGTCCTTCAAAAGATAGTCAAATAATTTAATTTTCAAGTTTTCTATCCTTATGTGATCCACCCCTCAATTGATGCAATTGCGAAGGAAGTTAAATTTTGAGAAAGTTCATGTTGTTTTAAATTGTTACTTCGAATATAGTTTCATGTGCCCACCATGGCCTAGTTCACTCATGGTTAAAATTAATACAATCAGTCTACTTAGCAGTTTTGGTTATCAAGCTTTGTCATAAACGACGAAGTCTATTTTTCTTTATTATTTAATAACTCGAGTTGTCGCTGAGTTAACTTGATTGTCCAGCTGTTGTCGAGTCAGATTATTTTGACTTTACCGAACCCAAATACAAGTGAATTTTGACTATTATTTTGCTGAAGCTATTTTGGTATTAAATTTTGGAGTTACTCAACGTTTTCAGTTATTATGCCCCATATTTTTAATCTTCAAAGTGGGATTATTAGTTTTACTAATCACGATGCAGGAATGCGTTATTCCTCTTTTCGTTCCTTGCCAGTAGAATATATGCTGGACATTCATTTTCTTAAAGTTTATATTAGTACTTGTATTTTCTCTCATTAATATTTTCAGGAGGGGTATTTAAACGTTAATTTGAAAATTCTCTTTTACTATTTAAGGGATTATTCCTTTGTAATCTCATAATAAAAATACATTTTCTTGAGTGAGTTTCAGATTTATTTCTATTGTATCCCATCTCCTTATTTAAAAGGGAGGATTTCTTGCGGAAGTGACTAACTCTTTAATTTAATTTTCAATTAATTGTGTTTATATCTAATTTATTGGATTGCTTCACTTGGTCATTAATAAATCTAGACTTCATTGCTAATTGTTTGATCTCATTGGCTATTTGGTCTAAATTACATTGAGTAATTCGTCTTTATCTCACTTGTGTTTTAGATTGAAGTAGTATATCTTTAATTTCCTAATTAGTAATCTCATCTACGATCATTTACTTGTGCTTTCATTTGCATAATTCTCACTTGCTCCATTTGTCATAAAATATTATAAGTGAAGATTTTCAAGAGCACTTTCTATTAAGGCATTTGAGTTATTGTTCTAACATTTTCATCTAATTGTCATTTCCTTTATTTGCTTTATTGATTAATCCTTACATGCTTCATTAAATCATTGTTGTAAGCTAATAATCTTGTCATAACCCTTGATTACAAGTGAATTGGTATTTCTTTTTTTGAAGCATCTTGTTTTGAGAGACCCTGGTGACAATTGAGAGAGAACTCTCTGTGAGCTAACACAAAGCCAGATTATCTTCCACCCCTTTATTGGCAAGGAGGTCCGCTAATCTATTTGCATTCCTTCTGATATGAACGAAAACAATTGCTCGCCCTTCTATAATGATTGCTGCTAGTTGTTAAACACCGTGGTCCACCAAGTATGCAGTTGGCTATTTGAGTGGGTGGAGATTATGTGATCGGGCTATGATGAGGAAATGGTACTATTGATCTTATTGTGTGTGCATATTTCTCGACATTGTTGTCGAAAGGAACAATGGAATTTGCAGGAACACGCATATCCATGGCCGCAAGCTTACAATCTTATGTCTTATGTAGGAAATTTATGTCTTATCTGGGCAATTAATATGGCTAAATGTATTGTAATTTAGGTATTCGATATGGTGTTGCCTTTGCGGGTGTGCTTGCAGGCAGGCCATATAATTAATAAAATGATTTTCTTTTGGTGTTGGGGAGGAATAACCTTCTCAGTCATCCGATCCGGTTCTGGGTCGGGTGGCAGTGTCTCTTCTTATTATGGTGTGGAATATTTCTTTGATGGTTTGATTTCTTAAATTTCCTGGAAGTAATTATTTAATAGCCATAAAAATCTCAAGATACATTCAATAAATTTGTTTAACGATTTATTTTGTTAAAAGCAATCCATTTAATTCTTATAACATAAGTTATGATTGCTTAAACAGATACTTAAATATTTAACTCTAAAGCACAAAATTTCGATCCTTAAAAATCATGAATCTTTGGAATTAATATTGGTGTGACATATAATGATGAATAAATTTCTTTCAAAGATCAAAGTACCTTCTTAGCACAATAATGCCGCCAATATTCTTAAGCTTTAGTCATTCGAATTTGGATTATACATTGAGACAATTCTCTAAGATTTATTCTGAAATCATTATGACCTTTTAACTCATGTTTTCCATGGTTTTATACTACAAATTTGTGATTGTTGATAATTTATGGTAATTTATGGTTTAAGTATTGTGATTATTGATAATTTATGATAAAATATATCTTATTAAATTCATAAACTCTGATAATAACTTTTTAACTTTGTTATTATTAGACTCTGATATACTTGTTAAACTAGCTACAACCAACTTATTTCTCTAAAATCATTACAAAAGTAGGATATTAAATTATGGAAGTGAGACCTAAAATTCTAGGGGTACTGTAGAGTCTCTACTTTACACCTTATCATCCATCATTACCTACAGTTTTCATCACTTTCCTCTCTCTTTTGCCTCATTTTCCACCCAGATCATTACATTAGTTGTCATTAAACATGATCAAGTGAGCTTTGCTAATGGGTGATTGTTTTGTTTAGTTTTTGACATACTTACAGGTATTCCGCAGCCATCTGCTGATTCCGCAGCCATCTGATGATCCCGCAGCCATTTTGTTGATCTCAAGGTTCCACGTGCTATTTTGCAGAACGAGCCACGTGGGCATGTTGGAATATATGTGCTCGAAGTTCCTGTGCCATCAGTTCAGCCAACCACGTCATCTGTACCTCCGGTCAAAGGGGGTCAAGTTACGGTCAAATAAAGGCAGCTTAACGTTGATGTGTAAGCTGTTTGGTCACGTCGGTGGAAAATATGACTTGTCCGAGTTTTGTAAGCCGTGGGGAACATGATCCAATGCTGGATTCATTGACCATAACGACCAGGACCTCCAGCTCGACCATGAAGCACATGACGTGTTCACTGCACCTTTAATACGCATGACATTCAGTTTATTTTCTGTTTTATGCTTTACGCATTAGGCCATCTTGCAGATGCCTATAAGTACTTGCGTCTGCGTACGCTTATGTTAACTTTTGAGCTACTGTAGTTTATGAACTTGTGAGAATTTTAGCACTTTTCTGAAATCTGTTTTTATAGAGCTGTTCCAGCACTTTTGACTATGTATTTCTGCATATAAAGTAATGGAAACAGTGTTGTTTTGAGGTTTTAAAGCATCTGAGTTTTCTGTGGGTTGTATGGATGAAGGGCCTCCGTTCATGACTGCCCTTGTATAAGTATTTCATGTTTATACTTCTGCAATTTCTTTATTTCACATACAGCATTTCCTTTTCTTGAGTTATGTACAGCGTGATTTCTTTTCATTGCTGCAACCTTTATTTTCACTGATCAGATTTGCTTCTTTGCAGGTTTTTACCCGGGATTGAGTGTGTTGTATTTGCTTTAATATCTAATGGTAGTTGCAGTTGTCTTATTCGTAATGCTTCCCTTTTTACTCTGTTTTCTAGATTAGTTTTTAGCTTAGTTTTACAAGTTGGATGCTAACTAATTTATGCTCTCTTTATCATGAATGGTTTATCTTTCAAGAGAACAGAACACTAATTAATTGCAGCTTGTTTTTAAGTAGTCTTGGCTTGTGACACTAATACTTTTTCCACTTGTTACACATAATCACATATGTAGGAAGCAGTATGATGGAAAAGGCTTAGTAGTGTTATAATTTGTCATTTAGAGTTTTTATCAATTCTTGGATTTGTTTTCAGCTACTTCCTAATCGTGTTTTACGCAGTACTATGTGGTAGAAGCAGGGAGTTAGGAAGAGATAACCATTATCATCAGTCCTTGAAGTGATTTTCTTGTTTCTTTTATTTGCAGCAATATGGGTAGAGACTAATGCCATTAGAACGTGGTCATTTGCTTTCAAGTCATTTCAAGATATTCATTTCTTTCAAGTTCTTTTCCTTTACAAATTCAGCAAGTAATTAGAAATCACCAATCACACACTTTCACTCATCTAGAACTCACTTTTCACACACTTGCACTCATCTGTCTATAATCATTACTCCATTTTAGGAAGATAAATCAACCACAAACAACACCCCCAAACGACAAAAACTCTAAGAGGTTGCTTAAGTACATATAGTACACCTTCACTTCATCAGCTTACGAGCCCCGGGTTGACAATTAATGACATCAATTTAGAAACACTAAATTGACTAAACATTTTGGCGTCGTTGCCGGGGAAGTGAAATCAAGTAGCCATACTTAGAAAAAAAACATAAAAAAAAAATTTCAAGGAAAGAGGTTAATAACCTATCCAAGTATGCTCTCCTCTTGCACTTCAAAGTGATCTGGAGGATCAGAAAGGAGAAAGTTATTGATTTAGTAGTTTCTTGAGTATGCTCTCTTCTTGCACCTAGAGTGAACTGGAAGATCAGAAAAAGAACTATTAACTTGACTTGAAGAAAAATAATAAAAAATGACATGCATAGAGCTAGAGATTCTAGAGGACGGTTTTTAGCTAGAGCTCGAAGTTCAATTTTTACAAGTCCATCTGCTTCAAGGGATAGACAAGAGACACCCCCCTTATCTCCAACCGAAACTCCTAGTCCTAGAATTCCTGGAATTCAAGAGCCAAGAGTTGACTCTCCTACACCTTCTATTGAGTTTGAACCAAGAAGAGACTCTTCTCTTTCTCCTACAGGAAGACCAATTGTAATTGAGGAATTGGAATCATCTGAAGAAGAAGGAGAAATCTCTTCTCATTCACCTTTTGTAGAGGAGCCAGAAGATTTTGAAATCCCTAGGAGAATCATCATGGCAGAGGAAGAAGGAGGAGGTAGAGGTAGAGGTAGAGGAGGAGGAGGAAATAACAATAACAATAATGGAGGTAGAGGTCCCATTGGAGGAGGAAATAGAAATGGGGATAATTCATTTGGGTTTCCCATTGTTAATGAGGATTCCCGAGCCACCATGAAAAACATATCACCATCTGTCCTCCCTAACTTCCATGGGTTAAGGACTGAGGACCCTGAAACATTCTTATTTGAGTTTAAAGTGGTGTGTCGAACTTATGACTACCTGGATGACTCTGAGAAACTCAAGTTGTTCCCTTCAACACTGAAGGATCAAGCCTTGAAATGGTTCATGGGGTTACTCACTCAATCCATTAGGACTTGGGATGAGATGAAACAGACATTTTTGGATAGGTATTTAGAATATTGCATGCCTACTAATCACAAGGACGAGGTTTTTAAAATGATACAAAAAGAAGATGAGAGTCTAGAAGATTTACTTGAAAGGTTTCAATATAACTTGAAAAGAGCAAAAATGAATACCTTGGATGAAGAGACCTTAAAAGCCCTCTTATTGAAAGCCATTAGGGGTGAATGGATAGACATCTTAAACATGATGGGGAAAGGGGATATTTCTCAACTTTCTCTCAATGACATAGCAGAACTTTGTATCCATCTCTCAAGGGGCAAATCAAAAACTCAAAAAGGGCCTAGAGATCCTTCTCTCCTTAGGGCAAATAAATCTGCAACAGGATCAGTGAGTAGGGCTGAAATCGGCAGTATGCTTGATGAATTTAAAACTGACATCTTAGGGAGTCTTAGTGAACAACTTGATACCCTTAAGATCCACAATAAACAAAAAGCAGAAGCTGAGGCTTTGGCTATCTTTTGCCCGAAATGTAGAAAGAAACATGCTTTAAGGGAATGTCCCGTAGATGCACACGTTGTAGAAACATGTGTAATTTGCTCAGAAACTCATGAGACCAAGGATTGTCCCTCAATTCCTGGCCTCAAAGCAGTCTTTCAAGAGGATCCAGATACACTTGAATCTCTCTGTTTTATTGCAAGGAGACCTTGGCAAGGACAACAGCATCAAGGGTTTAACAACTCTATGAATTCTCAATCCCAACCAAGTTGGAATCCTTGGCAACAACCTTGGCCTCAACCTCAAAATGCTTTCCAAGCATGGATGCAAAGCATGCAAAATCCTTATGGGAGATTTGCACAATTCTATCAATATCCTCCATCATTTCAGAATCAGCAAGCTCCACAACTCCCAAACCAAGGTCAACAACTATCATTGCCATACCCTCAACAACAACAACCTCCTCCACAAAATCAAAATTCTCAATTAGCACTTCAATCCCAGCCAGGGAAAATTTTAAGAACCCCCCCTAAATTTATAAATATAATAAATGGGCGAATCTCCATGGTATATAGGAAAAATGGAAGGCGATTTTATCAATAATATAATATGTATATATAATTTTTTGGTGAATCTCTCACCAACCATGGCGAATATTTTACTCAATTATAAAATCTTGTAAGATCTTGGCGAGTCTTTCACTAAATAATAAAACTTTGTAAAGTCCTAGTGAATCTTAGCATAGGCTACATGCTGGTTTAATTCCCCAATTTAAATAGGCTACATTCCAGGGGAATACCACGAGTCAATACCATGAGCCATTTTGGTGAATACCATGGGTCAATACCATGTGCCATTTTTATTTTTATTAGAATATTTTATTCAATTATAAAATCTTGTAAGATCTTGGCGAGTCTTTCACTAAATAATAAAACTTTGTAAAGTCCCAATGAATCTTAGCATAGGCTACATGCTAGTCTAATTCCCCCATTTAAATAGGCTACATTCCAGGTGAATACCATGGGTCAATACCATGTTCCATTTTGGTGAATACCATGGGTCAGTACCATGTGCCATTTTTATTTTTATTAATTCTAATATTAGGGTTAATAATGGTTTTTTGCATGGTATTAATAACAATCTAGTCCATAGTATTTGTCCCATAGTATTTTGGCCATAGGTTTCACCTAAATATAACTCATTTTTTGATTGTTCGTAAATATAAGGTGTCTTATGGAGTAAATATAAAAAAAATGTTTTATTTGTTTACCATACCTCTCGTTTATTTATATTTTTTATTAATTTACCATACCTCTTTTACAAATATGGTATTTGGCCCATAGGATTCACTTAAATAAAACCTCTTTCTTGAGCCTTCATAAATAGAACGAGGGTTATGGACTAAATATAAAAAGAGGTTTTATTTATTTACGATACGTCTAATTTATTTATATTTTTGTTTATTTACCATTATAAAAATACGTTTTATTTATTTACCATACCTCCACTTTACTTATATTTATTTATATTTTTATTTATTTACGATACTTTTTGAGTAAGTATAAAAATAAGTTTTATTTATTTACCATACCTCCTCTTTACTTATATTTTATTTGTTTACACCCTTACATGTATATAAGGTGACTTATGGAGTAAATGTAAAAAATGTTTTATCTATTTACCATATCTCTCATTTATTTATATTTTTATTAATTTACCATACCTCTTTTATAAATATGGTATTTGGCCCATAAAAATACATTTTATTTATTTACCTTACCTCCACTTTACTTATATTTTTATTTGTTTACACCCTTACATGTATATAAGGTGACTTATGGAGTAAATATAAAAAATGTTTTATTTATTTACCATACCTCTCATTTATTTATATTTTTATTAATTTACCATACCTCTTTTATAAATATGGTATTTGGCCCATAGGATTCACTTAAATAAAACCTATTCTTGAAAATGGGCGAGTGGATTCACTTAAATAAAACCTATTCTTGAAAATGGGCGAATGGAAGGTTGTAAGTCCTAATTTCAAGGGCTAAATTTACCTTTTTTACCCTCTCCCTTAATATAAGGTGGGCTATTTGAGGTGATTTGTAAAAATGTACTATGATACAAAATATTCGCCCACTAAAAATTTAAAACCCCTTAATTTCGCCAAAGGGCGAACATTCGCCCCTAAAATTATCCTTGATCCCAGCAGAAATCAAATCAACTTCCCTCTCAGCCATTACCAAATCCAAATAATAGGAACCCTCAAAATGCTTACATGATGGAAGGTCAACCATTCCCTACCTATATGGTTGTTCCTCTCAATGAAGTACAACTTAGATCAGGTAGAGTCTTAGATCAACCTTCTACAAGTGTTCAACAACCAAGCATTTCTGAGGAGGAATCTCTCAAAGTCAATAAAGGTTCTGAAGTGTCACTTCAAAACCAAAATATCCAAAAAGAAAAAGAGAAAGAATCAACCTCTACAACTCCCATAGTTGAGCAACCTACACCTGCAGCTACACCTCCCTTTCCTGAAAGATTGCAAATTGACAAAGGGGTGGAAAAGCAGATATGGGTGCCTGACTATAACTTCCTAGATGAATTGAAGAATGTATGTATCAAGATCACCTTGTTACAAGCCATTAAGGAAATTCCCATTCTAGCGAAGACAATAAAGGAGTTGAGTTTGAAGAAAACAGTAAAAAGAACCAGAGATACTAAAAGGATACATCTAGTTGGAAAAATTGCAGACATTATGATGGGTAAGATTACCATGCAAAAGTATGTAGATCCCGGTAGCCCTATTGTCAAAACTCATATTAATGGGGTTGAAATCCCAAATACTTTAATTGACTTAGGAGCCGCTATCAACATCATGAGTAGACAGACCATGGATCAGTTAAAGCTTCCTAACCTTCTCTTTACACCTACTTTGCTGCAGCTTGCAGATAGATCAATCATTAAACCTGATGGTGTATTGGAAGATATTCCAGTCTCTCTAGATTCTTGGGAGTATCCAGTTGATTTTATGATTTTAACTCCCAAGAACAATCTAGGAGGACATCCTCTTATTTTAGGAAGACCTTGGCTGGCCACAGCTGATGCTTTCATAAGCTGTAGGTCTGGAGACATGTATATATCAGATGGTAATTCCACCAAGAAGTTCAACTTGTATCCCCCAGCAAAGGCTATAACAGAAATAGGAGAAGATGAATGGGTAGAGGATGAAGATACTATTCAACCTGTTCTAACTATCTCTGAGATCAGTGAGGATAGTCAAATTCTAAATACATTAGAAAATTTTGAAGTATCTTTAGAATATGACTCTGAACATTTTCAGATAGATGCAGACATTGAATATCTCTCCTCTAGACAAATGTCTCTCTTCTCAATGGAAGAGTTTGGTAGTTCTACAGTTGAAATCCTCCCAGGAAAAACATTAAACATTAACAAAAACTTGGGAAGACCACAACAAGAAGAATTAACTAAACTGTTGCAAAAACATTCCACTGCCTTTGCATGGGAATACACTGACATGAAAGGAATCGATCCTAAGACTTGTATTCATCACATCTACATTGAAGAGAATAGCAGACCTATTAGGCAACCACAAAGAAGGATGAATCCAAACCTTAGGGAAATCGTGAAAGAAGAACTCCAGAAATTGCTCAAGGTAAACTTCATTTACCCTATTTCAGATAGCCAATGGGTTTCTCCCTTGGTTATAGTGCCCAAAAAGAATGGTAAATGGAGAGTTTGCATTGATTATCGAGAATTGAACAAGGCAACCTTAAAGGATCATTTTCCTTTACCTTTTATTGATCAGGTACTAGACACCTTAGCAGGTAAAAAGTATTTCTCATTCTTGGATGGTTTTAGTGGGTACAATCAAATTCAGGTAGCACCTGAAGATCAAGACAAAACCACATTTACTTGTCCTTGGGGAACTTTTGCCTACCGAGTACTTCCTTTTGGATTGTGCAATGCACCTGCTACATTTCAAAGGGCTGTATTAGGAATCTTTTCAGATCCGATTCATGATTGTGTAGAGGTATACATGGACGATTTCACGGTTTATGGTAATACATTTGAAGAAGCTTTGGAAAATTTGGAAAAAGTACTGGTAAGATGTAAGGAAACAAATCTTTCTTTAAGTCATGAAAAGTGTTTTATGATGTTTACTGAAGGGATTGTTTTAGGACATCATATTTCAGGAGATGGGATCAAGGTTGATAAATCCAAAGTTGAAGTCATCTCTAAGTTACCTGTTCCAAATTGCCAGAAGGATGTTAGAAGTTTTCTTGGGTTTACTGGGTATTACAGAAGATTTATTGAAAACTTCACTAGGATAGCATCTCCTCTTTTCAAATTGCCTACCAAAGACTGTGAGTTTAAATGGAATCCTGAGTGTCAATCTGCCTTTGAAGCTTTAAAGTCTAGAATATCTGAAGCACCCATCTTAAGGGGGCCGAATTGGAAACTCCCTTTCCACATCTCTACTGATGCTTCAGATACAGCTCTAGGAGCTGTTTTGGGACAAAAGGATTTGATCCCTTATGCCATTTATTACACAAGTAAGAATTTGACTCCTACTGAGTTAAATTATACTGTTACAGAAAAAGAGTTCTTAGCTGTGGTACATGCAATCAACAAGTTTAGACACTACATAACCAGCTATGAAACCTTTGTCCATACCGATCACTCTGCCATAAGATACTTAATGAACAAACCTGTCACTAATGGTAGAGTTACAAGATGGCTTTTACTCTTACAAGAATTCAACATTACTGTGTTAGATAGACCTGGAAAGCAAAACACAGTAGCTGATTTCTTGTCTAGAATCCAAAACACTAATGAGGATTCTCCAGTAGAAGATAAGTTTCCAGATGAATACTTGTTTGCAGTGACTACCAAGACTCCTTGGTATGCAGATATGGCTAATTATCTTGTTACAGGGAAGCTTCCTCTACACTTATTTCCTAATGAGAAAAGGAAAATCATTCGGGAGAGTTCACATTATTCTTGGATTTCTAATGAATTGTTCAAAACAGGGCCAGATTGTATAATCAGAAGGTGTGTTCGGGAAGATGAAATGCCTGACATCCTTAAGGCATGTCATGATGAACCATGCGGCGGGCACTTTGCTGACAATGGGACAGCCTATAAAATCCTTTCTCTAGGATATTATTGGCCTTCTCTCTTTAAAGATGCAAAGCAGTATGTTAGAAGGTGCGACAGCTGCCAAAGAGTTGGGAAACCAACTCCTTCAAATGAAATGCCTCTACAGCCTCAGGTATGCATCGAACCCTTTGAGAAATGGGCTCTAGATTTCGTTGGACCAATTAATCCACCATCAAAGCAAAAGAAGTATATACTGGTTTGTACTGATTATGTTACTAAGTGGGTAGAGGCAAAAGCATTGCCTTCTGCCACTGAAAATTCAGTTGTTCAATTTCTTTTTGAGGATATTTTCACTCGTTTTGGTGTCCCAAGGGAAATTGTGACAGATCAAGGCAGCCAGTTTACATCTAATTTGATGGAGAAGCTGATGGAGGAATATAAGATCAAGCACAGAACATCTACTCCCTACCATCCCCAATCCAATGGTCAAGTGGAATCTACCAATAAAGTTCTTGAAGGCATTATCACCAAGACTGTTCATCTTCATAGAAGAGATTGAGCGGAAAGGCTCCCTGAAGCCTTATGGGCCTATAGGACTACATGGAAGAACACAACAGGACATTCTCCCTATGAACTTGTTTATGGGAAGGAAGTCCTGCTTCCTATTGAGTTCCAAATCAAGACCTTCAAGATGGAAGTCCAATTGGGAATGAGCCTCTCAGAAGCTCAAAAACACAGAATGGACCAGCTAAATGAACTAGATGAAATCAGACAAGATGCAATTCTAAGGACCGATCTAGTTCAGCATCAAAGATCTAAATGGCATGATCGTCATATCAAAGAAAGAAAGTTTCAGAAAGGAGATTGGGCTCTATTGTTTGATTCAAAATTCAAAGACTTCAAAGGAAAGTTTCAAACTCATTGGCTTGGGCCATATGAGATTGATGAAGTCTTTAGCAATGGAGCAGTTCGAGTAAAAACTATTGATGAATTTCATACTCCTCTTATTGTGAATGGCCACCGCTTGAAAATCTACCAGAAGCCATTCTCAAAAGAAGAGTTTGTCAAATTGTTCAAAGAAGATTCTGCAATCAGGTTGGTGGAGAAGGATTCTTCTCCTCCATCAGCCTAATCTTTGGTTTTTGAAAAAAAAAAAAAAAAAGGAATAAATGTATGAGCCTGAAAACCAATCTCTGATTGGCAGTCTCATACAGAAAACCTGAGGTGAAAATCAGGGTCACCTGACACCTCATGTTTTCTAAAAAAAAAAAATCTCTTTCTCTCCTTATTTCATCTCATTTCATCATCACCACCATTTCATCCACCATTTCATTCATTTTCACTCCACCTCATTTTTTTCATTCATCCATCCACTCACTACATTCCATTCCATCAATAAAGTCATTTTTAGATAGTTAAAAGTTGTTTTTGTGCAGTCGGAGGCTACTACTGCAGATTCCGCAGCCATCTGAAGATTCTGCAGCCATCTAATGATTTCGCAGCTCTCTGTACCTGCATAAAAAATAAAAATAAAAAAAAAATAAAAAAAAATAAAAAAACACAGTCTGTTTGAAATTTCTTTGCAGCTCAGTAGTCATCAATAATAAATGAAAAATAGTCATGCAACAGCCATAAATCAGCGAAGGGTTAGTGGCAAGTCATCAAAGGCAAATCTAAGCGGGAATCTGAGGTATGGGTTAAATCCTAAACTTACAGTTATTTCATTATGCAAAGTTTTCTAGGTTATGTTTCTTGCCACTAAGTGTAATGATTACCAGTCATGCGGCCATATACCCACGTATCTCCCAAGTCTATCAGTGCTTGATTACCACGATTTTGAATTTCACTTACGGCTGCTTCTTCCATTAAGATCTCGTACTTAGGTGACGTAACCTAATGTACTACGTCTCTATATGACATCAACTCACGCAGCCAAGTGTAACTCTGAAACCGAAATCTAAGTGCATAGCCATTTCCATTCATTATTCCATAACCCTTCTACCCTCTTACGCTCATATCATTTCACTTCCGCTGTTTTATTTCCACTCACACTGTTTCATTCCATTTACGCTGTGCTCATTACGCTGCCACCATTCACCATACTCTGTTTTCCCTCTCCGATCACCAGTGGAGGTCTGTTACGGCCGTATCCAGAGCTAAAACCATAATCCACTGTGTTGAGGCCGTAAATCCACCAAGTCAAGGCCATTTTAAAGCCGTGTTCCAAAACAGAGCCGTGAATTTACTATGTAAGACCCTCGTTGAAGCCGTGTTCCAAAACAGAGCCGTGAATTGACTGTGTAAGGCCGTTTTTGAAGCCGTGTTTTAAACAGAACAGAGCCGTAAGAGCCAATGGGGAAGCTCTTAAGGGCAGAACCAGAGGGTTCAAAGTTTTTGGAGGGTTATCCTCAGGTCAAAGAGGCATTGCAAAAGGAAAACTGGTTACAATGCATACAGAAGTTCAGAGGCTACCATAAGGAGGTTACGAAGGCCTTTGCAAGGTCCTTCAGAGAAAAAGATAATCACGTGGAGATAGGGGACTTACAATTCACAGTCACTGAGAGCAGCATAGCACAAGCTACCTCACTTCCACAGACTGGAGAAAGGTGGTTTAAGAACCGGTCAGTTCAAGATCAGCAGTGGAAACAAATCTTAAAAAACCCAGGTATGGATACTAGCATCTTCACAAAAGGGATTCCTGTTTCTTATGTTAAGGAGGAATGGACAACCTTACTCTTATTAGTGCAAAAAAATTTCACTTGTGAGGGAAGATTTGGGGTCTTATATGTTTATCATGCAGAGGTTATGATGCATTTTCTAGGAGATGATATTAACCTCCCATACTTTCTACTTTCAAGTCTTAAGAAAATGTGTGCAATTGTCCAAAGAAACCCCAGAAATATTGAAGCACATTTATATCATCACGGTCTTGTGAAATTGCTAGTTGAGGAACAATTAAAATCAAAAAGAGACACATGGGAGAGGTTTCTCATAAGAAATCATTTTCAAGAATTAGGAGAAACTTCTGGAGGGTCCCCTCAAGTGCCAAAAAGAAGTAGAAGAAAAAGAGGAGAGGGGGTTAACCAAGAAACTACTGCCCAGACAGAAACTATTGTTCCTGATACCACTATGCTTGAAACAACTGCCCAAGAGGAAACTGTTCAAGAACAGTTTGATGAGGACACTGATATACAGCATCCTGAACAGGAAATTGATCCTGGATTTACTGAAGATGATAACCAAGCAGCCCAAGGAATTATCACTGAAACTCTTTCAGAACTTGCTCAAGAAATTGCTCAGAAAAGAAAAGAAGGGAGGAAGAAACAAAAGCAAGATAAAGGTAAATCTGTAGTCCAAGAAACTTACCTCACTCCTGAGAATTCTAGTGAGGAAGACACTCAGCCCTTAGCTCAAAGAATGGCCAAACTCCATGAAACTGCCCTCTCTAAAAAGGTGGAAAAACAGAAGCAAAAAGTACCAAAAGAAAAACAGAGTACCACCTCTGTAAGAAGGAGCAGCAGATTACAAAACAGAAAAGTAGGGGCCACAAAGGGTAAACAGTCATTCTTCATTGACTTAAGCTCACCTCAAAAAGGTGCTACAAGTCCTGACTTAGAGAAAAGTCCTTCACACGCTGAGCATATTGAGACTAGTCCTCCACGTGAGGAAAGTCCTTTTGAACATGAACTTGAGCATGAACATGGATCTGAATTTGATTATGAACCAAGTCCCAAAAAGTCACCTGAGGTTGACCCGGAGCAGCAAAAAGTGTATAATTATCTGGAAACATTGGAGCAAGCAGCCGCTGGCCCAAGCAATGTTCAACCTTTAGAGCAACAAGTCCACTCCTTAAAACAGGAAATTTTTGAGATTGAGGTTCTAAATCGACATATCATGCAAGAAAATGAAAAGTTGAAAGAGCAAGCCAAATTGGATAAGATGATTCATGATAAAACCATGTTACATTTGGGCCTGTGGCAAAGAAGTAACAAAAAGTTAAGGAAGAAATGCAAAAGGCTAGACAGAGCCTTGATCAACCTAAAGTTCAGATGCTTAGTAAAGAAGCCAAGGGTCAATGTGTCTACACAGAGAAAGAAGAGGAGATTGGATGTCTTGGCAGAGGCATCACAGCAGGTTGATTGATCAGTGTTTTTGCATGAGGACATGCAATGCCCTCGTAGTGGGGGTATGTAGAGTCTCTACTTTACACCTTATCATCCATCATTACCTACTATTTTCATCACTTTCCTCTCTCTTTTGCCTCATTTTCCACCCAGATCATTACATTAGTTGTCATTAAACATGATCAAGTGAGCTTTGCTAATGGGTGATTGTTTTGTTTAGTTTTTGACATACTTACAGGTATTCCGCAGCCATATGATGATCCCGCAGCCATTTTGTTGATCTCAAGGTTCCACATGCTATTTTGCAGAACGAGCCACGTGGACATGTTGGAATATATGTGCTCGAGGTTCCTGTGCCATCAGTTCAGCCAGCCACGTCATCTGTACCTCCGGTCAAAGGGGGTCAAGTTACGGTCAAATAAAGGCAGCTTAACGTTGATGCGTAAGCTGTTTGGTCACGTCGGTGGAAAAGATGACTTGTCCGAGTTTTGTAAGCCGTGGGGAACATGATCCAATGCTGGATTCATTGCCCATAACGACCAGGACCTCCAGCTCGACCATGAAGCACATGACGTGTTCACTGCACCTTTAATACGCATGACATTCAGTTTATTTTCTGTTTTATGCTTTACGCATTAGGCCATCTTGCAGATGCCTATAAGTACTTGCGTCTGCGTACGCTTATGTTAACTTTTGAGCTGCTGTAGTTTATGAACTTGTGAGAATTTTAGCACTTTTCTTAAATCTATTTTTATAGAGCTGTTCCAGCACTTTTGACTATGTATTTCTGCATATAAAGTAATGGAAACAGTGTTGTTTTGAGGTTTTAAAGCATCTGAGTTTTCTGTGGGTTGTATGGATGGAGGGCCCCCGTTCATGACTGCCCTTGTATAAGTATTTCATGTTTATACTTCTGCAATTTCTTTATTTCACATACAGCATTTCCTTTTCTTGAGTTATGTACAGCTTGATTTCTTTTCATTGCTGCAGCCTTTATTTTCACTGATCAGATTTGCTTCTTTGCAGGTTTTTACCCGGGATTGAGTGTGTTGTATTTGCTTTAATATCTAATGGTAGTTGCAGTTGTCTTATTCGTAATGCTGCCCTTTTTACTCTGTTTTCTAGATTAGTTTTTAGCTTAGTTTTACAAGTTGGATGCTAACTAATTTATGCTCTCTTTATCATGAATGGTTTATCTTTCAAGAGAACAGAACACTAATTAATTGCAGCTTGTTTTTAAGTAGTCTTGGCTTGTGGCACTAATACTTTTTCCACTTGTTACACATAATCACATATGTAGGAAGCAGTATGATGGAAAAGGCTTAGTAGTGTTATAATTTGTCATTTAGAGTTTTTATCAATTCTTGGATTTGTTTTCAGCTACTTCCTAATCGTGTTTTACGCAGTACTATGTGGTAGAAGCAGGGAGTTAGGAAGAGATAACCATTATCATCAGTCCTTGAAGTGATTTTCTTGTTTCTTTTATTTGCAGCAATATGGGTAGAGACTAATGCCATTAGAACGTGGTCATTTGCTTTCAAGTCATTTCAAGATATTCATTTCTTTCAAGTTCTTTTCCTTTACAAATTCAGCAAGTAATTAGAAATCACCAATCACACACTTTCACTCATCTAGAACTCACTTTTCACACACTTGCACTCATCTGTCTATAATCATTACTCCATTTTAGGAAGATAAATCAACCACAAACAACACCCCCAAACGACAAAAACTCTAAGAGGTTGCTTAAGTACATATAGTACACCTTCACTTCATCAGCTTACGAGCCCCGGGTTGACAATTAATGACATCAATTTAGAAACACTAAATTGACTAAACAGGTACCACCATTTATTTTGGAAGATCAACTAAAAATGTTTGGCTGATATAAGTTTGGTGCACTCATTAGTTCCTCATTGGTTTTCCCATGCATCATTATAGACAGCAGAATCTCATTACATGGTAAAACCACTATCTCATTTTCTTGAGTTGTTTGTGCTTGCATTCTCTTATCATTTTCTAAACACTATTTCATAAAAAGAAAAGTGCTACAACGGTTCTCTCCATTACAACCACATAAAAAAGTGAAATTCTAAATGGGTCACCTAATTAAAGGTATATAGTTTGTTATGACTCATTGATTCATTGGAAAAAATCTTGTAATCTTGGATGGTGATAATCTACCCATAATTAACGATGTCTAATTGCTGGCATGTTTTTTGTAACAATTCTCTAATGCAAGTGTAACCACTCACCACTAGTTCATTTTACAACATAGTTTTTGAAGTATTTGGATAATTGAAGTTAAAATTTGTCACCAATTAAAGTGCTCTAAAATAGTGAAATCTGTTCCAATTGACAATGGATAAACTCTGATATCTTATTGTTCACTAGCATCTGTTCATTATTTCATTGTTCAATCTGATCTAAAAACACAGAGATAACATTCCTTGAATGTTGATCATACTATTCACTAATTATTTGGGTTGGATTGTTTTTCTCATTGTCCTTTAGCAATAGCAGTTGCTTGGCATTTCTCTGGTCTATTATTGCAAGAACACAACTCTCTCAATATGATCTTCTAATAAATTTAATTTTACACTGCCATTGCCATTCATATTACATGTATCTGTTCATTTACTACTATATTCTCAATGGCAAATCGTACAGACTTGGATTTCAGTTTAGATGTTGAGTATAATGTTACAAGAGGTTTCGTGATTCAGTTTAATTACATATAGTGGATAAAGATGTCGAAAGAGAAATGGAAAGGAGAAACTTGCCAATGATAGTTCATGTGATTATGGCCAACTTGGATCGTAGAGAAGAAGTATCACAACAGGGGTAAGAAATCAATAAGAAGAAACAACCGATTTTAGAACATAATGGAAGAGTTGGTATAATCATGACTTGGTACTCTAAAGGTATCACTATAAGGTCTATCTAAGGATGATGCGCATAAAGAAGAAAATATTGGCAATCAACTAATGAACTTGAAAAATTAGGGTAATAATGAAGGTTATTTTAAGGAACCTGTAAGGTATGATAAATAGAATTATTGGAGAAGATAAGTTGTGTACATAACAACATCTATAACAATGGGAGAGCCACATTGTAAAGTTTTTCATAGGTGACTAACTATATGAATGAATTATGGATAACAAGACGTATGATAAGGAGATTTTATTATGTTGATGTCTTAAAACAGGAAAAGATAAGTGGATTACACTTGGTAGCTATCTTAATGAATTTATTTATCAGGTCTTACCCAAGTTGGAAATAGTAACAACATTTCCAAGGTATATCAATGCTATAGGAGAGGAGGAAAAACCACAATGATTGGAGGTGAGAAATTCAAGTCAATTTAATAAAATAGAATGAAGTGAAGAAACTTCCATTTTTGAAGCCAATAGACATGGAATAGTAGGAAATCAAGACAGGGAGAAAAAGAAAAATATATCTATGAATATCGGATAGGAGAAAATGAAGGGATGTTCTATCAAGAAGAAAGTTCTTTTAAAGGTATTAATGAGTAGAGCTAGAAACACCATTGGTAATGGTCATAATGATGATCTACATATTTTAAAAATGTGAAGGTGTGAAGTTGCATGGTGACCAAATGATAATAAACGAGGAAGATATAGGAAGGAATGTTGCTAGAAATTTTAGACGGATACCTTGAGAAGGATTGTGTACATAGTGACAAAATAAGTGAAAGTCAATTAATAGAGATTGTACATGACTCATTGTTTCATGAGTAGGAATTTCCATAACGTTAAAAGAGGTCGTTTCCACATTTAATTTTCTCATGGACAATGATGGTAGTAGTGTTTCCAACTGTTTCAAAATCTAAAATAATGATACTATTTAATAAGAAAGAATCTTTTGCCCAACTTGATGAAACTGAATTTAGGAGAAAGCAATCAAGTGGTATTGAGATACGAACTTTACGAACTCAACGAGATCGGAAAATATTTATGTGGATGAAGTGTTGATTGTTAAATAAGTCAACATGGATTAACAAATCCTTGCTAGTAAATTAAGCATGATATAAAATTAAATCATGATGAAAAAATGTTTATATGCAATTGCATATAGCAGTATTGGAATCAGTAAGCCAAAGGGTAAATGGATGTAAAATCAAAGGATTTTAATTTTGAGATAGATTATTTAAATAATGATGCTATCACTAGGAAGAATATATGACGAGAGATTAAGACTCAAGGTGATGAGGCTCATGTGAAATTTAATGATGTACTTAGATGATTATACCATTGGTGTAAATAATCAACTAATAGTAGAAAGAATTCGAACTGATTATTGAAAAGTAATTGACAACTTGATGAAAACATATTGACGATGTTTCATGCTATCATGGTAGGAAGATAATGATGTACATATGGTTCTTATAGTGATAAGGTATCCATACGATAGTAGCGATATGCAGAGGTATTATGATGTTATGTCAATATATATTGACATATTCATTTACTAAGTGATGATAGGTATTTAATGTTCAATACTCATGATGGATATGATATGCATAACGTGGCATAGGAATTATGATGCTATAATATGAGGATTATTGACATGTGGTTCATTTATGAGAATTCATGATATGTCTTTAATATAATTATGTTGATGGTATAACTGAAGCATGCGATAATTCCGTACAAATCTATGACATGCATGAGCATGCAAATCCTTATTATTCATAATGTTGCAATTAACAAAGATGAACGTTCTTATGATGACATGCAAGAGTTGGCATGTGGATTATTTCCTATGATACTATGATGGTATGGTTAATGCATTGGATGCATATGATTCACAGTACTCCACAAATGGGCTGAGAGGGCCAGTTTATTTGATGATCTCGTGCGAGCCCATATGCACGATGGAGAATAAGTAACACCATATGGGCTGGGGACAAAACTCAATCAACACTACATATGCCAATGGTTCCTTTGTCTTGTGTATAGCTCTTGATGGATAGCTCTTGAAGAGCTATGGCACCATCTTGAGGAGGCCAAGTGCCTGATGTTCTAGGCTAGGTGCCTGTTATTGGATTGGGATGCCCAAGTCTGTAAGGGATGTAAAGGACTTCGATGCCTGGGGCTATGCACCTTCGTAGTTGTGGAGGGAGTGGGCCAGCCTTGCGAGATGCCCGGGGTCATTGAGTACCGGACCGAATGCCTGCCTTGGGGCAGATGAGGTCTGAGTCAGGTGCGAGCCTTGGAGCCAGCCTTGGACTAGGATACAGACCGGGTCAGGCTTAGCCTAGTGCCGAAAGTGGGAAAAAGCACAGAGATTCCTTGAGATTTCCCGGGGTGTTGGGGACTTTCGATGCCTGCTGGTTATACTAGTTCAGCAGAGGGCGTTGGCAACAGGAAGTAAATAAAATAATAAATAATAAAAATAATGCATAATACATAATTCAACATAACTTCGGGACGAAGTTCCTTAAAGGGGGAGAGTATGTAATATCCCTCCCCTTAATAATAAATAATAAATAATAAGAATAATAAATAATAATATAATAATAAATAATAAATAATAAAATAAATAATAATAAATAAATCACTTAATAATAAATAATAAAAATAATTAAATAATAAATGATATTAAAAATATATACAAAGAAAATAAATAAAAATAAAAATAGTAATAACCATACTAAAACTCTAAATAAGAATAAATAGAAATAAAACAAGAAAACTATCAAAAAGAAGAAATAAAACAAGAAAAACTAAAAATCAAAAGAAAAGTAAAGAAATAAAACAAGAAAGCTAAAAATCAAAAGAAAGTTGCATGTAGACACATGGAGTGTGTGCATGTGGTTACCTTTCCAATGTTGTTCTATTTAATAGATGGTGAGGAAGATGAGAGGCATTCATGCATTCCATCATTCCGAGATTCTATCTTGCATTCTCTTGGGAGAATGGAGTTCTAAGACTTAGGAGTCACTGGCAGTAGTACGTTGATTGAGGGCTCGGGGGTGACCAGTTGTAGCAAATCCTTGCACAATTGAGCCTACGGTTGGGTGGAGAGTCGTCCCCAAAACCTTGTTGTCATCTGGCAGACATTGATCACAGATAATATAGGTATGTACTTATTTGTTGATTCTGATTTTAATTAGGGAATTAATTTTATATTTACTTTGGACTGTTACAAATAAATCATGTTCAGTTGGTTGAGGAGATGCTCCCGAAAAAGTTCCAGTGAGTGACTGGTACCCCGAAGGAACAGAAGGACCGCCATATAAAAATGTTTTCGGTGATTGGGAAAACATTGAAGGATAATAACCTCTTGGTGTAGGATGAAAAGGAATTCGAGGTGGTGAAAAACTAAGACCCGGGTTTTCTAAAAAAAAATTCAATGATACATACCAAACGTCACTCCTAAACGCACTGTAGAATATTGATCCACGCTCCCTAAGATTTAAAGTCTGTTGGTTTTCAGGAAGAGTTACGTCTTCGTCTAGACTAACAACTTCTTCAATAGAAATGAGGCCAGAAGGAAGATTTTGAGTAATGATATTTCCTACCCTAGGTGAACCAAGACCACTAGAAGTTGGAGAAGCAAATCCTGAAGTTGGAGTAGCAGCAGGTTCAGTGTCAGGCTCAGAAATTTCAGGTTCTTCAGCTAATTCACTGGAAGGAGAAATACTACCAGTAACTTCGGAAAATGAAATTGGCTCTTGAATATACTCTGTTGTTTGTATTTGATAATCAGGATGAACAATTAAATATGATTCTCTGGCTTCTGGTGATCCAACTCTACTGTCACTAGGTGATACAAGAGCTCGTAGCCCTTCAAGCTGGCTTGGTGTGTACTTAGGAGGTTTCCCCTGAAGTCTACGAGATTGTCTCGGTAATTCAGCCACGATTAAATATTAATTAATCACACGCAAACAAAGAAAATTTCAATAAAACCACCTAAAGTCTCTAAAGAAACAAACAATTGACTCACACGCCTAAAAAATATAATAGTT
This sequence comes from Pinus tabuliformis, assembly GCA_031772625.1. Lineage (NCBI taxonomy): Eukaryota > Viridiplantae > Streptophyta > Pinopsida > Pinales > Pinaceae > Pinus > Pinus tabuliformis. The sequence goes on from CM062813.1 coordinate 827,400,535, forward strand.
CAAACCACACACAAACAGTAACTTCACGTACTAAAAACATTGGTTGATGATGAAATCCAATGTAGTAGAAGTTTAATACAGAAAGGGCGGCTGGAACAGTTACCCCGACAACTTGCTTAATGAAACAGACTGGCACAAGTTTCTTCACAAAACCATCTCGAGTGAAGAGAACCCCCCAGAGAGTCCAAGTGAGTCTAGTCGATGTCTGCTCCAGTTACAGTGATATCCTTCCTTCACCGTCACCTTAGGAAATAATCTTAAGTTTATGGACACTAAGGTTACCAACAACAACAAATACAACTGGGGGGATAGTCTACGATCCGATCTACGCGCAAGGGCAAAGTAACAAAGCTCAATCCCCTTTAAGGCTCCTCGACATGGGCAATCCGAGGTTTACCAACAAGTGACCTCAAGGTCCTCGACAATGGTTAATTTTACCATTTATAATACGTGCAAATCTTTTATCTTTACCAATGAAACAGAATTGATTGTCTAAAAGGTTCGAACATGATCTCGTGATTGACTCCTTTAAGAGAAGCTTCCCAGAATGTATCAATTACAATTGGATTTATTTCCTACCGCAAGATGTATCTACTTGTTTGTTTTAACTATCTTGGAGAGTTAATTACTCCTTACTCCAAGATACTAGCCTAAGCTATATTGGTGATAAGAGCCCTAGAAATAGAAAAGATTACTAGATCAATTTTAATTAAGTGTTGCTTTTGTGGGTTGTTCTTTAAGTCAATAGGTATGGAAATGAAACTTTGATGGTGTGAAGACTCGACTCCAAAAACACTAAAAAATTCACCTAAAATAATAAGCAATTCGTTTTCCTTTCAATGAAATTCTAGCTAAAAGAAAGAGTCCAAGAGTGCAATTCTTTAAGAAACAATTCTTTCTTTCAACATGGAAATGGAAAGAAAATCTTTTTGTTTTTTTCAATAAGAACTCAAAACGAGACTACTAATTAATGCTCACAATAAATCCCTTTCCCTTTTCAAAACTCGAAACTACAAAAACAATTGCTTCAAAAGAGATTTACAAGTTCTAGAAAAACACTCAAAACTACAAAACTAATTTTGAGATCTAAAAACTTTTAAAAATCTAATTAAATAAAAGCTTCAATTCTTTTTGAGGACGTTTTACTTAGTTGTTCAGTAAACTAAGGATTCATTTGTTCAGAATAACAAATCAATCAAAAAACATCCAGATATGTTTTCTTTTGTAAAAATGAAATTCAAAACTTATAACAAAGTTTGTTCAAAGAATTGCAACGAGAAAACTGAATCTATTTCTCACAAAGGATAGATTTCACAACCAAGTCAGACTCATCAAGAAGACAAAAAGACACCAGGGTGATCTAAGGTTTCTCAAGCTTCTGATTTTTGAGTCACTACAGAGACCAAGTGAAAACCAATCCAAGCATGCAAAACTTCTAGAAAATCATCTAAAACAAAAATACTATCGAAACTCACTCACAAGAGATTTTTGACAGGAAAATTATAGATCTGGGTAGACACTACAAATCCTAAATCAAACCTAAACTTAACTGGAAGAAGATATCTTAGGTTTTTCAAAAAAAATTACAGGGTTCGCAGGCTCCAGAAGAAATAGGTGCGGTCCCTCTCTGTTTACTAAAGGAAAAGTGCAAAGATGCTCGCATTGTCTATAAAGAGAATGTGCGGTCCCCTGAAAACTTCGAAAAAAAACAAAAAATAATCCATATTCTAAAAACTACCCAAGCCAGTATACATCAATCAAAAACCAGAAACGAAAACAATTTTCTCAAGTCAAAACAAAGGAAAACCAAAAAACCAAATTCAGCTCCCCAGTGGAGTCACCAATTTGTTGGCCCGATAAATCGATCTTGCTGACAAGACCGATCTCCCTAGTATCAGAAGATAGTCTAGCAACAAACAGACAAACAAATATATCTTTCTCTAGACATATGCGATTTATAAATAAATATTATAAAGGTCTTAAGACCCTACCTTAGATCCAATGCTTGTTCGTAGTAGTCATCCTTCAATCTTCGAAAGAGTTAACCTCCAATTGTTCGAAAGAATTACCTTTAGAGACCTGCAATTAGAAACAAGCAAACATTAAATAGCACCTACATAGAAAATATCATAAATCATGTCAATTATGGTGATCAAGGAATCTATAAAATAAACCATGAATCAACAGCTTATTGAGAAAAACAAACTTATTTGTATTAACTTTGAAGTAGAAGAACTTTACAACCTTTTCAGCCTTGATGTTGAACAAGCTCTTCCTAGGGTCCGAAACAGGAATTTCCTTTACTTTGACAAGCCTTGCACTCCTCCAAATGAGATCTTAGAGGTATATAATCTCTCCTCATAAAAACTAAACTAAAGAAGACTAAGTTCCAGCAGCATTTCACCTCAAAAATATTCAGCTTCTAACCTCCCCAATAACTAGCCCAATGCTTCTTTTTATAGTGCAAAGGAGGAGGTTACGGGTCCACCTATGAAGGGATAGAATCCTCCTTCAAAGGAATAAGCTCCTCACATCAAGGGGTTAGCTCCTTAAGGTATGGGATGCATGAACCTTAAGAGAGCGAACTTGCCACCTCAAGATTCCTTCCAAAAGCTTCTAGAAATGACTAAAAGTGAGTTTTTCATAATATACTCACGTCTTTTTAACTTTTACAAGGGTCCGCACCCATAACACAGAGACAAAGCGTTCAGGTGCGCAGGAGACATGACCATTAGATGCAAGACCGCAGGTAATACAAAGAGAAAGTGTGGAACCAAAGTTTTAGAGACTTTTGAGGGCTTTCTCTAATTTTCAAGGCTTGATATGAGGAACTGAGGCTTAAGACTTGCAAAGGAGGAAGGTATGAGTGGTAATGGACTCACATAGATTACAGAATGTCAAGGTAACAATTTTTAGTGCAACAGCAGACTAGCCAACTGTGATTGAATTTGTTCCACTCTCATATTCGTATCCTGAATAGGTGAGCCTTCCAACTTCATAGCATTCTCCAATGCCTCAGCCTGTGTTCCAATCATCTGTTGTGACAGTGGCGATCTCAAATGAGGTAATAGCGAAGAAATATACCAATCCTTGTGTTGTTCATCCGTGATCTGCATATTAGCCTGATGCAGCAGACATTTCAATCTCTGATCAAAATCCCATTCAGATTCATACACCCTCTACTTGATCTCTTTGACCTTAGTTACAGACTGAGCTTGAGACTTCGACTTCTTGAATTCATTATTCAGCGCATCCTTCGTATCTTTCAACATTGTAGTTGGATGAGTCGTACTACACTTGATATACCAGCTCAGCGCCCTATCTTGCAATGTTGTGACCAGTTGCGCTTTCTTCAGGTCATCGTTCATAATCTGCTGTGACTTCCACACATCAACTGTTACGAACCAGAATTGTTCAGGGTCTTTTGTCCCCAGACCCTTGAATATGGGCATCTTCATAGAATTCGCCATACTGAATAATGGAGGTGGAGGTGGCGGCAGAGGTGTAGGTGTAGATGTGTGAGGTGGGGGTGATGGTGGAGGTGGAGTGGATGGATGTGGTATTCCCGCAATACCCTAATTTACTGTCTGCGGCGCACCTTGAGGCGTCTTCAGACTAATACTTTCTTCGTCACTATCAGACGTTCCCAACAAAGGACTATACTCAGCACCTGAATCTAGATCTCTTCCTAATGGATTCCCACTTCGTATAGCTCCCGTTAAGCCTTGTCTAAACATCAATTTAATGGCATAACTTGTTTCTCATATAGTAGCATTTTAATCCAAGTTTTTAGGGACTTTAGATACTTACCTCTTGGTCCTTTGAAAAACCAGCTTTCAGCTTCGCTATAACTAACAAACGTGTCAATCGCGAACTCAGCAATGAATCCACCCCTAATATTATCAATCCATTAATCGACAGACCTCGCGATCTTGTTTTCTGAACCTTCCAAGTGTGTCACTAACTCTGGAGTCCACACAATAGGGTTATACAACTTCCACGTACCGTGATCGTCCGCCAATTTAGCCATCCATTTGTATAACTCACATGGAAAAGAGCAAAAGAAAATTGTGTGTTCTTTTGTATACAGGTATCTATTCAACCATTCTTCCTTCTATAGGCACGGATTCTTGTTTTCTTGAGCCGGAAACTCGGGAAGCTTCTGATCTATCCACATCTCGATCTCTTTCTTATGGTTGGAATTTCTAAGTTTAACCCATTAGAAATTCTTCCTGTGCTATTTAATTTATTTCTTCCTACTTGTTCAATTACTTAACAAGTTATTTACCATGTAAATACTGAAAATAAATACAAGCACGGTATCAACACAGATAAATCAGCAACTGAAAGTAAACAAGCACACAAGTGACACCGTTATTTTTGGACTAATGTCCTCGGAAAAACCCAATGCGGGAAAACCGATGCAGCTATTCAGAAGGTTTTATTGTTATGCAGTTTCAGAATACAACCTGGGTGTCAGAAATGGCTCACCCAAAAGAGAATGCCCTCGGTAGTAGTACCTCTCACTCAGAGACAGATATTCCAGCTAAATCACCAGATGAACGATCCCATAGCAACAATGTAGTTTCTGCTTCTCTGCATCACTCTGATAGGGACTGTGTCACCCTATCCAGCTTTGTAGCTCCAAGTATATCCCATGAAATTCTCCCAGCGCAGCCTCTTAGCTCAGCGTCAGCCTCTTTGGGCCAGCGTCAACCTCTCTAGGCTTTGCGTCAGCCTCTGGAGCCTCTGTGTCTCACACACTGGCTCTCTCTGGCTCTGTGCAAATCCTGGTTGCCTCTGGCTGCCTCTATGAGGCTTCTAGCTGGCTTTGCGTCAACCTCTCTCAGATTATGCGCTTATCCTTACGGTACTAACTCTGCCTCTCTACTATGTATTCACTACCCCTCAGCTGCAACTCAGATCACTCACTCAATTTCCTCAGCAAACCTTGCCCCAGAAATCTGAGTTCTTGATCTCTCTTGGTGTGTTCTCCAACTAACCCTCAAGCCTCCTCATATACTTTTCTCATTGGTCCATCAACGTCCGAGATTAAATCTCTAATCAACGGCTACGATTAGATTTGGCTTGATCCATGACTTTTGGACCATTCTAACCTAGTTTTATATTAATTCACATTAATATTTTATTTTTCCAAAGTTTAGACTTAGGAACTCCATTAAGAATATTAATAATTTTAATATCTCCCAAACTGGTTAGATTTTTCCCAAACCATTTCTGGGTCTTGGAGATCTCATGTGCTTTAGCCTCTCCACCAACTTTCATGGCTAGGGCACATCTGATGCTACCCCAAATAAACATTCCCTCTTAGCGAGGATTGTGCTCTAGTAATACTCCTCACTGAGTATCACCCTGATCGTCCAGCATCGGTCCCTGTGCGGATGCTAGGCCTCCCCACTCAACATCCTCTACACTGTTGCATCATGTACTCCTACCCATGGCCCTACCACTGCCACTGCTTTATCCATACGACAGCTCCCTCTGCATCCATGCTACTTCCCATGGCCCTGCCACTGCCATTGCTGCATCTGCACTACATCCCCTCTCATCATGTTGCATTGTGTTGCCCATAGCACTGTCACTGCTAACTATTGCACTGCAACTCAGTTACTGAGAAGTAAGTAACTGATCCTCCCAACTATGACATCTCTGTCAGGCTAGAAACACTCCCAATTTTGAATCTCCCTCTATCGCTGACAAGTGCTCCCTCTACTGACCTTTGCGCTGTTGCAACAACTCCATGTATCTCACACTGTTTCCTCACGTTGTCACAGGACTCCTGCACTGTAGTACCCTCTGTCACTCCATCCGCATCCGTCTCTACCAACATATGTCAATCCTGCTACTCCTCTTCGGGGTTCCCGTAACAAGGTATAATCCAAGAGGTTGGGTACCTCGAGGATCCTGCCCCTCATCACCTGTAGTTCGTCCGAATACAACTCGGTGTCTCCCCACTTCCTCTCAAGTGGCACATGAGCACTCATGGCACAGTCGTCATCTGTCTCCACTTATTTCTCTGCCCTCGTTGGCACTGCCTTGGTCTCAGAAGCCTCTCCCTTGCTCTTCTTCCTTGGACATTGGTTCACATAGTGACCCAATTCCCCACAGTGGAAGCACTTGACCTTGGAGAGGTCCTTCTTCTTTCGTTTCTCCTAATTTCCCGCAGATGATAGAGCAACATCCTCCTCTTCCTCTTTCTTGATTCTGACCCCCTTACCACTACTCCCTGCCTTGGTTAGTCGTCTAATCTCTTCTGGGGAAGAGCCGCCCACAGTTCCTCCCAATCCAGAAGGTTTGACCTACCCAATATGCTTTGGAAAAATACCTCTCATTCCTCTGAGATTGTGTTCAGTGCGGTCCTCACCAACATCTCCTCATCCGGCGTGGCCCCTATGGAAGTCAATCGGTCCCGGATGTCTGTCCATCGCCTGAGGAATATATCTATCTGCTCTCCCCTCTGCATCTGGTATGACAGCAGCTGATTTTCTAGAATATTCTTCCTCTACATGGAAGTATGATGATACAACTTCTTCAGAGCATCCCACATCTCATTCTTTGTACCCTTCTCGGCAATATGTGGTTCCACATGATCCTTGACCCCATCAAGGATGATGCACTTAGCCCTGGCCATTGCCTCTTAGTACTTCTCATTTTCAGCCGAGTCAATTGGGATCACTATCGTTTTCAAGGCGAAGTGCTTGATGTGATGCCTGTCTAGAATGGACAAGATCCTGGTCTTCCAAACTACAAAGTTGGAAGCTCCGTCCAGTCTATCCTGATCTCTCAACCCATTCACCACCATTTTGTTGCTCCTCTTTCGACTCTTTCGAGTCTCTCTACTTCCCTCCTGGAATTCCTCTGATCAACTCTTATTGAGTCTCAACTTCCCGTCTAGAAATTCTCGGTTTGACTCCCTCTGAGCCTCAATTTCCCTTCTTGAAACCCCTCTGCCAATGTCGAGATGCCCCACTCCAATCATTTGTGCAATTGCACCATTGATCCGGATTTATTGGCTAGAAATCCTTGGCAGCGACTCCCTCCTCCTTGGTCTTGCCCTGTTAGGTATTGTTCTGACCACAATACCCCACCAGCTTCGCTCCGCAACTTACCCACAGCCTCCTATGCCTCAGCAATCTCAAGGTCTGAGCCTCTAGGCTCTACACAATCTCGGCACCAGCAAAATCTGCACCTCCTAGCCACAACGTCGATCCTTCCTGATTGAGAAAGATGATTGGGCACTGCATAGGTCAGGTCTACTCCTCTCTGCCTCAGCGTTGATCCTCCTCCTAGCTCGAACTGATGACGCAGGCTCTCTGCGTCACCCCTTCCTTGTTGCTTTCTGCTAGGAACAACTTCTGTCACTCGAGACAGTTGTTTCTGTTGTTTGCTCTGCTCGGTTGATGCCTTCAGTTATCCTGTGATCTGCAACCACGCTCTGATACCATGTTGGAATTTCTAAGTTTAACCCGTTAGAAATTCTTCTTGTGCTATCTGATTTATTTCTTCCTACTTGTTTAATTACTTAACAAGTTATTTACCATGTAAATACTGAAAATAAATACAAGCACAGTATCAACACATACAGATCAGCCACTGAAAGTAAACAAGCACACAAGTGACACCGTTATTTTTTTACTAATGTCCCTGGAAAAACCCAATGCGGGAAAACGGTGCAGCTATTCAAAGGGTTTTATTATTATGCAGTTTCATAATACAACCTGGGTGCCAGAAATGGCTCACCCAACAGAGAATACCCTCGGCAGTAGTACATCTCAGTCGGAGACAGATATTCCGGCTAAATCACCAGATTAATGATCCCACAGCAACAATGCAATTTATGTTTCTTTGCGTCACTCTGAAAGGGACTGCATCACCCTATCCGGCTCTCCAGCTCCCAGTCTGTCCCATGAAATTCTCCCAGCGCTGCCTCTAGGCTCTGTGTCATACTCTCTGACTGAGCGTCAGCCTCTCTGGCCCAGCATCAACCTCTCTGGGCTCTGCGTCAGCCTCTGGAGCCTCTGTGTCTCACATGCTGGCCCTCTCTGGCTCTGCGCAACTCCTGGCTGCCTCTGCGTGGCCTCTAGCTGGCTCTACGTCAACCTTTCTCGGCTTCGACGCTGAACCTTCTAGTACTAACTCTGTCTCTCTGCTATGTATTCACTACCCCTTAGCTACAACTCAGATCACTCACTCAATTTCCTCGGCAAACCCTGCCCAGAAAATCAAGTTCTTGATCTCTCTTGGTGTGTTCTCCAACTGACCCTCAAGCCTCCTCTTATACTTTTCTCGTTGGCCATCAACAGCCGAGATTAAATCTCTAATCAATGGTTAAGATTAGATTTGGCTTAATCCATGACTTTTGGACCATTCTAACCCAGTTTTATATTAATTCACATTAATATTTTATGTTTCCTAAGTTTAGACTTAGGAACTCCATTAAAAATATTAATTATTTTAATATCTCCCAAACTAGTTAGATTCTGCCCAAACCATTTTTGGGTCTTGGAGATCTCGTGTGCTTTAGCCTCTCCACCAATGTTCATGGCTAAAGCACATCCTATGCTACCCCAAATCAACACTTAATCGATATCCACTTATGCCACATCACACATTCATCAGATAGATCTCAGTCCTGGCAAGAGAACCATTTGTTGGCTTGAGGGGGCTTGGACCTAGGTTCAGAGTTAGTTGCCCTAACCAACAAAACCCTACACTACCGGCCCTTTCGGTAACAACCCTCGTAGCGCAAGCTGCAGTCTCACCCGAGGCAGTATTAGGGGATGCTAGAACTAGGTTTCTGCATCCAAAGAAGTTTGTGATGTGTTTTTTATACTCTTAGGGATTTATTCCGGCCTTCGCGAACCTTAACCCTTAAAACTTGGAAATTATAGTAACTAACAATTAACAGGTTCAAACCCTTCACCGATTGTTCTAAACATTCATCACATCATGCAAATAAATAGATCTAACATTTACGCACATTTATTAAGTACTTTCCATGACAAACTCAGTAAACAAAGCGAACATACAGTGATTTCAGAAGTAAATGTTAATACACAGATACGCAGATAATGCTCCAAAACAACCTTTATTATGCTTAGATCTTCAATTACAGACTCTTTCAACCCTGCACACATAGCTGCAGGGGCTCGCGTACTCAGTTGCGGACTTACGAAGGTCTCCGCACACACAGTTGCAGGATCCTTCCCCTTTGCCTAAGTATAGAAAACAGACTCCTCTTACTTAGATAATTCAGTCATAGATTGATTCTTGATATCTCTCATAACTCTCTATGACTCATTTTTATATCATACCATGGTCCGCAAACCATGGGCAGGTCACAAAAAAACTTAACTCCTAAAAAACTAAGGGGCTTTGACCTTCCTAAATTCCCTTTGACTCCTATCAACCTGCGCGCCCCGCTCCTCAAATTGCAGAGACTTTACAATAATAACAAGAACTTTTACAAAATTTATTGCAGGGGACGTTGTCCCAACAACCCTCCACTAGTTCCTCCAACAGTCAGAACTAGTTTAACTGAAAACAACCTTAGATAATTGACCTTGATTTCTACAAATTAGCAATCACACATGCTTAAATGAACTCTAACTCCTCCAAATCAAATTTACTACGTAAACTGGGTGACACAAGCCATGTCACACAAGTTAACATCATCCAAGTTGTCTACTTATGTGGAAATTCGAATTTTCTCAATTTAATCAAAGTAAAATCAAATTGAGAATTTCTTGCTGAATTTTTTCAACAACGATACCAAGTGTTCATATCCAAAGACATAAAAAACAGAAGCACACACCATGTACAACAACGTGAGCATGGAGCACAACTTTAATACATATAATAATAGGATAAACTCCTCCAAATACCCCAATACATACGTACATCCATATCTCATCCATAATGAATACATGATCTTTATATTTACCTGTCCACATATTGCACATTTTGTCCCTTCATTATTAGGATGATCCTATTACATACACATTAACCCCATAGATGCCCCACCTTGGATCAAGCCATATATATTTAACTCAATATATCCCCCCCGGGGTCAAAACACTCTATGTAATTGTAGTGGATGTTCTTGGTTACCAGTTGGAAGTTGTAAGTGTGTAAGGGAATATCAAAGGTATCTTCTTATTATATAGTAACCAACTTCTTAATGTCCACTTTGCATATAATTCTACCTTAACACCACAATTGACCCAACACTATGTGAAGGGGATGATGTTATGCTTGGAAACCTTTGTAGATGTCAATGGGGAAATTTCTACTCAAAAGAAAAAAATGGTTTTTGTATTGGGAAAGATAACCCCTACCATGGAAATGTATGGAAGCAAGATGCCTCTCCTATGCAAGGAAACCATAGCTAATGTTTAACCTTAGCCACATGCAGAGTTCTCTCATGCTCATCTAAGACCTTCCAGTCCTTCTTGTGTTCTTCCATGGTGATGATGGGTCAGTGTTTGCTTTTGTTGGAAATTTGAGGCATCAGACAACGATGTATAGGCCTCCTAATGTGTCATTCACAAGTGGCCTCACAGATGCAACTTCTAGAAATTCAAGTGATAACTCTTGCATTGACTCAATTAAGCTTGATCTCCCCCGTCACCTCTTTTCTCGTTTAGGAAATGTTATCACGTTAACTCTAATTTTTTTTAAATTCAAAAAATGCTGACAGTTTCAGTGTCAGCATTTTAGTTGTAATAAATAGGGAAATCATCGATAGTGGGGCTATCAGCGCTTTAATGTTCCGATAATGTTTTCTGAAGAAATTCGCTGACAACGGGTTTATCAGCATTTCCGATATAATTGATAGGCCGATTGTCAATGCCAAAAACAAATTTCAAATTTAAATTTTGGAATTACGTTGACCATGTCAGCGGCAATGATGAGGTTTGCAAGTGTGCCACGGGTAAGTGTAATGTTAAATCATTGATTTTTCGGTTGCCATCGGTATATTATATATCGATTAATCATGGTTTAAAATATAATGATTTCCCCTCTCTGCCGATTAAACTCATTTCACTTTGTAAATTTATGAGTTCATTTGTAAGTTTGGTTATTTTGCTGCGAAATTGGTAACGACTAGAAAGATTTCATCCGGCTTCTCCCGCAAAGATCCAGGATCAAATCCCGGTGTTTTAATTTCCAAATAAATTCTGCAATGGGGAAAGGCAACAAGGGTAATCGAGTCGAGCCCAAAGCACCGGATCTGTTGGAGATTTATCCCAATATCCAACAGCAGTTTCAGCAGGCCAGTTGGAGTGAGTTCTTCCACCGTTGCACCAACTACCACGATGTCGTGGCTCATTCATTTGCTTAGAATTTCGATGGAAACCGGGTGGAATTCAATGGGCTCTCCTTCTCTGTTACAGAACAACTAATTTCAAAGGCCACAACCTTGCCAGCAGATGGGGAACAAGTTTTTAGAAGCCATGTGTTGGCAGGGGTTGATGTGCCCTTCTTTCTGAAGGAAGAGTTCAGGAATCATAATTGGAGAACCGAGGTTCAGAGGGTCTAGCTACAAGATAAATGGCACGGCTTGCTTCGCATAACTTAACAAGACTTCATATGTGAGGGAAGGTTCAACCAAGTAAATCTCTATCACTTCCATTTTCTTGCACATTTAGTTGGTCAGGTTAGGATGAACACTTGTTTCTATTTGTTGGAGAGTCTCAGGCATATGGCAGCTCGTTTCAGAGCCAGAACCGACCCTTCTCCCCATTTTGTCTACCATAAATCCCTCATTAAACTGCTAATTGAAAACCAGCTTTCCAAGGCAAGAAGAACCTGGAGCCACTTCCTATTTTGGGGAGGTTTTCAACCTCAACCCCCTAAATCTCGAAGAGGAAGGAAGAAAATTGTTAAATAGGGGAAAAAGACTCAAGAAACAACCCTTATTGAGCCAACTCCTAGCCAAAAAGACACAGAGGTCCCTTCTACATCCTCTGGCCCTAAAATCCCCAAATTTTACCAAAGAAAGAGTGTTAGGCTTAGTAAACTAGACCCTGCATCCCCTGTAATCTTACCTTCTGCTATTCGTTCCCTCAGGCCATGAGTTCCCCTGTTGAAGCCTCCCATGCAAACACAACTATGCCAAAGATCATTAAAGGAAAAGAGGTCAAAGTTCAGACCCAAGCTAAAGAGACATTGTTTGAAACTTTTAAATGAGGCAAAAGACCCCATGCAAGGCGAACAAAGAAATTAAGGTTTAAAATAAAGTTGAGAGCAATCTAGAATTGGCCAAGGAGGTAATTGATGTAGATAATCTGCCATTGAAGGACCTTATCATCAACAAAAAGAAGATTGCAGACTCTAAAAAGAGCAAAGACAAAGAAACTAAAGGAAAAGGTCCTATGGAGACAAGGCAAAGAAAGAAACAAAGCTGGATGTGCTTCTAAAAGCATCCAACGCCCTCGACTAGGAGGCTTAGGGTAATTTTGAAAATTTTGGTTATGCTTAAGAAACAGCAATTTTGGCTTTATCTCTGACAGTGTGCTTAACAACATCTTTACATATAGCAGAGCAGGAAGTAGTTGACATTCCCACTATCAACGATTTTGAAAGAAGCACAAGCTGACATTCCCACTGTCAACAATTTTGAAAGAAGCAGAGGTTGACATCCCCATTGTCAATGATTTTCAAGAACAGGAGTTGAAATCTCTATGGTCATCGATTTTGAAGAGGAGCACTAACATCTCCGTTGTCAGCGAATTTTGGAAATAGAAATGTTGACATTCCCATTGTCGGCGAATTCTAAAAAAAAGGCAGAAGGGAAATGTTGACAGTCATTTTGTCAACGAAATATTCAACACTGGAAACCAAAGAAGCTCACAGCAGCAGTATCAGTGAATTTCACTAGGAAACCCGAGGGAAAAGGAACTCTAACAGAAAAGAAGTTTTTGGTGAAGGATTGAACCTGTTTACAAAGGGACCTATTTACCAGCGAGGATTCAATTTGATCAGTCATGGACTTGTTTCTATTTTTGAGGAAGATATTGTGAAGATACTTTTCTTAGCCTATATTTTAGCATATTTTCTAGCAGATATTTTATTTAAGAGAAAACTTAATGTAATTAAAAATATTCTCCATATGCATGAACTTAGAATATTTTGATATTTTGGGATTATTGTAATTAAGTTTGAAACTATAATCCTGTGATCAGTTGATGTAATGTCTATAAAGACAATTTTTTAAGAATGGAAAAATGTTGGCTTTTATTGTAAAAATATTAACATTCTGGTGTATTTGAGCAGATCTTAAATATATTGCAGTTTTGATGAGCATTTGCAAAAAATTCATGTGTTGTAGTTCCATGTTCGTTATTTCTCTGTTTATGAAAAATCTTCTTCATGTCTAGAAACTTTAGTTTTTGAGATTGGGATTCATTCATGCTCATTTCTTGTATTTCTCAGTCATTAGTACTTGTTGCTTCTATCAGCTATAATTATGTTTTCTTTTCAGTTTTCTTCTTCCAAATTTCTCAAATTGTCAAAGGAGTTATTGTTATCCTGTTTTTTGTGTCCTTCTCATTAGATCTATAACATCATTTGATAAAACTAGACTCCATGCCCAATGGCATTTTTTATATACAACCCAACCAAATTTCATCTTACAAACTAAATCTGGCCATAGAGCTTAAATTGTAAAACCTACTACTACAGTGACCTAGAGTGGTTGTGTTTTAAGGAGAGATCCCTCTCCAGGTTGAAGGGTCGGCTTTAAAGCTCAAAGAGGTTTGAGGTTACCTTAGCGGTTTTCCCGCAGTCAAGTTTCCTCTAAGTGATAACAAGCACTTCATCATTAACCATTTCCACTGGGCAAGATGTAGAAGAAGACATATTATTTCAGACATGTTTGTTCGGTATGTTTCTTTAACCGCTTTTGGACATGGTTAGCTAATATTTATGACTATATTTCCTTCTTTTAGAAATAAATAATTAAAAAATATGCTTTCATTCATCCATGTGTAGAGGGTTTCTTCATTATTGAGTTTGACATTGAAGAAGATAAGGATCTAAATCTTAATTTAGGTTTGCAGTTTCAAGGAAACTCATGTTTGTGGATGAAACCCTAGACTTTTTTTTCAATCCTTTGAGTAACATTCATTCATCAACTTTTGTTTGGATAAGACTCCCAAATTTTCCCTCACATTTTTGAAGTTTCCCCTCTCTTCAAGCTATTGTTCAACTCTAGGAAATTTACATTTTGCGAGTCATGAAACTAAGAGGAATATCATATCAACATATGCCTGAATATGTGTAGAAATGGACTCAACAAAGGGTTTCAACCATAAATTAATTTTACAAGAAAAAAATTATTCTTAATCTTAGAAGTTGGATTATGAGGGAGTTTCTTTGTGATATAGAGATTGTTTTGAAATAGGACATGTTACAACACAACACCCCAAAGTGCCTAGGAAGAATAGGAAGCATCAATAGAAATCAACTTGGTAAGTCAACTCTAAGGAAGATTATTAACTAATCTTGCAATCCAATGGAATGTAATCACAAGCAGATTCTCTTGTACAACTAAAATCAATACAATAAGAAATGGTAACTTAGAGCCCAAATAAAGAGTTTGTCTCTCTTGATTCGAGGCAGGGTACATAGAATCAGTTAAGTCAATGACTAATGGAAATTTGGGAATATTAGGTTGCGAAAGTTGAGGCACTTCAAGAAGAAAAGGCAGAACCACTAATTCAAAGTAATTCAAGAATGTTAGGAATAGCAAAGACTCCAACAAATGCAAAGAAGTTTGGATGTTAATGGAGCAAAAAAAAGAAATCTCCATCAACATCCGAACCAATGGTGATAAGAAGTCAGGCTCATGATCCAATATAATCATGTATTGTTTTTCTTAATTGGTATGCAACCAACTTGTGTGAATATACTCATGCAAGAAATTTTGGAATGTAATTCTTTTGGGTATCTGGCAAACAAGGCTAGTAGATTTTGATTTGGAGTTACTAAGCCTTGGAAATAGACCATGGAAATATCTTTTAGCTTTTATCTTTGTACATATAGCTTTTTTGCATCTTTTTATCAATATAAATCTTCCAATTACAATATTTTTCCAAAACTAAGAACCACACACTAATAGATTTAAAATAAGAAGCACATAAGCCCTAAGTGATCATTTGGTATTTGGGCATCCCTTCTAGCTTGCTAGTTTCTCTTGTGCATCAATGGATGTAAATCTTGGACAAAATTGGAAAGAATATTCCTATGTGATCTCAACTTTCCACCCCCTATGTGAACTACAAACCTTGGATGGAACCTTAACATTAAAACATGTGTACTACACATCATGACTATTTCCCTTCCAATCAATATACAAAGCTTTGGAGTGTATGCTCCAAAGATTTCTTTGAGTATATAGAGAGAGGGAGAAAGGGGCTCCCTTGAGTGGCTTGGGGCTCATAATCCAATATAATCATGTATTGTTTTTTTAATTGGTATGCAACCAACTTGTGTGAATATACTCATGCAAGAAATTTTGGAATGTAATTATTTTGGGTATTCGGCAAACTAGGCTAGTAGATTTTGATTTGGAGTTATTAAGCCTTGGAAATAGACCATGGAAATATCTTTTAGCTTTTATCTTTGTACCTATATCTTTTTTGCATATTTTTATCAATGTAAATCTTCCAACTACAATTTTTTTCCAAAAATAAGAACCACACACTAATAGATTTAAAATAAGAAGCACATAAGCCCTAAGTGATCATTTGGTATTTGGGCATCCCTTCTAGCTTGCTAGTTTCTCTTGTGCATCAATGGATGTAAATCTTGGACAAAATTGGAAATAATATTCCTATGTGAGCTCAACTTTCCACCCCCTAGGTGAACTACAAACCTTGGATGGAACCTTAACATTAAAACATTTGTACTACTCATCATGACTATTTCCCTTCCAATCAATATACAAAGCTTTGGAGTGTATGCTCCAAAGATTTCTTTGAGTATATATAGAGAGGGAGAAAGGGGCTCCCTTGAGTGGCTTGGGGCATATATACCTTACCACAAGCCCATGCAAGTTTGGGCCTCCCAAATATAAGATCCTCCCCATGAATGGCCCTGGTCAAAAGATAGGTGATATATGAAATGGAAGGGGATGCCCCTTAGCAAGGATAAATATAGCACCACATTCAATGGACTCAACATACTTAGGAAAATGAAAGCACTTTTTAACATTGCGAAACTATCAATAACATGAAGCCATTTTCAATCCCAATTCAATGATGCCCAATAAGAGATGGGCAGGTTGGCAAACAAACCACATATATTCTTAATTAGCAATTGCAGGGTCCTTCAGGAATCTTGAGATCTACCCGCCTAATCAATCTAGGCATTCCAATTTTCAAGGCATTAGCTTGGTTTCTTACCAGATTATGGAAGTAAAAGGTTGGCTTGAAAAGAATTTTTTTCCAAAGGTTTTGTGGCATCAAACACTCTACAATGGTACACATGGAGGTCTCTTAGTTGTGCTCAAAAGATTTTTGGCTTTGGCTATGTTGTTTTAGAGGGCCTTTTCCATATGATTCCTACGAGTTGCTTATATATAACATAGTTGCATGAGAAAGGCCCCATGTGAAAGGATTAGAGATGGAGTGGGAAGCCTATTTATATCTATGAGATAAAGGATCTTGAGAAATTGGTTAGGCACTCAAACTACAATGACTTCGAGATCCAATAGAATGCTCATTGAGGAGGTGTTAGTGAATTTTGAAGGCTCTTGCCTCTTTTAAACATAAAGTCTAGGGTGGTGACTACTTCAAGGATTGTTTGCCAAACTACATAACTCTGCAATAGATATCATGTTTAAATCAATGACTCTGAAATCAGCCAAGGAGGGATTCACCACTTCAGAAAATGCTCTGGCCTATCCCCTAAAAGTTTGATCAAATTAGTTTCACAAATACACCGAAAATGAGACAAGCACTCTAGAGTCATTTTATTTTTCAATAGACATAAATACAATAAATTGAAACATGGTTGACATCTGAACGAGGGGTTAATTATTGCCTTCCTAAAGGAAAGGAAAATTAGAATAGAAATAATACCATGAGTTTCCATTAGGAACAAAAATACCTAAAAGTGAAACATAAATATTCGTCAACAATTTCATGATGGAAGTACCAAAATGGGAATAAGTTGATTAGTAAAAGCCAGATATACACTGAGAAACTTTTCATGACCTGATGTAACCTTGCAACATTCGCATTCTCACAAGAGCTTGGTGATGGAACTTTTGCTTCCATCATTGTGATCAAATTAGCTTCATCAAACTAGGTTCATGATATTTCTTGGAAATGCCAACATTAATAAGGTTTCCAAAACTAGGTTCGTGATGTTTTGTGGAAATGCCAACATGCCTAGATATTTTGGGCAGGTTTCAAGGTGAATTGCATTCTTTTTTAGCTAACACTTGGACAGAGAAGTACAACTACAAACTCCTTACTATCAATTCATTTGGTTGCAATTTGTTTTCGTTTAAATTTACTTTCAATTACTTTCAACGAAGATCCGACTATGCTTGCTCTCGTGGATTCGTGGAGCATAAGCAAGAATTGGCTATACCCCTACAAGTTGACCTCCGTGCACTCTATCAAGATATTTGGTAGTTTTGTGGAGGCCCAAGCTCGTAATGCGAGGACATCATGTTAAATCCTTCCTTTCGAGACCTGAACTCGTGTTGGCATTTTTACCTTTGGCCAACCAATGCTTTCACTCATGTTCTTTGAATGATTTAACCATCTTAAATGTTGATGTATTTATTTGTTATATAATTCATATATGACACATTTCAAAATATTTAACCATCTTAAATTTTGATGTATTTATTTGTTATATAAATTCATATATGATACATTTTAAAAATATTTTTTTTAAAAGATCTTGCATTGAACGATTTGCCAAAATATTTATGATAGTTATCAAACTTCATACTTAAAAGCAAATAATGTGTGAAAATTTGGTTTTGGTGTGGATAAAAGATCAAAGTATAACTATTTCTAATTTCTCTTAATTTTTTTAAATTTATCTTTTCAATTTTCCAATTTTTCATATTTGCCAATTCTTTAATCTTTTAATCTCAGACTTCTTTTTGTCACTCAGCACATGGACACACTCTCCTTGGCATCCAAAAATCTCTCCCTCCAACCAGGACCAATAGAGGAGGACTCTGTCATCCAAAAGAGAGATCCTATGGGCATAGAGGAACCAAGCTCCTTCATGTTAAGGATAAAGAAGCTCAAGGAAGTGCCCAGAACTGAAATTGCCTATGTATTTCTGTGTAGTATGCTTCTTGGTCACTTTTGTGAAACAACTCACTTGTAAGAAATCTTGTAATTCCTTTTTAGAAAGGCTACTAAAAGATCTAGTAAATTGTCTAGTATTCTGTTCAATCATAAAACTATCCTGAAACTATCATCCATGTGTTGCCGCTAGCTTTGGCACAGCCACTTTTTGATTCGTATAAACTTTTGTTCTGGTTTAATTGAAAATTCTCTAATACTTTCAATAAGTTTTTTTTTTACTCTCAAAGATACACCCCTCTAAACAAGAGTTGTAATATTGCAACAGATTAAGGAACCATAACAATCTTAGCTTTTCTTAAGATGCATTCAATCAATTTTAGTGCTGCAAACGACAAATTATCTCTTGATATTTTGATCTATTATATGGGGATTTCCTGATCTGGAATGTTGATAAATTTAGGGAGTACTTGACATGTTGATAAATTCAAGGATGTGGTTTTCTCAAACGACATGGGATCATAGAACCAGATTGAGAAGCATATCATAGTATAGATTACTGCATAATTTCTCGGTTGCTTGTGAAAAACCAGTTTTAAATTTTAATATTCCAAGAGGAATGTATACCCTAGCCCATAACAAATTTCTCAAGTATGATAGTCCCAATTTAAATATCCATTTCTGCATTTTTATTGCTGCATGCGTGTCACCAAAAAGGAGTTTATGCTGATCAAACAAAAAGGAGTTGATACTGATCAAACTATTTGTTGCTCTTTATATTCAAAAGTCATGGCAAAAAAGGTTGCAGAGTAGATTACAATAGATTTATAGGTTTCAGAAATATCAGAATATGAGAACCCATTAATTTTCTAGTTTGCTTTTATGGACAATTACTATGGTAGACATGCGTGTTTTTCGAAAGGAGACATTATGGAATTGATAACTCGTCACAATAAGGATCATCTCATAATGCAGCCATCTCAAATTGTTGGTCTTATCACTTTCAACAGAGAATAAAACATGTTGAGTCAAAGGAGTGCTCTCACACTTTAGGCTATCAATTATAACTTTGACTTTGTTTTCTGCATCCTTCAAGGGAAAACAACTCAAAATCTCACCTTTACCTGCTTTGTCAGCCAGAAGTAAAAAATATTATAACCAACATTGGCACTGGAAATTTTTAGGCAACCTCAAAAACTTTTAATGGCTAGTTTGTAGTTCTAACCTATGATAGTCCAAATAGCAAAGAGGGGCATCCGAACTGCTTGCCACCTTTCAAAGACTGAAAATGAACCCCAACAATGCTAATGTCTAACAAAGATAGTATCAGAGAAGTCCCACACTTCCAAAGAAAATTTGAGCCCATATCCATCAAGCAAGCAGCAAGCATTAAATAATAGGCAAATCTTCATTTGCGAAAGGAAATCACGGCCATTGTTTTCCACATAACTCAACAATGCTAATGTCTAACAAAGGTAGTATCAGGGAAGTCCCTCACTTCCAAAGAAAATTTGAGCCCATATCCATCAAGCAAGCAGCAAGCATTAAATAATAGGCAAATCTTCATTTGCAAACGGAAATCACGGCCTTTGTTTTCCACATAACTCTGCAATACATATTGGGGTATATCATGTTCAAATCAATGACTCTGAAATCAGCCAAGGAGGGATTCACCACTTCAGCAAATGCTATAGCCTAACCCTAAACGTTTGATCAAATTAGCTTCACAAATGCACCGAAAATGAGACAAGCACCCTAGAGTCATTTCATTTTTCAATAGACATAAATACCAGAAATTGAAACGCTGTTGACATCTGAACGAGGGGTTAATTATGAGTCATTTCATTTTTCAATAGACATAAATACCAGAAATTGAAACGCTGTTGACATCTGAACGAGGGGTTAATTATTGCCTTCCTGAAGGAAAGGCAAATTAAATGCAAATCTATGACAAGTGAATAGAAATAATACCATGAGTTTCTACTAGGAACAAAACTACTAAAAAGTGAAACACAAATATTTGTCAACAATTTCACAATTTAAGTACCAAATTGGGAATAAGTTGATTAATACAAGCCAGATAAACACTGAGAAACTTTTCAAGACCCGACGTGACCCTGCAGCATTCGCATTCTCAGAAGAGCTTGGTGATGGAACTTCTGCTTCGCACAATAAACCATGTTGATCTCCTTGACAGAGATTACTAAAGAGACCTGGTGGATACTTTCCATATAAATTTATGTAGCTGAACATTGTTTGTGAGCAATCAGTCGACAGATTATTTATATATTGAACAAAGGGACATGCAAATTCCGTGAACGCAGTACAACAAAGCTCCCGTGTGTAATTTGGACCTTTGCACTGGCTTGTTATTATAGTGTAATTCTGGAACTCAAAACTTATAGGGCAACCTGCAAGAACAGGTTAAGAAGAATTACAATGAGAATCTAAGGCCTCAAAAACGCACAGAAAATACTCTTAAAGAAAACTCAAAAGATTATAACGTGTAAAAATTATTGGCATTCTGGTAAAAATAGCATTCATCATGATTTTCATTTTTTATTGATTACCACTTCTATTAGGTCCCTATAATACTAGTGTATTCCCTTATTATTATTGTCATTGTAGCCCCTTGTTGTTATTGGTGTGCCCATGTTGTCCCCTTATCGTTATTGGTGTGCCCATGTTGTCCCCATATTGTTATTATTGTGTCCCATAGAAGCTCACTATTGTTATTGTTGTGCCCTTACATTATTATTGTTATGTCGGTTCTGATTATATTGTGACCCCTTAGACTCCTATATTTGTTCATTTGTGTAATGTAAAGGAGGTTGCCCCTTCGAAGAAGCTGATTTTGAAGTCGTTGATCTATCTTTTCTTCTATTTTGTGGGCTGGTTGCATAACATTTGGTATCAAAATCTTGATGAACCTTGGGTCCGAATTTCAGATCTTGTATCGCTATATTTTCGGAGATATGATCCAAGGAAGTTAGGGTTTATGCAAGCTCCTGAATTACATCTCAAACAAGTGGCCTTGGGAAAATCATCATAACTTTCTCTGAGCATTAGATTGAAATTTCGTAAAAAGTTACAAAAATAAGACGGACTGTAATTTTCTGTGTATCGTTTTCAGGTCCGAAGGTCAAAACAGTGACACGTTGCACTTTGTACAAGTTCGCTCTACTGAACTAATCTATAATCAGGTCATCGTGGGATATTTGGCATAACTCTTTCTTAGAGAATCCAATATTGATCAGACTTGTGGGGTTGGGAAGAGGACTCAGAGGGCTACCACAGGACAATATTTCGAACCTTGGAGATCCGAAATTACAGAGGTAAAACAAATTCAATATCGAATTCCTACAAAGCGAAAAAAAGTGTGTAGTCTTTTTAAAAAATTGCATAAGTTTGGTTTGAAGAATTTGTTTGAAGTGATTCAAAGGGCATATTGAAGCATAATTATCAATAATTGATGCCCCGGAGAAATAAAATGGAAATACCTAGTAAGCAACCTGAAATCTCTACCATGACTCATGAAGAAGACGAAGAAATGCAACATGATATATCAAAATTATGAGACCAAGTGCAACAAATTTCACTCTCACAAAAAGTAACAGAAGCTAAAGTGGATGGTTTGAAGAAAGGCATGGAAGCTAAGATGGATGGCGTGATGAATGGTTTAGAAGTAAAATTGAAAGAAAACATTGAAGATTTGAAGAAAGACTTGGAAGGTTTGAAAGGAGGTTTGGCAAAGTTGCTACAAGAAAGGCTTCCCAATGGTGAAAAGGTAGTAGAGGAAACTCATGATGAGAACAAAAGAAATGTTAATCATGATTTCATAGAATCTAACGTTGGATTAAAGACCCACCATGTTCCAAAGATCAATATGAGGAAGTTTGATGGCAAGTATCCCATAACATGGATACTACAGATAGAGCAGTATTTCGATCAGTTTGTATGGTATCGATGGCTTTGCTCTCATAAACAAATTGTCACTTGGTCAATTTTTTTTGAGGAAATGATAGCACATTATGAGGATACAAAAAGCAACACCTTTTTAACCAATTGATAAATCTCAAACAAAAGGGTTCAATGGTAGAGCACATTGAGGACTTCCAAAAATTGAATATAAGAGTAAAAGATATTCCAGAAGAGCATATGATTGATGTGTTCATAGGGATTTTAAAGGATAACATCCAACATGAGGTTTGCCTTTGGGAACCTAATTCATTGGAGAAGGCATTCAGGTTGGCAAGAAAAATTGAAAGCAAAATTATGGCAACAATGAAACCTACCACTCACAACTATAAAGATGGAAGTGTTGTTGCTAGCCTTCCACAACCTACAAGGCTGACACCACAACAATTGGAAGAAAAAATAGCAAAAGGGTTTTGTTACAGTTGTGATAGAAAATATACTAAAGGCCATTAGTGTGCTGAGAAGAATTTATTTTACATAGATTGTGAAGAGGAGCAAGAAAAAAACAAGAAACGTCAAAAGAAGAGGATATACACCTAGAACCAACCCTAGAGAAAAAAGAAATGAATCCAACCATATCTTGTAATCCATTGGCAAGAATTACAACTCCTCAAACTCTCAAGATAGAAGGACATATCAAGAAGAAAAAGGTAATAGTGTTGATTGATTCAGGTAGTATCCATAATTTTATTCATTGTAAGATGGTCAAGGAATTGAATTGTTTCCTATATCTAGCACCACAGTGTCAAGTGATGGTTGCAAATGGAGGAACCATAAATTTCTCTGGAAAGTGCCATAATATCAAGCTATCCATGGGAGAATATGTATTGAATAGTTCAATGCTTTCCATTCCAATGGGTAGTGCTGATGTTGTACTAGGAGTCCAATGGCTACAATCTTTGGGTACAATAGCTTTTAATTTTCAAGAACTTTTCTTGAATTTTTTTTGGGAAGGAAAGGAAGTTGAATTAAGGGGTATCGCAGGGAAACCGAGAAAGATAATCAGCTCTAACAGCATGACAAAGCTTCTAAAGAAAGAACAATAGGGTGTAATTGCACAATTATGTTCACTAGAGGTTCCCACATCGAAATCATCTATTTCTCAAGATCTCCAAAAAGTTTTGGACAATCATTCCAAGGTATTTGAGACTCCCAAAGGCCTCCCACCTATTCGTGATCATGATCATGCGATTCATTTGATTCTAAGAAGTGTTTCTCCAAACATCAGACCTTACAGATATCCATATGCCCAAAAGAGTGAAATTGAACGTATGGTTGCAAAAATGCTAGAGGCTGGTATAATTCAACCTAGTCAAAGTTCTTTCTCTGCTCTAGTAGTATTGGTGCACAAGAAGGATGGATCATGGCGCATGTGTCCGGATTATAAGGAGTTCAACAAGCTCACTATTAAAGATAAATTTCTCATTCCTGTCATTGATGAATTATTGGATGAATTACATGGAGCAATTGGACATTCCAAAAACAGCGTTTAAAACTCATGAGGATCATTATGAATTTTTGGTCATGCCTTTTGGCCTTACCAATGCACCTTCTATATTTCAAGATTTGATGAATTCCATTTTCAAACCCTTCCTTAGAAAATTTGTGTTAGTATTTTTTGATGATATACTAATCTACAACAAGTTTTGGAAGGATCATGTTCAACATGTTGACAGGGTGCTCAAACTATTGGATGAGAAAGAATTATATGCAAAAACCTCCAAATGTTTCTTTGGAGTACAAGAGGTGGAATATCTTGGTCATATTGTATTTCATAAAGGTGTTAAGGTAGACCCTAGCAAAATTAAATCCATTAAGGAATGGAAAATCTCCACATCCATAAAGCATCTGCGAGGATTTCTAGGGTTAACAGGGTATTATCGCAAGTTTGTTAAGAATTATGGGAGAATAGCAGATCCTCTAACAACATTACTGAAGAAAGATGCATTTTCTTGGACTCCAAAAGCAACGAAGGCCTTTGAACATCTTAAAGAGGCAATGTGCCAAGCAGTGGTCTTAGTTATGCCAGACATAACATGAACCTTTATTATGGAATGTGATGCCTCAGGAAATGGAATTGGTGTTGTTTTAATGCAAGAAGGAAGATCAATTGCTTTCGAAAGTCGTCCAATCAAAGGAGAGTATTTACACAAAGCTATTTATGAAAAGGAAATGTTGGCAATACTACATGCACTTAAGAAATGGCAACTTTACCTAATGGGAAGACACTTCAAGGTAAAAACGGATCATGATAGTCTTAAATACTTTTTAGAACAAGGATTATCTTCAAAAGAGCAGCGAAAATGGTTCACAAAGATTTTGGGTTATGACTTTGAAATCATCTACAAAAAAGGGAAGCAAAATGTTGTTGCAGATGCACTCTCAAGAAAGGATGAGGATGTGGAAGCATTGTTTTGTGTTATTTCTATTATCCAACCAAATTGGATAAACGAAGCAAGGGATGCATGGAAGAATGACGAAGAAGTGTGGGCACTCGTTCAAAAGTTGCAGCAAGATTCCAGTACATCTAATACATTTAGCTGGAAAAATGATTCATTATGGTACAAAGATTGCTTATACCTCTGTAAGAATTCCCAACTCAAGCAAAAGGTTCTTCTGGAATTGCACACCTCTCCCTTAGGAGGGCACTCACGATTTTTAAAAACTTACCACAGTGTTAAGAAGGAATTTTTTTGGGATGGCCTTCAATCTGATATTCAAAAGTTTGTGCTGGAATGTTTGGTTTGCCAGCAAAATAAAGTTGAGACAATTAAGACCCCGGGTCTGTTACAACCTTTATCCATTCCAAGTCAATGTTGGAGGAAGTTTCAATGGATTTTATCACAGGTTTACCAAAGTCCGAATGAAAGAGTGTCATCATGGTATTAGACTTTAGTTGATAGACTTACCAAGTATGCACACTTTGTGCATTATCTCATCCATTTAAAGTCAGTACAGTTGCTACTGCATTTATGGAAACAATTCAAAAGTTACATGGAAACCCAAAGGTTATTGTAAGCAACAAAGATCCCATTTTCACTGGAAATTTTTGGATAGAAATATTTTCTTGTTTGGGTACTCAGTTAGCTCATAGCTCATCTTATCATCCTCAATGTGATGGGCAAATTGAGATAGTGAACAAATGTTTGGAAGGATATCTTTGTTGCTTTGTATCTAATAAACAAGCACAATGGGTCAAGTGGTTGCCACTGGCTGAATGGTGGTATAACACTTCCTTCCATACTGCAGCAAAAATGACCCCATTTGTGGCACTTTATGGATATCATCCACCATCCATCACATCATCTTTAAGAGAAAATTCTAAGGTTCAAGCAGTGGAAGATCACATCGAGCATCAACAAGAAGTTCTCCAACTCTTAAAGGATAACCTCATTTTGGCGCAGAATAGAATGAAACAATAGGCAGATCAACATCGCAGCAAAAGAAGTTTTGATGTAGGTGCACTGAGTATTTCTACGACTACAACCATACAAACAAATGTCCCTCAAGCAAGCTAAGGAGGATAATAAAGTATCACCAAAGTATTATGGTTCATACAAGATGTTACAAAAGATTGGTACTATGGCATATAAATTGGAGCTTCCTGCATCTTCCCGAGTGCACCCAGTTTTTCATGTTTCATGCTTAAAGAAGGTTATAGGAGACAAGCTCCCAATTCAAACAATATTGCCAGAACTTGACGAGGAAAGAAAAATAATATTGGAACCTGAAGCAGTCACAAAAGCAAGAAATCAACAGCTATGAAATCGATCAATTTCAAAGTATCTCATCAAGTGGAAGAACTTACCCACCGAAGATTCCACATGCGAGGATGAGAATTTTATACAGAAGCATCCAGAATTACTCAAGCGTTGAGGACAACACTTTTTTGAAGGAGAGAGGCTTGTTAGGCCCCTATAATACTAGTGTATTCCCATATTATTATTTTCATTGTAGCCCCTTATTGTTATTGTTGTGCCCATGCTATCACCATATTGTTATTATTGTGCCCCATAAAAGCCACTATTGTTATTGTTGTGTCCTTACATTATTATTGTTATTGTTATGTAAAAAATTAGTTAGTACTTAATTCTAGGTTTATTATTTAATTTTAGGTTAAATTAGATGAAAGGGCACGATCATAAGATCATGCCCTTTCCCCAAAGGGTTCCCTTGGCGATATATAAGCCAGGAAACCCATTGTAAACATCATCATCTATCATCTGTAATTTCATCTTTTAATAAAATATTTATATAAATAAATCTGTTGTCAAGAAGTTTCTGCATCATTGGCATCAGAGCGATTCGGTTTTCAGGTTGTACTCCGCTATCCGCTCAATCAAGCTGCATCCCAAACCTCGCGTCCCGATTTTTCTGCCCATCCCCATTACCAAACCACGCTGCTGTCAACCTACATTGCTATTCCAACCCTACGTCACTGCTCCGCTGCTCCTGTCCGATTGTTAGCCGCAATCCCTCGCTCATCGTTGAAAAACAATTCCTCTGCGGATATGCTAAAACCCTCATCATCCAGCCCGTACACCGCGTCCCTTGTTGCCTACCATCCACAGCCGTCATATTGCTATTCCCCTAGCAGCTCCGTCCAAATCCGTAGCCTAGCATTAAATCTGCGGTGATATTTCGCTAGTTTTCTGAACAGTGAAAATATAAGACGTGACTGTCCGCAGTTGACGTTTATGATATATAATATATATATGTAATATAATTATAACGTAATTTAATTATAATATATGTATATGATACCTTAATTTATATATAATATAACTATATATATAAAGTTAATTTAATTAATTAAATTTATTTTAATTAATTAAAAAAAAACTTATGTCATATAATTAAATTAATTAATTTAATTTAATTATTTAAAATATATATATATATATATATATATATATAAGCTGGCAAATAAATACACGCCCCCACAAACTCGCTCAATGTCGACAATGACAATGGCAGATTTCCAAAAAAAATTGTTGGACTCGGAGCATAAGATAAATAACAACCACGACGAGGTCAGTAAAAGATTAAATGAATTCCAGATCAAGCTTGAGGAGCAAGCTGACAATATCAAAAATCAGGCTAACGAAATCAAAAGTCTTCAGGATACGACAAATCGAATAGAATTAAAGATGGAAAATTACCATGTCCAAATAGAAGCAGACATCAGAGAGGTCTTAACAATGCTGAAAATGTTGTGTAAAAGGGCGAATTGTACATCCGAACAACTATTAAAAGAAAATGAAGAGAATCAAGAACACATCTCATCAGATTCAACAAAATCAACAAACTCTCATGAAAAAGTTGAATCCCCAAAAAAATCAGTGACACCCCACCAAGAAGTGAGCAACGCAACTCTTACAAACAAGCAATTCTGGGATACCTTTACCAATCAACACCCCTTTTTCGCTCAACCATTAGCGACATACCAGCGATGGGCAAAAATCGAGATGCCTAAATTCGATGGAAACTAAAAAAACAATGTTGCATGGATAAATAAGCAGAAGAATACTTTGAGATATATGACATCAATGACGATGACGAAAAGCTTAGGCACGCATCCATGAAAATGGAAGGGAAGCATATAACTGGTATATGTGGTGGAAAAAGACAACACACGTCATTAGCTGGAGAAAATTTAAGGATGCATTCTTTAAAAGATTCCAAGGTGTAAAGGAAGAAGAGTTCTTTTCAAAACTCATCAAATTACGACAAAAAGGAAGTGTGGACGAATACACTCAAGAATGGGAGACCTTGGTAACACGAGTACCTGGGTTATCAGAATCTTGTCTAATTCAGTCATGCGTCTTGAGACTCAAAACCCATTTACAAGCAGAACTTGAGATGCATGACATTACATCAATAGAAGTAGCAAGACGAAAAGCAAAAACAGCCGAAAAGAAATCTAAACCAATATTTTGGTCAAACGCAGAAAAAACATATTCAAGACAAAGGATACCCTAGTATGTGGACTCAAATAATACAAGATATGTTCCACCACATCGTCGTGAAGATGAAAAATCTAATGTGGAAATGCAAAGGATAAAAGAGGGTAAACGTAAACGCTGTGGTGAGAAGTGGGACCCCAAACATAGATGTACTAAAGGAAAAGAACCAAAGAACCTATATAATTGTGAAGCAACCAATGATTCAAACAGTGAAGATTATAACATAGAAGAAACAGAAGATGCCCCAGAATTCTCACCAGAATTAGATGACGGAAGTATTCTGCAAGTGCCACTATCTGCTATGACAGGTATATCACAACCTCAAACCTTAAAGTTAAAAGGATACATAAAGAAGAAAAACGTAGTGGTTCTCATTGACTCTGGTAGCACACACAATTTTTTAGATACAACCGTGGCAAAGAGACTCAATACTTTTTAATTTCCCTTACCAAACATGAAAGTGATGGTAGCTAACAGTAAGAAGATTGAAAAGGTGGGGAAATGCCATAAGGTCAATTTGCAAATTCAAGACTTTAATTTAGAGTCTTCGTTCTTCACGGTACCGTTAGGAGGAGTAGATGTAGTCTTAGGTATCCAATGGCTACGAACTTTAGGTACTTATGCCGCCAACCATCAAGTACAATTTATAAAATTCAAATGGGGAGGTCAGAAGTACAAACTACATGGATTCCAAGCACTAGAAAATCAAGTTGTATCATCATCTCAGATGATGAAGCTGAGTCGAAAAGGAGCACCTGCTTATGTAGTACAATGTCACCAATTAGAAATGTTATTTGCAAATATGACCAGAGAAGAGTCACCAGAGATACAAGATCTGATTCAGAAGCATGAAAAAATATTTCAAGACCTACCTATGAAGATGCCACCTAATAAGGAAATTGAGCATACAATAGAAGTCAAGGCAGGGTCAGACCCCATCAACATCAAGCCATACCGATATCCACATCACCAAAACGGAAAGTGAGAGATTAATCCAAGACCTTTTAAAGTGTGGGACCTTGATCATCTTGGAATATTTGATCAAGTGGAAAAACTTACCCGAAGAAGACGCTTCTTGGGAGAATGAAGCATTTTGTCAACAACATCCGTCGTCACATATGCTTTGAGGACAAAGCATTCTTTCGAGAGGAAGGCAATGTTATGTAAAAAATTAGTTAGTACTTAATTCTAGGTTTATTATTTAATTTTAGGTTAAATTAAATGAAAGGGCACGATCATAAGATCATGCCCTTTCCCCAAAGGGTGCCCTTGGCAATATATAAGCCAGGAACCCCATTGTAATCATCATCATCTATCATCTGTAATTTCATCTTTTAATAAAATATTTATATAAATAAATCTGTTGTCAAGAAGTTTCTGCATCAGTTATGTTGGCTCTGATTATAATGTGACCCCTTAGACTCCTATATATAGAAAGGACGTTTTGTCATTTGTATCATCGAAGAATTGTTCATTTGTGTAATGTAAAGGAGGTTGCCCCCTCAAAGAGGCTAATTTTGAAGTCGTTGATCTATCTGTTCTTCTATTTTGTGAGCTAGTTGCATAACAATTTCCATTTTATGGAACCACCCGCGATTCATTACATCAACCTAAATAATAAGTTTTTAAGTAATAGAAGAAATAAAAATTATGAACTTCCAATGGAGATCCTATATGATACACTAAAATGGTTGCAAGCAGCTTGATCATGTTAAAATATTAGAAATTAGAAAGTTTTTAAGTAATAGACGAAATAAAAATTATAAACTTCCAATGGAGGTCCTATATGATACACTAAAACGATTGCAAGCAGCTTGATCATGTTAGGTATATTATAAGATCAACTTGGTCTAACGTACTAAGGTTATGTGTGCTTCATGTTTAGCTGATAGTATAGATCATTATTTGGATGACATGTTCACCCAAATTGTCAAGATAAGACTAACATTTTGTTATCTTGACATGTCATGATCCCAAATTTTTATGATAGTTTAACTTTGTGATTTTATTAATATCCTCGATGTCACAATCTTATCTCAATCTGATTGGCCCACAACTTATTTAAAGAGTTCAAGAGGATCATTTCAATGTGTAACGCCCTAATTAAGTGCCCAAGGGAGGATGAAGTAGCCTATCCAACCCCATAGGCTTAAGTCAATTATAAAGGGAGAAACCAATTATTCAATGTTATTGGGGTAATATTGGGTAAATTGGGGTAATTGGAGGAAAACTTGTGAAAGAAGCCAAATTTGGGACAAAGTGGAGGGAAACTTGTTACCTCTTAAAATTAAAATTAGGAGAAGAGACCCCAAAAGGAATCTATAAATAAGAGAGAACAAAATCATTTTTCTCATCATGGTTGGCGTATATTTCTGTTTTGTGAGCTGAGGCTCTAGAGGGTTTTAAGACCCTTTTAGTTCTGATTGGTTTCAGTGGTGAAAGATTCCACCCTAGCCAATCCCTCTCTCTATTCTGTTTGACATAATTTTCTGAGGCACCATTACACAATGATAGTGACATGCCAGGGAGTAGAGTATCGTATTGAATGTAAGCCTTCTTGAGCAGTGATACAGCTTTTTTGTTGCACAGTGTCTTCCTCTTTGAGGGTTTTACCCCATAAATATTGGTGTTTTGATCTTTGATCTTTGTGAGTTATAACTTATTTCTATGCAGTGTTCATTCTTGTGATTAGCCCACTTGTGATTTCCCTACATAATATCAGAGCACTTGAGAGGTTAAATCCTATGTTGTTCAAAGATCGAGGTAGCTTGCAATAGCTATGAATGTATTTTGAGTGCATCTCAGATATCTGTTCATTTTTATATGATCAGGTTTCGGAGTTGTTTTTAGTATTTGAAAAGCTTCAAATCACTTCTTTCAGATCTGAAATCAGGCATGTGCAGCTCCCTGGATCCACTATTGACAGTTTGAGGTTGTTTCATTTTGCTACAATTCATGCATCGTACATGCCTTTAGTTTTGTCAAGATAGGCCTCCGTTAGCCCCAAATCTGAAGAGGTCTTCTCAATGAACTATGATCATCTATTTCCTAGGGATAAAAGAACTTCCATGTTATAAAGTTTTGATTTAATATTAATTCAGCAAGAGTTTCTTGGTTTTTTGTTGTGGTTTTTGGTTTTTCCAGTGAAGTTTGTTACCTTTTGGCCTACTGTGTTTTTGCAGACTCGGTATTTGTTGGCACAGACACACCAATTGTCGTATTCTGCAGAGACAACAAGCCTTTATTTATCCTTTTTACCCTTCTGGTGATCCCTTCTACATCAAACCATGCGTCATACTCTTTGAATATCACAAGTTCCTACTGTTGTTTAACCACTGTCAGTCAACCCTTATTTTTTGGTCAATGCCTACTCCTAGGCCCCTGCAAGAGCACCCTTGGTGTAAGCACCAACTAGAACGTGAGCTCCTCCACCTTAGGAAGCTCGCCATACTATCCATGCCCCCATTTGACAACAAGCACAACTCGAAGCAGATACAGCTCACCTTGGGCCTCAACAAGCATTCAAAGGTGACCCTTCTTGCAGGTAATGTTGACAAGAGAGTGACCTCACCTTGTAAAAAATGTCACCACGTGGAGGACCATTTGACCACTACATGGACCACCTTGGAGACGATGCCCTTACAAATGGAACCTTGACATGTGCAGAAACCTCATTTGCAACATAAGCCCGCACACTAGGACCTTGCCAAGTGGACCCTTGTAGACCAAAGGCAACTCATCACTTGCTGTATGGCACACTCACAACCTACTACATCAACAGATGAACTTAGATGCCACATTAGGGCCTGAGCTTGATCAATTGTCAACATATGGATCCACGTCAACAATTAGAGGACACCTCTCTGTTGGCATTTCAATTTCCAAAGATGATTTTCAAACAAGCATAACTTTCTTATTCTATGTATGTGTTGAGTGTGTATTATTACTAGAGTTATTCATTTCTAAAGATTCATTATTTAGTGCTTGTTTCCAAGTTTTTTCAAGAAACCCCTACAAATCGTTGATTTTGAACTTCTGAAAAGCATATCTTGGTCATCCAGGCACCTTGTTATAGTGAAGATGATGCCGTTAAACTTGATCATCATTTTTATTGACACCCCAATTGAGCATTACAAAGGCATATCAAGTAATTCTTTCTTGGGTAAATGAGTTGTTCATTTATAAAGTTTTGATTATTTTGTGCTTGTTTCCAAGTTTTTTCAAGAACCCTCCTCAAATCCCTGTTTCTGAACTTCTGAAAGGCATATCTTGGTCATCCAGGCACCTATTTGAGAGCTGTTTTATTTTACAATGCGTTACTTTTTGCATACTTTCAATTGATGCAGTCGGTTTTTGTTTTTATAGCCATTTGATTTTTGTTCTTCATTATGGCTAAATCTGAAAGAAATCTGCTTAACCAATACTAACTACTACTCGTGAAGTCATACATGAAAAACCTATTTGAATAGTAAGAGACTAGTTAGGAGTAATTTGGAACAAAAATTGCACCTTTGGATGCCTTAAAGAAAGTCAAGTGAGATGGAAAAATTAACGAAAATCATGCACTCATTTGCATGTCAATCTCTAAATATCTCCAGTTTTAACTTCAAGATGTTGATACTCCATTTGAAACAAGATGGACTTGGTCACTGTTTGCTCTCATTTATTGGTCATTATTGACCCTCTTCATTTGGCAACTTCACTTCAGCATGCTCTCTATCATCTTTTGGAGATTGTTCCTTGACAGCTTTGGGTTTTTATTCCCATTCCTGAGCAATTGTGCCTATGCTCAATGTTGGAAATATCAGCAATACTGAGGGAGGGGGATGGAGGTGAATCAGTATTGTGCTCATTTAGAACTTTTTATTTCACAAACAGTAAAAAACTAGTGTACAGAAAACGATCAACACGAGTACATCAAATATACATGAAACGTATTTATATAGTTTCAATTTTGTTTGCAAGCTACAACTTGCAGGAGGCTACAAACCTCTGGTTTACCAACTCCCACTGGAAGGAGACGACAACCTCCTGAAGGAAGCTACAACTTCCTTGCCTAGCACCACCCTGCCACCCTTAAGATAAAAATCAGAAGAAGAAAATGTGGGCTCCTGTACCAGTGACAGTGACCCACTTACAATAACTCTCAAACATTGCTATCTCTGCTAAGTTATTTTCAACTTCAGGTCTGCTCCTTAAATATCCAACATATATATGCTGCTGCAATTTTGACTTCTAATTTCAATCTGAAGAGTTCTTTAAGAATATACAGTCCAAAGAAAACACTGACTTATACCTCCTAATAGATGCTCAAACAGTCCTTAACACAGTTCTTAATCGGCAAGCAGAACAGCCCTAATTCGGGCCTCATGTTTCCTCAAAAAAGGCTGAATGAACTGTTTCGGAATAGGCATAGGTCTACTTCAGACTTGGATCTTGCCTCAGGTGCTCGGATCCTGCCTCATGTTCAGATCTGCCTCAGGGACTCTGATCTCTGCCTCAGACTCAAATTTTGCCTCAGATTTGGATCTGCCTCAGGAGCTCGGATTTCTGTCTTAGATTGCCTCAGACTCGGATATGTTCCAGGGAATGTATGCCTCAGACCTGCCTCTGATTCAGCCCCTAAATAGGCTTGATCAGCAACACTTGTATCCACAAATTTGTCCTGAAAACTCAGCCTTACTGCCTCAAGAGAACCGAATTTTAACTCAAGAATGGCCTCGGATCAGGCCTTAGAAACTTAAATTTAGTCTAGCAAAAACCACCACAGAAAGATATCCAAAACCCTTAGAATCTCGGCCTCCTTCTCCTGATGTTCAACACAGCTCGCGGCCTCATACTGCTCCTTAGATATTCTAAGTTCAGATACACAAATTCCTTGCTTGGAATGTCCACAACTAGGATATATATATATACTATTTCAAGGAAGGCCTAATTTAGGGCCGACCTGAGCCTAAAAGCAATAGAAATTCTCCCTTTAAAAGACACATCTATTTTGGAGCCAGCTTGTGGTTTTTGTAGTAAAAATATTTAATTTAAAATTAAATCAAAGCCACAAAAGACTTCTCTTTAGGCCATGAATTTTCAACCCTTTTTAAGATTTCATAATGAGTTATTAGGCTTTCTTTATCATGCAATTGATGGGGTCAAACCAATTAAAATTTGAGGCAGATTTCGAACAAATTTGAATATTTCTCCAATCAATAGGACTGTACTGTCCCCAATTTTGTGAGCATGGGAGTCACTACGGTATTTTGCCCAATTTTAGTAATATATTAATTAAAAAGAGGAAAATATTATTGGAGAAAGGTGGCTAGTATTATTTTATTGGAGAATAGCAGCAAATTATTATTTTATTAAAATGGCGGAAAAAGTAACTTAGTGGAAAATGGCCCCCAACAACAAAATAATATTAAAAAGGAGTCTAGAAGCATGAGGACAAATTGTAAAAGGAGGATGGACTCATTTTGTGGATTATCTTTTGGCTATTACACTTCATATTGCATCTTCTCTTAGAGTTGTTTAACACAAGGGCCGGAGTGTTGTTTAGCACGAGTAATTCCAAACAGAATTCCACCCTCATTTCGGAGAACTTTGAGTGTCTCCTTAGTGAGGCAATTTGGGAGCTTAATTAAGAGCTTCCATTGGACATCATTGTAGGAGTTTGCTCAACAGTGTGTTTTTCTTGGGCACAGAGGTTTTTTTGTGGAGCACATTGTGGGAGCAAGCGTGGGTTAGAGGTTTCGAGCTTTTGAAGGGAATTCTCTTATTGTTAGACCAGAGTTTAGATAGCTATTTGTCGGGATGGATTGGAGGCTATTATCCGAGGCATTTTTTCTATATTTTGGCAAGGGTGCAAAAGCTATTGACCATGTGCTGTGCAGGGGTTTAGAGAAGTGGAGTCGGGAGAGATAGGAGGTATTTCTTAGTGGAGAATTTAATCGGAGCTAGGAGATTTTTTTTGTGCTAGATTTGGGCATAATTCAGTAGTATCAATCAGTGTTTTAAAAACCGGTCGGTTTGAACCAGTAACGGTCAAACCGGTCGGTTCATTAGCCAACCAGTTCAAACCGGCAGAAAAACTGGGTTCAACCCCTCCCTTCGCCCAGAAAACTGAAAACAACAACAACAACAAAAAATGGTGCTAGCTGGTCGGTTTATGGTCAAACCAATCAATTCCATCCTAAACCGGTCGGTTAGCCGCCAAGGCCAATGAGATAGACTTATGAGTATGACCAAAGTCAATGGAAAGTTGAATAATTCATAGCTAAAGTTGACATATGTGTGGTAGGGTAAATTAACCTACCATGAGTAAGAACTGAATATACCAAGTGTTGTTACCCTCATGGTAGAAAGGTGAATTATAATGTTGATTTGCAGAGAACATGAATTACAATAGAAAAATATATAGACATTGTGCTAAATGTACTAATAGGACGGAAAAAATTTAAATGTCCTTTTATATGAAAAAAAATTAATTGGAAAGTAGGGTACGTGACAAACAACCCTAGCAAATGCTCGCACTTGTGAGAGATGGATGTAAGCTTTAAATCTCGGATTCTTCTTTTGTCTTCTTGATTCCTCTTAGACATTTGTTCCTTTTCTTTTCTATCTTACTTCAGATCGAACTTATTCTTCAATCAATACCATAGTAGGTCAAATGCTTGCTTATATATAGTCTTTGAGGTGGTCAACTCCCTACAATGAGGCTGAATTGTAGAGGGGACAAGTTGACTTGGTGGAGGAGGCATGAATGACCAAAATACATGAGGACAATGACATATAACTCAATCCTAGAAGTCTTCAATGGAGGATTGACCTAGAAACAAAATAAATAAAGCATGAAACCCATGCTTATAAATAATTTTTCTTTTTCTTCCTTTTGATAAATACATTACATCATGACCCAAATACAATTATGAAGACCGATACTAGTTATATTTCTCAACGATCTGGAGGCAAGCAAGAGCAAATTTGTGCATTCCTCAAGGAGTGCGAATAGGAGCAACAGGGCCGAAGGAAAGAGATGGAGCTTCCAGATTTATTTTCCCAGATCTAGAAGTGGTGATGAATTTGATGATTGATCATGTATAGACTCTAGAGTCTAGAGTCTAGACTTGTAGTCTTGTAGTAGGCCAATGGCCTCATAGCCTGTAGCATTTTTTTTGGACTTTATAGGCCATTTAGAGCCTCATTGCTTATGTATTTTGTCGATGATATGTATTGCACTTGGTGCCATTTTGATATATTCACCTTTACATGGTATATAAATGAGAAAACTTTGCATATTTTGTCTCTATTGGCTTGGAATCATGGTTTTAAATCTTAAAAATAGTTTTTTCATTACAAAATAATTATTTAATGTATTTTTTTAAAACCAATTCATTTAGACCTGACCAGTCCCAGTTTGACCAATTCCGGATTGAAACCCAGTTTATTAGGTGGACCAGTCTAGTCACCAGTTTCCGTATTTAAAACTATAGTATCAATTCTATGGGGCGTTTTTTGGCCATATTGGGCAATTCGCACTTGTTGAGGGTCACAAGGGGTCGGTGGATTCACCCCAAACCCTTTCTAGGTTTTTGTGGGTTTATTAAAAGGAGTTTGGGGTTAATTTAACAGAAATTTCCTAAGCAGTTTAGAGGGCAGAAATCCCAGTTCTATTCCAGCAGTAGCAATAGTAATTTTTTGGGCTTTGCACATATTTTGTGGGAATCATTTCTAGCACTAGTGTTCGTGATATTTTTTTGGGTTATTTTGTGTTTCTAGTGAGGAGGCCACCCGCAGAGTTTCAGCTCATTCTAGGCACTCTTCAGGGAAAATATTCCAATTCCATTTAGCAAATAGCAACAGAATTTTCTAGGCAAGGCGCAATTTTGGTGGAGAACCTCTCCAGCATTTGAGCATTGTACTCTCACCTGGGTTTTGCGTAGCTTGCAGTAGCAAGCCCAGGTTCTACCTTTCTTATCATTTGATGTACTCAGTTCTCCACATTAATAAAATGGATCAGTTATTCGCCCTATTTCTTGTGTTTTATTGACTAGTGCATGTGTGGTAAATTTTATTTGTTGTAGCTTAGTTCATGTATCTGTTATTTGTTGTAAATTTCAATTTGGGACCAGTGTATTAAAATTCAACCGAGCCGACCAAGTCGGACCCCTGCCCGGGCCAGCTCGGCACAAAAATCGGTCCAAAGGCCGGTTCACGATGGCTCGGCCGAGCCAGTCAAACCCAGTGGTGGCAGAATTTGAAGGGAAAGCTAACTCCAAACTTGGTTATTTTTTGGTTTTAGGTTTTTTGCTTGTCCATCTAACTTCTCCCAAGCCTATAAAAGCTACCCAACCCCCTCACATTTCCTCACAGCTATCTCATTGCATTTGTGTGAACATATGTGAGGATTTTTTGGATATTGGTATTGATTTGGATTTACAGATGGAGGCAATAGTTGAACATCATGTTCAGTTAAATGTAGATCCACTAGTACCAGGTCCAGCCCCAAGTCCTCCAGTTGCAGGCACTTCCTCTACTCAGCCACGACGCAAGCGCATAGCTTTTCTATCTCAGCATGCAGCTGTTGCGCCTGCCAGTGCTACTACTTCTACAGTTGTAGTTGGAGATCGTGATGAGGAGGAGGAGCCAAAGGGTTTCCCTGTCTAACTCTGATTCAAAGTCTAAGCCAAATGATGTTGGCTTCTCTAGCAGTAGCCAGTAGTGACGAGTGACTAGTGATGTTTTACTTTTGTTGTAGAGGCCATTTAGAGCCTCCTTGGTTATGTGATTTTATTCTGATCTCTATATCATGTATGTTTTGGACAGTGCACAGGGTGCCATTTTGATATAATGGATATATTCACGAGCCTACTTTGATCATATGTTGTCTTCTTTGTATATTCTAATGCTCTGTGTTTGGAAACATGAATGAAAATCTTTAAAATTATGTTTTTTCATAAATAAGAAAATATTTAAAGTATTTTTTACAACGACCAAGTCATTGAAATCAAACCGGTCCAGTAGATACCGAGTCAAAGTCGAAGTCAGAGTCAGAGTCTACCCTTGGCCGGTTATGAACCCAAGTCAGAGTTTTAGAACATTGTTTGGGACATTACAAGAACCCACAAGGCATGATGAAGGCAACTAAATGGTGATGGTCAGGCATTCAAATTTTCACAGCATTTTGCATGTAAATATAGGGGCATCTGTAGGGATACTTCCAAACTCATAAATGGCCCATTCACCCTTTGACATCAAAGACAAATTCTTTCAACAATCTCACCCTTTGTCATTGATGTCAATACTCATGCTCCCCCTATCTCCATGCTTCACTTCCTCACTTCCTTTCTCCTCGTTTGACATTAATGGCAAAGTGTGACTTGTTTCTTTTGCGCTTCTCCC
This sequence comes from Pinus tabuliformis, assembly GCA_031772625.1. Taxonomy (NCBI): domain Eukaryota; kingdom Viridiplantae; phylum Streptophyta; class Pinopsida; order Pinales; family Pinaceae; genus Pinus; species Pinus tabuliformis. The sequence goes on from CM062813.1 coordinate 827,439,173, forward strand.
CCTGAACACATGGCACTCAACACTACTTTTGTCTTCTTGTAATTTCCTTCTTTGTTGTTCCTTAAGCTCTTTGCTTGGATGAAATTTTCTTTGGCTCTGCTTGGTCTAGAATGTATATGTTGTTTGGTCTTCTTATAGCTGTTGCAACCAATCTTCTTGAGTCTTCTTCTCTAATTTCGCATTTTCGAGAATCAAACAAGATATTATACCCTTGATCACATATTTTACCAACACTGAGAAGATTGTGCTTCAAATCCTCAACCAAAAAAGCATTTGTTTCTTTTGCATGTTCACTTCCAAGATTTATTACACCTTTTCCAAGTATCTTACAGAGGAGTTATCTCCAAACCCAACACAATCACTTTTTCTTTTTAGGCTGACAGATTTGTTTTGATCTCTTGTCATATGTGTCGAGCACCCACTGTCTATGTACCATTCATCTTCTTTGTCTTCAACAATCAATGCTAGATTGCAATCTTCATTTTTCTTTTCCCATATCACAGTTAGCTTCTTTGTTTTAATAATTGGAGGATTTTCTTTGATAAGCCTACAATCCAGTGCCTTGTGACCAAGATTATTGCATTTGTAGTATACAATGTTTTGATTCATTAGTAGTTCAAATGGATTGTAGTTTCTATTAGTAGATCCATGAGCATTTCCTCATCTAAGGTCAATTCTTGCAAATCCATAATCATTCCTACTTCTTACATAATTGCATCTTGTATTGATTTTACAATGAATTATTTTATGCCTAAAATATTTGCAAGAGTAACAATAAACAAGAAAATTATTTTCATACCAGGGAAAGTAGGATGATCTTTTGAAGTCATTCTTGTTGAAATATGTAACTATGTTTGGTCTTCATAAAGTCTTATGTATTATTGATTTTATGTATTTGATGTAAAGAGAAAGAAATTTTATTATTTTTATTTTTTGCGTGGGTTTCATGCTCTAGGTCAATTTGTTTTAGGCCAAGCACCCATTGTTCGCTTCTAGGGCTTTGTCATAGAGTCAAAGAAGTCAAAGAGTCATTGTCATATGTAAAAGACCCTATTGGGCATTTTGTATTATGTAAAAGGAATTTATTGTAAAGTCAAAATGAGTCAAAAGTCTCCCTCCAAGACCAAGTCGGCCTACAAAAGGACAAGTTGGCCCACAGTGATGGAGTCGGCCTCATTAGGGCTCCCTAGATGCCTATATATAAGATGGCACTCGACCTCATTTGGAGGCAATCCAACAAGCTTGATCAAGGGCGAAAAAGAGACCAAAAAAGAGCGAAGGAGGAGAACAAAAGAAGGAAAATCAAAGTTTGAAAATTTGAATTTTAGGTCAAATTCTCTCACACGTGCGAAGGAATTAGGCATCCTTCTGTTGCAACAAGACCAAAATTGCATTCTTCACACAAGTTCAAAGTTTGGGTTCAAAGAGGATCAATTTGGAAGCCGAGATATCAAGGAGAAAGAACCATCCTAAGTGAAGGACAAAGAAGGTCAATTTCTGCCCTAAAACACTCACACGTGTCAAAATCAGCGACTACAAGGGGGCCGAAAAGTGGCAGACTTGTAATAGAAGCCGAAATCTGAAGTTTTCACGCAATTTGACTTGGATTGACTCTGTGGAAGAGAAGGTTCAAAGGAGAGGTTGACTTGGTCTTGGAGGGGTCTTGGTCTTGGGTCTAATAGGTCTTGGAATTCGTCATTTGAAGATTCTATAAGAAGAGAAGAATTCTTATGGCTTTTCCTCTCAAGGGAAAGGTTTTGGCCCTGGCCAGCAGCCTATATCTTGTGCCCTCTTGTTCTATTGATCTTCATAGTTTCATAGTTGTTTGTTGATAAGAACAATAATAATCAAGTATACAAGAAGCTAATTACAAGTACATCAAGTTAAGTAAAAAAACATCACAGGAAGTTATCAAGAAAGAGAAATCACCCTAATCTAGTTGCCATAGATTTCTCAACAGTTCTACCTTGGAGGGGGTTCAATCCATTGTTGATCTTCTTCCTGATGGATGTTTTTGGGAATATCCGTAGAACTTCTTAAAAGCAGCAGCATTTCTAGACTCCCTTTTAGTTTCTTTCTTCGAAGGCTTGGAGCTTGTGTCCTCTTTTGCTTGAAGATGCACCTGTATAGCCCAGACCTATTTCAACGCCTAGTGGCCTTTGACAGCTGAGAATGTTATCCAACACTAGCAAGTTGTTGAATTTCTTATTGAGCTTATCAACTTTAGCCCTCAATGACAACTTCCTCTTCAAGCTTCTTACAATATTCTTCTTTCTCCTTCATCTGGATCTTCATTACTTCCTCAACTCTTTTTGCTTCTTCAAGATGGACCTTTGAAGAGATTTTTTTCATCATGTTTTTCAAGTAGGCTTTTCAATTTTCTAATTTTGTTTTTGAGCTTGGAATTTTCTTTTTCGTTATTCTTCAATTTTTCTTTAGGATCTTCATCTTCCTATTCGGTTTCTAAATCATTTTTGAGTCCCCAAAAGGAATCTATTTTCAAGTTTGGTTCTTCTGTTTCTTCATCTGAATCAATGACCTCTTTGTTATCATGATCATTACTTTGGGTTTCATGGTTATGATGAGAACTTCTCTTGCATCCCCTTCTTTTGTATCACTCTCATCTGCAGAACTGTTGTCATCTTTAGAATAAAGATTTTTCCTATGGAAGATTTGTGTTTCCCCAAAAGGGCATCTCTCAGCATAATGACCTATTCTGCCACAATTGAAACATTTAAAGGATAACTTACCTTTGTGTTCTCTAGTTCCCTTCTTGAGCTTCTTAATGAAATTCTCTTCTTCTTCATCTGATATATCACCTTTTGTGCCTTCTACCTTGAGTTCTTTGTTTCTTGTCTTCTTTGTGGCTTTTAAAGTTGCTTCTCTATTTGATTGTCCAGCTTTTGTATCTATTCTCATTTCGTATGTTGTAAGGGTGCTATGTAATTCTTCCATTGTCATTTTGGTCAAGTCCTTGGTTTCTTCTATGGCAGATACCTTGGCATCATATCTCAAAGGAAGCGATCTCAATACCTTTTGTACAATCAAGGGATCTTTAATTTCTTCTCCTAATCATCCGATGGCATTGAAAATTTCATCTACTCTGAGTAAATAGGTTGCAATATCTTATGTTTCATCCATTTTCAGATTTTCAAACTGTGCTCTATGTTTCTGAAGTTTAACCTGTTTGACCTTATCATCACCTTCATAAAGAGTTTTAAGTTTATCCCAAACCTCTTTGGCTGTGGTGTATGTCATCACCTTGGTCTTAATGATTCTTGACAATCCACCTGTGATGGCATGAAGAGCTTTTGAATTATAGCTAAACAACTTCTTCTCATCAGGATCGATTGGAGGAGTTTTAGGAGCTTTGTATCCATTAACAATGGAGATCCAAATATCCACTCCTAAAGCCTTCAAGTAGTTTTCCATGCAACTGCGCCATAATGGATAATCATTTCCATCAAAAACCTGAATTGTTCTTGAAGAGATGCCTTCCATTTGATCCATATCTGATCACGATATTCCCTCCAGTGATTAGATTACTTGAGGGTAACCTGCTCTGATACCAATTGTTGGAAATATCAACAATACTGAGGGGGAGGTGGTGAATCAGTATTCCGCTCCTTCAGAACTTTTTACTTCACACACAGTCAAAAACTAGTGTACAAAAAATAATCAACATGAGTACATCAAATATACATGAAACATATTTATGTAGTTTGAATTTTGTTTACAAGCTACAACTTGAAGGAGGCTACAACCCCCTGGTTTACTAGCTCCCACTGGAAGAGACAACAACCTCCTAAAGGAAGCCACATCGTCCTTGCTTAGCAACCACCCTGCCACCCTTAAGATAAAAATCAGAAGAAGAAAATGTGGGCTCTATTAACTGCGACAATAACCCACTTACAATAACTCTCAAACACTGCTATCTCTGCTATGTTCTATTCAACATCAGTTATGCTCCTTAAATATCCAACATATATGTTGCTGCAATTTTGACTTCTAGTTTCAATCTGTAGAATTCTTTAAGGATATACAGTCCAAAGAAAACACTGGCTTATTACTCCTAATAGGTGCTCAAACAGACCTTAACACAGTTCTTAATCAGCAATCTAAACACCCTAATTTGGGCCTCATGTTACCTCAAAACAAGCTGAATGAACTGTTTCAGAATAGGCCTAGGTCTGCTTCAAACTTGGATCTTGCCTCAGGTTAGGATCTGCCTCAGGAGCTCGGATCTTGCCTTAGGTTTGAATCTGCCTCATGAGCTCAGATCTTGCCTCAGGTTCGGATCTGCCTCAGGAGCTCGGATCTTGCCTTAGGTTCGAATCTGCCTCAGGAGCTCAGATCTTGCCTCGGGTTCGGATATGCCTCAAGAGCTTGGATCTTTGCGTCAGACTTGAATTTTACCTCAGATTCGGATCTGCCTCAAGAGCTCGGATTTCTGCCTTAGATTGCCTCAGACTCGGATATATTCCAGCGAATGTATGCCTCAGACTTGTCTCTGATTCGGCCCTTAAATAGTCTTGATCAGCAACACTTGTCTCCACAAATTTGTCCTTAAACAATTCAGCCTTATTGCCTCAAGAGGACCGAATTTTAGCTCAATAAGGGCCTCACATCAGGCCTTAGTAACTTAAATTTATTCCAATGAAAACCACCACAGAAACATATCCAGAACCCTTAGAATCTCAGCCTCCTCCAGATTTTCAACACAACTCATGACCTCAGACTGCTCCTTAGATATTCTAAGTTCAGATACATGAATTCCTTGCTTGGAATTTCCACAACCATTTAGGGCCTAATACTATTTCAAGGAAGGCCAAATTTAGGACTGACCTGAGCCTAAAAAGTTAAAACAATAGAAATTCTCCCTTTAAAAGACACATATGTGTTGAAGCCGACTTGGGTTTTTGTAGTAAAAATATTTAATTTAAGATTAAATGAAAGCCACAAAAGACTTCTCCTTAGGCCATGAATTTTCACCCTTTTTAAGATTTAATAATGAGTTATTAGGCTTGCAATTCATGGGATCAAACCAATTCAAATTTGGGGCAGATTCTGAACAAATTTTAATATTTCTCCAATCAAGAGGACCCACAAGGCATGACTAAGGCAACTAAATGGTGATGGTCAAGCATTCAAATTCAAAGCCTTTTGCATGTAAATACAGGGGCACCTTTAGGGATACCTACAAACTCATCAATGGCCCATTCACCCTATGACATCAATGACAAATTCTTCCAACACTAACTGACAGAAACCCTTGTTAGCTTCACTGATTTGTGGAATGCATTTTTTGGCTTTGTCAAGCATATGATTTTGAAGGACTCTACAATAAAGTATTGTTTTGCACCTTTTTATAGTCAAGTTGATGTTGTTAAACTTTATCATCATTTTTATTTATACCCTAATTGAGCATTATAAAGGCATATTAAGTAATTATTTCTTGGATTGTAAATGGGTATTATTGCTACTCCTCATTTCAATAGGGGTACCTATAGCCATTTTTTCTTTCAGCCACACCATTGTAAGTACAAAGAATGCAAGTCAATAGCCTTGTAGGCCATGTGATGTTATGTATTATGGTATCATATGCCTATTACAGTCAGCCATGCTTGGTCCTTTTAGACTCCACTCTTAGGACCTTTCATCCAAGATAGGATAGGAGGCCTTAGGATGGACCTACTTAGACACATGTTTTAGAGGATTCATTGGTTTTGTACGGGTGATCGCACTATGTAGGGCTAGTCCGCCCAATGTCTTGAGCACACCTATGCCATTTCCACATGGTCGTGTCACGGAGTCTGTAATATGTCTGCATTCTTTGGCCTTGGTGTATTCATTTTACAGTTCTCAATATGGCAATCTCACAGTTAACAGTATTTCACATTTCTGAGGCAGTTCACCAATACCAATGCACAAGGTCTGGGGTTTAAAATACCAACAAAGTCTCAAAATGCTCAGAACAATATGTACTTAACATGCCATGTACCAATTTTGTCAAAAGGTGAAGGCATCAAGCAAATATTCCAAGTCAAATGTGATCATACACTGTGACACACGTTGGTTGAAAAAGTTTTATAATAGGCTAATATCACCTCTAGCAAAGGGTTGTTGTTTTGTGAGATAAGTGTCATTAATAAAAGAACTTCATTTACAAACATGTGGTTGTGTATTCTTTACATTGTGTGAGTTGGATTTTACTATCTTTTTTTCTTCTTGGCTTGATGGTAACCAATTTTAATGTAATATTTTTTCCATAAAGTAAAATCACACAAGAGGTTCGTTCCATTGAGCGGCTACATAGCCATGTGAAGGAGACAAACTAGCGTGCAAGCCTGCTTTGTTTACTTGTCACAAGTGGTTCGTTTAGATGATGTTGAATTGTTGGAAACTTGAAGTGCATTTGAAGATTTGTCAAAGACTTCATGATCAAAGTACACCTCAGAGCATCCCTGCACCATCAAATCAGTCAGAATTCCAAACTACATCAAGGTTTCCAAGCCCCTTTTTTCTTCTTCTCATCATTATGTCTTTCAGATTCTGCAACCCTACAGATATATGTAAAAATGGTTCCAGTATGATGAAAAAGAGCCATGTAACAAGCCTAGGTAGCTTAGGACTATACTAGCATGTAAGTTTGTTAATTTTAGGTATGTTCTATGCTGAAAGCAAATTTACTTCAATTTTCCATATTAGCTCAATATCAATTCCAGATTAGTAATCACATTGGTAGTAAAATGCAGATAGAACATAAACATAAATCGTAGAAAACAAGCCAAGACAAGAGGACACAAGATGTGGCGCCAGCCAGGGACAAACCCCAATGTGGGGAAACCCTTGATCAATTCTTCTTATGTTCTTCAATAGTTCAGCAGAGAGAGAGATAGTACATATACATCAGAAGTCAACATTTTGACTTGTCAAAATAAGAGCAGAGATCTTCACTAAGAAGATAACACATGAGGTAGCTGATCTGAACTCAGGTGAAGGCATACTGCTTCAACTGATTCTCCAAGGTGATTCCATCACCATGCTGCACCCATCACAGTGTTGCACCCATCACTGTGTTGTTCTCATCACTGTGTTGCTCCCATGACTGAGCTGCACCCATCACTGTGTTGTGCTTCATTACACTATGTTGCACTCATCATACTGCATACAATCATCACTGTGCTGCACCCATCATGCTGCACTTCATCATCACTATGCTGCACCATTCATCATCACTATGTTGCACCATTGTCATGCTGCACTATGCTACACTTCACTGTGCTGCACTCATCATCACGCTATCACCTACATGCTGCATACAACAGTGTGTTGCATTAAACATGCTGCATCCAACAGTCAATGCATTCATTGTCCATGCTGCATCCATCCAAGTTGCACCCAACACTGTGCTGAATGGCTGATCTAAACGAACTCCAAACAATCCTAAGACAGCAGCCCCAAAGTAGTCTTAGCTATGGTGCTATTGCCTGTGGCCTAGCACATAGCAATGCTTAAGAGAGTGACTTCAAAACATCACCAATGCCTGTGATACTATTTCCTCTCATTGCACACAAACCATGAAGGAGCACAGATACAGAGACTTCTTGTGATATCACTGATATACATATTAATATTCACAGAAATTGTGACTACGTCATTCATATTAATACAATGCCTCTTTTCTGCTCCGTCCATCTGAAGACTACGCCTTTAATTTACAGGTGTGCCGAAAACGATACAAGCACATACCTCCCTGCGTCCTTCTACCATGAGACTAACCTGTGGTGCGGATCTGGGTCTCCCTCTTGCTGCATTTGAGAGTCTCTTGTAATAGTGAGCAAACCTCTCCTTAGAACTACATATGGGTGCCTTTATTCATGCCTGCGTTAAGCCTCCTTCTATGACTCTGATAGGGCTATCTCCATGATAGTGTTAAGGTTCACTTCTGTGACAGCGTTAGGGCCTATCTTTATTCCTCCTTTATAGTCATTAGCCCTCCTATTCTCTGCGGCTAGGGCATAATATGACCCTCCTAACTCTGTGTCTAGATGACTGCGTTTAGGACATATAATAGCAGTGTCTTAGGGTCTGCATTTAGGGCACATGGATTGTGCTATGAAAGCCTCCTTTATGACTGCGTTAAGGTCATCTCCTATGACAGCGTTAAGCTTCTCCATGACAGTGTAGAGCCTTCTCCATGACAGAGTTAAGTTTCTCCACTTGGGGCAGTGTATCATCTTAAGATCTCTCCTCCCACCAAAACCCAAAGACAAGTGGAGAGGAAGAGATCACAAGAGGTGTGTGTCAAATGACTTGCAAGCCACCTCTTTTTATAGTAAAACGTTGAGGATAGATGGGGGCAATTTGGTTGCTGGCTGACCTTGATGAATTGTCCCATAACACAAATAAATTCATATCTCCATGAATACATGTCGGAATCGGATGATCTTTAGATCAATCCTACACCTCTCGACAAGAGGAATCCAAGAAAAATATCAGCTGCCATAAATAAGTAGACCCACATGGAGTTTGGCCCTAGTTGCCAATTTTAACACTCCCTCTCAACTAGGGAGAACTCCATCTGCTAATCCATCTACCAAATTGTACTATCTCTATCATCAGTGCCCTGCACTGCTCCGCTCTGCTGAACTATGAAGAAAAAGAAGTGATCGAGAATGTATCATACCATCCTCTACTAACCCGAAGTCAGTCCCATATAAATGAGAGTGTCTCATACCACTCTTACTGACCTGAAGTCAGTTCCAATAAAGAGAGTGTGTCATACCACTCTTACTGATCCGAAATCAGTTCCAAAAGAGAGTGAGTTATATCACTCTTACTGACCCGAAGTCAATTCCAATTGATCCCAGATCAATATCATCCTAGCATAGGGAGCACGATAGTAACACGATGCGTCCATCAGTACTACTATGGTCCATATCCTCATTTCCCTACTCATTGGCCAGATGAGAGGTACTTCCCATGAGTCCCAGACTGCATGGGTAGGATGTCTCAGCAGGAGAAGGATGAACCACTCATCCTGCCTACATGTCGCCGGGGGTATCCCAGTGGAAGGCTAAACCACTGACCCTGTACACAACAAATCACTAGGGGAAGGCTGAACCACTCACCCTATGACTGCGTCTCAGCGGGAGAAGGATGAACCACTCATCCCTCCTACATAGCAGACCACTAGGGGAAGGATGAACCACTCACCCTATGGTTTCTCATCGCTCCAAGATGTACCCCCAAGCCCCCCGGAGCTCCCAGAGCTCAATGTCCATATCATATAGGACCCTTAGGAGAGACTCCCTCCACAACTCCTAGTTGTTCTCGAAAATTCAAGAATTTGACCTTTCCCAGGGGCTTCAACAGAATATCAACGACCTGCACATCAATCCCATGCGATGGAGCCTTCTTGCTCCTCGAAGTACCATATCCCAAATAAAGTGGTACCTGATGTCTATATGCTTGGAGCAATCATAGAACACAGGATTCCTCAACAATCAAATCCCCCTCTGGTTGTCACAGAAGATCACGATGGTATCCAACACGTGTCCAAATGGCTCACTAAAGAGGTTCCTCAACCAAGCAGCCTCACATGAGGTCATACTCGTAGCTATGTATTCAGCCTTAGTGGTGCTCAAAGCAACTGACTTCTACTTCTTGCTCATCCAAGATATCAAAGCAAAACCCAAAGAGAACCAGCACCCAAAAGTGCTCTTGCGATCCTCCACACTACTTGTCTAATCAGCATCCGAATAATCATGCAACTTCACATTTCCGACAGTGCATCTCAATCCATGAGAGATTTTGCCCTAAAGATATTTCAAATGATTCTAGGCAACAATCCAGTGGGCCTCAACCATATATGAGCTCAACATGCTAACTGCACAACATATATCCGGACGGGAGTTCACCAAGAACATCAATGCTAGTATGAGTTTATGAGACTCAGAGGCATCTCCCAAATCAGGTCCGGCATCACTACAGTATAACTTCTTAAAGTTAAGCTCCATCGAGGTAGTCACGAGCTTGCAGTTTACTATTCCAAATTCGGAATCCAACTCCCTCTTACTTTTGCAAATGAGAGGGTCTGCACCTGTCAGAAAGAGGTCGTCCTCATAAGGTGCCAGTATGAGAGGTCTATCATCCACAACCTTCAAGCAATGGTTTGGATCAATTCACTCCTAGTGAATCCCAGCTTCATTAGATAGTTGTTTATCCTTTCATACAGGCCCGGGGTACTTGCTTCAAGCCATAGAGGGCTTTCTTCCACCTGCATACATGAGATTCCCGATTATGAATCTCAAACCCCTCGAGTTGTTCCAAATCTGTGGACTTGCTATATGAGGGGAATGGTCCCCTTGTAAGTTTTCCTTCGGTACATCTCGAACATGTACCTCCATGCTCTTCCTGAATTCAGGCATCCCTGTCACCATCTGACTCACATCAGGTAGGGCCCTATAATAAGCAAACCTCCGGTGATATAAAGGAGATGTGTCGACTGACATGGTCCCCAATGGCCTTCCTGCAACTTGATACAAATTGTCAACCCTGAACTCAAGAGTAAAAGCATCTTGAAAAATTCCCTTTTCAAACATGTACCTTTCCATCGATGAATGCCACCTTGAAACCTTTGACTTCCATTGTCGAAATGGACACCAAGTTCTTCTTGAGATCAGGTACATAAAGAACTTCTTGTAAACGAATTGTGCTACCCTCATTCAATTGAAGGGTAGCATTCCCTACACCCTTTCCGGGATAGGTGGCATCGTCTCCAAGAATAATCTCCACGATTATCTCCTTCTCTATCAAATTAGAGAGAGCTTCCTTGTATCCGATGAAGTGCCTTGAAGCACCACTACTAATATACCACTTTTTCAAAGCGTCCAGAGGAAAGGTAGTGAACACGGCTGATCTCCTCTTGCTTATCTGAAACAACATTAGATTCTTCATACCTGGAGATCCTTGCTTTCTTGAAGAGACGACCATTTCCTTGATGACTTGCATTCCTTTTATTCCTTTGCCATTGTACCTGTCATTCCTTTGATCATTGAAGATGCCCCTAGAATGATTGTTATCATCATCAAGAGATGTGTCCCTTCTATTTGGACACTTCCTCGCATAATGGCCAAACTTATTGCAAGCAAGGCATCTGCCTTTCCTTCCATTCTTAGATCTGAACTTCCCATTGAAGTGACCTGTAGGTAGGCCACTAGATGCTTCCGTTGCGCCACTTTGATAATCTTCTTTGCTTCGACTTCACCCTTGGTGAATTTGAAGAGGGATGAGGAACCCATTGAGCCTTTTCGTCTTTTCCAACTGTCTTTGGTGATTGCTCTTTCACTCTTGCTTGGGCTTTGTCTTTACCTCACCTCTGATACCATGTTAATTTTAGGTATGTTCTATGCTGAGAGCAAATTTACTTCAATTTTCCATATTAGCTCAATATCAATTCTAGATTAGCAATCACATTTAGCATGATAGTAAAATGCAAATAGAACATAAACATAAATCGCAAAAGACAAGCCAAGACAAGAGGGCACAAGATGTGGCGCCAGCCAGGGACAAACCCCAATGTGGGGAAACCCTTGATCAACTATTCTTATGTTCTTTAATAGTTCAACAGAGAGAGAGATAGTACATATACATCAGAAGTCAACAATTTGACTTGTCAAAATAAGAGCAGAGATCTTCATTAAGAAGATAACACATGAGGTAGTTGATCTAAACTCAGGTGAAGGCATACTGCTTCAATTGGTTCTCCAAGGTGATTCCATCACCATGCTGCACCCATCACAGTGTTGCACCCATCATTGTGTTGTTCTCATCACTATGTTGCTCCCATCACTAAGTTGCACCCATCACTGTGCTGCACTTCATTACAATATGTTGCACTCATCATACTGCTTACAATCATCATTGTGTTGCACCCATCATGTTGCATTTCATCATCACTATGTCGCACCATGTTGCACTATGTTGCACCATTCATCATCATTATGCTGCACCACTGTCATGCTCCACTATGTTGCACTCATCATCACGCTGTCACCTACATGTTGCATACAACAGTGTGCTGCATTAACCATGCTGCATCCAACAGTCAATGCATTCATTGTCCATGCTGCATCCATCCAAGTTGCACCCAACATTGTGCTGAATGGCTGATCTAAACAAACTCCAAACAATCCTAAGACAACAGCCCCAAGTTAGTCTTAGCTATGGTGCTATGGCCTGTGGCCTAGCACATAGCAATGCTAAAGAGAGTGACTTCAAAACATCACCAATGCATGTGATACTATTTCCTCTCATTGCACACAAAACATGAAGGAGCACAGATACACATGTATATATACCGAGACCTGTTGTGATATCACTGATATACATATTAATATTCACAGAAATTGTGACTACATCATTCATATTAATACAGTGCCTCTTTTCTACTTCGTCCATCTGAAGACTACGTCTTTAATTTATAAGTGTGCCGAGAATGATACAAGCACATACCTCCTTGCGTCCTTCTACCATGAGACTAACCTGTGGTGCGGATCTGGGTCTTCCTCTTGCTGCGTTTGAGAGTCTCTTGTAACAGTGAGTAGACCTCTCCTTAGAACTGCATATGGGTGCCTTTATTCATGCCTGCATTAAGCCTTCTTCTATGACTGTGATAGGGCTATCTCCATGATAGCGTTTAGGTTCACTTCTATGACAGCGTTAGGGCCTGTCTTTAGTCCTCCTTTATACAGTCATTAGCCCTCCTATTCTCTGCGGCTAGGGCATAATATGACCCTCCTAACTCTGCGTCTAGATGACTGCGTTTAGGACATATAATGGCAGCGTCTTAGGGTCTGCGTTTAGGGCACATGGATTGTGCTATGAAAGCCTCCTTTATGACTGCGTTAAGGTCATCTCCTATGATAGCGTTAAGCTTCTAAATGATAGCGTAGAGCCTTCTCCATGAAAGAGTTAAGTCTCTCCACTTGGGGCAGCGTATCATCTTAAGATCTCTCCTCCCACCAAAACCCAAAGACAAGTGGAGAGGAAGAGATCACAAGAGGTGTGTGTCAAATGACTTGCAAGCCACCTCTTTTTATAGCAAAACATTGAGGATAGATGGGGGCAATTTGGTTGTTGGCTGACCTTGACGAATTGTCCCATAACACAAATAAATTCATATCTCCATGAATACATGTTGGAATCGGTTGATCTTTAGATCAATCCTACACCTCTCGATGAGAGAAATCCAAGAAAAATATCAGCTGCCATAAATAAGTAGACCCACATGGAGTTTGGCCCTAGTTGCCAATTTTAATAGAGTTCACTCTAGGGAGTTTTTTTTCCTTAGATAATTATTTGTGTTTTTTCACACTTATAATTAGTTGAGTTTTTCTCCCATATATTCCCCAAAACTAGAGTGCGGCTTGATGGTAGAGTCTTAGGGTCAATCCTAGAGTCTAGAGTGAATGTATATTACCATGCTAGATCATCTCTAAAGTTTCGCGAAATTTGGTTAAGTCTAAGTGTCAGTTTTTAATTATTTCCCACTGGATGAGATTTTTAACAAATTTTTAATGTAAGATGTAATAACTTAATAAGTGTTGTCTAGAGAAGTTGTAGGGGTATAAGTACTCAAAATTAGACCTCTACACCTCAAATTTCTATTTAGACACACTTTGAGGGTCAAAAAGTGATTATTCACCCCTCAAAACTCATTTTTCTAAATTTTGGCAAAAACTAGCAAATAAATTTGCTGGAAAATAAAAATTGGGAGATAATAAAATTCTCACCAAGTGAAAATGCTTAAAAATGAAGTGAAAATTCCCAAGGGGTAAATTCAAGTCAAAAATGAGGAAGATTCCATTTACCAAGGAAGTTATCCTCCGGAAGAAGAAGAAAAAATAAAAAAAAAAATTGATGGTCCAAGGCAATAGCTAATGTCCTAGCAAATTCGAATTTTTTGAGGAGATGGTCCAAGTTTGTTGATTTGAATGGGATTTGATCAAGGAAAAATAAGGAGAATATTTCTAAAGTGGTCCAAACCACTCTGACATTAAATTTTCACTCAACCCAATCTCCATGAGGTGAAAACGTCTCTCTCTCCTCAAGATCTGTGCAGGCCATTTAAGGGTTACAAATTGTTGGGAAAGATCTAGACGTTTCATCTTGGGATCAAGACTTTACCACTTGGAGATGAGATTTTCTCTATAAATAGAGCCTTTGGTGTGAAAATTTCAAGACTGAAATCTTATTGCAACAACTGGAATTTATTTTTCTAATTGTTAATCAATTTAACAGTTTATTTGCTACGGCAAATATCAAATAAATCACACTGCAATCTTCACAAATAAAACTACGGAAACAATAGCGCTAGAAACTAAGAAAGTACTAGCACACACACATAAAAAAGACACCATTATTTTTGGACAAATGTCCCTGAAAAACCCAACTTGGGAAAACCGATGCAATAGCTTAGGGTTTTTATTATTAAGCAGCAGTGAATTATGAGTGCAATCTATGGATGCCCAACTGGCACTCCAAACAGCAAGAAAATCTAGCCAAAATTACCCAAGGGAAATTCCCTTTCTCCACGAGAAACCCCAACACAACTTCCCTCCAGAAAACTCGTCCTCCTGGCCCCTTTGCGTAGTGTTTGTGTAGGCCCTATGACGTCTAGCCTTTGAATTGCCTCTAATGAAGTCGTTATGCCTGTCTCTACTGAGGAAATCACTTCTCCGGCACTTTGGAACCTTTGTTCGGCCTCTGGTACTAAAAATGATTTTTCCTCCAACTAAATTGAGTTACTCTTCTGAAGCAACTGCGCAGTCCTCTGCGCTGCCCCACTGTGAATAACTCAGCCTCTTGCTACTGCCTCTCCGGATCTGAAAAACTTCCTTCAGATCACTGTCTCTGCCCCTCACTGACTCTGCTTCGATCTTTGGCTCTCCAGCAACTACTGCTACTCTCTGGAAATCAATACGCCAAGGAAATCGAACTGCTAGTGTGTCTTCTCCAAGTTCCCATCGACTTCTTCTTATAATCCTTTGTTGGGACTTCAACGACCAAGATTAAATCTTAATCAATGGCTAGGATCATCTTGAAGTCAATCCGTGTGAGTTTCTACACTATTCTCACCTTGACTTAATTAATTCTGATTAATTAACCATATTCCCTAAGTTTAGACTTAGGAAATATTTAAAAATAGGTTAATAATCTAATTAAGCCATCTCTAGGTGGAATTTCCATAAACGATTTATGGGTCTTGGAGATCTCATGTATTCTAACCTCTCCACCAAATTTCGTGGCTAGAACACATCTAATGCTAAAAAACTAACACTCCCTCTTAGCGAGGATTGTATTCTAGTGTTGCACACCCTGCTACAACGCCTTGTCTCTATACCATCCTTTGTCACGTTGCAGATGTCTGGCCATACTACCCACTAACAACTACGCAACTCTAATGCTACAACTGTGTTGTTGCTGACACTGCCATACTGTTGCCAACTCTACATTTTCACTACAACTACCTCTCAATTGTTGTTGTTGCAATTGCAACTGAGAAGCATCTGAAACACTAAATCAACTGTGTTCAATATGATGCATCTGTCATCCGAGTCTCTGACTGCTACTAGCCTCTGCACTGTCACTGAAGAATCTCTGTTTTTGCTGACTCTGCACTGTGCTCCCCAACATCTGAGTGCTACTAGTCTGCAACTGTCACTCTGGTACTGACTATATCAACTGCCACTGATCCATCTCGCTACTAGTCTGTAGCCAGGTGACTGTCCTCACTACTGGTACTGACTATATCAACTTGCCAACTGATCCATGTGTTGCTACTTGCTACTAAATCAACAATGTCGGGCACCCTGATAGGTCCAGGTGATGCTAACCCTTTAGCATTGCCTCAACTCCTCCTGTTGCAAGTCAAACCACATCCTGTCCCATTCTGATAGCTTGTCTCTACCCAATATACTTTGGATGAATATTATCAATCCTCAGAGACATTGTTCAATGCCAATTGTGAAATTTTATCTATAACAGCTACTGGAAATTATTCTTCTAACTCAAAAAATTAATTACGCAGTTTATTTGCTACGGCAAATTACAAATAAAATCACAGCTGCAATTTTCACCATAAATATACTGTAGAAAATAAAATACAGGAGACTGAGAAATTCTAGCGCACAATAATTTTGACACAGTTATTTTTGGACAATTGTCCCCGGAAGAACCCAACTTGGGAAAACCGACGTAACGGATGAGGGTTTTATTAATATTCAGCAGCAATTCTGAGTACAATAATTTAGATGCCCAGCGTGGCAATCTAATCTGCGGAAAATACTGGCAAAAATATTGTGAGAATTTTCTCTCACCCCACAGCTATTTTCTGCCTCCAAAATAGCTTCCCCAGCCTCTGTGCTGAGCCCACTACGTCACCCTCTGCGCTGAGCCTACGTTGGCACTCTGGAGATTTCGACCTTCCCTCCTTCGATTCTTCCGGGAACTGAAAATCTACAGGAACTGAAAATATACCTCTCGGGATGCTACTACTCTCCTCTTCCACCTGCTACTCACCCTCTGGCTCTATGTTCTCTGTTGAACTACTGCTCCTGAGAAAATAGAACTCCCTGGGCAACTGAGTATCTCCTATTGGAATTTCTAAGTCTAACCTGTTGGAAATCCTTCATGTACTTTCTGATTTATTCCTAGCTACTTGTTCTATTAATTAACAAGTTATTTACCATGTAAATACTGGAAATAAATACAAGTACATGCTCAGCACATTACAGATCATCAACTGAAGGAAACAAAACAAGCACACAAGTGACACCTTTGTTTTTGGACCAATGTCCCCAGAAAAACCCAATGCGGGAAAACCGATGCAGCGATCTGAGGGTTTTATTATTATGAAGTTTCTGAATACAATCTGGGTGCCAAAACCATCTCACCCAACAAAGAATAATCTCGGCAGTAGTACCTCTCCTTCGGAGATAGATGCTCTGGCTGAAACCCCGGATAAACACTCTGGTAGCTCCTCAATTCCAATCTGCCCCACGAAAAACCCTAGCGTCAACCTCTAGGGACTGCGTCAGCCTCTTCTGCCCTCTGCGTCAGCTTTCTAGGCAATTCCGACTTTTGCCCTCTACGTCAGCTTTCCCGGCAGTTCCGGCTTCTACCCTCTGCGTCAGCGTTCCCGACAATTCCGATTGTTCCCAGCAGTTCCGGCTTTTGCCCTCTGCATCAACTTTCCCGGCTGCTCCGGCAGTTCCGACAGTTCAGGCAGTTCCGACAATTCCGGCTGTTCATCGCAGTCCAGCTTCTACCCTCTGCGTCAACTTTCCCATCTGTTGCGCTGATCCTCTCGGTACTATCTCTGCCTCTCTGCTTCTATATTCACTGCCCCTCAGTTGCAATTATGATCACTCTCTCGACTTCCTCAGCAAACCTTGCCCCAGAAAGTCGAAATCTTGATCAACTCGGTGTATTCTCCAAGTGACCCTCAAGCCTCCTCTTATACTTTTCTCGTTGGAAAATCAACGGCCAAGATTAAGTCCCTAATCAATAGCTAAGATTAGATCTCACTTGCTAAATGACTTTTGGACCATTCTAACACAGTTTTATATCAATTCACATTAATATTTTATTTTCCCTAAGTTTAGACTTAGGGACTCCCAAACTGTTTAGAATCTGCCCAAATCCTTTCTGGGTATTGGAGATCTCATGTGCCTTAGACTCTCCACCAAATTTCGTGGCTAGAGCACATCCGATGCTACCCCAAATCAACACTCCCTCTTAGCGAGGACTGTGCTCTAACAATACTCCTCACTGAGTATTACTCTGATCATCCGGCATCGGTCCCTGATGCTAGGCCTGTTGCCCATCATCTGCACTGTTGTATCTCGTACTGCCACCCATGGCTCTGCCACTGCCACTATTGCATCTGTACGACAACTCCCTCTACATCCGTGCTGCTGCCCATGGCCCTGCCACTGCCACTGTTGCGTCTGCACTGCATCCCCTCTCATCATGCTGCATCGTGCTGCCCATAGCACCGCCACTACTAACTACTGCACTGCAACTCAGTTACTGAGAAGTAAGTAACTGATCTCCCAACTCTGACATCTCTGTCAGGCTAGAGACACTCCTAATGCTGAAGCTCCCTCTGTCACTGACAAGTGCTCCCTCTCTGACCTCTGTGCTGCTGCAACAACTCCCTGCATCTCGCACCATTACACACCTCTCTGTGCCATCCTGCACTGGTGCAACACTCCTGTGCCTCTCGCACTGTTGCAACCTGCTAGCCTCGCGTTGTCCTGGGAATCCTGCACTGTCGCTCCCTCTGCTGCTCCATCCTCATTCGTCTCTACCGACATCTACCAGTACTGCTACTCCTCATCGGGGCTCCCGTAGCAAGGTATAATCCAAGAGGTTGGGTACCTCGAGGATCCTACCCCTCATTGCCTGTAGTTCGCCTGACTACAGCTCGATGTCTCCCCACTTCTTCTCAAGTGGCACATGAGTACTCATGGCACAATCGTCATCCCTCAAGGCGAAGGCCTTGATACGATGTTTATCTAGAATGGACAGGATCCTGGCCTTCCAGACCACAAAGTTGGACACTCTGTCCAACCTATCCTAATCCCTCATCCCATTCATGGCCATCCCTCTACTCTTCTTTGTCGACTCCTCCAAGTCTCTCTACTTTTCGCCTGGAAGTTCTTGGTTCGACTCCTGCTGAGTCTCTCTACTTCCCATCTGGAAGTTCTCTATTCAACTCCTCCGAGTCTCTCTACTTCTTGTCTGGAAGTTCTCTTTTGGACTCCCTCTGAGTCCCGATTTCCCTCCTGGAAATCCTTCTGCCAACCATCAAGTTGCCCCTCTCCGGTCATCTATGCAACTGCACCACTGATCTGGATTCCTTGGCTAGAAATCCGCCTCGGCAGCGACTCCCTCCCTTTGGTCTTGCCTTGTTAAGTATTGTTCTGACTACATTACCCCACAAGCTTCACTCTACAACTTACCCACAGCCTCCTATACTCTAGCAACTGAAGGATTGAGCCACTTGGCTCTGCGCAATCCCGGCACCAGCAAATCAGCTCCCCCAGCCAACTGCTTCAGCCCTCCTGGCCTCTGCATGTCTCTGCATGAGCCTGATTCTGCCCCCCTTAGCCTCTGCGTTGTCTTTCTCTGGCCCAGAGTGATGATGCAATCCCTCTGCGTCACTCCTTCCTCTGTTGCCTTCTGCAAGGATCAGCGTTGTCACTCAGGACAGTTGATTTCTGTTGTCGCTGCTCTACTCAGCTGATGTCCTCAGTTCTCCTGTGATCTACAACCACGCTCTGATACCATGTTGGAATTTCTAAGTCTGACCCATTAGAAACCCTTCATGTACTTTCTGATTTATTCCTACCTACTTATTTTGTTAATTAACAAGTTATTTACCATGTAAATACTGGAAATAAATACAAGTACATGCTCAACACATTACAAATCATCAAATGAAGGAAACAAAACAAGCACACAAGTGACACCGTTGTTTTTGGACCAATGTCCCCAGAAAAACCGGTGCAGCTATCTGAGGGTTTTATTATTATGCAGTTTCTGAATACAATCTGGGTGCCAAAACCGGTTCACCCAACAGAGAATAACCTCAGCAATAGTACCTCTCCTTCGGAGACAGATGCTCTAGTTGAAACCCTGGATAAACACTTCGGTGGCTCCTCAACTCCAATGTGCCCCACGAAAAACCCCAGCGTCAGCCTCTAGGGACTGCGTCAGCCTCTTCTGCCCTCTGCGTCAGCTTTCCCGGCAGTTTCGGTAGTTCCCGGCAGTTCCGGTTGTTCCCGGCAGTTCTAGCTTCTACCCTCTGTGTTTGCTTTCCTGACAGTTCCAGCAGTTCCGACTTCTGCCCTCTGCGTCAGCTTTCCCGGCTATTCCGGCAGTTCTAGTTGTTCCCGGCAGTTCCGGCTTCTACCCTCTGCGTCAGTTTTCTCGGCTGCTAGGCTGATCCTCCCGACACTATCTCTGCCTCTCTGCTTCTATATTCACTGCCCCTCAGTTGCAACTTTGATCACTCTCTCGACTTCCTCAGCAAACCTTGCCCCAGAAAGTCGAAATCTTGTTCAACTTGGTGTATTCTCCAAGTGACCCTCAAGCCTTCTCTTATACTTTTCTTGTTGACAAATCAACAGCCGAGATTAAGTCCCTAATCAACGACTAAGATTAAATCTGGCTTGATCCATGACTTTTGGACCATTCTAACACAATTTTATATTAATTCACATTAATATTTTATTTTCCCTAAGTTTAGACTTAGGGACTCCATTAAAAATATTAATTATTTTAATATCTCCCAAACTGTTTACAATCTGTCCAAACCCTTTCTGGGTATTGGAGATCTCATGTGCCTTAGCCCCTCCACCAAATTTCGTGGCTAGAGCACATCCGATGCTACCCCAAATCAACATCTCCACTGGATGATTTCTCCATCACCACATTGACTTCCTCTTATAATCCACTATTGGAGCACCAACAGCCAAGATTAAAACTTAATCAATAGCTAAGATCATCTTTTGATCAATCCGTGCGAGTTACTAGATGATTCTGACCTTATCCCAATTAATACTGATTAATTAACCATATTCCCTAAGTTTAGACCTAAGAAATATTTAAAAAACGGTTAATAATCTAACTGAACACTTCTAGGCGGAATTTCCATAAACGATTTCTGGGTTTTGGAGATCTCATGTATTCTAGCCTCTCCACAAAATTTCGTGGCTAGAACACATCCGATGCTAGAAAAACTAGCACTCCCTCTTAGCGAGGAATGTGTTCCAGTGTTCTACTGCAACCCCTGTGTCAGCACCCCGTCTCTGTATCATCTCCTGTCACATTGCTGATGTCTGGCTGTTGTTGCCCACCAACCATTGCACAACTCAAATATACGCTACATTTGTGTTGTTGCTGACACTACCATACTGCTGCCATCACTGCATCTACACTACAACTCCCTCTACATCTGTTGTTGTTGCAACTGAAGAGAAACCAAAATAGCCTATCCCTGCTACTGAAACGTGTTCTCCACTATACCCATCTCTTCTCTAAAATAGATGAACTTGGCTCTCCCTAGAGCTTTTGTGAGTATATCTACAACCTGCTCTTCGGTGGGATTGTAGCTAGAATGGTCCATGCTGTACACAATCTTTGATGAAGTGACACCGAATATCAATGTGCTTCGACCTGTCGCTAAACACTGAATTCTCAAAGAGCTTTATGCAACTCTGATTATCACAATAGACACTGGTCACCTCCATCCTTTGCCTAAACAAGGTTATTAGTAGCTTCCGAAGCCATATAGATTCGCACGTAGTTGTGTTGGCTACCATATACTCTGCTTCTACAAAGCTCAGTGCTATTGACTTCTGAATCCTACGACACCAAGAAACCATCCCTGATCCAATACTAAAGCAGTACCCGAAGGTAGTTTTCCTATCCACTGAACTACCTGCCCAATCTGCATTTGTGTACCCACAAAGTCTAATGTCATCTCCTCGAGTATATTTCAACCCATACTCGACTGTGTCACGAATATATCTCAGAATATGCCTCGCTGCTGCCCAATGTACCCTTTTAGTTTCTACCATGAATTGACCAAGGGTATTGACTGCAAAGAAGATATCTGGCCTAGTGTTAACCAGATACATGAGAGACCCAATGAGTTGTCTATACAAGGTGGGGTTGACATCCTTGTCATCTGATGCATCTATCTTCTTGCAGTTGGTAATCATGAGCGTAGACATGGGTCTGCAATCCTGTATTCTGAACCTCTTCAGAATATTTGTAGCATATCTTCCTTGGCCAAGGAGGATCTCCCCATCCTTCTGTCACACTTCCAATCCTAGGAAATAGTGCATCAACCCCAAACCCTCCATGTTAAATTTTGTTGTCAAGTTCCTCTTGAAATCCTCTATGAGCCCTAATGATCTTGTCAAAAAGAGAACGTTGCCCCCAAGAGCGTTTCAGGCCAGAACCGAAACAAAAACGTAGAAATGTGTACAGTACGGCCTGGAAACGAGTTTTTGACCGCACTGGCACGTTTCACATTGGGGAAACGTGACCTGGCCAGTACGGTCGAAACGAGTTTCCAGGCCGTACAACGGCGATTCCACTTAAAGTAACGCTTTTTCCGATTTTATTTGAGTTTTTTTGCTTTTAATATTTGATTGGGCAAATAAAATATCTTGTGGATGCTTCTAGATGCCTCTCTCAAGTTATAAAAAGACTCTCACCTCATTCCCTCATCACACGAATTGAGCAAGTCATTTCACTTGGAAATGGACGATTTTAGCAAGGAGAAAAGAGGAAGAGAACAGTGGTTTCAGCTAGGCGTTTTCAACAATGAGCAAAGGAGATTTCAGCAACAAGAGAAAGAGATTTCAGCAGCAAATTTGGAGTGCAAAGTTTCTGACTATAGCATTCTTGGTTTTTGGCTCAGCTACAGCCATTTCTCGTCTTTTCTGGCATTTTGGGGTAGCTTCAACTACAAAAAATTAATTGAGTAAGGAGCATTCATTTTATTAGTTTTTTTCCTACTATTTCTTCTATTTTTCGAGGGTTTATGCTTCCAAATATATGAAAAACGCTTTTTCTTTACAGATTTGTTTCTTTTATTTTTTTTGGCAACAATGGCTTCCAACCAAGGTGCAGGTTCAAGCCCCGGGCCCAACCCAAGGGCTGAATATTATCCTCTTTGGAGGCATGTTTAGAAGCTTCAAAAATGTGGAGGTGATGGCTCATGGGAATGGCAATCTAATCTTTGCAGCAATTCGTACAAGGGATCCTACCCAAGAGTGAAGGCACATATTTTGCATGGAGGAGGACAGGGGATTGCATGTTGCACAAAAACAACAGACCCATTAGCAAGGAAGGCATATCAAAGAGAGCAAGATGAGGCGGATGGAAAAAAGAAGGCATGATGAGCTTAGTCAAGCTACTCCTCAAGCTCCACCTAACATTGAGCCAAGGATTGTAGTTGGAGTAAGGAAGAGGAGAACCAGTGCCACTCAACAACTTGAACAACCACCATCCAAAATACCAGAGGGGCATTCGCTTCAGTTCAAGATAGCAGAATTGCTAAATTGGTGAATGTGCAAGCGAGAGAAGAAATTGATTCCAAAGTGGCTAGGTGCATCTATGCATGTGGTATCCCATTCAATGTTGTTCACTCTCCTTACTGGCATATGATAAAGACAATTAACAAATCTCCTCAAGGGTACAAGGGGCCCAACTATGAGAAAGTCAGAACTCAGCTTCTCAAAAATGAGAAGGAGCTTGTGGAGATATCTTATCACCAATTCGTTCTTCTGGAGTGGCTCTGGGTTTACCATAGTTCCAGATGGATGGACAGATACAAGGTGCAAAACATTGATAAATATCATTGCCACTTCCCCAAAGGAGCAATGTTTTTAAAGGCGAAAGACTGCTCAGGAGAGGTAAAAGATGCAAAGTTCACTGCTGATGTTATTATAAAATCTAT
This sequence comes from Pinus tabuliformis, assembly GCA_031772625.1. Lineage (NCBI taxonomy): Eukaryota > Viridiplantae > Streptophyta > Pinopsida > Pinales > Pinaceae > Pinus > Pinus tabuliformis. The sequence goes on from CM062813.1 coordinate 827,462,721, forward strand.
TGAACAAATAAGGCCTAACAGGGTGGTGCAAGTTATCACGGATAATGCACCACTTTGCAAAGTTGTAGGTTTAATTATTGAAGGGACCGGTATGACCACATCTTTTGGACACCCTGCATTGTCCAAAATCTGAATCTGATATTAGAGGAGATAGACAACAAAACTCCATGGATAAAGGAAATCACAGGGGAAGCAAGGGAGATTGTTAAATTCATCACCAACCACCACCAATCTCAAGCAATATTTCGAGAGTACTCCAAATTGGAGTTGTTAAAAGTTGTTGAGACAAGATATGCCTCAAACTTCCTGATGTTGCGTCGCCTTGTTGAGGTTAAGCAAGCATTAGTTTCTATGGTGGTGAGTCAACTTTGGGTTGAGTGGAGACAAGCAAATTCAAAGTGGGGATATATGGTGTGTAGATTGTGCCTTGATGAGGATTGGTGGAGCAAGATAGATTTCTTGCTAAAGTTCACAACCCCTGCATTTGAGCTTCTTCAGAATGCTGACACTAACCAACCTTTCTTAGGAGAGGTATATGATGGCATGGATTCCATGGTTGAGAAAACTATGGAAATCATTTCACAAGAGTCTCCACAACTTTTGTTTGTTGATGATCATTTTGTTGATTTAGTCAAGAAAATCATTGTTGATAGGTGGAACAATTTCAATACTCCATTGCACACTTTAGCACATGCTTTGAACCCCAAATTTTATGATGAGGAGCTTATTGCTCAAAGCAATGGGAAGAGGAAAACACCCCATAAGGATAGAGAGGTGGCTAATGGGGTGAAAAAATCCCTTATGAGAATATTTCCATCTCATCTACACGGGGAGGTAAAGGAAGAATTTGTCAGTTTTGTTGCAGGATTAGATGATTATTCAGATATATCAGCTTTGGAGGAGAGAAGCACCATGAATCCAGTTAGGTGGTGGATTTGTCATGGAGCAAATGGTGTACATTTGCAAAACCTTGCCATTCGTGTTCTTTCACAAGTGGCAAGCTCTTCATCAGCAGAAAGGAATTGGAGCACCTATGGTTTTATTCATTTTGTGAAGCACAATAGGTTGGGCTCACAGAAGGCAGAGGATCTTGTTTATGTGCACTCCAACCTTCGCCTTGCATCTCGTAGGGGTCCAGAATATAGCAGTGGTCCTTCTAAAGAATGGGATGTGGATCCAGAAAGTCCTGATTTGGATCTCTCTCTTGCTGCCCTGAATATTGAGGTCCAGCCTGGAAGTGGAATTGGCCCATCATCTTCTTCAACACCACCATCCACTGTTGAGCATGCTTCTACTTCTATTTTTGATGAGGATTAGTCTTTTGTCTTTATAGTACTTGCAACCTCATAGTCTTTATTGTACTTGCAGCCTCATATATATAATAAAGGTTGATTTTGAGATTTGGATATATAATTAAGGTTGATTTTGGATATTCCAATTTCCAATATTGCTATTTTCATTATGTGATTGTTCATGAGTAAATGTGATGTAAATTTAATCATAATGTTTTAACTTTAAATGTAATAAATTATAATGTATCAAGTATGTTTTATGATTGCACATAACATTTCTTAAATGTCTTAATATATATATATATATATCGTTTCCCCGTTTCCAAAATTTGGGGGAGTCACGTTTTGTACCCACGCCCGTTTCGGGAACTTGTACCCGTTTCACCATTTCGTGTAACTTAGGATGTGAATTACCCTAATTGCAATGCAAATTGCTCAGACAAGACAAAGTGTCATAGCAAGGAGAAATTGTGGGAGAAATCGATTTGCACAAGAAGGTTGATTTTGTTGAAAATGGTAGCAAGAAAGGTCCTTCTTTGACTTGTGCTTTAGCCAAAGAGACCAAGACGCAGTTTTCCTTAGCATGCACGAATTCCTAAACGTTGGTACGAGTTCCTAAAATTTGGGATGAATTCCTAAAAACTAGGACAAGTTCTTATAAGTTAGGACAATTATGAAGCAGTTTGATTGATGTGTTGGAGTGAGAGGCTCAATTTAGTGTCTCCTAGTGCGAGTTAGTTTTGGAAATTAATATGCGTGAGTCTCAAGTTCTAAATTTGGGCAGGACGAATTACATGAGTCAGTTAGACTGAGTTAACTCATCAATCACTAGTTCGAATTCCAGAAATAAAACTTGCCAGATTACGCCTATTTGAAAAGCTTATAAGGAGGACCAAGGCACAGAATTATTCAATTGTTTTGTAAGCAAGAGTTGGTTAGACAAAGCAATAAAGAGCACAAGTTTGTGTGTGTGAGTTTGTGAGAGGAAGGGTGTGCAAGAGAAGTTTGTGCACAAATTGGTAGAGGTTATGTAGGAAGCAGATCAGGTCTTGCAAGGGTGTTTCAACTACTAAGCAGAGAAAACCGGATTGGTTTATATTGAAACAAGATTGTTTTTGTAAGAAATCTATTGCTCATTCTTCTATCAATAAAATTCTCAATCAAGCAGAGGTGTTTCCCAGTTGGGTTCCCTAGAAAAATTGTGTTTTTTTATATTGTTTGACTGTGTTATTTTTGTTCCTATTCCGCTGCAAAATAAGTAGGGAAATTTTGTGTCTTTATGAAAAGAAATTAAATTTCAGATTGTTCATATAAGCAGTTGCATAAATTTGTGGTTTTCTTACAGATTTGCCAATTGAGGTTGAATTCCATAGGGAGGTCGAGTTATTTCCTCAACAGTACGAGTTTGCCAGTGATAGGGCCGCACGTGTGAGCCGAGTAGAAGCCAGAGGGAGGCTGAATTGCTCAGAAGTGGCCAAGTTGATTCCTGGAGGAGAAATCGACTTGCAGAAGTGATAAAAATATCTTTCCAAAGGTTTTCTAATTTACGGAAAACGATTTTGTTATTTTCTTCATCATATATTTGCTAAAGAACAATAAAATTACTCATCTGCAGAATTAGTTTTCTCCACATTGGGGTTTTTCTAGGGACATTTGTCCAAAAATATTGGTGTCCATTATTTGTGTGTGTGCACAATTTTCTCAGTTCCTGTGGTTATTTATTTTTCAGTGAAGTTGTAGTTGTGTTTTATTCAGTATTTGCCGCAAATATTTTGCAAAAGACAAATCATCAATTGATAGGAGAATAATAACCAGCTAACTACAACAGAAATTAAAATTTCACACAATATTCTTGCCCGCAAAGGCGAATTACAGTATCGTCAAAAGCCTCCTCCACCATAGACCTTGCTCACCAAGGTCGATGATATGCCAATTGAACTCAAGCTTCACCCACTACTAACACTATGTTGCACGGTCAATGATACCAAAGATCCTACTAGATACCAGAAGAGATATGACATCCAGAGAGGGATGATATGTAATGTCTTTTCTACTTGATGCATGTTCATCATTAAGGGGGGATGTGCAATGTCTTCCTTTTATAGCCCCCTCTTTAGATTAGGGGGAATGTTGAAAAATAGAGGTGTAATCTTCACTTTAACAATGGTTGACCTTATATTGTATCATTATTATATTTGTAGGTTTGGCTAAGGCTGACCTTGTATACCTAGGCTCAAAAAGTCTATTCGAGAAAGTGCCCACTCTTGAGCTTAGTATAAATGCCCAACTCTCTATTTGTATTTTTCTATTCACGTGATTCATTCATTTCTTCATTAGTGATTTTCCCAAGGGCATCATAAAGTGTTCTGCTCTCTCTTGTGCTTGGATCTCTCTCTCTCGAGTGCACTTGCTATGGGGTTATTTCTCAGTCTAGTGTTGCACTCCTATTGGCTGATTTCTCTTCAAGTGTTGATCTGCCCTGATGCAGGTTTATTTTTGTCTTTATTGCATAATCAGGTTTGTGTTGGCTCTCTCACTACCTCTTGTGAATCTCAGGAATAATTTGCCGCAAGTCCATAGTAGTATCTATATATGGATACATCCATTTCATATTGAAACATTTGACTTCAGATACAGGAGAATAGAAAAAAGGAAAAAAACAGAAAAAATTAAGAAATATAATAAACTCACTCGCTAAATTTTGAAGCAAGCTTCTAGCCCCCACATTAGGCTGATGCAAAGCCTCCCCTGTAAAATTAACATAAACAATCAAATCAAGTTGAATATAATAGAAATAAAATGATGGAAAATAACCTAACAGAATAGAATTAACCCAAAATAGTGTTTAAGGAAATAGAACTAATCTAAAATAAAATTGATAGAAACAAATTTTGCAAAAAAATAAATCACCCAAACAACTGAGATTAATCATTGTTGTTATAAATGAAATTTTAATAGAAACTAATGTAAAAAAATAAATTTAACAGAAGCGAGAAAAAACTTCAGTGTTAGCCAAGGGATGCAAAGGTAAGGTTCTCGAACCACCAATTGTGCAGGAATTCCCAGTGCATATGTGAGATTTCAAAGCTTTAAAACTTAAGGGAGCATTCATTCAAATAGGATATATCTCAGCTGTATATTATGGCAGCTCAAATGCCAAGGGTAAGGATTAAGTTGAAATGGAATAGCATGCACAAGAGGATATTAATTGATAAGAAAATGCAAGATGCTTTCTGCCGAGCACAAGGACTGAGTGGAGATGGACGGGCATGCATGAGTGGGAAATAATTGATGGAAAAATGCAACAGTCTTGTTAAAAGCATGTAATCTATAAATCGTACTAGAGACTCTACATTCCCCAAATTAATGATTCAGACAGTTGTATGGAAAACGGTATCAAATAACAAAATATAAAGTGACATATGGAGAAACCTTCCACATGCTGATCTAGTAGAAGCTTAGAGTGATAACAAAATTAGGCAACAGCTATGGTTCCTTGAACATGTTCTTCACATACCGTTATCAGTTCTTAGAAAGTGGTTCAACCTGTGATAGTTTGACTGGAGAGCGATGGCAAGAGCATCACATTTTGCCCTACACAAGATAAGACAAAACATTGGATACCTGTTTTTACAATGCCCCTTCTTGAAAGAGATCTGGCGTAGAACAACGATGAAAATTTGCTTGGAATCCAACATCTCTGAAGAGGTCAACAATTTTATTGTAGGACGGGATAGTTTGTACTCTTTTCAATTAAAAAGAAATCCAATTTAGAAATGTCTGTGGTTTTTCTCTAGCAAACTTGCTTTTGATATCAGTCTTGGTGAGAAGAAATAGGACCATCTTGGAAAATGAAGGCCCTCAAATTCAGAGCTCATGGCATAAAGCTGACTCTTGGTTCAGAGATTTAACACTCATCACTATACAGAAAGAAAAAGAGAACTTGTTGAAACTGATGGAACACATAATGCTTGTGAATGTGCAAATACTTTCTATGTTCAAGGGCAAGTTGAAAATTACTCCACTAAAGCCTTCTATTTCAAACCCAAAAAACGGTTTCATAAAGTCTCCTATTGCAGACCCAAAAATGAGTCCATAAAGCCTCATATTGCAGACCCAAAAATGACTTGTATACCAGCAAGGTTTTAGGGACTTGAGTTTGATGAGGCCTCTTAATGCATTCCAGGTATGGCAGGGTCATTGGTTTCTTGCATGATGACTTGACTGTAATGTCCCTTTTCAATATAAGCCACTAAATTTTCTGTGAAACTCCTGCAATAATGGCATGCTTGGTTGTATCGCCTGCTGAAGATTGTTGCTGCCTCCAAAACGATAGGTCTTCAATGTTGAGCCCAGTTGAGAAGTTTGATTGACTCCTCTTCTTCTCCAATCTAAAACACCAGTGAAGGATCTATATGACCCCTCCTTCCTCTTTCTCCATTGAAGCACAAACAAGAGATTTAATATGATCCCTCCTTGTAGATCGGCTAGGGTGTATAGTTTCAACACCAAGGCCAATTATAGTTGGATCAGCTAAGGTGGATCTCGCACCACTGAAACTACCCTCCACACACTAGGTTTCTACCCTTTCTTCAAGCTCCAAAAGCTCTCAGGCCAAATATCAAAAGCAATGTCCAATTCCACACATCATGAGAGAGCTCTAATCTTCCCTTGAAAGTCATGAGCTGTCAGAATACCATGGGTGATTACCATGGGTCATTTGAAATACCATGGACGGAAACCATGGGTCCCCTTTTTCCCCTTTTGATGATCACCTGGAAAGGGGCATGACAGTCCTCCCTTCCTAAGGTTTCTTGTCCTCAAGCAATTGCAAAGTCTGCACATCAATACCAAGATCCCAAATGAATCTGAAGAATTCCTATTGCATCAATAAAATGAAATCCGGAACCTGTATGCCAGGACCACTTCCTGAGTATGCCCCTGGGGACTTTCTCTGTAAAAGAAATAAGGGAAGTGATACTCCAACCAATAATATTAGATTTCACACTACTGTCATCCTCCTATATGATGGCATCTGAAGAATGTGCTTCCACATAAATCCCATCAACCCTTTCTTCTTCTTCCATCAATTCCTCATCAAACAAGTGAGGTTTCAGCGTCCCTTCATATTGTTTGATAATACTATGTACCAAGTTGTAAGCAACGGTAGAGAAGACCTGTTGTTGTTCCAGAATAGCCACTAACAGAGGTATTATGGGTTGTAAAATAACATCACTTTCCTCAATAATTGTAGTCATAATGTTTCTCATGTCATCACAAATAGATTTGTCATGATCCTCATTGATAGCATCGAGAAAAATATGGAACATCTATAGAATAAGCTCATAATCAATCATGACAACACATGATTTCACTTGTGCCATCAAATTTAGAATCTTAGCCCTCTTATTGAAAGGAAGACTTTCAACTATCAGTTGGAATATCTCCTTTATTATATCATCCATGTAAAGAAGGTTAGGAGTTGTAACCATTAGGAGTTCACTTAAACAATATGTGACAAGTCTTACCTCCTTATCCTTGTGTCTTAGCAACATGTGCTCACCCAAGTAAATCGTTGTTGGAACCATAGTTGCTTGCATTAGCTGAGAAGGTGTCTAATCCACCTTATCATTTATGTACACACTTTTCCACCTCCTCCAACGAGCTAAGAAGGGCTTCTCTTGATGGAGACAAATGACCAAGCTTGACTCCTGCATTAAAAACTTCTTCTTCTTTCTCTAGCATCTTTTTCAAGGATCCCATCAACATATTACTGAACTGTTTAAGAGGGTTGTTCACCATCTTTCATTGTTAACCCCATCAGGCTGGCAAGTGACACAGCGTTGATACCAACCACTGTAATGTCCCTTTTCAATATAAGCTACTAAATTGTCTATGAAACTCCTGCAGTAATGGCATGCTTGGATATACCTCTTCTCCAATCAAAAACCCATTGTAATGTCCCTTTTCAATATAAGCCACTAAATTTTCTGTGAAACTCCCGCAGTAATGGCATGTTTGGTTGTATCGTCTGTTGAAGATTGTTGTTGCCACCAAAATGATAGGTCTTCGATGTTGAGCCTAATTGAGAAGTGTTAATTTTGGCAACTAGGGCCAACTTCACCTTGGACAGCTCAATATGATGCAGCTGATATTTTTATTGGATTCCTCTTTCCGAGAGGTGTAGGATTGATCTAAAAATCACCTCATTCTGACATGTACAAATGGAATTATGAATTTATTTTGTTTATGGACAAATTGTCAAGGTCGGCCAACAATCTAATGTAGGCTCAGAAGCCCAAAAGACATGTCTATTCATCCTCAACGTTGCATATAAATAGAAGGTGCATCTACCTCATTTGGACATCATTCATTCTCACACATATCTCTCTCTCCTCATCTGATTGGGTCGTACAACTTCAAGGCAGCCTTCTCTCTCTCCACACGTGTGAAGGACAAACTGTGTTTTCTGTTTTGGGCGTTGACCGAATTGCAGGAAGGGTTTGACCAGCGTTGACCGAGCTGCAGTTGACTGAGTTTGACTGTGTTTTTCTTGGGGAATTTTCTGTTTGAGCAGGCTACATTTCTAGGCACAGAAATCGAGGCAAATGGAGTTGTTTGACCAGCGTTGACCACAGGTTTGACCTCTGAGTTCACCAAGTTTGACTGTCATTTTTCACACTGTTTTTGGGCTGATTTGACTAGCTGCTGGAGGTCGAGTTGACCGAGCTGTTTTGGAGGTCAAAATCTGCCCTGTTGACCAGCATTGACTTTCTGGTTAGGGCTTTTTGTCGCTGTTGTTTGACTGATCAGATTTCACTTTGATTGGGCAAGTGAAAAATTGTATATTGTACTCTCTCTCTATGCTGAACTTTTGAAGAATTATAAAAAGAATTGATCAAAGGTTTCCCCACATTGGGGTTTGTCCCTAGCTGGTGCCATATCTTGTGTCCTCTTCTTGTCTTGGCTAGTCTTCTATTGTTATTGTTTATGTTCAATCTGCATTTTACTATCATGATGACGTGATTGCTAAACTGATATTGATATTGGGCTAAAAGAAAATTGAAGTTAAAATGCTCTTAAGCATATAGAACATACCATTGTTATCTAAAAATTAACATGGTATCAGAGGTGAGGTGAAGACAAACCCCAAGCAAGAGTGAAAAGAGAAATCACCACCGAGATTTGTTGGACAAGGACAAGAGTCAATGACCTCTGCATCTTACTTCAAGCCTGATGACAAGCTCAATGATAAGTCTAATTATCATGCATGGAAGATGTCTCTTGATTTGACTTTGGAAGAGTAGGATGTTATGGACTATGTGCAGGAAAAGATTTCGGAACCTCCTTCAAATGCATCGGCTGCTGCTAAGATAAAGTACAAGAAGGTTGAAGTCAAAGAAGATCATCAAGGATTCTATTCATAAGCATTTAATTGCTTACATCTCTAATTTGAACACATCAAAGGAGATATATGACAGGTTGGTTGGCATGTTCAAATCTAGCAATGCAAACCAAGTTCTTTTCCTCAAGAACAAGCTGAAGGATATAAAGGGAAGAAATGAAGATATTCAATCCTACTTCATGAGGATTACTAAGAACAAAAATGATCTTCTTTCGATTGGAGAAGTTATTGTTGATAAGGAGCTTACTCTCATTACTCTTGGAGGACTCCCTCGTGAATGGCACGTCTTCAACACTTCTGTTCTCAACAACGGTAGGATTCCAAGTTTTGAAGAATTGCTGACTAAATGTTCTCAAGAAGAAACAAGGATGATGGAAATGGATATGCCTTCAAATAGGAATGATCCTACTACATTCTCTGCTCATGCTAAAAAGAAGAACAATGCAAGTTCAAAGAAGCAATGTCAAGGAAGACCAAGATTCAAAAATGGAAGGAAGGGAAGATGCTTCATTTGGAACAAGTTTGGCCACTATGCTAAGGAGTGTCCTACTAGAGGGGATACACCTTATGATGATGACAACCACAACAATTTCTGGGGCAACAACAATCAAAGGAATGGCAGATTCAACAACAAAGGAAAAAGGAATGTTCCTGCTACTCAACATGGAAATAGTTGCCCTCCCAAAAGATCAAGAAACTCCAAGTATGTTGAATCTAATGTTGTTGATAACAAGCAAAAAGAATTTTATCTTATATCTTCCCTCTCTACTGACTCTCCTCCGGATACTTTGGGAAATTGTTTGATTGATAGTGGTGCCTCATGGCACTTCACTGTGTATAAGGAAGCTCTTTCAAATCTGATAGAAAAGGATACAAATTTGGAAATCATTCTTGGAGACAATGCCACCTATCCCGTGAAGGGAGTTGGGAATGTTACTCTTCAATTGAATCAAGGTAACACAATTCATCTACAACAAGTACTATATGTACATGATCTAAAGAATAACCTGGTATCTATCTCGGCGATGGAGGACAAAGGATTTAAGGTGGCATTCATTGATAGAAAGGTGCGTGTTTGGAAAAGAAATTTCAAAGAAGCATTTACTCTTGGATTCAGGGTTGACGGCCTATATCAAGTTGGAGGAAGTCCACTATGAGCCATGTCTTGCAATACATCTCTTCAATCCGAATTATGGCACCGAAGGTTTTCTCATCTTCATCATAAAGCCCTACCCGATGTGAGAAAGATGGTAACATGTGTTGAAATTTCTAAGTCTAACACATCAAAAATTCCAACTGCACTATCCGGTTTATTTCACCTATTTGTTTATTCCTTAACAAGTTATTTATTTATATAAATACTGAAAATAAACACAAATGCAGCCTCAACTCATATATAGATCATCAACTGAAATAATTGACAAACACACAAAGGACGCCGTTATTTTTGGACAATCGTTTGCGGAAAAACCCAATGCGGGAAAATCGTGCAGTAGTTCTGAGGGTTTTCTTATTATGCAAGTTTCTAGAGTACAACTAGGGTGCCAAACTGACTCACCCAACAGAGATTTTTACACGGCAGTAATACCTCTTCTCGGAAGCAACTATTCAGCTTCTCAGCACTAGTCTGCCCCACGAAAATCCTTCATGCACTTCTCCAAGGCTCTGCGTCAGCCCTGGTAGCCTCTGCATAGCTCTAGAACCCTCTACGTCAACCCTCTGCCTCTCTGTGTCAGCCTTCTGCCTCTCTGCGTCAGCTCTCTGGCCTTTTGCACCACCTACGCAGGCCCTCAGCCTCTGCGCAGTCTCTCGCTGCCTCTGTGTGGCTCATGTTGCCTATGCGTAGCCTCCTCAGTCACTGCGCTGACCCTCTAGTAGTATCTTTGCCTCTCTGCTATGTACTCACTGCCCCTCACTGCAACTCAGATCACTTGTTTGAATTTTCTCAACAAACCCCGCTCCAGAAAATCGAACTGACTGATCAATCTTGGTGTATCTCCAACTGACCCTCAAGCCTCCTCTTATACTTTTCCTGTTGAGTCTTCAACAGTCGAGATTAAGTCTCTAATCAATGGCTAAGATTAGATTTGGCTTGATCCATGTCATTTAGAACATTCTCACCCAGTTTTATATTAATACCCATTAATATTTTAATTTTCCTAAGTTTAGACTTAGGAACCCCATTAAAAATATTAATTATTTTAATATCTCTCTAACCGGGTGGAATTTCCCCAAACCATTTCTAGGTCTTGGAGATCTCATGTGCTTTAGCCTCTCCACCAATTTTCATGGCTAGAGCACATCTGATGCTACCACAAATCAACACTCCCTCTTAGCAAGGAATGTGTTATAGTAATGCTCCACCACTGAACATCACACTGATCATCCAGCATCGGTACTTGTGTTGATGCTTAGTCTGTTGCCCAACATTCACTGCACTACTACCTCCTGTATTGTTGCCCATGGCTTTGCCACTGCCACTGCTACATCTGTACTGCAGCTCCCTCTCAACATGCTGCATCGTGCTGCCCATAGCACTACCACTGCTAACTGTTGCACTGCAACTCAGTTACTGAGAAGTAAGTAACTGATCTACCCAACTACTAACATCCTTGTCAGTCTTGAAGCCTCCAGATGTTGAAGCTACATCTATTGCTATCTTGTGCTCCCTCTGCGTTCTAGCAAACACCTATGTGCCTCTCACACTGCTGCAACCTCCTTTATGCCTCTCGCACTGCTGCAAACACCGATGTGCCTCTCGCACTGCTACAACCCCCACTGCGTTGTTACAGACCCCAGCACTCTAGCACTGCCTTGTCGCTTCATCGCATCTTGCTTCTACCAACATCCGTCATCCTGCTACTGTCATTTGGGGCTCCCATACCCGGATATGATCCAAGAGTTTGGGTACCTCAAGAATCCTGCCCCTCATCTTCTGTAGTCCTCCTGACTACAACTCGATGTCTCCCCGCCTCTTCCCTAGAGGTGCATGAGCACTCATGGCACAGTCATCATCAATCCCGACTTCTTTCTCCGCCTTAACTAGAGCTGCCTTGGAGTCAAAAGCCTCTGCCTTATTCTTCTTCCTGCGACACTGGGTTGCATAATGACCCAGCTCCCCACAATAGAAGCACTTCACCTTGGAGATATCCTTCTTCTTCCTCTTCCCTTGTTGTCTCGCAGATGCTAGAGCCACATCCTCCTCCTCCTCTTTCTTAATTCGACCCCCTTTGCTACTACTCCCTACCTTGGTCAACCATCTGATCTCTTCTTGGTGAAGAGTTGCCCACATCTCTTCCCATCCTGGAAGATTAGCTCTACCCAAAATGCTTTGGACAAATGTCTCCCAATCCTCGGAGACTGCATTCAAGGTGGTCCTCACCATGAACTCCTGATCCGATGTGGCCCCTATGGAAGTAAGTTGGTCCCGAATCTCCTACAATCTGAGGAGGTATAGATCTATCTGCTCCCCCTTCTGCATCTGATACGACCGCAGCTGATTCTCTAATAGCATCTTCCGTTGCACGAAAGTGCCCTGATACAATGTCGTCAAAGTATCCCACATCTCCTTTGCCGTGTTCTTCTCGACAATATGCAGTACAACATGATCCTTGACCCCATCAAGGATTATGCACTTTGCCTTTGCCATTGCATCCTCATACTTCTCATTATCAGTTGGATCGACTGGGATAGCCACAGTTCTCAAGGTGAAGCCCTTGATGCGATGTCTATCCAGCACTGACAGGATCCTGGCCTTCCAGATGACAAAGTTGGAAGCCCCATCCAACCTATCCTAATCCCTCAGTCCGTTTACTGCCATCTCTACTCCTTCTTCTGGACTCCCTCTGATATTCGACTTCCCTCTTGGAAATCTCCATCTAAGTCCTGATTTCCCGGCTAGAAATCTTCTCGCCAACTGTTGATCCAATCCTCTTTGCAACTGCAACTCGGATCTGGATTTCTTGGCTAGAAATTCATCTAGGCAGCAACCCGCTCTACCTTGGTTTTGTCCCATTAGTTATTGTTTTGCTTCGACAGCAACAGCACCCCACCAGCTTCCTAATCCACAATCTGCCCACAGCTCCCTATGCCCCAGCAATTGAAGAAACTAAGCCTTCCAGCTCTGCGCAATCCCGGCAAAGGCTGAATCACTCCTCTGGCCAACTGCGTCAAGCCTACCTAACTGAGTAGGATGACGTGGCTCTTCGTGAGCCTCTTCTGCCTCTGTGTTGGCCCTCTCTCTGGCTCGAAATGATGACGCAGGCCCTCTGCGTCACTCCTTCTCTACTGCTTTCTGCTTAGGAGCAGCTCTGTCTCTCAGGACAGCTGCTACTGCTGCAAATACTTCTGATTATGTTGGTGCCTTCAGTCCTCCTGTGATCTGCAATGCTTTGATACCATGTTGAAATTTCTAAGTCTGACACGTCAAAAATTCCTACTGCATTATTTGGTTTATTTCACCTACTTGTTTATTCCTTCACAAATTATTTATTTATATAAATATTGAAAATAAACACAAATGTAGCCTCAACTCATATACAAATCATCAACCTAAATAATACACAAACACACAAGGGACACCGTTATTACAATCGTCCCCAGAAAAACCCAATGCGGGAAACTGGTGCAACAGTTCTGGGGGTTTTCTTATTATGCAGATTTCTTGAGCACAACTAGGGTGCCAAACTGGCTCACCCAATAGAGATTTTTACAAAGCAGTAATATCTCTTCTCCGAAGCAAATATTCAGCTTCTCAGCACTAGTCTGCCCCACAAAAATCTTTTCGGCGCTTCTCCAAGGCTCTGCATCAACCCTGCTAACCTCTGCATAGCTTTGGAACCGTTGCGTTAGCCTTCTGCCTCTCTGCGTCAACTCTATGGCCTTCTGTGTCACCTATGCAAGCCCCTTAGCCTCTGCGCAATTTCTAGCTACCTCTGCGTAGCCTCCTCAGTCACTGCATTAACCCTCCGGTACTATCTCTGCCTCTCTACTATGTACCCACTGCCCCTCGCTGCAACTCAGATCACTTGTTCGAATTTTCTTAGCAAACCTCGCTCCAAAAAATCGAACTGACTGATCAATCTTGGTGTATCTCCAACTGACCCTCAAGCCTCCTCTTATACTTTTCCTGTTGAGTCTTCAATGGCCGAGATTAAGTCTCTAATCAACGGCTAAGATTAGATTTGGCTTGATCCATGTCATTTAGAACATTCTCGCCCAGTTTTATATTAATACTCATTAATATTTTAATTTTCTTAAAATTAGACTTAGAAACCCCATTAAAAATATTAATTATTTTAATATCTCTCTAACCGTGTGGAATTTCCCCAAACCATTTCTGGGTCTTGGAGATCTCATGTGCTTTAGCCTCTCCACCAATTTTCATGGCTAGAGCACATCCGATGCTACCACAAATCAACATGTATGCCTGAATTTAAAGTAGTAGATGAAGGTGTTTGTCAGGGATGTGCCAAAAGAAAACATATAAGGGGACCATTCCCCTCAAGTGATAGCAAGACTACCAACATATTGCAATTGGTTCATTCTAATCTATCTGTTGTGATGCCCGTGAACTCATTAGGAGGATATTTATATTATGCTATCTTTATGGATGATTTCTCTCGCAAAACTTGGATATATTTCTTGAAGAAGAAGGACGAAGTATTCTCATGATTTCGTTCTTTCAAAGCTTTGGTCAAAAATCAAACCGGGAAGAAGATCAAAATATTGAGGACCGATAATGGAACCGAATATGAATCAAATGAGTTCAATAATTATTGTAGAGAAGTTGGCATTAAGAGGGAGACTACTACTGCATATACTCCTGAGCAAAATGGTGTTGTTAAAAGGAAGAACCGTTCTATCGTAGAAGCCACTCATGCCATGCTTCATGATCAAAGCCTTCTGAAGTTCTTATGGGCCGAAGTTATAAACACTGCCGTGTATGTTCAAAATAGATGCCCTCATCAAGCGTTGGACTCCAAAACTCCGGAAGAAGTTTTCACCGGTAGAAAACTTGATGTTTCTCACTTTAGAAGTTTGGTAGTCCTGTATATTTTCATGTGCTGAAAGAGAAGAGAAGCAATTGGATGCTTCTGGGAAGAAAGGAACATTTGTGGGCTATAGTGAAACTTCTAAAGCATATAGAATCTATGTGCCTGGCCAAAGAGAAGCGGAGATAAGTCATGATGTCACCTTCGATGAGGATGTTGCCCTTGAGAAGATTAGTAACCTTCCACTTCCAAGGAAGGACAAAGAAGCAGATTCAGGAAAGCAGGGAGAACCGCAGGATGAGTCGATGCCCAATGCTAAAAGACCAATGGATCCCGTTGATCCACCCCCTCATGCGCCCTCCTCCTCAAAAAGGAGATCCTCATGGCTTAGGGAGACTCTTGAAGATGCCAAGAGACATGTTGCACCAAGGGGGGCATTTCGTTAAAGCAAGAAGCCGAATAGCTACCAAGGGTACTTAACTGCAATGAGCACCATTGTTCAATCTGAGCCTTGTACATTCAAAGAAGCTCCAAAGCACCAAGTTTGGAAGGATGTAATGAACGAAGAGTATGAAGAATGATGTATGGGATGTGGTCCCTAGACCCAAGGACAAATCCGTTGTCACCTCGAAATGGCTCTACAAGATCAAGCATGGAGCTAATGGAAGTGCTGAAAAATTCAAGGCTAGATTTGTTGCTCGAGGCTTCTCTCAAAAGGAAGGTGTAGATTATGATGAGATATTTGCACCAGTTGCCCACTACACCACCATTTGTTTAATCATTGCCCTTGCTACCTTGCAAGGATGGAATCTACACCAAATGGATGTCAAGACCGTCTTCTTGCATGGTTCACTTAAGGAGGAAATTTATGTAGAACAACCTCAGGGGTTCGAAGTTCAAGATCGTTAGACACATGTATGCAGGTTGAAGAAAGCCCTCTATGGGTTGAAGCAAGCACCCCGGGCTTGGTATGAGAGGATCGATAGCTATCTAATGAATTTGGGATTTACAAGAAGTGAAGCTAATCCAAACCTTTACTTTAAGGTTGAGAATGATAGACCTCTCATCTTGGTACTCTATGTAGACGAACTCTTTCTGACAGGTGCAAACCCTCTTATTCATCATTGTAAGAGGGAGTTGGCTTCCAAATTTGAAATGAAGGACCTAGGAGTCAGGACTGATGCATTATTTCTTAGGTTTGGAGGTCTGGCAAAAGTCAGGTGAAATTTTTCTTTCTCAAGGAAAATACATCGTGAAGCTACTAGGAAGATTTAGTATGGTGGACTGCAAGTCTGTGACTACTTCGATGGAACTTAACTTCAAGAAGTTATGCGGAAGTGTTGTTGGGCCCGATTTGGGAAATCCTTCTGAGTATCGTCAACTCGTGGGGGCCCTGATGTTCTTGGTGAACTCCCGTTCGGACATATGTTTTGCAGTGAATACATTGAGTCAGTTTATGGTCGAGCCTCATCACATACATTGGATTGCTGCCAAGAATCTCTTGAGATATCTTCGGGGCACAATCACTTATGGACTGAGATACACTGTCGGGAATGTGAGGCTCCATGGTTACTCTGATGCAGACTGGGCTAGCAATGTGGTGGATCGTAAAAGCACATTTGGATGTTGCTTCTCTCTAGGTTCTGCTTCGATATCATGGATGAGCAGGAAGCAAAAGTCGGTTGCCTTGAGCACCGCTGAGGCTGAATACATTGTTGCTAGTATGGCTTCCTATGAAGTTGTTTGGTTGAGGAAGCTCCTTAATGAGTTGTTCGAGCATATGTTGGATACCACCATGATTTTCTGCGACAACCAGAGTGGGATTCGTCTTTCTAAGAAACTCGTGTTTCATGACTGCTCAAAGCATATTGATATCAAATACCACTTTATCCGGGATATGGTACAACGGGGAGCAATAAGGCTCCAACACATTAGGACTAATGATCAAGTCGTCGATATTCTTACGAAGGCTCTGGGGAAGGTCAACTTAACCTTCCGTGAACGACTTGGAGTCGTGGAGAGACCCTCTTATGAGGGTCCTATATGAGATGGATGTTGAGCTCTCGGAGCTCCGGGGGAGTTGGGGTACTTCTTGGAGTGATGAGCGACCATAGGGTGAGTGGTTCACCTTCCCCTAATGATGCGCAATGTACAAGGTGGGTGGTTCAGCTTCAAATGTGATACTAAATGGTGACATATGCATAGGTTGAGCGGTTCACCTTCTCCTATGGCATATGAGCAGGATGAGTGGTTCACCTTCTCCTGCCAGCACATCATACCCACGCAGTCCGGGACTCATGGGAAGTATCTCTCATCTGGCCAATGAGTAGGGAAATGAGGATAGGGACCATAGTACTACCGATGGACGCATCGTGTACTGCCATACTCCCTATGCTAGGATGTTTGATATTGATCTAGGATCAATGGAGACTGACTTCGGGTCAGTGGAGAGTATTGTGATACACTCTT
This sequence comes from Pinus tabuliformis, assembly GCA_031772625.1. Taxonomy (NCBI): domain Eukaryota; kingdom Viridiplantae; phylum Streptophyta; class Pinopsida; order Pinales; family Pinaceae; genus Pinus; species Pinus tabuliformis. The sequence continues at coordinate 827,479,880 of CM062813.1, forward strand.
GATTATTGGAGATTGACTTCGGGTCAATGGAGAATGGTATGATACATTCTCAATCGTTTCTTGTTCATTATTTCTTCATGGTTCAGCAAAGCAGAGCAGGGATGACAGCAATGGTACAGATTGTCAGATGGTTTGGTAGGTGGAGTTCTTCCTAGTTGAGAGGGAGTGTTAATTTTGGCAACTAGTGCCAAACTTAACCTTGGACAGCTCATATGATGCAGCTGATATTTTTATTGGATTCCTCTTTCCGAGAGGTGTAAGATGGATTTAAAGATCATCTCATTTTGACGTGTACAAATGGAATTATGATTTATTTTGTTTATGGACAAATTGTCAAGGTCGGCCAGCGATCTAATGTAGGCTCAGAAGCCCAAAAGACATGTCTATTCATCCTCAACATTGCATATAAATAGAAGGTGCATCTACCTCATTTGGACATCATTCATTCTCACACATATCTCTCTCTCCTCATCTGATTGGGTCGTACAACTTCAGGGCAGCCTTCTCTCTCCACACATGCGAAGGACACACTGTGTTTTCTGTTTTGGGCATTGACCGAATTGCATGAAGGGTTTGACTGCGTTTTTCTTAGTGAATTTTCTGTTTGGGCAAGTCGCATTTTTTGGCACAAAAATCAAGGCAAACATATTTGTTTGACCAGTGTTGACCGTAGATTTGACCTCTGAGTTGACCAAGTTTGACTTTCGCACTGTTTTTGAGTTGATTTGACTAGCTGTTGGAGGTTGAGTTGACCGAGTTTGACCGAGTTGTTTTGGAGGTCAAAATCTTCCCTATTGACCAGCGTTGACTTTCTGGTTAGGGCTTTCTTTCACTATTGTTTGACTAATCAGATTTCACTTTGATTGGGCAAGTGAAAAATTGTATAATGTACTCTCTCTCTCTGCGGAACTTTTGAAGAATTATAAGAAGAATTGATCAAGGGTTTCCCCACATTGGGGTTTGTCCCTAGCTGGTGCCATATCTTGTGTCCTCTTGTCTTGGCTAGTCTTCTACTGTTATTGTTTATCTTCTATCTGCATTTTACTATCATGATGATGTGATTGCTAAACTGATATTGATATTGGGCTAATAAGAAAATTGAAGTAAAATTGCTCCTAAGCATAGAACATACCATTATTATCTAAAATTAACAAAAAGTCTAATTGATTCCTCTTCTCCAATCTAAAACACCAATGAAGGATTTGTATCACCCCTCCTTCCTCTTTTTCCACTAAAGCACAAACAAGAAATCTGAATTCCCATACCAAATTTGGTATCACTGAATTCCCATAAAAAGACCAAAACATACTACAATTAGAGCTAGTCCATACATAATAATAGAAATCAAATTAACCCCCTGCCCAAAAGTATATTCAACCCAAAATAATAAAAAATAAAATAAATCCAAAATAAGCTCCTCATAAACAAATTTAATCCAAAACACACAGAAATCAAATTAACCCATAAGAAGCTACCAGAAATAAATTTAAACTAAATTAATGCAAAGAAACTTCACCCAAAATAAGCTTCCAGCCTATTTAACCCAAACTAAGATAAATCAATGAGTTCCCCCAAAAAAAATCACACCAGATAAAAGTCAACAAAAATAAAATAAGAAAATATAAATCAAAAGAAAGAAAAATTAAGCCAAAGCAAAGTATAATGTCATCCAAATTGACGCAAGATAAAGTGAACAAAAATAAATTTAAGCCGTCATACATAATCTTCATCCATTTTATTACTAGAAATTTGAAAATAAATTAACCAAATCTTTCATCCATTTTGAAAATAAATTACTGCAAAATAGAACTAACAGGAAGGCTTTAAACCAACAAAAAAAAAAAAAAAACGAACATAAAAGGCTCGAAAAAATCATATTCAGCCCACAACGCCTAGCTTTTAGTTTAAAATTAAACGGATTTCGATTATGTTATACTTGATAGAGATGTGCATTAACGAAAACAGAAAATGCAAGCAATCAATTCCAGAAAAATACCAACCTGAGAGGAGTTCAGCTGAAGCTGGAGGTGAAAGGAACGTGAGACAGATCAGCATCAAATAACAGAGCGCCAAGAAATCACATTTTCTCGTAGAGGAATGCATTGTGTCGAATATGGATCTGTTCACCCCCAGCTTTCTGTCAATCAACGGAGATGAGGAGCCCTCGGTAGATCCGTTCGAGGTAGAGCCCCAACTCAATAGGGCGCCTGTGCTTTCATAGCGATCTTCGATGTACAAGAAGCGCGTGTCTTAGGTGTCGTGCGACGACAAAGTCATTCTTCGGAGGATGAGATGAATAGGCTCGGGCTGCAAGTTGTCAGATGTTTACCGACGTGCTGGCATGATTGGGCAGAACGCGGAGTTTGGAAAAGGCGAGCCTTAATTAAATGGATTTTTTTTGTTTTCTGATTATTTTATTCTTCCAATAATGCCGTTACATGGCAATAAGTTCTAGTAAATCAGTTTTATTTTTTAATTATTCTCTATGTAGATGGGAGCAGGTTTTTAACATTACTCTTTTCCATTTATTTATTTAGATCGGATTTTCAATATTATTTTGTATTTTATAATTGAATATTTATTTATTTTTTAGATAAGGTTTTTGATATTATTGTGCATTTTATAGTTTAATAGGGAGGATACTTTCCCGGTTATGTTTTTGTTTTTTTAAATAAAAATAAAGTATTTTGTAAATAAATAAATAAAATATTGATTATAAAGTAAATATAATGAAATGAAATGATATTTTAAAGTTCACGAGACTAAAAATAGTCTATGAGATCATTAGTTCCCTGATTTTTTCTTTGCAATTCAATCTTTTTTAAATTGATGATGCGTTTACCCAACCTTCCAACAATCCCCTCGCTGAAAAGACAATGCCAAGAAATTGATGCTAGCATGTTCTCATAACTTTCTCTTATGTGTTTGAATGCATCACATTCCAAAATGAAATTTTTTCCGATTCCACAACCCCAAACATGCAAAATGTACACACCCGTTCTTCCCAAGCTTCTTTAGGCCTTTCACACAGAAGTTTATGTGAGTTGGTCCTTAATTGAGCAATAAGAACCTTTTCCCTCCACAAAATGCTAGCTCCAATGAACTCTTTTTGTTGTAAATCACACGTAGAGTTGAATTCCTTAATGTAATATTTCTTCTTTCTACCCAACTCTTTTCCCCATACTTTTTTACGAAACTTCTCCATATCTTTCTACCCAACTCTTTTCCCCATACCTTTTTACGAAACTTCTCCATAACAAAGTCCTTTAGCTCCTTGCTATTTGTGGGACAGGCATTGAGGTAGATATTCCATTTTTGCATCCATGTGTAGTTTTGTTTCATCCATGTCTTCTTTCTTTCACTCATGCCTTCATTGAAGATAACATTAGGCCATCTACCTACTCTCATTTGTTCAATTCTTTTTAGGTATCTTATGAGCCGCACCAAAGCAATTGCTTCAATGTAAGTTGCTCCTGTTTCACTCAACATTATCTCATAAGGTACCGAACTTTTTATTTTGAACTTGCTCATGATCAAGCGTTTTGGATTTTCTCAATTTGTTTCCATTTTGAGACGAGAGTGCTACTAGCCCACAATTCACACCCATGTAGCATCACTGGACAAACTAGGAGTCCAAAAAGCACTTTAATCATTTTCTAATCCCATAACTCTGCCTCTCTACATCTGTTTTGAAGAGCATATAATGCTTTCCACCCTCCTAAAATTCTCTTCTTTCTGCAGTCCTCCCAATTGAGTTTGTTATTGAAATCTATCCCAATGTACTTGTACTCATTTACTTCTTCAAGAATGTTGTCTTCAAAGAAGAAAGTATGCTGGCTTTGCTTCCTTTTATTAGAAAAAATCATTATTTTGGTCTTGCTAGTATTGACTTGCATCCCCGCTACTCTACAAAAATGCTCAAGGGCACATAAGTGCATTGGCAATCCATGGACTGATTTAGAAATCAATACAATATCATCAGCATATAAAAGAAGCTTTATCACAAAATCCCCCAACCGAACACCATCTCCACCTTGCAAATTTAGCCACTCTTCCAATTTATCAATATATAGACCAAAAAGAGTGGGGGATAGAGGGCAACCTTTCTTGACTCCAATGTCACTTCTAAAGCTTTATGAAATACCTGTTGAGCTTCTAGTTTTGACTTTCACTTCTTCATAAAGTCTATGGACAACGGCTCTATAATGCACAGGAATTTCAAGTTCTTCCATTCTGCGCCACAACTTATCCCTAGGGACTGTGTCAAATGCTTTTTTGAAGTTAACAAAGCAGCAAAATACTTCTTCTTTGTCCTCACAAACCTTTTCAACAATGTGTCTCAACGTGATGCCATGATCCATTGTAGAATGTTTCGGCTTAAAACTCGCTTGTCCTCCTGCCCTCTTTTATTTTACTTTTGCCCACTTGTTAATTATGTCTTCTACCATGTTGCCGAAAAGCTTTGCAAACAAAGGATTGATCATAATTGTTCTATAGTTGGATGGATTATTAATGTATCCACTTTTAAAAATGGGTAATGTTAGGCTAGTTGTCCAGTCTCTTGGGAATCCTTGTTGAATGATGTTGTTGAATGTTTTCATGATGTGTAGTGCAAGAGCGTTCATTCCCCATTTTAGATACTCTGCTTGAAGTTTAACCAAGTCCTTTGCCTTTCTTATTTTCAGCTTCTTAATTCTATTCTCCACCTCCTCTAATGTGAAGAGCTTTGAATTTGTGTTGATCCTAGGGGGGACTCTGCCTCAGATTCTTTCTCATAGAGTTTCCTTGCATATTCAAACCATTGATTGGCTGTAATATTATTTTCAATTTGCTTCTTCCTTGGTTGCAGTTCCTGCCAGAAAAGCTTTGGATTATTCTTGCTTAAATATATTAACTCTTCTCTCCTTGTTTGCATGAACTCGTCTTTTTTCATTTTTAGTATCTGCTTATATAACTTTACATTCATCTTCTCTTTTCCTGCCTTTTTCAAGGTTATCCTTGCCATTTTGCATTCCTCATCAAACCAAGCATTTACAGGAAAACAATTTGATTCTAATTTCCTATCTTTTTCTCTTTTGCACTTCTCAAGTGCACTTTGAATTATATTTGTTAACTCATGGTTGTTGAAGCGTTTGAAACCAGTTTTCTCCTTCTGAATTAATCTCTCTAACATTGTCTTGAAGATAGTACCATTTCCTTGTGTTAGAAGAATTTTGCCCCTTGATAGTGACTGTCGAGAGCATTGGGTTTTCCTCCTATGTTTCCTTTCTTCTAACAATGATAACCTTATAAAAATTGGGTTATGGTCTGATTTTAAGTCCCAAATATGCTCTCCAATACTAACTTCATCTATCTTTTCTATTAAGTTTTGTGAACACATCACATAGTCAACGACACTTGCCCCATTGTATGTGTTGCAAGTGAAGTTCCCAGACCTTTTCCATCTATCTAGATCATTGCAAATAATTAAGTTGAAAGCCCCACACAGCGTAAGCAACTCATCTCCAAAATGATTGCTAAATTTTTCATCTTCTGAACACCTCACCCATTGGGGATTCTCCTCTTCAATGAGCCAAATAGGATTGGTATCATCTTTGCAACAAAGAATGCTAGCTTGATTATTTGTTGTTCTAGCATTGAAATCTCCCACTAAAAGAACTTCTCCCTGCTGAGAGTACACGGCAATATCTTGTTTTAAAGCTGCATACGGATCCTTGTTGTCAAGCCCCTTATTTTTGTAAGTTTTTTAGACTTGAGGGGCAAAATAGCATGTTGCAATTCTTATGTGATTCTCATTCTCTGATATTTTTAACCATAAATATTGTTTATTTGCATCTTCTTTAATTAACTGAATGTGATAACCTTCTTTTCTTTCACTAAAACTAGTATTCCCCCATACCCTTTGCCATTTTCTACTACCTTGTTCCAAACTGCCAACTTCAAATAATCGTCAAACACAGGAGTTTTGCAACCATCGTGCTCATGAGTTTCTGTGAGACAAATTATGTCTCTACCTTCCGCAATAGGCCCTAACCCGGGTCCCCTCCTCCAAGGGTAACCTCTACAATTCCAACAAACTAAACTTAGGTAGACCTAGATAGGATTTGACTGTTGCGCAGTTTGGCACATAAGACTCGAATTTGAGTCTTCACCCCTTTTTGTCCATGCTGCTCTTGTTGTTTTTGTCTCTATTATTGAATTCTCCGTTTTTTCTTTACTGTCAACTTGCTGCCCTGATTTGCCTGGTGGCCCAAGCATTGTAATAACGGCTTTCCCATTGTACAACCATGTCATTTTCCCTTCATTTCTTGTTGTTCTAATTTTCTCCACTTCACCCTTTCTCTCCTCTTGTTATTTTTTGGTTAAATCTTCATCGAGGAAGAAGTATGAGCCTTTCAAGAGTCTCTTTTTGCCCAAAAGTTGTCGTTTTTCTTGTATGCTTGCCATGGTGACTTTTATGGGTCGAGGCCTCTCTTCACATATCCTCCCAACCCTTCTTGCTTGGCAAATTTTCCCTTTCCAATGTAGTTCCTCTTTTAGAAAGTCTCTTGTCAAATTGAGAGTACTTTCATTCTTCCCATAATCTCTTATTCCCTTGATAATAAAGTTTGTTTTCCTGTCCTGTCTTTCTTTTTGTTCTATTTCATGTGCTCTGCGAGCACTTGCATCTTCTTCTTCCTCTGTCCTTATGTAATCATTAGCGTCTTTAGCTCTAGCTTTGATTTCTTTTGGACTATCTTTCCCATTCATTTTTGCCTTCTCTTTGGAAATGTATGTTTGTTGAGATAGTTGTGTATCTACCTGAGTTTGTTTAGAAATTATCACATCTCTATTTGTTGTTATTACTTCTTTCATGTTTTGCCACGCTATCTTCATGTTTTTCCATTCTTATTTTCCTAGCTCTAAAGCCTCTTGTAACATTGTTACCTGTTCTTTTAAAATTCTATTACCTTCCATTAGGCATTGGTTTGCAACTGTGATCTCTGAAATTTTGTGATCCCTTTCTTGTTCTCTAGCTTCCAAAATCTCCAGCCTTGTCCTGACCTTCATCAGTTCTTGGACATATAGATCTGATGACCAAGTAAGAGGTGTAGTTATGGGACTGTAAATGATTGATTCTTCTTTATTTTTGTTTCTCTTATTTATTTTCTTTTTCTTTTTCTTGATATGTTTTCTTCTCATTTGTCCCCATTTAAGGCGAGCAATCCTACGCCTTAAAATTCCCTCATATTGCTTTGCGTTTACCCAAATCCACCTTCATGTTTTGTCTGTTGAAGCAATTTTGACTTGACCCAAATGATTTGTTTCCACAAAATCTGAAATTTCCTTGCTCTTTACGCCTTGGCTCTTCTGAGCATTTTCCATGTTCTGAACGTTTACCTATTTAGAAGTTAACTGCCTCACACTGCTCTGTGCTCACGCTGCCTCTGCTTCTGTGCTCATGAAACCCTGTTCACGCTATCTGTCCACTGTGCTCACAAAACGATGTCCTCTGCTTGCCCGCCCATTCACGCTGCCTGTTCACGCCTACCTAAGATGTGCTGCTCAGGAGAAGGCAGCAAGAAACAAGTGATTGGAAATCAGTTTGCTACGAGCAGTTTCGGTTTCGGTTTATATATATTTGGTATGAAACAGATATGGTAAAAATATTACACTAGCATTCTTATATATAAATAAAATAATTAAATATTCATATGAAGTAATATAATTTATTGGGTTGAGAGGTGCATTCTACATCCCATTATGAAAGAGATGTATAATTTCTACTTTGTTCAATTTCGAGTTGTCATCTATCCTTTTAACATAAGAAAATATATATATATATATATCTAAAAAAAAAACAAAACAATGTCCACTATAATAAAAACACAAAAGTGAATATACATATTTAATATAAAAGAAAAGTGGTAAAATATTTCACTCTCACTCTCACTCTAAGAGATAAATAATAACATAATTATATTAACTTTTAAAGAGATAACATACTAAAAAGTTTTAAAAAATATGTATACATATATTTTCACTTTTGACTATAAGCAAAATGTATAATTCTTGTATTTCTTTTTTTAATATTTCAATACAACATTTCAAAAAATTATTTAAATATTTATATTAACTATTTTTTCCAAAATCAATTTCATATATAATTATAAAAAGGGAGAATGTTAAAAAAAAAGTATTTTAATGTTAATTATAATAAAATAGTTCAATGCTCTATGAGAGAGTTGAGGGTTTGATGATTCGAAGACCCCCAAAAATGCAGAACGAATAGATGAGCAGCATAGAAGAACAGGAGAAATAGTTGGTTGAAGGCATCGTGGGCCTCCCAACAAAACGCCTTTTATATATTCAAGCTGTGAGCTCAAATAATATTTGAGATGCTTTGAAGTATTTGGCTCAAATGGTTGCAGAACTTAAAACATCCCAACTTTCACATCACAAATATTACAAGCTCTACATGTGAGCATTTAACGAGCTTAGGAAGCTATAATTCTTTTTCAGGGAGGATACTAAGCGAGGATGTAAAATTATTGACCTATGTGAGCTCATACAGCACACAAGAAACATTTTTCCTAGATTGGTTTATCGCGCTAAGGTACCATGTGGATCAACTACCTTCAATGATGATCAAAATTTTCAAAATTTACCTTTCTTCCCAGCTAGATCGGTTGCATGTTATGAGGGTCCTTTGGTTCTATTTGGAGGTTTATTTCAGGTTAAGACTTGGTTGTATGGCCATGGTTTTTGCCTTCCCCTAACACATCGTTTCCATGATCTTACCCCTATGTGGGGTGACGAGGATGAGCAATTACATTTGCACTAAAGGTTTGCAAGTTGGGATGCCTAGATCAAAGTGTTTTGTGGTGCTTTTGTGGATTATTTTGCCTGCCACTTCTTGCATGGATTGTTGGTTGGGAGTCTTAGGGTGTAGCTCTTTCGATTTTGGATTCTTGGTTATCTTTTGTAGATATTCAAGTTTCCACCACTCTCTGTGTTTGGCCTCCTCATCTTGCATTGTTCCATGGAAATAGGAGAAAACTTGAAGGAGATCTTCTCTCTTATTCATTCGTTTGGGGTGGTGGACAATCTAGAAAATCGTAACCACGTAGAAGGGTTCAAGTTTCTATTGAGACTGTCAAATGAAAATCGAGCTAGATCTAAGTCACTGAGCTTGATAAAGTGGTGACTCTAAAGCAGATCTTGGAGAAGCACTTTGGGATTCCTATAGCCCTACAATGTCTTATATTCGAGGGAAATAGATGTAGGATTTGTTACAAATGAAAGGCTACAATATATCCTAGAGTTCTTCCATTGTCTTTTTGCTTAGGCTGCATGGGGATGCAGTGGGTTCTACAGAGCCAACTTCTTCATCTTCATACAAGGATGTGGCGCATGGAAAGGGGCCCATTTAATTGGATTAACCTCCATCCATTCCAAGATTGTATATTGCTGAAAAATCAGATCAAATGCCAACAATGGAAGTAAACATTAAAGAGGTAAATCATCTCTTCTATTTTCCTCCATCAAGGGTCATCATTTACATATTAAATGGGTTTAAGCCAAGGTTAGAGGCACTACATCAGCAAATTTTTATAGGATGAAAAAGTTGTGACAATTATCTGTGTTACAAAGGCTTTCTTGTGGTATAGTTTCATTCCTAGGAAGATATAGAGAAAGTCTTGCAGGAAGGGCCTTGGTTTTAGGGAAAAGCATGACTCTTCATCACTCCATAGTTTCTAGAGTTTGATTCTTCAAAAAAGGTGGTAACAAAAATGCTAGTCTAAGTAAGGTTGGAAAACCTTCCTCTTCCATTATGGCATCACAAGGTACTAGAGAACATTAGAAGTACATTTGGTCCTTTAAAAAAAATGTGGATAATGAAATAATGCAACAAGGATTATTTACCTTTGCTTGTATATGTGTAGAAATAGACTTAAGTAAAGGTCTACCCAACTGCATTCTACTAAAACATAGATCCTTTCAATGGATCCAAACTTTGGATCATGGAAATATGGCTTTTATATGTCGAAAATGCTTTCAAATAGGACATTTACTATTATCTAGGCAATCCCTTCTACGGATAGAAGCAATCCCTCTATTCCAATGAGTGGATCTAGTAACAACCGAAACAAATACATGCAAAACTCTCCTAGTTTGAATTAGAATGACATGAGAAAGGAAAGATGGCCTACCTCACTCCCATGCCGCTTTTCGATGTCGATCTCCTCACTTCCAAGCTTGATCCTCGCTATTATGTTGCGAAGGAATACTTGCAAGAGAGATCAAACAAAGAAAACAAAGGAAAAAACATAACATATGCATTCTAATGTAAACCATATGACATATCAAGGAGCATCATAACAAGCAAGTAGTCACTTACATGCTTATGGAAAGTAAACATTCATTGTATTAATAATAAACATAAGAGGGAAGCATACAACCACTGCCTTGATGTTGGAAGCCTCCTTCGGGATGGGTTTCCAAGTCCAAGCCAAGATCTCTCAAGCTTTCCTTTCTCCTTCACAAATTGGTAGCAATTAGGCACAATTTAGCAATAGCATGACCAATCTAGTCTGACCAACCATTTGAGGGTGTAAGGGAATGCATTTATAGGGAAGGAGAAGGAGTTAGGGATCCATAAAAGGGGGAAGAAGGGCTACATCTTAAGGGGAAGATCCCTAAAGGTAGGATCAAGGACTCAAAATGGGAGAACTCGACCATATCCTTATTCAACAATAACTAGCTTGTTGTTCTTGAGGCTTCTAGTAAGATAACCTTCTACTCCATTTTTGGAGAAACTGCCTGAAGAGGATTAGCGCTGATTTTCCTATCCAAAGTCACGCTGTCAGTGCTAGTCACTAGTTAGACCAAAGGGTACCAACACAGGTTTGCCTGCTAAAAGTAGTGTTGGGCTTATAAATAGGGTTTATTAACAAGCTCTTCCATAATTACTTCAAGGCATTTCTTCTTATTTTCTTCAGGGATGCTCTAATCAATGTTTTTCATGGTGAATTCATTCACAACTTTTGTCTCTTTGTGAAATTTTGGGCAAAGTTTGACAGCTCGGCGTATGAGATAGGGAGTGCGACAAATTACTGTATAACAGATGCCCCCTAAAGCATGAAGTCAGAACAGGAAGTGATGGCTGAAGTGCTTTACAAGTCAAGGTAAGGAATTTGGAGAACTACTGTCAGGAGACCTGCAAATCAAACATAATACAACATATATGACATCTCTGAGTAAGCATTTAACAATACACGAATCCACGGCATGGGCGCAACCATCTGACTAGAAAGGATCATGTGTATGGATCCACAACATGGATGCAACCATCCGACTAGAAAGGATCATGTGTATGGATCCACGGCATGGACGTAGCCATCCGACTAGAAAGGATCATGTATATGGATCCACGGCATGGACACAGCCATTCGACTAGAAAGGATCATGTATACAATCATGAATACTAAATAACTCCATGCAGCCTGGATTTATCAGATGAAATCCAGGGTCTTCATCTCTGTCCCGATCCAACCAAAGTATGAATCTAACCATGTGAATAAATGGGTTGAAGTCAAACATGGTAGAAACCACCTGATTACCGGTCAATGATGTAAATCATTAATAGGCACAAGATAAACCACCAATAATGACAATGGTTCTCAAGGTACAATAGCACAATCCACGAGTGTGAACAAGGAAGTTGAAGTCGAACACTCACAGAATCATCTGATCGAGTGCCAACAATGTGAACCTGTCATCGAATGTGAAGAACCTGCCATGGAGGCATGCAAGCTCCAAGGTACTTAAAGGGATTTTCTAGATCATCTTCCTGGATAATGAGCTGGAGTCGACAAGAAGTGATCCGTCGAAGGAGGGCCATAATGTTTCCTACATCATCGACACAAAACATAGGATTTTGCAGAGTTGTCAAGAGTGATTAAGGATTGTTGCATAAAAAATCAAACATGGTATAAGTGGTTTGAATTTGTAGGTGGGACTTCTCTGGAACATATTAATGACACGACTCCAGAATTTGGCAGCATTTGACTCAACATAGGATCAGAGGTCATGGTGATAATAGGATATTACCATATGAGAGGCAAATGGATTTCCCAATCCCAGTAAGATAAGTGACGAAGTGAGGATAACCCAAAACCTGACACGAGATACATATAAGTGTCATGTTCAAGAGCGACATGTTTCCTTTATACAAAATACAGGATATATGTTTACTTCCATTTTCCCCCCACTATTTCTAGCGAGTACCTCATTATATTTTATTGCAAGCTTGAAGAGGATAACATATGCTTGTCATATAAGTTCATCTTTCGGATGAATCCATCCTAGTAAGTTTTAATGAGCCTTAGGAAGGAGTAACTCAGTCTCATCATGGTGACAAGTCTTGTGTCATTTAAGTTTTATGAGTCTGATGGAGGGATAACTCGACATCTTTTTCATGTTTAGAGAGTTTGAAAAAGAATAAAAAAGGAAACTCCAAAGGTCCCTTTTCATAGATAGTCTCTCGAATCTGAAAAGATAGAAAATGGTATTCAAGCGATACTCTTAGCCATGTTCGACTAAGGTATTCCTTTTTTGTAGCCAATCCATCTCAGTCTGGAAAAGGGTTAAACTTATACTGAGTAGATGTCTTTTCATTTACTTTTACGAGTTCGAAAAGACAAGTGCTTGACAATCTTTTCATGTTTTTGGAGTCTAAAAAGAGTTGAAAGAGGACTCCACCTAGAGGAACAAGTGGTATAAAAGGATAACAATTGGTTACTGTAGATATAAAAGAGGACTCCACCTGGAGGAACGAGTGGTATAAAAGGATAGAAACTGGTTCTAGTAGAGCTGAAAGAGGACTCCGCCTGGAGGAACGAGTGGAATAAAAGGATAGCAATTGGTTCCGGTCAAGATGGAACTGAACAAAACATGCAAAGGTCATGAGTCTGGCTAATAAGACTACTCATCACAGATGTTCCTCATGCAAGGGTAAAACAACCAAGTGAAAACATATGATTGGTCAAAGAGATGGTGATGATGGAAAGGAAAAAACCAAGGCTCATCAAGCAAAAACAGGCTGATAAAATGACAATCATGAGAGGTAAAAAGGGAAATGGTTTCATTTTTACATAATCTTGAAACATGGGAAAATATGCTTTAGGATACTTGAAAATAGTTTCATTTTTTCACAATATTGAAACTTGAGAGAAAACTATGCTTGGATTTGGTTTCATTTTTACACAAGCTTGAAAGAGAGACAAACTATGCTTTAGATGAGTTTGCATGCCCCCAACATAATGACTCAATGCAAGTTACATGCCCCCCAAGCTTCATTTCATTCACCTAAGAAGATTATTGGTTACTAACAGGTGGACAGAATGAAGGTTCACTTACGAGATCAAGTGAAATACTAGACAGGGATTTTACGAGATCTAATCAAAGACTCGAATTGGAAGGGGGTTTGTTTCATTTTTTAATGAGCTTGACACAGGAAAAAAACCAAGCTCATGACACCTTATTTCATTGTTTAGAGAGCTTGACACAAGTAAAGGAACCCTTTTATGGCATCTTGTTTCATTTTTTAATGAGGTTGACATAGTAAAAGAACCATCCTCATGGGGACCTATTTCATTTTTTAACGAGGTTGACATGGTAAAAGAACTATCCTCATGTGGACCTATTTCATTTTTAACAAGGTTGACATAGTAAAAGAACTATCCTCATGGGGACCTATTTCATTTTTTAATAAGGTTGACATAGTAAAAGAATTATCCTCATTACCTTGATTATGGACTATAAGAGACCATGGCTTCCAAGAGGTTCTCATCAAATGGGAGAATGACATTCTGGAAGAGATACATGTCAAGGGATCTAATGGAAAGATCAAGTTCCAATGTCCCCAGTACATGATGCACTATATCACTGACTAGATCATCAGTAGACGCGGGCATGGAACATGTGGCCACATAATTAACCTGTGGCGCAGGTGATACCAATTGCATACAAGGACCATTTAGAGAATATGGTTGATCAGGAGTCAAATTAAGACCAATGAACAAAATTTGATCAATGGCCACAATTTTTCCTTCATGTGGGAAACATACGACACGAAAGAGAGAAGAGACAAGAGCTCCAATGATATAAACATAGTTAGGGTCAAGGAGTAAATTAAAATCCAAAGGGCCTTGGACAACCATCACGTCAAGATAGATGACTTTTCCTCCCAAAGTAATAGGAAACTTTGGAAGGATCCCTAGGGGTTGATTGGTTCCTATGTTAAAAGCTAACAAATTATGGGTAATGGGCACAAGCTGCGGATAACCTAAAGCTTTCCAAGTAGTTGAGTACATAATACTAACAGATGCTCCTTCATCTATGATTGTACCAGGTACGGGTATATTATAAGCTTGTACTATGATCTGAAAAGGAACATAAGAAAGAAGACGATATCCTACCAGTTGATTCCAATCAAAAAAAGTGACTAAACTACTTGGAGAGGGAGCCATCGGAATGGGAGGACTACCCTCTTGCATTACGGGAATAAGAGGATCACCCCCCTGTACCGTGGGAATAGGAGGATCACGCCCTTGTACCGTGGGAACATGAGGATTTCCCCCTAATTCTTTGGAATATGAAGAAACCAGAAGAACTTGAGTGGTATGAACTTCACTCTCTATAGGATAAATATGATCAACTAAAAGCAGAATTGGATCAACCATATTCTCGACCAATGGTTGGTCGGGAATAGACTCATTGGATTCACTTTCAGAGAGAGTGGGATTGACCAGAGATGAGCTCTGATCAATCACTTGATTAACTAGTGGAGGGTCAAGTGAAAGCTTCTGACAACTAGTCATAAGACGAGGTTGAGAAGCGATAAGGTTATCCAATGCTTTCGAGGCTTCATCCATATAAGGACAAAGGTGAATAGGATGGTTCCCTTCACATAACCTAGAAGGAAATTTTCCTTTTCCCTTTTTCCCATGGGCTTTATTGTCACTAGTTGAAGGTTTATCACCAACATGATCTCTAGAGGTTGATGACAAAGGTCGATGTGAACCTATGGACCACACTTTTAATATATTGGGAATATCAGGACATTTTCGAAGAAGGTGGTCACCCTTACAAAGCTTTCAAGGTAATTTCACTTTACGGGGTTGATTGGAAGATTTTCCAACATCAATTGCATCTGTATCAATGGTTGCTTGGTTGGCCCTTTGCTTATTTTTCTTCTTCTTAATATTCCTTTTCTTCTTCTTCTTATCCACCTAGTTACTAGCTTGCAAGCTTTCACCAAACAAAGAGGAAGAAGAACAAAAAGGTGAAGAAGGCAAAGAGTCAACTTTAGGCTCAACCAGAGGTTGATACTGTTCAGGTGGAGGAGAGCCTGGTTGAGGAGCAATTTGGACATTCAGAACCATAGGGGTCGAAAATAACCAAACTGGAAAACCAATGGTAAACCCAGGAAGGGGCAATGTTTCCATATGGGAAGCACCAACATTTCCAAAAGAAGGATAAGGACTAGGATTCCCGTCAGAGGGGTTTCCCTGGTTAGTGAACTCAGGAACTGTTGCCATTAGTCTCAACCTAAGATCTATTAAGGAGTATTTCCACATGAAGGATGTTTTTTTGTGGTCAATTAATTGATTTTAGAACTTAACAAAAATAAATCAAAAAGGGTAACTAGGTATAAAGGTTTACCATGCAACCGTGAACTGTAATATACACCTTGGTGAACCAAGGACTTTATGTACGACAACCAATCTCCTCCAATGTTGTGTTCGGTGCATCACGGTATACAAGGCGGCAAACTCAGTTACCTATAGATGGATAACAACCTATAAGGGGCTCCCAAAATATATGCGATGGTACATGGTAGTATAGTTTGTAGTAGTGTTGTCTAATGCATAATCGTTCGATGAGAGCATTCTCATATACTCACCATGTGTGGAGCGCCTCCTATATACCCGAAAGTACTGGAGAATGGTCCTATACACTTCTGTACGTGGAACAAGATTTCACCCCCTGTGTTAGCACTCCTTAGTGTCCCAAAGTTGAGAAAGGAAGCCAAGGAGGTAACCTCAGACCGACTTTGGACTTGGTAGCTATCCCCGCCAAATCAGAGAGGGCTCTCTCTAAAAAAGCCTCATAGTCAATGGAAGTGACTGGAGAATATTTGTATTTTAGACTAGGTATTCAGCTTATTAGGGTTTTGAAATGGGGTTTGATGGATCAAGATCATAGATCTAGGAACTAGGTTAGGGTTTCGAATGATCAATTGTAGGATAAAAATGAGGCAAGGTAGGTATGTTTAGTGACATATTTGGGTTGTAATTATGGTATAGGGTTGAAAAATGACTACGAATTCATTCATCAGAAGAAATCGAACACAAACATGAAGATCTCATCAAAACAGAGCATAAAAATTATGAATTTTGCTTAAAAACTAATGAGATGATCACATGAAAGCGTGCATATGGTTGCAAGGAGAAACAAACTTTCAAATTGATGATAAAACTAAGAAGAAACATTGTCAATAGACATACTACATGAATCCCAAGATTATAGGTGCAATTGTCTTTAATATCACTGTAAAATGGTGTACACTAGCTCCACACTATGATTACCAATTATCCAACCATTTCTCTAATTTGAAAATCACTAGATATAGATGTAAAACAAGATTTCCTTACTTAGAGGTTGAATCCATCATCCTAGGAACTAATTACATCAATATCTCTAACCATACCAAAAACTAGGGAGGTTAGAAACCAACTCCCTTTTTGCACTGACTAACTTAGTTTGACTTTAAAAGCATTGATTACAAGTAAATCAATCTAACCATATCTAAAATAATTAATTACATCATTTATAATCATCTCAAGACTAATCAAATCGATAAAATTCAACTCTTGACCATGAAACTGAGAAATAGGCTTTCTTCCACAGAAGCGCAGTGTGCATTGCAGAAACACAACGAAAAATAGGGGTAAAAGATGAACTAATATCTCTTTAACCATAACACTTGTTATAAAACTGGAAGAATTTTTTGTAGATAAGGTTATTGTGAAGAAAAACCTCTCTCATTTTTTTGAAATTCATTTCCATATCCTTGGAATCCGTGCCACAAAAGAATATCTAAAACAGGTAATTAAATTGGAGAATTTGATTTCTGAAATAGGCCTCCAAGAAAGTATGAATATCTCCCAATCTATGAAACATGTGTAGAAACCGAAGGAGGCTATCGTGACTAATCATTAACACAAACCTCCTTTTCTTTTCCAAAATTCATCTCCATTTGGTCAGAAACCTCTTTTAAAAATTATGACTAAAAACAGAGCCAAAAGCGTAGCATGCAGGCACAAAAGCGCAATGAAAGTTTGAAGGCTGATTGAATGACTTTGGTGCATATTTAAGCTTAAATGAAGACTATGACTGGTAGCTTGGGATGTCCTCTATATCAATAAATATTTAAATCATCAAAAACACTTCTCCAAGACCACTTAAAACTCAATTTTCCACAACTACTCCAAAAACACAGAGTGTGCCTCAAAATAGTGGCAGAAGGGTGAAAAATTGATGGCTTTTGACCTTTTTTTTTTTTTTTCTGAAAATTCATGAGCTGACAAGAGACACAAAGTGGATTTATGAAATTTACTAGTCAAGAGACACCTGCACATGCGTGCTATTCTTCATTTGGAGCCTCTGATAAAAGTGTAGTGTGCTCACGCTGCGTTTGTAGGGTCAAATTTCTGCATTTTTTATATAAAACTAGGGATCAAATATGGAGTGATATCTCTTCAACCATAACACTTTTTAAATAACTAGCATATGTTTTTTTTTTATAAGGTGGTTTTTAATAAAAATCTCTCTCAATTTTGTGAAATTCATTCCCATCTATTCATAATCCAAGCTCAAAATTTGTCACTAAAAACACAGCAAATCTTGCAGAAACGCAACAAAAGTGCAACAGAAGTTTGGAGAGTGTTTTGGAGGCCTTCCCAGATGATTTTTTTGCTGAAAAATGTATTGTTGGAAATCTAATGATTTCTACTACACCATGGATTCATCAAGCACTGCAAATACCTGCTCCAAACCCTTTGAAAATTGCCTCGAAGTCAAATTGTCCCAAAAGTGCAATGATTGGCCTGAAATAGTGGAAACAAGGTGTAATCTTGATTAGGGATAATAGTTGTTGAAGATATGACCTCTGATGACACTAGGAAGTCCATCCCTACTATGGTTGTCTTGTTTCTCTTGAAATTAGTGGAAAACAGACTAGTTAGCTCACAATGGTAGCCCACCTCTTATACTTTCTCACAAAACCCTAGGCAGCCTACTTGTTCAAATGACCTCTTGATGAACTCTAAAGAATTGATCTCTTGCATATGAGTTGGATCATATCTTGAGACCTGTCCCCCCTTATTGTATTTCTTCTTTTCACCAACTATGTTGTTGGTTTTTCTTGACATAAAACCCTAGTTTGATAAGGGAAAGGGTAGGTGTTTATGGTTGCAAAACAGGGAAAATAGAGCAGCTAGTTTAGGGAGGGAAATGGAGGGGATAGGAGTTAGGGAAAATTATGGGGAATATTTAGGGGGTAGGGGTAGATGTTAGGGACACAGGGGTAGTGAAATTTCTTAGAATGGGAGAGGGAATGAAGGGAAAAAATGGAAAACACAAGGAAAACCCAGAAACGTAGTAGAAATGCAGTGTGGGCTTGGGTTTTTGGGGAAAGTGGTGAAATAGGGAAAACAGGTATGGGAAATGGTTGGGGAGGGTCTATCAAGTGTATACAAGGGTGTTTAGGTAGAAAACATAGGGATTTTCTCCTTGGAAGAAAGCAAAAACCATGAAATCTTAAAAACACAACATAAAACCCTAAGAGAGGGGTTTTATCATTTTTTGAAGGAAATCACTGTATGAGAGGGTTGATGAATGGTTCACTTACTTGTTTAGGAGTGTTGAAAAATTATTGAATGAGAAATAGCTTGTTGCTTTCTTTCTTTGACCTTCAAACTAAAAAACACAACGAATGTCCAGAAGCGCAATGTGCAGGCAGCAGAAATGCAACGAGCTGATGGGCAAGGTGTTTTGATGATGAAATCGATGCTCTGATGGCTGAGATGAGGCACAATGGTGGAGAAGAGATCGTGGAGGATGAAATGAAGTTGTGGAATGCTTGGATGGTCTTTTAATAGCTTGAAACTAGATTTTTTTCTTTACTGGTGGTGTGACATCACATGTACTTTTGAGAAATGACATGATGAGATGATTGTACTGCAACATAATTTCTTCACAAGGAAATGGTACCTTGATTATTTTGTCCCTAATTTTCTAACTCCCATGACAATGACCCAAATGACGAACATGACTCTCTTTTTGCTTTTGATGACTGATATAATGATGAAAATCAAAGGTGAATCCTAGACCATGACCTATATGATGATACATTAACTCTTTTGATGACCTAGGACACCTAAATGATGGGTGATGATGACCTTGAGAAAGTGGAGGGAGTAGAATGACCTAGACAGAAACCAATGACCATTTGACAACCAAGAGGTATCAAATTTTATTTGAAAATTTATTTGAAATTATAACAATTTGACCTAATGACCCTATCGATCACATGGAAAGAGTACATTTGAACACTGGAGCTAATGGACACTAACATTGGCTCCAACTGGGGATGGAATCTCCTTTAGGAGGTGTCAAGAACATCGTAGACCAAGTAGCCTAATCCATTGGGCAATGGAGTCAAAATAAAACACTTGATACTCAAATGATTGACTAACTAAACTTAAAAAAAATTGAAATTGACTTGACTTGACTGAAAAACTTGGCCACTGACCGAACTTACTTATGGTAGCAGACCATCAGGATCTTAGGGCCTTCACTTCGGGCTTCAAATCCCGATGATAACCGCCCACCTGCTGAAGATATATATACAATCATGTGAAATGATCCCTCCAGTGTAACCAATCTAGCAAATGGCTACTTATTTGAATTCTGCTCACATTTTCCTTGAGCAGGTAGAAAAAACAAAAGATAGGCAACTCCAAGTGTCCACTGAACATGTGCTCATGATCCATAAATACAAGAAAAGTCATCTTCCCATATGGCTGCAACAAATTGGCAATAGGGTCTTCAAACAAATGTGCACTAAGGTTTAGCTCATCCAACAGATTGTAATTCTGCTCTAGGTGGTCTTTATACCATGAATATAAACTTTCATTTTCATCCTTACTCTCGTGCAATTCTAACTTGTAATTGTCCTGATATGACTGCAAATTTTCAGATGAGATTTGTAATGAGACTCCTGCTGAACAAGACAATGAAGCTCGATGCCAAACTAAATATTTAACAACCCTATCTTCAAACTCACTAGCTAAAGGATCTGAATTTTGAATAGAAATATCATCCATATAATTTCCTAATGGATCATTGCAAATATGAGAAAGTTGTTGTAACCTGTTGTGGATTGGTTTTGATGAAACTGCATGATCTTGTATAAACTCTTCATGTTCCACACTTTCAACTTCACTTTCTAATTGAATGTTGCTTGGTAACTGTGATTGTGGACTGAAAAAAAGGCTCTAAATCACAAATAACATTTTCAACAACTTCAAGAGAAGGTTGCCAATTGCTGTCAACTTGCTTAGCTGCTTCCTTGGAAACCTTATAGTTTTCTCTTACTTTTTCAAATGAGGAGAAACACAAGGGTAAGGAGTCTTGATAAAGATTTCATTATATTCTTCGTGCTTAATATCAAAACTGAAAGACTGTTGATTTCTAATCTTGGGAAAGTTTTCTTTGAAAAATTGAAATGCAGTAAAACCTAAAGGCAAAGACCTTTCACTTGCTTTAGAATTTTCTGCATTTTCTTCATTTTTGTCATGATTGATATGCATAGGCTAAGTGCTATATTTGATTTGTTGTAACTGAACTTCCTCCTCCCAAAAACGTGCAGTTGATTGCTTTGAAGAGTTAGCCTCAATTTCGATAACATAGTCATCATCATACTGATCATACTTGGGTAAATCATCAATATAAGTAATGTCATCAAGCATACATATTGGATCAACTGATTGCTTCTCCACAGGTTGATTTTGCGTTTCATCTTTGTACGTGGCTTGGATTGAATACATAAAACAATCATTTTCTGATTTATGGTAACAAGGATTAACAACAAAATGATTAGGACCAATAACCTTTCCTTCTTCTGCGATAAGTGGGACATGGTGTTTTTGAACAACAAGTTCATATTTCATGATGATATTTTGCATCATTTCTTCCATTGTGCTTACCAAAATGTCAGGTTTCAGTTCTGAAGATGTCAAGTGCTCCTCCTCTATGTTCTTCCTATCTTCTGCCTTCAACTTTGACCTTTTGACTAGCAGATTAACTTCCATAGGTATTACATCGTCCTGCATTTCTTCGAGTGCTATAGTGTTCCTTTCTCTCAATTATAACGCCGTTTCCAGATCAAAGGCATCCGGGTAGTGTAAGAGAGCTAAACCGGGAGGTAGTTTTATATCATCATGCATTGAATGGTATACTTGATTAAACCTAGTTGAAAAGTGTTGCACTATTTCTCCTGGATGTCTTTTCGAATGATTATATTCTTCTAAAATCATAAAAGGATTCCTCTTGATCACCCATTTATCAAGGAAGAATTCCACAAACTAGTGGAGATCGAAAATGCTTGGAGCTGGCAAGTTGTTGAACCATTTCTCGGCTTCGCCTTGCAAAGATAAAGCAAAAATCATGATACTGACATCATCTTCTTCAACCTCAAAAAGGTCGAGAAAATTTTCAAAACTCTGAATGTGTTTTTCAGCAATGATGTTACCATATTTTGGATCAAACTGGGGAAGATATTTGTAATAATTTTTAGGGAAATCATGGAGTATAGGAGGTAAGATGAGTGGCTTGTATCTATCTGGAATTTTACAAGGTATAGGAGTATGTACAAAAGCTGTAAGATTAGTCTTGATCTCTTGAGGCTCATCAAGTTGAATATGATCAACAAAAGTTTCAGAAGAAGGGTCTTGACCAAGATCAAAAGCATAAGGAGAATTTGTATTCACAATCTTCAAAGGAAAGGAATCAAATGCAGGTTTGGGATCTTTTCTCAAATACAATATACTTTGGAAAACCTTCTTGACATTCTCAGGAAAAGAGAAGAAATAATTTACGACAAGGAACATGAAATCTTGGATGAAATTCCAAGTTGAATACTTGACCTTTCCATGTTGTCTTTTCATGTTTATGTTGGTAAGGCTCATCCTCCAGCCTAGTCTTCAAATTAGGTTGAAATTTGATTGGAGTCGTCAGGTGAATGGTTTATCCTTCATATGTGTCTGACCGTTGTCCACCAGCAGCAAGTCATATCTGATCCTTGTTGTTCATACCCAGGGAAAATGTGACCTTTCGCTCCCCGACAACGACGCCAAATTTTTTAGCACTCCTCAGTGTCCCAAGGTTGAGAAAGGAAGCCAAGGAGGTAACCTCAGACCGACTTTGGACTTGGCAGCTAGCCCTGCCAAATCAAAGAGGGCTCTCTCTAAAACAACCTCACAGTCAATGGAAGTGACTAGAGAATATGTGGATTTTAGGCTAGGTATTCAGCTCATTAGGGTTTTGAAATGGGGTTTGTTAGATCAAGGTCATAGATCTAGGAACTAGGTCAAGGTTTCGAATGATCAATTGCAGGGATAAAAATGAGGCAAGGTAGGTATGTTTAGTGACAAATTTGGGTTTTTATTGCGGTATAGGTTTGAAAAATGAATGATCAAAATGAGCATATGACTATGAATTCATTCATCATAAGAAATGGAACACAAACATGAAGATCTCATCAAAACAAAGCATACAACTTATGGATTCTGCTTAAAAACTAATGAGATCATCACATGAAAGCATACATATGGTTGCAAGGAGAAATAAACTTTCAAATTGATGATAAAACTAAGAAGAAACACTGTCAATAAGCATACCACAGGAATCCCAAGATTATAGTTGCAACTGTCTTTAATATCACTGTAAAATGGTGTACACTAGCTCCACACTATGATTACCAAGTATCCAACCCTTTCTTTGAGTTGAAAATCATTATATATATATATATATATATATATAATGATTTTCAACTCAAAACATGATTTCCTTACTTGGAGGTTGAATCCATCATCCTAGGAACTAATTACATCAATATCTCTAACCATACCAAAAACTAGGGAGGTTAGAAACCAACTCCCTTTTTGCACTAACTGACTTAGTTTGACTTTAAAAGCATTGATTACAAGTAAATCAACTCTAACCATCTCTAAAATAATTAATTACATTATTTAGAATCATCTCAAGACTAATTACATTGAGAAAAGTCAACTCTTGACCATGAAACTGAGAAACAGGCTTTCTTCCACAGAAGCGCAGTGTGCATTGCAGAAATGCAACGAAAAATAGGGGTCAAAGATGAACTAATATCTCTTTAACCATAAAACCTGTTATAAAAATGGAAGAGTATTTTGTAGATAAGGTTGTTGTGAAGCAAAACCTCTCTCATTTTTGTGAAATTCATTTCCATATTCTTGTAGTTCGTGCCACAAAGGAATGACTAAAAAAGCAATTAAATTGGAGAATTTGATTTTCTGAAATAGGCCTCCAAGAAAGTTTGAATATCTCCCAATCCATGAAACCTGTGTAGAATCTGAAGGAGGTTATTGTGATTGAGTATGTACTTAACAAACACCTCCTTTTCTTCCAAAAATTAATCTTCATTTGGTCAGAAACTTATTTTGAAAATTATGACAAAAAACATAGTCAAAAGCACAACGTGCAGGCATAGAAGCACAACGAAAGTTTGAAGGCTGATTAAATGACTTTGGTGCATCTTTAAGATGAAATGAAGACTGGTTATGGTAGTTGAGTATGTCCTCTATATCACCGAATCTTGAAATAAACAAAAAAAACACTTCTCCAAGACCACTTAAAACTCAATTTTCCACAACTACTCCAGAAACGCAGTGTGTGCCTCAAAACAGTGGCAAAAGGGTGAAAAATTGATGGTTTTTGACCTTTTTTTGAAAATTAATGAGCTGAAAAGAGACAAAAAGTGGATTTATGAGACTTATTAGTCAATAGACACCTACACATGCTTATAATTCTTCATTTGGAGCCTATGAGAAAAAGCGCAGCATTCTCACATTGCGTTTATGTAGGGTCCAATTTCTGCATTTTTTAATTTATAAAAATAGGTAACAAAGATAGAATGATATATCTTTAAAAATTACACGTTTTAAAAAACTGGGAGAGGTTTCTTTATATAAGTTTGTTCTGAATAAAAACCTCTCTCCGTTTTGTGAAATTCATTCCCATCTGTTCAGAAGCAAAGTTTGAAATTGGTCACTAAAAACACATCAAATCTTGCACAAACGCAGCAAAAGCACAACAGAAGTTTGGAGATTGTTTTGGAGGCCTTCCCGAATGTTTTTTTGGCTGAAAAACGTATGGTTGGAAATCTTATGATGTCTACTACACCATGGAGTCATCAATCACTGCAGATACCTTCTCCAAACCCTTCGAAAATTGCCTTGAAGTCAAACTTTCCCAAAAGCACAGCGAGTGGCCTGAAATAGTGGCAGCAATGTGTAAGCATGATTAGGGATAGTAGTTGCTGAAGCTATGACCATTGCTAAAACTAGGAAGTCCATCCCTACTATGGTGGTCTTGTTCCTCTTGAAATTAGTGGCAAATAGACTAGTCAACTCACAATGGTAGCCCACCTTTTGTACTTTCTCACAAAACCCTAGGCAACCCACTTGTTCAAATGACCTCTTGATGAACTCTAAAGAATTTATCTCTTGCATATGAGTTGGATCATATCTTGAGACCTGTCCCCCCTTGTTGTATTTCTTCTTTTCAATGGCCATCTTGTTGGTTTTGCTTGACTAAAAACCCTAGTTTGATAGGGGAAATGGTAGGGGTTTAGGGTTGTAAAACAGGGAAAACAGAGCAACTAGTTTAGGGAGGGAAATGGAGGGGATAGGAGTTAGGGAAAATTCTAGGGAAAATTTAGGGGGTAGGGGTAGATGTTAGGGACATGAGGGTAGTGAAATTTCTTAGAATGGGAGAGGGAAGGAAGGGAAAAAATGGAAAACACAGGGAAAACCAGAAACACATCAGAAACGCAGTGTGGGCTTGGGGTTTTGGGGAAAAGTGGTGATATAGGGAAAACAGGTATGGGAAATGGTTGGGGAGGGTTTAGCAAGTGTATACAATGGTGTTTAGGTAGAAAACGTAGGGGTTTTCTCCTTGAAATAAAGCAAACACCATGAAATCTTAAAAACACAGCATAAAACCCTAAGAGAGGGATTTCATCATTTTTTGAAGGAAATCACTGCATGAGAGGGCTCATGAATTATTCACTTACTTGGTTAGGAGTTTTAAAACTTCTTGAATGAGAAATAACTTGTTTCTTTCTTGCTTTGACCTTCAAACTCAAAAACACAACGAATGTCCATAAGCGCAGTGTGCAGGCAGTAGAAACACAACGAGCTGATGGGCAAGGTGTTTTGATGATGAAGATCGATGCTCTAATGGTTGAGATGAGGCACAATGGTGGAGAAGAGCTCTTGGAGGATGAAATGAAGTTGTTGAATGCTTGGATGGTCTTTTAATAGCTTGAAACTCGATTTTTTGCTTTGGTGGTGGTGTGACATCACATGTACTTTTGAGAAATGACATGATGAGGTGATTGTACTGCAGCATAATTTCTTCACAAGGAAATGGTACCTTGATTCTTTTTGTCCCTAAGTTGCTAACTCCCATGATGGTGACCCAAATGATGAACATGACTCTCTTTTTGCTTTTGATGACTGATATAATGATGACAATCAAAGGTGAATCCTAGACCATGACCTATATGATGATACATTAACTCTTTTGATGACCTAGGACACCTAAATGATGACATGACCATGATGAGTGATGATGACCTTGAGCAAGTGGAGGGAGTATCAATGACCTAGACAGAAACCAATGACCATTTGACAACCAAGAGGTATCAAATTTTATTTGGAAATATAATAATTTGACCTAATGACCCTACCGATCACATGGAAAGAGTACATTTGATCACTAGAACTAATGGACACTAACAACCGGGACACAACATTAGTGAATAACAATAGCTCCTACGTTTAATGATGCTGAAATATGTCTCTTGCCTAGACCTCTAAATATTTTTTGTTAATGATAAATGCTCCTTAAGTTAATTAAGGTAAATTTTAAGTTGATTTTCAATTAATTTTCAGTTTTATGGCTCAAAACGATGTCACCTGAACACCTATGATGCAACTATAATGAGAAAAGTATTATTTTAGTTTCGATAAAAGTTAATCTAGTAAGGGAAGAGATTCAAATAATGATGCAACAACAAAGAATGCAACAAACAAAGCTTTCCTAACTAGATCTTTCACTTTCATTTTCCAAGTACAACCACCAAAAGTGAAATGATTTCAATTTTTCTTTCAATGAATGAGAATGTACTCGATGCACTTTTAGCTTTCAATCACTAAACAATATAACCTATGTTCGATGATAAATCTCAAAAAATGACTTTTCAATGCAATGTGATCTAATGCACTTTACGAAAAGTAAATTATGAGATGAAAACTAAATGAATGCAAAATCAATTTCGTTATGGTCTCAAAAGAACTAATAATTCTCAAACAACAACAAATCAATATTCCTTCCAAACATACAAGCAACAAACAACAATTTTAATTTACTCAAAGAATTAAAGACTCGACCAAAATTTACTTCATCACTTCAAACAATGGGAGGGACTTTTGCACACCACAAAGGAACTAACACAAATCAAAGAAAATTCAATGCACACAGAGCAGGAGAATGACCTCATAGATCAGGACACACTAGGATTTTTAGTAGAAACCCTAAAAATTCTCAATTTTAAGGATCAACACTACTTTACATAGAAAAATCGCGTTGACAAGGTCATCAACGCTACTTTACACAGAAAAATTTGTGCTGACAGCACTACTTTACGCCCCAAAATCCGTGTTGGACGAGAAAATGGACCAACACGAGCAGACAGTAGAAGACAGGGTTTCCAACTCAACTGTACTGGGAAAAATCAACGCTATCAGCATGACTGTAACTCATATAAATGCGTCAAGCGAGGAATTTTTAGGAAAAACAAGTAGATCTTGAGAAAAACCCTACACCTGATACCCTAAATGACTGACTACTCAGAGTACAGAATCAAAGGCAATCAAAATCAAGGATCATTGAAAGGGGGCCAAACTAATCAAAAAGGCCAAATGCAATAGGAGGGTTGAAAGGGCTATAGGATCCCCTTAAGAGTTGCCAATTTGTTATCTAGGCAATCCCTTCTACAGATAGAAGCGATCC
Organism: Pinus tabuliformis; assembly: GCA_031772625.1. Classification (NCBI taxonomy): domain Eukaryota; kingdom Viridiplantae; phylum Streptophyta; class Pinopsida; order Pinales; family Pinaceae; genus Pinus; species Pinus tabuliformis. Next base: position 827,507,327 of record CM062813.1, read on the forward strand.
CTCTAGTCCAATGAGTGGATCTAGTAACAACCGAAACAAATACATGCAAAACTCTCCTAGTTTAAATCAGAATGACATGAGAGAGGAAAGATGGCCTACCTCACTCCTATGCGGTCACTTTTCGATGTCAATCTCAATCTCCTCACTTCCAAGCTCGATCCTCGCTATTCTGTTGCGAATGAATACCTGCAAGAGAGATCAAACAAAGACAACAAAGGAAAAACATAGCATATGCATTCTAATGTAAACCATACGACAGATCAAGGAGCATCATACTAAGCAAGTAGTCATTTACACGCTTATGGAAAGTAAACATGCATTGTATTAATAATAAACACAAGAGGGAAGCATAAAACCACTGCCTTGATGTTGGAAGCCTCCTTCGGGATGGGTTTCCAAGTCTAAGCCAAGACCTCTCAAGCTCTCCTTTCTCCTTCACAAATTGACATCAATTAGGCACAATTTAGCAGCAGCATGACCAATCTAGTCTCACCAACCATTTGAGGGTGTAAGGGAATGCATTTATAGGGAAGGAAAGGGAGTTAGGGATCCACAAAAGGGGGAAGAAGGTCCACATCTTAAGGGGAATATCCCTAAAGGTAGGATCAAGGTCTCAAAATGGGAGAACTCGACCATATACTTATTCAACAATAACTAGCTCATCGTTCTCGAGGCTTCTAGTAAGAGAAGCTTTTGCTCCGTTTTTGGAGAAACTGCATGAAGAGGATCAACGCTGATTTTCCTATCCAAATTCGTACTACCAACGCTAGTCACTAGTTAGACCAAAGGATATTAGCATGGGTTTTCCTGCTAAAAGTAGTGCTGGGCTTGCGAATAGGGATTTTTAACAAGCTCTTCCAGAATTACTTCAAGGCATTTCTTCTTCTTTTCTTCGGGGATGCTCTTATCAATGTTTTTCATGGTGAATTCATTCACAACTTTTTTCTCTTTGCGACATTTTGGGAAAAGTTCGACAATTCAGGGTATGTGACAGGGTGTGCAACAAATTACTGTATAACATTTACAAGGCTCTTGTCCACAAGCTAAAAAAAAAACCCAAAAAGAAAAAGGGTTGGCAACCTTTTGACCCCAATTTTTCAAAGGATGAAGAAGAGGAATCAAGAACCCTTCAATACAAGATGCTATGAAAAATCAGAATCTCAATGAACATGCAAAACCCATGCAGAATGTACAAGAAACCAAATCGATCCATGCATTTGAACACGCTGAAAAATGTGGCACACAAAGAGGATGGGCTGGTGGGAACAAAGAGAGTCCATGTATCAAATAGTTCAGATTTTTATAAATAACACTCCCTTATGGTGATTGTGTCTGAGTTGGCAGTTGTTCATGTTGACTCATTGACATGGGTTTGGAAAAAGGTCCAGGAAATAATGGAAAGAAAGAGAATCTACGCGACTATTATAGCACTTAGCTGCCCTTATGTATTATTTTTGTTTTAGAGACAAGACGTTGTTATATGCTCTCACAAGATTTTCGTCTTGCATATCTCAAATGTATTCAAGCATATGCAAATTTTAATTTTCTTCCCTTTCAAGTTGCAAAGAAATTACGATTCTTTTCTAAGGGAAAAATATATATGTGTGTGTTTGTGTGCGTCCAAAAAAGGAAGCAATTAAAAGTAAAATAATTCAGTTACTTTATAATGAGAATAATAAGAGGGAAATGTATAATTGATTCAATTTTTTTATGCAAAATCAATATGTAAAATTAAAAAAATATTACTAATAATAATTATAATAAAATCATATAAGAAGAATGACAATGGATCTATCTACAACGAGGGTTTTGTTCTTGAACACCCTTTAGAATTCTCTTTGTTTAAAGCAAAATATGTCTTATGGATTGTTTAGGCCTACATCCAAATAGTGGTAAGGCCCAGCATGGTCATTGGCGACAATGTTTTGGACCTCTCTGTCTTGGCTCGCATCGGGACTTTGCATGGCCCTATGATCAAGGGTTCTGGATGTTTTCTCCAGCCATTTGTGAATTTTTTGCATGGCCATGGAGAACCTGAATGGAGGGATGCATATGAAACAATTCAAAAACTTTTGTCATATGGTCATACCAATACTTTGATGGCTTCTCTTCACTCTTTGAATGTTTCCTTCAATTGTTTGTTAGGACCAATTCCAAATAAGGGCGGGTTCCATAATCCTAAGACCACTTCTTGCACTCCAAATAAAGACTTGCAATGTTGGCAGGATTAGGTCAATCGATTAGATGTGGAACATGAGAATGTGTGGCTACATAACGAAGTTTGCATGCGTATGAAATTTCTCAATGATGTTAATGGGAATAACATGGAGAGCATATAGGTAGATGTGAAGAGTAGATGTATGCGTCAATTAGAGAGCATGCAGATAGATGAGAAGGGAATTCATGTGCATACTTATTTTTAGATCTTTATCAAACTTCTCTCTGGGCATTCATTCCTCCTTGGGGTTTACCCCACAAATTTGTTATGGGAACTCAAGCTTGACCTAAAGCTCTATGTGGATATTCCCTTAGACATTTAATGCCTACCTTTCGAAGGTAAGCAGTTGGATGATTCACCCTCTCTTTTAGTCTATAATATTGAAAAATATGCAACTATCTTTATGGACCTTTGTTAATGAGGGGGCCTAGGGGGAAAGCTAAGTCTATAATATTGAAAAACATGTCACTATCTTTATGGTCCTTTGTTTACAAGGGGGGCCCGGGGGCAAGATTTCCATATCTTTGGCCTTTTCTTAAAAGATGTTGTGCATGCATGACCCTCCCCTTAGGAAGCTCAATCCCAGATGACTTTTAGGCTGTTCCTGTTTGGAATTAAGGAAGTTCCCTATCTAGAAATCGCTCACCCTTCCCTTGAGAATCTCCATCAGATCTATGTAGTTCAACCCTTATCTTTTGTTTTAATGGTTTATGTACCCACTCGATTGATCTTTACCAATGGATATATTCTTCATGGACCAAAGATTGCAAGGTTATTTACTGCAAAGGTTTATTCATTATGGCTTTTGTTGAATAGGAAGACTACTAGAAAGTTTTATCAGAAGGGTCGTGGTTCTGGGGCAATGTCAGTCTATTTCTAACCCCTTGGTTTCCATATTTTAACCCTGCTTCAATAATCATTACCAAGTTGCCAATATGGGCTCAAGTTCCTAGCCTGCCTACTCACTTGTGGAATTTCTCAGTCTTTTGGGGCATTTGAAATACTCCTGGTCATTTTGTTGCAATTGATTCTTCTTCTAGGTATCTTGGCATATACACCTATGGTAGAATATGTGTTGAAATCGATAGTAGTAAAGGATTGCTAGATCAAATCAACTTAAAAATAGGTGATTTTCACTAGAGCTGAGCTCTGAAATATGAGGATACTACTTTTCGCTATCACTTTTGTCAGCAAACAGGCCATTTACATAATTCTTTCCCTCTCTTCAAATCTCACCAAAAGCAGAATACTCAAAATTCCAATGGAAAAAATTGGAAGCTCTATGCCCTGCCTCCTGTCGAGGATGAAGCTTCCTCTATTTCAGAAAATAAATATGGAGGATCTGATGATGAAATGCATTCGGTGGACAAGGTATAGAATTCTGATCCTCAAAAGTTTTCTGAGGACCCTAGTGTGAACCATATTCTTTCGACTAGTACATAAATAGTTAATAATGTTTCTTTGAGCACATTAAGTGAGTTCATGTGTCGACTTCTCAAGACTCTGATACATATTCTCCTTCAACACACAAGGATAATCTTCATATTTCCTTGAGAAACCAACCTTCCCAAGGCGAGGTCACAATTTTGAAAAAGAAAAGAAAGCAAGCTCGCTCTAAGGACGGACCCCAATTTGGATGATTCTCTTTAGGAATTGTTTCTTTTGTTCCCCTATAACTCAATGTTTGATATTCTCAGTCTTGTACATCTTAGCGATGTTCTTATTAGTATATGGCACACTATGTGAGGAAAAGGATAAGAGTCATGATTATATATTATGTATTTTAGTTTCAATTCATCAATAAAATTCACTTAACAAAAAAAATTAAAATTAAAAAAATAATAATATGGGTCATAATATTACAATGCACATGTTAAACAAAATATTTCACTTTTAATTATATAAATATGGTTAAACAAAAAACTATGTATATATTGTATAAAGTAATTGAAAAGAATAAAATGTTATCATTCAAACATTTCAAGTAGCCTCACTTTTCTACTTTTTGGCTGTTTTTTTTTTTTGGTATATTTTTTTGTCAATTTTGTATGAAATCCAACAAAGATTTGTCAAAATTGCAAGTTTAAGCTATGTACACTACACAATCCAAGTGGCTAGGGAGTTTTTCAAGGCACTAAATCCATTTATGCATTCAAAAATGTAATTTAAACATTGCAAATTTATGTTGTGTAGTCTACAAAATCCAAGTGACCAAGGGGATTTTAAAGGCATTGAATCACTATATATATATATATATATATATATATATCAGAGAGAGAGAGAGAGAGAGAGAGAGAGAGAGATCCATTTTAACCACAGATATATCAGACCCCAAGGAAGACCAAATTTCTCATGCTACAAACCTTTTAATCAAGTTTTGCACTCTAAATTAAGTTTGTAGTTCGAAAGTTTTGATCTCTTTTGAAGCTTACTAGATTAGTGGTTAGGATTGATCTATACTGGTTTTTTTACATTTCGGTTTTTTTATGACAATTTTATTAGTTTTATATAAAACTTAAGAAAGATTTGTGGAATTTTTATATTTGAGTTTTGTAGTCATTATAATTTTACTGTTTTAAGAATCTTTCAAAAGATTTAAATATATTTATGCATTCAAAATATAGTTTATCCAAAAAATGTCCAATATATCTAAAAATATACTTCATAGATATCATTCTCAAATCACATTAAGTAATATGTTTTTCGCAAATAACAAGTACAACAAAGTACTCCTACAAAGTGAAAAAAGGTGTGTAGTTTTTTTTTTTTTTGGTTTGAAAAATCAGTTTGAAGGAATTCAAAGGGTATATTGAAGAAAAATTAACATTAATTGATGCCCAAAAAAAAGTTATGGCAAATTTCCCAAGGTCACCTGTTTGGGATGTAATTCAGGAGCATGCAGAAACCCTAAATGTCTTAGATTGTATCTCCGGAAATAGAGTGAAACAAGATTTGAAATTTGGGCTCGAGCTTCAACAATATTTTGGCTCAAATGGGTTTTTTTTAGCTTGTAAAACTTCGTAGAGAAATAGTTATAGTGAAAATGCCACGATAACCTGTTTGGAGCAGTGAAACCCTAGAATCCAAAGGTCTGATACCAAATGTTCTGAAACCAACTCACAAAAAGATAGAAAACATAGATCAACGACTTCAAAATCAGCGTCTTCGAGGGGGGCAACTTCCTTTACATTACACAAATGAACAATTCTTGGATGATACAAATGACAAAATGTCCTTTCTATATATAAGAGTCTAAGGGGTCACAATATAATCAAAGTCAACATAACAATATTAATATAAGGGCACAACAATTACAATAGTGGGCTTCTATGGGGCACAATAATAACAATATGGGGACAATAGGGGCACAATAATAACAATGAGGGCTACAATGACAATAGTAATGGGGGAATCACTAGTATTATAGGGACCTAACATAAATCAAATTATATGTGTTTCCACATAGGTTATCATGTCTCCAGAGAATAGAACCCAAGTTGACAAGTAACTAAACCCACTAACTACCACTCGAGCTAGTTTCCTTAGATACTTTTTATCTTATTCTCTTGATTTAAGCAAGTTTTTTTCCATTGAAAGTATGATTATAAATATATATCTTATGTATAAAATAACGTTATACAACATGGATATCAAAAGGTTTCCTAAAATTGTTTCTAATTGTGGCCAAAACCCTCACTTTTGACTCAAGCAAGGGTGGCATAAGGATGTTTAATCTTGGCTGGACCACTAGAAAATAAAGGAGGAGATCATATTGTATAATGCAGATAATATTAAAATATTATTACTTTCAAATTAGGAGAAATTGTGGGGAAATAAAGAGCTAGAGGGAAAAAGGAAACTGAGATATTATAAGGAGGTGATCAATCTTAATCTCACAAACCAAAATTATCTTTCGATCTTGGCTAGTGTTTAGGAAAAAATGAACATTTCCAATATAAGAACTGTTTTTCATAAGCTTCATAGTAAAACCAGGAATTGATTGATTCCCAAAATGTCATGGGATGAAAGAGTTTGTCACTTTTGCAATCCTAAGAAGGTTGAAGATGAAAATCACTTTATCTTAAATTGTCCATCTTATACTCACATTTGATTTAATTTTCGGAATATTCGTTACATTATGAACCTTGACATATAGTTTGGAGGACCATTTAAATCTTAGTGGATATTAATCATCACCATCATCATAGCCTTGAGGGTTAGCTCAATTAGTTGAGTTCAAGTCGCTAAAGAACCTTGCTATTGGGAGGTCACATGGTCAATTCTTCTCAACATCCTCAGAGTTAGGCCCTTGAGGGATAACTCAAGTGGTCTAGAGAATATATATATATATATATATATATATATATATAGCTTAAACTCAAGTAACTCAAGTTTTTAAAAGTATCTGCTAAATTTTGGCTAAAATTAACCAAAAAACGCCTTGAAAGTACCATTTCTTCTATTTGGTGCACCTTGAGGGTTAGCTCAATTAGTTGCCTTGAAAGTGGCCTTGAGGGTTAGCTCAATTAGTTGAGTTCAAGTCGCTAAAGAACCTTGCTATTGGGAGGTCACATGGTCAATTCTTCTCAACATCCTCAGAGTTAGGCCCTTGAGGGATAACTCAAGTGGTCTAGAGAATATATATATATATATATATATATATATATATATATATATATATATATATATATATATATAGCTTAAACTCAAGTAACTCAAGTTTTTAAAAGTCTCTGCTAAATTTTGGCTAAAATTAACCAAAAAACGCCTTGAAAGTACCATTTCTTCTATTTGGTGCACTATGGGAAGTTCTTTGATATTGTTGCCAGTTGTTGATGATCACTCGTTTATCAGAAGTTTGGGACGGGGGGAACCGGCAGGAGAGGAAATGGGCACGCGCAAGGGACAAGGCTAGGGTTTACAGGCATATTCTAGGGTTCGTAGGGCATCTGCACAGACGGTTCCACAGGGCGGAAGCACCGACAGCTACTCGACAGCTCCTGGACGGTTACGGTCACGGACTCAGCTTTCGCCACTGCTACAGCTACACTATCGAATTTCTCGCCTGTCCCTTTCTGTCACCGACATTATTCAGTTATGGATCGTTGGGAGTATGAAGAGGTTGATTATTCGGCGGATCCCACACCGGAGAACGTCATATTTGGGACTCCGCATTTTATCTCTCGCTCACTAAACCCCCATTCCGCTTCCTCATCTGCCCAGCCGCATCAACCTACACCTGCATCTGCACCTCTCTCTGCTGTCGTTCACCCTCCTGTATCTCCGCCGTTTGAGGTTCCTCCGCTCTCGCCTGGGGCACTACAATTTCTGGCCTCCAACACTCCGCCATCACCTTCATTTGATCCTCTGGCCACTATTCCATCGGTGATCCCCCCTCCGCCGATCTCTACACCTGCTACATTCGCATCGGCCTCTGGTATTCGCCCATCGGGATGCTTTGAGACGCCGGCGGTATCCTCCTTTCCCACTAACCCGTCTCCCCGGGAGGGCATCACAAACCCCCTGGTTGATCATCCGTCGGCCCCTCGCTCTGGATCTAAGAAGGTTAAGTGCATCAGATCGACGGCAAGAGATATCTCCATCAAATTTGACGAAGCAAAACCGCTTGGCGAATATATGGACATTGCAAACACTGTGTTGGTTGGGCACGTCAGGGGTCGATCATACTCGAGGCAGAGACTTAATCTTTGGGTTAAGGAGATCTGGGGTGGAGTACTTTTTGATCTACCAGAAGTCCATGTCCTCCCCAGAGGTTGGTTCTCTCTTAAATTCTCCAAGGTCAGCCAAACAGAACTTGTTCTGGGTCGATATTGGCACATCGAAATGGCCCCTGTTCTTCTCAAGCGATGGAACCCTCTCTTTGATCCAGAACGAGAACAGCTAGGTGCCGGTCCAATCTGGGTGAGACTCCCTGGCCTTCCAATTCCATTCTGGGACGAGGAAGTTTTCATTAGGGTTGGGAATGCCCTAGGGACATACTTGGACTATGATCGCACCTATGTGGAATCTGGGCATCGTACACTGGCTCGGATTTTGGTTCATTTGGACACTCGAGAGGGACTCGAGGAACAGATCACGCTTCAATGGGGCAGGTGTATTCGTGTTCAACTGTTGGATTATGAAGGCGTACCATATCGGTGCAGGCGATGCCACAAAGTGGGGCACCTCGCAAAGGACTGTCCCCTCAATAAGAAAGCTGCAGAATCAGTGAAAGGCACCCCGGCATCAACGAGGACTGCTTCCCCCATCATATCTCGTCCGCCGTCTGCTGGTCCGGCCCTATCGACTTCTCCACCTGCGAGCGACGCTGATCTCCGGAGATCCTCGCCACCAAAAACAAGGGCTCGCTCGGCGGCAGAAGCGGGTATGACCTCTGTTTCTTTTACTTTGCATTCATCTTCAAATGCATTTCATGACTCGGGTTCATCTGCACATATCCCCATGATCCCCTGCTCTCTATCTCAACCTCTCACTTGCACCGACCCTATTATCTCTACATCTCTTGGGTCCTTTACCTCCCCGTGTCCATCCTCCCCTCCCCACCCGTATTTCCTTAGGTCTCGGAACACATCAAAGGATCAGGCTGTCGGACACTCGGGGCTGGGCATTATCATTCCTGAGGGGACATCATTGAATTCCAGAGGGCGAAAATCGCACCTTTCCAAAGCCATCAAACAAGCAGGGGCTGAGGTGGTCTCGGGCCGGCAAGCAACCATAGACGGGGTCCTTAGAGCAGGACACACCCCGAGAGGTGTTCCCCCATGAAGTGCCTTTCATATAACTGCAGAGGTCTGGCTAGTTCCTCCAAAAAACTAGCCATGAAGAGGCTCATTGCCACTGAGCCGATTGACATTATCATGCTTCAAGAAACCCTTTGCTCCGCAGATCAAATTATTGGTGTTATGCAATCTTTGGTCCCTGGATGGAACTTCTTTGCTAATGATGCTGTGGGTCGATCTGGAGGCATCGCCATCGGGATAAATCCTCGTTCCATCAAGCCCATCTCAACCTGGGGAGGTGCTGGTTTCATTGGCCTGGATTTCTTCTCGGCGGAACTTGGTAAGGATCTAAGAATTGTCAATATTTATGCCCCATGCTCCCAGAGAGAAACATTTTGGCGGAATACACTTCAGATGCCCCTACTAAATGAGGACCATGTTATTATAGGAGGAGATCTCAACTTTTCTCTGGGTTACAGGGAGTCATGGGGCACTGAGGCTCAAATTGACTCTATCACTGATTATATGACAAATCTCCTGGAACAATCAGATTTCTCGGATATACCAGTGCAGCGTCTGCTACCTACTTGGCGGAATCGAAGGGTAGGGGATGCTGCGCTTGCACGAAGACTTGATAGATTTCTGTTAAAGGGTCCTCTTCTGCAACAACTTCACCTATACAGGCAATGGGTTGGCTCGGGGGGGATATCGGATCACAATCCGATATACCTGGAGATTCTGGGACCTTTTAAGAAACCCAAGGCACCCTTTAAATTCAATCCTTCTTGGCTGAAGGATCCGGCATACATTCAGATGATAAAAGATTTCTGGGCCTCTCATCCCATCAATGAATCTGTTCCCCTTGCTAAAGGTTTCTGTAGGAACCTATCAGAAATTAAGCATTGTTCTATTAAGTGGGCAAGGGAGAAATTTGATCGGGAAACAGCGGTGCTATCCCAGATTGAAGCGGACTTAAGTTCATTAACAGATGACAGAGGACAGGGCTTCTTGACTGCTGCGGACAAAACTAGGCTTATTGACCTTGAAAATCAAAAAGCCAAGATCCTCAAAGAGAGAGAGGAATCCATTAGATTAAGGAGCCGAGCCTTATGGATTCAAGCTGGGGATGACAACTCAAAGTTTTTCCACAACTATGCAAAATGCAGGAAGGTATCTAATACTATCTGGAAATTACCCACCCCGGATGGAGACATCGCGGACAATTTTAATAAACTGGCACAGCTGGGCATATCACATTTCAGGAACCTCTACAGGCGTCCGCGTGAAGAAAGCTTACTTGATATTATTAATATAGCTAATCACTTCCCGAGATTTGTGGAAGATGAAGATGTGGAGACCCTTACTGACCCGGTCACTGCTGAGGAGCTAGAAGGAGTTCTGAAATGGTTCAAGAAAGACAAGAGTCCAGGGCCGGACGGATGGACTATCGAATTCTTCATTGCCTTCTTCGACATTCTGGGACAGGACTTGCTTCAGGTGGTTGAAGAAAGTAGGACATCTGGATCTATATACCATGCCATCAACTCTACATTTATCGCTCTTATCCCCAAATCTGACTCCCCTGCATCTTTTGATGACTACAGACCCATTTCTTTATGTAACTGCCTCTATAAAATTATTTCGAAGACCATTGCAAATCGTCTTAGACCGATCCTCTCTCGTTCCATTGGCCCGCAGCAATTTGCTTTTCTAGAATCTAGACAGATCCATGAGGCCATTGGACTAGCACAAGAAGCCCTCCATTCCATCTGGTCAAAGAACTTAAAAGCCATCCTTCTCAAAATCGACCTATCCAAAGCATTTGACCGTGTCAGCTGGTTATATCTCAAAATGATTCTCATTCATCTGGGTTTCCCACATGCCTACATTACCTGGATCATGGCCTGCATTACCACACCATCTTTCAGCATTCTTATCAATGGTTCGGCCACTGACTTCTTTCACTCTGAAAGGGGTCTAAGACAGGGATGCCCTCTATCACCTCTCCTCTTCTTACTGGTCATGGAAGGCCTCAGCCGTCTCTTGGAATCTGCTATGCGTTCTGGAGACATTAGGGGACTCCGCATCTCGGATCACTGTTTTCTCTCTCATCTACTTTTTGTAGATGATGTTCTTATTCTTCTAAATGGCAGTGTGCGTGACTCTCGATCTTTCTTAAAGATCCTACAACTGTTTTCCTCTGCTACGGGTATGGTACCTAACCAGCTGAAATCTACCATTACATGTGCTCGCACATCTGTTCAGGAGACCCAGACCGGCCTTCAAGCTTTCCCATACTCTGTTCACCCCCTGGATCGAGGTCTCAAATATCTGGGATTCAACCTTAAACCGACTTGTCAAAGGATTGCAGACTGGGTCTGGTTGGTTGCCAAATTGGAGAAAAGACTTACTAGTTGGAGCTTCAGATATCTCTCCAGGGCTGGTAGGCTTGTGCTCATAAAGTCTGTATTAGAAGCTACCCCTGTGTTCTGGATGGCTTTAGCCTGGATTCCTAGGAACATCCTGGGACGTCTACAACAGCTCTGCAATAGATACCTCTGGAATGGGAGACAGGATAAAAGATTTTTTGCTTGGGTAGGATGGAAGAAAATCACACTGCCTAAAAAATGGGGTGGCTGGGGTCTAAAGGAACTACCTGAATTTGCAAAAGCACTTGCTGCCAAGATGGGGTGGATTCTGCTTACCGGACAAAATCTCTGGACACAGGTAGTTTATCATAAATACATTTGGCCCCTCAATATATTGGATTGGGCCCGTCTCCCAACTTGGTCAACTTCGGGATGCTCATCGGTATGGAAGGCTCTGATCCAATCTCTGCCTCTCATACGGAACAATCTTGCTTGGCGCATAAATGATGGCTTGACAGGTCGCATTGGCCTAGACCCTTGGATTAACTGTGGGGGGAGACACATCCTTACTCCAGATCTTATCCTACACCTACAGGCCCGGGATATCCGTCATTTTGCTCATATTGCAGACCAGCAGCGCACTGATATATTTTCACAGGCTTGGAAATCCGCCCAGCAATTGAACCTTCCATTACATTGGCATCAGGAGTGGGATCGTTTCACTGAGGCATTAACTGATTCACACATCCGTATCAAGCAAGGCCCGGATGAGCTCATATGGTGCGCTGCTGAACATGGTGTATATGCTCCTAAACTTGGATATACTGCTCTTATTTCTCACAGAATGCCTGACCAGTTGCAGCCATGGTGGCAAGCCATATGGAAACTAAAGGCCTCTCCCCGGTCAAAACTTTTCTTTTGGTGCGCTCTCAAAGGCACTGTACCCACAGGGGAATATCTCACTCGCAGAGCCATATTTGGCCCCTCTTGGTGTGTCTTCTGTAAACAGTCAACAGAGACACAGGATCATCTATTTCTCTTTTGTCCTATCATCGTCAACCTCTGGATTAACATCTGCAATTTGCTGGGTATCGCTGTCGATTGGACAGGGCATGACATTGGGAGTGCATGGGATAACTGGGCACACCGTCATCCGGGCACAAAACTACAAAATCTCCCCCCTGTAGCTACCTGGCATATATGGCTTGCGCGGAACCGGTCTATTTTCGATGACAGAGCGATAATTTGGGCTCGGGTTGAGGCCTCCATCATAGCAGCATATCACGAATTACCTGATCCCCCTCCCCCGAGACCGCGTACCATACAACCCATGCCCGAAATCGACAGAACTGTCCCGTGGGCATATTTTGACGGAGCAGCAAATCAGGAAGGATGTGGCGGGGGTTTTATTCTGCACATAAATGATCACCACCGATTCCTTGCCAAAATTGGTTTTGGCATTGGATCGAATAACTTTGCTGAGCTATCTGCTGTCCACAATCTACTTCAATTTGCATTATCGCATCAACTTACAAGCATCAATATATATGGGGACTCATTGGTGGTTGTTAACTGGATTAACAACATTACTACATGTCACTCACACACTCTCAGCAATTTATTACACGATGCTCTCATTCTCAAAGCTGCTTTTAACGTCTGCACATGTTTTCATATTTACAGAGAGCATAACAGCGATGCTGACAAATTATCCAAAGAGGCCACGCTACTTCCCAGAGGCGAGGGGATAATAATAGAACAGAATGGAGCAGAGGAGTACCAATATTACCACAGGCCATTCATAGAACAAAGGGAACAAAGGGACAACAGTCCCAACAGATGATTGATGATGGCATTTTTGTTTTTTGTTAACAGAAACATATAGATCACGGATACTATGTTATATAGCAGAGTCCTTTAATGGACATTGGACAGTTTGTACAGCCTGATGATGAACACAGAAATAATTTTTTGCATATTCCTACAGAACAATACCTTGAAAAAGGGATTTTTGTATGAACAATACAGCAATGCCTCGGCATCTACTTATGTAATTTTCAAATATAAATGAAAGTTACTGATTTTTCCAGTGGAAAAAAAGATCACTCGTTTATCATCTACAAAATGTAGGGAAGTACTTTGGAGTTTTTCGTGCTTTCATTCTAAGTAAATAAATAAATAATAATTAAATGAAATTGTATTAAATTTTAATGTTGTCTACTTATTTTTTAATATATACTTTAAATGAAAGTATATGATATAAAAAAAGTGTGCATTCTAACTTTTAGACAAAACAACTTTGCAAACCTCTTTTGGAGTGAATATAGATTTGATCCCTCTTCGCTCTTGGTAGATCTAGAGTTAAGATGGATCTAGGTTGGTTTAATTTCCCCAAGTTAAATAGGATATATTCTACATGAATACCATGAGTCATTTTTAATTTTATTATTATTTTATTTTTATAGGGTTATTTTTATTTTTATTTTATTTTGAACAAGTTAAAATGTTAAACATTACATTAATCTTCTTCTTTTTTGATGTAATTTAACTTATTCAAAATGCTAAACATTACATTACATCTCTATCATACTAGAGCCCCAAAATAAATTTTTTGACCATAATTTGGTGATACAATTTCAATCAAGATTGTGATTTTTTGTTGTTTATGATACATTTTTTAATGTAAAAATAGATTTAGCGCCTTGAAAAACTTGTAGGACACTCAAATTATACGAATTAAACAACTTAAACGTAAAAAAATATTACATTGAATTAATTTAATTATTAATGAATTTAATATCACATCGTTGAATAATAAAAATTCAAACTTGTTAATCAATAATGTTTAATATAAAAAATAAAAGTAAATATACTAGCATTTGCACCACATGCTGCAAAGGAAACACCGTAAGACATAAATATAAGAAAAGAAACTTACATACATAAATATAAGAAAAAAACTGACATCAATGCATTTCGGTTTTAGTGAACTCTTCAATCATCGACAGGGAAAATGAGTCTTCACACATTGCTGTTGTTATTCCATTTGCCCTCATGATGAGTGAAGAGTTCACTTCCATGCTTACACAATGATAAACCCAGAAACCAATAACGCACTGCACAACCTAAATCTTTTAGCTAGTACCAACAACAATTTTTATCCAAGAATGCATTGTTATTGTGCAGTTACACAATCATGACAAAATACTTCAAATGAAGGGACAACTGTATTTTTGGTCACTGAAGAAAATCTCTGACGACATTAACACCCCCTCACAAAATATCGTAATTTATTATCTTAACACTCTAGAATTGACTCCCTGTCAAGTTGGACTGTCTTCGGAGTGCATGGCAAATGAAGCATGGAGCATTTATTTACTGAAGCAATCTCAATACGATGACGTCGATCATACATATTCTCATCTCTCAAGGCTTGTAATATAGCTTATGTTGATGCTTCCCTGCATTAAGAGGTTAAAATTGCTCTAGTCAATCCTTTCTCAAGTGTAGAATATAAATGATTGTTCGTGCCAATATTTCAAAAATTATAAACTTTGATCATGTTTAGGGGAAAGGGAATTAGATGTCCTATTGACACTTTCGCAAGACAAATTCTTTGGATATGACATTCGTAACAAGATTGTTCTACACTGAAACCTTACAAGAAAACATAAAATTATTACCTTTTTATAAGGATATTGTACAGAGTCTTAAGAATGGGACATAGCTCCACAGGAACCACCTCCTTTTTCCTCTCTGGGTGCATGATACTTAAACTCGGTTGGCAAATCAATTCATAGAATGCTTCCACGACTGATACACCCTATATTATCAAAAACAAAAAGTAGCCATTCATGTTTCTGCAATATGGAATTTGATACTGCATTTCCAACCATAAATACTCTGCCATCTTTGGATTATGAACTTACTTTTAGATTATGCCAAGGACTGCTAAAAAGCTTATGGGTCTCCTTGGAAGCTTTCCAAAAGCAGTTTTCCCACTTTGTGGTTGCTATGTCTCATTTAAACTATGAAACATGTATTGCGGTAATAAATAAAAGAGAAAAAGAAAAATATTGCCTGAGCTCAAAATTGGATTTAAACCTGTATCATTCCTTTCCTTGTGTGATGTCCCCATGTCTGACCTAATTTCTCCCTTTGCAATCCGTTGACCATACCACACATTTCTTCCCTTCAACAGTGTAACATATGTATCAGCCAGAAGTGGGCCTGTCAATTTCTCAAGCTCTTCCGCCAACAAATGTGTTATATAGATAATTTCTGATGTGCAGTGAGCAAAAATAGATAGAGTTTCTTGTAGCACTCTCATTTGTCAAAGGTCCAACCATGCCTGTACAGGAACTAAAAAGTATTAACATAGTTTGAACATGAACAGGGAAACATTAATTCATCATTATTTAATGGTTTAATAGAAAATTACAAACAGGAATGATAACAACTTAAGGCATAATGAATGCCTGTGAAACAAATTGTATGTTTATGCAATGCTATGAGATGCCAGTTGCAACACTCAATCACTATTATTGGGCATGGTAGCCAAAATTCAAAACTTAATCTAAAACCACTGAAACTATACAAAATTTGTCACAAGAAATGAATGAAAGCGCAAGAAGCAACCATGAGACCATTGTTTTATACTAAATAGTAAATACTCGTTGGCTGTTAAATTTAACAATTGAGAGGATTGCCTTGCCCACAACACCCATTGAAATTGGACATTAGGTGGCTTCTATTTATTTTTAAGCACTAGGTATTCATAAACAAATTATATTAGTATTACTTATAGTGTTGCAAACCTCTGTAGCTTTTTTGTCACATTTCCCTTAGATGGGGAAGATGGAGAGTATAAATGTTCAATTTCTGCGCACCAGTAAACTGGGTAAAATGTAGGGTTTGATTTGCAATATACAAAATAGCAAGGGAAATATTACTCAGCAAGTGGTCTTCCTTATTTGATTATAAACAATTGATAACTTTGATTATACACAATTGATCACCAACTACATAAAGCAAAGTCCTATACTTACCCAATCTGCCTAAATCTTTTAGCTAGTACCAACAACCATTTTTATCCAAGAATGCATTGTTGTTCTATCGATCAGAACAACAATTGTGCAGTTACACAATCATGACAAAATACTTCAAATGAAGGGACAACTGTATTTTTGGTCATTGAAGAAAATCTCTAATGACATTAACACCCCCTCACAAAATATCGTAATTTATTATCTTAACACTCTAAAATTGATTCCCTGTCAAGTTGGACTATCTTCGGAGTGCATGGCAACTGAAGCATGGAGCATTTATTTACTAAAGCAATCTCAATACGATGACATCGATCATACATATTCTCATCTCTCAAGGCTTGTAATATAGCTTCTGCTGATGATTCCCTGCATTAAGAGGTTAAAATTGCTCCAGTTAATCCTTTCTCAAATGTAGAATATAAATTGTTGCCCGTGCCAAGATTTCAAAAATTATAAACTTTGATCATGTTTAGGGGAAAGGGAATCAGATGTCCTATTGACACTTTCGCAAGACAAATTTTTTGGATATGACATTCGTAACAAGATTGTTCTACACTGAAACCTTACAAGCAAACATAAAATTATTACCTTTTTATAAGGATATTGTATAGAGTCTTAAGAATGGGACATAGCTCCATAGGAACCACCTTCTTTTTCCTCTCTGGGTGCATGAGACTTAAACTCGGTTGGCAAATCAATTCATAGAATGATTCCACGGCTGATACACCCTATATTATCAAAAACAGAAAGTAGCCATTCATGTTTCTATATGGAATTTGATACTGCATTTCCAACCATAAATACTCTGCCATCTTTGGATTATGAACTTACTTTTAAAGCATGCCAAGGACTGCTAAAAAGCTAATGGGTCTCCTTGGAAGCTTTCCAAAAGCAATTTTCCCACTTTGTGGTTGTTATGTCTCATTTAAACTATGAAACATGTATTGCGGCAATACATAAAAGAGAAAAAGAAAAATATTGCCAGAGCTCAAAATTGGATTTAAACCTGTATCATTCCTTTTCCTTGTATGTTGTCCCCCATGTCTGGCCTAATTTCTCCCTTTGCAATCCGTTGACCATACCACGGATTTCTTCCCTTCAACAGTGTAACATATGTATCAGCCAGAAGTGGGCCTGTCAATTTCTCATGCTCTTCCACCAACAAATGTGTTATATAGATAATCTCTAATGTGCAGTGAGCAAAATAGACAGACTTGCTTGTAGCACTCTCATTTGTCAAATCTGCAAACATGCCTGTACATGAACTAAAAAGTATTAACATAGTTTGAACATGAACAAGGAAACATTAATTCATCATTATTTAATGGTTTAAGAGAAAATTAAAAACAGGAAATAAGCATCATTATTTAATGGTTTAAGAGAAAATTACAAACAGGAAATAAGCAGATGGTTTTATCTTATTAAATTTTGCAAGAAATGCATGCTTGATAACATCCACGAGAATTTCACAGCACCAAATCATGCATGCATTCATTGCAAAACTCCAAACCCATGCATTTTCTGCCTCCAAGATGTTTTGAGCCAATACAAATATGATGTATGCCGTGATATGGAACCTCTCCACAGTATCATAATACGCCATCTTGTGTAGATTCTCTTTGCTCACACGTTTGAAAACATTGCTCTTAATCTCCGCAAAATTATTTGGCACAAGTAGTGCCAACAAGGCATTGTTGTGAGATATGATTGCAGTTGATAGAGTAATTGCTTGGGCTAAAATGATAGAGGATGAATGCAACAACAACTATCATTTGGTCCAGAATGAAACAAGCAGTCTCAAATGCCATAGATTCTTTAGAGCTACTTGCAACTCCCTCTGCTGAATTGAATAGCACTTGAAGCACATCCCCTCCAAATGACTGGCAGAGTTTATCAAATATCTCTAGTACATTAAACACCACATAAAGTTTGACAATGCCTTGTCCTTTGATAAAATGGTAGATGAGACTAATATCTGTTACTTGGAGAAGTGCCACTCCACAAATCAATATGACTAAGCATCCTATGTCAGAAAGCTCATCAACACACAACCTTTGGAACTGACCGTCAAGCATCTCCATGTGAATGCCAGTATCTTTGTTGGCATGATAGTCAATAATGATAGAAAGGAATCAAGGCACAAAAAAAATCCTACATCAATAAGCAATTCACATCTCCAGGGAACATGGGACATTGTATTGTAAACCCTTTGTCTCTTTTAATCATTTCCAACTGATGTTGTGCTTCGCAGAGAACTGCCTCCATATATTTCACTGAAAAAATATTGGAACGGGTACATCCCAACATATGTAGGATATCCAGAGTTGTGAGCAATCACATGCTCTCAATCCATCAGTGCCTGGGGATCTCCGAAACTGACCCTTCCCTTATTTGAATCCTTTTCAGGTTGTTGCTGCTATTCCGATACACAACTTGGAGAAGCGGCCCCATTCGATGCCTGATCTTCTACTATTTCATTCTCAACTATGCATTTCATGCAAGGGTTGGCCTTCACATTCAAACTAGCATTCACAGTCTGATGCCTCAACTTAGGAGGAGAACCCCAATTGTTGCACATATTCGAAATGTCTTCCAAATATGTTGGCGTATTCACGACGACCAATTTATGTGCCCCTATTAAAGAAACCGAAACCCTGTCCTCTGGGTCGGCCGAATCCACATGATCAATACCCATAACTCCATTTTCATGTGCATCCATATCTGTTGCTTCCCAGAAAATCAAAGAATCGTCTGTTTTCGTATGGTCTCTCTCATTATCCAGGGCAATTGGCTCATCTTTCTTAGTGCTATTATTACTATCTTCTTCTGGCAATAGCAGAATAGAGTTCTCTGCATGGCATTGAATAACCCCGTGCCCCGCTTTCGTTTACTCTGAAAATCTTGATTCGGATTGTTCCACGGCGGCTTCCTTCAAGAATCCGAAATCCGGAACAGTGGAGGGAGAATTTGAGGAATTCACTGCAATATTATTTCCATGGATTTGGTCATCGTCCAGGGTTGAAAATGGTGGTAAATATGTGGCACTTCTCTTTAAATCCTTGTTTCTACGTCGTCTGCCATGTGATTTAACGACAACATCTGAGCCCTTACGGGTGGTAATTCCATGCTTGGCATTGCCATTGTCATTGGCAAAATCTCTGTCTTTTTCTACATCCCTTGCAAAATTGCTTCCATGGTTTTGGCCATTGACCGGGGCTGAAAAGAGTGGTAAATCTGTGGCACTACTATTTCTATGTCGTATGCCGTGTGATTTCACAACGACATCTAAGCCATTCCGGGTAGCAATTCCAAGCTTGGCAGTTCTGTGGCCAACGACAAAATCTCCGTCTTCTTCTACATCCCCTGAGCTATCGTGTTGTTATTGATTGTCTCTTGGTTTGGCAGTGTTGTTATTGAGTGTCTCTTGGTTTTGTAGTTACATAAAGGGAAAGCAGGAACTGTCGAGCGAGTTCGGGAAAACATGAACTGCCAAGCGAGTCCCAACCGTCACTGACCAATTCAAATCAGCGGGTGAGGATAATCTAATCGTCTAACAAAGGATCTAAGGGCGCAAGGCGATGACAGAAAGGTAGTTGGGGAGTTGATTTCGAAGGGGAACGCCTTATGGCGTAATGATATTGGATAATGTAAAAATATTTGTAATTAAAAGTTAACTAATTAATAATCACTAAACAATATTTAATTAATTAATTTATATTTACCATCAATGATAACTCTCTTTATTATTAGTTGACCATTAAATTATGATGTTTCACTAAAAATAATTTTAACAATAACCATTGATTTTTCTCAAAACATTATTAAATTATATTTAACTTAAATTAAACATATATAAGAAATAAACTAAATATTTTGAATTTCAAATTAAATTTCTCGTGTGGATGCAAGTTTATGGTTTCTCGTTATTATCATTCAATGACACACTAGTTGTACAATGAGCACTTCTCTACTCAAAAAAATGTGGTTTCTTGTTATTATTATTCAATGGCATAATGGGTTATACAATGAGCACTTTTCGACTAAAAAAATGGGTGAGTAAGATGTTTAAACTTTATATTTAAAAAAAAAAAAAAAAAAAACATGAGATTTAAATAAAGTGTTTTTTCAAAAATATTTCAACATGTTATTTAAATAAATTATTTGAAGATCTATTTTAACTAATTTATGTCGATATCAACTTCATATATATCTATGTATAGAAGAAAAATTTGCTAAAATAAAATATTTTAATGTTGTATATAATAAAGTATTCAATATGGTTATCAATAAAATATTTTAATACTTAACATATACTTAAAAATACATTAATAATAAAAAACCATTTTACTTTGCGGTCATAAAAATGTCTCGATGTACGTGTTATGTAAAATATCTTAATGTCAACCATGTATATATTATATATCATTTAAAAAAATGTATGTATCATGGAAAAAACAAGTTTGTTTGTTTGGTCCTATATATACTCTATATAGCATTGAAAAATACAATTTAAATAATGAAAAATTACACATTGTATTTGTATTTTGCTTTGTAAAGAAGTTTGCATGTGAAGAAAATTGATCCCTCTCCACCATATTTAAAATAGATATATTCTAGTTTAATATACAAAACACCCATAATCAAGAATTTTTAACTCATGTTAAATCTAATCTATCTTGGTTTGATATGTTTTGTAGGAGAAGGGACCCACCTCCGCCCAACGATGTTAAATCTAATCTATGTTGGTTTGATATGCTTTGTGGGAAAGGGACCCACCTCCATGCAATGATTTGACTACTAAGTTTACAAAGACATATATACTCTATCACTTTAGTTTTAAACCTCTACCTCTTAAGAGGAAACACATGCTCTTAACCATTAAGCCGACTAAACTTATATAAATTAAAAATCCATATAATTTATTGTTACTATCATTTAGTATACAAAACATTAATAATAAAAAAATTTAAATACAACCAATTTTTAATGTTAAAATACTTTGAAATCGTTTTTTTAATCTAATGGAATGACAAAGTTAAATGTCCATGTTGTTTTTTGTTACTATAATTTAATATACAAAACGCCAATGACCATTTTTTTTAAATGTTAAAATACTTTGAAATGGTCTTTCTCAAATTTTTTTATATGATAGAATGAGATAAGTTAAAAGTTATTTTAAATATTTTTATTTTTAGATGGGGAAAAAATGAAATGGGATAAGTTAAAAGTCCTTTTGAATGATTCTATTTTAGACCGTGAAAATTATTATTATATAAAATTAAATTTAAAATAACGAATAAATAAATTAATTTTGTAAGTTGTGTTTCGGATGATTTGAAATTATGATTTGAGTTTATATTTGACTTTGTATATGAGTTAAAATGTTACTCGTGTGGCACTGTTTGACTAAAAACAATCTGTCATATTTCAGGGGATAGTTGATTTATTTGAAAATTATATATATATATATATATATATTATTTTTTAAGGGGAGGTAAAAAGTAGGAAGGGTTATTTTAGATGGGTTTGTGAAAATTGATTAATAATTAAGTTTAATTTTTAGTCTTGTGGTAAGGGTTAGATTTAGTTAGTTTAAGAAGAATTCAACAAATGATGGTCTATGCAGACCTTATGATTGTCATTTAGCAGGTGAGAAATCTTCAAGGGAATATGAAGCAGGGTCATTCTTCCATCTTGCAGAGAATAAGACTATAACTATTAAATTTCAAGAAGGTTGAGTTCTTCCATGTCAAGCACCATCTTAACTCTAGTGTGGATGTGATGGCAAACAAGGGAGTCTATCTTGAACAAGGGATATTGGTCCTAGACAATTCAAAGTCAACTCAACTCATTGCCATGAGAAATCAAAGTATTCATGGGGGGGATTTTTTGCTCCATTTAAATAGTGATAAAAGGGTCACCAATTGGTTTCTAGAAAGATGGACTAATGCAAGCCACAATCTACGTTTCTCGTCCCTGTATTTTCTTTATCTCCTCGACAAGATTTGAAACACGGTGTCCACCTAGCTAGCCCATGTGCGGGCATGCAATAGAAGGGACAGATGGATCTTTTCCCAATTCTTCATTACAATTGAAAGGATGCGAAGGGTGGTTAAATATGATTTCAAGGAGATTAGAGCATGCTTTAGGTATAAATCTGGTTTGGAGATGGAAGGAATGTGTAGAGAAATAAATGTTGAATTCGAATGTATGGTCCTGCAACTGTGTAGAGTAGTTAATGTCATTGAAATTGAAGAGCTCACCATAACAATGGAGGCAACAAAATTGAGCTATAAGAAGAGCCCATTTATCGTCGTTTTACCTGCAATCTTCGAAGGATACAACACATTGCATGCAAGAAGGGTGTATTGTGGGTTTGGTTGCATCATTGATCACTCTCCCGACTTTGAAAATGATGACTTTGACAACCATATGGACTATCTCACAATGTTTACATAATATATTTTAACTTTTCTTAACGGTCAGGAAGAGATGAGAATTTATGGTATGCAGGCTCAATTGGTTCTCTCGAATGAGAAAATTGGTCTATTGCAGACCAAGGTTGAACGGTTGTTGTTGAACTTTAATTCCATGGAGCGTTACTTGGATAATTTAGAAGCTTAGTTAGGGATTGGTGTAGTTGGAAACAAATAAACAATGATTGAGGGAGGAAATGTGATGATGTCTCCGAGCGCGGATTGAGTGGTGTTTCAAAATATTGTTGAGGTAGCGAAGGAAGGCCCAGTCGTTGCTCCTCTGTAGGCAAGGCAAATGATAGAGAACCAAGAAGAAACCAATCTTGATTTTGCTGTTATTGGGCAAGCTAGTTAACCTCTTTGTTTGTTAAACTATGTATTACAAATATGTTGCCATATTAGGAGTATTTTAGCGAATATATAGGCTCTGTTAGAATAATAGTGTATTATGTAACCAAGCTAGGAGGAAAGAAAGTTTTTTTTGGCTATTTCTGAACACTTCTAATGAAGCAGGCACTTAAGATGTAAAATTTCTGGCCTTGAAACAAGACAACTCTTAATAGAAAATCATAATCATTTCTTAAAAAAAAAAAATTATGCATGATTAATATTTAAAGGTTTTTAACCATAGTGAAAATCCTTTTTTTTAAACATAGTTAATATAGGTAATAAGATTTTATTAGATGTAATAATATTTTTACACACGTTTGTTTTATATATAATATCACAATAAATGTATCTCAATTCTAGATATATTAAGCACCAAGAAAGATTAAAAAAAATTGGGATAAAAATATATTGACATTTATAAAACATCAAGTTAAAATAGTTCTATATTAGATATAAAGAGAGAGTTAGTAACTCATCACTAATCATATGGTTAATAAAAGACATTTATGAATAATGCCAAGTAAATTGATCTATACCAGTTTAGATCGATCTGATACTCTTACATTCCATAATGGATTTCCTCAAGCTTTTAAATAGGCTCAATTGTAACAAATACCATGGGTTTGTAAACCATGGTGAACCCATCAAATGATAAACTCGAATTTATATGGTTTTTGTTTTGTTTTGTTTTGTTTTTTAATGTTGATTGAGTCAACATAACTTTACATTACATAACGTTTTACAACATCATTGCCATAGTGGGTTGTAGAACACCTCTCAATTATTTATATATAAAGAGATAATCATATAACTTACCATTAATAATGTAGGTTGAGAAAAAAAAACGAGAGTTAATGTTAAATATTGGGTGGCAGGGAATATTAGAGAAAAGTTAATATAAGGGAGTGGAAATGAGACTAAATATTATTTGCTCAATATTTGTCCTCCACTATAGGGGGAAAATACAATATTAGTTGCCCAATATCCCCCTCCATCCCTGCCCATATATATATATATATATATATATATATATATATATATATATATATATATATAGGTTGGGTGGGGGAGGGGCAAGTGAAATATTGGGAAAATAAATAAATATTATTGTCATATATTCCCCCCAATATTTCACCTCCACCCTTGTGTTCATATAAATAACTTTTGTCTAATATTCCACCCCCCTATATTAGGTGGGGGTGGGGGATATTAAGGAAAAATTATTTGATTTTTCTTTAATATTCACACCTATGCTTCCACCCTCACCCTTATATTAGGAGGGGTCGGAGGATTTTTAAAGAAAAGTTAAATAAAAAAGATCATGTAATTTACTATTATTAATATAATAATGTAAATTAATAATAAAAAAAGGGCTGAAATTACTCTAGTGAGGTTTGGGGTTGTAATATATCCAGAGAGTCATAGAGGAAGATTGAACGTAACCAAAAGCAGTTTATAGCCTACAACCTCAAGATTAAAGGAAATACTCCCTACCTTATCCTCTTGATTGAAGCAAACCTTTGTCACATTGAAAGCATGATTATGACTATGTATCTTATGTATAAGAATAAGTTATATAAAATGGATGCCGAAAAGTTTCCTAAAATTGCTTCTAACTCTAGCCAAAACCCCTACCTCCCGCTCAAGCATGGGGGGGGGCAGCGTAAGGATGCCAAATCGTGGTTGGACCATTAGGGAATAAAGGAGGAGTTCATTTTGCATAATTTAGATAATACTAAAAATATTAGAGCTTCCAAATTTAAGGATAATTTTTGGGGAAATAAAGAGCTAAAGGGAAAAAGGAAATTATGATATTATAAGGAGGTAATGAACCCCAATCTCGAAAACCAAAATTATTTCTACGTATTGACTAGTGTCAACATTGTCAAGAAAATGAAAAATGAACATTATCAAGACTATAAGTAATTTTCATGAGATTCATAATGAAACTGGGTGATCCGTAAACTGTCGTGGATATCCCAGTGGACATTTTGTCACAACGGATCTGATAATAATATATTAAAATTATGAATTTATACACTATTACAGTTTTATTAAAACTCTAGATCTGTAAATTTAGTTGTAATTAGTGCATGCATGGAAATGGAAATTATGCAGAAAATTAGAGAACAACAAAATAAGCTCTCCCTCTCTCTCTCTCCCTCTCTCTCCCTCTCTCTCTCTCTCACTCACACACATAAGACATAATATATGCTTTGGGAAACCCTTTCGAGAGAAAACCTAGCTCGAATATGAGGTCACTTCGCTCTCTTTCTCTGTTTGGAAAAATAGACTACATGTACAAAGAAGTAATGCCTATGGCCCGTGGGCTGCTATAGTTCATAGATCCTATCTGTGTTCTCTACCTCTTATCTCTCTTGGCTATCTTTTCTCAACTACGAAACAAAATTCTCTAAAAAACAATGGAATGCCTCTTCCTCCTAGTGGCCTGGTTATAACACAGCCCGATAGCCTACTAGTGGTTAAGTTTGACTACATCAACTCTTAACTAGAGTTACAATATAGACTCTTCTACATCAAAAACATGTGGATAGCCCATTTTCCATGAATAATGGGGGCTGACACAACATCCTCTCGAACCATGGTGGTGAAAATAGGAAGGTCAACTTCTGAGTGGCATACATTTTGCATACAGAATCCAATTGACACACTTCTTGCGTCTTTGAAAAGATATATGTGTGTAGAACAATATGAAAAGATGTTACGCTAATGCGACAAAGATTTACACCCTAAAAAGCATCGTTTGATGTCTCAAAACACTCCTGAAAGGTTTCAAACCTTGTTTTTCCAAATTAGGTCCCGACAATAAAAACAGTCCCGTGAGTTGATTCCTCCACTTTTTCCATTCCGAATGCACGAGATCGATGAAAAAAATATAATGATCCAATCCATATCACACCTCCCCATTTTGGGAGGATTTTGGTCCCTAAAAGCTTTTATTGAATGAGGTGAGGAAAATTTTCCTCCGCCTTCTCTCTAGTGTACCATTTAACTTTGCCTGGAAGTTGTCCCTTCAACCCAATCTACCAAAGGTCATGCTGCCCCTATCTTGTGGTTCTGGAGCTCGTCTGCAAAACTGTATATGTTGTCAATTCTACTTGAGCATCGGGTGCTAAATCTTCCACAGTTGGTACGACCTGTTCCTCTTCCTAATCTAGCATGGAAGGCTCATAGAGTTTCAAATTTTCTACTTTCACAACTGAGTAAATGAACATATATGGTGGTAAACTGAGTCGAAAGGCATTATCACCCACCTTTTTCAGTATCTCAAAGGGACCATACCTCAAATCCTTGATTTTCTTACGAGGCCCATGTAACCTCTCTTTGTTCAAATGTAGCCATACTCTGTCTCCCACCTTGAATGATTTTTTTGTTCCGTGTTGATCATGCCTGGCCTTATACTTCTCTGGCGTCTTCTGCAGTGTTTCTTGCACTTGTAGATGGATCTGCCTGATCTTTTCTATAAATTTTTCAGTATATAAAACATCCCTTGTAAGATCCTCCCTCACTCCTCCTTGTTGCCCATATGCAATATCGAAAGGTGAAGGTGGCAAATATCCAAAACAAATCTCAAATAGGGACTTTGTTGTAGAAGTGTGGACCGCTTTGTTGTAATAATGTTGTATATATACCAGATATTCATCCCAGGTCTTCAAATTCTTTTGGTAGTATCCCCTCAAAAGTTGCACCAAAGTCTTGTTAACTACTTCTTTCTGCCCATCTATCTATGGATGGAATGTTGTATATCTCTTCAACTTTGTGTCCATCTTCTCCCACAATGTAGTCCATAATTCACTGAGAAACATTTTATCTCTATCTGAAATGATGATCCTTGGTACCCCAAAGTGCACCTAGACTTGTCCAAAGAACAATTTTGTTGCTTGTTGTTCATTGATGGTATTTTTACAAGGCATTAGAACACACATCTTGTTGAACCTATCAACTACCATGAAAAGGTAGTCATTTCCCTTATTGGTTGTTGGTAAACCTCCCACAAAGTCCATGGAAATGCTTTCCCAAGGGAGAGTAGGTACAGGTAAGGGA
This sequence comes from Pinus tabuliformis, assembly GCA_031772625.1. Taxonomy (NCBI): domain Eukaryota; kingdom Viridiplantae; phylum Streptophyta; class Pinopsida; order Pinales; family Pinaceae; genus Pinus; species Pinus tabuliformis. Next base: position 827,534,633 of record CM062813.1, read on the forward strand.
TGATATAGACCTTGTTTTCTGTTTCCAGGGTTGCTGGTATAACAAGGCATGCACCCTCTTATGAACCTAGCTACCTTCTCTTACATCTTGGGCCAATACACATACCTTTGCAAGTTAGCCACGGTCTTCCCTACACCAAAGTGCCATGTAACCTTGGAGGTGTGAGCCTCTCTAATCAGCTGCAATCACTCACCTTTAGGAACACATAACTTATCCATCCTATAGAGTAACCCATCTCAGAGATGGTAGTCGATGGTGTAGTCGTCATCATGCACATGACTCTGAATCTGAAACTGTTGATACACGTCCTTGAAGTCCTCATCTTCTGAATATGCCTCTCTTTATACGTCACGGGTGAATGGCTCCATGTGCATAAGAGTACCCAAAGCTGTAATATTTGATGTGGGTGGCCTTATAAGCATGCCATCCAACTTTTTTATGTTTCCCTTCTTATACTTGATCACCAAATGAAACTGTTGTAAAAACCCCATCCACTTGAAATGTCTGGTTTATTGTAGCTTACTCTAGGCATAAAAGTATTGTAATGACGGGTGGTCTGTGTGGATTATTGTCTCCTTTTCCATCAGATAATGCTTCTGCTTCTTCACAACTTGCACAATGACATAAAGCTCCTTGTTGTAGGTAGGGTAGTTAAGAATTTTCCCATGAAATACTTAAAAATGGTAGCATACAGGCCTTCCTCCCTGCATCAAGACAATTCTCATAGCATACCCACTAGCATTTGTCTCCATTTCAAAGGGTCATTACAAGTTTGGTAATTCCAGAACTAGTGCTTGACTGATCTTCTTCTTTACCTCCTTGAAATCCTTCTATTGACCTTTTCCCCATTAGAAAATTTTTCCACTTGTTGTTATGGCATGGAGAGGTGTTGCTACCGCTGAAAATGAGGCTATGAATTTCCTCAAGTATTGTGCTGCCCCGATGAAACACCTGACCTCATAAAAATTAGTAGGTACTAACCATTTTATGATGGCCTCCATATTGGAAGGATATATCTTCAATTCTCCTCCATCGATACCCCAAATACACCAAACGCTGCTGCACAAACTCACACCTCTTGATATTTGCTAGCAATTGATGCTTCTTGAATGTTTCTAACACCTGCGTCAAATGTGAAATATGTTCCTTTTAGGTAGCACTATATACCAGTATATCCAAATATATAATAACAAGTGAATCTATAAAAGGGCACAATACATCATTCATTAATCTCATAAATGTAGTTGGTGCATTACATAGGCCAAATGGCATGACTAACCACTCATAGAAACCTTGTCTCGTTTTGAAGGCAGTCTTCCAGGTATCTTCTTATTTGACTCGAACCTGATGATATCCAGACTTCAAGTCCATCTTGGTGAAATAATTTTCTTTTTGCAACTGATCCAATAGATCATATCTTTGGCAGGGGGTATCTATTCTTGAGCGTGATTTTGTTCAACGCCCTGTAATGTATACACATCTGCCAAGTCCCATCCTTCTTTAGCACAATGATGATGGGTGACCCACATGGTGATGTACTCGGTTGAATGAAACCCTATTCCAACAACTACTACAATTGTTTCTTCACATCACTTGCTTCTATAACAAACTACCTGTACAACCCAATATTTGGCAATGACGAGTTCGACAGTAGATGGATCTCGTGCTCCACTTCTCTCTTAGGTGGTAACCCTTTGGGATCTTGGAACACATCCCTGTATGTCTGTACCAACTCCTCCAATTGTTGTTTATGTTTCTTAGTACACCCCTCTAGGGATACCTTACCTCTTATTGACTCCTCTACATATTGACTTTCTCTTAAAAACAATAAAACATACTTCTTGCTGGAACTGATCAATTTATTGGCTTGGTTGGCACTTACCAATGAAAATTTTGACTTGCCTTTGTGCACGTTGATGAATGATTTTCCATCCTTTACAAGCCAATACTGGTTGTCTCTCCTCATGAATATTGCATCACACATGTACATGTATGGACTCCCAAACACGACTCCACATACATCAAGGGGAACCACATCTCGATCTACTTCATCAATAAAATCGGCACTGATATAAAATCTAATTTTACATTATTTTGTTGCCTTAAGCTCTAGATCCTTATTTACCCATCCCAGTGCATATGGGTTTGGATGATCATGAATTTCCAGACCCACTTCTTGACCAAATGTGCTGCAATGAGATTTGCCTGCGATCCCGAGTCAAAGAAAGCATCAATCTTTGTCTTCTTGACCTATATCTTTATATGGAAGAGTTTTTGTCATTTCTTTCTCTTCATGTTGATGAAGGCTACTCAGATTCACCTCATTCTCCATGGATGTATAGACGATCTTCTCATCCACGTCTGAGCTTCTTTCAACTTAGTTGTTTGAATAAGTGGCCATGAGATTCTTCTTCTTGTTCTTCGGGTTTAGCTCTAGATGCAACTTCCAACATTTATCCTGTGTACGACCATCAATGTTGTAGTGGTTGTTAGGATCTTTACACTGGTGTGTTGTGGTTGTCGTCTTTTTGTCTTTTTCCCCCTTTTGCTTCTTCTTCACCTCCTTAGAAGTGACTCATTTCTCCTTCTGCTTCGATCCACTTGATTGTGCTATCTTCAGGCCTATGTTCTCCAGGTACTGTGCCTGTACACAAACCTCGTCCGCTGATTTGGTCTTGAACATCATCACTAACTCACACAAATGGTGGTGTAGACCCTCAAATACTTGAGGAGTACATCTGGTTTCTTTGGAGAGATACGCAACATTATAGCCATGTTCCTAAATTCCTTGGTGTACTCTTGCATGCTTTGGATCGAATTTTGCTTGAACTAATGCCACTGAATCCATTAATCCTCCATGCACCCAATGTGATAAAATTGTGACTTAATGAGGGTTTTTAAATCTTCCCACTTATTCACTTGAGGTTCTCCCTCCAACCTTAGGGTTTCCATGTGGCTTTCCCACCAAGTCAGTGCAAGGCCCTCTAATTTCAGTCATGCAAATGATATATTTTTCCCTTCCTCGATCTGATGGATGTTGAAATAAACTTCTAGTTACTACAACTAATGGTTTAACTTCAGAGAGTTAATCTCACTGTGATACGACTTGATGTCTAATTTTTCTTCCATTTTAAATAGGGACTGATTCATGGCACTCGAACCAGGTTGATATTTTTCGGATTCTTTCTTCGACTAGTTCTCCATTTCTCCCTGATCTTTGATCCCCATTCTGATTTATCCTTTGCATTTGAACCCCCATATTCTCCAAACATCCTTAGCTTATTGCTCAGGGCTTCCATGAAGAAGTTAACATTGCGTTTTATGTTTGCAACTTGTTGTTCTAGCTGCAAGAACCTCATGTCTACAGGATCGCAAGGGTCATCTATAGATTCGTCGCCCATGATTAGGGTTTTATGATTTTTGGCCCTGCCGATCTAGATCCATGCAATCTCCACAAAATACCCAAAGAAACTCACTTTCATACCAAATGATCCATAAACTATCGTGGATATTCCATTGGATAGTTCGTCACAACAAATCTGATTTATTAAAACTCTAGATTACAGATTTATAAAATATTATTACAGATTTATTAAAACACTATTACAAATTTATTAAAACATTATTACAGATTTATTAAAAAACTATTACAGATTTATTAAAACTCTAGATATGTAAATTTAGTTGTAATTAGTGCATGCATGCAAATGGAAATTATGCAGAAAAGTAGAGAATGAAAAAATAAGCTCACACACACATAATACATAAGATATGCTATGGGAAACCCTTTCGGGAGAAAAACCAGCTGGAAGGTGAGGCCGCTTCGCTCTCTTTCTCTGTTTAGAAAATAAGGTTGTAGGTACAAAGAAGTAACGTATGTGGCTTGTGTGCTACTATTGTGCATAGATCCTTTGTGTGTGCTCTACCTCCTATCTCTCTTAGCTACCTTTTCTCAACTATGGAACAAAATGCTCTCGAAAGAATGGAAAGCCTCTTCCTCCTAGTGGCATGGTTATAACACAGCTTGACAACCTACTAGTGGTTTAGTTTGACTACATCAACTCTTAATTAGAGTTACAATATAAACTCTTATAGAGCCTTTTACATCACAAACACGTGGCTAGCCCCTTTTCCATGAATAATGGGGGCTGACATAGTATCCTCTCAAACCATGGTGGTGAAAACAAGAAGGTTAACTTCTGAGTGGCATAACTTTTTTTTATACGAACTCCGATTGACGTGCTTCTTTTGTTGTTGGAAAGACCTCTGTGTGTAGAACAACATGAAAATGTGTCGCGCTAAAGCGACAAAGTTTTAACCCCATAAAATGCTGTTTGATGCCTCAAAATGCTCCCGAAAGGTTTCAGACCACTTTTTAACAAACTAGGTCTCGCTCGTAAAAACATTATCATGAGCTGATTCCTCCACTTTTTCCACTTTGAATGCATCAAAATGGATGACAAACAATATAATGTTCCAATCTAGATCATTGGGTGTTAGTAGATTTCCAAAATGCCATGGATGAAAGAGTTTGTTAGTTGTGCGATCCTAAGAGGGTTGAAATTGGAAAGCACTTTCTCTTAGATTTTCCATCTTATGCTCACATTTGATCTAATTTTCAAATATTTGTGACACTATTATCCTTCTTGATCTTTTAACTGAGTAAAACTATAGTGATCTAGCTTCTCTCACTTATTTTTTAGCATAGAAACAAAATGTTAAAGAATTCTAATTAATCTCTTACTTTCTTAGGGTCTAATAAACCATATAGATATTAGTAGACATTAATCATCATAATCATTCATATATGTAGGTATGTATGTCTAAAATTTTAATTGGCCTCATCTGATATATATATATATATATATGAACGATTGTACATAGACTTCTATAACTTAGCTATGTAAATAGGTTTATTTGATTAAAAAATAAAAGTCATAAGTAATATCTAACCATATAGTTTATTATTAATAATATAAATTGATTAAATATAATTATGATTCAGGTTCAATAAAATTGATTCGTTTTTTTTAGCCCGGAGTATGCCATAAAACTGCTTCTGCTTGGCTAAGAGTTAGTCTTCATCGGACATAAGGAAACGTGTTAACAACCCAAGACCCAGAGGCATATGGCAGGAGTGAAAGTGTGCCCCCTTATGGACCACCAACGGGTTATTCCAGGTGGCGTGGTTTTCCTTGAATAATGGTGATGAGTCAGCCTACATTCGCGGATAACAGCTAGAGATAGTTGTCCTCACCACTGGTGTGACAACTGAGTTATGATAGGTTTTCCCATCTATGTGAAAATTGTTTTTTTTTTAATTAATAAAACTTAGATTTTTTTTTAATGATCAAAAATATATTTCCAATAAATTTATTAATATTTTTCTTATTTTGAAAATGCTATCCAGCTTTTTTTTTTTTAAATGTAATATTTTATAACATAAAACTCAATATTCTTTTAGGAATAGTTCTCCTCTTTTATATATATATATATATATATATATATTAAAACATACACATATGAGAAATTATTATACTAAATTATTATAGAATTTGTTATGGTTGTGTATATTATGTATATATATGTATATGGGTATGTATATATATTATATAATATTTTTCTAACTACTCAAACTAAATCTAATAAATTTTTAAGATAATAATATTTTAATCAAATTTATTGTTATATTTTTACTTTTATAAATCATATTATTGGAGTGTGTTTTAAAATTGTTTTTGTTTAGTTAAGAGCTTGTTTTTCTCGGACGTAAGGAAATAGATTAACGACCCAAGACCTAGAGGCATATGGCAGGAGTGAAAGCCTACCCCCTTACTGACCACCAACGATTTATTCTAGGTGGCATGGTTTTCTTTGAATAACGGTGATGAGTCAACCTGCATTTGCGAATAACAACTAGAAATCAATATCCTCACGATTGGTTTGACCACTAAACTATAATATATTTTCCAACCTATAAAAAAAACACCTTTACACTCATTTTAACTTTAACCTTTAAATATAAAATACATTCGTTTTTTATACCATCAACAAAAAAAAAATACTAATAATAATCTTTGAGGCAAAGTTCTTTATTATTATATTTATTTTAAAAACCTTCGCCATCTAAATCATCTAAAGAATTCCCATTTAGGAAAACTGAATTTGGCGAAGACGTAGCAACGGTCTAGTGAAACAGAGTTTTGAAAATCAATATTTAGTTTATAAGAGACTTAATTTTCAAAAAGATAATGTGTATGTAAATATTATTTGAGGTTAATCAGAATTGATAAAATTTATAGTAACATAAATTTAAAAAATCATCAAAATTGTGGTAAATTTTGATTATTAATTATATATATATATATAATAATTATTATTATTTTTAATTGATATTTATTTACGGGATTTTAGATAGATGGTGATTGGGTGTTCTGTTAAGACATTATTTGATATGAAGTTACTGATTCAATTTCTAGTCTTGATCGGGATGATATATTGGACATGATGAAGATGTAGTCCTACCAAAATTACAAATTTTTTTTAACTAATTGATATTTAATTTTTAATTACTATAAATTTAATTTAATTTTGGATTTATTATGCATGAGAAGGGATTAAATTCTAAAGTATAAATATTTTCTAAAAAGAAATGAATTAAAAATAACACATGATCTTTTTTTTCACTATAAACTTAGATTTTTTCAATATAAATTTAGATTTAAGATGTATATATGTTTCTTTCAAACTGACTTTCAAATTAATCACATCATCAATATTTGTTAGTTGGCGTTTCAGACCCTCTAATGTGGTTCATCCTCAAGACCAAGATATCTTGTTTTACACACTCATAAATGTATAATACCTGTCAACATCATGTTAAATGCATTTTCTTCATATTGAGTAACACATCATTAAAATGGTTTAACCACTAGTATAAATATATCTTAACTTTGGATTTATCATGGGTCAAAAGGGATCAAATTCTTCGTCTTGCACACCTTTCCTCTGTTAAGTTTTCTTAGGGATTTATTTTTCTTTGCTTTAGATAATTGCATTTCATCATTTACATATTGAGTTCACCGCATAACATCATAGCATTATTCAAATTTACAACATTATTCAACAACATATGCAATTATATAGAAAGAACAATATGATCATCAATGCAGTGGAACATAAACGAACAATAGAAGAAAAACATTAACACATAGAAACACCAAGATTGGTTGGAGATCACGGCAAAACTCTTTCAAAGTCTTCTTCTTATTAGATTGTCATTAAATGTTTCAGCAAAGAGAGTACATGATCAATATGTTCATCCACAAAACTATTTAGCAAAATCAACTAAACAACATTCAAGAGATGAACCCAACAATGCTAATAATCAAAACCCTGATTCAGAAGCATGCGGTCAATTATCAAACTCTGCGGTCAACTGTCGAACTATGTGATCAACTGTAAAAATCAAACCCTGGTTTTCAACCGCACAAAGAGAGTGTATGTGCATGCTGTTGAAAGCCTCCAACCACACGCATGAGCATGCGTGCCTACAATTGCGAACGAAAATACCCTATATCATGCCTGTGACTGGGAACCAAAAACCCTAATCACACGTGCAAGCTTCATCCCCTGCAATTTTAGACCTATAGGAACCAAACACCGCGAACTACCTCATAATTGTGCAAGCCAAACTAAAGAAAGAAGAATGAATGATGATCTCCAAATGAGGGTCACTTGACTTGTATTTATAGCCATCCAAGTATGTCCAAATTCCTTTTGGGTTGTCTTGTCCTTTTTGTGTACATGTAGGCTTTCATATTAAAATATATTTTTCTTTAACCAAATTAAATTATTCCAAGGGCTAAGAGGGATCTTTCTTGATTAGGAAGATTATCCAAAGGAGGGAATTTGTCCCTAAGCTGCCAAAATTAACACTACCTCTCAGCTAGGGAGAAATTACCGATTGTAACATATGTCCCATCACATGTATCTCATCATCATTAAATGTCATCTTTGTTCATCTCTGCTCATATATTGATAAGGTGCTCAAGTTTATGCTCAAATATCAAAGTGTTAGAATTTTTTCAAACTCAGCTTCAGTTCGAAGAGATCATCATTTTGAATTCAATGGTGTGAACGACACTCAAATCCGAGCTCATATGCAGAAGTTAGAGCAAGTCAAAGTTCAGGTTTGACTTGGACATGTGGTAGGATTGGATGACATGGCAAAGGTCCTAGCGAATGGGGAGGCGCCAAGTGGCAGGTTTCAACTGGGTCCCGCATATCGCATATTGGGGAAAAATAGAGGACGCAGGTTAAGAATTGGCCCCCGGCAAGTTGGGTTGCGATTTGCAATAATCATAATTGCATATCGCACCAAAATCTCGTTTATATTTTGGTTACCATCGATAAAGTTCCAATTGCGATAGGCTTCTCGGACACGATACTTTTATGAGTTGCAGTTTAATGTCCCGACGGGTCCGCCATATTGCCGATTATGTTCCTGCGTCCATTGCCGGTTGAGATGAGTGATAAGACCCCATACGCAATATTTTATATGTTACAGTTTAATGTCCCAACGGGTCTGCGATATCAATATCGCAACATTCCGCTTTGTTTACAAGACCATCCACTGGGATTTTATGCCAATTGCGAAATGCGATAGTCCCTAGATGCGATTCCACTATAGGTTGCAGTTTAATATCCTGTCGGGTTCGCAATATCTCAATCACAAATCATCCGTTTTCTATTCATAGACCATAAGAGCCCACAACACTTGTCGATTGCGATTTGTGATATGGTCGACAGGTTATGGCCCGCAGCGTGGCCAAATTCTTGCTCAGTTAGCAGATTTTGGAGTGAATTTGTGGGATTATGTCGGTTTTGAAGAAATTTGTGGAACAAATAGTGGGAGAACTAGGAGAAGTCATGACTTATTCAGTTCTTATCCAAATAGGATGCAAAAAGAGGCTAGATGGCCATTTTTGAGGATTCTGAACTCATTGAGATAGGTTTTAGAGGCATTTGAGCATGGTAAACACATTTTTGTTGTAATTTGAGCATAATAGAGAGGCCCAAGCATTTGAAGCTGGACTAAGGAGACGTAGCCTAAGAGGGGTGAACTCCTCATCAAATATTTGTGTTTTGTGTTGCATTTTGATGTTCTTTGTTGATATTTTGTTGTTGTTCAACATATGTTTTATGTTAAATTGTTTCTAACATTTACATAAGAAACTCTCATGGGAATCAGTTAATTAAGAAAAAAATTATGGAATCCTTAAGCACTTGATAAACAAATGGTAAATATCTTGGGTTTGATTCTAAATGGGGAATTAGCACAACATTACTAATTTACTCCATTTCAAATCAAATTGGTATTAGAGCACTGGTTTTTGCTTACTAGATTTTCTTTGTGAAAGAAGGATTTAATTGTTTGCAAGTTTATGTCATGCTTACAAGGTTAAAACTCAAAAGAGGAGAAGGGAAGCTGGTTGAAAGCCCTATAGTTGGCTCAAGGGGAAGAAGAGCAAGGTTTCCAAAGTATTCTACACTAGTACATTCTCAAGTTGCCGTTGAGTTTTCAGAGACCATGTCTCATGAAGGAGAACCTACAAACACGACAGAGGATGAGAAGACCTTCAGAAAGGCTTTCTTTGATATGACAGAGATGGTGAAGGTCTATGAAGAGAGGAATAGCAGGTTACAAGTAGAAAGTTCCAAACCTCCTAAAGGAGAAGGCTCTTCAGGAGGAGGTAATGGAAAAGGAGGCAATGGGAATGGAGACAAACCTCCACCCTCTCCACCATATTATTCATCTTCTACTTCACAAGCATCTTCACCCTCTTCCACTATGACAACCCATACTCATACTCATCATCATTCTGCAAAAGGAACTGGTAAATCACCTTTTCTAAAGCTTGATGTTAAATTCAAGTTGCCTATGTACAATGGTGAAGTGAATGCAAAGAAGTTGGATAACTGGATTTGTGAGTTGGAGGTGTCTTGTAGAATTCACAACCTTCAAGATGATGATATCAAAATTCAGTTGACTTCATTGAGAATGGAGGGTGAAACAATCATTTGGTGGGAAGCAAGGACTCAAGACGAGATAAAAAAACATGGTAAGATCTCTATTACTTGGTCTGATTTCACTTCCACTATAAAAAGACAATTCTACCCTTTAGCCCATATGCAAAAGGCTATTATGAATTGGAAAAATTTCAGACACTTAAAAGGTCAAAATGGGCAAGAGTATATTTAAGAGTTTAGGAGAAGATCTCTTATGCTAGGAGTAGACTTGCAGTCACAAGATACTATGTTGAAATATATAAGAGGTTTGCATAGCTATCTTCAACATACCATTCTTATGTTTAATCCCATGAATCTTGATGAGGTCTGTGTTCAAGTTACACACCTCGAAGCAAGAGGGAAAAATGTACAAGAAGAAGGTAAGAAGAAGCCATTCCAAAGTGGTGAAAAGGAAATAAATTAAAAGGAAAGCAGAAGAAAAATGCTTCTATTAAGAAAGAAGGGGACAAACCCGTGTGCAAGAATTGTTCCAAAGAAGGCCATGATGAAGCACATTGCTGGAAGCTTCATCTAGAATTACGATAGAATAAATTTAGCAATAAAGGGAAACAAAAGACAAAAAAATTATTGTACAACAAGACTTGGGTTCCGACTCAGGTGATGAAGCAAAGATTGTAGCCACAGTCACTAAAGGAAAATCCGTGGAAAAATCAATCAAAGAGGAAGCCATGGAAAGCACCAACACAATAAATAACTCTAATAACGCTTCAAATGAGGAAAACAGAAATGAGTTGTTCCATATCATATTTATTTCCAAACACACCAAGATTGATATGTTGTTTGACAATGGATCTTAGGAAAATTTAATTTCTACAGACTTGGTCAAGAAGTTGAATCTAGAAACTGTGCCTCATCATAAACCGTTTCCATTGGGTTGGATAACCAAGGATGAAAATATTCAAGTCACAATGAAATGCATTTTTAGGTTTGCAATTACTGCCAATTTTGTTGATGAAGTTGAATTAGATGCAGTGTTGTAACTGTTGGATATTTCTGGAATTGTGTTGGGAAGCCCGTATTTGTATGATAGGAAAGCCGTTTTCCATAGATTTGAGAACAAATATAATTTGTTCAAAGATGGAGTGGAGTATATTGTGAGAGCCCATCGCAGAAAGCTTAATCTGCCTTTGGCAAGCATAGGGTAAATGAATCGATTGGTCAATTCCAGTAAGAATCTCGTGCTCCTTATAATCAAGCAGAAGAATGACACGGAGCACAAATCCTTTGCAAGCTGTGACGTGAATTTGAAATCTGAATTGGTTGATGTGGTCAATCAATACGGAGACATGTTTCAAGAACCAAAGGGATTGCCACCAAAAAGGGGAATTCAGCACGAAATTCAGCTACAGCAAGACAATCCACTCCCAAATATCTGTATGTATCAAATGTCGATTCTGGAAAGTTTAGAAATTAAGAAACAAGTCTAGGAATTGTTAGATAAAGGTGTAATTCGTCTCTCTACTTCGCCATGTGGTTTACCAATTGTTTTGGTACCCAAGAAAGATGGAACCTGCCGTACGTGTGTAGATTATCGAGCTTTGAAAAAAATTACCATAAAGAATCGATACCCACTACCCAAAATAGATGATTTTCTATATCAGTTGAAGAATGAAAAATATTTCACTAAATTAGACTTGAGAAGTGGATATCATCAAGTTAGAATAGCTGAGGAGGATATTTGGAAGACTGCTTTAAAACCAAATAGGGATTGTTTGAGTGGTTGGTTACGCCTTTCGGTCTTTGCAACACTCCAACTACATTCATGAGAGTTATGAATGATGTTTTAAGATCCTTTCTTGATGAGTTTGTAATTGTCTATTTATTTGATATTTTGATATTCAACAAATCACGAGAAGAGCATGTCAAGCATGTGAGGAAAGTGTTCGATGTCTTGAGAAGAGAACAATTATTTATGAAGATGTCTAAATGTGAATTCGAGAAAACTTCCTTAGTGTATTTGGGCCACATAGTTGGAGGAGGTGAGTTGAAGATTGACCCCTTTAAAGTTTCAGTCATTGTGAATTGGTCAATACCCAAATCTGTGAGAGGTAAGGAGTTTTCTAGGAGCAGCATAGTATTGGAGGAAGTTCATTGCCAATTTCTCTTCCATAGCAGCTCCACTACATGCTTTGACCAGCATGAAGGTTGTCTTCCAGCGGGGAGGCAAATAGCAAAAATCATTTGATGGTTTAAAACAAAATATCAGTTCAGCCCCAATTTTAGCATTGCCGGACTTGAAAAAACCCTTTGAAATACAAACAGATGCAACTGACTACGCCTTGGGTGTAGTTATTTTACAACATGGTAAGCCCATTTCATTTCATTTTGAAATTTTTAATGGTGTTGTTATTAATTATCCTACATATGATAAAGAGCTTTATGAATTGGTGCAAAGTGTGAAGAAATGGAAGCATTACTTGATGGGAAAAGAAACCATTATTCACACTGATCATCAACCTTTGCAATATCTACAATCTCAAACAAAATTGCAGAAATCAAGGCACTTTCGTTGGATGGGATTCTTACAACAATTTCACTTGGTAATTAGGTACAAGAAAGGTATTTATAACAAAGTTGCTGATATGCTTTCTAGACCGATTGTTAATGCAACCATTTTACTCAAGAATCATTTTGTTTTGCCTGAAAGTTATGTTGAGCAATATGCACATGATGTTGACTTTCAAGAGGTATATTTAAACTTGAGTCAAGGCCACCAAGTTGAGGAATTAGACTACCATGTTCATGATAATCTGTTGTATCATTTGGGAAAACTTTGTGTTCCACAAGGAGAGAGAGTAAATGTCACAAGGGAAGCACATACTTCTCTTATTGCTGGACATTTTGGTGTAAGTAAAACAATGGCAAATATTAGAGGTATTTTTACTAGCCTCGTATGCTTGAAAGTGTGTCACGTTTTGTCAGAGGTTGTTCATTGTGTGCAATTAGTAAACCTAGTAATAGGAAGCTAGGATTGTACACACCACTTCCAGTACCTTCACATCCATGGGAGAGTGTTTCTATGGATTTTGTAGGAGGTCTTCCTTTATCAAGGAAAGGTCATGATTATTTGTATGTAGTTGTGGATAGGTTCAATAAGATGTGCATATTAATGCCTTGTAAAAAGAAAATTACAGCTGAACAAACAACTCAACTTTTCTTTCAAAATGTATGGGTTCATTTTGGATTACCTACTTCTATTGTAAGTGATCATGATTCCCGATTTGTTGGGAATTTTTGGTCAAGTTTATGGAACTTGATGGACACCAAGTTGAAGAAAAGTACAACCTTCCATCCACAAACAGATGGTCAAATTGAAGTGGTTAATAGGAAAGTTATTCATTTGCTAAGAGGATATTGTAGCAAAAATTCTAAGTTGTGGGATGAACAATTGCATTATATTCAACATGCTTACAACCGAGCAAAACACTCTTCTACTCTAACTTCACCTTTTGAGGCATGTATTGGTTATTTGCTTAAATCACCTTTTGATTTCATCTTTGAGAAAGATATAGTTGTAGATGGACATATCGACATAGACAGAGCAAAGAAATTCATTGAGCAAATTCAGTTGATTCACTAAACAGTTCAAGAACAACTAGAAAAGAGTAAAGGCAAGTATAAGGCAAGGCATGATAAGCATCGTGTGGATTATCAGTTTCAAGTAGGTGATGAAGTTTGGCTATACATTAGCAAGGAAAAGCTTCAAGGTGTAGGTAAAAAACATAAACCAATCCGTTATGGTCCATTTAAAACTCTGGAAAAGATCGGTCATAATGCTTTCAAGCTAGATTTACCTTCATATATGAAAATTTATTCTTTTGTTAATGTTGAAAATTGAGATTATATGAGCCTCTTTTGATTCAATATCAAGGAGAAAGTGTACAGGTTCCATCAATTGAAGATTTTTCTCTAGAGTTTCTTGATGAGCTTCAGCAAGACACCATACTTGAGAGAAGAACGAGGTCATCAAAGAGGGGAAATTTTGATTATCTTCGAGTGGGTCTCAAAGGTACAAATCCATCAAAGGCAAATGGATTGAAGAGGGGAAGGTGAGGGAATAGTATCCTCATCTGTTCAATAACTGAATATAATCTTTTGGGGTCCAAAAGTCTTCCAGTGGGGAGGAGTGATCAGGTGCTCAAGTTTATGCTCAAAAATCAAAATATCATAATTTGTCAAACTTAGATTTAGATCGAATAGCTCACCATTATGAATTCAATGGTGAGAACGACACTCAAATCCGAGCTCATATGCAGAATTTAGAGAAAGTCAAAGTTTAGGTTTGACTTGGACACGTGGCAGGATTGGATGACATGGCAAAGGTCCCAACGAATGGGGAAGCGCCAAGTGGCAGGCTGCCACTGGGTCCCGCATATGGCATATCGAGGAAAAACAGAGGATGCAGCTTAAGAATCGGTCCCTGGCAGGTTGGGTTACAATTTACGGTAATCACAATCGCATATGGCACCAAAAACCAGCTGATATTTTTGTTACCAGCGATAAAGTTCCAATTGCGATAGACTGCCCGGATGCGATACTTTTATGTGTTGCATTTTGATGTCCCAGCAGGTTTTCCATATCGCTGATTATGTTCCTTGGCTGATTTCCGATTGCGATGAGCGATAAGACCCCAAGCACGATATTTTATATGTTGTAGTTTAATGTCCCGACAAGTCCACAATTTCGCTAGCGCAACATTCTAATTTGTTTACAAGACCATCCACCGGGATTTTATGCCGATTGCTAAATGTGATAGTCCCCAGATGCGATGCCACTATAGGTTGTGATTTAATATCCCGTTGGGTCCGCAATATCGCAATCACAAATCGTCTGTTTTCTATTCACAGACCATAAGAGCCCGCTGCACTTGCTGATTGTGATTTGCAATACGACCGACAGGTTATGGCCCGTGGCATGTCCAAATTCTCACTCAGTTAGCGGATTTTGGAGCGAATTTGTGGGATTATGTCAGTTTTGGAGAAATTTGTGGAAAAAATAGTGGGAGAACTAGGAGAAGTCATAACTTCTTCAGTTCTTATCCAAATGCGATGCAAAAAGAGGCTAGACGGCCATTTTTGAGGATTCTGAACTCATTGAGATAGGTTTCAGAGGAATTTGAGCATGGTAAACACACTTTTGTTGTAATTTGAGCATAATAGAGAGGCCCGAGCATTGGAAGTTGGACCAAGGAGACGTAGCACAGGAGGGGTGAACTCCTCATCAAATATCTGTGTTGTGTGTTGCATTTTGATGTCCTTTGCTGATATTTTGCAAATATTGAACATATGTTTTATGTTAATTTGTTTCTAACATTTACATAAGAAACTCTCATGGGAATCAGTTAATCAAGAAAAAATATATTGAATCCTTAAGCACTTGATAAACAAATGATAAGTATCTTGGGGTTTTATTATGAATGGGGAATTAGCACAACATTACTAATTTGCTCCATTTTAGATCATATATGCTCATCCTTGCCCATATCTGCTTGTCTTTGTACCTATGCTCATATGTTGAACACTCTCAAATCTAAAAGAAGAAGAATTTGATATTGGAGGGGAGTCCAAGCAACCACCCTTTATTCATCAGGGAGCCACTGCTACCATCTGAAATCACTACCAGCAGAGAGGCCAATGCTACTACCTGGGAAACATTAGAGATCTTAACATCAGGGAGCCCTACTCAACTTGGAACCACATTGGCAAACTCATCTGAACCCAGAATCTAATGACAATGAGGAAGGTCCTATGGGAAAGTCTCAACTCATGTCATCTCATAGTGGAGCAAACATCTTTCACCCTATATATACCAAAAAAGACATCTCAAGAACTTATTGTCCCTTGATCTCCCCAACAATGATCCTCAAGAGTCATGTGGTAGAAGATCTACATCATAATCGAGCTTGGGTGAGATACCCAACTTAACAATGGTAAGGGTACACCCCCGGGGCTTTTCTCAACCCGTTGGATAGACGAGGAGCCTTCCCAACAAGCCTAACTTGTGGGTATGCTACCAACTTGGGTATACCTTGTTAGACCAAGATAGGGGAGCAATATATGCCACCCTATGGGTTACAAATAGGGATGATACCCTATTGTCTAGAGATCGCTCAACGCCAAGAGCCTTACATCTCAATTCCTCACACTGGGAGCTCAAACAGGGGGGAAGAGCTAGCTCAGTGTTCTCGATCAATCCCACTCTTTGTATATTAGAAACATATCAACGTGCTCATATTCGATACTTTTTTAAACATCATTTTGCCTCATATATGATCAAGGGCAATAATCCTCTGTCTTCCTATTCATGCAGGTCATCAAATCAAATATCATGTTTTTCTACATGAAAGAGTATTATTTATATTAATATGTGCCCGGTCACGGCTAAAAACAAGGAGATTTATAATTTCATTACAATGTCAATGATGGGCTTCGTAAGCTGCAAGTGTAGTCTGTCTAACCAGGACGTCTTTTCCTTCAAAATTTAATTGGGTTGGACATCTACTATTACACTAGTATAAACTTTACAAATTTGTGATAGGAGAAAAATACATTTAAAACCAGACATTTGCAGAGCAAACTAATCATCTGGGACGACAGGATGGTTGAGGTCGAGACCTAGGCTTTCTTCTGCTGGCTGGGAATTCTGCTTGGCTAGCTGAATTTGGAGGTCCTCTAGCATGATTATGAGCGCCCCTACTTCGTCTTCAAGCTAGCCAATTTTCTTGCTTTTCTCCACGTTCAATTCCTACATCTCACTTGCCTCAATCCTCTATTGGTGAAGGAGTAATTGCATCTCGACGATATCAACTCTTAATTCAACGTGCTCACTTGAACATGTTCCACAAGCAGGGGGAGAGAATGAGGCCAGAGGAGGGAATTTGGCCCAATTTTGCACAACGAGACCTGCACCCTGCCCGAGCATGGATGACGACATCCCTAGGAACCATAATCCATGGAAAATAACACAATGAGACCTTCGACCCAGCTTCCCGTCACTTTCGAAGGCACCAAATTCTTAACTGAATACCTTGACAAATATGCCCACTAGAACAAATTAGAATTTCATGCGACAAAGTCACCCGAGAAAAAATCCTACCACTAACAATACACAGGAAAAAGCTCGACACCATCACTATACATAGATTAAAACTGAAACCCCTCAATTTATAGGATGACTCGAACATGAGCCTCATACGACGTAGAGAAGTGGCCTGCGTGCCCCCGTGATCCTACTGTGCTTCCATAATTTCTATGGTAGACAAAATTACCTTCACCTCAAACATCTGAACCTTCAAGAGAGTGAGACATACGATCTAAACAAGGAGGAGTAAATGTGGCTCGATCACAGAGGGGATTCACATGAATTTCACTTGATCATTCCAGTAATGAACCCAAATATGAGGGACATACTGGAGAATTCCCACACTTAACAAATATGTCACACCAAGTGGCTTCACATGCTCTGATATATAGTTTCCTTGTGTCAGGGGAGGTGAGAGGGGAGGTTTCAATCGATGCCAGATGGGAGTTCCGTGTGGGGAAGCCCAGAGGGGGTGGGGAGGGAGGGTGAGCGCAACCAAGGGGAGGGAGTGTGGAATATTGGTTTTGTTATGATCCATGTGCACCCTTCTTAGGGACATGGGGGAGAGAAGCTTAGTTAAACTGTGGCACTTTAACATAGTAATGGAGATAGCCACACTTAGAATTAGGGGATAGGTAGGAAACCCTCAATTCCATTGACCATGGTATGGCCTTTGTTCATTTGGCATGCCTTGTTGTCCTATGTATTCACATCCATATTTAAGCCTCTTATAATATGAAAAATTTGTAATTTTTCAAAGAGAGGGAGCATGCCAAAGGCTCTTTTAAGTATCTGATTGAGCTTGTTATTCTAGGCAGAGCAGTTGAAGCACATGTGCTTTATTATGAAGAAGGAGTCACCCAGAATTTTCACTTCCTTGATTCCCCTTTAGTGAGCTAAAATTAGCCCAAGATATAAGCCATAAGCTTCCGCTTGGTTGTTGGTCTTGTAGGAATTTACAGGGTAAGTTCCTCAGAAAGAATACCAAAAGGACACCGCTCACAACCAGATCGCAGATCAATACACCAGTATTTTTGACGTGGTTAAAACCCTCAAAGTGCAAGGAGGGAAACAGTCCACGGCCTGTCCCAACGTGGGTACTACAGGCAATTTATTAATCAAAGAATGAAAATTTACATAAGCTTCTCTCATGCACGGATTACCCGAACAATGACCCTCCATGCGCTTTAAATAGAACTCATGGACCAATCGGGTGTCAAGCCACGGATCAAGTGTCGGTAATACCGAGGAGAGAATGAACCGTCGGATCACTACATATCGTGACCGTCGGATTGTAAGTTACAAAATGTACAACGGTAAAGAAACACACTTTACCTAACTCTAACCTAACTCTATACTAGACCAAGTTGAACTTAACTATATCCTATGTGTCGGAATATCCTAACATCCCCCCTTAAGAACAACTTGGGATAGGATTGAAGGATTTACAAATATGACACAATAGGAGAAGGAAGGAGGCACTAGAGCCTATCCCCCCTTAGTGACAACTTCCTGAACTCCAAGCATATATCGAAGTTTAGTGAACTTCGCCTCTGTGAGAGCCTTTGTGAAGATGTCTGCAACCTGATCATCTGTTGGACAATATTGCACTTCAAGAACATGGTCATGAATGAGCTTTCTGATGAAGTGCATGTGTAGTTCAATGTGTTTGCTGCGCTGATGCTGGACTGGATCTTTGCATAGCTGAATGGCACTTTGATTATCACACCAAAGTGTGGTTGGATGCTGCTGCTCAAAGCCAAACTCTGATAGGATCTGACGAAGCCACAAGGCTTCCTTACTAGCTTCCACGGCACCACGATACTCTGCTTCTGCTGACGAAAGAGAAATGGCAGCCTGTTTCTTACAAGCCCATGTAATAGGTCCTGAACCAAGAGTGAAGACATAACCGGCAGTAGACTTCCGATCATCAGGGTCACCAGCCCAATCAGAATCAGTGAAACCAACTAACAGAGGAGCTGCTTTGGCACTGTAATGAATCCCAAACTGTACTGTACCTCGAACATAACGAAGTATTCTTTTAGCTGCTTTCCAATGACTTTCACGGGGGTTTTGCATAAAACGAGCAACAAGGCCAACAACAAAGGAAAGATCAGGACGAGTATGGGTTAAATACAAGAGTTTTCCGACAAGTTGACGGTATAAGGTAGCATCAACTTCAGGAGAAGTACAAGAGACTGAAAGTTTGACTCCAGACTGAAAGGGAGAAGGGGCTGGCTTACAGTCTTCCATGTGAAAATGACGAAGAATATCACAAGCATACTTGGACTGGGAAAGGAAAATACCCTCCTGGGATTGCAAGACTTGAAGACCGAGAAAATAGTGTAAGTGTCCTAAGTCTGTCATTTCAAATTTCTTTTTAAGGCTGGACTTCACATGGTTTATAAGGTTGGGATCACTACCAGTAAGAATAAGATCATCAACATAAAGAACAAGGATGATAAGAGAGTTGCCCACTTTCTTGGTGTAGACAGTATTGTCAGAATGACACCTAGAAAAGCCAGATTCTAAAAGAAAGCTATCCATTTTGGCATACCAAGCCCGAGGAGCTTGCTTGAGGCCATAAAGGGATTTCTTAAGTCGACAAACAAGGCTGGAGTCTGTTTGTATGAAGCCAATGGGTTGTTCCATATAGATTTCTTCCTGCAAGTCCCCATGCAAGAAGGCAGATTTAACATCCATCTGATGGACTTCCCATTTTAAAGAGGCAGCAAGGGAAAGAACAAGGCGGATAGAGTTCATTTTGGCAACAGGGGAGAAGGTTTCAGTGTAGTCAATGCCTTCAACCTGTGAAAAGCCCTTAGCAACGAGACGAGCTTTATGTTTATCAACTTTCCCATCTGGTCCATACTTGGTTCTGTAAACCCATTTACATCTAACAAGTTTGCGTCCCTTTGGTAGAGGAACAAGATCCCATGTATCATTTGTCATCAATGAATGATATTCTTCATTCATAGCTGCTTCCCAATGTGGATGGCCTGAAGCTTCTGCAAAAGTGTCAGGATCATGATTTACTGGAGCTTGAGCCAGTAAAGAAGAGGCTCTTTCAAACTGAGAACGTGTACGTCGCTGATCTGTAGGATCACCGGCAAGATCACCTGCTGCATCCCGAGTAGCACGGACCCATCTTGGAAGTTGAGGATCCTGAGAAGGTGGGGGAGGATTATCATCCTCGCTTTCATCATCTGAAGAAGAAATGTTTTCAAAAGTAGAAGAGATAGGAAGAGGTGGCACATCCGCCGGACTAGGCTCGCAGGCCGATTTATTTTCATCAAATTTTACATCTCTTCTAATGATAACATTTTTGGACTTAAATGGAATAAGTCTATAACCTTTTACATCTTCAGAATATCCAACAAAAGTACATTTCTCACTCTTAGGTTCTAAAGCTTTATGCTTTTCATCTGGAATATGGGCCCATGCTTCACTTCCAAACACACGAAAGTGACTTACATCTGGTTTAATGGAACTCCAAGCTTCTTCTGGAGTGATATTCTCTAGAACCTTAGTAGGAGTGCGATTGATTATATAATTTGCACAATTAATTGCTTCGGCCCAAAAACTAAGACTGAGTCCTTTAGATTGCAGCATACAATTAGCCATTTCCTTTAAGGTGCGATTTTTCCTTTCAGCTACACCATTTTGTTGTGGAGTGTATGGAACAGTATGTTGCATTTGAATTCCATTTTCGGTGCAAAAGTTGATGAATGTGTTTTTAACATATTCTCCACCATTATCAGTTCTTAGCTTAAGAATTTGATGTCCAGATTGTTTTTCAACAAAGGCTTTGAAGGCCAAAAAGGTGTTAAATACTTCGCTCTTGAGTTTTAAGAAGTATACCCAAGTGCGTCTGGAGAAATCATCAATGAAAGTTAAGAAGTACTTGCAGCCAGAGAATGAAGCAACAGGAAGAGGACCACATAAATCACTGTGCACAAGCTGTAAAGGGGCTGAGGCGTGCCAAGAGGCACGTTTGTCAAAACTGTCCCGATGATGTTTTCCGAGTACACATCCGGAACAAACACCATCTCTGCAAGATACCATAGGAAGACCTGTCACCATATTTTCTTTACATAGATGCTGAAGGGAGCGATAGTTTAAGTGACCAAATCGCTCATGCCAAAGTTTGCTCACTTCATCATTATGAGCAACAAATACTGAGGGAAGATTTGATGACCCAAAGTTGTGAAACTTATACAACCTTTTGGAATCATCAGCAAGACCAGTAGCTAGAATCTGTTTAGGATCTTTTAGATCCTTGATTACAACATCATGAGGTGAAAATTCAACAATTTTACCTTCACCTGAATGAGTTATCTGATAGACAGATAGAAGGTTGCAGGATAAGGTTGGAACACATAATACATCATTAAACTGACCATTGTCTAGATGAACAGTTCCAGTCCCTACAACATTAAGAGATCTATCATCACCAACATATATATTTTTGGTGTTACAATCATTTAAAGAAGAAAACATGGCTTGGTTTTTGGCCATGTGACAAGAGGCTCCAGAATCAATGAGCCACTCATGAGAATGAGAAGAAGAAGAAGATACATTTAATGCATAACCAGACTGAGATGATTGACAATGACATGCAGAAAGTGCCATTCCGGAAGTTGAAGTTGAAGTAGGCTCCACATGGATGTTATGTTTCTTCATTGCGGCTTCCAAGGCTTCCATCTTCTTAAAGCATTTAGATTCTAAGTGGCCATCTCGATTACAAAAGTTACAATGTCTATCAGTCTTCTTCCATTTGTTTTTATTGGTCTTATCATTTTGCTGAAATGATCTTTCATTTTGAGGCTGAGATGGTTTAGGACCATTCTTTTGAGGATATGACTTCTTAGGATTCTTTGAATTTGGTTGCTGCTGGGCGGCTAACGCTTTCGTGGAAGAGTTTCCAAGATTAAGAAGACCAAGGTGTAAGAGTTTTTCTTGTTCTCTTATTAAGGAATCACAAAAGGAGTCAAAGGAAGGGGCCTTGTAGTCTTTTCCTTGACAAATGAAAGCTTCCCTTGTAGAATGGAAAGTGGAAACAAATACAGAGTAGGCTGGTCCCAACTTAGTAAGGATGGAATAAATAAGGTTACCATCTTCTTTCTTAACTTTAACACCTTCCAAGAGATATCTAAGGGTCTTGAATTTGGACAAGAAATCTTCAATGCAAGAAAAATTATTAGGATCCAAAGTAAGCAACTCATTTTCAAGTTGATGGGCTCTAATTTCATTTTTAATCCCAAAAACTTTAGCGAGTTTTTCTAATGCTTCATGAGGAGTCTCAAGTTCTGCAATGTGGAATCTAAGATCAGGAGAAATAGACATCCCTATCAAACCACGTGCTTGATCTTGTCTATTTTCCCATTTTGCAACCTTGTCTTCATCTTTTGGTTTCTTCTCTTGGTCTGTGGCTATTCTGAAGAGACCTTTACTTCTAAGTAAATCTTCCATGTAGGCTACCCATTGGAAGTAGTTAGTGCTGTCAAGAATGACTTGGCATGGACTTTCCATTTTTTTTAAAAACTGAAGCTGAAGATGCTGAAAGTAAGTGTTCCAATGGATAGATCTCGAAAAAATAGGCGGTTTTAAAAAAAACGGCTCTGAAAAAGGCTTCCGGATGAAGAAGTTATGGCTTTTTGAAAAAAAATTGTTGAAGTTGCCGGCAAAGTGCGCGAATGTGCGGGAATGAAAAAATCCGCCCCCACAAAATGGAGACTTGAACCCAAGACCTCTACTCTCTTAAAATATCTTTGAACCAATTGATCTATACAAAAAATTTGAGAGAGAGAGAGAGAGAGAGAGAGAGAGAGAGGGGGGGGGGGGGCCTTGGTTTGCGTGCTTGCCTTGAGAAAGCTCTTTTTCCCTACAAAACACAAAACACAAAACCCAACACGAATATGCAAAGAAAAACGAACCTTACGGCTCGAAGTTAGCTTTAGCAAAAAAACTAGAAATTTAAAAAAAAATCTCAAAGTTAGCTTTAGCCGAAAAACTAAATATTTTTCTCAATGTTTCTGATTTTCCGAGATCACACTAAGGTGCAGGGAAAAGAGCATACGCATGAGAAAAATCCTTCCTTTCTGTTTCTGATTTGCCCAGATCGCACAGAGTCGCAGGGCAAAGAGCATACGCAGAAATGAAAGGTATAGATCCGGTTAAAAAAAAGGCTAAATAAACTGAGACCGAAATAAGCAGAGAGAAAATAACAGTAAACTGCAAAAAAAAACACTGTATACCTCCCGATCTGAAAAATGACGCAGCTAGGGCTACCGGAAACCTTTTCGCGTGAAACGAAAGGGGTTCCTCACTGGAACAGATGCTCCGAACGCAATAGAGCAGTCCTCTCGGCCCGAAAGCAGTCAGAAACAACAGATCTAGGAAACGACAGCCGCATGCAGTTCTACCGGCTTCAGATTTGGATCACCAACGGACGCGGCCCTCAAATAGCTCTGATACCATGTAGGAATTTACAGGGTAAGTTCCTCAGAAAGAATACCAAAAGGACACCGCTCACAACCAGATCGCAGATCAATACACCAGTATTTTTGACGTGGTTAAAACCCTCAAAGTGCAAGGAGGGAAACAGTCCACGGCCTGTCCCAACGTGGGTACTACAGGCAATTTATTAATCAAAGAATGAAAATTTACATAAGCTTCTCTCATGCACGGATTACCCGAACAATGACCCTCCATGCGCTTTAAATAGAACTCATGGACCAATCGGGTGTCAAGCCACGGATCAAGTGTCGGTAATACCGAGGAGAGAATGAACCGTCGGATCACTACATATCGTGACCGTCGGATTGTAAGTTACAAAATGTACAACGGTAAAGAAACACACTTTACCTAACTCTAACCTAACTCTATACTAGACCAAGTTGAACTTAACTATATCCTATGTGTCGGAATATCCTAACAGGTCTTCATTCCCAAGCCCAGGCATAATGATAAACTACTATTCCTTTAGAATTAATGAGAATCCCTCCCCCTCCTGCCACCCTAGGATTTATTTTTGAGGCACCATCAAATTGGAGAATCCATTAACTTGATCTCTGATTCCATTGAGCTAGTTGATCACGGGATAGGTGGAGGATCCAAAGAGGGCATGAGGAAGATATTTTCATTAAAGACAAGGAGGGAGGGGGCCAAACCCTAGGAGTTAACCAAATCGATTCTTTCAGGTCAAGATAAGGATCCACATATGGGCAATGGAATGCAAAGCAAGACGAGAGAGATTTGAGGGCAGTGGTCCTGATGGGAGGACGAGAAGAACGAAATATCTCCTTGTTTCTAGATAACCAAATGTGCCAACATACATACTTAGGAAGCAAAATCTAGAGTTATTTAAAGGATTTTTTGGCTTGAAGGGAGCTCGCAGAGACTTTGGGCCATGAGGCAAAGAAGGGAGTGAGATTAGAAGGCCAATGAGTTCTGTGGAGAAGCGGGCCAAGGGCCATAGACCAAACCGATCTAGAAAGTGGACATAGAAGGAAGAGATGGGTGATATTTTCCTCCAAGTTCTAACAAAGGGGACATTTGGAGGGGCCAACAAAACCCATTTTTTGAAGGTTCTCAGCAGTTATAATTCTTTTATGGGAGAGCAACCAACAGAAGAATTTTACTTTGGGAATTGAATTTATCTTCCATATTGAAGACTTTTGGGGAATTTGGTCATTAAGAAGAAGTTGTGAGTAGCCTTCCTTGACCATGTAGGAGGATCTCTTCCAACCCCACCTGTCCACCATTGATTGCGCGAGGGGGGCACAACTGATTAATTTATTTTTTAAGATATCCCGAATAGGAATCAAAGTTCCATCCTGTCCAGAGGTCTTACCTATCCCAAATGGAAATTTTGTCCAAGTAGACCACTCCGAATTGCAACAAATGCTCCTTTAGAAGGGAGATTGAAGGATCTCGACCCAAAGGTGGACGACCCAGGATTGGGTTCGACCAAATGCTAATCGAACAACCATTCGCCAGGATTTTGTATAGATTACTCAAGATGAGTTCCGATGAGGACTGGAGTAGTTTCCAAATAGGATAACCGTGAAGCTCCTCTCTATTATTGGGATGATGCAGATATTTAGCCCTCATCACATGTGTCCACCAGCGATCTGGTCTCGTTTTAAGTAGCCAGAAGAGTTTGGCCCCCATGGCCTAATTGACCAAAGAGGGGTCATGGATTCCAAGTCCCCCATGTTGTTTTGGTGCTCTAATAGTCTTCATGTTTACCAGGTGGAATTTTTTATTATCCTACTTCCCTCCCTCCCATAGAAATTTCCTGATATATATGCCAAACTGGTGCAAAACATACTTAAGAGCCTAAAGAACTGAGAACTGATACAGAGGAATGGTTGATAACACCGATTTCAATAATATTGTCCTACACACATTATTCAATCACATTTCCCCCAATTCACAATTTTGGTTTTGATTTTGTCTAGGACACGCTGCTAGGCAAAGGGAGATGCTCTCCTTAGGAATATTGGAATTCCCAGGTAATTGAAGTCCTTCCAATCCCAAACGGTCTTGAATCCCATAATTTCTTTAATCTTCTTGGCTTTCTGAGGAGTGGTGTTCCAAGTGTAGATATGACTTTTGCTATCATTTGTGGCTCCTCTACAGGTGTTGAGGAACTTTTCCAGATTAGATTTAAAGCGTTTAGCAATCACTACAGAGGCTCCTCCTAACATGGTAGTGTCATCCACAAATTGATCGTGGCTGATGCTTCTGATCCCATTCTTATATCGGATGCCTGACAATTTTTGGGTTTCTCTTTCATCCTCCAATGTTCTGCTCAACGAGTCAGCAATTACTATATATAGAAATGGGGAGAGGGGGAAGCCTTGCCTCAGGCCCATGGAAGATTTGAAAAACCCGCCACTCAACCAGTAACCAAAGGGGTAATCCACGGAGAAGAGCTGCATAGAGCAATCCATTTTATAAATGTTGCATCAAATCCCAGTTTCTTCAAAACCTTCAGAAGAAAAATGTGCCTTACCCTGTCAAAGGAATTTTTTTATATCCAATTTAATTTCATGCCTTGATCCCCTCTTTTCCAACTTGAGTCTATATCTTCTTGAAGAAGAATTGTGTTGTCAAAGATTTGCTTGCCCGACACGAATCCACCCTCATTGACAGAGATCAAGTGCGGCATGATTTTTTTAGTCTAGAGGCAAGTAGCTTTGAAATAACCTTGTAGGAGACATCACAATGTGAAATAGGGTGGAATTTGGAAAAAGAGGAGGGGTTAGACTCCTTGGGGATTAGGGATAAGAAAGAAGTGTTGATGCCTCCCCCCATTATGAATCTTTTGAAGGAATATCCCATCATTTGGCACAAGTATTCACTGATCAAATCCCAAAAGTGTTGGTAAAAGCTAGCTGAGAAACCTTCCGACCTCGGCCTTTTTCAGGCTAAAAGGAGAAGACAACTGCCCTAATCTCTTCTGCTATAGGTGGGATGATCAACGATTTATTCATTTCTGCAGTGACCAAGGTGGGGACTTTATCTAATAGGTACTCCTCACTTTCTTGATCAATTTGAAAGTCCTCAAGGTAAAGATCCTAGAAATGTTCGACAACAACTTTCTTAATGTCCTCGAACTCAGTGATTGCTTTCCCCCTATGCTGGATCTAGGAGGTGTTGTTTTTACTTTCTCTAAACTTTGCTTGTTTATGGAAGAATTTAGTGTTCCTATCCCTAACAGAGATCCAAGTGTTTCTATATTTTAACCTCGAGTATTATTCCTCTTGTCTGAGGAGGGTGTGGAGGGCCCTTAATGTCTCAACTTCTTTTTGGAATTCTATCTGCATGACCAGGGCATCCTCAATTTTCCCCTGAATGGATGATAGATGTTGTTTTGTATCCTTTATTGCATATTTCCTTTCTGTTTTATTCTCCTTGAGCCAATTCTGAATATCTGATTTAAGCTGTTTGATTTTGGATTCCTAGATAGAGATTAGACTACCCTCCACCCAATGAGACCATGAAAGAGTAACCAGATTAGAGAACTTGATAAAGTGCAGCCAGAGGGGGGAGAACCTAAAAGTAATAGGTTCAAGATTATATGAGGGCGAGTGGAGGAGGTGGATAGGGAAATAGTTTGAGCCGCACCAAGGAAGAATAAAGGATTTCAGGCACATATTCAAAGATAGGAGGCAGTCAAAAGCTAGGAAACAATCAAGCTGAGCAGCAATATGGCCAGGGCCAAAGCATTTATTATTCCATGTGTAGAGGAATTTAGAAGGTTTGACATAAAAAAGGTTAAGGTTGAGCATTAGACCCTCCATGTTTTCTTGTGAGGCATCCGGGACAATGGAGCCTCCTCATTTCTCTTTTTGGCCTAGAGAGGTATTGACGTCTCCAGCTAGGATAAAATTGTGTCCATAATCAGATTTTTGCAACTCTGTCAACAACTTCCAACACTCCTTCTTTTCTCAAAAATGTGCAGGCATATATACATTGGCTATTATACATGTCTGATGCAACTCTAAAATTTTAAAGGTATTTGCAATCCAATGGGTTGTTTTTATAAAACTTACTAGGTGCATTTGTGCTAGATTCCACATTTTGTAGGGGCCTCCAAAAGCACCTCTCGAGATTTCTACTACTATATTAATTTTCCCCCAAATTTTGGAGTGAATGGAGGAAATTTTTGCCTCGCCTAACTTCGTCTCTTGGAGGAGGGTGCCTAGTGGTATTTCCTTTTGGATTAATGATTTTACTTCCATTATTATTTTCCCATATCCCTACAATTCCAGGAGATGATATTCATTATTTACTCTTTGAAGAAGGTGTCCCTTTCCCAGAACCTACTATATTTCCTTTCTTTCCTCCTTTGGTCCCCAGGTCTGCTAATTACTGAGGGATGGTATGCTAAATCCCCAGCTCTTTATCTTTCTCCATTTTTTCCAACTGTATCTCTTTATTAATTTTTCGACCTGATCTTCTAACCTTCTTGTCCATATCTTTGGCCCTTGTGCCTTCTGATTTATCGTTGGCTGAGCTAGCAGGTATTGTTGGTCTTGTCAGTTCCTTGGAGGATAAGAAATCTTCTTCGTCCTCCTCTTCATCCATGGTATCTTCTGAGTTACTGGATATTTCTTTGCTTGGGGGAGTTTCTTTCTGCGTTTGCAGGGCTGAAGCGAATTTATCAGCCCCGAGGCCACAAATGTCAGTTTCTCGTGGGGAAGGAGGAGAACCGCCATTCAACGCACTTGAGACCAAGAGTGAGGAAATATTCCTTGCAATGTGAAAATGTGCTCATCTCAAAGTGAAATGTGATTGTGAAAATGAACAATGAGTTGGGCTCCTTATAAAGGAAAACTACATGCAAGTTAAGATTAAAGTTTTGATGCATGCTCACCACTTGTTGCTTGATCATTGAGTTAGGTGAGTGAAGTGGGAGATGATCCCTATTTTCTAGGAGTGTGCTCTGTATGCAAGCAAGGAGTGTGCATGTGTGGAAGGCAGGGAGTATGCACTTGGAAGTAACAAGGAGTGCGCCCCTATTGAAGACAAGGTGTGTCTCCATTGTAAGAGAAAAGTGTGCTTGACTAAGAAAGAGAAGTCTGTTATGACTCAAGAGGGTGCAATTTTCCTCAACAATGCATGTGTGGTCACTAAGTTTGGAAAGTGCGCTCTCACTAAGAAAGAAATATGCTCTTTCTTGCTTTTGTGAGGTATGCATGTCAAGTGAGGAAAGTTTGACTAGGTCATAGAGAAAGCTCATGCTTTTCCTATCTTTAGAAAGGTGACAAGCCAACTTCTAAAAAATGAGAAAGTGACACATAGGAAACTTTTACCTAAGAGGAAAGGCAACACTTGAAGATGTTGAAAGGATAATCGACACTTAGTAAAACATGAATGACAAAAGATAGCTCGAAGCGACAACTCTTGAAAACATAAGTAGGCTCCAAGTTGAACGAGGAATTTTTTTTTTGAGAATCGATGTCGTAGCGACAACACCTGCTCAACTGACATAATTGTTATATAAATTTTCCTATCATCTGATTGCCAAAACATCTACAATCTGTTAAAACCAATTCCAATTCCTTGTCACTATTACAGTCATTTACTCGATATCTCTTGCCCAAATTCCATTCCTAAGTTCACCATAATTTTCTATTAGTCATTAACTTTCCATTACCTATTTACTTGCCAAATTATAATACCCACGCTAAAGATTGTACCCTCCGAAAGTTAAGCCAACTAAACATGATTTGATTTTCACTACTCATGTTTCCTATAACTTTTCCTATAACTTTCACTGTAATTCCATAGAAAAGTATGCCTACATATTTTTATTAACATGTAATGACCCCTCTATTATTGATTCATGCCCCAATGACACCAATATTATCACCTTACAGTGGTTTAAATTAAAAGCAGAACATAGTCCTCCATGGAACCCCACATATCCACGTTCTTACAGTATGAAAATATATGCATATATTTTGTTTAAATAAATAATAGACTGCCTATTGCCCACACCTCCACGTCGCATTGAACCCACACATCAATTATTATACCCTCCGTGTAATACACGACTGGAAACCACCATCATGAACCATTGATGCTTATGGGTCTTTTACCTACTTATATGCCTTACATAAAACTGATCCCATATAAAATTTATGGTGTATATATCCATGGTCTCCACATACGACAATGGCACCCACCATATATTCTTGGTGCCAAACCAAATAACCAATGTATGAATAAGGATATACATGGAGTTCTCCACGTGCTCATACCCTGCAACGCCAATGATATATGCTTCCAAAGTTCATATAAATACTATATACTACTATAAATCTCTGGTGTTACAATCTCGGAAGCACTATAAATCAATGCTCCTTATATGTTTCCTTTACCATGCTTGCATAGATTCAAGATAATGCAAATAACTTCAATGCCACATAGCTCACTCACAAGGCGGTGGAATATGTGGATAGTGGAATATATGTTATAAATAATGGCTCCTTGAATCTTGATGGATCCATTTTCTATTCTGATTCACAATTCCATGTAGATTTAATTATGATAGTGTAACAAAATATCAAAGAAGGTTAACTTTGGAAGCGGAGGAACGATCATATTTTCCAGAATTCCAGTTTGCCTCTTGACCTCATTTTGACAAAGGTCTTGGGATATTTGCCTTCTGAGGATTAATCTCCGTCTTGGCATTTTTGTCTTTCTCATTAGGGGCATTTTTGGTTAAAATTCAGAACTTTAATATCTTGACTTACATGGTTCCTCCTTTCTGAAGTCTCTGTAGTGCCATGCACTCATAATTTTTGTTTATTTCTAAGATCCATGCATCTGGACAGTAATAGGTTTCTGAACAATTTGCATCAAGGCCTCATGCCTTTGCCTGTATCTGGATTTTTATATTCTCTTAATATAAATTATGAAGCTTTTTCTTTCTGAAAAAAAAAGCTTAATTCTTGAAATCTAAGTAGCAATTGGAAACACATTTCATAAATCGATCACTATTGTGTTCCGCTTAAATCGATTACTATTTGTACAAACATCTGTAATCATTACAACAACCACGACCGAAAGAAAAAAAGAAAAACTTGTTTTGTTTCTACATATATGATGAAAATATAAATATACACTATTAATATCCATTATGAATATACACTATTAACATCCAATATGAAAAGCCTCGAAATACAGAGTATTGTAGTCTAGTGGCAGTTGCTACGACATTCAAATCATTGGGTCAAACATGGCCAATTCGCAAAGGATAACGGTATGGTGTACACGTGTGATGAGGCCCATTGTTTGGAAAATTGAAAAGTAAACATAAATTATGATACAACCAAGTTTTCTTTCAAATGTGCGTAACACTAATGTGAACTTGACTCACCTACCTATATAACAAACAAAACTATATATATCTATATCTATATATATGTATGGGTTTCCCATACTTTGACATCCATATTTCCACATAAAAACAATTATACCCGCACAAGAGTCACTTTTTCATAGAATATATATATATATATTAATTCCTAATTACCCACGAAATTATCATGGAATGAAGTTTGTTTATATATATATATATATATATATGCATATGCATTCCTACCCGCAATAACACGAATAATATATGCGTATTCAAACTTATATATATATATATATATATATATATATATATATATTGCGTACATAAAGTTATGTATATGAAAATTATTAATTTGACAGCTTATTGACAATTTCAATTATTGGACTAGGTTCCTCTTTTAGAGAGGACCAAAATTGACTTTCGAATCACTAAATTTCAATAAGGGAAATTGTATTTTTGAGGTCATGCCCACGATGATACATTTGATTAAGTCGGTCTAGAAGCTAAATGACCCCTCCTCTAACGCATATAAATACAAGTGACCTCAAGGTCATTTGGACATCACATCACATCATCTCTTCTTCTCTCTCTCAATCTGATTGGTTCATACAAGTATGAGGCAACTCTTTTTCACATGTGTGGGCAGAAAGGAGGATGAAATTACATGTGGACGACAATCTGAACTGATATGCACCTTTGACCAATGTTGATCAGTGTTGACTTTGACCTTTGGAGGAGACTTTAACTTCAAAAAATTTGGGGTATTTCTACTTCTCTAGGCCGCATATTTTGGCACAAAAACCAAGTCATTTGGAGCTATTTGACTTGGTTTAACAACATGAAAATTGCATACTTTGAATGCAAAATTTTTCTCTCTCATTCGAATGAGTTTCATTGGGTTTTCTTAGACTATTTGGCTTATTTTGACCACAATTTGAGGTTGAATTGGAGGTATGTTGACTGAAATCTTGGAAGGCTAAATTGACTATTGACTTTGCCTGGTTAGGGCACATTGACTATTCTTGACCATTAACCAGAATTGTAGATTATGATAGTGGACCAAATTTGACTTTTTCATCATTGCCACATTGAAACTTGGTTAGTTGATTTGTTGATAAGTTAAGGCTTTGAATTTGACTCTTGTTTATGGATTTGGGCTCATTGTACTCTCTGTTGAACATTTTATGACAATCTAATAAAAGAAGAATTTTCAAAGGGTTTTCCCCCTTGTGGGGTTTTTCCCTGGTCTTTGACCAAATTGGTGTCTCTTGTTGATGCTCTTGATTGTCTCTTATTGTCATTGCATTTATTGTTCTATCTTCAATTACTGTTGATTATTGGAAGAATTAAATTATTGTTGAAAATATTGCTTATTGAAGATGTGATTTGGGCTAAAGTAATTGATATAACATAGAGTAGTGGTGAGTATTCCCGCCTGTCACGCGGGTGACCCTAGCTCGATCATCGACAACGGCGCCAAAATGTTGGGAAATTTAATTGGTTAAATTACTTTTCATTAAATTATCAACCAGGGATACTTATAAGCTTGTGACGATGCCAATACAATATATGTAGGAGTAGGCAACTAACTCTAATATAAGCAAACTAAAAAGTCTTTGATTCAAGATGTAGTAAGTGAAGGAAGAGGCTCTTAATTCAGGATGTCCTGGTTGTCCTTCCCCACAATACTATCCTCAAGAAGAGAAACTAAAGAGCAAAAACATGTGATGTATAGTAAGCAAGAGAAGAGGCTCCTAATTTAGGAGGTCCTGGTTGTCCTTTCCCACAGTTCTATTCCAACAACATTACCATTGCATCAAATCATAAACTCAAAAATAACTTGAAATAAAGAAAAGGAAATGAACTTTAACTATTGTTCAGACCAAATAGAAGGAGAGCCTAACTTAGACTCTTGGTTGTCCCCTCATACGCTGATTAGAACTCAAATAAAATTCATTCATTAATAATGAAAAATATTGAAACATCTAAGTAATTAAATGAAAATAGAATCTATAATGAAATAAAATGTTTCTTTGATCCATTTAGAGTGAGCTCAATTCTCTTAAGACCAAAGTGACAAACTATTCCATAAATTCATATACTACCTTAAGACAATTTTTATCTAAAACTATAGAAAGAAAACTTTATTCTATTCCATCATAAATTAGGATACATTCTCCAAGAGTCCTTTCCCTTGGAATGGAGGAGGTACTCCTATTTATACAAAAACATAAGCAACTAACTCATTAATTGAGATCCACTAATCCCTCCTAGATCCACAAATTCTTCATACGGTTACAACCAATATGAGACACATATTCCTTTATCCATGATTTTTCTCCATGAGATATGCTTGACCCCTATCCCAAATCTCCTTCAAATCTTCAAGAGAATTCGAATTTGAGTCTTGGAGGCCACATAAGAATGTATTGGAACCTTCCAAATCACCTACACATGTCAACAAACTCATTCCACCTTTAGGTATAAGCAAATACATGTTATTTTTCTAACTTTTAATCATATATTCACTTTAAATACATAAAATAAATAACTTTGGAAAATGAAAATATGAACCCATATGATAATGGAAATATAGGGTTATGTAATGATAATGTGATAAAATGAGGTGACAAAATGAGGATAAAGGCGAAAATGGAGTGAAAATGTATGTTAATTTGGCGGCCCAACAGGATGGTAATGATGTCTTGGAGTACATACAAGGAAAAATTACTGAGCCTATGGAAAATGGTCTAGTTGCCGCCAAGAACAAAGACAAGAAAGGTGAGTTAAAAGAAAATAAAAGTATTGTTGATGGTTTACAAGATCACTTACTTGCCTATGTTGGAAATTTGAATAAGTCTAAGGCTATGTATGATAAGTTAGACAACATGTATGAAGTCAACAATTTGAATGAAATCATCTCCTTGAAAAATCAACTCAAATATATGAAAATGAATAAAGGGTAATCTGTGCAATCCTATATCATGAGGATATCTCGTCTTAAAGATCAATTGCAGAGAGTTGGGGAAGTTGTACCTGACAGGGAGTTGGTGTTGGTAACCCTTAGAGGTCTCCCTCCTATTTTTGAAGCCTTCATTACCACTATAAGTAATAATAAGAGTTTCCAGTCATTTAATGAACTTGTTGGAAAAATCAGTCAAGAAGAATCCAATATGATTTCAAGAGGTAGGATACAAAAACATGAAGAAGGACAACCCATTGCTTTCATTACTCATAACAAGAAAAAGAAAGGAAACGAAGGTTTATCAAATTCAAGAAAACCTGCTACCCGAAATTCTAATAGGAAGAATGGAAGATAAAAGGAATCATTGCACATTGAATGCTACAATTGTCACAAGAAAGGTCATTATGTTCAAGATTGCCCTAAGAAGAACAATGCTCCAAGATACAACACTAGAAGCAACAATAGCAGGTTAAATTATCAAAGAGGAAGAAATGATCGAAGCAATTGTCATAATGGAAGAGATGGAAGAAGAAAAAGAAATTATCTGAATGATCGTGAATAATATCATCGTCTTCAAAAGAAGTCAAGAATTACTAGATATGAAAGTAATGTTGCTACAAGTCAATCCGAATATATACTTATTTATGCTCTTGGGATAGTTGGTTGGTTGATAGTGGAGCCTCTCATCATTTCTTTGGATATAAGGAGGTCCTCCTTAATTTGGTAGAGAGGGAGTCGAATTTGAAGATTATTATTGGAGACAAATCCACGCATCCTATTAAGGGCTTTGGTTCTGTTAAATTTCATTTGGACTTTGGGGAATCTATCTTGCTTCCTGAGGTGATGTATGTGTTGGGGTTAAAGAAAATTTTAGTATCTATATCTGCCTTGGAGGAAAAAGAAATGGGGGTTTCCTTCATCAATGGAAAAGTACTTACCTGACCTATGGGATCAACTATGAGAGATGTTTCCACATTAGGATCTAGATTTGAAGGAATCTATAGAGTCACTGGAAGACCCATTCTAGCAATGGTCCATGACACTAATCATCAAATAAATCTATAGAACCGAAGATTTGCACATCTACATTATGAAGCTCTTCCATTGAAGAAATCGGTCTCTGGGATCCTCGATGTTCAAGCTCAACAAAATGGAGAATGTCCAATGTGTGCTAGTGGGAAGAAGACAAGGGGACCATTCCCCTCTAGCAAGAATAAAACTAATGACATCCTCCAACTCATTCACTTTGACATATGTGGATCAATGCTCGTACATTCTCTTGGTGGCCATCTCTACTACACAACCTTTAGCTAGGATTTATCAAGGAAGACTTGGATATTTTACTTGAAGCATAAGGATGAGGCCTTCGATATGTTCAAGGACTTCAAGGGTTTGATCGAAAATCAAACAATGAAGAAAATTAAGGTCTTTAGGTCTGACATTAGTGTAGAGTACATTTCAAATGAATTCATAGATTTTTTCAAGAAGGAAGGTGTCAAGAAGGAGGCTATTGTGCCCTATAATCCCAAACAAAATGGAGAGGCTGAGAGAAAAAATAGGTCTATTGTGGAAGTTTCCTTAGCCATGGTCCATGATCAGAAGTTGTTGAATTTTCTTTGGGGTGAAGCAACAAATCCAACAGTATATGTTCAAAACAAGATTCCTCATCAAGCATTGGATAACAAGACTCATGAAGAAGTATTCACATGTGTGAAGTCTGATATTGGCCATCTCAGGATATTTGGCCGCCCCGTATATTTTCATGTGTCGAAAGACAAAAGGAACAAGTTAGAAGCCACCGAAATAAAAATGTATGTTTGTTGGGTATTGTGAAGATTATAAAGCATTTAGAATATATATCCCCGGTCAAAGGAAGGTTGAAATTAACAGATATGTAACATTTGATGAAGATGTTTCCCTTGGAAAAGCAAGAGACCTACCTCTGCCTCCTCCTCAAAAGAAAAGTGATGATATGGATATTCTAGAAGGTCCTTCCATGCTGGAATCCGAGATAGATATTGTTGATGATCCCATGGAGCCCATGGACCCCTTAGATCCTCCTCCATGTGATCCCCTTTGCCAGGAATATGCCACTTTGGCTTCGTGACACATTACAAGATACCAAGAGACAAGATTCTACTCGTGGA
This sequence comes from Pinus tabuliformis, assembly GCA_031772625.1. Lineage (NCBI taxonomy): Eukaryota > Viridiplantae > Streptophyta > Pinopsida > Pinales > Pinaceae > Pinus > Pinus tabuliformis. The sequence goes on from CM062813.1 coordinate 827,570,799, forward strand.
ACCTTTGGGAAAGTAAGAAGTAGTGCAGGTATTAGGGATATATTGTAGCAATGAGCAATACGATTCAAATTGAGCTTCACACCTTTGAAGAAGCCATAAAACAACAAGTCTGGAAGGATGTTATGGCCGAAGAATATGAATCCATTATGAAGAATGATGCATGGGATGTTGTGCTGAGACCAAAAGGAAAATTTGTGGTGAATTCAAAATGGCTATTCAAGATCAAGCATGGATCTAATGGAAGCATTGAGAAATATAAGGTGAGGTTCATGGCAAGAGGATTCCCCCAAAATAGGGAGAGTATTATGATGGAATATTTTCTCATGTGTCCCGATATACCACCATTCGATTAATAGTTTCCCTTGTTGCAAGCCAAGGATGGACCCTTCATAAGATGGATGTGAAGATGACATTCCTTCATGGAATTTTACATGAAGAAGTTTATGTTGAGCAACCATAGGGATTTGAAGTGAAGGACCAAAAGAAATTTTTTTCAAGTTGAAGAGGGCATTGTATGGATTGAAGAAAGCCCCCAGAGCATGGTATGCGAGCATAGATAATTACCCGATGAAGCTTGGATTCACAAGAATCAACGTCAATCCCAACCTATGACTTCAAGGTGGTCCAAGATATGGCATTCATTTTGGTTTTGTATGTTTACAATCTATTTTTGACAGGTAGTGAGCCCCTAATGTTCAAGTGTAAGAGGGAGATGGCCTTTGAATTTAAGAAGAAGGGCCTTGGACTCATGCACTACTTTCTAAGCCTTGAGGTGTGGCAAAGGCCTAGTGATATTTTCCTTTCATAGAGAAATTATGTTGTGACACTAATGGAAATATTTGGAATGATAGAATGCAAGTCCCTGGTCACACTGATGGAAATGAATTTAAAGGAGCTATGTGGAGAAGTTGTAGGACCTGATTTGGAAAATCCATCAGAGAATAGACAGTTTATTGGGGCTTCGATGTTCTTAGTGAATACTCGTCCAAACATATATTATATAGTGAACACCCTGATTCAATTCATGACCAAGCCTCTTCATGCACATTGGGTTGTTGTCAAACATATTTTGAGATATTTGCATGAGATGGTCCCCCTTGGTATGAGATACACTGTCGGATATGTGAGACTTCATGGATATACCAATTTTGACCGGGCCAGAAAGCTTGTTGACATGAAGACCACTTCAGGATTTTATTTTAGTCTTGGATCCACCATGATATATTGGATGATAAGGAAACAAAAGTCCATAGCCTTGAGTATCGTCGAGGCAGAGCATATTTCCGCTAGCATGGCTATCTGTGAAGCAGTTTAGTTGAGGAAGCTCTTTGGAGAGTTTTTTTAGTAGGCCGTGGACACTACTGTGATATATTGTGGCAACAAGAGTGGGATATGATTGGAAGATAATCATGTATTTCATGACAGGTCCAAGCATATGGAGATTAGGTATCATTACATTTAAGACATGGTGCAGAGAGGAGTCGTTAGACTCCATCACATATTGATAGACTAGTGGATAGTTGATATTATCACCAAGGATTTTCCAATAGGCAAGTTCTTGCTCTTCAGAGAGAAACTTAGACTAATGGATGTGACCCCTCCAAATAAGGTGCTTTGTTGATCGAGAACAATGAGCATAGATCTTCTCCCCTTGGTTGAGCTCCCAAGGTGGGAATGGAGCATTGAGGGCTCCTTGGGTTGAGGGATATCTGGAAAAAAGGTGTGCATAATCCCTAGTCCTGCAGTAGGTTGGGTATCTCCCCTATTTGCACCCATAGGGTGTGCATGATCCTTGTCAGTTATGAAAATTCAGGCATCTACCCCTATATTTGTCTAGCAAAGTATACCCCAGTTGGCATCATATCCATAAGTTGGCCTTGTTGGGACTTTCCCTCCCTATTTGGCCAACGAGTTGAGGAGGCTTGGGGCATGTGGTCCTTACCCTTGGTAAATCAAGTATCTCACCCAAGCTCCAATTATGATGCAGGTGCTTTACCATGAATCTTGAGTGTCATTGTTGGGAAGATTGGTAGGCAATAGGATGGATATCATCCTTACCACTTATATAAAATGGTATCTTTCCCATTGATTGTATAATGGGATGGTTGTGATCCTTGCTCGCTAAGTTGTATCTCGCATATTGCTCGATATAGAGGGTGGTAGTTGAATCTCCCCTATGATTCTTATTCTTTAGATTCGAGAATGATTCAGTAGATAGAGTTGAGCATAGATTAGACATGATTTATAACAAGATACTTGCGATGATCACAGGATGCAGTTGGAATTTCTCGCTAGCTGAGAGGGAGTGTTATTTTGTTAGGAAAAATACTGAGCCGGGGGGGGGGGGGGGGGGGTGAATAAGTATTTTTAACTCATTGAAAAATACTGAGAGAGGGGGGGGGGGTTAATCAGTGTTTTTAACTCACTTTAACTTTTCATTTTCTTATTCTGAATTATGTACGCAACAATTCTTTATGTGTATAGTGTATGTATGTGACTTCAGTGAAAGTAAATAGTGTATATCCAGTTAACCAATTCTTCATAAGTTCCATAAGATCTTTATCTTTAACCAATGCATTATTAATTTCATCAGACATATAGTATGCAGTAAAGAGAAGAATAAACCATCACACATAAGAAACACAACAACACATGAGAACACCAAGATTTTTAGGTGGAAACCCAATGTGGGAGAAAACCACCACTATCATCGTCTCTGTCTTCTTTATTATTTTATAATGAAAAAAATTCTTACAATCTTGTACAAGCACAGAATCTTACTACCATGCAGACACCCACCTGTAGGAGGCTACAACCTCCACTCGTTCTCCAACACCCACTAGAAGGGAGCTCCAACCCCCTGATCTCATTTACCGGCTCCTACTGGAAGGGAGCACCTACCCCCTGCACAAATTTACCAACTACCACTGGAAGGAAGCTCTGACTCCCTCATTGAAGGCTCTAACCCTCAAGACCTCTTGTGGACCATGTTTCATAATATTTCATACTGCATCCACCTAAATAAAAAAATCAAAACTTGTAGACCACCTTTCATCATATTTTTAGATTGGACCCGCTTCCAACATTAAGCCCAATATCAAGTAACACCTCTAAAACCAAATATTGAATCAAATCATCGAATCATTGAACCAACGAAATCGTTGTAACATTAGCAAACCAACTATTGTGACCAAATCAAACCAATTCATAACATATATAAACCATCCAGATCAAGTCATCATAACAACTACACAAAAACCATCAACTGTCATCAACTAGCAGCACTGAAAACCCTATCCAAATTTAACTTCAAATTGTATATGCTACTGTTTAGAATAACACTCGTGTATATACATGTTTCCTCTATAGAATACATGTGTATAGATCTCAAATCACTGACTACTGAAATCTTTGTCAAACTGAATCACTGTGTTACTCACTGAATATTGAATCACAACAAATACATAAATACCGACTTACTGAAAACCCAATCGTAATGCAACATCATCACTAATCAATATGCCAAGCCAAAATATAATCAACCCAATCAACATTTCTAGACCGCATGATCAAGACATCATCGATAGAAATCAACAAATAGAACATAACTCATCAAATGTCATCATTAAACAACACTCAAACCCTGTTCAAATATAATTCAGAATGTATACGCTACTGCTATGAAGTAGACCCGTGTATATATGTGCTTCCTTTGTATTTCACCCATGTAAAAATATTAGATTATTCAACACTGAATCAATGTAATACTAAACCAACCACTAAATCATGTATTGAATCAATCATAAATCAATGAACCAATCATATATCACCACACTTTAGCATCCTTACTAACCAATATTTAAATCCATAATAAACCCATTCAACATTGTCATACACAGATCATCATGATAGAGACATCATTGACAGACAACAACAAATAGAGAAGAACTCATCAAATGTGATCATCAAGTCATACTTCAAAACCCTAGAACATATACGCGACACCCATGAATCATATCAGTGTATGTACGTGACTATCACACATAACACATGCATACAGATTATGTATGCGACTATCATGCATAACACCCACATACAGATTATGTACACAACTATCATGCATAACACCCACATACATATCTCAACATACTGAAGACAATATCTCAGAATATATATGCGGCCTTATAGAGATAAATTTGTGTATGTACGTGACCATCCAAATACAAACTTGCGTACAGATTTGAAAACTTTCGTTGCAAACATAACTTCACTCTCCGCAACCTTCACTGTCAAAACTATAGACTTTTGAATAATTCATTTAGATCAAAACATCATTATAACCACAGATCTATCATTATTAGTTACTTAGACATTTTCAATAAGTAAATCAATCAAGCATATATGTCAACATACTTAAGATCTTTCAGATTTGAGTCTTCTCCTTTCTCCCTGGTGCACACCTGTTTCAGATTAGATCACACATGAATAACTCATTACATACACACTTAACACCTTGATCTCCATCTCCTTATATAGTTTTATCCTTAGCTAATACCTTAGGTAAATCCCTTGGTAATGTCGTTAGTATTCTTTGACAGGATCAAATAATTGTTGCCGCTCCAATTACTATGGGCCAATACCATGGTAATGACCCTTGGTATCTAGAATTCCATGGTTTAGATTCTATACGCAACTTTTACTCACAGGACCTGCGTATGTACGTGACCCTTCTTCATAGGAACCACATATACTTTCTTGAACTGTCATCCAATTGTCACTGAGTTGTCATTCCTCTGTCCATGTCCTCTATAGTATTTGTACCAAACTGCATGAGATCATATTATCACAATGTTGACATCAAGTACATCTTTATCAATCAGGTTTCCATCAAGGACAACACATTAGCCATAATGCCAACAAAGTTAGCAGATTAGTGACAAATTCCAATTATTGGACTAGATTTCTCTTTTAGAGAGGACAAAAATTGACTTTTGAATCACTAATTTAGATAAGGGAAAGTGTATTTTTGAGGTTAAGCCCACAATGACACATTTGATCAAGTCGGCTTAAAATCTAAATGGCCCCTCCTCCAACGCATATAAATACAAGTGACCTCAAGCTCATTTGGAAGTCACACCACATCATCTCTTCTTCTATATCTCAATTTAATTGGTTCATACAGGTTTGAGGCATCTCTTTATTCACACATGTGGGTAGAAAGAAGGACAAAAATACAGGTGGACAAAAATATGAACTAATCTGCACCTTTGACTAGTGTTGACTTTAACCTTTGGAGGAGAGTTTGACTTTGATTTTTATGGGGTATTTATGTCTCTCTAGGTCGCATATTTTGGCACAAAAACCAAGGAATTTGTAGTTGTTTGACATGCCAGGTTAACTGTAGGAAAATTGCATAATTTGAACGTAGAAATTTTCTCTCTCATTTGACCAAGTTTGATTGGGTTTTCTTGGAATGTTTTGGGCTCACTTTAACCACATTTGAGGCTGAGTTGGAGGATTATTGACTGAGCTCTTGGAAGGCTGAATTAACTGTTGACTTTGACTAGTTAGGCCATGTTGACTTTTATTGAACATTGACCATAATTACATATTATGATAGTTGCCTAGATTTGACTTTTTCATCATTGGTACATTGAAAATTGGTATGTTGATTTGTTGATAAGTCAAGACTTTGACTTTGACTCTTGTTTATGGATTTTGGCTCATTGTACTCTCTATTGAACATTTTATGACAATCTAACAGAAGAAGAATTTTTAAAGGGTTTTCCCCCTTATGGGGTTGTTAATTGGTCTTTGACCAAATTGGTGTCTCTTATTGATGGTTTTGACTGTCTCTTATTGTGATTGCATTTATTGTTCTATCTTGAATCACTGTTGACTATTGGAAGAATCAAATTATTGTTGAAAAGATTGCTTATTGAAGATGTGATTTAGGCTAAAGTAATTGATATAACATAGAGCAGTGGAAAATTAACAAAAATGAGCCACCGTATACAAAATTATGTGCAACGATTATATTAACCCCTCAACTCCCCTGAGGTTCCTAGCATGATAAATATTAGAGAAAAATGTAATAAAATCTGCCATTACGGAAGGAGAGTGACAAGTAAGATAGAGTTAGATGCCTTCTAATGAGGAAAAGGCTTAAATTATTATATACATAAATGCAAAAATTGAGCAAGATACAGAGTAAAGAGAACGGAAACTGAAAATGTAGATGACTCAATAGTAAATCGATTATGGTGAAGCCACGTATAATGTCCAGTAGCTTCTCAAATTTTGAGAATTAAGTATATGCATATATATTTATATCATATAGATGTGGGCCCTTTTCTTGGTAGAAAATCCTCATGACAAAGGATTAATGGCGGACTCCATGCCCAAATCAAGTGCTAAGCTCATCATGACAAATGGTTACCAACTTATCGGGTCTCAACTAGTGTGGAATTTAATGCAACCTTGATATTCTGAAGATATTCGACGACCCATACCTTTTTGACCCAATGAAAAATATTACCTTTGGGTGTCATCATGTTTGTTCATTAACAATCCTTCTCTAACCTAATGGATTAGGGTTCTGCCCTTCCCTCAAATTTCCACACATAGATGGATTTGTTGTCTTGGTCGCCAATGTAGTCTATGGATCTATGGATTGAGGTTACACGTAGTGGCTTACCTCCTCGGTGGAACACTACTATTTTGAATCATAGCCCTTTAAGGTCAAAATTAATGAAATTCCTCCAATTTTATTATGTAATTAAACGAAAATGTTCGTCTATGAACGTTTTTTTGACACTTGTACTCCGGTCCTACTAATGAATTTTTAACATTCTAAACATCCAGAATTTTGTCAAACAATTAACAAACAACCTGTAGTTCCTTAATTATGATTCAATTATGATCCAATCAAGCATACAACTATCAAATTCTTAACATGTAATCCTTTTTAATCTGCCAAATATCTTCTTATGACTATCTATTATCGAATTTATAAAAGTTTCTACTAATTCACCTTTGACGCTTTCGTCAAACACTTGGTGGACAACCAATAATTTCTGTCCCAATTTAGCTTAAGATACCACTCTGTAATGTCCCCAACCCTTGGTCAAAAAACACCACAGAAGCACTCAAATTCGTTTTTTCGAACCCGAAACCTACATTCAACAGTTTAATTAACTATCTATTGTAGTACATTATGCAATATAAGAAAAACCCTAACTAGAGTTACAATAAATACTCTACAAAAAATCATACGAGATACCCATAATACATAACAGGGCACATAACACATGACATATATAAAAATATAAGTATGCAAAATAGAATTATCATTTAGTAATGGGAATTTAAGCATGTAACTCTAGAATTAGGGTTTCTCCCTATTTAACTCAACAATGTCTGTCATAAATATATAAACTAGTTCAGGTAAATAAAAAATACATATATGTATAAAAGAGATTGTTTGGTTGTGGGCTCTCCACGTTCCTCTAATTTGTTTACCACGTGGTCGATAAACTTAGCCGTAGGTCACCCCCAAGATGAGGCTACAACTCTGTAGGCAATAGTAACCAAAATATCCACACATTCATGGCCAAGGTCCCAGCCCAACAATCACACTGCTCCAGGGATTCAGGATACCTCCAGGCTAATTGCTAAGGTGTCAACCCAATATTCGTGTTTCTCCAGGGCTCCAGGCACCCTCTTGGCCATGAACCAATGTTGAGTTCTAACCATAACTCCATGGCTTCCAGGCTATAAACAAGTTCAAAAAGCCTCATAGCACCAAGCTCCTAGAACCAACATAGGGGCTCACATCATAAACAAGATGCATCCATACAACACGGTTAACTTAATAATTGAGCCTCATCTAGTCCAAAGTCTAACCCTAGGAGTCATTGGTCATTAGTTAGTCTTAGAATCCACCCCAGAACTCACTAACTAAATCCCCCTCTAGTAATCCTTGGTTGAATGGATGAATTTATAGGCAAACATAACCATTTATACTACATGGCCCTAACTAGCCAAGTGGGACTCACTAGAGCCTTGTGGGCCCGAGGGTGCACTTTTCATCGAAAGAACACAACCGTTGCCTTTTCATTTGGAGTTGTGTCTCTCATACTATTTTTGTGGAGTGAGCTCTACAACCAACCTTATTTCATTAACATTATAATATTTTATTACATTAATTCTAATTCATACTCTGAAGCCTCACAACCTTTACAAGATTACAAATATGTAGGCACGTTGGCCCCAAAATATATTTAACTTCGTTACATGGGGTTGCTGACCTAATAATATCATTCCAAATCAAAAGCCTAAATAATAATATTTAATTACATTATGAACGACAAGGATATTACACGATGATAGTAAATTCAGGTGTACTATCGTTGGCATGTTGTTGAGCTCAAATGCACATGATTTCACCTAGTGATTTATTTTTCTTTTTGTCCTTGTTGCTAGTTGGACCAACCATGGTTATACATGTAATTTTTTTGGCTAGCTAACATCTTTCCACATGCTCAAGACTGATATAGTTGTAGTTTGATCCAGGATCAAACAAAATAGATATAATTTGATTACAAAACTTACCTTCCATATCGATTATGAATACTTGGTGGTTTGCCTATTGATTGTCCACAATTGCATATATTTTGGGTATGCTCCATGCTATATCTCCCACAGTATGAGCCTCCTGTGTGTTATATATTTATGGTTTAGTGTTTTTCTGATGTGGGCAATCCTTGTTGCAATTATTCTCTCCACATGTCCAACATCGCAAGGGCTCCTTGGTCTCAAACCCACGTTGCTCTCCCACATGATGGTGTGCATATACATTTTCAATTGAACTTAATTTTTTTTGTGATTGACTTGCATTAGTTGTGCTCATACCTTCTTTCTTGTCTGCAATTTTCTTGTTCCATTTCTTTTATATTTCAGGTTTCTCTTTTCTTTCCAATCACCCTTGAATTATGGCCTGTGTTTTGATTGTTCATAGCAGTGTTTCAACTTTTTAATAGGATCATCTAATGTTTGAGGATTGATGAGCCTCATTATTGCAACAAGAATGCTGCAACTTGACACTTTGTTGGAACCATATTTCAATATAGTTGTGATGCTCCCAGTCCACTTGCTGATCTGGATCATCTTGGATGTCTTCTTCTTCCATGAAATCCAAATCTTATTTTTTTTGCTGATTATTCTCTTGAACACATAGAGGATCTGATGATAAATGTGAGGGAACTTTCCCAATCTCTGATTCTGTTGTCTGCTCTCCGTCAAGTGCAACCCATGATTCTTTGGTCTTCTAATTTGAATCTTCTTTTTCTATATGTTGTTCTTCAATGGTATCAAGAGAATCTCTTTTTTGTGATACTCTTCCTGAGCTAAGATGAATACCGTTTAGATCAAGAGGATATTTTTGTTACTGTTGTATCTCAACATTGTAAGTGGGCTGAGCTACTTCATTGTGTGGGTTTGGAAATTGTGGTAAACGTAGTTGAGTGGGAGTGGATATTTGAGATGGATATGGTTGGGGTTGTGGTTGTGGTGGAGATGGATGGTAGGGACAACATGGAGTTGGGTATGGAGGATATTGAGGAAAATATTGAGGATATTGTGGATGACTCCCATAAGTTCCTTGCCAACCTTGTTGCCAAGATTGGTTTTGGGGTTGAGATGGCCAAGGTTGCCAAGGAAAGGGTGCGTTACAATTACTTTGAGATGGATGTGCATTAGCTTGAAATTGTGAATTAGGTTCTTGCATCATATTAGGTTGAATAGGCTGCCATGGTCCTCTTGGAGCTACATAACATAGTTGCATTGGAAATTGACTTGCTCCATTGTCCTCTTGGTAAACTTCCTTCAACCTTGGTAATGAGGGGCAATATTTAACATCATGTGATTATGCATGGACAACACAAATATAAACATCTTCTTTTTCCTCATCTTGCATTCTTAACATTTCTACTTGTTTGGTTAGATTGCTAATATTTTTTGTTTTAAAGAGTCATCAAACAAATTTCCAAGTTTGGCTTGACTTATTGATCTTGATGTTGATTTACTTACTCTTGCCCTTCCTCTTGGTATGTGTTTGCATGTTTCACAAATTTCTTCAAATGATAATTGGTATACATCACCTCTACTCATGAGATCAAGGAGATCAATCCACTCATCCCTAATTGTTCTAAGTAAGAGGGTTTTTAGTGTGTCAGATCCTAAATGATGTAATTTTTCCCTCTTAACATTATACATGAACTCATTTATTAGATCCTCAAGGCTCTCATCTTCTTTTTGATTCATTCTAAATATTTCTTCCTTAAGATCATGATCTTTATATTTTTCTAGAAATATCTTTTGCATATCATTCCATAATCTTATTGAATTAGTCCCTAAACCCATGAACCATCTAAGAGCTCGATCTTTCAATGTTTTTGGAAACAATCTCAATTTTTGAGTGTTTAATAAGTACCCATATGATCTACAAACAATTTCAAATTCAAAGAGGAAGTTTTCCGGATCCTCTGACATTAGACCATGAAATTTTGGAAGAAAAGATGGAGGCATGTTCTTCATGTGCACACTACCATCAATATCTTGAATGGGAAATACAGGAGGATCTTCCTCATTTTCATCATCTCCATCCATTTCTTCTACATTCTTTGCCATCTCTTCTTCTTCTACCTACAAAAGTGGATGGTGATGTGGCTCTTACTGCACCACGTGATCAAATGGGGGGGTTGGTGTTGGAGATTTTTTTTGTTTTTATGATTGAATGAAAACACTAATGCAATGCACTTTTCTGTTTTTGAAATGAAATATGCCTAATAAAAATATTTTCTATTTTTGAAAAAAGTGAAAAGAAATGAATCAACTAGGGAGAAAACAATGCATATTTTGACACCTCCCCGGAAACGACGCCAAAAAGTGATGAGCCTCGGTATTGCAACAAGAATGCCGCAACTCCCAAGGCTACCAAATTTAATTATCAACTCGAGGTTCGTACAAAATTAAGAGGTATCAACACTATATGTGCAACATACAATGTATCCTTCTTTTGATGTCATGATGTAATGGAGTGAATGTAATAAAATCATATCCTAAACTAATTGCAGAAAATGAAATGCTCGAAATGGAAACCTTAACCTATTGCAAGAAAGAAAATACAAGGAAATAAACCTATTCTAATTGCATAAAGTAAAGATCATGAACTAAATGTAAACCATTATATTTCAAAGAGTTTAGATCCATTAACAGAGTTCATTGGATGTGGCAATCAAGAAAATCATCATTGTATTATCCAATTCATAAATTTGTCCATTAACCCAAATCGCTAAAATGTTTTTCATGGGTAAAGAGGAAAGTCCTAAGTGGTATTTAGTCTTCCCTAATCATTTATTTAGAGCCTAGGGTCTTGATTCAACCCTAAGGGACAATAAGCAAGCTTCTTGAACAAATATGGGCAAGTATATACACGTTGGAAGAGTATAGGAAACAACAAATTTACTACAAGAAACTATAATTCACCGAATGACCAAGAAAATCAAATCCAAATTGGATGGGACAAGTTATTTTATTGACTAGTATGTCTTAAGTCCCCATTCCAAGTGGAATCACTCAAAAATACCTTTGTTAACCCATGCTAAAAAATAGTAGAAAATTATTAGTCTAAAATCTAGAAATTTGAGAACTAGTGAGCTAGTAAATCTATCAAATTCCTAACCTAATCAAGTGAAAATGAAATGGGGTAATTTTTTTTATTAACTAGAATGTTTTTGTGATCTAATTCAAGTGGAATAAACTCGATTGAAGCTCGTTAGCATGATCTAAAAAATAGCAGAAATTTACTGTTATTTGCCACAAGGGACTTCTAGAAATCTAGATTTGGGAATAAACAAACTAATCCAAGTAGATCAATGATTACTATGACCTTCCAAAGTTGTTCCAATGATGAAATGATTATTGTGATCCTAAAAAATAACTTACTTCAAACATTTAAACCAATCCTACAACAAGAAATAATTAATACTAAATGCAGAAATAGAAAACAAGAATAAGAGATGCATTTGAATAAGAAGTGAAAGGAAGACAAGTAAATGATACAAAGGGGTTCTGAGGCTCCTAACATGGACAAGCCCAAGGAAAATCAGAGTCCTATGAAGGAGACCAAGACTTAGAAGCTGAACATGGCACCAATCTTCATTATTTCCATCAATACAATTACATCCTTGCAAGAAATGACAATGGAGCTACAAAAATACGAGTTCTCTTCACAAGAAGACTAAGAAAAATAAACCCCTAGAGACAAATTAGACTTGGTACTTATACAAAATGATTAGGAATCATTCCCCATGAAAGGAGGAAGCTTTCCCCACCAAAATCCCTTGATTAGCGGATCTAGTTCCTAATACTAGGAATTTGCATTAAATGGCTGGGAACACATTTCTATATTTTCTCAATCATTGGAGCTCCACAATTTGTGCCATAATTCCAAAATATCTTGTTTATTTATTATTTAATATTGATTATCCTATAATAGGGATCAAGTCCCTAAATTATCCCCTCCTCCAAATATTCATAATCTTCCCAATATTCTCACAATATTCCACAAAAATAAATAATATTAGGCACAAATATGCAATTATCCATAAACCTTCCTAATGAACATGTTAAAGTTAAAAATACATTATCTAATGCAAAAAGAGAGGTTTAATGTGCTAAAGGATGGTCAGATGGGCCTTAATTTGTGTCTAATTTAGAGGCCCATTAAGGATCATGAAATTCAATTCGATCACTGAATGATAAGGGCACCCCACTAATAAACCTTTGAACTTTTTTGTTCTCATCCTTAGCATATGGCACGTATCTCAACAATTCCAAAACCTTGGTGGTGAATTATTCATCTGACATCTGTCCCATTCTGAGCTCATAAAATTCTTTTGCTTGTTGTAATAATATCTATTTGATAAATATTTATTCCTGAAGAGCCTTCAAATTCACTCCAAGTCAACTTCTCTTCAGTTATTCCTTCGACATTCTTCAAATAATCCCATCATATATCTGATTTTCCTTTCAAACTATACTGACTATTTTTTCTTTCATGTTCTCTAAATAGTTATGGATTTTGAAGAACTTCTTTATTCCAAGCAACGAAGCTTCTCCATCTTCATATTTTTTCATCTCTCCATCAAATGTGGGTGGTTTGGCATTCTTAAATTCTTTTGGCATATAAGTCACTTTCTCTATTATATGATGATGTTGATGATGATGCCTCCTGGTAGTAGAACTAAAATTTTTGCTAGAGTGATGCCCATAGTGCCAGATCTTCTCTCTAGGGTGATCAACGGTGTATTCCCTCTCATGGTGTCTTCACTTTCCCGTCTGTACCTCTTCCTAGACTTGCTACCATTTTCCCCATTTGTTCTCTCTTCTAGTTCCAAAGGCCTTTGCTTGTCTCTATGACTAGCCCCAACTCATACTGCCTTTGTCTTTGTAAGTTCGAAAAGGCTTTGTAGTATGACTGCATTTACCTCAACTTTCATTTTTTGAGCCATTACCAACATTTCATTATTTACCTTACAACTCCTAATCTCAACCCTTAGGCTCCTCAAGGTATCCATCTAGTTAGGAGAGTTTTCTCCTCCCCTGTTCTCCACTGAAGCTTCTTCATGCCCATGTTGTGACCTGTCAAAACTATATTGAACCATCCTGCTACTCATTCCTTTGTTTCTCATTGTCCTTTGTTACTTGTGATGTGTTTTCATTCACACACAATTATTAGATACATCATAATATAAATAGATAACAAAATCATGACCATGAACTTGATTTTCTGGAGTTGCTATGGTAAGGCTAGTTGTAACAAACAATTCATGTTAGTACTTCAATATCAATCAAACATCAAGTCATTAACATTACTACATATGCATGCATAGTAAACAAAATATATCAATCAACAAAAATTGTTAGCTCACACAATGATCAATCTCTCTCTCTCTCTCATACACACACGCACACGCACACGACACATCTCCTTTAAAATTTATTACATTGTTCTGAACTATCATTAACATCCAAAGGTCCAATGTTGAACCTTTGCTCTGATACCACTAGTAAACACACCCCCTTTCCCTTAAGCGTGTATTTATTATGCTAAACCAACTTCCCCAGTTCAGTTAGAGAAATGGGGTAATATTTTTTTATCTTTCTTCCAAGTTTCCAAAACTCAATTTACATGTAATCATCGTACTCGTCTCGACAAGACTTTTCTAGTTATATAAATTTGGTCCAAACCAGATTTCAAGTCATGATCCTTTAAAGTCTCATTAATTCAAATGTGCCACCTCTCTTTCCCTGCCATGTGGCACCCATGTGGTCCCCACGTGGTGCCCACATGGAATGTCACTATTCAACCATATGGTTGAGGCTCTAGGGAAACTAATGGCACTTGGCCACATGATGTACCCCCCGATGCCCCGCACTTCCATTACTCCTCCACACACACACACACACACACACACACACACACACATATATATATCCCTTTTCCATTTGATGACCCTTGAAAATTGACACGATCAACGACTATTGTCCAATAGCAACCCCCCCACCCCCCAAGAAAATCATCATTGTATTATCCAATTCATAAATTTGTCCATTAACCCAAATCGCTAAAATGTTTTTCATGGGTAAAGAGGAAAGTCCTAAGTGGTATTTAGTCTTCCTTAATCATTTATTTAGAGCCTAGGGTCTTGATTCAACCCTAAGGGACAATAAGCAAGCTTCTTGAACAAATATGGGCAAGTATATACACGTTGGAAGAGTATAGGAAACAACAAATTTACTACAAGAAACTATAATTCACCGAATGACCAAGAAAATCAAATCCAAATTGGATGGGACAAATTATTTTATTGACTAGTATGTCTTAAGTCTCCATTCCAAGTGGAATCACTCAAAAATACCTTTGTTAACCCATGCTAAAAAATAGTAGAAAATTACTAGTCTAAAATCTAGAAATTTGAGAACTAGTGAGCTAGTAAATCTATCAAATTCCTAACCTAATCAAGTGAAAATGAAATGGGGTAATTTTTTTTATTAACTAGAATGTTTTTGTGATCTAATTCAAGTGGAATAAACTCGATTGAAGCTCGTTAGCATGCTCTAAAAAATAGCAGAAATTTACTGTTATTTGCCACAAGGGACTTCTAGAAATCTAGATTTGGGAATAAACAAACTAATCCAAGTAGATCAATGATTACTATGACCTTCCAAAGTTGTTCCAATGATGAAATGATTATTGTGATCCTAAAAAATAACTTACTTCAACCATTTAAACCAATCCTACAACAAGAAATAATTAATACTAAATGCAGAAATAGAAAACAAGAATAAGAGATGCATTTGAATAAGAAGTGAAAGGAAGAAAAGTAAATGATACAAAGGGGTTCTGAGGCTCCTAACATGGACAAGCCCAAGGAAAATCAGAGTCCTATGAAGGAGACCAAGATTTAGAAGCTGAACATGGCACCAATCTTCATTATTTCCATCAATACAATTACATCCTTGCAAGAAATGACAATGGAGCTACAAAAATACGAGTTCTCTTCACAAGAAGACTAAGAAAAATAAACCCCTAGAGGCAAATTAGACTTGGTACTTATACAAAATGATTAGGAATCATTCCCCATGAAAGGAGGAAGCTTTCCCCACCAAAATCCCTTGATTAGCGGATCTAGTTCCTAATACTAGGAATTTGCATTAAATGGCTGGGAACACATTTCTATATTTTCTCAATCATTGGAGCTCCACAATTTGTGCCATAATTCCAAAATATCTTGTTTATTTATTATTTAATATTGATTATCCTATAATAGGGATCAAGTCCCTAAATTATCCCCTCCTCCAAATATTCATAATCTTCCCAATATTCTCACAATATTCCACAAAAATAAATAATATTAGGCACAAATATGCAATTATCCATAAACCTTCCTAATGAACATGTTAAAGTTAAAAATACATTATCTAATGCAAAAAGAGAGGTTTAATGTGCTAAAGGATGGTCAGATGGGCCTTAATTTGTGTCTAATTTAGAGGCCCATTAAGGATCATGAAATTCAATTCGATCACTGAATGATAAGGGCACCCCACTAATAAACCTTTGAACTTTTTTGTTCTCATCCTTAGCATATGGCACGTATCTCAACAATTCCAAAACCTTGGTGGTGAATTATTCATCTGACATCTGTCCCATTCTGAGCTCATAAAATTCTTTTGCTTGTTGTAATAATATCTATTTGATAAATATTTATTCCTGAAGAGCCTTCAAATTCACTCCAAGTCAACTTCTCTTCAGTTATTCCTTCGACATTCTTCAAATAATCCCATCATATATCTGATTTTCCTTTCAAACTATACTGACTATTTTTTCTTTCATGTTCTCTAAATAGTTATGGATTTTGAAGAACTTCTTTATTCCAAGCAACGAAGCTTCTCCATCTTCATATTTTTTCATCTCTCCATCAAATGTGGGTGGTTTGGCATTCTTAAATTCTTTTGGCATATAAGTCACTTTCTCTATTATATGATGATGTTGATGATGATGCCTCCTGGTAGTAGAACTAAAATTTTTGCTAGAGTGATGCCCATAGTGCCAGATCTTCTCTCTAGGGTGATCAACGGTGTATTCCCTCTCACGGTGTCTTCACTTTCCCGTATGTACCTCTTTCTAGACTTGCTACCATTTTCCCCATTTGTTCTCTCTTCTAGTTCCAAAGGCCTTTGCTTATCTCTATGCCTAGCCCCAACTCATACTGCCTTTGTCTTTGTAAGTTCGAAAAGGCTTTGTAGTATGACTGCATTTACCTCAACTTTCATTTTTTGAGCCATTACCAACATTTCATTATTTACCTTACAACTCCTAATCTCAACCCTTAGGCTCCTCAAGGTATCCATCTAGTTGGGAGAGTTTTCTCCTTCCCCGTTCTCCACTGAAGCTTCTTCATGCTCATGTTGTGACCTGCCATAACTATATTGAACCATCCTGCTACTCATTCATTTGTTTCTCATTGTCCTTTGTTACTTGTGATGTGTTTTCATTCACACACAATTATTAGATACATCATAATATAAATAGATAACAAAATCATGACCATGAACTTGATTTTGTGGAGTTGCTATGGTAAGGCTAGTTGTAACAAACAATTCATGTTAGTACTTCAATATCAATCAAACATCAAGTCATTAACATTACTACATATGCATGCATAGTAAACAAAATATATCAATCAACACAAATTGTTAGCTCACACAATGATCAATCTCTCTCTCTCTCTCATACACACACGCACACGCACACGACACATCTCCTTTAAAATTTATTACATTGTTCTGAACTATCATTAACATCCAAAGGTCCAATGTTGAACCTTTGCTCTGATACCACTTGTAAACACACCCCCTTTCCCTTAGGCGTGTATTTACTATGCTAAACCAACTTCCCCAGTTCAGTTAGAGAAATGGGGTAATATTTTTTTATCTTTCTTCCAAGTTTCCAAAACTCAATTTACATGTAATCATCGTACTCGTCTCGACAAGACTTTTCTAGTTATATAAATTTGGTCCAAACCAGATTTCAAGTCATGATCCTTTAAAGTCTCATTAATTCAAATGTGCCACCTCTCTTTCCCTGCCATGTGGCACCCATGTGGTCCCCACGTGGTGCCCACATGGAATGTCACTATTCAACCATATGGTTGAGGCTCTAGGGAAACTAATGGCACTTGGCCACATGATGTACCCCCCGATGCCCCGCACTTCCATTACTCCTCCACACACACACACACACACACACACACACACACACATATATATATCCCTTTTCCATTTGATGACCCTTGAAAATTGACACGATCAACGACTATTGTCCAATAGCAACCCCCCCACCCCCCACCCCCCCCCCCCCCCCCCCAACTGACATCACAAGGGGGGGAGGGGGGGGTTTATGCTCTCCCAATTTCGCTTCACGGTTCTAGGGTGTAAATCTGACGACTCACCGCCCATTTAATCATTAGAAGGTTTGTGGGGGTCCCAACCTCGCTTAGTACATAAGCGCAGGGGAGGCCCCGCTATCATCCTAGCCATTGATTTTCCACGACTCAATCAATGACCACAATTAAAGCGTGACCTGGCCCCCTTGTTGATGTCACAAGGGGGGATGCCCCACCATATCGTTGACTATTTAGTTTTTCGTTGAACCTTCGCCATCCATTTGAGCCCAAGATTTTTCCCTTGGACATGATATGTGGTTATATGGTTAACAGCCTGGCCCTCATGGCTAAGGCCTCCATTTCTACACCACATAATTGCGGCTCTAATTGTCAACCACCAACAATGTTCTGGGTGCCTTATTGGCCCCTCCCTTTGGACCTTCTACTAAGTCATGTACTCTCCAAGTAACCAACACTATTCCCTAGGTGTTAACCATTAGAGTGAGTGCTTACCCTCCATTCCATTGTGTATAAAGGAATGCACTCTTGGACCAACATCATAACACATAATACCCCATATATATAGTTTGAGAATATGCCAATTATGCCCTGCTATAACACCTCAACACTACCACCATTTTAAATTGATTTGATCATTGTGATTTAGAAGATTAATGTATATATTCACATGCAATGACGCAAGGCTCGATGAACTCCATGTTTATGAAATTCTAGTTTAAACAAATTATATAAAAAAATAAATATAAATTTTAATGTATTTAAAATATTATATTGATAAAATGATTTTGATATAAGTTTACGGTGCCTTTATATATTAAAGGTTCACATCGTTTGGTTTGGAAAGACTCATAAAACATTCATAGGTAGAGAGTTTTCATTTTTGTTAAATATTCACATTTTCATTATGGCTGGGAAAGGTTCGCGTGGATAATGTATATTCAGGTTTTGAAGTAGATAACATATGATGTTGGCATGGACGTAATTTTTTTTTTTTTTAATTAGAGTTTAAAGTTAATTATTAATTAATTTATTATTTAAATGAAAAGGTTATAGGATTATTTAGTAGAACTTGTTTATATGGTTTTTTCACATTTTCCATCAAGTTTGGTGATTTGAACGCCATGGTCAAAGACACAATATGTACCTCTACCGAGCTCGACACATTTGACAAGTTTAAAGTTAATTTTATATCTATTAAATAGTTATATTTTTATTATAATTTATAAATGCTTATTAAATATCTAAGTGATAATATGTGGTGTGATAGTTTTTGCATTAAGTTTAATTTCTTTTTTGTAACTCAAAAAAGTGATTATAATGTGTGGGTACATGAGTCATGGTTGGTTGATACAATGTGTTTTAAGCATTATGATTGCCGACTAAAGGAGAGGAAAACAATTTAGAACTACAATGTTTGATGGAGATTTCTTGCTTGGAAAGCCACGAAACCAACACTAAACTTAAATGCTAAAGTTAATGAACTACACGGCTTGTAGACATAGTCGAGCCACTTACTTAAAATTAATTTATGAGATGTGATTGGAGGTAATGGTGCAAATCTGGTCAAAGCCACTTACTATAGTTAATTTATGATATGTGATTGGAGGCAATGGTGCAAACTTGGTTGAAGTCACTTGCTAGCAGTTATTTATGAGATGGAATTGAAGGCGATGGAGGAGAAAACAATGCCCTTTTCCCCTAGCGCACTGAAGAGACATGCGATGATCTCTCAAACGTACAAGATGATGTTGGAAAGAATTATACGAAGACACAATGGAAGAGAATAAGGAGTTGTTTGGTTTGTTTTTAGTGGCGACCTCTTATTGGTTGGTTTTTTGGTCTTCAAACTCTCTCTCGCTGATGAAGTCCACTCGAGTTTTCGCCTTGACTAAGTTCATCTCCCTTCTGAGTGCGCTCACCTGATTATTGGAGAATGTGGAGTTTTTTGTCATTTGCAGTAGAAGACAAAGTGGTGTCTAAGCTGGTATGAAGAGCCTTGTATAATAGTTAAACGCTTGTGAAACTTGGGTGAATTCCCTGTGAGCTATGTGTGAGGCCACTGGACTATGTGTTTAAGCTTATATATCAGTGTAAGGCTCAATGGAAGATTGAACCACTGTGTTGTTTGTTTTATAGCTAATAAGCCACTTGGATATTGGATTCCAACTCTTAAGACTGTGCAATACCCCATCAGAACCTTGGGTGAAATCCTTGTGAATTCCCTATTAACTGCGTGTGAGGCCACTAGAATATGTGTCTAAGATTGTATGGATCAATGAGAGGCTCAGTGGTGTTGAGAAATCTAGGGCATCGAGATCAAGTGATTTCTATTCTATTAGTAACTGCTTGTGAATGTTTTTTACTTATTGATTAGGATCTTCTTTTAATTATGTTATTATAATTTTATTTTTCATCAAACGGCTAGAAAAGCATAAAGCATAAAGAGACAAGAGACACATAATATAGGCTATCATCTAGGGCCAAAACCTCTCACTCTTGAGAGGAAAAAATGAAAAAATTCTTCTTCTTATAGATATTTCAATTGACGAATACCAAGACCAAGACCCTTGACCTATTTTCCTCTCCAAGACCAAGACAAAAGTTCCCTTCCAATGCTTTTCCTTCATGCCTAAATACTAGTCAAACTTCTGCTCCTTCCTTCTTCTTGTCTACCCTTCAACCTCAAGTTCCTTCTAATTTAGACCTGCACTTTATTTCGGCCCTAATTGTAGCATGTGAGAAGTATGATAACCAACTTCTACACCTTGTCACCACTTCGCTTGGAGGGGAGACTCCTTCACATACTTCAGCTTGATGACTTCAACTTCTTAAGTGACCTTGCCAACCTTGAATCCTCCAGTAATAACGTCGGTTACTTTTGCAACATAAACTTCCTCTTTACTACGCACGTGTGATAATATAGAGCCCAAAACAGATCTGAAATTGGTTTGATCTTCTTCTTCTTTCACTTGCTGGTTATAGGCTGCCTTCCTTGACACTTTTGTTGATTTCCTCATCATTGACAAACTTCATACATGTACCAAAATTATTTCTCTAAAATGTGGGCATGCTGCCCTATTTATAGTTGTTGTAGCCTCATAATAAGTTGACTTGTCATCCATATAGGTCGACGTGTCGTTTAGAGAGATATTATTATTTCTTTTGAAGTTGAATTGAAGGGAGATGATTGTGCTTGTCTTGGAGGGCTACTTCTACTTATCTAATGACTGATACAAAATGTAACATGCCCAAGAAGGGCCCTTCATACATGACATTGACTCAATTTGAATTTTATGACTAGATATCAAAACCTAAAGGCTCACAATGGGAGCTATTACTAAAATAAAATTCCTTGCTCATGAAACCCATGAGACAAGCATTGCAATCATAGTTTTAGTTTGCTTCTTTTCATCAATTACATAAAATCGCAATTACACATGTCATTATGAAGATTGAACTAGTTACACTTTTCAACACTCCCTCTTAACTAGGGAGGTATTCATAATGGTACTTGGTCATTCTCAATCTGAAGAATTTATCATAAGAAGAGTTAGATTGGTAAACCATATGTATAGCATCAAATCAACCAACATTGTAACATAGCAATGCCTTTACTAACAACTCTGTCTCTCCACAATATTTGAGCTCAATGTTGGCGACACCAATAATGTATAAACACCCTCATCGTTGTATCTCTCGGAACATACCCCACCCAGGTTCTTTGGGTGTGTTCCACGAAGACTATTATTATCTTGGATTCCCAATCCTTAAATAATATCAATCATCTATGACTACTCTTATCTTGGATTCCCTAACTCATCCTCAAAGAGCATCGGATTCCAGATGTTTACCCAATCCTCCATTTTGTTTTCCCAAGTGAAGATAAGAATGATGTGTCTATCTCTCCCTCTTAGTTAGGGAGGACATATCTATTCCAATAAAGTGTTGAGAAATGACAACAAGAAATTCTATTTTAATTGGTCCTTGAATTAACCCGAGAATTAAAATTGAATTCTATTCTTGTAGCAACTTGTAAATAGTTAATTAAGTTTAATTAACTTAATTATCTTAGGAATTTCGAATTGGAAGTCTTTCTGTAATCATGTATATGTTCACCCTAATTTTTAGGGGTCCAGTATGAGTTTAAATTGAGTTGGAAATTAGATCTCTCAGTTTACTGAGTTAAGTTAAGTTAAATTAGTTCTAAATTGTTTTTTGAACTAATAGATGACTAACAGTCAGTTGGTGCACTAATATATCCACTAGTGCTACTCCAATTAACTAAAGATTCCCTCATGAGAAACTCATGCATGTCAGTTCAGAGAAAGACCCAGTTGAGACTAGAGTGCAAGGGCAGTGTATTATCAGTGGTATTATTTTTTGGAGTGTAAATATCATGCATGCATCAGAGATTGATCCTATGTTTGGATTGCACAGTTTTGGAAGCATGAATTCCCTTTAAATATGGGCTATTCATCCTAGGAATTACGCAAGATATTAGGAGCTTGGAGAGCTGTAGAATTGGCTAAGTGTTGGCCAAGAGCTAGCTTGTGAGCTGAGAGAGTTGAGCATACTTGTGCAGAATTGTTCTAGTGAGAACAAGCTTTGTATCTTCACTCATATTTCTGATATATGAAATACAGATAGCAGGGTTTTGAGCAGTGGATTTCCCCAGATACATCTTGTGTTATGTGCCATTGATTTGTCTTCTTCTTGTTCATATTTTTTTCATCGATCTATTGGCTTCTTCTAGTTGAAAGTAGAAGTAGATTCTTGTCATGTGCTTTAGTACATTGCATGAGCTTGTGAATCTACAGGATTTTCTACATGGTATTGGAGCTAGGAGCGATCTTCCTTTAAGGAAGCAGTGCACCAACTGGTTTGGGTTGATTCCATGGTGGAGGAGTATGACTCCATACTTCGTAACAATGTTTTGGATGTGGTCTCGAGACCGGAGGTCAAGTTAGTGGTGAGATCCCGTTTGCTTTACAAGGTAAAGAAAATTGTATATGGTAGTGTGGAGAAGCACAAGGCTAGATTTATGGCCTATGGCTTTTCATAAGTAGAGGGGATTGACTATGATGAGACCTTTACTCCTGTTTCAAGGTCCTCATTGATCAGATCTATATTGGCACTATCAACGCAGATGGGTTGGAAGATACATCAGTTGGATGTGAAGACAACCGTCCTTAATGGCATGATTGAGGAAGAGGCGTACATAGAGAATCCTGAAGGTTTTGAGACCTTTGACCATGAGTCACATGTGTGCTAGCTCAAGAGAGCATTGTATGGGCTGAAGCAAGCACCCTGTGCTTGGTACACCAAGATAGATAACTACTTCACCAGGTTAGGCTTCACGAAGAGTGAAGTAGATGCGAACCTATACCACATAGTGGTGGAAGGTAAATTGTTGATCCTTGTGCTTTATGTTGATGATCTCATACTGACAGGTGATGATTAGTTGAGTCTTGCAAGGAGGATCTTGCAAGATAGTTTGAGATGAAGGACATGAGGCTCATGTATTACTTTCTTGGCATGGGGGTATGGCAGGGAGATGGGGAGTTGTTTGTGTATTAGGGAAAGTACGACAATGAGATACTCAAGAGATTCCACATGGAGAGCAACAAACCCATGGATACTCCTTTAGTAGGTAACTAGAAGAAGGAGGATTCTACTTCAAGGGAAGTTGTGGAAGCTATTGTTTATAGGCAGCTTGTGGGTTCACTCATGTACTGAGTGAACACACGACCATATATGTGCTATGCAGTTAACCATATTAGTCAAGCGATGGTTAGGCCTACACCAAGTTGTATTGGAAGATTGAAATGCATGTGTTGAGATACCTCAGGGGCACTTCTCAGTATGGATTATCGTATAGACGGACAGAGGGAGTGAATATTCAAGGCTTCACCGATGCAGATTGGGTGGGGATTCCATCCGACTGGAAAAGCACATTAGGAGGGATCTTCAATATTGGGTCAATGACAATTTCTTGGTATAACAGGAAAGAGAGATCGGTTGCACTCAGTTCGGCAGAGGCTGAGTACATGGTTGTGAGTCAGGCAACATGCAATGCCATCTAGATGAGAAATATCCTGGTTGGTTTGTTTTGTCAGCAAATGGAACCAACTTTGATTTACTGCGATAATCAGAGTTGTATCAAACTCTCTGAAAATCCAGTTTTTCATGATTGGTCTAGGGATATTGATATGCGATATCATCATCTTAGAGATTGTGTGTTGAGGCAGATTATGTTGTTAGAGTACATTCCCACAGAAGAGAAAGATGCTAACATTTTGACAAAGGCATTGTCAAGATGTAAATTCGAGTTTCACAGAGAGAGGATCGGGGTAGCTGATAATCCCTTTCTTGTTGATATGGAGTTTTGAGAAATGGAAACAAGAAATTCCAGTTTAATTTGTCCTTATTGAGAATTAAAATCGAATTCTATTCTCATAGCAACTTGTAAATAGTTAATTAAGTTTAATTAACTTAATTAGCTTAGGAATTTTGAATTGGAAGTATTTTTTTAGTCATGTATATGTTCTCCCTAAGTTTAGGGGTCCAATATGAGTTTAAATTGAGTTGGAAATTAGATAACTCAGTTTACTGAGTTAATTTCATTTAAATTAGTTCTAAATTGTTTTTTGGAACTAATAGAGGACTAACAGTCAGTTTCTGCACTATTGCATCCACTAGTGCTACTCCAGTTAACTGAAGATTCCCTCATGAGAAACTCATGCATGTCAGTTCAGAGAAAGATCCAGTTGAGACTAGAGTGCATGGACAATGTACTATTAGTAATAATATGTTGCAGTGTAAATACCATGCATGCATCAAAGATTGATCCTATGTTTGGATTGCGTAGTTTTGGAAGCATGAATTCCATTTAAATACAGGCTATTCATCCTAGGAATTACGTAAGAGATTAGGAGCTTGGAGAGCTGCAGAATTGGCTAAGTGTTGGCCAAGAGCTAGCTTGTGAGCTGAGAGAGTTGAGCATACTTGTGCGAAATTGTTCTAGTGAGAACAAGCTTTGTATCTTCACTCATATTTCTGATATATGCAATACAGATAGTGGGGTTTTGAGCAGTGGCTTTCCCCAGATACATCTTGTGTTATGTTCCATTGATTTTTCTTCTTCTTGTTCATATTTTTTTCATCGATCTATTGGCTTCCGCTGGTTGAAAGTGGAAGTAGATTCTTGTCTTGTGCTTTAGTACATTGCATGAGCTTGTGAATCTAAAGGATCAAAACCGGGACAGACCTTTCTTAGGTGAAGTGTTTGGAGTGATTGGTGAAGGAAAAATTCATTCTTTTCTACATAAAGGAATGTACTGATTCCTACAAAAGTAATGTACCTAAGCTCCCTTATGGCTTAGGAATTTGGTTTCCAAGTTTCTTCCAAGCAAGAAACTTGTTTCCAGGCTCCCTCTTAATTAGGGACTTGTAGCATCTCCTCATGTGGAGATGATGGGACAACCAACTGCTTGAAGAAATCTTCCTTACGATGTAATGAGCTTCTTTTTTGTTATTCGAGAATCTTCATGTTTGGGACTTCTTCATAGGGCACTGCCCATCCATCACTTTCATCCATGAGTCAGCCATGTCATCGTTAGAAAGTGATCCATCAATTCATATCTAGACTTCCTTCATGCCATGTTGCTTTCTTCATTTCATCTTCCCTTAAGGATATTTAATCCTACTAGATGTGCATCGGTGGTGGAAGACGTCCATAGATATTCCCTCGGGAGCCCTGCATAAACCCATCCATGTATTTGTTCAAAAGTAAGGGAATGAACATTAAAATCAACATTACCTTTTTGATGGTCTTTCATCATGACATATTCTAGTTTGCATCAACATCCTGCATACATATTGACACATCTCCCAAAGATATATATTGTCAAGGGTCTCTTTCTTTTTCATACTCCATCAAAGAATTCATATATTCCATGGAGATATCCTAGTCAAATATTATTGGTCTTTTGGATTTAAATTGCCTTTACCATGGTTTGATATTCCACGATCTCTTCCTTCCTTCACACATTTCATTCCCAGGAATTTCCAATAAGAATTCCTCAATTATAGTCAACCACCTCATATAACATATGAGGACATATTATGTTGATTTTAGTGAATGTGTGACCCATGCATTTCTGGATTCCTTCGAAGGAGATCCTTCCTTTGATTATGCTGTCAAGATAGAGCATTGATCCATGTTACCTGCAACTATATGACATGACTCTTCAATATAGACTGTAAGAATACATACCTCATTTTCCTTTGGGTCATCCAGACTTTCTACAAAAACTTCCTTGATTGAAAGAGCTTCAATCCCTTTATCTGCTTCTCCTTTTATGTCATCAGACCATCATCCCACGAGTTCCACAAGTCTAGAATTCTTGATGAAACACTTGCTTCCACTCATGATCGGTGAACCTTTCAATGAAGATTCCATCAATAGATGTATGATTAACCTTGTACTATATGACCTTGTCACTTATGTTTTCAATGAGATTCCGAAGAGTTATATATTTGACTCCCATAGATTTTAACCATCTTTTATGCTTCTCTATGATATCCCGAGCTCTTGCTTTCAATGCTTCCATGATGCCTTAATGCATCCCATTATTTTACTTAGTGAGGAAGACTATCTCAACAATGAGATCTATTACTTCCTCCTTCTTAGACTTTTTCTTTTTAGATTCCTCCACTTCCTAAGTGATATTAACTTCTTCTCTTCCTCTTTTGTTATTTTCCTTATTAATCTTAAGACAATATCTTTTGTAGTGCCCATATTCTTGACACCCATAGCATTGAATCTTATCCATGTCCCTTTTTTTCTTCTTCTGAGAACCAAAATTTCCACTCTTTCTCATTGTCATTATAGCATAAGCTTGATTTTTCTCACTTACTCTCAAATTAGATTTGGCCTTTAGTATAGATTCTTTAATTTTGCATAATGACCATAGATCCTAGAATGGAGCAGCTTCTTTCTTCCCATAAATACCTGAAGTAAAGTTACCCCACTCTTTCGGTAATGCATTTAAAACAACTGTAGTCATTTCTCTATGAGACATGAATTCTCCCAGATCTTGTAGTTGATCCCGGATTTCAAATATCCTCATAAATTATGAGGCTATTCCATATTCCCTTAACATCTTCAACTTTCAAAGTTCTTTCCTTAATGAGATGACTTCTCCAACAATGCTTACATAATACAACTCTACCAATTTGTCATAGATTTATTAAGTTTCGAGTTTGGATACATATGGGATGAGGGGATCCTTGATGGATTATAAGAGAATCCGTTGAGCCCTAACTTCCCCTTCCATATACTTTTCAAGAACTTGAGCATATTCCTTTCCTGGTTTAGTGATAGATCCTTTGACATGTTACATCACCTCATTTTAAATGAGATTCATATATGTATTTTTCTTCCATGCAAGATTGTTTGAATCCCCAACCAATTTGTTTTTTTCCTTGCAAAAAGACATTTTGATAGATTCAGATGTGGACATAAATATACTTACTTGATAGGATGCTCCTTCTCCTTGTTGCTTCTTTAATGTTGATTATGATATAAAGAATAGAAAACTCCTCCTTGATGAAGTTAGTTTTATTCAAGAATGATCCTTGATCCCACAGAGAGTGAGATTTCTTTAGATCCTTTTTATGGTGATGTATTGATTCATAGATCACTTCAAATTGAGTAGATGTAGGGTTTTGGCCTTCTTTTCTTGATGATGATCCTAATACTTCTTTGTATACTTATTTGATCTAGGTTTATGATGCTTCCTTTGTAGATCTTGACTTCAAGATGATCTTTTCTTTTATTCATTCCTCGAGATTTGATCCTTGAGTGTCCCTTAATAAGATGTCCTTCCTTGATTTAGTCACCTTAGCTCTGAAACCATGTTGAGAAATCTAGTGCATTGAGATCAAGTGATTTCTCTTCTATTAGTAACTGCGTGTGAATGCTTTTTACTTCTTGATTAGGATATTCTTTTAATTATGTTATTATAATGTTATTCTTCATTAAACAATTACCAATGCATAAACCATAAAGAGACAAGAGACACATAATATAGGCTATTAGCTAGGGCCAAAACCTCTCATTCTTTAGAGGAAAACCTGAACAAATTATTCTTCCTATAGATATTCCAATTGACAAATACCAATACCAAGACCCTTGACCTATTTTCCTCTCCAATACCAAGACAAAAGTTCCCCTCCACATATTTTCCTTCATGTCCAAATACTAGTCAAACTTATGCTCCTTCCTTCTTCTCAGCTACCCTTCAACCTCGACTTACTTCTGCTTCAGACCTGCACTTTATTTTGGCCCTAATTGCAACATGTGAGAAGTATGATAACCAACTTCTACACCTTGGCATCACTTCGCTTGGAGGGGAGACTCCTTCTCATACTTCGACTTGATGACTTCAACGTCTTAAGTGACCTTGCCAACCTTGAATCCTCTAGTAATACCCTCGGATACTTCTGCAACAGAAGATGTCTCTTTAATTTTCACGTGTGACAAGATAGAGTCCAAAAAAGATCTGAAATTGGTTCGATCCTCTTCTTCTTTCGATCGTTGGTTACAGGTTTCCTTCCTTGACCATTTCGTTGATTTTCACATCACTTACAAATTTCAAATATGTACTAAAATTCTTGCTTTAAAATCTGGACGTGTTTCTCTATTTATAATTGTTGTAGCCTCATAATAAGCCGACTTGTCATCCATATAGGTCGACATGCCATTTGGAGAGCTATTATTATTTCTTTGGAAGCTAACTTGAAGGGAGATGTGTGTGCTTGTCTTGGAAGGCTATTTATACTTATCTAATGACTGATACAAAATGTAACATGCCCAAGAAGGGTCCTTCATACATGACATTGACTCAATTTCACTTTCATAACTAAATGACAAAACCTAAAGGATCACAATGGGAGCCATTACTAAAATAAAATTCCTTGCTCATGAAACCCATGAGACAAGCATTACAATAATAATTTTATTTTTCTTCTTTCATCAATTACATAAAATCGCAATTACACATGTCATTATGAAGACTGAAACTAATTACACTTTTCAATAAGTGGAAGACTGTGGTACTTGTTGTATAGTTGATAAACGACCTGGATAGGGAATTCTGGGTCACTATGGTTATTTTGAATAGTTGACCTATATAATGGACATCATACCCCTATGGTTCTTGTTATGAAAATATAATTGATAAACCACATACATAGTGGATTCCAAGTCCCGAGGTTGAGAAATACGCCATATGAAGTTTTGAACCTGGGTGAATGCTTGTGAATGAACTCAGAGGAAAGCGTGGGTCATTATGGTGCTTACCATTAGCAACTGTTGCGAAATGGAAACAAGAAATTCTAGTTTAATTTGTCCTTGAATTAAAATCAAATTCTATTCTCATAGCAACTTGCAAATAGTTAATTAAGTTTAATGAACTTAATTATCTTAGGATTTTTGAGTTGGAAGTCTTTTTGAAGTCATGTATATGTTCTCCCTAAATTTTAGGGGTCCAGTATGAGTTTAAATTGACTTGTAAATTAGATAACTCAGTTTACTAAGTTAAGTTAAGCTAAATTAGTTCCAAACTGTTTGAGGAACTAATAGATAGTTAACAACATTTGGTGCAATAGTGCATCCACAAGTGTCACTCTAGTTAGCTGAAGATTCCCTCATCATAAACTCATGCATGTTGATTTTGAGAAAGACGCAGTTGAGACTAGAGTGTAGAGACAATGTACTATCAATTGTATTATTTACTGGAGTGTAAATATCATGCATGCATCAGAGATTGATCCTATGTTTTTATTGCACAGTTTTGGAAGCATGAATTCCCTTTAAATATGGGTTATTCATCCTAGGAATTACACAAAATATTAGGGGCCAAGAGATAGCTTGTGAGCTGAGAGAGTTGATCATACTTGTGCATAATTTTTCTAGTGAGAACAAGCTTTGCATCTTCACTCATATTTCTGATATATGAGATATAGATAACAAGGTTTTGAGTAGTGGATTCCCCAGATACATATTGTGTTATGTGCCATTGACTTATCTTCTTCTTGTTCATATTGTTTTCATCGATCAACTGGCTTCTGTTGGTTGAAAGTAGAAGTAGATTCTTGTCCTATGCTTTAGTACATTGCATGAGCTTGTGAATCTATAGGATTTTCTACATGGTATCGGAGCTAAGAACAATATACTAGAGGAGATTTCAAAGTTTTGAGTTTTGGGTTATAGGTGAAATTTGAATTTGCAATACATACTTCAGGATCGACAGATGGCATTCTACGGTTTGTGGCTCGAGTATGCCTTGGAAGGAAACTTGAATTTTATAGCCTGGAGGGATAGAATGGAGGCTATGCTAGAGGATAATGGCTTGAAGGAATT
The DNA here is from genome assembly GCA_031772625.1 of Pinus tabuliformis. NCBI lineage: Eukaryota > Viridiplantae > Streptophyta > Pinopsida > Pinales > Pinaceae > Pinus > Pinus tabuliformis. The sequence goes on from CM062813.1 coordinate 827,601,258, forward strand.
CGTTGATCAAGAAATTCCTAAGCTAGCAACATCAGATGCATAAAATTTGGCCAAATGGAAGAAGTGTGTGGCGAAGGCGAGGCAGATAATCCTTGAGGGAGTTTGAGACCACCTTGTCTTGAGTATCCATGGCAATGAAACTTCGTATGCCATGTTGAAAACATTCACGGACTTGTATCAGAACAATAGTGACCAAAGGAAATTGGCACTGAAGGACAAACTTCGAAAAATCAAAATGGAGAAAGAAGAGACAATTCCGAAATACTTGACCAAGTTCACTCAGTGTTGTGATGAACTTGGAAGTGTTGGAATCACAGTTGTCGAGGATGATATGGTGAGCCTTGCTCTTCTAGCACTCCCAAAGAGTTGGCATACTTATGAGGACTCTGTCAATGGTCAGGAGAAGTTTCTAGATTGGGAATTACTGTGGTCATATTTGATGCACGAGGAGATCAGGAGGAACACCATGGATGGATCTTCATCAAAGACTAGTGATGAAGAGAAACATGCCTTAGAGATTAAGGTGAAGAAGGGGAAAGGGAAAGCTTCCCATTCCAAATCAGATTCTTATCATGGAGGTAAGAAGAAAGATATGACAAAAGTTAAGCACTTTCATTGTCATGAGCTAGGCCATTTTGCTACAAATTGTCCACTCAAGAAGTCCAAGAAGTCCTCAGGAGGAGTGGCGAGTGAGGATTTTGCCTCTCAATTCGAATTGGAATTTTCCCTCATTGCATGCACGATGTCATTAATGATGGGAAGTGTATGGTACTTAGACAGTGGAGCTTCATTCCACATGACTAGAGAAAAAGAGCTATTCATTGACCTGGAAGAGAAAGATCTCCAGATACATATCGAGATGGGTGATGACAGGAAGTATAGTGTTACTGGATTGGGCACAATTACTTTTTCAGAGGGAGCATGGGGATCCACTCACCTTCAAAAATTTTATGTATGTACCTAGGCTGAAGAATAACTTGGCATCCATTGCCATGCTTAAGGATAGAGGCTATGATGTGATCTTCTCGAAAGGAAAGGCGTTCCTTCGACACATAGCCATGGGTCAAGTAAAGAAGATATGGATTCAAGTGAAGAATCTCTATAAGTTGGAGGCAGAGGAGTGTACTTCTTTGAGCACAAAAGAAGAGAGAGTGCAGAGCCGAGACGTTGGTGAGTTGTAGCACAGGTGATTCGACCACTTGTATCATGGTGCTTTGAAGATATTGCAACAGATCTCTATCGATCTTCCCAATGGTACGCTTGAGCAAGTTGATACATGCAAGGGGTGTACTTTGGGAAAATACACCAAGTCTTCCTTTCATGACAAATATAGTTGAGCAGATGCTATTTTAGAGCGAGTCCATTCAGATGTGTGTGGATCATTCTCGACAGCATCCATGGCCAAACAAAAGTATTATGTTGTATTTGTTCATGAATTTTCTAAAAAATGTTGGATACGTTTCATGCAGAAAAAGGATCAAACTTTCACAAAGTTTTATGAGTTTAAAGCATTGGTGGAGAAAGAGTGGGAAAGAAGGTTAAATCTCTATGGAGTGATAATGATGGTGAGTATGTCTCAAATGAGTTTAAGAAATTTTGTGCAGTGGAAGGGATTAAACTGAAGTTGACGGCACACCATAACCCTCAACAGTATGGGTGGCCGAGAGGAAGAACATAAGCATAGTAGTGGCAGCGAGGAAAATTTTGCATGATCAGGGCCTACCACTACACTTATGGGCTGAGGCATGCAACACAATGGTTTATGTTCATAATCGTAGCTTACATCGGATACTTGAGATGAAGACACCATAGGAATCTTATTCCGGTTAGAGGCCAGACATTGGTCACTTTAGGATTTTTGGGTCATTAGTATATTTCCATGTGACCAAATATGCACGGAAGAAGCTTGAGCCTACAACAGAGTTGGGGATATTTGTGGGGTACAATGATACACTTCACAACTATCGAGTGTACTTGTCAACCAACAGGATGACAGTGGTTCGCAGGGATGTCAGATTCGATGAGGAGAAGGGCATGCGAGTTTCCCTTGAGAGAGAGCTTAAGCTACACGTGGATGAGGAGATTTTAGCTCCTAAGGTTGAGGAGCCTCAAATTGATGTGGAGAAGCCACATGCAGAGGATCTGGGAGTGGAGACATACACTTAGGAAAATTCTTCCAGAGAGAGAATAAAGCACACTAGAGAGGCTAACAAATTATTGGATGATGCACAGGTGAATTTTGGAGCACCCACTTTTCATCGTAGGCAGAGGAGGTCAACTGATAGGTACATTGGATACATGGCTCTTATGGGATAATGTGTTGTTACAGAGCCATCTTCCTTTAAGGAATCAGTGCAACAACCAGTTTGGGTTGATGCCATGGTGGAGGAGTATGACTCCATAGTTCGTAAGAGTGTTTGGGATGTGGTCCCGAGACCGGAGGACAAGTCAGAGGTGAGCTCCTGTTCGCCTTACAAGGTAAAGCAAACTGAAAATGGTAGTGTGGAGAAACATAAGGCCAGATTTGTGGCCCGTGGCTTTTCATAGGTAGAGGGGATTGACTATGATGAGACCTTTGCTCTTGTTGCAAGGTACTCATTGATCATATCTATATTGGAACTATCAGCATAGATGGGTTGGAAGATACATTAGATAGATGTGAAGATAACCTTCATTAATGGAATGATTAAGGAAGATGTGTACATAGAGAAACTTGAAGGTTTTGAGACCTTTGACTGTGAGTCACATGTGTGCCATATCAAGAGAGCATTGTATGGGCTGAAGCAAGCACCTCGTGCTTGGTACACCAGGATAGATAGCTAATTCACCAGGTTTTGCTTCATGACGAGTGAAATGGATGCGAACCTGTACCACATAGTGGTGGAAGGTAAACTATTGATCATTGTACTTTATGTTGATGCTCTCATACTGACAAGTGATGATCAGCTAATCAAGTCTTACAAGGATGACCTTGCAAGATATTTTGAGATGAAGGACATGGGGCTCATGCATTACTTTCTTGGCATGGAGGGATGGTAGGGAGATGGGGAGTTTTTTGTGTCTTATGGAAAGCATGCCAACGAGATACTTAGGAGATTCCGTATAGAGAGTAGCAAACCTATGGAGACTCCTCTAGCAGGTAACTGGAGGAAGGAGGATGCTACTTCAAGGGAAGTAGTGGAAGCTACTGTTTACAACTAGCTTGTGGGTTCACTCATGTACTTTGTGAACACATGACCTGATATGTGGAATGCAGTTAACCAACTTAGTCAAGTGATGGTTAGGCCTACCAAGCTGTATTGGAAAGCAGAAAATCATGTGTTGAGATACCTCAGGGGCACTTCTCAATATGGATTATGGTACAAACAGACAGAGGGAGTGAAGCTTCAAGGCTTTACTGATGTAGATTGGGCAAGGATTCCATCTGATTGGAAGAGCACATCAGGAGGGATTTTCAGTATTAGGTTAGTGGCAGTTTCTTGGTACATCAAGAAACAGAGATCGGTTGCACTCAATTCGACAGAGGCAGAGTACATGGCTGCGAGTTAGGCAGCATGTGAGGCCATTTGGATGAGGAAGATCCTGGTTGGTTTGTTTGGTCAACAGATGGATCCAACTATGATTTACTGTGATAATCAGAGTTGTATCAAACTCTCTGAAAATCCATTTTTTCATGATCGGTCCAAGAATATTGATATTCGATATCATCATCTCAGAGATTGTGTATTGAGGTGGATTATGTTGTTAGAGTACATTCCCACAGAGGAGCAAGATGCTGACATTTTGACAAAGGCATTGTCAATATGTAAATTCAAGTTTCACAGAGACAGGATCGGGGTAGCTGATAATCCCTTTCTTGATGAGAGGGTGTGTTGAGAAGTGGCAACAAGAAATTCCAGTTCAACTTGTCCTTGAATTAAATTGGGAATTAAAATCGAATGCTATTTTCATATCAACTTGCAAATAGTTAATTAAGTTTAATTAGCTTAATTATCTTAGGGATTTCGAGTTGGAAGTCTTTCTAAAGTCATGTATATGTTATCCCTAAATTTTAGGTGTCCAGTATGAGTTCAAATTGAGTTGTAAATTAGATAACTCCGTCTACTGAGTTAAGTTCAGTTAAATTAGTTCCAAACTGTTTGAGGAACTAATAGATAGTTAACAACCATTTGGTGCACTAGTGCATCCACAAGTGTCACTCTAGTTAATTGAATATTCCCTCATCAAAAACTCATGCATGTCGATTTTGAGAAAGACCCAGTTGAGACTAGAGTGCAGGGATAGTGTACTATCAGTTGTATTATTTACTGGAGTGTAAATATCATGCATGCATCCGAGATTGATCCTATGTTTGGATTGCACAGTTTTGGAATCATGAATTTTCTTTAAATACGGGCTATTCATCCTAGGAATTACGCAAGAGATTAGGGGCTTGGAGAGTTGTAGAATTGGTTAAGTGTTGGCCAAGAGCTAGTTTGTGAGCTGAGAGAGTTGAGCATACTTATGTGGAATCTTTCTAGTGAGAACAAGTTTTGTATCTTCACTCATATTTCTGATATATGCAATACAGATAGAGGGATTATGAGCAGTGGATTTCCCCAGATACATCCTGTGTTATGTGCCATTGATTATCTTCTTCTTGTTCATATTTTTTTCATCAATCTATTTGCTTCCAATGGTTGAAAGTAGAAGTAGATTATTGTCCTATGCTTTAGTACATTGCATGAGCTTGTGAATCTATAAGATTTTCGACAGGAACAATTGATGAATCGCCTAGTGCTTGTTGTAGGTACAACTGTTAAGCCACCTTGGTGCTTGATGTTAGAGGGAAATTGATGAACCACCTGGATAGTGGGCTCCATTCTTTAAGTGTTAAACCAAACATTCAGTGTGAATTCCCTAAGGAAGCATTTCCTCAGACATTGGATTCACCTCAAGGGTGGCCAGTTGTAATAAATTTTTTGTATATCTTGCTTATGGTTGGGTGGAGGGTGTAATTCCCTCCTTCAGTTGCCAGTAAATTTAAGACACACATATAAGTATATTACATTTGTATATTTGAATCATGAACTATGATGTTTAATGCTGTATTTATGATTGGTATTAGATCTTGTGTGTTTATGATTTACAATAAATGTCCTTACTATGTTGTTCAACATTAGGTTCATAATTGATATGAGAAACTTTTTTTATGCTTTGTTAGTTTATAATAATGGATTTTGAATATAGTAACTCAGCTCGTTGAGAGGATTAGCAATGTTTGATAGATGGAAAACTTCTCCTATGGTATAGTAGCGAGAACTTGTTTGTTAATGATTAGTTAATTGATAAGCATAACTCTTTAAACTAGTTTAACCTGATTACAAGTTATACAAGGGAAGAGATAATATTTTATTAAATTGATGAAATGACTACTCCTGAAATAATGTGCTTTCTAAAATACCTGATCGAGGGTATGCATGGGATTAATTGATAATCCTTTTATTATGACATGATAGTTGTAACACACTCAACCCCTTCTCTTTGGTCAAACGAATGAGGTGAGAACAAATTATTTCCTCTCCCTGTTTTAACTATCTTCAATTTAGCGATTTTTTTCTACCATTGGAATCAATCCTAGCAGTTTCCTAGAGTTACTGGGTGACCATCGGCTAAGCCCATAGGCACTTAGCCTATTAAGCCCTCCGTGAGATAATTTTCCTTTGCAGATGTTTCGGCGCCAGTGGTCTTGTTCTCCGCGAAATGACCAAAGGTCGGGACTAAGACTTAAACCTCCCAACCTCATCGTACTTATTTACGTCCTTGGTCTGCTTACGTGAAGTGACCGAGGGATGGTGCTTATCATGTAGCCTTCTATCTCAATGCAATAAACTTGTGCCCCATACATGCCCGTTAGAGTTATACCATCAGGTCAACGTGTCCCGTGGGGACCTCCCATCCTCACCTTTATTGGTCGCAACCCTTCCACACAGTTTCCCGTCAATCCTCCGTGTCTTAGTGCCTCATCTTTTGGCTCATTCCTTAGTTTTTCCCACTTACCTCTGCTGGGGAATTCCTACCAGGCCAGTTTCTCAAGTGGGTCCACCCACTACGCTCACAAACCAATCAACTTCATACTGGAGTGAGTTGTCTCTGACAACTCCCACATCATCCTGATGCTTAATCATCCCGATGATCCTTCCGGTGCAGTGTCAAATTCATTCAGCTCTCTGCCAGTAGGATGACGTCACGCTGACGTCTCCTGGGCTAAGTGTCGACCTGTGATTAGTGACACATGTCACTCATATTTGGCCCATGTGGCCAACCAAAATGTTGAGTCTACCTGCTACATTTTCTCCATACAACCACATCACACCAACATCACGTAATGTTGTCTGCTCTTGTGATCCATTCAAATGTTGCCATGTGTCCCTTTAGAAGAGAGAGAAAGGTCCTCTAACCCTTTTCTTTGCATCAATTCAATTTGTTATTCGAAAAACACCAGGTTCCAAAAACAACTCTAACACCATCCCTAAGCGGTTTGTGGATTTAGAAGCGTGCCTTTGGAATAGCTCCCAGTCATCAATTTGCGTGATCAACAGTGCAGAAGAATCTCTTCTAGGCCCCCAAGGCCTAACAAGCTACCAACTCAAGGCCCGTTGGAATGTCGTCGCATGGAATGACACTCATCTCCCATCATTTCCACTTTGCCTCCCTTTACATTCCTCCTAGATGAACCTGGTGGGGTGACATGTTATGTGGGGTTTTCCCATTGCATTCCCATTGGTGTATGCTTTCCTACATGGCCCGACACTCACATCCTAGAATTTAACCATGTGTGCCCCTTTTTATTGTGTCGGGTGATTGCCTCTGAGATAGCACATCTGGGTGGGCTCCACCCACTTTGTTACTTCCCGGCACTTACCACTTGCGTCTCATTTGAAATTTTTCGAGGTGTACCCGTCAGAATGGCATCATCCCTGTCTCCTTTTCTTATGCCTTTAATGATGTCCTGGGCTTACGTGGGTTGTGGTCCAACCTGCCCACCAATGGTAACACCCCTGGGAACACATAATATATCATGTCATCTCGCCCTAATCATCCCACTCTTTTAAGCTTGTGCACCTTAGCAAATGCTCTGCCTTGCAATTAACGAGATGACCTATCAATGGGGCTACCTTTGACCAATCGTGTAGCTTTCAGATTGGCATGGCCACCAGATTATCCCGACTAGTTTCCTCTTGGATGTTTCTCACTACTCCCTTCGACGTCCCTTAGGGGTAAAACTTATGGGTCATGTCAACACTCCCCTCGACAAATCACATGGAAGGAGAATCTATCTCCTCCAATAGGGATCCATTCCACCTAGGGTTCCAATCTACAAGGGATTAAGCTTATCCAATTGATTCTATAAGGTTGGAGCTTTGCTCCTCTGCACCGCAACATATCCATGTCCCTCACCAGTCTGTTATGGCTTGTTTAGGGGACTTTGGTGCTGCCTCAAGCGATAAAGTAGAAGGGGATCTCAACAATCGCCCCAAGGACAAGCTCGACTACTACACAGTCTCCTCCGAGCCAATTTTTCCAATTATGGCTCTACTTCAGAGGTTTGGCAGACCTCTAGATCAAGGTCAAGCTTCGATGTTGACGCTAAGGGTTTACTAGCACGCTCCAAGGTGCTACCCCTCCTAAGCTTGGGTGATAGTTTCATCAATGGGTTTCTAGCCCATGGGCCTTCCCTGCTTGTGGGTAGGTAATTCCTCGCATGGAAGCACAGGTACTCCGGCACCCATTACTTATCATGGGATTGGTGTGTGATTCCAAGAGGTTTCCATCTCTCCTGCTACACGCTAATAGTTCCAGAATCCATGTCAAGCCTACAAGGGGCTCCATGGCGCCATTCTAGTGTCGCCAGGGCATTTGGCTACATGCAGGGACACACAACCCTCATTGTCAAATTTCTTGTGGTTGCTGCAAGTGCAAGGTTAGATGAAATTTAGGTAAGGATTCTAGGTGCTCTGGCCCAGGGGTAACCCTCCGCCACATTGAAATCAAGCTTTCCTTATGGCACAACAACTTGTAACCTAGAAAATAATGGATGTAAACAAATGTAGACCCTACTATGTAAGGGCTCTCCCATGAATTCTTTGTATGGACATAAAAGGATCTCTGAAACCACCATTCCCCTTTTAGTTTATTTCTGAGTTCTCATGACTCTAGCCATGACCTATGACGAGGTATGAACTTTCTCTTATTAATTTATATGTGTTGCTTCCTGCACCATTAAGTATATATGAAGATTAAGACTCAGCTTAACATTATGGCTTAGGCCTTAGTATTATGTGGTGGTTATTGTAATAGCCCTGGTGAAAATTCCATGTAATAAAAGTTAAAAATAATAACCACGGATGAATGGGACACTTATTCCAAGCTGAATGTTGGGCAAGACATCCTAGGGGGTGTTCATTTGGTTGTTTATGGCTAAGGAAATTGGCAAAGGCAATGGATAAGGCTTTGGAAAGGAAAAATGGCATTTTGGCACATTTATTTATGAAAATAATGGAAATTAGGAGAAAAGGAAGGTGAAAGTTCACATGTTGCATGTGAGGAGGAAAATGAAGGAAAATAATGGAAAATGAAGAAAATAGAGGCCTCATTCATGAAAAGGCTTCTGAGGATCAGTTGGTAACCTTTTGTCAGTTTAGATTTCAAGCACTTTCATTATTCTCTCTCTCTCCCATACTCTTGGAATCTTAGAGTTTTCTTGGAGCACTTTGGAATTGGAGCAAGAAAGGCAAAGAAGGCAAGAGGAAGAAAAGATCAAGCAGGGAAAGGTAGGATCAAGCAGCTACAACAGGCTTCATTACGGGTGTCGACTTGCATGTGTATTTTCCATGCTAGATTTTGCATGCATGGGATTGCAAGTTTTTATTTTCTACCATGGCATGGGTTTTTCCAAGTGTGACAGTATTTTCAGCCTAGCCTTTCCATTTCCTGATAGCTTTGATGAGATGGGTTCTCTCGTTTGGTTTATGTGGGATGGCCGGATTAAATTTGAAGCTGAGTGGGGTGGATCTCTTAATTGGAAAACACATGGTGTGTGGTCCTTGAACCAGACTGAGGATGCATGAAGCCACTAGCCCAGTAACCCATGAACCGAACTGTGGGTTGCGGTAAAGCTGGATTGTTTGCCTTGGTGGGCCCTGGAATCCTTTCCAGTGAATGGTGGGATATACGGTAAAGAAAAGAGGTGGATTTTATTTCTGTTAGGCCTAGTGATTCTGGGATGAAATGCACGGTAAAGCTTGGAGAGTGTGACTCAGTGTAGGGCCTAGTGATCCCTGGATTGGACTGCAGATGCACGGTAAATCTTGAGAGACTAGGAGGCACTCAAATTCCTCACGGTGTAGGTGGAGAACTTTGGCAGAATCCACATTGATTGGTGTTTTTGATGTGTTTTACGATCCCACATTCATCGTTGGAATATGGCACGGGGGTGATTGGTTGAAGAGAGACTTGGCTCAACTAATCTATGGTTGGGTCGAACGTAGTAGTCCCATTTCTAGTCGGTTCATTACATTGATTATTGAGAAATTCATTCCATTGATTTTCATGTGTAAATGTACTAATACATATATGGATTTTGATGGTTGATATGTTTATTGTATTTCTGTCCCTATTATGTTTGTTATTTGCACATTTTATGACAAGAGCTATGTATGGACCTCAACATGTTTTTACTTGTATATGAATGGATAATGTGTCTATGACCTAATAGATCAAAATGGAGAAAATGACATGATCCAATGGTTTATAGAAATCCTAAGATAAGTATGAGTTCCCTATACTTAATTCTTTTGTTTACACTTGTAGGTTACATGTAGATGATATGTTTGATGAAATTCCTATCATGGCTAGTAGGGGTTTGTTTAAGGTCTTGTTGATCTTATTTCTTTTGCATCAATATTTCCTGTACTTTTATTTATTTCAACCTTTCATTCAATTCTGGGCAGTGGCTTGGGCTCTAGGCCTGAAAAAAGTGGCTTAAATTCCAGGGTTGTTGGCACAGAACTGGCAAGTTTGGTCCACAGTTAGTGGCATGTAGGCCTATGAGAGCGACTTTAGGTCTCTGGTTTCTCCCTTGCCCATAACATGAGAGCGACTATGGCCTCAGAGGTCTAGAACAACACTGGGACCCAAGGACAGGCTGTCTAAGTGGTTGACTTGCCTCCTGAGGGTTTTGTTGATGACGTTTGATGACTATGTGTGATGTTTTGTCGATTCCACTTCCTTAAGGTCACATAGGAGGTCGAATCTAATCATAGTAGCATATCATCTCATGTTTACCTCGGTCGACATGGTTACATGGGTGGATGTGGGAGGAAGGTGTTATAGAGTGGTATCAGAGCATGATTCAACTCTCAGATTGGATAGATTGAATGTGTTGGTCATGCATGCATGTTAGTTACATGCTTGTCTCTTACACTTGTATACTTATTGAAATTTCTTGATGTTGGATTAGGGTTGTAGTATGGTTATCATGGAGAATTTGATGTTGATTTCGTGAATAGTATTTGACATGAGTATGTGACTGACTGTATATGTTTATTTGTTGCTTACATGTTGATTTTATGTCACCTACTTACATCCTTGTATGTTAGGTTACATTTTGAATATTTTTATTACATGTATCAGTCTTGTAGGTTGATTGCAAGAACTGATTGAATATGTTTGACTACATGCATTTATGTGTATTTGTAGTTGGCTAGGAATTTCTTATGCCTATTGTCAGTTGCATGTAGAAATGTGTATAGTGGGGTAATGGTTGTTTTCATGCATGAGGTCATAACATGCATTGTTAATATGGCCTTGCATTGATGACTGGACCTTAGTTAGAATGATGTTTATGAGTTGATACAATTACCTATGAATGTATATACGTCGTTATGATTATGTTATACATGTATCACGTTGATTTCGTAATCTTGCAGACAAGGTATCCTCCCTGAGCTATACTAAGGTATGCTGGTTTATTGTGATTTGGTTTATTTGACATGCTATGCATTGTAGGAAGAGAAAGATCAAATGAATAGAAATATGGTTGACTACAGAGACTCTCACTACGAATCCGAAGAGTAATATGGTGTTGGGAACTGTTTAGATTTAGAAGTTACATTGAGAAGTTTGAAGGAAAATACAAGGAGTTGTAAGGCATATAATGATCAGATCATAGAGGCACAAGAGAAGAAAGCAGAAGTCAATGCTATACTTCTTCAACATTTGTCAGAACTGCAACAACAAGGGCATCTTCGGATCAACCATGCACATGAGGATGAGACTAATGGATCATACGCAGTAGATCTCTTAGTAGACATAGGTCAGATAGATCTGATACAATGAGAGATGGCAGGTTGTTGGACACTCTGGAAAGGAGGGGCGATGAATACAAGTATTATTCTAGTTCTGGTTCTAATAGACATCATGATTTTTTCTCACTATCATCCTTATAGGAGGAATGATAGGGGATACTTACTAGATGAATTCAAGAAAGAAAAACCACCTACTTTTTATGGATATGTGAAGAAGCCAGAAGATGCAAAGGCTTGGATACTTGGAATGAACAAATTCTTTGAGTTGCATGAGTACACCGATAACATGAAGGCCGAAATAGCTATATTTAGCTTGAAAGGTAAAGAAGACATCTGGTGGGAATATGTTAAGCAGGTTAGAGACATCAGGACTGATGACTTGAGATGGCGGGAGTTCAAGAGACTTTTCAGGAAGAAGTACTTGTCAGAAAGGTACTATGACAGTAAGGCAAAAGAATTATATGAGCTAAAGATGGGACCAATGCCAAACGAAGAATACACGACCAAGTTTCTAGATCTATTTAGGTATGCATTGTATCTTACTTATGAGAAGAGTAAAGTTCAAATATTTGTCAGTGGTTTTCCATTAGTATTTAGAGATCAGAATGAGTATGATGAGCCTCGGTCACTTGAGGAAGTTATGGGGAAACTCAAGCATTGTTATGAACAATAAAAGCGTAAGAATGAATCTCAGCATAGATGGAAAGGAAAGGACAAAGGTAAAGTTAAATGGTAGCCTAAGAGGAAAAGGCCTCAACATGAAGATGAGAAAGAGAATGTGGAACCGTAAAAGAGATTTAATGCAGCTAGACAGGGACATGAGTTGCAGCAACACCATAGAGGTGTTGGTATTGGTCGGTTGGAGTGTTGGACATGTGGTAATGAACACCTTAGGAGAGATTGTCTGTAGCATCAGGGTTGTAGGCCTAAGATATACAGTGCATAAGAGGCATATACTGTTAGGGATGTTGGTCAGAGTATTCCACGTATCTATGTAGCAGTGGACAATATGCAGACATAACACTAGGAATATATCATTGAGATGGACGGTAAGCTTTGTGATTAAGTTATTTCTATTTTGATTCACCCTAGATCTAATTATAGCCATGTTATTCCTAACTTGGTGGATGAGTGTGGTTTGAATAAGGAATTGCATGCAAAGTATTGGTTAGTGCAGTTGGCTACAGGTACAAAGAAGTGAGTTCATCATTGGGTAAGAGATTACACATTTGATTTGAATGGTATGCCTATAGAAACACATCTGAATGTATTACCGTTGGGGTCATACAATATTTTGTTGGGCATGGATTGGTTTTATCTACATAGAACCAAGGTAGACTGGTATGACAAAGCTATTGAGTTTGTTGATGACAATGGAGAACCAAAAGTCTTTTAAGGTAAGAAGAAATCCACATCAGTTAGGATGGTGATAGATATGCAAGAAAAGCATAGCCATAGAAAAGGGTGCAAGCTATTTGCAATACACATGTCTAGTGATAAGGATAAAGAGGTTGAGGATGCAGATGTGTTGAATAGATATCCAGTGTTGTAACAGTTTCAAGATGTATTTCCTGAGGACATCACAGAGTTTCCTCATAGGGAGGTAGACTTTTCAATTGAGTTACTTCCAGGGGCAACTCCAACATCTAAAGCGCCTTACAGGATGAGCACACATGAGTTTGTTGAGTTAAAGTTTCAGTTGAAGGAAATGTTAGACAAGGGATACATTAGGCCAAGTGTATCATCTTGGGGAACACTGATCTTGTTTGTGAAGAAGAAAGATGGTACTCTCATATTATGCATTGATTACAAGAAGTTGAACAAAGTGACTATCGAGAAAAAATATCCTTTGTCGAGGACTAATGACTTGTTTGATCAGCTGAAGGGAGCAACAGTGTTCTCGAAGATTGACTTGAGATTTAGATACCATCAGGTAAAAATTAAAGAGGAGGACATTTACAAGACTGCATACAGGACCAGGTATAGGCATTATGAGTTTGTTGTTGTTCCATTTGGCTTAACTAATGCTATAGTTGCATTCATGTGTTTGATGAATAGTGCATTGCGTCCATATTTTTATAAGTTTGTTATTGTGTTCAATGATGATACACTGGTATATTCTAAAAATGAGGAAGAGCACGCCGAGAACTTAACAACAATATTGAGGTTGTTGAGAGAGCATCAGTTTTATGCTAAGCTTAACAAGTGTAGCTTCTTTCAGACTGAGGTACAGTACTTGGGGCATGCTATCTCCAATGAGGGAATTGAAGTATATCTAGAGAAGATAAGGGCCATCATGGAGTGGGTAGCTCCTAAGAATGTGGATGAGGTGAGATCTTTCATGCGTTTGGCAGGCTATTATAGGAGGTTCATCAGGAACTTCTCACACCTGACAATTCTTATCTTGAACCCCCTGAAGTACTGTCCTTGATTCATAAACTACAAGGGTTTTCGATATCCCAAGAACAGTTTGAGTTATCCCAAGGCAGTGTGACTTCACATTATATTCCATCCCAGCCTCTTACTAGAGCACAGAGTGAAAAGCTTGGTATTCCACCAACCGGATTTCCTCTGCCAAGTCGAAAAAGAGCTAGGAAGACACCTTTAGAGTTTGACAGTGAGACTCTTTACTCATCATCATCCATTCCATCTAAACCATTGCAAAGTCATCCATCTATTTCACAACTCCAAATCATAGTCCAAAAGGGTACAGGTACTCCAACATCCTCTACCCAATCACTTTCAACTACCTCCTCACCTTCTTCTACCATTAGCGCAACAATGGCACAACCTCAACCAAGGCCATGGACCAATCCAAGAGATATTGTAATGCATGCATCTTTGAGTCAATTACCAGCCCATCCTGAAAAATGGTTACCAAAATTTAATCCTGACATTGGCATATTAGCAAAAGAACATATAAACAATTTCATGTTGTCAATAAACTTGAATGGAGTAACACAAGAAGATGCTGTTGTTAGACTATTTCCATACACTTTACAAGGAGCAGCTAGATCGTGGTATTTTTCATTACCACCAGGATCCATCAATAGCTGGGATGCTTTTCAGGAGAAATTTTTAACCAAGTTTGGAGACGATAGGTCCACAATGACTTTGATTAATGATCTCTCCAATCTGAAATCTGAATCAAAGGAACCCATCAAAGACTTCAACTCCCGATTTAATAAACTGTTGAATAAAATTCCTGCAACATCCAAGCCTAGTGAAGAAGTCCGAAGCGAATGGTATATCTCTGCCTTGCCTTCAAACATAGCCATCTTCGTTGATAGGGCTGCCAAACCCACATTAGCAGAAAATATGAAGGAAGCGATCGCTATTGAAAAATGTATCATTTCTTTGGAAAAGAAAAACACTCTTGAAGAAAGAAAATCCAAAAAGGTTACTTTCAAAGATGATTCAAAAAAGAAAGCAGTTAAAGACCCATATGACATGGAAGGTTTACAAAAGGTTCTGAAAACTATGTCCAATGAAATGGTGGAAATAAAAAAGCAGGTAGCTGAAACTTCTACTAAAAAACCATTTAGAAACTTTAGAAGAAATCAGTCAACTAACCCTAAACCACCTAATGCTATATCTAATGCGGAATCAGATCTAGATGACGATGAAGATGAAGATATAGTTTTATCATTGACGGAAACCGAAGAAGATGAAAAAATTGAATGTCATGGAATGTGGGACTTTATCTTACCCAACTCTGATAATGAAAGTGAACAAGAAGCTCTCTCGGTAAATACCAGAAGTAAAAATGCAGCAGAGCATGTTCAAAAAAATCCAAAGAAGAAAAATTCAAGTCCTATTAATAAAGACAAAGCTCCCATGAAGAAAACTCCAGTTGTGCCTACCCAAAATCAACCACCATCCTCTAATCCTCCTCCATCATCATCTAAAATGTTAATAGTTTCTGACTCTATGGATTATAACATCGTGGAAGACATGAAGAAGACTCGAGCAAATATTTCTTTACATGAACTTAGAAAGCTCAAACATCAACAAAAGTTGTTACTAAAAGAATTGAATGTGGTACCTTCTTCTCCTCTTCCAACCTGTTTATTATCCAAGGCAGCTAAAGGATCACGTAAGCCACCATCGGATAAAGTAGATGCTACTGATGCTGTTTTGATCGGAGATAGGTCTAATTCTCATACTCCTCCTTTTCTCTTGACTTATGAGATCTATAATAGAAATCTTCATAACTGCCTGATAGATTTAGGGGCTTCATCAAACATAATTCCAGCCTCAGTTTGCTCCAAATTAAACATTGAGCCCCATAAATTTGTAGTTCATATTGTTCAATTAGATCGAACTAAAGTGAAAGTTTTAGGAGAGATTAATTCAGTTACTATTAGGTTATCAACTGATTCAGAGTAGTTAAAAGAATTGATATATTGATTGCTGACATCCTTGAGTTTTATGGTTTAATTCTAAGTAGGGATTGGTCTGAGAAACTCCATGGTTACATTTCCACTGATTGGTCTCACATGTGGCTTCCCTATAAAGGGAAACCAAATCAAATCAAAATAGATCGGGAAAAACACATGACTCATACAGTAATGGAGTTTGAACAAGAAAACCAACCTGTAGCTTTCAATAACAACATTCTCGGAAATTACTCAGCTGAGTCATTCTTTGGAAATTTTAATGCTCAACAATCGCCTTTTCCTGTTAATAGTATCGCATCACAAATTGAAAATTTCTCTCATATTGATACCTCAAGATGTGTTAGTATTGCTGATGAACTTGTAAATAAATCTGTAGATAAGCCTTTATTTTGGTCTTTATATTTTGATGGATCAAAATCCAATGACGGTGCAGGAGCAAGGTGTATTTTAGTTAGTCCAGAAGGGGAAAAAACTATGCTATCATGTAGACTAGAATTTGAGTGTACCAATAACACTGCGGAATATGAGGCATTGATTCAAGGGCTCTATAAAGAAATAGGCCTGAATATTCAATATCTAAATTTTTTTGGTGATTTCGAAATTGTCATCAAACAAGTAAAGAATACTATTCATTGTCTCTCAGGTCATCTCAAACATTATCAATCCCTTGTTCAAGATCTCATAACTCATTTTCTGGCATTCAACATTTCTCCTATTCCTAGATCTCAGAATGCAGCAGCTGATTTATTGGCTAATGTTTCTTCTAAGCTCCTTCCTTTCGAGGATTATAGTCCATATAGGTTTTCAATTGACTTAATTTTTCGGCCATTTTTCCCAGACAATGTCACCAATTGGCGGGTATTTAATCATGATGAAGACATCTTAAATTTCTTGACTTTTGAAAAATCTTATGATGATCAGATTATTGATGAAAGCGATCGTGATATTCAACTAAAAAAAAGACTACATGAGAATTCTATTCCTAAATCTGTGGTCAAGCTAGAAGATCTCTATGATATCAAAGATAGATTCAAAAAGGTCACTAATGCAAAACTTCAAAGTTCTACTTTAAGGTTTGAATTAGTAAATCTTGGCACTGAGGCCAAACCACAAAATGTCAATCTAGGACTTGAACTCACATGAGAGGATATTTGCTTTCATCAGATTATTAAACAAATACAAAAATGTTTTTGCTTGGAATTACAAAAATCTGAGAACTTATGATACTTCTATCATTCAACACACAATTCCAATGATTTCTGATGAGAAACCTGTACAACAAAAGTTAAGGAAAATTCACCCAAATCTTGAAAGTCAAATCAAAGCAGAGTTGAATAAACTTCTGAAAGCCAAAATAATTTTCCTGGTTAGACATTCTAAATGGGTTTCAAACTTGGTAACTGTAATAAAAAAGAATGGTGATATTAGGATTTGCATAGATTTTAGAAATCTCAATAAAGCATGTCAAAAAGATAATTTCCCATTACCAGCAATGGAACAGATACTTCAATCAATAGCTAGTTCAGAGTTAATGTCCTTTCTTGATGGTTTTTCAGGATATTGGTGCATCTAGATGATAGACTAAAAACTACATTTAGAACTAAATGGGGAACATATGCTTATCAGAAAATGCCTTTTGGTTTGATAAATGCTGGAGCTACTTTCGAACAAGCCATGGATATAGCCTTCAAAGGTTTGATCAATAGGTCAGTCGTTGTTTACTTATATGACATAACTGTCTTTTCCAAGAAAAGGGCCAATCATCTATATGATTTAAAACAGACCTTTGAACGATGCAAAAGGTATGGGATTTCTCTAAATCCCAAGAAATCATTCTTTGCTCTTAATGAAGGCAAACTCTTAGGGTTTATTGTATCCAAAGAAGGCATATATATTGATCCTGATAGGATAAAAGATATTTATGATATTCCTTTGCCACATAACAAGAAATCAATGAAATCATTTTTGGGACAGATAAATTTTGTAAAAAGATTTGTTCCTGATTTTTCTCATATAGTCTTACCTTTACAAACTATGATTAAGAAAAATTCAGTTTTCAAATGGGGACATAACGAAAAATAAGCCTTTGAATCAATCAAACAGGTAATCATTAATTCTCCTGCATTGAATACTCCAATTTTTCTAATCATTTTATTTTGTATACTTTGGCCACTGAAACATCTTATGCTGCTATTTTAACACAAATCAACGATCATCAAGTATAAGTACCTATATCCTTCTTTAGTTCCAATTTGCAGGGTGTTGAACTCAACTATTCAGAAGTAGAAAAACAAGCTTTTGCTGTGTTTAAATCTATCAAACACTTTAGACCATTTCTCCTAAAAACACACACAAAAGTAATAGTCCCATTCTTCGCAGTGAGGCAATTGCTAGTGCAAAGGGAAGTAGGAGAAAAGAGAGCTAATTGGGTAACAGCTTTACAAGAGTATGATATTGATATTAAACCAGCGAAAATTGTGAGAGGGCAAGGTTTTTGCAGGTTATTAGCAGGAGCTTCTAATATTCCAGAACATGAAGATTCAGATAATACTCTTCAAGTGAACGAGATAAGTATCATAAATTCTGAATCTCAGTATGCTGATCTGATATTTTACTTGAAAAATGGATATGCTCCTCCTGATTTCAATTACAAAAACAAACGTGCTTTAAGATTAAAAGCAAAACACTTTGAAATCATTGATGATGTGTTATTTAGAAGAAATTATGATTCAATTTTATTAAGATGCCTTGAAAAAATTGAAGCACAAAAGGTTTTGCAAGAATTACATGATGGTCCAGCACGTGGAAATTTTGTAGGAGATACTGCAGCTGACAAGATAATACATGCTGGATATTATTGGCCCACTTTGTTTAGAGATGCACATGATTATGTTAGGAAATGTAAGATATGCCAAACAGCTAGCGGGAGACAAAGGAAACAAGCCTTTTCTTTACAACCAGTAAACATTGAGCAACCATTTGAACAATGGGGGCTTGATATCATAGGAGATATTGTTCCACATTCTTCCAGGCAACACAGATACATCCCTACAGCCACGAACTACTTCACAAAGTGGGTAGAAGCAATTCCATTAAAGGTAGCCAATTCTGATGCAATCATTGAATTCATTGATCAATTCATCACTACCTGGTTTGGTGTACCTAATGCCCTTATTTTTGATAATGCATCTTATTTTTTTGGGAGTAGCATAGTTGAATTTGATCTTAAGAGAGGTTTTAGATTAAAATATTCTGCAAATTACTATCCTCAAGTTAATGGTTTGGCAGAGTCAACTAATAAGAATCTCATTAAGATTATTAAAAGGACCATTGATCAAAATCAAAATTATTGGCATAAATATTTAATATTTGCATTATGGGCAGATCACATAACTCAGAAGGCCTCAATAGGTACTTCTCCTTTTAACTTAGTGTATGGGAAAGAGGCTGTAATACCTTCAAACTTAGCACTCCCATCTCTAGCCCTAGTACAATTTATTGAAGAAAATCCTTCTTCCTCTATCCAATTAAGATTTGATCAAATCCTGAAATTAGATGAAGAAAGAGAAAAGGCCAAAATCACTCATGCTAAACATCAACAAGTCATTAAATCTTCTTTTGATGCAAGTTCTACTGGCTCAAAAACATTACAAATTGGTGATCTCGTGTTGAAATGGGACAAAGCACATGAAGACAAAGGTAAACATACCAAATTTCAAAAGATGTGGCTTGGACCATTTCAAATCATTGAAAAGATAGGCTCATCAACGTTCATACTGCAAGATTTATCAGGAAAGAGAGATTCTCTTCCTGTGAATGGGCTTATCTTAAAGAAATTATTTTCTTAAGGAGGTAACCCCTTCTTACCTGTATATATTCTTTATGCAAGTTTGTTTATTTTAGAAAATAATGTTGTAAATAGTCTTCCATTGGCCTTTTTACTATTGAAAAGCTCTTTGAGAGAATATTGTGAATACTTGCTTTCAATAGGTGGAAACTTTTAAGGAAATGATTACAGTTTTGGAAAGTTGAATAAAACATGAAACTCTGAGAACCTCTTTAAAGTTTGTAAAATCTTCCAAAACCTTGAAAATACTGTAAATCATTCTAAGTTTTATAAAGTCGAGAAAGGTTATTCATAAAAAGTAAATACTTTTCCAAGCTTAGCATCCATAACTCTAAAAATGTCATCCATAAACTCTTAAGGAGAAAGTCATTCACCCCATCCACTAAGTTTATGATTTTTCAGAGTGTAATTCTAAAATATGTCTGATATAAAAGATAAGAGGTCTCATCATGAGCCTGCTTACCATGATCATAGGGAACTAATTAAACTGACATTACCAATATTGCATATCAAAACAGGGTAATGGCTTATAATCATAAGACAAGGGGTCTCATTACGAGCCAGCTTGTTCAGTTCAATTATAACCAGTGAATGGCATTGTTATAAGCTGGCTCCCAAACCAGAACAATGGCTTTTTATCTTAAAAAGTTAAAAGAATATAAAATCAAAAAATATATATGTAAACATATCTTTATGGATTTATCTTTCAAAAGTTATACTCTTAGATGGATGGGACAATGAATGATTGATGGTCAAAAGGTAACCTTGTCGAGACTATAGATGTTTGTTGTCAGCAGAGGCACTACCTGTGACAAAAGACTAAATTCAAAAGCTAAGTTGGAGGAGCCCCCTACTTTATCTTTATCAACCAATCAAAGCTTGAAGAAACCAAAAATGTTTTTATTTTTAAGGGATTGTAAAAGACATTGCAATTTTATTTTATTTTTATTTTTATTTATTTATTTATTTATTTTTTATTCAAAGTTAATTTTTATCTAGCTATTCTTACATAGTTTTCTTTGCCCTCAATTGTTTCCAATTAAGAAATTTTTAGATATTGCATTATTTTTCAGAGATAACTATTTCTCCTAGTGAATCGCCAATTGTTGTGCTATACAACAACCCTCCCCATTTCAAAATTTTTCATATAAGACTTTAATAAGAAATGGGTCCCCTTTAGAATATAAATAAAATCAATAAAATGTTTGAAAATAATTTTTTTATAATAAGTCATATAAAAATTTGCTTTTAGGGTAGGTTAGATCGCAATCGCAATTTGCAAAATTTCTGAACCCATGGAAGTCCTCTTAAGAAAATCTGATCCGATTTGAGTCATAATAAAACCTTATCGTAAAAAGATTTATCAAAGGAAATAACTAGCATTTGCACCAGATGTTGCAAAGGAAACGCCGTAAGGCATAAATTGAAGAACACAACTACAACAAAAGAATACTTTGAAAAAGAATAAAAATATATTGAACGCTCAAATCAATGCCCCATTAACTGGAACCACTTAGTAGACATATCTATCAACATTAGGATTATACACAACGATGAAGAAATTTTCCATATACAAACAACACCTTCCACAACAACCTTTTGTCAAATCCACATTTTAAAAAATGCCTTGGAACGTGATTGGAATCTCCCATATTGCCTTTTTCATTATGTAGATAAATCTTCCATATTGCTATTTTCATCATGAATATTGTTAGTTCATTGTTGTAAAGTGTTAGTGTGTTAAATTGAATACTATAAGTTCGACAAACGAAAAATATTCTTCAATTAGCATAATATGCATTTTTCTGTCGCCGTGTATTTTTCAGACAAAGAGCACAAGTAACAAATTAATATGTATTTTCCCTTCATTATTTTCATCACAGAGCCAAGAAAGCTACGCCTTATCTATAAAGTAACAAAAACATTTTGGAATAAGGTTCTTTCAAGCTAGTGTCTAACCTATAAAGTAACAAAAACTTTTTGAAATAAATTTAATATTTTAAGCAATTGACTAACCTAATTTAATAATTGAAAATTTCTCAAAGATGAATTATACTCCATAATAAGAGAGCCAACATTGGTGCCCATACTTTCACTAAAACCAAAAGAAACACAACCACTTGTTAAGAAGAAATTCAAGTAATAATAATAAACATTAGAGTATAAAATGGTATTTTTGCAGCAGTATCATTTGATACTTCTCGTCTAACTCTTTGGCTTTGCTTTAAGTATCTTTTCCTAAGGTATAACCTTTTGATAGCATTGTTGTAACCACTTTTATTGCCTGGTCAGCAAAATGGAACAAAATAAAACAAAAATAATAAACATTAAAGTATAAAATGGTATTTCTGCAGCACTGTCCATCACTTGATACTTCTCGTCTAACTCTTTGGCTTTGCTTTAAGTATCTTTTCCTAAGGTACAAGCTTTTGATAACATTGTTGTAACCACTTTTACTGCCTGATCAGCAAAACGGAACAAAAAATCTCAGTTGCTTATCAAGGACTTCAAACTGTCTAATAACAACAATGTTAATATCCTCAAAATATCATAGGGTAATTGAGAAAATCATTTTTCAGTCTAAGAAGTATGACTTTCTGAATTTTGATGTAATATCTAAATTTTACTTTCCTCCATTGGTAATGTAGGTGGCCTTTTTAAGCTACTTCTATTCTACAAAACTACAGGAATAAGTAGAATTTGAAGGGTAGGATCTTCCTTCTTTGCAAATAGTATAGTAGAATTTAAAGGGTAGGATCTTCCTTCCTTGCAAATAGTTATTTACAGACAATTTGTAAAGCAAGATTACATTTAAGACTTTTTCTTACAAAACAGTCAAAATAAATGAAATTTGTTTTTAATTATTTTCCTTTCCTTTCACAACTAAAATCTTATTCTAGGTTACTCTCAATATCCTTGACCAAAATGGCCTTTGAAGTAATCTACATGATCCAATCTTGATCTTGGAACTATACAACAGGAAAAAAGTACTGTCATTTACCCATGAATGGTATTCATTTATCAAAGACCTCAAAACAAAATTGAAAGATCAGACATTTAAACACATATACAGAGAACATAAAATTGATTTGATATAAGAACGACTATGGCAGGGTAAGCAAGGCCTAGATGTAAGTGCAATATTAATGCTATTTTGAGGAAACATATTTCTTCTTAAATTTATTTGAACATTGTTCCTCCACATATAAAAATAAATAAAAAATATAAAAGAGTAAAAATAAGTAAATGAAAATACTCCTAATGCGTTGCCCTCTTCATGAAATTTTATCATTTGCTTTTCCCACTGATTAACTGCCTCCTCTGATCCTCCCCATGGCACTATATACACCTCCTGATTTAGGATTGTTGCTCCCTGGTTCAAAAACGCCAAAAACATCAGAAACCTACAATTTTTTTTCACTTTTTGTATTTTTACCAAAAAACCAAAACTATATCAGTAAAGTTACATCTTGAATTCCATCTCTTTATAGCAAATTCAAATCCCAACCCAAATCCACTTGTAATAAAATCACAGCAGAGAATTTACCCTTTAAACCTTACAATTGCAAACACTGATAAACTAAGAAAACCATGCTTACACTAAGAAGGATAGCAGCTTCTAAAGCATGGGGCTCCTTGATAGTCACTAAAGCAACTTGTGTCCACTACCCCGTCCTATCACCAACCAAAAAATATAATTAGGCACTAGTTTTGGCCTGTTAAGGTCTGCTGTTACACAGACCTTAAGTATGTATATCAATGCAAATCCTCTAGTGTTATCCAATTTTATCAGGAAAAATACACACCAGGGCTACTGCCTGGCTTGATATTTCCTGAGTCATTGATGTCAAGTCTTACTACATCCAACAAGTTTTCCATGAATCACTTCTCTAATTTTGATAATGCAAAAATAATATTTTGACTGCGTTCTATTTCTCAACCAATTCTTAATAGAACACTTCTTTGCAACTCTGATAAAACATAAGTTGACAACTATTATGCTCAATAGATATTGCAACACAAAAATAATATTGTGACTGCATGTTATTTCTAAAAATATTCTTAATAGAACACTTCTCTACAACTTTGATAATACACAAGTTGACAACTATTATGCTCAAAAGATATTGCAAAAATTGGAAATCAACACTTTTACATAAAACTCAGTCAAGAAATCCAACACCCACCTCTCTAATTTTATGTTCTTTACTATGCCACAGTATGAGAAAAATTGCTTAACGTCCTTAATTGTTGCTTTGGTAGACAAATTATAGACCTGGACTGTGTAACCATCTGTAATGGCCATTGACAACACTTGGAAGTATCTGTTATGCTATGATTCACAATCTTCTTCTCAGAATTTTAGGTGAATAGCAAACACACGGATATGATATATATATATATATATATATATATATATATATATATATATATATATATATATATATATATATAGATATAGATATACTGTGACACTAAATAGTAACCAAAGGAAGATTGATTAAATTAACATTAGTTGTTTTATTCGTTATCAAAAGTTTTGATTCAATGCAGTATTGGGCCTCCAATTTTTTTTTTTCCTCAGTCTGAAGTGTATCCATTGATCACTATGCAATATTTGCGGATGCGTTGTTGAATGTCATCGTTCAAAATGAAAAGTGCAAAGCATCACAACATCACAGTGAGCTGCTTTTTTTGCAGCGTCTGATAGGGAAATGGATAAATATTATTTATATTGGTTGGCGGTAAGAGGGAAATTATGAAATTGTGTGTTTAGAATACGGTTGTGTTTTGATAGATGAATCCATAGAGGCGATATTTGCACCGTAACGATGTTTTATTTTCCCTGTTTCTTAAATTTCATTTCCATAACATATATTTGAAACCAATTTATCTAATAAATTTCATTTACACTACCTAAATAATTTAAAGAGAATCCTTAATCTATGTGATCTTGCCATTTGAACCATCCTTATTTATGTAATTTGAAAATCATTTTACGGGGAATGAGGTTGAATTAGCATGTTTGGTTAATCGAGATGATGAGGTTGAAGCGGATTTTGTGAGGGAATAACATGAATTAACCTGTTTGGTTAATGGGGAAGAAAGGATTGAAAGAGATCTTGTTGGGGATGAGCTTGAATCACCCTGTTTGGTTAATGGGGAAGAAAGTATTGAAAGAGATCTTGTGGAGGACAAGCTTGAATCCCCCAGTTTGGTTAACGGGAATGAAAGTATTGAAAGGGATCTTGTGGGGGACAATCTTGAATCACCCTGTTCCATTAATAAAGATGGAGCTGAAAGGAATTTTGTGGGAAGCAATGAATTGGAGCAGAGATCACATCTGGTTGCGGAGGTTCAGGAGATCAATTCACCAGAGGTAATGACAGGGAATGATGAGAAGTATGTGCAGTGTTCGTCAAGTGGAGATTTTTTGGAGAACAACAAATTGGAGCAGGGATCACAGCCGGTTGCTGAGCCCCGAGAGATTAATTCAAATGGACAGAATCTAGCCTGTGATTCTGAGTTCTAGTGTTTAATTGATAAAAACCGTGAGTTTGAATCTGAGAGCATTTCAGTGGAGCAACAAAAGCTGGAATTGCTAGCGTTAGATGGTAAACTTAAAGAAATAGAGTCTGTGGTGAGTGAGGACAACAAGGCAGAGCAGAATAGTGAATCTAGATGCCAGAACTTGGAAAATGAGGATGATGCATGTGGCCATATAATAGATGTGGAGAAGCAATCTGAACCTGCAAACAAGGGGTAAAATGATGAGATTGAAATACTCTGTTTGCCAAATGGGGACAATGAGCTGGAACCTCATTTTCATTTAAATGATGACAATGAGCTTGAATCAGGGTGTTTTGATAATGAGGATAATGGTATTCTCACTGAAGACACGGATGGACAATAGGTTGACAAGGTGCATCATGGGAAAGATGAAATATATGATCCAGAGTCAAGTGACTGCAATGTGTCTAACAGTGGTGGGTCTTCTGACGTGGTAGATAAAAATTCTGGAGGCTACAATCACACAGTGCAACCAGACATGCAAGAGGGTGTTGCTGTTAGTGCCTCTGATTTGGTATCTACAGGTGTTCTTGCTAGTTCAAATGGTCTGTTTACTCCTGTTTCAGAGAATGAGCAAAAGCCTGAAGCAGAGGTCACTAAGAAGAAGCTCCCATGCTTAGTGAAAATACCAAGGCACTTGGACAACAAAATTAGAACTCACATTCGACTTGTGTAGCTACATTTGGATGAGAAAACCCAAATCAGGGACTTCATCAAAGCAGCCATACAGATGAAGGGGGTAACATTCTTATATATCTTCGCAAGTCTTTTAATTGAATATTCTTTGTTGTTTTGAGCATCTAGTACATCTGCTTTAGTCTTTTGAAAATTGTTTCTTCTTCTTACTCTGCTATATTTCATATGGGCTTTTGTGTGGTCCAACAAAGAACAAATGATAGAGAGGTTGAGAGTTGCAAGACGGGAAGGGAGGGGATTTCGTGAGGCAATCGAGTCCATTGAGAAACAATTTGGTGCCTTGAACTCTGATTTGAGGCAATTGCAAGATGAATGGAATGATGCAGATTCTATTCGGCAAGAAGCCTATGAAGCATTGAAGGCTCTAAAAAAACAGGAGCATGAGCGGGTAAGAAAATCACACTCTTTTACATTAGCTGACTAAACTTTGTAAGATAGTGTTAACTACTATTAGACTTTTTTTTCTACTCATTTTTATTGTTGTGCAAAAAACAAATCAGATCAGAACAAAATTCCTCATTTGTATATTCTTTCTTTTGGTTATAATGGAAAATTATGTCCACGCTATATCGAAATGTATGAATTTTGAAAGTCCTGTTGTGGTGTTCTTTTACCTATTGAAATCAGGTTATATATTCAATGTATTTCTGCCAGTTCTGACCAACGGATATCAAGATTTGAAACTGCTAGGAATCTTGATGACAGGTGTAGGCTTCTGAAGAATTAATGGTGACGGCTATTCTAATGGCCTCCAATAATCTTTGAACAGTTGACATAGTTTTGGCTATTCTTGAAGCAGTTAACAAATATCTCCATGTTTAGAGGTTTTTAGGTTTGGTTGGGTGGCCATTTATATAGGGAAATGGCTCAAGCTACCTGTCATGAGCATGGCATCTGTAGCAAAGGGCATTGCAACAATTTTATTTTCATTCAAATTGTCTTTTATGATAGGCTCCATCATTTATCATATAATACACTGTGCACATTTATCATATAATACACTGATTTATGTGCAAAATAAGAGTTGGAGAGTTTCTAGTCCTGAACATTGAAAACATGGTAGCCACTTATATCAAGGTCATTGGTAATATCTTGAGGTGCCAAATTTACTGTAAGGTTAACAGGTAGCTTGGTCATCTAGTACTGGCATCCTCATTTATTTCTTTTTGGCAGTTAATAATTTAATGGCCTTTCAGTTTATGGTCATCCCCAAAACCACTAGATTTAAAGAGCAGATTGAGCCATTGGAAGTTATACTTCATCTCTCTGCATAATCATTACGAACACCCCTTCCGATTAAAGGGGGGGTTGATAGACACCTAATCCTTAAGAATTTGGTAATTTGTAAATATTTAAAATAGGGGAAATCTGAACAGTTAGAATAGGAAGAGACATAGCACCTTGGAAGACAAAACCAAAGGCCATGAAATCTTGTATATATGAATGTTTGAGTAATGGAAAATCAATGTAACTTGGGGTTAATTTCTCTGTCCAACAGTTACAATAGAATTCTAACACTAACATGTGATTTCTAATTAAATAAATGTATATATGATTGGGGAAAATAAGAAATTCAAATAGTTCCTATATGAAATAGGAAATTCACATTCCATTATAATATAGCAAGCAAAAGAAAAGGCTATACAATTTCAGGTAAGTGACACGAGTGGGTGACACAACTATAGTATGTAAGGCTTAAGCAGATCTACCATTTCCAATTTCCACTCTTTGAGGAAGTTGCTTCTTCTTCTTCTTTCTTCACTGATTCTTCTTTTTGGCGTGACCTTTGCATAAACTGTTTCACCAAAACATTACAAATAGGAAAGGCATGAGATTGCAGTCAAACTTTCTCAAACAGTAAAATTCCAACATAGTACAGTAACACCTCCTTCACAATCAACACCGTAAGGTGGAAGATAAAAGTTTCTCATAATGGGAAAAACAATTCCACACTTTAGGATCCTTCCCGGTTAGTCTCTGAAAGTGGGAAAAAGACATCCACACTTTAGGATCCTTCCCAATTCTCTGAAAGTGGTCCCCAGATGTATGGACAATGTGCAAACATAGCATGATTCAAAAAAATTGAAAATATGTCAAATGGTCCATCTTTACCTGTCTCATGGTCTATACATACCAAAAAAGTCAAAGCAATTAAAAGTTCAAGAAACAATCTGCCTCCATTAGAAAAAATAGTTAGAAGGAAAAAAAACCCTGTGATGCTGCATTGCTACACCTTCATATACATGAAAAAAGAAATAATGTTCCAATGACATGGGTTACTTGTCAAACACCTCCTTGGTTTGGTGTTTTGGTTAAGGATCTGTATCCATGGGTAAAAAGTTATGAGTTCCAATCCCCTCGGTGGTGCTGCATCATTACATCTACATGTACAGGAAAAACGAAAATGGGGTTCTAGTGATGTCAAAAACCTTAGTTTGATGTTATCGATCCATATCCATAGGTAAAAGGTTCTAAATTCAGCAGTAATATAAACCAATCCAATCAATAGAAAGAGGATTGAAAAAGAAGGGACTTCCACTCTTTGAGGAAGTTGCTTCTTCTTCTTCTTTCTTCACTGATTATTCTTTTTGGCGTGACCTTTGCATAAACTGTTTCACCAAAACATTACGAATAGGAAAGGCATGAGGTTGCAGTCAAACTTTCTCAAACAGTAAAATTCCAACATAGTACAGTAACACCTCCTTCACAATCAACACCGTAAGGTGGAAGACAGAAGTTTCTCATAATGGGAAAAACACTTCCACACTTTAGGATCCTTCCCGATTAGTCTCTGAAAGTGGGAAAAAGACATCCACACTTTAGGATCCTTCCCAATTCTCTGAAAGTGGTCCCCAGATGTATGGACAATGTGCAAACATAGCATGATTCAAAAACATTGAAAATATGTCAAATGGTCCACTTTTTACCTGTCTCATGGTCTATACATACTAAAAAAGTCAAAGCAATTAAAAGTTCAAGAAACAATCTACCTCCATTAGAAAAAACAGTTAGAAGGAAAAAAAAAACCCTGTGATGTTGCATTGTTACACTTTCACGAAGTCAAAACAATTAAAAGTTCAAGAAAAACCCTCTGTGTTCCTGCATTGCTACACCTTCATGTACAGGAAAAAAGAAATAATGTTCCAATGACATGGGTTACTTGTCAAACACCTCCTTGGTTTGGTGTTTTGGTTAAGGATCCGTATCCATGGGTAAAAAGTTCTGAGTTCCAATCCCCTTGGTGGTGTTGCATCATTACATCTACATGTACAGGAAAAAAGAAAATGGGGTTCTAGTGATGTCAAACACCTTAGTTTGATGTTATGGATCCATATCCACAGGTAAAAGGTTCTGAATTCAGGAGTAATATAAGCCAATCCAATCAGTAGAAAGAGGATTGAAAAAGAAGGGATATTCAAAGGTAAAAGGTTCTGAATTCAGAAGTAATATAAGCCAATCCAAACAGTAGAAAAAGGATTGAAAAAGAAGGGATTGATCTAGTAGCCTAAAAAGGCTTCACATAATGGTTGTTATTTGACACAATCTCAGCCCTACCCTTAAACAACTCCCACATCTGAATATAGGATTACAACCACAGTGCAATTCCTTAACACCTGGACATCAATGTGTCAACTGCAAAAGGAATGTTTCTAAGTGAGTGATCAAGAGGTAAAGGAAACAGTCTTTGGTTGGTTTGCTCAGTGTCCAAGTTGGCACAACAAAGAAAGAATCATATTAATCTCCACTGTTGAACAATGTCTCAAAGGAATTTCTAAGAATTCTCCAATCTAAAAACAAATAAGTGTGAGAAAAGCTAACAGTGTTATAGAACAGACATATATGAGATTCCCTTTTAACTGTGAGTAAAACTGCTGCAAGATGCAAATATCAACCTTACTCATCAATCACATAGGACATTCTCAATGCTGCAACCTAGCAAAATTGCAAACAAGTTGAACGTCAGAATGGCAGCAAGTTTAAGCGGTTGGAGAAGTGATGACCCAAATTTAAATCCGGGCAGCACATTCTCCGTGTTGGCACTGTTGTTTACGCATATAAGAAGCTAGATGCAAGTCCTCGAGGACTTTGATAGAACAAACAATTCTCAGTTGCAGCTCCTAGACAAAGGTAGCACTGATTGCAAGCATATGTTGCATGGAGATTCATACTCTCTTCCATCCAAAAATCGGGACATTTGATGTTAAATGCCCAAAAAATATCAGCAAACAGTTTTTCAAACACCGTAGGCACACAGTTTGAGAAATTTTCCCCTGTTCCTATAGTCTGATTCTTCTAAGTTTTGGTCAATTTTGCTCAAAATTCAGTAGATATTTGTTACAATTACATATTTGAGTTGTGTAACCTGCGTAATGCAAGTGTTCCAAGATTGTCTCAAGTGTTCAACCCATTTATGGAATCAATAATATATTTCAAACAATCGAAGATGGATTGCTAGAGTCCGGCCATAAAAGCTAAAATATTTGATGCTTTCATTTGGAGTTGATTACATCATTTAGATTTATTATGACCAGAATCTAATGTGAGTGTCAAATGTGTAGGATGGAAAAAGTAGACGTTATGTGTATTCGCAGCAGAGCCAAAATTCTGGGAACTGTAATTTGCTTGGGTGGAGCAATGGCTATGAGTTTCCTTCAAGGTCCTACTCTAGCCCAACTCTGGCCTCTGTGGGGATAATCAACATCAGTTTCCAACACTAATACATTACACCTAGGGGAAACCATTCTACACGAGGGAGATTCACGCAACCAAATTAGAGGGTGTATTTACCTTATCTCAACAGTGATAATGTTATCCACTACCATGATATTGCAGGTCTCCCTACCACCTTGCATATTAAATTGATACCTAATTATAACCCTTTTCTGTGTTTAGAAGTTTCAGAGCACACAGTTGGGACGGAATGTCTCCTCTCAAATTGTTATAGGGCATAGACAAGTTCTGTAGACTTCGGCACCCACCAAGAGTGGGCGGAATAGAACCTTCGAGTTGATTCCAAGACAGGAGAAGCATCTTTAAGCGAAAAGGACTTCCCAGTTGATAAGGAATGTAGCCTTGAAAACTATTATTTCGAAGGTCGAGCATTCTGAGAAACGAGAGATTAGCGAGAAGAGGAGGGATTGTACCTTCTAATCCCAAGCTGTCTACTTTGAGCGAAAGCACTCACTGTGTGTGCGGACTGCAAAGGACTCCTTCCCACTCGTAGAAGGAAACATTGGGTTTCCAAATAGTGTGCAATGACTGGGATGGATAATTGGTAGTCAACGTAGACATGAATCCGAGCAGAGCCTCGTGATCAGAAGCATTGGAGAGATAAGGATGACTACGATTAGATAGTTGAGGTGTGGAAAAGCCAAAAGGAATGACGAATACAATCAAATAGAAGAAGAACAGAGGTGGCGTTCTAATGGAAGGAGAAGGAGCGGAACACATCTCCATCTCCTGCTGCACGTTGCAGTACAATAATCTCTGCAATTATAACAGCGACGAAAGGTCAGAAAATCACACACATTAGTTGAAATTTCTGCATCTATTTATAGGAGAAATATGAAGTATATGCTAATTCAAACTTTGAAAAGAAACAGACTATGGCAGAATATTAAATCACAAGTCACGGTGCATAATAATTTGTCACCACCAATAGACTCATTACTGAGAAAAGAACCAGGTGCTCAAAGCCACACTCAGATTTTGTGAAAATGGAGTGTTTGTACTTGTTATAATCGTAGTCTCCCTATTTTAAGTTGGAACTTTTTTTTTTCAAATTTGTTAGAAATTTGGTTGAATTACATATGACCTATGAAATATATACCATTCAAATGCTCGAAAACTTTTTCAAAATACTAAAGTTATTTATCCATTCAAAAATGAAATATTACATAATTAAAAATTATATATATTCAAGAAATAAAATATTATATAATCAAATGTATGATTATAATTTCATGTGCAGGTTGAGACATTGAAGAAGTTTCCAACCACACTATCCCCTACATCAATTACTGCCATTCTAGGCTCCATCCAAAATGCTCTCCTAATAGCCATTCTTGACAGAGGCATCATTCCAACATCATGGATACTAGGTAGGGCTGGGATTTTGACTGTGGTTGCTGCAGTAAGTCTACATACATGAATGATGTTCTTCCTCAATTTTCCCAGCCATGAATAACTTAAATTTTTGTTAGTTGGTTAAGCTGATTTGTGGAAGATTAATTCAATTGGCAGGGAATCATATTCAATGCAATGGCATTTCCATTACACTTATGGTGTTTGTAGAAACGAGGGCCAGTATTCGTTACAATATTCAGCCCAGTGTCTACTGTGTGCTCAACAATTTTATCATCTATAGTTCTGGGAGACATGCTGCATCTGGGAAGGTGTCTGTCATTCTACCTACAGATTTACAAAATCAATTAACTGAAATGCTTGATTTTCCTGCACTGGAACAGTTTCATGGGCGTGATTCTTATATTGCGTTGTCCTGGTCATAGCACTAGCTAACGTGAGGGTTTCCAGAAGAAAACGGAGAAGACTCGGCTTAGATTGTCATTTCCTTTGGTTTTATAGTCTGTTTCACCGAATGTGCAAAAAGGTTCCTGTGCCGGGAGTTCTATGCACAGTAAACCCCTGTTTGCCTAAAAAAATTTAGCATCAGTGGTCGGCCATTAGAAATCAAACACCTTATGCTCTGCTTTTCCAGACTAGAGAACATAAATTCTGAACTAAAATTCACGAAACTGTCTGAAATCTGTAACACCAAATAATATGAACTTAAACGCGTTCAGATTAGGGCATTTAAGGAATCTCCTAGAGTCTTCAGCTCAGAAAAATTCAGTGGATAAGCACAAATTTCGAAAAATACCTGTGGTCATTCGGATCCAAATTAAATTGAGACCTTTTGGAAATCTAGATCTGAGACGGATTCAACAACAAATTTGTAACCATTAGACCAGTGCGCAAACCGTTTCAGCAACTAATTTTCAGAGACAGATTCAGCAACAAATTTGTAACCATTAGACCAGTGCGCAAACCGTTTCAGCTTCTAATCTAACGGCTGAAACCTTTGCAATCGTCTAACATATAATCCTATGGCGTATAAAGATGACAGGTAGGCGGAGAGGGGAGTTGATTTCAGAGGGAAATGCCTTACGGCATAACTAGTAATCGATGTTTTTGCTTGCTATTTGCCAGCAAGTTTTGGGACAATGATCCATTCATTTCTTTGTTTGGAGAAAAGTTAACTAATAATCGATGTTTTTGCTTGTTATTTGGCAGCAAGTTTTGGGACAATGATCCATACATTTCTTTGTTTGGAGAAAAGTTAACTAGTAATCGATGTTTTTGCTTGCTATTTGCTAGCAAGTTTTGGGACACTGATCCATACATTTCTTTGTTTGGAGAAAATTTGAAAGAAATATTGTTCTGATCTTCTGCCAAAATTTGAAAGAAATATTATTATGATATTCTGACATGGCTTTCACCAATCACTTTTAACTCTCTGAATTTTGGAAGTTTTCAACATCAGCATAAATGTATCTTAACCCTAAATTAAGTAAGCACCGATAGGAATTAAAAATTGAAGGTGTAAACAATGAGATCGCAATGCTTTTATGATATTTTGAGACAAGTAACATATGAAGGTTAAGATAGATTTAAGTTTATCCAACTTGTTCAGCTTTGTGCATGAATCTTTATCTAAAAGTTCCATAATGATAGGACCCATCTTTTCTGGGGGATCCATTTGTTACAAGTCCTGTCGGGGTTCCCTAAATATCACAATCTTGGTTTTGGTTAATATATAGACTGTTGCAAGGAATACTGAGATGTATTTTTTGTAAATTACTTCCTTTCAATGATGAATCCACTTTTATTTTCCACTTAAATGCTTGACTCTGTTTTAGCCTAAATCATATCAAAACCAGCAAGGAGAATATGGACTTCACTTGACGTTGGCACTGAAATCTGTCATTGAGAAGGATGAAATTGCAGAGATGACTGTTAGTGACTTTGATGTTGTTGTTTCAGTCGCAGATGATGCATAAGCAATTAATTTCATAAAGTATTTTGCAGTGACAAATGCATGAAGAAGCCAGAATAAGTTGAGCCTTTACTTTATCATTCATTCTCACATTTTAGTAGCTTTCACATTCCTGTCATAGGGCAGGGAAATCTTTCCGAAGGTTTCCCAACTTATTGTTGGTATCAACAAGAGATTTATTAGATTGAGATAATGGTTCAGAGAGTATTTGCAACGTTAAGAAATTTGTATATTACTGCTCTTGATAGCAAATCCAAAAGAAAAATAATACGACTATATAAAGTATTCTGACATGGCTTTCACCAATCACTTTTAACTCTCTGAATTTTGGAAGTTTGAGTTGTGTAACCTACGTAATGCAAGTGTTCCAGGATTGTCTCAAGTGTTCAACCCATTTATGGAATCAATAATATATTTCAAACAATCGAAGATGGATTGCTAGAGTCCGGTCATAAAAGCTAAAATATTTGATGCTTTCATTTGGAGTTGATTACATCATTTAGATTTATTATTACCAGAATCTAATGTGAGTGTCAAATGTGTAGGATGGAAAACGTAGACGTTATGTGTATTCGCAGCAGAGCCAAAATTCTGGGAACTGTAATTTGCTTGGGTGGAGCAATGGCTATGAGTTTCCTTCAAGGTCCTACTCTAGCCCAACTCTGGCCTCTGTGGGGATAATCAACATAAGTTTCCAACACTAATACATTACACCTAGGGGAAACCATTCTACACAAGGGAGATTCACGCAACCAAATTAGAGGGTGTATTTACCTTATCTCAACAGTGATAATGTTATCCACTACCATGATATTGCAGGTCTCCCTACCACCTTGCATATTAAATTGATACCTAATTATAACCCTTTTCTGTGTTTAGAAGTTTCAGAGCACACAGTTGGGACGGAATGTCTCCTCTCAAATTGTTATAGGGCATAGACAAGTTCTGTAGACTTCGGCACCCACCAAGAGTGGGCGGAATAGAACCTTCGAGTTGATTCCAAGACAGGAGAAGCATCTTTAAGCGAAAAAGACTTCCCAGTTGATAGGGAATGTAGCCTTGAAAACTGTTATTTCGAAGGTCGAGCATTCTAAGAAACGAGAGATTAGCGAGAAGAGGAGGGATTGTACCTTGTAATCCCAAGCTGTCTACTTTGAGCGAAAGCACTCACTGTGTGTGCGGACTGCAAAGGACTCCTTCCCACTCGCAGAAGGAAACATTGGGTTTCCAAATAGTGCGCAATGACTGGGATGGATAATTGGTAGTCAACGTAGACATGAATCCGAGCAGAGCCTCGTGATCAGAAGCATTGGAGAGACAAGGATGACTACGATTAGATAGTTGAGGTGTGGAAAAAGCAAAAGGAATGACGAATACAATCAAATAGAAGAAGAACAGAGGTGGCATTCTAATGGAAGGAGAAGGAGCGGAACACATCTCCATCTCCTGCTGCCCGTTGCAGTACAATAATCTCTGCAATTATAACAGCGACGAAAGGTCAGAAAATCACACACATTAGTTGAAATTTCTGCATCTATTTATAGGAGAAATATGAAGTATATGCTAATTCAAACTTTGAAAAGAAACATACTATGACAGAATATTAAATCACAAGTCACGGTGCATAATAATTTGTCACCACCAATAGACTCATTACTGAGAAAAGAACCAGGTGCTCGAAGCCACACTCAGATTTTGTTAAAATGGAGTGTTTGTACTTGTTATAATCGTAGTCTCCCTATTTTAAGTTGGAACGTTTTTTTTTTTCAAATTTGTTAGAAATTTGGTTGAATTACATATGACCTATGAAATATATACCATTCAAATGCTCGAAAACTTTTTAAAAAATACTAAAGTTATTTATCTATTCAAAAATGAAATATTACATAATTAAAAATTATATATATTCAAAAAATAAAATATTATATAATCAAATGTATGATTATAATTTCATGTGCAGGTTGAGACATTGAAGAAGTTTCCAACCACACTATCCCTTACATCAATTACTGCCATTCTAGGCTCCATCCAAAATGCTCTCCTAATAGCCATTCTTGACAGAGGCATCATTCCAACATCATGGATACTAGGTAGGGCTGGGATTTTGACTGTGGTCGCTGCAGTAAGTCTACATACATGAATGATGTTCTTCCTCAATTTTCCCAGCCATGAATAACTTAAATTTTTGTTAGTTGGTTAAGCTGATTTGTGGAAGATTAATTCAATTTGGCAGGGAATCATATTCAATGCAATGGCATTTCCATTACAGTTATGGTGTTTGTAGAAACGAGGGCCAGTATTCGTTACAATATTCAGCCCAGTGTCTACTGTGTGCTCAACAATTTTATCATCTATAGTTCTGGGAGACATGTTGCGTCTGGGAAGGTGTCTGTCATTCTGCCTACAGATTTACAAAATTAATTAACTGAAATGCTTGATTTTCCTGCACTGGAACAGTTTGATGGGCGTGATTCTTATATGCGTTGTCCTGGTCATAGCACTAGCTAACGTGAGGGTTTCTAGAAGAAAACGGAGAAGACTCGGCTTAGATTGTCATTTCCTTTGGTTTTACAGTCTATTTCACCGAAATGTGCAAAAAGGTTCCTGTGCCAGGAGTTCTATGCACAGTAAACCCCTGTTTGCCTAAAAAAATTTAGCATCAGTGGTCGGCCATTAGAAATCAAACACCTTATGCTCTGCTTTTCCAGACTAGAGAACATAAATTCTGAACTAAAATTCACGAAACTGTCTGAAATCTGTAACACCAAATAATATGAACTTAAACGCGTTCAGATTAGGGCATTTAAGGAATCTCCTAGAGTCTTCAGCTCAGAAAAATTCAGTGGATAAGCACAAATTTCGAAAAATACCTATGGTGATTCGGATCCAAATTAAATTGAGACCTTTTGGAAATATAGATATGAGATGGATTCAACAACAAATTTGTAACCATTAGACCAGTGCGCAAACCGTTTCAGCAACTAATTTTCAGAGACAGATTCAACAACAAATTTGTAACCATTAGACCAGTGCGCAAACCGTTTCAGCTTCTAATCTAACGGCTGAAACCTTTGCAATCGTCTAACATATAATCCTATGGCGTATAAAGATGACAGGTAGGTGGAGAGGGGAGTTGATTTTAGAGGGAAATGCCTTACGGCATAACTAGTAATCGATGTTTTTGCTTGCTATTTGCCAGCAAGTTTTGGGACAATGATCCATTCATTTCTTTGTTTGGAGAAAAGTTAACTAATAATCGATGTTTTTGCTTGTTATTTGGCATCTAGTTTTGGGACAATGATCCATACATTTCTTTGTTTGGAGAAAAGTTAACTAGTAATCAATGTTTTTGCTTGCTATTTGATAGAAAGTTTTGGGACACTGATCCATACATTCCTTTTTTTTGGAGAAAATTTGAAAGAAATATTGTTCTGATCTTCTGCCAAAATTTGAAAGAAATATTATTGTGATATTCTGACATGGCTTTCACCAATCACTTTTAACTCTATGAATTTTGGAAGTTTTCAACATCAGCATAAATGTATCTTAACCCTAAATTAAGTAAGCACCGATAGGAATTAAAAATTGAAGGTGTAAACAATGAGATCGCAATGCTTTTATGATATTTTGAGACAAGTAACATATGAAGGTTAAGATAGATTTAAGTTTATCCAACTTGTTCAGCTTTGTGCATGAATCTTTATCTAAAAGTTCCATAATGATTGGACCCATCTTTTATGGGGGATCCATTTGTTACAAGTCCTGTCGGGGTTCCCTAAATATCACAATCTTGGTTTTGGTTAATATATAGACTGTTGCAAGGAATACTGAGATGTATTTTTTGTAAATTACTTGCTTTCAATGATGAATCCACTTTTATTTTCCACTTAAATGCTTGACTCTATTTTAGCCTAAATCATATCAAAACCAGCAAGGAGAATATGGACTTCACTTGACGTTGGCACTGAAATCTGTCATTGAGAAGGATGAAATTGCAGAGATGACTGTTAGTGACTTTGATGTCGTTGTTTCAGTCGCAGATGATGCATAAGCAATTAATTTCATAAAGTATTTTGCAGTGACAAATGCATGAAGAAGCCAGAATAAGTTGAGCCTTTACTTTATCATTCATTCTCACATTTTAGTAGCTTTCACATTCCTGTCATAGGGCAGGGAAATCTTTTCGGAGGTTTCCCAACTTATTGTTGGTATTAAGAGATTTATTAGATTGAGATAATGGTTCAGAGAGTATTTGCAACGTTAAGAAATTTGTATATTACTGCTCTTGGTAGCAAATCCAAAAGAAAAATAATACGACTATATAAAGTATTCTGACATGGCTTTCACCAATCACTTTTAACTCTCTGAATTTTGGAAGTTTTCAACATCAGCATAAATGTATCTTAACCCTAAATTAAGTAAGCACCGATAGGAATTAAAAATTGAAGGTGTAAACAATGAGATCGCAATGCTTTTATGATATTTTGAGACAAGTAACATATGAAGGTTAAGATAGATTTAAGTTTATCCAACTTGTTCAGCTTTGTGCATGAATCTTTATCTAAAAGTTCCACAATGATAGGACCCATCTTTTCTGGGGGATCCATTTGTTACAAGTCCTGTCAGGGTTCCCCTAAATATCACAATCTTGGTTAATATATAGACTGTTGCAAGGAATACTGAGATGTATTTTTTGTAAATTGCTTCCTTTCAATGATGAATCCACTTTTATTTTCCACTTAAATGATTGACTCTGTTTTAGCCTAAATCATATCAAAACTAGTAAGGAGAATATGGACTTCACTTGACGTTGGCACTGAAATCTGTCATTGACAAGGATGAAATTGCAGAGATGACTGTTAGTGACTTTGATGTCATTGTTTCAGTCGCAGACGATGCATAAGCAGTTAATTTCATAAAGTATTTTGCAGTGACAAATGCATGAAGAAGCCAGAATAAGTTGAGCCTTTACTTTATCATTCATTCTCACATTTTTGTAGCTTTCACATTCCTACCAAAGGGCAGGGGAAATCTTTCCGGAGGTTTCCCAACTTATTGTTGGTATCAACAAGAGATTTATTAGATTGAGATAATGGTTCAGAGAGTATTTGCAACGTTAAGAAATTTGTATATTACTGCTCTTGATAGCAAATCCAAAAGAAAAATAATACGACTACATAAAGGAGAAAATCATTGCCAACCATTTTATTTCTCTGCAGTTTGAGCTGTCTAGTTATGATTACATTAGACATGGTCATTTCACACTGCCTGTTATTAGGAGGCATTTTCAATGGAATATGGGCAATTAAGAGTAGAGTTTTGTACTACAATAATGGGTAAAGAAGTCAACTAATTCCGACTAATAATGGTGCGTTCTCCTGCACACTGTTATTTCTCCCTGCAGGGTCAAATCCAGAAGAAAATCAAGCTAAAAAGAATAATAAAAAAGGCAATCCAAACACTTTTAATATGTGGATCTGGATCTTAGCGTTTCACAGTTGCCAGTGCACACTGATCTGCAATTGTTCCTTCGAATTATTCCTCTAAAATATCAAATTTTCAGCTTTTATCAAGAAATCTCGATACGCGTAACTTTTTAACCAAAGACAGTTTTCTCCCCAAAAATTATCAGCGAACAGGAGGAAAATGAAAAATACACCAAAATGCAAAGCCAAAAACGAGGAAAAAGCCTAAAAAACAGGGTCACACTTTCCACGCAAGGTTTCCTAATTCAAGTAAGCCAGAGACAGCTACAAAACGCGGATCTTAATAGCAAAAAAATGACAGCAAGGTCTCTACTGTTTTCGCATTGAAAATCCGGTAACAGCACGTCAAAACTCTACATTTACTTCCGACGAACTGATCGCCTTAAAATTTTCAGATAATTAAAGAAAATTACATAGAATGACCAAAAATGTTAACCCGGAAATGTAAAGTGCTAAGTCAATCGTTTTAGAAGAATTAAAGACTTCAACATTTGGAAATTGACACTCCTAAACGGATAAATTTTTCAGCAAGAAATAGCAAAGATGTGATGAAACCTTCAGCAAGCAATAGAAAAAAGTGTGAGATTTCGAGTTACTGACACTAAAAATTCGTAATTTGAACAGTAATTTAACTGTTCCTCTTATTTTCATGGACCTTCACAAAAAACAGAGCCGTTCACATTCCACGCTCCCTAATTCATCAAATCTCAAAGAAAGAAAATCGGATCGAAGCCATCACAGTCTTCAACATCTGAATCTGTGGAATGCAACTCCATGACGTAAAAGAAATCTGCGAAGGAAAAAATGGAGAAATTCTTCACCTCTGCGGCTACAAAATGTACGATAACGTAGCTCCGAATCCCGTAAAACAAGCCCCGTTCTTCTCTGCGGACGTCCTCGCATGCAATTTCAAGGCCTTAGCGGTCGATTTGGGAAAACGCCGCGGATTTAAACTGAAAACATGGTCCGAAACCACGAGAAAATGAATGAGGTTAGGACACTGGAAGAAAACGCTTCTGGCTATGTATTCAACGTGTCACCGAGATCATCACTTCCCTTCGGTTTCTAGATTCGAGGAACAGGAAATCTCAGAAAATGGATAGGAACTGGTATACCCTGTCTGTTGGGGACCTCCCAATCCATGGTTAGAACACGGGTCATGATTCTTGAGCTTTGGCAGCTCAATGCAGCTCAATTACCAGGTCTAAGATATATATTGTCATTCTTAAAAACAGGAAACATGAAATGTTGTGTAAAAGCAGAACAGAGACGTCCGTATGGCCGCGTGGTAAAGGCTCCTTCAATTCGACTGTCTTGCAGCCGCATTCTTCATCTGCTGTCAAAATCTCGGGGCAACGATAACTTGGAGCGTCTGGAACGCCCATTTTAATTGTCATAACTGGAAGAATTCAGGAATACCCATTATGAGACGCTTTTGGTCATTAGCCCTTCGACCATGGTGCTCTCCTCCTCCTCCTCCTCTGATCCAGCTATGGAGTTCCCTTCAATTTCGCCTGTAGGGAAGAATGGAAAATGAGAATTGGCCGTTCCCTTCCTGGTTAAGCTAAAGGTCGAATAATGGAAAATGAGAATGGAACAGTGCGCAAACCGTTTCAGCTTCTAATCTAACGGCTGAAACCTTTGCAATCGTCTAACAGATAATCTTATGGTGTATAAAGATGACAGGTAGGCAGAGAGGGGAGTTGATATCAGAGGGAAACGCCTTACGGCGTAATTATAAGAAGAGAATTGTCGCATCGCGCATATCCTTTATCTCAACAGTGGACTTAAAGTGTTCCATTGAGATCCGCCGATGTGATAACTCTATCGGAAATCACATATCGCTACTCTTTAAGAAACCATCCCAAGTGTTCCATGGAAAACCTCCAATGTGATAATCCGATCGCAATCGCGCATCGCTAAAATCATAAGACACATCCAAAAAGCTCCTTTGAAATCTTCCGATGTGATTTTATTATTGTATAGCGCATGTTTGATAAAGGAAAAACATGAAGTATTACGAACATGTGCAGTTTAAAGTTATAAGTCAATTACAAAGAAAATTTAAACGATTTATCAATTTTAAAGCATGCCGCCTCCCCATGCCAGCTCACCACTGATCGCAATTGCAACCATGCAAAGGAACCATTTAAGCATGGCACTTGTAACTCCCGATCTGCGATATGCGATTATTGCTAATCGCTGATCGGGAAGTCATGATACCCATTCTAAAAAGGACCGTTATAAATTTGCGATGTGACATACCATCACGGCATTAAAGTTTCACATTGGAAGTTACAGGGAAATCATTAAGAAGCAGTTATGGTTGAATCCTTCAAGGATTTCATCCGTGGTGGCTTAATATATCCTAGATTCGTAGCATCTATTACGCTTAATTGTTGTTAGTCTTGTGCGTTGTGTATTAGCTTTTAACAAGTTTTTCCACTGTTACGTCCTTCTGTTTCATTTTGCAGAGCTAATATAAAATCATCAGTCCAACAAAAATGTCTAAGAAATCTCGGAAAGTAAAGGTCCCCGTCATAGCGAAAGATGAACCAGCAAAGTTGGTGTTGATAGCTGATACTACCTGTCTAGGCCTTGGCAAGACTTCATGGGAGGGCATATATAATCTACTTGAAGCTGAGGATCCAACCAAAATTGAAGAAGAAGGAGGAATGACTGATTCAAGTGATAAATCAGAAAATACTCTTAAGGAAATAGCAGCTCGTGCGAAAGTGTTACCATACAATGACCTGGTGAGATGGGTAATAGAGAATATCAACATAACTGATAGAGCATTCTTTATAGCCGATGGAAGGATGTTCGGGACATTCAAGGCAGAAGATGTATCATTTTCTGGATCCCCAGAAACATTACAACAAGGCATTTTTAGAAGCTTTCGCCAAGGAGAATGAGGTAGAGTCAGACCCTATCAAGCAATGGAGACATTTCCCAAACAAGCATAAGCATGAATCCTCTGGTATGTACTCCGTGGACTCCTTAGCATCTCCCTATTGCTATGCTGGTGCTATGATATGTAGACTCTTTGGAGCCTCTGATTCAACTAGATTTTCCATAGAAATGGTGCCTTTAATGGAAGCAACAATTAACTCTTTTATCATGGATTGGGCAACCATTTTATCAGATAAAATGGCTAACCAAATCCTTGATTATAGAAGAAATAGGTATGTAACTACCCGGATAATACCCCCATTATATATGAGCGCTTATATTATGGATACCATCTATTTCAATTCTGACTTCCCCATTCTAGGTTGGAAATGGACTCCTCAAGACCCAACTCCTATTCAAATTTATCATAAGTATTTGTGGAAGGCCCATTATAAAGATCATATATATAGAATTTTCCATGGTTTTGTTTTACTCGTCCATCAGGCCATATTCAACAAACCTGCTCCTTGGTTATCCGATGAGGCCAGCATTGACCTAACATCAATCAGCAGTTGGTTCAGTGAAGAAAAGTTCACCTATGTCAGACTTTTTGGCAGCATCACAGATCCACATGTTCTCCCATTGTACATTCTTGATAAGCTATTGGCCAGAGAAATAGCTTACCAGATAACGGAGAAAGGAATGTCCAGGAACCTCAAAGAGTCCAAGAAACAAATGTGGCCTACATTTCCCCTCCGCTGTGGTACTTACTCACTGCATGATTTCAAACATGCCAAGAAAGAAGCAAAGAAGATAAAAATTCTGAAGTTAGCAGTCATCCCTAAGAGACAGTATGACCCAAATGAAGTGGCTTACAACTTTACCACTCAGGTGAAAATTGCCAAATTTGAACATGAGAAAGATGACTATGATGACTTGTTCGCTTCGGCTGAGTTGTTTTCATAGGTAAAACATCTAGCAGGGATCAAATTGGGAGCAGGGGAGATAGATAAGTTTATGCAGTTCAGGACACAGAGGTTACAAACACTACCTCTGGATTTATTGAGCACTACCCCTATGGTGTAGCAAGAAGGCCACAGTGAAGAACACACTACTGAGAAGATTCCCGAAAAGGAGCAAACAAATGAAAAAACCAACGAGCTCCTAGATACCGATGTGCATATTGATTCCAACTTAATCAAGGAATGGGAGCAATTCGATCAGTAGATCAAGAACCAGAATCACTCCCAAAACATCATTATACCAGAATCGCCCGCAACACAGGAGCCTATTGTTACTAGTATTACAATTGAAGAGGCAGTCGACACAGTGAACACTCAGCATGATATTGAAATAATTCCAGAGAATCCTTCTGAAGAGATTGTATTGAAGGTTGAGGAAATACCACCCCTGGATGTATTTTACAGTCCAAAGCATAGGGTTGTGGTCAAAAGATAGAGGAAAAAGAGGAAAATTGACCAGGGACCATTCTCAACTCCTCAAGCTGAACTTATGAATGTGGTATGGAAAGACTCAGAAGTCAATCCTTCTGAGGATTTAACTAAGTTATCTCAATATGCAGGTGCCTATACAGCCGCTACAATGGACAAGGCCTCCGAAGTTAGCCAACTGATCAAAGAAAAGGATCTAAGGATCACCCAACTTGAAGAGCAAACAATAGTGGAACAACAGAAGATCGGTCAACTTGAGCAACAACTAGCGGAGCAAAAACAACATAATGAGCAACTGAAAGAACAGTTAAATATAGAGAAACAAAAGATCGATCAGCAGGCTCTCCAGAAACAACAAAATTTGTCTCAAGAACTTAGCAAGCTTCAAGTGGCACTTCAACAGGAAAAAAAGGCCAAAGAAGAACAAATTGCACAACTGCAATTACAGGTAGAGAAATTCAACGGTTTTCTGAAGATTAATGAATTCAAGAAAGAAGCCCTGGAAGTGACTAAAGACTTATCTCAGCAGCTGAATATCCTTTGCCATAAAATATCATTGGTTGACCCATTGTGCATCATCACTGCATCACTCATTGAACAGGCAGTTGACACCAGGTTAGAATTTGAAAACGTAGATGATAAGGTCACAAGATTTCTCTCTTGGAAAAGTATAGAAGAAGGCATGGCTGCTAATCTATTGAAAATCCAAGAATCACACAAAAAAGTCTTATTTTCAGAGTGGCAATCACAGTTAATAAAGGCCGAAAGAGCTACTTCCAGAGCCAGGGCTACAATGAACAGTGTGATTGAGTTGGTA
This sequence comes from Pinus tabuliformis, assembly GCA_031772625.1. Classification (NCBI taxonomy): domain Eukaryota; kingdom Viridiplantae; phylum Streptophyta; class Pinopsida; order Pinales; family Pinaceae; genus Pinus; species Pinus tabuliformis. The sequence continues at coordinate 827,645,822 of CM062813.1, forward strand.
AATGACAGCTTATATGGAGCTAACTTGATCTCCGATTTCTCCCTAGGAAAGCTCCCGAAGGCAAAAGCGCTAGAAAATCAATGGAGACAGGATCTGGCCAGCAGAGAAGAACAAATCAGCAAAGTACAAAACTTGACTTGGGATGCATTTTGGTTCTTCTTAGTCAAGCCGCACAACCAGCAGATGGCCACCAAATGCCTTGTCGACACTGTCAATCGCATGGTTCCCGAACTTTCAGATGCCACATACACAGGTCAACTACATTCCAGGCTGAGTCATCCTCCGGAAATTCAGGAAATGCTCTCAATTTGTCAGCTGCAAGTGCAAGAGAAGAAGTAGATACAATGAATCAGTTCAAAGGCTATCGCACTGTTATTTTCATAAATCAAATCCTAGATTTTCATGTTTGCAGTTTCAACAGCTCAAAGCGATTTTTATTGACAATTAGTTTTTATTTTATTATTTAAACCCTTTCATGTCTTTTAAGAAAGGGTCCTCAATTTGTATAAAACTTGACTTGAGAAGTTACACTTTTGTACTTCTGAATATATTTTTATCAGTAGTGGATCAAGGTTCTACATTTTTGTGAAGAAACTTTTTCAAGACTTGCAATTTTGTATCTCGTGGAAGTTTTCTCAAATAAGAAAGTGGAATCAGAGTGTTTTTTTTTTTTCTAAGTAAAACTAAACTATTATATTACAGCCAGAGCAGAGTTACATTGTGAAAATTACAACGGGGCCGCGGCCCTGTAAAATTTGTCCGAGGACAGACAGTAGACACCTGAGAATTCATGCCAGAATTACATAGGACACATGGACATAGGACACATGGATAAAGACTTAGAGCCACACTCATGCAGCTGACACATGGACATAAACACTTGAAGAACATCGACACAAAACAGAGATAACATAAAACCGACACCATTACATAGAGACAGAGTGACAGACTCATATATAACCGCATAGGAAGCTGACTGAGAAAAATTCTTGCTGTAAAACCTGGAGCATGAGCTGGGCATGTCAATCTTCATCAGTGGTCTGCGGATCATCTTCTGCCTTGCAGCGTGGAGGCTGTAGGATAGCTTTACCAAGGTTGCGCGCTCCACGGTCGCTTGGGCCAGCGCCTGAGTCACAAACAGGCTCTCTCAGGCTTGCTCCCGGGTCATGTAAGGGCCGCATCATCTCAACAGCAGGGAATTCCATATCCACCATGGGTACAATCCCGGGAACACGCGGAGGGTTGGCCCGAGGGTTGTCATCCTCATCTTCCCAGGGATTGCTGCAATGCTCCACAGAGACAGTCACAAAGAAAGTAGAATTGGCTAAGGTGCAGGGGAGGCGGTATCTCACCATTGGGTGTTCCGTATGCCCACAATCCATGCGCGCAGGAGGTTCCCCCAATCTGCCTCTGCCCGGAGGCCTTCCCCTCGGCCTTCTGCATTCAGAGGTTTCCTCAATTGAGGAAGAAGTCGAGGGGGCTCTGCCACTATAACCTCCCCTTCCACTGCTGCCCCTTCCGCGATTGCGATGCATGCTAGTCTTATGAACAGAGCGCTCAATTCCACAATGTAACAACGTTGTCGGCCCAGAAATACTCCCAGACCAGGTCTGAGTTTCCCAATTGCCAAGAGCAGTGGCCGCAGAGCCTTGACCCTCTTTCTTAATGCTTGATTGAGAGCTGAGACTCTGTGCCTCCACACCTTCTAACGAAGCCAGAACAGGAGCTGACAAAAGACGCGGATACGAGCTGAAACTCTGTGCCCCCTTACCTTCTAACGAAGCCAGAACAGGAGCGAACGAAAGACGCAGACAGATAGGCGTTACCAAATTCTCAGAGGCGCAATTGGCTTGCTTGTGAGCTTGCCAATTGCCCCACTCTTCAGCAGCAACACACCCACATTCACATTCTGGGCAAGAATGGCAGGCGAAGTTCAGAACCTCCGTCACCTCCGGCGAGAACGAAACAGTTGCAGAAAGGGATGGCGGAAGAATGTCCGAGAGAATGCTGTTATGAAGCGCCATGATGCGCTTCTCAAGACTCGCCTTGAATGTCGACAGGACGCCTCTGTCAACCTCCTTTACTCCCCTCCTTAAATGCTGCAGGTTGGTGGATTGATGGTGTGTCCTTCCGTCATGCTTGGCTCGTCCGGGCGGACACCTGCCCTCTGGACGAGCCTTGTATGCCAAATGTCTAGCGACCACCCGCATCCGGGGGAAGTGGAATCAGAGTGTTATTTACATTGGAAAGACTCAAATGCATGTGGTATTTCTATCACTGTTCTTTTGTCTTGTTTCCTTATGTGATGAAGCATTCCTTTTAAAAGTTTCTATTGTTGATATATGTATGCTCTTCAAACAATTCTTTATCATGTCATTTTTGAAGATTTAGAATTGTTATACTTTAAAGATATATGTCAGCGATATACATTGTTATGAATGCGATATGTTTTTATAATTACTTTGTTTAACTTCTTAAACAAAGTAATCATTATATATGAATGCATCTTTCTATTGATAAGTAAGCCATCTATATGATTATTTGTCTGTTAGGAATAATCAGAAATCGCATTGTTAATACATTACCCGGGTTAGATAAGTATATTTGTATATTTTTGAGTTATAGGTTAAAGCACTTATCATCTTTATTATACATTATAAAACAATCATCCATCAACCATTCATTATATGGAAAACTAGTCCCATAATATCCAATCGGAGTCACCATACCAAACGAAAAAGGAGTTGTACTAAGGTCCGACCGGGTGGTTATCCCCAATGTTGGTGCTAGGATTTTAGAGGCATCAATAGATTGACATGCATGGAATTTCATGTGTTCCTTTTCTACCATGGCATGGGTTTTTCCAGGTGTGACAATATTTTCAGCCTAGTCCTACCATTTCCTGATGGCTTTGATGAGATGGGTTCTCTCATTCGATTTATGTGGGATGGATGGATTGGATTCGAAGTTGAGGGGTGGATCTCTGAATTGAAAAACACATGGAGTAGTGGTCCTTGAACCAGACTAAGGATGCACGAAGTCACTGGCCTAGTAACCCCTGAACTAGATGGTGGGTTGTGTTAAAACTAGATTGTGTACCTTAGTGGGTCTAGGAATCCTTGCCAGTGAATGACGGGATATACGGTAAAGCCAAGAGGTGGATTTTCTCTCCGTTGGGCCTAGTTATTCCAGGATAAAATGCACGGTAAATCCTAGATAGTATGTCTCGGTTTAGGGCCTAGTGATCCCTTGATTGGACTATGGATGCACTCAAATTTCTCACGGTGTAGGTGGAGAAATTCGGTGGCATCCACATTGATTGGTGCTTTTGATGTGTTCTATGAGTCCCACATTCATGCTTGGAATATGGCACGGGGGTGATTGGCTGAAGAGAGATTTGGCTAAGCTAATCTATGGTTGGGCGGAACGTGGTAGTCCCATCTCCGGTCCGTTCATTACATTGATTAGTGAGAAATTCATTCCATTGATTTTAATGTGTAAATTTACTGATATATTTGTAGATTTTGATGGCTGATATGTTTATTGTATTTCTATCCCTATTATGTTGGTTATATGCACATTTTATGATAGCAACTATGGATGGCTCTCAACATTTTTTTACTTGTATATGAATGTATAATGTGTCTATGACCTAATAGATGAATATGCAGCAAATGACATGAGGTAACAATGGTTTATAGCGATCCTTAGATAGGTATGAGATCCCTACACTTAATTCTGTTGTTTACACCTATAGGTTACATGTCGATGATATGTTTGCCAAAATGCCTGTCATGGCTAGTAGGGGTTTGGTTAAGGGCTTGTTGAGATTATTTCTTTTGCATCATTGTTTCCTTGTACTTTTATTGATTTCAAGATTTCATTCCATTCAAGGCAATGGCCTAGGATCTGGGCCTAAAAAAGTGGCTTAAATCTCAGGGTCCCTAGCACAGAACTGGAAAGTTTGGTCCACAGTCGCTGCAATGTAGGCCTATGAGAGTGAATTTAGGTATCTAGTCACTCCCTTGCCCACAACATGAGAGCGACTATGGCCTTAGAGGTCCAGAGCAACAGTGGGACCCAAGGATAGGTTGTCTGAGTGGCTGACTTGTCTCCTAATGGTTCTGTTGATGATGTTGGATGATTGTGTGTGATGTTCCGTCGATTCCACTTCCCTAAGGTCACATAGGAGGTTGAATCTAATCATAGTATCCTCTCATCTCATGTTTACCCGTGTCGGCATGGTTACTTGGGTAGATGTGGGAGGAGGGTGTTACAGTTGTACATATATATTTTCCTTGCATCAGGTGCTTTGAGCCTATTATCCACAATTATCACTCACATATTCTTCAAACCCAACACACATAAAATCATATATTCGACATATATACATAAGTAAAATGTTTCCACAGAGATGCAATATAGATGCAAGTAACATTGGCACAAAACATAGTCCTTAATACAAAACCATCAACAATGCAATGTGATTCATTAAAGAAACTAAACAAGCATTCACAAATTACTCATATTTAAGCTTGTAGGGAAAGTGAGTCTCCGACTAGGACTCTCCACCCAACTGTAGACAACTACAACAACTTTCACTTGCATCTCTGACCTCCGAGCCAGATTCCAGAGTCTAAGGGGAAATGCTTTCTTCTGGGACTGCACACCAACTTATAGTTGACACAAGGACTCCATATTACCTCTTCCTCAATCCCATCATCCAATGGCTTCTTTCTTTGCCAGCACAGGGATTCCAGAGGTGTAGTACCTCACCCCAAGTGCATTCTTAATGATTCACCCCCTCCTAGGGAGTCAAGAATCCACCATGTTAAAAGGGAATTATCCAACTGTCTTTTCTCCAGTCCTTCACTACTTCTGCTTCAGGAAGGCCTCTTCCCAAGATGTTATAGGGCTCCAGAGTAGCTATCTCAACCCATAGCCTCCAGGGGACCCAAGTTGTTACATGGCTCCATAGATTCCATCCCAACCCATAACCTCCGGGAACCCAAGTTGTTGCAGGGCTCTAGAGACCTTTGTCTCAAGCCACATCCTCTAGGGACCCAAGCTGTTATAAGGCTCCAAGGATCCTATCTGAACCCATAGCCTCTAGGGACCACAAGTTGTTACAATGCTCCAGAGACTAGCAGTCAACCCACAACCTCTAGGGACAGAGAACCCTTCCCATTTTGTTCTCTTCTCTTCAAGTTTCTTGCTGAAAGCTTCTGGTAGAGAACCAATCTTAGTCTCTTCTCAGTTTTCCTCCAAAGTAATGTCTCTACCCTTGCCACAAGGATTTGAATGGGTCTCCTCCTCAAGGGCTGAAGTCTCTCTCCTCTAATTCTTCCTCTGTTTTTAATGGCTTCCCTTGTTGTTCGAACTCTTCCTTGTTGATTTTCCTTATTTGAGTGCTCTCATTGGTTCTGATGCCCTCTACCCTTGTTCCAATTCTTCTCGAATCATGCCCCCTTTTGTTGTTCGAATGCTTCTCTTTCTTATTGGTTTGCAATTTCTGTCCACCTCAATTATTGTTGTGTCCTTGTTGTTTCTTTAGCCTTCATAAATTCTTTGCTCTTGCTTATTGTGCTTCCTCAAGCAATCACGGGCTTGAGCACTTTTCTCATCTCATTTAATTGCAGGAACCAATTCATCAACTTCTTGCACCAACCAACATTCAATGGCTATCCTCAAACTTAGGTTTCTTCTTTGCACAAGAAACCATCACATCCCAAGCAACAATTCTCCTCCCCTAGATCTGGAATTCGTTTCCCTTCACTTGGCCCCCTTTTTTTCATTTAATTTCAACATTGCAAATTATTTACATCAGATTTATAATGTGGCTCATACAAGACCCTTGGGTGGGACTATTACAATAATCTTATTTAGAACTTAATTAAAGAAAACAAATGATCAATGTTTTAAAGAATACTAGCTCGGTGAAAATGATACAAGGAAGCATGGAACCTAGGGGAAATGGTGTTGGGAAACATGAACCTGAAGGAAATGGAAACCGAGGAAAGTAAACAATACCAACCTAGGGATTTTCATGCTAAGGGAAATAACACTCACTAGACCATGGAGATGCAATAACCAGAAACATGGTACCCTAGGGAGATGCAGTACAGGGGAAATAAAAAATACTAAATTGGAGAACATAGCACCAGGGTATGTGATGCTAGGGAACATAGTGTCCAAGGAAATTTCTTGAGAGAGATGGTATGAGGGACCATGGCACCTAGGAAAATGACACTGGAGGGAGTGAACCTAAGAAAGTGGACACAGGGAAAGTGATAGGATACCTGCCTAGGGAAAGGTAGTACTGGGAAACACGATAAAGGGGAACTAAATGTTAAAAGTGTGTGTTGGTAGCAACATGATGTGTGTGCCATGTGGACCCCCATATGGTAGTGGTGTGGTACCACATGGGCTAGGTGTGGCCATTTGGGTGCCATGTAGATTACCCTTGATAGCATTTTCTCCTTAAAGGACTAAAGTTATAAGGGGCCTAACTTTATACCCAAGATTCAGATTGAGGTAAAAGTTATATTACTAGAAATATCTCAACGAGTTGAATGAAAAGGTTTCAGATGTTTTATAATTTTAAGACTTCGAGGAAAAGAGGTTGTTGTAACCCCATCTTCATAATAGACCTTGGAGATCAGTTCAAAAGACCCACAACCTAATATTTTTTAAAGGGGTAGGACTCGTGTTACAAAGTAGTATCAAAGCATAGGATCAACGCTGGAATTGAAGGGGCTAACACATAGAGTAGGATATAAGTTTATATGAATGAGTAAATTAATTTGATAAGTGAATGTTGAGTTAAACCAATAGTTGATGTGATCACTAACTTTGATGGAATTTTATTTCTCCTTTTGTTTTCTAGAGTATTTAACTAACATGGGGTGTGGTTGCGTGAACAAATTCAAGTCAACATGCTTGGTGTTGGCATATTGAGTTTATGATTAATATGTTTATACTCTATTTACCTGATAGTTGTGTGTGCCACAACACATAAGAAGACAATCTACAACAAAAAATAGAGGAATGAGTAGTAGAATGGTACAATACAACATGGAAAAAATTGTTCCTAATTAGGAAGAAGATTCAGGTGGAAAGAGGTCAGAAGGAAATTCAATTGATTGGATGGATACCATCTGAAGCTTGAGATTTGAACCAAGGAGGTGCAAGGTTGACAATAAAAAGATTTTTAGAGCTCAATAAAGGCAAGCAAAAGTGAATGTGGTGATATTTTAGAGCTTATCATATTTTCAAAGATAGAGGTAACATGAACTTGGTTCTATTTATCTAGATGGTAAACAAATAAGGTGAAAGGTTGAAAGTAAAAAAAGAGGCACAAGAATGCAAGTGAAGACATAGTGAGAGGGGGGACTCCACTCAACACCACGTAAAGAGAAACAAATAGCCATGACAAACTATCTAGTGTGACAACTAGGTCAGGAAGACACCAACAACAAAGGGATATTGAGAAAAACACAATGCCAAAAGAATTCAAATCCCCCTACCTTTGATGGAGAGATTAAGAAGAGTCACAAGATTCAGTAGAAGTCAATTTTTTGGACATAAAGAAGTACTTCAAATTCCATGATTATTCTGAGAAGAAATCTAGGGTAGCCCTTTTTAACTTGAAAGGAAAAGTTGACATTAAGGTGGGAATATCTTATAAATGTCAAAGGAATCAAAGAAAAGGAATTGACTTGGAAAAGGTTTAAGAATCAATTCCGAGAAAAGCACCTATATGAGAGGTACTATGACAATATAATCAAAGATATTCATGAGCATAAGCTAGGAAAAATCACATTGGATACCTGCACCAAAAATATTGTAGCACTACTAAGGTATGCGCCCTACATCAAGGATGAAAAGGTGAAGATTCACATATATTTAGTGGTTTATTACAGTCCTACAAAGACAAAATTAAAGGTCAAGACATTCATAAGACAACTTTCAGGATGAGATATGGGAACTATGAGTTCGTAGTGATACCGTTTAGGCTCACAAATGCCCCAACCACATTCACGTGCTTGATGAATAATTTCATCTGCTAGAATTGGGAAAATTTGTGCTACTGTTTTTTGATGACGTTTTGGTTTACTAAAAAAACCAGAAAAGAACATGAAGAACATCTGAAGGAGGTGTTGCAATTGCAGGAACACAAATTATATGTCGAACTTAATAAATGTGATTTCTTGCAATCAAAAGTACAATATTTGGGACATGCCATCTCAAAGGAAGGAGTAGTTATAGATCTAGAAAAGATCAAGGCCATAATGGAGTGACCCAATACCTGAAATGTTATAGAGGTTAGATTTTTCATTAGATTGGCTAGATATTACTAACATTTCATACATTTTTTTTTTAAATATTGGACATCCAATCATATCTTTATTAAAAAAAGGAGTAAAAGTTCAATGGACATCATAGTGCACAACTAGCTTTAAGAAACTTAATCACTTGTTCACACATGCACCTATTCTATGGATAAGAAAACCAAAGAAGGATTTCATAGTTGGCATAGATGCCAGCAAGGAAGGACTTGGTGGAGTATTTATGTAAGAAGGACATGCAATCTGCTATGAATCCAAGAAACCAAAGGAGCATGAGAGGAACTATGTTACTCATGACTTGGAGATGGCACAATTGTGCATGCACTGAAGATGTGGAGGCACTACTTACTTGGGTTTTGTTAATGTCAGATCATGGAGGACTGAGATACTTGTTTGATCAATCTAAGTTAAATGCTAGACAATCTAGATGGTTTTCTTTGATTAGTGAATTTGATTTTGAAATCAAGCATATTAAGGGCAAGGAAAACGAGGTAGAAGATGCACTTAGTAGAAGTCTACAAGTAGCTCACTTGGTAGCCATGAGAACTTGTGCACTTGACACCGAAGGAAAGATTATAGAACCATTACTACATGATGAACATTTATAGTATGTGTTGAAATGCTTATAATAGGAACTAGAGGGAACAATAAGCAAGAATTATAAGCTAAATGATGATGGTATGTTGTTGTTCAAAGACAAATGGTATGTACCCTGTGTGACCAACTTGAAGAAACTCATAATGGATGAGTTTCACAAAAGACCTTATTTAGGTCATCTTGGTTACTAGAGAAAAATAACAGACATAAATAAATTATATTAACGGTCACAAATGAAGAAAGAAATAGTTGAACAAATTTCTAGGGGCCTCAAATGTCAACAAGTCAAATTATAATGCAAACATCCTATGGGATTACTACAACTAATTCCAATCACTGAGTGGAAATGGAAAGTCATATCCATGGATTTCATCACGGGATTATTAAAGACATCTAAACAACATGATGCCTTTATGGTTGTAATGGACAAATTGAGCAAGGAAACTCACTTTATAGTTGTTAAGTCCACCCACAATGCTATTGATATAGCTCATATTTTTATGAAAGAAATATTCAGATTGCATGGCATACCCAAGAGCATTGTTTGGAAATCATTATTTGTAGGCTTTGGGACTCAACTTGATTTTAGCATAACACATCATCCTTAGACAGATGGTCAAATTGAAAAGATAAAAGGAATTCTAAAAGACATGATGATGATGTATGTCATGCATTGTCCAAAGAGGTGGGAAGAATCCTACGATTAGTTTAATTTGCGTACAATAATGGGCACCAAGATTAATTGAAGATGAGTCATTTAGAGACATTGTATGGTAAAAAATGCAATACTCCCATTAGTTGGGATGAATAAGTGAATAGAGTGGTAATAGGACCTGAAATGTTGAGAGAAATGGAGTAAGAACTGATTAATATCAGGTGCAAGTTGAAAGCAACCCAAGATACGAAAAAGGGTTATACATACCAATAGAGAATGCAAAAAGAATTTTGAGTGGGAAAACATGTATATCTCCATATCATAACAAGGAAAATCTCACTAAAAGTTGGTTCATGTGCTAAATTAGCACCCAAATTTTGTGAACCATTTCAGATTTTGGAAAGAGTGGGACTAGTAGCTTATATACTGGCCTTGCCAACCATAGTGAAATCACACAATGTCTTTCATATTTCGTTGCTTATAAAGTATGTACGTGCCACTAATCATATGGTTGACTGGTTTGTGATACAAGTAGAATCTAAGGGAGAATTCTAACCCAAACCATTGTGCATCCTAGATTTGAGATAGACCATGCTTCAGAATCGAGTAATAGTGTAGGTCAAGGTACAATGGAAGCACTTTTGACACAATGAAGCTACCTAGGAATTTAAAGACAAATTGAGAGAGCTCTACCCATTTTTGTTTAATGTATAGATTTATGTGAGAGTTGTTAATTATAAATCTCAGTTTTTGCTTTCGGTTTATAAAACACCGAGGATGATGTTCCTTTAAGGGGGTGGGGATTTTTACAACCCTCACATTTAGCCCAATTTTTATTTTGTAATTAAAAATTATGACTGTAATGCCAATGTAAGCATATGATCCATGATTGGCTAATACAATGTGTTTTAAACATTATGATTGTCGAGTGAAAGAGAGGAAAACCTTTCAGATACCCAATGTCTAATGGAGGTTGCTAGCTTGGAAATCCATGAAACTAGCCCTAAAACTAAATGTTGAATTTAATGAAGTATTGTTTGCAGCGCTAGTCAAGCCATTTATTCATAATTTATTTATGAGATACAGTTGAGAGAAATGGTGCAGACCTATTTGAATCCATTTACTAATAGTTAATTTATGAGATGAAATTGGAGGCTATGATGCAAACCTGATCAAAGCCACGTGTTGGCAATTAATTTATGAGATGTGATTGAAGGCATTGGAGAAATTTTTTTTTCCTTCCCTTAGTTCATTGATGAGACATACATCGACCTCTCAAATTCATAGAGGGATGTTGGGAAGAATTTTATGAAGACACAACTAAATAGAACAAGGAGTTGGCTGGTTGGTTTCTCATGGTGGGATCTCACTGGTTCATTTTTTGGCCTTCAAACTCTCTCTTGTTGATGAATTCCACCCAAATTTTCTTCTAGACTGAATTTATATCCCTCTTGAATGCACTTATCTTATTTTCGAAGCGCGTGGGAGTTGTTGGGCATTGGTAGTAGAAGAAAAAGTGGTGTCTGAGTTGGTATGTAGAGCATTGTGCATGACTTAAACCCTTTTGAATTTTGGGTACATTCCCTATGAGATATTATGTGTCTAAGCCCATATTGATAAGTGGGAGGCTCAATGGAAGACTTCATCGTTGTGGTGCTTGTTTTATAGCAGATAAACCACCTTGATAAGGGATCCAACTCTTGAGACTACGTAATAGCCCATCTAAAGCTTGGGTGAAATCATTATGAATTTTGGATGAATTCCTTGTGAACTATGTGTGAAGCCATTGAATTGTGTGTTTAATCCTATGTGGATCAATGGAAAATTAAATCATTATGATGCTTGTTATATAGTTGATAAACTACCTAGACATGGAATTTCGAGTCATTGTGGTGCTTGATAAGTAGTTGATAATGGAGAGCCAACCCCTATGGTGCTTTCTATGAAAATATAAATGATAAACCACCTAGATAGTGGATCCAACCCCTAAGACTGGGAAATACCCCATATGAACCTTGGGTGAACCCCTATGAATGAACTCATAAGAAAGAGTGGGTCATTGTGGTGCTTACTGCTAGGAACAACTGATAAACCACCCTGGTGCTTGTTTTAGGTATGTATAATAAACCAAATTCATGCTTTCTATTGGAGGGAAGTTGATAAACCACCTAGACATTGGGTTGCATACTCTATGTGTTAAACCAACCTTCGGTGTGAATTCCTTGAGTAAACATTTCTTCAGACATTGGATCTAGCTATGTGGTGGTTGGCTACAAGAGAGCTACTATGTCGTTGGCCTATGGTTGGGTGGAGAGTGGAAGTACCTCAAATTGACAACCAATTTAAGACACACATATAAATATATTACATTTGTATATATGAATCATGAACCATGATGTTCAATGCTATTTTTATGATTGTGTTGATGGCATTGGAAACCACAAACATATAGAGGGCCTCCCCTATATGAAGTCCCAACTAGACCTCACACTGTTTGGAGTAGGAGACCCATCCAAGAAATAGGCTTGACTGCCATATTCTTAATGATTTTCCTTGGCTGCAATAAACAACACAAGAGAGAACACATATATTTTCGAGATGAACAAGTAAGTTAACCTTGTGATGTATTCAATTGCAAAGTGTATAAAGGTTCTTTCATGAAAGGGAAGAGAAAGTGAGTCTTTAAAATAAAAGTAATAGTATTATCCTAGTAAAGACACATGCACATACATAAAAGAATCATTAGTTATCTTGTGAAATAGTTCACAAAGAAATAACGATCATGAAAGAAAGAGACACACAATTCAAAGATGCATATTAAAGCCAATGAAATAGTTCATTTTTATTAGTATGTATAAACATAAACATACACTGTAAAAAATTAAAGAATAGTCTTGCAATCATTCACGACATATGCATGAAAGTGCACCAGCTCAAAGAGCTTCAAATCATTAAGTGAAAGTACCAAGATACATCGTTACAATGATACAACACTAGTTCCAATAGTGGAATGTTAAGCCACCACTTGCTCCTCAAAAGACTAATCTCCTCTCCTATGGCTATTTTGAGAAGCCAAGGTGAGAATTCCTTTGCTTGAGCTATGAAGGTGTAATTATAACAGATGAGGTGACTCTCCACCTCCCTTGTGACTCTTGACTTTTCGAATTCTTATGTGACCTTTGAGCTTTTACATGAATTTAGAAATTTCTAGTGACTTTTTCACATTCCATGTGGGACCCTTGGGCTTCCACACATTTTACATTTTCTCATTTTTTCGAAAGTACAATATTACATTCCACAAATTGTGGCACAATACATTGACAAAATATGATTTTAGTGGTGACACTTTGAGAAGCCATGACTTGGAAAAGTGACATAAGACTTCATTTTACTGTATCAAAGCTAAGCTCTCTTCTTTGTTATTGTCTTCACATATTCATGATAGATCTACTTGTACTTCACATTCATCCTCCAAAGGGTTGGTTATGATATAGAGTCTTCCATATCATCTTGATCTTCATCCATTTTTCATAGTTCATTGTCCCTTTGTCACTTTGTCACTTTGTTCTCTTTGTATCTTGCCTCCACAAGTGTTTTCTTGTAGCATCTTCTTGAAGTCCTCCTTGGGCATCATCCTGCCATGTTAAGATCATAACACCTACAGGTGAATTTCACTCATGACAAGATAATATCACTCCTAAAATCACCTAGTCTACCTTGTTTCTCATGAATCATATTGATTGTGATGGGACAATGCGCAAGATTGAGGAGAGAGGCCTTCTTAGCACAATGTGCAGGAACAAGAGGCATGGAGTGAGAGACTAGGAATTGTAATTTCATAGTGCATAATGGCTGAGAGAAGCAAGTTAGGGATTACGCAGTGGGTAAGTCCAGGAGGCATGGAGGCATGAATCAACACTATAATTTCACAATGCACGTTGGCAAAAGGAGAGGCTCAAGGGACTACATAATTAAGGATTGCAAGGGTCCAAAAGAGCCTTCTATCCATTGTGATTGTGCAGTCCGTAGGGCAAGGCATGGCTTATTAGGATTGCACATTGGGAGGGTGCAATTGGTAGATCTGAGTGACTGAGCACTAGGATTTCACAATGCACAGTTGAGGGAGATTGTCCTCTAGGACTGTGTAGTGTGCAATTCTAGGAGGTAGAGGGTGCTTCACTATGGCTTAGAACTACACAATACACAATTTTGAGTGGCAGAAAGGTTGCTCCATGATCGAGCAAGTTTCAAAAATAGTGAAAGATCTAAAAATGACTAAGTGTGGGATCAATGTAATAAGAGAGTAAGAATGAGAGCATAACAAGACTCGAACATGATCACACACTCATAAATGATTAATCACATGTCAGTGAAACACTTAGTACCATAAATCAACATGCATCCACTGAAACGAAAGTAAGATGACACTTACTTCCAAGTGTGAAACTTAAGATATACTTTACGACACCAGTGCAGACCACAAAGAGAAAGTGAACAATACTCTAGGAATGAGTCCAATGCATATCCCCATGATACATAGGATCGATTTATGCAAGAGAATGCACCAAAGATGCCTCTTAAAGATATTCCAAATTTGTCTTTCATAAAGAATGACACTTCCATTAACAAAAGAAAACACTTGAGATTTCTTTAGAAATGGACTTGAACTCTTAGAAAATAAGTGTATAATCATACTAACAACTATAAATGACAATACACATGATTAAATGGAGGCTCCAAAATTTGGAGGGTGTTGTAGCAGTGACAACACTTGGAGATTCACTAGGTGAATCCCAACTTCTGTGTCTAGGTCTAGATTTGTGCATAGAGTCTAGACTTTTAGGAAGTATTGATTCTTTGTGTGGATTACCTATGGTTCCTTATTTATCCCAGTTGTTGGTGTAGTCTTCCCTATTCCCTTTCTCGGTTCAAACACATTTACAAAACTTACCATATCTCAATTATTTCAATTGGGGAGAAGGATAATATATATTCACAAATTTAGAATGATCAGAGTTTAGTTCCATCTCTGGTGTTTTTCTGCTTCCAACAGGCCTATTTAGTACCCTGATGGAGTCACTTTCAAGAAACATAAGCATTTCTTCCCTACCAGGGAGTATATTCAGTACCCCAATGAATTTTCTTGCTCCACCTCTCTGCGAAGGAAGCCTTTCTCTTCTTTCACCCATTATTTTATTTACAATATGATCATTGGAATTTTATTGATGTTTATATTGCGAGGGTGGAAGAGGGATCCCAACATGTTATTCCTATTACAGAGACTCTTATATACATCTATAATTAATATGCTCACTTTTAGTTTTCTCCTTTCCCCTCTCTACTCGATTGGACCGACAAGAAAAACACCATTCAATTATAATACCTAGTCAAGGAATTAAGATCCTAAAATAGATATGGGCATCATGGTTCTTATTAAATATTTCTATTCGAATGAATCATATTTTCCATTCAGGCATCATTGATCTTATTGATATCATACCCAATCAAAGAAGAGAGATCATAAGTTAACCAACTGTTGATATATATCACAAATCCCTTTAAAAAATTCACAATGTTTATCAGAACCAAACAAAATTCTTTCACATAAGGTCTTATTTACATAGACTAACATAGCACAATGAGAAAATAAATTACGAGACACAACATCTCAAAAACAAGAATGAAAACAGATAAGGAAAGAAATATGGACATAGTTAGAAATGTAGCCCAGGGCTGCTACTAAAAAATAGTGTTTGAGATATTGGCCATTGAAAAAAAGAGAGTTAACCTTCCCATATAAGGATTGAAGATGAAAGTATGGTGGCCAAGCTTATCATGAACAACAAAGGGTCAAATCCACATGGATTGAAATTTGGTGTGTTTACCTCTCTCTTCATGGTCCTTATCCCATTTCAATACTAGGTCTCCCACAACGAACTCTTTATTCCCTGTAGATTTATTGTAAAACCAGTGCTTGATATGAATCTGGTGTACGACAAAATATTCTTTTGTTTTACACCTTTATTCCTCTAACTTAAGAAGGGTGTCTATCCTACTTTGAACAATAAGACATGGTTTACCTTGGGATTCTTGAGAAAGTTGTAAGGTTTGGAGGTATAGGTTTGGAGAAAGGATAACTTATTTTCCATACAAGAGGAAGTAAGGAGAGGTCTTCAGAGCAGGTTTAGGTGTAACATGGTCAACCATAGAGCATTCACCAATGCATTATGCCAGTTTCTTTGTTCTAAGTAAACAATTTTTTTTACAATGTGAATTAAATTATTATGAATAGACTTTGTTAGCGCTCAAATCTGCCTCAGGCTGAGGAAGGCAAAACTCGAGGCCACATCAAACCAAGCTCAGCCTCGTAGCTAGCCCTACGAGGACAGGAGAGGGCTCTCTCTGGGTCTATCTCGACAAAAGATCTTCAAAGAGGCTGAGATGACTCACAATTAATACTGATTTTAGGCTAGTAAAGAGATAGGAAAGTTTGTTTTAGATTTTTGAGTTTTTTGTTGGAGAAATGGGAAAACCAATTTTGGGTGCGGGGATTGAGGTCAGATCTTTGCAGAAATCGAGTTGGGGCGAGGTAGGCAATAGTCTTGATGCCTTTGATCAGGTGTATGGATGGATCAGAATGACAAGGAGCTGAAGAGGGAAAAGGAGAACATGGATCCTCTCCAAACTGACGAAAACATGTAAAACTAAACAAATTTTAAAGGAAGAGCACTGTGAACAATGAATTCAACCTCATTTACTCATTCATTTAGTTTCAGAAGCATAAGAAGGAATGGCATACATGTAAACATGAATAAACTTACAATAATTGAGAAAACACCATCAAGAGCTGAAAGCCACAAGAATCCCAACAGGTGCTGCAAAATCTCTGATCTTTCCTTAGCCAAAATATGAAAAATATGTACAATAGTGTGCCAAGATCTTCCCAAGAGTCCAACATGTGCTACTGACTGAAAATTTACATATATAGATCAAGCTAACCTCATTCTCTAACCTCTAGGGGTAGATCTCCTCCTTCTAGGAGCAGTTTCAACAAATTCTAAACATGGAGCAGGAATCTAGGTGACCAAAACAACCTCCCTCTAAAAAGAAGGAAACTGATTCATTACATTAATTTCTTGCTAATTTGTGAATGAATCATCTAGAAGAAGGTAGATAGGTGCCATGTTACCTTACATACATCAAATTACATCATGTTGGGTAAAAAATCACATCAAGGAGTGAAACTGGCGAAAACTGGTCGAATTCCTGAGCTCGAGGATGAAAACTGGACCAAAAACCCCAATGCGTAGCGCCCCGATCCCTATGCATAACGCACCTTTCAACCTGTTTTTGGGGCACTTCCCGAAATCCAAATTGAGCTCATGATAGCTCATTGGAAAGCCCTGGATATCTACTTTCCACCCCAAGTGGAATTTCCCAATTTGGAGCTCATTTCCCCCCTCAAAATTTCATTCTCCCATAAGTACTTCCTGCTGTTGCAAAAGGTGGCAACAAGGTGGTTTTCATGGTGTTTTTAGGCCTTTTGATCATCCAGAACTTGATGAAATGCCTTGGCAATAACTGAGCATGTATAATTCACCATGAAAAACCCAAAAATATAAGGTTTTTCTCCAGCAAGTGTCCCAATCAAAAGCGAGCGCGCTGACGCGCTATCCATAAAGCGGAAAAACTGTTTTTTGAGATTAAAAATTTCAAAATGACAAAATTTTCTCCAAATTTGCTCAAATTCGGAGCGAAGACCCTCCATCATGTTTCATGCTCAGCCAGTGAAGCCTCGACCAAAACTCGAAGTGGATCTAGCCTCTTTTGCCATTTTAGTGCTTTGCTCAACCTCCTTTGCAAAATCTTCATTTTTGCTTTGCCAACATGCATGCGAGCCCAATAATGATTCTTCATGTGACGAAGCATGTCTTTGTCTCTATCGGCCTTCGCCAACAACTCCTCCAGATGTCGATTGACTTTCTCAAGCCAAAATTGCCGCTCAACAGGTGTCAAATCACCAGGTCTTTTTTGGGCTAGCCTTCGGTCCTCACGGATTTGTTGCAGCTCTGTAAGTTTGTGCTCATCCTCTAACTATTTATTGTGCTGCTCCAAGTATTTGATTAGACATTCTGCCTTCAGCAACTTCTCATTCAAGCTATCAATCTCGGTCTTTTGCTCTTGGATGATCTCTTTCAGTTTCGAGCTAGGAGAGCTCCTATCCACATCACCCAATGCAACATCAATATCATGACCACCTGAATGGCCCTCCTCATAAATTGACCCCTTGCCTTTGTCCTGAACCTATACCTGTATTGAAGAAGAAGGCGAGACCCCTTCCACACCATATGGAGATAATACTTGTCGTGTAGCTGCAAATAAGGCCCTGTGGCCTCGCTGATATGTCACACATGCTGGAGCATTGACATGCTCGGTCTTAGGGATGTCAAAATGATGTGAAGGCTCTCCCTCATCATGAACTATCTTGAGAGGTGGCTGTGGCACTGTGAAAAAGTCACGAGAAATGAAATCCTCCCAAGTAATGCCCTGCTGTGCCAACTGATGAACCACTACAATCTTGATCAGTGCATAATGATAAATACTCTTATGCTGCTGTGCTGGGGTCTTCCTTTGTACTAAAACAACCATCGTCTCTATGTTGCGAAACATGAAGTATGGAATGTTCATCAGACGTACCCTTGTAAAATGCATCAACAAACGGACATGGTACACATAAAGATGGGAGAACCTGCCCTCACAACTGAAATACCGAATGATGAGTTTCATCAAAGGTGCAAACTGATCATTCAGGTACTGGAAAGGAAAAACCCTACTCAAGTGCCTCATATACCCAGGTTTGATGTATGGCTCATAATAGGATTTCTCTAGCTGCTGACGCTTATTCCATTGCTCTCCAATATTTGGTATCCCAATGACCTCTGCAATAGTCTCTGGTGACAAAATGAAATTAACTCCGGCGAGGTTTACATGGCCATCATGTAAATGTAGAACAAACAAGCGAGCTAATTCACGATGATGCTGAATTTGTGAAATTAGCTCACAATAGTGATAGCATGACTGATGGCGAAAACAATCCATTGCAAGCGGGCAAGCCTGCAATTGAACCAAAGAAGTGGGCTCTTCTTTGAGATGCTTTCCACCTTTGCCACCTCTGCGAGGCCTCCGTGGCACATTACCCTCTATTGTGGAATCACTGTCATTCTCCTGCTCATAAACTGAATCTGTGTCTGACATGGCTTTAAAAACACAATGTCTGCAATATGTATGGTGTCTGCAATATGTAGGTTGTAGGTGTGGTGAAATTACAATTTCAATGCATACTCAAAAGCTAACCAAAACACATAAGAATTCTGCCATAATGATGATACTCTGTTTCAGTGTATTGGACATGAAACAGTCACTAGTTTGATCACAATGACAGTTTTGACAGATAAACAAAAGTATTGAAATGTACCCTTTGTGATGTTGGCAAAACTCTTACAAATGAGTATGAAGCTGTGTTTCATGAAGGGAGAGTGGAAAAATCTTCACCGGCCACCCACATGTCCTTTAAAACCCTAAAGAATGACTTTGACATGAGCCTAGGGTTTCATTTTTTTTTACACCCAATACATCACATTTTCCCCTCAAACACACTACAAGCAATTTCAAATTGAATGAGCAGCTAAGAAACACCTACTTGCACGATTTGGAGGCGATTTGATAAGATCTGGCCGTATGAACAAAAAATTTCGGTGCTGTGACTGAGTGCGTAGCGCGCGAACCCAATGCGTAGCGCACACCTCAGTGCGTAGCGCCTGTGTATTTTTACACTGGCCAGTGAGGCCCAATGCGTAGCGCTCAGCTCAGTGCGTAGCGCACACCTCCAATGCGTAGCGCACACCTCCAACGTTATCCACGGGGTATGTAATCACTGTTTCGGCCTTCTAACACTTAAACACGATTTCACCTTGGGAATTTGTGAACAAATGGACTTGGTTTCCCTTTTATATACAAACAAAATATCTCACCAAATCTGATTTGATTTAAATTGATTCAATAACCCACTTTGTAATGTTTGGCACTTTTTCACCTTTGGTCTTTTAATACAATACTGCTTTTTGATTTTCTCATGCTTTTCTGAGGTTTTGGACTGATCATATTTTGTTGATTTTTGCAGGGATCTGGCATTTTGGCTTTGGAGAAGATCAGAGGCTTGCTCTGAAACCCTTTGAGATAAAACAAATACAATTATTTACAATAACAATTTTTAGGTCCAAAACAGAGTTTTGGACTAAAAATGTTTTAAAATGCTTTCTGAAAAACTATTAAATAAGAGTCTATTGAAATCAACCTCATGGCCTGCAGGCTTGTATTATGTATATGCAAAGGACTAACAACCCTAGACCCTAGGACTTTTTAACGAAACAAAACTTTTATGACAATGAATGCATGATTATGGACTTCAGTGATTTTTGAGAATTTTTTTTTTCACTAACCCTGCAGGGACAAACATGAGGAAACACAAGACAACAGGCCCCCTCGTCAGTCAATGGCATGCCCCTAGCAGAATGCAACGAAGTGGAACAAGCGAGACACCTAAAATGATATGCAAAAGCGAAAAGATCTCTGACGGAGGGCTGTAAGGAGCGACTCTAACAGACTCAACTAAATTGTTTCCCTAAGGGAGATAAATTAGATAAGTGCCTTAAAACAATACCATTTTCCAATGAAAAATCATAAAACTTTAGTGATGAAAAGTACATTGCATTGTAAAAAATAAGTGATGTGGGGACATCAAACCTAGTGATGATATTTTGTTTGAGAAAGTGAAACTTCCTGCTCGCTCACTTGCTTTAATAGAACTACTTTACCCCACTAAGTAAAATAATATGTGACAATTAAGATATATTGAAGTTGCTTTGATGAATGAGGAAGAATAGCACTAATAACATCCAATCCCTATTGTTGAAAATGCTCTTCAATAACAATGAGTTGTAATGGGGCAGTCGACTTCTTGTTGTGACCAACACATCATTGATATATAAGACACTTACAGGTGTACGTGTGTTCATCCTTAAATAGTGTGGGCCAATAATAACCAGCCCACATGAATTTATGAGTAGTGGTTTTTCCGGCATAGTGTCCACCAGTTGGCTTGCCATGAAGGCCTTTAAATACCCATTTTGAATCCTATGCTTCCAAGAATATGAGCAAGACACTGTTATGGTGCTTCTGAAAAAGCACACCATGTACAAGTTGATAAGATAAAACTTTAAGGCAAATCACCCTCTTCTATTTCACTGATAAGTGTGAGGGAAAGGTGCCTTGCTCTAAATATTGATGTACATCAGTGTACCAAGACATGGTTTCATTTGTAGGTGTAGCTTGCTCAACATTGTATATTTCAATTTCTTGTTCCCATGTAGAAGAATACTCTTCTAGTGAATTGATCGCTTCTGCTGCAAGCTAGAAGTGACCATGGCATTTTATTATATGAACTAGCTTTAATTATAGATCATATTCTTAAAGTTTTTTCATCTAGTTCTCCCTCCTCTCACCCAACTCTTGTTGCAAAAAAAGCGATTTGACTGTTGGGTGAGGCACAAAGATAATAAAACAACTTTTCAAGAGATAATGCCTAAAGTGCTTAATTGCCTTGTAAATTGCATAGGTTTGCTTATCGATGGCAGGATAATTCAATTCTAATACATGTAGGCCAACACTCATAAATGATATCGGTTGCTCATTTCCTTGGTTTCCCTTTTGAGTAAGAATGACTACAATAGATGTGTTAAAAGAATAAGTATATAACAAGAAATATTTATTAAAGTCCAGATTGTATAACCTTGGGGCATCGAAAATCTCTTGTTTAATACGGGAAAAGGAATCTTTCTCCCTCTAGCATTTTTAAACTAAATCCTTCTTGATAATCTCTTGCAAAGGCTTAATAATTTCTGCATAATTTGAGATAAACTTCCCGAGAAATATATTTTTTCCCAAGAAGGATTGCATGGCTTTATTATTCATTGAAAAGGGAATCTAAGCAATAGTCTTGACCCACTCCGAGTCCACTTTAATTCCTCTCTTAGCTATAATGTGTCCCAAGAGGTTTCCCTCAAACACTTCGAAGATGCTCTTCTTTGGATTTAAAGATATACCATATTTTTGACATCGCTCAAAGATTTTCCTTAGATGACGAAAATGGTCAGATCTTTTCTTTGAAAACATTGTAACATCATCTAAGTATATGACCACACTTTGTCTGGTTATTCCATGGAACGTGATGTCCATAGCCCATTGAAAAGTATCACCAACATTTATGAGTCCAAATAACATCTGCCAAAATGAAAATGTACCCCTTTTAGTCCTAAATGTATTTTTTAGTCTGTCGAGTTATGTTACTATAACTTGAATGTATCTAGAAAATTCGTCTAATAGTGAGAACATCTCTGACCCATATACCATCTGGAGTGTTTGTTTCATTGATTGCATGGGATGATTATCCTTATCTAAAGCATGTTTCAAGTTGCAAAAATCAACACATAAGAGTATCTCTCCAGACTTCTTTCTGAAAATAACCAAATTAGAAACCTAGATAGAATGGCGAACTTTAAAGATGATCCGAGTATCTAGCAGTTTCCTCAATTCTTTCTAAATCAGGTGCTGAAGTGCAGGATGAACTTTTATTAACTTTTGATGAATGAATTCACCCCTTCCTTAATAGGTATTGTGTGTTGGACAATTAGTGTATCATAGGTTTTCAAATCATCATATGTCCATGCGAACACATCTTGGTTTTATTTGAAAAGATGAACAAAATTTGTCCGCTCTTGGGAAGAACAACATGTACCAAGGTTCACATATTTTAGATCTTCCTTAGTTCCCAAGTTAATTTTTTCATGCAGAAAAGTGGATTTGTGGGTCTTTACATTGATTGGTCCCTTAAAGCGGTTCTAAAAGTCATAAATATTTTCCAAAGATACCAAACCCTTAGGCATGGGGTTCCCTTTATGTGCTTGAGTTGATTCCTGCAAAACCCTTTCATGCTCATCTTCATCAATCACCACATATTTAAAGATGTCCGCATTAACCATGAAATCCAATATCTGTTGGTCATCATTGAATACATGAAAATTGGTAACATTATCAAGTATGGATGGCTTATAAATAATATCAATAAAAAAATCATCTCTAAGTGGTGATAACCTAGCAACAACATTGTCTAATGTGTTGGAAGCTGCATTTTGAATCCTAGGGATAGAATTAATATTAAATGCTTGAAAGAAAGAGATAATACACCATGTATTTTGCTGCTAGTTTTTTTAGATTAGGTGAAGAATAGTGAATAATATTTCATACGAGATGTGTAACAATCTCTGAGTCATTTATTACCTTTAGCACCTCCACTCTGAGTTCTATGGTTTTCTTAAGTCCAAGTATGAGTGCCTCGTATTCTGCAATGTTGTTGCTGCACTCAAACTCCAATTGGCATGATATCAAATGCTTAATATTTTGAGGGTCAATCAGAATACAACTAGCTCTGGAGCCCTCTTGTGTTTTTAAACCATCAAAATATAAGGTCCAAACATTAGCAGTAATAGGGTTAGTTTCTGTGCTAGTACTGTTTACAACTATATTACAAAATTCATTAGCACCAGTTGGATTGCAAGGAAGGCATTCCAACTATGTATCTAGTGGTATAGGGGATGACTACGTAAAATAACATCCATGATCAACTTCTAAAAAATAATTTCGAAAAATTACTCGCTCAAATCCAATGGGCTCATTATAAGCCTCAAGTCGTAACACTATGCTCCATAAAGGGTTCACTCTCAACTTGAATCTAATTATTTGTGCCCTTATAAGGAAGCCACAAATGCAACCAGTCAATAGCAAACTGTCCTTGTAACTTGCTAAACCAATATCTACTCAAAAGAAATCCATAAGCTTCTGGAATGTCCACAATGAAAATATCAATATATTGGTGAACTATATGATCAAAAGATAAATGACTTCTAAAATTATTTAATTCACCAATCACCTGCACTAGAGATCTATCTAATTTTATACTTATGACGTCAGACTTTTCCGATTTCATAATGATTTTCTTTTCAATAGATGAAGGCATGACATCCACAAATGCACCAAAATCAACAAGGCAATTATGGACATTATAATTGAAAATTTCAAAATTTAAAAGAAAGGGGGGGCAAGTAGATCTAGAATTTAAATTAGCTACATTAACTATTGATTCAAGAATAGTGGAAGAATTATTGAATGAGGCTTGGGAAGTAGAAATTTTCATACTCGATAGAGGCTAAGATGAAAATGCCTCAATGATCAACTCATGTTGTCTTTCCAACTTTGCCAGCTCATATATTGAGATATTTGCACGAGCTTTCTTCATGTCTTCAAGAACATTATAATCAATGTCCTCATCTTGGGAAAGGTGTGTTGAAGTGGTAGGTGGTGAAAATTTATTCGATACCTTAGAAGTGATGGACTTATTCTTATTATTTCTAAGAGTACTCTTTTGAAGCTAAGAATTTCTAGATTTATTCTGAGTTTTATGAGCAATATTACTAGGAGGTAATATTTTTCTCAGCAATTGCTTCCTCACATCTTACTCAAGCACTGGTTGTAACACCCTCCTCCCACATTTACCCAAGTTAATTGGTTCTATGGGGTAAACATGTGATGAGAGGCTACTACAATCTAATTCAAATCCCCATGTATAGTTAAGGAAGTGGAACTGGCACAACACAACTAATTTGGCCTTCTACACATACCACAGAACCTACAGGAGCCAACCAACCCTTCTAGGTGATCAACCCCCGCAACAACTTGACACTTCACTTCCCTAGAGCGTCAGTTTCTCCCTTGACATGAGCATGCATACGACTGGGGCCCTCCAGTCACTCTGACAACATAGGCATGCAATCAACTAGGTTCTT
This sequence comes from Pinus tabuliformis, assembly GCA_031772625.1. Lineage (NCBI taxonomy): Eukaryota > Viridiplantae > Streptophyta > Pinopsida > Pinales > Pinaceae > Pinus > Pinus tabuliformis. The sequence continues at coordinate 827,670,379 of CM062813.1, forward strand.
TTTCAGTTAGTTCTAAGCCTGTGACCCCAGATTCTGTGCCACTTTTTTAGGGCCAGGACTCAGGCCACTATCCAAAACTCCATGAAACTTTAAGGAATGAAAAGTAACATAGAAACAATGATACAAATGAAAATATCTGAACAAATACTTGTTTGGACCCCTACTAGCCATGACAGGCATTTCATCAAACATGTCACAAATATGCATTCTGTTGGTCATAACAACATATCTGAGCATAGGGGTCTCATACTTATCTGAGAATTGCTAAGAAGCATTGATTCCTTATCACATTAGTTGCATTATCATCTATTAGGTCATATATTCATTATACATTCATTTACAAATCAAAACATGATGAGAGCCATACATCATCATTGTCATAAAACATGCTCATAACCAGTGTATAACCAACATAAATAAAAAGGATACATCAGCCATAAATTCCTCATATGAACCAATACATTTGCTCATAAAATACCAAGGAGAAATAGTTCTTATTAATGAATGATTAGGCCAACTAGGTTTGGGACTTCCATGTACCACCCGACCATAGATTGGCTGAACCAAATCTTTCTTTCAGCCAATCACCCCCGTGCCATATTCCAAGCATGAATGTGGAACTTATAACAAAAATAAACCAAGGATTCTCGAGGCTACACCGCCTCACCCTCAACAATTGAACTAGGCTTTACCATAACCACCACTAGATCACTACACCATAAACAATAAACATATAATACCAGGCTTTACCACAATTCTCACCATATAACTAGACCAAAAACAATCATGGATTCCACTGGATCTCTCCACCTACACCGTGAGGGATTTTTCCGTCCCATCCTCTCAGCTTTATCGTGTATTCCACCATTACCGGTCAATGGATTCCTAGGCCTACGAGATCTCCACCCTATAGGATTTATTGTGTATCCCATCCTAGGATTCCTAGTCCCAATCAAGGGTACTTGGCACTGAGCTTACCGTGTATCCATCCATTCACCAGTCACAGGATTCCTAGGCTCAATCGAGGCGTTCGCATTTAGGATTTACTGTGTATCCCGTCCCGGGATTCCTAGGCCTTGTGAATAATCCTAGGACCACCCCACTCAACATCGAGTTCTTCCGGAAATCAAGCTCAACCACATACAAAAGAACCCACAACACCATAGCCATCCGGAAATGGAAAGGTTAGGATTAAAAACACTATCACACCTGGAAAAACCCATGCCCATGAAAGTAATAGAACCAAGAACACACATGTATAATCATGCATGTTAAATCTAACAAGGAAATCACACTTGCAAATTGATACCTGCAAATAATATCATTGTAGTTGCTAGATTCTTCTCTTCCTTGCTTTATCTTTACTTCCTCTTGCCTTCTTTGCTTTTCTTGATCGAATGCTAAAGTTCTCCAAGAAAACTCTAAGTGTTCCAGAGTGAGAGAGAGAGAGAGAATAAAGCGAGAGCTCCAAAACTGAACTGAAAAAAGGTTACACTGACAAAAGGTACCAACTAATCCTCAAAATCCTTTTTATTAATGAGGCCTATATTTTCTTCATTTTCCATTATTTTCCTACTTTTTCCTCCTCACATGCAACATGTGACCTTTCACCTTCCTCTTCTCCTAATTTCCTTTATTTTCATAAATAAAATGCCAATCAATGCCATTTTTCCTTTCCAAATCCTTTTCCATTTCCTTTGCCAATTTCCTTAGCCATAATACATCATATGAACACCCACACTAGGATGTCTTGCCCAACATTCATCTTGGAACAAGTGTCCCATAACCGTGGTTATTATTTTTCCTTTATTAACTTTTATTACATGGAATTTTCACCAAGTTTATTACAGAACCCTTCCCCTTGGGGGAACACCGTCCTCGATGTTCATTGACACCTACAATGAACATGTTAGGCCCGTATACTACTAGTGTAACCCCTTATTGTTATTAGTACAACCCCCTTATTATATTGATGTACCCATGTAGTTCCCATATTGTTACTCTTCTACCCCATAGAAGCCCACTATTGTTATTATTGTGCCCTTACATTATTATTGTTATGTCGGATTTGATTATGTTATGTCCCCTTAGACTCCTATATATAGAAAGGAGATATTTTCATTTGTATCATCCAAGAATTGTTCATTTATGTAATGTAAAGGAGGTTTACCCCTCGAAGAGGCTGAATTCTAAGGCGTTGATCTATCTTTTCTATCTTTTCTTGAGCTGGTTTCATAACATTTGGTATGAGAGCTTTGGATTCTAGGGTTTCGCTGCTCCAAACAGGTCATCGTGGCATTTTCGCTATAACTTTTTTTCTGTGATGTTTCATAAGTCGCAAAAAAAACCCATTTGAGAAGAAATCGCGCTGAACCTTGGGTCCAAATTTCATATCTTTTCGTGTGATATTTGAGGAGATATGATCTGAGGAAGTTGGCCTTTTTTGCAGACTCCTAAATTACATTCAAAACAGGTGACCTGGGGAAAATCGTCATAACTTTATCTCTGAGCATCGGATTGAAATTTCGTAAGAAGTTATAGAAAGAGGACGGACTGTAGTTTCTTTTATATCTTTTTCAAAACCATAGGTCGAAAAATTGACACGTGGCACTTCATACAAGTTCGCTCTTCTGGAAAGGTCTATAATCAGGTCATCTTGGGAGATTGTGCATAACTCTTTCTTGGGGAATCCAATTTGGATCAGACTGGTGGCATTGGAAAGAGGACACAGAGGGCTACTACAGGTATCAACTTCAGAACTTAAATATCTGAAATTACAAAGTTACAGTCGTTTCAAGATCGAGGTCCTAAAATCAAGAAAAAGCAAGATGAGGAAGTTTGATGGCAAGGATCCGGTAAATTGGATACTTCAGATGGAGCAATATTTTGATCTACATGGTGTACCACAGTTACAAAAGGTATGTATTACATCTTCATATTTAGAACCGGATCAATTTTTATGGTATAAAGGGCTTTGTTCTCGTAAACAACTTGTTACGTGGTCAATTCTCACGGAGGAAATGATAGCACATTATGAGGATACAAAGAGCAACACCTTCTTTAGAGCAACACCACAACAATTGGAAAGAGTAAAAGGGCTTTGTGACATATTGGAAAGGAAAATTATGGCAACAAGGAAGTCTACCCCTCACAACTATAAATATGGAAGTGTTGTTTCTCCTAGCCTTCCAAAACCTACAAGGGTTACACCACAACAATTGGAAGAAAAAAGAGAAAAAGGGCTTTGTTACAATTGTGATAGCAAATGCACTAAAGGTCATAAGTGTGCCGAGAATAAATTATTTTACATAGAGTATGAAGAGGAGGAAGAAAAGGATCAAGAAACATCAAAAGAAGAGGATATATGCCAGGACTCAACCCCAGAGAAAGAAGAAAAGAATCAGACCATATCTTGTAAACTATTAGCAAGAATGACCACTCCTCAAACTCTCAAGATAGAAGGACATATCAAGAAGAAAGAGGTGAAAGAAGTGAAAGATCACGTCAAGAAAGAAGAAATGAATCCAACCATATCTTGTAATTCATTGGTCGGAATTACCACTCCTCAAACTATCAAGCTAGAAGGACATATCAAGAAGAAAAATGTTCAAGAAGTGAAAGATCACATCGAGCGTCAAGAAATGAATCCGAACACATCTTGTAAAGGATTGGAAGAAATTACCACTCCTCAAACTCTAAAGATAGAAGGACATATCAAGAAGAAAAAGGTTAAAGCAGTGAAAGATTACATCGAGCATCAACAACAAGTTATCCAACTTTTAAAGGATAACGCCACTTTGGTGCAAAATCAAATGAAACAACAGGTAGATCAACATCATAGTGAAAAATGTTTTGATGTAGGTGATTGGGTATTTTTACTGCTGCATATAAAGAAAACTATTTATGAGAAGGAAATGTTGGCAATACTACATGCACTTAACAAATGGCGACCTTACCGAATGGGAAGACTCTTCAAGGATAAGGATGTGGAAGCATTGTTTTGTGCTATTTCTATTATCCAACCAGATTGGATAAACGAAGCAAGGGATGAATGGAAGAAGGACAAAGAAGTATGGCCACTTATTCAAAAGTTGCAAAAGATTCCAATGCAAACAATATTGCCAGAAATTTAAGAGGAAGGAAAAATCATTTTGGAACCTGGAATAGTCACAGAAACAAGAACCCGACAGCTATGAAATCGATCAATTTCAGAGTATCTCATCAAGTGGAAGAACTTACCTGTTGAAGATTCCACATGGGAGGACAAGAATTTTATATGGAAGCATCAAGAACTACTCAAGCGTTGAGGACAACACTTTTTGAAGGAGAGGGGCATGTTAGGCCCCTATACTACTAGTGTAACCCCTTATTGTTATTAGTACAACCCCCTTATTATATTGATGTACCCATGTAGTGCCCATATTGTTACTCTTCTACCCCATAGAAGCCCACTATTGTTATTATTGTGCCCTTACATTATTATTGTTATGTCGGCTTTGATTATGTTATGTCCCCTTAGACTCCTATATATAGAAAGGAGATATTTTCATTTGTATCATCCAAGAATTGTTCATTTATGTAATGTAAAGGAGGTTGCCCCCTTGAAGAGGCTGAATTCTAAGGCGTTGATCTATCTTTTCTATCTTTTCTTGAGCTGGTTTCATAACAGAACAAGACTACTGAAAGCAAAACACACTGCCTACGGATCTTTATAACTTAGCTCGATCCAGTATTTGCAATGATCAACCTGCTGAGAAGCAAATGAACATGACATCATAACTACATGATAACCATAATGACATGACACCCATATCTCTTATTGGAGATTTATAACACATCTCATGGTGATATGTACATCCATATACATATGTACATATACCAAAACATCACATCAAACATATACCAAAAAAATTCGCCCAGCCAATGAATAGAGAAGGATACATAGCCCACTTTGATTTGCCATCTCCGATGTCGCTTCATCTAGCCCAAAGTGGTTCCACTGCACTTTAACCTACTCGATTTCTTTGTTCCCGAGCATGAGATTCTTTCTCTGCAATATACACTGTGGTTCCGGTTGGAATTCTCCTTTTGGATCCACCTACAATACAGACTAGTCAATCACATGATTAGCATCTTTAACATACTTCTTAGGCAATGACACATGGAAAACATCATGGAATGTCACTGTCAAAGGCAGTGCAAGGCGATAGGCTACTATCCGATCCTTTCAATTATCTTGAAAGGTCCACAAAACCAAGGTGCCATCTTGGCACATGATCCAATCCTCAAGGAACTCTTCTTGGGCTTGATGCGCAAGTACACCTATTCGCCAACCTAAAACTCCTTAAACAACTTGTTTCGATCTGCATAAATTTTTTGTCTGTCTTATCAGATTCTTCTTGATTACCTGTATTTCTTGTTCCATCTCTACCAACATATTTGGTCCAATCAACACCCTGTTCACTTGATCACTCTAACTAATGCGAGTATTGTAACTCGGTCCATAGAGTGCCTCAAACAGGCTCATCCACAAAGACTCTTGGTAACCATTATTATAAATGAACTCGACCAACGGAAGATACTCCTACCATCTCCTCTATTGGTGCATCACATACATCCTCAACATTTCCTCCAATATCTGGTTGACCCTCTTTGTCTGTCCATCTGTCTGCGGATGATAAGTTGTGCTGAAGGCCAATTCTGTATCCAAACCCGCAAACAAATATTTCTAGAATCTAGAAGTGAACTTAGCATTCCTATTTGACACAATCTTCTTCAGAACACCATGCAATCCGACCACATATCTGATGAAGACTTGTGCTACATCACTGGTTGAATAAGTGGACATCACTAGAATGAAGTGAACTACCTTTTTGAACTTGTCCACCACAACCATGATGGAATCATGTTGTCTAGGTTTCCTTGGAAAACCTGTAATGAAATCCATGGAAATGACCTCCCATTTCCACTATGGAATTGGAATTGGTTATAGTAATACACCTCAGTGCTTACACTTTGCCTTTACCTGCTAATAATCCAAGCACCTAGCCACAAGATCTACCACATCCTTCTTCAGATTTGGCCAACAATAGAACTTCTTCATTACGGCCAATGTCTTTTGATATCTTGAGTGTCCTAAATATGGTTTCGCATGAAACTCCCTCAAGATATTCTTCTTGAGCTCACTACTATCTGGCACATACATCATGTCCCTAAATCTGATCAAGACATTTGTTGAGAGATGATAGTCCACATCCTATGCACCTGTACCACTACCTATGCTTGTACTATGATGTAACCTATGCCTGAGCTCCATGTACATGTTATCCTGCTAAACTTCCTGTAAGAACTAATCATGTACATTTGTCCCATAAGAACTCATAGTTGTAAAGTGATTTACCTGTACCTGTCGGCTAAGAGAATTTGCAACCTTATTCTCTTTACCCTTGATGTACCTGATCTTAAAGTAAAACTCACTAATCGTGGCCAACCATCTAGCTTGCCTAGAATTTGGATTCGGTTTATCAAACAAGCATCTCAACCCACTATGATCACTCATCAATACAAACCTCTTGCCAAGAAGATAGTGCCTCCACATCTTCAATGCATGAATGATCGCTACAAACTCAATATCATGAGTTAGATAGTTCTACTTATGCTCATTCAGTTTCTGTGACTCATAGCACACTACAAACTCAATATCATGAGTTAGATAGTTATACTTATGCTCATTCAGTTTCTGTGACTCATAGCACACTACCTATCCCTCCTGCATAAGGACTCCACTAAGTCCTTTCTTGCAAGCATTTGTACATGCCACAAACTCTTTATCTGGATCTACAATCTTTAACACTGGAGCATTTGTCAATAACTACTTTAATTTCTCAAAACTCGCTGCACATTCCTTTGTCCATTCAAATTTCTTACCTTTCCTTTGTAGTCACATAATAGGATATGCAATTCGGGAGAAGTTCTTGATGAACCTCCTATAATAACTTGCTAACCCCATAACTGATATTACCTCTTCCACATTTCTAGGATTTTTCCACTCCATGATAGCCCTTATATTCTCTGGATCCACTATTATGCCTTCCTTGGAAACAACATGTCCCAAGTAATGAACCTATGTCTAAAAGAAATTACGTTTACTGAGCTTAGCAAACAACTTATCCTCTCTCAACAATCTCAATACTATTGTGAAATGCTCGACATGCTCTTCCTCATTCTTAGAATATATCAAGATGTCATCAATGAATATAATAACAAACTTGTCCAGATAAGGACGCAACACACTATTCATCAATCACATAACAATAGCTAGAGCATTAGTCAAACCAAATGGAACTGCAACAAACTCATAATGCCCATACCTAGTCTGGAAAGTTGTCTTGTAGATGTCCTCTTCTTTAATGCGTACTTGATGATATCTGGATCTTAGATCAATCTTTGAGAATACTGTTTCTCCCTTCAAGTGATCGAACAAGTCATCAGTGCTTGAAAATGGATACCTGTTCTTGATGGTCACCTTATTCAACTACCTGTAATTAATGCATAACCTGAGAGTACCATCCTTCTTCTTCACAAACAATATTGGTGCACCCCAAGGCGATACACTTGGCCTAATGTATCCATTTTCAAGCATTTCCTTCAACTGCAACTTCAACTCTACTAACTCTGGAGTGCTCATCCTGAAGGTGCCTTTGATGTTGGTTTTGCCCCTGGTACCAACTCAATAGAAAATTCTACTTCTCTGTGAGGTGACAACTCTGAAATCTCTACTGGGAACACATCCTAAAAATGTTGTAAAACTGGGTACCTCCTTAATACATCCACATCCTCATCCTCCTTACCCTTGTCACTAGAGATGTATTGTAAATAATACACACCCTTTTCTATGATTGCACTTTTCCTGCATAATTGTCACCATCGTAACTGATGTTGCCTTCTTCTTACCCTGTAATATTCTTTGCTCCCCATTTTCATCCAAGCATTCAATGTATTTTTCATAACAATCCACCTTGGTCCTATGCAGATACAACCAGTCCATACCCAACAACATAATATATGATCCCAACGACAACACATTCAAATGTGTTGATGTAGGCATATAGTTCAGATCAAATGCACAAGATCTTACCCAATGATGAACTCTCTTCTTTGTACCTATAGCCAACTATACTAACTAAGATTATGCATGCACTTCTTTATTCAAACTACACTTATCCACCAAGTCAGGGTTAACATAACTATAATTATAGCCAGGGTCAATCAAAATAGAAACAACTTGATCACAAAGCTTACCGTCCATCTCAATGATAGATTCCTGGTGACCTGCCTGCCTATTATCCAGTGTTGCATAGATATGAGGAATGCTTTGCTCGACATCCCCAATAGTCTGTGCCTTCTGTGCACTGTATTCTTAGGCCTACCACCCTAATACTGCGGACAATCTCTCTTGAGATGCTCTTTACCACATATCCAACACGCCAATTTTCTGGTACCATAACCTCTATTCTGTTGTTGTGACCCATGTCCTTGTCAAGCTACGTTGAACTTCTTGAATGGTGCAACATTCTCTTTCTCTTTTGCATTATCAAGCCTTGTTCTTTTCGGCTTCCATTTACCTTTAGCTTTGTCTTTCCCTTTCCAACCTCGCTGAGATTTGTCTTATGTTTGACTACTTATAATAATGCTTCAATTTTCTAATAACTTTCTCCAATGATCGAGGCTCATCATACTGAATATGATCCCTAAATGCTAATGTAATTCCACTGACAAGTATATGAAATTTAGCATTTTCATATTTAATATATGGTACATACCTCAATAGCTCCAGGAACTTAGTCATATACGCCTCATTTGTCATCGATCCCATTTTTAGCTCATAGAATTCCTTGGCTTTGTTTTCGTAGTACCTCTCCAACAAGTACTTCTTCCTGAAAAGTATCTTGAATTCATGCCAACTCAACTCTTATGTCTTGATGTCTCTGAGCTGCTTCACATCTTCCCACCAGACACTTGATTTACCTTTTAAACTGAAGATAGTTACTCTGGCATTCATAATTTTTGTGTAATTATGCAACTCAAAGAACTTCTTCATCCCAAGCAACCAAGCCTTTGCATCCTATGGATTCTTCAATTCTCCATCAAAGGTAGGTATCTTAAATTTCTTAAACTCATCCAACAAATATCCCCTATCACTCCTCTTGTAAGGATGATAATGATGACAATCATAGTGCCTATTGGAACTAGACCTAGAATAGTACTTGTGTCCATCACCTCTTCAATCCGGAGTCTTCAAGAACCTGCCATCTCTAATCATGTCATCCCTACATGACCTGTTCCCACCATGATATATACTACCATATGCCCCATTAGTCCTATTCTCTTGTCCATGGTTGATCCAAAGTGGTCCCTGTCTCTGCAAGTCTGACAAACTCTAAAGGATTACTGCATTGACTTCTGCTTGTTTCTCTTGTGCCTGCATGATTATGTCATTATCTTCCTTGCAACTCCTTAATTCTTCCTTCAAGCTTCTCAATGTGTCTACTAAGTCAGAATAATTCCCAACACCACATTTCTCATATGATCCATAGGGAGAGTCTTGGGAACTGTAGTCTACCATCTTGCTAGTCATCTTTGTTGTTTTCTTCTTGCAAAGCATACCATGTCAGCTAAACCAAAATATAAACATAATCAACATACCTTTGTATAGTTTGAGGAGGATATCTCATCTGCAAGATCAACCATATTAGCACAATACATATATAAACATAATCATAACAACATATAGATATCATCCTAACCATAGTCTAGTCATCAATGCATGACCATATCAACCAAACATCGTGACAACCACACCCTTATCAATGTATGCATAATCAACATATGGATGTCATGCATGCATACATGATATCTACAAACACTGAAATGCATAACTAGTGCATAACCGGCCTATACTCATGATAAACACATCCCACAACACACCATCCACTTTCACATGGTGACATCACTATAACCATGACCAACACCATGCCTATGCAACAAGCACATAGACCACAAGTATAAGTAATACATATGAAACAATCACATAGAACACAAGTATAAGTAACACATATGCAACCGACATGAATGCATGACCAACACACACCGCCCATCTAGTCCAAGGGTGAACCATGCTTTGATACCACTTTGTAACACACTCCTCCCACATTTACCCAAGTTAATCGGTCTGTTGGGGTAAACATGTGACGAGAAGCTACTACAATATGATTCAACTCCCCATGTATAGTTAAGGAAGTGGAACTGACAACAAAACCAATTTCACCTTCTACACATACCATCGAACCTACAAGAACCAACCAACCCTTCTAGGTGATTAACCCATGTGACAACTTGACACTTCACTACCCTAGAGCCTCATTCACTCCCTTGACATGGGAATGCATGTGACTGGGGCCCTCTAGTCGCTATCACAACATAGGCATGTAAGCGACTGGGGTCTTTTTCAATTATTTCTGAACCTGCAACCCCGAATTCTATGCCACTTTTTTAGGGCCAGGATTCAAACCACTGCCCATAAATCCATGAAACTTTCACGAATGAAAAGTAACATCAAAACAATGACACAAATGCAAACACTTGGTTGGACACCTACTAGCCATGATAGGCATTTCGTCAAACATGTCACAAATATGCATTCTACAGGTCATAACAACAAATTTGAGCATAGGGGTCTCATACTTATATGAGAATCACTAAGAAGCATTGATGCCTTATCACATTAGTTGCATTATCATATATTAGGTCATATATTCATTATACATTCATTTACAAATCAAAACATGATGAGAGCCATACATCATCATTGTCATAAAACATGCTCATAACCAACATATAACCAATAGAAATAACAAGGATACATCAGCCATAAATGCCTCATATGAACCAATACATTTTCTCATAAAATACCAAGGAGAAATAATTCTTATTAATGAATGATTAGGCCAATCAGGTTTAGGACTTCCACGTACCACATGACCATAAATTGATTGAACCAAATATTTCTTTCAGCCAATCACCCTCGTGCCATATTCCAAGCATGAATGTGGGACTTATAACCAAAATCAACTAGGGCTTCTTGAGGCTACACCACCTCACCCTCAACAATAGAACTAGGCTTTACCGCAATCCCCATCAGATCACTAGGCCATAAACAATAAACATACAATACCAGGCTTTACCTGTAATCCTCACCAGATCATTAGGCCAAAAACAAACATGGATGCCACTGGATCCCTCAACCTACACCGTGAGGTATTTTCCTATCCCAAATTTGTCTTTACTGTGTATCCCACCATTACTAGTCAAGGGATTCCTAGGCCTACGAGGTCTCCACCCTTTGGGATTTACTATGTATCCCATCTCGGGATTCCTAGGCCCAATCAAGGGTACTCACCACTAAGCTTTACCGTGTATCCCGCCATTCACCAGTCAAGGGATTCCTAGTCTCAATCGAGGTGTTCACATTCAGACTTTACTGTGTATCCCATCCCGAGATTCCTAGGCCTTTTGAATAATCCTGGGACCACCCCACTTAGCTTCGAGTCCATTCGACAATCCATCTCAACCACATATAAAATAACCCACCACACCATGGCTATCCAGAAATGGAAAGGCTAGGCTGAAAAACACTATCACACCTGGAAAAACCCATGCCCATGACATCAAGAGAACCAAGAACACGCATACATAACCACGCATGCTAAATCTGACAAGGAAATCACACATGCAAATTGATACTTGTAAATAATCTCGTTGTAGCTGCTAGATCCTCGTCTTTCTTGCTTGATCTTTACTTCCTCTTGCCTTCTTTGCTTTTCTTGATCTAATGCTGAAGTGCTCCAAGAAAACTATATGTGTCCAAGAGTGTGATGGAGAGAGAATAGAGAGAGAGCTCCAAAACTGAACTAACAAAAGGTACCAACTGATCCTTAGAGGCCTTTTTATTAATGAGGCCTCTATTTTCTTCATTTTCCATTATTTTCCTTCATTTTCCTCCTCACATGCAATTTGTGACCTTTCACCTTCCTTTTCTCCTAATTTCCTTTATTTTCATAAATAAAATGCCAATTAATGCCATTTTTCCTTTCCAAAGTCTTTGCCATTGTCTTTGCCAATTTCCTTAGCCATAATAAGCCAAATGAACACCCACACTATGATGTCTTGCCCAACAATAAACTTGGAATAAGTGTCCCATAACCATGGTTATTATTTTTTCTTTATTAACTTTTATTACATGGAATTTTCACCATGGTTGTTACACCAGTCCTTTGCTCCTCAAATTATATTTCTTAGTTGGTTGTTGAAGAGGAGCTTCACTCGTTGGGGGTTCACTAGCACCTTGTTGATCATTATTCAAGATAAGATCAAATGTGAAAATTGAATCACCAACACTTGTGTTTTCCTTTGTCAAGGTTGGTTCATCAGTCTCTTGAGTATGCTTTGAATGCTCTTATGTTGACAAACTTTCTATAACATTAGCAACCACAACATTCATGTTGTGTTTCCATTGAGGACATGTTTTCTCAGAATGTGCTTCTTGATGAAAAGTACAATAATTATCCATGCCCAAGTTCTCAACGTTAAATACAACATTAGATCTTTGTGTAGACTTGGTTGGTTGATTGATGTTCTTCTTAAGGTATGGCTTAAAAGACTTATTATTAGTAGAAGCCTCACTTGAATTCCTTTTGAGTTCAGATACTTTGTTGGTTAACAACTTCAAGGATTTAGTCAAGCTTTCCATATCAAAAGGATCTTTCTCTTTAGTTTTAGTGGAAGAGGCTTGGGAATTTTTACCAATGTCTTTGGAGTCTTTTGAATCTTCCTGGTTGGAAATGACCCCAAAGACATTAAGTCCTTCTAAAAAGTTATTGCTTCTGCAAAATTAAGAGCCAAAGTTTCCTTCACAACTCATTTAACAAAGACATAAATGTTAGTGGGAAAGGAAACAATATAATAATCCTTAGTGATTGAATCATGAGGTTGCACATCAATGGGGAACTTGTTCAAAATACATGTAAATCTCTGATTAAAATCCTTAACCTTTTCTTTATCCCCCATCTTAATGTTTCTGAGTTCTTTAAGTAACATGGCAGGAGTTTTATCATCAACAAAATTTTCTAGGAATAATTGTTTAAACTCCCTCCAATTATGGATTAAATTTGGTGGAAGATTATGGTACCAAACTAATTCTCTACCCTCTAGAGTGTATGGAAATAATACAACAATATCATCAAAACATACCTCTAACATCCTTAGATGCAAGTAGAAGTCATCAATGTGATCTTCAACCTTCACTTTATTTTCTGGATCATACTTTGTAAGTAGCTTTTCTGGGTGCTTTGGTAGAGTATGAATATTTCCCAGAAGAGCAAGAGGCACTTGGGCCATCCAATCAAACTGGTAATTAACCTTGTATTCGTTCTCCTCCTCCTCTTCACCCTTTGATCTTGAAGAGTCTTCCCCTTCACCATTCAAATTTTCATTATTATTCGACTTTTCATTATCTCTTAACTGTTCTTTGCCAAAAAAGTGAAAATCCTCCTCGTCTTCCTCTAGATTTTCCCCAATAAGTGGTGGAAGATCCACATGATGAAGAGATTACTTAATAGAGTCAGCTAAATCTTCAAGGTTTGCAGTAACCAATTCCTCCATTAAAGAGACTAACACACCATGGTGGGTTGTCTCTTTCCTTTATTGCTTATGAGGAAGAATAGATGTGATAGGAGGTAATCTAAGAGCTCTATCAAACTGATGAGTAATAGGCCAAATTGTCTAGAGTTTCTCATAAGTGACTTCGTATGCACAGTCTAGACCTTGGTGAGATGACTCTCCTTTCTTAAATATATGAGTTGGAGTTGGGTTTATACAATTTCTACCTTGAACATAAGGTTCTTTATGTGAATGTGGTGAATTATCAGCCATAAACGGGCTTCCCTCCTTCTAATGCTAGAATGTTCACAATGTTGGAAATAAGTAACATATAGAGGGTCTCCCTGATATGAAGTACAAATTAGACCTCACACCATTTGGAGTAGGAGCCCCATTCGGGAAATAGGCCTAGTTTCCATATTCTTAATGATTTTCCTTGGCTACAATAAACAACACGATTGAGAATGTATATATTTTTAAGATGAAAAAGAAAGTTAGCCTTATGATGTATTCAATTGCCATGTGTATAAAATTTATTTCATGAAAGGGAAGAGAAAGTGAGCCTTTAAAAGAAAATTAATAATACTATCCTAGTAAAAGCACATGCGCATATCTAAAATAATTGTTAGTTTATCTCGTGAAATAGTTCACAAAGAAACAACAATCATGAAAGTAAGAGACACACGATTCAAAGATGCATATTAAAGCCAACAAAATAATTCATTTTCATTAGTATATAAAAACATAAATATACAACGCAAACAATGAAAGAATAGTCTTACAATCATTCACGACACATGCATGAAAGTGTATTGACTTGAAGAGCTTCAAATCATTAAGTGAAAGTCCTAAGATACATCGTTGCAATTGATGGACCTACAAATTAGATACAAATTAAGGCCCATCCAACCATTCTTCAACACATTTATCCTCTCTCTTTGCATTTGATAACATCTTTTTGAGCTATATTGTGTTCATTAGGAAGGTTTAGAAATAATTGCATATTATGTGCCTAATATTACTTATTTTTGCATAATATTGAGAGGATATTGAGTAAATTATGAATGAGATAATTTAGAGACTTGTTCCCTACCATGGGATGCTACAGGATGGACTAATAAATGAATAAAATATTATGAAATCATTGACATTTTTTGGAGCTCCAGTGATTGAGAAAATCTAGGAATTTGCTCCCCGTCATTTAATGAAGATTCCTACTGTTGGGAAACATATCCACTTTTTGAGGGATTTTGGAGGGGAAAGATGCCTCCTTTCAAGGAGGATGCTTCCCCATCAATTTTTATAAGTACCAATTCGAATTATCCTCTAGGGGCATGATTTTCTTAGTCTTTTTCAGAATAAAACTTGTCATTTAGCATCTCTACTTTCATTTCTATTAAGGATGTACTTGGATTAACTCTAATAATAAAGTTTTGTGCAAGTTTTAGCATCTAAAGATTAGTTTTTTTCATAGGAATTTGAGTATCCTTTGGATTGGCCACCCCAAGAGCCTCAAATCTCTATTGTACAATTTTGTTATCTTCTTTTCACTTCTTATTCACTTGCATTTATTCTTCTTGTATTTCCTAGTTTTGCACTTAATATTCATGATTCATTTGTTGTAGGTTAGATTGGTTAAATGATTGAAATAATAGGTTTTGTAGGTAATTTATATAGCTACAAGTATGATGCACCATCATATCAGCTTTGCAAAGTCATATTCTTCATTAAGCTACTTGGATTGGTTTACCAGTTCACAACTCTAGAATTTATAGAAGTATCTTGTAACAAAATAGTGGTAATTTTCTGCTAAATTTTAGCATTTGTTAGTGAGGTTCTTTCAAGTTGATTCCACATGTATTGAAGCTTAAAAACATCCAAATTAATAAAAAAAATAACCCCTCAACATTTTCACTTGATTAGCTTAAGCATTTGGGTACTTAGATTAGCTCAATAGTTCATTGCTATGAAATTTATGGTTTGTAGTAGTATTTTTCTGCTGAATGTTAGCACGTGTTAATGAAGCTCTTTTGAGTTGTTTCCACTTGTATTGAGTCCTAAAATAATTCTAATTAATAACAAAATCTACTCCATATCATTTGTAGTTGGTCAGATTAGGCATTTGGTAGGTTAACTAGCTCACTAGTTCCATAATTTCTGATTTTTAGAATAGTAAATTTCTGCTAATTTTTAGCATGTGTTAGCAAGGGTATTTTTGAGTGATCCCACTTGGATTGGATAACTAGGAAATCCTAATTAATATCACAATTTACCCCATCTTATTTGCATTTGATTAGTTTGGACATTTGATAAGTTAACTCGAGAAACAACAATCATGTAGCAATCCTATAGCAGTTTGCTTTCAAGATCTTCCTTGCCGATATTCACTCTAAATTCATGATAGAAGTAGATTTATAGCCTATGAATGCTCCGATGCCACTTTGGTTGAGAAGAGGCTTGGTTAGGTTGCCATTTAGCTCTTACATTGCCTGCTTCTTGAATGTTGTTTTTTGCAATTAGTCTAGATTTCATTTCTGCAATTTACTTTATGAAAAGTGTGATTTCCTTATTGTAAGAGTAATATAGGACTTTCCTTTCATGAAAAATATAATATATTTCCTTTAATTCCATTTCCTTTCCAACAAGATAGATTATATTTTCTTAGTTGTCATTATTCTTTACATTTTTGCAAATAGAATAGATTTCCTTTCGGCCATTTACTTTCCAAAAAAAGTAGAATATGTTTTCTTATTGTTATTTTCCTTTTGCAACCTAAGATTGGTGACCTACCTAGATCTTTTCTCATTTGAAGTTATTTCATTCCCTCTTTTCACTTGCATCAAAGGGAATCAGACTAGGGATAGGGAGTTGTGTGTTTCACATACAGTTTCGGCCCCTCTTAAGTTTGTACGAACCCCGAGTTGATAATTAAAGTCGATAGCCTCAAGAGTTGCAACATTTTTATTGCAATACTGGGGCTCATTGGCAATGATACAATACTAGTTCCAATAATGGAATGTTAAGCCACTGCTTGCTCCTAAAAAGACTAATATCCTCTCTTATGCCTAGTTTGAGAACCCAAGGTGAAAAGTCTTTTGCTTGAGTTATGAGGCTGTATTTATAAGAAATGAGGTGACCTCCCATGTGACTTTTCAGATTCCTATGTGACCTTTAAGCTTCTACATGAATTTATACCGTTGTAGTGACTTTTCACATCCCATGTGGGACCCTTGGGCTTCTACACATTTTTACATTTTTCTCATTTTTTCGAATATACAATTACATTCCACAAATTATGGCAAAATACATTGACAACATGTGACATTAGTGGTGATGCTTTGAGAAGCCATGACTTGGTGATGATGACATAAGACTTCATTGTAGTGTATCAATGCTAAGCTCTTTTCTTTGTTGTTGTCTTCAAATCTTCATGATAGATCTGCTTGTACTTCATCTTCATCCTCCAAAGGGATAGTTATGGTATAGAGTCTTCCATATCATCTTGATCTTCATCCATCTGTCATAGTTCATTGTCCCTCTGTATATTTCTTCTCTTTGTATCTCACCTCCACAAGTGTCTTCTTGTAGCATCTTCTTGATGTCCTCCTTGGGCATTAAACTGCTATATTAAGATCATAACACCTACAAGTGAACTTCAATAATGACAAGGCAATATCAGTCCCGAAATCGTCTAGTATACTTTGTTCCTCATGCAACATACTAACTATGATGGGACAATGCACAAGATTGAGGAGAGAGTCCTTCTTGAGTCCAATGCATAGGAGCAGGAGGCAAGGAGTGAGGGACTAGGAACTGTAATTGCATAGTGTGCAATGGCTGAGAGAAGCAAGACAATGATTTCATAGTGGGAAAGTCTAGGAGGCAAGGAGTGAGGGACTAAGAACTGTAGCTACATAGTGCAAAGTGGCTGAGAGAATCAAGTCAACGATTGTGTAGTGGGAAAGTCTAAGAGGCAGGGAGGCATGATTGGGCACTATAATTGCGCAGTGTGTAGTGACAAAAGGAGAGACTCAAGGGACTGCAAAGTTGAGGATTGCAAGGGTCCAGAAGAGGCTCCACTATCCATTGTGATTGTGTAGTGCATAGGGAAAGGCATGGCTAATCAAGACTGCTCATTGGGCAAGTGCAATTGGCAGATCTGAGTGATTGAGCACTGGGATTGTGCAGTGTGCAGTTGAGGGAGACTATCCTCTAGGACTGTGCAGTGTGCATTTCTAGAAGGCATAGGATGCTTCACTGTGGCTTAGGATTGTGTAATGCACAATTCTAGGTGGCAGAAAGGTTGGTCCATGATCGAGCAAGTTGCAATGATAGTGAAAGCTCTGAAAATGACTAAGTGTCTGATTGGTGTAACAAGAGAGTAAGAACGAGAGCATAACAAGACTCGAACATAATCAAAACTCACAAATGATCAACCACATGTCAAGGAAACACTTACTACCCAAAATCAACATGCATTCACTGAAATGACAACAAGATGATACTTACCTCCAAGTGCGACACTTAAGATATACTTTACGACACAACTGTCGACTACGCAGAGAAAGTGTGCAATACTCTAGGACTGAGTCCAATGCATATCCCCATGATATATAGGATAGATTTAAGCAAGAGAATGCACATGATATGCCTCTTAAAGATATGCTAAAATTGTCTTTCAAAAAGAGTGACACTTCCCTTAACAAAAGATGACACTAGGGATTCCTTTAGAAGGGGACTTGAACACTTAGAAAACAAGTGTAGAATCATACTAACAACTAGAAATGACAATTCAAATGATCAAAGGGAGGCTCCAAAATTTGAATGTAAGCCAAAATTTAGAGGGTGTTGTAGCAGCGACAATAAACTAGTATGAGATATTATGTGTCTATGATTTACAATGAATGTCTGGACTGTGTAGTTCAACATTAGGCTTATAATTAATATGAGAAACTATGTGTTTATGCTCTCTTAATTGACAACAATGGATTTTGAATATAGTAGCTTAGCTTGTTCATAGTATTAGCAATGTTTGATAGATGGACAATGCCTCCTCTGGTAGAGTTATGAGAACATGTGTGTTCATGCTTAGTTAATTGATAATCATAGCTCCCTAAACAAGTTTAACCTGATTGCAAGTTATACAAGGGAAACAATGATAATTTATTAAATGTTTCATTGAATTGATGAAATGACCATAGTCTTGAAATAACATGCTTTCTACAAGAAACTTAGTGAAGTGTATGCATGGGATTAATTAATAATCCTTTTATTATGACATGATTACCTTAGTTAGAACTTAATTAAAGAAATCAGATGATCAATGTTTTAAAGAATATTGGCCCGATGGAAATGATATAAGGAAACATGGCACTCGGGAAAACGGTGTTGGGGAACATGATCTTGAGGGTAAATGGCACATGGGGAAAGTAAATGATATTGGCATAGGGATTGTCGTGTTGAGGTAAGTAACACCCATCGACTCGGGGAGATGCAATACTAGGGAACATGGTACTCCAAGGATATGCAGTACTAGGGGAATAAAGGATACCGACTCGAAGAACGCAATATTGGGGTATATAATGTTGGGGATCATGACACCTAGGTAAATGCCATAGGGGGAAGTGAACATGGAAAGCGGGACCTGGGGAAAGTGTTAGAATACCGTCTAAAGGAAAGGTAGTATCAAGAACCATGATAAAGGTGAACTAAATGTTAGAAGTGTGTGTTGGTATCGGTATGATGCATGTGCCATGTGGACTCCCACGTGGCAATGGTGTGGCACCACGTGGGTGCCACGTAGATTCCCCTTGATAACAATTGCCTCCTTAATGTACTAAAGTTCTAAGATGCATAACTTTCCACTTGAGATTTGGATAGAGGTAAAATTTATATCACTGAAAAGCTCCCAATGAGCTAGACGAAATTGTGACATTAGTTATATTATTCAAATACTTGGAGGAAAATAGGTTGTTGTAACTCCATCTTCATAATAGACCTAGGAGATCGAGTCGAAAAGATAACATTCTCACAACCTCATATGTTTAAAAGGGGTGGGAGATCTTACATGTGGTATTGTAGATTTTTATTGTGGTTTGAAAAGATTTATGTAGATTTTCATATGTAGGATTTGATACTTAGAGAATATACATTTTTTTTCTCAATATTAGATTGTGTTTGGGCCAACTCATATATCGGATGGAATAATATATTTATATATATATATATATGATTGATTGCATGGATGCAATAGTTTTGATGATCCACAATTTTTGAGTTGAGGCTTCTGTGATCTATGTCAAGATTAAGGATGTGTTTCGAACCAACCAGTGTGGTTCATCGTCAGGACAAGTTGAAGAATCAGATCTAGGTTGCATGTTAAATAGTCAGAGCAGAACTTCCAACGGTTATAATTTTTGACCAGGCAACGGCTAAATTGACTAACTAACGGCTATATTAGACTAGGAAACGACTAGTTGGACCGGACCTAGGAAAGGGGGGCAAAACTATATTTTAAATTAAGTTAAAGTTATTATTAAATTAATAGTTAAAAGTAAATTTACATAAAAGGTATATTTATTTTAATTTTTATTATATATATATATATATATATATTAAATTTTAAGTATTATATCGTAAGAATAAATCTTTAATATTTTAAATTTTAAATATATTTAATTGTTAAATTATTTTAATAATAAATCATGATTACAATATTAAAGAAACTATTTTTCTTATATTAATTAAGTTGAATTATTAAATTAATAGTTAGTTATACTATTACTTATCATATGTAATTTATGTGAAAAGATAATAATAGAAATAGGGAAAATTGCTAGAAATAATATAGTTAGGAACAATAATTGATTTAATAATAACTAATAATAATTAATATATTATTAATCTAATGAAGTTAATTGTGTTAACCTTATTGTTAATGACATGTGTAACTAATTAAACTAAATTTAAATAAATTTAAGGATATTATTAATATTAACTAAAATGATCTTATAATAGATCACTACTATCACAATTATTATTATATTAATATTATTACTATTGGTATTAAAAGTAAAATTCAAAATGATAATGGTATCTTCCTATCAATGGATAGGGTATCAATTTCTTAGTAATCTACTAGGAACCTGAGTTACTAGATTTAGGGAATTAGTAATTGTAAGGAATCTATTATAGTTTTATAATAATAGAATTAAATTAAGGGATGGGTAACTAATTAACATAAATTTATTAGAACATAAATTAGTTATTTAAATATCTTATACCATATAATTTAACCCTGAAGGAAAGAAAAGGATTAAAATAAACCAAGGAAGAAGGCTAAAGAAGGAAGGTTGAAGGATAACAAGGGGAAAAAATCTAGAACCAGCTACTAAAAAAGGGAGGGGGAGGAAACGACTAGGAGGTGAGGGCAGGATCCAACATTTGCTGATCTTCCAACCGTCATCTCTATTGAGATTTCTTGGCCTCCTTTCAATCTCAATGGCTTCCCTAAATTTACGGTGATGGAACTGTTAAATTCTAGCAATGACATTGGCCTCCTCAATACAAACATGATGTTTGGTCTTCTCCGCATGCTCAGCTAGTGCGGAAGACTTAGTTCTCCCGTGCTTAAGATCAGCTGTCCTGATGATGAACCACACTAGTTGGTTTGAAACACGTCGACAAATATACTATCATGTGATTTAAGCGGAAGAATTCTCTTGATCCACAATTTTTTTTATAGTTTGAAAAATTCATGTGAACGTTCATATGCAATGTTGCATGGATACTATAATCTTAATAGAGACTTAAAAATAACTTCATATTGAAATACACAAGATTCATAGGAACATTCACATATACATTTGGTACATGAATAATATATACTATTACATAAATGAAATTATTAAATAAAGATTGAAAGTAATTTCATGCTTATCAAATACCCACATATTTGATGATGATGATGATGGTAGTGGTTAACGTCCACTGAGACCAAATTGGTCTATCGGACCTATAATTTTCTTAGTTTTTAATTGTCTGGCTCCTTGTCTTTCTTGGCGAGATTGGTGTTGTAGCTTTCTTTTTTTCCTCTATGGTCTTCCAACTTCCTTTATCTTGCATCTCCTTCATCTTTTCTGGTTCTTGGGACATTGGTGTCTTAGCTTCGCGTTCAATTGTGTTCGTCCTTTTGAAGATAGTCGGAGAAGAAGTTTGGTCTAGGAGATCTGCTTTGCTGTTAAATGAAGATTTATTTTGTGCAGTGTTCGAATCCTCATAATTGCTTGAGGGGTTGTCGAGTTCACTTTTTGTTGTTGGGCGGGGCTTTCCCCCTGCTTGTCTTGAGAGTTGTTTCTTTCTTGCCCGATTTCTTGTGATTCAAAGTTTTCTCTAGAGTATTCTTCTTTGATGACAGTGTAGTGTTCTTTTTGTGCTTCTTCCCACCATGTAGATCTGTGGTGGTTTTTTCTAGCAGAATTATTTTGGGAGGCTTTTGGGTAATTTTTGGCTAGATGGTCTGTCTCAAAGCAGGATCGACATCTGAAGAGGACATTTTCATAATCAAGTTTCTGGTTTCACACATAGTCTTTACTTGTTAGGTTTATTTCAGCTAGGAATCCGGTGCTGAAGTCCATTTCCATACAGATGCGTGCATAGGTGGTTCTGGCATATTCCTCTGTTTCTGGGCTCCTACAGTAAAATTTCCCAATTGCATTTCCAATGGCTTTTAGTGAGGATCGATTCCAGAGATGCAAGGGTAGGCTTGGCAATCTCACCCAAACTGGTGCTGAGGTTATGACTGTTGTTGAGGGATCAAATGATGGGTTCCATGGCTTCATGAATAGGCCCGAGTTTTCCCAAAACCAAGGGCCGAAATCTAGAATACATTATCTGCTTTCAGGATTTTCAAAATCTACTATAAAGAAACCCTTAGCACAGGGGTAGATATTAATTTCATCAGAAATGACAGGCTTCCATACCTCCTAGATCCAATTGTGGAGAGCTGTCAGCCGTGGCCAAAAACCATTGAACGGGCAGATTATGGCACTTTCAGAAAACTTCAAAGCCTCATCGAGTGAGGCATGGACCACTTGGACAGTGGGAGCTGGGGCTTCACTGACCATATGAGCAGGAGCTTTCCCTCCAGAGGCGGACGGAATTGAGCTAGTAGCTATTTTCACGAAGCTGGGAGCCATATTTTACTTGCCCGTAGAACCCAGTTGCAGAGAAAATAAGGCAGAAGATTAGATCTAGATTTGGCCGCAGAAGATTCAATAGGTGGTTTGTCTATGAAATTAGTTGTTGCCTTTGATAACCCTGCAGTGTGAGACAGCAGAGAGTGCCGAAACACAGCGTGGGAGCCGAGACCCAGCTGCAGAGAAATAAGGCAGAAGATTAGATCTAGATCTAGCTCTAGCTGCAGACAACGTTGGACATAAACTATTTGGCCCGCCTTCCTTGACTAAGTGTCTTGAGTTGAACGAACGCGCAGGGTCTTTTTCTGTTGGACTGTACACTGTATACGCCTAAGATCGCAAGGCGGTGAGGTATTATACGTTCAATTTATGCTTGTTCAGAAAGTCGGGAGTTAGTGCCTTTGCTTTCTGTGGCCAATCTTTCTTGCAACATTGAAGACAAGATTGATCGCCGTCCTGTGGCAGGACGTTGTTATCTGTTTTCTGTTTTTGGTTGTCTGGGACAAGGAGAGAGCTTTAGCGGAGGAGACTGGGAGAGAGCTATAGCAGAGGGGACCGGGAGAGAGCTATAGCCGTAGAAGATTGGTAGCCGCAATGAGACTAACAATAGCCACAGAAGATTGATAGCCGCAATGGAAATTTATTATGGTTTACAAATTTTATATTATAATTATAAAGAAATTCCAAACACAATTTAAACATAAAACATAACATTAACATTGTCATAATAAAGTGAGAAAAAACATTATTAAAGCAATCTTATAACTTAATTTTAAAGTTAATTTTTAAATTAATAAAAATTTTAATGTCACTAATATCTTATAAACCCTTTTTATCTTAACATACACACCATAACAAAATAATCATAATCATATATTTTACCCTAGGAAACACACCCAAATAAAAAAAACCATATTGTAATATACAAAACACTCCACAATAAAAGAACCGACCCATCCAACTGTCTGAGTAAAATGCCAAAGATGAGTAAAATAAGAAATTAAAATATTATTGAAAAGAAAGTTTAAACCATTTTTTTAATTAAAAAAAATTAAAATTAAAATTATTTTTAATTTTAGATTTAAGATATCTGTGATTTATATCTTTTGACATAATTATTGAAGAATCTATAGTACAAATTATTTTTCGTCAACTTTTCAAATCCCAACCAGGTCCCATTATCAAAACTTTATAAATGATGATATAAAAAAAAGCTTATTTGAAAGATATACATACTTCTAATTCAATAATCATGTTTTGCTCGAGTATTCTGCTCTAGTTACCATGGATGCCATCTGATCCGATCCGGACTAAACCCAATTTATATTAAATTCAGAAACACATTTTATTATATATCTATATATATAACCGTACAATTAGCACAGTAATAATACCATTCAAATAATTGAATTAAATTAATTAAAAATGCTAAATATTTTGCACTTACTCCTCTATCTATAAACTCCACCCTCACGTACTAAAGGTTATATTTTGATCCTCCGACGCATAACCAATATTAATCCAGGTAGACCCAAAAACTCTAACGAGAACCACAGATTCCCTATCCAATAATATCCATAAGTGGAATTTCATTCCCTCTCCATTGGCTAAAACTCTATCACCTCCAATTTCCATCAGGATATCATAGCATGGTCCATATTGTAGTAAACTAATTCCAATACGCCAACTCATCAAAGCAAGGGCTATTTTCTCTATTGGGTGCCTCTCTTTTCTCTCTGCTGAAAGTTCACAGAGAAATTATCTGCTAAAATGGCAGCCATTACAGCAAAAGCACTGGTTTCTCCTTCCCTCTCTGCCATAGGAGGGGATATTGGACGCAGGCAACAGTTGCTGTTGGGAGGAAAAGCTCTGGTTCTGCCACCGTATTTCAGCCAATCATCAAGAAGGACTTCATTTACGGTCAGAAGCCAGGCATCATCGAACAAACCCGTCAAGGTTGGTAAGAATCCTTGCAAGATTTCTAAATTCTATATATAATATATCAAATTACAGAAAATGCCTAGATCGGATTCTCTGTTTTGTGTTTGTTGTTTTTGCCTTTTAGGTTGTATATCTTCACTGTATCATGTATATGTTCAAACCTAATGATGTACCCACTCGAGAAAACTTTATATTTTGGATGCTTATATGGAGTATACCCATGGAAAAATTCTGGTTCAGATAATTCTATTCTGTGTACATTTACACTCTCTATATATATCTCCCTGGTCAGATATGCACCTGGGGTTGTTATAAGATTTAATATCTAATGTATTTGTCTGAATTAGGGATCTCCATCCTTAAGGTTTGGAATTTTGAAGTGCACATGAAACTTGGTCTGCATATTTTTATGCTCATGTTCATATATACATATTTAATTTACTAATAAAAATAGAAATAATAATTTAATTTTAAATTTATAATTAAGTTAAATATATATATTTTTTAAATATTTTATATAATAATTTGATTATTAAAATTATATATTTAAATATAAAGAAAATTGTAATTACTTTTATAATAATAAAGAATAATTAATATTATTGTTAATTAAACAAAAATATATATGGAAACTCGTATTATGTATAATTAATCATATTATGTATATTTATACATAGTTTAAGCACTATTTTTTGAAGGTAGTTTTTATTCTCAATTCTTTTTTCTGAGGTTTGTTGAGTATTATTTCTTTAAAGGTGGTTTTTATTATTGATTTTTTTTCTAAAGTTTGAACTTCAGATTTGATAGAGACTAAATCCCACACAAATTAACTGATTTACACCAAATTAAATGCTTTACATTAAGGTTAAAATAAGTTCACAAAAATTGCTCTGCTAGATTCAAATCAACATGGAAGTTAAAATAAGTTTGCAAAAATTGCTTCACTGGGTTTAAATCAGGATGGATTGGGAACAATTTGTAGCTTTTATTTTTATTGTATTATTCAGTGTCTGTTTGCAACATTTATTGTTTATTATTCAGTGTATGTTTGCAACATCTATTGTTTTGTTGTAAAATGAAGATTTCTCTTTTAATAATAATAATAATCCAGTTTTAAGGTCATTGTCAAGTTAGACATTATATTAGTGTATAAGATCCCTTGTTTATGGGAAAAAAGACCCACTTTTAAAAAATAATATATACTCTAACTTCTTCTAAATTTAACCCTATAACCTCTTTAGAGAAAAAAGATGCTCTTAACAATCCTCTATAATGTTTAGATTTTTTAAAATTGCTATTGTGACTCTTAACCATCCTGTATACTGTTTGGAATTTTTGAAAGTGGTATTGTGACTTTTATTTGCTCACGTAAAGAAAAACATCTTTATAATCCTAATAAAGATAAAATTTCAAAAATTAAAAAATACACTACCATACTAATTACGTCCAGCTGCTAAGACTCTGCTAAGCTCACTACCATACCCAATTAATGGTACCGCAGACCTCATATGGGTGGCCTATAATACCTTAGGATATTGAGACCCAAGAGGCCAATCTAAAATTTACTAAGCTAAGCAAGAGGATTGGGGAGGTCCTCGTACATCACCAAAATTCAAATAGAAAAACAAAAGCAAAACTTAATGCCAGCAGACTTTCGTTAGAAAGTACTGTCCTGTGTTTGAATTTTTGAAACAGTAATGATTTACAGATTTATCTTGTTTTTATTTTTGTATTTGAACTTTGTTGTGCTTTTGTTTGCAAATTAACCAATGTATTTGTTGTGTAATGAGGGCCTTCTTTCCATAATATTTTTTCAAATATTAAATTTGTATTTCCAACTCTGAGATTGAATGGCTTATACCCTGTCATTCTAATTTTTTCATTTAGTGTGCAATGATGCCTATGGCTGATTTTATGAGTTGTAGCATTTTAAATGTTGTTGTAGACCTGTCTTGGCAATTGACTTTTTGTATATTTGTTAAGAAACTTCTGCCTACTTTTGCAGCAAGGAGACAGGCAGCTTTGGTTTGCATCAGACCAGAGTCTCTCCTACTTGGATGGCAGGTGATATTCCTAATCCGGATTCCATTTGTTTTCATTCTCAGCCTGAAATTACCGTTGAATAAGAAAGGGAATGATGATTACAGTCCTGGACCATGGGCATTGTACTGCATAACATTAATTGACTTTGTTTCTAAACTGGCGAAGCTCAGGGCTCAATTGTACTTTCCAATTTTTAGTTGGGGAAGCCAAGGGCTCAATTGCACTTTCTAATTTTTAGCTCGGTGAAGCTCAAGGCTCAATTGTGCTTTTTAATTTTTAGCTGGTGAAGTGCAGGGCTCAAACCATTATTGTTGGTGCTATATTGTTTGTGTATGAAACGATTCTTCAACTTACTAAAGTTGTGAAAATCTGATGGCAAATGCTGTTAGCTACCAATGTGATCCAAGTTCAAGGAGGTTGGATCCAATATTTGACAAGAATATTGTTTTGTCCATCCTTTGATCTCATAACAATGGAGATCCCTTTTACGAGTTTCTCTTTTTCATGGTGCTTATCCGATGGGTAAGCTTCAAAGGGGTAATTTGTTTTTCTTTGACTAATTTCCTTTTATCTCAATGTGGCAAGTTGGCCCTTCTCCATTGTGGGAGCATTGGCAGTATTAGAATTAATGGAGTCAGTTTGCAACATTCAAATCTGTTTTTTTCGGCTAAAATGTCATGATGGAATTATTTGTTTGGTCAAAATTGATTAGGATTTGCACTTGGCCCCAACTGCAAAGACAAGCACAAGCACTAGCAAAAGTTCAAACACACCCAAAAGTGGCCCACAGTAAACAGGCATATGTTTGAAGAGACTTGAATCCTGGTGATAGCATTAACAGCACCCCACTTTCACTAAACCAGCAAGCCCTCTGTTAACAAAGGGGTGAACTTATGCTGTCTGTTGTGAATCTCTCCTGAAATCATCCCGGGATTTATCGACCCTTTTTTTGCCACTTCAACATATCCATCGCTTCTTCCTCTCTTACCTACAAATACGAGTTTTCTTATTTGGTTACCATATCACTAATGGATTCCCCATGTTCATGTTGTTTATCTGAAACTTGGCTGAAGCTTACTGGGGTGGGGGAGAACGGGCTGATTTTCTTTCCAGCCCTTTCTATGAGTTCCCTTAGGTAGGGTTGCCTACCTCATGAAAAGTGAATGTCGTGAAGTCTCTTAACTGATATAGTGAAGGTAAGGTCTTGATTGCTTGTTTATTTCAAGATGGGCTGATTTTGGGGTCCTTGGTGACCAACTTGGTTGGGTATGGGGTAATTTTTATAACTGTTGTGGGATCATTGTTTGCTAATATACTGTACTGAATGCAGCTTATCTG
Source organism: Pinus tabuliformis (assembly GCA_031772625.1). Lineage (NCBI taxonomy): Eukaryota > Viridiplantae > Streptophyta > Pinopsida > Pinales > Pinaceae > Pinus > Pinus tabuliformis. Next base: position 827,698,614 of record CM062813.1, read on the forward strand.
AAAAGGATGCCAAATTCGACAGCTTTTGCTGTTGTTTAACCATGCTTTTAACTAATTTCTATATTCATGCTGCCTATCCCATGCTGCCTGTAAGGGTTAAGGTTAGACAATTCATACAATTTTGTTTAGTGTCCTCTTCTTCACCTTGTTATCCATAAAACTTAAAAAGCTATAGAACTAGGGCACCAATGAAATTCTCAAAGAGTTATATGGAATGGTGATTCTTCTTCCGATTATTTGAATATATTTGGGTAATTGCAGCCTTCCTGGTGACTATGGATTTGATCCATTGGGCTTGATGGATCCTGAAGGACCTGGAGGTTTTATGGAACCAGGTTGGCTCGTTTATGGAGAAATCATCAACGGGCGATACGCAATGCTGGGTGCAGTTGGAGCCATTGCTCCTGAAATCTTAGGCAAGCTTGGGCTAATCCCACAGGAGACCGCACTTCCCTGGTTCCAAACTGGCGTCATTCCTCCAGCAGGGACATATAACTACTGGGCTGACCCTTTCACTCTTTTTGTGCTAGAGATGGCCCTGATGGGATTTGCAGAACACAGAAGATTACAGGATTACAGAAACCCCGGATCGATGGGAAAACAGTATTTCTTGGGATTGGAGAAATTCTTGGGTGGTTCAGGTAATCCCGCATACCCCGGAGGTCCCTTATTCAATCCTCTGGGATTTGGTAAGGACGAGAAGTCCATGAAAGAATTGAAGCTGAAGGAGGTCAAGAATGGAAGGCTTGCAATGTTGGCTATCTTGGGTTATTTCATTCAGGGCCTTGTTACCGGAGTTGGGCCATTTCAGAACCTACTGGATCATTTGGCTGATCCAGTACACAACAACTTTCTCACCAACATGAAGCTCCACTAGAGCAAAAATATAGAAGGAATTACTCTGAAATTTCCTGCAAAAATATAGAAGGAATTACTCTCTGAAATTTCCTTTGCCTTTGACTGGTTCATGTCCGTTCATGTTTTGAATATATTGTATGATGAACCTTCTGTATCTGTAAAATTGCAATGTAAAAATAGAAGGATGTGCATGGATCTTTGTTAAGTATATTTAAGTTGACTACTTATTTTTGTTTATTTGCATACCGTTATTCTGTGTCTAAGGGTCACGTTCATGTTGAACAGTCTTACTGTTTATGAAATGTGTAATGAAACGTATCAAATTCCGTTGCAAAGTGATATTCATTTATCATCGACTCCAGTCTCCAGTCGTTGCTATTAGAATAATATGCTGTAGATTGGATCTACTCGGTAGTTACAGCAGCATTCAGTACCTTTGGCACAACCTGGTGTGGCATATAGGAAGTAAACATCGTTGGTTGTAAGTCAGCAGCACAAGAATAGTATAGGTAATCACTGAGTCACCCTGGCACAAAATCCAAACAAAAGTTTGTTTTCTTATTTCTAGAGTTGTTATTGCAATTTTGTTTAATATTGTTAGTAACTGCTTTTTATCGATCCATTACATGAGAATAAGTATTTTTAGATAAAGATTTAGGTGAAGAAAATAACAATTATTACTCTCAAACCTTTATTCAAAGTTAATATATATAGATATAAATATATGAATTTATATTATTAAAAAAAATTATATTCATAATTTAATTATTTTTTAAAAAATTATTCAGATTAACCAATCTTATTATTTTTTTAAATAAAACATGATATATCAACTAATTTACCAATAATATCATACACATATGAAAACATTCTTAACTAAATCTAGTTCTATTTTCTTGAGAAAAAATTTAAATCGCTGCTTAAAATACCTAACAAAGTTATGAAGGCTTGCAAACATGAGAATAAGGAAAATAGGGAAATATGTGTGGAAATGTATGTTTCCATACGTGATTAGAGGTTGGTTTTGTTGTAAACGAGTTAGGATGAGTCTTCTAATTCTTTGTTGTATGTATAGAAATTGATGTGAATGTGTCGGATCAATTCTTTCTCGTAATGAATAATGGTTTTTGGTGAATATAATGTATGTGATTATTATTAGTCCCTGCCTGGGACTCTTAGCGATCGATTGTGCGTTGACCGCATATTAATCTCTTGTTTGACCAAAAAATATCGTTGTGCATCACAACTTTAACCAAAGTTTTCATAGTAGAAAATAATATAAAATTTATTATGTAATTTTTTATTGGACAACAAAGTTGGGGTCTTATTGCGGGCTTCGCAGCTTTCAAGACATTATGTTCGGCTTAAAAATAAGATATCCAAAGTTTTCGGAGATGAAAAGTTTTTGTTATCCAAAGTTTCCTCATATTGCCGAGCTTTTCCAAAACAACCTTTTCGAAATATGAGAGGTTAAAAATATTAGACAAGCAGTAATATATATTTGTAATAAATAAATTTTTTCCGAAAACATTAAAATATATATATATATATGCACATGACGTGCATGATGTAATGGCTGGGGCGGATGGCTTTCACACCCCCCACCCAAGTTTGAATCCTGCGAGGTTGTAAAATGTTGTAAAAAGTTGTAAAATGAGAGGGTCCCACCGAAGCTTACAAAAATATATATATATTACAAATAATCAGGAAAATAAAAATTAGTCATCTAATTTTAATATTACTTTAATATTAAAAAAATGTAAAAAGTAAAATAAAAATTAGTCATCTAATTTTAATATTACTTTAATATTAAAAAAATGTAAAAAGTTTAAAAAAAATAATAATCTAACCTTATCATAGTTATCGATGTAAAAAGCTAAAAACTAACCTAAGCTTATAATAATTACATCACCACATCCTAAACATTTCCAATTTCTCACCCAAAAAAATTATAATAAAATTAGCTCTAATAACTTTTTCAGTTATCCGAAACTCATTTTTCCAATTATAACTCATGAAATCCTACATTTCAAATTTTTTTAACAAATATATCTCATAAAAATTATTTTTTTGGGGGTGTATGTTTCCACTAATTTTCTGCTATTAATTTTTTGTTATTTTCGGTTACTTTTTGTCTTTTTTTTTACTGTTACCAAATTATTAGTAAGAACTCATATTTTACCGAAATATTTGACATTACTTTTTAGAATAAAATAAAACAAAAGTCACTAAACACTATTTAAATGATTCTAAAATTTTCTGAAATCTAATTAAATATAAATTACTTGATAAGAAAAACATAATAATAGGATGTTTATTGAAAAAGTTTTTGGCATATCAAAATTTATTTCTCCAGGGATTTCTCCGTGTCCTGCGTGCAGTGTCGTGCATCCTGCAAGTGCCAGTTGTTTGCATATGTAGAGACGTCCACGGTGGTTTACAAATGCCTTGTCCGGAGTCCCGGTGGTTTACAAATGCCTTGTCCTGAATCTGGAGTAAGTTCAGAGCAGAGAGTGTGGAGCAGCTAATTCTCTGGAGTAAGGTCAGAGCAGAGAGTGTGGAGCAGCTAGTTTGAGGAGTAAAGGAGCAGAGAGCGTCGAGTTGAGGTTCACCTTTACAATTTGTAAGTTCCATTTTACAGTGACTTAATATTACTTTCCACGATTACAGCAGTTCCACCATTACAAAAGTTGTTTTTGTTCATGCCATTTCTTCGTCTAGTCCAAGTTCAGCCACTCGTCTTCAATAGTTAGTTAGTTCCTTAAGTTGAATATATTAGTTCCATTTCCATTTTAATTTTGGGATTTGTAAGTTAGTTCCTTAAGTTGAATATATTAGTTCCATTTTCATTTTAATTTTGGGATTTGTAGATGGTGTTTATATTAGTTCCATTTCCATTTTAATTTTGGGATTTGTAGATGGTGTTTAAGGGCTTTTTTAATTGCGAAAAACTCTATTTGTTAAGATCATCCATAACTCACATTCGCGGAATTTACAGCAATAGGCTCTTACAGTGACTTATATATTGTGTTTCGTACCTTTATTAGAACATCTTTTTATCATAGAACCCAACACAAGGGAAGGCGAGGTCGTAAGTTGAGATCTTCCCTATGATATGTTGTTTTGCAGGTTCTTTGTAGTGGCGAATGCAATTGCATGTGGGTACACATTGTTTTCATTCATCTTCTCCGTAACCGGCAAATTTTCCTCCTCTACACTGCCAACCTTTCTTCTCTCTGTCACTGATTTGGTAATGCCTTTTTCTTCTTCTTTACTATGAAGGTGTGAAAGTTGTGTTATAAATGTTGTTCAAATCTCGAATTGAATTTCATAACTGTGTGCAGGTGATGGTGGCGCTGGTATCGACGGGGGTCTCTGCAGCGACTGCCATTGCTTAAGTCGGGTACAAAGGAAATTCTCATACTCACTGGGGAAAACTCTGCGGTATATATGATTGCTTCTGCCACTCCATTAAAATTCAATATGCTGTAAGATATATCCGAAGGGTTGTTATACATGAATATCAAGTGGGAGACGGCAGCAAAATAGGCAACCAGAAGCAAAGTAGAAATAATAAGGGTGATAATTGAGAAGCTCATTCTCTCCAACCCAATCTAACAGACAGAAGATAAAAAAAGAAGTGAGTTTATGAGCGAAAATAGAGATTCATTTCTATATATCTGATTAAATAATTTGTTATAAAAAGTTGTTGATTCAGGATCTGTTAGATTTTTTTTTAATTATTTGAATATTCATAGTGGTATTTGAAACGTGGACAATGTTAGCAAACCTGACGCCAGAGCACGCATGGTGTGTTTTAGAATATAAATTCGCGTGTAGCCCGTGAAGCTTTCTCATCAAATAGTTAATGACTTTCGTTCGCAAACGATGGTTCTGCGTGGCTCAACATTTGTTTATTTGTTTTAATTCTTTTATTATAAATTATGACGAGTATATAAATTTAGTTCTTAAATAAAGTTAAGAAAATAACATTTTATAAATTAATATTATTAATTATAAAAGTAATAGTTAGATATCTACATTTAAAGGGATTTGCTAGAAAATTTTTAATAGTGGAGATTATTCATCAATTTATTATATTTATTTTATAAATAAAATTATTTAAAATATTATTCGTAAATATTATATTTTATTAATATTATTTTTAATTTATAAATAAGCTTGCTTAAAATATTATGAGTCAATATCATACTTTATTAATATTAGGTGAGAAAAAATTATGATTCATTTCACATTTCATATATTGTAGATAAATGTCCTAACATATGACTAATATTAGCAAGGAACTAATATTTCGATATTTATGGTTCTTATGCTGCATTTTACTATTTATAGTTCCCTATCTCTTTATTACTATTTAAAATTTTCCTATATTATGATTTATTTTGTTTAACATAATTATTATAAATATACTCTTAACATTTTCTTTTTCTTTTTACATAAATCATATTTTATAACAATTTCTTAATTCTTTATCTTTATTCATTTTTTGCAATATTATAAATTTATTTAATATATTTAAAATTATTAAATACACTCTTAACTACTTTATAAATATATAATATCTTTATAGCAATTCTTAACCCTATCTTTTATAAATCTATTAAAATTTTGTTATTATAATTAGTTTATTTAATATAATGAAAACCTCCAACAACTACTTTATATTAAATATACTAATTCTTATTTTTTAGAGTTTTTTTTAAATTAATTATATTATTTTTTTAATTAAACTGAAAAGTAAAAAACTTTTAAATTACTAAAATATTTTATCAATATTTTGTAAAATTCAACTCTTTATTATTTATCTATAATTATAATTATTGATAATTAATTAAAATTTAAAAAATTATATTTTAATTTTTTTTTAGACATTAAAATATTTGAAAAATAAATTTTTTTATATTAAATTATTTATCAAATAAATTATATATATATATATATATATATATATATAATTTAGAGTTAAAAATTTATTTAAATAAAAATAATAAAGAAAAATATAATAAATTTATTAATTTTTAATTAATGAAAGTAAACTATTCCCATATACTTATTTAAATATACCTACAATATTTTTTTACTCGTAACGTTTCACACACTCTTACGTGAAAACCATGTTCTAGGGATTTCGAAAAATTTAAGTTATTGAGTAATAGGCCTAAACTACAAGGAAATATTATAACAATAAAATCACATTCGTGAATGTTAGTTTTTTTATTATCATAAAACCATCTAATTTTATGTCTTTCATTATGAACATCCAGTTCAACATCTTATATCATGTATTCCAGAACATCTTATATCATGTATTCCAGAATGAACAAGTTATGAATAACAAGTTCAACGTCTTATATCATGTATTTTAGAATGAACGAATTATGAATAACAACTTCAGTGTCTTATATCATGTATTTTAGAATGAACAATTAATTCAGTAATTACATCGTGTATTTCATAATGACCAACAGTTCAATGTCTTATATAGTGTATTGTATTTCAGAATGAACAATTAATTCAATAACTATATTGGATTTCCCATTCATGGTTATACCACCACTGCTTTGCCAACAATAGACAAGACATATTTGTTAAAAAATAAAAAAAATTACTTCCCTTACGATTTCAACATTGTACTCTGACCAATACAATTTGTTTAAAAACAAATCTGCAAAAATAATTTGAAAACAATTTCGACCCACATCTTTTTATTACAAAATAAAAAATTACTCTTACGATTTCAGTATTGTACTATGAGTAATACAAATCATTTAAAAATAATTTCGAAAAAATTTCGGCGGGTATGCCATCTGCAACGTAGACCTTCCCCCGGGGACTACCGGCTGCATGCAGCACTTGTTATTTATGTTTTGTTTTTATATTTTATTTGTGTTGTCGGTAATATTATTATTTAGGAGGTAAAGAAGATAGGATGAAAGTTTTTAACTATGAAGAATTTTATATTGTGGTTTTGTTGTCTAGAGATGATTATAAATAATGTATGTTTATTTGTTTTGTATTGGTAATTTTTTATAAGTAATTATTTATGTATTTGTATTTATTGGAATTATTTAAAGCTATTTTATTTTAAAAAGTTTATATAAGGAGAAAAAGAGAGAAAAAAAGGAAAGGAAGGATCTATAGAAAATTCAAATCTTTTTTCTAAAATTAATTATGAAAATAATTAGAACAAAGATAAGATTTAAATAAATTTATATTTAATTGTTTGGTATTTCTAATCAAGAATACTCTTTTGTCTAGGAGTTGCATATGTACCTTATTACACCATAATTGACAAAAAGCACTTGGAGAACTAACTTTATTATTAAAAACACATTTGCAATGTTGTTAAAAAGTAGATAATCTTAGACAATGCTAAACACTAGTCAAGGAGTCCTTAATCACTAGTGGAATCTCCCAACAAAATTGCCCACCAATGTAAATAGTCTTGTGGAATGTGATCCAACTAAGATTGAACCTAATACAAACAAGATTTTGCAAAGGAACATTTCCATAAAATATACTTCATTATTTGTATTCCTAAGTAGAAATGGCATAGTCCATCAGTAAAGAAACTTTTGGCCAACTAGGCTTTGGAGGGCAGGGCTTGATAAATCACTAACCAAGAACCACCTAGATTTTGTAAGAGACTCTAATCGACTAGACATCAGGTAATGGACAAATCCAATGACTTTATTCATTCATAAAAACCCATTTGGCATTGAGAATTGGTCCTAATTCATTACGTCAATGCAAAATAGAGTAGAGCTTATGAAAATCATACTGAGTTGAAGGGTGTCCAAAAATCCACTCTCGATCTCTCCAAAAGGGACCATCCATATCAATGCTCATCTTGAAAAGGTAATTTGTAGCTGAATGTTAGTTTTGTTGTACTAATTTCAAGTACAGATTTATAAACACATGCTTGTTTATTGCTTCATGTGCAGGGTTCCCTTATGTTGTTTGTGGTTGGAAACAGGTAAATTTTATGTCAAGTTTTATGTGAAATCATGAACAGATTAACATGAAAGTAAGTATTGAACAACAATAAGCAAATGAACAACAGTAAGCAAATGAACAACAAACTATCAAGAAAAACACTTAACATAATGTTTTGATAAAGGAATTGACCCCTACTGGGCTACATCTTCTTGATCCAGTCTCCATGAATTGGGCCTCCGTATTTGCTCAAAAAGGAAAAAAGTATAGTTTACAATGCTCTACAGCTCCTGAAATCTGCTTGAATGTACTCAGAGTATCCCAAAACCCCTAAGATGACTCTCCAAACTCTGTAAATGGACCACAATTGTTCTAGGTTTGACCTCCTTCCCTGGTGGCCCCAAGCTTCATTAAACTTCAATGTGGAAAAATCACATAAAAAGGTGTCCCATTGCCTCTGAAACATGTTCCATTATGTTCAGAATGTCGAAAACATCTAGAAATGACTATTCATTTTTCAAAATTGGTCGAAAATTGCTCCAGTTATGACCCAGACAGTTTTTCCCTAAAAATCTCCTCCAAATATGGAGAAACTCCAGTTAGGGCCGTTAATTTTGGAGGCAGAATCAAAAATAGCGGAGTCCGCCAAATTAACTGTTGGCGTAATTGACTGTTAAGTCGCTCTGGTCACATGGAAATGGCGGGTTATGTGGCATTAAATGCCAGAGGTTGCATTCGGCGGTCTTCCGGCGTGGTCACATACGCTGTTTGCACCAACTGTTTCGGTTTGAGCTGACCATTGGTTGGTTAACCGTAACCGTAACTTTGAGTGGTGTTCACATGGGGGGGGCTGGCCCGTGCGCTGGCCCTCCTAACCGCGAACCTTAATCATATGAAAACTTAAATATGCATGGTAAGCCATAATTGTTAAGAACTAATGCATAGCGGAGTTGGTAAGGTGTGGGCACTGTGGAGGGGAGGTTGAGGGGTCGAACCCCGGTCCCTCCATTAAAATTTCTATATACTGCTCATTTGACCATTTGACTTGTGAGAGGGACATGTGGCGGCCTCTGGGCTTGCCACGTGTTGCCTTCCCATTAGTCCAACTCAACCACAATTGCCCAATAACAGGATGCCACTTGTCAACATATGATTCGCCACCTGTACAGGTATATTCCAAGGAATATTCTCCTTGCTCACTGGGCTATACGGATGCCTAGTCAGCTTTTTTTTCAAAATTGTCCTTATTTAGTGAAACGGTCAGTAGGCTCTAACTTCCTCATACGAGCTCCATTTTGAGAAAAACGAGTTGCGTTGGGATCTTTTTGACGAGACGAACGCATTCGTTCATGTTTCACACAATTCCAAGCACTTTTATTTTTGAGCTAATTTTTGCCCTTATCCAAATTCTGATCACTCCTTCCCACTTACGGGCTTTTGGACCCACAAAAGTTGGTTATTTGATGAGAGTTGAATAATATTATATTTACCAAGTTCTATCAATTGATTCTACTTGAATAATTCTCCATGACAACCACTTACGTACACTGACATGCCTTACATTGCAAATGGTTATGTCCCTCAACCAATGTTCTCCTTTTGCTGCTGATCCAATCCAACACATGTTGGACACTTTTTAGCTGCAAAATACTTTTGTTGTACCACATTGATCCCTCGGTTCTTGGAAAACTGATACAATCTGATAGCCTTCCCATTGAGAATCTTGGCATCAACACACACAACGGTCTATAATGGTTGCAAATTTTTGGCGTCTCGACCACTTTCACTTCTTGCCTCTATCATCCTCTAGTTCAACATGCTTCTCATGTCACCGTTTGAGAATGAAGGATAAGCATCAGCATCTTGCTCAAGAATGGACCTTCCAAAATCCTGCAACATCTTGTCACAAGAAACACCCATTAAATGGAAAAACACATTATGTAAGAAATGCAAATTGACGACTTCTTCTTTTGCACATTATAAACAACAACTGTCACATCATGTAACATCACCATGGACTCTTGCATCTTGGTGTAAAAGCCATCTTGGTGTGTTAGTCGATGGTTTACTAAACAAGTCAACAAAACATCATCGACTACACATAAGTCAACAAAACATACTTCTTCAAGCAACTGAATTGACTTGAGAGCTAACATAAGCATATACACAACTTGACGATTTACAACAAGAATTCCACATTTTCGTGAAACAATTCACCACGTCTCCCTTTCACCTTTGGAGACAAAATCAACTCTTCCAAGTCAATATGACATACATGTGACAACAATTGACACAAGTCGACACTCATGCATGTGCAAATGATCAACATTCTCAAGTTGACAACATACATGTTAACAAAGCAATCGACCAACACATGTCAATCACTCATGCATGTTCAAGCACAATGAAACTAGCAACCATTTCACCATTCACACACACACAAACTCTCATGCATGTATACAATTCTTCAACTCTCCCTCAAGTACAAAGACAAGTACAATAAGTCCAAAAACATGTATGGGTACATAAAGAGTTGAATCTAACATACCCTACTTTCATACACCTTGGCGAATCTATTCAACATTAAGAATGACAAATTCGTTGCAAATGAAGTGAGTAACGTACTCAACTTTCACACGCCTTCATGGAAAAAATGTGCAACATCAAGAATGCATTCAAAAGAATTGCATTTACATACAAACTTGTAACCATAAATTGCCTTCTTTGCTGCATTTAAGTGAGTCAAACAGAACTCCACTTTCAACATCTTGCATCATACAAGTTGCAGCATACTTTCAACAGAAAAGTAATGCATTCATAAGGCAAATAAATGCATTTTTAAGGCAAATAATTGCATCTATCAACAAAAGAAATGCAAGCCTTATTTGGATAAGAAATCAAACCACCTCTTACCAAACCATTTCAATGGCGATTCTTGCAGTTGCACATCATCTTGACCCACATCAATTATGGAATCTCCTTTTCCATCTTTGTTAAAATCTCTCTCCACCATCTTCAAATGTCATGGATGAGTTGTTGGATACAAATTCCAACATTTGTCTATGAGATGACCTTGCTTATGGCAATGAGTGCAAAACAATTGCATCTTCTTTGCAACATGGTTTCCATTATCCAATGGACCTCTGGTTTTCTGTTGCTTTTGCTTTGAAAGTTTCTTGTATGTGGCCATTTTCTTCCAACATCTTGAAACATTATGGTTATTCAAACCACAAAAAGTACATGTATTTTCTCTCCTAATATTGTGTGAATATTTACCATGTTTATCATAATAAAAATAAACTTGATTAAAGGTAGATTTATACCTTGTACATTCACCTTTATTGCCTTTTTGAGGAGGTGAATTTGATGAGGTAGTGGCTCTCTTCAGAATACCAACGATGGTTTCAAGGACCTTATAGCTTTCAACATCCTCTTGTTTTCCATTTCCACTAGTTGCATGTTTATGAGAATCTTCTTGCAAAGTGGGTATTCAACTTTTGCATTCCTCATGAACACAATCTTCACAAGATTGAGGGTATGAAAATGTGATGAAATTCCCTCTTGGAACACCTTCATGTGCCTCCTTGGCTTTAGAGCATTCTCCATCATGTTCTCCATAACCAAGACCCAAATACGTAGGCCTTTCCTCAACAACAATTGGCTCAACTATGCCTTGTGCATGTGTGCCTAACCCTTTACCTTCATAGCCCATTTTCATCGACAATTTGGATCCTGTTCCTCTAGTGTGTCTTTCAAAAGCACCAAAACATTCATTTTGAGAGGAAATTGAAGATGAACTTGAATTGCACACCTCATGTTCATGCCCACACTTGGCTAGGGTGTCCTTGGCATCATGGAGTAAAATCTCCATCTCATGCATCTTTTCAAGAAGCTCTTGCTTCTCCTCTTTCATGGCCATCAACTGCTCTTGAAGTATAGTGTTCTTCTTCCTATCTTCAGTCATTTCTTGCACCATATCTGTCATGATGAAAAACTCCTGAAACATCTCTTCATCAAAGAATCTTGCGAAGGAAGAGAGATTAGAGATATCACTTGTTGAAGCTACCATCACATAAACTTGCACACTGTTAATTCTCCTTGCACAAATTTCAAGAAATCAAGCAAATAAACCTTTGCTCTGATACCAACTTGATCTAAACCTGAATGTTAGTTTTGTTGTGCTAATTTAAATTACAGATTTATAAACACATGCTTGTCTATTGCTTCATGTGCAGGGTTCTCTTATGTTGTTTGTGGTTGGAAACAGGTAAATTTTATGTCAAGTTTTATGTGAAATCATGCGCAGATTAACATGAAAGTAAGTACTGAACAACAGTAAGAAAATGAATGTAAAACCATCAAGAAAAACACTTAGCAGAATGTTTTGATAAAGAAGTTCACCCCTCTTGGGATATATCTCATTGGTCCAGTCTCCATGGATTGGGCCTTTGTATTTGCTCAAAATGGAAAAAAGTACAATTTACAATGCTCTAAATCTCCTGAAAATCTGCTTCAATGGACTTAGAGCATCCCAAAACCCCTAATATGACTCTCCAAAATCTGCAAATGGACCACAATTGTTCTGGGCTTGACCTCCTTCGATGGTGGCCTTAGGCTTCACTAAACTTCAATGTGAAAAAATCACATACATAAGTGTCCCATTGCCTCTGAAACATGTTCCAATGTGTTAAGAATATCAAAAAAATCTAGGAATGACTATTCATTTTTCAAAATGGGTCGAAAATTGCTCCAATTATGACTCAAATAGTTTTCCCCTAAAATCTCCTCTAAATTTGGAGAAACTCCAGTTAGGGCCACTAATTTTGGAGGCAGGCCCAATAATAGCAGAGTCTGCCAAACTAACTATCGGCCTAACTGACCTTTAAGTCCGCTCTGGTCACATGGAAATGGCGGGTTTAATGGTGGGTTATGTGGCATTAAATGCTAGAGGTTGCATTCAACGGTCTTCCAACGTGGTCACATACGTAGTTTGCACCGGTAGTTTCGGTTTGAGCTGACCGTTCACTGTAACCGTAACTTTGAGTGGTGTTCACATGGGGAGGGTTGACCCTCCTAACCACCAACCTTAATCATATGAAAACTTAAATATGTGCGCTAAACCATAGTGGTTAAGAACTAATGCATAGCAGAGTTGGTAAGGCACGGGCACTGTGGAGGGGAGGTTGAAGGGTCAAATCCTGACGCCTCCAAAAATATTTTGATATACCACTCATTTGACCATTTGACCTGTGGGAGTGACACGTGGCGACCTCTGGGCTTGCCATGTGTCGCCTTCCCATTGGTCCAACTCAACCACAATTGCCCAATAAAAATATGCCACTTGTCAACATATGATTCACCACCTGTACAAGTATATTCTAAGGAATATTCTTCTTGCTGACTGGGCTATACGGATGCCCTGTCAATTTTTTTTCAAAATTTTGCATGTTTAGTGAAACGACTAGTGGGCTCTAACTTCCTCATACGAGCTATGTTTTGAATGAAATGAGTTGTGTTGGGATTGTTTTGACGAGACGGACGCAATGATTTAGGTTTTGCATGATTCCAAGCACTTTTATTTTTTAGCTAATTTTTTCCCCTAATCTAGATTCTGATAAAATGGTCTTCTTAAGGAATGAGCTTGATGACCTCAATAAAGGTAGCCTACTTAGAAAAGGACAAGGTAAACTCCAGAGCCACCGAACACTAGTTATTCCAAGAGCAAGAACTAAAATCCCAAATACCCCTCCAAAGAAAAATGTTCCATTTTTCTAAACTTATTTGCTTGAGAATTAAGAATATTAGAAATACAAGTTCCATCCTATTTCCAACTCTAGATTGGTCTCTTAGTCAAATCCTAACCTGATCTTCTACCCAACCTTTCCAACACACCAAGTTTTCTACGTTCCTCAAAACTACCCAAATTCTCTTAAAAATGATGTACCTAGAAACCTGAAAATTATGAGGAGCATAAATGATGTCACATAAGCCAAATTGACCCCTAATATTACCAACATATTGGGCTAACAATAATTTGTGTTGCATCAACTTTCAAAGGGGATGAAACCTCCAAGCATATGAACACCCATTTGGTAGCCAAAACGCTACCTTGAGTCATCACATTGATCAAACCAAAACCTCCCTCATGTTGATTTTTCTAATAGAGACAAAATATAACAATTTTCTTCAATGATAACTACTTCAAATGATTTATTAGCATCAATTCCATATAACATTCAATATCATTAAGCAGTTATACATAAGAAAATTTCAACCATTAATCACAATAGAGCAATAGAAATAACAATGAGGCAATGAAACAAGAGACAAAGAGTTAGGTCAACAGCGAGGGAAAAACCTAAAAGGGGAAAACCCAACATGTCTTTCCTTATGAGAGAGTGTCATATTCAATCCAATTGTACATAATTCAAAATAGTATATCTTTGACAAAACATATAAACAAGAATTGGCCAGCATGATGACCTCCCACAAGTTCCAAGCCAACCTTCTAACATCCAATACAATGATTCCTTCAAATATTTGCTTTAGCCACAAAAAAAAAATTCCTCAAACAACTCGCAGATTACAGAAAAGTAGTGTCTCAAAAAGCTTTCATATCACAGAGAAATAATGTCTCAGTTTGCTTTCATAACATATAGAAATAGTGCCTCGATAAGCTCACATAACACAAAGAAATAGGAGCCTCAAACAGTGCATGGTTCCATAGAAATATCTTGCCTCTCGTCTACATGTTCTACAAAAGTATCTTACCTCAGGTTTGCATGGTTTCGCAGAGCTATACTGAGAGATCTGAAGTTGTGTCTTGAAGGAGAGCGAGTAGGTTCTGTTTATATTTATTCGTCCATGTGAAAAGACATGTCTCTTGGGTAGGACTACTTGATCTTTGAGGGGCTAATTTGAGCACTTGCGGGGTAATAAATCAATAATTAAAAATTCGAATATTCTCTTTTGATTTTGCTGCTGAAAATATCGACTGCAGCTACCAATTTTCAACACCTAGTCCTTGGGCATGATGCAAAAATCCCAAGGAACCATGGTAAGACTCTGATACCCACCATATTTGGCCCATAGATAAGAATGTTGAATTTTCTTCAGTAGACAGAACTGAGCCTTATTGGGGAGTCAACATGACATATAGTAAATATTAGAGGCATGAAGAATTATACTCACTAGTATCATCTTACTAGCAAAGGGAAGATCCTTGTACAACCAAACAAGAAGCTTATGTTTCAATCTATCCAAGCACTAATTGTAAGTTTTAACCTTGTATAATTAATCACTGAAAACATATTTTTAACCAAACATAAAATAAATAATGGAAAACACACCAATTTACATAGAGATTTTATCCTAGAAACCCAAACTCGAGATTTAAACCAACAAGATTTTTTTCATTATTTTCTCTGTAGAGTATTACAATACAATACATATCTCGTGGCATACATAATCCACCAATCGAACCATAGTTCCTTAACCAAATATACAAAACCATGGGAAAAACCACCATGTGCCACAAAATTGCTTTTAGCAAAACCGTGGGTTGGAAAATGTTGTCTAGGTAAATCCTCTTTGCAGACAGAGACGATCCCTCTAGCCCAATGAGTGGGTCTAGCAACTGAAGTGACAATCTACTAGACACTTTCCTAAGTTGCAATTGAAAAGAGAGACAAAGAAGATGACCTACCTTGTTCTGACGCTATCTTGATCTCCTTTGTTGAAGACCTTGAATCACTTGTGTCATGGGCTCATTCCTGCTGCTCTCAGGGTCTACGCACTTGCATAAGAGATCAAGACGCAACAAGGCATGCAAATACAAATAGCATATTCAAAAGCAACCTACTTAATTGATCAAGGAATGTTAAGCTAAATGATACATGAGCATACACATTTAGGGAAAATGAACCAACGGTTTTTTATTAATAGAAAATAAGGGGAAGCATACAACCAAGCCTTGATGTTGATAGGCTCTCCTTAAATGAATATCCAAGTCCAAGCTAAGCTCTCCAAGCACTCCCTCTCCAAGCCAAATGAATAGAATATAGGCACAATCTTAGCATAAGGGTGCAGATAGGCAAAGACCAACCATTTGGGAATGGGAGAGAATGAATATATAGGCAGGGAAAGGGAGTTAAGACCTCTCCAAAGATAGGATTAGGCCATCATCTCAAGGAGGTAGCTCATAGGGATAAGACCAAGAGGCCAAGTTGGGAGAATTCGACCTCATCTATGCCAAACAACCTCCAGCTCGTCGCTTTGGAAGCTTCTAGATCACGAAGCTTCTCATCCTCTTTGGGAAAATTGCCTTTTTGGGATCATCGCGGGTATACAAGTGAACAGAGCGATGCCATTGCGGGTCAAGTTCAATGCAACAGGTGATCATCATTGTTTTTAGCCTCATAAGCACGATGATTCTCAAATTAGGGTTTTAGAGTTGTTTCTTCCAGGGAAAGCTCAAGGCATTTTCCAATCAATGTCTTAGGAAGGATCTGAGCTGCATATATGAATGCGTACACTGCATAATTGTCATGTTTCAGGCACTTTGAAGTATGTCACAAGGAAGTGCAGGAGGTGTGACAATATATTGTGTAACAAAAACCGCCAAAAATGGATGCAAAAAACCAACCAAAAAATAGAGGGGGTTGGAAACCTCCCTTATGACAACCCTCATGTTTGTGGCACATATAAGTCCTGTAATGAATATAACATGTACCCAACACCAAAATCACATAGCATGGTCCCTGTGCAAGGATGACACACACATTGAGAAATGGTCAAAACCTATAATTATTTTTATATAAATTGTATTTAATGGTTGAAACTTACCATCATTATGTTTAAATATTTTATATACAACATTAACTTAATATAAAAATTCTAATTACAAAGTAAAAGATGAAATTATCAAAGTATACCTTTAGTTTCATTAATGCATACTTTAAATCGTTGATTTCTGATAGTTATAAATTATGCCAAATATCACAAGAGACACTTTTTGTTTGCTAGCATGTTCGTGACTTGTGAAACTAGCTTGTAATATAAGAAATTGTGTCGTAAAAATTTTCGAGGGATTGCATTTGGCCTAGGCCACACCAACTCTTAACATGGCTGGATTTTAGGTGTCTCTTCCTAGTCACCATGGAGTTTACTTGGATTGTCATACAAAATGAGGCCTTTCAAGAGAAATCACACTAGCAAAATTTGACAACTACCACAAGAGACCATGTTACTTGATACACTTCTCAATTATCTAGTAGTTCTTAGCCTTTGCAACTAATGTTGTGAGAATGTAACTATATTTTTTTTTGTAAGTTAGATGTCTTCTCCCAGTGTACATGCTTAGCATCCCGGTGAGGTTTGAACACAGGAAGCCTTACTAATGAAACCCTTTCTCAATCGGTTGTGCATTTTGGGTTGTGTTATATTCTTTCCACGACTAGCCCACGTAGTTAACCAAGGGGTTAGAGGGGGGCGGAGCACCCCTTTGTTGCGCCGATTGTGTAGCGGGGATGGGGATGGGGTCACAGGGGGTTTGAGGCGTACCTGTAACCCCACTATATGGAGTCCGGGGTAGCGCCCTGGAAATTTTTTGTTTTGGATCCTATGTTAGAATGGGCGGACCCACCTATGGTTTTGTGCATGATTTTCACACATGTTTTTGGACGCGATGGTTTTCAGTCCATGGTATTGGACGCGATGGTTTTTGGTTCATGGTATTGGATGTTTCGGCATGTATATATATGTATTGTAACATTGAAAGAAATATAATGAAAAATCAGGCTGGTTGTCCCGGTTTTGGGATCCAGGGGGAAATCTCTGTGTATATGTGTTTTATGTGTTATGCTCTCGCATTGTTTATTTTCTGTGTTTTAGAATTCGTATGCAGGTAATTTCTGTACGGGGTTAAAACTTACATTTGGTATCGGAGTTGTTTTGGCTTCAAGGGGACACCTTTGTTGCTGAGGGGTTTCGCTCGGGCCTATGGTAGACCCTGTTCAGTGGGAGATCTACGAGATCGATTTTGGTAGTGAAAGAAGATGGTGAGCAGCGGAAAGATAGAGATTGAGAAATTTAATGGTCAGAGTTTTGAGTTGTGGAAACTCAAGATGGAGGATCTGTTGGTGGATAAAGATCAGTGGATCGCGGTAGATCCGGGTACTAAACCAACGGGAGTGTCCGATGAAGAATGGAAGAAGTTGGATCGGAAGGCAAAGAGCACAATACGATTTTGTGTCTCAGATTCAGTATTACTGAATGTATCAGGGGAAGGTACGGCGAAGGCTTTGTGGGACAAGTTAGGGACTTTGTACCAATCTAAGTCTCTGGTGAATAAACTGTTCTTGCAGAAGAAGCTGTATAGCCTGAGGATGAAAGATGGAGAATCAGTGACAGAGCATTTGAATGCATTTAATATTGTGGTAAGTCAGTTAGCATCTGTTGATATTAAAATTTCAGATGAAGATAAGTGCGTCAGTTTGTTGTGTTCTCTACCAGATTCGTGGGATAGTCTGGTTATTGCAATAGGTAGCAATGCAACTGCCTTGCACTTTGATGAAATAGTCTCATCCTTGTTGACGAAGGAGATGAGACGGAAAAATATGGAGGATGGTGATGCCTTGTCTGTACGAGGACGGTCCCAGAATAGAAACAAAAATAAGTCATCGAGTGGGAGATCTAAATCTAGAGGGAGATCTAAATTTCCAGGAAAACTTGTAAAGGTGGTGTGCTCGAAATGCGGAAAGGAAGGGCACTTCAAAAGGGACTGTAAATCTAAAGCTCCTGATAAAGGAAAGGGATCTGATGATGCTCCTTCTATAGAGGCGAAAACCACCTTAGATGAAGGTAGGGATGTGTACTTGGCTTCTTCAAGTACACATGTAGATCATGAAGCATGGTTGATTGACTCAGGTGCATCCTTTCACTTCACTCCCCATAGAGAGTGGTTCTGCGAGTATGATAAATACGATGGTGGTGATGTCTTCTTGGGGGATGATAGGAAGGCTAGAATCGTTGGTCACGAAAAAGTAAAGTTGAAGTTGCAAGGTGGAAGGGTTAGAACACTTCCGGGTGTTCTACATATTCCTGCATTGGCTAGAAATCTGATTTCTGTAAGCAAGCTAGATGATGTAGGTGTAAAGACAGTGTTCGAGAAAGATACCTACAAGATGGTTCGGAGAGCACTGGTATTGATGCGGGGAGTTCGGATTGGAACTCTATACAAGCTGCAAGGTAGCACTGTTGTTGATGGGTGCAACAATTCTGTGGTTCCTGAAAGTGGAGTTGAAAATCTAGTAGTATTTGGAGAGAAGACCATGTTGTGGCATCAAAAGCTTGGACATATTGGAGAGAAGGGCCTTCGAATACTTTATGGTAAAGGTATGGTAGAAGGTATGAGTAATAGCTCTCTAGATTTTGATTTCTGTGAAAATTGTGTATATGGGAAGCAGAATCGTGTGAGTTTCCCCTCTGGTGGTAAGAGGACGAAATAGATATTAGAGCTTGTGCACAGTGATGTGTTTGGACCTGTAAAGGTTCCATCACTGGGTAAGTTTGTGTACTATGTATCATTTATAGATGACTTTTCAAGGAATACATGGATATATTTCCTTAAGAAGAAATCTGAAGTCTTTGACAGGTTTAAAGAATTTAAGGCTCTGGTGGAAAACCAAATAGAGAAGAAGATAAAGGTGCTGAGGACAAATAACGGTGGAGAGTTTTGCAGTAAGGAATTTGAAGAATTCTGTAATAATTTTGGTATAGCATGGCAGAAGACTACTCCATATACACCTCAGCAAAATGGAGTTGCAGAAAGAACGAACAAGACGTTGATGGAAAGGGAAAAAAGCATGTTCAGTGGTGCCGGGTTAGGACAAGAATTTTGGGCAGAGGCGGTGGAGACAGCATGTTACCTGGTCAACAGATCACCTTCATCAGCGTTGGAGGATAAGACTCCACAAGAGGTATGGACTGGTAAGAAACTCTCTCTTTCACATCTGAGGGTATTTGGATGTGATGCATATTTACACGTTCCAAAGGAGAAACTAACCAAGTTGGATAGTAAATCTAAACAGTGCATCTTTATTGGGTATAAGGATGGTTTAAAGGGCTATAAGCTTTGGAACCTAGCAACAAGGAAGGTTGTGTACAACCGAGATGTGGTGTTCAGAGAGGTGAAAGATGTTATTAAACATGAAGTCCAACGAAAGGAACCTGAGAAGATAGAGTTTGAGCTAAAGGAGGAAGAATCATACTATACAACAGAGGAGGAATCAGAAGATGAAGAGCCACAAACTCCAGGTGTAAGAAGATCAATTTGAGAAAGAAGGCAACCAGAAAGGTATAGTCCATCTGCTTTCTGTTCAAATTTTGCTTTATCTATTACTGATGATAATCCCAGAACTGTGAAGGAAGTAGTAGATTCAGAGGATGGAAAACTTTGGAAAGGGGCCATGGTTGATGAAATGGCATCTTTGCACAAAAATGAGGCTTGGGATCTGGTGGAGTTTCCAGCTGGAAGGAAGCCCATTGGCAGCAAATGGGTGTTCAAGAAGAAGACAAATGCAGAAGGAAAGGTGGAGAAATAAAAAGCTCGATTGGTAGCAAAAGGTTATTCCCAGGTGCCGGGAATTGATTTTGGTGATATTTTTTCTCCTGTTGCCAAGGTAACTTCTATTAGATTACTTTTATCTGTTGCTGCTGCTTTTGATTTTGAGGTAGAACAAATGGATGTGAAGACAACATTTCTTCACGGGGATTTGGAAGAGGAGATTTACATGAAGAAACCTGAAGCGTTTACGGTGAAGGGTAAGAAAGAACTGGTATGAAAGTTAAAGAAGTCTCTGTATGGGTTAAAACAGTCACCAAGGATGTGGTATCAGAAATTTGATAAATTTATACGGGGACTTGGCTTCACCAAAAGCAAAGTAGATCACTGTGTGTATTTTAAATTAATTGGTGACCGTGTTATTTATCTGGTCTTATATGTGGATGATATGTTGCTGGTTGGAAATGACAAAGAAATTATCCAGGATTTGAAGACCCAATTGTCCTCCAAATTTGACATCAAAGATCTTGGTGCTGCAAACTATGTTTTGGGCATGGAAATTAAAAGAGATCGGGCAAAGAGGAAGCTCTGGTTAAACCAGAGGAAGTATGTCGAGACAATATTGCAGAGGTTTAATATGCAGGATAGTAAACCAGTGAAGGTTCCTATCCCTGTAGGTGTAAAGTTATTTGCTGAACAGTGTCCCAAGACACAAGAAGAGGAAGAGGATATGTCCCGTGTTCCATATGCAAGTGCAGTCGGTAGCCTGATGTATGCAATGGTCTGCACTATACCTGACATCGCACATGCAGTGGGAGTATTGAGCAGGTTTATGTTAAAACCAGGGAAGGAACACTAGACAATAGTGAAGCGGGTTTTCAGGTATTTGCATGGCACTAGTGATTATGGTTTGTGCTACCAAGGAAGATCGGGATTGGATAGAATGTTGGATATTCATGGCTTCGTTGATGCAGACTGGGCTGGAGATCTGGATGAGAGAAGATCTACAAGTGGGTATGTGTTTAACCTATTTGGAGGTGCAGTCAGTTGGATGAGTAAGAAACAATCTGTAGTGGCACTATCAACTACAGAGGCAGAATACATGGCAACCAATCATTCAAGCAAGGAAGCAGTTTGGTTGCAAAGATTGTGTTCAAGTATGGGGTTAGTACAGGGAGCTATAAGGATAGACTGTGACAGCCAAAGTGCAATTTTCTTGGCAAAGAACCTTGCATATCATTCAAAGACAAAGCACATTGATGTTCAGTATCACTTTGTGAGGGATATGATAGAAGACAAAAATGTGTTGCTGGTAAAGGTGGACACTTTGAAGAATACTGCAGATGCATTGAAAAAATATGTGAGCTCTGAGAAGTTCTCTTGGTGTAGAGAGACAATGGGTGTTTCAGGGCTGGAAAAATGACTAAGCTCTCTTGTGGCCCCCTGCGGAAAGAAAAAACAAGTGGGAGAATGTTGGGTTGTGTTATATTCTTTCCACGACTAGCCCAAGTAGTTAACTGGGGGGTTAGAGGGGGGTCGGAGCCCCCCTTTGTTGCGCTGATTGTGTAGCGGGGGGTGGTCACAGGGGGTTTGAGGCGTACCCGTAACCCAACTTTATGGGGTTTGGGGTAGCACCCCGGAAAATTTTGGTTTTGGACCCTATGTTAGGATGGGCGGACCCACCTATGGTTTTGTGCATGATTTTCGCACATGTTTTTTGGACGTGATGGTTTTCGGTCTATGGTATTGGACGCAATGGTTTTCGGTCCATGGTATTGGATGCTTCGGCATGTATATATACGTGACGAGCAATTACTATGATATGATTTGACCTCCTAAGTCACCTTAAGGAAGTGGAACCAACATAAACACACCATACAAACCTTCCACATCAGTAACAGGACTCCTAAGAACCATCACAACCACTCAAGTAATCAGCCCCTGGGTCCCACTGAGTTTTTAGATAATTACATCCCCCATACGCTCAGTTGATATGGATAAGCATGTGTCTAGAAGGCTCCAGACACTCCACAACATGTGTATGCATGCATCCAGGGGATTTTCTACCTAGTGTTGTGCCTACTTCTCCGGGATTTGAGCCACTTCTCCAAGCCCAGAGCCTAGGTCATTGCCCATAACTCAATGACACTTTTAGAATCCATAATTTACACAATGACAAGACTTACAAATCAAAAACTGACTCCAGAACTAGGCTTGACCATCCCCAACCGAGAATGACCTTTTGTCAAACACTTGCCATCAATGTAATATACAGGAAATGAATACAAGACAGAGCATAAATGACTGATAACTCATATGGAACTTGACAAGAAGGATCACCACCTCTTCCCTTACTTTTTTTGCATCAATTAGGTCGTGCATCCATTATCCTTTTAGTTACAAGTAAATACATGAAATAACCATGACAATAACTAGTCATATAACTGTGCTTATGACCGGCATTAAACCACGTAAATAACAATTAGATAACAGATATTAAAGCCACATATCAACAAGTACAAAATAAAGAGAACTTAGATTTTATTAAACATAGGCAAAGTCAATCAAGTTCAGATAATTTTGGTTCAGATAATTCTATTCTGTGTACATTTACATTCTCTATATATATCTCCCTGGTCAGATATGCACCTGGGATTGTTATAAGATTTAATATGTAAGGTATTTGTCTGAATTGGGGATCTCCATCCTTAAGGATTGGAACTTTGAAGTGCACATGAGACTTGGTCTGCATAATTTTATGCTCATGTTCATATATATACATATTTAATTTACTAATAAAAATAGAAATAATAATTTAATTTTAAAATTATAATTACATTAAATATATATTTTTTTTAAATATTTTATATAATAATTTGATTATTAAAATTATAAATATAAAGAAAATTGTAATAACTTTTATAATAATAAAGAATAACTAATATAATTGTTAATTAAACAAAAATATATATGGAAACTCATTATGTATAAATAATCATATTATGTATAGTTATACATAGTTTAAACACTATTTTTTGAAGGTGGTTTTTATTCTCAATTCTTTTTCCTGAGGTTTGTTTGAGTATTATTTCTTTAAAGGTGGCTTTTGTTATAGGTTTTTCTTTCTAAAGTTTGAACTTCAGATTTGATAGAGACTAAATCCCACACAAATTAACTGATTTACACCAAATTAAATGATTTACATTAAGGTTAAAATAAGTTCACAAAAATTGCTCTGCTAAGTTCAAATCAACATGGAAGCTAAAATAAGTTTGCAAAATTTGCTTCACTGGGTTTAAATCAAGATGAATTGGGAACAATTTGTAGCTTTTATTTTTATTCTGTTATTTAGTGTCTGTTTGCAACATCTATTGTTTATTATTTAGTGTATGTTTGCAACATCTATTGTTTTGTTGTAAAATGAAGATTTCTCTTTTAATAATAATAATAATCCAGTTTTAAGGTCATGGCCAAGTTAGACATTATGTTAGTGTATGAGACCCCCTTATTTGTAAGAAAAAGACCCACTTTTAGAAAATAATATATACTCTAACTTCTTCTAAGTTTAACCCTATAACCTCTTTAGAGGAGAGAGATGCTTTTAACGATCCTCTATAATGTTTGGATTTTTTAAAAATTGCTATTGTGACTCTTAACCATCCTGTATACTGTTTGGAATTTTTGAAAGTGCTATTGTAACTTTTATTTACTCAACTAAAGAAAAACATCTTTATAATCATAATAAAGATAACATTTCTGAAATTTCAAGAATTAAAAAATAGACTACCATACTAATTATGTCTAGCTGCTAAGACTCTGCTAAGCTCACTACCATACCCAATTAATGGTACCGCAGACCTCATATGGGTGGCCTATAATACCTTAGGATATTGAGACCCAAGAGGCCAATCCAAAATTTACTAAGCTAAGCAAGAGGATTGGGGAA
Source organism: Pinus tabuliformis (assembly GCA_031772625.1). NCBI lineage: Eukaryota > Viridiplantae > Streptophyta > Pinopsida > Pinales > Pinaceae > Pinus > Pinus tabuliformis. The sequence goes on from CM062813.1 coordinate 827,722,940, forward strand.
GTCCTCGTACATCACCAAAATTCAAATAGGAAAACAAAAGCAAAACTTAATGCCAGCAGACTTTCGTTAGAAAGTACTGTCCTGTGTTTGAATGTTTGAAACAGTAATGATTTACAGATTTATCTTGTTTTTATTTTTTATTTGAACTTTGTATTGTGCTTTTGTTTGCAAATTAACCAATGTATTTGTTGTGTAATGAGGGCCTTCTTTCCATAATATTTTTTCAAATATTAAATCTGTATTTCCAACTCTGAGATTGAATAGCTTATACCCTGTCATGCTAATTTTTGCATTTACTGTGCAATGATGCCTATGGCTGATTTTATGAGTTGTAGCATTTGAAATGTTGTTGTAGGCCTGTCTTGGCAATTTACTTTTTGTATATTTGTTAAGAAACTTCTGCCTACTTTCTGCAGCAAGGAGACAGGCAGCTTTGGTTTGCATCACAACAGAGTCTCTCCCACTTGGATGGCAGGTGATATTCCTAATCCGGATTCCATTTGTTTTCATTCTCAGCCTGAAATTACCGTTGAATAAGAAAGGGAATGATGATTACAGTCCTGGACCATGGGCATTGTACTGCATAACATTAATTGACTTTGTTTCTAAACTGGCGAAGCTCAGGGCTCAATTGTACTTTCCAATTTTTAGTTGGGGAAGGTATGGGCTCAATTGCACTTTTAATTTTTAGCTCGGTGAAGCTCAAGGCTCAATTGTGCTTTTTAATTTTTAGCTGGTGAAGTGCAGGGCTCAAACCATTATTGTTGGTGCTATATTGTTTGTGTATGAAACGATTCTTCAACTTACTAAAGTTGTGAAAATCTGATGGCAAATGCTGTTAGCTACCAATGTGATCCAAGTTCAAGCTGGTTGGATCCAATATTTGACAAGAATATTGTTTTGTCAATCCTTTGATCTCATAACAATGGAGATCCCTTTTACGAGTTTCTCTTTTTCATGGTGCTTATCCGATAGGTAAGCTTCAAAGGGGTAATTTGTTTTTCTTTGACTAATTTCCTTTTATCTCAATGTGGCAAGTTGGCCCTTCTCCATTGTGGGAGCATTGGCAGTATTAGAATTAATGGAGTCAGTTTGCAACATTTAAATCTGTTTTTTTCGGCTAAAATGTCATGAGTGGAATTATTTGTTTGGTCAAAATTGATTAGGATTTGCACTTGGCCCCAACTGCAAATACAAGCACAAGCACTAGCAAAAGTTCAAACACACCCAAAAGTGGCCGACAGTAAACAGGCATATGTTTGAAGAGACTTGAATCCTGGTGATAGCGTTAACAGCACCCCACTTTCACTAAACCAGCAAGCCCTCTGTTAACAAAGGGGTGAACTTATGCTGTCTGTTGTGAATCTCTCCTGAAATCATCCCGGGTTTTATCAACCCTTTTTTTGCCACTTCAACATATCCATCCCTTCTTCCTCTGCTTACCTACAAATACGAGTTTTCTTATTTGGTTACCATATCACTAATGGATTCCCCATGTTCATGTTGTTTATCTGAAACTTGGCTGAAGCTTACTGGGGTGGGGAGAACGGGCTGATTTTCTTTCCAGCCCTTTCTATGAATTCCCTTAGGTAGGGTTGCCTACATCATGAAAAGTGAATGTCGTAAAGTCACTTAACTGATATAGTGAAGGTAAGGTCTTGATTGCTTGTTTATTTCAAGATGGGCTGATTTTGGGGTCCTTGGTGACCAACTTGGTGACCAACTTGGTTGGGTATGGGGTAATTTTTGTAACTGTTGTGGGATCATTGTTTGCTAATATACTGTACTGAATGCAGCATATCTGAAAAGGATGCCAAATTCGACAGCTTTTGCTGTTGTTTACCCATGCTTTTAACTAATTTGTATATTCATGCTGCCTGTAAGGGTTAAGGTTAGACAATTCATACAATTTTGTTTAGTGTCCTCTTCTTCACCTTGTTATCCATAAAAACTTAAAAAGCTATAGAACTAGGGCACCAATGAAATGCTCAAAGAGTTATATGGAATGGTGATTCTTCTTCGGATTATTTAAATATATTTGGGTAATTGCAGCCTTCCTGGTGACTTTGGATTTGATCCATTGGGCTTGATGGATCCTGAAGGACCTGGAGGTTTTATCGAACCAGGTTGGCTCGCTTATGGAGAAATCATCCACGGGCGATTCGCAATGCTGGGTGCAGTTGGAGCCATTGCTCCTGAAACCTTAGGCAAGCTTGGGCTAATCCCACAGGAGACCGCACTTCCCTGGTTCCAAACTGGCGTCATTCCTCCAGCAGGGACATATAACTACGGCTGACCCTTTCACTCTTTTTGTGCTAGAGATGGCCCTGATGGGATTTGCAGAACACAGCAGATTACAGGATTACAGAAACGCCGGATCGATGGGAAAACAGTATTTCTTGGGATTTGAGAAATACTTGGGTGGTTCAGGTAATCCCGCATACCCCGGAGGTCCCTTATTCAATCCTCTGGGATTTGGTAAGGACGAGAAGTCCATGAAAGAATTGACGCTGAAGGAGGTCAAGAATGGAAGGCTTGCAATGTTGGCTATCTTGGGTTATTTCATTCAGGGCCTTGTTACCGGAGTTGGGCCATTTCAGAACCTATTGCATCATTTGGCTGATCCAGTAATCAACAACCTTCTCACCAACCTGAAGATCCACAACTAGAGCAAAAATATAGAAGGAATTACTCTCTGAAATTTCCTGCAAAAATATAGAAGGAATTACTCTGAAATTTCATTTGCCTTTGACGGGTTCATATCCGTTCATGTTTCGAATCTATTGTATGATGAAGCTTCTGTATCTGTAAAATTGCAATGTAAAAATAGAAGGATGTGCATGGATCTTTATTAAGTATATTTAAGTTGGCTACTTATTTTTGTTTTATTTGAATACCTTTACTCTGTGTCTAAGGGTCACGTTCATGTTGAACAGTCTTACTGTTTATGAAATGTGTAATGAAACGTATCAAATTCCGTTGCAAAGTGATATTCATTTATCATCGACTCCAGTCTCCCGTCGTTGCTATTACAATAATATGCTGTAGATTGGATGTACTCGGTAGTTACAGCAGCATTCAGTACCTTTGGATAGGAAGTAAACATAGCTGGTTGTAAGTCGGCAGCACAAAATAGTATAGGTAATCACTGAGTCACCCTGGCACAAAATCCAAGCAAAAGTTTGTTTTCTTAATTTTGTTTAATATTGTTAGTAACTGCTTTTTATCAATCCATATTGAATTACATGGGAATAAGTATTTTTAGATAAAGATTTATGTGAAGAAAATAACCATTATTACTCTCAAACCTTTTTTCAAAGTTAACTTAATTAACAAACTTTTATATATATATTCTTATTAATATTTAATATATTTAAATTAAAATTAATCCGTAAATAAATTAATATATATTATTTATGTATATAAAAAAATTATACTCATAATGTAATTATTCTTTTAAAAAATTATTCAGACTAACCAATCTTTTTTAAAATTTTAAATGAAACATGATATACCCATTAATTTACCAAAATTATCATACACATATGAAAACATTCTTAACTAAATCTACTTCGATTTTCTCGAGAAAAACTTTAAATCGCTGCTTAAAATACCTAACAAAGTTATGAAGGCTTGCAAACATGAGAATAAGGAAATATGTGTGGAAATGTGTGTTTCCATAAGTGATTAGAGATTGGTTTTTTTTTTCCTAAACGAGTTAGGATGATTCTTCTAAATCTTTGTTGTATTTATAGAAACTGATGTGAATGTGTCGGATCAATTCTTTTTTCCGGGCAATGAATAATGGTTTTTGGTGAATATAATGTATGGGATTATTATTATTCATGTTTTGTTTTCTGATTTTATTTGTGTTGTGGGTAATATTATTGTTTATAAGGTAAAGAAGATATGATGAAAGTTTTTAATTACGAAGAATTTATATATTGTAGTTTTGTTGTTTAGATAGGATTATAAATAATGTATGTTTATTTGTTTGGTATTGGTAATTTTTTATAAGTAATTTTTTATATGTTTGTATTTATTAGAAAAAGAGAAAGAAAGAGAAAAAAGGGAAAGGAAGGATATATAGAAAATTCAATTTTTTTTCTTCTTAAAGTAATTATAAAAATAATTAGAATAAAGATAAAATTTAAATAAATTCAGATTTAATTATTTGGTATTTCTAATCATCAATACTTCTTTGCCTACGAGTTGCATATGTACCTTATTACACCATAATTGACAAAAAGCACTTGAAGAACTAATTTTATTATCAAAAACACATTTGCAGTGGTGTTAAAAAGTATATAATTTTAGACAATGCTAAACACTAGTCAAGAAGTCCCTAATCACTGATGTGGAATCTCCCAACAAAATTTCCCACCAATGTAAATAGCCTTGTGGAATGTGATCCAACTAAGATTGAACCAATACAAACAAGATCTTGCAAAAGGAACATTTCCATAAAATATACTTCATTATTTGTAATCCTAAGTAGAAATGGCATAGTCCATCAGTGAAGCAACTTTTGGCCAACTGAGCTTTGGAGGACAGGCCTTGATAAAGCACTAACCAAGAACCACCTAGATTTTGTAAGAGACTCTAATCGACTAGACATCAGGTAATGGACAAATCCAATGACTTTATTCATTCATAAAAACCCATTTAGCATTGAGAATTGGTCCTAATTCATTACGTCAATGCAAAATAGAGTAGAGCTTATGAAAATCATACTGAGTTGAAGGGTGTCCAAAAATCCACTCTCGATCTCTCCAAAAGGAACCATCCATATCAATGCTCATATTGAAAAGGTGATTTGTAGCTGAATGTTAGTTTTGTTGTACTAATTTCAATTATAGATTTATAAACACATGCTTGTCTATTGCTTCATGTGCAAGGTTCCCTTATGTTGTTTGTGGTTGGAAACAGGTAAAATTTATGTTAAGTTTTATGTGAAATCATGAACAGATTAACATGAAAGTAAGTATTGAACAACAATAAGCAAATGAACAACAGTAAGCAAATGAACAACAAACCATCAAGAAAAACACTTAACACAATGTTTTGATAAAGGAATTCACCCCTCCGAGGCTACATCTTCTTGGTCCAGTCTCCATGGCTTGGGCCTCTATATTTGCTCAAAATGGAAAAAAGTATAGTTTACAATGCTCTACAGCTCCTGAAATCTACTTCAATGGACTCAGAGTATCCCAAAACCCCTAAGATGACTCTCCAAACTCTGTAAATGGACCACAATTGTTATGGGCTTGACCTCCTTCCCTGGTGGCCCCAAGCTTAATTAAACTTAAATGTGGAAAAATCACATAAAAGAGTGTCCCATTGCCTCTAAACATGTTCCATTGTGTTCAAAATGTCGAAAACATCTAGAAATGACTATTCATTTTTCAAAATTGGTCGAAAATTGCTCCAGTTATGACCCAGACAGTTTTTCCCTAAAAATCTCCTCCAAATCTGGAGAAACTCCAGTTAGGGCCGCTAATTTTGGAGGCAGGATAAAAAATAACGGAGTTCGCCAAACTAACTGTCGGCATAATTGACCATTAAGTCGCTCTGGTCACATGGAAATGGCAGGTTACGTGGCATTAAATGCCAGAGGTTGCATTCGGCGGTCTTCCAGCGTGGTCACATACGCTATTTGCGCCAACGGTTTCGGTTTGAGCTGACCGTTGGTTGGTTAATCGTAACCGTAACTTTGAGTGGTGTTCACATGGGGAGGGTTGGCCCATGCGCTGGCCCTCCTAACCGCGAACCTTAATCATATGAAAACTTAAATATGTGTGGTAAGCCATAATTGTTAAGAACTAATGCATAGTGGAGTTGGTAAGGTGCAGGCACTGTGGAGGGGAGGTTGAGGGGTCGAACCCTGGTCCCTCCATTAAAATTTCTATATACTGCTCATTTGACCATTTGACTTGTGGGAGGGACACGTGGCGACCTTTGGGCTTGCCACGTGTCGCCTTCCCATTAGTCCAACTCAACCACAATTGCCCAATAACGGGATGCCACTTGTCAACATATGATTCGCCACCTATACAGGTATATTCCAAGGAATATTCTCCTTGCTCATTGGGCTATACAGATGCCTAGTCAACTTTTTTTTTTCAAAATTGCCCCTGTTTAGTGAAACAGTCAATAGGCTCTAACTTCCTCATACGAGCTCCATTTTGAGCAGAACGAGTTGCGTTGGGATCTTTTTTACGAGACAGACACATTCGTTCATGTTTCACACAATTCCAAGCACTTTTATTTTTGAGCTAATTTTTGCCCCTAATCCAGATTCCAAACACTCCTTTCCACTTACGGGCTTGTGGACCCACAAAAGTTGGTTATCTGATGAGAGTTGAATAATATTATATTTACCATGTTCTATCAATTGATTCTACTTGAATAATTCTCCATGACAACCACTTGCGTACACTGACATGCCTTGCATTGCAAATGGCTATGTTCCTTAACCAATGTTCTCCTTTTGCTGCTGATCCAATCCAACACATGTTGGACACTTTTTAGCTACAAAATACTTTTGTTGTACCACATCGATCCCTCGGTTCTTGGAAAACTGATACAATCTGATAGCCTTCCCATTGAGAATCTTGGCGTCAACACACACAACGGTTTACAATGGCTGCAAATTTTTGGCATCTCATTCACTTTCACTTCTTGCCTCTATCATCTTCTAGTTCAACATGCTTCTCATGTCATTATTTGAAAATGAAAGATAAGCATGAGCATCTTGCTCAAGAATGGACCTTCCAAAATCCTGCAACATCTTGTCACAAGAAACACCCATTAAATGGAAAAACACATTATGTAAGAAATGAAAAACGACAACTTCTTCTTTTGCTCATTCAAAGCAACAATTGTCACATCATGTAACATCACCATGTACTCTTGCATCTTGGTGTAAAATCCATCTTGGTGTGTTAGTCGATGGTTTACTAAACAAGTCGACAAAACATCATCGGCTACACATAAGTCAACAAAACACACTTCTTCAAGCAACTGACTTGACTTGAGAGCTAACATAAGCATGTACACAACCTGACGATTTAAAACAAGAATTCCACATTTTCGTGAAACAATTCACAACATCTCCCCTTCGCCTTTGGAGACAAAATCAACTCTTCCAAGTCGATATGACATACATGTGACAACAATTAACACAAGTCGACACTCATGCATGTGCAAATGATCAACATTCTCAAGTTGACAACATACATGTTAATTAAAGCAATCTACCAACACATGTCAATCACTCATGCATGTTCAGGCACAATGAAACTATCAACCATTCCACTGTTCACACACATACAAACTCTCATGCATGTATACAATTCTTCAACTCTCCCTCAAGTACAAAGACAAGTACAATAAGTCCAAAACATGTATGGGTACATAAAGAGCTGAATCTAACATACCCTACTTTCATACACCTTGGCGAATCTATTCAACATTAAGAATGACAAATTTGTTGCAAATGAAGTGAGTAACATACCCAACTTTCACACACCTTCATGGAAAAAATATGCAACATCAAGAATGCATTCAAAAGAATTGCATTTACATACAAATTTGTAACCATAAATTGTCTTCTTTGCTGCATTTAAGTGAGTCAAACAGAACTCCACTTTCAACATCTTGCATCATACAAGTTGCAACATACTTTCAACAGAAAAGTAATGCATTCATAAGGCAAATAAATGCATTTTTAAGGCAAATAATTACATCTATCAACAAAAGAAATGCTAGCCTTATTTGGATAAAAAATCAAAGCACTTCTTACCAAACCATTTTAATGGCGATTCTTGCAGTTGCACATCATCTTGTGAATCATCTTGACCCACATCAATTATGGAATCTCCTTTTCCATCTTTGCCAAAATCTCTCTCCACCATCTTCAAATGTCATGGATGAGTTGTTGGATACAAAGTCCAACATTTGTTTATGGGATGACCTTGCTTATGGTAATGAGTGCAAAACAATTGCATCTTTTTTGCAACATGGTTTCCATTATCCAATGGACCTCTTGTTTTCTGTTGCTTTTGCTTTGAAAGTTTCTTGTATGTGGCCATTTTCTTCCAACATCTTGAAATATTATGTTGCCTTTTTCAGGAGGTGAATTTGATGAGGTAGTGGCTCTCTTCGGAATACCAATGATGGTTTCAAGGACCTTAGAGCTTTCAACATCCTCTTGTTTTCCATTTCCACTAGTTGCATGTTTATGAGAATCTTCTTGCAAAGTGGGTATACAACTTTTGCATTCCTCATGAACACAATCTTCACAAGCTTGAGGGTATGAACATGTGATGAAATTCCCTCTTGGAACACCTTCATGGAGCATTCTCCATCATGTTCTCCATAACCAAGACCCAAATACGTAGACCTTTCCTCAACAACAATTGGCTAAACTATGCCTTGTGCATGTGTGCCTAACCCTTTACCTTCATAGCCCATTTTTCATCAACAATTTGGACCCTGTTCCTCTAGTGTGTCTTTCAAAAGCACCAAAACATTCAATTTGAGAGGAAATTGAAGATGAACTTGAATTGCACACCTCATGTTCATGCACATACTTGGCTAGGGTGTCCTTGGCATCGTGGTGTAAAATCTCCATCTCATGCATCTTTTCAAGAAACTCTTGCTTCTCCTCCTTCATGACCATCAACTGCTCTTGAAGTATAGTGTTCTTCTTCCTATCTTCAATCATTTCCTGCATCATATTTGTCATGATGAAAAACTCCTGCAACATCTCTTCATCAAAGAATCTTGCTAAGGAAGAGAGATTAGAGATATCACTTATTGAAGCTACCATCACATAAACTTGCACACTGTTAATTCTCTTTGCACAAATCTCAAGCAATCAAGAAAACAAACCTTTGCTCCGATACCAACTTGATCGGAACCTGAATGTTAGTTTTGTTGTGCTAATTTCAATTACAGATTTATAAACACATGCTTTTCTATTGCTTCATGTGCAGGGTTCTCTGATGTTGTTTGTGGTTGGAAACATGTAAATTTTATGTCAAGTTTTATGTGAAATCATGAGCAGATTAACATGAAAGTAAGTACTGAAAAAAAGTAAGAAAATGAACATAAAATCATCAAGAAAAACACTTGGCAGAATGTTTTGATAAAGAGTTCACCCCTCTTAGGCTATATCTCATTGGTACAGTCTCCATGGCTTGGGCATTTATATTTGCTCAAAATGGAAAAAAGTACAATTTACAATGCTCTACATCTCCTAAAATCTGCTTCAATGGACTCAGATCATCCCAAAACCCCTAATATGACTCTCCAAAATCTGCAAATGGACCACAACTGTTCTGGGCTTGACCTCCTTCCCTGGTGGCCTTAGGCTTCATTAAACTTCAATGTGAAAAACTCACATACATAAGTGTCCCATTGCCTCTGAAACATGTTCCAATGTGTTCAGAATGTTGAAAAAATCTAGGAACGACTATTAATTTTTAAAAATTGGTCGAAAATTGCTCCAGTTATCACTCAAACAATGTTTCCCTAAAATCTCCTCCAAATTTGGAGAAACTCTAGTTAGGGCCACTAATTTTGGAGGCAGGCCCGATAATAGCGGAGTCCACCAAACTAACTATTGGCCTAACTGACCTTTAAGTCCACTCTGGTCACATGGTAATGGCGGGTTATGTGGCATTAAATGCTAGAGGTTGCATTCGGTGGTCTTCCAACATGGTCACATACGTAGTTTGCGCCGGTAGTTTCAGTTTGAGTTGACCATTAACTGTAACCATAACTTTGAGTGGCGTTCACATGGGGAGGGTTGGCCCTCCTAACCACCAACCTTAATCATATGAAAACTTAAATATGTGCGGTAAACCATAGTGGTTAAGAACTAATGCATAGTGGAGTTGGTAAGGCATGGGCACTGTGGAGGGGAGGTTGAAGGGTCAAACCCTGACGCCTCCAAAAATATTTTGATATATCGCTCATTTGACCATTTGACCTGTGGGAGTGACACGTGGCTACCTCCGGGCTTGCCACATGTCACCTTCCCATTGGTCCAACTCAACCACAATTTCCCAATAAAAAGATGCCACTTGTTAACATATGATTCGCCACCTGTACAAATATATTCTAAGGAATATTCTTCTTGCTGACTGGGCTGTACGGATGCCCAGTCAATTTTTTTTCAAAATTTTGCATATTTAGTGAAATGGCCAGCGGGCTCTAACTTCCTCATACAAGCTATGTTTTGAACGAAATGAGTTGCGTTGGGATCATTTTGACGAGACGAACGCAGTGATTTAGGTTTTGCATGATTCCAAGCACTTTTATTTTTTAGCTAATTTTCTGCCCCTAATCTAGATTCTGATCAAAAGGTCTTCTTAAGGAATGAGCTTGATGATCTCAATAAAGATAGCCTACTTCGAAAAGGACAAGGCAAACTCCAGAGCCACCGAACACTAGTTATTCCAAGAGCAAGAACTAAAATCCCAAATACCCCTCCAAAGAAAAATGTTCCATTTTTCTAAACTTATTTGCTTGAGAATTAAGAATATTAGAAATACAAGTTCCATCCTATTTCCAACTCTAGATTGGTCTCTTAGCCAAATCCCAGCCTGTCTTCTACCTAACCTTTCCAACACACCAAGTTTTCTATGTTCCTCAAAACTACCCAAATTCTCTTAAAAATGATGTACTTAGAAACCTGAAAATTATGAGGAGCATAAATGATGTCACATAAGCCAAATTGACCCCTAATTTTACCCACATATTGGGCTAACAATAATTTGTTTTGCATCAATACTTTCAAAGGGGATGAACCCTCCAAGCATATGAACACCCAGTTGGTAGCCAAAATGCTACCTTGAGTCATCACATTGATCAAACCAAAACCTTCCTCATGTTGATTTCTCTAATAGAGACAAAATATAACAATTTTCTTCAATGATAACTACTTCAAATGATTCATTAGAATCAATTCCATATAACATTCAATATCATTAAGTAGTTATACATAAGAAAATTTCAACCATTAATCACAATAGAGCAATAGAAATAACAATGAGGCAATGAAACAAGAGAAAGGATTAGGCCAACAACGAGGGAAAAACCTAAAAGGGGAAAACCCAACATGTCTTTCCTTATGAGAGTGTCATATTCAATCCAATTGTACATAATTCAAAATAGTATATCTTTGACAAAACATATAAACAATAATTGGCCAGCATGATGACCTCCCACAAGTTCCAAGCCAACCTTCTAACGTCCAATACAATGATTCCTTCAAATATTTTCTTTAGCCACAAAAAAACAAATTCCTCAAACAACTCGCAGATTACATAGAAATAGTGTCTCACAAAGCTTGCATATCACAGAGAAATAATTTCTCAGTTTTCTTTCATAACATATAGAAATAGTGCCTCGATAAGCTCACATAACACAAAGAAATAGGTGCCTCAAACATCGCATGGTTCCATAGAAATATCTTGCCTCTGGTCTGCATGTTCCACAAAAGTATCTTACCTCAGGTTTGCATGGTTTCGCAAAGCTATACTGGGAGATCTGAAGTTGTGTCTTGGAGCACAATGAATAGGTTCGGTTTATATTTACTCGTCCATGTGAAAAGACATGTCTCTTGGGTAGGAATACTTGATCTTTGAGGGGCTAATTTGAGCACTTGTAGAGTAATAAATCAATAACTAAAAATTCGAATATTCTCTTTTGATTTTGTTGCTAAAAATACTGACTGCAGCTACCAATTTTCAACACTTAGTCCTTGGGCATGATGCAAAAATCCCAAGGAACCATGGTAAGACTCTAATACCCACCATATTTGGTCCATAGATAAGAATGTTGAATTTTCTTCAGTAGACAGAGCTGAGCCTTATTGGGGAGTCAACATGACACATACTAAATATTAGAGGCATGAAGAATTATACTCACCAGTATCATCTTACCAGCAAAGTGGATATCCTTGTACTACCAAACAAGAAGCTTATGTTTCAATCTATCCGAGCACTAATTGTAAGTTTTAACCTTGTATAATTAACCCTCCCTCTAGCCCATCCCTCTAGCCCAATGAGTGGGTCTAGCAACCGAAGTGACAATCTACTAGACACTTTCCTAAGTTGCAATTGAAAAGAGAGACAAAGAAGATGGCCTACCTCGTTTTGATGCTATCTTGATCTCTTTTGTTGAAGACCTTGAATCACTTGTGTCATGGGCTCATTCCTGCTGCTCTCAGGGTCTATGCACTTGCATAAGAGATCAAGACACAATAAGGCATGGAAATACAAATAGTATATTCAAAAGCAACCTACTTAACTGATCAAGGAATGTTAAGCTAAATGATACATGAGCATACACATTTAGGGAAAATGAACCAGCAGTTGTTTATTAATAGAAAATAAGGAAAAGCATACAACCAAGCCTTGATGTTGATAGGCTCTCCTTAAATGAATATCCAAGTCCAATATAAGATCTCCAAGCACTCCTTCTCCAAGCCAAATGAATAGAATATAAGCACAATCTTAGCATAAGGGTGCAAATAGGCAAAGACCAACCATTTGGGAATGCGAGAGAATGAATATATAGGCAGGGAAAGGGAGTTAAGACCTCTCCAAAGATAGGATTAGGCCATCATCTCAAGGAGGTAGCTCATAGGGATAAGACCAAGAGGCCAAGTTGGGAGAATTCAACCTCATCTATTCCATACAACCTCTAGCTCGCCGCTTTGGAAGCTTCTAGATCACAAAGCTTCTCATCCTCTTTGGGAAAATTGCCTTTTTGGGATCATCGCGGGTATACAGGTGAATAAAGCGATGCCATTGCGGGTCCCTCAACCAATGTTCTCCTTTTGTTATTGACCCAATCCAACACATGTTGGACACTTTCTAGCTGCAAAATACCTTTGTGGTACCACATTGATCCCTCGGTTCTTAGAAAACTGATACAATCTGATAGTCTTCCCACTGAGAATCTTGGCGTCAACACACACAACTGTCTACAATGGCTGCAAATTTTTGGCATCTCGTCCATTTTCACTTCTTGCCTCTATCATCCTCCAGTTCAACATGATTCTCATGTCATGATTTGAGAATGAAGGATAAGCATGAGAATATTTCTCAAGAATGGACCTTCCAAAATCTTGCAACATCTTGTCACAAGAAACACCCATTATATGTAAAAACACATTATGCAAGAAATGCAAATCGATGACTTATTCTTTTGCTCCTTCAAAGCAACAATTGTCACATCATGTAAAATTGCCATGTAGTCTTGCATCTTGGTGTGTTAGTCGATAGTTTACTCAAAAAGTTGACAAAACATCATCGACTACACATAAGTCAACAAAACATACTTATTCAAGCAATTGACTTGACTTGAGAGCCAAACATAAGCATGTACACAACTTGACGATTTACAACAAGAATTCCACATTCTTGTGAAACAATTCGCCACATCTCCCTTTCACCTTTGGAGACAAAATCAACTCTTCCAATTCGATATGACATACATGTGAAAATAATCAACACAAGTCGACACTTATGTATGTGCAAATGATCAACATTCTCAAGTTGACAACATACATGTTAGCAAAGCAATCGACAAACACATGTCAATCACTCATGCATGTTCAAGCACAATGAAACTAGAAACCATTCCACCGTTCACACACACACAAAATTTCATGCATGTATACAATTCTTCAAATCTCCCTCAAGTACAAACAAAAGTACAATAAGCCCCAAAACATGTATGGGTTCATAAAGAGCCGAATTGACAAATTTGCTGCAAATGAAGGTGAGTAACATACCCTACTTTCATACACCTTCTTGGCGAATCTATTCAAAATCAAGAATGAAAATTTTGTTGCAAAAATATGCAACATCAAGAATGCATTCAAAATAATTACATTTACATACAAACTTGTAACCATAAATTGCCTTCTTTACTGCATTTAAGTGAGTCAAACAAAACTCCACTTTCAATATCTTGCATCATACAATTTGCAACATACTTTCAATAGAAAAGTAATGCATTCATAAGGCAAAGAAATGCATTTTTAAGGCAAAGAATTGCATCTATCAACAAAATAAATGCAAGCCTTATTTGGATAAGAAATCAAACCACCTCTTACCAAACCATTTCAATGGCGATTCTTGCAGCTACACATCATCTTGTGAATCATCTTGACCCACATCAATTATGGAATCTCCTTTTCCATATTTGCCAAAATCTCTCTCCACCATCTTCAAATGTCGTGGATGAGTTGTTGGATACAAAGTCCAACATTTGTCTATGAGATGACCTTGCTTATGGCAATGAGTGCAAAACAATTGCATCTTTTTTGCAACATGGTTTCCATTATCCAATGGATCTCTAGTTTTTTGTCGCTTTTGCTTTGAAAGTTTCCTGTATATTGCCATTTTCTTCCAACATCTTGAAACATTATGGTTATTCAAACCACAAAAAGTACATGTATTTTCTCTCCCAATCTTGTGTGAATATTTACCATGTTTATCATAATCAAAATAAACTTGATTAAAGGTAGATTTATACCTTATACATTCACCTTTGTTGCCTTCTTGAGGAGGTGAATTTGATGAGGTAGTGGCTCTCTTCAGAATACCAACAATGGTTTCAAGGACCTTAGAACTTTCAACATCCTCATGTTTGCCCTTTCCACTAGTTGCATGCTTATGAGCATCTTCTTGCAAAGTTGGTACACAACATTTGCATTCCTCAGGAACACAATCTTCACAAGCTTGAGGGTATGAACATGTAATGAAATTCCCTCTTGGAACACCTTCATGTGGCTCCTTGGCTTTGGAGCATTCTCCATCATGTTTTCCATAACCAAGACCCAAATATGTAGGCCTTTCCTCAACAACAATTGGCTCAACTATGCCTTGTGCATGTGTGCCTAACCCTTTACCTTCATAGCCCATTTTCATCAATAATTTGGACCATATTCCTTTAGTGTGTCTTTCAAAAGCACCAAAGTGTTTATTTTGAGAGAAAATTCAAGATAAACTTGAATTTCCATACCTCATGTTCATGCACATACTTGGCTAGGGTATCATTGGCATCATGGAGTAAAATCTCCATCTCATGCATCTTTTCAAGAAGCTCTTGCTTCTCCTCCTTCATGGCCATCAATTGATCTTGAAGTATAGTGTTATCCTTCCTATCTTCAATAATTTCTTGCACCATATCTCTCATGATGAAAAACTCATGCAACATCTCTTCATCAAAGAATATTGCTAAGGAAGACAGATTAGAGATATCACTTGTTGAAGTTGCCATTACATAAACTTGCACACTGTTAATTCTCCTTTCACAAATCTCAAGCAATAAAGCAAATAAACCTTTGCTCTGATACCAACTTGATATGAACCTGAATGTTAGTTTTTTTGTGCTAATTTCAATTATAGATTTATAAACACATGCTTGTTTATTGCTTCATGTGCAAGGTTCTGTTATGTTGTTTGTGGTTGGAAACATGTAAATTTTATGTCAAGTTTTATGTGAAATCATGAGCAAATTAACATGAAAGTAAGTATTGAACAACAGTAAGAAAATGAACAGAAAACCATCAAGAAAAACACTTAACACAATGTTTTAATAAAGGAGTTCACCCCTCTTGGGCTACATCTCCTTGGTCCAGTCTTCATGGCTTGGGCCTCTGTATTTGCTCAAAATGGAAAAAAGTACAGTTTACAATGCTCTACATCTCCTGAAATCTACTTCAATAGATTCAAAGCATCCCAAAACCCCTAATATGACTCTCCAAACTCTATAAATGGGCCACAACTGTTTTGGGCTTGACCTCCTTCCTTGGTGGCCCTAGGCTTCATTAAACTTCAATGTGAAAAACTGAAATATAGAAGTGTCCCATTTCCTTTGAAATATGTTCCATTGTGTTCAGAATGTCAAAAAAAATCTAGGAATGACTATTCATTTTTCAAAATTGGTAAAAAATTGCTCCAGTTATGACTCAAACAATTTTTCCCTAAAATCTCCTCCAAACGTGGAGAAACTCTAGTTAGGGCCACTAATTTTGGAGGCAGGCCCGAAAGTAGCAGATTCCATCAAACTAACTGTTGGCCTAACTGACCTTTAAGTCTATTCTGGTCACATGGTAATGGCGGGTTTAGTGGCGGGTTACGTGGCATTAAATGCCATAGGTTGGATTCAGCAGTCTTCTAGCGTGGTCACATATGTAGTTTGTGTTGGCGATTTCAGTTTGAGCTAACCGTTGGTTGGTTAACCGTAACTGGAACTTTGAGTGGTGTTCACATGGGGAGGGCTGGCCCTCGTAACCGCCAACCTTAACCATATGAAAAATTAAATATATGCGGTAAGCCATAGTGGTTAAGAACTAATGCATAGTGGAGTTGGTAAGGCACGGGCACTGTGGAGGGGAGGTTGAAGGGTCGAACCCTGATGCCTCCAACAAAATTTTGATATATCACTCATTTGACAATTTGACCTATGGGAGGGACATGTGGCAGCCTCCAGGCTAGCCACGTGTTGCCTTCCCATTGGTCCAACTCAAACACAATTTTCCAATAACAAGATGCCACTTGTCAACATATGATTCGCCACTTGTATAGGTATATTCCAAGGAATATTCTTCTTGCTGACTGGGCTGTACGGATGCCGAATAATTTTTTTTTTCAAAATTTTGCATGTTTAGTGAAACGGCCAGTGGGCTCTAACTTCCTCATACGAGCTCCGTTTTGAATGAAACAAGTTGTGTTGGGATCATTTTGATGAGATGGGCACGATCATTTAGGTTGCTCACAATTCCGAGCACTTTATTTTTGAGCTAATTTTTGCCCTTAATCCAGATTCTGATCAAAAGGTCTTCTCAAGGAATGAGATTAATGATATCCATAAAGGTAGTCGACCTCGCAGAGGGCAAGGTAAACTCCAAGCCATTGAACACTAGTTATTCCAGGAGCAAGAACTAAAATCCCAAATATCCCTCCAAAGAAAAATGTTCCATTTTTCTAAACTTATTTGCTTGAGAATTAATAATATTAGAAATACAAGTTCCATCCTATTTCCAACTCTAGATTGGTATCTTAGCCAAATCCCAACCTGATCTGCTACCTAACCTTTCCAACACACCAATTTTTCCACATTCCTCAAAACTACCCAAATTCTCTTAAAAATGATGTACCTAGAAACTTGAAAATTATGAGGAGCATAAATGATGTCACATAAGACAAATTGACCCCTAATTTTACCAACATGTTGGGCTAACAATAATTTGTGTTGCATCAATACTTTAAAAGGGAATTAACTCTCCAAGCATCTAAACACCCATTTGGTAGCCAAAACGCTACCTTGAGTCATCACATTGATCAAACCAAAACCTCCCTCTTGTTGCTTTTTCTAATAGAGATAGAATAGAACAATTTTCTTCAACGATAACTACTTCAAATGATTTATTAGCATCAATTCCATATAACATTCAATATCATTAAGTAGTTATACATAAGAAAATTTCAACCATTAATCAAAGTAGAGTAGTAGAAATAACAATGAGGCAATGAAACAAGAGACAAAGAATTAGGCCAGCGGTGAGGGAAAAATCCAAAAGGGGAAAACCCAACATGTCTTTCCTTATGAGAGAGTGCCATATTCAATCCAATTGTACATAATTCATAATAGTATATCTTTGAAAAAACATATGAACAAGAATTGGCCAGCATGATGACCTCCCACAAGTTCCAAGCCAACCTTCTAACATCCAATACAATGATCCCTTCAAATCTTTGCTTTAGCCACAAAAAACAAATTCCTCAAGCAACTCGTAGATTACAGAGAAATAGTGTCTCAAAAAGCTTTCATATCACAAAGAAATAAAGTCTCAGTTTGCTTTCATAACATATAAAAATAGTGCCTCGATAAGCTCACATAACACAAAGAAATAGGTGCCTCAAACGGTGCATGGTTCCATAGATATATCTTGCCTCAGGTTTGCATGTTCCACAAAATTATCTTACCTCAGGTTCACATGGTTTCGCAGAGCTATATTGAGATATCTGAAGTTGTGTCTTGGAGGAGAGCGAATAGGCTCTATTTATATTTATTCATCCATGCAAAAAGACATGTCTCTTGGGCAGGACTACTTCATCTTTGAGGGGCTGATTTGAGCACTTGCAGGGTAATAAATCAATAATTAAAAATTTGAATATTCTTTTCTCTTTTTTTTTGCTATTGAAAATGCCGACTGTAGCTACCAATTTTCAACACCTAGTCCTCGGGCATGATGCAAAAATCCCAAGGAACCATGGTAAGACTTTGATAGGCCCATAGATAATAATGTAGAATTTTATTCAGTAGACAGAATTGAGCCTTATTGGGGAGTCAACATGACACATGGTAAATATTAGAGGCATGAAGAATTCTACTCACAAGTATCATTTTACCAACAAAGGGAAGATCCTTGTACAACCAAACAAGAAGCTTATGTTTCAATCTATCCAAGCACTAATTGTAAGTTTTAGCCTTGTATAATTAATCACTGAAAACATATTTTTAACAAAACATAAAATTTACAATGGAAAACACACCAATTTACATAGAGATTTTATCCTGGAAACCCATACTCAAGATTTAAACCAACAAGTTATTTTTTATTTTTTATTTTTATTATCCTATATCGTATTACAATACACTATATATCTTGTGGCATACATGAACCACCAATCTAACCATAGTTCCTTAACCAAATATGAAAACCATGGGAAAAACCACCATGTGCCACAAAATTGCTTTTAGCAAAACTGTGGGTTGGAAACTGTTGTCTAGGTAAATCCTCTCTACAGATAGAGACGATCCCTCTAGCCCAATGAGTGGATCTAGCAACTAAAGTGACAATCTACTAGACACTTTTCTAAGTTGCAATTGAAAAGAGAGACGAAGAAGATGGCTTACCTCATTCTGATGCTATCTCGATATCCTTTGTTGAAGACCTTGAATCACTTGTGTCAGTGGCTCGTTCTTGCTGCTCTCAACATTTATGCACCTACACAAGAGATCGAGACACAACAAGGCATGCAAATACAAATAGCATATTCAAAAGAAACCTACTTAACTGATCAAGGAATGTTAAGCTAAATGGTACATGAGCATACACATTTAGGGAAAATGAACCATAAGTTGTTTATTAATAGAAAATAAGGGGAAGCATACAACCAAGCCTTGATGTTGATAGGCTCTCCTTAAATGAATATCCAAGTCCAAGCTAAGCTCTCCTAGCACTCCTTCTCCAAGCCAAATGAATAGAATATAGGCACAATATTAGCATAAGGGTGCAAATAGGCAAAGACCAACCATTTGGGAAGGGGAGAGAATGAATATATAGGTTGGGAAAGGGAGTTAGGACCTCTCCAAATATAGG
Source organism: Pinus tabuliformis (assembly GCA_031772625.1). NCBI lineage: Eukaryota > Viridiplantae > Streptophyta > Pinopsida > Pinales > Pinaceae > Pinus > Pinus tabuliformis. Next base: position 827,742,357 of record CM062813.1, read on the forward strand.
ATTAGGCCCTCATCTCAAGGAGGTAGTTCATAGGGAGAAGACCAAGAGGCCAAGTTGGGAGAATTCAACCTCATCTATGTCAAACAACCTCTAGCTCGCCGCTCTGGAAGCTTCTAGATCACAAAGCTTCTCATCCTCTTTGGGAAAATTGCTTTTTTGGGATCATCACGGGTATACAAGTGAACAGAGTGATGCCATCGCGGGTCAAGTATAGTGCAACAGGCGATCATCATTTTTTTTGGCCTCATAAGCACGATGATTCTCAAATTAGGGTTTTAGAGCTATTTCTTCCAGGGAAATCTCAAGGAATTTTCCAATCAATGTCTTAGGAAGGATCTGAGTTGCATATATGAATGAGTACACTGCATAATGGTCATGTTTCAGGCACTTCAGGGTATTTCACAGGGAAGTGCAGGAGGTGTGACAAAATATTGTGTAACAGAGACTGCCAAAAATGGATGCAAAAAACCAACCAAAAAATAGAGGGGGTTGGAAAACTCCCTATGACACCCCTTATGTTTGTGGCACATATAAGTCCTGTAAAGAATATAACATGTACCCAACACCAAACTCACATAGCATAGTCCCTGTGCAAGGATGACACACACATTGAGAAATGGTCAAAACCTATAATTATTTTGATATAAATATGATTTAATGGTTGAAACTTACCATCATTATGTTTACATATTTTATATACAACATTAAATTAATATAAAGATTTTAATTACAAAATAAAAAATCAAATTATCAAAGTATACCTTTAGTTTCATTAATGCATATTTTAACTTGTTGATTTCTGACAGTTATAAATTATGCCAAATATCACAAGAGACACATTTTGTTTGCTAGCATGTTTGTGACTTGTGAGACTAGCTTGTAATATAAGAAACCGTGTCGTAAAAATTTCCTAGGGATTGGCCTGGGCCACACCAACTCTTAACATGGCTGTATTTTAGGTGTCTCTTCCCAGTCACCATGGAGTTTACTTGGATCGCCATACAAAATGAGGCATTTCAAGAGAAATCACGCTAGCAAAATTTGACAACTACCACAAGAGACCATGTTACTTGATACACTTCTCAATTATCTAGTAGTTCTTAGCCTTTGCAACTAATGTTGTGAGAATGTAATTATATTTTTTTTGTAAGTCAGATGTCTTCTCCCAGTGCACGCGCTTAGCATCTCGGTGAGGTTTGAACACATAAAGCCTTACTAATGAAACCCTTTCTCAACCGATTGTGCAACTGGGATGTAACGCCCTCCTCCCACATCTACCCAAGTAACCTAAAAACTGAGGCAAACATGTGACGAGAAGTTACTATGATATGATTCGACCTCCTAAGTCACCTTAAGGAAGTGGAATCGATGGAAGCACACCATACAAACCTTCCACATCAATAACAGGACTCCTAGGAACCATCCCAACCACTGAGGTAACCAGCCCCTAGGTTTCACTGAGTTTTTAGAAAATTAAACCCCCATAAGCTCCCTTGATATGGATAAGCATGCGTCTAGAAGGCTCCAGACACTCCACAACATGTGTATGCATGCATCCAGGGACTTTTCTTCCTAGTGTTGAGGCCACTTCTCCGGGATTTGAGCCACTTCTCCAAGCCCAGAGCCAAGGTCATTGCCCATAACTCATTGACACTTTGAGAATCCATAATTTACACAATGACAAGACTTACAAATCAAAAACTGACTCCAGGACTAGGTCTGACCATCCCCAACTGGGAATGACCTTCTGTCAAACACTTGGCATCAATGTAATCTACGGGAAATGAATACAAGATATAGGATAAATGACTGTAACTCATATGGAACTTGACAAGAAGGATCTTAACCCTCTTCCCTTAACTTTTTTGACATCAATTAGGTCATGCATCCATTATCCTTTCAGTTACAAGTAAATACATGAAATAGCCATGAAAATAACTAGTCATATAACCATGCTTATAACGAGCATTAAACCATGTAAATAACAATTAGATAACAGATATTAAAGCCACATATCAACAAGTACAAAAGAAAGAGAACTTATATTTTATTAAACATAGGCAAAGTCAACCAGGTTCGGGACTTCCACGTCCCATTCGACTGTAGACATGGCTAAACCAAATCTTTCTTTCATCCAGTCACCCTCATGCCATATTCCAAGCATGAATGTGGGATATCATGGATAAACCAATTAAAAGACAATCAAGGGAATCTATAGGTTAAACCACCTCCACCTCACCAAAACCGGCACCAAGATCACAAAACCAAGCCGACCTTGGAATGCCTTCAGACTTCATCACTATTCTTGAGGAATTTTTTGTCTCCTTGTCTCTCAGGCTTTACCACAATCCACACTGGATCACTAGGCCCTAAATCGAGACACAAACCTCCCAGGCTTTACTGTAATCCACACCGGATCACTAGGCCCTAAATCGAGACTCCACGCTCGAGATTTAGCATGTATCCCGCCAAAACTGGTTAAGCGATTCCTAGGCCTTTGGGATTTTCCTGAGACCATCTCCACCCTGGATTCTGAAACAATCTAGAAATTCCAAATCTCAAAACCGAGAAACAATCCCATCATACCATGGCTATCCAGAAAAAGGCAAGACAAGGTTGAAAACCACTGTCATAACCCGGCAAAACCATGCCACTAACAACAAGAAAACCATATAGCTAGATGCAAAGTCATGCATGTCCAAACCAGCTAGGAAATAACACATGCAATATGTTACCTGCAAGTATTCATGTTGAAGCTTCTTGATCCTACTCTTCATTGCTTGATCTTTTCTTTCCTTTCTTTCCTTGTCCTTCATTTACTTGTTTTTCCTATCCTTGCTCCACAGCTAGAGTTCTCCAAGAAAAATCTCAGTGTCCAAGAGTGAGAGAGAGAGAGAATAATGAGAGAGCTCCAAAACTGAACTGACAAATGTTACAAATTGATTCTCATAAGCCTTTTTATCAATGAGTCCTCTATTTTCTTCATTTTCCATTATTTTTCCTTCAATTTCCTCCTCACATGCAACTTGTGACCTTTCACCTCCCTTTTCTCCTATTTTCCTTTATTTTCATAAATAAATGTGCCAATTTTTTTTTTTTCCTTTGTAATGCCTTATCCATTGCCTTTGTCAATTTCCCTTAGCCATAAACACATCCAATGATGCCCACCAAGATATATTTTCCTAACATTCAACTTCGAATATGTGTCCCTTAACCGTGGTCTTATTTTGTCTTTACTAACTTTTATTACATGAACTTTTGACCAGGGGTTGTTACAGACTTCTCCCCCTTGGGGAACACCTTCCTTGGTGTTAAACTCCACCAAGACTTCAATAAAACTGTTGAAAAGAAAACATATTGCCCATGGAGCTTTATAACTTAGCTCGTTGTCGTATTTACAATGAATGACCTTGTCAAAAGCAAAACATCTTGACAACATGACTGGATAACCACCATACCTCTTATTGGAGCTTTATAACTCAGCTCATGGTGTTATTTACATCCATATACATATATACATATACCAAAACATTAGCAAAACATATACCAAACATCAACAAGACATATACCAAACATCAAACCAAATTTGTTTTTCCTCAACCAGAAAACAATGAAGGATACATTGTCCACATCTGATCCGTTATCTCCCATGTAGCTTCTTTAGGCCCAAAGTGCTTCCACTACACTTTAACTTGCTCTATGGCTCTATTCCTGAGCATGAGTTGCTACCACTACAATATGCACTGAGGTTCTGGATGGAATTCTCCTTCTTGCTCCACCTGCAATAAAGACCAATCAATAACATGATCAACATTCTTTATATACCTCTTAAGCAATGAAACATGGAAAACATCATGGAATTTCAATGTTTGAGGTAGTGAAAGTCGATAGGACAGTGGTCTAATCCTATCAAGGATCTCAAAAGGTCCGCAATACCATGGTGCCAACTTGGTACATGATCCAATCCTCAAAGAGATCTTCTTGAATGCCCTGTATTGGTCCGCATAACTCCTCTATATATTATGTGATGCCTTAATTTTTTTTTTATAACCTGCATTTCGTGTTCCATGTTTGCCAACATATCTAGTCCAATAAGTACCCTATTCATTGGAACACTCTAGTCGATGGGAGTATTACAACTTCACCCATACAGTGCCTCGAAATGACTCATCCGCAATGACTCCTGATAACCGTTGTTGTATGCAAACTCAACAAATGGAAGACAATCCTCCAATATTCTCTGCTAGTGCATCACGTACATCCTTAGCATATCCTCCAAGATCTTATTGACCCTTTCTGTCTGTCCATCTTTCTACGGATGATAAGTTGTATTCAAGGCAAACTCTATTCCCAAACCTACAAATAGTTCTTTCCAACAGTTTGAACTTCACATCCCTATCCGACATGATCTTCTTCAAAACACCATGTAATCTCATGATCTCTTTGATGAAAACCTATGCCACCTCAATAGCCGAATATGTAGTCTTCGGTGGAATGAAGTGGGCTACCTTTCTCAACCTATCGACCACAACCATAATAGAATCATGTTGTCTCACTGTCCTTGGAAGACCTGTAATGAAATCCATGAAAATGACCTCCCATTTCCATTTCGGAATCGAAATAGGCTGTAGTAGACCACCTAGATGCTTACATTCCACCTTTACCTACTGAAAATCCAAACATCTAGCCTCAAACTCTGCCACTTGCTTCTTCAGATTCGGCCAATAGTAGAATTTATTCACCACCATCAATGTCTTATGATATCCTGGATGACTTGAGTATGGCTTTACGTGAAACTCCCTCAAGATAAGTTTCTTCAGTTCACTACCATCCAACACATAAATCATGTCCTTGAATCTCACCAAACCCTTTGTCGTGAGATGATAGTCTGCATCCTGATCACCTGTACCTGTTCATGCACCTGATCCTGTACATGTACCTATACTTGTACTTGTACCTATACTTGTACTCTATTGTAACATGTGCATAATCTCCATGTACCTTCCATCCCATTGTCCTGCCTGCAAGATCCTATCATGTAAGTTTGTCCCATAAGAGCTCATAACTGCTATATGATTCACCTTTACCTTCATGCTAAGAGCATTTGCAACCTTGTTCTCCTTTCTGTTCATGTATCTGATCTCAAAGTCAAACTCACTAAGGGTATCCAACTTGTTGGTGCTCAAATCGTCCCCACATATGAACGACTTGAATACTCATTCACTGAGGACCAAAATTCCTCACTCTAGGTGTTATAGGCTAACCTCTAGTGCACCATAGGGGGTAACCCCAATAATAGTTATATAATTTTCAGTAAGAAGAGATAATAAGGTCAGTTGTTGATAATTTCTTCAATGTAGTGATTTTATGGTATTAACATAAGAGAAAATTCTAATAGTAACACTTCTTGAAAGCTTTAACCGAGATGCAAAAGTTTAAACTAACAAATAAAATTCAAAATAGGCTTATAACAAGTTAAGAAAAACTGAAAAAAAAAAGAAGAAGGGAGAAACATCAAAGTGTAGAATTTTCTCTACAAATCAGCTAGCTCACTGATATCATGTAGAAATTTCACCTGCATATCCAATTGATATATGCAATGTACTAAAGCATAATACTAGATCTACATCTACCATAAAATTAGCAGAAACTTGATTGAACATGAGCAACATCAAGCATGAACACATATAACTGATAAGAAGGAATCAATCACACATAACACAAAATATATTACTGGGGAAAGCACCAACATAAAACCCCAACTTTGTATTATCAATCAAGTGGAAATCCTCAACAACATACAAAAAGAATCAACTCAAAAGCTATCTTGCTCTCTCTGTACTCTGATGATATAGCTCATGGACTATCTAGGCTTGTATATATAGGCTCCACAAGTCCTCCAAGCCCCTATTTCCTTGCACAGTTTTGATTGGGGTCCAATTACATAACATGTGTGAATTGGCCACATCATACCTACTGTAACCTCAGGTCCAACTATGCAGTACTAGAAGGAATAATATTCCTTCCTCATGCAAGGAATATTCACTAGGAATGTCCTAGCAACTAATAGTACACTGTCCCTCATCTGATCTCAGCTGGGTCTCTGTCTGAACTTCCATGCATCAGTTATCCATGAGTGAATACTCAGTTATCTGAAAATACCAGTTGCCACATGCATGCAAGCTTCAACAAACTGAATCTCATTAATTTAACAACTTGTTAAATTAATCTAAGTGGACTTGACTAAGTTAAACTAAGTCAACTGATCCTCTTAATATAGAACTCATCCTTAATTCCTCAATTAGTGGAGCAAATCAAGGACACATTCCCCAACCAGTGGAGAAATTATTGCATGTTCTCACAAAGACTTCAAGTTTGATTTTCCTTAACTAATTAACTCAAACTAAATTAATTAATTAATATTCAAACTATTGGTAAGACCAAATTCGAATTTTACTTCCTATTTTAGACCAGGGACTGCCTAAAAATAGGAATCCAACCAGAACTTCTATTTTTAGCACTTACATTTTTCATTCCATGTTGCCCAATCCAACACTCATACCCAAACTGGTATTTTTAGTAGTGCTATTTTTAGCATTTCTTGTTGCAATTTTTCAACACTCCCTCTCAACAAGAAAGGCTTCCTCTCGAACCTGATCTTGTACCTCTAGAATGTTCTACATGCAACACATCTACCAAGTGTGGTTGCTCTAGCAACTCTCGGAACAAAAAAACTCCCAACTGACCTCTCTATTGGGCTAGAAACATACTATGATGCTGAAGCTTTACCTACTGCTGACAAGTGCTCCCTCTCTCTACTGCAGCATCTCCATGCATCTTACACCATTGCACCCTTCTTTGTGCTACCCTGCACTGTGCAACACACTTGTGCCTCTCGCATTGTTGCAGCCTACATGCTCTGCGCTGTCCTGGGATTCCCTGCACTGTAGCTCTCTCTGCCACTCCATCCACATCTGTCTCTACCCAATCAATCAGTTCCTGCTACTCCTCATCGGGGCTCCCATAGCAAAGTCGAATCAAAGAGGTTGGGTACCTCAAGGATCCTGCCCCTCCTCCTTGGGATGATCACTCCACATCACCCCACCTCCTACCTGGAGGTATGGCTGCATGTGATCCCTCTGCCCACCTGGCTCGAAGTTTCCCCCTACTAGAGGTCTCTGCATGAGTAGATGTCTCTACTCGATCTCCTCTCAGCTTCCCCTGTTGTGGCTGCTCCACAACCTCCTGAAGTTGCTGCACCAATCGTGGCTCCTCCACAATTGTCTGAGACTTCTTCTGGCGCTGCATGTTGAGAGGTAATATACTCTCCCTCTCAACCACCAAGTCTCAATTAGTTGCCTCGCTGCTCAAGGCTTTGCATGCATCTTAAACCTCAAGAGCATATAGGTTCTTGACCCATGAACCAATCTTCTTCACCTGTCTAGTGATGATGTGTCTAAGGAAAACCTTTCCCTTACTGAAGACTACATCATAACCTCTATCTTCCAGCATCGCGATCAACACCAAGTTTCTCTTCAATCCTGGCACATACTTGACATCTGTCAAGATAAGGTGAGCTCCATGCTCCCTCTGAAAAATAACCGTGCCTACACCATCATTACCCATCACTATGAGTATCTGAAGATATTTCTCCTCCAAAGTACTAAACAAACTCTTGTTGCTGGTCATGTGGAAAGAAGCTCCACTGTCAAGAAACCAACCACTTCCCACCATGGATGAAACCATGCATGCGAAGAGTGTGAAATTCAACTCGAACTGTGAAGCAAGTGCCTCACCTTCAGATCCTTCCCCAGATCCCTTCTTGGATTTCCTCAGTGGACACTTTATAACAAAATGGCCCACCTCATGACAAGGAAAGCATCACACTTTTTATTTGTCAAACTTCTTCCCACCATGGGAAGAACTGGATTTGGGAAGAGAAATCTTCTCCTTCCCCTTCTTTGCCTTAATCGGTAAGGCACAATTTTCTTCATCCTCCATATATGAATAACCATCTCTGGTGCTTCTTCTTATCTCCTCCTGCATCAAATCCGACCAAAGTCGTTCCCAATATGGCAGTTTCTCTCTTCCATTAACCGAGTCCTGGTAGCTACGCTAGCTCTTAGTAAGACCGAGGAGTGCAAGACTCATCATATCATCATCAGCTGTCACGATCCCTACACTTCCAAGCTCATCCCTGCATGAGGTGAGCTCGTTCAGATACATAGAGATCGTGTCACCCTTTTCACACTTGATCTTTCGAAGTTTGTCCTTCAGTGCCAGCTTCCTCTGATCATTGCTATTCTGATAAAGATCTTTCAGTGTTTTCCACATCGAAAACTGAGTCTTCTTCCCATGGAGGCTCGAGACAATGTGATCTCGAACTCCCTCCAAAAGGATTCTCCTTGCTCTAGCCACACACTTCTTCCATTCCGCCAGTTGAGTAGCATCAGTTGGCTTCTGGACTTCTTGATCAATGAAGTCCTTCAGACCATTATCTTCTAATACTGCCTCCATGTGATCCTTCTAGGCTATATAATTTGAACTGCCATCAAGGGTATATTCGAGTCTCAAACCATAGAACGCCATCGGTGAAATATATTTGATAAGAACTCAATTCGATATTCAGAAACCACAAACTTCAACTTCTCCCTTCTTATATACTGTTCTTCCTTGATCACCTGTGCTCTGATACCATGTAGAATTTTCTCTACAAATCAGATATCTCACTGATATCATGTAGAAATTTCACCTGTAGATCCAACTGGTATATGCAATGTACTAAAGCATAATACTAGATCTACATCTACCATAAACTTAGCAGAAGCTTAATTGAACATGAGCAACATCAAGCATGAACACATATAACTGATAAGAAGGAATCAATAACACATAACACAGAATATATCACTGGGGAAAGCACCAACATAAAACCCCAACTCTGTATTGTCAATCAAGTGGAAATCCTCAACAACATACAAAAAGAATCAGCTCAAAAGCTATCCTTCTCTCTCTGTACTCTAATGATGTAGCTCATGGACTATCTAGGCCTATATATATAGGCTCCACAAGTCCTCCAAGACCCTATTTCCTTCCGCAGTTTTGATTGGGGTCCAATTACATAACATGTGTGAATTGGCCACATCATACCTGCTGTAACCTCAGGTCCAACTATGCAGTACTAGAAGGAATAATATTCCTTCCTCATGCAAGGAATATTCACTAGGAATATCCTAGCAACTGATAGTACACTGTCCCTCATTTGATCTCAACTGGGTCTCTGTCTGAACTGCCATGCATCAGTTATCCATGAGTGAATACTCAGCTATATGAAAATACCAGTTGTCACATGTATGCAAGCATCAACAAACTGAATCTCATTAATTTAACAACTTGTTAAATTAATCTAACTGGACTTGACTAAGTTAAACTAAGTCAAATAATCCTCTCAATATAGAACTCATCCTTAATTCCTCAATTAGTGGAGCAAATCAAGGACACATTCCCCAACCAGTGGAGAAATTATTTCATGTTCTCACAAAGACTTCAAGTTTGATTTTCCTTAACTAATTAACTCAAGCTAAATTAATTAATTAATATTCAAACTGTTGGTAAGATCAAATTCGAATTTCACTTCCTATTTTAGACCATGGACTGCCTAAAAATAGGAATCCAACCAGAACTGCTAAAAATAGAACTTCTATTTTTAGCACTTACATTTTTCATTCCATGTTGCCCAATCCAGCACTGATACCTAAACTGCTATTTTTAGTAGTGTTATTTTTAGCATTTCTTGTTGCCATTTTTCAACACTCCCTCTCAAAAAGAAAGGCTTCCTCTCGAACCTAATCCTTTACCTCTGGAATGTTCTGCATGCAACACATCTACCAAGTGTGGTTGCTCCAGCAACTATCGGAACAAAAAAACTGCCAACTGACCTCTCTGTTGGGCTAGAAACATACTCTGATGCTGAAGCTTTACCTGCTGCTGACAAGTGCTCCCTCTCTGACCTCTACGCTACTGCAACATCTCCATGCATCTCGCACCGTTGCACCCTTCTCTGTGCTACCCTACACTGTGCAACACACTTGTGCCTCTCGCATTGTTGTAGCCTGCATGCTCTGCGTTGTCCTGGGATTCCCTGCACTGTAGCTCTCTCTGCTGCTCCATCCGCATCTGTCTCTACCCAATCAGTCAGTTCTTGTTACTCCTCATCGGGGCTTCCGTAGCAAAGTCGAATCAAAGAGGTTGGGTACCTCAAGGATCCTGCCTCTCCTCCTTGGGACGATCACTCCACATCACCCCACCTCCTAGCTGGAGGTATGGCTGCATGTGATCCCTCTGCCCACCTGGCTCGAAGTTTCCCCCTACTGGATGTCTTTGCATGAGTAGATGTCTCTACTCGATCTCCTCTCAGCCTCCCCTATTGTGGCTGCTCCACAACCTCCTGAAGTTGCTGCACCAATCGTGGCACCTCCACAATTGTATGAGACTTATTCTGGCGCTACATGTTGAGAGGTAATATACTCTCCCTCTCAACCACCAAGTATCCATCAGTTGCCTTGCTGCTCAAGGCTTTGCATGCATCTTGAACCTTAAGAGCATACATGTTCTTGACCCGTGAACCTATCTGCTTCACCTGTCTAGTGATGATGTGTCTAAGGAAAACCTTTCCCTTATTGAAGACTACATCATAGCCTTTGTCTTCCAGCATTGCGATCGACACCAAGTTTCTCTTCAATCCTCGTACATACTTGATATCAGTCAAGGTAAGGCGAGCTCCATTTTCCCTCTGAAAAATAACCGTGCCTACACCTGAGACACTATACTTTTCATCATTACCCACCGCTATGAGTATCTGAAGATCTTTCTCCTCCAAAGTACTAAACAAACTCTTATCCCTGGTCATGTGGAAAGAAGCTCCACTGTCAAGAAACCAACCACTTCCCACCATGTATGAAACCATGCATGTGAAGAGTGTGAAATCCAACTCGAACTGTAAGCAAGTGCCTCACTTTTAGATCCTTCCCTGGATCCCTTCTTGGATGTCCTCAGTGGACAATTTGTAACAAAATGGCCCACCTCATGACAACGAAAGCATCGTACTTTCGATTTGTCAACCTTCTTCCCACCATGGGAAGAACTGGATTCGGGAAGAGAAACCTTCTCCTTCCCCTTCTTTGCCTTACTCGCTAAGGCACAATTTTCTTCATCCTCCATTGATGAAGAACCATCTTTGGTGCTTCTTCTTATCTCCTCCTGCATCAAATCCGACCAAAGTCGTTTCCAATCTGGCAGTTTCTCTCTTCCATTAATCGAGTCCTAGTAGCTATGCCAGCTCTTAGGAAGACCGAGGAGTGCAAGACTCACCATGTCATCGTCAACTGTCACAATCCCTACCCTTCCAAGCTCATCCCTGCATGAGGTGAGCTTGTTCAGATACATAGAGATCGTGTCACCCTTTTCACACTTGATCTTTCGAAGTTTGTCCTTCAGTGCCAGCTTCCTCTGATCACTGCTATTTTGATAAAGATATTTCAATGTTTTCCACATCTAAAACGGAGTCTTCTTCCCATGGAGGCCCGAGACAATGTGATCTCGAACTCCCTTCAGAAGGATTCTCCTTGCACTAGCCACACACTTCTTCCATTCCGCCAGTTGAGTAGCATTAGTCGGCTTCTAGTCTTCTTGATCAATGAAGTCCTTTAGCCCATTATCTTCTAATACTGCCTCCATGTGATCCTTCCAAGCTATATAATTCGAATTTCCATCAAGGGCATATTCGAGTCTCAAACCATAGAACACCATTGGTGAAATAGATGTGATAAAAACTCAATTCAATATTCAGAAACCACAAACTTCAACTTCTCCCTTCTTGTATATTGTTCTTCCTTGATCACCTATGCTCTGATACCATGTAGAATTTTCTCTACAAATCAGCTAGCTCACTGATATCATGTAGAAATTTCACCTACAGATCCAACTAATATATGTAATGTACTAAAGCATAATACTATATCTACATCTACCATAAACTTAGCGGAAGCTTAATTGAACATGAGAAACATCAAGCATGAACACATATAACTGATAAGAAGGAATCAATCACACATAACACATAATATATCACTGGGGAAATAACCAACATAAAACCCCAACTCTGGATTATCAATCAAGTGGAAATCCTCAACAATATACAAAAAGAATCAGCTCAAAAGCTATCCTTCTCTCTCTGTACTCTGATGATGTAGCTCATGGACTATCTAGGCATGTATATATAGGCTCCACAAGTCCTCCAAGACCCTATTGCCTTGCACATTTTTTATTGGGGTCCAATTACATAACATGTGTGAATTGGCCACATCATGCCTACTGTAACCTATTGGGAACCAAATCAGACCATTTTTCCATCTATTTTCATTACCCTTTTTGTTATATTTTCACTTATTTTCCCATGCTATTATGTTAAAATCACAAGGTAATTCCCCCCTTTACTGTCCTATTGGTATATTTTGATTAATGAAGTAAAACACATGAGTCTATCTATTTGCAGTACTAAACTTTTGTTTGACGACATCATGAGACCCAGAGCCCTCAAGTTGGCTTATTGCAATAGAACTGGAAACAACAGATTAGCAGGAGGTTGTATAGCTCGAAGAACAGATGCCCTGAACTATTCTTGGGCCTTTCTACTATTCTAGGAATTTGACACTGATACTGTTCCAACCAATGTATAACTTTGTATTTTTAGTTGCTATGTTTGCGGGAGAACTATTAATCTCCCTCACTGTGTATAAAACACAGATTGATCCTGTGAATGGGGGTTCACCCATTAGCATTGTAAACTTCTGTTATTGATTAATAAAAGATCATCCATTTTTCTGTTCTAATTCTTTCCATGATTAACGCAACCCTGGTCAGAGAGCTGGGCCCGCTCTTCTGATCAGGTGTTGCGCTTTTATGTGTGTGTGATTTATCAGTTTATGTGTGCTATTATAATCCTTTCTTGTTCATGGTTATTCCTGTAGTTTGTGGTTTGTTGATCTTGTGTTTATGATTTAAATCTTAACACGAACCCTTGGTTGGGAAAGATCGCGCTATTGCCCCTGCATATACCTTGCGCATTACCTTGAAAGGATACACACCCAGATTGATAAGATTAATGTCGGAATAAGGTAGATAAATCACCCCTACCTAGACACCAACATTTTGGCGCCATTGCCAGGGAGGCTAACAAGGTGCAAACAATGATCCAGACTGACCAGAGGGTCAATCTCTCGTCCTGGGGAGAGAACGAGTTTTCTCACTCTGCTTCAGGTCCTGAGCGCATGTTTTCTATTTGTTCATTTTTGTTTTCTTGATTATTTTGGGCCATTCTCTTGTCCTAGGGAGGGAGGAGTCCTTTGACGCCCTGCTCTAGGCCTAGAGCTAGAATTGTTTTTCCTTTAACCTACGTGTGTTTTCTTTCTGGAAATCCCTAGCTTTTACCCTGGGGAGGGACCGTTTTTTTAGCCCTGCTTCAGATCTGGGAAAATTAGGGTTTTTCGTGGTTTTGATTGTTTTTGGTTCTTGTTCCTGGGGAGGGAGGAGTCTTTTGACGCCCTACTCCAGGCTTGAAACCCTAGGTTTTGCCGTAGCTGCCTTTCCTTTTGTGAGTTCTTTCATCCTGGGGAAGGAACGATCCTTTGACGCCTTACTCCAAGATTGAAGTATCGTAGGTTCATACAGAAACCCCCCCATTAATCCAACTTTTGTATGAACAAAGAACCCAATAAAAGGGGCAGAGGGAGAGCCCCAAGGGGCAGAAGACCAGACCTAGGAAGAAAAACCTATATACAAGAGATCATAGCAAAGGCTGAATCTAAAGCATCCTCTCGCGTAGCTGTGAGACCAGGAGCAAGAAGAGTGAAGTCAGAAGGACAATCAGTGGAACAACCAGTATCGACTGCAACATTCTATGGTGACTCAACACAGTAGGTCCCTCTGACCACGGGAGAAGCATCTAGCAGCGGACCTGATCTAGAGAATCTTGAGCTGGTGTTAGCAGAGGAGGAAGTTGCAAGCAGAGCATCAGTAGGATCAGACTGTTCTAGTAAAGGAAAGGAAGTTGCAGCCGAAGGATCGAGCCATCAGGCCACAGGAGAACGAGTTGAGGAGATATTTACATCACCAAGGGATCGGGGAAGTGCTACTAAAGCAGCTCGAATCCTGGTAACAAAGAATCCTCAGCCATCCTCTGTAGAACCTGTTGAGATCCCCAGTGATTATTGGAAAATATTCATGGCTCCTACAAACTCCACCATCGATTTCCCTATTGGGGATCTAGGAACTGCTGCGCCTACAGAGCCTATTCCATTGACAGCCATACCAAATTTCCATGGGCTTATCTCTAGAGACCCCGACACATTTCTATTTGAGTTTGATATAGTATGCCAGGGGTATGATTACACAAAAGATGGTTAGAAGATGAAAAATTTTCCTTCCACTTTAAAAGGGACGGCTTTGCGATGGTTCATGGGCCTTGGAGGAAAATCCATTTCTACATGGGAAGATATGCAGATGACTTTCTTGGAGAAATACCAGGATTACTGTAAATCCTGGAACATCAAGGAGGAACTCTTCAAATTCGCATAGAAAGAAGATGAGAGCTTAGAAGATTGTGTGGAGAGGTTCAACTACACCTTACAGAGGTCAGGACATTCTGACTTGGATAAGGAAATACTAAAGATTATCCTCCTTCGATCCCTTCGAGAAGACTCGATGGAGCTATTGAATATTGTTGGAAAGGGAGATATCTCCAAGGAGAACTTTGAAGACATCTGCAAATTGTGTATTCAGTGCTCAAGGGGGCTTGCGAGAAACAAGCAAGGGGTCCATTCAGGAAAAGGAACTGGCGGGGGTGTGACAAAAGCAGAAATTGGAAACCTGTTGGATAACCTGAGAACAGACATTCTCAGTACCCTGTCAGCACAGATGGACACCTTGCAAGTAAAACAAAAGCAGTTAGAGCTGGACAGGACTATGGCAGTGTTTTGCCCAAAGTGCAGAAAGAAGCATCTGGAGCGGGAATGTCCACTAAATTCCATAGAGGAATGTGTGATCTGTGAGCTCAATCATGCGACAAGCTCATGCCCTTCCTTACCAGGCTTGAAAGCAGTATTTCAAGGAACGAGGGAGGACACGGAGTAGCTGTACCTCATGGGATCTCGGAAGCCATGGCCACCTCGACCACCAATGGGGAATCAAGGTATGTATCTGGATCCATCTTAGTATTTCAATAATTGTAATATGAATCCCCAGACCATGCCTTACCCTCCCATGTGGCCGCAATATCAGTACCCACCTTGGCAACAGTGGAACCCCCAACCCAGTACGGGCTCCTCGTGGGCACCAAACTGGCGAGGATCCACTCCGGGACAGTTTCCTCCGTAGATGCCACAACATATGCCCCAGCAGCAGCTCCAACTGCCTTCTAATGTGCCTCCTGGTAACCAGCCAACCTGTCCTCAGCTCCCCATGCAGCCTAATCCTAATCCTAACAATAAGGGAGCTCATCAAGCTGATGTTCTTAACCTGCCTTCGTATAGTATCTCCACTGTGGAGCTGTATGAAATGAATCTGCGATCAGGTCAAACAGTTAATGTCCAACCTCCTCCAGTTATCATTGAACAACTTGATAGTGGAGATAAGGAGACGGAGCCAGTCAATAAAGAGCCAAAGTGAACCAATAAAACCCAGACACCTCCTGTCAAACAGCCTCAATCTGAACCACCTTACCCAGAGAGATTAATCATGAGTAAACCAAGTCCTCAATCTGAATTTGATTTATTAGGAGAATTGTAGAACCTATTTGTTAAAATTCCCTTATTACAAGCTATGAAGGATGTGCCAATCTATGCAAAGACCCTTAGGGAATATTGTTCCAAGAAACCTGCCAAGAAAATTAAAGATCCCCTTACTATACATGTTATGGGAAAGTTGTCGGACTTTATGATGGGAAAATCAATGCCAGTGAAATATGGAGATCCGGGAAACCCGATCTTGACAATACAGATTAATGGGGTAGAAATTCCAAATGTGTTGGTATACTTGGGAGCTACCATCAATGTCATTACTACTAAATCTATGAATGCGTTAGGACTTTGTAATTTAAAGCATACACCTACAGTGCTAGAATTAGCAGACAGATCTACAGTTAAACTTGTAGGGAAGCTAGAAGATGTGACAATTTCAGTAGATTCATGGCATTACCCCATAGACTTCCTGGTATTACATACACAATCTTCAGTGGGTGGCCATCCCCTAATTTTGGGTCGGCCATGGCTGGCTACAATAGACGCTTACATCGGGTGCTGCTCAGGAAATATGGTCATTTCTAATGGGCATAACACTAAGAATTTGGTGTTATATCCACCTGCAGAACCAAATTCACCTGTAAAGCCAGCAAGCGGAAAGAAGGTTGTGTCTGCGGTGGAAGATGTAACGGAAGAGGAGGAAGTGAGGCCCGTCCTTACTATCGGACAGGCCTTGCAACTGAAAATGGAGTCAGAAGATGATGTGATCACTTCTTTCATGGATGATCCTTGTTCCGTTTCGGAATCAAACCAACAGATCCTAGAATCTGTCCTGAGCTATGAAACTTAGGAAACTATGGAAACAACAGAAGGATTAGAGGAACCACCTATTGATGCACCTCATGAAAGTGTACAAGTGGAATTGGAACCGAGGAAAACTTTGAACATTAATCCGAACCTGTCAGAATCTCAGAAGGAGCAGCTTATAGATGTTCTGTGGAAACATAAGGAGGCCTTCGCCTGGGATTATGCGGATATGAAGGGAATCCCAGCTAACTTATGCACCCATCATATATACATCAAGAAGGATTGCCGTCCTATAAGGCAACCACAGAGGAGAATGAACCCGACATTGAAGAATGTGGTAAAAGAAGAACTTCAGAAGTTACTGGATGTGGGTTTTATTTACCCAATCTCAGACAGCCAATGGGTATCACCACTGGTAATGGTCCCCAAAAAGAATGGCAAATGGCGGATCTACGTAGATTATCGAGAGTTAAACAAGGCAACGCAGAAAGATCACTTCCCCTTGTCATTTATTGATCAAGTGTTAGACACATTGGCTGGTAAGAAGTATTTTTCTTTTCTGGATGGGTTTAGTGGCTATAACCAGATCCAGATTGCTCCTAAGGACCAAGACAAGACCACGTTCACATGCCCCTGGGGGACATTTGCATACAGGGTCCTTCCTTTTGGCCTGTGCAATGCTCCGGCAACATTCCAGAGGGAAATTCTGGGAATCTTCTCTGATTTGATAAACGACAGTGTTGAGATCTATATGGATGACTTCACTCCATATGGGGACTTGTTTATGGTAGAACTGGAAAATCTGAAAAAAAAATCTTGTAAGGTGTATACAAGCACATGTCTCTCTGAGTACAGTGAAATGTCACATGATGATGGAAGAGGGAATCGTTTTGGGACATTTACTTTCAGCTGAAGGAATCAGAATGGATCCAGCAAAGATACAGGTAATTCTGCACTTTCCAATACCTAAAACGGTCACACAGGTACGCAGTTTCATTGGGTGTGCTGGTTATTATAGACGTTTCATAGAAAATTTTGCAAAAGTAGCACACCCACTATTTCAATTACTAACGAAGGATTCAGAATTTGTGTGGACTAAAGACTGTGATGCAGCATTTACAAGAATTAAGGAGTTAGTTTGCAGTGCTCCGATCCTTAGGGGACCTAACTGGGCTTTATTGTTCCACATTCATACAGATGCTTCTCAGACAACAATTGGTGCAATGTTGGGACAACAAGAGGATAGAGTACCTTACGTAGTCTACTATGTTAGTAAAAATTTGGCCCCTGCTGAATTAAACTACACAATGACTAAGAAGGAATTCCTTGTTATCGTTTATGCCATCAACAAGTTTCGACATTATATCACCAGGTATCCTACTTTTGTGCACACTGATCATGCGACCATCAGGTATTTAATGAATAAACCTGTTACCCCTGGTCGAATTACAAGATGGTTGTTACTGCTACAGGAATTTGATATCACTATAGTAGATAAACCAGGTAAAGACAATGTGGTTGCAGACTTTTTATCTAGGATAGAATGTGATGGTAAGGAAGCACCAATTAAGGATGATTTTCCTTATGATCATCTTTTTGCAGTTTCTGCTAACACTCTGTGGTATGCAGATATTGCTAACTATTTGGCTACAGGTAAAGTGCCTCGTCACCTATCCTATAAGGAGCAAAGGAAGATCATCCACCACAGTACCAAATATTCATGGATGGTAGGATATCTCTTCCACATGGGGGTGGATCAGCAGATTTGGCGTTGTGTAGCAGGAGATGATATCTTTGAGATATTAAAAGCTGCACATGGCAGGCCCTGTGGGGGACACTTTGTAGACAAAAGAACAGGTCATAAAGTACTGCAAATGGGATATTACTGGCCCTCCATCTTCCACGATGCTCGGGATTATGTGCAAAGGTGTGACAACTGTCAATGGATGGGACAACCTAGGAAAGCAGATGAAATGCCTCTGCAGCCCCAGATAGTCCTTGAACCATTCGAGAAATGGGCCATCGATTTCATTGGTCCCTTCAATCCACCTTCACATCAGAAGGCTTACATCTTGGTCTGCACCGATTATGTAACGAAATGGGTGGAAGCCAGGGCAGTCACAAGAGCAACATAGCAAGTGGTGGCAAAATTCCTCTTTGAAGAAATTTTTTCCAGGTACGGGACTCCAAGAGAGATTATATCAGACGGTGGATCACAATTTACTTCCCATATGATATAAAAGTTAATGTAGAAATATGGGGTCAAACATAGAGTGACAACCCCCTATCATCCCCCAGTGAATGGACAAGTAGAAAGCACAAATAAGGTATTGGAAAATATCTTAACAAAGACAGTAGCAAGCCATCGCCGGGATTGGGCACAAAAACTCCCAGAATCTCTATGGGCATACAGGACAACATGGCGGAATACAACAGGGTTTTCTCCATATGAATTAGTCTATGGAAAATCTCCCTTGTTTCCAGTGGAATTTGAAATTAGTACACTCAGAACAGCTCTGGAAGTAGGCCTATATTTATCAGAAGCCCAGAAACACCGACTGGAATAGCTGAATGAGTTGGACGAGATTCGAGTAGTGGCTGTCCAGAGAACTACTATTGTTCAACAGTAGAGAATGAAATGGCACGATAAATTCATCAAAACCAAGGTGTTTCAGGAGGGGGACTGGGCGTTATTGTATGACTCTAGATTTAAAGATTTCAAGGGCAAGCTCTGCACTCGCTGGATGGGCCCATATCAGGTGGACGTGATGTTTGACAATGGAACGGTTAGATTAAGTACAATAGATGAGAACCATATTTCGTTCCTGGTAAACGGACACCGTCTTAAATTATATCACCGTCCAACCTCTAAAGATGCTTTTGTTAAAAATATTTCTGCTTCATCTGATTTAATGGTCATTGGAAAACAAGACAACCTCACTCTGTTCTTAAAAAAAAAAAAAAAATCTAAAAAAAATATATATATGTATATATATATATATATGTATATATATATATATATATATATATATGTATATATATATATATATGTATGTATGTATATATATATATATATATGTATGTATGTATATATATATATATATATATATATATATATAGATATATATATATATATATATATATATATATATATATATATATATATATATATATATATATATATATGTATATGTATTGCTTGTTTGTCTTTTGCAGGAACAACGAAGAAATATGGCGAGGAAAAAGGTAACATCAACGCTGTTATTTTAACTGTTGTTACACCGTAGCTGTTGTTACTTCATAACTACTGTTACACCATAGCTACCATTACTCTGCAACTGCCGTTATACCGTAGTTGTCGTTACTCCGCAACTGCCGTTACACTGTAGTTGCTATTACTCCACAACTGCCGTTACACCGTAGCTGTTGTTACTCTACAACTACCATTACACCGTAGCTGCTGTTACTTCCTAGCTGCCGTTATTCTGCAACTGTGGTTACACCGTAGCTACCGTTACTCCACATCTTCCATTACATTGTAGCTGTTGTTACTCCCTAACTACCGCAACTGTTGTTACTTCGTAATTGTCGTAACTGCTATTACTCCGAAAAAACCCATTGTTACTCATTGTTGCTACTACTCACTATTCCGCTACTTCAGAGTCGTTGTTACTCACTGTTCCACTACTTCAGAGCAGCTGTTACTCATCCTTGTTGTTACTTATTGTGCTGCTACTCAAGTTGCTGCTATACGTTGTGCTGTCACTCCATCAGGTAAGTCCGCAGGTACGTCTCTGTCGTTTTATGGATTTAATTAGATATTCCAAAAAGGAAAAATAAATTGGAGGATGGCCGTCATTAAAGTTGGGGGGAAACCATCATAAGAAATGATGGTGTACCATGAAAAGAATTTAGTGCACATAATCCGCTCGACCGAATATGATGATGGCAGTATGCCATAATCGTTTTTAAAAAAAACCTTGGGATGCGGATTTGTACCACCAGGTCATATCGGCCATCCTCCCCACGCACTGCATTTAATTTTTCAAATACACCTCTATACCACCCTAACATGCCATGATATCCAAACATACTAGTAATGGATTCGCCATTACTCCCATACGTACCAGTATTGGATCTGCCATTACTCTCACTCGTACCAATACTGTTTGTCCCATCTTTCCAAAATCAGCCATGACTTTATTTCAACCTCTAATGGTTTGGAAACCTGTCACTTTCCCCTGCCAGCCGACTGCAATCGACGTGCTATTTCCGCCTTCGCAACGATGGGTGGCTGATCAATCCATCATGAACCAGAGAACACAAGGGCAGTCCGGAGTAATCGGGAGGTTTGGTAGGTCTTTCGGAACGTAGGTTGGGATGTATATTTTGACAGGTTAAGGGGATTTGATGAAGAATTGACAGTGGAATTCGCACAGAATTTGGAGGAAGAAAGCTCGCGGGTTCGTGGAGTGGTGATTCCCGTCACAGAAGAAATTGTTGCAGAGGTCACTGGGCTTCCGCAGGCTGGGGAGCGATGGTTTGTAAGGAGAACTCACCTTCTGGAATTCCCCGAGGCCTTCCTTCAAGCCGGAGAGATGATAGCGCAGAAGGGCAGGGGGTACGATAGGAATTTGCTACCATATCCATGGGGAGAAGTAGCAGAATTTGTCATCAAATATATGACATGCGAGGGCCGATACTCCACAATTTTCAGATATCACCTCCGCATATTAGCCCATTTGCGATTTCCACAGGCAGAGGCTTTCTCCATGAATGTCCCCTACTTCCTGCTGAGGAGTCTTCATCTAATGGCGCATTCGGCTCAGGGGGCTCGACAGGTACTAGCAGTCATTACGCATCATGGATTGGTGCGACCGCTGATAATGCGTGACATTGGATAGATCCCGATTCTGTGGGAGGTGTTTCAGGACTCCACAGAGGAATAGATAGTAGCTGCTGTAGCCACTAGGGTAGAAGAACCTGAAGCCATGAAGGAAGACCCTGTCGATGATGACTATGTCGATCAAGAGGAACAGGAGTAGATGGAAATGGAGACAGAGGAATTGGGGGATGAGGCAGCTCCTCAGGATCAAGAACTAGCTTCAACCGTGGACCCAGGAGAGCAAGAGGACACTACGGTAGTCCCAAAACAGACTGGTATGGGTGGACCAATTGAGATGATGACTGAAGGAATCCCACAAGGGTCCATTGCTCCCATGGAATTTAGAGGGGAGGAAGGGCAAGGACTGGAAGATCCCAGAATTGAGGAAACTGTGGGACCCATCGAGGAGGTAACAGAAGAGCTAGGGCATGAGGTTGACACTGTACCACAAGAACCAGTGTCAACTTCGGGGCCAATGGTAGAAGAAGCACCCCAGTCCCTATTCTCCGCCTCGATTCCAAGAGGAGCAAGGGTAACTCGTCCCTCTCAACGGGGAGAAGAAGAAGATGTTGTACCCCTGGTAGCTCTAAATTTGTTACAGAGGACACAAATTGATAGATTGGAAGCCACTCAGGTGGCGGGTGCCCTGGAGCAGAGGAAAGAAAATCTGGAAGCTGGAGAATTGGAAGGAATCCCGGCAGACACAGCAGTGGGAGAATGTCCCGCCAGCACATCGCCGGCTGTAGTGCGTCTGCACGAAGAAGAGATTGCTGTTGGCGAAGAGGAGGGACCAAGTGAAACGGTCCTGACGACTGAGCCAACGATACAATCGGGCAAGGGGTTGCTGAGCATGAAGAGAAACCAGGGCAGGAGAAGCCCCCAGTCGACATAGCAGAAGATGTTCCGGGGGATCTGCCTCCGGTCGAGGAAATATCGGTCAAACAAGAATGGATAGAGTTGTGCGAGCAGTGAAGGCTTCCGATGAAATAGAAGTACCAGCTGCAGTTCAAGGAGACGATGCGGCTTAAAATGGAAGTGAGGAAGCTGAGGAAGAAGGTGAATAAAATGCAGAAACAGTTGAGGAAGCACAAACGGCAAGCCAGAAAGGCCAAGACTATCCGGGTTGACGTAGAAATCCAAATAGAACAGATAGTCATGTCCTATGTCGACACTCAGACAGACCCGATTGACCAGTTAATCAATGAGCTCTGATCAGATAGTTTCACAGGATTCAACCAATTGTCTCGATCGTTGGATATCGTCGAAAAATAAGTGTTATCGAATGATTCCATGTGATTATTTTCATTATCGAAAAAGTCAATAATCAATGGATTAATTGGTATCTTATTCGTAACAAATGGTGCAATTGTTCCTTCATCAGAAAAAAATTTCGTTCATGGAATCATTTGCGTAAGGGAATGAAGGAAATTATCAAATCTGTAATTGACTATGCCTAGATCTCAGAGAAATGACAATTTTATTGATAAGACCTTCACAATTGTAGCAGATATATTATTGCGAATAATCCCGATGGCTCCGGGGGAGAAAGAAGCATTTACCTATTACAGAGATGGTGTGATTTGATATTTTTTCCGTTCTTCTTTTTTGGGGAAAGAAAAGGTAAGGTATTCGGGAATAAAAATTGGGTAAAACAAAACTTACGCTCAGTGAAGGTGAGTTTTGGAGATAGAACAATTCCTTCTGTCGTTTGAAGATCGAGAGTATGCCCTGATGGCTGAAATTCAGTCCTGGAAGTCTACTACAGCTCAATATAAAAATGAAATCAAAAGGGCTAAGGAAAGGGTTTCCACGACAATTTTTGGATATGTGGAGCGTATGGATGTGCTGAGATTGCGGCAGGCAAAACAACAACTCAAGATAGAACAGCTGGAGAAGAGAGAGGCAGAGATGAAGGCTGACAAAGAGCAAATGTTCGAGCTAGTGCAAGAGGTTATGGCATGTCGTCCCCCTGCTTCTTGTTATGCTTTATTTCTGCATGAATGTTTTCTGTTATTCTGCATGGAAAGTGTTAAAAATGAGGTCAGCTATGAGATGGAGGACGGTGTACAATTCCTCCGGATTTTGAGGAGTCACGATGTACCCACACAACATCTGATGTGTGAATTGTACTTGCACGGGTACTTACTACGGCTGGACAGAGACTTCAACCCGGTCCCGTATGTGGGGGACATTCATTTGAGGGCCCTCACTTCTTATGCTTTTAACCAAATTCATTGGCAGAAGGCTAGTAACACCTTTGAATCCAATCAGGCCACCAAGCCATTTATAGTGAGATCAGAGCATGAGAGGTCAGACACTATGTTTAATAAGCACAAGACCTTTCTAGGGATTGGAGAAAATAGAGATAGGATGGTGAGAACACAAAAGTGGTGTCTTGACATTTGTGTCAATCAACTCACCACGTTTCAGAAAGAGGCCCTCAATTGCTGTCAGAGGAGATGGATGATGTCACCAACAGCCGTCTGGGAAAGAGAACCTTTTGGGGCACCAAATTTTGCACATGTACTTGACAGGGTGCCTAGGTATGTGGCATGTGTCCAGACCTGTGGGTCCCAGTGGATGGGGCTCCGGTTCTAGTTCCCTGTTCTCTGGTTGCCTATAGATGAATATACTCCAGCCTATGACGTCCCGGCGGATTGGTGGAAGGAGGTCGTCCTCTCAGATGGGTTCAAAGTTCCAGGTACAGAAATGGCTGCGGAATATGATCTTGCCCAACTCCATCTATCATACAGTTTACGAAATCCAGATTTGCGGAAGCGGAGGACTGCATGAGGACATGCAGTAGGCTGGTTGGGGGGAGATGTTGGGTACCAAATCAGGCCATTTTTCCATCTATTTTCATTAACCTTTTTGCTATATTTGCACTTATTTACCCATGCTATTATGTTAAAATCACAAGGTAATTCCCCCCTTTACTGTCCTATTGGTATATTCTAATTAATGAAGTAAAACGCATGAGTCTATCTATTTGTGGTACTAAACTTGTGTTTGACCGTAGCATGAGAACAAGAACCCTCAACTTGGCGCATTGCAACAGAACTCGCAACAACAGATTAACAGGAGGTCGCACAGCTTGGAGAACAGATGCCCTGAACTATTCTTGGGCCTTTCTGCTATTCTAGGCATCTGATGTTGATATTGTTCCAACCAATGTATAACTTTGTATTTTCAGTTGCTATGTTTGCAGGAGAACTGTTAATCTCCCTCGCTGTGTATAAAATGCAAATTGATCCTGTGAATGGGGGTTCACCCATCAGCATTGTAAACTTCTGTTATCGATTAATAAAAGATCATCCATTTTGTTGTTCTAATTCTTTTCGTGGTTAACGCAGCCCTGATCAGAGAGTTGGGCCCGCTCTTCTGATCAGGTGTTGTGCTTTTATGTGTGTGTGATTTATCAGTTTATGTGTGCTGTTATAATCCTTTCTTGTTCGTGGTTATTTCGGTAGTTTGTGAGTTATTGATCTTGTGTTTATGCTTTAAATCTTAACACGAACCCTTGGTTGGGAAAGATCGTGCTGTTGCCCCTGCATATACCTTGCGCGTTGCCTTGAAAGGATACGCACCCGGATTGATAAGACTAATGTCAGAATAAGGTAGATAAATCACCCCTACTTAGACACCAACATAACCTCAGGTCCAACTATGCAGTACTAGAAGGAATAATATTCCTTCCTCATGCAAGGAATATTCACTAGGAATATCCTAGCAACTGATAGTACACTGTCCCTCATCTGATCTCAACTGGGTCTTTGTCTGAACTGCCATGCATCAGTTATCCATGAGTGAATACTCAGTTATCTGAAAATACCAGTTGTCACATGCATGCAAGCATCAACAAACTGAATCTCATTAATTTAACAGCTTGTTAAATTAATCTAACTGGACTTGACTAAGTTAAATTAAGTCAATTGATCCTCTCAATATAGAACTCATCCTTAATTCCTCAATCAGTGGAGCAAATCAAGGACACATTCCCCAATCAATGGACAAATTATTGCATGTTCTCACAAAGACTTCAAGTTTGATTTTCCTTAACTAATTAACTCAAACTGAATTAATTAATTAATATTCAAACTGCTGGTAAGACTAAATTTGAATTTTACTTCCTATTTTAGACCAGGGACTGTCTAAAAATAGGAATCCAACAAGAACTGCTAAAAATAGAACTTCTATTTTTAGCACTTACATTTTTCATTCCCTGTTGCCCAATCCAACATTGATACCCAAACTGCTATTTTTAGCACTTCTATTTTTAGCATTTCTTGTTTCCATTTTTCAACACAAAGGTATGAAATACTGAATTATTCAAACTTGATAAGAGATCATTGCAAGACGTACAAGTATCCTCCAAATTTCCATCCCAACTATATTAAGACAACCATGTTCGATAGTAAATATTGAAACATAACTGCAGAGGTGAAATGGAAATTTACAGATTTTGAAATGCAAACCACACGATCTATAGACCAAACACAAGAGGTAATACTGTGTTGGGAGCGGGATCCCCCAAGGGCAGTTTTGGGGCTAAAAGCCCATGTTTAAGTCAAATATTTGTAATATTATTGTAAATACTCTGCATTTTGTGGTCGCGGAGCGCGAAGGTGTTATGTGTCACAAAGGGTAGTCCGCCCTTAGTTTTGTAAAGTAAAGTCGACTGTAAGAGATCTACCCATGGTCTGCGGACCATGGGATTATATAAAAAGAGCTAAGCTCTAAGTAGTTTGAGAGACACAACAAGAAAGAGAGTCATAGCTTTAGAGCAAGAAGTCTAAGCCTTGGGTTGTAGCGTAGGTAGAGGCTCTGTAGCTGAGTGCGCAGAGGCCTAGGGTAAAAGTCTGCAACTAAGTGTGCGGACCCCTGCAGCTGTGTGTGCAGGGTGAATAGAGTTTGTAACACTTGGAAGATATTAATAAAAGGAGTTATTCTGCAATTTCTGTGTATTTGTTTCGTTGATGGGTTTGCGTATTTTGTGTATGAATTTCTTTTATTATGCTTCTATGATGCCCGCATGAATACAGTTACATTGAATAATTAAACGCAATTACGAATGTTTGATGATGCGGTGATAACTTTAAGTATTCAGCAAGATAAGAAAATCACTAGGGTAATTGAGGAATCTGCACGGCGCACTGCCATAACAGCGTGAAAGTACCTGAGCCCGAGGTTAGGGCTACGTGAAGGTCAATCGTATACTTTCGCGCATGTATTGAAAGCGAGAATAGAGGGTTTGTCTTACAAGCTCTAGAGCGAGATCACCTGCGCGAAGGCAGGGGTAGAAGAGATCAAATGACATCACAACCATCTCAGGGTGCGAAAACTTGGTTCCATCATCCCCCCATAATGCTTCAGGTGAGACTTGGGTCCACACTCTGCGGGCTGATGCCGAAAGGGCCAGTAATGTAGGGATTTGTTTGGCTAATTAATGTTGAACCTGGGTCAGGCCCCCTCAAGCCAACAAATGGTTTCGCTGTCAGGATCGGAATCTACATAAGAGATGTGTGATGTCGTATCACTGGAATCCAACTAAGAAAGAGATTGGAGACTAGTTGGATAGAAAGATCCATGAATTCGCGGCACAGGATACCAGAAACCCGCGACTGACAAAGGAATAGTGGTTGGACCGATACCTGTATACAGAGATCAACGAGATCCTTTTTTGCTCTTTCCTTGTTGAGCTATACGAGTGGATCATGAAGCTAGCAGATAACCAAGGAAGGTGGAAACTTGACGATCCTATTGTGCAGACCCTAGAGCTAGTGTGAAGGTTGGAAACATCGGTAGATAAGATCGCCCGTGTTGTCTATCATTGGCTTGATTGCATCATAGGAGGATTTGTGACTGAATTCGCGGTCGACACCTCAGTCAGATATAGCGAGGTGGAGTAAAGTTTTTCAGAGGACCACGAGGTAAGTACATAAAATATTTGAATACTTGGATTAAAATGTTGTTGTGTGAAAAATGGGTTATGCAACTACCTTGATGTTCGGGACTACGCGAAGTGGAAAAACTTACAGGAACGAAGGAAAAAAGGGTCCGGAGTATAGCCCTTTGATTTCACCTCCACGAAGTGATGAAGAAGGGATAGTGAAGGTTTCTTCGCGAAGTGCTATTTAGTTAATAAGACAAGGATTCCCATGAATACCACCTCCACCCACACCACCTCCGACTTCACCACCATCGCCTCCAACTTCACCCATACCACCTCCACCTCCACCGTGGTTCAGTATGGAAAATACAGTGAAGTTTCCTTTGTTCAAAGGCTCAGGAAATGAGGACCCGGACCAATTCTGGTTCGATGTAAGGGTTTGATGGGAAGCTCAAGGTGTTATAGATGATCATATAAAGAAGGAAACATTGGTTAGTGCTCTACAAGATTGCATGCTAACCTGGTATATTAAGTACTCTAACGATAACCCGAATGCTGGAGTAGTAGACATCCAGGCAACACTAAATAAGGAATTTAGTAGGCCAAGATCTTGAGCGCAATTAATTGTGGGATTCAAAGAGATCGCGATGCAACCAGGTGAGATGCCTTGAGAACTAGATCAGAGGCTGAAATGTACAATCCGTGAAGCCAACATGAATTTGATAGATGGAAAACATTGCGAGTGGTTTGTGGCTTCGCTACTACCACACTTAAGGAGTGCGTTGTCACAGCAGAAGATAACAACTCAGGCAGAGGCCTTGGAGATTTCCATGAGACTACATGAGACTCTGATGCAAGATCCTAATCTAGGAGTTCAGCAGATCCATGTGCAGCTGAAGAATTTGTGCCTTGAGATGCAAAGTCTGAAGCAGGACAAGACAGTTCGACCAGAGGTACACGAGGAGGTATGGTGCTTGAAATGCAAGAGTCAGGGTCATGACAAAGACCATTGCTTGGTCTTTGAAAATTACATTGCAGGAGGAGGACCGATGCCTTTAAGGCCAAAAGCTTAAGCAGGACCTAGCACGGGGCCTGCATTATGGTGTGCTATCTGTCAGATAGCTGGAAAACATGCCATGGATAACTATACTTGCTACAAAAGTATGTACAAGCACCGCAACAGCTGTTCTACAAATTTTGTAGGTTGATAGGACATGATGAGCATAATTGTAGGAGCTATGAATTGATGATGGATAAAACTCCTGCCTATAGGGTTCAGGCCGAAACGTGGTCCCTTGACTAGAATGCAGGGATGGCATGAACATGCTTCCAGGGGCGCGGACGAGGTCGAGGCGGAGGAGGACCCGGTAGAGGTCGAGGACAGTTGATTTTCTACAATTGCGGAGGACCAGGACATTATGCCCGCTATCACACTAATCCAACGCGTCCATCGTGCAAGTCTTGCATGTTGTTTGATCATGAAATAGAAGATTGTCCTACACTGATAGCTAGGATATGTGACAAAGGGGTGTTACTGCCTCTGTTGACTCAAAACCTACAGATGATGAGGTCTGAGCCACACGAGGAAGACACAAACGTAAATATAGTGCTCAATAGTGGAATTGCGACAAGTGTTGACAAGGGGAAGAAACTAGAAGATAGTACATGGGTTCGCAAAGCCTCGGCAAAAGAGGTTGAGTTCGATTTGGAGCACACTCGTGAAGCCTTCATGGAAGCTAAGAAGAGCTTCACTGAGGCTTGCACCTTAGGAAGCAAGGATAAGCCTGAGCTGGAGATGGACCTCTTTATGCTCACAACTTTCCTAGAAACCTGTATGAAGTTACTGCGCGACAGTAAGGATGTGAAAGGATTACAAGAACTCATTAATAGATGCGCTGGAACCGCGCTAGGTGAGCCGCGCGTAGTACAAAATATTGGCAAGCATAAAACAAGGACGGGACGAGAGATGAGACTGATCGCAAAGATAGGAGAGTATGAAATGGATTAGGTCACTTTGGACCAGGGGTCAGATGCGAATGTCATACCAAACTAGACTTGGGAGCGAATGGGGAGACCTGCGCTGCAATGGTCTATGATTCAGCTAAGGATGGAGAATCAGTAGAAAATCATCCCCATGGGGTAGCTGCAGGGGGTGACAATGGATATTGAGGGAGAAAGTGCACTGGCTGATTTTGAAGTAATGGAGATAGTGGATGACATCAATCCCTAGCCTACGCTCTTGGGAATTGACTGAGTTACTGATATGAACGGGCTAATCAATCTGAAGAGGCAAAAGATGATCTTTGAGAAGAAATCGTTGCACGTAATAGTACCCCTTGATCTTGCTGAAGGATCGCGCTATACTGGACCTGTCTGTGATTATGAGAGTGATGACGACGTGGATTGTATCTATAAGATAATAGTGCGAGGCCAATATTGGGTGAACCCCACCGCGGATGGATGAATTACATGGGATCGTGAGAGTTCCTTCACATCAGACTCCAACGAAGAAATAGAACGCTGGCAAAATCAGTTACATGAAGTAACTATGCTGAATTGCAACATGATGACCCGATCGCTGCGCTGTGTGTCGTCAGAGGTAAGAAATCTTCCTATTTATGATGGTATGAATGAGGTAGATATATTTTTGGATGCATTTGAAAGGGAGGTACCAAAAAAGTAGTGCTTCCAGGCCTTGGACTGGGCACTACGTGCTACGCTCACAAGATGGTGGGGTACACACAAGGGAAGCTTTGATGATTGGCGCGAATGTAGGAGGATGATGAGAACACGATTTGGGAAGCCTAAGATGTGATTAACAGACAAGTACGATGGGAAAAATGATCTGTGTGTGCATCTAGCCAAATGGACGTAGGCTTATGGAGAAAAGCCCCAACCTGAGTGGGTGCACCTGTTCTGTCATACCCTAGATGTTATCCCAATGAATTGGTATATAGAAACAGAGCTCCACCATGGGACAGGCGAATGGGATATCCTGCGTGAAGGATTCATGATGACATTCAGTTTTGAGGACGGGTTTGATAGTATTGATGAAGTGCTACAAGAGGTGAAAGCAACTATCTTTAGGATACCGCAGGATCCTTTAGACCTAATTCAGCCTGAATGGGCTACTCAGCTGAGTCGCGCGCTCGAATGTTATAATGTAACTGCTGAAGTAGAGGACAAGGATCTGTGGAAGATTAACATTCCAGAAATAGAAGGCCACCGCGAGGTTCAAGGACTGCAGATTGAGAACCCTGATATAACCACGCCAGTGAAAACGAAACAAGTGAACATTGGTACGGAGGCAAAACCCAAATTCGTGAAGATTGGAGACTACTAGGACGACGCGACAGTGGATAAGGTCGCTAAATTGCTCTGCGAATACCAGGACTTATTCCCTACCAAGTTTACAGATCTAAAAGGAATAATCAGGGACCTAGGAATGATGAAGATCACGTTAAAGCCTGATGCGAAGCCAGTTAAGCAAAGGCCTTATCGTCTCAATCCGAAATACAAGGAGAAGGTCCGCTTAGAGCTAGACAAGATGCTAGTGGCAGGCATCATTGAGCTTGTGGAAGAATCTGATTGGGTAAGCCCAATGGTGGTGCAAGAGAAGAAGTAGAAAGATGAGATAAGGATATGCGTGGATCTCTAAAAATTGAATGACGCTTGTGTGCACGATCCTTTCCCGAATTCGTTCACGGATGAAGTGTTGGACAATGTAGGTGGCTATGAAGCATATTCCTTCGCTGATGGGTTCTTTGGGTACCACCAAATCAAAATCATGCCGAAGGATAGGAGCCAGAAAATCTTCACAACTAAGTGGGGTTGTTTTCAATACACTGTAATGCCGTTTGGATTGAAGAATGTGCGTGCAATCTTTTCGCACATGGTTGTTGCGACATTCAAGGAATTTATTCATAAGTTCCTGGAGGTATATTTTTATGAAACCAACTCACGGAAAGATAGAAAAGATAGTTGAACGCCTTAGAATTCAACCTCTTCGAGGGGTCAGCCTCCTTTACATTACACAAATGAACAATTCTTGGATGATCCAAATGAAAAAACCTCCTTTCTATATATAGGAGTCTGAGGGGTCACAATATAACCCAAGCCGCCCTAACCATAATAATATAAGGCCACATAACAATAGTGGGCTTCTAGGGTGCACAATAATAACAATATGGGGACAATAGGGCCACAACAATGACAATAAGGGATCAATGAAAAAAGTAATGGGGTAATCACTAGTATTATAGGGACCTAACATATATTTTGATGACTGGACTGTATTTGGCCTGGTTAAGCACCATGTAGCAAGCTTGTGCTTGATGCTGGATACCTGTCGAAGATACTAGATCGCTCTCAATCTCAAGAAGTGTCTGTTTTGTGTTCCTTTTGGGAACCTATTGGGGCATGCGGTTTACAGATAAGGGTTGATGGTAGACCCCGTGATGATCACAGTGATAGTGAACTTGGAAGCACCGAGGAGTGTGAAAAAGCTACGCGCTACTCTGGGACATGTTAGCTTTGCTACAAGCTTCAGCGGTTAAAGGTCAATTTTCGGTTTGGTGATGGGTGTATGCTGAAAAGGAGCGCGCTGCAGTCTTTTTGCTTTCCTCCTTCAGTTTCCTCACACCCCCTAAACCTTCCGCAGTCTCTATTTTTCCTCTGAAAATCTCTTCGCTCTCACTTAATCTCTTGTATTCCACTGTCTCTAAAACTCTGTGTAAGCTCGTTTTCCTCTGACCCCCGAGCGCTAAGCTGTGGTCACCATATAACCCAACCATGTGACTCTGTGCTCTCATAACCCTTTGCCCTTCGTCGTTCTCTAATCTCCACCGTTGATCGACCTGATCTAACGGTCTCTGCGTTTTCCGCCCGCACATTAAACATCATGCATGTTCCCCTCTATCCTACCGTCCGTCACATGATCGGACGATAGTCACATGCCCCGATCGCGCGACTTGCACGCGCGTTAACCCACGGGGGCAGTGGTTTTCGTATGCCACGCGTCGTAATCTTACTGGATCACACAGTTATCTACGGATACCGTCGTTGCTCCGTAGGCGGTGCGGGGAATACTGCTGCCCGTGAAACCGCCTTTCCTTGCCTGATAGCGTCCATGCGAATTTCTCATGCGATGACCATTGGATCCACCGCGCCCTGATTCGACGGCCCACATCTCTCTCCTGCTCGTCCTCCCGATACCCCTCTTCTAGCGATCTCCATCGTTAATTTGTGCGATCCGACAGTTGAGATTGGTTCTTCTATTTGGTCTACTCCCGCCATACTGTCTGTAGCACTCCCGACTACTCTCTACTGCCAAAGAATGAAGACGATCACCTACCTGTACCCGGCACATTCAATCTGCAACCACCGCATTCAAGGAACAACATGGCCGAGAAGGAAATAGGATAGCCTCGAGTAGTTAACGCAGTTATTAGTCATGGGACTTGTATCAGTCGGTACTTCATTTGCCCGAGAAGGACCACAAAACGCCAGAGAATGTCTAAATCATCCATTAAAGCAAGCAGAGTGTAGCAGAGCCCCATCTCTGAGAATTAATGTGTTAGGTGGTCCATTATGACCCCTTCTCGTGTAACATAGCAGAGCAATTTTGTAAATAACCTCTATATATACCCAAAATCAAGAGGTTGATGATTGATGAATGTTATTTTGTTGTAAGCTTCAACTTTTGGAGACTGTAACTACTGTGATACCTGCAGCGTCTGGTCTTCATTTTCAGCTAATACAAGCTTCTTTTGCTATTAATTGCTCACTTTCGACTTCTTCTTCTTTGTTCCAGGCTGTGCTTGTTATGAATTTATTCATGTGCTGTAGATGTTTAGCATTAGAGGGGCTATTATCCCACCTCTGTGTTTGAATCTAGCATGTATCATTGAATTTGTATGCAGGTTTTTGTTATTTTAATGCCAGAGAGCTGTCATCCTGTCTGTGCATTAGGAAATAGATTTACAAACCTTTTTACTGGTTGCAGTTGGCCATCACAGGGTCCTGTGCATCTACTGGTGTGATCAGTGTTCTGCATTTCCACTTAATCCTCAAACTGTGAGTAATTAGTGGTATAAAGCCTTGTAGTCTGGGGGTGTTCACCCATGTCTGGGGTTAAGCATAGTAGAAGTGGTTATCTGGCTTGAATATGCAACATTTATTTCATTCATCCACCATTTTCCAACATTTTTGTTGAGTTTGTAATATTCCCAAGCATCTCTGAGATACAACCTAGGAGAGTTTCTTGGGGTGATAACATTAATTGGCGCCGTTGTCGGGGAGAGGAGATTGAAGCCCAGCTTCCCTGGGAGAATGACACAATTCCAGATTTTGATGATAGAGAAGGTTTGGGCACATATTTTGGTTGTAATAATCTATCTGGTGACTCCACTGGAGGAAGACCAATCTTTGGCGACTCCGCATTGAAGTTCTGGCTCAGTTTGTGAGGTATGTTTAGAGATATCTTCAGAAACCATCAGTTGAACCAGTGCCTGATCCTTAGAAGATCGTCCAGCAGAAGAAAATATCGCAGTAAGGAGCATCAGGACCAGGTAAGCCTTAAACCTTCCATGTATCTCTGTTAGTGAAGGTCACCTTCAGAGATTCATTTAGCTCCTTAGTAATTCATTTCCCTTGCGGACCTCAGTTCAAAGAAGCATCCATGCTGTCCATTATATTCCTCTGTCTCTGTCATTCTTTTAATTGATCCATTCCACTCAGTCTACCAGTATCCTTCCATTTACCTCAGCCATGGCATGCCAGCAAGCTCTTACAAAGATAGAAAGAATCATTGTTGCTAGGTATAGACCCTTAGTCTTGCCTGCCCCTTTGAATGCCATGCCTGTAGGAGATTATCAAGAATTTATGCCAAAGTTTACTGGTAAAGAAGGAATATCAGCTGAAGAGCACCTCGAATCTTTTTATAACTATGCTGATAACTTGGATATTAATGAAGAGTGTTGGACACCTAATCCTAAATGGGTTAGTGTGGAAGCTGAATAGACTAAGTAGTCCAAGAGACCTTGGGATGTGAAACCCAACGGTCACTACATGTACTATAAATGTAAACCATTTGTTAATAAAATTGTATTGCATGTTTTATCTTTCATATCTCTCTTGCTGTCCATGTGTGTTTAACATGGTATCAGAGCAGGCGTATTCCTGCCCTGCATAATTAATATGAGCCACTTGTTTTCTGTGGCCTTTCTTACCTGCAAGTCATGTACATTCATATAATTGTCAGTGCTGCTATTATGGATGTAACGTACATTCCAGCAATCTGAAAATAGAGGCCTGGGTATTTTAAGAGTCTGTCAACTCTGCAAAACTTGCTTGCCTTCTCAGTCTAACGCTCAGCCTATCGCTCTCCCCATCGGTTCCGCTGGTCGCTCTGGGCTAACTGTTTTGACGCCTCTGTCACCACTGCGCTCTGTCCATAACGCTCTATAACGCATCTGTCTCTCATAAGTCGAAGCTTGTCTCTGACCGCATGGAAACTGAATAGTCGAGGTTCGAATCTCCATCAATGCTGCTCTGACATCAATGCTGGTTGAAACGCTGTGTTATGGTATTGGTATTGATGCGTTTAACTGTATTATTTACTGCATTATTATATGCGCTGAATTGAAATGAAAACACTGTTGGATTGACTGTGTATTCGTGTTGAGAATTTTCACCTTTCCCAGTTGTTTCTGCATTGGTTCTTTGCGGGTTTCTTACAATTGTTGGTCGTGTGGGAGTTAATCGTCATGAATCGTCCATTGTAGAGTTGTTTGAGAGACACACTCTCTGTAACAGATATATAAATATTATCACTGCCTAACATATACTAACAATGTAAATGGGCGTCACCTTGTTAGATATTTTGGAGATATTTTCTTACAGAGGTTTCTAACAACATCAGTGCTTGTAATAAGCTCCATTTGCTGCAGAATCACCTTGACAGCCAAAAGTACAACTGCACAGTTAGCATGCTGAAGACGAGGAGTTACACGTTCAACAATGTTCTCTGCATCTCGGGCATCACTTGCCTTGTATTTTGAAAGAGCATCTAGTATAAACACTTGACCCCATTCAGTGCATTCATTGAGCGCTGCCAAAAGTTTAAAAAGTGTGTGACTAGTAATTTCAAATATTGCTCTACTACTGTTTTCTTGGATCTCTGCCAGTGCTGCCACGACATTCGCTACAACCATGGGATTGCTGTCTGAAATCAAGTCCTTAAGAGTCTCTAGAAACCCTCTATCCTCCACCAGTTCAACATTAATATCATAAAGTTTAGCAACACATATAGCAGCCGTCTTTCGCACATAAGGATCATCATCCTTGAGGCATCTTTGTAGCGGATCACACAAATATCTGTGTTTTTGTCAACCCGAATACAACCCATTGTTCGTACAGCAGTATACACTGTATAATATTAATTTTGCTGAATACACTGTATGATTTGTTGCGTTGGTGTATTTGAAGACTGGTATGTGTGGTTATTTTGGTTATAATAATTCCATTATTCCATTATACACCTTACTATACCTGCCGCTCGCAGAATATAACATATTCAATTTTTCATTAACTTGCTATTATTTTTTCTTTGACTAAAAAAATTTAAAATCTATCCAAAGTTTAACATTATGAAATTAAATTTATTATTTTAAAATAAAATTTATTTCTATTTATCTCAAATATGATTGGTTGAAATGTCTCCCCTCTTATTGTGTAATGATGACAATAATTGACTTTTGTGTACTTTATTATATGATTTAACTCCACTGCTTCACACAGAAAACACCGTTTTGGGTGACTACGCTCTACCATGACTCCAATCTTGAATGGACCTCTATAAGATAATAAGGAAACAAACACATAACTTCCAACAAATGACTAAGAGCGATAATTGGAACTGCAAGGAACAATCCCATGGGGTGGGACTAATTGCATTCTTAAGGCACTATTGCTTCCACACTCCATCCTACCCTAAAGAAAGCAATTCACACTCAAATCATAAAAGACGTTGAGCAAAATTTACTCCCACACCAGCTTAATTTCACATATCAATTCACTACCAACATGGGTCTCATTCAAGATGATCCCATCTTTGCTTCTTGATATAATTTTCGAGCCCTTATGAATTTGCTCCTCTATAATAGAAATGTGTGAAAGTACCAACCTTCCTTGAGGCATTATTTCCCATCTCATTGACTTTAATAAACTTTTCCATGTACCTCGCCTTGTAATAATCACAAGTTCATGTAATAATATTGAGTAGTCATTAAGTGTGACTTTTTGGAAAGTTTTCCGGTTTATTTTCCAATCTAATTTGTCTAGAATCTGGCAGGAATTCATTGATATCACAAATTTGATGGGCGAACTCTTCACAATCAAAGTGCCCCAAGGGTTTTTGAGGGTGCTGAATCCATATATGCAGTGAAAAACCAATTTAAACAACACAAATCCAGATTTGGCCACAATTTTTTTCGCCGAATTCCGACCAAAAATTTGTCGGAAACTCCAAAAAATTACACTTAAAAACTACTACAAATAATATTACAACCTACCTTAAGAGATAAAGGGTGATATTATAAGCACTCCCCTTTTTGTTTTCAAGATTGCACTTTTCAAATGAGTGATCCCATTATCTTGGGGATCAATTTGATACTTTTGTTCTACCACCTGTAGTCCCACCCGTATTCAAATCTCTGGAGACGTCACTGATATACCCGTAGTATAAAAAATACAAACAATATGAAAACCAGTGCATCACCAACTCCACGGCTCTAAATTTTTAATATTTAAAATCAAATGACAAATATTCTCGTCCATGTTCTCTAACACACAAGATAAATTGACAAAATCGAACCTTTAACGAAATCGAACCTTTATACTGTGAATATTCTATTTAAGAGCCTTACTAAAATACAATGTTTTCGAATGTGGATACTTCTGTGCATCCCATAGCATCTCAGTTTGGAAAGGGTGGAATTATAAACAAGAATATTTTTTAAGACTTTTCTACTCTAGTCAAATTTGTCGACAGTTTGTACCCGACCGTTTGTACCGGTAATTCAAAATTTCCTTCAACTAACACTTCAAAAACAAGAAACATCAGCATTCGCCGCAGTTTCCCAATAACAACCTTTCTGGGTTTGCTTCGCATTTCACGACGAAACCCCGGGGGCTCCTATCTCCTCTGCTTCCCCAGCCCATAAAGCCTCTCCTCTGGTAAAACCCTGTGTCTTCTGATCGTTTTCGTCCCATTATTTCTTTTGTTTTTCTCAG
Source organism: Pinus tabuliformis (assembly GCA_031772625.1). Classification (NCBI taxonomy): domain Eukaryota; kingdom Viridiplantae; phylum Streptophyta; class Pinopsida; order Pinales; family Pinaceae; genus Pinus; species Pinus tabuliformis. Next base: position 827,780,026 of record CM062813.1, read on the forward strand.
CAAGATTTTGTGAAAATTTATTGTATTGAAGGACTTGTTTTGTAGGGCTTCTATTCATTCTGGTCAGACTCCCATCTCATTGTTTCTTTTGCATGTCTCAGAATATATTAAGGGTTTTTCTGATCGACGATATGAGAAAACCTGAAACCAAAAAGAGGAAGGAGGTGGAGGAGGCAGTTGTGATTGAAGATATCGCACAACCTATAATGAAAAAGAGAAAAAAGGAGGATGAGGAGGCAGGGTCTCCCCGGGGTTCTGCGCCAATCTTGCCTCATGGTAAAAAGTACCAGATCATTCCTGATGAAAGAAATATGGTAATCATAACACCCTGTTTAATTTTGAGGTTTACGGCTCTCGGCAGGGCTTGCTGATTCTTTGTAGATGACGGTGCGGTATTTGTCTCGTAATTTTAATTATATCTCTACTGAAACTGGAGTTGATCGATCTTTTTGTGTATTTTTAATTTTATTTTAATTCAGATAGAGGCTTGTATTTGCAGAGGGATTTGTGGCAAGCGGCATTTCCTGGTGGCAGGGAGGTTAATATAATTTGTTGACCATTACAATTTGGGGACATGCGATATTTTATTTATGCATATGTCTTTTATAAAAATGTGAATGGGAAACAGTGCCCTTCACTCCTCCACCCGTTGACGTGGGTTACTTGTGACTGTCAAAGATGGAAACAAGAATTCTTGTCCTTCTGTAAAATTGTGCATCCTTAAATTGAATTTAGGTATTTTGTTAATACCGTCAAAAATGGAAGCAGAAACTTTTGTCTCTCTGTAAAATTGTGCATCCTTAAATTGAATAGGGAATTTGTTAATCTATGTGAATGCATCTTCCCTCTTAATCAGGGTCATTCCTGAATCCATAAGAATGCTACGGGAACCAGAGTCGCACTGGGTTTTTTAATCTGTCAAATAATTGAATTAGGGACTTTTGTTCTTCTGTCTGATGTTACTAATTCTTACATTTAATAGTTGAATGGGGTATTTTCTGCAACTGTTAGAATATGTCTCTTTTTCAAAAAAAGTATTTCCCAGACTCCATAAGAATGTACAAGCGAAGTAATGTCAGAGTGGGTTTTTCTGTTTTATGACTGTCAAAGAATGTAAACATGAACTTTTCTCCTGTCTGGTGTTACAGTCTCGTACATCCTTTACATTACGGGATTGCATCTTCCATTCAAATTGGTTAATTCCCAATTCTATAAAAATCTAAAGCGGAAGTGATATCAGTGTGTATTTTGTCTCTAAAAAAATGTGTACAGGAACTTTTATCCTTCTATCCGATGTTATAAATTCATCCATCCTTCCTTTTGATTGCGTATGTATAACTCTGGCAATGCATTTTACCTTCAAATCAGTTGTTTCTTGACTCTATGAAGGGGAAGTAATGTCGGGCCGGGTTTTTTTGGTCAATGCCAAACCATGTAATGAGGAGCCTTTTTCCTTGTGCCTGATGTTAGAAACTCATGCATCCGTAGTTGAATTGTGTGTTATATATTTTGTAAATTAATTATTTTCCTACTCTGTAAGAATGTAAAGGGGTTGTAGCGTCTGACTAGTCTGATGATGCAGTCAGTGAATTTTCAGTTGAATTTGGTCTTCTGGTGTCCAGGAGAATCGGATGAAATTAATGCTTTTCAATGAGTTGGGCTTGTCAGGCTTTAAGCCTTTATGACGATATAAACGACACCCTGCTGAATGCAGACTGACTTTGTATTTTGCTCCTACTGTGCCTGTCATTATGAGGATGTTTTGATGCTTTTTGAGGATGGAAGTAGTAATCTGGTGAATGCCAACTAAGTTTTTTAGTTTTCCACAGAGTATGTATGAATATGGCTGATGCTTCATCAACCTTGCACATCCTACAATTGAATTTATTTTTGTTGCATCCTACGAGTGTATGAAGGGAAGATATGAAGTTGGTTTTTTGTGATCCTGCGAGTATAAGGGGCAATTTATAACCTTCTTATATATGGGATCATTTTAACCTATCTGTGGATGGAACTAATGCGCCACATGTGAAACATGCCGACCATCTCTATCTGTTATTCAAATATTCTTCCAACTGTAACTCGAACTTAAAGTATTAGAATCATGTGAAACATACTGCCCATCTCCACCTGTAATTCAAATATTCTTCCAAAGAGTAACTCAAAATTCATGGCAGTGTTCCCCATAGTTTATAGTAAATAATATTTAAAGATTTGCTTTACATTCCCACAAGAAAGCCCTGTGGTCTCCTGTTTCATCTGCCATGCAGGTCCTTCAAAATTCCTCTCCTATAAAACTCCCAGATTCCTGATTTTCTCTCCCAATATCTGTTTTATTTTTTCATCAAATATACATTGGAATTTATTGTAGTGAGGTGCTTGTTTTGTTGGTTTTCAATTTCAGTTTCAGTCTTGTAAGATATCCATCTGATTTTATTTTTTTTCAGAATATATCGAAGGTTTCTGCAATTGAAGATATGGCAAAACCTAAAGTTCAAAAAAGAAAGAAGGAGAAGGCAAGGTCTCCAGAGGGTGTTGTACCGACCTTGCCTTCTACAAAAAAGGGTCTGTCTACTGCACCCCCACCTAAAACCAAAAAGAGCAAGGAGGCAAAGCCTCCTGGGGATTCTGCACTGACTTTGCCTACTGCAAATGAGGCATGTTTTCCACGGGTTTCTGTGCCAACCTTTTCTAGTGCAAAAAAAGTCCAGTTTTCTGCTACACCACCTGAGATTATCCCTCACAGGAGAAATATGGTAAGCTCCTTTTTTAAAGTTTTCCTATTTTTCTTTTTAATGCCTTTTTTGTTTAGTTTTTGGGTTTGGAGATTTCGGAAGTATTTAAAACTTTATATTCTCATTCTGCTAGATGAGGGTGTGATATTTGGCCCATAATTTCTATTATGCCTGTGCCTAATTGAGTTAATTTTTTGATAGTTATTTATTATAATTCATATGAAAGCTTGTATTTCCAGGATGATTTGTGGCAAGCTGCATTTCCCGTTGGCACTGAGGTTGGTACAATTCGCAAACCTTTAAAATCCGAGGACTTGAGATTTCTGATTTATGCAGTTGTGTTGTTTATTGCTCTGTAAAAATGTGAATGGAAACTAATGCTCATTCATCTGGTTCTCCTGTTCAATTGGGCTTTTTGTTACTGTCAAAGAATGTAAGAAGGAACTTTTCTATGTTCTTCTCTTGGTTGGGTAGTTTTGATGCTTTTTGAGGATGAAACTAGCATCCCGGTGAACACACTTCTCATAGTTAATATGTTTTTGAGGGATTGTGAGGATAGAACTAGTTCCCTGATTGATCCACACTAAGATTTCTAGTTTGTCATGAAAGTAAATCTGATGTCTGTCTCTTCATGCTGGCACATCGTACAAGTCAGTTTGGCTTTTGTCATCCTATTAGAGTATGAAGGGGAGATATGAATTTGGTCTTTTGTGATCTTGCGAGAGTACTTTGATGCTTCAAGTTGCCATATCCTACGACTGAATTTGGCTTTTGTCATCCTATAAGAGTATGAAGGAGAGATATGAACTTGGTCCTATGTGATCTTGTTAGAGTATGAAGGGCAACTAATATCCTCTCTAAGGACGCTTTCATGAATGGAACCACTGTCTGTGTCTGTGGATCTAAGTTGGTTTGGAGTTGGATATATATAAATAAATTTATAAGTGAATAACATAGTATTTTGCGAGAAAAAAGGGAATAAGACCCATAGATGACAATTTACAAGGAAAACCAAGTCTATATTAACTCTCATAGATGAGTACATTATGGTCGAGTTTCGGCGGGTACGGGTATATCCTGGAACGTTGGGTTCCTAGAAGTTTCGTGCAACATAGCTGTGGATACAACTAGATTGGTGTACTTTGGCACTAGACTAAACCTTTCATAATTATAATTTATGAATTGTTCTAGTTAGATTTGTAAGATCATCTTAAATGGCCAATTAATCCTATCGTGAAACACATAAGATAATTTTTCTGGCCGACTTGATTGGTGTACTTTGGCACTAGACTAAACCTTTCATAATTATAATTTATGAATTTTTCTAGTTAGATTTGTAAGATCATCTTAAATGGCTAGTGAATCCTATTGTGAAATCTAAATATATTAAGCAAAGTCTTTTGGTAGAAATCGCATAAGATAATTGTTGGGTTCCTAGAAGTTTCGTGCAACATAGCTGTGGATACAACTGGATTGGTGTACTTTGGCACTAGACTAAACCTTTCATAATTATAATTTATGAATTGTTCTAGTTAGATTTGTAAGATCATCGTGAAACACATAAGATAATTTTTCTGGCCGACTTGATTGGTGTACTTTGGCAGTAGACTAAACCTTTCATAATTATAATTTATGAATTGTTCTAGTTAGATTTGTAAGATCATCTTAAATGGCCAGTGAATCCTATTGTGAAATCTAAATATATTAAGCAAAGTATTTCGGTAGAAATCACATAATACGTGTTTCGAACCAACAAGTGTGGTTCATCATCAGGACCAGATCATGAACCACACTTGTTGGTTTGAAACACGTTGGCCAAAAAAATTTCTCTTATGTGATTTCTATCGAAAGACTTTGCTTAATTCATTATGGATCACATAAGCTTGAATAAGAAAAAATCTAAATATATCTTATATAGGTCAAGGTGAATTTCATTTCTAGATTTGAGTCGTGAAATCTAAATATATCTTATATAGGCCAAGGTGAATTTCATTTCTAGATTTGAGCTGAACTTGCTGAATGATTTGGATCCTTGTCTCTTGTCTCCTCTCCCTTGCTTCTATCTCCATTGCTATAGGTCAAGGTGAATTTCATTTCTAGATTTAAGCTGAGCTTGCTTGATGACCAGATGATGAACGGTGAACCACACTTGTTGGTTTGAAACGCGTTGGCCAATTTTTTTTTTCTTATGTGATTTCTACTGAAAGACTTTGCTTAATTCATTATGGATCACAGAAGCTTGAATACGAAAAAATCTAAATATATCTTATATAGGTCAAGGTGAATTTCATTTCTAGATTTGAGCTGAACTTGCTGAATGATCCTTGTCTCCTGTCTCCTCTCCCTTTCTTCTATCTCCATTGCTAGAGGTCAAGGTGAATTTCATTTCTAGATTTAAGTTGAGCTTGCTTGATGATTCAGATCCCTGTCTCCTTTCCTTGCTTCTATCTCCATTGCCATAGAAGTTTAAACCGTAGCAAGCTTTGGCCATATTAACCTTCACTGTGTCTGTGGATACAATTTGAGTGGTGTATTTTGGCATTAGACTAAACCTTTCATAATTATAATTTATGAATTGTTCTAGTTAGATTTGTAAGATCATCTTAAATGGCCAGTTAATCCTATTGTGAAATCTAAATATATCTTATAGAGGTCAAGGTCAATTTCATTTCTAGATTATACAACTTGAGTGGTGTATTTCGGCACTAGACTAAACCTTTCATAATTATAATTTATGAATTGTTCTAGTTAGGTTTGTAAGATTATCTTAAATGGCCAGTTAATCCTATTGTGAAATCTAAATATATCTTATAGAGGTCAAGGTGAATTTCATTTCTAGATTTAAGTTGAACTTGCTGGATGATTCGGATCCCTGTCTCCTTTTCCCTGCTTCTATCTCTATTGCTAAAGGTCAAGGTAAATTTCATTTCTAGATTTACGCTGAGCTTGCTTGATGATTCAGATCCATGTCTCCTTTGCCTGCTTCTATCTCCATCGCCATCGAAGTTTAAACTTAGCAAGATTTGGCCATATTAACCTTTTCTGCATGGAAATTTGCAAATATGGTACGATCAACTCACATTAGATTGAATTTGATCCCATAACCTAATTATTTGATCCTTGTGGGCTCATAAACCCAAAAATTGGATTATTTCTCTGTTGTATTAGATATTTGAGGCTGAGCTCTTTCAAACTGTGAAAGAAAATGCATATTTTCATATCTATGAGATGTGTACTTGGAGCTGTACTGGATTTTTGTTGTTTCTTATTCTTCCCATATTGAATCATGTTCAAATTTGAATTTGTATACAAATATTGCCACTATGGTCTGAATTATGCATGCATTTAATGAGTTATTAAATTGATGACCTTTCAATTGCGTTTAATTGTACTTTAGCTTTGTTAAATCGTGATTTGTAATATCTACCAGATAGCACAAGGAGTCGTCAATTGGTGCTTCTGTGCTTTTCTCACTTTGTGTAGGCATTCGTGATGAAAATATGTAAGCTTGAGTGCTCTACCTTGATACATGTCCATCCTTTGCATTTCTGTACTCACTTTGGACAGAGGTTTTCATGTGCGTTTGAAAACTTATTGTGCTTCTAAAATTATTGATGTGTACATACAGTAGAGCTGCGAATGGAATTGCATACTTGATTTCGCATTTTGAGATGCCAATTTGTACTTTAATTTTCTTAAATTGTGATTTGCAATATCTACCAGAAAACACAATGAGCCGTCAGTTGGTGCTTCGGTGATTTTCTCATTTTATGTAGGCACTTGTGATGAAAATATTGTAAGCTTGAGTGCTCTACCTCGATACATGTCCACCCTTTGTATTTCTGTACACACTTTGGACAGAAATATTTTCATGTGCATTTGAAAATTTACTATGACTCTAAAAGTATTGATGCTTTGTGCTTCGGTGATTTTCTCATCTTATGTAGGCACTCATGACGAAAATATGTAAGCTTGAGTGCTATGCCTTGATACACGTCAACCCTTTGTAATTCTGTACGCACTTTGGACTGAAATATTTTAATGTGCATTTAAAAACTTACTATGATTCTAAAAGTATTGATGCTCTATTTCAATAGAGCTGTGAATGGCATTGCATACTTATTTTGCATTTTGAGATGCCAACTTGGGTTGGGGATGAGGTCATTTGTGTAGGTATACTAGATACAAAATTACTACCCCTTCCACTACACTAAATAACTTTTCTAACTGTATCTGGTGTTAATGTACAGTGGGATAAGCTGGATACCCTTTACAAGATCCAGTGGGATTTTTCAAACTTGGAGGTAAGCATTAAGTTGGCTTGGTACGCTTGTTTCCACTTAAATCCAGTTATTTTCCTTATTGTGAAAATTTTTCTCCTATGATTTGGGAGTGTGGGATTAATGTTATTTTTCGTGTCTACAGCTTTTGGTGTATTGTCTATTAGTGTCTCATAAAGTTATTTCATTGTTACTTACCATTTATAATTTCCTCTAATTGTTTCCAGAATGCTCTTGAAGAAGGTGGGCTACTTTATGGGAAGAATGTTTATCTTTTTGGCTGTACAGAACGTAAGCCCTTGTTATTTTGTCTCCAATTTAGAGTTTGTAATTTACTTATTTTTTCTTTTCATTTTCAAGAGTTCAATCATTAGTAGGATTAAGGGCCATGCCTTTGTTCTAGAGCATTCTAGAGTTCGTTTTTCTCCATGAATTTTAACTTGGTATAGGCGTTATCTTTCCTTCTTTGTGCAGCTCAACTTGTACCTTTTGAAAACCAATTAAAAGTGGTCCACATACCAGTCACTGTGGCGGTATGCTTTTTGGCTTTCATATCTTTTTCTTTTGAAGCATTTTTATGTCAAGTCTTTAGTAATTTGATTATAAATTGCAAGCCTTAAAGCCTTATTTCTAGGCAGGTTGTTTCATCATTTCCTCCGTCTGATAAGATTGGCATCAAGTCTGTTCAAATGGAGGGTGAAACTATAGTGCCAATGAAGGAAATGAAGATGGATTGGGTTCCTTACATACCATTCTATGATAGGTATATCCAAATGTCCATTGATTTGGTGATATTTTGCACATAATTGTATATTGAAATGAAGTTTATGCTGCTATCATAGGTATATCCAAATGTCCATTTATTTGGTGATATTTGAACATAATTGCATATTTAAATGAAGTTTGGTAAGCTGCTATGATAGATATATCCAAATGCCCATTTATTTGGTGATTATTCTGCATATATTGTATATTTAAATGAATTTTGATAAACTGCTATTGTAGGTGTTAACACTCCACCATCTGGTTCCAAATATAGACTATGGAAGAGTTTATACTTGTAAGTGGAAGAGCTAAAGACAACTAGAGAGTACACTGTCACCTTATACAGTCTATCTGCATTTTGGGTTAGTGCTTACTAACATCAAAGGTGAATCCATATTCAATATGAAAAGAAAGTATGAACATGGAAGACCAAAAACACTTTCAAATAGCAATTATATTTGCTGTTATATATGAATCAGACCTGAATTCTAAGTTACATCAATATGAACAGCAAGCAGTAGTGCAGATTTAAACCTAATAATGAACTTGTGCCTTGGAAATCATACAAATTATGTTAGAATGCTTCAATTATGCCCATAAAAATTCAGATCTCCATATAAAAATATAAAATATAGCAAGCTTTAAATTTGGAAATTAGCAACATTGACCTTAGTGCCTTCATTCTGTGGGCAATGAAGTAGAAAATTGGGTAGAAAATCAATTAAGTGGGAGAAATTCCCAAGGTTAGTTAGAATGCTTCAATTATGCCCATAAAAATTCAGATCTCCATATAAAAATGTAAAATATAGCAAGCTTTAAATTTGGAAATTAGTAACAGTGACCTTAGTGCCTTGATTCCGTGGGCGATGAAGTAGAAAATTGGGTAGAAAATCAATTAAGTGGGAGTAATTCGCAAGGTTTGCAACTTTGCAAACATTCAAGTAAGGTGAGCAAACACATCCAACAATTGGGATTTAGTTTCCAAATAAGATGGTACCTTTATTCCAAAGCTGCAAGTACTCCAATGTTTGGGGATATTGGCTAACTTCAAAGCATAGGGATGTCAAATCACTTCCAAAGAACCTTCTCTCATGAATGATCAAGGATGAACTTCAAAGCACTCTAAGGGTTGTCAAATCACTTCCAAAGTACCTTCTCTTATGAATGAGCAAGGATGAATTCATGTGAACAAGATGAGAGCAACCTCTAATTGTCAATGACTAGTTTGGGTGTGAAGACAAGAGAAGTCAAACAATCACCTATCTCACCAACAAAAAGTGACTCTCTCTCCCTGCTACCTCTCTAGCCTTTATAGGACAAGCAAAGAGTTGTACAGATAAGAAGGATAACATAAGTGTAAGAAAAGCCTTCTCAACTAGGGTGCATGGGCAATATGATGCAGGAGCATCCAGCTAAGGGAGGTCATGGCTGGAGTGTTTGCAAAGATAGAAGGATAAATAAGTGTAAGAAAAGCCTTCTCAACTAGGGTGCATGGGCAATATGATGCAGGAGCATCCAGCTAAGGGAGGTCATGGCTGGAGTGTTTGCAAAGATAGAAGGATAACATAAGTGTAAGAAAAGCCTTCTCAACTAGGGTGCATGGGCAATATGATGCAGGAGGAGGTCATGGCTGGAGTGTTTGTCTTTGCAAAAAGAAGTAGTTTCAGTTAGTTTTTTTTAATTTTCATTTAAATTTCTAGTTAATGGTATTTCGGACTTTATGTTAGGTTTGACACTATTTCAGCCCACTATTTGTTTTTGTTTACATCCTTTTTATTTTTGTTTTTGTTTAAAAATTTACTTTTAGAATATAGTCAAGAAAGAACAGTTATCAAGGAATAACTGAATGTAACTACTGTCAGTTTAATAACTGTACAATGATCTTTACAAAAGAAAAGAGGAAAAAAACCACTGTAATTATCATCATAGTACTGAATAGAAACACACATGAAATCATTCTGAAAACAAACAAGAAACTCTGAATCCATAAATTGCAGCCTTAGTATTTTTTTTCCTAACTTAACAAAGATCCTTTATCCATTTTATAACGAAGACAGAGAACGAATAACTAACACATGAGCAAAAAAGTATGCGGAAAAGTTCAACAAAACAACGGAGTGAGCGTGCAGAAGAATCAAGTAAATCACTGTCGAAGGAATATACAAATTCCTACAGGTACCAACAGAACTCATAACATTTCCTTTTACTATTTAATTATAAAAAAGAAATCACTGTGTATATATATCGATATCGAATACCTACAGTCCAAGATACAGCTGCCCAAAAATACGGCTAAGTTACAGAACAGAGGTCTTGTACAACAGTGCCAAACAAAACTTCGAGTTTCCCACGGGACCAACATGAGCACAGTCTCCTAAAAACATAAATACAGTCGCATATACAACAACAGCCTGGAGGCATAAATTACAGGCTACGAACTAGGGAGGGAGGTCGAAGCCACTGCCCTCGAAAATAGACCAAGAAGCATAACCCTTCAAACAAATTGACAGAGGAACAACAAGGTGCGACCCTACCCAATACTTGCGTAGGTGTTAAGGCACGCGACCAGCCAATAGCGAGCCCAGCTCCATTTCCTGTCACGGCCACCAAAACGAAGCCGTCAACAACCAAGAGACGGAGTCATGAAACAAGAAAACTGAAGACGGACTCGAGGGTTAGGGAAGGCTCACTTACCAGAGCCGAGTTTTGCTAATGGAGGAAGGAAGCCGCAGGCCAAGGCCACAGTCGCAGAGCGCCCACTGCTCGCCAGGAGCAAGAACAGTCAACAATAGTCGAAAACGAGGCAGAATGTTAAAACATGGAGGGAGAGAGCTTACCTCTATTTAGATCCTGGAATAACATTGAGAGTTGAGCTGCCCCACAACCATGACCTGCAGAAAATAACCAAATTTACAGTCAAACAGCGAGGCGAACATCTGAAAACCAGTAGCATAATCGAAACCAGAGAACAACAAGGACCCAAGACCATAACCAGAGCCTAATAAACAGAAACCCACCACTGAGACCAGGGGTCTCGAAACTTCAGAACAAGGTGTAGAACAGAGGACATTGCCGAGTGTGTAAGCGAAACCTTGAGGAGCAACGACCTGAGACAAAGTGGAAACACTCACCTCGATGGCGCAACAGAAGACTGGAACAACAGTGGAATGAGCTGAGCGAGGGTTTCTTGTGTACAGTAAGAGGTCGGAGGAGCGAGCCCCAAGATCAGAACACTTGTCCTCAAATCAATCAAACCACAGTACCGCGCTTTAAAACCACACATCAAAACAAATCATCCACGAAATCCAAATAAATGATATGTCGTAGGTAATCAGGGTAGGGTCCCATCAATTTTTGGTATCAGAGCAGGTTATAGTTAATTGTTTTTTTTTACAAAATGGAAGTCGGAAGAAGAGGTCGTGGCAGAGCTAATTGAAGGGTAGTAGATGAAGGATTGAGGGAAGAGATTAGGATCCTGAATGCCTGTTTGGCAGCAGGAAGGAGAAGGGATCTTGAAGGAGGAGACGACAGTGATGAAGAAGCTGCAGTTACGACAGATGGATCAGATGAGGAAGGACCTGAAATCAAATTGTTAAGGTTAGTTTTATTGGCTAGTAGTAAGCCAAAGCCTGAGATTTCAAACTATGATGGTAGTTTGTCCACAGAAGTGCTGTTGGACTGGATTAGTGAGTTAGACAAATACTTTGAATGTGAGGAGATCAACGAAGATAGGAAAGTTAAATTCGCTGCCACCAAGTTAAAAGGACATGCGGCCTTATGGTGGGACAGTGTCCAAGCAGAAAGGAGAAGATCAAATAAGTTACCTATTAAAAAGTGGACCAGAATGGTCGCCAAGATGAAGGGTAAGTTTTTGCCCAAAGATTACCAGATTGCTCTGTATCGACAGGTGCATAATTTGAAGCAGAGAGGAATGACAGTGAAAGAATATACCGGAGATATTTTATCGGGTGAATCTGAGAGCTGGCTACATTGAAGACACACCCCAGAAAAGACAACAAGGTTTGTGAATGGCTTAAGGCTGGAGATATTAGACGAGATAAGTATTCTTTCTCCAAAAAAGAAAAGATTGCAAGGAAGCAGAATGCCAGAAGAGGATGTGGATCTGGCAGAGGGAAAGGACAATCCTTTTGCAAAGGAAGGATTGCCAACAATAGTGAAGAAGGTAGTAGTTCAAAGACCTCAGGGACAACATAAAAGGAAGGTAGCACTAGGGGAGGAAGGCCATACCAGAGAGGAAGGGGTAATGGCAGAGGTAGAGGGGCTGCCTACCAGTGTTACAAGTGTCACAAGTGGAGGCACAAGTCCTTTAAGTGTCCAGAAGGCGAACAGGCTGGACAAAGAGGAGCATATGTTACTCAAACAGAGGAAGCAGAGGCACCGCCCCAAGAGGTAGAGAATGTACCGGAGACAGGACAGGCCTTAGTCTTGAATAAGGTACTGCTGAAACCGGCAAAGGAGACAGCTGAACAAACCCAGAGAAAGGCATTTTTCGGACTGTGTGCAAGTCACATGGAAAATGCTGCACACTGATTATAGACAGTGGAAGCATTGATAATCTGGTTGCAACAGAGATGGTGGAGAAATTGAGTTTGAAAAAGTTGAAGCACCCAACTCCCTATAAGGTGTCTTGGTTACAGAAAGGTCATCAACCACTAGTTGATGAGCGGTTTGAGGTGGAGTTCCATATTGGCAAGTATAGGGACAAGGTGATTTGTGACATCATGCCCATGGATGTGTGTCATATTCTACTAGGTAGACCATGGTAGTATGACCGAAAAGTTGTTCATGACGGAAAAACAAACTGTTACAAGTTTGTCAAGGATGGGATTAAGCATACCCTAGTACCCATCAAGGAAGAAGAAACAACAGAAACTAGTGGGACAAAAGTGCTGCTGATGGGAGGAAAAGAATTTTTAAAACAGATTGAAGATAATGAGATAAAGTATGCCGTTGTAAGGAGACCGAGAGCAGTGTTGTTGCACACTGAAATTTCTGACTTACCTGAAGAAATCCAGGATTTGTTGCAGGAATTCAGCGACATTGTGGTGGATGATTTACTGGATAAGTTACCACCAAAGCGGAGTATCAGTCATCACATAGATTTCATTCCCGGAGCTAGTTTACCAAACAAAGCTGCTTACCGGATGAGTCCTAAGGACAATGAAGAGATCAGGAAGCAGGTACAGGAATTGTTGGACAAAGGATTGATACGGGAAAGTTTAAGTCCCTGTGTGGTTCCGACAGTTTTAGCTCCCAAGAAAGGAGGCGAGTGGCGGATGTGTACGGATTCGAGAGCAATAAATAAAATTACTATCAGGTACAGGTTTCCATTGCCACAAATGGATGACATGATGGACTGCTTGAGTGGAGCAGCATATTTTTCGAAGATAGATATGGAGAGCGGATATCACCAAATTAGAATAAGAGAGGGGGACGAATGGAAAACAACTTTCAAAACCAATAAAGGTATGTATGAATGGCTGGTGATGCCATTTGGGTTGAGTAACACCCCTAGCACTTTCATGCGCCTGATGAACGAGATGTTGAAGGAGTTCATTGGGAAATTCGTAATTGTGTATCTTGACGATATACTGATTTTCAGCAAGACCAAGGAAGAACATTTTCGACACGTTAGATATGTTCTGGAGAAGTTGCAGCAAAATAAGTTGCTGATAAATTTTAAAAAATGTTCTTTCTTTCTTTCAGGAGTTAGTTTATTTGGGTTTTGTGATTGCAGAAAATGAGCTGAAAATGGACCCAGAAAAAGTTGCAGCTATACTTAGCTGGCCATCCCCTAAGAGTCTGTTCGAAGTTCGGAGTTTTCACGGGTTGGCAAGTTTCTATCGCAAGTTTATAAATAATTTTAGTGGAATCTGTGCACCCATGTTGGATACCATCAAAAAGGCAAGTCAACCTTTCCATTGGACTGAAGCTGCAGAGAAGAGCTTCCAGATATTGAAGAAGAAGATCACTGAAAGGCCAATTTTGAGGTTGCTTGATTTTAACAAACTTTTCCAAGTTCGTTGTGATGCCAGTGGTACAGCCATTGGAGTCGTACTCAGCCAAGAAGACAAAGCAATAGCTTATTTCAGTGAAAAATTAAATGAAAGCAGGCAAAAATATACACATCTTACGACAAGGAGTTTTATGCCGTCGTCCAAGCCTTGAAGCATTGGAGACATTATTTGTTGGGTAATGAGTTTGTCTTGTTTTTTAATAATTCTGCATTACAGTATGTTATGCAACAACATAAGCTGAATCATAAACACACAAAATGGGTGGAGTACTTGCAGAGTTTTACATTCGTATTGAAGCATATCAGTGGTCAAGCCAACAAGGTAGCAGATGCACTAAGCAGAAGAGTTTTACTCTTATAGGAGAGCACGATACAAGTGTTGGGTTTTGAACACCTGAAGGACTTGTATCAAATAGATGCAGATTTCAAGGAGGCTTATGAAGCCTGCCAAAATCCCTTGTTGAGGAATAATAGTCCATGGCTGGACTATAACTTGCAGGAGGAGTTGCTATTCAAGGGAGGACAGTTGTGTGTTCCAGAATGTTCGATGAGGGAGAACATCATCCGGGAAAAACATAGTGGAGGTCTAGCTGGACATTTCGGCATTGATAAGACCTTGGATCAGCTCAGTCATTTTTATTACTGGCCGAAGATGCGAAGAGATGTGCAACGATATGTGACCAGGTGTAAGATATGTCAATTGGCGAAAGGGCACAGTCAGAACACGGGGTTGTATACACCCTTACCTATTCCAAACAGACCGTGGGATTCAGTCAGTCTGGACTTTGTCCTGGGTCTGCCAAAAACACAGCGGGGTTTCGATTCCATCATGGTGGTGGTGGACCATTTCTCCAAGATGGCACACTTCATCCCTTGCAGGAAAACCAGTGACGCTACCCATGTAGCACACTTGTTTTTCACTGAAGTCGTCAGACTGCACGACTTACCCAAGTCCATTGTTTCCAACAGGGATGTGAAATTCACAGGACATTTCTGGCGCACCTTGTGGAAAAAGCTGGATACAAAGTTAAATTTCAGCTCCGCTTATCACCCACAGACTGATGGGCAGATGGAGGTGGTGAACAGAAGCTTAGGAAACCTGCTGCGAAGTCTAGTTTGGGAAAATTCACGAATGTGGGATTGTGTACTTGCCCAAGCGGAATTTGCTTACAACGATTCACCAAATCGAAGCACACGAAGTAGCCCTTTCTAGATCTTGTATGAAATGCATCCCCGAGGAGTGCATGAGTTACGAGATTTGGGACAATTAGAGAGAAGAAGTGCTGACGGGGAAGATTTCGCAAGAGCAATTAATGACCTACATGAGCAGGTGAAGTCAAAATTACAGGACAATAGTCAAAGGTACAAACAGAAAGCAGATCTGAAAAGACGGGAGGTACAATTTAACGTAGGGGATCAAGTCCTAGCGCATCTGCGCAAAGAAAGATTCCCTAAGGGCGAATACAATAAGTTGAAATTTAAGAAAATTGGACCTTGCAAAATTTTGCGTAAGTTTTCTGCAAATGCCTATGAGCTGCAATTGCCTCCAGGTATAGGAATATCGCCCATCTTTAATGTGGCGGATTTATTCCCATACACTGCCAGTCCTGAAGGGGACAGTTCGGCGCAGCCAAAACGGGATACCCAGGAAGAGAGTAGTTCGTGGATGAGACAAATGCCTTCAGCTCAGCCACTTGAAATCGAAGGAATCCTCGATACACAGGTGGCCAGGCGGACTCGAAGAAAGGAGTACCTACAGTACCTCATCAAGTGGAAGAACCGCCCTATTGAGGACAGTTTGTGGCTTGACGCAGGACAGATACAATGTGCAGGGTATTCTATTGAGGAGCTCATGGACCGGAGCCATGAATTTTCATCTACCCCGGGAGCCTGATGCAGGAGCATCCAGCTAAGGGAGGTCATGGCTGGAGTGTTTGTCTTTATAAACAGAAGGAGTTTTAGTTGGTTTTTTTAATTTTCATTTAAATTTCTAGTTAACGGTATTTCGGACTTTATGTTAGGTTTGAGGCTGTCTCAACCCACTATTTTCTTTTGTTTACGTCCTTTTTATTTTTGTTTAAATATTAACTATTAGAATACAGTCAAGAAAGAACAGTTATCAAGGAATAACTAAATGTAACTAGTGTTAGTTTAATAATCGTACAATGATCTTTACAAAAAAAAGAGGAAAAAAACTACTGTAATTATCATCATAGTACTGAATAGAAACAAGCATGAAATCATTCTGAAAAAAAACAAGAAAGTCTGAATCCATAAATTGCAGCCTGAGTATTTTCTTCCTAACTTAACAAAGATCATTTATCCATTTTATAACGAAGATAGAGAATGAATAACTAACACAGGAGCAAAAAAAGTACGCGGACAAGTTCAGCAAAACAACGGAGTGAGCTTGCAGAAGAATCAAGTAAATCACTGTCAAAGGAATATACAAATTCCTACAGGTACCAATAGAACTCATAACATTTCCTTTTACTATTTAATTATCAAAAAGAAATCACTGTGTATATATATCGATATCGAATACCTACAGTCCAAGATACAGCTGCCCAAAAATACAGCTAAGTTACAGAACAGAGGTCCTATACAACAGTACCAAACAAAACTTCGAGTTTCCCACGGGACCAACAAGAGCACAGTCTCCTAAAAACATAAATACAGTCGCATATACAACAACAGCCTGGAGGCATAAATTACAGGCTACGAACTAGGGAGGTCGAAGCCACTGCCCTCGAAAATAGACCAAGCAAGAAGCATAACCCTTCAAACAAATCGACAGAGGAACAACAAGGTGCGACCTAACCCTAGAAGATGAAACCCCAAACTGTGGGCCCCGTTTGGGTAAATTGGTACATCAACTTCCCGAGGTCGTAACTTTGGCATATCATCTCCGTTGGACGTGTACAATATCTCGTTAGAAATATCTATCCGAGAACTACAACTTTGGGAAGAGCAACATGGGTGGACCCATGTTGCTCCCATTTTTCCAAAAAAACGTCATTTAGGGCCTCAAAATGGCTCCGAAAGTTTAGGACCCGAAAAATTGCTAAAAATAGTAAACTGTGCTACAATTAAGGAAACTGAAAAGCTGAAAGAAACAATGGTGGGGGTCCAAGTGGACTTGGCAGGTGGCCACCAATATCCACCTGGATCATCGACAAGAGCAAAAACAGTGAACGATAGTCGAAAACGAGGCAAAATGTTAAAACATGGAGGGAGAGAGCTTACCTCTATTTAGATCCTGGAATAACACTGAGAGTCGAGCTGCCCCACAACCATGACCTGCAGAAAAGAACCAAATTTACAGTCAAACAACGAGGCAGACATCTAAAAACTAGTAGCATAATCAAAACCAGAGAACAACAAGGACCCAAGACCATAACCAGAGCCGAATAAACAGAAACCCACGATTGAGACCAGGGGTCCCAAAACTTCAGAACAGGGTGCAGAACAGAGGACATTGCCGAGTGTGTAAGCGAAACCCTGAGGAGTAGCGACTTGAGACAGAGCGGAAACACTCACCTCGACGACACAACAAAAGATCGGAGTAATAGTGGAATGAGCTGAGCCAACGTTTCTTGGGTACAAGAAGAGGTGGGAGGAGCGAGCCCCAAGACCAGGACAGTTGTCCTCAAATCAATCAAACCACAATACCGCGCCTTAAAACCACACATTGAAACAAATCATCCATGAAATCCAAATAAATGATATGCCATAGGTAATCAGGGTAGGGTCCCATCACAATACAACGAAAACCATTCATAACAGATCAAACCTTATTACGAATAAGCCTCCACATGTCATGCACTCCATCTCTAGGAATAAATAGGATGTGTAAATAAGGAAAATTTACAAAAGATTCCTCCAATTCATCTACTCCATCTCGAGATCATGGTAGCATGTGTAAAATAACGATACTCCAAGCATGTGTAAAATAAGGATACTCCAAGAAAAGCTCCTCCAACTCAAAAATAGCCTCCTACACTCATGTGCTCCACTCCTAGGAAAATAACAGTAGTAAGTGGTTACTGTGAGAAAAAAAGAAAAGCTCCTCCAACTCAAAAATAGCCTCCTACACTCATGTGCTCCACTCCTAGGACAATAATAGTAGTAAGTGGTTACTATGAACAAAAAATCTGAGGATAAATAAGTTAGGGAAAATCATTCTCAACTAGGTTGTGTTGAGAAATCAAGTTTATGGGAAATCATTCTCAACTTGGTTGTGTTGAGAAATTAAGTGTGGTGAAGTCTAACACCTAATTTCTCTTCTTGATAATTACTTGTGAATATTAGATATCTTCATATTACTTATTACGAGATGTCTTCTTCATTAAGCAATTATACAAATGATGTTTGATCTTTTAGGAAAATATAAAGATCACAAAGATAGAAGACACCAAAATTAGTAGCCACGGTAAAACCCTTGGCTAATAGCCAACCCAAAAGGGGAAAACCCAACAATCAAACTTCCACCAAGATACCAAGTCCAACCCTCCTCCAAGTCACCTCTATAAACTGTTCCAAATATGGTTAACATTTTGAAATTAGGGGTTGAATTAAGCCTGCAACTACCTCAAAATTTTTGGCCTCTTTCATAGAAAGACCTCCACATGTACAAATTGCAATAGTTAAAGATTTGGTCAACAAAAGGAATATTCTTCTAGTTTTGACTTGCTTTCTCTCTCCTTTGACTCAACTTCTTCTTTCCTTTGCTTGGTTCTGAAATTGCTTCTTGTGAATTTGTTCCAAGTAGGTCGAACTATCTTATATATATAACCCACAAGGGGAAAACCCAATGATCAAACTTCCACCAACCAAGATACCAAGTCCAACCCTCCTCCAAGTCACCTCTATAAACTGTTCCAAAATATGGTTAATGTTTTGAAATTCGGACCTACAACAAGGGGTTGAATTAAGCTTGAAACTACCTCAAAATTTTTGGCCTCTTTCACAGAAAATTAAACCTCCACATGTGCAAATTGCAATAGTTAAAGATTTGGTCAATAAAAGGAATATTCTTCTAGTTTTGACTTGATTTCTCTCTCCTTTGACTCAACTTCTTCTTTCCTTTGCTTGGTTCAAAAATTGCTTCTTGTGAATTTGTTCCAAGTAGGTCGAACTATCTCTTATATATAGCTATCCAGGAGGATTGAATTGGGGTGTCTCTTGGAGGACTAGACTGACTTGGCCTAATGACCAAAAATAAAATTCAAATATCTTTTTCTTACAAATGTCTAAATGGTGTTGATATCTAGCACACTGTTAAAATTGGCAACTAGGGCCAAACTCCACCTTGGACAACTCATATGATGGAGATGATATTTTCATTGGATTCCTCTTTTTGAGAGGTGGAAGATTGATCTAAAGATCATCTTGTTTGGATGAGCAGAAGTGAGATTTTGAATTTAATTCTCACACATGCAAATTGTCAAGGTCGGCCAAAAGTCTAATGTACGCTCAAGAAGCCCAACAGTGGTGTCTCTTCACCCTCAACGTTGTGTATAAATAGGAGAGACCTTTTCCTCATTTGGACACTATCACTCAACACGTCTTTCTCTTTCCTCTCCTCATTGGTTTGTATAGCAAAGGAGCAACTCTTCTTCTTTCCCGTTGACTTGGGTTGACTGAATCATCTTGTTTGGATGAGCAGAAGTGAGATTTTGAATTTAATTCTCACACGTGCAAATTGTCAAGGTCGGCCAGAAGTCTAATGTAGGCTCATGAAGCCCAACAGTTGTGTCTCTTCACCCTCAACGTTGTGTATAAATAGGAGAGACCTTTTCCTCATTTGGACACCATCACTCAACACATCTTTCTCTCTTTCCTCTCCTCATTGGTTCGTATAGCAAAGGAGAAACTATTTTACTTCTCACGTTGACTTGGGTTGACTGAATATTGCAGGACTGTTTTTGGGCCATTTGTAGGGACGTTGACCAATGTTGACTGAGGGTTAAATCACCTCCTTTGATTGCGATTTTTAGGCAGATAATTTGATCTTTTGAGGCTACACGAAAATCAAGGTATTTGGCGCAGGTTGACTTGCGTTGATCGCATGACCTTTAACCATAGCGTTGAATCTGATCTTTTGAGGCCGTATCTCATGGCATGAAAATCGAGGTATATGGAGTAGGTTGACTTGTGTTGACCGCAGGACCTTTGACCACAGTGTTGACTGAGAATTTCAGGATTGTTTTGGGTTGATTCTGATTGTCTTTGGAGGCTGAGTTGACTCGGTTTGACCAAGCTCATTTGGAGGAGATTTTTTGTTGGTAAGAAGATTTGATCAAAGGGTCCGTATCTCATGGCACGAAAATCAAGGTATATGGAGTAGGTTGACTTGTGTTGACCGCAGTGTTGATTGAGAATTTTAGGATTGTTTTGGGTTGATTCTGATTGTCTTTGGAGGCCGAGTTTATTGGGTTTGACCGAGCTCATTTGGGGGAGATTTTTTGTTGGCAAGAAGATTTGATCAAAGGGTTTCCCTACATTGGGGTTTTTCCTTGGTATTCGCCAAATATTGTGTCCTCTTGTCTTGGCTTGTCTTCTGCTTATTGTTTATGTTCTATCTGCATTTACTATCAATGTTAATGTGATTGCTGACCTGGAAATTGATATTGGGCTAATAAGAAAAATTGAAGTAAATTACTCTAAAGCATAGAACATACCATTGTTATCTAAAATTGACACACACAAACTAAAAACATTTTCTTCAACAAATTACTCTTATTGATGATTAGTTAGCATTAATTACATATTCATTATCCATTATTAGTAAGTAGTTATACAAAAGAAAATTCAACCATTAACATATGAAAAGAGCAGTGAAGATAACAATGCAACAAAGAGACAAGAGACACAGAAATTAGGCTTGAGGCCAGGGCAAAACAACAGAAGGGGGAAACCTAAAAAGCTTTCCTTATGAGAGAATATTCATTTAATCAAGTACATCAACCAAAAAGAGGGTATTAAGAAAGATTTGAGTCCTCCCACAAGTGACAATAGTTCCTCAGAAATTCGGCCTCCAAACCTTCATTCTCAGGATTTGAGTCCTCCCACAAGTAACAATAGTTCCTTAGAAATTCGGCCTCCAAACCTTCCTTCTCCTTCGTTAGAATAAGGATCTTATGGGAAAAATCGAATACCCAAATAAGGAGCAAGTGTCTCTTATATATAGTCATCAAGAGGGGGTCGAATAGGTGCCTCTAAGGGGCCCAATTGACTTGAACAAAAGGGAGGTCGACTAACAATTTTGGAGGCAAAAATATAAATATAAATTTTCCAATTTCTTCCTTTTATTTTCATTCATGGAAACACTGACCATGGCTACAATTTTTCAACACTCTCTCTTAGCAAGGGAGATATTTTCATTCTCTCTCATATGTCTCATCATAAGGAAAGCAACCAACATCACAATCCAGTTTCAACAGTCCCTCTTAGTATGGGAGGGATACTTCAGTTGTAACATAGATCTCATCTCGGTTGAACAATGATTTCTCGATCCACAATTGATGATGGAATTCATGTCTCATCATCTCATGACGATGGAATTCATGTCTAATCATCTCATCTCAGCTGAATAATGATGTCTTGATCCATATAAGAAGAATGATCCATAATTGAGATAGGGGAAATCAATTCACCAAAATTGATTCCATGGTTGTCATATATGACCTTGGTAAAGATCACACGCCTTATTTTCCTTGACTGATTCTCAACGTAGTAGAACACTTGCATCCAACACTTAGGGAGATCAATTTACCACAACCAATTCCATGTTAGTCGTGTCTGACCTTGGCTAGATAGGTGGCAATCCCAGCAAGATTAACCATCTCATCATGGCCCTTTGTCAATAATGACATGAAGGCGATTTGCGAGTAGGATGCATACAGGGGCATGTACTTAGCCAAGTCCTTGGCTCTAAGGAGTACCCTCACACCCAGGAGCTACTCTGCTCATTCCCTAGACCAAGTCCATAAAGTTTGGGGGAAGAGCACATGCTCAATGTTTTCAATCAACAGTGTTCCCTCTCAAGGAGGGATACATTCTCTTGCACTCCAAGTTGAACTCTGAAGAACAAAAACTTTACTTTGGGCAATGGCTTGGTGAGAATATCCGCAACCTGCTCATTTGTTGAGATGTGTTGGAGCCACATCGCTTCTCTCTTTGTACCATATCTCTGATGTAGTGGTACCTGATCTCGATGTGCTTTGACTTGTCATGGAACATTGGATTCTTTGAAAGTCTTATCCTGCTTTGATTGTCACAATATATCACAATTGTACCTGGCACATGACCAAACAACTCTACAAGGAGCTTTCATAACCACATTGCTGCACAACTAGCCATACTAGTTTCAATATACTTTGCCTTGACTAAATTGAGAGTGACATATCTCTTTGATTCCTGCTCATTCAGGAAATCATGGTAGATCCCAATCTAAAGCAACCTCTTGATGTGCTCTTCTTGTCAGTAACAACCAATTTGCATCTGTATAGCCATGTAGTCTCATATCATTATCAGAGACATACCTAAGTCCATGATTGATTTCAGTACAAATCACACATGCCAACAAACAACTTCCATTGCTTCACAAACTAGCTATGCAATAGAAACATTGTTGAAAATTGGCAACTAGGTCCAAATTCCACTTTGGGTAGCTCCTTTAAAGAAGATAATTGTGGCATTAAATTCCTCTTTTCGAGAGGACCAAAATCGACCTAAAGATCGTCGAATTTGGATAAGGAGAAATGGGTTTTTGAATTTATGACCTCCCATATGCAAATTGTCAAAGTCACCTTCACCTCCATGTAGGCTCATAAAACCCAATCGACATGTCTCTTGACCCTCACCAATTTGTATATATAGAGGTGTCCTCCAACCTTATTTTACACATGAAAAAGGCTTCATTATGTCTGAGGCAGTCGAGCTTTTGGAGGAGGTCAAAGGGCTTCTTGTTTTTGGGCCTCTCTTCTTCATCAGGGCTGAGATTCTTTTGTTGGGTGAGCCACAGGTATCAAGGGAAATTTTGGCCAATGTATATGGGTCTATTTGTCACAGTAGGATCAAAATCAAGTACAGTAAATGAGGCCGAGTTTTGTAGGATGAATAATAAGGAAGAAATTCTCTCATTGTATTACCACACGTCAGATCAACTGCTTTAGGAAGGGCTGCAACTCTGCTCTTGATTAGGAAGTCGAGTCGCTTATTTTCGGTCCAGATCATCTCTAAGGGTCAGCGAAGGTTAGTTCCTTCTATGTCAGGGTTAGCTGCAATTGAAAGAAAGTGCTATGAACAAGTTAAGTAAGACAACAACTAGAGCCTTTCTGCTCTTGATTAGGAATTCGAGTCACTTATTTTCGGTCCAGACCATCCCTAAGGGCCAACGAAGGTGAGTTCCTTCTATGTCAGGTTAGCTGCAACTGAAAGAAAGTGCTATGAATAAGTTAAGTAAGACAACAACTAGAGCTTTGGACCCTCTATCTTATCTAAGGTTGGTCCTCAACTAGCAACCAGCAGCCCATTTGCAGCCACCAACTAGCTCATTGTGCTATTTCTCTGTCACTTGAGCGAACCATGTGATCCCTCACCCATCTGTCATGATTGTATGTTTGAAGGTGGGCCTCTCGAACCTAAAGGTATGCCTTGTCATTTGGTAGTTGAGTACTGTAGTTTACTTATCTTGGAAACTTTTGGGCATGGATTAATGGGGGGATTCAACGGAAAGAGTGGGTTGGGTCTGTGCTCTTGTCCCCTAGACCTTTTTTGGACGTTACCCTTGGATCTTAGTCCCATGGGATCTCTTTTACTAACTTTTGGGTTTTAGGGATGGTACTACATGGAAAACCCTAATTTTGGTTGTGTGGTCCCGCTCCCTCATCTACATATATCACTCCCCTTCGTTCATTATAACCCCATTCATCATTTTTCCCACTTGGGTCCACATTCCTCCACTAGGTCCACATAGGGTTAGCCTCCCCTTCCCCTTGTCCACATCTTGGGTCGGGCCTAGAACGATGCCTTGGAGGTTGATGTAGCTAAAAAGAAAAGAAAAAGCATAATTGGCCACATTCAAAAGGAAAATGTACCACAAAATGCTAAAGATGGTTGGGATAAAAACATTTAGCACGTGGGCAAAAGCTTATACATGAGCTCTACCCCATTCCCATGGCCATCACCCTGGTTCCTATAGGCCCTAGATGAGCCTCCTCTATCATTTAGGAATCCCTTGGTGGGCAATGA
The DNA here is from genome assembly GCA_031772625.1 of Pinus tabuliformis. Lineage (NCBI taxonomy): Eukaryota > Viridiplantae > Streptophyta > Pinopsida > Pinales > Pinaceae > Pinus > Pinus tabuliformis. Next base: position 827,804,100 of record CM062813.1, read on the forward strand.
ACCACCCTACCTTTAAGGAGATATCCACTGCTATACCTTACACATCATGCTCTTATCCCTTGAGCCTCGAGCAGTTAATCAAGAAAAATCATAAAAGGAAAAAGTCACATGAAGAAGGGTGGAAAAATCAAGGTCGGCGTATCTCATGCACCATGATTGCTTCCTCCTGTTATCACTTAGAATTAAAAAAAAAAATTTCTATGCATATAGTTGTTTGTCCTAGTCCAAGTACAAAGGTCTGTGTCAAGTTGATTTCATCTTATATGTCTTTCTTAGGATTTGAGTGTTAAAGTTCTTAACTTAAACCATACTCGACTCCCATTGGTTCTAATTCATCCATCATTGTTCCATAGTCATGTTTTATCCATGCCCGAGTCATCGTGTCTTTTAGTGATTTCGCAGCGTAAATCCCATTGGCCAGTTTCGCAGTGCAATTATGGTTTAGCGATTTCGCAGCGCGTAATGATTAGGCCGTTTCGCAGCGCACTATTAGAATTTCAAACTAACAGCGCTGTGAAATCATGGATTCGTGCTTTTTGCAGCGAATCTTTCCTGAGAGGTCAAGTCTGTTATCCGAGTCATCAGTTGTGTCCACTCATGTCAGTTTTTGTACCTCATGTTTGAACACTCATTTGCCACTATCCCACTACTAATTCTGTCAACATGCACAGAAATATCATTCTTAAGGGATTTTACCGTGCATGTACTTAATGATAGTCGTAAATGCTGCATGAGTGACAAAGAATTTGGATTTCAAGCGAGGCTGAATTAAAAAGAACTGAACTACAATTGCAACTGAAGCTGTTAGACTCTGTGTGTGTGAAGATTTTGAAAGGAAAATGGAGAGGAAAGAACACAGATCCGGTAAATACCAGAGGACTGAACCTGAGGGCTTGGATATAGCGTTGAGGGATGAAGGTGTGAAGAAAGCGTTCAAAGATGCCGGCTGTTGGAACTTTTGCAAGAAGCTACAAGGAGGACATGCGCAGGTAACCAAAGAATTTGCGCTTAATTTCACTGGGTTAAATTCAAAAATTGCTATGCTAGAGGTCCAAGTTTCTCCAGAAGCCATAGCTGCTGTGACAGAGATCCCAAGAGGGTGGGAAGAATGGTTTAAAAATTCTAAATTTGATATGAACCCTTGTAAAGAGTTTCTGAAGGAGGCATATGTAAACGAAGACTTAACAAAAGCAGTGCCCAGAAATTATGTAAAGGAGCATTATGCTCTTCTTCTCACCTGCATTCAAAAATACTTGACCTGTGAAGGTAAATACAATAAGGTCTATTCTTACCATTTCAAACTGCTCTTGCATTTCACGGGAAAAATCTCCATAGACATCCCTTTCTATTTGTTTCGTAGTCTGAGTAAAATGTGTGATAAAGTGCAGCTAAGGAAAGAGGACTGTGAAACTTCTTTGTTTCATCATGGGTTGAAAAAGTTGCTAGTTTTAGATGGTCTCCAGAAGATAGGCAGAGACTGGAATTCGTTTATTTTCATGGCTGGTTTCCAAAGCAAGACTGGCCTTACTCCACAACCAGTCAAAGAATTCACAATAGCTGAGCTCCAGAAAGAAGCAAGAGCTAAAAAGCAAACCAAAACACAACTAAACAAACCAGTGAAGCCACTAATCATTCAGGATCAACCTCAGCAAACAACAAAGGGAAAAACTCATGATAAGAAGACTGTTTCTGAAACAAGTAGAGCTGAAGCAGTTTCAAGAGTAAGGACAAGAAGCCAGATAAACAAAGAAAAGGGCAAAGCCATAGCTGTGGAAGAAAGCCCAACATCCAAGGCAAGCTTGAATGATTTATTACAGGCCATTGAACTCGAGCAGTTTGAACCAGTTCATATTGATTTGACACAGTCATCACCAGAAACTGCCAAGAAGTCTAAAGCCTCAAAAAAGCTCAAGTTCGATGAGCCAGGTGAGGAATTCATTGTAAAACCCAGAAGACCTATTACAAGGAAGCAAGTAAAAGAAGCACTGTCAAAGATAGAGGCAATCGAGAGAGTTAGGCAAAATAATGCAAGCAGAACAATCATCACATCTCAAGAAGATAGTATAGCAGTCATGAAGAGCCAATTAGAAGCAGCCCAATATGAGATTGCCAGGTTGAAGCAAGCAGTTAGAAAACATGCAGATGTGTATACAAAATATCGTAAAGCTCTGTGGGGTGAGACTAAAATTTTTCAAGACCAGATGAATTCAGTAGTTGATGGCCATGCACAATTTCACACATGGACAGTGCCAGCCATCAAAGAGGCCCAGTTCGATAGAAAAATAAATATGCAATTAAGGGCTGAGAATAAAGTTCTGAAGAAGAAGATTGAAGACCTAAAGGTACAGCTGTACCAATTATCTGCTAATTGAATTTTCTCTTCAAGAGAGGTTTTGTTCCAAATTTTTGTCAAATCTGCTTAATCTTATTGTTTTAAAGACATATAAATCCCTGCTATACATATGTAAACTCAGAGGAAGTTTTGGCAATCAAATATTTCGGTGATAAAGGTATCGGGTAAAAGCATGCTGTTTTAAATAATTCAGCAGTTTCGTAGCGCGCTACGAAACTGCTGAAGGTGATGATTTTAGCATAGAACAGGCAGTCTTGTATTTTGAACGGAAATTTTGGAAAGGAAAAGCCAAAGGAGTATACAAGATATCAGCGGGAACGACAATAGCCAATCAGAACAATACAGGTGGAGGATTTAAAAAGGTGAAATATTTCAACCCATTTTCAAAGTTCTGTGATATCCCCGTTGTCACCGTTCAAGAGGTAGCAAATCTTTTGCATACAAAGACCTTTTGCTTGCACACATGTCAATCGATGCAGCTCACAACACATCCAGAACGTGGCAGGGTTCCATATTATGGGTTATTAAAGGCTAGAGACATGCTTGGTACATTCGAGCATTTTGAGGGAAGATGGAGCCGAAAGGTAAGGGGAATCTCCTAATACTTCTGAGCAGTTGAAAGGTTCAGCGTTCAAGATCACTATGGAGTATTAAACATCCAGCTCAGCCAAGTCGAAAGAGGACCAGGTGTCAGAGAATAAGAAGAAGACATTATGCATGCGAAATGGAGTTAGAGTTACAGTTAGTTTAGAACTCTTAAACACTACAGTCAGTTCCTTATTGTAATTATTAGTTAGTTTAATAGCTAATAGGTGTCATTAGAGGCAGTTCTCGAGTTCCCCTCATGCTGGAGGAGGAAGCTCGAAGTAGTTAGAATAAGGATTCTATATATAGCTGGAACATCTATGTAATGAGGGTTGGAGATTTTATAAAACAGAGGACTGTTTTGGCTTATGTAGAAAGACAGAGTTCAGTAATATAATAAAAATGCTTTTCTTCTCAGGATTCATAAAGTGTTTCTATGTTCAAGATGTATGGTTTTGCTTTATCCTTGATCTATTTTACAGTTTCATAAATGTGTAATCACTCAGAATTCACTTATGCTGCTCTGATTTCCTGTGCACATTCATGAACTGTGGTTTTCTAAGAGTTGTGTTTTGAACATTTAAATGCCACATGCCCTGACTTCTATGTAAAGGCTGTATCATTATTTGCTGAAGTTTTATTGACTCCATAGGCCCAATGGAAACTTATGTAATGTTTGTCCAACCTTCATATTTGTCACTGTTATTTCACAAGAGTTAGCCCTCTTACTTTTTAATCAAAATCAATAACCTTTTGAGAGAGCCCTCTCAGGCTAAGGAGGCTAAACCTTAGTCAAAAGATTGGTTTGAAACAGTTACACTGAGATAGTCTGATCAGCAGCCTATCAGGGTCCTATTTTGGTGATAACATTTTGGTGCGTCTGCCGGGAGCCTGAAGATTATTCATTCCCGAAATCATGAAGCTGAACTTCTGAAGGTAGCAGGAGCTCAAAAGGATTTTCGAGGCTGCATTCTACCTTGGTGACTCCATTCAATCTTAAAGTTTAAAAGGTGGCTTCGAGAGGAAGATATACAAGGAGTAATCATGACCCAGATCCACCTACTCCTGTGGATAACCCAAACATCATCTCAAGGAGCAGGCAAAGATTTTCTGATATACCAGGTACCTCATCTGTATCAAAATCTTTGTTTCCTGAATTTTCTAGAAGTCCTGAAGATAAGATTGTAGATGATAAAATTCATGAGGTATTGTTGAGGTCTGAGAACGAAGAAGAGCGTATTGGAATCATCTTGGATTTACAAAAAAGAGGCATTGATACTTCATCTTTAGTGTCACAAAAGGATAAAGAAGAGTTTTGGGAAGTTGTTACTTCAGAATTGCTATTAGAGGAAGAGGACTTGAATCAACTCAAAGAGCTTGACCCTTTTGAAGTTTTGCTCAAATCTAAAGCTGGTTTACCTCTCCCAAATTGGAGTTCTTTTGTCAGTGGTTTACAAAGTCCAAATAGCCCTTTTCGTACCCATACTTTATCTTCTGCTTCTGCTAGTCCAAATAGTCCTCAGACAACATCTCATACTAGTTCTGGTTCCATTGGTCATACAATACCTGTTATCACTGCTCCTCCATTCACTATGGCTATACCTGCTAGGTATGCCCCTCTAGCTCTCCCTGCTGTTTTGCATGATCTTCCTAGTAAATATGCTGCCAGAATTCCAACATGGGGAGGAGATGAAGATATTACAGCCGAGGAACATGTGGATAGGTTTAATGATTTTGTTGACAGAGAAGAGGTGGATGATGAAGATGTAAAATTAAGACTGTTTGCTCAAACTTTCATTGGGGAAGTCAGAAAATGGTTTAAAGCCCTTGGAGCTGGTAGCATTCGTAGTTGGGCTGAATTTGAAGATAGCTTTCTGAGGAAATGGGGAAACAGAACCAACCCTGTTCAAGCCCTCACCGAATACAATAATCTAAGAAGAGCTCCAGATGAAACTGTCCAAAACTTTTCTAAGAGGTTTAATAAAACATATAATTCTATTCCAGCACATTTGAAACCTCCTGGAGCTTTGGCACAGTTAAGATATGCTGAGTCATTTGATTCAGATTTCTCTCTTTTACTCAGAGAAAGAGAGTCTGCCACTCTTGCTGATATGCAGAATGATGCAATTAAAGTAGAAGTTAATATGCTTGCTGCTAAGAAATCAAAGATGGCAAAGACAAAGATAAAGGAAGAAGAGAAGCCTTCTACCTCTGCTCAAGAAGACAAGTTTGAAACAATGATGAAAACCATGGAGAAGTTGATGGACCGATTAGCTCTTGGGAATACTTCTGCTCCCCAAGCACAACAAAAACCTCAATTTAGGAACCCTCAATTCAGAAGGCCTCAGAATCAGCAAAGGCCAAGAGACAACAGAAATCAGCAGGCAGGTCCTCCAGTGAGACCTCCTTTCCAACAAAACTTGGTGGATGAAGAAGAAGAACCTGAAGTCCCTGAGGAATCTATCCATTGCTTTGATGAAGAAGATTCAGGAATTTTCTTAACTAAGGAGGAACATGATGAGTCCAGCATGACAAAATCAGAGGAAGAGCCTTCAGATTTCTTAAAGGGTTATCAGCATGCTATATTTGAGATACAGAAGCAGTACAATCTTAGGAATAGAGATGTTCCTATTACAGCAAACAAAGCACAGCCCAAGAAGAATATCTCAAAGGCAGTTGAGGATAAAAAGGAAAAATCAAAGGTGGTTGAAGGTAAAGGTGATTCCCCTCTTGATAAAAAGGATATTCAAACTCCTTCTCCTTCTAAAGAAATTGAAAAGTCTACTTCTGTTTTTAGCATTGAGAATGAGATTGCAAAAATTAAAATATCAGTTCCTTTCAATGAAATTCTCAAGGTAGACAAATACAGAAGCAAGATTGTTGAAATGCTTAATTCTCCACCAGGAGTGGCTGATATCCTAAATGTACAAGAGGATAATCCTATTATCTGTTTAGGTCCAAGACTTGAGGATGAACAAAATGATGAGTTTCCCCCCTTTTACATAAGCATTAATATTCATGATATGACTTTACATAATGCTATGTTGGATTCAGGGGCATCACATAATCTCATGCCTAAGGTAATTATGGAAAGACTGGGGTTAGAAGTAACTAGACCATACAAGGACTTATTTTCCTTTGATTCAAAGAGAGTTCATTGCATTGGTTTAATAAAGGATGTTGTTGTGGCACTCACACAAATCCCAGCAAAAACAACTGTCATGGACATTGTTGTTGCAGATATTCCACCTAAGTTTGGAATGCTCCTTTCAAGGTTATGGGCAACAAAAATTAAGGGTACCATGCAAATGGATCTAACATATGCTACCATCCCAGTGTTTGGTGAACAAAGGAGGTTGTATCGTGAAACAAGGATGGCCTACATGGTAAGCAACAAAGATAAGCCTCAAAATTTTCCTATTTACTCATGTGATACTGGTCTTGGATCAGCTATCCTTTTCAGTGAATCAGTTGAAAAAGAATCACAAGATGAATATGCAGAAAATCAGTGTCAAGGAGGACAGCAAGGAGATGAAAAGGATATCATGGGCTGCTGGTCATTGTATTTTGATGGAGCAGCAGGAAAAGAAGGGGCAGGAGCTGGTATTTGGATCACTAGTCCAACTGAAGAAAGTAAGTTTCTCTCATATAAATTAAACTTTGATCGTACCAATAATATGGCTGAGTACGAATCTCTAGTTTTAGGTTTGGAAGCCTTGATAAAGTTGAAAGCAAAAAACATTGCTGTTTGTGGAGATTCCGAATTGATCATTAAACAAGTACAAGGTACATATCAAACTAAGGATGCAAGGATGAGAGCATACAAAAATTTAGTGTTGGAACTGTTGGAAAAATTTCAATCCTATTCCTTCAGCATCAAAACTAGAGATCAAAATTCTATTGCAGATTCTCTCGCTGTTTCAGCTAGTCTCTTTATTATTCCCAAGCATTCTTCTGAAAGCTATGAAGTAGAGGTTCGCCATAGACCGGCCATACCAGATAATATCATAAATTGGCAAGTCTTTGAGGATGATCAACAGGTAAGGAATTTCATTGAATTAAAAGAGGAGTTTGAGCACAATCAAATAGATCAACAGAATATGTTAACAGAGTCAAGGGGAAGTTCTGAAGTTTTACAGCTACAAAACAACTTAATCCCTAAAGGCCTCATTCCCCTTGAAAAATTATTTGATCAAAACGATGTATTCAAAGCACCAAGGCTGCAAGCTAATGAAGAGGAAATAGAAAACTGTAATTTAGGTGACTCAGTTGTGCCTAAAATAGTCAAGATTTCAAAGTTCCTTTCAGCTGATATGAAGAACAAATATGTTGAAATGATGAAAAAATTCATTGATGTTTTTGCATAGAGCTATGCTGATTTGAAACAATATGATTCTTCAATCATACAACACACCATCCCTATTAAGCAGAATGAGAAACCTTTTAAGCAGAAGCTAAGAAGGATTAATCCTCTACTAATGCCACTGATTGAAAAAGAAGTGAAAAAGCTTTTTGATGCCAAAATTATTGTTCCAATCAGATTCTCAAATTGGCTTGCTAACTTGGTACCAGTTAGGAAAAAGAATGGGGAGATCAGAATTTGTATAGACTTCCGGAACTTAAACAAAGCTTCATTGAAAGATAACTACCCTCTCCCCAAAATGGATTTCATTCTGCAAAACATTGTTGGTTCACAAAGGATGTCTATGCTTGATGGCTTCTCAGGGTACAATCAGATCCTTGTTCACCCAGATGATCAGGAGAAAACAACTTTCACTACACCATGGGGAACATTCATGTATGCAAAAATGCCCTTTGGTCTCATGAATGCAGGAGCAACCTTCCATAGAGCAATGGATATTGCTTTTGCTGAAGAAAAGGATAAATCAATGGTGGTTTATCTTGATGATATCAGTCTTTTCAAAGAAGGAAGAAGACCACTTAAAGCACCTTGAAAGGGTCCTACTGAAGTGTAGGAGGTTTGGTATTTCTTTAAACCCAACCAAAAGTATTTTTGCTTTAACCTCTGGCAAACTGCTTGGACATATTATTTCTGAAGAAGGAATTAGGATTGATCCTAATAGAGTTAGTGCAATTCAAAAGTTAGATTTGCCAAGGAGTAAGAAGGAGATTCAATCCTTTCTTGGAAAAGTTAACTTTGTTAGAAGATTCATTCCTAACTTTGCTGAAGTGGTCAAGAACATAACAAAGATGTTAAGGAAAGGAGCAGATTTTAAATGGACAGCTGAAGCAAAGAAATCATTTGAAGAGATCAAGAAAGCACTCACTCAAGCACCAGTCCTCATTAGCCCGGATTTTACTAAGGAATTTCTGATCTTCACATTTGCTTCTGAAGACACAATTGCTGGAGTCTTACTGCAAAAAGGAGGTCAAGGTACTGAACAACCCATTTCTTTCTTTAGCAAGACATTGGCTAATGCTGAATTGAAATATAATATCTTAGAAAAACAGGCCTATGCATTGGTGAAAGCAATTAAGGATTTCAGGATTTATGTTTTGCACTCTCATATTGTTGCATACGTGCCAAATGTTGTTATAAAGGACATCCTTACACAAGCTGATCCAGATGGAAAAAGAGGAAAGTGGATAGAAAAACTGTTGGAGTATGACATCGAAATCAAACCCACCAAGCTGGTAAAGGGTCAAGGCCTAGCCAAATTGTTGACTCAGTCAAATCTGGACTGTATTGATTTTAATTTAAGCACAAAAATCTTAGAAATTTCTGAAAATGAAGAAGAGTTGGTCCAAATCAATGAGAAATTTTTGATCTTAGAATGGTATAAAGATGTAGCATTTGTCTTGCAGCATAATAGAGCTCCTGATAACCTTTCAAAATCCAAAGCTCGGTTCACCAAGTTGAAATCTCTCAGATATTTTGTATATGACCAAAATCTGTTTTGGAAGGATGCAGGAGGAATATTATTAAATTGTCTCATTGAAGAAGAAGCTGATAAAGTGATTGATGAGTTTCATAAAGGGGATTGTGGAGGTCATCACTATTGGAAAGCCACTGCAAACAAGGTCTTGAGAGCTGGCTATTTTTGGCCAACTATGTTTAGAGATATCTATAGAAAGATAGCCACATGTCATGAATGTCAGCTGTTTGAGGGAAAGAGAAAGCTCATACCAATGCCTTTGGTTCCCATTTATGTTGAAGCACCATTCCAGCAGTGGGGATTAGATTTTATAGGGGAAATCCATCCTCCTTCATCAGGACAACATCGCTAGATTCTCACAGCCACCGATTACTTTACAAAATGGATAGAGGCAATACCCACAAGGCAAGCAAATGATTCTGTGATTATTTCTTTCTTAGAGAATAACATATTATCAAGGTTTGGTTGTCCAGTCAAGATCATTACAGATAATGCTCAGGCTTTCAAGTCCAAAAGAATGATTAATTTTTGTCATCAGTATCATATTTCCCTTGGACATTCCACTGCTTATTATCCACAGGGAAATGGTTTAGCTGAAAGCTCGAACAAGAGTCTTGTGAGAATCATTAAGAAGCTGCTGCAAGAAAATAAAAAGGCTTGGCATTTGAAACTGAAATATGCCTTGTGGGCTGATCGGATTTGCACAAAAAGGTCCATTGGAACATCACCATATGAGCTTGTGTATGGGGCAGAGGCTATATTTCCAACATCTCTCGGAGTACCAGTAATGAAGCTGATTCAAGGATTAGAAGAGGAACCAAATGCTATACAGCGAAGGATAAATCAGCTCATAGCTTTGCAGGAGAAAAGAAATGAAGTGTTTAACAGTCATCAACAAAACCAGAACAAGATCAAGAGAGCATTTGACAAAAAGATCAAAGAGATAACATTCCAGATTCATGATAAAGTCCTGAAATGGGAAGCTAGAATTGAAGAGAAAGGTAAACATGGTAAATTTGAAAATTTATGGAAAGGGCCATATCAAATTTCTGCTTTTCATGGGAATAACACCTACATTCTGCAGGAGGTTGATGGAACACCATATGCTCAAGGACCTGTTAATGGCAGGTTCCTAAAGCATTACAATTGATTGAATTTTTGCTAAGTGTCTCATAAACATTGTATATAACCGTTTTATTAGTCTTTCTTGTTAAAAATAAATGACAAGCTGAACAGGAAGCTTAAGCCCGAGGTGAAGGCCCACAAAGCTAGGAAGGAATGCTTGTCAACCCCGTTTATGTTTTCAGAAATTGAACAAAGCACTAGACCTACGAGTTCTTAGTGTATTACAGGAGCACACTATCCCAAGTGGAGCCACTGTTATCACTTAGAATTTTTAAAAATTTTTTTTATGCATATAGTTGTTTGTCCTAGTCCAAGTACAAAGGTCTGTGTCAAGTTGATTTCATCTTATATTTCTTTCTTAGGATTTGAGTGTTAAAGTTCTTAACTTAAACCATACTCGACTCCCATTGGTTCTAATTCATCCATCATTGTTCCATAGTCATGTCTTATCCATGCCCGAGTCATCGTGTCTTTTAGTGATTTCGCAGCATAAATCCCATTGGCCAGTTTCGCAGCGCAATTATGGTTTAGCGATTTCGCAGCGCGTAATGATTAGGCCGTTTCGCAGCGCATTATTAGAATTTCAAACTAACAGCGCTGCGAAATCATGGATTCGTGCTTTTTGCAGCGAATCTTTCCTGAGAGGTCAAGTCTGTTATCCGAGTCATCAGTTGTGTCCACTCATGTCAGTTTTTGTACCTCTCGTATCATGTTTGAACACTCATTTGCCACTATCCCACTACTAGTTCTGTCAACATGCACAAAAATATCATTCTTAAGGGATTTTACCGTGCATGTACTTAATGATAGTCGTAAATGCTGCATGAGTGACAAAGAATTTGGATTTCAAGCGAGGCTGTTTTCAAGCGAGCCTGATTTCAAGCGAGGCTGAATTAAAAAGAACTGAACTACCATTGCAACTGAAGCTGTTAGACTCTGTGTGTGTGAAGATTTTGAAAGGAAAATGGAGAGGAAAGAACACAGATCCGGTAAATGCCAGAGGACTGAACCTGAGGGCTTGGATATAGCGTTGAGGGATGAAGGTGTGAAGAAAGCGTTCAAAGATGCCGGCTGCTGGAACTTTTGCAAGAAGCTACAAGGAGGACATGCGCAGGTAACCAAAGAATTTGCGCTTAATTTCACTGGGTTAAATTCAAAGATTGCTATGCTAGAGGTCCAAGTTTCTCCAGAAGCCATAGCTGCTGTGACAGAGATCCCAAGAGGGCGGGAAGAATGGTTTAAAAATTTTAAATTTGATATGAACCCTTGTAAAGAGTTTCTGAAGGAGGCATATGTAAACGAAGACTTAACAAAAGCAGTGCCCAGAAATTATGTAAAGGAGCATTATGCTCTTCTTCTCACCTGCATTCAAAAATACTTGACCTGTGAAGGTAGATACAATAAGGTCTATTCTTACCATTTCAAACTGCTCTTGCATTTCACGGGAAAAATCTCCATAGACATCCCTTTCTATTTGTTTCGCAGTCTGAGTAAAATGTGTGATAAAGTGCAGCTAAGGAAAGAGGACTGTGAAACTTCTTTGTTTCATCATGGGTTGATTAAGTTGCTAGTTTTAGATGGTCTCCAGAAGATAGGCAGAGACTGGAATTCGTTTATTTTCATGGCTGGTTTCCAAAGCAAGACTGGCCTTACTCCACAACCAGTCAAAGAATTCACAATAGCTGAGCTCCAGAAAGAAGCAAGAGCTAAAAAGCAAACCAAAACACAGCTAAACAAACCAGTGAAGCCACTAATCATTCAGGATCAACCTCAGCAAACAACAAAGGGAAAAACTCATGATAAGAAGACTGTTCCTGAAACAAGTAGAGCTGAAGCAGTTTCAAGAGTAAGGACAAGAAGCCAGATAAACAAAGAAAAGGGCAAAGCCATAGCTGTGGAAGAAAGCCCAACATCCAAGGCAAGCTTGAATGATTTATTACAGGCCATTGAACTCGAGCAGTTTGAACCAGTTCATATTGATTTGACACAGTCATCACCAGAAACTGCCAAGAAGTCTAAAGCCTCAAAAAAGCTCAAGTTCGATGAGCCAGGTGAGGAATTCATTGTAAAACCCAGAAGACCTATTACAAGGAAGCAAGTAAAAGAAGCACTGTCAAAGATAGAGGCAATCGAGAGAGTTAGGCAAAATAATGCAAGCAGAACAATCATCACATCTCAAGAAGATAGTATAGCAGTCATGAAGAGCCAATTAGAAGCAGCCCAATATGAGATTGCCAGGTTGAAGCAAGCAGTTAGAAAACATGCAGATGTGTATACAAAATATCGTAAAGCTCTGTGGGGTGAGACTAAAATTTTTCAAGACCAGATGAATTCAGTAGTTGATGGCCATGCACAATTTCACACATGGACAGTGCCAGCCATCAAAGAGGCCCAGTTCGTTAGAAAAATAAATATGCAATTAAGGGCTGAGAATAAAGTTCTGAAGAAGAAGATTGAAGACCTAAAGGTACAGCTGTACCAATTATCTGCTAATTGAATTTTCTCTTCAAGAGAGGTTTTGTTCCAAATTTTTGTCAAATCTGCTTAATCTTATTGTTTTAAAGACATATAAATCCCTGCTATACATATGTAAACTCAGAGGAAGTTTTGGCAATCAAATATTTCGGTGATAAAGGTATCGGGTAAAGGCATGCTGTTTTAAATAATTCAGCAGTTTCGTAGCGCGCTACGAAACTGCTGAAGGTGATGATTTTAGCACAGAACAGGCAGTTTTGTATTTTGAGCGAAAATTTTGAAAAGGAAAAGCCAAAGGGGTATACAAGATATCAGCGGGAACGACAATAGCCAATCAGAACAATACAGGTGGAGGATTTAAAAAGGTGAAATATTTCAACCCATTTTCAAAGTTCTGTGATATCCTCGTTGTCACCGTTAAAGAGGTAGCAAATCTTTTGCATACAAAGACCTTTTGCTTGCACACATGTCAACCGATGCAGCTCAAAACACATCCAGAACGTGGCAGGGTTCCATATTATGGGTTATTAAAGGCTAGAGACATGCTTGGTACATTCGAGCATTTTGAGGGAAGATGGAGCCGAAAGGTAAGGGGAATCCCCTAATACTTCTGAGCAGTTGAAAGGTTCAACGTTCAAGATCACTATGGAGTATTAAACATCCAGCTCAGCCAAGTCGAAAGAGGACCAGGTGTCAGAGAATAAGAAGAAGACATTATGCATACGAAATGGAGTTAGAGTTACAGTTAGTTTAGAGCTCTTAATCACTACAGTCAGTTCCTTATTGTAATTATTAGTTAGTTTAATAGCTAATAGGTGTCATTAGAGGCAGTTCTCGAGTTCCCCTCATGCTGGAGGCTAAACCTTAGTCAAAAGATTGGTTTGAAACAGTTACACTGAGATAGTCTGATCAGCAGCCTATCAGGGTCCTATTTTGGTGATAACATTTTGGTGCGTCTGCCGGGAGCCTGAAGATTATTCATTCCCTAAATCATGAAGCTGAACTTCTGAAGGTAGCAGGAGCTCAAAAGGATTTTCGAGGCTGCATTCTACCTTGGTGACTCCATTCAATCTTAAAGTTTAAAAGGTGGCTTCGAGAGGAAGATATACAAGGAGTAATCCTGACCCAGATCCACCTACTCCTGTGGATAACCCAAACATCATCTCAAGGAGCAGGCAAAGATTTTCTGATATACCAGGTACCTCATCTGTATCAAAATCTTTGTTTCCTGAAGTTTCTAGAAGTCCTGAAGATAAGATTGTAGATGATAAAATTCATGAGGTATTGTTGAGGTCTGAGAACGAAGAAGAGCTTATTGGAATCATCTTGGATTTACAAAAAAGAGGCATTGATACTTCATCTTTAGTGTCACAAAAGGATAAAGAAGAGTTTTGGGAAGTTGTTACTTCAGAATTGCTATTAGAGGAAGAGGACTTGAATCAACTCAAAGAGCTTGTCCATTTTGAAGTTTTGCTCAAATCTAAAGCTGGTTTACCTCTCCCAAATTGGAGTTCTTTTGTCAGTGGTTTACAAAGTCCAAATAGCCCTTTTCGTACCCATACTTTATCTTCTGCTTCCGCTAGTCCAAATAGTCCTCAGACAACATCTCATACTAGTTCTGGTTCCATTGGTCATACAATACCTGTTATCACTGCTCCTCCATTCACTATGGCTATACCTGCTAGGTATGCCCCTCTAGCTCTCCCTGCTGTTTTGCATGATCTTCCTAGTAAATATGCTGCCAGAATTCCAACATGGGGAGGAGATGAAGATATTACAGCCGAGGAACATGTGGATAGGTTTAATGATTTTGTTGACAGAGAAGAGGTGGATGATGAAGATGTAAAATTTAGACTGTTTGCTCAAACTTTCATTGGGGAAGTCAGAAAATGGTTTAAAGCCCTTGGAGCTGGTAGCATTCGTAGTTGGGCTGAATTTGAAGATAGCTTTCTGAGGAAATGGGGAAACAGAACCAACCCTGTTCAAGCCCTCACCGAATACAATAATCTAAGAAGAGCTCCAGATGAAACTGTCCAAAACTTTTCTAAGAGGTTTAATAAAACATATAATTCTATTCCAGCACATTTGAAACCTCCTGGAGCTTTGGCACAGTTAAGATATGCTGAGTCATTTGATTCAGATTTCTCTCTTTTACTCAGAGAAAGAGAGTCTGCCACTCTTGCTGATATGCAGAATGATGCAATTAAAGTAGAAGTTAATATGCTTGCTGCTAAGAAATCAAAGATGGCAAAGACAAAGATAAAGGAAGAAGAGAAGCCTTCTACCTCTGCTCAAGAAGACAAGTTTGAAACAATGATGAAAACCATGGAGAAGTTGATGGACCGATTAGCTCTTGGGAATACTTCTGCTCCCCAAGCACAACAAGAACCTCAATTTAGGAACCCTCAATTCAGAAGGCCTCAGAATCAGCAAAGGCCAAGAGACAACAAAAATCAGCAGGCAGATCCTCCAGTGAGACCTCCTTTCCAACAAAACTTGGTGGATGAAGAAGAAGAACCTGAAGTCCCTGAGGAATCTATCCATTGCTTTGATGAAGAAGATTCAAGAATTTTCTTAACTAAGGAGGAACATGATGAGTCCAGCATGACAAAATCAGAGGAAGAACCTTCAAATTTCTTAAAGGGTTATCAACATGCTATATTTGAGATACAGAAGCAGTACAATCTTAGGAATAGAGATGTTCCTATTACAGCAAACAAAGCATAGCCTAAGAAGAATATCTCAAAGGCAGTTGAGGATAAAAAGGAAAAATCAAAGGTGGTTGAAGGTAAAGGTGATTCCCCTCTTGATAAAAAGGATATTCAAACTCCTTCTCCTTCTAAAGAAATTGAAAAGTCTACTTCTGTTTTTAGCATTGAGAATGAGATTGCAAAAATTAAAATATCAGTTCCTTTCAATGAAATTCTCAAGGTAGACAAATACAGAAGCAAGATTGTTGAAATGCTTGATTCTCCACCAGGAATGGCTGATATCCTAAATGTACAAGAGGATAGTCCTATTATCTGTTTAGGTCCAAGACTTGAGGATGAACAAAATGATGAGTTTCCCCCCTTTTACATAAGCATTAATATTCATGATATGACTTTACATAATGCTATGTTGGATTCAGGGGCATCACATAATCTCATGCCTAAGGTAATTATGGAAAGACTGGGGTTAGAAGTAACTAGACCATACAAGGACTTATTTTCCTTTGATTCAAAGAGAGTTCATTGCATTGGTTTAATAAAGGATGTTGTTGTGGCACTCACACAAATCCCAGCAAAAACAACTGTCATGGACATTGTTGTTGCAGATATTCCACCTAAGTTTGGAATGCTCCTTTCAAGGTCATGGGCAGCAAAAATTAAGGGTACCATGCAAATGGATCTAACATATGCTACCATCCCAGTGTTTGGTGAACAAAGGAGGTTGTATCGTGAAACAAGGATGGCCTACATGGTAAGCAGCAAAGATAAGCCTGAAAATTTTCCTATTTACTCATGTGATACTGGTCTTGGATCAGCTATCCTTTTCAGTGAATCAGTTGAAAAAGAATCACAAGATGAATATGCAGAAAATCAGTGTCAAGGAGGACAGTAAGGAGATGAAAATGATATCATGGGCTGCTGGTCATTGTATTTTGATGGAGCAGCAGGAAAAGAAGGGGCAGGAGCTGGCATTTGGATCACTAGTCCAACTGAAGAAAGTAAGTTTCTCTCATATAAATTAAACTTTGATTGTACCAATAATATGGCTGAGTACGAGTCTCTAGTTTTAGGTTTGGAAGCCTTGATAAAGTTGAAAGCAAAAAACATTGCTGTTTGTGGAGATTCCGAATTGATCATTAAACAAGTACAAGGTACATATCAAACTAAGGATGCAAGGATGAGAGCATACAGAAATTTAGTGTTGGAACTGTTGGAAAAATTTCAATCCTATTCCTTCAGCATCAAAACTAGAGATCAAAATTCTATTGCAGATTCTCTTGCTGTTTCAGCTAGTCTCTTTATTATTCCCAAGCATTCTTCTGAAAGCTATGAAGTAGAGGTTCGCCATAGACCGGTCATACCAGATAATATCATAAATTGGCAAGTCTTTGAGGATGATCAGCAGGTAAGGAATTTCATTGAATTAAAAGAGGAGTTTGAGCACAATCAAATAGATCAGCAGAATATGTTAACAGAGTCAAGGGGAAGTTCTGAAGTTTTACAGCTACAAAACAACTTAATCCCTAAAGGCCTCATTCCCCTTGAAAAATTATTTGATCAAAACGATGTATTCAAAGCACCAAGGCTGCAAGCTAATGAAGAGGAAATAGAAAACTGTAATTTAGGTGACTCAGTTGTGCCTAAAATAGTCAAGATTTCAAAGTTCCTTTCAGCTGATATGAAGACCAAATATGTTGAAATGATGAAAAAATTCATTGATGTTTTTGCATGGAGCTATGCTGATTTGAAACAATATGATTCTTCAATCATACAGCACACCATCCCTATTAAGCAGAATGAGAAACCTTTTAAGCAGAAGCTAAGAAGGATTAATCCTCTGCTAATGCCACTGATTGAAAAAGAAGTGAAAAAGCTTTTTGATGCCAAAATTATTGTTCCAATCAGATTCTCAAATTGGCTTGCTAACTTGGTACCAGTCAGGAAAAAGAATGGGGAGATCAGAATTTGTATAGACTTCAGGAACTTAAACAAAGCTTCATTGAAAGATAACTACCCTCTCCCCAAAATGGATTTCATTCTGCAAAACATTGTTGGTTCACAAAGGATGTCTATGCTTGATGGCTTCTCAGGGTACAATCAGATCCTTGTTCACCCAGATGATCAGGAGAAAACAGCTTTCACTACACCATGGGGAACATTCATGTATGCAAAAATGCCCTTTGGTCTCATGAATGCAGGAGCAACCTTCCAGAGAGCAATGGATATTGCTTTTGCTGAAGAAAAGGATAAATCAGTGGTGGTTTATCTTGATGATATCACAGTCTTTTCAAAGAAGGAAGAAGACCACTTAAAGCACCTTGAAAGGGTCCTACTGAATTGTAGGAGGTTTGGTATTTCTTTAAACCCAACCAAAAGTATTTTTGCTTTAATTTCTGGCAAATTGCTTGGACATATTATTTCTGAAGAAGGAATTAGGATTGATCCTAATAGAGTTAGTGCAATTCAAAAGTTAGATCTGCCAAGGAGTAAGAAGGAGATTCAATCCTTTCTTGGAAAAGTTAACTTTGTTAGAAGATTCATTCCTAACTTTGCTGAAGTGGTCAAGAACATAACAAAGATGTTAAGGAAAGGTGCAGATTTTAAATGGACAGCTGAAGCAAAGAAATCATTTGAAGAGATTAAGAAAGCACTCACTCAAGCACCAGTCCTCATTAGCCTTGATTTTACTAAGGAATTTCTGATCTTCACATTTGCTTCTGAAGACACAATTGCTGGAGTCTTACTGCAAAAAGGATGTCAAGGTACTGAACAACCCATTTCTTTCTTTAGCAAGACATTGGCTAATGCTGAATTGAAATATAATATCTTAGAAAAACCGGCCTATGCATTGGTGAAAGCAATTAAGGATTTCAGGATTTATGTTTTGCACTCTCATATTGTTGCATACGTGCCAAATGCTGTTATAAAGGACATCCTTACACAAGCTGATCCAGATGGAAAAAGAGGAAAGTGGATAGCAAAACTGTTGGAGTATGACATCGAAATCAAACCCACCAAGCTGGTAAAGGGTCAAGGCCTAGCCAAATTGTTGACTCAGTCAAATCTGGACTGTATTGATTTTAATTTAAGCACAGAAATCTCAGAAATTTCTGAAAATGAAGAAGAGTTGGTCCAAATCAATGAGAAATTTTTGATCTCAGAATGATATAAAGATGTAGCATTTGTCTTGCAGCATAATAGAGCTCCTGATAACCTTTCAAAATCCAAAGCTCGGTTCACCAAGTTGAAATCTCTAAGATATTTTGTATATGACCAAAATCTGTTTTGGAAGGATGCAGGAGGAATATTATTAAATTGTCTCGTTGAAGAAGAAGCTGATAAAGTGATTGATGAGTTTCATAAAGGGGATTGTGGAGGTCATCACTATTGGAAAGCTACTGCAAACAAGGTCTTGAGAGCTGGCTATTTTTGGCCAACTATGTTTAGAGATATCTATAGAAAGATAGCCACATGTCATGAATGTCAGCTGTTTGAGGGAAAGAGAAAGCTCATACCAATGCCTTTGGTTCCCATTTATGTTGAAGCACCATTCCAGCAGTGGGGATTAGATTTTATAGGGGAAATCCATCCTCCATCAGGACAACATCACTGGATTCTCACAGCCACCGATTACTTTACAAAATGGATAGAGGCAATACCCACAAGGCAAGCAAATGATTCTGTGATTATTTCTTTCTTAGAGAATAACATATTATCAAGGTTTGGTTGTCCAGTCAAGATCATTACAGATAATGCTCAGGCTTTCAAGTCCAAAAGAATGATTAATTTTTGTCATCAGTATCATATTTCCCTTGGACATTCCACTGCTTATTATCCACAGGGAAATGGTTTAGCTGAAAGCTCGAACAAGAGTCTTGTGAGAATCATTAAGAAGCTGCTGCAAGAAAATAAAAAGGCTTGGCATTTGAAACTGAAATATGCCTTGTGGGCTGACCGGATTTGCACAAAAAGGTCCATTGGAACATCACCATATGAGCTTGTGTATGGGGCAGAGGCTATATTTCCAACATCTCTTGGAGTACCAGTAATGAAGCTGATTCAAGGATTAGAACAGGAACCAAATGCTATACAGCGAAGGATAAATCAGCTCATAGCTTTGCAGGAGAAAAGAAATGAAGTGTTTGACAGTCATCAACAAAACCAGAACAGGATCAAGAGAGCATTTGACAAAAAGATCAAAGAGATAACATTCCAGATTCATGATAAAGTCCTGAAATGGGAAGCTAGAATTGAAGAGAAAGGTAAACATGGTAAATTCGAAAATTTATGGAAAGGGCCATATCAAATTTCTGCTTTTCATGGGAATAACACCTACATTCTGCAGGAGGTTGATGGAACACCATATGCTGGAGGACCTGTTAATGGCAGGTTCCTAAAGCATTACAATTGATTGAATTTCTGCCAAGTGTCTCATAAACATTGTATATAACCGTTTTATTAGCCTTTCTTGTTAAAAATAAATGACAAGCTGAACAGGAAGCTTAAGCCCGAGGTGAAGGCCCACAAAGCTAGAAAGGAATGCTTGTCAACCCCGTTTATGTTTTCAGAAATTGAACAAAGCACTGGACCTACGAGTTCTTAGTGTACTACAGGAGCACACTATCCCAAGTGGAGCCACTGTTATCACTTAGAATTTAAAAAAAAAATTTCTATGCATATAGTTGTTTGTCCTAGTCCAAGTACAAAGGTCTGTGTCAAGTTGATTTCATCTTATATGTCTTTCTTAGGATTTGAGTGTTAAAGTTCTTAACTTAAACCATACTCGACTCCCATTGGTTCTAATTCATCCATCATTGTTCCATAGTCATGTCTTATCCATGCCCGAGTCATCGTGTCTTTTAGTGATTTCGCAGCATAAATCCCATTGGCCAGTTTCGCAGCGCAATTATGGTTTAGCGATTTCGCAGCGTGTAATGATTAGGCCGTTTCATAGCGCATTATTAGAATTTCAAACTAACAGCGCTGCGAAATCATGGATTCGTGCTTTTTGCAGCGAATCTTTCCTGAGAGGTCAAGTCTGTTATCCGAGTCATCAGTTGTGTCCACTCATGTCAGTTTTTGTACCTCTCGTATCATGTTTGAACACTCATTTGCCACTATCCCACTACTAGTTCTGTCAACATGCATAGAAATATCATTCTTAAGGGATTTTACCGTGCATGTACTTAATGATAGTCGTAAATGCTGCATGAGTGACAAAGAATTTGGATTTCAAGCGAGGCTGTTTTCAAGCGAGCCTGATTTCAAGCGAGGCTGAATTAAAAAGAACTGAACTACCATTGCAACTGAAGCTGTTAGACTCTGTGTGTGTGAAGATTTTGAAAGGAAAATGGAGAGGAAAGAACACAGATCCGGTAAATGCCAGAGGACTAAACCTGAGGGCTTGGATATAGCGTTGAGGGATGAAGGTGTGAAGAAAGCGTTCAAAGATGCCGGCTGCTAGAACTTTTGCAAGAAGCTACAAGGAGGACATGCGCAGGTAACCAAAGAATTTGCGCTTAATTTCACTTTGTTAAATTCAAAAATTGCTATGCTAGAGGTCCAAGTTTCTCCAGAAGCCATAGCTGCTGTGACAGAGATCCCAAGAGGGTGGGAAGAATGGTTTAAAAATTTTAAATTTGATATGAACCCTTGTAAAGAGTTTCTGAAGGAGGCATATGTAAACGAAGACTTAACAAAAGCAGTGCCCAGAAATTATGTAAAGGAGCATTATGCTCTTCTTCTCACCTGCATTCAAAAATACTTGACCTGTGAAGGTAGATACAATAAGGTCTATTCTTACCATTTCAAACTGCTCTTGCATTTCACGGGAAAAATCTCCATAGACATCCCTTTCTATTTGTTTCGCAGTCTGAGTAAAATGTGTGATATAGTGCAGCTAAAGAAAGAGGACTGTGAAACTTCTTTGTTTCATCATGGGTTGATTAAGTTGCTAGTTTTAGATGGTCTCCAGAAGATAGGTAGAGACTGGAATTCGTTTATTTTCATGGCTGGTTTCCAAAGCAAGACTGGCCTTAATCCACAACCAGTCAAAGAATTCACAATAGCTGAGCTCCAGAAAGAAGCAAGAGCTAAAAAGCAAACCAAAACACAGCTAAACAAACCAGTGAAGCCACTAATCATTCAGGATCAACCTCAGCAATCAACAAAGGGAAAAACTCATGATAAGAAGACTGTTCCTGAAACAAGTAGAGCTGAAGCAGTTTCAAGAGTAAGGACAAGAAGCCAGATAAACAAAGAAAAGGGCAAAGCCATAGCTGTGGAAGAAAGCCCAACATCCAAGGCAAGCTTGAATGATTTATTACAGGCCATTGAACTCGAGCAGTTTGAACCAGTTCATATTGATTTGACACAGTCATCACCAGAAACTGCCAAGAAGTCTAAAGCCTCAAAAAAGCTCAAGTTCGATGAGCCAGGTG
The DNA here is from genome assembly GCA_031772625.1 of Pinus tabuliformis. NCBI lineage: Eukaryota > Viridiplantae > Streptophyta > Pinopsida > Pinales > Pinaceae > Pinus > Pinus tabuliformis. The sequence goes on from CM062813.1 coordinate 827,825,686, forward strand.
AGGAATTCATTGTAAAACCCAGAAGACCTATTACAAGGAAGCAAGTAAAAGAAGCACTGTCAAAGATAGAGGCAATCGAGAGAGTTAGGCAAAATAATGCAAGCAGAACAATCATCACATCTCAAGAAGATAGTATAGCAGTCATGAAGAGCCAATTAGAAGCAGCCCAATATGAGATTGCCAGGTTGAAGCAAGCAGTTAGAAAACATGCGAATGTGTATACAAAATATCGTAAAGCTCTGTGGGGTGAGACTAAAATTTTTCAAGACCAGATGAATTCAGTAGTTGATGGCCATGCACAATTTCACACATGGACAGTGCCAGCCATCAAAGAGGCCCAGTTCGTTAGAAAAATAAATATGCAATTAAGGGCTGAGAATAAAGTTCTGAAGAAGAAGGTTGAAGACCTAAAGGTACAGCTGTACCAATTATTTGCTAATTGAATTTTCTCTTCAAGAGAGGTTTTGTTCCAAATTTTTGTCAAATCTGCTTAATCTTATTGTTTTAAAGACATATAAATCCCTGCTATACATATGTAAACTCAGAGGAAGTTTTGGCAATCAAATATTTCGGTGATAAAGGTATCGGGTAAAAGCATGCTGTTTTAAATAATTCAGCAGTTTCGTAGCGCGCTACGAAACTGCTGAAGGTGATGATTTTAGCACAGAACAGGCAGTTTTGTATTTTGAGCGAAAATTTTGAAAAGGAAAAGCCAAAGGAGTATACAAGATATTAGCGGGAACGACAATAGCCAATCAGAACAATACAGGTGGAGGATTTAAAAAGGTGAAATATTTCAACCCATTTTCAAAGTTCTGTGATATCCCCGTTGTCACCGTTCAAGAGGTAGCAAATCTTTTGCATACAAAGACCTTTTGCTTGCACACATGTCAATCGATGCAGCTCACAACACATCCAGAACGTGGCAGGGTTCCATATTATGGGTTATTAAAGGCTAGAGACATGTTTGGTACATTCGAGCATTTTGAGGGAAGATGGAGCCGAAAGGTAAGGGGAATCTCCTAATACTTCTGAGCAGTTGAAAGGTTCAGCGTTCAAGATCACTATGGAGTATTAAACATCCAGCTCAGCCAAGTCGAGCTCAGCCAAGTCGAAAGAGGACCAGGTGTCAGAGAATAAGAAGAAGACATTATGCATACGAAATGGAGTTAGAGTTACAGTTAGTTTAGAACTCTTAAACACTACAGTCAGTTCCTTATTGTAATTATTAGTTAGTTTAATAGCTAATAGGTGTCATTAGAGGCAGTTCTCGAGTTCCCCTCATGCTGGAGGAGGAAGCTCGAAGTAGTTAGAATAAGGATTCTATATATAGCTGGAACATCTATGTAATGAGGGTTGGAGATTTTATAAAACAGAGGACTGTTTTGGCTTATGTAGAAAGACAGAGTTCAGTAATATAATAGAACTGCTTTTCTTCTCAGGATTCATAAAGTGTTTCTATGTTCAAGATGTATGGTTTTGCTTAATCCCTGATCTATTTTACAGTTTCATAAATGTGTAATCACTCAGAATTCACTTATGCTGCTCTGATTTCCTGTGCACATTCATGAACTGTGGTTTTCTAAGAGTTGTGTTTTGAACATTTAAATGCCACATGCCCTGACTTCTATGTAAAGGCTATATCATTATTTGCTGAAGTTTTATTGACTCCATAGGCCCAATGGAAACTTATGTAATGTTTGTCCAACCTTCATATTTGTCACTGTTATTTCACAAGAGTTAGCCCTTTTACTTTTTAATCAAAATCAATAACCTTTTGAGAGAGCCCTCTCAGGCTAAGGAGGCTAAACCTTAGTCAAAAGATTTGTTTGAAACAGTTACACTGAGATAGTCTGATCAGCAGCCTATCAGGGTCCTATTTTGGTGATAACACCTCCTATGCATTATATACCCATGTGTTTGCTTTCTTTCATTAGCTACCCTTGTACCCCAACATGTGGCCTAGATTGCCCCTTTAATTCCCTATTCCATTGATCTCTTTATCACATGCCACCACCATTTGAAGGATGTGCCTTGGACATACTATCCCCTTTAAAGGTAGAAACCACTTACTAGGGTACGTGGTTAACCCCCCTTGGAGCTTGGAGACATTAACCAAAGCCCACTATGGAAGGGCATGCCATTATGAAGTGCCCACCTGTTGTACATGGTTTGTAAGCTTTATAACTCGATTTCTTTAAATGAATTGTTGTACTGGAAAGAAAGGGGACGCATTGGATCATATGCAAGATTGCAGATAGTCTCCATTTTGGGTTTGGTCTCCCTATATGGGGTCCTAACCCTCCAGATCGCTACATTGGCACATGTAGGGTGTGTGTAGAAGGCCACGGGCCTCCACAGCAGTAGACAACATGCCATGGATCCTCGGAGATGTTTAGGTATTGCTCGAGATTCACATATTGGACGAGGAAGGTGCACTTGGTTCACCATGCTCAGTGGGCCCCACAATTGTACCATGGACTTGGCAAAAGCCCCATGACTTGTATGAAGATGTGGCATCACTTACACCATCCTCTGAGTCTTTGCAGATGGTCTACAAATGTCTTTGATTTATTTGGAGACCCATGAGGTTATTTGTGTGGCCCCACACCTAGTGAGAGCACCACAAGTTTACTGTTTGGAGAACAAGGGGCCACCCTCTTGTCCTTGTCCACTTTTTTTTGGGAGTCCTATTTCATATCATGTCACCTATGGACTTCATCAGGCCTCTTATAAGGCCCAACAACATGTACTATTCATCATTCGACCTATTCAAAGGCTTATTCTTTTGTTTATGAGCTAGTTTGGTGGGTTTGTCACCAAAAGTTAGTTATTTTGCACACTATTTTATTCTAGGGGCTACTGTAGGTCTAATTAGCTAAATCAAACTCATTAGAAGTGTATAAATACAAGTGATGTGAATTCATTTTAGCATCATCACTTGGATTGGACTTATATCTCTTTAGCGAACTTCACTATCCTTCTTGGAGAACGAATTTTTGGAGAATTGAATGAATTTTGATGTTTTGATTATTTTCTCTTGCCTTGGAGCTTCTTGATTGGCAAATTTTTGATGGTTGGATGTACTCTTAATACATGTAAGTGCAATTTAATGCTATTTTCTCTTTCTATTTTTGTCACATACATTGTTGTTGGGATTTCGCTATACTAGGGGCTAATTTGTTAGAAAATTATATATTACGAAGCAATGGAACACATAAAATATTGCAGAAATATAAACACAGAAAACGCACAAAACAAGAGAGACACAGATATATGTGGTTCACCCAGTTTGGGCTACGTCCACCTCGAACAACCAGTCCTTCCTTTCTATTATCTAGCAAAATGAAGAGACACAACCTACAGCAAATCCACTGTAATATCCTTTGTTTTCTCTCACAGGTTCACCTCTCTGTTTCTCGCTCACAGAATACACATCTATCACACAGCCTCAAATACAATACCCTCATACAAAGAGAGGGGTTGCCTTCTAGGGCAAAAAAACCCTAAACTAAACAGAAGTTCTACCGTCAGATCATCCGCCTAATGAACGACCCAGATTGACTAGAAATTACTATACTTTTACAAGGCAATTTTACAGCTATGGGGGGCTTCCAAAGGTCGCAGCCGCCCCCCTGGACCCCCCTTGCAACGAATATTTTACGGGCGGCGTTGCTACCCCCATTTCGAACTGGGATCCTATGTGGCAATACCTTTGAATATAGAAGATAATCAGGCTCCACACCCAACATAATTTACTGCATCCATTTATGTGAATTTGTGGAAATTTGGTTTCTAGGTAGTGATGCTTCTTGTATGGGACATGTATTATGATTGCTCCCTCCTATACATTATATACCCAGGTGTGGGCTTCCTTTCATTAGCTACCCTTGTACCCCAACATGTGGCCCAGGATCGCCCCTTTTATTCCCTATTCCATTCATTTCTTTATCACATGCCACCACCATTTGAAGGATGTGCCTTGGACATATTGCCCCCTTTAAAGGTAGAAACCACTTACTAAGGTACGTGGTTAACCCCCCTTGGAGCTTGGAGACATTAGTGCATGCCAAAGCCCACTATGGAAGGGCATGCCATTATGAAGTGCCCACCAACATGTACTATTCATCATTCGATCTCTTGAGAGGCTTATTCTTTTGTTTATGAGCTAGTTTGGTGGGTTCGTCACCAAAAGTTAGTTATTTTGCACATTATTTTGTTCTAGGGGCTACTGTAGGCCTAATTAGCTAAATCAAACTCATTTGAAGTGTATAAATACAAGTGATGTGAATTCATTTTAGCATCATCACTTGGATTGGACTTATATCTCTTTAGCGAACTTCACTATCCTTCTTGGAGGACGAATTTTTGGAGAATTGAATGAATTTTGATGTTTTGATTATTTTCTCTTGCCTTGGAGCTTCTTGATTGGCAAATTTTTGATGGTTGGATATACTCTTAATACATGTAAGTGCAATTTAATGCTATTTTCTCTTTCTATTTTTGTCACATACATTGGTGTTGGGATTTCGCTATACTAGGGGCTAATTTGTTAGAAAATTATATATTACGGAGCAATGGAACACATAAAATATTGCAGAAATATAAACACAGAAAACGCACAAAACAAGAGAGACACAGATATACGTGGTTCACCCAGTTTGGGCTACGTCCACCCCGAACAGCCAGTCCTTCCTTTCTATTATCCAGCAAAATGAAGAGACACAACCTACAGCAAATCCGTTGTAATATCCTCTGTTTTCTTTCACAGTCTCACCTCTATTTCTCGCTCATAGAATACACATCTATCACACAGCCTCAAATACAATACCCTCATACAAAGAGAGGGGTTGCCTTCTAGGGCAAAAAAACCCTAAACTAAACATAAGTTCTACCGTCAGATCATCCGCCTAATGAACGGCCCAGATTGACTAGAAATTACTATACTTTTACAAGGCAATTTTACAGCTATTTTTAGCTTCGGGGGCGCTGCTCCCGAAACCCCCCGCCAGGGGGGGCTCCCAAAGGTCGCAGCCGCCCCCCTGGACCCCCCTTGCAATGAATATTTTATGGGCAACGTTGCCACCCCCATTTCGAACTGGGGTCCTATGTGGCGATACCTTTGAATATAGAAGATAATCAGGCTCTACACCCAACATAATTTACTGCATCCATTTATGCGAAGTTGTGGAAATTTGGTTTCTAGGTAGTGATGCTTCTTGTATGGGACATGTATTATGATTGCTCCCTCCTATACATTATATACCCAGGTGTGGGCTTCCATTCATTAGCTACCCTTGTACCCCAACATGTGGCCCAGGATCGCCCCTTTTATTCCCTATTCCATTCATCTCTTTATCACATGCCACCACCATTTGAAGGATGTGCCTTGGACATATTGCCCCCTTTAAAGGTAGAAACCACCTACTAGGGTACGTGGTTAACCCCCCTTGGAGCTTGGAGACATTAGTGCATGCCAAAGCCCACTATGGAAGGGCATGCCATTATGAAGTGCCCACCAACATGTACTATTCATCATTCGACCTCTTGAGAGGCTTATTCTTTTTTTTTATGAGCTAGTTTGGTGGGTTTGTCACCAAAAATTAGTTATTTTGCACATTATTTTATTCTAGGGGCTAATGTAAGCCTAATTAGCTAAATCAAACTCATTAGAAGTGTATAAATACAAGTGATGTAAATTCATTTTAGCATCTTCGCTTGGATTGGACTTGTATCTCTTTAGAGAACTTCACCATCCTTCTTGGAGGACGAATTTTTGGAGCATGGAATGAATTTTTATGTTTGGATTATTTTCTCTTGCCAGCTTCTTGATTGGCAAAGTTTTGATGGTTGGATATACTTTTAATACATGTAAGTGCAATTTAATGCTATTTTCTCTTTCTATTTTTGTCACATACATTGTTGCTGGGATTTCGCTATACTAAGGGCTAATCTACTGCATCCATTTATGCGAAGTTGTGGAAATTTGGTTTCTAGGTAGTGATGCTTTCATGTATGGGGCATGTATTATGAATGAATGTTCCTAGAGATGCTTCTTCATTGAAACTCATCTTAATAAGCCATCTATTTTGCAAGATGAAGTATAAAGCTCTTGAAGCTACTTTTGGTGTTGCTCTAATGCTATGTGAAGTTGTCTTTGAAGCCTCCTTGACATAGAAAATTCAATATCCATAGTCATAATTACTCTTGAATCCAAATCTCCCAAAGGATTAGTCATTGGTCAGCATAAAGGTGATCACCTTAAACTTATTTTCCTTCTCTCACCTTTTTTTCTAGGCCTAGCCTAGTAGGTCTCCTAGGGCATCACTTATCTCACAATCTAACCATCCAAATACCTTGATTTTTGGTCCACAATTGCGACGGAGTTTGCTCTAGAGGCCCTCCAAATTTCATGCAAATTCATCAGTGGGATCTCAAGGTACTGCAAACCCTAGCTCGAGGACCATTCCTTGCCCTAGGTTTGGCTAGAAACCTCATTGGGATCATTGCATTACCTCTCATTGAAAATTTCTTCCTCTACTCCTTGATTAGGTCAAGCACATCATAGGTTACTCAACCCCATTCCCTTGACCTAACCTCAGGTCCAGTTGGTCTTGTGTGGTCCCACAACTTGTTGAAGCCAATTTCATAAAGACCACTCGGAAGCCAAGATTTTAGGAGATAAGAATCTTTTTGACAAGTCCTATACTCAAACCCTAGTTCTTAGAATTCCCCTAAGCCCTTCCTAGAAAACCTTTCATCTTGCTTTCAAAGCAAGCAAGTCATATATTTGAGCTTCTCTTGTGAATAGGTTTTTAGGATCACCTTTCATCCTATCACTGGTCCATTCAATTTTGTGATCCTTATTATAAGGGTCTCTTCCCATCGGTGAAAGTCTGTAAAAAGTAGAGAGCCTTAATCGAGGTGACAATGGTGGGCTATTGCTTGGGTTTTGCCTTTGATCTAGTGGTAGCCCTACAAGGATCCCCTTTTAGGACCCTTGCTAATTTGAGTTGTATTAAGTCCCATCTCAAATGTCTCGATGTCGTTAACAAGTCATATTTTGTTTTTGCTCATCTCTACTCATCTTTGCTCATTTGTTGAACACTCCGATCTAAAGAGGAAGAATCATCATCATAGGGGAGCTTCAATTACCGCCCTATATCCAAGGACGATAGGCAGGATAGCCCAACTTGTCGGGAGAGGCAAGGATCACACATCTTATTTCCCGTTGATCTTCCCACCTAACCCTCAAGAATCAAGTGGTAGAACCTGCATCCTTTCACTTGGTGAGGATACCCAACTTACCTGAGGTAAGGATCGCACTCTCCCAAGTCTCTCCTCACCCACTGGCTAGATGGGTGGCAATCTCGACAATACCATCTTGTGGGTAGGATGCATACATGGGTATACTCTATCAATAGTAGGGGAGGATTGCCCAATTTGTCATAAATGACAAGGATCACATACACCGTACAGTAACAATAGGCAGGATATCCTAACTTGCCATAAATGACAAGGATCACACATCCTATTTTTCAAAGATCCCTTAACCTAGGAGCTCTTATGGATCAATTCCTCTCCCTGGGAGCTCAGACAAGGGGGAAGATCATAACTTAGTGTCCTCGATCAACCATGACCTGCTCCTCTTTGCACCATATCTCGAATGCACTGATACTTGATCTCAATATGATTGGACTTGTTTTGGAACACAGGATTCTCTTCCAATTGGATCCCACTCTTGTTGTCGCAATATATAACTGTCGTATCTAGAACCTGCTCAAACAACTCTCCAAAGAGATTTCTCAAACAACCTTCCTCGTAGCTAGCGATGCTAGCAGTAGTGTATTCTGCCTTGGTCATGCTTAAAGCAACAAACTTCTGCTTCCTGCTCATCCAAGATATCATGGCAGATCCCAAACTAAAGCAACACCCTAATGTGCTCTTCCTGTCAATAACATTTCTGACCTAGTCAACATTAGTGTATCCATGTAACATCACATCTCTGATAGTATATCTCAATCCAATATATTAATCATTCCATGTAAATATCTCAAAACATGCTTAACAGTGGCCTCGTGTGCACGTAGAGGCTCATCCATAAATTGATTCAGAGTATTGATTACAAAACATATCTCCGATCACATGTTTACAAGGAACATTAGTGCTCCAATCAACTATCGATACTTAGAGGGATTCACCAAGTCAGGTCCAATAGCTTCTCCACATAACTTCTTGAAGTTATCTCCATCAGTGTGGCCATGGACTTGCATTCTACCATTCCAAATCATTCCAACAGTTTCACAACATATTTCCCTTGTGAAAGGAAAATCTCATTAGGCCTCTGCCACACTTTTAAGCCTAGGAAGTAGTGCATCAATCCAAGGTATTTTGTTTTAAATTCAGAGGCCAACTCCCTCTTGCACTCGAGCACAAAAGGCCCACCACCTGTAAAGAATAAGTCATGAACATATAAAACCAAAATTAGAGGCATATGTTGTACAACATTGAAGTAGAGGTTTAGGTCGGTATTGCTTTCGGTAAAACCAAGCTTCATCAGGTAGCCATCAATACAGGCTTCAATCCATAGAGAGCCTTCTTTAGCCTGCACACGAGTCTTCTTGTCATACCCTTCAAAACCCTGTGGTTGCTTAACATATACTTCTTCTTGGAGTATGTGTTAAAAATGGTTACTAGGGCCAAGTTCCACCTTGAAACAACTCATTTGATGGAGATGATGATTGCATTAAATTCCTCTTTCCGAGAGGACCAAAATTGATATAAAGATCATCCAATTTGGACAAGCAAAAATGCATTTTTTAATTTATGCCCACACATGTGCAAATTGTTTAGGTCGGCCACATCATCATCTAAGCTCATGAAGCCCAATGGACGTGACTCTTCACCCTCATGAATTGTATAAAATAAATACAAGTGACCTCTCACCTCATTTGGCATCATCATCACTCACACATTCTTCTCTCTCCTCTCATTGGTTTGTACAACATTGGGCATTCTCTCTCTCCCCCACGTGTGGCACAAGGAGGTTGAATTACAAGATAGAATTGCAAGGCTAGAAATCTCAGAATTTTTTGCAGTTTGACCAATGTTGACCAATGTTGACTTTGACTTTTTGGGCATCCTTTGACTTCAATTTTTTGGGTGGATTTCTCTCTCAGCAGGCTGCGGGCTGCATTTTTGGGCACAAGAACTGAGGCAAAAGGGGGACTTTGACCTGTGTTGACCACAGGTTGACCAAGTTTGAATGCATATTTTGTGATTGTTTTGGGTTGACTTTGACTACTGTTGGAGGTCGAGTTTGATTGCCTTTGATCAAGCTTCAAAGGAGGAGTTTGACTGTCGCGTTGACCATCTTTGACTTCTTGTTAGGGTTGAAGTTTCACTGCAGTAGAGTGTAGAAATTGGCAGGGTTGTTTTGACTTTGATTTGGCAAGTCAATTTGACTTTTGTACTCTCTCTCTACTGAACATTTTTATATAATAACAAGAAGAATTGATCAAAGGGTTTTCCCCACATTGGGGTTTTTCCCTGGCATCCGCAAAATCTAGTGTCCTCTTGTCTTGGCTTGTTTTATGCTTTTTATTTCATGTTCTATCTACTTTACTATCAATGTGATTAATGGTTAATGTGATTGCTATTGGAAATCTAAATTGGAAATTGTCATTGGGTTGCTAAAGGAACATTGAAATAATTGTGCTAAGCATAGAACATACCATTTTTAACTAAAATTAACATGGTATCAAAGCCCAAGTGAAGACAAAACCCAAGCAAGAGAGAGAAAAGCAATCATTAAGAGAGAGCTCTTAGACAAGAATATTGGTCTAGCTTCAATGGCTACCACATCTTACTTCAAATATGAGGATAAGCTCCAGGACAAATCTAACTATCATGCATGGAAGATGACTTTGGACTTGACTTTGAAAGAGCATGATTCTATGGACTATGTGCAGGGAAAAGTGCTAGAGCCTCCTTCAAATGCGCCTGCTGCTGCAAAGACAAAGTATGATAAAGGTGAGGTCAAAGCTAAAAGAATTATCATTGAATCCATTCAAAAGCATTTGGTTGCCTATATTTCTGATTTGGGTACATCTAATTGGGATGTTCAAAGTAAACAATGCAAATCAAATCCTCTTTGTCAAGAACAAGTTGAAGGACATCAAGATGGGCAAACATGAGTCTATTCAATCCTACTTCATGAGGATTACAGAAATCAAGAGTGATCTTCTATCTATTGGAGAAATTGTTGCTGATAGGGAGCTCACTTTCGTCGACTTTGGAAGAGCATGATTCTATGGACTATGTGCAGGGAAAAGTGCTGGAGCCTCCTTCAAATGCACCTGTTATTGGAAAGACAAAGTATGATAAAGGTGAGGTCAAAGCTAAAAGAATTATCATTGAAACCTTTCAAAAGCATTTGGTTGCCTTTTGGGCACATGTAATTGGGATGTTCAGAGTAAACAATGCAAATCAAATCCTCTTTCTCAAGAACAAGTTGAAGGACATCAAGATGGGCAAAGGGGAATCTATTCGATCCTACTTCATGAGGATTACAGAAATCAAGAATGATCTTCTATCTATTGGAGAAATTGTTGTTGACAAGGAGCTCACTTTCATCGCTCTTGGAGGTCTCACAAGAGCATGTGATGTGTTAACACCACCATTCTCAGCAATGTCAGGATTCCTAGTTTCGATGAATTATTGGTTAGATGTACTCAAGAAGAGACGTGGATGATGGAGAGAGACAAGCCTTCAAATGGAAATGAACCTATTGCTTTCTCCGCTCATGTAAAGCGGAAGAAAAGGGTCCAAAGAAACAAAGGTCAAGGATTCAAGTAGGGATTCAAGGAAGGAAAAAAAGGAAAGTGCTACAATTGCAACATCTTTGGCCACAATGCTAGAGAGTATCCTCACAAGAAGGATACTCCACGAGATGATGATAACAACAAAAACAAACACAACAATTTCAAAGGCAATGGCAATCAAAGGAACAACAGGTTCAACAATAAAGGAAAGAGAAATGCTCTTGCTGCTCAATACGGAAATGGTCGACCTCCTAAAAGGACGAGAAATTCCAAGTACGAGGAAACTATTGTTGTAGGAAAACAAAAGGAATTTTATCTTATTTCCGCCCTCACTACTGTTGCTCCTCTGGATACTTTGGATCATTGGTTGATTGATAGTGGAGCCTTAAGGCACTTCACTTGGTACAAGGAGGCCCTCTCAAATTTTATTGAAAAGAAGACTAATTTGGAGATCATACTTGAAAACAATGCCACCTACCCCACAAAAGGGATAGGGACTATTACTCTTCACTTAAATCAAGGTCAAACCCTTCATCTACAAGAAGTATTGTATGTACCTAATTTGAATAAGAAATTGGTGTCTATTTCTGTGATGGAAGATAAAGGCTTCAAGGTAGCATTCATTGATGGAAATGTATGTATTTGGCAAAGAAACCCTAAAGATGCATTTACACTTGGATTTAGGGTTGAAGGTCTCTATCGAGTTGGAGAAAGTCCTTTGGGAGCTTTGACTTGCGATACTTTTTTTCAATTCGAATTATGGCATCGAAGGTTTTCTCACCTTCATTACAAAGCCTTACTTGGGTTAAGGAAGATGGTCACAGGTATGCCCAAATTCAACATGAATCATGAAGGTGCTTGTCAGGGTTGTGCAGTTGGGAAACTTACAAGGGGACCATTCCCCTCAAGTGAAAGTCAAACTACTGACATTCTTCAATTGGTCCATTTTGATATATCTCGTATGTTGCCCGTAAAATTATTAGGAGGATACTTATACTAGCAATTTTTGTGGATGACTTTTCTCGCAAAATGTGGATCTATCTCTTGAAGAAGGACTAAGTGTTCAAATGGTTCCGTTCTTTTAAAACCTTGGTGGAAAATCAAATAGGAAAGAAGATCAAAATATTGAGGACCTAGAATGGAACTGAATATGAATCAAATGAATTCAATGACTTTTGTAGAGAGGCTAACATTAAAGGGAGACCACCACTCCATATACTCCTGAGAAAAATGGAGTTGTTGAAAGGAAGAATCGAACAATCATAGAAGCTACCCGTGCCATGCTCCATGACCAAGGCCTACCAAAGTTCTTATGGGAAGAAGCTACCAACGCTGCCATATATGTTCAAAATAGGAGCCCGCATCAAGCATTGGATTTCAAGGCACCTGAAGAAGTCTTCACTGGTAAGAAACCTGATGTTTCTCATTTTAGAATATTTGGATGTCCCGTGTATTTTCATGTGCCTAAAGAGAAAATAAACAAGTTAGAAGCATCTGGGAAGAAAGGTACATTTGTGGGCTACATTGAAAATTCAAAGGCATATAGAATCTATGTACCTGGTCAAAGAGAAGTGGAAATAAGCCATCATGTCACATTTGATGAAGATTCTGCCCTTGGGAAAGCCAAAGATCTGCCTATCCCAAGGAAGGACAATGACGATGTTGTAGGAAAGCAGGATGAACCTTCAATGGATGGACCAATGCCCGATGTTGAAGGTCCAATGGATCCCATTGATCCACCTCCTGGTGATCCCTCTACCTCGAGCAAAATACCTTTGTGGCTCAAAGACACTCTCAAAGATGCTAAAAGACATATTGCTCCAAGAGGGACATTGCATGAAAGTAAGAAGCGGAACATGTATCATAGATGCTTAGTTGCTATGAGTATTATTGTTTAATGTGAGCCATGGACGTTCGAAGAAGCCATAAACATCGAGTATGGAAGGATGCGATGAATGAGGAATACAAATCAATCATGAAGAATGATATCTGGGATGTGGTTCCTAGACCTAAGGACAAGTCTGTAGTCACCTCAAAATGGATATACAAAATTAAACATGGAGCTGATGGGATTATTGAAAAATACAAGGCCAAGTTCGTTGCTTGAGATATTTGCATTGGTTGCCTGATATACCAATATCCGATTTGTTATTCCTCTTGTTGCCTCTCAAGGATGGAGCCTACACCAAATGAACATTACAACTGCTTTCTTACATGGCTCGCTTAAGGAGGAAGTATACGTGGAACAACCTCAAGGGTTCGAAGTACAAGATCGAAGGACACACGTATGCAAGTTGAAGAAAGCCCTTTATGTGTTGAAGCAAGACCTTAGGGCTTGGTACGAGAGGATTGATAACTATCTTATGAAGTTGGGCTTTACAAGGAGTGAAGATGATCCTAACCTATATTTCAAGGTTGAAAAGGACATGCCTCTCATTCTGGTCCTTTATGTAGATGATCTCTTTCTGGCAGGTGCAAACCCTCTCATTTATCAATGCAAGATGGAGTTGGCTTCTGAGTTTGAGATGAAGGACCTATGTCTGATGCACTACCTTCTAGTCCTAGAGGTCTGGCAAAAGCCAAGTGAGATTTTCCTTTCTCAAGGAAAATACATTGTGAAGCTGCTCGAGAAATGTGGGATGGTGGATTGCAAGTCCGTGTCTACTCTGATGGAACTTAACTTCAAGAAGCTATGTGGAAGTGCTGCTGGGCCTGCATTGGCAAATCCTTCCGAGTATCAACAACTTGTGGGGGCCTTGATTTTCTTGTTAAGCTCTCGTCCGGACATATGCTTCGTTGTAAATACATTGAGTCAATTCATGGTTGAGCCTCATCACATACATTGGATTGCTGTTAAGAATCTCTTAAAATATCTCTGTGGCACAATTAACTATGGACTGAGATACACTGTCGGGAATTTGGGGTTACATGGATATATTGATGCTGACTAGGTGGCAGTGTGGTGGATCGTAAAAGCACGTTTGGATGTTGCTTCTCATTGGGGTTTGCTTCAATATTTTGGATGAATAGGAAGTAGAAATCGGTTACTCTAAGCACTGCCGAGGTTGAATACATTGCTACTAGTATGCCCTGTTGTGAAGTTGTTTGGTTGAGGAAGCTCTTTAGTGAGCTATTTGAGCATGTGCTAGATACCACCGTGATCTACTGCTACAACCAAAGTGGGATTCGCCTTTCAGAGAATCCCATGTTCCATGATCGCTCCAAGCACATTGATATCAGGTACCACTTTATTCGGGATGTGGTACACCGGGGTGCAATAAGGGTCCAACACATTAGGACTAATGAGTAGGTCGCATATATCCTCACGAAGCCCTTAGGGAAGGTCTATTTCTTAGCCTTCCGAAAAAGACTTGGAGTCGTGGAAAGACCCTCCTATGAGGGTCTCGCTTGAGTTGGACACTGAGCTCTGGGAGCTCTTGGGGGCTTGGGATATTCCTTGGAGCTATGAGAGACCATAGGGTGAGTGGTTCATGTTCCCCTATTGGTGCGTTGTGTATAAGGTGAGCAGTTCACGTTCCCCTATTGTTGCGCTATGTATAAGATGAGTGGTTCACCTTCTGTTGTGATACCCCATGATGGTTGACATGTGTGTAGGGTGAGTGCTTCACCTTCCCCTATGATTGACATATGCATAGGATGAGTGGTTCACCTTCTCCTATGGCATATGAGCAGGATGAGTGGTTCGCCTTCTCCTACTAATGCCCCCAACATATATCCTACCCATGTAGTCTGACACTCATGGGAAGTACCTCTCATGGGAAAAGTGGGATAGGGACCATAGCACTACTGATGGACACATCGTGTACTGTTGTACTCCCGATGGCTAAGATGCATGGTGTTCAACAACTTGATTTTGGATCAAGTCTGATTGAGGTTCTACCTCTGGATTGACTTTTGTATGTGGAGAGTGGTACGATCTTGTGACTCACTCTCGAACAATTCTTTTTCATTATTCATATCAATGTTCAGCAGAGCAGAGATGAGATGAGATACAGAGATGGTACATGACAACAGTATGGCATGATGATCGATGATGATGGATGGATTGGTAGGTGGAACCAAATTCCACTCTGGGACAACTCATTTGATGGAGATGATGATTGCATTAAATTCCTCTTTTCAAGAGGACCAAAATTGATATAAAGATCATCCAATTTGGACAAGTAGAAGTGCATTTTTGAATTTATGCCCACACATGTGCAAATTGTTCAGGTCGACCACATCATCACGTAGGTTGATGAAGCCCAATGGATGTGACTCTTCACCCTCAACGAATTGTATAAATACAAGTGACCTCTCACCTTATTTGGAATCATTATCACTCACACATTCTTCTCTCTCCTTCTCTCATTGGTTCGTACAACATTGGGCATTCTCTCTCTCCCCATGTGTGGCACAAGGAGTCGAATTACATGACAAAATTGCAAGGCTAAAAATCTCAGAAAATTCTATAGTTTGACCAATGTTGACTTTGATGTTCTGGGCATCCTTTGACTTCGATTCCTTTGAATTCGATTTTCTAGGTGAATTTCTATCTCAGCAGGTGACATTTTTGGGCACAAGAACAAAGGTAAAAGGACTTTCACCGGCATTGATCGCAGGCTTGTTTGATCGTAGGTTGACCAAGTTTGACCACAAATTTTCTGACTGTTTTGGGATGACTCTGATCACTGTTGGAGGTCAAGTTTGATTTCCTTTGACTGAGCTTCAAAGGAGGAGTTTGAATGTTGCATTTACGATCTTTGACTTTTGGTTAGGGTTGAAGTTTGATTGCAGTAGACTATAGAAACTTACAAGGCTGTTTTGACTTTGAATTTTGCAAGTCAATTTGACTTTTGTACTATCTTGCTGATTTGGGGTAATCGGATGTGCTCTAGCCACGAAATTTGGTGGAGAGGTTGCGGCACATGAGATCTCCAATACCCATAAAGGGTTTGGGTAGATTCTAAATAGTTCAGGAGATATTAAAATAATTAATATTTTCAATGGAGTCCCTAAGTCTAAACTTGGGGAAATTAAAATTTTAATGTGGATTAATATGAAACTGTGTTTGAATGGTCCAAAAGACATGGATCAAGCCAGATCTAATCTTAGCCGTTCATTAGGGACTTAATCTCGGCCGTTGATATGTCAATGAGAAAAGTATAAGAGGAGGCTTGAGGGTCACTTGGAGAACACACCAGAGTGATCAGTCATTCTATTCTCTAGAGCGGGGTTTGCTAAGAGAGATAGGATTAGTGATCAAGAGTTGCAAATGAGGGGCATTGAGTACAGAGAGACAAAGAGGCAGAGATAGTGCCGAAAGGGCAGCAAGTAGCCAGATCGAGTGACGCAGTAGCTGTTGATTTGGGGTAGCATCAGATGTGCTCTAGCCACGAAATTTGGTGGAGAGGCTAAGGCACATGAGATCTCCAATACCTAGAAAGGGTTTGTGCAGATTCTAAACAGTTTGGGAGATATTAAAATAATTAATATTTTTAATGGAGTCTCTAAGTCTAAACTTAAGGAAATTAAAATATTAATGTGAATTAATATAAAATTGTATTACAATGGTCCCAAAGTCATGGATCAAGCCAGATCTAATCTTAGCCGTTGATTAGGGACTTAATCTCAGCTGTTGATTTGTCAACGAGAAAAGTATAAGAGGAGGCTTGATGGTCACTTGGAGAACACACCAAGAGATCAAGATTTCGACTTTCTGGGGTTGGGTTTGTTGAGAAAGTTGAGAGAGTGATCTAGAGTTGTAGCTGAGGGGCAGTGAATACAGAAGCAGAGAGGTAGAGATAGTGCCGGGAGGATTAGCGAGCGCCGGGAAAGCTGACATAGAGGGTAGAAGCCGGAACTGTCGGGAACAGTCGGGAAAGCTGACGCAGAGGGTAGAAGCCAGAATTGCCGGGAACAACCGGGAAAGTTGATGCAGAGGGCAGAAGCCGGAAGTGCCGGGAATAGCCAGAAGTGTCGGGAACTATCAGAATAGCCGAGAAAGTTGATGCAGAGGGCAGAAGCCAGAATTGCCAGGAAAAACCGAAACTGCAGGGAATTGCCATAACAGCTAGGAAACCAGACACAGAGGGCAGAAGCTAGAACTGCAGGGAACTGTCAGAATTGTCGAGAAAGTTGACACAGAGGGTAGAAGAGGTTGACGCAGTCCCTAGAGGCTGACACTGGGGTTTTTCGTGGGGCAGATTGGAGTTGAGGAGCTGCCAGAGTGTTTATCTGGGGTTTCAGCCGGAGCATCTGTCTTTGAAGGAGAGGTACTACTGCCGAGATTATTCTCTGTTGGGTGAGCTGGTTTTGGCACCCAGATTGTATTTAGAAATTGCATAATAATAAAACCCTCAGATAGTTGCATCGGTTTTCCTGCATTGGGTTTTTCCGGGGACATTGGTCCAAAAACAATGGTGTCACTTGTGTGCTTGTTTTGTTTCCTTCAGTTGATGATCTGTAATGTGTTGAGCATGTACTTGTATTTATTTCCAGTATTTACATGGTAAATAACTTGTTAATTAACAGAACAAGTAGGTAGGAATAAATTAGAAAGTACATGAAGGGTTTCTAACGGGTTAGACTTAGAAATTCCAACATGGTATTAGAGCGTGGTTGCAGATCACAGGAGAACTGAGGACATCAGCCAAGCAGAGCAACAATAGCAAAAATCAGCTGTCCCGAGTGACAGAGTTGATCCTTGCAGAAGGCGACAGAGGAAGGAGTGACGCAGAGGGACTGCATCATCATTCTGGGCCAGAGAAAGACAATGTAGAGGCTAAGGGAGGTAGAATCAGGCTCACGCAAAGCCACGCAGAGGCTAGGAGGGCTGATGCAGTTGGCTGGGGGGGTTGATTCGCCGATGTCGTGATTGTGCAGAGCCAAGTGGCTCAATCCTTCAGTTGTAGGGGTATAGGAGGCTGTGGGTAAGTTGCAGAGTGAAGCGGGTGGGGTACTGTAGTCAGAACAATACCTAACAGGGCAAGACCAAGGGGTGGGAGTTGCTGCTGAGACGGATTTCTAGCTAAGGAATCCAGATCAGTGGTGTAGTTGCACAGACGATCGGAGAGGGGCAACTTGACTGTTGGTAGAAAGATTTCCAGGAGGGAAATCGAGACTCAGAGGGAGTCCAAAAGAGAACTTCCAGACTGGAAGTAGAGAGACTCAAAGGAGTTGAACAAAGAACTTCCAAATGGGAAGTAGAGAGACTTAGCAGGAGTCGAACCAAGAACTTCCAGGCGGGAAGTAGAGAGACTCGGAGGAGTCGATAGAGAAGAGTAAGAGATGGCCATGAATGGGATGAGAGAACAATATAGGCTGGACGGAGTGTCCAACTTTGTGGTCTAGAAGGCCAGGATCCTGTCCATTCTAGATAAACATCATATCAAGGCCTTCGCCTTGAGGGATGACGATTGTGCCATTAGTACTCATGTGCCACTTTAGAAGAAATGGGGAGACATTGAGCTGTAGTTAGGTTGACTACAGGCGATGAGGGGCAGGATCCTCGAGGTATCCAACCTCTTGGATTATACCTGGCTACGAGAGCCCCGAAGAGGAGTAGCAGGACTGGCGGAGGTCGGTAGAGACGGATGAGGATGGAGCGACAGAGAGAGCTACAATGCAGGTTTCCTAGGACAACACGAGGCTAGCAGGCTACAATAATGCGAGAGGCACGGAAGTGTTGCACTAGGTGCAGGATGGCATAGAGAGGTGTGCAACAGTGATAGATGCAGGGAGTAGTTGCAACAGCGCAGAGGTTAGAGAGGGAGCCCTTGTCAGCGACAAAGGGAGCTTCAACATCATCAGTGTCTCTATCCTGACAGAGATGTCAGAGTTGGGAGATCAGTTACTTACTTCGTGGTAACTAAGTTGCAGTGCAACAGTTAGCAGTGGTGGTGTTATGGGTAGCACGATGCAACATGATGAGAGGGGATGCAGTGCAGACGCTGCAGTGGCAATGGCAGGGCCATGGGCAACAACATGGATGCAAAGGGAGCTGTCTTACAGATGCAGCAGTGGTAGTGGCAGTGCGAGATGCAGCAATACATATGATGGGCAACAGGCCTAGCATCAGGGACCAGTGCTGGATGATCAGAGTAATACACAGTAAGGAGTATGGCTAGAGCACAGTGCTTGCTAAGAGGGAGTGTTGATTTGGGGTAGCATCGGATGTGCTCTAGCCACGAAATTTGGTAGAGAGGCTAAGGCACATGAGATCTCCAATACCCAGAAAGGGTTTGGGCAGATTCTAAATAGTTTGGGAGATATTAAAATAATTAATATTTTTAATGGAGTCCCTAAGTCTAAACTTAGGGAAATTAATGTGAATTAATATAAAATTGTGTTAGCATGGTCCAAAAGTCATGGATCAAGCCAAATCTAATCTTAGCCGTTGATTAGGGACTTAATCTCAGTCGTTGATTTGTCAACGAGAAAAGTATAAGAGGAGGCTTGAGGGTCACTTGGAGAACACACCAAGAGATCAAGATTTCGACTTTCTGGGGCGGGGTTTCCTGAGAAAGTTGAGAGAGTGATCTGGAGTTGCAGTTGAGGGGTAGTGAATACAGAAGCAGAGAGGTAGAGATAGTACCGGGAGGATCAACGCAGCAGTCGGGAAAGTTGACGTAGAGGGCAGAAGCTGGAACTACCGGGAATAGCCGGGAACAGCCAGGAAAGCTGATACAGAGGGCAGAAGCTGGAAATACCGTCGAAACTGCCGGGAAATATCGGAATAACCGGAACTGCCAGGAACTACTTAAACAGCCGGGAAAGTTGACGCAGAGGGCAGAAGTGAGAACTGCCAGAAACAACCGGAACTGCCGGGAACTACCGGAACAACTGAGAAGGCTGACGCAGAGGGTAGAAGCTGTGGAACTGCCAGAACTGCTGGGAAAGATGATGCAGAGGGCAGAAGAGGCTGACACAATCCCTAGAGGTTGACGCTGGGGTTTTTCGTGGGGCAGATTGGAGCTGAGGAGTTGTTGGAGTGTTTATTCGGGGTTTCAGCCAGAGCATTTGTCTCTGAAGGAGAGGTACTACTGCCAAGATTATTCTCTGTTGGGTGAGTTGGTTTTGGCACCCAGATTGTATTCAGAAACTGCATAATCATAAAACCCTCAGATAGCTGCACCGGTTTTCCCGCATTGTGTTTTTCTGGGGACATTGGTCCAAAAACAACGGTGTCACTTGTGTGCTTGTGTTGTTTCCTTCAATTGATGATCTGTAATGTGTTGAACATGTACTTGTATTTATTTCCAGTATTTACATGGTAAATAACTTGTTAATTAACAAAACAAGTAGGTAGGAATAAATCAGAAAGTACATAAAGGGTTTCTAATGGGTTAGACTTAGAAATTCCAATAGTAGCCGCCAAGGCTCACATAGGGCCATGCAGAGGCAGCCGGGAGCTGCGCAGAGCCTTAGAGAGGCCAGTGTTGCTGATGCAGAAGGCCAGAAGGCTGACACAGGGCCTCCTAAGGCTGACGTAGACCCATTCAGGGTGATGCAGGGCCAGCGCTGGGTAGAGAGGGGCTAACGCAGTCCAGAAAGGGCAGACGCTGGGGTTTTAGGGGTAGATTGGAGCTGAGGAGCTGCCAGAAGGATTATCCGAGGTTTCAGCCCGGAGATTTGTCTCAAACTGAGAGGTATTACTGCCAAGGAAATTCTCTATTAGGCCAGTTTCGTCACCTAGATTGTACTCTGATATTACTTAATAAGAAAACCCTTAGATAGCTGCACCAGTTTTCCCACATTGGGTTTTTCTAGGGACATTGGTCCAAAAATAATGGTGTCATATGGTGTGATTGTTTCTGTTTCTTTGAGTTGTTGATCTGTAATATGTTGAGCATGCACTAGTGTTTATTTTCTGTATTTACATTGTAAATAACTTGTAAGTAATGGAACAAGTAGGTAGGAATAAATCAGATAAAGTGCATGGAGGGTTTCTAACTAAGTAGATTTAGAAACTTCAACATGGTATTAGAGCGTGATTGCAGATCACAGGAGAATTGAAGACATCAACTGAGCGGAGCAATAGCAGTAGAAAACAGTGGTCCCGAGGTGACAGAAGCTGTTTCTAGCAGAACAACAACAAGGGAAGGGTGATGCAGTGCCTGCATCATTAAGGGTGATCTGGGAAGAGGCAGCGCAGAGGCTAAGGAAGGCAAAGGGAGCCTCATGCAGAGCCACATAGAAGCTGGGAGGACTGACGCAGTTGGATGAGGAGGCTGGGTTGTTGGTGCCAGGATTGCGTAGACCCTAGGAGCTCTCACCTTCAGGTTGCTGGGGTTTAGAAGGCTTTGGGAATATTGCAGAGTGGAGCTGGTGAGGTACTGTAGTCAAAACAATACCTGACAGAGCAAGGCCAAGAAGAGGGAGTTGCTACCGAGGGTTTCTAGCCAAGGAACCTGGATCAGTGGTGGGTTGCACAAGACGATTAGAGTAGAGGGCATCTCGACAACGACAGAAGGATTTCCAGGAGGGAAATCAGGACTCAGAGGGAGTCCAGAAGAGAACTTCCAAACGAGAAGTAGAGACTCGGAGGAGTCGAACAGAGAACTTCCAGGAAGGAAGTAGAAGAGCATCATGGCACTACACAGAGTAAGAGACCAGGATAAACTGGACGGAGCGTCGAACTTCGCAGTCTGGAAGGCCAAAATCTTATCCGTACTTGACAGAAATCATGTCAAGAACTTCACCTTAAAGGTTATAGCTATCCCAATCAATCCCAATGATAACGACAAGTACGAGGAGGCAATGGCGAGGGCCAAGATCATCATCCTTGACAGGGTCAAGGACCATGTAGTACCACACATTGCCGAGAAGGAAACGACATATGAGATGTGGGAGGCCCTCAAGAAATTGTACCAACATACCTCTGTGCAGAGAAGAATGTTACTTGAGAATTAGTTTAGGTTGTAGTAGATGGAGAAGGGAGAACCGATCGACACCTTCCTCGGAGGACTGAACGAGATCCGAGATCAGTTGACTGCTATAGAAGCCACGTCGGATCAGGAGTTGATGGTGAGGATGGCCCTGAATGCAGTCTCAGAAGATTGGGAGGTATTTGTTCAGCGTATACTAGGGAGAGGGACACTTCCACCTTAGGATGAGATGTGGGCGGCTCTTCGCCAGGAGAGATCAGACGGCAGTCGAAGACGGGTAGTAGTAACAAGGGGATCAAAGTCAAGTAGGAGGAGGAAGATGTTGCCCTTGCATTTGAGGGAAAGTAGGAAAAGAGGAAGAAGAAGGATCTCTCCAAGATCAAGTGCTTCCACTGTGGGGAGCTGGGTCATTATGCGACCCAGTGTCCAAGGAAGAAGAGCAAGGGAGAGTCTTCCGAGACTAAGGCAACACCGACAAGGGTAGAGAAGGAAGTGTTGGTAGACGATGACTGTGCCATGAGTGCACATGCGCCACTTGAGCGGAAGTGGGGAGACATCGAGCTGTAGTCAGGCAGACTATAGACGATGAGGGGCAGGATCCTCAAGGTACCCAACCTCTTGGATTAGACCTTGCTACGGGAGCCCCGAGGAGGAGTAGCAGGACTGGCTGATGTGGGTAGAGACGGATGCGGATGAAGCGGCAGAGAAAGCTACAGTGCAGTAGTCTCGAGACAACGCGAGGCTAGCAGGCTGTAGTAGTGCGAGAGGCATAGGAGTGTTGCACTAGTGCAGGATGCCACAAAGAGGTGTGCAACGGTGCAAGATGCAGGGAGTTGTTGCAGCAGTGCAGAGGTCAGAGAGGGAGCACTTGTCAGCGGCAGAGAAAGCAACAGTGCAGTAGTCTCGAGACAACGCGAGGCTAGCAGGTTGTAGTAGTGCGAGAGGCATAGGAGTGTTGCACCAGTGTAGGATGGCACAGAGAGGTGTGCAACAATGCAAGATGCAGGGAGTTGTTGCAACAGCGCAGAGGTCAGAGAGGGAACACTTGTCAGCGGCAGAGGGAGCTTCAGCATTAGGAGGGTCTCTAGCCCAACTGAGAGGTCAGAGTTGGGAGATCAGTTACTTGCTTCTCAGTAACTGAGTTGCACTGCAACAATGGGCAGCACGATGCAACATGATGAGAGGAGGTGTAGTGCTGGGAGAAAGGACCAGCAGTAGCACGAATGCAGCAGTGGCAGTGGCAGAGCCATGGGCAGCAGTACAGGATACAGTAGTGCAGAGGATGGTGGGTAGCGGGTCTAGCATCAGCACAGGCACTGATGCCGGATGATCAGGGTGTATTCAGTGAGGAGTATTACTAGAGCACACTCCTCGCTAAGGGGGAGTGTTGATTTGGGGTAGCATCGGATGTGCTCTAGCCACGAAATTTGGTGGAGATGTTGGGGCACATGAGATCTCCAATAACCAGGAAGGGTTTGGGCAGATTCTAAACAGTTCAGGAGATATTAAACTACTTTGAGCATATTGTGGAGTAAATATTGACACACCCTTGATTTTGACTTGGAAGAAGCAACATTTCTCAGACTATCTTTATCTTAGTTTCAATGGGGCATTGACTTAAAGGCAGTTTGGGAGAGATCTTTGTATAACAGTTTATTGAAGGTGTTTGTGCGACATTTTTAAGGCTATTAGAATCCAGTTTTGCACCAGCATTAAAAATAGTGATGTAGCAACAACTGAATGTCTTTTTTTTCAAACAGTCATGATATACCCTTTTGTAGCACATTGAAGACCTTTTGAAGGTGGATTTATAGCAGGTTTGAAGACTTAGTTTGGACAACTATTTGAAGCATTTGAAGACCTAGAGCAACTTCCTTGGAGCAATTATTGAAGGATCTTCGAAGCAAACTTGGATTGACATTGAGAGCAACATATTGGGCATAGTTTGGACCAGTGCTTAAGAAGACTCTTGGTGAATACATCCTAAAGTGAACTTGAAGAAGTCTTGGGGATCTTCTTGATTAGTATATCTTGGAAATCCATCTTGAAAGTTGTAGTGGGAGTATCTTGAAGACATCTTGTTGGGGCAAGTATTGTTGAAAATTGTTTTAAAAGCTTACTTGGAGACATTAGTGGATACCTCATGATGCATAATTGAAGCCTTCATGTAATAACCTTGGAGAAGTCTACTTGGGTATGATGAAGAGTCTTGGAGGCACCTTTTGCAAATGGTAAAGTTGTCATTGATGAGATAAATGTATTGGAGATCAATTGAGGGCATTGTTGAAGGAGAAAATATTGTCAGGCCATTATGCAGAAGATATTGGGAACCTTGAAGAACCATTGAATTCATATTAAAGATCTAAAGCAAAGGGTTGGAGCCCTATTGGATTCCTCAAGAAGACCAGGTTGGAGCCTGAACTAGCTAAGAGGGTTGGAGCCCTAGAGGATTGGAGTACTTAAGAAGACCAAGTAGTTGCTTGACAAAGTACAGGTTGGAGCCTGGTGTTTCCAAGATCGGAGTCTTCATCTAGGGTTGGAGCCCTGATCTATTATTGTACTTGATTCATTGTAAAGAGGATTGGAGTCCTCATCAATTCTTGTTAAATTTTTTTTTTTTTTTTTATCATTCTTTTTGTGTTCTATTTAAGATATATTAACTGGCATAAAAGTAACAATTGTAATCGAAATACTGATTGACCCCCCCCTCTTAGTATTTACAACAATTGGTATCAGAGCCAGTAGCTTCACTCATAGCCTAACAGTTGGAAGGTAGATCCTTAGAACACAAATGGCAAAGCCAAGGAAGAAAGCCTCCAATCCTTCTAAAGGTTTCTTTTCAACCGTGAAAACAGAAGCAAATCATGTTGGGAAAGCTCTCTGTGCAGTTTATAGACTTATTTTTCATCAGGAGACCCACAAGACCATTACTTGTGCCCCAGAGCCACTTTGGAGCACCACCTGATAATTTGCATAGAGTTTAAGGGGCCAACCCATTGTTCATCATTCACGGAGCCTTCACCCTCATTTAAGATATATTAACTGGCATAAAAGTAACAATTGTAAACGAAATACTGATTGACCCCCCCCTCTTAGTATTTACAACAATTGGTATCAGAGCCAGTAGCTTCACTCATAGCCTAACAGTTGGAAGGTAGATCCTTAGAACACAAATGGCAAAGCCAAGGAAGAAAGCCTCCAATCCTTCTAAAGATGTCTCTTCTTCAACCGTGAAAACATAAGCAAATCAAGTTGGGAAAGCTCTGTTGTTCGATGGGACAAACTATGAGTCATGGAGACAAAGAATGAAATTCTTTTTGATGGCTCAAGGCCCTGAAATTTGAGAATTGGTAGTTATCGAAGGCACAATGGAAGAGGAGTCCAAGGAATATAATGCAAGAGTAGTTAAGGCAACCTTGAGTAGTTTACCAGATCCTATTAAAGTCAAAATGAAGAAATACTCTTCAGCAAAAAAGCTTTGGGAAAATCTTCAATTTCTTCATTCAAAAGGACTTTTGTTCGTGACCTCAAATATAGAAGATGGTGGGCAAGAACATGAAGTTAATCAAGAGTCAAAAGAGGTAGATAAAGGCACCAAGAGCAAGGAAGACCTAGAAGATGAAGAAAATGAAGAAGACCTCAAAGAGGATCTCAAGGAAAAACTTAAAGTTGCTCTAAAAGAGATAAGTAGATTGAATACGGAAAATGAGGAACTCAAGAAGCAGGTACAAGAGGTTGATCATGACCTTGGAAAAACAAAGAAGTAAGTTATTCTTTTAAAGCTGAAGTACAAGAAAAGGATGAGGATCTCACCCAACTTAAGGAGGAATTGCATCAATTTGAGAAAAGGCACAATGAAGAAGTCATCTCCATGACAAGTCAATTGGAAGAAGCAAAAAGAAGGGAAGATAATCTGTCAAATAATCTTGGACAAACACTTGAGGAATTGAGCAAATTTGAAGCAGAAATTGGTCAATATAAGAAAGAAGTCTCCTCCCTTAAAGCTCAACTAGAATAGGTGAAGAAAGAAGCACAAGGAGTCGCAATGTAATGGAAGGTTTAATCCTCTTGGAAAGACAAATTGATGAAGTAGAAAAGGAAAGAAATGTCATGACATGTCGACCAGAAGAAAAGGATGAAGAGATCTTCAAATTGAAATTAGATGTCATCTCTCTGAAGGACCAAAAATGTGAAGCAATAAGGATGAAGGAAGAAATGGAAAACCAACTAGTAAAGAAAGATGAAGAACGTGAAAAGATGAATTAAGAGATTGTTTCTGTAAGGAAAGAAGTTGATCTCAACAAGAATCAAAAGAGTTCTCAAACCTTGGATGATATACTAAATCGTCAAAGGTCTCCTCTTGATAAATCCGGTCTTGGTTATGCAGGTGAATCTTCTAGCAAAAATGATGCAAACCCTAATGCATCAAAAGATATTAACACGGAGAAGCTTCAAAGTTGTGCTAATACCCCCAGCTCCAATAGAAGCAAGAAGAGTCAAAATAACATTGGTAAGACCTATGCTCCAATAAAAAATGTTGATATTACAGGTAGCAATAAATATCATCAGAGAATGACAAGACAAAACAACTTCAGAAGTGCACAAAGACAATCCTCATTCTCTAGGTATCAAAGTATATTTTTTGGTTGTTACTCTTGTACAAATTTTTAGCTCACGGCAAAGGATTGCAAGGCATATAACAAAGAGGACTCCAATCAGTTCCCCAAAGATAAAGGTGCAAGGAGATACTCCAATGAGCTTACCGACAGAAGTTATGCTCTGCCATTCATGTAAAAAACTGAATGCTTCAAATGCCATAATGTTTGACATTTAGCTAGAGATTGCCAATCAAAGTGGGTCCTTAGACAATCTGAAGAATCATCAACCAAGCATGGGGAAAGAGTCAGAAAGGTTTGGAGAAGGAGGCAGGTTGCACCAAAAGAACATAACGAATGTGTCTTGAATACTCAAGGAATCAATACTTGTTGTTGATCAATTTAAGAGCATCATAATAAGATCATGCATACTATTAGGGGGAGCACTAGTCAAATACTATAATAGTAGAAGTAGATCTATGACAAAAAGACCAACATGATGAACTGGGGGAGCAACGTACTTATCATGAAGAACTATCCTTGATGAAGAAAGGGAGAAAATATGATGAGCAACATGACAAGCATGATAAGGGGAGCACTTAATGGAAAGGTACTATTAGAAAAAGCACCCCATTTTGCATTGATGTCAAAGGGGGAGAGAATTCTGAAAGGGGGAGAGTATTGCCATCAATGACAAAGGGGGAGATTGTTGGACAAAATTATCGTTGATGTCAATACGATGATGTCATTGTTGAAGACAATGGAAACCCTAGGTAATTGCTAATGCCCTAACACTAGCATTGCTTGTTGAGAACCCTAAAGTGAAACCTTAACATTGTGAAGAAACCCTAGTTGCCAAATTCTTGATGCCCTAACCCTAGATGTGCATGTGTAAACCCTAGGTGAGCAAACCCCATATCCTAAGTGCATTTATGCCCTAGATGTTTGATTGCTACATGATGCCATAAGCTCTAGAAGATGCCTTAGTTATGATGCCCTCAACCAAATGAAACCCTACGTGTATGGAACCGTTAGCCTATGAAGAAGACCTTCACATGCATGAATGAAACCCTTGCCTTTGTTGATGCAAACTCTAGGAACCCTTGTACCTTGCCCTAACTCTAATATCCTAGTCTTAATGCATTAATGTATGAGAAATGAGAAATCCTTATGAACCCTTATCTAGAAAGTTATTCCAAAATCCTAAGGTCTGTCTTATATTCTAAGACTGTCATAAAGAAAGAATATATTTCTTTTCATTCAAGACATCATCTTAAAATGATTCTTCCACCAGTTAATAAAGGACATATTCCCCTTCCAACGAGCGTAAACTTGTCTCCTAACTCCATTTCATTATAGAGACATTAATTTTTTAATGCAATATATGTCACATTAACCATGGCTGTCAACCGACTCAGGTAGGCTCATTAAGTCATAGACGTGTCCCTCCAATAGACATGTCCCTTTGCACAGGTGCAAACAAGTATAAATTTGTGTCTAGTTTGGATTAGGAGGAAAAATTAAGTTTAGAGAATTCAGAGAAGAAAAAAAAGTACAGGACAACAACTGAGGCAAGGGCGTCCAAGAGTAAGGAGTTGTGTTTGTAGAGAAAGTATATCTGTTTGGGTGCAAGTTTCCTTGGGTCAGAGAGCCGCAACTCTGAGGCAGCCCATGTAAAGGATAAGTGGACTGTTTGGTGTGTTTATATCTTGTGTTTGGATGTGTCTTCCTTGCAGACAAGGATGCAATAAAGTGTTGTAGCTACAACACTATTGGAGGACTGTTTGTGTAGGCTGAGAGGGACTCTGTTATGAGCTTCGACACCCTCTTAACTTCTAACTTCCTGTGGTTGAACATATCTCTATTGAAACAACCCTTCTAGGCTAACATAGAGCTCAAATTAGAGTCTTCCTTTGGCTTAGTAGAGAGATAAACTACATTGAGCATAAATCAGAATTGTGGCGTAAATCTTGACACACCCTTGAGCCTATTAAAGCAGATTTTGACTTGATCGTAGATTGGTGCCCACAAGGCCACATGTGTGGGTTGATTGTAAGCTTTGACCACAATCTGCACTTGTGGGTTTGATCGCAGGTTGAGTTTGACTTTGACCACAAGTAGAGTTTGATTGTTGACCATCACCCAGTAGATTTTTGAGTTGATTTTTACTAGTTTGACCAGCATTGATTGAGTTGACTTTTCACTGATTTAGCAGCAGTTTACCAGGTTTGATTGTTGTTTTGACTTGTAATATTGTTACAAATTCCTAATTTGTAAGCCTTGCTGAAATGACATTTTCTCCTTAAGAAAAGATTGTTGGATTTTCTCCCAAGGTTGGATTTCCTAGGTGAAAAATATTGTCTATTGTACATGGTTGTCTTTCTATGATCTTTATTGTTTCTGCTGCATTTACAGTTGATATTTTCTGTGTAATTATTCAATGATATCAGTGGCATGAGAAGTACTGTTTGAAAATCATTAAAAATTAATTATTAGATCAGAAAATTGTATTTTACTTTATGTGCTATAGAATTTCTACCCAAATCTCCATTTTTTTGGTGATTGTATATTTAAATGAAGTTTGATAAGACACTGCTATTGCATTCATTGATTTATAACTTAAAATTTGCAATTGTAGGCCTCTTCAAATTGAGTATTTGAAGACTCGAATTTATACCTTGCAATGTATGCAGCGTAGGTGAGCATCTTTTGATACCTCTAATAATTGTAGCTATCTGTCTTGTCATGACACATCATCCTTCAATTCGTTCTGGATTTCTTCAATATCGATAACGATTTAAGTCTTGTCAAAGAGCAATCCATTACGAAGGGAAGCACTATCAAAGTCTTGAGTTGGTTCTGTTATAATAACGCTTTTTAGCTTGATAATATTTTTGCCGAAAACATTTTGAATCTTGCCTCTTAGATGTAGTCCGTTTGATTTATGTCTTATTTGACCTTGTTGGCAGCTGTGGACCAGTTCTTCTGTTTCCTTTGTTTTTGAATTCAATACTCTATTTCCTTTGATTTTGAATTTTGGATCTTTCTCTGATTATTGTACCGTACTTATGTTTTGGCATTCTGATATGATTATGGAATTGTCCTTTATCTTTTATGGAGGAAAATGACCTATTCTTTGTTCTACCTGGTACCTTGTTCTGTTTTTTTGCAGAGCTTCATTGAATCAATTGAAACAAGAGCGCATCAAGAAATATGAATATTGCTTACCTTGTGAGCATCTCACCTTGCTTCCAACTTGAGTACACTCATTTCAGATCTTCATTTCCAGTAAACATTTTTTCTCAATTCTTCATTGCATAAACACATACCTTTTCTAGATTTCAAATTCTTATTGGAATGTAGTTAATTTTCCTTTTGTTAAGGTGATTTGAGACTTCTGTCTTTTTAATTGTTGTTGTGTATATTTGCTTGCTTCAGAACTTCCCTATTCAACAGTACACCTGCAGTTGATAATATGCATCACTGAATTTTCATTGTAAATAGCTTCATATTTCCTGTTCAAGTAAACCGGTTAGAGTTAGTCACAAATAACTTATGCTGATTATCCTGATTCAAAAGAGCACTAACTGGAAAGTATTTGGTATCTATGTTTATTTTATTGCAACTTGCTAGGGATATTAGCAGAAGTTACAAAGGGGTAATTTTAATTTTACTGAACAGAGAAAATTAGAGCCAAAATGTGGGACAATCTGTAAATATAAATAAATTGCTTTTTTTGTTTTGTTCAAGAAAAGGATTTTTTGTTTTCCTTGTTCCGAAAAGATAATTTTTTTATTAGTACAGGCCTCTTTGTAGGGGATGTATACAAATATTGGGCTTATGCCTAACAGTTTTTCTCAAAAGTCAAGTGACCATAATTCAGACTGATAACTGTTGGAAGGCTTGAAAATCTAAAACAAAGAATGCCCTCACAACTACAAAACTGGAATATAACAAATAAGTTTTCAAAATTCAACTCACTGTTGCCTTAACTATTAAAACGTAGAAGGAATAGTGAGGAATCAGTCCACAAACTCTTTATGGCTGACTTAGAATTATCATCATTTAGCTATTGCAAACAGTGTCACATAGTTCGAACATTGGCTTAGACTTACCATCATTTAGCTATTGCAATCAGCTCACAGTATACAATACATTTTAGAAACAAAACCTGAAGCTGCCACTTCTGTTTATCTAGAGCCTGACGATGGTCATTGGTCTGAATCTGCCACTTCTAGTTATTTGGAGCCTGAGGATGGTGATCTGGTGAGAGCTCTTCTTTGATTGGTATTAAGGAGTAGGGCTCTTCCAGTAGGATGTTGCTTCTTCTCTTCAATTGATCAACTGAGCTGTGGGTGCGATGAGACTCATCAATATAAGTTGAGAGTTTTATAATTTATTACAAGTAACTATTCTAGTTAGCTACCAGTTGCAATAGCATGCTGTATTAAATAATATGCTCTTTCTCACTCCTAATATTTAGCCTGGCTAGTGGTTTGAAGCCCATAGTTTGTGTTTGATCACAATTTTGTTAAGTGATTTATATGTATCTGTAAGCATTTTAAGGCATCTAACATAGTGTAAAGCATGTATATTTTGGTGATTTTCTTTTATTCTCTTTCATTTTGTTCTTCCCCTTTGACTCTGCCTTTTTATTTTTATTTTTTGAAAATACATCTTTGTTGCCACAAAATTTAGCGGGCCTTGGAGAGGGGTACCCTTCAAATCTATTACTAGCCCAAGAGACAAGAATTGGGTAGTTGCCCACAATCACCACAACCGATACCCCCTGCTCTTTATGGATTTTCATCGATGGGAGGAGTCACAATATGTGAATAGGTCACCTAATAGGTATAGGATGACCAAGGTCTCAGTCAATGGTAAAGGCAATTTGCTTTCCTTGGAGATGCCTCTAGCGGGCCTTGGAGAGGGGCACCCTTCAAATCTATTGCTAGACGAAGAGACAACAATGGGGTAGTTGCCCACAATCACCACAACCAATACCCCCTGCTCTTTATGGATTTTCATCGATGGGAGGAGTCACAATATGTGAATAGGTCACCTAATAGGTATAGGACGATCAAGGTCTCAATCAATGGTAAAGGCAATTTGCTTTCCTTGGAGATGCCTAAGAATGGAAACTTATAACCTTGGGTTTGATCGAGTGGTTGAGAGTTGGGAAGGCCCAAGGTCAAGATACTAAGAAAGGGTTTCCAACAATGGTTTTCAACAAGACAAAGGCACATGAAACCCTCAAACAAGTCCCCAAGTGAAGTAACACCAAGTTAGGGAGCACCCTAGGGCAAACAACTAGGGCAAGAAAGTTTATGGACAAGATTGAAGTGAATACCTAATTTTGATGCAACCAACTATATGTTTGGCATTTAGACTTTCTAACCACAAAAATCTCTTGCCTAGAAATTCACACGAAGCCCTTGTAGTATCCCTAAATTTATTTGGCAAATTTTCTACAATTTGTTGGGGCCTTCGTTTTGAATTTTGAAGTTTTTCAGGAACCAGGGCGGAGAACAGGTGGTGGGAGAAATGGTTGAGTTGCGGAGATAACAGTTGAGGATGGAGACAGGAACATACAACAAATGGGTAGTTGCGGTAAGGTGGCGAGAGCAAATAGGAAGAATCGAGCAGATAAGGAGAGCAGAAAGCAACCGAGGGCAAGGGCAACCGAACAAAATTGGCAGTGGGGATGACGGAAGAAAAGATAAAAGCAGAAGACAACAAGGGAAAGGGGTTGGTATTCGACAGAGGTCAGGAGTTTAGAAGAACAGGGTCTCGAGGACCTGAGCAGTTGCGGAAGGGCCAGAGCTAGACTCGGCCAGAGGTCTGAGGCATCCTGTGTTTATGTTATTCCATGTATTTGATGAAAGGCTTTGTGCCTTATGTATTTTGTATTGAACCTTCCCTATGTTGATGTTAATGAATGAATGAGACAGTTTGGGTGTTGTATTATGGTCAAGTGTATTGTTCTAATTTATGGACCTGCTCAAAATTTTAATTAATGGGCTTTTGCTTGATGAATATAGTGATCGTAATACTATGATGTTGTGATGAATGATCTCTTTAAGCTATTGATGGTTGATGTTTGGATCTCCCTTGATATCCCTCCAACCCTTCCTATTTTCGGTCGCGACACGCCTCGAGTGAGACTCCTTACCCCTTGGGTAAGGTGAAAATGTTGGCGTTGTCCTAGACTATAACAGATCCTTTTTGGTCACTTGTGCCTAAACCCAGAGTCTCTTCCCTGATGACATTATTGTGCCAACACAAATTTACCTCAAAATTTACACCATAAATTTATTTATTTAAAACTCAATCAAAACAACAAATAAATTTGCAATGTAAACCCATAAACTGCAACTTGAAAGTACGAAGGAAGAGATAACGACAAACTCAACTTTATTTATTAACTAGCTTTATTTATTAACTGGAATAATACAATACATGCTAGTACATCTACCAGTAGTTGAGCCATAAGAAACCAACTGAAAGAAAATAGATGCATCAAGAGACAAGGAGGTGGACCCCACCTTGTACAAACAACTCATTGGGTTGCTCATGTATCTGGTCAACACTAAGCTAGACATTTGCTTTGTTGTCAACACCCTCAGTCAGTGCATGGTGGAACTGAAAATGGTGCATTGGGCAACAACTAGGCACATTCTTAGATATGCGTGTGGAATAGTTGGATATGGGTTGAAATACACCAGAGAAGATGTCAAATTGAATGGATTCACAGATGCAGATTGGGCAAGTAGTTCAGTAAACTGGAAAAGTACCTTCGGGTATTGCTTTAGTTTTGGATCATGAATGATCTCTTGGTGCAGCAGGAAGCAGAAGTTGATAGCTCTGAACTTAGCAGAAGCAGAATATATGGTAGCCAACACAACTATGTGCGAAGCTATATGGCTTAAAAATTTGCTTGTGAGTTTATTCAGGAAAAGGATGGAGGTGCCCAATATTTTTTGAGAGTTGTGTTAAACTCTCTGAGAATCCAATATTTCATGATCGGTTGAAACACATTGATATTAGATGTCACTTTATCAGAGACTGTGTTCAACGTGGGGCAATACAGTTGCAGTATGTCTCCACAGGAAATCAAGTAGCAGACATACTCACAAAAGATGACACAGTGAGATGCAGAGGGGGCAACGTGTCCTCTCCTGGATTAGAATCTCACCGGGAAGTGTGAGAGAATTGTCAGTAAACTTCTCACAAAGATTTCTCTTCTATTCTACTGGTTGTATCTTGCACATGAGATTTTTGTTGAAAATTAATAAAGAAATCCTCATCTGCTGCACCGATTTTCCGCATTGGGTTTTTCCGAGGACAATTGTCCAAAAACAACTGTCATTGTGATTGTACTTGTGCTAGTATTTTAATTGTGAAGGCTGTAGTAGAATTTATTTCGATATTTGTTGTATAAACACTGTGAATAACTTATTTCTGAATTAATAAGTAGAAGAATTTCATAGTTGTATAGCTCGTTCAAGAGTGAGAAAAGGAGAAAATGAGACCAAAAGGGAAGAATGGGGTGGTTCGTTACACCAAAAACGACCCCAATCCCTTCCAATCGTCAATTCAAACCTAGAGTGTGTGTCGTTGATGTTCACGGTTGCCATGCGGAAATACCAGTGGGATACAACATGTAAGGGTCCAGATTCTTCCAACATTAAAACATTGAGGTTACAATCGTCCTCTACAATGATAATACCATTATAAACACAAACTTTTGCCTTGTTATATGTCGGCGATTAATAAAATTTATATCATATAATGAAGATTACAATAACAAGAACTTTGCCATGGAAACATAACCATAAAGACGAATGTAGAACCTAAATATAAACCAAGCCAAAAATTCATAACGTAACTTGACTGTGTTATTATTGCCTAAGTTTTGAATAAGAAACTTGTAGAGTTTGGGGATCATATCATATGATACTAGGGGAGTACCCCTTTTGTTATAAAGACAAGCCTAGATCCATCTAACTTTGTAGAAATCATGCACCAAGAATGATCAAATCCCTCGAGGTGCAAACCTTCTTTTTGGAGTGTAGAATTTGAGGAAAGATTTGCACCTCGAGGGATTTGATCCCTCTTGATGCATGATAGATACATAGTTAGATGGATTAGGCTGGTTCCAGTTGAGGGCAACAATGACACATTTTTAGATTATCATTATTATGTATATGTTTGAGATAAACTTCATACCTTGAAATTTACATTACGTTTTCTTTGTTTGACATGACTATATTATTCTCTTCTTTAATTTTGTTTATCTCCTTCAATGCAAGCAACCAAATAGGATTAGAAATCACCATCTACACTGAAATCAATGCATCTAGTGTAAGAATTATTCTTCCCTCTCCCCCACCTCCATCTATATCTATATCTCCCTCCATCTCTCCTTCTTTGTCTTTCTATCTCACCTCACCCCGCCAAACACACATGCTTCCTCTCGCCATATCTATCTCTCTCTTCTTCCCTCTCTTTACCTTCCATCTATATATCTATCTCTCTCTGTCTCTCTTTTGTCTCTCTATATCACCCCCAAAATATATACACTCTTTCTCCATATTTATCTATCTCTCCCTCCTTATTCCTCTCCCTCTCTCTCTCTCCCTCTTCTCTCCCTCTCTCTCCCCTTCTATCTCTCTCCGTTCCTACTCTCCTCTCTCCCTCTCTCTCCCTCTCCACCTTTCTCTCTCTGTGTCTTTCTTCTTTCCTCCCTCTTTCTATAGCTATATCTCCCTCCATCTCTCTATCTCAACCCACCCCCCTCAAACACACATGCTTTCTCCCTCCATATCTACCTCTCCCTTCTTCCCTCTCTTCACCTTCCATATGCTTTCTCCCTCCATATCTCTCTCTGTCTCTCTTTTGTCTCTCTGTATCACCCCTAAAACATACAAACTCTTTCTCCATATTTATCTCTCCCTCCTTCCTCTCCTCTCTCTCTTCCCCTTCTCTTCTCTTCCCCCTTCTATCTCTCCTCCCTTCTGCTCTCCTCTCTCCCTCTCTCTCCATTTCCCTTATCACTCCCTCTCTCTCTCTCTATGTGTCTCTCTCTGTGTCTTTCTTCTTACCTCCCTCTTTCTCTCCCTTCCTCTCTCCTCTCTCTCACATCCTCGCTCTCTCCCTTCCTCTCTCTCCCTTCATCTCACTCCCTTTCTCTCCACCACTATCACTCTGTCTTTGTTCTACCCTCCCATATATATCTAGAGTTAATATATATCATGTTATATTAATATATATTATAAAATAACAAATTTAATATTATATTAAATTTAATATTGTATTAATCTTAAGTTATTACATTTGTAAGATTAATATTATAATATGTTAATATTAATATTAGATTTAATGATATTTTTTACATGGCATGATAACAAAAATTTCAAATATTACAACTTTGACGTTGAAATATTTATGTCTTTAGAGATTTTAATATTATGTCTTTAGAGATTTTAATATATGTGTAGGATATGTATAGAAAAAAAAAACTATAATACAATTATCTTACGAGTTTAATAGTTATTTTATCATATACGTTGAATTTGAATGGATAATAAATTTACCTTCAACAAAAAATAAAAATAAAAATCTAAAAATAAAAATAATTAATTTAAATGTTTTATATAGTTAAACTCATAAGATAATTGTATTATAGTTTTTTTCATTGGTTTATCTTATGTGTTTAATAGTTATTTTATCATATACGTTGAATTTGACTAAATATATAAAACATTAAAATTTATTATTATTATCTTATGTGTTAATAGTTATTTTATCATATACGTTGAATTTGACTAACTATATAAAACATTAAAATTAATTATTATTATCTTATGTGTTTAATATTTATTTTATCATATACGTTGAATTTGACTAACTATATAGAACATTAAAATTAATTATTTTTATTTTTAGATTTTTTTTTGGTTGAAGGTAAATTTATTATCCATTCAAATTCAACGTATATGATAAAATAACTCTTAAACTCATAAGGTAATTATATTATAGTTTTTTTTCATTGGTTTTTCAGATTAAAAAACTACAATACAATTATCTTATGTGTTTAATAGTTATTATAATAACTATTAAACTCAAAATATAATTATATTATGGTTTTTTCATTGGTTTCTCAGATAAAAAAAACTACAATACAATTATCTTATGTGTTTAATAGTTATTTCATCATATACGTTGAATTTGAATAACAATATAAAACATATAAATTAATTATTCTTATTTTTAGATTTTTAAATTTTTTTATTTTGGTCGACATGAGAAAAATTTCAACTTTGATGACGGACAGACACCCGTACACATTATGATAAAATAACTATTAAGCTCATAAGATAATTATATTATAGTAATTTGAATAACAATATAAAACATATAAATTAATTATTCTTATTTTTAAATTTTTAAATTTTTTTATTTTGGTCGACATGAGCAAAATTTCAACTTTGATGACGGACAGACACCCGTACACATTATGATAAAATAACTATTAAGCTCATAAGATAATTATATTATAGTTTTTTTTCATTGGTTTTTCAGATAAAAAAAACTACAATACAATTATCTTATGTGTTTAATAGTTATTATACGTTGAATTTGAATAACTATATAAAACATTTAAATTAATTATTTTTATTTTTAGATTTTTTAATTTTTAATTTTTTTATTTTGGTCGATATGAACAAAATTTCAACTTTTTGACGGACATACACCCTTACACATCATACTGGGCTGTAGAATGCACCTCTCAGTGCAACAAGCATAGATCCATCTAACTCCAGATCTATCATGCATCGAGAAGGATAAAATTGCTCGAGGTGCAAACCTTCCTTTTGGAGCGTAGAATTTGAGGAAAGATTTGCACCTCGAGGGATTTGATCCCTCTCGGCGCATGATAGATACAGAGTTAGATGGATCTAGGCTGGTTCTAGTTGAGGGCAACAATGTCACATTTTTAGATTATCATTATTATGTATATGTTTGAGATAAACTTCATACTTTGAAATTTACATTATGTTTTCTTTGTTTGACGTGACTATATCATTCTCTTCTTTAATTTTTTTATCTCCTTCAATGCAAGCAATCAAATAGGATTAGAAATCACCTTCTACACTGAAATCAATTCATCTAGTGCAAGAATTCTTCTTCCCTCTCTCCCCCCTCCATCTATATCTATATCTCCCTCCATCTCTCCTTTGTCTCTATATCTCAACCCCCCGCCCCCTAACCACACATGCTTTCTCTCTCCATATCTATCTTTCCCTGTCTATCTCTCTCTTCTTCCCTCGCTTAACCTTTCATCTATACATATATCTCTCTCTTCATCTCTCTTTTGTTTCTCTATATCACCCCCAAAATATACACATTCTTTCTCCATATTTATCTCTCTCCCTCCCTATTCCTCTCCCTCTCTCTCTTCCCCTTCTCTCCCTCTCTCCCCCTATCTCCCTTCCCTCCTACTCTCCTCTCTCCCTCTCTCTTCATCTCCCTTATCACTCCCTCTCTCTCTCTCTCCACCTTTCTCTTTGTGTGTCTTTCTTCTTTCCTCCCTCTTTCTATATCTATATCTCCCTCCACTCTCCTTCTTTGTCTCTCTATCTCAACCCA
Source organism: Pinus tabuliformis (assembly GCA_031772625.1). NCBI lineage: Eukaryota > Viridiplantae > Streptophyta > Pinopsida > Pinales > Pinaceae > Pinus > Pinus tabuliformis. The sequence continues at coordinate 827,863,645 of CM062813.1, forward strand.
TTGTGAAAATTTCTGAATTTAACACATCAGAAATCCCTACTGCTATTTCTGGTTTATTATCTCCTACTTGTTCTTTACATTAACAAGTTATTTAATTATATAAATATTGAAATAAACACAATAGTAGCTTTCACAAATATACAGACCAACAACTGAAATAAATTGAAACAACACAAGGGACAATTATTTTTGGACAATCGTCCCCAGAAAAACCCAATGTGAGAAAACCGGTACAACAAATATGAGGGTTTTATTATTATGCAGTTTTTTAAATACAACTAGGGTGCTAGAAATGGCTCACCCTTAATATATTTTCCTTGGCAGAAGTACCTTTCTTTGGAGACAGATATTCGACTAATCAGAAATCGGATGAATAGCCTCACAGTGACTTCCACTGCTTCCTTAGTTGGACAATGAAAGTTGCTCCAAGCTACCCTCAGGAACTGCATCACCCTTCAGAGGCTGCGTCACCCTCTACGGCCCCACGAAAATTCGTTAGTGCTGCCTCTTCATCCCAATGTCAGCTCTGCAGCCCTCTGTGTTGTCTGCGTCAGCCTATTGGCCCTCTGCGTCCTTTGTCTAGCCTCCTCAGCCTTTGTGTCAATCTTGGTTGCCTCTGCGTCAACCTTCTTAGGCTTTGTGCTGTCTCTCCTGCACTCTCATCGCCTCTTTGCTATGTATTCTCTGCCTTCTACCGAACTGCCTCTCGCTGCAACATATCACTAACTCGATTTATCAACAAACCCTGCCCTAGAAAATCGAATTGACTGATCAACTTGGTGTATCTCCAACTGACCCTCAAGCCTCCTCTTATACTTTTCTTGTTGATAAATCAACAACCGAGATTAAGTCCCTAATCAACAACTAAGATTAGATCTGGCTTGATCCTCATCATTTAGAACTTTCTCACCCATGTTATATTAATACACATTAATATTTTAATTTTCCTAAGCTTATACTTAGGAACCCCATTAAAAATATTAATTATTTTACTATCTCTCCATCCGAGTGGAATTTCCCCAAACGATTTTTGAGTCTTGGAGATATGATGTGCCTTACCTTGTTGGAAATACTGAGAGGGGGGTGAATCAACGTTTATTTTCAATTGTTACTTTTACCAGTTAGATCACTTATATTTAGAACACAAAAATGAACAATAGAAGTAAACACTTTTATTAATATAATCTTTATAATGAATCAAGTACAATATGGGTAGGGCTCCAACCCTTGATGAAGACACCTAGGGTCCAACCTCTAAGATGTGCCAAACACCTACTTGGACTTTAGTGAGGCTCCGACCTCTAGGGCTTCGACTCTATCTTATCCAAGGCACCAACCTTGAGTTTAGGAGCTCCAACTCCAAGGACACCAATCTTTTAGCTTTGTTTTGTCAAGATAAGTTAGGTTGAACTTCACGGCTCACAAAGTCTTCTTCAACGAGCCCTGTCAATCTTCAGCAATCCCTTCACTTAATCGTCACGTCATATCATCAATGACAACCTTGTCTCATAGAAGGTGTCACCACTACTCTTCATTGTACCCAAGCAAAGATCTTCAAGGTTACTCCATGATGGCTTCAACAAAGCATCATGTCTCCAAGGATCTCCACGAATCTTCAATATGCTACTTCCAGCTATCTAGCCTGCTTTAAAGAACTTCCAACCATTATTCTTAATATATTTGTGCAATAAGTCAAGATTAGCTTCAAGGAGTCCTCAAACGCTGCTTCAAGTGTTGCTCAAAACAATTCTTCAACGATGACTTCAAGGTTTTTTAAGTTGTCTTCAAGGATGCTGCAACAAGGATTTGTTCCAAAACAATGTTCGAATGACTTCTCTCAAATATGCACAACATATTTTCATATGATGCCTTCAATCTTGCTGCTACAAGGTGTCTTTGACATATGCTTTTAGACTTCTCACAAGATTTTTTTGATCTGCTCCAAAATATTGCTTCAAGTCTAGTTCAAGATCAGTTCCAGTCTTCACTAGTCTCCCACAAATGATGGCTTCCAAAAAAACACTCAAATGAACCCTTCAAATGTTTCTTTAATTCCAACAGAGCATTCCTTCAGGTAAGTTTGCTTAAGATATTCCACAAGTTTGCAACTTAGGTCCATAAAGTCTACAACAGGGTACCTTCACAGGTCTGTACTAAGGTTCCACAGGTCTATAACAAGATATTACAACTAAGTGTTGTTACAGGTCTTCCAAACGCTCACAAATCTACAATAAGTCACCACAGGTTCACACAAAATCCACCACAGGTAAAAAAAATAGACTTCACTGGATCTTCAAAAGAAGGATCACAATAGGTCCAAGCTCAGAATATAGCACAAGTCTGGAACAGATACGAAATTACAGTTCTGTTCATGCTATAGACCACTGTCTGAGTTGTAATGGAGTGGTAGCAGTCCACTGTTCGAGTTCTGAACAGGTTCTAAGGAGGTGCAATTTGAGGTGAGGTAAAGTTTTCAACAGGCTTGTAAGTAATCCGAGCTTCTCTAAATGCTGATTGTCCTTTAACTGTTCGAGTTGTAATGGAGAACGTCCTTGTTTAGCCCAATCATAGAAAGTATTTGCCCAATTGTAGTCCTCCTCGGCCTCTTGTTTTTTCTGTGATTATTCTTTGAAATCTTGATCGAATTCATGGTGAAAAATGAAGGTTTAGACATATATTTATAGTGATTTTCGACTAAACATGAAGGGACATGTCTCTGATGCTGGCCGACATGAGTAAGCCAAGTTAAGGTTGGCTCACTGTCCAGACTTAATAAATTAACTTCAAAAATTCATAACTTTCAAACCTCTTTGAGTTTTGGGCTGTGTAATAGCTCATTGGAAAGGCAAAATTATGCTCTAAAAGATGGTGTAGGTCTCATGGAAAGATTCTGCCTGTAAGGAGGTGAAAAATAATTTTTAATGTGACTGGTCGTTATTTAGTGCAGAAATATAGGACAACAACATATTTCATGAATGGGTTTCTCATGGATGAGCTTACTTTTGTTTGGTTTCTTCATCAAGGCTCCTAGGCTCATAAATGTCATCATGTCCCCAAGATAGTGATGTATCATCAATCATATGCAGCATGTAGTCTTTCATCATCATCATATAGTCTTCCATTATCAAGATCATTGGAGGTCAGTGTTATACCCCTATAGTAATAGGTGTCATATTTTATGATTGACTGGTTGAGCTCTGTAATATGTTCATCCTTTCCTTGCTGTAAAGGTTTCCATATTATGAAAAAATAAAAAAAAATTTAAAAAATGTAAAGAGGGTATACCCTCAAAGAAAAATCAAAGGGTGAAAAAAATAAAATGGTCAAAAGAAAAAATGAAAAGAGATGAACCCCAAATAAAAATAGACCAGCAAAGTGTGCAAGTCCAAATGCCACTACTTTTTCATTGTTGCAAATAAGCATTGTGTGCAGCTTGTTAACTTCATGCCAAAATTGTTGAATGGCCAAACAGCTTAATCTTCGCCAGTTCATGTTTGAATTTCATGTTTTTAGAGATAGAGAATAAAATTCTGTCCAAACTGTTTAATCTTGGCAGACAAGTAGATAGGTAGAGAAGCAAAGGGAGCTCAACTGTTTAATCGGAGCCGTTGGAAGAAATAAGTGTAGACTTAGGTAGGCTTACAATGTAAAGAAAAGAAAAATTGAGAGGGTTTGCTAGTCTAAATGCGGTTGGAAATACTGAGAGGGGGGGTGAATCAGTATTTCTTTTTCTCACTATTGTCTTACTAGTTAAAACATATATGTTCAGAACACAAAATGAACAGCAGGAATAAATGCTTTTATTAATATAACTGTGCAGTAAAATAAATACAATAAATAGATTGTCACACTTGGTTGCCAAGCTCCAACTTGGATTTTGGTGAGGCTCCAACCTCCTGAGCACCAACTCTATTTTTCCAAGACACCAATCTTGGACTTAGGAGCACCAACTCCCAAGGACTTCAATCTTGTTCTATTCTGAGGTTCCAACCTCTTTGGTATATACTGGTGTGCTGCTGCGCTCTTTTCAGCTTCCACTGCTTCTGCTGCCCCCTTTTCTTCTACTGCTTCCACTATCTCATGCTCAGATTATGCTGTCCACGAACAACCCACACAGTTCTCTGTTTTTGCTGCTTTTATATGCTCCATGCCCCTGTCCATTCGTTTCGTCTTACATGCTGGCTCTTTGGATTCCTCCTCACTTGATCGCTTGACACTTCGGCTTCCATTCCTTTGCTTCTTCTGTCTTACAGGCTTTATCGGAGGCGTTTAATCACCCATCGGAAGCCACCACCCGAGCATTTTAATCAACCATCGGAAACCACCAACTGAGCCTTTTAATCAACCATCACCGAGCGCTTTAATCAACCCTCCACACTTATAGAATCAGAGCCACCCTTTTATTGCCTCTTTTATGTCTATCCGAAGCCACCGCCCAACCGTGTCCACACATACAATCAACACAAGCGTTTCAATATATGTCTTAAGGCTTAAACCCGCAGCCACATATAATATATGGGAAACATTATAAAACCCCTTTATAAAGATTTTGGTCACATATACATTACTACACAGGAACCCATGTAAATCCGCTCAAATGAACATTCGCGGATTTCAAATCTTATCCGCTCGCCTTTATAGTTATCGGCGGGTCTGGATTTCGACGATCACAATAAATCCCTTTACTCCGACCTCCGATGAGGAGCGGACCTGATGCTCTTTTAGACTCCCTTATATACTGATTTCAGGTCCGATGTATATTGGCACTCGCAGTAAACAATAGTCCCAATCCTCCGACGGAACACGGACTCGATATGGCTTTAGACTCCCTTTAATATTGTTTTGGGTCCGATGAACATCGGCGTTCGCTGTAAACAATAGAACAGCCTCTTCCGATGCGACGGACCCGACACCCTTTTATGATCCAGCCTATTCAAATTTCGGCTCCGTCAATTCGGCGAGTTCACCTCGGCGACTTTGTAATACAAAGGGTCTGCGGACCCGACACTCCTTTAAGCTCCCTTCTAAAGAGATTTCGGGTCCGGCCTATCGGCAGTTCCCTATCGGCAGATTTGCAATGTAATGGGTCTGCGGACCCGATACTCCTTTAAGCTCCCTTCTAAAGAGATTTCGGGTCCGGCCTATCGGCAGTTCCCTATCGGCAGATTTGCAATGTAATGGGTCTGCGGACCCGATGCTCCTTTAGGCTCTGTTTTATAATATTTCGGCTCCAATTATCGGCGATGTCACATATCGCTTCCCCCAATCCTTCTGACACGATCACTCCGATATGCCGATTGCCGATTAGATCTCCGCCGTTCATTATTCTTTCAGATCGGACGGTCAGCGCTAAATCGCATATCGTGTCCATCGCATATCGCATCCTCCATTCTCCATTCCCCGATTGCCGATTTGGCGAAATATATATATATATATATATATATATATATGCCATCGGGTCCATATGTGCCGAAACACATTTAACTTGTGTTGTTTCCGCCAAAAAGGAAAAAGGCCTTTGATTATTATAAATGCATATATGTAGATTTTGGGCACTCAAACACTCCCGATAGCATTAATACATGCATATGTGGGTTTCCATTGCCCGAACAGCTCCCGATAAATATATGGCTCTGTTTGCTTCATTGGCTCCTCCGATGGCTCCTCTTGCTCCGATATGCTCTGATAGCTCCTCCGATGGCTCCTCTTGCTCTGGCACTCCTCCGATATGACTCCTCTTGCTCTGATATATGTGGCTCCTCCGATATGGTCTGCTCCTCTTGGCTCCGATATGCTCTTCTTGGCTCCGATATGGTCTGCTCCTCTTGAATATTGCCATATTGACATCAATGACAATCTGTGTCCAACAAGTGCACCCAAGTGAAAGGAGGAAAAAATGCTAGGCAAAGTAGGCTGGGAAGGCAGTTTTGGTGTTGTAGAATGAGACTTGTGATATGTTCTGTCTTTTAAAATGTGTTAACTATCATCTCTATCACAAGAACAGTGGGAGACATTTTTTGGAGCAGCTCAAGCGAGGCATGACTAACTCCCCTTCTTCCTTTTCCCCAAATCATTTACTAATTCCCCCTAGAGGTATTAAGATTTGCTTGATATCCTAAAATCACTCGTTCCATTGCAAAATGATTGCCTAAGTAAGAATCTGTTCTACTTAGGCATTAGCCATCTTCCTTGTATAAATCCCTCTTTTTACCCTAAGCCTAACATTATACTTAGTGCTTCAATTCAAATTTCATATTAACAAATTAACATTTATTATATTAAATCCCATGTAAATATAGCCAATCCTTGTATTATGTATTTATAATAAAAATCCCCAAATGTTAATATCCCGCCCCTGGTTAAACTATAACCATATCACTGCACCAATGGGATTAATACATTCGTTTGGAATTTATTAAGAAGCCTTCCCGCGCAAAGGATTAATTAAGATTTGGTTAATTAATAACTTAAGCATTCCCCCGCAAACCAATGAGAATGCCCCTGATACAATTAATAACAATTTGAATGATCGGGCCCCCGCTGTTTAACTCCCTGCCATTTCCATTCAGTGCCCGCTGTCTGATCTGGACCTCACCATCCGACAACTGAGATCTATATTGCGACCCCCCGACTGCCGAAAGTTAAGCTGCGGGGAATTGGTGGTTTCGGCGCCATACAGGTGCCATGCGTCGACCGCCCGGCATGTTCACTGCCCCTCCGCCCGAAACCGCCCAAGCTCGAAAGCATTGCGGACAAAACAACTTACCACCCTCCTGCTGACCCTCGTTGACGTCATCTTGCCACATCACCCCTCGCTGACGTCACCCGCCATGTCACCATCCGTACTGCCACGTCACTGTCATGTCATATGTCCCGTACCCCCTGCTGACGTCATGCTGACGTCATCTGTCCTTCGAACCAATATTTCCTGCCAAAATTCATTTTTGTCAATAAAGGGTAAAAAAGGTCATTTTGTTGTATTTTTTCTGTGAGCGGCACTCCAGGCTTGAAATCGACTGACTCAGTTCCAATGTTTTGACCGCCTGCGGACTACAAAGGCTCCATCAATGAGCTCGCGACCTCAATCAAACCGCCAGTTCACAATCCTCTTCCTTTTAAATATAGTTCGAGGCAACGCCGAAGGATTCCTAGTTCACAGAAGAGAGAAATGAAGATATACAGGGATATTTTGTTACTCCGGCCAGTAGAAACCTTCAGAGACATGATTTACCAGAGGAAAGGCGGTGAGATAACATGTCGCAGTCTTGCTTGTGCCAGAAAAGCAGTGAGTAGGGTCGGTTCAGCATTAAAGAAGATAATTAAAGTCAAAGAGTATCAGAGGAGCCATAAAGTGTATCAGTGCAGAATTAAAAGCAAATCAAATTAGAATTAAAGAGTATCAGAGCCGACAAAGAAAAGCAGATCAGAAGTTAAGAGCAATTTAGACAAATAGTCGGCACAGAGCTACAAAGGACACCTGCAAGCCGAACCCTAAAGAGCCAGCGTCCAACACAGTATCAGATATATTTTCCGAGCCATTTCTATCTTCTCTTGTAAATTATTTTAGGTTAAACTTAGATATTATCTCAGAGCTTTTATGAGATATCTGTTGTACATATTTTTGTTGTATAAATACCTCCTTCATCAGAGTTTTGAAGAGGTTGGGTCTGTGTAGATTTTCTAGACTTTGTTGTAACTCAGATATTTTGGAATAAAAAGCTGTTGGAAACATTTGTTGTCTGGCCTACTGGATGAGGATTGATGCTGAGGACCTGTTACAGAATTCTTGAATCAACCCATGGATCAATGAGTACTTTCTACCTTGTGTTTTACAGTATCTTGTTTACTATATCATCTATGTTTCATGATCTGAATAGTAAAGAAAAAGATTAATTCAGAATTTGCTTAGCTGCACTCTGTTTTCAGTCTTTATTATTCTCTCTGTTTTCTTCAGAATTAGTATAAGCAGTGAATTCTTAATTGCTCCTGTTTCCTGATTCTCTCATCTTGATTATTTGCTAAGGAATCCTTAATTCCTCCTTAACAGTGATCACCCATTTTCCCTCTTTCAATATGATGAAGGATTCTTAACTGCCCTTCACCCATTTGCATCCATTCCATCTGATTCTAGCCTTTTAATTGTTCCATGTTTTGACTACCTTGCTTTGTGATGCCATCCTCTGTTAGAAACCGAATCCAGGAAGCTTATTTCTTTGACTCCATCATGCCCAATGGATTGAACTCTTCAGTTTTACCTCACTGTTCTATTGAATCTCACCACCCAAACTCAAAACAAAACCCTTGAACTTCATAACTAGCCTAATACCCTAAAAAACAAAGCTAAATCATAAAGAGAGAGCCTTCTCTGGATGCAGATTGGCTAGAATCTGTATCTAAAAGATTGGTTTGTGGTTACCTCGGCCGTATTCCCTTTCTTACAACTTTTGGGAACAACCTGAGTGATAACAGTAAGGACATCTAAGGTTATGACTTCATAAGATCATCAAGACCATCAAAGGTAAGGACATTCATCACATAGATCAAGAGCTCCTAGTTCGTCAAGATACACTTGGCACTTCTTCATTAGTGACTTGGTATCTTCATCAATGACATTGTAGCATCTCAAGAATATTTTCCATCCCAGCTACTTCCATATTGACATCAATGACAACCTAGATTAACAAGCCTCTCCACCAATTTTCATGGCTAGAGCACATTCGATGCTACCAAAAATTAACACTCCCTCTTAGCGAGGAATGTGTTCTAGTAATGATTTACCACAGAAACATCACACTGACCTTCCACATCGATACCTGTGCTGATGCTTGGTCTGTTGCCTCACATCTTCTGCTGCTCCTTGTACTACTACCCATGACATTGCCATTTCCACTGCTACATCTGTACTGCAGCTCCATCTCAACATGCTGCATCATGCTGCCCATAGCACTGCCACTACTAACTGTTGCACTGGAACTCAGTTGCTGAGAAGTAAGTAACTGACTTTATCCAACCACTGACATCTTGGTCAGTCTGGAAGCCTCGTGATGCTGAAGTTGCCTCTATGCTCCCTCTGTTGCAAAGACCTCTGTGCCTCTCACACTGCTGCAACCTCTATTGCGCTGCTACAGCCTTTTGCACTGTAGCCCTACCTTGTCGCTCCATCACACTTTGTTCCCCCCGACACCTGTCATCATGCTACTGTCGTTAAGGGCTCTCGTAGTTGGATGTGATCCAAGAGTTTGGGCACCTCAAGGATCCCGCCCCTAGTATGTAGTCCTCTTGACTACAACTCGATGTCTCCCCACCTCTTCTCTAGTGGTGCATGAGCACTCATGGCACAATCGTCATCCGTCTCGACCTCTTTCTTCGCCTTAGCTGGAGCTGCCTTTAAATCAAAAGCCTCTCCCTTGTTTTTCTTCCTGGGACACTGGGATGCATAATGTCCCAGCTCCCCACATTGGAAGCACTTTGTCCTTCTTCTTCATCTTCCTTTGTTGTCCTGCAGATGCTAGAGCCGCATCCTCCTCCTCTTTCTTGACTCGACCTCCCTTGCCACCACTCCCCGCCTTGGTCATCCTCTTGATCTCTTCTTGGCGAAAAGCTGCCACATCTCCTCCCAACTGGGAAGATTAACCCTGCCCAAAATACTTTGGACAAATGTCTTCCACTCCTCGGAGACTGTATTTAGGGCAATCCTAACCATAAACTCTGGATGCAGTGTAGACCCCACAGAAGTAAGTTGGTCGCGAATTTTTTGCAACCTGAGAAGGAATAGATCTCTTAGCTCTCCCTTCTGCATCTGATATCACTGCAACTGATCCTTCAATAGCATTTTCTGATGCACGAAAGACCCCTGGTATAAGGTGGTCAATGCCTCCCACATCTCCCTTGTTGTGTTCTTCTCAACAATATGTGGTATGACATGATCTTTGACCTCATCTAGGATCAAGCATTTTTCCTTCGACTTGGCCAACTTATACTTCTCATTAGCATTCGGGTCAACTGGGACAACTGCGGTTTTCAAGGCAAAGTCTTTGATGCGATGTTTGTCTAGGATTTCTAGGATCCTGGCCTTACAGATGACAAAATTGGAAGCTCCCTCTAATCTATCCCGATCCCTCAATCCATTGATTGCCATCTTTGCTCCTCTTCTAGACTCCCTCTGAGTCTCGACTTCCCTCCTGGAAATCCTCCTGCCAACTGTCGAGTCATTCCTCTCCAATCCTCCTTTGCCGCTGCAACTCGGATCTGGATTTCTTGGCTAGAAATCCATCAAGGCAGTGCTTCCCTCTACCTTGGTTCCGTCTCCTTAGACACTGTTCTGTATCAACAAAAACAACGTCCCACCAGCTCCTCAAATCACAATCTGCCCACAGCTCCCCAAGCCCAGGCAATTGGAGAAACTGAGCCTTTTAGGCTCTGTGCAATCCCGACAAACGCTGAAGCTGCCCCTCCTGCCAACTGCGTCAATCCTACTTGGCTGAGCAGGATGACTTGGCTCTTCGTGAGCCTCTTCTGCCTCTTTTTGCCTCTGCGCTGGCCCTTCCCTTGGCTCGAAATGATGACGCAGGTTCTACGTCACTTCCTCTCTTGCTGCTTTTGCTATGGAACAACACTCTCTCTGGACAACTACTTCTGTTGCAAATTTTTCAAATTTCTCTTGCTGGCGTCTTCAATCCTCTTGTGATTTGCAATCGCTCTGATACCATGTGAAAATTTCTGAATTTAACACATCAGAAATCCCTACTGCTATTTCTGGTCTATTATCTCCTACTTGTTCTTTACATTAACAAGTTATTTAATCATATAAACATTGAAATAAACACAATAGCTAAAAGAATGTTCAATGAATTAATTCACATAGAGCAAACAGCTCAATGATAATACAAAGATATTTACAAGAATAGAAACATCAGGTTTCTATGTAGAATATCGAACAAACAGTTTCATCTAAGAAACTGCTAAAAGAATAAGAATAGAAACATCTAAAAGACTGAGCATTACTAAATAGAAATATAGAGATATATTCTAATACCCTCCCTTAATGCTCAATCTATTTACAACACCAATAGACCCGCGAAATTTTACAAATTTATCAGGACCAAGAGGCTTGGTAAAGATATCGGCGGGCTGCTCTGTGGTGGGAACATAGTGCAACTGAACTGAGCCGTCTTCAACCAACTGTCGAATGTAGTGGCAGTGAGTTTCCACATGCTTTGTTCGTTCATGAAAGACAGGATTCTTGGCAAGTTTGAGCACTCCCTGATTATCACAAAACAAAGAAGTAGGCCCTGTCTGAAAAACATGCATATCTGCAAGCATACGACGAAGCCAAACTGCCTCACAGGCTGCCTTAACTGCTCCCCGATACTCTGCTTCTGTTGAGGAGAGAGCCACAACCTGTTGCTTCTTACTAGTCCAAGTAACAGCTCCAGATCCTAGACTAAACACATACCCAGCTGTAGATTTACGGTCATCAACCGAACCGGCCCAGTCAGAGTCAGTGTAGCCACTGAGAGTAGAAGTGGAGCTGTGAGTATATAAGAGTCCATAATCAGAAGTACCACGCACATATCGTAGCACCCGCTTGGCTGCTATCCAATGATCAGCTTTAGGAGCTGACATAAAGCGAGAAATGTAGCTTACTGCAAAACTGATGTCAGGTCTGGTAGCAGTAAGATAGATGAGACTGCCCACTAATTGCCTGAATAAAGTTTCATCCACAAGAGGAGAAGATGACTGTGCTGAAAGTTTGAGCCCTGGTTCCATAGGAGTCGTGGCCGGTTTGCAATCCTGCATTCTGAACCTTTCCACAAGATTTTTGGCATACTTGGACTGAGAAAGAAAGATCTGATTTTCAGTCTGCCATACTTCAACCCCCAGACAGTAATGAAGAAGTCCCAAGTCTGTCATTTCAAAAGTTCTGCATAGATCTTGTTTGATCCCATGGATCAAATGTGCAGAGCTGCCAGTAATGATAAGATCATCCACATAGACAACTACAAACAAGATATCATCATCAGTATGCTTGATATACAGGTTTGCATCAGATGGACTCCTCTGAAAACCTTGATTTGTCAGATACTGATCAATTTTTATGTACCAAGCCCGAGGAGCTTGTTTCAATCCATAGATAGCTTTAACTAACCGACACACTTTCTGTTCTTGACCAGCAACCTTGAATCCTGGAGGCTGCGTCATGTAGACTTCTTCTTGGAGATCACCATTTAGGAAAGCACTTTTTACATCCATCTGATGAACTTTCCATTTGAACTGAGCTGCTAGGGCAAGCACAAGCCTGATAGTACTCATCTTGGCTGTAGGAGCAAAAGTCTCCTCATAGTCTATGCCTTCCTGCTGTGAAAATCCTCGAGCCACAAGCCGAGCTTTATACTTGTCTAAGGTTCCATCAGCTTTGTATTTGACTTTATACACCCATTTGCAGCCTATGGGTTTTTTGTCTGCGGGAAGATCAGAAAGAGCCCATGTGTGATTTTTTTGAAGACTCTGAAATTCTGCTTTCATAGCCTGTTCCCACTCATATATACCCTTAGCTTCTGAATATGTTTGAGGCTCAAAAGTACTGTGAAGGTTAGCCATAAGAGCAAAATTGACTGAAGACTGTTGTCTGTTCTTATGCCTAGAAGTTCTACCTTCAAGGAGCTCATCATCCCGGAGATCACCTATGGTTTTAGCCCACCATTTTGGCCGAAGAGAAGAAGAACCAATATCAAGATTAGAGGGACCAATATCAGAAGGAAGAGAAGCAGGCTCAAGAGCAATAGGGATAGCAAGAGGGGGATTAGCTTCTGGAGGAAGCTCAGATAGAGTAGTATCAAATCTTGATGCTACATCATCCCTCCCATCAGATGAACTGACTGGAAGAAGAACACTGTGAGGCGGATCCTCAGAACGCTGCTCAGAAGAAGAAGACTGAAAGAATCCTCTGTCTTCATCAAATACTACATCTTGACTGAAGCTAAGTCGACCAGTGGCTATATCTATCAGCCTATAAGCTTTGTGATGATCACTGTATCCTGTCATCATGAGTTTCTGACTTTTGGAATCCAACTTAGATCGCTTAGCCGATGGAATCCAAACATATGCAACTGAGCCAAAAACTTTGAGATGACTGATTTTAGGCTTACGACCAGACCACACTTCTTCAGGAGTCTTCCCTTTAACAGCCTGAGTAGGGGATCGGTTAAGAAGATAAACAGCAGTAAATACTGCTTCAGCCCAGAATTTGTTTGGAACACTCCGGTGTTGTAACATGGAACGAGCCATTTCAACAACCGTGCGATTGCGACGCTCGACAACACTGTTCTGCTGGGGAGTGTAAGGTGTGGTGAATTGACGTTTGATGCCATGAATATCACAGAAGTTGGCAAAAGCTGAGGAACAAAATTCCCCCCCATTGTCGGTCCTAAGGGTCATGATATTACAACCAGATTCGTTTTCAACTAAAGTTTTAAACTTCTGAAAGGTACTAAGAGCATCAGATTTATTTTTTAAAAAATACACCCACATCTTTCGACTGAAGTCATCTACAATAAGTAAAAAGTATTTGCAAGCAGTTATAGAAGCTGTATTCATAGGACCACAAATATCAGCATGAAGTAACTGAAGTACCTGGGATGCGCGCCAAGATTCTCCATTTTTGAATGATGACCGATGTTGCTTTCCCGCTTGACAGGCGCTGCATACTCCCAACTGCTGAGTCTGAATATCAGGTAATCCTGACACAAGTCCCTCCCGAGAGAGCTGAGAGAGATACTGCATATTGAGATGCCCATATCGCTGATGCCATAGAGTACTGATGGGAGAGACACGAGCTGCTAGTGCCACTTCTGGAAAGTCACCGGTGTCAAGTAGCCTGTATAGACCATGGTCCTCGAGGCCAGTAGCAACTGTCAGACTGGTCTCCCTGTCAATGATGGAGCACTTGTGTGCACTGAACATAACATCAAGCTGAGGAGAATTCCTCATAATCTGACTGACAGAGAGCAGATTAATCTCCATACCAGGAACATAGTATACATTTAGAAATATGAGCGTGCGTCCACCAGACTGAATTTGAACTGTACCCCTGCCAGCAACAGTGTACTTTTCACCTCCACCAAATACAACTGAGTCACTGAAAGGTGAAAAGTCAATAAACCAGTCACGCCTGTGAGAGAAGTGGCGTGATGCACCAGAGTCAATGTACCATGCAGAGGAAGGTACATGTTCTGAAGACCTTTTAGCCATAAAGGCGTAAAAGGCAGAATCTGTCTGCTCGGAATGTTCTGCAACATTCGCTGTCTGATGTGACCCTCCCTGTTTCTTTTGTTCAGCAGCAATCCTCTGCCTGCAGTCTTTCTTCATGTGACCGAACTTGTGACAGTAATTACACTGTACACTTTTCTTCCTGTTAGGATCAAAAGACTGAGATGATCCTCTCTGCTGAAAAGACTGAGAGGACTGATATTTTGCAGCAAATGCATTTTCCAAGGGCACTGATGAAGTACCACTACCAAACTGCTGTTTCCACCTATCTTTCTGCAGAAGTTTGGTACATAAATCTGAAAACTTCAGATCAACATTTGTAATGTTAAGTGTTTCAATGAAGTGTTCATAAGATTTTGGTAGACTCTTCAGGGTAATGACTACCATATCTTCTTCCTCCATGGTCCGACCAATGGCGTCGAGCTGATCTCGAATGTCTTTAATTTTGTTGAGATGTTCCTGTAAAGACATATGTTCATCCATCATGATGGAGAACAACTGATTTTTGAGAAAAAAAGCTCTGCTTTTATCAGATGTCTCATGCAATTCTTTCAATCGTTCCCAGATTTCAGCAGCTGTCTTGCCAGAAGGGATCTGAGGTAACTGATCATCAGCTACAGAGAGCTTGAGAAGCATAACAACCTCTCGATTTCGATCATCAAATTTATCTTGATCGGTCCCGGCTGTACCTGGACGAAGCTCTTTGCCCAAAATGAGTTGATCAAGACGCCTGTACTCAAAAATGGTCAGCAGTCTTTGTTTCCAAATGTTATAGTTGCTGCCATTAAACCGTTGATTTCCTTCTAACATCAGATTGGTAAGTGTGGCCATTTTCACAAAGAGAATACAAAAGTATGACACACAAGAACAATGTAGCTGACTGCTTATGCTGGTGAAAATTTAAAGAACGGACTTTCAGCTGTCTAAAACAATAGTAGGACTGCTAATACAGTTCTGAGAATACAGTTTGCCACAAGAAAATGCCGGTCTACCATAAGAGTATACTTATGCAATGTCAGATATAATGAAGACTGTCAGGATCACAAAAAAAAATTTCCACTGATTGGTAACCCACTGCTGGCAATCAGAACCATACATACAGCAAATACAAATTTTGAAATACGGACCCACATATGCTGTCTCAGTTTCAAGCTTACACTGCTGGTAAATACCACGGATATATTTGGCCCACAAAACAAATACGCAGATCTGAAAAAACGATCTATGCTTCCGGCAACCACCACGGATGTATTGGCCCACGTGAGCTTTACGTCACGTCTCAGGTATATACGTCTCAGGTATATACGAGTTTGAAATACGTGTCACGGTATCACGTCTCAGTATATACGTCTCTTGTCTCAGGTATATATCTCAGGAAAGAACCACGGTTTTCAAGTATCCACGGTTCTACAGCATAGATTAACCACCTGCGAGATTTATCACACACGGATGACAGGATACGTTTTGACGTATTACAACAGGTTACGTATCAGTTTAAAAAGCACGGGTTTCAGATCAGAGTTTGACTGAGGCAATATAACGGCGTTTGCACAGGTCATAGCACACGCGTATATCCACGCGAATTACAGCATTGACAGCATTTGAGAATAACAGGTTTCAAATATATCCACGGAATGAGCCACAGTTGGCAAATATATATTCACGGATCGGCAGAATATATCCACGCGTTTCAAAAAGAAATATGTATTGACCACGGGTTTCAAATATCTATCCACGGGATTGAAATATAATGACCACGGGTTTCAAAATATATCCACGGGTTTTAAAAATATATATTAGCCACGGGTTTCAAATATCAAGACGCCTGTAGTGATATCCACCTCTTATCTCATAGCATAGCGGATATAACAAAAAATAGTGTGCATTTCCATCTACGGGATTTTGACAGAGTTGAAAAAACCACGATTTTGAAACCACGATTTTGCCTGCAGATCAAATTTTCAAACCACGACTCTGACTTTCAAGAATGAGTTTTGAGGGAAAACACCTGGATCATGATTGCTGAGGAATTCCACGTTGTGGTCGAGTAGCCGCCAGGCGAAGACGAAGATAGCCGGATTCCGCTCCCATGAAAACAGTCACCGCCCCAAAGTTATTTTCTTAAAAAAATCATGCAAGGGAAGAATCCATTTCTGTATCGAGATGGACGACTGTAAGCTTTTATCACAGCGAGCAAAGCCGAGGCTAAGACTCAGTGAAGGCTGCCTGGCTTACAGAGGGCTCGACCTTAGAAAGGACTCAAGAGATTGCGATGCAGATAGAATTACTGTTTCAAGAAGAATCTCTTAACCTTGCTCCGATACCATAAAAGAATGTTCAATGAATTAATTCACATAGAGCAAACAGCTCAATGATAATACAAAGATATTTACAAGAATAGAAACATCAGGTTTCTATGTAGAATATCGAACAAACAGTTTCATCTAAGAAACTGCTAAAAGAATAAGAATAGAAACATCTAAAAGACTGAGCATTACTAAATAGAAATATAGAGATATATTCTAATAATAGCAACCTTCAAAAATATACAAATCAGCAAATGAAATAAACTTTGATACCATGTGAAAATTTATGAATTTAACACATCAGAAATCCCTACTGCTATTTCTAGTTTATTATCTCCTACTTGTTCTTTACATTAACAAGTTATTTAATCATATAAACATTGTAATAAACACAATAGCAGCCTTCAAAAATATACAGATCAACAAATGAAATAAACTCAGACAACACAAGGGACACCGTTATTTTTGGACAATCGTCCTCGGGAAAACCTAATGTGGTAAAACTGATGCAGTAGATATGAGGATTTTATTATTATTAAGTTTTTTGAATACAACTAGGGTGCTAGAAATGGCTCACCCTTTAGAGATTTTCCTTTGCAGAAGTACCTTTCTTCGGAGACAGATATTTCGACTAATCAGCAACTGGATGAATAGCCTCACAGTGACTTCGACTGCTCCCTTAGCTGGACAGCAAAAGCTGCTCCAAGCTACCCTCAGGAATTGCATCACCCTCCAAAGACTGTGTCACCCTCTACGGCTTTGCGTCAGCTAACCAACTCTTAGTTTGCCCCACGAAAATTCCTCTGTGTTGGCTCTTCAGCCCAGCGTCAGCTCTACAACCCTCTGTGCTGCCTGCGTCAGCCTTTGCATTAGCCTCTTGGCCCTAAGCGTCCTCTGCACTGGGCTCCTCAACCTTTGCATCAATGTTGCCTCTGCGTCAGCCTTCCTAGGGTTTGCACTCTCTCCGACACTCACTGCCTCTTTGCTATTCTCGGCCTTTTGCCGAACTGCCCCTCGCTGCAATAGATCACTAACTTGATTTCTTAGCCAACCCTGCCCCATAAAATTGAATAGACTGATCAACTTGGTGTATCTCCAACTGACCCTCAAGCCTCCTCTTATACTTTTCTTGTTGATAAATCAACAAACAAAATTAAGTCCCTAATCATTGACTAAGATTAGATCTGGCTTGATCCTCATTATTTAGAACTTTCTCACCCATATTATATTAATACACATTAATATTTTAATTTTCCTAAGTTTATACTTAAGAACCCCATTAAAAATATTAATTATTTTAATATCTCACCATTCGGGCGGAATTTCCCCAAACAATTTCTGGGTCTTGGAGATCTCATGTGCTTTAGTCTCTCCACCAATTTTCATGGCTAGAGAACATCTGATGCTACCAAAAATCAACACCCATCCCCCTTAAACACACATGCTTTTTCCCTCCATATCTCTCTCTCTCTTCTTCCCTCCCATCACCTTCCATCTATATATCTATCTCTTTGTCTCTTTTTTGTCTCACTATATTGTGAAAATTTGGAAAACCCTGAATCGTATTGCAGCAACTGATGTTAATTCGATTAAACAATTTACTTGCTGTGTGCTATGACAAATATCGAATTAAATACACTGCAATCTTCACAAAATAAATACTGCGGAAGAAATAAAAATGCTGGAAGAATAGATGCACACGCACACAAATACATAGTTATTTTTGGAGTAAGTCCCCGGAAAAACCCAACTTGGGAAAACTGGTGCAGCGGCTGAGAGTTTTAATATTATGTAGTAGTAAATTTGATTACAAGACTATGGATGCTCAAATCTAGTAATCCATACAGAGAAATCATTGACAATAAATCTAGTGAGAAAAATCTCACTCCCACTGGCTATCCGACATTGACCTTGGTTTAAGTTGAGCTACTCTCTGTTGCCTTTGCGCAGTCAATGCTTCAGCCTACGCAGTACTGCGTCCCACAACTCGGAATTGCTTCCCTCTCGCTATTTGATCAGCTGTTGTCTAGAAGATGGATCCTCCTGTCCTCCAGACTCTCTCCGACTTCTGGCACTGAATCATTGCTTCTCCCCAGCAAAATACAAAATCCCCTCTCAAGCATTGCGCTGCCTCTGCGTAGTTCTGCGTTGCCTCTCTGTGGCCCTCACTGCCTCTCTACAATGCACTCACCTGAGCTGGAAAATCTTCCTCTGGCCTACCCTGCCCCTCTCTCACTGCTTCAAGCTCATTAACTCTCTCTCCAGCGACTCAGTGCTGGTACTTTGGAAATTGATCTACCAGTGAAATCCGAAATCCAACTGCTGGTGTGTCTTCTCCAAGCCCCATCGAGTTTCTTCTTAATCAACGACTATGATTAAAACTTAATTGATGGCTAAGATTAACTAGAACTTGATCCATATATTTTTCTAGAAGATTCTCACCATGACTTAATTAATACCCTTTAATTAATCATATTTCTTAAGTTTAGACTTAGGAAACGTTAAAAAATTGATTAATTATTTTAATTAAGTCATCTCTAGGTGGAATTTTCAGAAACGATTTCTGGGTTTTGGAGAATACATGTATTGTAGACTCTCTACCAAATTTCGTGGTTAGAACACATTCGATGCTACAAAAAATAACACTCCCTCTTAGTGAGGAATGTGTTCTAGTGTTGCAACCCACTGAAGCAACACCCTGTCTTTGCACCACCTCCTGTCACACTGTTGATGTCTAGCTACTATTGCCCACCAACTACTGCGCAACTCTGATATACGCTGTATCTGTGCTGTTGCTAGCCCTACAGAACTATTGCCAACATTGCATTTGCACTGCAACTCCCTCCATCTGCTGTTGCTGCAATTGCAACAACTGCAATTGAAAAACATCCAAAATATTGAATCAACTGTGATCAGTATGATGCATCTGTCTCCCAAGTCTGTGAATGCTACTAGTCTCTGCGCTGTCACTAAAGCCTTTGCGTTGCTGCTAACCCTACTCTGTGCCAACTGCACTGCTGCCAAGTCTGCACTGCACTGTCCAGTATCTAACTGCTACTAGCTACTACATCTATCACTCTAGCATTTGGCTACACCATCTGCCACTGATCCATCATGCTACTGCATGCTATGGGCTCCCGTAGCAAGGTATTGATTCATGAGGTGGACCTTCTCAAGAATCTTGCCCACCTTGGAGCTCTCTGGGGCTACAAAACCAAATCACCACACCTCATTCTTGGAACTATATCGGTGATCATGGCAAATTCTTCCTCCAATTTGGAGGACAACCTGTCGATCTCTGCGGATGCAGCTTGCTGATCCTGCTTCTCCTCTTTGTCCTTCTTTTTGAGAGGACATTGAGTGTTGTAGTGGCCAAACTCACCACATCTGAAGCATTTGACCTTGGAATAGTCCTTCCTCTTGCGCTGCTCCTATTGCCCCTTTGATGTGAGGGCCACATTCTCCTCTTCTTTCACTTGCTTCATCCCACTGTTGCTGCTGGTGCTCTTCACCAAATCTAGCGTCATCTCCTCTTTTTGTAGATCAACCCACATTCGATCCCAATAAGGAAACTTGTCTTTACCTAGAATACTTTGGACGAAGACCTGCCAATCCAGAAACACTGTTTAGAGCTAACCACACCAATTCTGTAGGTTGGGGCGTTGACCCTAATGCAGACAGTTGGTCTCAGACATCCTGAATCTTAGTGAGGAAGGGGTCTATGCGCTCCCCTTTCTGCATCTTGGTACATCTCAAATTCTCCTCAAGATACATCTTTCGTTGCTCAGAAGATCCCTGGTATAACGTAGCAATAACTTCCCACATCTTCCTGGCAGAATCTTTGCCCACTATGTGAGACACCACGTGATCTCGGACCTCATCAAGAATCAACTTCTTTGCTTTTGCCATCTCCTTCTTGTAGGTCTTCATTTGATTTGCATCTGTGGGGATAGCTACCACTACATCGATGTAGGCTTTGAGTTCATATTCATCTAGAAGACAGGAAATTCTTGCCTTCTAGATCACATAGTTGGAAGCTCGCTCCAACTGATCCTGATCTCTCAGCCCTGCTGATGCCATCTTTGCAAAAAATCGAACTCCTCTTCTCCTCTGCGCAACTGCTGACTGGCTCTACGCGCTTCCTGTTGGAGTGGGAAAATATTCTCACAACAACTACTGCTCTGCAATGAAAAATCGAACTTCTAGACTAGAAGTTCCTTGAGGAAATAATTCCCTCAGTGTGTGCTCTTCCTACCTCCCAACACTATTCTGCACCAACAAACTGTTGCAAAATAACTGTCTTAGCTGAAGATCTTCTCTGCAAGGAAAATACTGCTGCTCCCTCTGCGTCTGATAATATTTGATCTGGAAAATTTATTCTTTGTTAACTCTCTTAGAGAAATAAAATTTTCCTCAAAAATTGACTCTCGTGCCTAAAGGAACTACGCTGCCTTTGAGGGTTTCGAACTGCTACCTACACAGAGCTTCGAAATTCCTCTTCCCTTCTGCCACTGAGCTCTCCGACTTCCAATATGTGCTCTGATACCATGTGAAAATTTGGAAAACTCCCTGAGGAAAGAATTCCCTTAGTGTGTGCTCTTCCTATCTCCAGACACTATTCTGCACCAACAAACTGATGCAAAATACTTGTCTTAGCTGAAGATCTGCTCTGCAAGGAAAATACTACTGCTCCCTCTGCCTCTGATAATCTTTGATATGGAAAATTTGTTCTTTGTTAACTCTCTTAGAGAAATAAATGTTTCCTCAAAAATTGACCCTCCTGCCTAAAGGGACTGTGCTCCCTCTGAGGGTTTCGAACTGCTACTTACATAGAGCTTCGAAATTCCTCTTCCCTTCTGCCACTGAGCTCTCCGACTTCCAATTTGTGCTCTGATACCATGTGAAAATTTGGAAAACTTCGATTCTATTGCATCAACTAATGTAAATTTTTCTAATTGTTAATTCGATTAAACAATTTATTTGCTGTGCTATGGCAAATATTGAATTAAATACCGTGCTGCCTCTGAGGGTTTCGAATTGCTACCTATACAGAGCTTCGAAATTCCTCTTCCCTTCTGCCACTGAGCTCTCCGACTTCCAATTTGTGCTCTGATACCATGTGAAAATTTGGAAAACTCTGAATCTATTGCATCAACTGATGTTAATTCGATTAAACAATTTATTTTCTGTGCTACGGCAAATATCGAATAAAATACACTACAAGCTGTTGGAAATACTGAGGGGGGGTGAATCAATATTTCTTATTTTTTAATTGTTCTAGTGATTGCCAAAAGCATATATAGATATGTATATGTATACACAGAACACAAAAATCAACAGCTATAATTAATGCTTTTATTAAAACTCAAGACAGTGTAATGAAATAAATACAATATAAGTATATATCTGATTGTGAATGGTTGCCAAGCTCCAACTTGGACTTCAGTGAGGCTCCAACCTCTAGAGCACCAACTCTGTTTAGCAGTGGTTCTGCACTTAGGAGCACCTGCCCCTAATGACTTTAGTCTTGTTCAGTTTTGAGGCTCCAACCTCTTGGGCTCCGACCCAACCCTAATATACATTGTTCTGCTGCAGTTCTCTACTCACCAGCCTGCTAAGCTTCTGCTCTTCTCCTGTTCTCTTACTTCTCTGGCCTCTCCTTCCTCTTGCCGGTTCTTCAGCTTCCTCTCTCACTGATTATACATCCATCAATCACCATCTCACTTTGTTTTTATGTTTTTATGTATTTCAGATGCCTCTGACTCTTCGTTTCTGCTTTCCACCGCCTCTTTGGCTTCCTCCTCGGTCGCTGTCATTTCCTCTGACTCGCTTGATCTTTCAGCTTCCCTCCTTGGTCACTGTGGCTTCCTCTGTGCTGGCTTTCCATTCAACTTCTTGGCTTTACGGTCACTATGTGTTAAAACTGTAACACAGGCCCGTTTTTTCAATGATAACAGGCATCCACCGAGACTGTTTCGTTTAACGGACATGCCACGTCCTATCGCAATCGCAATCGGCTTGATTCTAGCCTTCTGAGCTATCGTTCAGGCTTCTTGAACCATCCTAAGCATCCCTTAGTGTATTTTTGCCTCCAAACGCTGCGCAAGACAAATATTCAATTACACAAGAAATATGAGCAAAAAACAGGTGAACGTGCTAAAGGGCGGACTTCAAGGATCATTGCACCCGTATCTATACCTATGTCGGGTCTGTAGTGAAATCACAATCGACAGTCGCAAGGCTTCCAGGGGTCCTTTATACATCAACCCCATGATATCGCCGATGGCCGATGGGCTGATACTCCACTGCTCCGTTGAATCGGATGTGATATGGTATTAACCATGGTTTATATGCCCATCGGGTCTGCAATCTTATCGCAATCGGGGGTTTTGCTGATATACATATAAACTTCTCCGCCGATCTCCTGTCACATTAGTAAAAAACCACGTGAAGTTAAACCTGCCATCCAATCATTCATTAGGTGATCCGACGACGTTCGCTCCTCCTGATCCCGCGAACCGCTCGCGCGTTAACTCGCGATAAAGCGGTTTTTGCCCTGTCCCATCTGCCACGCGTCGCCCGGTGATTATGATTGCTTGCCCGCGTACGATTACCGCGCACCCTCCAAAGGCGGTGCGAACAATACCATTTACCGCCGTCCCTGCTCGCTATCTCCCGTGCATCTTTATCGCCCGGTAGCCGTCAGATCTTTTCGCTAGAAATCTGACGGCTCATGTTTGTTTGCTGTTGATGGTGTATTTGCATATATAACCAAGTCTTCCGCTCCGATAGTATATTTGCCATATATGCATAGTTCTTGGCCGCCGATAGTGTTAATGCCTCCTTTGCTCCTCCGATAGCTCCTGATAGTGTTATCTGTGGATATATGGCTCCCGATAGCTGTGTCTGCTTCCTTTGTGGCTCCAATAGCTTTGTTTGTTGCGTCCCAGGGCTCTGTTTGCTCCTCTCGTCTCCATCTGCTCCTCTGGGGGCTCTGTCCACTCCTTGAATATTGCCATATTGACATCAATGACAATGCGTGTCCAACAATCTCTCCCTTTGTTATTGATGGAAATATTCTTCTGCTCTCTCCTCCTTTGACATCAATGGCAAAGGAATGCATACGGACTCCCCTGTCAAACTGCTCCCCCTGTCCTGCTGCATCTTTATGAATGAACTTGAGTGATGATAAAGAAATAACCCCCATCTTTTGACGCAGATGTTCGAATGCTTCTCAAGGAAGAGGTTTTGTGAAAATATCAGCTATCTGCTCCTTTGTACTGATATATTCCAGGACGATGTTTTGTTCAGCTACTTGCTCACGGAGGAAATGATACTTGATTGGTATGTGTTTGGTTCTTGAGTGCATCACTGGATTTTTGCTGAGACTGATAGCACTTGTGTTGTCACAATAAACGGTAATTGGTTGATCTATACATATGTCGAGATCTTTTAGAGCTTCCTTCATCCATAGTATCTGAGTACAACAGTCTGCTGCAGCAATATACTCGGCTGCGGCTGTGGATAATGATATGGATGACTGTTTTATGCTGAGCCAGGATACCAAACAGTCTCCTAGGAAGAATGCATTTCCACTAGTACTTTTTCGATCATCTTTACTTCCAGCCCAATCAGCGTCGGTGTATGCAGTTACAGTCAGTGTTGAGTTCTTTGGGTACCAAAGACCGAAATCAGAAGTTCCCTTTAGATATCTGAGAATTCTTTTTACAGCGAATAAATGGGATTGTTTGGGAGCAGATTGAAATCTTCCCACCATTCCTACTGCTTGCATTATGTCTGGTCGTATAGCTGTTAAGTATAGAAGGGCTCCAATCATTGACCTGTAATGAGTTGCACCTACTAGAGGGGAGTCATCATCTTTGCTCAGTGTGCAGTTTGTGGTCATAGGTGTGTTCATGGGTGCACAATCCTCCATTCCATATTTTTTGAGCATGTCTTTTAGATATTTGGTTTGAGATATACACAATCCTGCTCTGGTTTGAGATATTTGAAGTCCAAGGAAGTGGGACAACTCTCCTATCATTGACATCTCAAACTCTTTTGACATGTTTTGAGAAAATTCATGGCTCATTTCATCATTATTACTAGCAAAAATCATATCATCGACATAAACAAGAGCAACTAGTAACTTACCTGGATCTGTCTTTATGTATAGATTACTTCCAGCCACTCCCTTTTTGAAGCCTTCTTGTTGTAGATAGTGATCCAGTCTTGCATACCAAGCTCTAGGAGCTTGCTTCAACCCATATAAAGCCTTTTTCAACTTACAAACTAATTCCTTTCTTGCTGTTAGATCAAAACCTTCTGGCTCCTCCATGTAGACTTCCTCCTCGAGTTCCCCATTTAAAAATGCTGATTTCACGTCCATTTGATAGATTTTGAATCCTTTTGAACAAGCAAATGCCAAGAACATCCTGATAGCTGCCATACGGGCCACTGGTGCAAATGTCTCTTCAAAGTCAATTCCTTCAATTTGTGAATAGCCTTTGCAGACAAGTCTTGCCTTGTTTCCGATAACCTGTCCTTCCTCATTCATTTTATTTTTGAACACCCATTTGGTTCCTATTATGTTTTTTTCCTTTGGACGAGGTACCAGCTCCCATGTCTTGTTCTTCTCAATTTGGGACATTTCTTCTTCCATGGCTTTTACCTAATGAGGATCCTTGCTTCTACAAATGTTTCTGGTTCTATCATAGATAGGAGGGCAATGACTTTTCTCTTGGGTGTGATTGTTATCCTTCTTTGGGTTTGCACACCATCTTTATCGCCAATGATCTGCTCTTCTGGATGATGTCTTTGGACATACTTCATCTTTGAAGGGATATTAGGTGGTTCTCTTTCCTCTTCTTCTTCCTCATCTATTACTTCTTCTTTAGGTTCTTCTTCTTCAATGAGAGAGTCATCTTCATGTTCTTCACTTTCCCTTTTTGGAAGATCTTCATCAACCTTTACATCAATGCTTTCCACTATTTTCTTCAGTCGATAATTGTAGCACTTGTAAGCCTTGCTCCGTGTAGAGTATCCGAGAAATATCTCTTCATCAACCCGAGAATCAAACTTTCCGGGTGAGCCATCATTTATTTTTATGAAGCACTCGCTTCCAAAGATCTTGAAGTAATTCACTGAAGCAGGTCTTCCTTTCCATAGCTCATAAGGAGTTTTTTTCACAATTTGGTCTTAATTGAGTTCGATTCAGTGTATAGACAACTGTTCCTACTGCTTCTCTCCAGAATTTAGGTTGTAAGTTTGCTGCTAATAGCATAGTTCTTGCCATTTCTTGGACTGTTTGGTTTCTTCTTTCAACTACCCCATTTTGCTGAGGTGTTTTGGCAGCGGAGAATTCTCTTTTAATTCCATGAATATTACAGAACTCACTAAACTCGTTTGATGTGAATTCTCCTCCTCTGTCTGTTCTGAAGCACTTAATTTTTGAATCTTTTTCATTTTCTACAAGGGATTTTAGCACTTAATTTTTGAATCTTTTTCATTTTCTACAAGGGATTTTAGATTCTTAAAACACTCAAAAGTTTCAGATTTATACTTTATGAAATATATCCACATCATTCTAGTATAATCATCAACAAATAACACAAAGTACCTTTCTCCTTGGAGTGCTTGATTTCTAGTTGGCCCACACACATCAGCATGGATGATCTCTAAGGGCTTTGATGTACAGAGCTCCTTTGTCTTGTGGCTAGTTCTGGTCTGCTTTCCATGTTGACATGGACCACACACTGCTTGATTTGGTTTGGACAGCCTTGGGATGTCTCGTACAACTTTGTTCTTGCTAATATTGTTCAGATTTTCGAAGCTTGTATGTCCAAGTCGCTTGTGCCACAGCCAACTCTCATCTGTCTGACTCAAGTAGCATTTATTTTCTTGAATCTTGTTCAGGATGTAAATGTTGTCTGGTGTTCTCACCCCTTTTGCCACAAGTTTCCCTGAGGCAAAGTTCCTTATTTCACAGTCTTTGGTGCTGAAAACAACCTTATGTTCTTGATCACAGATTTGGCTGACACTTAGGACGTTGTGTTTGAGTCTGTCAACCAGCAGAGCATCTTGAGCTTTTCCTTTTCCATTGATCAGAGTAACTGTTCCTTTTCTTTCAATTCCGCCGGATCCGCTTCCAAAGGACACATTTCCTTCCTTTTTTCTCAATGAGACAAACTTCCTTCTGTCTCCTGTCATGTGTCTGGAGCACCCACTATCTACAAACCACTGGTTTTCATTATTTTGAGCATATAGAGCTAGGCCGCACTTGTCCATGCTAGAGTTCTTGCTACTTGTCTTTCTTCCTTTGAGTGGGTAGTCTTGTTCATAGTGTCCATTATTGTAGCAGAAAGAGCAAATCAGATCAAATTTGGTCAAGGGATCAAATGAATTGAAGGTTTTGATTTGTCCCTGCCTTTTGGGGGCATATGAGTTGATTATTCGGTCCTTTAGCTTTGTCTTTTCACTTCTGCGAGCCATACAATGTCTGGCTTGATGACCGAAGTTTTTACAGTGAAAGCAGTGTCCAAGAAAGATGGTTTTGTACTTGTTGAAGCAACCACAGTTTGAGTCGATTTCCTTCCTGGGAATTACTCCTCCCTCGTTCTTTGGATTTGCGATGGGCCCTTGGTGGAGTACAGGTTTGCATTTGCTGTAGTGTCCATGATTCGACTCCACATTCTTCTTTGGAGTAACTCTCTCTTCATTCTTGGGATCTAGGATGCACTTTTGGTAACATATTCTTTCATCTTTTGGATTGCAGGAAAGTGCATCAGTATAGCTTTTCGCACTATTCTTAGTGCTTGAGGATTCTCCTTTGAAACCTATTCCAGACTTGTCATGTTGAGGTTTTTGATTTTCCAGAATAGTCTCAAGTATTTGAGAGCTTTTACAACCCTTTTTAATTTGCTCCAACTCCTTTCTCAGAGACACTATTTCGGCCTCGTGTTCTTCACAAGTCTCTTTTTTTTTCTTTAAGCTTTGCTTCCAAGAGATCTTCTCTCCTTATTTCCTTGTTTTTCACTTTGAGAGAAATGATTTTGTTCCGTAGTTTCTCATTTTCTTCAATGGCGCTTATTAACAGTTCATCTACATTTCCTTCCAGCCCTGAGTCATCATCATCTACCAGTGCCATGAATAATGCTTCTTGGCTTTCATCATGATCACTTTCCTCATCTGATTTATTTTTGATGACCATAAACTCATCCTCATCAGACTCATCTTGTTTGGAGAAGAACTTTTTCTTATTGAACCCTTTCTTTTTGTGTGTCATTCTTTTAGAATGTCGTTCATCATCATTGTCATGTTTATGAGGACATTTTGCTGCATAATGACCTATTTTACCACATTTAAAACAAATAAGAGGATACTTGCCTTTAGGCTTAGATCCTCTCTTCAACTTTCGTACAAATTGAGCCAATTCGGATTCCACATCTGACTCATCACTACAATCATTCCTTTCTTTCCCCTTCTTTGACTTTGAGGCCTTGAATGCTGCATCTTTGGAGCTTGGGCCACCTTTCCTCATTTCATAGGCAGTGAGAATTCCATGGAGTTCATCCATTTTGAGGGTATCTAGATCCTTTGCTTCTTCTATAGCGCTTATTTTGGAGTCAAATCTGTCTGGAAGAGACCTTAATACCTTTTGAACAATGGTACTTTCTTCAATTTTTTCGTCCAATCCTTTTAGGGAATTTACCACTTCAGCGACTCGGAGGAGGTATGCTGCAATATCTTCTTCATCTTCCATCCTCAAACTTTCAAATTGTCTTCTGTGAGTTTGAAGCTTTGCCTTTTTTACTTTTGAGTCTCCATCGTACAAGCCAACTAGCTTCTCCCACATTTCTTTGGCAGATGTACAGTGCATGATTTTTGTAAACTTGGAATCAGTGATTCCACTAGTGATGGAGTTCATGGCCTTTGCATTTGCGATGTAGGCTTTCCTCTCGTCTTGGTCTGTTGGAAGAGTGGTAGTCATTTTGTATTCATTTTGAACAAAATGCCAGACTTCAGGTCCAAGGGACATTAAGTAGTAGGTCATTCTTTTCTTCCAGAAACCAAAGTTAGTGCCATCGAACAAAGGAGCTCTTCCTGATGCTTCGTGATTTCTCATCATGGCTGCGGATCCTTCTTCACGCTGTTAGGCTAGTATGAAGAAGCCTGCTCTGATACCAATTGTTGGAAATATTGAGGGGGGGGTGAATCAGTATTTCTTATTTTTTAATTGTTCTAGTGATTGCCAAAAGCATATATAGATATGTATATACACTAAACACAAAAGTCAACAACTGTAATTAATGCTTTTATTAAAACTCAAGATAGTGCAATGAAATAAATACAATATAAGTATATATCTGATTGTGAATGGTTGCCAAGCTCCAACTTGGACTTCAGTGAGGCTCCAACCTCCAGAGCACCAACTCTGTTTAGCAGTGGTTCTGCACTTAGGAGCACCTACTGAATTTAGTCCTGTTCAGTTACGAGGCTCCGACCTCTTGGGCTCTGACCCAACCCTAATATAAACTGTTTTGCTGCTGTTCTCTACTCACAAGCCTGCGGAGCTTCTGCTCTTCTCCTGTTCTCTTGCTTCTCTGGCCACTCCTTCCTCTTGCCGGTTCTTCGGCTTCCTCTCTCATTGATTATACATCCATCAATCACCATCTCACTTTGTTTTTATATTTATGTATTTCAATGCCTCTGACTCGTTTCCTCTTTCCACCGCCTCTTTGGCTTCCTCGGTCGCTGTCGTTTCCTTTGACTCGCTTGATCTTTCAGCTTCCCTCCTTGGTCGCTGTGGCTTCCTCTGTGTTGGCTTTCCATTCAACTTGGCTTTACGGTCACTGTGTGTTAAAACTGTAACCCAGACCCGTTTTTTTAATGATAACAGACATCCACGGAGACTGTTTCGTTTAACGGACATGCCACGTCCTATCGCAAACGCAATCGGCTTGATTCTAGCTTTCTAAGCTATCGTTCAGGTTTCTTGAACCATCCTAAGCATCCCTTAGTGTATTTTTGCCTCCAAATGCCGCGCAAGACAAATATTCAATTACACAAGAAATATGAGCAAAAAACAGGTGAACGTGCTAAAGGGCGGACTTCAAGGATCATTGCACCCGTATCTATACCTATGTCAGGTCCGCAGTGAAATCGCAATCGGCAGTCGCAAGGCTTCCAGGGGTCCTTTATACATCAACCCCATGATATCGCCGATGGCCGATGGGCCGATACTCCACTGCTCTGATGAACCGGATGCGATATGGTATTAACCATGGTTTATATGCCCGTCGGGTCCGCAATCTTATCGCAATCGGGGGTTTCGCTGATATATATATATATATATATATATATATATATATAGATATATATATATATATATATATATAAACTTCTCCGCCGATCTCCTGTCACATTAGTCAAAAACCACGTGAAGTTAAACCTGTCGTCCGATCATTCATCACGCGATCTGATGAAGTTCGCTCCTCCTGATCCCACGAACTGCCCGGGCGTTAACTCGCGATAAAGCGGTTTTTGCCCTGTCTCATTTGCCACGCGTCACCCGGTGATTGTGATCGCTCGCCCGCATACGATTACCGCGCACCCTCCAAAGGCAGTGCGAACAATACCGTTTACCGCCATCCCCGCTCGCTATCTCCCGTGCATCTTTATCCCTCGGTAGCTGTCGGATCTTTTCGCTAGAAATCTGACGGCTCATGTTTGTTTGTTGTTGATGGTGTATTTGCATATATAACCAAGTCTTCCGCTTTGATAGTATATTTGCCATATATGCATATTTCTTGGTTGCTGATAGTGTTAATACCCCCTTTGCTCCTCCGATAGCTCCCGATAGTGTTATCTGTGGATATATGGCTCCCGATCGCTGTGTCTGCTTCCTCTGTGGCTCCAATGCTCTGTTTGTTGCATCCCATGGCTCTGTTTGCTCCTCTCGTCTCCATCTACTCCTCTGGTGGCTCTGTCTACTCCTTGAATATTGCCATATTGACATCAATGACAATGCGTGTCCAACACAAGCTTCACAAAATAAATACTGCAGAAGAAATAAAAACGCTGGAAGAATAGATGTACACACACACACAAATACACAGTTATTTTTGCACTAAGTCCCTGGAAAAACCCAATTCAGGAAAACCAGTGCAGCAACTAAGGGCTTTAATATTATGCAGTAGTAAATTTGAGTACAAGACTATGGATGCTCAAATCTAGCATTACATACAGAGAAATGACTGACACTAATCTAGTGAGAAAAATCCCACTCCCACTGGCGATCTGACAAAACCGATGCAGCAACTAAGGGCTTTAATATTATGCAGTAGTAAATTTGAGTACAAGACTATTGATGCTCAAATCTAGCAATACATACAGAGAAATGACTGACACTAAATCTAGTGAGAAAAATCCCACTCCCACTGGTGATCTGACATTGACCTTGGCTCGAGTTGAGTTGCACTCTATTACCTCTGCGCAGTCACTGTGCGTCCCACAACTCAGAACTGCTTCCCTCTCGCTATCTGATCAACTATTGTTTGGAAGATGGATCCTCTTGGCCTCCAGACTCTCTCTTCAACTTTTGGCACTGAATCACTGCTTCTCGCAAGCAAAATACGAAATCCCGTTTGAAGCATTGCGTTGCCTCTACGTGGCTCTGTGCTGCCTCTCTGTGGCACTCACTGCCTCTCTGCAATGCACTCACCAGAGCTGAAAAATCTTCCTCCGACCTTACTATCCCTACCGCTCTATCACTACTTTGAGCTCACTAGCTGTCTCTCCGGCGCAACTTAGTGTTGCTACTCTAGAAATCGATCTGCCTGTGAAATCGAACTGCTGGTGTGTCTTCTCCGAGCCCCATTGAGTTTCTTCTTATAATCTCTTGGTGAGACATCAACGACCATGATTAAAACTTAATCGATGGCTAAGATTAACTAGAACTCGATCCATGTCTTTTTCTAGAAGATTCTCACCATGACTTAATTAATACCCTTTAATTAATCATATTTTTTAACTTTAGACTTAAGAAACATTAGAAAACTGATTAATTATTTTAATTAAGTCGTCTCTAGGTTAAGTCGTCTCTAGGTGGAATTTCCAGAAACGATTTTTTGGTTTTGGAGAGTACATTTATCCTAGCCTCTCCACCAAATTTCATTGCTAGAACACATCCGATGCTACAAAAACTAACATATATCACCCCCAAACATAGACACTTTTCTCCATACTTATATCTCTCCCTCCCTCTCTCGCTTTCTCTCTCTCTCTCTTCCCCCTTCTATCTATCTTCGCTTATGCTCTCCTCTCTCCCTCTCCATCTCCCTTATCACTCCCTCTCTCTCTCCACCTTTCTCTCTCTGTGTCTTTTTTCTTATATCCCTCTTTCTCTCTTTTCCTCTCTCCTCTCTCTCACATCCTTGCTCTCTTCCTTCCTATCTCTCTCCCTTCCTCTCACTCCCTCTATCTCTCCACCACTATTACTCTGTCTTTGTTCTTCCCTCCCATATATATCTAGAGTTAATATATATCATGATATATTAATATATACTATAAAATAAAAAATTTAATATTATATTAAATTTAATAGTATTAATCCTTAGTTATTAAATTTATAATATTAATATTATAATATATTAATGTTAATATTAGATTTAATGATATTTTTTACATTTGATAACAAAATTTTCAAATATTACAACTTTGACGTTGAAATATTTATATCTTTAGAGATTCGACATTTATGTCTCCAGAGATTTTAATGTATCTGTAGGATATGGTTTTCCTTTTGAAGATTCATTTTACAAATATTTAATTAAAATATTTTGGAGCAAGATTTTCAATTCTTTGTGTTCAATTAACTTAATAAATATTAAACTCATAAGATAGTTGTATTATAGTTTTTTTCGTTGGTTTCTTAGATAAAAAAAAACTACAATACAATTATCTTATGCGTTTAATAGTTATTTTATCATATACCTTGAATTTGAATAACTATATAAAACATTTAAATTAATTATTTTTATTTTTAGTTTTTTTAATAAAATAACTATTAAATTCATAAGATAATTGTATTATAGTTTGTTTTTCATTGGTTTCTCAAAGGATAAAAAAAGGTACAATACAATTATCTTATGCATTTAATAGTTATTATTTTATCATATATGTTGAATTTGAATAACCATATAAAACATTTAAATTAATTAATTTTATTTATTTATTTATCTTTTAATTTTCGTTATATGAGCAAAATTTCAACTTTCATTATATAAAACATTTAAATTAATTATTTTTGTTTTTAGATTTTTTTAAATTTTTATATTGGCCGACATGAGCAAAATTTCTACTTTGATGACAGACAGATGCCCCTACACATCATACTCGTCATAATGGGCTGTAGAGTGCGCCTCGGCGCAATAAAAATATCCATTATAAGATTTAGATTTTGTCTATATAAACAGACTTGCAAAAAAGACTAAATGTACATATCTATATAATAGAATTATATATATATATATATATATATATATATATAATCGCGGCATATCTATATATAATTAATGCATATCTACTATATAAATAAACAATTATATATACATAAAATAACATATATATATATATATAAATAAAATAACATATAAAATAATATATATATATATATATGTGTGTTATATATATAAAATAACATATATATATATATATATATAAACCAAGCTAAACCACATATAGTGAAAAAAATAAAGAAAATGTCTAGCGAGATCGGAATAAGTAAACTTATGGTGTAATTGAGCTTGAGCCACTGAGTCTATATGATTATAATTGTCACAGTTGGGTTTTTCTGAATAAGTAAACTTATGGTGTAATTGAGCTTGAGCCACTGAGTCTATATGATTATAATTGTCACAGTTGGGTTTTTCTCAAGTAGAGGTCGTTATTTTGTGCATTGTTCTTCATTAAAAAAAAATTGTTCCCTCTTTGAATGTATTTGAGTAGTAGTTTTTGAATGTATTTGAGTAGTTCTATGAGGAAAAAAAAAATTGTTCCTTCTTTGAATGTATATGTATTTGAGTAGTAGTTTTTGAATGTATTTTAATAGTTCTATGAGGATGTTATGGTTTAATCTTGCTATGCAAAAGTTGCAATAATAGATGTTGTGTTAGAATTTAAATTATCAAGATTGATTTCATTTGAGTCTTTTTTAAAAATTTCTGCATTTCCAAAAAATTGAAAACTTTGTCCAAAAAATTGAAAACTTTGCAAGAAAGTAAGTTAGTTTTTTTTTAGTAGTTTTTGAATGTATTTTAGTAGTTCTATGAGGATGTTATGGTTTAATCTTGCTATGCAAAAGTTGCAATAATAGATGTTGTGTTAGAATTTAAATTATCCAGATTGATTTCAAATTTGAGTTTTTTTGGAAAAATTCTGCATTTCCAAAAAATTGAAAACTTTGCAAGAAAGTTAGTTAGTTAGTTAGTTTGTTTTTTTTTCCCAAGTTATGCAAAAATTACAATAATAAATGTTGTTTTAGAATTTTAATTATTAAGATTAATTTTGAATTTGGGTTTCTTATGGAAAAAATTCTGCATTTCCAAAAGATTTAAAACTTTGCAATTTTTTTTTTTTCAATTCATACTCAAGAAACCATGCAAAAATAAACGTCAATGCAGGATCAAATCACAGTTGGTTTTTCTTCTTCCTAAATATGAAAGATCACCTAAGTTTCTATGATTACTAGGATCTTGTATTTCTGATGTGTTCGTTAAATTATTGGATTGACACCAGATCATAATTGGCTATACTTCTTCCTATGTAGGAATATCACCAAGATCTATCATTCAATAATGTGTGCCCTATATTATTGAATGATATATAATGTTGGACTATTGGTAATTTGAAATTGATTTTTTCTAGTTTTCTTCCATGTAATTAAGAAGTATTTCACTTTCCATCTCATATAAAAGTAAGATATTATTTTAAGGTCATTCAATCACAAAATTTGAAGCTCTTAAAACAGTATATTTATTATGAGTTTAATATATTATTTGTGAGAAAGTGGGAAAGATAACAATTATTCCTCTCAACAACCTAAAATAAAACTTTTATATCATGTTTGCCTCTCTTCAAAGAAGAGAAATAATATTGTTAGACATTTTATGATGCGATAGTTACACAGTTGTATTGACCTTTGCTATATGGAAATTTGGCACATATGGTATACTTAGTTTTTGATTATTTCTGATGATAAACCTTATCTCTGTGATATCAGTTCATCCATAAACAAAAAAAAAGTAACCCAACAACTCAATAAATACTTAAATAAAAATTTTGGAAAACCAATAAATGTAAAAAAACCCAAAATTTTAAGAAATAATTTATTATTATTATTGTAGTGGTGCATGATTAAGGTTAAACGGATCTGTTTGACTGAAGGGCTGGATTTCTCTAATTTTGGCGACCCATAGGGAGGGAGTGAGTGAAGTGAGTATGCTTATGTAATTTTTTTTGAAGTCTTGACTTGTTGTGATTGGTTGAAACTCTTTGCTAAGTCATTAGCATTTTGATGTGAGTTCAATTCTCTTTAGGTCTCTCAGCGTATTTAGGTCAGAATTAGACCCCATAATTAGATTGATGGGGGTATGAGGCCCTCTTTTAAGTGGGCCCATCTAGAGGCATCTAGAGGTATTGTGAGGGAGAAAAATGTAATTTTTTTTGGGGCGTGATAGCATGATGTCGACAACGAAATACATGGAGAACGAAAAATGTAAGGCAGTAAGTAATCAATAAAGCGAAGTATTTGAACCTGATGCTGGCAGCGAAATTATTAAATGGTTCAGGTTGAATTAATATTTAATATAAGTTATTATATATATATAGAGGGGTTAGTTGATTTAGAAATATTTTAGATCGTCAAAATAAGTTGGGGACCACATTTGGCTTTAGTATGGTTGGATTTTTTTTCCCATAATTTTATGAATCAATGATCTTTACAAAACAGCCTATCATCTGCCCTATGCCTCATTAACTTATTTTTAAATAATACATTATAAAAAACTTAACTTTTATATAAGTATATTTGAAAATTTTAAAAATATATATATATATATATATGTTTATTGGTGGATATTAAGGATTAATTTTCAAGATTTTTTTAATGCTGTTTTAAGTTTAAGTTTTGAAGGTTTTTCAGTACATTTTTTAATCAAATTTGTTAAAAGATTAACAAAAATTTATTAAAATTAAAATTTTAATCTGTGAACTATGTACCATTCTAATATTTTAAAAACATATATTATGTTAAATCTATTTATGTATTTAAAAATAAACTTTATTAAATAAAAAAATTAATTTTACTTGCTTAAAATTTCAACAAAAACTCAAAGATAAAATATTTAAACAATCAATAAATAAATAAATAAATTTATATATATATTTTAATTGACATTGTTTTTCTCCTTTACCGCATCGTATCCGAATATGATCGATGATTATATAAATTTGTCCCGAAGATAAAAGCTTGCAGGGGTTGATTTTAAACTCGGGATCAGTATCCCAATTTCAAAGATGCTAAGAAACCGGTTTATAGTATCGTTGGTTGGGCCTTGAAACTTGTGTCATATATTATAGTAAACAATGCATATCTTAGCTTTTCTTACTTGGTAGTCTTAAAATCTTATATATTTTGTTCTAAAATTTAAAATTTATGCATTATTCTCTTTATTAGAATATGAGAAATTAAACTGCTACTTCTTTGATTTAGACTTCTATCAACCTTTCAAAGAGGATGAGAGAGAGCAAGACACAGTTGTACAAATCATGTACCCCAAAGAGCCTCCGGTATAATAGTTTGGATCTTTGATGAACTTGTATAAAATATTGTCTGTATTACAAAAGTCCAATGCAAAGACACTGATCATCTGAACTTAGTTTCATCTTTGTGCAGGTTGTGTGCGATTTTGATTGGGATCTCGATGATGTTGAGGTGACCATTTTCATATTTATGTTGCATTTCATGATGGTATTTAGTTGTGAATTTATGTTGCATTTCATGCTGGTATTTAGTTGTGAATTTATGATGGGTCTGGATCTTGTTTTTATTTTTTTTATTTGGAATGAAAGCATTGGAAATATGGGGTACTTTTCTACATTTTGTGTATAGTAAGTTGGGTAAACTGTCGGCTCTTGCCTAAGTGAATGTTGAACCTGTGATTAGCAACAACTAACAACAATATGGGGTACTTCTCTTTATTTTGTGGATAGTAAGTTGGCTAAACCATCGGCTCTCGCATAGAGGAATTTTGAACCTGTGATTAGCAACAACTAAC
Source organism: Pinus tabuliformis (assembly GCA_031772625.1). Lineage (NCBI taxonomy): Eukaryota > Viridiplantae > Streptophyta > Pinopsida > Pinales > Pinaceae > Pinus > Pinus tabuliformis. The sequence continues at coordinate 827,900,555 of CM062813.1, forward strand.
AACAATATCAACAAAAATTATGTCTCGTTGTGGACCAATTGAGCTAACACTTAGGGCCAGTTGTCTTTTTTTCTAATCTGTAAAAACTAATTTACCAATGATTAGCAACCACTAACAACAATATAAAAAAAAACAACTAACAACAATATAAAAAAAAATCATGTCTGGTTCTGGACCAATTTAGCTAACCCTTAAGGCCAGGGTTCTTGTTTTTCTAATATGAGCTAACCCTTAAGGCCAGGGTTCTTGTTTTTCTAATATGTAAAAACTAATTTAAGGTGCATACACTAATGGTTGATTCAGTATGCAGTCAATTTTAAAATTTGTTGTTAGGGTTTACTTGTCTATGTGAAGAATCTCACAGTAGTTACTTGTCTATATGTGAAGAATCTCACAGCAGTTACTTGTCTATATCTGTTTTTCATTCTGTGTGAGAGCGTTAATTTTGTTTTACATTCTCATGGCTTTCCTTCATGACATTAGGAATTTACAGACAATTTAGTTCAAGAAGAAGTTTTAACAGAAGACAGTAAAGAGGACTTCAAGGTATGTTAATTCAAATTAATTTTAGTTGCCTTTAGTGTGGATCACTTAAGATCTTTTTACGCCGGTGTGGTTAGTATTTTGGCTCTACATTTTACCATCTCCTTCTCTTATGAATTGCCAACTGACTTGATGCAGAAATTTGTTATTGAGCGGGTAACGGAAGAAAAAAAGAAGCAACGTGAAGTGCGTGACCCTAACTTCTTTTTATCTTACCGAGTGTATTTTCATTTTCAGGTCAAAGACTCCTATGGTCTAATAGCAAAATGGGTAGATTATAGATTTTACTTTCTAACTCTTCTCGGAAGGTTTTCAAGTACTATTCCAAGGAGATAGCTAAGTCTTCTTTGGGTTAAAGTGTCTGTCATGCAACTGAGTTTTCTTATAAAAGGGTTGAAATAATTATGATGATCTTATCTGAGTTTCTTTGACAAGTTTGATATGAGATGTATTCAAGTTTAAAATAAAACTTTAAAACATGGAGTTAAGTGCCATCTAATCATGGAGTGTTGAAATCGTTGGTCTTTGCACTCTTCATATACACCCTCAATATTATCCTGTATAATCTGTGGATTGCTGCATCCATTAGCTTTTGTGTGTGTTTGATGTGTGATTTAAATTTTTCAATTTTGGCAAGTGCCTAGTAAGCTAAGTTACCGGAAACTCCTGAAGAATTTCCCAGAAACGCGGATCCCCGTTTCCGATACATAAACGGATACGATTCTTGTCCGAAACACTGTAAAAACGTTTTTGTGCCGTTTCAAAAAATCGGAAACTTTAGATTTGGAATTGGATACGTTTCCAAGGGATTTAAATTTTTTTGGATCCGTTTCCGGTAAAACGGATCCACGAAAATTGTGATCAGAATCCACCCTTAAAATGTTAAAAAGCTTGAAAATTTGCATAGCCATAAATAAATAATAAAAATGAAGAAATCAGATTTGCAAATAAACTCACTATAAACAGAGTCTCATAAAATCTTTTCTAAATCTTTAGAAACAACAACACTCCATATATTTATCAAAAATTCTTACTAAGAAAAAGATAGATGTTCAAAAATGCAAATAAAGGGGTTTGATGAATGTCTTCGTAAAGAGATTTATTTGAGCGATTAATTTTCATTTTGGTTAAGGTTTTGTAATTGTCATTGATTTTTCTTTTGATTTCATAAATCCCTCCAATGTAACAAATCTTCTCTAGCCAATCTTGTGCCTGCATATAGTCACAAGACCAAGCTGACATTGAGAAGATTGAAATGTTCAGATAGGTCTTGATGGAATATCCCAATGATCCCATGGGCCTTTTAATTGTCATGCAAGGAAGATAGATATCATCTGCCATGCATGACACGTTCTTTGAAGGAGTTGGACCCGAAAGCACAAAGGCTGTTGCATTTCTGATTACATTATTAATGATGATGATAATATGTTGAATGTTATAATAATCACTAATGATGATGACAATTTTTATGTTGAATTGATGATGATGATTTGTTTATGTTGAATTCATGACGATGACTATGCATTTTTAGATATAGATTCTAGATTCTAAAAGATGAATGGTAATATGAAATATATATATATATATATATATATAGATATATATATATATATATATATGCATGCCGTTTCCTTGCCGTATCGTATCCTCATATTTTGAAAATTTGTCGTATCCGTTTCAAACCCCGTATCCGTATCTGTTCCCGTATCCGTTTCAGTGCAACTTAGCTAGTAAGCTTTGTCATTCTGTAGGTGCGGGAGGCTAGGAAAAAGGCTATCGAGAGCACGAGTCCAGAGACCAAAGCTGCTTTTGAGAACATGAGGTTTTACAAATTTTATCCTGTCCAGTCTCCAAACACTCCAGATATTTCCAATGTGAAGGTACTCCTCTGTGTGTGTTCGTTCTAGGACTTGCTATGTTTGAAGTGTAGTTGTTTGGACTTTTTGAATTCTTTTGTGCTCACTCCTGTTACATATAATCCTGTGTGTGTGTTTCTTCTAGGATTTGTCATGTTTGCAGTGTAGTTATTGGACTTTTTTGAATTCTTTTGTAAGTACTAATTTTATTACTGCAGGTTCCCTTTATTAATAGATATTATGGAAAAGCCCATGAGGTCTTGTAAGGCACAGAGGAAAGCTGCTTATAGGAACGGTCAAATTGTCAATATTGTATTTTGCCAAAAAAATATAATTTGTTGCTCCGTTTGAGCATATACATATGGGCTAAACAAAGCACCTCACAACCTGATGAATGCCATACGTGCCCACTGACAGTATTTGAGAGCAAGCCTAACATTTGCTTGCCTTGTCTGCAGTGGCAGATAGATTTTGTACCAAAGGTATTATAGTTCCTGTACTTAATAATAAAATGCAACATTTTCTCAGAAATGAGCATCGTGCAACCAATTTGTATAGTAGCATTGAATATTATCATCTAACGAGCTTAATGTTTGCATGAGATAAATTGTCCATGTTGCAATCTGCAACGTTAAAATGATTTGTTAGTCCGAAGGAGCATGCATATGGGCTAAACTAAGCACTTCAAAAGCTGATGAATGAGGAGCATACCCACTGAGAGTATTTGGGAGGTAGACAGACAATTGCTTCCCTTGCCTGTAATGACAGATGCATAATAAATTGCTGCATTTACTCATTTGTCAGCATTATCCATAGCAGGCAATGATTTAATCAACTCAATCACACAAGAATCAACCATATTAAACAATAAACCCCAGAAACCCAAATGGGGCAACCTGCAAAGATGACAACCTTCGGTACATCTTGAACTTTCTTTATATGCTTTGTACCAAGTGTATGAAGACACCTACAATCTTGTGCTATTCCAATCATGTTGCTTCAAGCTACGTGTGGGGCTATCCACCCAATGCGAATGCTATCCATGGCCATTTAAATGTATTCTTAATAGCTATATTTAAGTATTCTTCAATCCATGCATGTACATATAAGTTTGGTCTTCTATATGTATATTTACTTCATTCATTGTCTCAAGAATTGACAAAAACTCATATGTATATAATAAATTAAGTTGGGTGGTTTGCACACTATTTTGAAACCACTCTATGTATAAATAGATGGTATCTACAAGGACCCCTTTAAGATATATCACTATGTCAATTACTTACGTCCTTCATCACAACAACATATGATGGAATTCCACTATTAATCAAAGCTCTAAATGATTTTTTGTCGTTGGATGGATAAGCACTGGCCTTGGAACTACTCAGACACAAACTAAGTGTTGAAAATGGGCATAGTAGAGACATTGAGTTTTATTCTGTAGAGCATCTGTGTTGATGAGACAAATGAACCATAAACCTACCATTTACGAATTATGTTGTATCATAGCAATTGAATCCATGACAACTTTGACGAGAAAGTAGACCCATCACGGAATAACGGCAGAACTGGAAAAGGACATTGAAGTAGGATAACTAGCATTTGAAGGGAAGAATAGCAGCACTGGAAAAGGACATTGAGCCTTTTGCAAAATTATTTCCTTTGTTAAAGGAACACTTTGTTGAATGCTAGGACACTCGCACACAAATTGGAACAAGAGAAATGTTAACTCTTGCATTTGGGAGAGGAAGTTATTTAGTTGGACGATTGGTAAGAACTGAGGCTCATCCAAATGATGGCTCAATTGTACCTAGAGTTGACAACGAAGAAGATGGCACCAGCATAGCTACATGTAGCTTTCCAAAAGACCAGGAAACCACAAGTACCTTCAATTGCAATTACATAAACCAACACTGTGACTGAGAGAAGCATGATATGTTTTCCGTCCAAGGACCTTTCTCAAAGAATACATCTCATATCAAAGAAATGAATTCCTTGATAGTTGGTGTTCCAAGAAAATATAATACACAACAATTCTTTCTTGATGCAAAGACAACCAAGAGAGAAAAAATGCAGCTTGGAAAGAAGAGTGGGTAGTAGTAGAAAAATGAAGTCCATTATAAGATTAAAAGATAAAGGAACTTTAAAACGGTTCATAGTGAATAAATATGGTCTGTAAACCAAAGCAATTTGCACAATTGTGGTTAGCAATTAACAATACATGAATGCTTGAGAAAAATGTACAGCTTCCATTATAAATTCATGAACATAAAATAAAACCCATTTTCCTGATTTTCCATTTATGTTTTTAGGTATACTTTGGTTTTCAATATGATTGAGTTGATTAAATAAGCTACAATGCCATTCATTTTTGTCAATTCGTCTGATTGGTGAATGATAACTGCGACCCTGAAATTGAATTGATGATTGACATATTGAAGTTGTTTAAATGCTGAATAATACACATCTACATCATTGCTATTCATTTGTTTGGCAGCTAACAAGACAAAAAAATTGCGATGGCCTGATCGCATTTTTAATTCCAATAACTCGATTCTTCCGTTAATCCATTCATTAACTGTTTGTGCACGGCATGGGAGCTTTGGTATAACCTGAAGTTGCTTCGTATGCTCTGTACCAAGCATATAAAGACACCTGCAACGATATCGCTATTTCGGCCATATGTAACCAGTACATACACAATCAAGCGTCCTCGAGCCGTGCATGAGAATATCTAGCTACAACTGACGTGATACATAACTATTCAATTCATTATCAATATGTACAGCCATGCATTCCTTAATCTATGCGTGTGGCCATACTGCTTGCGCTTATATATGTGATTAATTAATTCATCGTGTTGATATATATATATATATATATATATATCAGAAAATTTTGATTACAAACCTTTTTGGAACCACTGTATGTACAACCTGATCCCTTTAAGCTCTTTCATTTTGGTGGTTACCTGCAACCTTTAATGCAACAAGGTAAAATAGAGTTATAAGTAATATATATATCTATATTTGGGTTGAATGAACAATTAGAGTCTGAAAGTAGCTATAACAGTCACATTGAATTTTAACTATATAGATAATTGAAGGCATATGCGTGACATCGTTCCAGGCAGGTAACACAACAAAAAAATTATTTGTAGATGGGAATTTGCCTCCAATCAGCACTATCATAAAATTATTTGTAAATGGAATAATGAGGATGGATAATTCAAAGATGAAGATAACAAAAATAATACCCCACTATTCTATAAGCATAATACATGTATGCAATTGCCTTGGTAAGGAGGTTGTACTGTAAAAAGGGATTGACACATCTCATAGATGCATGGCTTTCACTTTTGTACCATTATGGGACAAATAAGTTTTTTCAATTGGACAACCATTCTATCACTATCACATTCATAACTTGATGTGGTCATTCTTGATACTTTTTGATCCTTGATACTTTTTGAACATTGTAGGTGTTGCTGCGAATGCATTCCATGGGATGGGTTGGTTATGGGTTGTACTGTAGAAAGGGATTGACACATCTCATAGATGCATGGGTTTCACTTTTGTACCATTATGGGACAAATAAGTTTTTTCAATTGGACAACCATTCTATCACTATCACATTCATAACTTGATGTGGTCATCCTTGATACTTTTTGAACATTGTAGGTGTTGCTGCGAATGCATTCCATGGGATGGGTTGGTTATGGGATGTCAATTGTCTACTTTTTCAAGTATATTGCTAGGATCCATAAGAACACAAGTACATGTGGTACTATTAAAATTTATTTAGTGAATTTTTTACTTTTTTCTAAAGACATTTTCTACCAACCATATCTAAGGCTATCTAAGGAAGTTGTGCAAGTTTTAGACTAGAATGGAGCTTAGTATATGGATAATAAGATTACATATATCATATATATATGGAGCAACAAAACTCCACGTGTGCAAGTTCTAGACTAAATTGGAGGTTGATATATGGATGATGAGATTATAGATCTCATATATATGGAGCAACCACAACTTCCCATATCCTCCCAAAGAATGTTCCAAATTGACTGGTAACTAAAGAAATTGCTTATAAAACCATCCTTCATGGTTTGAATGCTTTTTTTTATGATTAGAAAAATAAATTATGTATTTCTTATCCTCTCTCTAGAAAATTATACTGACTAACTAGTTTGTTTTTTACAATAATGGTGTCAAAAAAGATGGAAGAATATGGATTAAGGGAAGAGAGGTTCAAGAGGCATAAGAAATTGCTTATAAAACCATCCTTCATGGTTTGAGTGCTTTTTTTTATGATTAGAAAAATAAATTATGTATTTCTTATCCTCTCTATAGAAAATTATACTGACTAACTAGTTTGTTTTTTACAATAATGGTGTCAAAAAAGATGGAAGAATATGGATTTAGGGAAGAGAGGTTCAAGAGGCATAATCCTAGGAAACTAGCATCAAACCACTAGACCTATGTGGTTTGTCAGTTTTAACACTAGACAATTAATTCTTGCAAACAATTTTAGTAATAAAATAGAAAAGATGCAATGGCAAACACACATATTAACACAAATTTTATATTAGAAACCCATAATTGACAAAACCAGAAATAATTTTCAATATATTCTTCTTTATAGTGTGTTTGTGTATAATCTCATGGCATTCATATATCTCTATTCCCTTACCATGGATTAAAATACATGCATTATTTGTTAACCGAAACTACAAAACCATGGGAAAAACCATCATGCGCCACAAAATTGGTAAGGTGAAAGCCATGTGCTAAAAACTAAAACAGATGCAAAAAATCAACCAATTTTTTTTTTTTTTAATCAGGGGTGTTGTCCCCAAACCTTCACACAAGAGGGGATTTCGCCATCTATGTGACCTCACCACTATGATCAATGCAACATACAATGCATGGGGGACAGTTGCACATAATGTTAGTTTTTGTAGCATCGGTTGTGTTCTACCCACGAAATTTGGCGGAGAGGCTAGAATACATGTATTCTCCAAAACCCAGAAATCATTTTGGAAATTTCACCTAGAGACGACTTAATTAAAATAATTAATCTTTTTTTAATTTTCCTAGGTCTAAATTTAGGAAAACTGATTAATTAAAGGGTATTAATTAAGTCATTGTGAATCTTCTAGAAGAAGACGAGTTCTAGTTAATCTTAGCCATCGATTATGTTTTAATATTGGTCATTGATGTTTCAATGAGAGATTATAAGAAGAAATTACACCAAGGAATTCGATTTTGCTGGGAAATCGATCTTTAGAGTAGTAACTGTGTTGTTGGAGGTGAATTAGTAAGATCGAAACAGTGAGAGAGGGGCAGGGATAGTAAGGTTGGGAGGAAGATTTTTCAGTGAGTGCATATTCAAGAGACAGAGTTCCACAGAGAGGCAACACAGAGCAGAGAAGCAACGTAGTGCTTTAGAGGAGAAACCGTATTTTACTAGGGAGAAGAAGTGATTCAGTGCCAGAAACCAGAGTGGGAGCTCGGAGGCCAAGAGACTCCATTTCACAGACAGTCGCTGATCAGTTAGTGAGAGAGATGCTGGTCCAAGTTGTGGGACACAACACTACGTAGGCTGATGCAAGGACTGCGCAAAGGCAGTAGAGAGAAACTCATCTTGAGCCTAGATCGGTGTCGGATCACTAGTGGGAGTGAGATTTTTTGTCAGTCATTTCTCTCTATGGATTGCTGGATTTGAGCATCCATATATTTGTACTTAGATTTACTACTACATAATAATAAAACCCTGCTGCATTGGTTTTTCAGAGTTGGGTTTTTCAGGGGAACTTGTCCAAAAATAATTGTGTATTTGTGTGTGTGTGTGTGCATCTATTCTTCCGACATTATTTTTCTTTCGCAGTATTGTATTTGTGAAGGCCGCAATGTATTAGTGTCGATATTTACCATAGAACACAGTAAATAATTTGTTCAACTTATTTAACAAATAGAAGAAACTTAATTAGTTGCTGTAGTAGGATTATTCATGGTTTTCCGAATTTTACATAGTACGTGTTAGGATATTCCGACACATAGGAAATAGTTAAGTACAACTTGGTCTAGTGTAGAGTTAGGTATAGAGTTAGGTAAAGTGTGTTTCTTTACCGTTGTACATTTTGTAACTTACAATCCGACGGTCACGATATGTAGTGATCCGACGGTTCATTCTCTCCTCGGTATTACCGACACTTGATCCGTGGCTTGACACCCGATTGGTCCATGAATTCTATTTAAAGTGCATGGAGGGTCATTTGTAGGGTAATCTGTGCATGAGAGAAACATATGTAAATTTTCATTCTTTTATTAATAAATTGCCTGAAGTGGCCGCGTTGGCTCAGGTCGTGGACTGTTTCCCTCTTTGAGGGTTTTAACCACGTCAAAATACTGGTGTATTGATCTGCGATCTGGTTGTGAGCGGTGTCCTTTTGGTGTTCTGTCTGAGGAACTTACCCTGTAAATTCCTATCTGGTATCAGAGCTATTTGAGGGCCGCGTCCGTTGGTGATCCAAATCTGAAGACGGTAGAACTGCATCCGACTGCCGTTTCCTAGATCTGCTGTTTCTAACTGCTTTCGGGCCGAGAGGACTGCTCTGTTGTGTTGGGAGCATCTGTTCCAGTGAGGAACCCCTTTCGTTTCACGTGAAAAGGTTTCCGGTAGCCCTAGCTGCGTCATTTTTAAGATCTGGAGGTATACAGTGTTTATTTGCAGTTTACTGTTATTTTCTCTCTGTTTATTTCGGTTTGGGTTTATTTAGCTTTTTTTATTACCAGATCTATACCTTTCATTTCTGCGTATGCTCTTTGCCCTGCGACTCTGTGCGATCTGGGCAAATCAGAAACAGAAAGGAAGGATTTTTCTCATGCGTATGCTCTTTTCCCTGCGCCTTAGGGTGATCTCGGAAAATCAGAAACATTGAGAAAAATATTTAGTTTCCGGCCAAAGCTAACTTTGAGCCGCAAGGTTCATTTTTGAAAATATTTAGTTTTTCGGCTAAAGCTAACTTCGAGCCATAAGGTTCGTTTTCTTTGCATGTCCGTGTTGGGTTTTGTGTTTTGTGTTTTGTAGGGAAAAAGAGCTTTCTCAAGGCAAGCACGCAACCCAAAGCCCCCCCCCCCCCCCCTTCTCTCTCTCTCTCTCAAATTTTTTGTATAGATCAATTGGTTCAAAGCTATTCTAAGAGAGTAGAGGTCTTGGGTTCAAGTCTCCATTTTGTGGGGGCGGACTTTTTCGTTTCCGCACATTCCCGCACTTCGTCAGCAACTTCAACAACTTTTTTTCAAAAAGCCATAACTTCTTCATCCGGAAGCCGTTTTCAAAGCCGTTTTTTTTAAACCAGCCTAATTTTTCGAGATCTATCCATTGGAACACTTATTTTCAGCATCTTTAGCTTCAGTTTCCATTGAAATGGAAAGTCAATACCAAGTTACCCTTGACAACACCAACTACTTCCAATGGTTGGCTTACATTGAGGATTTACTTAGAAGTAAAGGTCTCTTCAGAATAGCCTCAGGCCAAGAAAAGAAACCGAAGGATGAAGATAAGGCTGCTAAATGGGAAAATAGACAAGATCAAGCACGTGGACTGATAGGGATGTCTATTTCTCCAGATCTTAGATTCCATATTGCAGAAATTGATTCTCCTGATGAAACAATGAAACAAATCAATAAAGTTTTTGGCATTAAAAATGAAATTAGAGCCCATCAACTTGAAAATGAGCTGCTTACATTGGACCCTAATAATTTTTCTTGCATTGAAGATTTCTTGTCCAAGTTCAAGACCCTTAGATATCTTTTGAAAGGTGTTAAAGTTAAGAAAGAAGATAGTAATCTTATCTATTCCATTCTTACAAAGTTGGGACCAGCCTACTCTGTGTTTGTTTCCACTTTCCATTCTACAAGAGAAGCCTTCATTTCTCAAGGAACAAACTACAAGTCCCCTTCCTTTGACTCTTTTTGTGATTCTTTAATAAGAGAACAAGAAAAACTCTTACACCTTGGTCTTCTTAATCTTGGAAACTCTTCCAAGAAAGCGTTAGCCGCCCAGCAGCAACCAAATTCAAAGAATCCTAAGAAGTCATATCCTAAAAAGAATGGTCTTAAACCAAACAAGGGTCCTAAGCAATTTCAGCCCCAAAATGAAAAATCATTTCAACAAAATGATAAGACAAATAAAAACAAAGGGAAGAAGACTGATAGACATTGCAATTTTTGTAATCGAGATGGCCACTTAGAATCAAAATGCTTTAAGAAGATGGAAGCCTTCGAAGCAGCAATGAAGAAGCATAACATCCATTTGGGGCAATCTTCAACTTCAACTTCATCTTCAGGAATGACACTTTCTGCATGTGGTTGTCAAGCATCTCGGTCTGGTTATGCATTAAATGTATCTTCTTCTTCTCATTCTCATGAGTGGCTCATTGATTCTGGACCTTCTTATCACATGGCCAAAAACAAAGCCATGTTTTCTTCTTTAAATGATTGTAACACCAAAAATATATATGTTGGTGATGATATATCTCTTAGTGTTGTGGGGACTGGAACTGTTCATCTAGACAATGGTCAGTTTAATGATGTATTATGTGTTCCAACCTTATCCTGCAACCTTCTATTTGTATATCAGATAACTCATTCAGGTGAAGGTAAAATCGTTGAATTTTCACCTCATGATGTTGTAATCAAGGACTTATGAGATCCTAAACAGATTTTGGCTACTGGCATTGCTGATGATTCTACAAGGTTGTATAAGTTTCACAACTTTGGGTCATCAAATCTTCCCTCAATATTTGTTGCTCATAACGATGAAGTGAGCAAACTTTGGCATGAGCGATTTGGTCACTTAAACTATCGCTCCCTTCAGCATCTATGTAAAGAAAATATGGTGACAGGTCTTCCTATGGTATCTTGCAGAGATGGTGTTTGTTCCGGATGTGTACTCGGAAAACATCATCGGGACAGTTTTGAAAAACGTGCCTCTTGGCACGCCTCAGCCCCTTTACAGCTTGTGCATAGTGATTTATGTGGTCCACTTCCAGTTGTGTCATTCTCTGGCTACAAGTATTTCTTAACTTTCATTGATGATTTCTCCAGACGCACTTGGGTATACTTCTTAAAACTCAAGAGTGAAGTATTTAACACTTTTTTGGCCTTCAAGGCCTTTGTTGAAAAACAATCTGGACATCAAATTCTTAAGTTAAGATCTGATAATGGCGGAGAATATGTTAAAAAAACATTCATCAACTATTGCACTGAGAATGGAATTCAAATGCAACATACTGTTCCATATACTCCACAACAAAATGGTGTAGCTGAAAGGAAGAATCGCACCTTAAAGGAAATGGCTAATTGTATGCTACAATCTAAAGGACTTGGTCTTAGTTTTTGGGCAGAAGCAATTAACTGTGCAAATTACATAATAAATCGCACTCCTACTAAGGCTTTAAAGAATATCACTCCAGAAGAAGCATGGAGCTCAATCAAACCAGATGTAAGTCACTTTCGTGTTTTTGGAAGTGAAGCGTGGGCCCATATTCCAGATGAAAAGCATAAAGCTTTAGAACCTAAGAGTGAAAAATGTACTTTTGTTGGATATTCTGAAGATGTCAAAGGCTATAGACTTATTCCATTTAAGTCCAAAAATGTTATCATTAGAAGAGATGTAAAATTTGATGAAAATATATCGGCCTGCGAGCCTAGTTCGGCGGTTGTGCCACCTCTCCCTGTCTCTTCTACTTTTGAAAACATTTCTTCTTCAGATGATGAAAGTGAGGATGACAATCCTCCCCCACCATCTCAGGATCTTCCTTCATCTCCTCATCTTCCAAAATGGGTTCGTGCTACTCGAGATGCTGCAGGTGATCTTGCCGGTGATCCTACAGATCAACGACGTACACGTTCTCAGTTCGAGATAGCCTCTTCTTTACTGGCTCAAGCTCCAGTAAATTATGATCCTGACACCTTTGCAGAAGCTTCAGGCCATCCAGATTGGGAAGCAGCTATGAATGAAGAATATCATTCATTGTTGGCAAATGATACATGGGATCTTGTTCCTTTACCAAAGGGACGAAAACTTGTTAGATGCAAATGGGTTTACAGAACCAAGTATGGACCAGATGGGAAAGTTGATAAACATAAAGCTCGTCTTGTTGCTAAGGGTTTTTCACAGGTTGAAGGCATTGACTACACTGAAACCTTCTCCCCTGTTGCCAAAATGAACTCTATCCACCTTGTTCTTTCCCTTGCTGCCTCTTTTAAATGGGAAGTCCATCAGATGGATGTTAAATCTGCCTTCTTGCATGGAGACTTGCATGAAGAAATCTATATGGAACAACCCATTGGCTTCATACAAACAGACTCCAGCCTTGTATGTCGACTTAAGAAATCCCTTTATGGTCTCAAGCAAGCTCCTCGGGCTTGGTATGCCAAAATGGATAGCTTTCTTTTAGAATTTGGCTTTTCTAGGTGTCATTCTGACAATACTGTCTACACCAAGAAAGTGGGCAACTCTCTTATCATCCTTGTTCTTTATGTTGATGATCTTATCCTTACTGGTAGTGATCCCAACCTTATAAACCATGTGAAGTTTAGCCTTAAAAGGAAATTTGAAATGACAGACTTAGGACACTTACACTATTTTCTCGGTCTTCAAGTCTTGCAATCCAAGGAGGGTATTTCCCTTTCCCAGTCCAAGTATGCTTGTGATATTCTACGTCATTTTCACATGGAAGACTGTAAGCCAGCCCCTTCTCCCTTTCAGTCTGGAGTCAAACTTTCAGTCACTTGTACTTCTCCTGAAGTTGATGCTACCTTATACCGTCAACTTGTAGGAAAACTTTTGTATCTAACCCATACTCGTCCTGACCTTTCCTTTGCTGTTGGCCTTGTTGCTCGGTTCATGCAAAACCCCCGTGAAAGTCATTGGAAAATAGCTAAAAGAATACTTCGTTATGTTCGAGGTACAGTTCAGTTTGGGATTCATTACAGTGCCGAAGCATCTCCTCTATTGGTTGGTTTCACTGATTCCGATTGGGCTGGTGACCCTGATGATCGGAAGTCTACTGCCGGTTATGTGTTCACTCTTGGTTCAGGACCTATTACATGGGCTTGCAAGAAACAAGGTGCCATTTCTCTTTCATCAGCAGAAGCAGAGTATCGTGGTGCCGTAGAAGCTAGTAAGGAAGCCTTGTGGCTTCGTCAGATCCTGTCAGAGTTTGGCTTTGAGCAGCAACATCCGACTACACTTTGGTGTGACAATCAAAGTGCCATTCAGCTATGCAAAGATCCAGTCCTACATCAGCACAGCAAACACATTGAACTGCACATGCACTTCATCAGAAAGCTCATTCACGACCATGTTCTTGAAGTGCAATATTGTTCAACAGATGATCAAGTTGCAGACATCTTCACAAAGGCTTTCACAGAGGCGAAGTTCACTAAACTTCGATTTATGGTTGGAGTTCAGGAAGTTGTCACTAAGGGGGGATAGGCTCTAGTGCCTCCTTCCTTCTCCTATTGTGTCATATTTGTAAATCCTTCAATCCTATCCCAAGTTGTTCTTAAGGGGGGATGTTAGGATATTCCGACACATAGGAAATAGTTAAGTACAACTTGGTCTAGTGTAGAGTTAGGTATAGAGTTAGATAAAGTGTGTTTCTTTACCGTTGTACATTTTGTAACTTACAATCCGACGGTCACGATATGTAATGATCTGACGGTTCATTCTCTCCTCAGTATTACCGACACTTGATCCGTGGCTTGACACCCGATTGGTCCATGAATTCTATTTAAAGCGCATGGAGGGTCATTTGTAGGGTAATCTGTGCATGAGAGAAACATATGTAAATTTTCATTCTTTTATTAATAAATTGCCTGAAGTGGACGCGTTGGCTCAGGCCGTGGACTGTTTCCCTCTTTGAGGGTTTTAACCACGTCAAAATACTGGTGTATTGATCTGCGATCTGGTTGTGAGCGGTGTCCTTTTGGTGTTCTGTCTGAGGAACTTACCCTGTAAATTCCTACAGTATGAGAGCACATATCATACACTAGTGAGCTCAGTAGCGGAAGGGAGAAGGAAATTCAAATCTTTTCAGAGGCAGTAGTTCGAAACCCTCAGAGGTAGTGCAGTCCCTTGTTCCAAGAGGGTCAGTTTTTGAGGAAAATTTATTTCTCTGAGAGAGTTGACAGAGAATAGATTTTCCAGATCAGAGGTTACCAGAAGCAGAGGGAGACACAATATTTTTTCTTGCAGAGAAAATCTTCAGCAGGGACACAATTATTTTGCAGTAGTTTGCTAGTGCAAAATAACATCAGGAGGAAGGAAGAGCACACACTGAGGGAATTCTTTTCTCAGGGGACTTCTAGCCCAAAAGTTTGAATTTTCCTAGCAGAGCAACAATAGTTGTGAGCAGATTTTCCCACTTTAGCAAAGTGCGAAAATCCAGTCAGCAGCTGCGCAAAAGAGAAGAGGAGGAATTCAACTTTTTTTTGCAGAGATGGCATCAACAGGGCTGAGAGATCAGGATCAATTGGAGGGAGCTTCCAACTATGTGATCTGGAAGGCAAAAATTCCCTGTCTTCTAGATGAGTATGATCTCAAAGCTTACATCGATAGTGTGGTAGCTGTACCCACAGATGCAGATTCTATGAAGGATTACAAGAAGTAGATGGCGAAAGCAAAGAGGTTGATTCTCAATGGGGTTCGAGATCAGCTGGTGTCTCACATAGCTGACAAAGATACTGCCCAGCGAATGTGGGAGGCACTTGCTATGCTATACGAGGTATCTTCCGAGCAGCGTAAGATGTATCTTGAGGAGAAGCTGAGATGCATAAGGATATGGGAAGGGGAGCACATAGGCCCCATCCTCAGCAGGCTTCAAGATATCTGAGACCAGTTGTTTGTAGTAGGGTTAGTGCCTCAGCCTACAAAATTGGTGCGGTTTGCTCTAAAAAATGTTTCCGAAGAATGGCAGGTCTTCGTTCAGAGTATACTAAGCAGAGAAATGCCAGATTGGGATCGTATGTGGGTTTATATGCAACATAAGGAGATGAGGTGAGATTTGGTGAAGACTGTTGATTTGGGGTAGCATCGGATGTGCTCTAGGCCTCAAAATTCGCAAGAAGGCTTAGACAATGCATTCTCTAATGCCCAGAAATCGTTTTGGAAATTCCACTTGGAAACAATTTTATTAAAATAATTAATTATTTTTAATGGGACCCTAAGTCTAAACTTAGGAAATTAAAATAATTAATGGGTATTAATCTAAACTGTGGGTGAAACTTCTAGAAGAAGGCAGAGATCAAGTCAAATGATCCTAACCATTGATTAGAATCTAATTTGGGCCATTGATTGATCAACGAGAGGATTATAAGAGGAGACTTGATGGGCACTTGGAGAACACACTAGAGGTAGATACTCAGTTACTTGAGTAAGATTGATTTTCTCACTGGTTGAAGTTTGGCAAGAGAAAATTGAATCAAAGGGAGAGTTGCAGGTGAGAAAGGAAGAGAGGGCATCAACATAATTAGAGAGTGCAAGGCAGCGAGACGCAGAGCAGGAACAGGGTGATGCAGAAAGGGGCAGCGCAAAGGCAATTTGACGCAGAGAGAATCAGAAGGATTCCGGGAAGAAGAAGTGCTTCACCTGGGGTAGAACTTGGTCAAGAAGTGTTTGTAAAATTTCTCATTCCTATTTTGCTGGCTCTAATTTGTACATGAGAATTTGCTAAAAAATAATAAACCCTCATCTGCTACACCAGTTTTCCCGATTGTCCAAAAATAACTGTCATTGTGATTGTATTTGTGCCAGTATTTTTCCTTACATTTATTTTCTGCAATGTTTTAATTGTGAAAGATGCAGTAAAATATATTTCGATTTTTTCCGTAAGAATACTGTGGATAACTTATTTATGAGATAATAAGTAGAAGAAATTATATTAATCAGTGTAGTAAGATTTCTATTTAGAAAATTTCACATGGTATTAGACCTAAAGGGAAGCAGAAGAAAGAAGTCGGAGGACCCAACATTGAAAGGAGAAGGGACTTCGAAATTCCCGCAGGGGCATAAATTCGAATCTTCCAGAGGATTGCGCAGTGCAAGCCAAGAAGATTGGATTTCGTGGGAAAAATCTCTCTGAGTGAGTCGACAGAGAGGTAAGTCTTTCCAATCGAAATTTGTCAGTGGTAAAAGGAACATCGCAACATAAGATTTAGCAAGGAGGGTTGTCTCAGGTGGGACACAATTTTTCCTGCAATAGTTGCTGGTATAGGTTAGCGTCAAAAATTGGCACAATATGGATACTCAAAGTGCCTCAGATTTTTCTACCAGATTAGATAAAGAATTTTCATGCCTACCAAATTCAACGTCAACGGATGTTTGGTACATTGATAGAGGGGCTTCACCTCATATGACTGGAGTACAAGAACATTTCTCAAGCTATTAAGAAGAACAAATGGACTTCCAAATAACTATGGGAAACATAATGAAATGTACTCCAATAGGAAGAGGCACCATAGCATTTCAGACAGAAGCAGGTACCAACATCCAAGTCACTAATGTTATGCATGTGCCAGGATTATGAATGAACTTGATTCCATTGTCCCAGTTACAGGACAAGGGATATGATGTATAGTTTATAGGAAATAAAGTATACGTCAAGCATCCAAGCTGGAAGAAGAAAACACAAATTTGGATTCGAAGCAACAAGTTGTATAGGTTGCAGCTTGAATCACCAATGGCACTAATAGGCAACAACTGTAATGGTGAGAATGAGTGAAATGAATTATGGCACAGGCGAACGGGGCACTTACACCATGGAGCACTGAGGATGCTTAGAGAGACTGTTATAGGGTACTAGTCCTTAGTAGTGAACATGATGACTTATGCAGAGGATGCGTGCTAGGGAAGTATGCTAAAGCAACTTTTTCCAGAAGTAACAATAGAGAAGAATGTGTATTAGGATTAATACAATTAGATATCAACGTCCTATGTCCACAAGAGCCCTTAGTGGTGGCGAATAATTCGTCACCTTTATCGATGATCACTCCAGAAAAACTGGATCTATTTCTTAAAGACAAAGGATGAGGTCTTTGATCTTTTCTAAGAGTTTAAAGCTCTTGTTGAAAATATGACAGGGTAAAAGATAAAGGTATTGCGTTCAGATAATGGTGGAGAATATACGGACAAAGGCTTCACAAATTTCTGCACAAAGGAGGGCATCAAAAGAGAGTGGACAACTCCATGTAATCCGGAGCAGAATGGAATAGCAGAACGGAAAAACAAAACTATTGTTGAGGCAACCAAAGCTATGTTGTATGACCAAGATCTACCTAGGTATCTATGGGCAGAACCTTGCAACACAACAATATATGTCTAGAATATAACTCCTCATAGAGCATTGGGGAAGAGAATACCCAAAGGAGTTTTCAAAGGGAATAAGCCCAAACTCAGTCATCTCAGGACATTCGGAAGCATGGCTTGTTGTCACATTCCAGATGAGAAGTGCGGTAAACTGGATCATACTGCAGAAAAGGGGTATCTCGTAGGATATAGCGAGACCTCAAAGGCATATAGAATCTACATTCCTGGCAGCATGAAGATTGTAGTAAGAAGGGATGCAAAGTTCATGGAGGATAGAGCATTTAGGAAATCTTGTGAGATGCCTACAGAAAATCAGTTAGGAGATGTGTCATTAGTCCAAGAGCAGTTGGGGTAGCAACGAGGATAGGAAAGAGGACATACACCTGGATTGAGTACAATAACCAACACCGGTATCTCCTAAGAAGGGGGAAATGCAGACAATTATCAACAAAGAGAACGACATGATCAAGAGGAAGAGTTGGTTGAGCCTCCCACCACCAGTGGTAACATCAACAGAGAAATACGACATACCCTGAGGTACACAAAGGAGTTTGTTGGAGCTCCTAGAGACGAGAAGAGGCAATGTAGACAACCAAATAGATACCAGGCATTGGTAGCTCAAGTTGAAGAACCCTTTAGCTTTCAGGAAGTTGTTCAACAACAAGTATGGGTGGATGCCATGGTGGAAGAATACAACTCCATCATGATGAATGATGTCTGGGAAGTAATACATAGACCAGAGGATAGATCAGTTGTAGGATCACGATGGATCTACAAGATCAAGTATGTTGTAGACGACAATATAGAGAAGTATAAGGCAAGGTTCCTGGCAAAGGGGTATGCTCAGAAAGAAGGAATGGACTATGAAGAGACATTCACCCTAGTTGCTCGATACACCTCTATCAAATCTTTTATATCCCTAGCAGCTCAAATGGGATGGGAGATTCACCAAATGGATGTCAAGGCAACATTCTTGAACAAAGTGATAAAAGAGGAGGCTTATATAGAACAAATCGAAGGCTTCGAAACTCATGAGAAGAAAACTCATGTTTGCAGGTTAAAGAAAGCCCTGTACGGGCTCAAGCAGGCACCTAGAGTATGGTATGGCTGAATTGATAGTTACTTGCAGCAGTTGGGATTTGTTAAGAGTGATGATGATCCCAATCTCTACTATTTGTTGGTAGAGAATGGGCCACTTATTTTGGTATTGTATGTAGATTATCTGTTCCAAGCTCATCCAAGCTCATCCAAGATTGCAAGAAGAATCAAATAGGTCATCCAAGCTCGTCCAAGATTGCAAGAAGAATCTTGAAGCCAAATTCGACATGAAGGACTTGGGATTGATGCATTATTTTTTGGGGTTGGAAGTTTGGCAGAAGAATGGGGAGATCTTCCTTGGACAAGGAAGGTACGCTACAAAAATTCTGAAGAGATTTAGAATGTAGGATTGCTGACCTATGGCTACTCCCATGATCACCAACTGGAAGAAAATAGATGCATCAGAAGACAAGGAGTAGATCCCACCTTGTACAGGCAGCTCATTGGGTCGCTTATGTATCTAGTCAACACTAGGCCATACATTTGCTTTGTTGTCAACACTCTTAGTCAGTTCATGGTTGAACCAAAAATGGTGCATTGGGCAGTAGCAATACACATTCTTAGATATGTACACAAAAGAGTCAGATATGGGTTGAAGTACTCCCGAGGGGAGGACATCATTTTGAATGTGTTCACTATGCAGATTGGGCAGATAGTTCAGTAGACCGGAAAAGTACCTCGGGGTACTGCTTCAGTGTTGGATTAGGTATGATATCTTGGTGCAACAGGAAGTAGAAATTGGTAGCACTGAGCTCAGTAGAAGCAGAATATATGATAGCCAGCACAACTACGTGCGAAGCCATATGGCTCAAAAAATTGCTTGTGAGCTTATTCAGAAAAAGGATGGAAGCGACCAAGGTTTACTACGATAATCAGGGTTGTGTCAAACTCTCTAAGAATCCAGTATTTCATGATCAATCGAAACATATAGATATCCATTGTCACTTTATCAGAGACTGTGTTCAGCATGGTTAGTACAACTACAATATGTCCCCATAGGAGAGCAGGTGGCTGATATACTCACAAAGGCTCTCAGAAGAGCTAAGTTCACTCAGTTTAGAGAGCAGATGGGTATGGTTGAAAATTCGTTTTAGTATCAGCAACAATTTGCAGTGTAGGGACAGTGGCAGTGGCAGTGCCAACGCCAACAACAACACAGACGTAGACATTCAGAGGGAGCTGTGGTATGGATGCAGTGTTGGCAGTGACAGTGTCAATAGTAGTACAATTACAATAGCAGTGCAGTAGTTGGTGGACAGTATGTCAGTCATCAACAATGCAAAGGACGATGCTTCAGAGTCAGATCAATATGCAGTAGCAATATATTTCTAGAGCACATTCCTCGCTAGGAGGTAGTGTTGATTTGGAGTAGCATCGGATGTGCTCTAGGCCTCAAAATTAGCAGGAAGGCTTAGACACATGCATTCTCCAATACCCGGAAATAATTTTGGGAAATTCCACCCAGAAACAATTTTATTAAAATAATTAATTATTTTTAATGGGACCCTAAGTCTAAACTTAAGGAAATTAAAATAATTAATGGGTATTAATTTAAACTGTGGGTGAAACTTCTAAAAGAAGGAATAAATCAAGTCAAATGATGCTAACCATTGCTTAGAATATAATCTGGGCCGTTGATTGATTAGCGAGAGGATTATAAGAGGAGACTTGATGGGCACTTGGAGAACACACCAAAGGCAGATACTAAGTGACCTGAGTAAGATTGAATTTCTCACTGGTCGAAGTTCGGCAAGAGAAAATCAAATAAGAGGGAGAGTTGCAGGGGAGAAAGGAAGAAAGGGTAGCAACATATTCAGAGAGTGCAAGGCAACAAGATGCAGAGCAGGGACAGGGTGACACAGAAAGAGGCAGTGCAAAGGCAGTTTGATGTCGAGAGGATCATAAGGATTCCAGGAAGAAGTGCTTCACCTAGGGTAGAACTTGGTCAAGAAGTGTTTGTAAAATTTCTCATTCCTATTTTGCTAGTTGTAATTTGTACATGAGAATTTGCTAAAGAATAATAAAACCTTCATGTGCTGCACCGATTTTCCCACATTGGGGTTTTTTGGGGATGATTGTCCAAAAATAATTGTGTCATACTGGTTGTATTTGTGCCAATATTTTTCCTTACATTTACTTTCTACAATGTTTTAATTGTGAAGATTGCAGTAGAATATATTTCGATATTTATTGTAAGAATACCGTGGATAACTTATTTATGAGATATTAAGTAGAAGAAATAATATTAATCACTGCAGTAGGATTTCTATTTAGAACTTTTCACAAAGATCACCATCACTGGAAGCAACAACAGTGGGACGAAGCAAGTAAATGAAGAGGAGAATGTGGCCCTCGCATCAATAGGAGGAGTGTAGGAGGAAGAAGGATGTTTCCAAGGTGAAATGCTTCAGATGTGGTGAGCTTGCCCACTACAACACTCAATGTCCTCTCGGAAAGAAGGATAAAGAGAAGTAGGATCAAAAGGCTACATCCGTAGAGATCGACAGTCTGTCCTCCAGATTGGAGGAAGATTTTTCCATGATCCGGTATACCTCAAGGAGTGAGGTGGGGTGTGTCAGGCCAGGAAGTAACTCCATAGGGCAAAAATAAATTGACTGTATTATTCCATCAGGTAGGTCCTCATTATATACATGAGGGAGAGACTGTTCAGTTCGTCTCCCGATGACTGTTCATATTTCCTATCTATCTATTTACAATAATTCACCCAATCACAAGGATTAAGTGTCAACATTCCCCCCCTTAATCTGAAGGGATGTTGGTGAATCCAAGCATCATTCTGAATCGTTCAAGCTTTTCCATTCCAAGCGCTTTGGTGAAGATGTTTGCAATTTGCTCATTTGTGGAACAATGACGGAGATGGATTGTTTTGGCCTCAAAATGATGTCGAATCAGATGATATTTAGCATTGATGTGCTTCGTTCGATCATGGAACTTTGGGTTCTTGGCCAACTTTATTGCAGAGGTATTGTCAATCATGAGTGGAGTTGATTGTACTTGTTTTACCTACAAATCTTCAAGAATTTTCCTGAGCCACACAATTTCTTTTGTTGCTTCAGCTGCTGCCACATATTCTGCTTCTGTTGTGGAATCTGCTAGAAATGATTGTTTGCGTGATCTCCAGGAGACAGCTCCTAATCCAAGACTCATAGCATATCCTGAAGTAGATACCCCAGTTTCTTTGTCTCCATCGAAGTCTGAATCAGAGTATCCAATCAAGCTGAAGTCGTCCACCTGTGTATACTTGATTCCAAAGTTTCGAGTTCCCTTCAAGTACCTTAGAACTTTTTTTGCAGCAGACCAATGTCCCTCACAAGGCTTTTGCATAAACCTGGAGAGGATTCCAACAGCAAACGAATTGTCTGGTCTGGTAGTAGTTAGGTTGTTGAGACTTCCTACAAGTTGTCTATACTTTGTTGCATCCTCAAATTCTTTTCCTTCAATAGATGTGAGCTTTAAGTTTTGTTCCATTGGAGTAGTAAGGGGATTGCACTCTGTCCTACCAAACCTGTTCAACAGATCTCCAATGTATTTCTTTTGAGAAAGAAATATGGACTTTGGATGTTGGGTTACTTCAATGCCAAGATAGTAATGAACATAGCCCAAATCAATCATTTCAAAACTTTTCCCCAATTCCTTCTTTATGGATGCAATGTAGCTTTCATTGTTCCCTGTCATCAAAATATCATCTACATATACCACAAGATATACCATTGTTTTGCCAACTTTTTTGACAAATAAAGTTGCATCATCAAGATCAAAATGTTTGAAATTGAGTTTCAGAAGATGCTCAGTTAGTTTTTCATACCAGGCTCGCGGTGCTTGTTTGAGGCCATACAAGGACTTCACAAGTTTGCATACTTTATGTTCATGTCCTTTCACAGCAAATCCTTCAGGCCGGGACATAAAAACATTCTCTTTTAGATCTCCATTCAAGAAATAAGTTTTTACATCCATTTGATGGACTTTCCAACCGTTCTGAGCTGCTAGTGCAAAGAGTGTTTGGATGGTAGCCCATTTTGCTATGGGGGAAAAAGTCTCCTCATAATCGACCCCTTCATTTTGTGCAAAAACTTTTGCCACAAGCCTAGATTTGTGCTTGTCAAGTGAGCCATCAGCTTTATACTTGTTCTTGTAGACCCACTTGCAGCCAATTGGTTTGTTTCCTAATGGAGGATCAACCAGCTTCCAAGTGTCGTTCTTTATGAGGGCATCATACTCCTTTTGTATCGCTTCTTTCCATTCATCATGAGAAGCAGCTTCTTTGAAGGAAGTTGGTTCAAAATCTGTAGACAAGTTCAATTCAAAATCATAAGAAACATCCATATCAATAGGTGAATTAGAGTCATCTACATCACCTCCATTTTGCTGGTTTGAATTTCTGGTTCCTATCTTTCTAATTTCATCAGGATGAACACTTTCAAGTGTCTTTGTCACCCACTTTGGGGGAACTTTTTTAGATGGTCCAAGCTGCTCCGTTGATTGAGTTGGGACTGAATCAAGCTTGAGTCTCCCAATTCTATCAATTACATCACTTAAATCATCATCCGTTGTTGGATTTTCATGCGGGGGAGAGTGTTCTTCAAAAGAAGATTCCACATGTTGATCTAGTATAGGAATCCCCCCTTCAAGATGTGGAATCTAATTATCAAATTCTTGAAATGATTTTGCTTTTGCGAATCTATCCAAGCGATCAAGTTGCCGCTCAACAACATTGTCAGTTTTGGATGATTCAAGGAAAATTACATCTCTAGATACAACAAAATTCTTATTTACTTCATCATAGAGGCGGTATGCTTTGGAGGTGTTTGAATACCCCAGGAAGATACACTTACGACTTCTAGCACCAAGTTTGTTTCTATGTACCTTTGGTATCAAAGCATAATCGGTGGAACCAAAGACCCTGAGATGTTTTACCGAAGGAACATGTCCATACCACATTACATATGGAGTTTTGTGTCTTATAACATTAGATGGACATCTATTCTTTATATATGCAGCACATAGAACAGCATCAGCCCAAAACATTATCTTTACATTTTTGAGGAAGAGCATGGATCGTACCATATTTAAGATTGTCCTATTCATTTTTTCAACTACACCATTCTGTTGGTGATTATAAGGCGCAGTTGTTTGATGTTTGATCCCATGTTGGCGAAGATAGTTTTCAAATTCATTTGATGTGTATTCTTTTCCGTTATCAGTGCGAATAGACCCAATATGAGATTGTGCATCATTTTCAATCCATCTATGAAAATTCTTGAATGTTTGAAAAGCATCAAATTTGTTCTTCAATAAATAAACCCAACACATTCTGGTGTAGTCATCAATAAATGTCATGATATATTTATTTCCATTTGCAGAAGGAACATGCATTGGACCACATAAATCTGAATGAATGAGTTCAAGTTTCCTATCTGCTATTGAATGTGAATCATGAAAAGACTGTTTACTATGCTTTCCTAGAATGCAAGCATCACATTGCTTAAGTTTTCTAGGAATTGTAGGCAAACCAACAACACCATTTTTCTTCAACAAGCGGCGACTGTGATAGTTCAAATGTCCAAATCTAGCATGCCATAATAAACTTGACGGAAGTGTACCTTCTTCATGATGGGAATTGTATGAGAAATGTTGTGCATGAGCAGAGGTTCCTTGCTGTATGAGAAGCCTTTCTTCTTCTATTCCCCTCATGACAAGTGAGTGGTCAGATGCTTTTCTTACCTCAAGCTTGCCATCAAACATATGAATGCAGTGACCTTGCTGGCGGATGTGGACCAAGGACAAAATGTTCCTCTTGAGCTGTGGGAGATATAGAGCATGATCCAGAAGAAAGTCTGGAAGACCAGGCAGTTTAACCTTGATTGTGCCAAGCCCTGATGGCTTGATTTTTGATTGATCTGCAAAGTATATTGCTCCATCAACATTTTCAGTGAAATCTTCAAAAAAATATTTTCTATGAGTCATGTGGCAGGTTGCTCCTGAATCAAGCAACCAATCATTTTTCCAGGAAGCAAGTGAAGCATTAAATAAATCTTCGTTTACTCCAATATTACATTGTGCCACAACATAGTGAGCGGATTCAGGTGCTTTACCTTTGTCTGTATCATCAGTTTTACCTTTCTGTTGGTTTCTTTTCTGCTCAATTTTGTCCCATGCTAGTTTGCATGTAGAGGCATCGTGTGATCCATTTCTTTTGCAACGAATGCAGTGCAAATCTGCCTTTTCTTCTTGAGAATGTCTGCCCTCCCTACCTCTGAAATATCTTCCTCTTCCTCTTCGTCCACCTCTTCCTCTTGTAGAATCTTGAGCATGATGCTTTTCTTTATGAGCAAGGCACACAGTCTCTTCAGAAGATTCAGGGGCTGTCTTCTTTCCAAAAGATTTCTCTCTTTCAGCAAACTTTTTCACAAGAGAGTCAAAGGTTATATCTTTGAGATTTCCATTTGCTTGCAATGACTCAAGATAATTGGAGTAAGTAGGATAAAGTGCCTTGAGAAAAGCGATAAGAGGAATATCCAATTCAACCTTAGTGGATTTGATATCATGCATTATAGATTTTACTTCAGATGCAAGAGCAAGAGGATCATTATTTTGCAGTTCAAGAGTGAAGAGTTTAATCATGAGTTGAACAACTTCAAGTGCAGAATGTGAGTCATAGAGTTCTTTCAACTTTTGTAAGGCTTCAAAGGCAGTTGAATATGACGAAATATGGCGACTCACCTCTTCATTTACAGATGCTGCGTTTAATGCATAAGCTTTGCTGTTGTTGTTTTCCCAAATGATGAGCTCTTTGTCTGAGGTAGGCTGTACTGGGTCATTGTCTCCTTCTCCGACACACACTCCTTTCCACAACTCATTGAAAATGAGGGTGTGTTTTATCATCCAGGACCATTTAGGATAGTTTTCCTTGCCAGTGAGAACTATTATGATTGAATGCATTCTGTAAAAAAAATTATTTCTGCTGATAGAAAAATACTTCTGCTAGCAAAAAAATCTGTGTACTGTAAAAAAATACTTCTGCTAGCAAAGAGAAAAACTATATTTTATCCATATAGAATATCACCATTTATATTTTCAACCTTATTTCATACGATATATCAAGCATCTGTGCCCTTGACAAAAATGAACTGCTCACTGCACCATTATCAATATATTGTATTCCTTAAATCCAGAATGAAAAATAAGGAAAACATCTTCACAGTCTCAACATTTAGCACACAAAGATAAACTATTACTCCTTTAACCTTAATGCATCTGCGCTGATACAATCATAAAAAAATGTGGTGAAAATTACAGAAATATGGCCAAAACAAAGCGTGTGTCCCGTCCATACCCACGCATAGCCATGCTATCTCCCCACATGTTGCCAACCAACAAATCATACAACGTATTTCGCAAAATTAATATTATTCAACCAAAAGGGCACAAAGGATTATTGATAGGCACAACTCTCAACATTGCATAAAAATATGAACCGATTTTTTTTTTTTAGGAGTTCAACACGCAGGAGCGGCAGAAAATACGGAGGCTTTCGGGTGATTGGTTTTGTAGCCCCATAGAGCTAAAGTATGGGCAAGATTCTTGAGCAGGTCCACCTCATGAATCATTACCTTGCTATGGGAGCCCATAGCATGTAGTAGCAGGATGGATCAGTGACAATTGGTGCATTCAGATGCCAGAGTGACAGATGCAATAGTTAGTAGCGATCAGATATTGAGCGGCACAGAGTAGAGTTGGAAATAGTGCAGTTGGCACAGTGTAGAGTCAGTAATAACGCAGATGATTCAGTGACAATGCAAAGTCTAACAGCAGTCAAGACTTGGGTGACAGATGCATCATACTGATCATAGTTGGTTCATTATTTTGGATGATTTTTAGTTGCAGTTGTTGTAGTTGCAACAACAACAAACAGAGAGGGAGTTGCAGTGCAGATGCAGTGTTGACAACAATTCAGTAGGGCCAATAGCAACACATATGTAACATATATCAGAGTTGCACAATAGTTGATGGGAAACACCAGCGAGATATCAACAACGTGACAGGAGGTGGCGCAGAGACAAGGTGTTGCTTCAAGTGGGTTGCAGTGGTAGAACACATTCCTCGCTAAGAGGGAGTGTTTTTTTTTGTAGCATTAGTTGTGTTCTAGCCACAAACTTTGGTGGAGGCTAGAATATATGTATTCTCCAAAACCTAGAAATCGTTTATGGAAATTCCACGTAGAGACGACTTAATTAAAATAATTAATATTTTTTTAATGTTTCCTAAGTCTAAACTTAGGAAAACTGATTAATTAAGTCATGGTGAGAATCTTCTAGAAGAAGACATGGATTGAGTGCTAGTTAATCTTAGCCATCGATTATTGTTTAATCTTGGTCATTGATGTCTCAATGAGAGATTATAAGAAGAAATTCGATGGGGGTTGGAAAAACACTTGAGACACCAAGGAATTCGATTTTGCTAGGAAATAGATCTTTAGAGTAACAACTGTGTGTTGCCGAAGGTGAATCAGTAAGATCGAAGTAGTGAGAGAGGGGCATGAATAGTAAGGTCGAGAGGAAGATTTTCCAATCTGGTAAGTGTATAATAGAGAGACAAAGAGTTCCATAGGGAGGCAACACAATGCTTCAGAGGGGAAGCCATATTTTGCTAGGGAGAAGCAGTGATTCAGTGCCAGAAGCCAGAGTGGGAGCCCGAAGGCCAGGAGAGTCCATTTCCCGGACAATAGCTGATAAGTTAGCGAGAGAGACACTGGTCCGAGTTGTGGGACACAACACTGTGTAGAGGCAGTAGAGAGCAGTTCATCTTGAGCTAAGGTCAGTGTCAAATCGCCAGTGTGAGTGAGATTTTTCTCACTAGACTTTCTGTCAGTCATTTCTCTGTATGGATTGCTAGATTTGAGCATCCATAGATTTTTACTCAGATTTACCACTACATAATAATAAATCCCTCAGCTATTGCATTGATTTTTTGTGTTGGGTTTTTCCAGGGACTTAGTCCAAAAATAATTGTGTATTTTTGTGTGTGTGTGCATCTATTCTTCCAACATTATTTTTCTTCCACAGTATTGTATTTGTGAAGGCTTTGGTGTATTAGTTTCGATATTTACCGTAGAAAACAATAAATATTTTGTTCAGTTTATTTAACAAATAAAAGAAACTTAAAACTTAATAAGTTGCTGCAATAGGATTTGAGTTTTTCCAAATTTTCCCAACATGGTCATTATTACCCGCCAAAAGTGGGTAACCCCATAGGAGAAGCGTTTTCTCCTATCTTATAATAGCTAGACAACCAAAAATCTTATACATTTCTCAGTATAAGATGATATGCTTTGCCATTTGCACTTGTTAAACACCTCTCACCATTGAACATTCCTCTTGAAGGAATGTGGTGTTGAAGAATCTATTGACACCTAATCATAGGGATTGGGTGAACAACTGTAAATAATGTAATAAATAATAAAGAAAATGGAGAGCCATCGGGAGATGAAACTCAATAGTCACTCCCTCATGTATATAATAATGAACAACCTAAATGAATATACAATCTCATTTTTGAGGAGTTACCTCCTGGCCTGACATGGTATCAGAGCCAACTCCCAAATTTAGCTGTTGTGTTGTAACTCCTATCATTGTCTGCCATTATTCTCTTTTGACAGAAAATCAGTCCTGTGTTTCTTGCCATTTCCAGCCTTGCATAACTATGAGCGTGGAGATTGTGCGATGAGCATGGAGGATTGAATGTTGGTGGGTCTAAAGAAAAAAGGTAATATCATTCTATTTTTTTGAAGAAATTTATGGTTCTGACATCATGGTGCAGCAGAAGTTGTGAAGTCTGGAGCAAGCAGTTTGAAGAGGAAAAGAAGAAAGATTCAAAAGAAAGATTGAATATCCTTGGTCGGTGCTCCTCTGTCCAAAATTTTCGTGGCTCTTCTCTTGGTAGACTGTGTTAATTTTTTTCCGCAGTATTATACCTTAGTCCTCTTTCGCACTACCCATACTCATGCATAGTCGGCCCTGGTAATCAACCTGCTTCTCTCTACCACAGTCCCTCCAACTCTGTGAATTGATTGAATGTTTGAAGTCCTATTACGCCTATCTGCTCTGCTATATAACATTGTCCCTAAACCACCCCCTGTGGGCTCGTGTCCAGCGAACCATTCCTCCCTTTGCACACTGTATTACTCCTCTCCACTATAGTGGTGCCTCTCCATGTAGGATCTAACTACGGACCCTATCCAATCCAGTTGGCCCTCTCTCGAATGCTGCCATATAACGATACTCCTCCATACAAATACGCTTCCATATAAATACTGCTCCTCCATAAGTGCTGCTTCATACGTTGTCATGTAAGTGCTCCTCCTCCTTATACATACGCTCCCTACGTTGAATTCCATTCCCCATATAATCCTTCCCCATTAATACCTCCCCATATATTCCCTTCCCCATATAATACCTCTGTCCTAAAATATCAAATTGCATTTTTTACACCAGAAGTGCAATTTTAGCCACTAGAATTGCATTTTTTTGCCACCAACAGTTTTTTTTTTTTTTTTTTTTCTACAATACACAGGTTTTACAATGCATTCGCTGATATCTATTGTGGGAGTGGTTCTCATTGGTAATGAGAAATATCCAGAATGGTCGTGGAAAATCAAACACACACTCACTTTTAATGAGCTGTGGAAAGGAGTGTGTGTTGGAGATAGAGACAAAGAGCTAGAACAACCTACCTCAGACAAGGAATTTTCCATTTGGGAAAATAAGAACAGCAAGGCTTATGCATTGATTGTAGCATCAATGAATGAAGAAGTGAGTTGCCATATTTTTCCATTTTCAAATGCTTTCGAAGCCTTACAAAAATTGAAGGAACTCTATGGCTCACACTCTGCACTTGAAGTTGTTCAAGTCATGATTAAATTGTTCACCCTTGAATTACAAAATGATGATCCTCTTTCTCTTGCATCAGAAGTAAAATCTATTATGCATGATATCAAAGTCACTAATGTTGAACCGGACATTCCTCTGATAGATTTTCTCAAGGCACTTTATCCCACTTACTCAAATTATCTTGAGTCATTGCAAGCAAATGGAAACCTCAAAGATATTACCTTTGACCCCCTTCTGAAAAAATTTGTTGAAAGAGAGAAAGCTTTTGGGAAGAAGAAAACTCCTCAGTCTTTTGGAGAGGCTATGTGTCTTGCACATAGAGAGAATAATCTTGCTCAAGATTCTTCCAAAGGAAGAGGTGGTCGAAGAGGAAGAGGAAGAAATTTCAGAGGCAGGGGGGGCAGACACTTGTTGGCTCACTAAGATGTCTTTTTACAGGGAATCTCAATCCCTACATTAGTTTTCAACTCGAGGTAAGTCTTTTTATCTCAAGAGTGTCAGCATAGTATATGCAATGAATCTAGAGGTTATCTAATGATGAATTGTTACAATCACTAATGACTCATTCTTCAATTCAATTCACACAATTCTAGAAAGAACTATCTATAAAAGAAATACTCTTAACACACTCTGCAATTCTATGCAACTTGTTCAGAAATCAATTGAAACTGAATGCAAATAAGAATCACACTTGGAATTGTTCAAATAGACTTAAGGCTAACTTACTCAATCAAGGAAAGAAACTATAACGATTGAACAACAATGTTAATCTATAGCAACCCAAGTTAACTTGAAATTATCAATTGAACAACAAGAGTAATTGAACAGCAATCGGTAATTGAACAACAAACAACAATTGAATGGCAATTGGTAATTGAACATCAAACAACAATTGAACGACAAATAGCAATAAAAGATTTCTAAATAGAAAATTATCTATATTGCAATCTATGGAAATTATGTAGAATTATCTTTGAGATCTATGGTAACATCAATCGAAATGAACAATAATCTGCTATTAACACTAATTCACTCATTCCAATCAAAGCACTACTTAAGTATGTTACACGGCTTCACTTTGAATCTAATTGAACAAAATTATGAATCAGTATCACAAATCTTCATGATAAATGAAGTAACCAATGACTGAACATTAAATCAATAACAAAGACTAAATATAAAAACTATAACACAAGGGAGCAATAGAACTTCTCGTGACTGGGCCTAGCGTCACCAGAAGCCCTTTTAATAAGAACTCAGAATATGAATATGTATCAAACACAACCTTCTTTCATTAATGCAAGTAACAACTTACAGAGTCACTGAGATAACAACATATATGTTTTCAAAAAGAATAATTACAGATTATCAAAGTCTAAACTGTCTCTAATTGCCTTTCGGCCCTATATATAACATAAAAGAGTAACTAGATAAAAGCGAATCCTCAGGATCAGGGGATCCTGAGGATTTCGCAATACATAATCTGATCATGTGATAAAATAGCATTGTTTGAGCTGATCTCCCACTTCCTTGTCTACCCAAGATGTTGTAGTTTTTCCCTTTTATGGCCTTGTGTTGTTCTGTCAACTGAACAACTTTTGCCCAGTTCGCATCTTTGCACACAAAGATAGCAAAAAATCAATTTCTAGTGCTAGATTTGCTTATTTTGTCACCAAGTGCTTTCATCCAACTTTAGGCGATATTTTCCTCATTTTACTCTATAAACATAGATAATCGTATAAGGATGAATGGTAAATAAAGCATTTTACGAAGATAAATCATACTTTTTTCCAGTACCAACATACCCCCCAACTTACCTTGTTGCATGTCCACATGTAAGCGAGTAGTTTAGATGCAACTGATTTAGGGAATAAGTAGGATATACAACCATTTTTCTGCTTAAGGACAACAAAAGCTTGGATTACCTCTTGATCCTTCAAGTTATAGTCACTGTGGTATTGATCAGGAGGATACCATATGATTGGGGGTCTATAATGACATCCTATCCAATCAGGCCCCATCGTTAAAATCATATTACTATATTTATAGAAACGAGAAGAGGCAGCTTTGAAGTTTCGATATCCAAATGGCTCTCGGTTCCTCACAGTGTTACTGGAGACTTCCCACCTATATCTTGATGCAGACAAGGCTTCTTCCTTAATGTCCTGGAAATATTCCTTTCCAACCTGAATGATATCGGTATGGAGTGGCCCCAATTTTCCTACAACACCGGCTCGCTGCATAAACTATTTATGCCTGACAGATAAGAGTAATGGCTATGTAGGCTCCCCTTTGACTCATAGGTAAATATCATACTCACATTTTCTAAAAGTGTTGTGAGCCTTGGCCCACTTGAGCTGGTTGGTAGCAAATGAGAGGAATTCTTGAAATTAGATGTCTCCTATAAAAGGGCCAGGGTGGCTATCCCTATCATATTATAAAAAGAAATTATGCATATAGAGTTCACAGAGGAGGCGCTGAACCTTCTCATCGTGCTCTCTGAAGGATTTAATAAAGTCTGGAGTGGTTTTGATCTATATTGGTTTTCCAGCTTTAGCAGCCTTGACTTTTAGCAGGAGGTATCTTTCCACGAGAAATAAGGCATGGTGGCAGGGGCTCAACATGATAGGGTGTTTGAATAAAGAGAGCAGACGGTATCCATTTGATCTCTAGCTTTTTGCAATTAACCCTTTAATCTTTCAACCTTATTTTTCTCAGCCTTATATTGAGCAAAGGTCTCATCTTCAGTCACAGTAAGTGCTTCAAACTTCTTTCTCAACCCTTAATGTTCATGCATAGGGACCACCTTTTCTTTGTGCTGAGCCAGTTCCCGTTGAACTGTCAGTAGCTCATTCTGCAATTCCCTGATGACGACCTCTCTTACCAAGGGGGTGTAAAGGGGTGTCTCATCTATTTGGGCCTCTCCATCCTAGGTTTCCATAAGATCTGTCTGCATAGCATCTTCAACTGCTTGGTGATGTAGGTTTTAACCCCGTACAAAAATTACCTGCATACAAATTCTAAAACACAGAAAATAAACAATGCGAGAACGTAACACATAAAACACATATACACAGAGATTTTCCCCTAAATCCCAAAACCGGGACTACCAGCTTGATTTTTCATTATTGTTCCTTTCAATGTTATAATACATATTTATACATGCCAAAGCATCCATTACCATGGACCGAAAACCATCGCATCCAATACCATGGACCGAAAACCATCGCGCCCAAAAACATGTGTGAAAATCATGCACAAAACCATAGGTGGGTTCGCCCAACCTAACATAGGGTCCAAAAACAAAATTTTATGGGGCGCTGCACCGGACCCCATAAAGTGGGGTTACAGGTACCCCTCAAACCCCCTGTGACCCACCCCCCCTGCTACATAATCGGCGCAACAAAGGGGGCTTTTCCCCCCTCTAACCCCCTGGTTAACTACGTGGGCTAGTCATGGAAAAAATATAACACAACCCAACATTATCCCACTTGTTGTTTTCTTTCCACAGGGGGCCACAAGAGAGCTTAGTCATTTTTCCAGCCTTGAAATGCCCATTGTTTCTCTACACCAAGAGAACTTCTCAGAGCTCATAGATTTTGTCAATGCATCTGTAGTATTCTTCAAAGTGTCCACCTTTACCAGCAACACCTTTTTGTCTTCTATCATATCCCTCACAAAGTGATACTGAACATCAACGTGCATTGTCTTTGAATGATATGCAGGGTTATTTTCCAAGAAAATTGCACTTTGGCTGTCACAGTCCATCCTTATAGCTCCCTGTACTAACCCCATACTTGAACACAATCTCTGCAACCAAACTGCTTCCTTGCTTGCATGAGTGGCTGCCATGTATTCTGCTTCTGTAGTTGATAGTGCCACTACTGATTGTTTCTTACTCATCCAACTGACTACACCTCCAAATAGGTTAAACACATACCCACTTATAGATCTTCTCTGATCCAGATCTCCAGCCCAGTCTGCATCAACAAAGCCACGAATATCCAACATTTTTCCAATCCTGATCTTCCTTGGTAGCACAAACCATAATCACTAGTGCCACACAAATACCTGAAAACATGCTTCACTGCTGTCCAGTGCTCCTTACCTAGTTTTGACATAAACCTACTCAATACTCCCACTTCATGTGCAATGTTTGGTCTAGTACAGACCATTGCATGCATAAGGCTACCAACTGCACTTGCATATGGAACACGGGACATGTCCTCTTCGTCTTCTTGTGTCTTGGGATACTGTTCAGCAGATAACCTCACACCTACAGGAATAGGAACCTTCACCGGCTTACTATCCTGCATATTAAACCTTTGTAGTATTGTCTCGACATACTTCCTCTGGTTTAACCAGAGCTTCCTCTTTACCCAATCTCTTTTAATTTCCATGCCCAAAATATAGTTTGCAGCACCAAGATCTTTCATGTCGAATTTGGAGGACAATTGGATCTTCAAATCCTGGATAATTTCTTTGTCATTTCCAACCAGCAACATATCATCCACATACAAGACCAGATAAATAACACGGTCAACAATTAATTTAAAATAGACATAGTGATCTCCTTTGCTTCTGGTGAAGCCAAGTCCCCGTATAAATGTATCAAATTTCTGATACCAAATCCTTGGTGACTGTTTTAACCCATCCAGAGACTTCTTTAACTTGCATACCAGTTCTTTCTTACCCTTCACCGCAAAGCCTTCAGGTTGCTTCATGTAGATTTCCTCTTCCAGATCCCCGTGAAGAAATGATGTCTTCACATCCATCTGTTCTACCTCAAAATGAAAAGTAGCAGCAACAGATAAAAGTAACCTAATAGAGGTTACCTTGACAACATGAGAAAAAATATCACCAAAATCAATCCCCGGCACCTAGGAATAACCTTTTTCTACCAACCGAGCTTTGTATTTCTCCACCTTTCCTTCTGCATTTGTCTTCTTCTTGAACACCCATTTGCTGCCAATGGGTTTCCTTCCAGACGACAACTCCACCAGATCCCAAGCCTCATTTTTGTGCAAAGATGCCATTTCATCAACCATGGCCTCTTTCCAAAGTTTGCCATCCTCTGAATCTACTGCTTCCCTCACAGTTCTGGGATCATCGTCAGTAATAGATAAAGCAAAATTTGAATAGAAAATAGATGGACTATACCTTTCTGGCTGCCTTCTTTCTCGAACTAATCTTCTCACGGCCGGAGTTTGTGGCTACTCATCTTCTGATTCCTCCTCTGCTGTAGAGTCTGATTCCTCCTCCTTTAGCTCAAACTCTATCTTCTTAGGTTCCTTTGGTTGGACTTCATGTTTAATAACATCTTTCACCTCTCTGAACACCACATCTTGACTGTACACAACCTTCCTTGTTACTGGGTTCCAAATCTTATAACCCTTTAAACCATCTTTATACCCAATAAAGATGCACTTTTCAGATTTACTATCCAAATTGGTTCGTTTCTCCTTTGGAACATGTACATATGCATCACATCCAAATACCCTTAGATGTGAAAGAGAGGGTTTCTTACCAGTCCATGCCTCTTGTGGAGTCTTATCCTCCAAAGCTGATGAAGGTGACCTGTTGACCAGGTAACATGCAGTATCCACCGCCTCTGCCCAGAATTCCTGTCCTAACCCGACACCACTAAGGATGCTTCTTGCCCTTTCCATCAACATCTTGTTCATTCTTTCTACAACTCCATTTTTCTGAGGTGTATATGGAGTAGTCTTCTGCCGTGATATACCACACTTCTTACAAAATTCTTCAAATTCCTTGCTGCAAAACTCTCCACCATTATCTATCCTCAACACCTTTATCTTCTTCTCTGTCTGATTTTCCACGAGAGCCTTAAATTCTTTAAACCTGTCAAAGACTTCAGATTTCTTCTTAAAGAATTAAATCCATGTATTCCTTGAGAAGTCATCTATAAATGATACATAGTACACAGACTTACCCAGTGATGGAACCTTCACAAGTCCAAACACATCACTGTGCACAAGTTCTAATATTTGTTTCGCTCTCTTACTACCAGAGGGGAAACTCATCCAATTCTGCTTCCCATGTACACAATTTTCACAGAAATCAAAATTCAGAGAGCTATTGCTCATACCTTCTACCATACCTTTACCATGAAGTATTCGAAGGCCCTTCTCTCCAATATGTCCAAGCCTTTGATGCCACAACATGGTCTTCTCTCCAGAGACCACTAGATTTTCTGCTCCACTTTCAAGAACCACAGAATTGTTGCACCCATCAATAACAGTGCTACCTTGCAGCGTGTACAGAGTTCCAATTCGAACTCGACATATCAATACCAGTGCTCCCCGAACCATTTTACATGTATCCTTCTCAAAAACTATTTTTAAAGCTGCATCATCCAACTTGCTTACAGAAATCAGATTTCTGGCCAATGCAGGAATATGCAAAACACCCGGAAGTGTTCTAACCCTTCCACCTTGCAACTTCAACTTTACTTTTTCGCGACCAATGATTCTAGCCTTCCTATCATCCCCTAAGAAGACATCACCACCATCATATTTCTCATACTCACAGAACCACTCTCTATGGGGAGTGAAGTGAACGGATGCACTTGAGTCAATCAACCATGCCTCATGATCTACATGTGTACTTGAAGAAGCCAAGTACACATCCCCACCTTCATCTAAGGTGGTTTTCACATTTGTAGAAGGAGCATCATCATATCCCTTTCCTTTATCAAGAGCTTTAGATTTATAGTCCCTTTTGTAGTTCCCTTCCTTTCCGCATTTCCATCACACCACCTTTACAGGTTTTCCTGGAGATTTAGATCTTCCTCTAGATTTAGATCTCCCACTCGATGACTTATTTTTGTTTCTGTTCTAGGACCGTCCTCGTAGAGACAAGGCATCGCCATTCTAGCTCTCCATACTTTTCCATCTCATCTCCTCCGTCAGCAAGGATGAGATTATTTCATCAAAGTGCAAGGCAGTTTCATTGCTACCTATTGCAATAACCAGACTATCCCACGAATCTAGTAGAGAACGCAACAAACTGATGCACTTATCTTCATATGAAATTTTAATATCAACAGATGCTAATTGACTTACCACAATATTAAATGTGTTAATATGCTTTGTCGCCGAGTCTCCATCTTTCATCTTCAGGTTATACAGCTTTTTCCACAGGAACATTTTATTCACCAGAGACTTAGATTGGTACAAAGTCCCTAACTTGTCCCACAAAACCTTCACCGTAGCTTCCCCTGATACATTCAACAATACTGAATCTAAGACACACAATTATATTGTGCTCTTTGCCTTTCGATCCAACTTCTTCCATTCTTCATCGGACACTCCCGTTGGTTTAGTACTTAGATCTACTGTGATCCACTGATCTTTATCCACCAATAGATACTCCATCTTGAGTTTCCACAACTCAAAACTCTGACCATTAAATTTCTTGATCTCTATCTTTCCATTGCTCGCCATCTTCTTTCACCACCAGAATCAATCTCACAGATCTCCCACTGAATAGGGTCTACCACAGGCCCGAGCGAAACCCCTCAGCAACAAAGGCGTCCCCTTGAAGCCAAAACATCTCTAATACCAAATGTAGGTTTTAACCCCATACAAAAATTACCTGCATACAAATTCTAAAACACAGAAAATAAACAATGTGATAACATAACACATAAAACACATATACACAAAGATTTTCCCCTGGATCCCAAAACCAAGACTACCATCTTGATTTTTCATTATTGTTCCTTTCAATGTTATAATACATATTTATACATGCCGAAGCATCCAATACCATGGACCGAAATCCATCATGTCCAATACGATGGACCGAAAACCATCGCGTCCAAAAACATGTGTGAAAATCATGCACAAAACCATAGGTGGGTCCGCCCAACCTAACATAGGGTCCAAAATCAAAATTTTCTGGGGTAGCGGGGTTACGGGTATCCTTCAAACCCCATGTGACCCCCCCCCCCCCTCGCTACACAATTGCCACAATGAAGGGGGGGCTCCGCCCCCCTCTAACCCCCTGGTTAACTACGTAGGCTTGTCGTGGAAAGAATATAACACAACGCAACACGTGAATTATACAATCAACTCGAACATCTTCTTCAACCTCTGTTTGGAGAACAATATCCATAGTGGGGTGGTTCGTTTGGGTTCCCTGCGAAAGGATACAAGGGTCCTCAGTTTGCATGGTAGTGTTTTCTATCATACATGGCTCCGTCTGGGTTTCTTTTGGAAAGACCACAAGAAACTCTGTTTGAGTCTCAACATCCTTCCTAGAACATTTTTCTATTTGCGTTCCTGCAATTTCCATTTCCACTTTCAATTTCCTGGTTCTAGTTGCCTCTTTTAAATAATGTTTTAGCTACCTGATTACTTGCTTTTGTTTTCCATACTTTCTGAGGGATATCTCTGTAGGAATTATTTATTATAGGACCTCCATCTGATGGTGGGTTAGCTGCGTTATCCTCTGGTTCCTATACAGGCTGTACTATGTCAGCATCAGGGATATTTCCAATTGGAACTGTGTCTCCTAGTGGAGTTTCTCCTTATAGCTCGTCGTTATTATGTATTTATTTTCCAGAAGATCCCAATGCAATGGTATCTTCTGAATAATTATCATTCTTGAGGTCTTCTCCTGGGTAGGCCTTGTCGACAGGGGACTTCTAAAAGGGAGTATCACCTGGTTGATTAACATCTCCCTGGTTTTCATCTTCAGGGTTTCCTTTTGCTGGGGGGTCCACTGGACCGGTGCCTAACATATGCTTGTTCTATAATTTTCCCTTCGGGCAAACCCGTCGCTATGTTTTAGCGAGCCTAGCGACAGTGAAACTCGGTCTTGTCCGTATGGACAAGTTTGTCGCTATTGTTTTAATGAGTTTAACGAGAAAGATAACTCTGTCTTTTTTAGTTTTAAAGAGTCTGAAAAGAGACGGAAAGGAAACTCCAGTAGTCCTTTTTCGTAGTATAATCCCTTAAGTCCAAAAAAGTATAAAATAATATGAAAGGGATGACTTTTCCGATCACTTTAGCGAGCCAAAAAAGACAAGTCCTCGATCTTTTTGTGTAATGATCCCTCAGGTCCAAAAAGATTAAAATATAGAGGAGGGATGGCACTCGGGACAAATATAGAGGAGTGATGTTTTCGGGTAGTAGCTGGTTCCAGGTAAGGTTTGGAACTTTTCAATTATGACAGTGTAAAGAAGGTGGCTAATAGAATCACTCGTCGCAGCTGTTCCTCAAAAGGGTAAACAATCAAGTGGAGGCGTATGATCGGCTAAAAAGTGGAGGTGATGGTAAGAACACGACCAAGGCTCAAAATCTGATAGCAATGCGATCACAAAGGTTATTTACCGAAGGTGGGTTCATTTTTTAATGAGCTTGAACTCTGGGGGAACATATGCTCATTGCTAGGTTTATTTTTTAACGAGCTTGAACTTCGCGTAAACTTGCTCGTGCCAGTCGTATAATAAGGATGTCTCTCATTAGTAGGTTCATTTTTTAGGGAGCTTGCCCCATGCGAAACTTTGCTCCGGAGCCTTTTGTATGCAAGCTAGGAACAACCAACTACTGTCCTAAGGGTTAATGAACTACTAAGGTTAGGTAGGATAGTTTCTCATCGAGAAACATTTCCTTTACTTTGCCAGTGTCGTCGGCCCTTGCAAAGGTGAATGGTTGACCAGACCAATCACCTAACTTAAGTAGTTGAAGTTAGTAAAAGTACGGGGTTAGAGTTACATTGGGCACTTTTCACTTGCGTAAAAAAGGTTTGCATGCCCCCAGGTATAAAGAAAAGTAAAGTTTCCAGGTTACCATATGGAATTTCTTGCATTAAAGCAAGGTTGTTTCATCCACGTAGCAGCCAAAACACTTCCTTGGCTTTGTCCATTGAAATAGGGAAAGGTGAATGGTGGGATATTCCAATCACATAACCTTTGATGAGGAAATATTATTCCAGACTGATCCCATTTTCCTAAACGGACGGGTGTGTCCGATTGGTCATATATCCTACAAGGAAACATATCTTATATCTGGGGTTTTCCTGCCAAAGTAGACCAGGGCGCATGCCCCCTGGATTTCGTCACATTCACCGAATCACTCGCGATCATCAGGTGGACGGACTAGTGGTTGATGAGACATTCCTTGTGCAAAAAGACCATTTAGGGATGGCATTTGAGTAGTAGCCATGTTTGAACTGGGGAATGAAAGCTAGTCAATGAGTTGGACAACTGCCTTCATATGGAAAACACATCACTCGAAAGAGTGAGGAAAAAATAGCTCCCATGCTGTAAATGTAGTCATGCCCAAGGAGTAGATTGTAACCTAGTGGCCCTTGGACTACCATCACATTCAGATGAACGGTTTTCCTTCTCAAAGTTATAGGAAAATTTGGAAGGATCCCTAACGGTTGTCTGGTTCCTTTATTGAAGCCTGACAAATTTCAAATCTCAGGCAGAAGCGATGGTGAACCAAGCACTTTCCAAGCAGTTGAGGAAAGGATACTCATGGAAGCCCCTTCATCTATGATAGTACCAGCCATGATCATTCTGTAAGATTGTACTATGATTCAGAATGGTACATTAGATGGTAGGCGGGGTATCTCTAGTAGATTCCAATCAAAGGAAATGATTAGATTGCTTGGAGGAGGGACCGAATAAATGGCTGGATGAATCTCTTGAACTGAGGAACTTCCCTCCTGTGGTAGAGGAACGGGTAGATTGCCCCCATGTTCATCAAATTCTGTGTTAACAAAAAGAATTTGAACAGTGTCGTTCTCATTCTCTTTGGAGACTGTATCATCTGAAGGTAGATCTTCTGAAGACAAGACTGGGTTGACTGCCGTCTCGACCTGTTGACTTTGGTCCAATGTGGATTTAGAGAGTTTATATTCAATGATAGGCGTTTCCACTGACAACAGAGGTGCGTCAGTCGTATTTTCAACTAGTGATGGACTTGGCAAGAGTTTCTTGTATCCAGGAGTAAGTCGCTGCAGTGAAGCAGGACAGTTATCCAAGACTCTTTTGGCTTCGTCCAAGAAACGACAACGGTGGAGGGCATGATCGCTTTCACACAGCCTAGAAGGAAATTTAGATCTTCCTCTTTGTCCATTGACTTCATTTTCACTAGTTGATGGTGTACTCTCAACATGATCAACAGAGGTTGAAGACACCGGATTGTGCAAGCGGGGAGACCAGTCTCTCAAGATCCATGGGATGCAAGGACAATCTCGATGATAGTGGTCTACTTTGCAAATGACACATGGAGATTTGGGTTTGGATGGTGCAGTGTGTGGATTTTCACCAGATGATGCATGGTTTCCCCCTTTCGCCGTTGGCTTCTTCTTCTTCTTCTCCTTCCCTTTCTTCTTCTTCTCAGTTACTTGGTTTTTAGTGTTACTAGTTTCACCAAGCGAAGAAGAAGAAGGAGAGGGAGAAACAAATGAAGTGGAAGGTGGGGAAGCAACTTCAGTATCATCTAGTTGCTGGTTTGGTTGTTAAGGAATTACGGTGTTTTAAATGACAGAGGTTGAGAAAAGCCATACTGGTAGGCCAATTGTGAGTCCTGGAAGGGACAATGTAGCCATGTGTGGAGCACCAATATCTCCCCAAGAAGAGAAAGGACTAGGATTCCCCCAAGGGGAAATCCTTGATTGGTGGACTCCATTTTCTCAACCTAAGACCAATGAGGGAACAGTGATGTTATTCCAAATTAAAATAAATTTTATGATGCTTTGACACAACTTGCTTTTTCAATTTTTAAGAGTCGAGAAAAAGCTAAAGATGACTCTAGTCGCCTTCGATTTTTAATGAGCCTGAAGTGACAAGTGCTCAGATGGACCTTTTCTTTTAAGGAGTCTGAAAAGGAACGAAAGTGACTACTCTGGAAATCTAGACAGAGGGATTACCAAACCAATCGCAAAACTACAATATACACCTCGGTGGTAAATTATAGAGAAATTACCAAGGATTTTATGTACGACAGTCAATCTTCCCGAATGTTGTGTTCAGTGCATTGCGATCGATAGGGCGGCAGACATGACTTCCTAAGGATAAAGGATATCAGCCTATTGTGGTCTCCCAATATATACTCGACGGTACGTGGGAGCACAAGTCCGTACTGGCACTTGTCGTATCAAAGAGGAGGAATCACCCAACCTACGATGAAAACGATAGTTACTAGGCTTTACGACGCCAGAATACGTCTCTAGCCTAGACTTCTAGATGTTGTGCGTTAGGTTCCAAAGTGTTTTTATGTTCATTGAGGTTTATTTTAAAGTTGATCTTTTTTAAGAAGTTTTCCTTTCAAGGTTCACCGCGTGATGTAGATGTACAATTCCTAAATATGCAATCTAGATGATAAACAGACGTTTATTTTCTTTTAGCAATGAAAATCCTAGCTACTAAGGAAAGAAGAGTAAAAATTCTTTCAACATAGAGCAGAGAGCACACACTAAATGCACTTTTCCTAAATCAACTCCGCAAGCAGTCTAAATTCAAATGCACATGCATGTATTTGTTTTTCCGTTTCCTTAATGTGAGAATGCCAAAAAGAAAACTAAGTACAGATCTGAACTATTTTTCTTCAAAGTGACACTTCAACAATTTCTTTTCAAAAGACGAAAGGAAGACTAAGACGACACTTTCAATTTTGAATGGGAAACTGCTTTCGACACTTCAAATAATTGACAATTCAAATCAAATACAATGGCAAAAGTAAAATTGACTATCTAAAAGAGGAAGACTTTACGACAATCTTTTTCTTGACTGAAAATGAAAGTTGCGACACTTTCGAAACAAAAGATGATAGTTCGATTAAGCTACTTTTTGCAAAGGAGGACTGTAAATGATGAAAAATACATTAAAAAACATTCACAATTCCTTATCAATGGAGGCTAAATAATGTAAAGGAAGAAGGTTTCAACAGTGATATACTGATCATAGACAGCAAAACTACTGAATAGAGCTGAAAACAATGAGGAAAAAACCAAAATCTGGAGGCAGAAACAATCTCATTCAATGATCGCACCTGTAACACAGGGAAACAGGGATGCATCCCACCTGCAGCACACGGGAGGTGCGATGCATCCAGATTGCCAATGAGAGATAGTGCGATGGTCCAGGGACGAGACTGAGCTTGGTTTTTACCCACAGTTTGCAGCTAAGTTCAGGGATTTAGGCCGAGCTTATGATAGACAGTAAACACAAAGTATAGGGGTATGATCTTATGAGGTTATTGAGCTACCACAAGGGCACTTAGGATGTTTGCAAGTTAGATGTTCAGTTCATAAACCAACCCGGAGATTGACTGAAGCAACGTTGATCTACTTTGCAGTTGCATAGCAAAAGCAGTTCGAAGGCTAGCTGCCTTAACTTCAGGCTCCGTCTATAGTTTATAAAGTAAAAAACAGTAACAAACAAATAAACTATTCTCTCCCCAGCGGAGTCGCCCTTTTGTTTCTGGGAAAGCTAGTGTCTAATCAGATCTACTAGTCCCACTAAGACGGGTAGCTATCTTAGAAACAAACAATTCAAAGTTACTTGTGTTTTCCTTTATGAGAGATAGATGAGAGAGAAGCAGAGAGCACCAACCTTAGTCTTTTGCTTGGCTCCTTGCTTATTTCCTCTCTCCCTTGATAGAGCTTTGCCACTCCTTCTCACTTGTCTCACTTCAAAGAACACCTGTAGAGTGAAAGCATAAAAATACCATCAAATAATAGAGATCTATAACCATAAACAATGTAGAATCAGATGTACATTAACCATACAAATGCATACACAAATACAAGATTCAGAAATATACAAGTATATGGAGGAAAACTCAAATAACTTTATTGATAGAAGAAGTAGAAGAGAGGAT
Source organism: Pinus tabuliformis (assembly GCA_031772625.1). Lineage (NCBI taxonomy): Eukaryota > Viridiplantae > Streptophyta > Pinopsida > Pinales > Pinaceae > Pinus > Pinus tabuliformis. Next base: position 827,944,202 of record CM062813.1, read on the forward strand.
TACAACCTAGCTGTCTGATCCAGTGCCATCCTCCCAGCATGAAAGCCCTCTTCACCTCATGAAAAGCTAGATCACCCAACAATACAATGTCTCAAAGAGAAACCAACAGCACTTCATTACAAATTACAAAATTCCAGCCTTTGGATCTATAGGATGAGGGATCCATATATAGATATTTGCAGGGGGGTGAGTCAGCTTCTGAGATTTTGATTAGTGTCATTTCTCTAATAGTTCTTGGTTCCACTTGGAGATTTCATGATCTCTTACTCATCCCTGGGCGAATTCAGAGAGGCAAGTGTCATATGAGCAGTTTCCAAAAGATTCTCTGGGTTTCCACCTAGCAAACTGCCTCTGCCATTTGTCTGCTCTCGCTCATCGCACCCTACAGAAGGGATTTTCAGTATGCATCACACCCCTTGTGTGTAACAGGTGAGATGCATCGCACCCTTAGCACTGAGCAGTCTGTATGGTCCAGTTTTGACCAGTTCTAAGCAGTTTTTCAGGGAGAACTTCTGGGAAATGATGTAATCAGTTGACCTTGATCCTTTAGGGTATGAAACAACACTTTTAGGGGTTTAGAAGCCCTTGGTTTATGGACATATGTGTTTGAGGTTGCAATGGTCAAATATGTCTATAACAGTATCTATTTCTTCTTCCCTCTCTCTCCACCCTCCACCTCTGTGTCTATCTGCCTCCCTCTCCCTTTTTATCTCTCCCCCATCTCTCTCTCTCTCTCTCCAACATCTATATCTATGTCTGCATCCATCTCTCATTTTTTGTCTCTCTATCTCACCCTCCTAAACACACATGCTATCTCTCTCCATATATATCTATTTACCCCTCCCTCCGTCTCTTCGTATCTCTATTCTTCCCTCTCTCCTCCCTCTATCTATCCTTCTTTGTCTCTCTATCCCACCCCCGAAACATACATACTCTCTCTCCATATCTATATGTCTCTCTCTCCCTCCCTCTTCCTCTCCCCTCTCTCTCCCTCTCTCTCTTCCCTCCAACTCTCCTATCTCCCTCACTCTCTCTCCATCTCTCCCTTGTCATTCCCTCTCTCTCTCTCTCTCTCCATATTTATCTCTCTATGTATTTATTATTCCCTCCCCCTCTCCCCTCTAAAGCCATCTTTCTCTCTCTCTCCCTCTATCCTTCTCTCTCTATCAAGTCCTCTCTCTCCTTTTCTCTCCCAAATCCCTTTTTCTCCCCCCCCATCACTCACTCACTCACTCTCTCTCTCTAACTTTTTCACTATCTTCCTCCCTCTCTCCTTCTCTTTGCCCTCCATCTATGTGTCTCCCTCTCTCTCTTTATTCCCCTTCTCTCCCTCTCCCTCTCCTCTCCTTCTCTCTCTATTCTCTCCTTCTCTCCTCTCTCCCTCACTCTCTCTCCATCTCTCCCTTATCATTCCCTCTCTCTCTCCACCTCTATATGTCTATTTATTCATTCTTTCCTCCCTCTCTCTTCCCCTCCAACTCCATATCTCTCTCCCTACCTCTCTCATTCTCTCTCCCACCTCCCTCTCTCTCTTCCTTCCTCTCTATCTCTCCCCCTTTCTCTCCCACCCCCCTATTTCTCTCTCCCATCACTCTCTCTCTCTCTCTCTCTCTATTCCCTCCAACTATGTCACTATCTCCATCCCTCTCTCCTTCTCTCTCTCCCCATCTCTCCCCCTTCCATCTCTGTGCCTCTCTCTCTCTCTCTTCCACTTCTATCCCTTTGTTTCGCTCCTCTCCTTCTCTCTTTCTTCCCTCCTTCTCTCCACTCTCCCTCAATCTCTCTCCATCTCTCCCTTGTCACTCGCTCTCTCTTTCCACCTCTATCTTTATATGTCTTTTTTATTCCCTCCCTCACTCCCCCCCTCTAACTCCATCTCTCTCTCTCTCCGTCCCTCATTCTCTCTCTCTCTCTCTCCCACCCCCCTCTTTCTCTCCCCTCCCATCACTCTCTCTCTATCTCTCCACCCTACAAATTTGTCACTATCTCCCTCCTCCTCTCCTTCTCTCTTCCCCCTATCTCTCTCTATGCCTATCCCCCTCTCTGTCTCTCTCATTTTCCCTCTGTCTCCCTACTCCATCATTATTATCAAGAATTGTTACTTTGTGTAATCAATAATATATATAAGGTCTAACATAATAATACTTATAATGGAGATGACTATTATTAGAATATTTTGGAATAATAATAATCAATATTAATGATTATTATAGCAATAATAATATATAAATAAATAATCTATTAAAGGAACAATAATATGTTAACTTTACATTATAGACAGATCAATTCTTTGTGCCTTACATTTTACATTTTTTATTATATTACATTTTACATTTTAATTTTTTATTGTGAAATTATTTTTGGACATGTGGTATTGATAAGCCATGGTATTGTTGTTGGCCCTTAGTTTTGGTCTATTTTTGCTTAAGGAAACCTACTTAATCCTTATATTTTCCCTCCATTTTCCATTACATCCATCTCATTTTGATGTATTCTATGCATATTCATATGTTTAATTTTAATTTGCAATTTATAGAAGTTTTTATGAAAATTGAGTTTCAAGTGCAATTTTGGATTGAATCAGAAATTCCCGTAATAGCTATGTGGATGACATATTTGCAGGACACTTTGGCTCGAGCTGGATGCATGAATGGAAATATTGGGAACTAGGACTGAGCTAACTCCATTTGGTTTGGTCAAAACAAGCTTTATTAGGCCCGGTCAAGGCTGGTCAAACATGACTAGTCACTCAGAAAATCCCTAGGAAATATGGCAGTTTTGAGATTTTATGGGATTGACCATAGTTTTTGGGATGAATTGGATGAGTTCGACTTAGATAGGTGGATATGAGTAGATATGATTGTTAGAAATATTATAGATCAGTTTGTTTCATAAACTTCTATTTAAGCCAAGACTTTGATGGCTTATGTAATGTAATTTATATGTAACTTTTGTATAATTTTATGCTGAGACACTTTGGAGTTTGAAGCTAATTTGAAGAACCTGTTTCATTTCAATTTGTTGTTCATGCTTGGTTGATTTATTGAAGTTGCTGTAGCTGAGATTTCTTCGAGTGTGCAAGGCAAGGGTGGAGGGCCCCCACACCAAGCTAAGTACACTTCTTGATTCAATTTTCATAGTTTTCATAGACTAGTTTTTGTTTCAAATGTATTTAGATGTGTGATGATTGTTGAATGAATATTGGTTTAATTCTAATCTACATATGAAGGAAAACACAGGAATTTAAGTTAAATTCCCCTTCTATTTGATCTTGAACTAAAACTGAATTTCATTCTCCTTTTCTTATTTGAAGTTATTTATGCATTTCTGGTTTGAAGCAATGGTGATTGTGATATAGTAGGATTGTGAAGAAGGACAATCTGGACCTCCTTAGTTAGGAGCCTCTTCTTTTACATCTTCTGCATCATAAGCCATTGTTAATTAGTGCTCTTAGATTTATCTTCATGAAAGTAGTATTGTAGGGAAGGACAACCTGGTTCTCCTAAGTTAGGAGCCTCTTCCCTCATATATTACATAGATGAAGTAGAAATTGTTAAAATAGGTTTATATTTTTAATATGTACTTCCTTAATTCTTCAAATTTTATCTTCTAAACTTGATTATATCTAATGTCCATATACAGTGGATTTGCCTCCAAGTTTTACAAACCCGGATTGATAATTAAATACTTGTGTTAATTTATATTAATAAATTAGCCCAACATTTTGGCGCCGTTGCCGGTGAGGAAATTATCAGCATAATCAAATAGAAGATAAACAAAAACACTAAAAATTTAGTTAGTATACATTTCTCTTAGTTATGTTTCTTTATGTCTAGAAATAGAGATCCTAAAATTAGGTTTCGAAAACAAAACCCCCCAACAAAAACATAAAATCAAAAAAAAAAACTACAAAATCCATTTTCAACAACAAGATCTAAAAAATGATGTTAAAGAATAGGTTACAACACTACTCCATTCTTCAACATTCTTTCTCATCAAATCTTTATGATCAAATAAATTTTCATGTCCAAACATTCATTAAAGTATATTTTTCAATTTTGGATATGAGTTTACTTATGATCTTGTTACGAAAATGGATGCACTGGAAATTCTCTTATACTTGAGAGAATGAAATATTTTTCTAAAATATAATAGGATAGAATAGAATAAATAAACAAGTAAAATGAATTCGCAATAAGACTTCCATAATAAATTTGTTTCAAACAATTTCTTCAAATCATTGTTCAATATTCATTTGAAAGGACTACATGGCAAAATGCAGTAAGAACAAGCCTATTTTGGGTAACCATAGAGGATCATTATGAAATCATGGTTTATTTTACATATCTCTTGAAATATAGTTTTGGAATCCATTTTGAAGTTCTCAATTTATATCACAAATAAAAATATGATCAAAATCAAAACTAGGTCTCAAGTGAAATGTTGAGGACAAAGTTAGTACAGCCTATATTTGAAGTGTCTAATGGAAACATTTTTATCTAAAATTCATAGGGAAGATAGCGCTTGGAATCTAGTTTCTAAATAAATTTGAATCACTTCAATCAGGTATCATATGAAAAAGTTATTCTTCAAATACTAACTGCTTGTCGAAAAATCTGCAAGGTGACAATTCTAGGTCTTGACTGTTCATTGGCATATTTGACATACAAAATCATCTTCTTTTCAAAACCTGTTTATATGAGAGATATATATTCAAGTCTAGTTTAATACACAATTTTAATCATCCCATTTGGAGGTGAAATGAAAAAGGTATGCCACATTTAGTGACTGCATGTCTTCAAAACAGTATAGTAAAACTATGCCTCCTAGGTCTGTTCATCACCAATTTTGTGATATCAGGACTAAGAATTTTTAAAACTTGTTTCTACTGGAAATAAAAAAATTAATCTACTTTAATCTCCAAGTGGAATCACATTGATCTTATCTTTATCGAAGAAGTTACGCTTCAAACAGTGACTGTTGGTCTAGTTAAAAATTAACAAGCAGCTCTATCAAACATGGCACTCCTTATAATTTTTACCATATCATTTTAAACCATTTTGAAAACCTATTTATATTGGAGGTAGCCATATGAATTCACTTCAACTTGGCTTTGGAATCACTCTAATAGGATATCAAACAAATAATTTTTAAATAAAATACCGCTAGGAGGTCTAGGCTGGCCACCATTCCGCAAAGGGGCAAATAAATGCATTTTGTTTGTATATCATATTTGGACTTGTTTTCTAAGCAATGCTTGTAATGATTTACATATATATTGGAAGAAGAGAGACTATACAACTCTCTTTCTCCATCATCTAATGTTGTATTGCAGGCAAGTACTATGTTTTTGCAGGTCATAGGAAGAATGAAGGAGTGAACTCCATGGATGAAATAATTTTCAAAGTCAAATTCATATTATAGAATATGAATACAAATGTTCTAGTCAAGGCTTTTCAATGTTGACCAACAACACCAACAAACCCTACAACATGATCGAGATCAAGGCAAAAAGACCTGAAGATAATCACCAGAAGAAGTAGTCAATTTCAGTACCATGTCAAGTCACATCAATCTCCAAAGAAGCCTTTCATATTGAATTCATATTGTTCATGATTTGTTCATCATCCATATTGTATGTTAAGCTCCACGACCATGCATGTTGAAGTCCAGAATTATTATCTATCCATCTACTACTAAATCATGACTTCAATATAACATATTTTCATAAGCCTTTCATACTTCCCTACTCCATTACACCCCACCTCCATCTAGAAAAGAGAAAAAATAGAAAAATATCAAAAATAATAAAGGATTTTGGTTGTGAAAATCCACGAAAGTGGCACAATACAAACTCGAATTCATATTAGAAAACCAACGAGCTTGACCAATATGAATTCTCTATTTTGTTTTACCATTTCTTCAGTTTGAGTTTGCAGGAATCATCCTCCAAAATAAACAAGACTTGAGGACAAGTCTTCCCATCAGCAAGGGGGAAGTTCACAAAAAGAAACTTAGTTGTGCAGCTGAATTGATGACGAAACTTGTATTGTTGGCAGTTGGGACCTGAAATATTTTTTAAATCAATTGCATAGGGACTTGAAACGTTAGCAAAAACATGTATATATTGCATAAAAATGTACATGATAGAAGGGACCTGAGTTATTATGAATCAATTGCAGAGGGACCTGAACGACATCAACAATCAATGGACCAGAATCAATGAAGAATGTAGAACTGGAAGCATAAATAAGCTCTATCTATCTACGATATTTGATCAAGACAACTTCATCCAATATTGTTAAAGAACAACAACATTCATCTAATACTACACGGAAGTACAAGATAGTAAGTACAAAATTTTGCTCTTGTAAATTCAAATTTTTGTAGAAATTTTTAGACTTTGTTAAAAATTGAGTTAATACATGAATGCATATTTTATATTCATTACATTTTTCTTCATCCTATATCCATTATTTTATGCCCATTATCCTTATATTCTACATTCCCTTCATATATTCCATATTCATTTCATCACCCTAACCCTAAGTATTTTTCCATAAAGCAAAAGGGATCAAAGTGAGGATTTAAAAAGTTGAACTGCACAAACAAACCAGGCATTAGTCCTATGGAAACAATTTTAAACATGACCTGAAAATGGTCATTTTAAAATTAAAGAGATATATTGCAATACATATGGAATAGGTGCATTTTAAGAAAATCAAACAAACAAAATTGAAATAATATGATGCAATAAGGTGAAGTTATAATGGCAAATTGAATACAATATGATGGCAAACCTTATGGAACTATGCAACGATATCAAGCATATGGTAAATGGTAAGAAATATCAAACATGCACATTTTTTTAAAAGGAAATGTATTAAACATTATATGCGCATTTTGAAAGGGAATACAAAAACGAAATGTAATGAGCATAAAACACGCTTGCAACAATATGATTTCATAGTATGGCGCATAAAAAAAGTAATACTATTGGTAATACATTGAAAAATGATGGTATATATGTCAGTCAAGGGCAAGGCCGTAAACAGTATGGTATGCAGGATGGCCACGATGGAAGCAATCAAACGACAACGAGAATGGTAGGAATTAAGAGCTATTCGCATTCCAGTCAAAGGATGACAATCAAATAAAAAAATAGTCAAATATGTATTTGAAACAGTAGAGAATTAAGCAGTTTTGAAACCTCGTGAGCTATAGAAAAAACGTTGGAGTTGTAGTTACGCAGAACTGACAGCAACCAAACAGTAAAATGATAAAAACATTTTGAAACAAGCAGAAATAACACCTGTGTATATTAACAGAGAAGAGATCTGCCATTGTTGAGCTCAGAGCCGTAAATTTATTTGCCATCACAGCCATTTGAGGCTCAGGAAAGATGGTATATGCAGAGAGACGCAAAACATTTTGACAACGGAGGAGAGGATGCAACCATGGCAGCTTCAGGTACGCAGAACAGAAAATGACTTGGAAAGGTAAAAAAAAAAAAAGTCAAACTACATTTAAAAAAACTCTGTAATGTTATTAAAATGCAAACCCAGCTCAGTGATTGAGCCTTTCATCGCGTAAAAAAGCTGGAGCCATAAAAAACGCAGAGAGAAATGCAAAGCTAAGCAAGGCAGCGTAGGAATAAGGCGGTTATACATAAGATTTAACGCTGAGTTGAATCCCATGGATTGCACAGGCGAATAAGGTAAGATTGAAAGCTTGATTCTTTTTAATAAATGCAACAGATGCAGCAAAGGAAATCTCAGGATTTTTCTAAAAGATCGCCAGGATATGGAGGCACGTAACTTTTGTTTGTCAGGAATCCGTTTGTGCACTAGTCAACAAATAAAGGTTTTCTAAAACGAGGCTGAACAAGTGGTAATCATAATGGAATGCAGAATAGCTGAGTCATTACGAAGAGAAAAGGTAAGTGTAAAACCCGATTTATTTCCCTTAAATGCGATGGAGATTTTAGAGAAAATATCGGGATTTTTTGCTGAGATATGGACTATATATTATTTCTTTAAAAATCTATGCCACCAGTTTGTTATAAGAATGTTTAATAGGGAGAAACGATATGAGATGCAGGTTAATTGAGCCATGTTGCAGAGGAATCACACCACTTCTTCAACGACAGTCAGGTATACTTCATAAAATCACCAAGTTTTCATCTAAAACGTAGTGAAGTTGATTGTCTGCATGATGACATGGCTGCAGATTAATTGCATAGTGAGTTTGCTTGCATGCACGAGGAAGTAGCTTTAGGTTAACATGTGATTTGTTAACGTAGGATAGAAAAAAATCAAAACAAATATTGGCTGATAGATCAGATTTTGCACAAACAGGGTGTCTTATGGAAGTTTGACTGCGTGTTGAAATAATGACTGAGAAAGTTTTGAAAGCATGTAATAGCTGCCAAGCCAAAAACTACACCTGTCCATGCATTTTTATGATCAAAAAGTCGAGTTTTAGCTTTGATGCATGAAGGAATGGGTCTTTAAAAACAAAGTGTGCGCTTGTGTTTGAAGATTTGGGTTTACATTTGAATACGCAGAGCCAAAATTACATTAACTGTCATATGTTGATGTAGTGTTTGATATTGGTCCTTGGGCAATATGAGAGTTCTGTTATATACACAGTGAGCATTTTCTAAGCACAATGAGTGCAACTTTTATATCATTTTTTTTACACAGTGGGCACATTTTTCTCAAAACAGAGCTTCAGAAGACAGGGATTGAAACACGAGTTTCTGAGCAATGGAACGGTGCTAATATTTTTTTTGATTGATCTCTCACACACTAAAATTCTTCCAGATCATTTTTTTAAAAAGCGCAGCGGACTCCCTTTTAAAACTAGAACAGAGGAATATTGAAGAAGTAAAAGGTCAAAAGGAAGAAGCAAGCATGAGGACATGCTTGAAGATCAGCAAGGGGGAGATGTTGGCCCTTAGTTTTGGTCTATTTTTGCTTAAGGAAACCTACTTAATCCTTATATTTTCCATCCATTTTCCATCACATCCATCTCATTTTGATGTATTTTATGCATATTCAGGTGTTTAATTTTAATTTTGCAATTTCTAGAAGTTTTTATGAAAATTGAGTTTCAAGTGCAATTTTGGACTGAATCAGAAATTCCCATAATAGCTATGTGGATGACATATTTGCAAGACACTTTAGCTCGAGCTGGATGCATGAATGGAAATCTTGGGAACTAGGACTGAGCTAACTTCACTTGGTTCGGTCAAAACAAGGTTTATTAGGCCCGGTCAAGGCTCGTCAAAAAATCCCTAGGAAATAGGGCAGTTTTGAGATTTTATGGGATTGACCATATTTCTTGGGATGAATTGGATGAGTTCGACTTAGATAGGTGGATATGAGTAGATATGATTGTTAGAAAGATTATAGATCAGTTTGTTTCATAAACTTCTATTTAAGCCAAGACTTTGATGGCTTATGTAATGTAATTTATATGTAACTTTTATATAAATTTATGCTGAGACACTTTGGAGTTTGAAACTAATTTGAAGAACCTGTTTCATTTCAATTTGTTGTTCATGCTTGGTTGATTTATTGAAGTTGCTGTAGCTGAGATTTCTTCGAGTGTGCAAGGCAAGGGTGGAGGGCCCCCACACTAAGCTAAGTACACTTCTTGATTCAATTTTCATAGTTTTCATAGACTAGTTTTTTTGTTTCAAATGTATTTAGATGTGTGATGATTGTTGAATGAATATTGGTTTAATTCTAATATACATATGAAGGAACACACAGGAATTTAAGTTAAATTCCCCTTCTATTTGATCTTGAACTAAAACTGAATTTCATTCTCATTTTCTTATTTGAAGTTATTTATGCATTTCTAGTTTGAAGCAATGGTGATTGTGATATAGCAGGATTGTGAAGAAGGACAATCTGGACCTCCTTAGTTAGGAGCCTCTTTTTTTACATCTTCTGCATCATAAGCCATTGTTAATTAGTGCTCTTAGATTTATCTTCATGGAAGTAGTATTGTAGGGAAGGACAACTTGGTTCTCCTAAGTTAGGAGCCTCTTCCCTCATATATTACATAAATGAAGTAGAAATTGTTAAAATAGGTTTATATTTGTAATATGTACTTCCTTAATTCTTCAAATTTTATCTTCTAAACTTGATTATATCTGATGTCCATATACAGTGGATTTGCCTCCAAGTTTTACAAACCCGGATTGATAATTAAATACTTGTATTAATTTATATTAATAAATTAGCCCAATAATTGTAACAAAATATATTTACAGGTTAATAATATCTGTGGTAAAGTGGGGGTGAATATCCATGGTTAAGAATCTTACTATAATGTAATGTTATTGTAAGTATTGTGTTTTTATGTGTTTATTAATTAAATTTAAATATGGTTGTGGAATAATTATTAGTCATTGCCAAGGCAAGGCTCTAGAAATTGACATTTCTTTGTTATTTAGAGGAAAAAGTTAAACCCTACTCATAAGTTATTTTATGTTTTTTTGTTGTAGAAGGCAAAGTTTTTGTGGTTTGAGGCTAGAATAACCACTGTCACATTTGCAAGTTTCATGTTTTTTGCATAGCTATTAAATTTATACTCTCTTATGTGCGAGGGAATATTTTAGGGGCTAATATTTGCAGGTGGGCTAATTTTCCAATAAAACAATTCTCCAATTTCTATTTTTTCTAACAATAATTTGCCCAAATTTTACAGTAAAAAGTGATTTTGCATTAACAATCGCCAAAATTTTATATAGAGTAAAACAAAATCGTTGGAAATCTAAATATTTCTACAAAAATATCACTAGACATTTTACAATTTTCATATTAGGGACCAGTAAGATTCGTTAAGGTTTCTAAGATTTAATATAAACTTTGATCCTTAAAATTTTCCCTTATGCATAGAACTATAATATTTTTTACTATTTTCTTTGAAAGAATTCATTAGTTCCTATAGATAACCTCTACAAGGGAGGTTGTTTTGTTTCCTCTTTTTCTTTACCGGAGATTTGGCAGTAAAGATTGTATTGTATATATTTTTCTTGTTATATAATTAACAACTAAGGTTTACTAGAAAAATACTGATTAGTTTTGTTTCCTTTTATTAAAAATTATAGTTTTTCTGGTTATCAAGTCTTGGGTTCCATTACGTAGTTCCTTCTTTGCAAAACAATTCATATTTTAAAGATAGAAAGAAAATATCTTGTCTATGATATCGATACTTTGATTCTTTTCCTTAATACTCTAGAAAGAAAATGAAAATAATATTCTTTTTGCATGGCCTTATTCTTTCACAGTATCTGTATTTTTTTCAGAATTCAATAGCTCTTTATTAACAAGAACTAAATGAAGTTTTTGTTTTCTGTACAATAAAAAAAAACTTCACTTCTCCAAAGACTGACCTTTTCTTCTAGTTAACGAATTCAACAATTTTCTTTTTTTGCTTTAGTGCAAGGATTGTGCTACCCGATTGGTTACAGGCCGACAGGGAAGCACTAACTCTACACTAATGTGTATTTCCCTTTTGGAATTCAGAGTAAGAATAAACATTAATACACTATTTTTTTTTATCCAGTTATCAACCTAGAACATACAACAATTTACTTATGAATAAAAGCTATAGTTTTCGACTCCCACAACAGACTATTAATTGTCTCTAGCTTTATACTATCTTTTATTTATATCTCGTAAATATTCTTTATTTCCCTTCCCACACTTTACTCTTCTGAATAGAAGTCTTGCATCACAATAAAACATTTTGCAAACATATTCATATACAATATTCTAATGTTTTTTCCTTTTCTATACTACAAGACAAAACTTAGTTTCCATGGCTACATTTTATTTTTGTTTACAAGCTAAGGCAATAAATATTACCTCAGTTTACACAAATACAAGCCAAGCCACCTCAGGCATCCCAACCAATAATTGGATGATTATCCAATTCCTCCGAGCTTAATCCTTTTCGAGTCAGGTATCAACAATTATATCTTTTATTAAATAGTATTATCCCAAACCCCCCAGCATTACTCTACCTCAACACGAGATCTACACCAGTATTTATCTTCCATTCGTGCTTTAAAACCATTGTCTTTCTCTCCCACGGTGACGTAAAATGAGAAAATTGAGAGTATTATTGGTTCAATGGCATTTATCTCCAGCCATTAACTTTCTAAAACTTGTTCATGGTTGGTTCGATGGAATCTCTCTCCAACCATCCTTCTGTTGGTCTTATTTTCTTTTTTCTTTTTTCTTTCCTCTCTTTTCTCCATAAAGAAAACAACCCCTATCTTTTATTAAATAGTATTATCCCAAACCCCCAGCATTACTCTACCTCAACACAAGATCTACACCAGTATTTATCTTCCATTGGTGCTTTAAAACCACTGTCTTTCTCTCCCACGGTGATGTAAAATGAGAAAATTGAGAGTATTATTGGTTCAATGGCATTTATCTCTAGCCATTAACTTTCCAACACTCGTTCCTGGTTGGTTCGTTGGAATCTCTCTCCAACCATCCTCCTGTTGGTCTTATTTTCTTTTTTCTTTCCTCTCTTTCCTCCATAAAGAAAATAATCCCTATGGAATTGTTTTTTTTTTGTTATCCTTCCCTTCATGGAAGGTAACAAATTTTATTTTATTTTTAAATAAAAGAAATTGTACCATGACTCGAAAATGATTGCAACTCCCCCGAGTGGCCTTGCCTCATGCGGCCTTGTCTCATGCTTCTGAATATATATATATATATATATATATATATATATATATATTGTTTTTTTTTGCTATCCTTCCCTTCATGGAAGGTAACAATTTTTTTTTGTTAATAAAAGAAATTGCACCATGACTTGAAAATATTCCAACTCCCCCGAGTGGCCTTGTCTCATGCTTCTGAATATATATATATATATATATGTCAAAACTAATTTTCTTTACTTATATATTGATCAACTAACTAATTATAAAACCAGTCAAACCCAATGCATAATCATTATACTTTAAATTATTTAATAAGCTCAACTCAAGTTTAAAGGTTTCCAAGTTCTTTCACCAGAGGCATTATGTTTCTCCCCCTAGGACAAACAACGTCCTCGATGTTTTCAAGTTCCTTTCTTCTTTGGAACAATGCTAGAAAATGTTCTTTCATATTTTCCTTTAGCTCCCATGGAGCTTCTTCAAAGCCAAAATGACTCCAATGTACCTTAATTTGAGGAATAGTCTTCCTCCTAAGAGTGACTTTTCTTCAGTCCAAAATCTATACTGGTTCAACTAGGAATTCTCCTTTGGGTTTGACTTGTATCACATCCCAATTTATCACATGATTAGGATTAGGTACATATTTTTTTAGCAAGGAAATAAAAAATACATTATGTGCTCTTATGTGAGCAAGTAGAGCTAGTTGATATGTTGCAGGTCCAACTTGGGTTAATAAGGACCTGTAATAATAGGGAGCTAACTTGGAACAACTTCCTATTTTTAAGGAGCTTCTTTTGGGATGTACTTTTAAGTACACATGCTCCCTTGACTGGAATTCTCTTAAGGTTCTCTTTTTTGTTTGCATAATTTTTTTATCTATCTTGGGCATGTTTCGAGTTTTTCCTAATTTGTTTCACCATCTGCTCCATTCATGAAGAATTTCAGGCCCCAATACTAATCTGTCTTTCATCCTATTCCAACTCAAAGGTATACAGAATTTTCTTCCATATAGTGCTTCAAAGGGGCTCATTTTCAATGAGACCTAGTGGTTGTTATTATAGGAGAATTATACTAAATGAATGCAATCCTCCCATCTAGTAGGTTGATGCATGCAATACATGCACGACATACCTTCTAGTACCTAGTTTACTCTCTCAATTTTCCCATTCGTTCGAGGGTACTAGGCTATACTGAAATTTAGCTGAGTACCAATCTTGTGAATAATGATTTCCAGAAATTAGAGGTAAATTTTAGGTCTCTGTCAGAGATAACCACTTTAGGTATCCCATGTAGCTTAAAAATTTCTTTAATAAACACAGCTTCCACTTGAGCTGCTTTAAATGTAGATTGTACTGGTATAAAGTGTGAAACCTTAGTCAGTCTGTCAGCCACCACCATTATGGCATCATGTTGTTTCTGAGTTCGGGGTAACCCAATGCTAAAATCTAGGGAAATCACTTCATCTAATAGGATGTTGATGCTCTACTTTTACTAGTTGACACTCATGGAATTTTGCTAAATATTCACTTCCCTTTTCATCCTAAGCTAGAAAAATTCCTTCCTCAAGGAAGTGATCGTTTTCTAGTAGCGAGGGTGTCCTACATAGGATTTTTGGTGGCATTCGTTCATAATAATTTGTTTAATTTCTCCCTGATTAGGTATATACATTTTTCCTCAGTAATTTAACAGTCCCTCATTATTGATGGTGTAATCAACCCACTTACTCATATATGTTTTGTTTTCCACATTTTTATATATCATTTTATATCTTGGATTTGCACTCGCTTCCATTTTTATTATTTCCGGTAGATATGTCTCGCTTCTGCTAATAGTAAGTTAATCAATTTTCTTAATCCTTCGGCTTAAATAATCTGCATTTTTTTTCCTTACCCTTAACATGCTTAACTTGAAAGTCATACTCGCTTAGGAAATCCATCCACCTGGCTTGCATGGCATTTAAGTCAGGTTGGCTGAAAAAATAGTTGAGACTTAGGTGATTTGCGACCAAAGTGAACTTCTTTCCGATGAGGTAGTGCCTCCACATCTTGAGGGCATGGATCAGTGCTGCCAATTCTAAATCATATACTGAATAATTCTTCTCATGCTCCTTTAACTTCCACAAATCATATGCTACAACATGGCCTTCCTACATTAGGACTCCCCTTAATCCTTCCAGACATGCACCTGTGCAAACTAAGTCTGCTATCTTTAATATTGGTGCCATTGTAAGCAAATATTTCAGCTTTTAAACGCTTTCTTGGGACTATGGATTCCATTCAAATATCACTCCCTTTTTCTGTATCGTGGTTATAGGATGGGCCAGTTTTGATAATCCCTCTATAAATCGGTGATAGTAAGTGGTTATCGCCATAAATGCTCTAATGTCAGCGACACCTTTTGGGACAGGCCACTCCAGTATCACTTTCAACTTTTATGGGTCTACTGCAATTCCTTTCTTGGAAACTACATGACCCAAATACCATATCTCTTTTTGATAGAACTCACACTTGGAAAATTTTGCGTATAACTGATTTTCTCTTAAGGTTCTGAGCACTATTTCCAAGTTTTTTTTGTGTTCCGCAATAGTTTTGGAATATATTAGTATGTCATCAATAAAAAATAACACATTTTTTTCCAAAATTTTGTTGAAGATACCATTCATTAAGTACATGAACGTGGTTGCTGCATTCGTGAGACCAAAGGGAAACACTATGAACTCATAATTCTCGTATCAAGTTCTGATCATTGGCTTTGGTATATCCTCGTCCTGAATTCATAACTGATGGTATCCTAATCTAAGACCTATTTTGGAAAACATAGTTGCTCCCTTAATTTGATAAAAAAGATCGTCAATCTTGGGAAAAGGATATTTGTTCTTAATTGTCAATTTATTTAACTATATATAGTATATACAAAGTCTAAAGGTTATGTATTTCTTTTTGACGAAAAGAATTGGTTCCCTCAAGGGGAGACACTGGGTCCTTTTTCAAACAACTCTTGTAACTGAATTTTTAATTCCATCAATTCTGGAACTTTCATTTGGTAGGGGTCTTTGGATACTAGTGTGACCCTAGGTACCAACTCTATGGAAAAATCTAGATATCTTTTAGGTGGCATTGTTGGGATTTCTTCGGCGAACACATTGGGAAATTTTTAACTACTTCCAAATCTTCTAACATTACTCTCTTATTTTTCGTATGATCCTCTATTTTGATGGCAAAAAACTGACAACCATTCCTTTCTTCTTTCTTTAATTGTAGAGATGAGATTTATTGTAATGAAATAGGTCAAAAAATCCCTGAATAACTTGCAGTTTCACATAATTTGTTACACAAGTGACATATTTCTCTAAACAATTTACAAGGGATCTATGCTTTTTCATCCATTCCATGCGTATCAACACATTATAGGAACCTAATGGCAATATGTTTAGGTTAAAAATGTTTGGAGTTCCATCGATTTCAATTGAGCATTCTTTAACCCAATTAGTAACTCTCCCTTTCTCTCTCATTGCCAATTGCACTAGCCACGCATATTTATTTTTTCATTTACCAAACCACAATTTTCTGTAACTTTAGGGCTAACATAGCTCAAACTAGCTCATGGATCAATTAATATAGAAACAAGTTGGTTACATATTTTATCTTTAGCTTCCACCATTTTGGATTGGTGTTCCACTTGGCGCTCTTCCAATGTTGCACTGATATGTGGGATATTTCGGGAAACATTATTCACAGTGGAGGCTTCCTGGATTTTTTGAACTTTTTGTATAGATCTGGGATTATAGGGATAATTACTCAATAGGCGTGGTTCCCCATAACCCCAACATTTTAGAGGTTCTTTGTCCTTCCCATTGGGTCCCTTGTTGGGCTCCACTTTCTTTGACCCTATCTAAGTCTGTGTCGGAAACATTGGAGGCTATCCATTATTTTTTTGGGAATTCCAGTTTAATACACCTTTATTGTTCCATTTGGTTGGACCACTCTTTATTCGCTTGCTATTCAGTTGGGCTCGAACCTTCTTTTTGTTGTTCCAAGATTTGGAGATATCATTCCTTTTTTTTTCTTACTCGTAACAAATTCTTTCTCTTCTAATTTGCTCATCCATATTTTTTGCATTGCCACATCATTGTTTGTTGCTTTAAAGAGGGTGGAAGACAACTTATGAACCACTGGAATTTCACCTTTTCTTCCTTAATATATGGTTCATATAGCAGTAAGTGGTTAAATTTTGATGTCAAATCGTCCATAGTCATTTGTCCTAGCTTCAAGTCATGAATTTATTTGGCCCAGTCACCAAAATAACATTCAGTCAAGTACTTTTCCTTAAATAATAATTGGAATTCATCCCAGTAGACCTCATTTCCCTCCAAGTTGTCCATTGTGTGGACTTCTTCCCACCATAGTAAAGCCTTCCCCTGTAACTAATATGTATCTAGTTTAGCCTTAAGTTATGGTGTATAAAAAATTCTTTAAAGTATTTATTTATGTTCAGTAGCCACACCTCCACCACTTCTTTTGTTTCTCCATCATAATTTGGAGGTCAAATTTTCTTAAATTTGACATGCACCTCCACTTTTGGTTTCTTTTCTACTTTTATCATAGCTCTATAAAAAAAAATTCTCCCTCTTTAGCCGGTCTCTTCCTGCTGCCCACTTCTTCCTCCATGTTTCCTCTTTCAGTGTTCTCTTCATTATTTCCTCCTTCCCCTGTTCCTTCTACAATGTTTGAGTTAAGTCGATTCGAAAGATTCGTTATCACTTGTTCCTGTTTGACATTCACTTTTCACAATATTTCTTGATCCATCCAAAAATTAGTTAATTGATTATGGAGTTCTATGATCATATTTATTAGTTCCTTGGTGGGAATCTAAGCCTGCTGCCCTAAGTTCACGTATATTTCATACTCCCCAATAGGGTTTCCTTCTAGATTTACCACCATGATACCTCTGTCTTTCCTTCATAAGAATTAGAAATATGTAACTTCTTTGTATAACATGTGAATAAGTGCCTTACATATTTTATGTCATAATTTTGGGATATGGTTACAATATTCATGCATGATTTTTATATAGTTTTGTAGTGATTTTTTATTCTTAAGCTTTGGAGGAAAGTCATTCAAATAAAATCCTTTAAAATAGCTCATACTCAGGTAAATACCATATTTACCATCGATTACTTCCCAGTATAATTTAAGAAATTATTTTCATAACAAATGGATAGAAATAATATGTAAATAAATATAATTACAAGGTGTTATTTCCCACAATTATTTATCTTTCCCTCAACACTTATGTATTAGTAAAAATCTAAATGTAGCATAATTTATAACTTGAGTTGGAGGGACTAAGGTGCCCTGCAAAACAAAATTACAATATAACAAATTTAATTTTATTATTTTTAACTTTTAATTATTATTTAAAATAACATTTAAATGTTTACTCTTGTTTACTAGCACTACAACATCTCCCCCATATTCAGCTCTATATTACTTTTAACATTTTATTATTTTTTAATTCAACTGACATATAGATGTTATATGTTAAATGTTTACAAGTATTTTCATCACTACAATGTTGTTGCCATGGTTGTAGAGTGCTTCTTGGTGCAACTATATATATATATATATATATATATATCTGTGTGTGTGTGTGTGTGTGTGTGTGTGTGTGTGTGTGTGTGTGAATTAAACATACAAACATTTTAAAAAACGTGTAAAAATATTCTTAACTATGGAGATTCACCCCCCAATTTACCATGGAAATCCTTAACTTGTAAGTAGCTTTTGTTACAATACCATAACTTATTAATACCACATGTCCAATATGGCATGTCTTAATATGGCATTTTCTTTAATTAAAAGAGCATACTACTATGAATATTTCCATATTTTTCATGGAGGGTAAATCTAAATTAAAAATCAATTCTAAAATATAACACAATGTAACTAAGATATTTATGATTATTATAGATAAAAGTTTAAAATTTAAAAAGACAGTGCGTTAATTGAGGTTTAAAAAAATTATACATGTGTCCCAAAACTTTTTTAATACGAAACATATTCTTGGTTCTGGTTATATATATATATATATAACAAGAACAAATAATATATTTTGTATTAAAAAAGTTTTGGGTCAAATGCTCAGTGATTACATCATACAAAGATATGACAACACAACCCATGAGCTCGTTCTAATACTAATACTAGAATATATTTTGTATTAAAAAAGATTTGAGCTAAATGATTAAAGTGATTACATCATATAGAAATATGACAATACATTCCATGAGCTCATTTTGAGAAAACAAAAATTATTTCATCCATCTATAGAATTTTTACCTATTTCCTTCAAACAAATTAAAGCACTTTCAATACTATTCCACCTATAGATACATTAAAACTAGTCTAACAAATAGCAAAATTTACTCAACATATTGATTTAGTTTCTTTAATAATTTTAAGAGATCCCTTTTTGTTAATATACAATCATTATTACAAATACAATCGTTGACACTCCTTACCAAAGAAAATTTTTGTCTTAGTGCACCGTCCTACAAGCCATTTTCCATCTTATCAGACACACGGTCAATTCTCACACCAAACCAAGTCTCCTTCCATAACTAAGTCACCTTTCATGACTTAATTATATGGACACTTCCATTTATAAGTCATTTTTATATTTTATATTTTCAAAATATTCCAAAATCAAATATCAATTTTTTTTACCTCACTCTTGCAGTTGTCCTTCTTGCACTCCCAAAATTGAAAATCAAATTAAGTAAATTACCATCCATTAATTTTTCTTTATCAGAATTTAGTGAGTGGAAATTGTCATCCATGTGACCTTCATTTATCATTATGGTTTGAGTTTAGTGGCCATGACCAATTTTCCATTGGATAATCTTTAATTTCCACTTACACATGAAACTTGTTGAGACTATCTCCAATAGGAACATTAGCACTGTCTAGGCTTATTTCCATACATAAATCGAACATGATTCAATTGAATTACCGACCCATCATCTTTTCCTTTGGTTGACATATGCACTAACCAACGACAAACATGACCACAATCTGGTCGATAACAAACTATTTGATTATTCTATTTCTGGATCTTCTTTAATTAATTTGTGTTTCCTTCCTAGCTTACTCAATTGACTCTACCAACCTTGTTGATTTTAAATTCACCTAGAATCTTAACTCAAATAGTTGTTTCCACCTTGCCTACCCTCATGTCATATTATGAAGTTAACATTAAGTTTCTACAAATGGTCACTGAATGAAGAAAAAGTGGGGTTGGAATAACATTGATATTACTTAAATGTGCTTTATAAATGGCAGCATCCACCAGGTTGAAACATGTCCAGAGTTGAGGCATTTTCATTTAAAGTCACCAGGTATTCAAAATACTAGTTGGTAGGTAGGAATTTCAATTCTGAAACACCTGAGAGTTTTTGGAATGCTAGTGCCCATTTTGTTTATTTTAACAAAGAAGTTTAATTTTAACACATCAAAAACTATTTTTCATTCACAAATATGATATACATATATAGTTGGATTGAGATCTAACTGATTCCAAACATGGACAAGGAGGTTGAGATATTCTCTCAAAAAAATTCCAAACTAATTCTAAACTCAACATGTAATCATTATCTCCAAGTCCCTCCATTAATGCTTACATGTAACAAATATTGAAAAGCACACATTATAATAACAAATCTAATCTTTATTTGGATAGTCTTCATCAACACTCACATCCACTTAGGAATCTCGTAGACTCTACTCTTTCGTCACCACCACTTGAGCTACCACTTGACCTCCATTTAAAACATAACCGCCTCTGACAATCGTTGACGAACTTTGTAGAATTGATGTGTGATTACCTCCCGAAGGACAATCTTGATACTAAACCACTCTATGGACTAATTACCATCTGTCAAAATGCATCAAACTAAAATTATAACAATTATATAGGTAAGTTGTCTAGGTACTGAGTGTATTCAGCAGTCAATTATACAACTAACCTTTCTTTACATACACACTTACATACTCACAAAATAACCTATAACTAATGCTCTTATCCCAAAGCACAACAAGACCCATCAACATATAATAGACTCACATAATTAAATTAGTGATACGTTCTCTTGAAACCAAAGAACATCGAGAACCACTAATTTAAATTATGCTAATCTATTCTATGATTGGTTTTTATATAAAATTTTACAAAACATCATAGACATGCTTACTAATACATATATCTAACATATAATACACCATGCCCCTGAGTTCACAAACTCCACAAAATTGCACTTAGTTTCTCATCATCCTTTAATCTATGATGTAGTTTCTATATCATGTCTTCATCATATCTGGTAGTCAATATTCCTGTAATAAATTTGTCTTCAAATGGCTAGTTCCAACATAGACTCAAACTCATGAAACTAGTTGGCCAAACTAAATGTCACTTCATAACTATGACATGAAAACTTTTCAAGCTCACAAGATTAATAAATCATGAGCATAATTTGAAACAATTAAGCATCACTTCTATGGAACACACAAAAAAACTCCCTTTGCACACAATTAGACACTAGTAGAAGATGATGAAATTAGGGACCAGGTGACTAAAAAATTTAGTCACCACGAATTTTCCAAGTGAAATACTACCAAAAATGAGAAATCTTAAGTAACCTAACTAAAAACGACTAACATAAATGACTAATTTAGTCTCGGGTTAAAATATATGACTAGATAATAAGTAATGCAACTAAAAATGACTAATGTGAATGACTAATTTAGTTTAGGAACAAAAATATGACTACTTAAAAAGTACTACAATAATACAAATTAGTCATTTATGTTAGTCATTTTAATTGTGTCACTTCAACAATCTGAACTTACAAGTGATAAGGGATTCAAAGGTTGTTATAAATTGGTTGAAAGGTTATACTTCCTTGAACATTTCTTTATTGGATCAATAGATGATTAGAGTTATGGAGTTGATTAGAACCTTCAAGGTTATATCCTTTGATCACATTCACAAGGAATTAAATTCAAAGGCTTACAACTGAGTCAAATACATTATGAAGAATACTTGCAAAGAGAAGAATACATTATGGAGAATAGTAAAACAAAGCATCTTCCGCAATATTAGACTAGCATTCACATATTCGTGAAAAGAAAAGCTGACACATGCGAGTGTGGCTGAGAACTGTACGAATGAAGCCTTGAGAATGTAATGACCGCCACCTAAGCATGCCCAAATGGATCCCAAGGGGAACCTTATATGGTCCATTCAACAACAGAATCTTCCTTCTCAGCCATAAAAATGATGTGAGCTCCAGCAGCATCTCGCAGCTGTACAGAAACTTGGTGGCAGAAATGATGTTCTCGAAGCCCACGCGGGAGAGTGCTAGCGTGACATAGGTGGAGATAATGATAACACAAGTGGGCGTATTGAAGGTCGATGAACCCATGGCCATGATGGAGGGGAGGGCGCCCATCTCCACCATGCCCAACAACTGGAATGAAACGCTGGTTAGGCAGGCTTCGAAGAGGCCCATGGTGGACAACCCAGTGCTGATATTGACCTAGTACTTGAGCCACACATCGTCAATGAGCCTCGCAACTTTGGCTAGGTAGTCATTTCCTTAGAGCTCCCGATCCAACTCTAGTGCACCTAATATCACAAGTAAGGGCATGATGTATCCCAAGACGGTCAATACCCTAGCCCAAAGCAATGCCTGAGGGAAAGTTTATTGCAGCTTCTCCACCTACCCTACCAGAGTGCTTGCGTTGTCCTAGAAATTCAAGTTCCAAAACAATGTATTGAAAGACAAGGATCAGTCCATGTGACCCTGGTTTCCCATGACCCAACACAAGGGTTTAATCCAAGGAATGGAAATCAACACCATGAGGATGAACAAGAGAAACGACAATGTTCCCAACATGAACATTGCTCATCCCATGATGGAGAGCCCCATGAAGTTTCTCAAGCTACCAAAATGTAATGCGCAATGTCAAGTCCTGCTTGTCCACGTTAAGGCCAACGATAGGCAAGAAAGGGAATCTAGGAATCTTACATGGCAACCAACGAATCTAGCTATAGTGTCATGAGGTAAATCCTCACCATAAAAATCCTTCGACTTAATTAACACCTAATTTAACATTCCAAAAAAAAAAAGAAAAAACAACAACAACAACACCACCTATAAATATATTTATACCTTCTTTACTCTTTAATAATTATGAAAAATTTAAAATAAATATATAAATTTATATATAATTTCTTCGCCACATTAATTGTGATGACCATTGATGACTCCTAATTAAAGCCCCAAAAAAAATGTCTTCTAAAAAGGCCTTTACCCTAACTAACCATAAAATATAATTAGTAAAGTTTCTAGTCAACTATAAATTCAAGAGTAATACCTTACTTTTCAAAAGTAATACCTTATTTGTGTGGAAAATTTAAAAATTACATGATGGAAAATAGATGTCTTGGGTTGCTACAATTTTATGATGCGAAAGGATATCACTATAGATTTATTAAAATATTCGAGCTAAACACAATGGTTGTTGATATGGAACCAATCACCTTAGCAACAAATACTCTCATTTTGGATTACTTATTGAATCATGGGGTTATCCCAAATCATAAATTTATAAGGTTTTTTATGTGACTAGATCACCAACATGGAAAGCCATCTTCACATTAGATGGTTCAACATCTCGATGATCCATATCCTATTGAATGCAACTTTTGTATTCACTATTTCGTTCATTGTAGCACCTCCAATAGATATTTATGGTGTTCATGAGCCTATTTCTAGTTCTCTTATTTATGGAAACAATATTACCTTTGATGCCATTATTCCTACCTTTGCAACTATGAATTTTCACTTCTATCCCATCGAGGAAGTAGCTTTTGTCGATGAATGGCTACATAACAGGGACCCTATGAGCCAATCGTTCATGTCGTTGATGTAGTTCCCATATGACATGAACATTTGATGGTCTATTGTAGCGAGACACTCTATGATGCTTTGCATAGATGCCCAACCTATAACAATGAGTTGCATTTTATTGCCAAAGCATGTAAGAAATTAAGGATTATATTCGAGCCTACTGTGGCATGTTTCACTTACATGCTTATCTGAGTGTTGAGAATCATACTTTCTTCACACTTTGTTTGATCCTCTTCTTAAATTATCACCTCAAAGGTATGCTTCAATTATATCTGTAAGGTGTGAGATTGATATCCTTCTACCAAATACGAAAGACATCTTTTATATCCTAGTTATATTTATATTTTCCATCATTTTTCTCATTTCCTTTTGTTATATGTATGTGTGGAGATGCGAATACCTTTGTTATATTTTATAGGAGGACCACAACATTGTAGGTGAGTAAGGAGGCCTAACCTTTTAATTTGTTTGCATATTTGATCTCTTTTGGCATATTCTAATAACATTTCTCATCATTGATGTCACATAATCGTGGTCTCTTGTGTTCCTAGGAGGTTAATCATTATTCATTATATTCGGTTAACTTGAACACTAAACGCAATTGACAATATCCTTCAAATACATGAACATTAAACAATATTGGAAATATACTCCCTCCAAGGACCACTTTGATTTCTTGAGAAATATTAAAAATACTTTTAATTCAAAAACATAAACTAAAATGATTTTTAATTTTTTTAATATAAAAAATAGATTAATGATTGAAAATCCAGATATTCTGAAAAAAATAGATTGAAAATTTAATTCCGGCCCAGCAAATTTTAATTAAACCCAACCCAAAACTAATAAAAAATTATTAGAGTTTGCCATAAAAAGTTAACTAGATTTTGAAAAATTAAATTGTCGCGCAACAAATTTTAACTAAATCCAAACAAAAACAAATAAAAAAATATTAGAGTTTGCCCTAAAAAATTAGCTAGATTTTCGCAGCATTAACAAAGATTTAAGCTTGCAAGAGGGATTTATCAAAACTTTTTTTTTTCTTTTTCTTTTTTCTTTTTTATGTTTATCTCTTTTGGGACAGGTTGGAGGACTGACTTTGCCTCAAGCGCTACAGTGGACACAATCTGCTCGGTATTGTTAAAATTGTAATTTTACGCCGCACGGTGGTTTTTGAAAACCATCCCGGTCTCCCCGCACCGCTCTTGGCAAAGACTGTACGAGCAGGAGGAGGCTCCGAACAAATTCACTCTCCGCCACGCGTCCCATGTACGAACGCCCAAAACCACTTTCCCCGGACGGTAAAAGTCGTTTGGTTTGCCGGAGGAGGGTGTGTGAACCACGTCGGATCATCTGGGCGCTCAATCACAGCCGTTGACTTCCCGAAGGTGCACTACCCGCGTCAAATCAATTTTTACGTGGAGTGAATGACTTTTCCGTTGACCGCCGTAGTGGAGTTAATGAATTTAATGTTTGTTCGTAGTTTTTTTTGGTAAGGCTTTTAATATGTTATGGGCATACGTCAAATGCCTTTAATATAGTCATGGGCATATTATATATTTTTTATGATGTAGTAAATAGACTACGTGTGGTAGTTTAGAGTATTTTTTTTTTTGTATGTATGTTTTATATAAAACATTGTGTCGTGCCCGTGTAAAAAAAAGTTTTTTTATGTCTTGAGTGGAGTGGCTACGAACAGTAGTGAGGATTGTTTTTTTTGCACAACAGTGCGTTATAGCATTTTGGATTGTAATGTTTTGATTTCAGGTATTGAAGAACAGAGTTGTTTTGTAATATCCACAGCAGTGGAAAATCTGTGAGTGCAGCAGAGTTTTTTGTGATTCCCTCTTTGAACAGAGGAAGAAATATGTAACAGAATGTTTGTTTTTAATTAATAGAAATGCTTTGTGACTGTGTAATGCTGTCTTGTGAGTCATTTTGATTTTAAAGAGGTTCTCTGCAAAAGATCTTGGACAGAAGAAACAGAGTATTGTCTCTGTGGTGAATTTTTATTCTGGTTTTGGTATTTCTCCATTAAAAAAAATACCCAACAGTGGTATCGGAGCAGGACCAGGCTCTTTAAAGAAGTTAAAGAAGCTGAAGGGAGAAGGTTGTTGCTGCAGCAAAACTTCTCAGGCAGACAGAAGACTCAGACAGCGAAGGATTCAGGGATTCTTCAAAAGCATTTCTCTTGTTATTGCTGAAGACAGTCAGTTTTTTTTAAAAAAAAATCACAGTCAAGGATTTAAGACCATAGTTCAAGATGCAAGGAATGGCAAACACAAGCATGGGTATGTTCAACACCCAGCTCCCACACTTTAATGGGAAGAACTATGACTACTGGTCTATAACCATGAGAGCTTTGTTCATCTCTCAAGATATATGGGAACTAGTAGAATATGGGTTTGAGGAACCAGCAGATGAAACTGAGTTCAATGCATTAACTCAGGGAGAGAAGGATCAGCTGAAGCTCAATAGGAAGAAGGATGCAAAGGCCATTGTCTTGTTGTATCAAGCAGTGGACCAGATTATATTCCCAAGGATAGCGGCAGCTACAACATCACACAATGCATGGCAAACCCTCAAGACAGCCTATCAAGGCATGGAGAGAGTGAAGACAGCAAAATTGCAAATGCTGAGAAAGGATTTTGAAAACTTGAACATGAAGGAGTCAGATAACATTGACTCATTCTTCACTCATGTGATTGGTGTAATCACACAAATGAGAACTCATGGAGAAACAATTGAAGATAGAAGAATAGTGGAGAAAATATTGAGGGTCTTACCCTCAAGGTTCGATGCCATAGTCACCACCATTGAAGAGACAAAGGATCTCTCAAGCTATTCAGTTGATGAGCTACATGCATCACTGATGACTCATGAGCAGAGGTTGAGTAGGAATGAAAACTCATCCCTAGAGCAAGCCTTCAAGACCCAGATGTCCTTTGGAAGAGGCAGAAGCCAGAACAGAGGTGGAAGGAGTAGCACAACAAATGCACAAGGAAGAGGCAGCAATACAAATCAGAACCAAGGTCAAGGCAGCAGCCAACAAAGAGATCAGTATCAGGCTCAAGGACAAAGGTATGATAAATCTAATGTTCAGTGCTATTATTGCAAAAAATATGGACATTATGCTAGTGATTGTAGAAAGAAACAGCATGATATGAACAACAGACAAAATGCAAATGTTACAAGAGAAAACAACAGTCAAGAAAATGTCCTGTTAGCTTGTAACATGGCTGAAACACATAGTGAGGACATATGGTTTTTAGACTCAGGTTGCAGCAACCATATGACAGGGAATGTAGCCCTCTTTTCAGCCTTAAATCAGAATTTGAAATCAGAGGTCACACTAGGAACTGATAGTAAAGTGTCTGTTATGGGAAAAGGGGAGGTAAAAATATTTACAAAGAAAGGAGAAAGGAAAACCATAGCATATGTCTACTATGTCCCCGGAATGAGATGTAACCTATTGAGTGTTGGACAGCTTATCCAAAAGGGTTACAATGTTTACTTTGTAAATGATGTGTGCACCATCATGGACATACCACCCAGCAAAAGATGCATTGCTGAAGTGAAGATGACAAGGAACAGGATGTTCCCTCTCCAGATCCGGGCAGACTTGAAGAACAAGAAGGAAATTGAAGCAGTCACCCAAGAGGCCTTCCAAAGCGTGCCAAAGGATGAGAACTGGTTATGGCACTTGAGATTCGGGCATCTAAATTTTGAAGGTCTAAACTTATTGAGCAGAAAAGGAATGGTAAGAGGATTACCATTGATAGAGAAGCCGGATAGCCTTTGTGAAGGTTGTATATTGGGCAAACAACATAGAGAGAGTTTTCCATCAGGGAAAAGTATAAGGGCAAAGGCACCCTTAGAGATTATCCACTCAGATTTGTGTGGACCAATGCAAGCTCCATCATTAGCTGGCAGCCTATATTTCTTGACATTCATTGATGATTTTACAAGAAAGACTTGGATATATTTCCTCAAGAACAAAAGTGAAGTTTTTGAGAAATTCCAAAACTTCAAAGCACTAGTGGAGAACCAAAGCGGGCTGCACATAAAAGTATTGAGAACTGATAGAGGAGGTGAGTATATCTCCAATGAATTCCTAAAGTTTTGTAGAGAAAATGGGATTCATAAGCAATTTACAACTCGGTACACCCCACAGCAAAATGGAGTTGCTGAAAGGAAGAACAGAACCATCATGGAGATGGCAAGGAGCATGTTGAAGGCAAAGCATTTTCCAAATGAGTATTGGGCTGAAGCTGTACATTGTGCAGTTTATATATTGAACAGGTGTCCTACAAAAGCAGTCATGAACAAAGTGCCAGAAGAGGCATGGAGTGGGAGAAAGCAAGGAGTCACCCACATGAGAGTTTTTGGATGTGTGGCTTATGCACACATTCCAGATCAGCTAAGGAGGAAGTTGGACAGCAAAGGGGAGAAATGCATCTTCATTGGATACAGTGATGAATCCAAAGCCTACAGGCTGTACATCCCATCCACCAAGAAGTTTTTTGTAAGCAGGGATGTTCAATTCATTGAAGAGGAAGCTTGGGATGGAAGCATAGAGAAAACAGTGAATGTTAAAAACTGTTTGTCTCATGATGAAGATGAAGAGGAGGTGGCTGAAATGAATCCCCAAACAGCAGCACCAACACAAGAACAACAAGGTACACCATTGAGGATCAATGAGAGTGCTTCTCCAAGCACACCACAAGGAGGAAATTCAAGTGCATCTTCAAGCACTTGCACACCAAGTGAAAGAGGTAAGAAGTTTAGAAATCTAAGTGAAATTTATGAAGAAGGAATGAATTCCTTATTTGCCTTGTTTTGTCATGTTGATGATCCTATTCATTTTGAAGAAGCTATTAAAGATAGAAAATGGATAGAAGCTATGGATGAGGAAATGAATGCCATAGAAAGAAACAAAACATGGGATTTGGTTGAGTTACCAAAAGGCAAAGAAGTCATTGGTGTGAAATGGGTCTACAAGACCAAGAGCAATGCTGATGGCAAGATTGAAAGGCACAAGGCAAGGCTGGTTGTCAAAGGCTACAAGCAGCAGTATGGGAGAGATTATGAGGAGACTTTCGCCCCGGTTGCAAGAATGGAAACCGTGAGAGCAGTGCTGTCCATAGCAGCTCAAAACAAATGGAAAGTCTACCAAATGGATGTGAAATCAGCATTCCTAAATGGAGTGTTAATGGAAGAGGTTTATGTGGAACAGCCTCTCGGATATGAGAAGAAAGGTGAAGAGCACAAAGTGTGCAAATTGAAGAAAGCTCTTTATGGGCTGAAGCAAGCACCAAGAGCATGGTACAGCAGGATAGATTCATATCTATTGGAGAATGAATTTGACAAATGTGAAGGAGAACCCACAGTCTACATCAAGGAAAAGGATGGTAAAATTTTAATTGTTGTCTTGTATGTAGATGATGTTATTTTCACTGGAAATGATATTTATCTTATTGAGAATTTTAAATCAGTCATGAAGGATGAATTTGAAATGACTGACATGGGTTTGTTGAGATACTTCTTAGGCATAGAAGTAGATCAAAATGAAAAAGGAATTTTTATATGTCAAGCAAGATATGTAAATCAAGTTTTGGGCAGATTTAAGATGGAAGAATGCAAGGCAGCAATCACTCCCACAGTAATGGGATTAAAGCTCAGCAGAGAGGACAACAGCAAGGATTTTGATCCTAGCTTGTATAAAAGCATTGTGGGCAGCCTTATGTATTTAACAGCAACTAGACCTGATATTATGTATGCTGTTAGCTTAATTTCCAGATTTATGGAGAGGCCAAAGGAGGCACATTGGCAGGCAGCAAAGAGAATTTTGAGGTATGTGAAAGGCACTAAAATGTTTGGAATTTTATATCATGCCTCAGAACATTCAGATTTGGTCGGGTACACAGATAGCGATTGGGCTGGAAGTGTGGATGATCGGAAGAGCACTTCCGGTTATGTTTTCAATATGGGTTCAGGAGCCATTTCATGGGCTTCTAAGAAGCAATCCATTGTAGCGTTATCTACAGCAGAGGCAGAATATGTGGCAGCTACAGCAGCAGCATGTCAGGCAGTATGGATGAGAAGAATGTTGAGAAGCTTAGGCCAAGAGCAGGCAAAAGCAACAGTGGTCTTTTGTGACAATAGCTCTGCTATTGCTTTGTCAAAGAATTCAGTGTTTCATAAGAGAACGAAACACATTGATACAAGGTTTCACTACATCAGAGAATTAGTGAACAATGGAGAAATTGTCCTAGAACATTGCAGGACCCAGGAACAGGTTGCAGACATCTTGACAAAGCCACTAGTTCAGAAGAGTTTCGAATTTTTGAGGAAGTGTTTGGGAATGACCGAACGTGCGGCTGTTAAAATTAAAGGGGAGTGTTAAAATTGTAATTTTACGCCGCACGGTGGTTTTTGAAAACCATCCCGGTCTCCCCGCACCGCTCTTGGCAAAGACTGTACGAGCAGGAGGAGGCTCCGAACACATTCACTCTCCGCCACGCGTCCCATGTACGAACGCCCAAAACCACTTTCCCCGGACGGTAAAAGTCGTTTGGTTTGCCGGAGGAGGGTGTGCGAACCACGTCGGATCATCTGGGCGCTCAATCACAGCCGTTGACTTCCCGAAGGTGCACTGCCCGCGTCAAATCAATTTTTACGTGGAGTGAATGACTTTTCCGTTGACCGCCGTAGTGGAGTTAATGAATTTAATGTTTGTTCGTAGTTTTTTTTGGTAAGGCTTTTAATATGTTATGGGCATACGTCAAATGCCTTTAATATAGTCATGGGCATATTATATATTTTTTATGATGTAGTAAATAGACTACGTGTGGTAGTTTAGAGTATTTTTTTTTGTATGTATGTTTTATATAAAACATTGTGTCGTGCCCGTGTAAAAATTTTTTTTTTATGTCTTGAGTGGAGTGGCTACGCACGGTAGTGAGGATTGTTTTTTTTGCACAGCAGTGCGTTATAGCATTTTGGATTGTAATGTTTTGATTTCAGGTATTGAAGAACAGAGCTGTTTTGTAATATCCACAGCAGTGGAAAATCTGTGAGTGCAGCAGAGTTTTTTTGTGATTCCCTCTTTGAACAGAGGAAGAAATATGTAACAGAATGTTTGTTTTTAATTAATAGAAATGCTTTGTGACTGTGTAATGCTGTCTTGTGAGTCATTTTGATTTTAAAGAGGTTCTCTGCAAAAGATCTTGGACAGAAGAAACAGAGTATTGTCTCTGTGGTGAATTTTTATTCTGGTTTTGGTATTTCTCCATTAAAAAAAATACCCAACAGGTATCAGCAAGAATTTTAAGGTCACCTCGAAGTTCTTGAGAAAGGTAATCGAAAGTTGTCTTCCACTCTCTATTCGTATGAAGAATTTGAAGATTTCCTTGAAATCAAGATCTTTGATATGCTTGATGACTACACCAAAAATGGTGCTTACCATTTCCTTGGCCACATCGGTCGCAATCTCAGCGGAGATGGAATGAATAAAACCATAAATGAAGGGGCAATAACAATTAAAAAGTGAAGCAAAAGTTATTCGTATCACAAGAGAGGGCAAAGAAAAGGTGTGACACAGTCAGGGAAATGCATGCGGGCAATGAGAAGAGAGGCCAACCTGGGGTGTTTTTGAACTAGGGTTGAAAACTTTCTTTTACCGATATACCTTCTCTTTTCAGGAAATGTGTAGCTAACTACACTAACTAGATGGCCCTAAATGAAGATAAGGCCTTCTCTCGCACACCTCTCATCAATTTCAAGCATAGATAAATGATGTTCTCGTGGTTTGTCATTTCCTTTTCTTTCTTGGATATCAAGAAAAATTCACTTCTCTTCCTCGGCTGGTCCAATGACAATAGAGGCCGCGGAGGATGTAGACAATGTCCTATGTTTGAGAATTGCTGATTTCACTCTTTCTGAACCACCACATGGTTCTTCAGAGGATGCGACTAAAGATACCTTTGAAGCCATAGATTGTTCAGTCCTCTCACATCACGTGGACTCTAGACACTCCTTATCTGATTCAAGCGATGAACGTATGACAGATGGGTCTCTGATAGAAAGGGCACGGAGGCATTGGAGGAAGCTGGGGGAGCCCAAATTGATAGTAGCACCCATGGTTGATCAATCAGAACTTCTACAGAAAGTACAGGGCCACTGTTGCTTACACACCCATGTTGTATGCTCACCTTTTTGTAGAAAATCCCAAATATCATAAGCTTGAATTCACCACATGTAAGGTAAGCTCTACTTCTCTTTGTTTCTGTGTAGATGGACTTGATGTCCAATGCCTTTTTCCTAATTAATGCCATTTTTTGTATGGTGTATACTCGTTGTGAATGCAAGTAATTGGGTTGTGTGTGCTAATCTTAAACCACACTTAAGACAACTATTTAGACTGTAATCTGCGACTCCATCATTTGGTCCCTGAAAATGTGCTCTTGTGAAGTTTTCGATAATCCGATATTGATGCCTGGGTTTGAAGCAAGGCTTGCAAGTAAGGGGATGGTGATTCTTGCATTTATGTATTTAGAGAACTCCGAACGAGCATTTCTTAAATCAGCCTGCAATTTCTTAAGCTAGTGTTGTAAGATGGAAATAACTCCCACACATCCGTAGACAAGATGCTGCAGTTGAGCATTTTCCTCATACGCTAGGGAGTTAACCACATCTTCACGCTGGTGTGGATGCAATTCATTCAAAATTTTTGTCACGTTGCTGGCTCCAAACACTTTATGGACATTTGCAAATTTATGAGGTTGATCTGGCGGAAAATAGGGAGCAAAATGCATTCCATTATCCTCCAGCAATGTGATGAAGATGGTAATTTCTATTCCACTAAATCAACATGTAATCTCTTAAGATGGTGTTGTAATATGGAAATAATTCCCACGCATCCATAGATTAGATTCTGCAGTCAAGCATTTGCTTCATATGCTAAGGAGTTAACTGTATTTTCACGCTAGTGTGGATGAAATTTGTTCAAAAGGTTTGTCAGGTTGCTCGGTCCGAATACTTTATGGGCATTTATAAATTTCCGAGGTTGATCTAGCGGAAAATAGGGAGAAAAAGCACATTCCATTATCATCCAGCAACGCGACGAAGCTAGTAATTTCCATTCCTTAAATCAACCTATAATTGCTTAAACTGGTGTTGTAAGATGGAAATAACTCCCACGCATTCGTAGACCGGATCCTGCAGTCGAAAATTTACCTCATACGCCAAGTTAACCACATCTTCACGCTGGTGTGGATGTAATTCATTCAAAAGCTTCGTCACGTTGCTGTCTCTAAATACTTTATAGACATTTTCAAATTTCTGAGGTTGATCTAGCAAAAAATAGGGAGAAAAAATGCATCCCGTTAAAAACTTATAATGATCATTCCAGAGAACTGAGTTTGTGAATATTCATCCACAAAAATCAAATATATGAACAATCTTTTACATATAGATTTAATATGAAATAGTATTTCCACTGAGAATATTTGGAAGGAACCCATATAAGAGTACCCAACCTCATAACTCGTTATTGGTTTCATTAACAGAATGAAACTTCAAGTGCTGAGACGATACAACCTAGCTCTTTCATGTAATTAGGTAGGTAAGGACAGAGTCTTCATAGAGTATTGCTTATGATGGTGGGGACTGTGTTATTGCTGGAGGTACATACCATTCAATAAATTACATATGATTGAATAAACTAAACTCTCCATGAATCTGTAAGGAGTAGCGTTGTTGATGACGATCAACATTCTTGTGAATTTGCAATTGGTTGTACTAGTTTTCTTTCTCATAGAGAGGGCATAATCTCTTTATTGTATGTGAACATAAATTTTTGAATGAGATAAAGTTTAATTAAAAAAAAAATTGAGGATTCGAGTGAGCTAGTATCTCTGGGAGATTACATTTCATGAATGAAATTCTTAATAATAAATGAAACTCAATTTTTGACAAAATCTACAAGAAATTTTGGTAAATTTCTACTTTATGAAAGAAAAACCTACTAGGAATATCCATTATCAAAAAGAGATGGTAAAAATACCATGATGCGTAGATGCACATATTCTTCTTCCCGCATTATTAGCCTTTGAACTTGTCGTTGTACACTATGTTATCATGTTATTATGGCTTGGTTGGGTACACATAATTATGCATATGCTTTAC
The DNA here is from genome assembly GCA_031772625.1 of Pinus tabuliformis. Lineage (NCBI taxonomy): Eukaryota > Viridiplantae > Streptophyta > Pinopsida > Pinales > Pinaceae > Pinus > Pinus tabuliformis. Next base: position 827,978,059 of record CM062813.1, read on the forward strand.
CGTTGGTTTAACAGAAATGTATTCTTACTTCGAGCTAAGTAGAAGCCCATGTGTTATAAATGCATATATGTCTCAATGGGATAGATTATTTGGAATTATAAAGGTTTGGTACAAGGGTGTCACTGGCATGAAACATTATGAAACTCACACACGAGGATTCATGGAACTTTTTTTTGGGGGTGTGTGAAATGCTAAATTCTTGTAATATTAATTTTGTTATAGAGTTCTTGGTGGAGATTAATCCAGTGCATTCACATATACGTGAAATACAAGTTTTGCTTATGGGAATTACCTTCAATTCACTTAGCGGTATCCCCCAAGTTGATGTCGCTTCCAGACGCTCTGTAACATAGTCTACTATTGTTCAAGGTTGAGTTTGTTTAGTTCATCCTCTGTCTCGTCTAGCGACACTTTGAGGAAAAGGTTTCTCTCTTCCCCCACTTTACCCCCTTCATAAACTTGTTTTTCAAATAATTCTTTGTTTATTTACTCTAAGGAAATCCAAGGTTTATGGTTTTAGGGCATTAACAGATTATGCTTCCTGGCAGAGAATTTTACAACGAAGGGTTAAGGGTTCTTACAATCCACATACACAAACTGAATTCATTCACACAATTTTGTTATTCTAAGATCTAATCCATATCCTGGTAGTGGTCCAGGGTATGTTCAAACTAGGTCATGCTTACATTTTTTTCTCATTTCAACTAGTTTTGATCTACACAACCTCCACTTGAATTGTGTTTATAAATTAAAAAGTACAATACAGTACCCTTTCCGAACAAGAGAATGCTTAAATTTATTTTCATTATTGTTTACCAAAGTGAAATAATATATTGTGCCAATAAAAGGCGAGCACCTTCATTATTGGTGGCAGGTGCTTAACACAGAAGAAAAAGCATTCTTCTTAAAAATTGACAAATAGAATGCAAAAGTATACCAAAATCTCCAACTTCTAACACACTGTATTGACTAAACTTTCAATATCGTATGAAAACATTGTTTGCATAGTTCTTGAACTTTGCCCACTGTGAAGGATTTTGAGAAGAAATTTAGTTTTTTTATAGGATTACTAGATGTAAGAAGATTATACAGATGAGGAAATAACGATGGTGATATGAACAAGTTATTTACAGTTTTTATCACTTCCATTGGAACATAGTGATGGCAAACTAAACATAGTATTATCCTTGCATTTAAGTGAAGTAGAAGCTAATCTTAGTTATCTCTCAAGAACAATAAGAGAAGAAAATACATTGTCTATAATATATGGTGTGTCATCTATCAAAACATTAATAAACATAGGAACTGCACCAGCCGCTACTCTCTGTGAAGCACTTCAAAAAAAACTGAAAGATTAAACAAGGCAGTAGCAGCATCCCTCTTGCCTTTGACAATTATGTCCGAGAGAATATTTATCAAGGCTGGAATGACATCGGGCCTCTTTCCAAATAATTTCTTGTATTCACCAAGAGAGGAAAATTTGAAGAACACTCCATTCATTTCTCAGAACATTGATGATCTATTGTGTGCATCATATTGCATTATTTTAGCTTCATTCTTCTCATAAATAGATAAATTTAGGAGCACAGTTACAAAATTTGTTAAGCTTTAGGATCTTGTGAAGTTAGCAGTGATACAAGAAAAGGAATGTCTCTTGTCTATGCCATGCAAGCTCTATTGGTCATGGTGCATTAAGTTGAAATGAGTTGTTAAAATTTCCAACTAGGGATAAATTCTACCTTAGGACAACTCATTTGATGGAGATGATGATTGCATTGGATTCCTCTTTTTGAGAGGTCCAAGATTTATATAAAGATCATCTCTTTCAAATAAGCAAAAGTGTGATTTTGAATTTATGACCACACATGTGAAAATTTTTCATGTCGACCTCAGCTAAATGTAGGCTCAAGAAGCCCAATAGATGTGTCTCTTCACCCACAACGAACTATATATATTCAAGAGACCTCACACCTCATTTAGACATCCATCACTCACACATTCTTCTCTCTCTCTTCATCAAATTGGTTCGTACAACTTGGGAAAACCTCTCTCTCTCACATGTGCGGCTAGGAGGACAAAATTTATGGGCAAAAATTACAGGTTGAATTTTAGACATTTTGACCAGCGTTAACCAAGGATATTTTGACCAATTTTGACTGTGGTTTTTAGGGAAGAATTTTTATTTCCTTAGGCTGCATTGTTTGGCATGAAAATCGAGGTTTTCTAGGTTGGTTGACTTCTTATCAAGTTTTCTTTATATATTCTTTCTTTAGTTCATCAAGCAATTATGAAAGTAAAATCACATAAAACAATGGACACCAGATATAGGCACTATGTGAGGGAACAACCCCCCTCGAGGGGAAAACCCATTCAAAATTCTCTTCCTTTCAATAGTATTCTTTGAGACACTTCACTCTAGACAAAGACCAAAACCTTCCCTCCACACCAAGTCATCCTCCTAGATCTTCGACCTCTCTTCAACAACTTCGACTATGTAGAAGCTTCCGGCATTGGGAAACTTATGACATCAACAAAACTTGGAAGACTTCGATCTCCCAAACTAGGGCATGAAACGAAGAGAGAGAGGCACCAAAATTCCGTTTTCCTTATTCTCCTTAGACTCAACCCAACTCACACGTCCTTCTCCTTCTTCTTCTACTTTGCACTTCTTCTGTCTTCAAGAGATATTGAACTTTCTTGTGAGAGACTATGCTCTAAACGAATTTAACTTGCTTCTATTTGTAGGCTTTAAGGGAGGTTGAATTGATGCCCTTAGGCTGACTTCTCTTCTAGGCCGAATTGACGTGGAGGATACATAAATTATATTTGATTCAATACTCAACCTTTTTACATGACTCAAAATCTCAAGGAGGGTCTCTTTAAAAGTACAATGACTCTATTGACTCAAAATAAATCATAGAAGTCCTCAATGGAGGATTTGGCCTAAAACATGGTGACCCAAGAACGAAACCCGTGCTTTAATAAGTCACAATAATAATAATACAAATTATTTTCTTTATTCTTTTGACAAGTACACTACAAGATGACTGAAATACACTTAATGAAGACTGAGCCTAGTTACATTTTCCAACGCCAATTACATATTGAAGCCAATTTTGAATATTTTAGGCAAGAGTTGTTGATAATTTAATTCGAATTCACTTAAGGGAATCAAGGGAAATTCTTCCCTAATGTGCCTCATAAATTTAATAGGATTTGTGATAATGTCAACATTCTTGCTCATTTGTAAAAATGCATGGGAGCCTAACTACTCCTTTTTTTACTATGTCATGGTTGTAGTAGTACTTGTTCTCAATGTGTTTCGATGTGTCATTATAGTCATCTTCGACACCTGATCAAATAATCCTACAAGTAGCTTTCAAAGACATAATGCTTCACAACTCATCAAACAAGCTACAATATACTTAGCTTCAATAGTGTTGTCAGCTTCATTCTCATCACAACATACCCCAAGCTGAATTATCATCCTAAAGTGTTCTTCCTGTTTTTTGCATTGCAACTATACTTCACCATTTGAGACATATCTCAATCCATGTCCAATTGTACCATTTCAGTACCTTAACACATGTGTCGCATGCCTCATCTCAACCATAAAATGACTGGATCCATCACCACAACTGCCTTTTGGTCACCCCGACAGATCTTTTTGTGGAAATATTGGTTTCTCCCTCTCCCACTTAGCTTCGACAAATTTCTTATCTTCATAGTGGCCATGGACTTTCTATATATCATCCCAAATCTCTAAAGGATCATAATAATATACTTCCTTTTACCAAGGAAGATTTCACCCAACTTTTTCCACACTTCTACTCCCAAGAAGAAATGTATCCACCCAAGATCCTTCATCTCAGAGGCCAACTCCCTCTGACACTGAAGTAGGGCTTAACTGCTCCCTCTATCGTGAAATAAAATTCCCTTTCCATTGTTGCTCCCTTTGTCATGTGAGTCCTAACAACTGGAGAAATTCTTTCCTCATAGTCCTCTCCCTCCTTTCGAGAGAACCCTCATGAGTCTCGCTTTGTACTTCTCTATGTTGTCCTCTACCATATGCTTGATCTTGTCAATCCACTTGGGAGTCACTATTGACTTCCCCTTAGGTCTTGGCATAATCTCCATCATGACATACATCAAACTTGTTGGCCTTCCTACTCCCTCTAAGCTAGGAGCTCTTCTAGTCAGCTAGCATAGTTCTAGATGTGAGTACAATTTCTCCCTCTTGAACAAAAATCAATCTAGTTGAGCTTATGCTCGATACTAGGAGAATCCTCTTGCCATAAACGTTGCTTTGTTCATCCCAATGCTTCCATCTGTTGCGAGAGCCTTGGAAACCTTTACGATGTACTTGAAAACCTCATTCAGAGGCTATGGAAGAAATGATTAACCAAGAAAAAGATACAAAGGGAAGTGGTTGGCCAATAATAAAGTAATAATAATAAATGAAGAAAAATATGTATTTATCTTTTGATCTTAGGATTGTAGAGAATTATCAATTCCATCTTAACCCTTGCCTTATTGTGGAAATCACTGAAATCCATTTGCAATCTCATAAAGCTAGAAATGCTCATCCTTGAGTTATCGAACCACACCGAAGGCTCAATTGCAGGCTAAGGAATCTTCATGCTAACCGGAAGATAGACCAAGTACAAAATCCACTGGCATTTGACACCTTAGGTATCATTCCAAGGTTTCACAAACCCTTAGGAGCAAAAATTCAATACAAGTAATATCCTTCTAGACTTCTAAGGTTTACAAAACCTAATACTTTCAAATTTCATCAACACCCTTTGCAAATTTCACAAACTCATCATGGGAAAAGTACATTGTCACTTGAAAATAATTTAACATTGATGCTATCATATCATCTCAAACCTTTGAAGATCATTGTGAATCTCATCACTAGAATTTATTGCTTTATACAAAACGTAGGTTAGGAAGGCTTTCCCCTTACCTCCCTTTGTCTCCATATAACAAACCCAATTTTTCTTATACTTGTCTTCTTCCTCATAATTTTGAGGCTCAACTATCTTTCCTTCAATATGATTCGTCTTTGAGCCTTGATCACTCAACTTCTTTCGGATTTCAATATGGAATAATAATTCTTCTGAAAATCCAAAAATAACAACAATGAACCATCTTAAATATTCTACATAATACCCCTTCCCAGGCATGTTATGCAAATTCGTAATGATCAAGTGTTGCTGTGACAAAAAGGATTATCAGTGGTTAACCAAATATTCGAAAGAAAAAAGAGATGAAAGTGCCAATAAAAAAAAATGGTGTGTCTACAAAGGCCACAAATTCACCCAGAAAGTTATTTCTCGTCAGGATGTCATGATTTTTTTTTCAAGTATCATATAGAAAGTGGAATATGAAAGTTACATGCCAAAATAATCTGTTTGGGGGATTACTAGTGGTGATTGTTACATATTTTCGATGTTGGAAAATTTCTCCAAATCTCAGCTAATATATTGTACCATGGGTCAGGAACACAATGGGAAGATAATTGTATTTTCAACTTATCCACTTATAATGTAGTGATGATCCATAAATATAAGCAAAACATTAATAATTTGATATAGACTTGTTGGCTTATTCATATGTGATAATGGACCCAAATAGTAGTTCTTATTTAAAGAAATTCTCATCAAACTTGGGCAATCTTGATATTATCAACCTCCAGCCCTGGACTTATTCACTTAGCCTTCTACATTATCCGGTTATATTCACGTATATGAGGCTATCCTATTATTGTATCATTTTTACTTCATTTAATTTTATTTTAGACTTAGTTTTGGCATTTTCTAGGAGTTTTGTTTGTACTCCCTCATTGTATAAATAATCTACACCTTGATATTTTTAGCATGTATCTTAGTTGGCATGATTGTGCCTAAGCTTTCCTTCAAGGTTGAATAATAAGTTTACTAAGCTGTTATTTTCTATGGTGACGTTTTATTTGTTTTAATTATATAGGTCATCTAGCCACATAGTGTCGACTATTGCCCAATTGAAGAAAACTTGTTCGATATTCTTGCTTTTATGGAGAAAAATGACATTGACAATATTGATGATGTTGAGGTATATCGTATAAATACATTATAGTCTACTTTAGTTTATATTCCATTGTTTATCATCTTTCATGTCTTATACTCTACATTGTATCTTTTTTTTTTCTTCTTCAGAAAAGGAACTCAGTATTGATGGTAAGAAGTAGGAATTGAAGAAAGAGGAGAACAATAACACTGGAGTGACAAAATGCAAATTAAAGAGAGAGAGAAGAGAATTGGTCTAGTGGTACTCGTAGAGCCAATATCCCACATAAGACACACGCATAGAAAATGATGGTCAAGTCTTCAAAGTTGGTGAACTCACATGCAATGCCTTAGAAACACAATGATAATGTTTTGAAGTTATGAAACAATATTTCATGTGTAAATTGTACTCCAACCAATATTAAGTAGGAAACTCATATTGTAATACTTGACATTTTATATAACATAATTTATGTGGTTGAAATTATTTACAGTTGCACTTGATATTATTTAGTATTGTGATTAACATATGTAACTTTGTGTTTTCATATTAGATGAACATGTACATTGTATGACCTTTTTTTAAATTTAGTTTCAAAATCATACTAATTAATTTATGTTGATTAATAATGAACACATAAAATCAATCTAAAACTACTAAATTAGTAGTTTATGTGGATTAATGATAAACACAAATAAAATGAATACACCACTAAAGTAGTTGCTTTTAATGATTGTCAATGAAAGTAAATGAAATGAATATAAACTACTAAAGTAGTCATTTATATAAGGAATATGAAACTACTAAAAAAATATAAATGAACACTGCAAATGATAAATTTGTGATTACAAATGATGACTAAATTTTGCATATATACGACTATTAGTAGTTAATTTACAGTATCTTATAATACGTCCAAAATTTAGTCTTATTTATTTGGTTTCAAACGATGACTAAAATTTGCATATATATGACTATTAGTAGCTAATTTACAATATCTTATAACACGACCAACATTTTGGTCATATTTCCTTGGTCATTAATCGATTTTCTCGGGTGATCATTTAGTAATATATTTTATTGTATATTTGGTCATTAATTGTGACAATTAATGACTAAATCAATGTCTAAATTAATGATCAAGTTTATGACTAAATATACTACTAGATAATTAAATTGAGATAACCAATTAATGAATAAGCTAAAAATGACTAAACTTTGGTCACGTTATAAGATACTGTAAATTAGCTACTATTGGTCACCGACCGAAAAATAGTCGTTTATATGCAAATTTAAGTCATTTTTTAGTAACTAATTAGCCATTTTGTTCTAGTGAGAGGAGGCATAGAAATTATATATTTTTTTCCTTGCACAATCCTATATCTTCATATGTAAACTCCCAATTCCTTCCAATGCTACATTTTCAACCATTTACCAAGAGGTATGCATATAGTGGAGCGGTCTATTCAATATACAGATAGCAAGGTGACTTGACACTCGTTGGAAAAATGCATTACAAGGGAAACTCGATGCACTTAATATGACCAAACAGATTGAATCGAGCTTTACACAACAATCAATAGGAGTAATCACTTGGACTTTTGACAAAAACTAGGCACTTTGTGCCAAAGAAGATCTAAAATTGCCAATGTGAATTAACAATGATGATCCACCACGAGCGTCCTTCATGTGAGGATTTTAGTGACCACATGGAATTTCTGATAACTTTAACTGCCACTCATATTCCACAGTAAAAGCATTTACAGAAATTAACAAGTGCTAATGTTGGAATGAATTGAGCCAGACAAATTATTAGTGATGGATTTCCAAATCATGTCCTCCAATTTGTTGGCCCTGACATTTTCAAGTGACCATACCATGTGCTCAAAACAAAGCTTGAATAGATACAATTCTTCTCTACAAATATACAGGTTTGTCCACACTCACATGTCCACTCTATGTCGACTACATGCAAACCAACACATCATTCTCCACTCCACTCCATGCCAACAGGGATTCCATTTCTTGCAAAGTTGATCCAAGTTGAGGATCAAATATATCATGTAAACCAAGCTTTGTCCACTTTGCTTTGTATGCGCACAATTGCAAATGAAATTTGTCTGACAACTTTCCCTACGATAATTCACACGCATGTGCTCTCTTCTATACACAATGCAAATGCAGTAGGAATGCAACATGAACTCAACCTTCACACACCAGTTCCAAAATGGTTGTCAAAATCTTTTGATGTTAGCAACAACAATCTCGGTTAACATGAAGGAACACATACAACCTAACTCTCTTCCACCGGTTCACATGAATGTACAAATTCGAACTTAAACATAGGATGCCTAAAAAGTACTTGAATAATGAACAAACATACACACTTTGATTTACTCTTCCTATGCCCCTAGGACCTCACGGGATGGGGCTAGGACCATATGAGCTCTGATACCAACAAAGAAGGTTAATTTGCACACATAAAAAACTAATTTTCATTCACAAATATGATACACATATAGAGTTGAATTGAGATCCAATTGATTGCAAACATGGACAAGGAGGTTGAGAAATTCTCTTAACAAAATCCCAAACTAATTTTAAACTCAACATGTAAGCATTATCTCCAAGTTTTTAACAAAAAAAAATGTTAACAAGTAGACATTTTTTGGCTGTATTTGATGGCCAAAATTCCAGCCCTACTCACCTATGTCAAAAAGAATACCATCTTCTTTTGGCACCATATAGGCCTGGAATTTCAAATTTATCTTTCCTGTCAAGCGGAAATTTTATGATGCAATGAGTGCTAAGGGAACAATTCAAAAATCATGAGAAATTAGTTAGTTACGATTACCTCTCATGGAAATGGTCATGCGTTAATGACTTACTTAACGCAGTTGAATCCCAAAAACGATATCTAATATAATGCACTGCGTAAACCCATAATACTTAAAATTTTATGATGGTTATTTGATTTTGGTACCTGCGTCTTTACGTTTTATGTAGATTCTTGAGTGTCAATTTTTTTGGGTTACATGCATTTTTTTTATAATAATTGAGAGGTAAACTTAAGGTATTTATCCTCAATAACTCACTATTCTAGCTCTATAATGCCAAAATAATGTTTATAAAAATGTCCGCCAGTGATGTCGACTATTTCAATCTTTCTAGATATTCCTTTTTATGTCTATAAGAATCTCATTTCCAAGAAATAAACCAAAGAAAGGTAACAATAAATATGCATTTCAAATAGCAAATTTAATATTAATATAACAAATTTTGTGTGAGCAAAATATTTAAATTTAATTTATTAATTCAATATATCAAATTTTAGTAGGAAAAAATTCAAAATCAAAAGGATAAATTAATGCAAAAAACGTAATGTATCTCCTAAAAATGTAAAAAACCTTTATTAACTAAATGGCTAATGTGGAATTTTAGTACTATAGTGCTTTCTATTGATCCCAATAAAATTTCCACCAAAATTTCCACCAATTCGTGAAGTGAGACCACATGCTTGGCATAAATTGTTGGGTTTTTATAGGGAAAAGTAATCGCTTGAAAGAAATTACCAAGGTCGATCAGGATTTCTAAATAGAAATCAAGATGTGGCAGGTATAATCCGTGACTAAAACTAAATAAAATATATATTTCTTTAACTATGCATTCCATAGAATCTATTAGCTTGATCATCTCAGAAACATGCAAAAAGATATAAAAAAAATAATATTCTTCAAGAAAAGGATAACTAACTTTGGAAAGCTGAGAGGTGGAGTGAAAGCAACCCAACTTAGAAGGCAGAGACAACGATGAAAATGGAATCAACACTTCGTTCAAGATTCACCTTCAATGTTCAACCTTGTGACCCAGGGAAACTCCTATTTCGTAGACTATAAAAAGTAAATCTTGGCTGACATGTCAAGCATTTATTATTTGCCTTCTTTCTTACAGCACGCGAATCGAGATAGCAACCTGGAAAAAGAGGGCGAAAAGTAAATGTCTGGCATGTCAGCCAACATTTACTTTTCTATAGTCTACGAAATAAGAATCGCCGTGACCCAGGGTTTGCAAGGTTTTGAAATCTTTGTGTCAGATTGACCACAATAGGATCAACATTTTCTGAATTGAGATTGTTAAATTCCTGAGCGGCTGATGCATCCATCCGCTTCCCATACTAGTCTCTTCAAACTTGACTAGTTCTTGGTCCTGGGGAACGTCATATACATGTAAAAATAAAATAAAATAAACGTTATATGGAGCGCCAAATTCCAAGCCTGGTACCTTCTATTTAACAATGGCCTTTTAATGTGTCTAACAGATTGTAAAACATACATACGTGTGCACTGTACACGGTGTTAGCCCTGGAATTTGACTTCTTAAACGACGTATGTGTCTTTGCAAGCCTTATTTGAAAGGTGTAGCCAAATGTTAAATGTATAACAATACGATTGATTGAAATTTGTAAACGTAGATTTGGCGGGCATATCCACAAATACATTGCTAAATTTCTTTTAGCTAATGAAAAATGTTTTTGTATTTTTTTTTAAATATTTTGTTGCACTAAATTATATCTCAAATTTGATACAGTACTTTTAAAATGATAAGTTTAAAATGTTTTAGATTTGAAAGAATTTTTTTTTAAATTATAGATTCAAGATATTTTAATATGTGTGCGTGTGTATAATTGAGTTTTGTCGCATATAAAGTAAATGTGTTAGAAAACTTGCACAGATGGATCTAGCTAGTAAAGGTTCAACACACAGCTTTGGAAAGCAAAAACACTAAAAGAAAATCGAAAGGACAAAAAAATGATACATAGAAAATAGGTTACAATGCTCATGATATAGCATTACTAGGTGAAGATCCCAAGGTAATGCACCATAGTGGTGATCAATGAGAAGACTCAACACCTACAACAAGTTCCGGAGAGAATTGGCCAGTTGCAGAGTGAAAGAAAGAGCAAATTAGGGAGTAAATCATGCAGAAGAACTAACCAGTTGCAGAGTTAAAGAAGGAACAAATCAGGGAGTAAATCATGCAGAAGAACTAACCAATTGCGGAGTTAAATAAGGAGCAAATCAAGGAGCAAATCATGCAGAAGGAATCTTGCATGTAGTCCCATGCTCTAACTAAGAGTCCGCATGTAGGTGTGTAGTAGTTCCAACACCCCCCCTAAACACCACTATGGGGAAAAACAGAAAATGGGCCCAGCAACTAAGGCCATAGGTCACCCAAAATACAATGCAACTTGTATTAAAATTGAGGGAAGAGGGAAAACCTCATGGGAAAAACCCCCTCTCAAAATACAATGTAATCAAAAGAAAAGAGGAAGAAAAGACAGTTGCTAAGCAACTATGTCCTTCACTCCAAGATGATCGCGCAAAGAGCGAAACTTCTACTCAGTGAATGTCTTGGTGAAGATGTCTGCAGTCTGTTCTGCTGAAGGAAAAAATTGCAAATCAATGACCCAATCATGTACTAAGTCTCTGATGTAGTGCATATGGATCTCTATGTGCTTCGTCTGCTACCACTGTACTAGATCCCTGCAAAATTTGAGAGTGCTCTAGTTGTCACACCAGATAACAATGGGTTGGTGGAACGGGACGCCTAATTCAATGAGTAAGTGTTGTAGCCACAAAGCCTGAATGGTGATGTTGACTACTCCTCTGTACTCGGTCTTAGCTGAAGAGAGAGCAATAGCAGCCTGCTTCTTACTCGACCAACAGATAGGGCCAGATCCCAGACTGAGTGAATATCCAGAGGTGGACTTGCGATCAATGTTGTCTCCCACCCAATCAAAATCTATGAAGCCAAGGAGATTTAATGCAGTGCCTGCTGCATAGTGAATCCCGAAGGTGATGGTGCCCTGCACATATCGGAGGATGCGCTTGGCAGCATTCCAGTGTAGCTCATGCGGCTCCTGCATGTATCTGGAAACTGCCCCTACTGCATATGAGAGATCTGGTTTGGAGTGGGTGAGGTACAATAAGCTCCCCACTAGCTGTCGGTAGAGAGTGCTATCAACTAATGGAGTGTCACCTCCATCCTCAAGGCAGACCCCAGACAGAGAAGGAGTCGGTGCTGACTTGCAGTCAATCATGCGAAATCTCTTGAGGAGATCCCATGCATACTTAGCCTAAGAGAGTTTGATGTCTGTGGCATCTTGGCTGATCTCAAGACCAAGAAAGAAGTGTAATGGACCCATGTCCATCATCAAGAACCTATCATGCAAGGCCCTCTTGACTGTAGCAATGGCTGAAGCCGAGCTGCCGGTGATTAGGAGATCATCCACATACAAAACTAAGATAAGAAGAGAATCATGTGTCCTGAGCATGTAAACATTCGGATCAGACTTACATCTTTCAAAGTTTTGTGATAAGAGAAAAGAATCCATCTTCGCATACCAAGCTCTCGGGCCTGCATAAGGCCATAGAAAGATTTCTTCAGTTTGCAAACCAAAGATGAATCCTTAATGAAACCATGTGGTTGCTCCATGTAGATCTCCTCAGATAGGTCTCTGTGAAGAAAGGCATTCTTCACATCCATCTGATGTACTTCCCACCCCTGGGTAGCCGCAATGGCAAGTGTAAGGCGTATGGAATCCATCTTTGCTACTGGAGCAAAGGTCTCATCATAATCAATGCCATGCACTTGTTGGAAGCCTTTGGCTACTAGCCTTGCTTTCCGTCTGGTGATTTGCCCATTTGCAACACTCTTGGTCCTGTAGACCCATTTGCATCGGACAAGTTTCCTTCCTGAAGGAAGGGGGACCAGGTCCCAGGTTTGGTTCTCGAGGAGGGAGTTATACTCCTCCTCCATGGTGGACTCCCAAGATGGATGCCCAGCAGCCTCACCATAAGACTGTGAATCAGAAGACTAAACCAAATGACAATGCTAGGATGGCGATGGTTCAGTGGTAGTGAGGGCAAGTAGAGGCTCAATAAACTCTGAGCTAGTCCTCTGCAGATCAGAATTATCCCCCACAAGACCATCTCTAGCAGCTGGGCGGTCTTGTGCATATATCTCACGTAAGCTCCTTGTTCTCTAATTTATGACAGGGGAATATGATTCACTCCTAGAAGCCCGATCTGGGCTTGGATGTGGATCATCATATGCATGCACTGGATTTGTATCTGGAGACTCTGTCTTTGCATCTGCATGCTCTACCACGGCATTTGCATGCTCTATATCTGCATCTGAGTGTACTGAGTCATCATCTCAGACATGAGGTAGATAAAAGGTGTCTACATGTGGCACTTGAGGTGCATGCGAGAGACTTTCCTCAAATTTGACACTTCGCTCAATGACGAGCTTGTCCGTAGAGGAAATCAGGAGTCGGTATCCCTTCACACCATCAGGGTATCCAACAAAGATGCATTCAATGCTCTGTGGATCAAGAGCTTTCCTCTTTTCAGAGGGGATCCTGGCCCATGCTTTGGAGCCAAAAACATGGAAGTGGGTGACCTCTGGTTTAGTGCCGCTCCAAGCCTCAAATGGGGTCTGATCCTTGACAGACCTATGAGGAGATCTGTTCTGGATGTAGTTAGCACAATTAAGTGCTTCGGCCCATAGCTTATGAGGCAGTGACTTAGCATGTAGCATGCAGGAATCCATCTCTTTGAGAGATCAGTTCTTTCTCTCAGCAACTCCGTTCTGCTGCGGAGTGTATGGAACTGTGTACTGCAACTGTATGCCGGACTGAAGGCAAAGGTTTTGAAGTGCTTTGTTAACATATTCCCCCCCATTGTCTCTATGGAGGGCTTTGATCTTTCTCTCTGACTGTGTCTCAACTAGTGCTTTGAAATCTTCAAAGTGCATAAAAACTTCAGATTTGGCCCTAAGAAGATACACCCAAGTATACCGTGAGAAATCATCAATAAATGTAAGCACATACCTTGCTTTGTTGATGGAAGGATGAGGAAAAGGCCCCATGAGATCATTATGGATCAGATCTAGAGGAGAGGATGCTCTGTGAGTCTTTCCGGTGTCAAACTTTTCTCTAAGATGTTTGCCAAGGACACACCCTTCACAAACTCCTTTGGAGAAACTGATATTTGGCAAGCCTTCCACCATCTCATTCTTGCTTAGCTGCTGCATATACCTATAATTTAAGTGACCAAACCTCTCGTGCCAAAGCCTACTATTATCATCAGCATGTGTAAGCAATAAGGAGGATTCAAGTTTAATAAATTCAAAAATGTATACAGTCTCGCTCCATTATTTACTTCACTAGTTGCAATTTTGGAGCTGCTATGTAGGTCATATATGTTCACTGCATCTGGAGTGAATTCCACTCTCTTTCTGGTGCCGGAATGAGTGATCTGATAAACTGAAAGCAGGTTTACTGAAAGTTTTGGAACATGAAGCACATCTTCAAAGCTTCCATGTAAAAGTTCCACTCTACCTTTTCCGGTGACCTCAATAGGTGAGTCATCTCCCATGAGGATGGGAGGTCCTTTGCATGCATCCAAAGAGGAATAGACTTCCTTTGCAGCATCCATATGATGTGATGCACCAGAATATATAATCCATGCATCAGGGGAAGAATTAATTGCAACTAAAGCATGAAAATTGTTACCTTTCTTGTGTGGCGGATCCTCAGTTTTCTTCTTGGTGCCTTGAGGGATGTGGTCCCCAAGGTTGTGCTTCTAAAGGATTTCTGACATTTGGTCAATTTGTTTCTTCATGCAAGAGGATTCTGGATGGAATCCTCTTTGACAGTAGGTGCATATGTTTCCTTTCTTCCCTTTCTCATTTCTCGAGCCAGAGGAGTCATTGAAGGGCTTGGTGTACCCTTCCTTCTTTGGATGGGAATGCGCTTTTCCCTTGTCTTTTTGCTGCTGATTTTTCTGATTTGAATCAGATCTGTGATTTTTATTGTGGCTGCCATCATGCACAACAAGTGCATGCGCTTTTGGAGGTTTGATTTTCCCCATGCCAATGAGTTTATCTTGCTCAAAAGTAAGGGACTCCATGAACTCTTTGAGAGAAGGCATAGTGTAGGATTTACCTGTTGCAAGCCTTACTGAATGAAATGTAGACACAAAGATGGAGTATTCCGGTCCGAGCTTTGACATAATAGAGAGAACTTGGTGACTCTCCTCCTTGGATTTGTCAATTCCATAACCCTTGAGTTGCAGCAATTGATCATTATATTTGGTGAAGAAGTCTTAAATTCTGTCATAATTCCGTGGATCCAATGACAGTAGCTCCACTTCGAGCAGATGTCCTTTCATCTCATCCTGTTTCCCGTAGAGATCTTCAACCTTTTTCCAAATCTCATTGGGAGTATTGCAGGCAGATAGATGAAACTGCAACTCTGGAGAGATGCACATGCATATGGATCCATGGGCCTCATCCATACGATTGAGGTACTTGGATTTCTCTATGGCTGAAGTGGGTTCCACTTCTATAGCCATGGTAATCCTGTACAACCCTTTATGACAAAGTTATCAAGCCATTTGGTCCTTCCATTCATGATAGTTGTACGGTGTTAGGATCGATGCTTTGGGAAACTCCATTTTTATGTCGATCTCCAATCTCCAAGCTGTAATACCTACAAAATAAAGTACTAGTGCGCCTTTTATCTAGCAACCTGTGGGCTCTGATACCATGTAAATGTGTTAGAAAACCTGCACAGATGGATCTAGCTAGTAAAGGTTGAACACGTAGCTTTGCAGAGCAAAAACACTAAAAGAAAATCGAAAGAAAAAAAGAATGATACATAGAAAATAGGTTACAATGCTCATGATATAGCATTACTAGGTGAAGATCTCAAGGTAATGCACCATAGTGGTGATCAATGAGAAGACTCAACACCTACAACAAGTTTCAGAGAGAACTGGCCAGTGTTGGAGTGAAAGAAGGAGCAAATCAGGGAGTAAATCATGTAGAAGAACTAACCAGTTGCGGAGTTAAAGAAGAAGAAAATCAGGGAATAAAACATGTAGAAGAACTAACCAGTTGCAGAGTTAAAGAAGGAGCAAATCAAGGAGTAAATCATGCAGAAGGAATCTTGCATGTAGTCCCATGCTCTAACTAAGAGTCAACATGTAGGTGTGTAGTAGTTCCAACAATTAAAAGGGTTTTGATTTTGAACCCAGCTGGAGCAGTGGCGGCGAGGGTGGTGGGCTCCAGTATTGTAGCAATAATGCTACAACTCCTGGAGCTTCCTTCTCTAATTTTATCAACCCGGTAGTTCGTAACAAACTTGGAAGCGACGGTGCTGTATGCACAAGTACTAGCTCTTGTCGCAGCTGTCACTTGGTCAGCTGGCACAAGTCCGCTAGGGCTCAAGCCAACTTCTATATGTTCTCAGAAGAAGCTTTCTAAATGATGAACGAAGACTATCTGAAAGGAAATTAACCTACTTTGCAAGAATGAACCAAAAGCCAACCAAACATGGAAACCCTAGTAAACCCTAATCTGACTAGCTTAATCCTTACAATGCAACGATGAGAATGCAACTTCTAACAATGATGCCATTACTTCTAGTGATATGAGATGCATGAATTTAAACTACTTCCATTGAGGAAAACATGTTTTTATATTTTTGCTTAGGTGGTTGGAGTTATTATGATTTTGTTTCTGATTGGGTTTTGACTGTGCAAGGGTAGTTCGAAGGGAAAGAAAGCTTGGGAAAGGTCAGGAGGGCTAGGAGAGGTTCCAGGGGATCCAAAACATCATTCCACAGAAGTCCACAACGTTCAGGTGCTCGGCAACCGAGTTTGCAGGCTTCTACAGGATGTCTGCAGGGGATCCTACAGGAAGCTCGGGATTTCTACAGGAAGTCTGCTAACTTCTACAGGATGTGCTATAGTTGGAGTTTTGGGTGATGGAGGAGTCGAGGAGCTGTATGGGTGGATAGGTAGGATGAAAAGGGAGCTTGTGATGGCTCAGGGACAGAGATATGAGATGGAGAAAGAGTGGGTACAGTTGGTTGGTGAGTAGAAGGGTGGAAGCAACGAAAGGTTAAAAAGATGGAGCTACGTGAAAAGTAGAAGGGTTGGAAGGCAAACGAGCTGAACAGAGGATGGGTAGGTGACTTGGGCGCAGTTGAGAAGAAGAAGAAGATAACAGAGTGATGCAACGCAGTGTAAAGGAAACAAATCTGCACAAAACTGAGAATTCATTCACCTATTCTAACTATGTTATTAAACCAACAAACAGCAATGTAAGCTTCAGAGAAAAATCGTGCATGGTGTTGGAATGAAAAAGTATTGCTCCAAATCAGAATGCATGGACGGTTCTATGACTAAAATGATTGTGTTGCAGCTTGCATGAACGTATAAGACTGCGTTTTTTTTTGGTGGTTGGTACGGTCTACACCCCAATCTCTAAACAGAGATGGCAGTGAGTGCACTGTCAACCTTTTCTTGGAGCTCTAATGAATGCTAATCCTCCTACTCTAATCTAAGCTATTGAAAGCACTTTAACCATGAACTAATCCTACTCAATCACATTAAAGAAATTAAATCAGCAGACTGTGTTTTTCAAATGCATGTCAAAGCAAAGAAATGAAGTGCTGAAAGGAAAGACAAGTAACAATACAAGGAAAAGGAGGTCTATTGCTCTCAGGTTGGGCCCTAACCTGAGAGCTATAGCTCCCTTAAAAACTTAGAATTGAATCCAAAGCTGCCTGCCTTTATTGAATAATCATGAGTCTAACATCATGCCAAAACTGGCTTACAAAAAGCAAAAAACCGAGCTGGAGCTCGTGCTTAGAAATTGCAACAGTAGTTCAAAAGTTCAAAAAGCTCCTATCAAAGGCTACGGCCTTAATATTTATACATGATGAGGACCACGCTGGCTTCCTCAATTAGTGGAGCTTGGCTGTCCAACTGAAAGTTAAACTGTTGTTCCTGTAGAATCCGTTGGCTGCCTTTAAGCTCGGTGGGGAGAGCTGTTGGAGCTTGGAGTTAGGGTGGAAATCACGAGGAAGGTCATCAAGACTGTGGACAACCTCCCTAAAAACCCGCAATGCCACCTTGGCTGTCTCCTTGTCTCCATTTGCGTGGTCTTTTGCTCCCTTTAATGCCAAAAAACCTGAAATCATCATGTATTAGCCACATAGATATAATGCCTGCCCTTCTTCCTACAAATAACACGAATATACCAAGAAATGAATGCATAAGTGATAAAAGATGAAGGGTTGAGCAAGGTAAGTAGGCCAAATGAGCCCAAATTGTTACCAAAAATTGGGGCTCATCATCACCCCCCTAGCTAAAATATTTGCTCATCCTTGAGCAACTTAGTCCAACTCTTCATCCTTCATTGATTTTACTGCTACCCTTACATCCCAAGCCTCTGTAGTAGTGTCCTCCTTGCTGATATGAAACCCAACTTTTCTATTCACCTCTTCCCATTGTTCACTGTCATCCTTCTCTGTGCTGCCTTCAATCAATCCTAGCAGCAGTGGTGGGCTGAGTTTAAGGCCAATCCAGCTGGCCTGGAGGTTTTGCATGGATTTCTTGTAAAGGTCTACCCTTACCAAAGCTTCCCTCATCCGAGTTGGGGTATGGTACTCTCGGATTTTCAAACTGTGTGCCAATGTATTCCACCTGCGTGTGCATGCTTGGGCAGCATTTTCTCCTAACAGTCTTTCCATGTCTTCAAAATGAGCTATGGCTTGGGCCTGTTGATCCATATATCTTAATGAAGCTGTAGGATCAGTAGACAAGTGTTGGTGTGCTGAGATGAGTGCAACTGGATCCTCTGGTTCTGCTCGAATGAACAATGGCTCGTTCAATTCTCGGTTCATGACCGATTTTGCTTCTGCTGCTCTTTGATCCTCATGGTTCAACCATGAAGCGAACGCCATCAATTGCATATCACCCAAGGCAGTATTGGGATCCCAGGAAACTACATTAGGCAAGGCCAAATTGTGGAGGTAGAACTCCGCTAATTTAGCCTTATCCTCGGACGAACTAGTACTGCACAATTCAGAAAATTGTTGTGGGTCTTGGATCTGAGAAATACCTCTTTGTGCCAAGGTATTTATTTGGAACTGCAGCCATTGGTCTTTCAAGTACAAACCATAGGATTTTGCAGGTTGTCTGCACTGTATTGCCTCCATGGCCCAACTGGCCATGCAGGCCAATTGTGCCTCTTTTTGCTGCAATTGTTCTTTTAGAGCTTGCACTTCAATTTGTGCTTGCTGTTCTGCTTCCTGTAGAAGTGTCATTGGCTCCTCAAGACCGGTGGTCAGCTCCTTTTTGCCTTGTTGTTCTTCTGTGGTGTCCTTGGAGGATGTACCTGCCCCTGCCCTCAGCTCCTGTAGCTGCAATCTTAGCTTCTGGTTTTCTTCCTGTAGGTACACTCTTTGGCAATTAGCCACATGTTTAGCCATGGCTAATTCACTCCTGGCCTCCTTGAGTTGCTCTTGTAAAGGACCTATGTCCGCCACACCCTTTGACTTGGCGATCTTCATCCACGTGTGTGTACGGACTCTTTCTTCCTCTAATGCAAAAAACAGGGGTACAGTAAATTTCTGCGGTATGATTTTGCCCGCCTCTAAAAAGGTGTAGTATGAACTCAGACTAGGCTGAGGGCTGGGCTCTGGTATATGTTCTTTTTCTGCCTCTTTAGGTGGCTCTACCTCACCCTCCCTTGGTGGTGATGAGGGTCCTTCTCCTTCCCTCTTCTCTGTTTCCTGTAGCCGGGCCAGAGTTTCCTGTAGAACATTTTCAGCCTCCTGTAGCCGAGCTTTTTCAGTCAACAGGTCTAACTTTTCTTGCCACGTAGTTTTCTTTGGGCTCCCCCTCTCATAGGTGACTGATATCCTCGAGGGGGACGTTTCCTTGGGCGATGTAGGGGCATCTTCAATAATAATCGGGCTGCTGGACGGAGGCTGTGGCTTGCCCGTCTTTATCCTAACACTTCTTCGAGCTTTAAAGTATAGAGGGGTCTCCCTCTCTCTCTTCTCTTTTGGCTTAGGTGGCGTGCTGAGGGCGGCCAACACAGCTGCTGCCTCCCTTGCTAGAATGTCCGCCTTCTTCTCCTTGGGCTTCACTTTTTCAGGGCTTCCTGTAGAAGACCCTGTTTTAGTCAATTTCGGGCTTCCTGTAGAAGACCCTTTTTCTATTTTCTGGCTTCCTGTAGAAGCCTGTTTCTGCTTTCCTGTAGACACAGGTGTCACCACCTTGGCTTGCTTTGCTGCATGAGTTTTGCTTTTTGGTTTGGTTGCGGGTGCTGATGAGGTACTTTTGCTGGTGTGGACCTTCTCAGCTTTGTCCGTTCTGCCTTGCAACCTTTTCTCTCTTGCTGACAAGATGGGTGTGTCACCTTTTTCTTTGTCATCCTTTTTCTCGTGCTTCCTCCTTTGTTCTTTCTTCTTCACTGTGGTCGGGGTCTTCTGGCCTGTTTCTTTCTTTCCCGCGGCCACTGATTCTTTTTCCTCACTGCTGGAGGAACCACTTTCTTCAGTCAACATCCTTATGTCTCCATCTCTTGTCAAATTTATGAATGCTTCCCATGAGAGGGGAACCTTATATGAATGAAGCGCATCCTCCATGAGAAGTTTGATCAATCCATGGTGGGCTACCTGGTCGGGTATGCCTTCTTTTAACTTTGTGGCACACTCAATTAGAGACTGTAGCAGGAAATAAGGGATGCTCAGTTTGTTTTCTACAGGAAGATCAATCTGGTGCGGTAATTCAGTGAGCAACCGAAAGTGATACCCGTACACAATGCTAAAACGGCCTTCACAGGTTATATACTTCATGATCTGCAGGCTAACTTCATTCCATGGTGGCAGCAAACTGGTTCTACGCACCCCATTTTTGTCCTCCGAGAATTCCTCCTCTGGGGGAAAGAATTCTTTCTTGGCCTGTTGGCTCAACTTCCTTTCTTCCTTATCCCATGGCAAACCCATTGGGAGTTCAGTAATTCGACTGATATATTGCGGGGTGAGCTTGAGGCTTAGGCCCCTGAAGTTCACGGTGGCCAATGTTTTGGATTTCGGCCTCAAAGCTTGTAAAAACTCTTCTGCCACTTCGTCGTCATAACCCTGCAATTTGTCACAGAAGGATATCCATTGCACTCGTGTGAAGAGCTCCACTACCTCAAGATTTTCCCTTAACTTTGTTGAATCAGTGGGTTCCCGTCGAATAAACCCACCCGGCATGATAAAAACTGTTGCTTTAACTAGAGGTGGCAAATGCGGAGGAAATTTGGTCTACTGAGACAGAGCGTAGAATTACGCTTCTGTCATGCACATAATCCACGAAGCTTATCTCTGAGGACCTTAACACAGCTTAATTACACTGACATCCTGTAGAACGACAGTTTATGCACAGCAGACAACAATTGCAACAATTTCCTACGACCAGATTGTGGATGACGATTCTGCCACCTTCAAAAGCCAATTGCATGGAGAGTTCAGGTTTACCTTTTTATCTACCACCTTTTTACGTGAGGAACCCGCCTTCCTGTAGAAACAGCTTTCCTGTAGGAGCAACGCGCGATTTCTGGGAAAGACTGCAGTTGGTCTGCGCTCTCGGTGTTGCTTCACAGGCGTTCTGATAGCCAAAGGCTCGGCATATCGAACTGCAGAGGGATTCGAATGATCACTCGAGTTCCAAACGGTGAATGATAAATGCATGGGGCAATCTAGCCGATTAGATTTGAATCGGCGGAATCCGTGGCGCAGGGGTGAGCTGTCCCCGTCGGACCGTTGGATGACATCATTCCATCATTTGTCTGCGAGTTCACTTACTTCCGCATCATCCCCCAGCAGATCCGCCGCCGTCTCTTCTGCTAAATACGTTTTTTCCCGACGGGATTGCTCTCACGTGTGTGCTGCCCATTCCTTTTGTCACGGCCGCCACCCAAACATCCGACTGGACCATTAACCGGTCGACTTGGCCAGTCAACTAGCCATACAGCCGCTCAACCCATTCACTTCACACTTTGCAAACAATTCAAAGTAAAATTCATGCAATCTGACGTAAGAAAGGGTCGAGACACTTACCTGCGCGGCTACAACGCGATTTTCGGTTTTTGGACGATGATGAGTGGATCTATCTGCCGCTGATGAATTTGCACAGGCCCGGAGGTTCATGTTTACAGGCTGCCGACGATGGATTTGATGCTTGGCTGCATGCGCCCGCGTTTTCGTTGCATATGGCCAGCACTGTGATTGGTGTACACCCTAGCAGGCTTAACTGTTACAGGACTCCCGCAGGATGTCTTGTAACCGTTCTTCCTCCTCAGGTGCATGCTGCACGACGAAGGATTTGGCCTCACGATCCCGCTTCCAGAGCTCATGGATGGCTGGGATGGATATGGTATGAGATCTCAGCGCTTTTTTCCATTTAAAAATTGCTTTCTCTTTGATACTCAACGATCTGCTTTGCTAGTGCAGGTAACTTCATTGCATGTCGACAAGGATGGTAGAACGAGGTGACAACAGTGTGCAAGGGTGACAACAATAGCTTGCATGCGTCCGAACCGATCCTTAGTCGTTAGATCTCCTCATAGAATGGATTCTGGGCCGTCCCGAACTTCTATAGGAAGTTTCCTGTAGAAATACAGAGCTTCCTGTAGAAAGTTTGCGTTTCCTGTAGAAAGTCTGCACCTTCTTGTAGAAAATCTGCATCTTCCTATAGAAAACTCAAGCCATGATGAAATTGTGCACATACCTTGGAGAAAAGGAGTATTCTTGGAGGAGGTGTGGTGAGGTCTCCTGACAGCATGATAAGGATCCTTGGCTTTGAGTTGAGAGGCTTCCTCTCCTCCATAGAACCCCTGCAACCTGCATGCAATTTCACATTATGAACTTGCTGTCCTTGCCTTTTTTCATTGTTTTTTCTTTTTTCTCTTTTTTTTCTTTTTTTTGAAAGATAACAGGGGCGCCTCAATGAGGTTTTCACCCTTGCCATCTGCCTTAAGCGCCTCAGAGAGGTTTTCACTCAAGGATCTTTTTCAAATCTCTTTTTTTTTTTTTTTTGAAAGACGATAGGGGCGCCTCAATGAGGTTTTCACCCCTACCACCTGCCTTGGGCGCCTCAGAAAGGTTTTCACCCAAGGATCTTTATTATTTATTTATTTATTTATTTTTATTTTTATTTTTTTAGATCTTTCAGGGTATGCCCAAAGGAGAGGCAGAACCCTTCTCTATGACCAACACTGATTTCTCCATAGTTTTGATGAACTCTTGTCTTGAGAGAGGCTTCCTGTAGATCTTCAATCGATGCCCATTGACAAGCATGGGGATGGCTTCCTCATCAATGGTCCGAATGAGAACAGATCCATTGTCATGACATTTTTCCACTGCATATGGTCCTAGCCATCTGGTTCTCAGCTTCCCCTTGAAATCTTTGTATCTGGAGTCATACAACAAGGCCCAATCTCCCGGCTGGAATTGCTTGTCATGGAGGTGTTGGTCATGCCACACCTTTCTCTGAAGTTGAACCACTTCCGAGTGAAGGAGGGCCTGCATCCGGTGCTCGTCCAGTCCATTCAGCTGCAATAACCTTTCTTGCTGTGCATGGCTGAGATCTAGGTCCAGCTGAGCTGCCATCCTCAAAGTGTTGTATTCAAATTCAATGGACAGCAAAGCTTTCTTCCCATAGACCAGCTCATAAGGTGTGAAGCCAGTGGTGGTCTTCCAGGTTGTGTTGTAAGCCCATGTGGCCTCAACCAGGCGATCTGCCCAGTCCTTTCTGCTGCTGCTCACCACCTTAGTCAAGATCCCTTCCAATGCTCTATTGGTGACTTCCACTTGCCCATTTGCTTGAGGGTGATAGGGGGTGGAAGTCCTATGCTTGATCTTGTGATGAGCTAGTAAGTCTTCAACCAGGTTGGATGTGAACTGGCTCCCTTGATCGGTGACCAGCTCTCTTGGGTAGCCAAACTTGTAGAAGATGTTTTCTCTTAAGAAATCGGCCACCTTTTCTTCTGTTGCTGCTTTGATTGCTTTAGTCTCTGCCCACTTTGTCAGATAGTCAGTACACACAATGATGTAAGACCTTTGCCTTGAAGGAGGGTTGATTGGACCCACAAAGTCCATACCCCACTTCTCAAATGGCTCAAGAGTCACTTGAGGTTGGAGAGGCATCTCATCCCTTTGAGTCGGTTTCCCCATTCTTTGGCATTGGTCACATTGGCTGATATATCTTCTGACATCTTGATGAAGTGTGGGCCAATAGTAGCCTGCCTGCAGGATTTTGAAGGCAGTCCTCTTTGCTGCAAAATGTCCTCCACAAGGCCCATCATGACAGGTGAGGAGGATATCAAAGACTTCCTCCTCCCTTACACAACGCCTTAAGATCTGATCGGGGCCAAGCTTGAACAGATTGCCCCCGATCCAAGTAAATGAGGCACTTTTTCTGATGATTCTGCTCTTCTCTCTTGAAGATAGGTGCAGAGGGAACTGTGCTGAAACAAGGTAGTTTGCTATATCAGCAAACCATGGAGAGAGTGCTGAGATAGCAAACAGATGCTCATCGGGCATCTGGTCATCCACTGTTCCATCCTCATCTGCAGACAAATCCAATCTAGATAAAAAATCAGCAACAACATTTTCTTTACCTGGTTTGTCAACAATGGTCAAATCAAACTGCTGCAACAAAAGTAACCATCTAATAATACGAGCATTCACATCTGGTTTATTCATTAAATATCTAATTGCAGCATGGTCAGTATGTACAAATGTTTGATAGCCAGTGATATAATGTCGGAACTTGTTCAGTGCATGGACCACAGCCAAAAACTCTTTCTCAGTTACAGTGTAATTCAGCTCAGCTTTGGACAAGTTTTTGCTAACAAAGTAAATGGCATATGGAAGTTTTTGTTCAACTTGTCCTAAAGCTGCACCTATGGCTTTGTTCGAGGCATCAGTGTGGATGTGGAAAGGTAGGGCCCAGTTTGGACCTCTCAAGATTGGGGCTGACACCAACTTGTCCTTTAATTCATTCAAAGCCCTCTGACAATCGTCAGTCCATTTAAACTCCACATCTTTTGCCAACAGGCCAAACAATGGTGAGGCTAGCTTGCTGAAGTCTTTAATGAATCTCCTGTAATACCCTGCTAATCCTAGGAAACTCCGAACATCCCTTACCTTTTGAGGAGGTGGAACCTTCTTGATGAGAGCAATTTTGTTAGGATCCACCTGTAACCCTTGGCAAGAAATGGTATGGCCTAGCACGGTCCCTTCAGTCATCAGGAATTCACATTTTTCAGGACTAAGGGACAGGTTCATCTCAATGCATTTGGTTAGGACTTTTCCCAGATTGGACAATGCTTCCTGGAAGTTGGCCCCATAAGGAGTGAAGTCATCCATATAGATTTCCACTGCATCATGGACCAGCTCCGAGAAGATGCTCAAGACAGCTCTCTGGAAGGTAGCAGGAGCATTGCATAGCCCAAAGGGAAGAACTCGGTAGGCAAAGGTACCCCAAGGACAAGTGAAGGTGGTCTTATCTTGGTCTTCCGGGCTGATTTGGATCTGGTTGTACCCGCTAAACCCATCCAGGAAAGAGAAGAACTTCTTTCCTGCCAGTCCATCCAACACTTGATCTATGAAAGGTAGAGGGAAATGGTCTTTCTTGGTAGCTTTGTTCAGTTCTCGGTAGTCCACACAGATTCTCCACTTCCCATTTTTCTTGGGAACCAACATCAGAGGGGACACCCATTCACTATCTGAGATGGGGTAAATGAATCCGGCGTCCAGCAGTTTTTGCAATTCTTCCTTGACAATGTCCTTAAGGGCTGGATTCATTCTCCTCTGGGGTTGTCTAACCGGTTTACAATCCTCTTTGATGTATATGTGATGGGTACAGACCGAAGGATGGACTCCTTTCATCTCCTTATAGCTCCAAGCAAAAGCATCTAGGTGACTGGCCAACAGGCTACACAGCTCCTTTTCCTGGGAAGGAGATAGGGAGGAGCTGATCTTTAACGTTCTCTCAGGGCCGAACTCCACATTTTTGACTCTGGGAGTGACAGGGTTGGTTGTACAAAGATCCACTAAGGTGCTGGCTTGGGCATCCTCCACCAATTTCTCTAAGGATAGTGCACTGGAAGGTGGATTCTGGATCAAGGTCTCAATCAAGTCATCCTCGGTTGGGGGGTCTCTTCTAGTGGTATCTAGGGTGCACAGAGGTGCTGAGTACACTTCATCCTCTTCTCCTTCCTCCAACCAAAGTGGTAAGTCATGCTCTAAGGAGGGTTGGGCAGAAGGGTATAGGACTAGCTGCTTGGACATAGGACCATTTTTGATGGTCATGTTTCTTGCACGACAACTTATGTAAGCATCTGCAGTGGCTAACCAAGGCCTTCCCAGAATAAGAGGATATCCAGTAAGCTTTGCCTTGGGTTGCAAAACCAAGAAATCTGCAGGGTATTCCCAAGAGTCGACAGAGACCAAGACATCCTCCACAATCCCTTCGGGAGTCACAGTGGAGCGATCTGCAAGTTGCAGAATTGTCGAAGTCTTCCTCAAGGAACCCTGAAGATTGAGTTTGAGCATGGTATCCCTGGTCATCACATTAATGGCAGCCCCCAAATCAATCAAGGTGTGAGGTATGATGGTGCCATTGATGTGGACATCTACTACAGGACTCCCAGGATCTAGATACTTTGGGCAGATGACTTGTCCTAACATAAGGTCAGACAGTTGTCCTAAGACATTGATGGTTGAAGCATCTCTCTTTCGCCTGCCTGGGTGTTTGAAACACTTTTCCTTAACCAGTTTGTTGTATATTGGCACATCCTTGATGGCTTGGAGAAGTGGTATTTTCACACACAACTGCTTGAGCTCACCCAGAAGCTCATCCTCCTCTGGGTTGGGTTGTGTGGTGGCTGTTAGTCTCTCAGGAAAGGGTGGAATAGCCTTTGGTTCACTTTCCTGTTTATCTTCCTCATCCTCTGGGGGAGGAGGTTGGCGATCCAGAAGAGTCTTTCCAGATCGAAGATTGATCTCCTGGATCTCCACAGCATAAGTAGGGCATGATGTTTCCCTAGTGTATACCTGCTGGGCCTGTCTATTGTTGGGGTTCGGGTTTGGTTGAGCAGGTATTTGAGGTTGCCTTGGAGGAGCAGGAGGTAATGGTTGAGGTTGAACTGGTGGTGGAGGCAAAATGGCAGGAGGAGTGTTGTACTGGGGCCTCCACCCCGACTGAGGTGCATTCCACTGAGGCTGTGGCTGGGCATGTGAGTGATATGAATGAGTAGTGGGTTGAGTAGGGTACTGAGGTGGGTAAGACCATGGAGGCGGCATGGACCAAGAAGGATGAGCAAGGGGACCCCAGGAAGGCATAGGAGTCGATTGGTTGGGGCTGTAATAAGCTTGGGGTGCCCCTTGCATCCCCTGCTGGTAAGGTCTAGGTCCTTGTGGCCTTCTTTGGTTGAGGAAATAGAGAGGTTCAGTGGGAGCTTCTGTCCCTTGGTACATGGCTTTAAATCCAGGTAAGGTTGGACATTGGTTTGTGGGATGGTCCTCCTCACAAACGAAACACACTTCAACTGAATGCAATGGGCATTCGTTCTTAGGGTGTCTCCTTGTACATCTAGGGCAGAAGATAGCCAAGGCTCTCTCAGCTTCTTCCTTCTTCTGCTGGATCCTGAATGTGTCCAGCTGCATGGCAATGGTCTGTCTCACCTCACTCTTAAGATCTTCTAATTGATTTGCAAACTCATGTTTGGAGAAAGGGACACCAGCTGAGAGGAGGTTTCCTCTACCTCGTTTCCGAGCTGCCCTGGAGTGGTTTCTAAACACAGTCTTGATGTCCTCATAAGGCAGTTGGTAAATATCCCCCCCAGCTAACATGTGAAGGGTATCTAAGAGGTCTTCAGGGACTCCTCGGAGCAAGACCAACTTGAGGGATTCAGGGTCAAGTGTGCACCTGGCCCGCTTATAGCTAAGCTGGAACCTCTCCTCATAATCCTCTAAGGACTCATCATTTCCCATGGTCATCCGAAAGATTTCTCCCTTGGTTTCCTTGGACCTACAGTAGTCCCGGTATTTGGTATTGAAAGCTTGCTGCATCTGAGCCCAAGTAGTGATACTATTCCCAGGTAAGCCCATGAACCAACGTAATGCTGCATCCTTAAGAGTTGAAGGGAAGAGTTTCAGCTTCTGCTCATCTTCAGTATAGTCATAGGTTCTACAAAGGACAGCAAACTCAAACAGGAAGGTATCAGGATCTTCAGTAGTCAGTCCATGGAAATGAGGTAGAGCGGAGGGACTAATGTTTTTCATTTTCATGTCTCCATTGGTCTCTCGGATGGGGAAGGCACCTTCTATCCTCTCATCTTCTCCTCTATTGTCAGCCATAGCTTCAGATGGGATGGTCTCTAATTCTTCTTCTGCTATAGGATCTTCGTATATCTCAGGAGGTTCACCTATAGGTTCTTCTGGATCACTGTCACCGAAGAAGAGAGAAGGGTGACTCAGTGATGTGGTGGGTGTGTTGGGTAAGAATTTGCCTGTTTTATCTCGATTCCTACGAGGCATGAAATGGAAAGACTTTTTTTGATTGCTTTTGTTTTTCTTTGGTACCTTCAAAACTGAAACAGATTGATCTACAACTAACTGTCTTACTGAAATAAAGATGCAGAATTGAATTGAAAGCAGGAAAGAACTAATCTACTTTGCTCAAATGAAATTGCAGGAATGGAAATACTAGTCTACGCTTGCAGAATTGAAAATACTACTCTACGCTTGCGAAATTGAAATTGCGGAATTGAAAGGCTAATCTATGAAAGCAGGAAATGTCTATGCTACTTTTGCAGAATGGAAATGAAATAAACTACTTGGCAGAAAGCAAGAGTAGGAAAGTAGAAGAAAAGCAACAATTACTAATACTCTGACGCTTCCCCGGCAACGGCGCCAAAAAGATGGTGGGCTCCAGTATTGTAGCAATAATGCTACAACTCCTGGATCTTCCTTCTCTAATTTTATCAACCCGGTAGTTCGTAACAAACTTGGAAGCGACGGTGCTGTATGCACAAGTACTAGCTCTTGTCGCAGCTGTCACTTGGTCAACTGGCACAAGTCCGCTAGGGCTCAAGCCAACTTCTATATGTTCTCAGAATAAGCTTCCTAAATGATGAACGAAGACTATCTGAAAGGAAATTAACCTACTTTGCAAGAATGAACCAAAAGCCAACCAAACATGGAAACCCTAGTAAACCCTAATCTGACTAGCTTAATCCTTACAATGCAACGATGAGAATGCAACTTCTAACAATGATGCCATTACTTCTAGTGATATGAGATGCATGAATTTAAACTACTTCCATTGAGGAAAACATGTTTTTATATTTTTGCTTAAGTGGTTGGAGTTATTATGATTTTGTTTCTGATTGGGTTTTGACTGTGCAGGGGTAGTTCGAAGGGAAAGAAAGCTTGGGAAAGGTCAGGAGGGCTAGGAGAGGTTCCAGGGGATCCAAAACATCATTCCACAGAAGTCCACAACGTTCAGGTGCTCGGCAACCGAGTTTGCAGGCTTCTACAGGATGTCTGCAGGGGATCCTACAGGAAGCTCGGGATTTCTACAGGAAGTCTGCTAACTTCTACAGGATGTGCTATAGTTGGAGTTTTGGGTGATGGAGGAGTCGAGGAGCTGTATGGGTGGATAGGTAGGATGAAAAGGGAGCTTGTGATGGCTCAGGGACAGAGATATGAGATGGAGAAAGAGTGGGTACAGTTGGTTGGTGAGTAGAAGGGTGGAAGCAACGAAAGGTTAAAAAGATGGAGCTACGTGAAAAGTAGAAGGGTTGGAAGGCAAACGAGCTGAACAGAAGATGGGTAGGTGACTTGGGCACGGTTGAGAAGAAGAAGAAGATAACAGAGTGATGCAACGCAGTGTAAAGGAAACAAATCTGCACAAAACCGAGAATTCATTCACCTATTCTAACTATGTTATTAAACCAACGAACAGCAATGTAAGCTTCAGAGAAAAATCGTGCATGGTGTTGGAATGAAAAAGTATTGCTCCAGATCAGAATGCATGGACGGTTCTATGACTGAAATGATTGTGTTGCAGCTTGCATGAACATATAAGACTGCGTTTTTTTTTGGTGGTTGGTACGGTCTACACCCCAATCTCTAAACAGAGATGGTAGTGAGTGCACTGTCAACCTTTTCTTGGAGCTCTAATGAATGCTAATCCTCCTACTCTAATCTAAGCTATTGAAAGCACTTTAACCATGAACTAATCCTACTCAATCACATTAAAGAAATTAAATCAGCAGACTGTGTTTTTCAAATGCATGTCAAAGCAAAGAAATGAAGTGCTAAAAGGAAAGACAAGTAACAATACAAGGAAAAGGAGGTCTATTACTCTCAGGTTGGGCCCTAACCTGAGAGCTATAGCTCCCTTAAAAACTCAGAATTGAATCCAAAGCTGCCTGCCTTTATTGAATAATCATGAGTCTAACATCATGCCAAAACTGGCTTACAAAAAGCAAAAAACCGAGCTGGAGCTCGTGCTTAGAAATTGCAACAATAGTTCAAAAGTTCAAAAAGCCCCTATCAAAGGCTACGGCCTTAATATTTATACATTATGAGGACCATGCTGGCTTCCTCAATTAGTGGAGCTTGGCTGTCCAACTGAAAGTTAAACTGCTGTTCCTGTAGAATCCGTTGGCTGCCTTTAAGCTCGGTGGGGAGAGCTGTTGGAGCTCGAAGTTAGGGTGGAAATCACGAGGAAGGTCATCAAGACTGTGGACAACCTCCCTAAAAACCCGCAATGCCACCTTGGCTGTCTCCTTGTCTCCATTTGCATGGTCTTTTGCTCCCTTTAATGCCAAAAAACCTGAAATCATCATGTATTAGCCACATAGATATAACGCCTGCCCTTCTTCCTACAAATAACACGAATATACCAAGAAATGAATGCATAAGTGATAAAAGATGAAGGGTTGAGCAAGGTAAGTAGGCCAAATGAGCCCAAATTGTTACCAAAAATTGGGGCTCATCAGAGGGTAGTAGTGAGCACACGGTGGATGGAAATTTCATGGACTCAGCGGAATGGTTTGAGTGGAAGGCGACTGGATACAATTGTGGAGGAGCACACTCTAAGCAACGAGGAGGTCATGGATGACCATCAATATGCTTACGATAATGTCTGCAGAGTAGAGTTATTAGAGGAGACCACATGGTTGGCCAACATCTTCTGCTTGGAAGTGTGGGCCCCTGGTAAAAGGGGTGTACAATGAGCTGAGAGGCGAATTCTTGGTAGTTCTAGTGGCCTTAGTGCTCGTAAAGCCCTTGGAGAGTGTTGATGAAGAGTGTGGAGAGTTTACCTACAATATGTTTGATGAAACCCTAGTTCGTTGGCATGCAAAGCGTTTGTCATAATGGGTCCAACTAGAATTAGTCCCCACGTCTGCTTTGAAAAGCTTCATTGAGATGGATTTTGCATTTCCACCCCCATTTTCTAGCCTTTCAAGGAATGGTTATGGAGATTGTATCATTAAAAAATTTCCAATTTTCGTTAAAACCTTGCATGGAAAGTCACTATGTTTGAAGGTTAGTGATGGGGATTCAGTATCATCGCTTGAAGACAACATCAAAGCTTATTGGATTATTAGTGGGGGCAACGGGGTTCTTTTTCAAAGGAAAGAAATTAAAATTAACAAATGAACTCAGAGACTATGGTATTAAGAAAGATGCTTTTATTTTCCTCATTATTTCTCGAAAGCAAGTGCCATAGGAGGTGGGGCATCTTTGGCTTCAAAACCCATGTCTTTCGAAGATGTTCTTAAGCTAGGTTCCAACTCATAGACACCCAAGGAACTGTTTCACCAAGCTTTTGTGGTGGAACAATCATCTTTCACCCCAATGGTTGTGATGAATGTGATTTTTACTAGACTCAAGATAACCTATTATGAAAAGAAAGCACTCATATGCCAGTTCAATGGCTTTTGGCCCCAAGCTTCTACACTGTGGTATTGGGTTCATCAAAACTGGAACCATAATCTAGATTTTATATTCTACTCTAAAGGTTATTTTGTGGTAGTCTTTAAAGACCTCAAAGATTGCAAGAGGGTTTTTGACCAAGGGCTTTAGTTCCAGGGCCACAAAGGTATTTCAATTCAACCATAGTTCTCGAAATTCAATCCCATCTGGAGAAAAAATCTCATGAAAGTCTATACCTTCAACCTGAGAATACCTTTTTGCTACCAGTCTCGCCTTATAGCTTTCGATACTTCCATCAACTTTTCATTTTAGTTTGAAGACCCACTTGCATCCAACAACACTTCTCCCTTCAGGAAGCTCTACAAGATCCTAGGTATTGTTCTTGGCTAAGGAATCCATTTCTTCTTCCATAGTTGTTTTTCATTTTTCGCTATCTGTATCATCTACTGCTTCCTGATAACAAGAAGGTTCCCCATCTTCAGTAATCAAAGCAAAAGACGAAGCAGAATCTTCATACCTTTTGGGAGTTTTCCTTTCCCTTGTAGACCTTCTTAGAGCAACTGGTTGCTGAACTGGTTCAGAAACTTGAACTAGTTCAGAAGCTTCAACGGCTTCCTTTGTGTCTTCAACACCTTTTTCTCCATAAGTCTCTCCTTCCTTTTCACTGTCACTGAAAGTTCTAGCCTCCAACTGAACTCGTTGATTTGGCGATACCTGTTCCTGTTCAATTCTTTTAACATTTGATTTTAAAAGAGAAGATTCATCAAATGTTACATCTCTATTAATGACTATCTTCCACAATGTAGGATCCCACAACCTGTATCCTTTCACTGCATAGTCATACCCAACAAAGACATAACATTTCCATTTTGGATCTAATTTTGAATGCTGATTTTTAGGAATAGGAGAATAAGCATCACAGCCAAATATGCTCAAATGTGAATAATCATAAGACTGACCTGTCCAAACTTCTTTAGGAATTTTACAATTAATTTCTACTGAAGATGATCTGTTAACTAAATAACAAGCAGTGGATACCGCTTCTGCCCACAACTCCTTTTGCAAGTTAGCATTGCTGATCATGCTTCTGGCTCTTTCCATAAGAGTCTGATTCATACGCTCAGCAACACCATTTTGCTGAGGAGTATAAACAGCAGTTTTGTGTCTAATAATTCCCTCATCCTTACAGTATTGTTCAAATTCAATTGAAGTGAACTCACCACCATTGTTAGTTCTTAAACATTTAATAGATTTGCCTGTTCTTTTCTCTACCATTGCTTTAAATTGTTTAAAGACATTGAATACATTAGCTTTCTTTTTTAGCATAAAGACCCAAACTTTACAGGAGAAATCATCAATAAACGTTAAAAAATATAGAGCACCTCCATATGACACAACAGGGGATGGTCCCCACAGATCAGAATGAATATAGTCTAAAATATCTTTACTATTATGATTTCCAACTTTAAATCTCTGTTTACACTGTTTTCCATACATACAATGTTTACGGAAATCTAACTTCAAGGATTTCAGATCGGGAAGAGATTTACGTTTCATCAGTATATGAAGACCTTTCTCGCTCATATGACCTAATTGTTGATGCCATAGATGTGTACCTGCTTCTTCCTTTTCTGACACAACTGCTGCTTCGCTGACCTAAGTACTTCCTTTTAACCTGTAAAGATTTCCGACATTTTCTACTTTCATAACCACTATGGCTCCTTTAGAGACTTTCAAGACGCCATCCTGACCTGTAAACTTGTAACCATCTGAATCCAACACTCCTAAAGAAATCAAATTTTTCTTCAAATCAGGTACATGTCTAACACTAGTTAATGTTCTAACTGTGTTATCATACATCTTAATCCTGATATTCCCCATCCCAATAGTCTGACATGACACATTATTACCCATAAACACAGAACTACCATTTACATTTTCACACGAAATAAACCAATTTCTATCTGGGCACATGTGATGAGAAGCACCAGAGTCTAACAGCCAGCTATCTAAACCCTGAGAGACATTACATTCAGGTGAAGTTTCATCTATCATACATAATTCTTCAACAGATAAAACTTCGCCTATCATACATGAGTCGACCTGATATGCTTCCTTCTT
This sequence comes from Pinus tabuliformis, assembly GCA_031772625.1. Classification (NCBI taxonomy): domain Eukaryota; kingdom Viridiplantae; phylum Streptophyta; class Pinopsida; order Pinales; family Pinaceae; genus Pinus; species Pinus tabuliformis. The sequence goes on from CM062813.1 coordinate 828,012,098, forward strand.
CAGGTTATCAGATTCCTTTCATTTCCAACAGTCTTTCTTCAAGTGTCCAATTTTATTGCAGTGCCAACATTTTTCCTTACACTTCTTTCCCTTCGATTTAGATCTGGAAGACCCCCTTGGCTTTTCTCCTCTTTCCTTTGAGCGTCCTCTAGCTACCATGGCTTCTGATGCAGCTGTTTCAGTACTGGATTTCCTTCTTACTTCTTCAGACAGGAGAGCTCCCACCACTGATTCAAACTTCAAAGAATCAGCAGTGCTCAAGCTGATTGAAGTTACGAAGTGATCCCATGATTCGGGCAGAGAACACAACAAGGTTATGGCTTTATCTTCTTCCTGAATTTTAACTTCCATATCTGTTAATTGACATATAAGTGTATTAAAAACATTCAAATGTTTTGCAACGTTTGAACCTTTTTTCATTCGAAGACTGTATAACTATCTTTTCAGATAAATTTTGTTGGTTAATGACTTTGTCATATAGAGTTTTTCCAGTTTTTCCCACAATCATGAAGCTGTAGTCTCTTCAACAATATTGAAGAGAACTTCATCCGCCAGGCATAACCGGATGGTACTGAGAGCTCGGGCATCCAAGTCCTCCCAGTCTGAAGTAGTCATGGTTGCAGGTTTCTTAGTTGCCCCATCCAATGCCTTGTGCAACCCTTGTTGTACAAGCAGATTTCTAACCTTCAGTTTCCAAAGAGCAAAATTTCTCTTGTTGGTGAATTTCTCCACCTCGAATTTTGCATTCGACATCTTGGCCATTTATTTCCTCCTAGGGTTTTGTTCTTTCAACTAGGGTTTCTTAAAAATTTTAATTATATTCTTCCAACAAAGGATTTCCAATTTTTTAATGCTTCCTCCTTCAATTTTCTTGGAAAAAATTCACAAATTGACTTAGAAAACCTACAACATTTTTCTGAAAATTCCTTTTGTTAATTTCAGTTTTCTAAAAAGGAAAAAACCTTTGGTTTTTTTTTTTTTGATTCAAAGAAAACCCTTTAACAAACCCTGAATTTATTCAACAATTGCTGGAAAAAAAATACCTGAATCTTCCACAAGACAGGCCTTTGGCCTCACGCAGGCTCTGTTCTGGCAGCAGTATTCAAAAAAACAGTGGCAGGCTATGCCCTCCAGCACGATCTCTGCTCTAGCACGCAGAGGTCTTCTCTAGCACCTCCAAGTCAGCAACATGCATAGTTCTCTGAATACTTCTGGCAGCACGCAGAGACCTTCACTGCAACTCTATGCACACACGGTCTGGTCTTCCTCTTGTCTCCAGCACACACAGCGGCAGGCACTCCAGCACCTAGTTCAACGCACTTCAACTGATACGCAGAGGGTTTCTGGCTCTAGTCTTCACGGCCTCCCTTCCTTTCTTACACATGCAGTCCTCCTACAGCACGCAGGCAAATCACGCAGGCAAAAGTGCTCTGGTCCACGCAAAGAGCAGATTGCTTTGGTCTTCACATGAAGAGGGTGGCAATATTCAAGCTCCAAGCTCTGGCGGCAGGAGCAAAACACGCAGGGTTTTACGCTGCATGCAACTGCTCCACGCTTCTCACGCAGCCAACACGTAGAGGGGACAACACGTAGAGGGTTTGGATTGCTCCACGCTTCTGCAAAGCAACACATAGAGGCAATACGTGGCAGAGCGTTTGGAAAATCTTCCACGCAGGAAGCACACTCACGCAGGTGGCCTCACGCTGGTTTGGCAGCATCCTCTCACGATTTTCCACGCAGATTGCCCCCTTTATCTCTATACGCAAGCTTTGTCCTTCACACAGAGCCTCCTCAATGTAGACGTTGGCTCTTCAACAACCTCTCCTCACAGAAAAACCTTCACGCAGCACCAAACACATGCTCTGATACCAATTGTTGTTTGAAGAGGGGAAATAATGAGGAAATAAAATACACATTTAGTTATATATTGACCAAGAAAGATTCATAACTAACTGAACACTGAAACCAAACACACACATAAATGCACAAGATTTACGTAGTGAAACCTTGACAGGGTGTCAAAGAAACATCTACAGGGAAAGGGATTGGAATCTCTATTAATTCAACAATGATTCTTCACAATTACATTTCTCGGGCATTCACTAGTTTTAGACAAGCCTCCTCCGTTACATCACTGCTATTTCGGTATAAAACTAACTAGTTACATTTTTATCCAAATTTACATAATTCGTTGTCAAAATTCCAACGATATATTGGCTGTAGAAAATATATTGACTGTAGAAAACTTTTTTGACGGAGGTATGACTTTTGTACTCATTGTATTTGCAGAGTGCATCAAATGAAAAGTTTCACCCAGTGACCCTATGATATAACAGGTGCGTTTATGGCATATTAAACAATATTCTTAATTTTACTATATATTGGAAAACACTTCTAAAATTCACATTATTTAACCCGGTACCAATACAAACCCAATACACCTTCTCAATTTAAAAAATCCCTATTTTCACTAGATATTATAGGTATTCATTTTTTCATTAACATTGAACCCCATTTTTAATACATGCCAATACAAAAACTCTTTATCACTTTATATGCTCAATATATTTTGTCATTTTTTCCTCAATAGATATCCCCAATATGAATGGAAGTGGTATGATATTGCTCCCCAAATGAAGCCCAGTATTCCAAAGCCTGTCAAGCAAATATTTGACACCTTAGCGAGGGAAAATGTAAAACATTTTGTTAAGGTCAGATGGAAAACGTTGAATATCAAAGATTAGTGAAAGCATTTAACATGCATAGAAGATGGAAAAGATAGGGAACTTGAATGCGGGTAGGGCTTAAGAAGAAATAGTGACCAGTGATAACGAAGTCTTTACATTACTAGAAAGAGGCTCTGCTAAATGATGCAAAACAGAAGCATTTCTCAACGAGATATGCCTTTAGTCATAACTAGAAGTATTAATGATACATGAGCTATGGTTCTATGTATGGATTACACTACTAATTCCAATACTTCAGAACTTAATCATGGAAAGCCATGTACTTTTTTCATGGGGCCTGTTCTTCCATTTCATCGAGTCATATTTATATTCTAGTATCCTTATAATTCCCGTTTCATATATTCTCCTCAAAATGTTTCTCCCTAAATGCACCGTCACTAATTCATTTATTCAAAAATCCGTCACTAATTCATTTATTCAAAATCTTTGCTATGACTTCTCTGTGAAGTCTTTATAATTCTTATTGTTTTTCTCTAGCTGCAGGCACTTTGCTTGTGTTCATGTAACAACTGCTTTTGCTTAATAAAATATCACCTCATTATTATGCTTTCCCTCCATTGGAAAATTTATTCTTTTAGGAAAACTACTTATTGCAATGCCATTATACTTTTGTCCCCTTCTATAGATATTTTCTTTGTTGATTTTCTTCAATGTTTGTCCAATTGTTGCATCACTTTTAACGGTACTTCCTTTGTTGATATATATATATATTTTTTTCTTTTCCTTCCAGTTTGTGTGGTACTTCTGCATTATTTTCTGAATTATATACAATACAATAATAATTCTTTTTGTTCTTCCTGGGATTATATTTCAACTTAACCAATTTCAACATATATTTCAACTTATCCAATTTAATTACCATAAAACTGCCATCTTCAATCAAAACATATTAAATCCCACTGCAATATTCAGTAGTCTGTTTTCGAGGCCCAGATATTCAATACACCGATAGTAGCATATTGTTAGTGAAGGTAGAGTATGGATGGGCGTATAATTTTCGATGAATGTAATGTGCGAATGTTACTCTGGTTAAGGGTGTAACTGGTATAAGGAATCATGAACTTAGGTAGGATTCCCAAGTGCATAATTTACAAGAGTCAATGATTAATGTGTGGAAAGTTAGAAATTCTCAAGTACAAGCAATAGTCTTGATTGAATTCGAATTCTGTTCAAGATGGCGAAGCTGTTAAAATTAGTTATACATTGCTGCAGATAAATCACAAGTATGTTGTGTCACTTTGTCCCTTTGAGTGAACACTGAAGATTATCTTGCATGGATTGGAATAGGCCAAAGATAAATGGCCTAGAATCAGCCAGACGAGTATGATTATGTGGCAGATGATAATGAAATGACACGTCGCAATGAAGATTCAGAGTCTGAGTATGTAGATAGTAAGTAAACTTTTGATCCCTTGATCTCCTCGTGCTATTCTTCAATGCTTAATTTGCAGTTTGTTTTGTAACTCTTGTGTCTTCTCCGTCAACATGTGGGGACTTGATTAAAAATATCTACAAAGGTTTGCATTCTGGATTTTGTAAGTTTACTCTGGCCATAAAGTGAGCATCCGTTTGATATTATCGTTCCAATTCTGAGTTTATTCTTTCTTATGCTTTACTTTGATATTATTTCCATAGAATACACTTCAAATGTATTTTTCTTATGCTTCTACTTTGATATTATTTCCATAGAATACACTTCAAATGTATTTTTCTGATGGGCAAAGAGCCAGACCTATGAGATGTGCAGAAAACGCTGGAAGAGGAACCTATATTTAAGGAATAAACATTACAAGGGAGAAATATAGAGAAAGTCGGTTAGGAAGGTTTTAAAACAAAAATTATATTAAGAGAATTAATTTTAAAAGAATTATTTGGATGAATTAATTTTAAAAGAATTATTTGGATTCAAGATTATTATGTAATTTTTGGGTAATAATTTGGAGGGAAAAAGGAAGAAAAAGACTTTAGTTAAATGTATTTTCAGTTTAAAATTTACTCAAATGCCAAGTGTAGACACTCATTGTATACCAACTCTATATATTTATGAGTAGAGCTAAATTAAAAAATGTAAGTATATGGAATTTTCAACTTTTTTTTTCAATGTATTTCTTTTTTTTCTCAATATGGATCTAGTCAGAAATAAGAATGGGTACTAGTTGGATGTGGAATTTAATTTAGCATAAAGTGCTTCTACAGTGAACACTAATTAGATGTGGAATTTAATTTCACATAACATTTTCTACACTAGACATTTAAGTAGTAAACCTATAATAAGATATGCCAAAAATACATACACCTGACATTTAATTAAATTTATAATAAAATATGAAAAATACAATTAAGAAACAGTTCATTTTTTTCATAAATTCACAACTCTTAATTTACTAATTTAACTATTATTTATTATCTTCATTTACTAATTTAACCATTATTTTATCATTTTCCTTACCAGACACATTTTTAACCTAAAAATCTTCATAATCTTATGGTATACATATATTTTGACAATTAATAATGGTTCTTTGGAAAGATATTTTATTGCCTATATTTCTACCGCATATTTTGTGTAAGTGCTTTGTAAAAGAGCTCAGAGAGTTGGAAAGTTCTATGAATTTCGTTACAATATGTCTACAATCGCACATAAGTAATTTTCACTGTCAAACCAAAAAATGTAACTGCGAACGTAGAGAGGTTATTGATAATTTCTATGAATGCAAGTGTCTTACAATTGAATGACCTGAACTGTAATAGGTTCATCACAAGTTAAGAGTGGACTATTATTAAGGACAGTGTCTATCACAAGCTATTATCTTTCATGTGCTCGTAGTCTTCAATTCATTTTTAGTTCATTATTGGAAAGTTACAGAAAGAGACAGAACGCAACATTTTCAGAAATTTCGTTCTTCTTAAAGACTAGCATTGAGGTGGAGTGCTGGAAGGTAAAGTAAAATGAGTTTCTGCAGGTCTTATTTAGTTTCTTGTGGACAGGTTAAAGCACTTCCCCTGTCTGTTGCATCATTTCAAAGTTTTTGTGGACTTCACTAGCTTGTTTTGTTGTATCATATGATATTGTGTCAGGGTATAGTAGCCATTTATTTTTAGTATCTAGTATTTACCCAAGAAAACTTCAATGCCTGAGTTGTGTTTTTTTAATGTATTCTCAGCATTGGGTATGCAATTTGTCATTTATAATTCAGAAATTTCCTGATCTTTTATAATAATAATTATTGTGGATGATCCTTGATTTTTAATTCCAGCTGAGGAACTTGGTGTAGGCAACATCAAATCATGACGCTTATTTTTTATCAAAATTTTCGCTTATACATCAGTCCTCATTATCTCATAAAGAAGCAGAAATTCTTAATGTTGCTGGCCACAGTGCATAGTGCTTACATAAAGTGTCATAAAATGATATTTGTGAACATTTATATCCCTTTGTAGTTACTGTCAATGTTGTTTATGGTAATCCCTGGTGGATCGATATTGTTATCGTTGGTTCAATATCATAGTTGTGGCTGCCTCATGACCGATTTGTCCCTCACTAAAACAGGCCCGTCCAGGAAATTTGATGCAAGGTTTACAGAACTCCAGATTAACACTATTCCTGTGAAGGATAATTTACTTGTTACTGGTGAGTTTCAGGGAGAACTTAAATTTTTAAGGTAGGTTATGATGCTTGTTCCTGAGGTTTGACCTATAGCCATCTATGATGCACGCTGTTCTGAACATCTTTGCTTACTGCACAATGTATACATTATGTTTTGTTGTGCAGTATTTGGACGAACATGTGAATTATTTTTCAAAGATAACTGACAATGTAAATGCTATCACTGTTGCAGTGTAGATTTTTTTTTCAGTAGGAAAAAACATTCGTTCTTCATTAAAAAAATGAGAAGTTACATATTGCATTGCAGAAGCCCAAGAGGAAGAGACCAAAACTGGGACTGTCCGAAGGAGGACCCAAGAAACAGAAAGATAGATCAATGAAAGAATAAAGACAACACATTTGGCCTAGCCTAAACAGAAGAACAAAAGGAGAACCAGACTGAGAAACAGAAGCATACCTGAGAGAGAGAGAGTCGAAACAGGGGAATTAGAAAACAAAGGAGCCTGAAGTCCAAACTACGTTCTGCCAGGACAGAGAGGGATACTTTTCTATACTTTTGTCTAGCCTTATTTTCTGTAGCTGCTATGCAGAATCTGACTCAGTCCATTTTTATCATGGGGTTTGTGCTATATAGTGGAGCAACTCAGTTCATGATTTCAAGTAGTGATTGTGGTATACTGAGTATTTGTGGTGAGAGATTTGCATTGATTAGGAACTTCTCCTTCCCCATATCTGTTAATGTAAGTGCATTGTGATTTCACTGCACTATGATCAAGTGTCCTTTTATTTTGTTTCTTCTTTATCAATCCGACCCATAATATGAATGATCCGCAAAATACTTCTTGCAGTCCAGATGAAAAGCCTGCTTCTTGTCGCTGGGGACAATGCTAAGGGCTTTCTTTCAGACTATATAAGATTTTTGATGAGAAATTATGTTGTGGTGCATGGTTTTTCTTCTGTATGTGCTTTCAACATTGACCTCACACATATTAAGTTTAAAACTTAACTGTACTGCAAGATGGTGTTTATATGTAATGCAAGTATATGTTCATTGCATAGTGCATTTTGCAGACTATTGGGATTACTCATTTGCTTCTTCATGGCATCTCGATGTCAAATATATGCTAAAACACTTTACCCTTTTTGAACTTCTCCAGGGCCAGTTAGGTGCCATACGTTCTATAAGGTTCTCATCATGTGGAAAGCTTATGGCCATGGCTGAGCTAGCTGATTTTGTCCAAATATATCATATAAAGCAGAACTATAATATAATTGATTTCTCAGGGGAAATGGCTGGAATGTCAATCAGTCCAGAGACAGAAGCAAATTTTATTGGTGTGTTGAAGCACGCTTAAAATAAAGTAGGCTGCATGAATAATATGACGGTTATGATTAGATATCGATGCACCATCTGAGTAAGCTGACAGTTGAGCCAGGATGTAGCCATTCTGCATTTTGACAAGTATGATTTCAGATTCTGTTTACCAAATCCTTAACTATGAATTATGAAAATTGAATATCAATAATTCAAATTTTAGTTTGGCAATGAAAAGTCCTTATTTTTTAATAATTCAATATGCATTGGTTACTATGTAGTAAAATCGTTACAACTTAACAGAGAAATATTAACAAAAAAATTCTATAAAATACTATTAGTGTTGAAGCTAGAGAAATAGTAATATCGCTGTCTATTTGTAAGAGGTTTTTATTTCATATTTTTTCCTTTAAAATTAGCAAAAACTTGTTAGAATTATAAATGTGATTGCTCTTCACAGTTAGAATATCCCAACAGATTTTTCGATACATTAAAAAAAAATACAATATAGTCAAATTCAAACGATCCACTTTAGCCATCGTCAATTTAATAATGAAATATACCATAAATGCATAACTGACAAACGGTACAACCTGCATGAATGGAAATGAGTATAGAGGACAGCCCAGGTATTCAAAACACAATTTATGCCTCTGAGAAGATACCATCCACTTCGGGCATCGTCTACTTAACAGTGAAATAGACCTTTAATGCGTAACTGAAAAAGTGCACAACATGCATGTGTGCATCGTAAGTTGTACAGAGGCTTAAGGTTACACAGACAGTAGGCAAAATAAGACGTTGTGGCAACCTGAAACATGTATGTTTTAATGGCCAGAGGTCTGTTTCACTATTTTTTAAACGTTGCCTTAGCTTCTTTCAATGGAATGAGAAGTGACTCAGTCAATTAGGCCTTTAATGCATACCTGACAAACTGTACAGAAGCTCGTGTGCACCGTACGTTAAGCAGAGGATAGGGTTGAATCCATGTGGAGAGACAGTTGCAACTTCAGCTCATGTCTATTGGCAACCAATATTTCAATAGTTCCAAGTCTATTGAGCCATAAATAAATTGGAGCAATATTTCCAAGTCTATTGAACCTATATTAAATAGGTTAAAGCAATATATCGTCACTGTTGAATCGAAACAGTATCCAACCATAAACATATAATATATATTATCCCGCGTATTAATAGCTCAATAACCTGGTAAATAAGTCTGGCCATGTTTATTCACTCAGCTAAACGGCATTGAAGGGAGGTGGTATATTGGAAAGCAATTTAAATTCAAATCTTGCAATCGGTGTATCACCTGCAGCAATAATGAATGTTGGATAGCTGGGTCAATACACCAGGCTGGACTGTATATTGGTGAGTTGTTTTAATGCTTTATTCCATTATTTTTTTAACAGTCTTAACTTTTATATTGGAAAGTTAATAGTGGCTGGTAAAAAAGTTAATTTATATATTTAAGTTATTTTTAATAAATTAGTTGATTAGATGAATAACTTGAGAAAGTTATTTATTTATATGGTAGATTTGGCTTAACATTTAAATAAGAGTTACATAATAATGAGTATTGGTTGATTAATTTAAATATAGTTAAATAAAAATAAAAATCAATAAAAAAATAAAATTGCATATATCTTATTTTACCATAACAAAACAATTAAATTAAAACTATATACGGTATAAAATAAAACCTCGTGGATATATTGACAGTTTCTCCATTATATTTGTAACTTGTTAAAAGTAAGTATTGCCAATTCAACTCCATTTCATTAAAAAAAACATATTTTTCACTGAAAGACCCCATTAAAATCACATTGGCAAAAAAAAACATTAATAAAAAGAAAACAATACAGGAAAAAAAAAACAAAACAACTATATTTCTATATCAGAAATGTGCTATTTCAAATAATGCAGTTTTAATAATATTCTCCATTCCTACACACAAATAAAAAATAACCATTAAGTGAAAGAAAAATAATGTTTCATATCACAAGCCAGCGCATTGATTATTCATTTAATGATCTAAGCTTCAGCGCATTGATTATTCATTTAATGATCTAAGCTTTTGCTGCGCAATAGAAATTATATATAGTATTATTATCCAGGATCTATGATAATTGGTTTGTCCCTTTGATTTTTGCATTCGGTATATAAATGTAAACAATGAACTCTCAGAAACAAAACAACTACAATTTCTGTGGTGAGAAGCATAATATGTATATAAAAACTGCATTTACTCTTTCCTTTCTAAATTGCTGGTATGCTCAATAAAATTTAGATTCTTAGGCAGCGATGAAAATGTATAGAACAAGTCTGCAACAAAGCAAACGATCAAATTGTTTTATCAACATTTATTAACTAGCCATAAACAAATTTAAATTCCTTTACTCTTCACAAGCTCCCCTAACTAAATGAAAATATGGAAGTTGTAGCCATAAACCAATTTGAGTACCTTTACTTTTTACAAACTCCCCTAAATAAATGAAGATACTATAACTCCCCTAAATAAATGAAGATACTATGGAAGCTGCCTCAATTACCATTGGGTAAGTGTTTGTGCAATAGAGACAAATAAAACATTCAGAGATAAGAAATTAATAAGAAATCCAAAGACGAAGAGATCCATGAAAGCAGACCATATAAACATTATTTAATAATTAATATAAAAATTTAGAGGATGCGTCTAGACATGAACATTTTTGATAATTAATATAAACATCCAAAGAAGGATGTGAGAAAATTAATAAATAAATAAATAAACCAAGACGTGCATAAAAGAAAAGTATTTCAATCCTTGAAATACAACTCTAGTGACTACAAATAAACAACTTTTCAACTCAAAAACCAAAAAGGCTATTATTGTGTGAGGTCATAATTCATCCCCTCGTTTTTTGCTATCTGCATAGGATAAGATGGACATAGCAGTTGAAGAGCCCTTCCAGCTTCACTGTCCAATCCTCCTACTTGATTTACATGTTGGTTTCAGAGTCATTACTATAATATTGGAGAAAGGATTCTTCACATGTTTTACAAAGTTCATTTTCTCCTTTTGCATGTTTTATAGATCCAGATTATATTTCTATGAACCTACAAATGAAATATATAAGGTACAATAAGGAAAAAAATATACCATCTTGAGTTACAAGAGGATAGTCCGATCCACTGAGGTTGATAAACCAATCCCACTCCTTACTTTTTCTCAGGAGAATAGCTGCAGCATGAAGTGTATTTGAAACCTTGGTGGGTCCTTTGTAAGTAATCATATTAGCCTTAGTAATCATGTGCAAATTACCCACCTATGCTTTTTCTCAGGAGAATAGCTGCAGCATGAAGTGTATTTGAAACCTTGGTGGGTCCTTTGTAAGTAATCATATTAGCCTTAGTAATCATATGCACATTACCCACCTCTGCTTTTTCTCAGGAGAATAGCTGCAGCATGAAGTGTATTTGAAACCTTGGTGGGTCCTTTGTAAGTAATCATATTAGCCTTAGTAATCATGTGCACATTACCCACCTCTGCTAAGATCTATGATTTGATCGGACATGGTTGGCAAGGTCTACTCTTTCTTTCGATGAAGATTCCCTGTTTAAATGCACTGGTTCAAGGGATGGTAAAGAGATGCCAGTGTCCTTTTTCATTCCCCCGTCACCTTTCGACCCTGAAATAAGGTAGGAAAATCTCGGAGGCCCTGGACGAGCGAGAGGGGCAGAAAACACGACCTTGGACATTACAAACACTGTTTTTGAAGGACCCAGGATATCCCAAAACGGAAAGGTTCTGAAAGAGATCTTAATGTTTTCTAGGTATAACTGTTCCCAATGTTGAAGCTTATCGGCCAAAGAAAAAGAGATCGTAGGGAACAAAAGGCAAGAGGAATTAACCACTTTTTTTCCATTCTCGCCAAATTGAAATGCATATGCATCAGCCGCTTCATCACAAACTTTAATGGATACAGTAAATATCTTGGCATAACCCAATCTAGAGAATCAATTGGCAGCACCAATAGATATCTGGTTTGGTTAGGTGCTAAAGTCTTGCATTTTCCTCCAGCTTCACCAAAATAGGGTTTTCGAAAGAAAAATAATTCGAACATAATGATAGGATACCTGCCCAAAAGAAAAACAGAAAATTAAAGGCAGAAGAGTCAGCAAATAAAATATTAACAAATCTAAGATTTAAATATGTAAATATATAGGAATGGAAATTAAGAACAAAACAGATAAATTGAGATTAATAAAAGTTAAAAATTATTTATATATAATTAAAATAAGTTTACATTTCTGGTTTGGGCATGTCTTAAAATTATTTTTGTTTGGCTAAGCTTGTCTTCTTGGGACTTAAGCAAACATGTTAACGGGCCAAAATCCAGAGGCATCTGGCAGGAGCGAAACTCTTACCCTTAGGGACAACTAGCGGGTTATTCTAGGTGGCATGGTTTTCTTCGAATAATGGTAATGAGTCAGCGTGTGTTGGCCCAAAACCCAGAGGCATCTGGCAGGAGTGAAAGTCTTACCCTTTAGGGACAACTAGCGGGTTATTCTAGGTGGCATGGTTTTCCTTGAATAATGGTGATGAGTCAGCCTGCGTTGGCTGACTGCTACCAGAAATAGCTGTCTTCACTGCTGATTTGACAACTAAATTATGATAAATTTTCCATGGTTGAAAAAAACAATAACTAATATCTTCAATTCAGTTTAAATATAACTAAATAAAAATTCAATTCTTTAAAATTACTATACTAATCACATCATCGCATTCAGCTTGGTGGTTGCAATGGATATTGCGTGCGTTTGCTAGTGAATGGCCCATGCAGTATATGCAAAATCATGGTCCAGCAACCAGCACAGTCCTTCGATGTAACAATTAAAATTAAAAATGTAAACATTATTATATTAAGAAAAATCGTTATTTTGATTTTATAATCCTGCTTCGAAATCATGTAAGATTCTGGGAAGTGGGTGTCGTGCATGGCGGTCAGAGATGAAGGAATTTAACAAAAAGGATACAATATCATATTAATTTACAAAATGGTTATATCACAGATTTAGATATATTTCTTGAAATTGGCCAAACAAGTTTTCAAATGACCAGACATGCATTGCCAAAGCAACATAAACGATTGACTGCAAAAAATTGCTGCAGAACTCATGGCCATACAAGCCCAACACTACACGCTGATATTAAATGTATAGACACATACATAACTTGGTTTCCAAAGAACACTCAGAACCCTTAACACAACAATCCCCAAAATGGTCCTTATGCAACAAAATTTGAAACCTAACAATTTAATTATAATTGTGTGTGAATTAGAAGTTTCTGCATAGTATATGTATGCAGGTGAGTTTCGAGAAGAACACAGAGAAGAAACGATATGAAGGATTGTATTAGATCTCTTGAATCCATTTGAAGGATCACATTCGAGATTCAGGAGTGACTGTGTTAAGAGCGAGCGGAGTTAAGCTCAGGAGGAGGTTGTGTTGCAGAACAACTAAAGACCAAAACCTTGGAAGAAACCCGAACCCACAGAAGAACACTGAAGAAACGACATAAAAATGAAGTAAAGGGAAGAACGAAGAAGTGAGGTGTCGATGCATAGGAGCCGTTGGATCAGCTAGATCAACGGACGAGATTGTTTGTGATAAGCAGCCAGGATTAAGTCACGTAGAATGGAGTCAAGAAATGAATGGCAGAGATTAACTTAAGTGTTAGTGGAAGAGGAATCCGGAGGATCCATCGCAGTTGTCTGATGGACGAAGATCTATGGTCATCGGGTGCCAATAAGCTCGAGCGTTAGTCAAGGAAGAAAGGCGGGTTTATAAGCGAAAGCGGGTTATCGAGTGGAGAAAAAGTGGTAAGTGGTAATTCAAGGTGGTCACCCGATTCCATTAATCAACCGACACATAGCATGTTGGAGGAGAGAGGAAACTGCTTTATTGGGCGGGTAATCCTTGTGCAAGTGGCTCACCCGATATCATTGTTAACCATTGGATCAAATGGGTTTTGATCAATGGTGGAGGATCATCGAGCAGTTTTGTTGATCGGGGAAGTCAACAACCGTCGGATTAGAAGATGAGATCAACGGTGGAGGTTGAAGCCGATAAGGCTTGGGAAAGAGCGGACCCGAGAAGTTTATTAATGCGGCTTAAGTTTGTTTGAGTTACAGAGGATGAATGGGGATCACACAATGGTCGTCGATCTGATGGAGTGAAATCAATGGTGGAGGTTGAACGTGATAAAGATAGAGCATTAGAAAATGTGTCAAGGCCATGGAAAGGCAGAAAGGAAAAATTAAGTGTGTTTATGTGTATTTCTATTATATGGGCTATAATAGAAATAAAGTGGGTTAATGAATTATGGTTTAAGTCGGGTTTAACCAAATTCTAAGATCATGGTATGATTAAGACGAGCATGTAATAAAAACAACTAGAGGGTTAAGTAATAAGGGTTAAGGATTAATCAAAGTTTATGAAGGGCATATAAGGTCCCGATTAAAAGGTTTATTAAACTTAGACTTGGGTTAGTTATTGAAACGTTTCCGCATAAAACTTAATTAAGAAGCCTTAAACCTTGGGTTAAGAAGGTTTTCACCATGGATCAGGTGATTAAGGCTTGGGATCAGTGACATGCAAATTTTATTTGCATAATGTGGGTATTGTTGGCTTAGCCCGGCTTCATTTAGTATCAGAGCAGAATTGTGGTTGAAATAATTGATATCAAAACAGAATAAGGAAAATCTGTGTAAAAGGTCTTTGAGAAATTTAGAACAGATTTATGTTTTGAAGGTGTGTATACAGGTGAATGGTGATGAAAGCAGGCAAGAGGAGATCAGATTTTAATCTGATAAGTAGTAGGTGCACAGAGATAATGTGTAGCAGAATTTACAGATGCAAGAAACAGAGAATAATCCATTCAAAGTGCAGGGGAATGGTAAGAACAAGATCATGCAGAGATCTTGAAGATAACAACATAAGAAGGTGAGAAAACTGCAGCAACCTATAGCAAGGAGTTCTCAATTGGTTCTAGAGGAAAGAACCAGAGAAATGCTAAAAGACTGAGCTCAGAGGAGAGAAGCTTAGTGAGGCATATGTAGAAAGAAGGAGACTTGTTACTGCAGAGGTATTGTTGCAGCTGATAAAGGCAATTCCATAGAGGATGTGGATAGAATTGCTAAGGGATAAAAGAAGCTGGTAAAAGTTTCTGAATGAAAGCAGAATGTGACAAAACCTTGAGGAATTCCAACAGAGGTTGGATAAAGAGGAAAGTTGTATTCTTAAAAGGTGCAAATGAGTTGAAGCCTAGAAGGAGCAGAGAGAAGTGCTCAAAGAGGTTCCAAAGACATAGAACCAAGTTCTTGCCAAAAGACCAAGTACAGAGGAAATATTGGTGAGGTAGGTGGTAGTAGGGAGGACTTGTTGTTGCAGAGGCTTTAATGTAGCTCATAGTGAGAGAGTGAATAACTCATAGAGATGGAGAAGTAGATGACTATTGATAGTCATAGCAGAGGTACCGAGGAAGACCACGACAAAAGAAAAGTGAAGAAAGAGAATGCCAAGATAAATGGAAAGAGAATGAGTCAAGTGGAAATTGACAAAGAGATTGCTAAGATGAAAGAACAACTCAATGTATTAATGATGATGCTTGAGGAAAGCCAAAGACTAGGTTGGGTTTTGAAAAAAAATCTAGTAAAGTGGCATAAATTACAGAAAAGGCTATAGTAGAAGCAGGTAAAGTGGCTGGTGGAAGAAATCAGAGAAGTTGAGTTGGAAATGGAAGTTTCCATTTGTGAACCAGAGCAGGGTGAAGTTGTGGGTGAAGATGAAGACTTGAAGACTGAGACTTCAAGTGAGGCCAAAGGGTCACATGATTTTCAATCTGATACTTTGTGTATGTTTGCAGGTGAAACATGTGAAGAAGGACAATTTGTTGGTATTGTCGTAAAGGAGGAAGAAGAAAGGAAGAATATAAACTATCTTCTAAAAGAAGAAGTAGAGAAGGATATCAAGCAATCAAGTGAAGGACTTGATGAGATTGAAGAAAAAACCATTGAAATATTTCTGAGTCATGTAAAGGACTTGGAATAACAGGAGGACTTGGTGATTGAATCATCAAATGAGATCATAAGGTCTTATGGTTTTACTACTGACAAGTTGTGTGTGAATGAAGGTATTACAGAAGACAAGCCATTTTATGGAACTGCCTTGAATGAAGCTGAAAGTTTCCAAGCAAATTATAATGATGATTGTCTCTCAAATGAAGGTCAAGTTGAGTTATTACAGCAGAAGGAGTTCATAAATTCCTTGCTTAGTGGAGGAAATATCTTCAGTAGAGATGAGACAATTATGTCTAATGATAAGGAATTTGCTATTGATGAGGACAACGAGGAACTGATTTTCTTAAATGGCCAAAGGGAGAGTGATGGACAAACATCTAAAACTATCACAGAGATGGAGAATCATAATGAAGAAGTAGTGTCAACAAGAAGTTATACTTGTGACAAAGGAGAAGATAGTGAGGATTATACAGAGCATTTAGGAGGAATTCCAAGTGAGATGGAAAATTTATGGCATGAGTTAAGTCTTTTGGAGAAAAGGCTAGAAAATCAAAAAGTAAGTGTTCAGTTGTAAAATCAAAACTGAATGAGAATGAAGAAGTTCATTACAGTGGACAAGGACAAGAAGACATCATTGAAACATATGGTGTGGAGGAGAGACTAGCTGACAGTCTCGTGAATTCTGTTGAGGATTCAAAGCAACACACTGATGTGCTGACAGAGGAGGAAGAATTAGAGCAGCAAGCTAAATTGTTGCTAAAGGAAGAAAAGGCACAGAAGCCTTATGATTTTTATTTTAACAATTGTTTTATGATTACAGGTTTTGTTGTAGACACGAAGTAGAAATTAGATGTTGCAGAGGAAGATATCTTCAAGGATATTCAGGAATTTTGGGTGGAAGTAATATCTATAGCAGTACCTGGAGCAATATCAAGAGTAATAGCAGATGAATTAGAAAAGGCTGAGGAAAGTAATCAACAATTTGAATATGAATGGAAATGTGCAGTGAGACACAGAATGTGAAGGTGCCGAAGTTAGTGGACAACAACAACAACCTGAAACAGAGAGAAAGAGATAGTAGAAAATGGCAGAGTATGGACCAGCCCAAGGATGTGCTGGAAATGGAGATTGAAGAACTATGGCAGTTGATGATGAAACAGTCTAGGCTGAGGAAAATGACAGCAGGAAGTGTGATCAATCAGAATTTGAAACTGATTGAAGAGAGGAAAATGAATCAGAAGACGACAGATATACAGCAGCAGCAAAGGTGCAAGGCATTTGGGCAGTTACAAACTAAAGTTTGGGACCCTGGAGGTTTTCTATCAACATATGAAGACACATGATCAGGAGATCATGAATGTTTTCTACCTTGGGAGTCTGATGCAGGAGCATTCAACTCAAGAAAAATCATTGTATTTTAGTAGACATAGGGGGTCTTGTATTTTAAGGAAGTTGGTTTCCTAAGTGTCAAATTAATGTAATTATTTAGGCTTTTGAGTAATTTTAATAAAAATAGGAATTAATTAAGTATTGTGAGGCATATTGTAAACGTTCTCGAATGAAGGGGAACATGAGAGAATCATGATAGTTAAGAGTTCATAGGGATTTATAGATTTGGAAATTAATTGTAGATCTTGAATTATGACTTAGTTCTTGATTTATAGGATTGAGAAGATTCTTAGGCTTTAGTTGAAATTATTAAGGATCTGAACCAGAAATTGGTTATAGACTCCTTTTGTATAAATGTAATTCTAAAAGGCATAGTCAAGTTAGATAGTTAGCTAGTTATAGGTTGTGAGTTAGAGGTTTGATTATAAGCCTACGGGCAGGTAGGAAAACAGAGGCCATCGATACAGAAGATCAGGCCAACGAGAGAATTCCTATGTAAATACCTATTTATTAATACAAACAACTCGATTCTGAGTTTATGTGTGTGTATGGATCAATTTAATTATAATTGTGTGAATTAGAAGTTTCTGCATAATATATGTATGCAGGTGAGGTTCGAGTAGAACACATAGAAGAAATGATATGAAGGATCGTATTTGATTACTTGAATCCATTCAAAATATCACAGTCGAGATTCAGGAGTGACTGTGCTAAGAGCGAGTGGAGTTAAGCTCAGGAAGAGGTTGTGTTGCAGAATAACTAAAAACCAAAACCCTGGAAGAAACCTGAACCCACAAAAGAACACTAAAGAACCGACATAAAAACAAAGTAAAGGGAAGAACGAAGAAGTGATATGTTGATGCATAGGAGCCGTTGGATCAACTGGATCAATGGATGAGATTGTTTGCGATAAGAGCTAAAAATAGCAACAAAAAATGCTAAAAGTAGAAATGTTAAAAATAGCATTTCAGGATATACTCCAACTATGTTGGAAATAGCAAAAAATAGAAATGATAAAAATAGCATTGTTATAAATAACATTTTGGGATATATTCCAATTTTAGTTAGTCCCTATACTAAAATTGAGAATTAAAATTCGAATTTGATCTTTGCAGTTGTTTGTAAAATAATTAACTAATTCATCTTGAGTTAATTAGTTGTAGAAAATCAAACATGAAGTCTATGTGGGGACATGCAACAGTTTCTCCATTGATTGAAGAATTTATCCATCAGTTAAAGAGATAATGATGAGTTGTAATTAGTTGGCTTAGTTAACTGAGTCAAGTCCAGTTAGATTAGTTTAAACAGTTTGTTGAATTAATTGTGAGTTCAGTTAGTTAATACATGCATGCATGTAATCGCTGCACTTCAGATAATTGAATATTCTCTCATAAATAACTCATGCATGTCAGTTCAGACAGAGACCCAGTTGAGATCAGATGGAGGGACAGTGTATTATCAATTGCAAGAATATTCCATTGTGAATATCTCTTGCATGCAGAAGGAATTCATTCCTTGGAGATTGCGTAGTTACTTCTTCAGTTTAGTGAGTGTGTGATGAGGCCAACCACACAGGTGGCATCATTGGACCCCAAGAAAAACTACGCAAGGAAATAGGAGGCTTAGAGAGCTAAGGGAAGGCATATCTAGTGTCTATTCAGTTTGTGAGTTGTATTATTTAATTGCAGAGAGAGCATGATAGCTTGTGAGCTGATTCTTTTTGTAATCTGAACATATTTCCACTTGTATGATAATACAGAGATTGGGGTTTTAGGCTGAGGCTTTCCTTGGTATATTCTTCTGCGTTCATGTGTGATTGATTTCTCTTCATCTGTTATATGTGTTCTATTTGATTTTGCTCATATTTGATTAAGCTTCCGCAAGTTTGTTGTAGAAGTAGATCTTTTATTTTGCTTTAGTATATTGCATAATTTGTTGATCTACAGTGGGAATTTCTACATGGTATCGGAGCAAAGGTGATCGAAGCAGTGAACAGTATACGAAGAAGAAAATTCAAAGTAAAAAAAATGGGCCGCGAGTTTTCAAAGCATATCTGAAAATTTTTGTGCAAATTTTTAGAAACAAATAGAAAATCTAGATTCCTTGCAGAAAAATACCCAAATTCAAAAAAGAAATTGGCTGAATCGGAGTTCGGATGAGGGAGATATCGCTGATTTAAAATCAACTCTTTTTCCAGAAAATTTCGTGACGGCGGGAAAGATGAAACAAATTGGTGTGCTAGCCAAGAACCTGTATGCTCTTGAGGTTCAAGATGCATGCACAGCCTTGAAGAGCAAGGCAAAGGTTAAAGACTTGGTGGTTGAGAGGGAGAGTAAATTACCCTCAACATGCAGCGCCAGAAGAAGTCTCAGACAATTGTGGAGGAGCCACAATTGGTGTAGCTTCAGGAGGTTTTGGAGTAGCCACAATTGGAGAAGCCGAGAGGAGACTGAGTGGAAGCATCCACTCATGCAAAGACCTCCAGTAGGGGGAAATTTCGAGCCAAGTGGGCAGAGGTATCACATGCATCCATACCTCCAAGTGTGAGGTGGGGCGATGTGAAGTGATTGTCCTAAGAACACTGAAATAGGGGAAGGATCATTGAGGTACCCAAACTTTTTTATTAGACCTTGCTATGGGAGTCCCGACGAGGAGTAGTAGGACTGGATGAGGGGGTAGAGACAGTGTTATGAAACTAGCTCACAAAAATATATAAAAGAGAGATCAACGCCTTAGAATTCAGCCTCTTCGAGGGGGCAACCTCCTTTACATTACACAAATGAGCAATTCTTGGATGATTCAAATGACAAAACCTCATTTCTATATATAGGAGTCTAAGGAGTCACAATATAACCCACCTGACCTAACAATAATAATATAAAGCCACAAAAATAACAATCGAGGGATTCTATGGGGCACAATAATAACAATATGGGGACAATATGGGCACAACAATATTAATAAGGGATACAACTACAATAGTAATGGGGTAATCACTAGTATTATAGGGACCCAACATGCCCCTCTCATTCAAAAAAGTGTTGTCCTCAACACTTCAGTAGTTATGGATGCTTCTGTATAAAATTCTCATCCTCCCATGTGGAATCTTCAGCGGATAAGTTCTTCCACTTGATAAGATACTCCGAAATTGATCGATTTTGTAACTGTCGAGTTCTTGTTTCTGTGACTGGTTCTGGTTCCAATATAATTTTTCCTTCCTCGTCAATTTCTGGAAATATTGTTTGAACTGGGAGCTCGTTGCCTATGACCTTCTTTAAACATGAAACATGGAAAACTGGGTGCAATCGAGAAGCTGCAGGAAGCTTCAATTTGTATGCCATAGTACCAATCTTTTGCAACACCTTGTACGAACCATAATACTTTGGTGATAATTTATTATCCTTCTTAGCTTGCTTGAGGGACATTTTCTTATATGGTTGTAGCCGTAGTAATACCTAATCACCTACATCAAAACTTCTTTCGCTGCGATGTTGATCTGCCTGTTGTTTCATTCTATTCTGTGCCAACACGAGGTTATCCTTTAAGAGTTGGAGGACCTGTTGTTGATGTTCGATGTGATGTTCCACTGCTTGAACCTTAGAATTTTCTCTTAGATATGATGTGATGGATGGTGGTTGATAACCATAAAGTGCCATAAATGGGGTCATTTTTGTTGCTATATGGAAGGAAGTGTTATACCACCATTTAGCCAAAGGCAACCATTTGACCCATTGTGTCTATTTATCAGATACAAAGCAATGAAGACATCCTTCCAAACATTTGTTTACTATCTCAGTTTGCCCATCAGATTGAGGATGATAAGATGAGCTATGAGCTAACTGAGTACCAAGACAAGAAAATAATTCTGTCCAAAAATTTCCAGTGAAAATGGGATTTCTGTCACTTACAATAATCTTTGGGTTTCCATGTAGCTTTTGAATTGTTTCCATAAATGCGGTAGAAACTGTACTAGCTTTAAATGGATGTGATAATGCACAAAAGTGTGCATACTTGGTAAGTCTGTCAACTACCACCATGATGACACTCTTTCCCTCAGACTTGGGTAAACTTGTGATAAAATCCATTGAAACCTCCTCCCAACGCTAGCTTGGAATGGATAAAGGTTGTAATAGACCCGGTGTCTTAATTGTTTCAACTTTATTTTGTTGGCAAACCAAACATTCCGCCACAAACTTTTGAATATCTGATTTAAGGCCCTCCCAAAAAAATTCCTTCTTAACCCTGTGGTAAGTTTTTAAAAATCCTGAGTGCCCTCCTAAGGGAGAAGTGTGAAATTCCATCAGAATCTTTTGTTTTAGCTGGGAATTCTTACGAGGTATAAGCGATCTTTGTACCATAATGAATCGTTTTGCCAGCTAAATGTATCAGACGTACTGGAGTCTTGTTGTAACTTTCGAATAAGTGCCCACACTTCTTCGCCATTCTTCCATTCCTCCCTTGCTTCGTTTATCCTATCTGGTTGGATAATAGAAATGGCGCACAACAATGCTTCCACATCCTCATCCTTTCTTGAGAGTGCATCTGCCACCCCATTTTGCTTCCCTTTTTTGTAGATGATTTCAAAGTCATAACCCAACATCTTTGTGACCCACTTTTGTTGTTCTTCAGAGGATAATTTTTGTTCTAAAAAGTATTTAAGGCTATCATGATCCGTTTTTACCTTGAAGTGTCTTCCCATTAGGTAGGGTCACCATTTCTTAAGTGCATGGAGTATTTCCAACATTTCCTTCTCATAAATAGCTTTGTGTAAAAACTTTCCCTTGATTGGACGACTTTCAAAAGCAATGGGTCTTTCATCTTGCATTAAAACAACACCAATTCCATTTCCTGAAGCATCACATTCCACAATAAAGGTTTTTGTGAAGTCTGGTGTAGCTAAGACTGGTGCTTGGCACATTGCCTCTTTAAGATGCTCGAAGGCCTTTGTTGCTTCTGGAGTCCATGAAAATGCATCTTTCTTCAATAATGTTGTTAGAGGTGTTGTTATTCTACCATAATTCATAACAAACTTGCGATAATACCCTATCAACCCGAGAAATCCTCGTAGATGCTTTATGGATGTGGGGATTTTCCATTCCTTAATGGCTTTAATTTTGCTAGGGTCTACCTTAACTCCTTCATGAGATACAATATGACCCAGATATTCCACCTCTTGTACTCCAAAGAAACATTTGGATCTTTTTGCATATAATTGTTTCTCCTCCAATAGTTGTAACACCCTGTCAACATGTTCAACATGATCCTTCCAAGACTTGTTGTAGATTAGTATATCATCAAAAAATACTAACACAAATTTTCTAAGGAATGGTTTGAAAATAGAATTCATCAAACCTTGAAATGTTGAAGGTGCATTGGTAAGGCCAAAAGGCATGACCAAAAATTCATAATGACCCTCATGAGTTCTAAATGTTGTTTTCGGAATGTCTTTAATCTTCATTTGGATTTGATGATATCCTGAATGAAGATCCAACTTGGTGAAGTAAATTGATCCATGCAATTCATCCAGTAATTCATCAATGACACGAATGGGAAACTTATCTTTAATAGTGAGCTTGTTGAGCTCCCTATAATCCGGACACATGCGCCATGATCCATCCTTCTTGTGCACCAATACTACTCAAGCAGAGAAAGAACTTTGACTTGGTTGAATTATACCAGCCTCTAGCATTTCTGCAACCATATGTTCAATTTCACTCTTTTGGGCATAGGGATATCTGTACAGCCTGATGTTTGGAGGAACACTTCCTGGAATCAGATGAATAGCATGATCATGATCACGAATAGGTGGGAGACCTTTGGGAGTCTCAAATACCTTGGAATGATTGTCCAAGGCTTTTTGGAGATCTGGAGAAATAGATGATTCCAATGTGGAAACATCTAGTGAACATAATTGTGCAATTACACCTCTTTGTTCCTTTTTTAGAAGCTTTGTCATACCGTTAGAGCTTATTATCTTTCCCGGTTTCCCTGCAATACCCCTTAATTCAAATTCCTTTTCTTCCACAGAAAATTTCATGAAAAGTTCTTGAAAATTAAAAACTATTTTACCCAAGGATTGTAGCCATTGGACTCCTAGTACAACATCAACACCTCCCATTGGAATGAAAATCATTGGGCTAGTCAATACATATTCTCCCATGGATAGCTTGATATTATGGCACTTTCCAGAGCAATTTATTGTTCCTCCATTTGCAACCATCACTTGACACTCTGGTGCTGGATATAAGAAGAAATTCAATTCTTTTGCTACCTTACAATGAATAAAATTGTGGGTACTTCCTGAATCAATCAACACTATTATCTTTTTCTTCTTGATTTGTCCTTCTATCTTGATGGTTTGAGGAGTGGTAATTCTCGTCAATGCATTACAAGATATGGTCGGATTCATTTCTTCTTTATCTAGGCTTTGTTCCTGGAGTATATCCTCTTCTTTTGACCTTTCTTGCTCATTTTCTTCTTCCTCTTCACAATCTATGTAGAATAATTTCTTCTCAGCACACTTATGACCTTTAGTGTATTTGCTATCACAACTGTAACAAATCTCTTTTGCTCTTTTTTCTTCCAATTGTTGTGGTGTCAACCTTATAGGTTGTGGAAAACTAGGGGCAACAACACTTACATTTTTATAGTTTTGAGTGGTATGCTTCCTGGTTGCCATAATTTTGCTTTCCATTTTTCTTGCTAACCTGAATGCCTTCTCTAATGAATCAGGTTCCCAAAGGCGAACATCATGTTAGATATTATCCTTTAAAGTCCCTATGAACACATCAATCCTATGCTCCTCTGGAATATTTTTTACCCTTATGTTCAATTTTTGGAACTCCTCAATGTGCTCCATTATTGAACCCTTTTGTTTGAGACTTATCAATTGGCTAAATAAAGTGTTGCTTTTTGTATCCTCATAATGTGCTGTCAATTCTTCCGTAAAAATTTCCCAAGTGATAATTTGTTTACGAGAGAAAAGCCATTGATACCATACAAATTGATTTGGTTCCAAATATAAAGTTGCAATACGTACCTTTTGTGTGTTTTGCATATTATTGAGATCGAAAAATTTCTCCATCTATAATATCCATGTTGTGGGATCCTTGCCATCAAACTTCCTCATATCGATTTTTAAAATATGGTGGGTCTTCGATCCAACATTACAGTCTATGGAATCATGATTAACATTTCTTTTGTTCTCATCATGAGTTTCCTTTACTACCCTTTCACCATTAGTGACCATTTCTTGTAGCAACTTACTCATATTTATCTTCAATTCTTCCATCTTATCATCCATGCCATCAATTTTAGCGTCCATGCCATTCATCTTAGCTTCCATGCCATCCATCTTAGCTTCTACGCCTTTATTTAAACAATCCATCTTAGCTTCTACACCTTTCTTTAAACCATCCATCTTAGCTTCTACATCTTTCCTTAAACCGTCCATCTTAGATTCTGTTGATTTTTGTGCAAGTGACACTTGTTGCACTTGGTCTCGTAATTTTGATATATCATGTTGCATTTCTTCTTCTTCTTCATGAGTCATGCTAGAGCTTCCAGATTGATTACTAGGTGTTTTCATTTTCTTTCCTCAAGGCATCAATTACCGATTCAAACTAATTTTTCAAACCAAGCTTATGCAAAATTTAAAAAAAAACTACACACCTTTTTCACTTTGTAGAAGCTTGATATTGTATCTGATGTATCTTTGAAATTTCGGATCATCCAGTTCTAAAATTGCGACTTGTAGTAGCCCTCTGTGTCCTGTTTCCAATGCCACCAGTCTGATCCAAATTGGATTCTCCAAGGAAGAGTTATGCACAATCTCCCAATATGACCTGATTATAGACTAGTTCAGTAGAGCGAACTTGTACGACATGCCACGAGTCACTGTTTTGACCTTTGGATCTGAAAAATATATACAAGAAACTACAGTACGTCCTCTTTCTATACCTTCTTACAAAACTTTAATCCGATGCTCAGAGAGAAAGTTATGACGATTTTCCCCAGGTCACCTGTTTGGAATGTAATTCAGGAGTCTGCAAAAAGACCAACTTCCTCATATCATATCTCCACAAATATAGCGCGAAAAGCTCTGAAATTCAGACCTAAGGTTCAGCACGATTTCTTCTCAAATGGGTTTTTTTTTAGCTTCTGAAACATCGCAGAAAAAAATTTATTGTGAAAATTCCACGATGACCTGTTTGGAGCAGCGAAACCCTAGAATCCAAAGCTCTGATACCAAATATTATGAAACCAACTCACAAAAAAGATATAAAAGAGAGATCAACGCCTTAGAATTCAGCCTCTTCGAGGGGGCAACCTCCTTTACATTACACAAATGAAAAATTCTTGGATGATTCAAATGACAAAACCTCCTTTATATATATAGGAGTTTAAGGAGTCACAATATAACCCAGCTGACCTAACAATAATAATATAAAGCCACAAAAATAACAATGGGGCACAGTAATAACAATACGGGCACGATAGGGGCACAACAATATTAATAAAGGATACAACTACAATAGTAATGGGGTAATCACTAGTATTATAGGGACCCAACAGACAGATGCAGATGGAGCGACAGAGGGAGCTTCAGCATCACAGGGTGTTTCTAGCCCGACAGGGAGGTCAATTGGGGGATCAGTTACTTACTTCTCAGTAACTAAGTTGCAGTGCAGCATTGGGTAGCACGATGCAACATGATGAGAGGAGGTGCAGTGCGACTGCCGTGCTGGGAGACAGGAACAACAGCAACACGGATGCAGCAGGAGGAATCAGTGTGATTGATATAGTTAGAGATCAAAGTGACAGAGGCTAGAGCAATCAGATACTAAAGAGCACAGAGGTGCAGAGTTTTCAGTCAACAGAGGCAATAGTAGTCAGAGACTTTGATGACAACGGCATCATTCTAATTCAGGTTGCATATTTTTTGTGTTCCTAGAGTTACTGGAGCAACAACACTTGAGAGAAGTGTTGCATGCAAAACATTCCAAAGGTTCAGGATCAGGTTCGAGTTGAATGCTTTTCTTGTCGAGAGGGAGTGTTGAAAATAGCAACAAGAAATGCTAAAAATAACATTTCAAGATATACTCCAACTCTGTTGGAAATAGCAAAAAATAGAAATGCTAAAAATATCATTGTTGTAAATAACATTTCGGGATACATTCCAATTTTAGTTAGTCCCTAAACTAAAATTGAGAATTAAAATTTGAATTTGATCTTAGCAACTATTTGTAAAATAATTAATTAATTCATCTTGAGTTAATTAGTTGTAGAAAATCAAACATGAAGTCTATGTGGGGACATGCAACAATTTCTCCATTGATTGAGAAATTTATCCATCAGTTAAAGAGATAAGGTTGAGTTGTAATATTGAGTTGTAATTAGTTCACTTAGTTAACTGAGTCAAGTCCAATTAGATTAGTTCAAACAGTTTGTTGAATTAATTGTGAGTTCAGTTAGTTAATGCATGCATGCATGTAACTACTGCACTTCAGATAACTGAATATTCTCTCATAAATAACTCATGTATGTTAGTTCAGATAGAGACCCAGTTGAGATTAGATGGAGGGACATCGTACTATCAGTTGCAAGAATATTCCATTGTGAATATCTCTTGCATGCAGAAAGAATTCATTATTTGGAGATTGCGCAGTTACTTCTTCAGTTTAGTGAGTGTGTGATGAGGCCAATCACACAGGTGGCATCATTGGACCCCAAAAAAAACTACGCAAGGAAATAGGAGGCTTGGAGGGCTTAGGGAAGGCATATCTAGTGTCTATTCAGTCTGTGAGCTGTATTGTCTGATTGCAGAGAGAGCAAGATAGCTTGTGAGCTGACTCTTTTTGTAATCTGAACATATTTCCACTTGTATGATAATACAGAGATTGGGGTTTTAGGCTGAGGCTTTCCCCGGGTTATTCTTCTATGTTCATGTGTGATTGATTTCTATTCATCTGTTATATGTGTTATATTTGATCTTGCTCATATTTGATTAAGCTTCCGCAAGTTTGTTGCAGAAGTAGATCTTGTATTTTGCTTTAGTATATTGCATAATCTGTTGATCTACAATGGGAATATGCACAATAAGTGGTCAGGATTAAGTCACGTAGAATGGAGTCAAGAAATGAACAGCGGAGATTAACTTCAGTGTTAGCGGAAGAGGAATCCGGAGGAGTCGTCGCATTCGTCTGATGGATGAAGGTCTACGATCATCCAGTGCTAATAAGATTAGGCGTTAGTCAAGGAAGAAAGGCGGGTTTATAAGCGAAAGCGGGTTATCGGGTGGAGAAAAAGTGGTAAGTGGTAATTCGGGGTGGTCACCCGATTCCATTAATCAACCGACATGTAGCACGTCAGAGGAGAGAGGAAACCGCTTTATCGGGCGGGTAATCCTAGTGCAAGTGGCTCACCCTATATCGTTGTTAACCTTTGGATCAAATGGGTTTTGATTAACGGTGGAGGATCGTCGAGCAGTTCTGTTGATCGGGGAAGTCAACAACCATTGGATTGGAAGATGAGATCAACAACGGAGGTTGAATCCTATAAGGCTTGGGAAAGAGTGGATCCGAGAAGTTTATCAACGCGGGTTAAGTTTGTTTGAGTTCCAGAGGATGAATGGAGATCACACAACAACCGTCAATCTGATAGAGTGAAATCAACGGTGGAGGTTGAACATGATAAAGGTAGAGCGTCGGAAAATGTGTCAAGGTAGTGGAAAGGCGGAAAGGTAAAGTTAAGTGTGTTTATGTGTATTTCTATTACATGGGTTATAATAGAAATAAATTGGGTTGATGAATTATGGTTTAAGTCGGGTTTAACCAAAGTCTAAGATCATGGTATGATTAAGATGAGCGGGTAATGAAAACAACCAGAGGGTGAAGTAATAAGGGTTAAGGATTAATCGAAGTTTATGAAGGGTGTATAAAGTCCCGATTAAAAGGTTTATTAAACTTAGACTTGGGTTAGTTATTGAAACGTTTCCGCATAAAACTTAATTAAGAAGCCTTAAACCTTGAGTTAAGAAGGTTTTCACCATGGATCAGGTGATTAAGGCCTAGGATCAGTGACATGCAAATTTTATTTGCATAATGTGGGTATTATAGGCTTAGCCTGACATCACTAAAGGACAGAAGTTCTGAGCAGAAGTACGAGTTCTCCATTCCGCAACACACATCAAACATTTAAGAATGAATGTGAATTTAATGTAGGATTGTAGGTAAGTATGTCAAATATTTACTCCGCCAGTGAAATATGTACTCCGGAACATAGATATGAACATTCACCCATCCTGTGTCTTAATGATTTTCTCTGTCATGTATTAATGTCAAAAATGTATGTTTGGATAAATATGAATGTAAAAGTCATTTGCATGGTGGAGAGAGAGAGAGGGTGAAAGTCTCTGAGGTAGTGAAGAGAAAATCATGGAGAAATTTGTGGCGGGCTCATGAAAACAAGTATTACGGAGCTTTACATACAGTTACTCCGCAACCCCAACGAAGCGTAAATCACAATAAGAATTTTTGTGTTTTATTTGGAGCAACCTCCAATTTATCATGCGAATGTATTTACATATGCTTTAGAATATAACCCAAAGTTTGGTTTGTTGCAATACGGACTTAAACCTTCATGAATAGATTTATAGCAACCACATTGTTTTACTTTGTTTTGCCGTGAGTTTTTCCTGTGTTTTAGTCCAGTTGTGATTTGCTTGCTGCAATTGGAGATTTGACTTGCCGCAACTGTTCTTGAGTCAAACTCCTATCCTCTGCCCCTGTAAAATTTTTCTAACATGGCATCAGAGCGGGTTAAACTTTGTTAGTGTAACAACTAGTGTTTTTAATTGCAGTTAAAAATTGTTTTGAGGGAAGATTTTTGAATTGTATTTACCAGCGTCTAGAAAGTTAAATTATTTTTACACTCACAAATGGAAACATCAAGCACCATCTTGATTATTCCTCATATAACTCAATTTAATGGAAAAAAATTATGATTATTGAGCTATTACAATGAAGGCCTTGTCTTCTTCTCAAGAAATTTGGGATTTCGTGGAGAATGGTTTTCAAGAACCAGCAGATGCAACAACATATAATGCCTTGTCTCAAGCAAAAAGGGATTTGTTGAGGGACAATAGGAAGAAGGATGCAAAAATCCTCTTCTACATTTTTCAAGTAGTTCATGAAAGTATTTTCCCAAGAGTGCAACAACAACAAAGTCCAACAAAGCATGGGACACCCTCTAGACAACCTACCAAGGCATGGCAAAAGTCAAGACAACGAAACTGCAAATGTTGAGAAGAGACTTTGAGACACTTTGTATAAAAGAGTCTGAGAATGTAGACTCGTTTTTTACACAGGTAATTGGATTGGTTACTCAAATCAAGTCTCATGGTGAGACACTTGAGGAAAAGAAAATAGTTGAGAAATTTTTGAGAAGTTTGTCATCAAAGTTTGGTGCCATTATTGTGGCCATAGAAGAGACAAAGGATCTCTCACAGTTCTCAGTGGATGAGCTTCCTGCATCACTGATTTCTTATGAACATAGACTGAATAAAGCAACAAGCTCCTCATTGGAGCATGCCTTCAAGACACAAGTTTCATTTGGTCAAGGTAGAGGCAGAGGAAGATCATATACTAGATGAAGAGGAAGAAGCCCACACAAAGGTGGAAGAAGTAGCCCTTCATGCTCAAGTCTAAGGGGAAGCAATCAAAATCCAAGTCAAGGCCCAAGCCAAAATCAAACACAAGGTCAAAGGTATGATAAATCTCAAGTTCAATGTCATTACTGTAAGAAGTATGGTAATTATGAAAATGAATGTGGAAAGAATAAATATGAAATTAGTAATAAACCAAGTGTAAATTTCACAAAGGAAAATCATAGCCATGATAACATGTTTTTAGCTTGTAATGTAGCACATGAAAAACAAAGTGATATATGGTATCTAGGTTCAGCGTGTAGCAACCACATGTTAGGGAACATAGAAATGTTTTCCAATCTAGATGAAAATGTGAAATCTGAAGTGACATTTGGGGCTGATAGCAAAGTCTCTGTCATGGGAAAAGGAAGAGTTAATATCCTAACATAAAAGGGGGAGAAGAAGTACATCTTAGATGTTTGAAGCATAACCTCATAAGCATTGAACAACTCATGAAAAAGTGCTATAATGTATTTTTCAAAAATGATGAGTGCACAATTTTGGATAAGCCTCCAAGTAGACAGTTGATTGCAAAAGTTCAGATGACAAGCAATAGAATGTTACCTCTAAAGATAAAATAAGATTTGAAGGAAGAAGGTGCACAAGCACAACTATCAATGAACTCAAAAGAGGATGGAATAAAAGATGCAGCTGTCACACAAGTGAACTATCAAGCAGAGGTCAAAGATGAAAATTGGTTATGGCATTTAAGATTTGGTCATCTCAACTTTGGAGGGTTGAATTTGCTGCATAAGAAAGACATGGTGAAGGGACTGCCATTCATAGAAAAATCGGACATCCTATGTGAAGGATGTATCTTAGGAAGCAACATAGAGAGACATTTTCAGTAAGAAAGTCAGTAAGGGCAAAGACACCTTTGGAGATTTTCCACTCAGATTTTGTGGACCAATACAAACACCATCAATTGGTGGCAACCATTATTTATTGACCTTCACAGATGACTACACAAGGAAGACATGGGTCTATCTCCTAAAACATAAAAGTGAAGTCTTTGAGCACTTCGCCAATACAAGGCTCTTGTTGAAAAGCAATGTGGACACTACCTCAAAGTCTTGAGGACTGACAGAGGTGGTGAATACATCTCAAATGAGTCCTTTGATTTTGCAAGGAGCATGGAATTCACAAGCAATTTACAACAAGGTATACACCTCAGAAAAATTTTGTCACGGAAAGAAAGAATAGGACCATTATGGAAATGGCAAGGAGTATGTTGAAGGAAAAGCATTTGCCAAGTGATTATTGCATTGAAGCTATCGCTTGTGTAGTGTATATCATTAATAGGTGTCCAAAAGTGTCAAGAATGTGGTACTTGAAGAGACATGGAGTGGAAGAAAGCGTAGTCTCACTCACATGAGAGGCTTTGGATGTGTGGCATATGCACATGTTGCATATGTGTTGAGGAAAAAGTTAGACAACAAGGGGGAGAAATGCATATTTGTTGAATATAGTGATGAATCCAAGGCATACAAGCTCTACAATCCATCAACTAAGAAGGTCATAATCAGCAGAGATATGCAGTTCATAGAAGAGGAAGCATGGAATGGAAGTTTAGAGAAGACAGTTAATTTCAAACCATGTATACCACATGAGGACAAAGAGGAACTGAAAGCAACAAGCAATTCCTCAACATTGACTCCCTCTACTCCTATTCAAGCACAACAAGTAACATTGTCAACAAATAATAGGACAACGTCACGTAGTCAAGCAAGTGTTTCTCCAAGCACACTGCAAAGCGCAACACCAAGTGACATGTCAAGCCTATATTCAACAAGCATAAGAAGACCAAACTTCCTTTCAACATGTACCTTTCACCTCCATATTATTCGTGGCATGATTGAGAAATGATTATTGTGTCGCTGACGTGGAATGTGTCAATGCGATTCAAAAATTGAAATTGACATTTTAATTTTCGCGTTGATATTCCCGTTATCAGCCAATACTTGATAGCGTTGACACTCCCGTTGTCAGTGTATTTCTGTTAAAACTTTCTGAATTGAAAAATTGTTGATAGTCCCAATATCAACATTTCTCTTATTTATCACAAATTTTTTCGCTGACACTGAAATTGTCACCGTTTCAAAACATTTCAAACTCAAAATAAAATGTGATAACAAAATGCATTTTCATCTTAAGGTTTACTCAAATGCCAAGTTAGACACCCATTCGATGCAGAATTAAATTCCACATTCAATGAGTACCAACTCTACATATTTCTGAGTAGACCCACATTAAAAAAAAATGGAAGTACATTAAAAAACGTGTTCAACTTGTTTTTTCGATGTATTTCCTTTTTTTTTCAATATAGGTCTGGTGTGCAAAGTAGTTACTCGTTAGATGTGGAATTAAATTTCACGTCCAACATGCCTACACTTACAAATAAATCTATAATAAGATATGCCAAAAATACAATTAAAAACAATTTCATTTCTTTTTTTTTAATAAATTTACAATTCTTAATTTACTAATATAACTGCTATTTTATTAATTTTTTACCTTAAAATTTCCCTAATAATTATGGAAATCTTCCTTAATATTATGAAGAGGCGTAGATATATTTTGACAATTGGTAGTTGTTGTTTAGAATTGAAAGACTAAACCCGTAACATATGGCTTGTGGTAGATCAAATCTATTCTATTGCCTTTATTTCTACAGTATCAAATCTATTGTATTGCCTATATTTCTACAGTATACTTTTATGAATGCAAGAGTTAATACTTATACACATGTTACAACTGAATGACCTGAACTGTAATAGGTTCATCACAGGTTAAGTGTGGACTATTATTAAGGATAGTTTCTATCACAAACTGTTATCTTTCATGTGCTCCAAGTCTTCAATTCATTTTTAGTTCATTATTGGAAAGTTACTGAAAGAGACAACGCAACATTTTCAGAAATTTAAAGACTAGCATTGAGCTCGAGTGTGCGAAGGTAAAGTAAAATGAGTTTTTGCAGGTCTTATTTAGCTTCTTGTGGACAGGTTAAAGCACGTGTCCTATATGTTCCATCATTTTAAAGTTTTGTGGACCGCACTAGGTTGTTTTGTTGTATCATATGATATTGTGTCAGGGTATTGTAGCCATTTGTTTTTAGTATCTAGTATTTACCCAAGAAAACTTCATTGTCTGAGTTGTTTTTTTTAATGTATTCTCAGCATTGGGTATGCAATTTGTCATTTAGAATTCAGAAATTTCCTGAACTTTTATAATAATAATTATTGTGGATGATCCTTGATTTTTAATTGCAGCTGAGGAACTTGGTGCAGGGAACATCAAATCATGATGCTTATTTTTTATAAAAAATTTCGCTTATACATCAGTCCTCGTTATCTCATTAAGAAGCATATTTTCTTGATGTTGCTGGCCACAGTGCATAGTGCTTACATAAAGTGTCATAAAATGATATTTGTGAACATTTATATCCCTTTGTAGTTACTGTCAATGTTGTTTATGGTAATCTCTGGTGGATCGACATTGTTATCGTTGGTTCAATATCATAGTTGTGGCCGCCTCATGACCGATTTGTCCCTGACTAAAACAGGCCCGTCCAGGAAATTTGAAGCAGGGTTTACAGAACTCCAGATTAGAACTAAGCCTGGGAACTATAATTTACTTGTCACTGATTTCAGGGAGAACTTATTTATAAGGTTGGTTATGATGCTTGTTCCTGAGGTTTGACCTATAGCCATCGATGATGCACGCTGCTCTGAACATCTTTGCTTACTGCACAATGTATACATTCAGTTTTGCTGTGCAGTATTTGGACCAACATGTGAATTATTGCTCAAAGATAACTGACAATGGAAATGCTATCACTGCTGCAGTGTAGATTTTTTTTCAGTAAAAAATTTCAGTTAAAAAAAAACATTCATTCTTCATTGAAGAAATGAGAAGTCGCATATTGCATTGCAGAAGCCCAAGAGAAAGAGACAAAAACTGGGACTGTCCGAAGGAGGACCCAAGAAACAGAAAGATTGATCAATGAAAGAGCAAAGGCAACGCACTTATACCAGGCCTAGCCTAAACAGAAGACCAAAAAGAGAACCAGACTGAGAAACAGAAGCATATCTGACAGAGTCGAAACAGGGGAATTAGAAACCAAAGGAGCCTGATTCATGTAAAGAGCCATCAATCCGAAGTTCAAAAAACGTTCTGCCAGGACAGGGATAATTTTCTATACTTCTGTCTAGCCTTATTTTCCTTTTGTTGCCTTATTTTCTGTAGCTGCTATGCAGAGTCTGACTGAGTCCATTTTTATCATGGGGTTCGTGATATATAATGGAGCAAGTCAGTCCATGATTTCAAGTAATGATTGTGGTATACTGAGTATTTGTAGTGAGAGATTTGCATTGATTATGAACTTCTCCTTCCCCTTACCTGTTAATGTAAGTGCATTGTGATTTCACTGCACTATGCTCAAGTGTCCTTTTATTTTTTTTGTTCTTTATCAATCCGACCCATAATATGAATGATCCACAGCATACTTCTTGCAGTCCACATGAAAAGCCTGCCTCTTGTCGCCGGGGACAATGCTAAGGGCTTTCTTTCAGACTATATAAGATTTTTATGAGAAACTATACTGTGGTGTATAATTTTTGCTCTGTATATGCTTTCAACATTGAGCTCACACATATTAAGTTTAAAACTTAACTATACTGCAAGATGGTGTTTATATGTAATGCAAGTATATGTTTATTGCCTAGTTCATTTTGCAGACTATTGCAACTCTGGAAGACTATTTGGATTACTCATTTGCTTCTTCATGGCATCTCTATGGTCAAATATATGCTAAAACACCCATTTTCGAAGTTCTCCAGGGCCAGTTAGGTGCCATACGTTCTGTAAGGTTCTCATCATGTGGAAAGCTTATTGCCATGGCTGAGCTAGCTGATTTTGTCCAAGTATATGATATAAAGCAGAACTATAGTATAATTTATTTCTCAGGGGAGATGGCTGGAATGTCAGTCAGTCCAGAGACAGAAGCACATTTTATCGGTGTGGCTCATCAAATGTATGGGAGCATGCTTAAAATAAAGTAGGCTGCATGAATAATATGATGGTTATGATTAGATATCGATGCACCATCTGAGTAACCATGCAGCTGATAGTTGAGCCAGGATGTAGCCATCCTGCATTTTGACAAGTATGATTTCAGATTCTGTTTACCAAATCCTTAACTATGAATTATGAAAATTGAATATCAATAATTCAAATTTTAAGTTGGCAATGAAAAGTCCTTATTTTTTAATAATTAATTATGCATTGGTTACAACTTACTATGTAGTAAAATCGTTACAATTTAACATAGAAATATTAACATAAAAATTCTATAAAATACTATTAGTGTTGAAGCGAGGAAAATAGTAATATCGCTGTCTATTTGTAAGAGGTTTTTATTTCATTTTTTTCCTTTAAAATTAGCAAAAACTTGTTAGAACTATAAATGTGATTGCTCTTGACAGTTAGAATACCCCCACAGATTTTTCAATACATTAAAAAAATAAATTAAAAATTAAAAAAAATACGATATAATCAACAAAATTCAAACCATCCACTTTAGCCATCGTCAATTTAACAATGAAATATACCATAAATGCATAACTGACAAACGGTACAACCTGTATGAATGGAAATGAGTAAACAGGACAGTCTAGGTATTCAAAACACAATTTATGACTCTGAGAAGATACCATCCACTGCGGGCATCGTCTACTTAACAGTGAAATAGGCATTTAATGCATACCTGAAAAAGTCCACAACATGCATGTGTACATCGTATGTTGTACAGAGGCTTAGGGTTACACTGGGCCAAATAAGAAAATAAGATGTTGCAACCTGAAACATGTATGTTTTAATGGCCGGAGGTCTATTTCACTATTTTCTAAACGTTGCCTTAGCTTCTTTCAATGGAATGAGGAGTAATTCAGTGAATTAGGCCTTTAATGCATACCTGACAAACTGTACAGAAGCACGTGTGCACCGTTCGTTGAGCAGAGGATAGGGTTGAATCCATGTTGAGAGACAGTTGCAACGTCAGGGCTTTGGCAATCAATATTTCCAAGTCTTCTGAGCCATAAATACGCTGGGCAGTATATGGTTACTGTTAGATCGAAACAATATTAAGCTATATACCTCGATAACTTGGTAAATAAACCTCGCCATGTTTATTCACTCAGCTAAACGGCATCGAAGGGAGGTGGTTCAAGGGATGGTAAAGAGATGCCAGAGTCCTTTTTCATTGCCCCGTCACCTTTCGACCCTGAAATAAGGTAGAAAAATATCGGAGGCCCTGGAAGAGCGAGAGGGGCAGAAAGCACGACCTTGGACTATACAAACACTGTTTTTGAAGAACCCAGGACATCCCCAAAACGGAAAGTTGCTGAAATAGATCTTAATGTTTTCTAGGTATAAATGTTCCCCATGTTGAAGTTTATCAGCAGAAGAAAAATAGATCGTAGGAATTAACCACTTTTTTTTTTTTTCCATTCTCACCAAATTGAAATGCATATGCATCAGCCGCTTCATCACAAACGTTAATGGTTACAGTAAGTATTTTGGCATAACCCAATCTAGAGAATCAACTGTCAGCAGCAATATATCAGGTTTGGTTAGGTGCTAAAGTCTTGCATTTTCGTCGAACTTCACCAAAAGAGGGTTTTCATAAGAAAAATAATTCGAACATAATGAGAGAATACCTGCACAAAGAAAAACAGAAAATTAAAGGCAGAAGAGTCAGCAAATAAAATAATAACAAATCTAATATTCAAATATGTAAATACAGGAATGGAAACTAAGAATAGAACAGATAAATTGAGATTAATAAAAATTAGAAATTATTTAATTGAGATAGGGGTTTGGGGTAGGCGCTAAAACTATTTTTGCTTAGTTAAGAGTTAATCTTTCTAAGGAAACATGTTAACCACCCAAAACTCAGAGCCATCAGAATGAAAATCTGCCCCCTTAGGGACCACCAGATAAATTGAATTAATAAAAATTAGAAATTATTTAATTGAGATAGGGGTTTGGGGTAGGCGCTAAAACTATTTTTGCTTAGTTAAGAGTTAATCTTTCTAAGGAAACATGTTAACCACCCAAAACTCAGAGCCATCAGAATGAAAATCTGCCCCTTAGGGACCACCAGAGATAGTTGTCCTCACTATTAGTTTGACAACTGAGTTAGGATAGATTTTTGCACCTTAGAAAAAAATAGTTAATACTTGCACTTTAATTTAAATATAGCTAAACAAAAATAAAAATATTGAATAAGTATAATCTCAATTCTTTAAAATTCAATCCTCTAGGAGGGTTGCGCCCAAAGATGGCTTTCTATGCTGAGCACTTCTTGGAGTTGAGAGATAGGCTCATTTCATTGTTCGACCCCAGTATATATTTCACCACTGGATGCATACTCTTCACATTCCTCTAAGCCAGTTCAGAGTAGGTTCTCATAGACTTCGGGTAGACACAGACCACCAGGTAGATAGACTAGACAGACTCTGCCATGTATGTCATTTACAGGAAGTGGAGACCAAGGTGCACTTCATCCTTGGATGCCCTGTCTACTATGAGATCAGAGGAAGGTTTCATTGCTTGTTCAAAGATTCTCAGACCCTCGCCGACTTTTTCAGGTACCCTGATCAGAGATGTTTGGCCCTATATATGCAGGAGGCTCTTAGGTTCCGAGCACATATTCTTCAGCCTCCCATCAAACCAGACCCCACACAGAGGATCACGACATTTTTCAGGGTACTACCTTCAGACAGGGGCACCAAGAGATCGATTGATACCAGTACGTATCCAGACTCCAGATCAGTGAGGATCTGTGGGACCTCACCTTGCCACACGAGATCTCAGCAGCAGTTCTATTTCAGATCCGTTCCTGGGAGACAGACTAGGTCCTCCAACATTAAACAGTGTGTGAACCCCCCCAAGACATGATTTAGTGGACATTCTGCACTTGCCATGACTCTTCATCGGGCCAACAAAGATTGTTAAGTTTCTTCAGCGTTATTCATTCAGCCTCAGATGTTAGGAGAGATGGGTATGATCCTTAGACCTATTAGGTCCTGGATCTTCTCCGCTAGGGCCAAATATTGATTTACTTCATGCATTGTATCTTTTATAGGAGACCATTTGGTTCTCCCGCTTTGTATATACATTTGTGTACTCAACAGTCCCTTTAACCTACTTTGTGGTCATTAGTGGGACATAAATATAATTATCTTATCTTATCTTATCTTATACCAATCACAACATCACATTCAGCGTGATAGTTGTAATGGATATTACTTGCGTTTGCTACTGAACTCATGGGTCCAGCAACCAGCACAGTCCTCCGTTGTAACAATCAAATTTAAAAATGGAAACGTTATCCTGCTTAGAAATCATGTAAGATTCTGGGAAGTGGATGTCGTGCATGGCGCTCAGTGATGAATGAATTTAACAAACAAGATACAATATCATATTAATATACAAAATGGCTATCAGAAATTTAGATATATTTCTTGAAATGGGCCAAACAAGTTTTCCAATGACCAGACATGCATTGCCAAAGCAACATAAACGATTGACTGCAAAAAATTGATGAAGAACTCATGGCCATACAAGCCCAACACTACACACTGATATTAAATGTATAGACACATACGTAACATGGTTTCCAAAGAACACTCAGAACCCTTAACACAACAATCCCCAAAATGGTCCTCATGCAAGAAAATTTGAAACCTAACAAGCTACAGAGGAAGACGAATCAATTTGAAACCTAACAAGCTACAGAGGAAAACGACTCAATTTGAAACCTAACAAGCTACAGAGGAAGACGACTCATAAACCAAGTGAAAGCAATACCATGTTTCATTTGTATAACCTAATAAGTCCATTCATTTGTCTTTAATTACAGATATGGTATGGAAAACCTGCCATTGAAAAAATCAAATTGAACTTCAAAATTACTACTATTCCCCCCTTGAGGACAAACAGAATTCATAAAATACAAAAATGCGTGGTAATCTTGGAAACAGAAAGAGAAGAGAAAGCGCAAGGGGCAGATAAAAATGAAGATGCAACCCTCAATTAATCATGTTCAGGTCATGCCTTATCTATCCAGAGTTGAGTGATTTTGATTTGTCTGTGTGGATGTATCCCCGCTGCAACATACTGTGCATATAGGCCATAGGAGACCCTGGCTATTGCATATAAATTGCAGGATCCATTGGTTTCCCAACAATCACTCCATGGCGCGCAGAACACTGTTTGGGTAAATAATAATAAGGGAAAGTATTAGCACCCCAGGGTTAGAACCGCTGCTTCCAGCCGAGAGAGAAGATATCGGGGTTCCAAGATTGGTAACCTGATCCAGCGAATGCGTTACATCGTACTGAAAAAGAATATTCGCGGAAATGGCACGATGAGTGGCTAATACGTAAAGTTGTGACATGGCATCCAAAATTATCGCAAAAAAATTCTGGATTTAGTTGTGGCGGTAATGATTATAAATAAATTTAAATAATAATAATAATAAAACAAATTTTAATAATTACTTAAAATAAGTGAAGGAAGATGAAATAAATGAATGGTAGATTTATTTGGTTTTGACACTGAGTTGAGTTCTTTTCAATTTTGATTAATACCTAACCTGGTTTATATGGTATTTAGAGTTTTTTTGAATATATTTTTATTTTGGGATAAGTTTGAGTGTGTTTTATTTTTCTGGTTATTAATATTATTATACATAAATATAGAAATATTCATAGAATTCCTTTTTTAATTAGTTTGAAGTATCGATATAAATATAATTTCATAGTCTTTCCTTTTTTTAGGAACAAAGAATTTTCCACGAGCTTTTTGCCTTGCCTGATGATGTAATAGATCTTTTTCAATTTCTTTTTCATTTTTTAATATGACAATTATTTTATTTTGACCAGGGATGGTGATGGAATAGAAAGAAAGAAATAAAATGATTTTAACTTCTAGGGATTAAAGATAACCTATGGGACAGATTGTTTTGTTTTGTTTCTTAACCATAATTCACTTCCACTTTGTCATAGAGATTGTTCACTTGTAAATATGAGTTATCACAATATCATGAATTACTAATACCTTATACCAAAATAAACATAACTCATTTATATGACACATATTTATATGACATTTTTTAATTAATTAATTTAATTAAAAGAACAAAAATGATATAACTATTTTTAAAATAAATCTTAATCTTTAATTTATAACTAATATAAATATTATTTTAAAATATTAAATATAAATTAAATCTAATAATTATTAATAATTAAATTAAAATTTTAAAAATCTTATCAAAATAAACATATTTATTAACATGCTTATTAAAAATTTCATATATTTAAAATATTTAATAATTATAATTCAATTATTAAATATTTCATATATTAAAAACACTTTACTCATCAAATTCCATTAAGAATAAAGAGATAAATTACGAATACAAAATAAATTAAAATATGATGCATTAACATTCCTTTACCACTGCTTTGACATCTATCATCCCCTAAATCAACCTCCACACACGATGCACTTGAGGACTTCAATCACACCATTTCAGAGCTTTGAAAAAAGCTACTTTGACATCTATCATCCCCTAAATCAGCCTCCACACACAATGCACTTGAGGACTTCAATCACACCATTTCAGAGCTTTGAAAATAGCAGTGGCCATGTAGAAGCTTGCACATCCCTCTTCGGCCCTATCGGCTCGTTGGTAGAAAAGGATTTGGAGTATAACAGAATTTTAGAAAGTGCAGTGATAATTTTCCCTTTTCAAAAAAAGAAAAATACTGATATTTAATATATAAAATTATTGCATATTTATATGGTTTATCATCAACTGAATAGAACATAAAATTTTATATTACTTAAAAATATGTAAATGTCTTAATATCAACACCATGATCATTTGAAAACTAAATAACTTACATGCTTTGTTATCAAAGTCTAATATATCAATCATCTCACAAAACCGCAATCATCAATTGCCTAAGGAAACACAACAAGAGTTAACCATCTAAATATCACTACTCTAGAAAATTGCAAACAAAAAAGAGCATAGGCTCAAAACTCAACCAAACGGAATGGCTCCTTCTTCCATCATGACACCGTTTTGTAGAAAACAGAAGTGAATGAGTCCCTGCACTGTTGTAAGGCCTCTCTTTGATAGAGTATTGTACCATTTAATTCTCTGTAGACATGATTGAAAGAGATGCTTTCAAAAGATCTTTTCAGATTTTCAATGCATTGCATCCGGTTTAACAACATCTTAGTATAAAGCATTGCTCTTTCACTAATCCAATTTATGATTATTTTTGCAGAGCCACAAATGTTAAACTGTTCCAGATATTAACGCTTCTGCCAAAATACAGCAGACCCCTAAAGCAATAACCTCAGCTCTAGTATTAGTGCCTTCATAACCGTATCAGAAAAGATAGAAATGTTCATCAAAATTCCTTTTAATAACCACAACCCCCGGTTAAGCAGCACCATCTTTAAAAAAACCTGACAGATAACCCTGGATATGAGAGTAATCAAGCGACGGGGTATTTCCAAATGATACCTTACACTCTCCCATGAAAAATACATCAAAACTACTCTCGCATGATCAACACATATCTTTTATCGAGTGCCCCCAGATTTGCTCCGTAAAGAATGCAGTGGATAATTGCTGAAGGAAAAGAAAAATTTAAGAAAGGAGAGATTGTGTCTGCCTCTGAAAGAGAGATTGATAGTTGCTTTCTCTTCTCTTTCTGTTTCCAAGATTACCTCGCATTTTTCACATTGAAAACAACCATGCTTAGAGAATTTCGATAGCTCATTCATTGTTTATAACATTTCACCGTTCTCACAGTTGCTGCCTCAAATCTTCAGCACCAAGATCCCAACGTTTGAGATATCCAAATTCAAATTGAAGTTTGGGTCACATTCACTGAACTTATTCAACTGGACCATGGTTTTTGTTGGAAAATTAATCCCAACCACAGCTTTAAATAGCTTTAAATACACTGATAGTAGCCATACTTGTCAGATGAATTTTGCAGGTTGTGGATCTGTTTACAGGCTGAAAGACAAAAGGTTTGAGCAGGAGTATGAGTTCTTCATTCCTCAACGCATCAGACCATTCAGCAACACACATTAAGCATTTAAGAAAGAATGTGAATTTAATGTAGGGTTGCTAGTTAAGTATGTAAAATATTTACTCAGCAAGTGAAATATATACTCTGCAACATAGATATGAACATTCGCCCATCCTGTGTTTTAATGATTTGTTCTGTCATGTATTAATGTCAAAATTTATCCATAAATATGAATGTAAAGTCATTTGCATGGTGGAGCCAGAGAAGGGGTGACACTCTATGATGTTGTGAAAATCATGGAGCAATTTGTGGTGGGCAGCCTGAAAACTAGTTTTACTGTTACCCCGCAACCCCAGTAAGTAAAATTTGAAGTAAAATTCTTTATATTTTACTTAGAGCCGCAGCAGCAACCTCCGATTTATCATAAAAATGTATTTACACATGCTTTATAATATAATCCAAAGTTTAATTTGTTGCAATATGGCCTTAAACCTTTATAAATTAATTTACGCAACCACATTATTTTACTTTGTTTTACAATAAATTTTTCCTGTATTTCATCTATCTAAGCCTCTGTCCAGCTACAATTGGCTTACCGCAACTGGAGATTTGACTTACCGCAACTGTTCTTGAGTCAAACTCCTATCCTATGCCCCTGTAAAAATCTTGTAACACCTTCATTGTCAGGATACTGTAAAAATCTTGTAACACCTTCATTGTCAGGATACAATAGCACTTGGTAATACAACATCATTTCATGCCCTCGACACATCCCAATCTGGGGCACATGTACTCCATATGATTCTTTAATATGAAATTGTAACTAGTTTTTGTTAGCAGAAGCCACTCCAGACCTCAACGCCATCACAATCAATCATTTGCACCTTAAAAAAGTTCACAGGTTGAGGATTTTCATCATAGAGAATGGTCAATTTTATAAGCTATCTTATAGTTCAAAATGTATGCCTCCACGCCTGCACAACTTTACTGTGCAATTCAATATTGTTCATATTCAGTTGGAATTAAGTGTGAATATAAATTTATTTTTACTTTTATTGATTTCTTTTTAGTTTTTATAAAGTTGATAATGTATACTTCCACGCCTGCACAACTCTACTGTGCAATTCAATATTGTTCCTATTCAGTTGGAATTAAGTGTAAATATAAATTTATTTTTATTTTTATTGATTTTCTTTTAAGTTTTTATAAAGTTGATATAAAAGTTGTGTTATCTAATATGGATATTAAATATTTTAATTATGGTTTTCACTAAAAATATTTTGTAATTATTAATATTTTTTGTAATTATTAATATTTTAATTTTAAGTTGAGTAAAAAATGAATTATATATCTCTTTTATATCAAATTATAAGAGAAATATGGAATAGCTTCTATTCTATATTTTGAGTGATTACTTATTTTTTTAAAATAAAAATAAACTATTCTCTAAATAAAACACAATTTTACTATAATTAAAAAACAAAAACAAATTTAATTATAATAAACCATCTGCTACTGTATCTGAATATCAGCTTTTAATATATATATATATATATATATATATTATTTTTTTAATAATTCTATTATTATGGTAGAAGTATAAATGTGATGGATAGTATAAATCATGAAAAAAACCTTTCCCAGGGAAGAATTTCCAGATCTTAAAAGCTCAAATTTACATGT
Organism: Pinus tabuliformis; assembly: GCA_031772625.1. Taxonomy (NCBI): domain Eukaryota; kingdom Viridiplantae; phylum Streptophyta; class Pinopsida; order Pinales; family Pinaceae; genus Pinus; species Pinus tabuliformis. The sequence continues at coordinate 828,055,736 of CM062813.1, forward strand.
TGAGTATCTAATCCCGAGTGGATGTTTATGGCTTCTCAACATTTTTGAGACAGGAAAAATTCATTCGTCATTAATCAAATAAGAAATTACATATGGCTTTATAGACGGTAGAAACCAAAGAGAAATAGGCAAATTATTGAATCAGACCAACACCACCAAAGGAGTAGAGAGGAAATCACTAAGAACATTGGTAGCACCAAAAAAAACAGAGAAAACCAAGACACAGGAGAAAAGATAGATTACATTAAGAAACAAAGGCATCCTCAAAAAAAACAAAATAGAGGATCAGAAAGCTAAGGAGCCAGCTTCCTGTACAATGCCATCAACCCGGAGCTCAAAAAACATAAAACCAGGACAGAGAGTGATCCCTCTCTTAGATAAAACATAAGCTACCAAGTTTTGCTCTCTGTACAGATGCATGAAGGAGATATCAGAGAAAGAGAAACGAAGAGCATTGACGTTGACCATCCAATAGTGCCTCCAAGGAATTCCGCCCCTGCAGCCAATTTATAACCATGTTAGAATCTCTAGCAACGCTAAAGGAATCAATGGGAAGCAACACCTTATTCTGATCAAGAATTCCCCATAACACCACCATCTCAACCCGACTATTAGTTACAATACCACCATTCTCAACATAGGCAAAGATACAAAACAAAATCTGGAACAACCTAAATCGTTTCATTTCATTTACTGTATCCAATAAAATGAAACAAAAATAATGAAAGAGACTCTTCAGAACACTGCAATAAAATGAAACAAAAATATAGGAAGAGACTCTTAAAAACAGTCTGGCAGCAGTAAACTGTCTGTCGCCGGTGTTTGGTAGCCGAGTTGGCATGTTTGGGTTTGGTTTCCATCATGTCACCAAGTCTATCTTCAAGGGATCCTTGATTCTTTTGGTCAAGCTGAGTTGTTGGGACCATAGAGTGTGGTAATTCAGCTGCTCGGATGATGGAGTATCATGGATTGTTAGAATAAATTATGATTATAATAGGTGGAATACACCGTCCATCATTTTTATCAAACAAAGCTTGAACGGATTAACTAATCTTTGAAATATATATATATATATATATATATATATATATATATAATGTTTTAGGTGTGTATATATATGAGAAATTTCCATGAGGGTAGGAGATATGGTCTTTAATTTCCTCTTGTTCAATTGTCTTCTCCCTGCTTCGATACTCTTCTCCAAGCTTGAACGGATTAACTAATCTTTGAAATATATATATATATATATATATATATATATATATGTTTTAGGTGTGTATATATATGAGAAATTTCCATGAGGGTAGGAGATATTGTCTTTAATTTCCTCTTGTTCAATTGTCTTCTCCCTGCTTCGATACTCTTCTCCCTGCTTCGTACTTGAGCATTGAGAAAGCATATGAATTGTGACAAGTAGGGATTTGAGGAGGAAATTGATTTAGGAAAGGTGGGAAATTGAAGTATGAATTTATTTATTAAATATAAATAATAATTTATTTTGATAATTAATAATTTTTATGCTAGTTTTTAAATAAATAATATAGTTGTAAAAAAAATCAATTTCAGGCTTTTTCAAATACTCAAATTTTATATATTTGTTCAGATATGCAATATTTTTTTTTTAGGTTCATTTATTTCATGATTTTGTCAACCTATTAACCCTTCTCGGACTCTATGAATTCAGGGCATTTATCTAGATTTGATAGCTATTTATTCTTTGTTATACGAGAAAAGCTCGACCTTTGTGTTACTGCCCCAGGTTTTACCGAGATCCTACACAAAGTCACCTAACATACTCCTGGAACACCTCATCCATCATTGAATCTCTTTATCCTCATATCCAGTACTTTTGAAAACCACACAGTTGAAAAAAATTTAGTCGAATTATCAGTATCTTTTCCTCCTGCAAAGCAAAACTGTAAATCAAGAGTCCCTGATCATCATATAGCATCACCAACTTCTGCAGCCCCAGGTTTACACTTCGATGCTTCATCAAAGTTGATTTTTATATACCTTTTACTTTGTGGTGACCATTTAGATGGTGAATTTTGCCCAACAAGAGGGTTATGTGTGATATGAGAATTGAAGTTCCTGTTAATCAGAAATTTTTTGATAATAGAACGTTGATTGACTCATATTTCCTCCTTTCCCAATTTTCCCACATCCACTCTTTCATGAAGATCTTATTGTATCACTTTCCATGTTTGGTGCTCGTCTCTATGTACACCAATGTAGATTCTTCCATTCCTTTTTCTCCACATCAGGAAGGCCCCAGAGTCTTCTATTCCTTTTTTCTGTGCAACTAACCAAACGATTGTTCTCTCTATCTATGCCTTCTCGATTGTCCTCTATCTATGCCTTCTCTAGGCCATGTTGGTTGTATTGCTAAAGGTCATAAGCCCTCTTGACCTCAGATGTACGTTCTCCTTTCATTCCCCATTTGAGAAGGTCAAATTGTTTATTTCCTCTGACTTTGTAATTTCCTAAGACCTCAGTCCTCTTGTAGGATGGTTTTTTTCCTCTGATTTTGTAACTTCCTAAGACCTCTTCTAAGTTCTAGGATGGCTGTAGTTTTGTTGGCCAATATCAATGGTCCTCCCACTTTCTACAAGAAACTGTGTCTCTCTTCATTGCAGATATTCCAAGTACCTTCCAACGTTACAATTCTATCGATGAAGCTCAAAGTCCTGCCTCATAGAGTCCCAATTTGTATTACTGAAAGAAGGATCTGCTTGTGTTAGATATCATCCCCAAAAGGGACACATCCTTGCCCTGATGTTTCCGAATGTGTTTTGTTGATTGAGTGGGAAGTGTTGTCGTACATTGTTCCAAATGAAGAAGCCTGGGAGCATTTGGTGCATCCTTATCATGTGTTCTTCCATACTTTGATCTCCACATATTTACCTAGAGTGCCTTTCTATTCTTTGGTCAATGTCGTATCACCTCCAGCAAAGAGTTGAAATCATCGGATAGACATCTGGGCTTCCTTATCTCAATTGCAGGTTTGGTGTATTTAATAGGGCATGGAGCAGTGAACTTTGATTCATGCCCGTCCGTTGCTCGAGTTTGCATTCGAGATAAGTTTATGTTAAACATCCCACTGTCCCAGATGTTGAGTCATCCTAAGTCAAGAGGAACGACGTTTTAAACCGATAAAACCCACTTCCTTTCTTGCTTTAGCCCATTCCCTAGGGAAATTTTTTGGACTTCTAAGTAGATTCTATGACCTTCTCAGGGATGACTTTCTACATAAAATTAATTATAAAAATCAATCCACTGAAGAAGGATAACGATAGGTTCATGTAGAGAGCCTACATCTCAATTTCAATCCTTTTGTTAGGAGACAGTCTAGATGTTTCTGCCTATGTTTTCAATCACGCGTGGGTGTTGGAAATTTCAGGTGATTTCAAACTCAAAAGACCAGAGAACAACGCTCTGATACCACTGTTGGGGATTTTTCTGTCAAAATCCCAAAAACAAAATGACTAAACACAGAGACAATGCTCTGTTTTCTCCATAGGATCTTAGCATAGGGAAGCTTTAAAATTTCTAAGCAGACAGAGATTTCCACACATCAACAAATTCCTATTCATTAATAAAAGCAACTACTGTTACAAATTTCTTCCTCTCTCTGAGAGGGATTCACCAAGAACATTTAACAAAAAATTACCCTGTCTTCTCCAGAGATTTTACACTGATGTGTGTAAAGATCTCTTTTACATTCACTGTTTTTAAAAAAAACTTTACATTTACATTTACTGCTTGTTTCATTCATGGCTGCTGCGTGCTCCTTCTTTACATTGCACTGTTGTGCATTACAATACAGTTCTTACATGGGCGCTTGCGTCTCCTTTGCAAAAAAAACTTTTCTTCACGCTGTTGCGTGGGTTACAATACATTATACATCGAATACAGGAACATTACATATATATATATCAACAAAACAAAACAAAAGAACTTACATCATTACATCAGTTTTCACTTGCCATGCTTCCGTAAAAAAGAATTAAATGTTTTTACCAGCCTTTACTTGTGCCCATACTCCCGCTGAAACAAAATTAAAAATTTCATCAAAACTTACCAACCCACAGTAAATAGCATTTACTGTTTTACTGACATTTACTGGCGGTAAGTAAAAACTTTTACTTCACGTAAAATTCATTTGGTGCAGGCTTGTACTCAACCGTTGACTTCAATTGGATCGCATCGCAGAAATCGCATTTTGGCAGAACACAAAAATGGAGCACACACACATTAGTGCGATCTGCGATATGCGATCGGATCGCATCGCACCATCGCGATCGCCAGAGAACACAACACATAACGGAGGGTGACAAGGTGAGTTTGCGATTTGCGATATGCAATGGATCGCATCGCAAATAAAAATAAAGCTGCAGTTGAAATTATATTTCAACAGTGGGCCCATATTGGGAGGAGAAGACAGCATACATGAAAGCCAACAACCTTCCTATATTTCTTTGGACAACTTTCATGTTGAAGAAGAATATATGAGACCTGGCTTTGTTTAATTTTCCCCGTGAAAACATAAGGAAAGAATCCAAAATAAATTTGAATTCCTTCGCTTACTAGATTGTTGTTTTTCTCATAAGCAAGGTATCGTCGACGAACTACAGATGTGAAAGGGGGTTTTCCTCCTCACTGTAAGGGATACCGTGCAAATGATGCTGGTCATTGATCGGTTCGAGTTATCTACCAAAACCTTCAACGCAGAATAAAGAGGATGGAGACATAGAGCCACCTTATCAAATTTCTGTTTCGGCATGGGAGGGGAGGCAGTGTGTTCAAAATATTTCGCGAATTTGATTTTCGTTTTCACGGATGGGAGAGGCAGAGAGTTGTGACCTTAGCGAAGCTATTTTCGCGAAATTAGGTTCGGGCACCGCTACGCTGATTTCGCGCTGCTAGGATAATTTCGCGGAGCTACCTTCTCGCCAGACTATTTTCCAGGGTTGAATATTACACAACGACACACCTATTTCACAGACTTATGAATAATATTTCCTCACCACAAAATGAGGAAGTAGGTTTTGGATAGTATTGAATTCTAAAACATGAAATACATTTACATGACATTGCCACTCATTCATCAAATAAAATAAAAATTATAGTGATATAAACTTACGCTCAACACTACACAGTAAAACACCGTTGTTTTACGCGCCCACCAAAAATTGCTCCACAATTTTCTCCACAGAGACTTGCCCTCTTTTTCTATTTGCTTTGTAACCTCTCCACATCGTCTTACTCTTCTACGCTATCTAGCTTATTACAAAATGACTTTTACATTCATATATAACTCAACAGAGAATTTTTACATTTAATTCATGACAGAGCCAAATTAATTTTGATGTTGTTGTTGAGTGTGATCACAGTCGTGCAGGGGTTCCTGGAGTGCGGGTAAGGTTGTTGAATTAATGCTTGCCCATATTTGTTTATCTAAGTACATAAGTTCTTTAAATGCCTTTTCTGAGTTTCTGTATGGTTCGCGTCTGGCTTCGGTCCTTCTATCTTCACGCTGAGACGCAACCTGCAAAAATGTGTTCAAGCAGAGACGCAACCTGCAAGAAAGTACGTTTGACAGGTATGGCTGATGTTCCACTGTTTCTTGCGGTGGTTGGGATTATTATTTCTAGCACTCCCCCTTAATCACGACTGCCGCCATTGACAATTCCCAAACAATTTCTGAGATAAGCAAAATTTTCTCCTGCTAATGGCTTTGTGAAAATATCAGCACGCTGTTCCTGTGTCCTACAGTGTTGCAACACAATTTCATCATTGTTAATCAACTCTCTAATAAAATGATATTTAGCATCAATATGCTTGGTTCTTTTGTGGAAGACAGAATTCTTTGACAATGCAATTGCTGAGGTGTTGTCGTAGAAAATAGTTGTTGCGCCCTCTTGGTCATGACGAAGATCCCTCAACATCCTTCTCATCCAAACTGCCTGACACGCCGCTGTTGTTGCTGCGACATATTCAGGCTATTGATAGTGACATTATTGGATGCTTCTTGGAGGCCCATGAAATGGCTCTAGAACCCAAATGAAAAACATATCCTGACGTGCTCTTTCTGTCATTGACACTGCCTGCCCAATCACTATCAGTGTAACCAACCAGCTTGAAATCACTGGTTGTTGTGTACAAAACGCCATATTGTTTTGTCCCATTGACATACCTCAGAATCCTTTTCGCTGCTTGCTAGTGTGTCTTCTTGGGTGTCTCCATGAATTTTGACACCAAACTTACTGCATACATTATATCCAGCCTAGTGGCAGTCAAATACATCAAGCTGCCTATCATGCTTTTGTATAATGTTGGATTGACATCGCTGCTGCAATCTTCTTTGCTCAAATTCATCTTTATGATAGTTGGAGTTGGTGCACACTCGTTGTTCTGCATTGTAAACCTCTCCAAAATTTATGCGACATACTTTGCTTGAGAGATAAAAATGCCATTTTCTGTTTGCTTCACTTCTATGCCCAGAAAATATCTTAGCAATCCCAAGTCAGTCATTTCAAACTCAATCTTCATTACTTGTTTAAAATCAACGATGAGGAAATCATCACTACTTGTAAAGATCAAATCATCTACATATAAGATGACAATGAGAATCTTACCTTCGCTCTCTTTGATGTAGAGAGTAGGCTCACCGTCACATTTGTCGAAACCATTGTCCAACAAGTAAGCATCTATCCTGTTGTACCATGTGCGCGGTGCTTGCTTCAACCCATACAGAGCTTTCTTCAACCAATACACTTTGTCTTCTTGGCCTTCAATCTCATAACCAAGCGGTTGCACGACATACACTTCCTCATTCAACACTCCATTTAAGAACGTTGACTTTAAGTCCATCTAATACGCTGTCCATTTATGCTGCATGGAAATCGCCACCACTGTGCACACTATCTCCATTCGCACGACTGGCGCAAACGTCTCCACGTAATCTCTTCCATGTTGCTGCTTATATCCTTTGCAACTAGCCTTGCTTTGTGCCTTTCAATCTTTCTCTCAATGTTGCTTTTGGTCTTGTAGACCCACTTTACCCCAATGACATGTTTTCCTTTCGGAAGGCTCACTAACTTCCATGTGTCATTCCTTTCTATTGCTTCTATTTCTTCTTCCATTGTCGCAACCCATTTTCTTCTTTGACTGCATCTTCAAAGTGGATTGGGTCATCTACATGACAAAATAATGCAAATAAGGAATTCAGACCTTCGCCACTATCAACTTCATCTTTCTCATAAATTTCATTTAAATTTCTGAATTTTGGCCTTCTTGTGCTCGCTGAAGATGGTCTTGACATGTCACTTGGTGTCGTGCTTCACGGTGTGCTCGGAGAAGCACTTGCTTGGCTGTGCGAAACTGTCCTATTATTTGTTGATGGAGTTGCTTGCTGTCTGCTTTGCTGTTCTTGAATAGGAGTAGAGGGAGTCACTGGTGAGGAATTACTTGTTGTTGTTAATTCCTCTTTGTTCTCATTTGGTGTGCATGCTTTGACATTGACTGTCTTTTCTAAACTTCCATCCCATGCTTCCTCTTCTATGAACTGCACATCCCTGCTGATTATGACCTTCTTGGTTAATGGATTGTAAAGCTTGTATGCCTTGGATTCATCACTGTATCCAACAAATATGCATTTCTCCCCCTTGCTATCCAACTTCTTTCTCAACTCATCTGGGACATGTGCATAAGCCACACATCCAAAAACTTTCATGTGAGTGACATTTTGTTTTTTTCCACTCCATGCCTCTTCGGGAACAATGTTCTGGACACTTTTGGTTGGACATCTATTCAAGATATATGCTGCACAAGCGAAAACTTCAGCGCAATAGTCATTTGGCAAATGCTTTGCCTTTAACATACTCCTTGCCATCTCCATAATGGTCCTATTCTTCCTTTCTGCCACACCATTTTGCTACGGTGTATATCTTGTTGTAAACTGCTTGTGAATTCCATGCTCCCTGCAAAATTGAAGGAAGTTATTTGAGATGTATTCTCCACCTCTGTTAGTCCTAAGGACTTTGATGTCGTGTCCACTTTGCTTTTCAACAAGAGCCTTGTATTGGCGAAAGCGCTCAAACACTCCCCTTTTTCTGTTTTAAGAGAAAGACCCATGTCTTCCTTGTGTAGTCATCTATGAATGTCAATACATAGTGACTACCACCAATTGATGGTGTCTGCATTGGTCCTCATAAATCTGAGTGGACAATCTCCAAAGGTGCCTTTGCCCTCACTGGATTTCCTACTGCAAATGTCTCTCTATGTTGCTTGCCCAAGATACATCCTTCACATATGTTGTCTGGTTTTTCTATGAGTGGTAAACCCTTCACCATGCCTTTTCTATGAAGCAAATTCAAACCTCCAAAGTTGAGATGTCCAAATCTCAAGTGCCATAACTAGTTTTCATCTTTTACCTCTGCTTGAAAATTCACTTGGGTGACCACTGCCCTTTTTCTTCCATCCTCTTGTGATTTCATTGATAGTTGTGCTTGTGCACCTTCTTTCGAATCTGATCTTCAGGGGAAACATTCTATTGTCTGTCATCTGAACCTTTGCAATCAACTATCTGCTTGGAGGCCTATCCAAAATTGTGCACACATCATTTTTGAAGAAGACATTGTATCTTTTTTGCATGAGCTGTCCAATGCTCATGAGATTATGTTTCAGACCGGGGAAAAGTAAACATCTGAGATGTATTTTTTCTCCCCCTTCTTTTTTAGGATATTAACTCTACCTTTTCCCATGACAGAGACTTTGCTATCAGTTCCTAATGTCACTTCAGATTTCACACTTTCATCTAGATTAGAAAACATTTCTATGTTTCCTGACATGTGGTTGCTACAGCCTGAATCTAGATACCATATATCACTCTGTTTTTCTTGTGCTATATTACAAGCTAAAAACATGCTATCATGGTTCTGATTTTCTCTTGTGAAATTTACACTTGGTTTGTTACCAATATCATATTACTTCTTTCTACATTCACTTGCATAATGACCATACTTCTTACAGTAATGACAATGAACTTGAGATTTATCATACCTTTGACCTTGTGCTTGATTTTGGCTTGGGCCTTGACCTGGATTTTGGTTGTTGCGTCTTCCATTTGAGCTTGAAGGGCTACTTCTTCCACCTCTGTATCAACTTCTTCCTCTTCCTCTAGCATATGATCTTCCTCTGCCTCGACCTTGACCAAATGATACTTGTGTCTTGAAGGCATGCTCCAATGAGGAGTTTGCTGCTATGTTTAGTCTATGTTCATGAGAAACCAGTGATGCATTAAGCTCATCCACTGAAAACTATGAGAGATCCTTTGTCTCTTCTATGGCCACAACAATGGCCTCAAACATTGCTGGTATACTTCTCAATTTTTTCTCAACTATTTTTCTTTCCTCAAGTGTCTCACCATGAGCCCTGATTTGAGTAACCAACCCACTTACATGTGTAAAAAATGAGTCTATATTATCAGACTCTTTCATACAAAGTGTTTCAAAATCTCTCATCAATATTTGCAGCTTCGTTGCATTGACTTTTGCCATGTCTTGGTACGCTGTCTGGGGGATGTCCCATGCTTGCTTGGACTTCATTGCTGTTGCAACCCTTGGGAAAATACTTTCATGAACTGCTTGAAAGATATAAAACAGGGCTTTTGAATCCTTCTTCCTGTTGTCCCTTAACACATCTCTTTCTTGTTGAGATAAGGCATTGTATGTTGCTGCATCTACTGGTTCTTGAAAACCATTCTCCACCAAATCCCAAATGTCTTGAGAAGAAAACGAGGTCTTCATTGTAATAGCCCAATAATCATAATTTTTTCCATTAAACTGAGGTATTTGAGGATTAGTCAAGCTTGTGCTTGATGTTGCCATTTCTGAGCGTAAAAACAAACTTTCTACCTGCTGGTAAATATGCTAAAAAACAATGATCGCTCAAAAACAACTTTTATTGTTAGTAAAAACACTTGTTTTTACATTAAAAGAGTTTAACCCGCTCCGATACCATGTTGGAAATATTTCACGAATTTGATTTTTGTTTTCACGGACGGGAGAGGCAGAGAGTTGTGACTTTCGCAAAACTATTTTCGTGAAACTAGGTTCGTGCACCGTGAGGCTGATTTCGCGGAGCTACCTTCGCCCACTGCGAGACTATTTTTCAGGGTTGAATATCGCACAACTGCACAGCGATTTTAGAGACTTATGAATAATATTTATTCATGACAAAATGAGGAAGTAGGTTTTGGAGCAATACAATAAACTTAGTATTGAATTTTACAACATGAAATACATTTACATGAGACTGCCGCTCATTCATCAAATAAAATAAAAATTACAGTGATTTAAACTTACGCGCAACACTACACAGTAACAAACAGTAACTGCTATTTTACGCACCCACCAAAAATTGCTCCACAATTTTCTCCATAGAGACTTGCGCTCTTTTTCTATTTGCTCTGTAACCTCTCCACACTGTCTTACTCTTCTACCCTATCTAGCCTATTACAAAATGACTTTTACATTCATATATAACTCAATAGACAATTTTTACATTTAATTCATGACAGAGCGAAATTAATTTTGATGTTGTTGTTGAGTGTGCCCAGAGTCACACAGGTGTTCCTGGAGTGTGGGCAAGGTTGTTGAATTAATTCTTGCCCATATTTGTGTATCTAAGGACATAAGTTCTTTAAATGCCTTTTCTGAGTTTCTGTATGATTCGCGTCTGGCTTCGGTCCTTCTATCTTCATGTTGAGATGCAACTTGCAAAAATGTGTTCAAGCAGAGACGCAACCTGCAAGAAAGTATGTTTGATAGGTATGGTTGTTGTCCGACTATTTATTGAGGTGGTTGGGATCATTATTTCCAACTGAGTGGAGAGCCATTGTAAATTTGAGAAAATAGTTATCCTTGCCAGCTAGAGAATCTAGTTTACCCATCCATTTCAAATCCAAAGGCTTGTAGTATCACCTGGGGAAAATCCCAATTCATGTGATCATAAGCCTTTGACATGTTGAGGTCAATTATTATTCATAGTTTTCTTCTTGAACTCAAGGTGTGGATGGATTCATGGAACGTTATTATTTCCTCCAAGATTTGTCTATCCTCCTTGCTCCCTAGATGGTAACTAATCCCTGATGGGATTAGTTATATTATCTTCTAGTTACGAGATGAATTTTTATTTGTTGTTGCACGATATTGTTGGTCTAAATTTGTCTGGGGAGTTTTGCATCTTGTTTTGGGATATGAGTTGGGAGTTTTTATTCAGCTCTTCTAAAATTCTCCTGGATTTTTGGAATCTTTTACTAACCCCAGACCTCCAGACCAGTCAGATCTTACAACTTTTAATAGAACTTTATTGGAATCTATTTGGCCCCAAAGACTTTCCACTAGCTAATTCTTCCACTGTTTGTTCAAATTCATCTTTTGCAACCATCCTTATCAACACTTCCTCATGTTTTTGCATGACCAAAGATGGAGTATTTCTAGTTATTCCAGCTATCTCTTCTTCTATATCTAGAAAGTGATCTGCGAAGAGAGTTATGAAACAAGACCTTATTTCTTGATTGATCTCCTCCAAGGCATTTTCGTCTGAATATTTATGATAAAAAATTCGGTTCAGATATCTATGTTCTAAGGTAGATTGATTGAAGAAAGTTATGTTTTTTTCATTTTCTTTGAGCCATTCTACTTTATATTTTATATCATAAAAAATTTCCTCCGGTTGTCTGCATAATTTTATCTCTTGATAAACTTCATCCTCTAACTTGCTTAATTTAAAATTAATGGAGAAATGTAGTAGTTTTTAGATTGTTTAATTATTAGTGGTTTGTTGTCTCTGGTTCAAATTGTGAGTTTATTTGGTTTGTAAATCTTATTTTTGAGGAGATTTTTAACTCCTCAACTGATCTGTAACCTTATATGTATCGGGTTCTTAGCCGATTAAGAGTGTAGAATTGGGCGAGGGTACTCTCCAAGTTGAGCGGGTGTCACCTGAGACCTGCACATTTCATATTCATCTTGTTTTTCTTAAATTTTTGTGCGCTTATTTGTCAGTCCTTTTCAACATTATCTCTTTTTCTCAGTATTTTCTTCCTTTATTGGGCGATCTTCATCCTACCCTCCGCCATATTTCTAAAAATTTCCCCGCTCCAAATTTTAAGGTTTCCCTTAACAGATTTTATATTATGTTAAAATATAATCATAGGCATCCCCTGAACCCCTCCAAGACTGAAGACCATGCTACCACTCAGCCATATGTTCCTTGAACCAAGAATGTTTGTTGACTTGGTCATGGCCTTCACTAACAATGAAATAGGCGAATGATTTGAACTCATTCTCACTGGGAGAACTGGATGCCCACTTCTTAATGACTGTTGGGAAAATCTTCTGAGGGAGGGATTTTTTTGTTGTCAAAGTGTTTCCCGCGGGATGGTGATGTCCTCCTTGCTTTTTCTTCCGAATGTGAATAAGTCAAATAAGTTAGCACTCAGTAGAATGTCAACCAAATGTTGAGGTCGGTAGCCAACATCTGGTCACGGAGTTCAGGTATCAAAGTCTGATTTCGGTTAAAAAAATGGCCAATCTTATGCTTACAAAAATCTTTCTGAGCTTGAAGCAAACTTCTTTCGGGTTTTATTTAAAAATTATTGTAGATTCATGTAATTCCATCATGTCTAGAGAGCTCAAATCATTATAGGTGTAATTTTTTTTCAAATTCTGCACTCCAAAAAGAAGGTTTGCATATGATATATCTACAATTAGAGATATCTAGGCTGGTCCATATCATTCTCTTTTTTAATTTAGTCTATGTTGCTTGTCTTGAAAGGTTTGTATCTCTGTGTTTGGATGCTTTGAGTGGTTTGTGTGTTTGGATTTGGATAGTAATGTTTGTGAATGTTACTGTTAACTCTGCTACATGCTTGGACGTTTTGAGGGTCAAAGGTAGGCCCGGCCGTGCTATTGCCATTCAAAAAAAACCTGTATCAGTCATCCTCCTCGCCCCCCCTCACTCCGCTCACACCCTCATAACTCTCGCCATATCTGTTTTTTCTCAAAAGCTCAACATAGTCCCCTGTTTCCTCAAACCTCGAAGCGCTAAACCTAAGCCCCATAACTCCGCTCACACCCTCATAACTCCCGCCATATCTATTTTTTCTCAAAAGCTCAACATAGTCCCCTGTTTCCTCAAACCTCGAAGCACTAAAACCTAAGCCCCATGCAACTGTGATCACATGACCGAGCGCTTTCACAAGCCTTTTTTCACGTCACATCTGACAAAAAAATGTGTGTTTAAACCCCGCCGTCCGATCTTCTACCATGCAATCCAATGGTTTTCACTTTCCCCGCACCCGCAAGCTGCCCACGTGTTAACTCGTGATCAAAAGTGGTTTTGTTTTGCCTCATCCGCCACGCGTCGCACAATGAGTGGGATCGCTGGCCTTTGTACGTTTACCACCCACCTCTGAAAAGTGGTGCGGGCAATACTGCTTTCTTCCAAAACCATAGTCCCTGCCCGATAAACTCCCCACATCTCTTCCACCCGGTGACCGTTGGATTAGTCCCGACAAGATCCAATGGCTCACGTTGTTTTCTCCCGCTTCCGCTCGATTCTTCTTGCCAACAGATCTTTGCTCTCCATTCACTTGATCCAACGACTGTTTTTGTTCTGCCATGTAGTTCGCTCGCCCATAGCCTGTCTCGTGCATCGGAAGGACGAAAGTAACTGGTTCGCCCGTACCTGGCGCATTTCATCTCCAACCACTGCATGCAAGAGCAGTATGACCGAGAGCAAGAAGGACGTGCCTCGAGCAGATCACAACATTGATCAGTTATGGAACTTATTATGTGCAACACTCCATCTGCTCAAGAAGGACAACAGAATATTAGAAAAGATCAAATTCATTTATTAAAGCAAGCAGATTGTAGAAGAGACCTATATTAGATAGTTAAAGTGGTTGGTGGTCCATTATGACCCCTCCACGCATAGAATAGCAGAGCATTTTTGTAATCAACCTCTATATATATCCAGAACACAGATGTAATCAGGGTTGATGGTTGTTGTTTTGATGTAAGGTTCAATTTATGGAGTCTGTAACTACTTTGATACTTGTAGCGTCCGATCTTCATTTTCAGCTAATACAAGCTTCTTTTGCTGTTAATTTCTCACTTTCCATTTCTGCTCTGTTCTAGGTTGTGCCTGTTATGCATCTGTTCATATGGTGTTGATATCTAGCATTATAGGGGCTATCATCCCACCTCTGTGTTGAAGTGTAGTATGTATCATTGAATGTGTTATGCAGGTTTCTGTTTACTTAATGCCAGAGAGCTATCATCCTCTCTGTGCATTAGGAAATAGATTTGCAGGCCTCTTTACTGGTTGCAGCCGGCCATCACATTGTCTTGTGCATCTGTTGGTGTGGTTAGTATTCTCCATTTTCACCTAATCCTCAAACTGTGAATAATTGGTGGTCTAAAGCCTTGTAGTCTGGGGGTGTTCACCCATGTCTGGAGTTAAGCATAGTAGAAGTGGTTATCTGGCTTGGACAAGCATCATTCCTTCCATTCATCCATCTCCAACATTTTGTTGAGTTTGTAATGTTCCCGAGCATCTCCAAGATACAACCTAGGAGAGTTTCTTGGGGTGATAACATTGATTGGTGCCATTGCCGGGGAGAGGAGATTGAAGCTCAACTTCCCTGGGAGATGACACATTTCCAGATTTTAATGATAGACAAAGTTTGGGCACATTTCTGGTTGTAATTATCTATCCGGCAACTCCACTAGAGGAAGACCAACCTTTGGCTATTCCACATTATAGTCCTGGCTCAGTTTGTGAGACATACTCGAAGAAATCCTCAGAAATCACCAACTGTTCCAGTGCTTGACCCTAAGAAGATTGTTAACCCGAAGAAAACATCACAGAAAAGAGCATCAAGATCAGGTAAGCCCAAGAAATCTTATTTGTCTTTGCATGAGAAGTTTTTAGTTGAAGATACACAGTTTGAGGATATAGAACCTAGTACCAATAGGGAAGAATCACCTGTAGAGATCCATAAAGCTCCTTATCCATTTAGTTCCCCTTTGAATCTCAGTCCAAAGAAGCTTCCCATACAGTCCAAAACATCTCGTTGTCTCTGTCATCCATTACATTGCTTCAAACTACTCAATCTGCCAGTGTCTTTCCACATACCCCAGTCATGGCAGGACAACAAGCACCTACGAAGATAGAAAGAATTATTTCTGCTAGGTACGAACCCTTGGTCTTGCCTGTTCCTTTGAATCCCATGCCTGCAGGAGAATATCAAAAATATATGCCTAAATTCACTGGTACAAAGGGAGTAACTGCCGAAGAATACCTTGAGTCTTTTTATAGCTATGCAGATAACCTAAATATCAATGAAGATGATGTATGGATGAGAGTTTTTGTCCAGAGCCTTGATGGCGAGGCTAGAAAGTGGTTCAGAGAATAACCCCATAGGTCCATAATAGACATTGAAGCATTGGATGATGCATTCCTGAAGCAAGGGGGAGATATAAAGGATTTTCTCTATTACCACATTGAGTTTGGAAACCTAAAGAGGGAAAATGGGGAATCATTGCCTGATTTTAATAAAAGATTCAACTGTATGTATAGTAAGATACCAGCTGAGGTAAAGCCTACCCCCACCTCTGCCAAGCTCACTTATGCCAATGCTTTTGACTCTGATTTCTGCATATTGTTGAGAGAAAGAAAATGTGCCACCCTAACTGACATGCAGGATGCAGCACTAGAAGTAGAGTCTAATATTATGGCTGCAAAAAAGCTCAGGAGTCATGCTGATAGAAGAAGGCAGAGAAGTGAGGCTTCTTCTTCCTCTGCTTCATCTTCAGAGCCTAAATTAGATAAAATGACTAGAATGATAGAGTCATTGGCTGCTGAGATAGCTAAGCTGAAGGTTGAACAGAACTCAGGAAAGACAAAGCTCCCAAATACATTTGCTCCAAGAAATCCAAATCCATTCAGAAGAGCAAATGAACAGTTACAAATAATTCAGAGGGGTAAAGAAGCTAACGAAGATCAGAAGGTTAAAGCTCCTTTTCAAAATGTGGTCATGGAGGAGGAGCAGATTGAAGATGAGGATGAAATTCATTGTATGGAAGATAAAGGTAGTGCTGCCTTTTTGACATTGGCTGCATACGAAGAATCTTTGCTGCAGGAACAAGACAGTCAAAGGTGGGACAGAGAGGCAGTTCTACAAGTTGAGGAGCAACAAAGATATAATCTGAGGTCAAATGCAAAAAATGTCAAGGAGAATCCTGCCCAAAGAGCTGCTGTCCAAACAGAGTCATAGAATATCAGATGGAGAAGACTAGCGGTTGATCCAGTCATCCTCAAAGCACCAGTTCAAGAGGTAAGAGGTTCTGACAAGCTACCTTCCTCTTTTAGCTTTGATTCAGAAGTCCAGAAGTTAAAAATATCTGTGCCTATGGTAGAGTTGGTAAAGAGTGAAGTGTTTAGAAAGCCTATCCTTGAAGCTCTTGAGCTAGAAACCACACAAACCTCCACTGACTCGGCCAATTTGCAAGATGATAGGCCTGCAGTTGTACTTAGCCCTATGATCGAACCTGTTGATAATAATTCTCCATCATTTTATGTCTCCTTGACCATTCATGACAAAATCCTCCACAATTTCCTGCTAGACACAGGGGCCAGCCACAATTTGATGCCTAAAGTGGTCATGGAAGAGTTAGGCCTTGACATCACCAGACCATACCATGATTTATTCTCATTTGATTCAAGAAAGATGAAATGTCTGGGGTTGATTAAAGATCTAGCGATTACCCTAACTCAGTTGCCCATGAAGAGCATGATGATGGATATTATGGTGGCAGATGTCCCTCCTAAGTTTGGCATGTTGTTGTCCAGAGGGTGGACTAAGAGACTAGGTGGGACACTACAGAATGATTTATCTTATGCCACTGTCCCAGTTTTTGGAGGAGAGAGCAGGAGATTGTACAGAGAAGCACAACTGGCATACATCATCAGTGATGAAAAGAATCCGTCCAATCATCCCATTTATGCCGTGGACACCGATTTTGGAGCATGTATTCTCCAAATGGAAGAATCTCAGAAGGCCTCAATGCAACTTAAAAAACCAATAATTTAGGCTGAGGTAGAGCAAGGAAGTCAGGTTTGGGAGATGTTCTTTGATGGAGCATGTTCCAGGGGGACTACAGGAGCAGGGGTGGTGCTGATATCTCTAGAACAAAAAAGCACACATCTATCTTTTAAGCTAGTTTTTCAAGTCACGAACAATATAGCAGAGTATGAAGCTTTGATATTGGGTCTCAATGTAGATAAATACAGAGGAATCAGAAACATAAGAGTGTTTGGAGATGTTGATCTGATCATCCAGCAAGTAAATAAGACATTTCAAGCAAAGCACCCAAGGTTGAAAGCATACAGAGATGAGGTATGGAGACTCAAAGATTCCTTTGATAGTTTTTGTATCTCATACATTCCTAGAGCCAAAAATCAATTTGTTGATTCCCTTGCTGTGTCTGCTAGCATGTTTATCCCTCCCATGCCTCCCAGAATAGTTTATGAAGTCCAAATGAAATATAGGCCATCCTTGCTTGATAATGTCCAGCATTGGAAAGTTTTTGAGGATGATGTTGAATTGAATAGGTTCTTGCAAGTCATTGGTGAATTCTCTGAAATGAAAATTGAACAAGAAAATGAAGCTTTGGAAGAAAATCCCCAGTCCCAGCTTAGAAAAAAAATTGGAAAAGATAGCATTGTCCAACTGCCCAGCAATCATATACCTAGGGGTCTAGTTCCATTAGAAAGGTTTTTTGACCAGAATGATGTGCTTTATAAGGCTTCCCAAAAACAAGATCAATTTGCAGTCCGCAAGCATGATATAGAGAGTCCAGGACAACCAAGATATATAAATCTGTCTACTCACCTGTCTACTTCCCAAAATGTTGAATATTGCAATTTAATGAAGCAGTTCGTTGATGTCTTTGCCTGGGAATATAGTGACCTGAAAACATATGACAAAAAGATTATCCAGCATAAAATCCCCTTAGAAAAAGACACAATACCTTTCAAACAAAAGCTGAGACCAATAAATCCTATGCTCCTCCCTTTGATGAAAAAGAAATTAAAAAGTTGTTGGCTGCCAAAATCATAGTCCCTCTCAGGTATTCAAAATAGGTAGCCAATTTGGTCGTGGTGAGGAAGAAAAGTGGAGAAATCAGACTCTGTGTTGATTTCAGAAACTTAAACAAGTGCTCAAATAAAGACAATTATCCTCTGCCCAAGATGGAGCATTTACTGCAAAAGGTCTCAAGAGCCAAAGTGATGTTTTTCCTAGATGGATTTTCAGGCTATAACCAGAGTGCTGTGCATCCAGATGACCAAGAGAAGACTGCATTCACCACTCCTTCGGGAAATTTTATGTATTCCAAGATGCCTTTTGGGTTGATGATGCAGGAGCTACTTTTCAGAGAGCTATGGATATAGCATTTGTGGGAGAGAAGGATAAATTTGTCCTTATCTACCTTGATGACATAACAATATACTACAGCAGCCATCAAAACCATTTGAAGCATTTGGAAAAAGTGTTCCTGAAGTGCAGAAGGTTTGGAATTTAAGTCAACCCCAAAAATCACAATTTGCTTTAGAAGAGGGCAAGCTGTTAGGACATATTGTTTCTGCTACAGGTGTCAAAATTGACCCAGAAAGAGTAAAAGCAATAGAGACTTTGTCTGTCCCAAGATCAAAGAAAGATATCCAGTCCTTTCTGGGCAAAATAAATTTTGTAAGGAGGTTTGTACCAAATTTTGCAGAGCTCGTAAAGCACATTACCTATATGTTAAAAAAAGTGTCAGAGATTAAGTGGATTGATTCAGCAAGAAAATCCTTTGAGTCCATTAAGAAGGCTATTATGGAGGCTCCCACTTTAATAAGTCCGATTACAACAACGAGTTTCACATGTTTTCATTTGCCTCTGAAGATACCGTGGCAGCAGTTTTATTGCAAGCAGATGAAGAAGGATTGGAGCATCCAGTGGCATTTTTCAGCAAAACATTAAGGGATGCTAAGCTAAGGTATGATATTATGGAGAAACAAGCATATGCTCTTGTCAAGTCTTTGAAAGCTTTCAGAGTTTATATTCTGCACTCCAAGATAATCGCATATGTACCCTCTGCTTCAATAAAAGATGTCTTAACACAGCCTGATGCCGATGGAAGAAGGGCTAAATGGATCACAAAGTTAATGGAATTTAATATAGAATTGAAGCCCACCAAGCTGGTCAGAGGTCAGGGCCTTGCCAAGTTGTTAGCTGAGGAAAATTGCAGAACGCTGGATATAAATCTCATGGGCACAATTGCAGAAAATGGTCAAACAGAAGAAGAAGAAACAGCTGAACCAAAAAAGAATCAGACATTGTCCGAAAATCTAGCTTCTTGTGATTGGTATTCTTTTTGATGGGACAAACTTCGTATATTGGAAGGTAAGAGTTACTGCCTATCTTCAATCTCTGGGTACAGAAGTATGGGACATTATAGAAACAGGGTATACTTTTCGATCAGCTACTCCTACAGATTCAGCTGAGAAGAAGAAATATGAAACAAATGCAAAGGCGGTTAATACTCTTCTAGGATGTCTATCTCAATCTGAATTCTTGAAGGTTATGCAATATAAATCCGCAAAAGAAATATGGGACAAGATTGTTTTGAGCTACGAAGGAGATGAACAGGTAAAACGTGCAAAACTTCAAACCCTCAGGATTCAGTATGAGAATCTCAGAATGTGTAATGATGAAAGTGTGGCTAACTATTTCCTTCGGGTAGATGAGATTGTTAATTGTATGAAAAACTTGGGTGAAGAAATAAAAGAGGCTGTTGTGGTTGAAAAAGTCTTAAGATCATTGTCCCCCAAGTTTGAATATAAAGTATCTGCAATAGAAGAAAAGGAAAATCTACGAACTCTTACTATGTCTCAGCTACACGGAATTCTAACTGCTTATGAAATGAGAAAAGGAGGTCCATCAGACAGGAGAGAAGCTGCTTTTAAAGCTTCAGGCAAAGGAGACTACTATGAATCAAGTCACGTGCCAGAAGAAGAAGAAGAATCAAATTTTGTCAGAAATCTTCAACGGGGTACTAGAAGGTTCAGAGGTAAGCTACCTTTTAAATGTTTTGCTTGTGGAAGAGTAGGTCATTATGCTGCCAAATGTCCTCATAAGGATAAGATTGACAAAGGAAAGGAACCTGCTAGATGGAACAAGAAACAGAATGCAAATAAAAAAAGCTACTACACTCATGAAGACAATGATGGTCTATCAAATAGTGATGAAGATGAACGAGGTAATGACTATAAACTTTTAATGGCATTTGAAGATGATGATTACATGGATGCTATAGATGTGGATAGTTTTTATGAAGAGATTTCGAGACTTAAGACATGTATAGAAGAAAAGAATATGATCATTGATACTCTACAATTTCAAATTGATGAAAAAGAAAAATATCTTGAAAAGTTAAAAGGTGAAATTGTTGACCTTAGAAAAGAAATTGAGAAAACAAAGGCTATTAATCTTAAGTTTGTCAAAGGATCTGAAACTCTGGATGAGATCATCAATGTACAACGTTCTCCGCTAAACAAGACAGGCCTGAGGTATAATGGAGAAACATCTCAAGCATCCACCTCAAAGAGTTATCTTGATGCAGCAAGAAGGAATGAGCAAAAGCACAATGGAGATCACCAGGTAAAGCAGGGACGAATTACATCAAGAACGAACAAAGACTATCAGGTAAACCAGGGGCAATCTGTCTTAAGGATGAACAAAAGCTACAACCAGCCACAAGTAAAATCTTCTCAATTTGCTTCAAGAATGGATGACAATAGAAATTACAATCATTTGGCCGGTAGATTTGATAATCGCAGAAGTTTCTTCAATGGGAAATGTTTCTCTTGCCATAACTTCGGTCACAAAGCAACTCAATGTGTTGCATATAAAACAATCATGACTAAAGAAGCTCAAACACAAAGAAGTATGATCAGGATTACAAAAAGGACCTATAACAACTTTTCGGCTCTTGAAAATGAAGTTGAATGTTCTATTTGCAATAACTTTGGTCATGAAGATTTTGAATGCAGGAGCAGGTTTCAGCAGACAAAGGAACAAGCCTCAAGCACCAGAACATGGAGAATAAAGGAACCACAAACAGAAAGATGTCGGATAGAATTTTATGCAGAAGGACAAGAAAATCTATGGTACATTGACAGTGGATGTTCGAAACATATGACAGGTGATAAAGAAAAACTTGAATCATATTCTGCTTTAGAAAAGGGAAAGAAAGTTTCTTTTGGAAATGATACTCCTGCAGCTATAAAAGGAAAAGGCACTGCTCAGTTAAAAGAAAAGTTCAAAGCTGGAAATGTTTTGTATGTTGATGGATTGAAGCATAATCTTCTAAGTGTCAGCCAGATGTGTGATCAAGGAACCAAGGTGATATTTAGATCAAATGGATGTCGTGTTCGTGATCTACAGGTGAAACAGTGATCAAAGGTAGAAGAACTCCAAATAATCTATACATATTTGAAGAAGGACAACGACAATGCTATTTGAGCAAGGATGATGAACACTGGTTATGGCACCGGAGGTTGGGGCATCTAAGCTTTTCACAAATAAGGAAAGCATGCAAATGTCAGGCAGTTCGTGGTCTTCCAGATATCAAAATTCCAGACAACACCATATGCAAATCATGTCAGTTTGGAAAGCAAACCAGAACTAACTTTCCAGAGAAGGAAGGATCAGCTAGCATGCCTCTTGAGCTAGTCCATACAGATGTATGTGGTCCATTTAGGAAAAGGACACCTCGAGGAGAAGAATACTTGATATTATTTATTGACGATTTCTCCAGGTTTTTTTGGTTAGGACTTATGAAGGACAAAGACGAAGCATTCGAGAAATTCAAATCCTTCAAGGCCTTGGTTGAAAATGAATCAGGTTACAAAATTAAGTGCCTTAGGTCTGACAGAGGTGGGGAGTTTACCTCAAATGAATTTTTCGATTTCTGTGAAGAACATGGGATAAGAAGAGAATTCTCTACAGCTAGAACTCCTCAGCAAAATGGAGTGGTGGAAAGGATGAACAGAACAGTCCAAGAAATGGCTCGTGCTATGCTGGATGAGTCTGGAACTCCCGCAACTTTCTAGGGTGAAGCCGCATATGCTGCAGTTGTTATTCTCAACAAAACAAATGTCTGAGTGAACAGTACTCAAACTCCTCATGAGCTCTGGTATGGTGAGACTCCTTCGGTAAAGCACTTCAAAATCTTTGGGAGCAAATGCTATATTAAGAATACTGATGAGCAACTTGGCAAACTTGAACCTAGAGCAGATGAAGGCATTCCTCTTGGTTATTCTCCACACAGCAAAGCATATAAGTGCTACAATAAAAGACTTGGAAGAATTGTTGACAACATTGATGTAGTGGTTGATGAAAAGGGATACATTCCTAGGCAAGTAAATCATGAAAATATCGAAGAAGATGAAGAATACCCTCAAAGACATAATGATGAAGAAGAAGAACCTCAAGGAGCACAAGAGGAACAGATAAGAATAGAAGACAAGACTCCATCCTGGTACGTTCAGAAGAATCATCCAGAATCTCAGATTTTGGGGCAGAAAGAAGCAGGTGTACAAACAAGAAGAACAATTGCAGAAGCTTCAAGCTATTTGGCATTACTCTCCTCCACTGAACCACAAAATGTAAAAGAGGCATGCAAAGATGAATGTTGGGTCAAAGCAATGGATGAAGAACTTGAGCAGATCGAAAAGAACAACACTTGGGAGTTGGTTCCTAGACCAAAGGATAAGAATGTTATAGGGACAAAATGGGTCTTCAAAAATAAGTTGAATGAAAATGGGGAGGTAATTAGAAACAAGGCAAGACTTGTTTGTAAAGGGTAAGCGCAGCAAGAAGCAATAGATTTTGAGGAAACTTTTGCTCCTGTTGCAAGACTTGAGGCCATCCGAATGTTCCTTGCTCTCTCAAGCTTTCAAAAGTTCAAAGTATTTCAAATGGACGTGAAATCAGCCTTTCTGAATGGAGACTTAGAAGAAGAAGTATACATTGAGCAGCCAGATGGGTTCATTCTTGGAAATGATCCAAATCTTGTATGCAGACTGAAAAAGGCTCTCTATGGTCTTAAACAAGCTCCAAGGGCTTGGTATTATCGTTTGGACAAATATCTTCATCAACAAGGTTTTTCAAAAGGATCAGCAGATAGCAATCTTTATATAAAAATTGAAAATGACAAATTGCTAATACTTGTTGTATATGTAGATGACATTATCTTTGGCAGTAATGAAGAATCTATGAGTCAAAGCTTTGCCTTGGTGATGCAGAAAGAATTCGAAATGTCCTTGCTTGGAGAATTGACATATTTTCTTGTCCTGCAAATCCAACAAAAGGAAGGAGGGATCTTCTTGTCTCAAACCAAGTATCTCAAGAAGGTTTTGAAGAAATATGGCATGGAAGATGCAAAACCAGTATGTACACCCATGGTCACAGGATGTAGCCTCAGTACAAATGATGAATCAACAGCAGTACATCAACCAACATACAGATCTATGATTGGAAGTCTACTTTATTTGACAGGTACCCGACCAGACATCATGCATGCAGTGGGAATAGTTGGAAGATTTCAGGCAAATCCAAAGGAAACTCATCTTCAGGCAGTAAAAAGAATCTTCAAATATCTTCAAGGGACTAAAAATTATGGCTTATAGTATCCTAGAGATACAGATCTCACACTTCATGCTTATACTGATGCAGATTGGGCCGGAAGCGTGGATGACAAGAAGAGCACAAGTGGTGGTGCATTCTTTATGGGTTCTAGATTAGTATCTTGGTTCAGCAAGAAACAGAGTTCGATTGCCTTGTCTACAGCTGAAGCAGAATATGTTGTTGCTGCATCTTGCTGCACTCAACTCCTTTGGATGATGCAGACCTTGCAGGATTTTCAAATCACTTGTACACCACCCATCTCCATCTTATGTGATAATACAAGTGCAATCAGCATTTCAAAGAACCCAGTCATGCATTCAAAAACCAAGCACATACCAATCAAGTATCACTTTCTCCGGGAACAAGTGCTTGAACAAAAGATCAATTTGGAGTATGTTCCTTCTAAGGAACAAGTTGCTGATATACTCACCAAACCATTGCCTAGGGAGACCTTTGAATACCTTAGGCGAAATCAGGGGGTTGTTGATGCATCATCTTGTTGTTGAATCTCTTCTGATTGTTGGTTGTACGCAAGGTTCATCTGAAGTATATGCGTACATGTGCTGGGTTGCAGATTGGTCAAAGATCGAATGGCACAAGTTCAGGGGGAGCATATCATGCATTGTTGGCATTATGGAGGAAGTACAGAAGGAGATCATGGATGCTGGTCTGAATATTGCTGCAATACGTCTCTATCTCTTTCATGGTCATTTATGGTGTTTGATGGATTATGGTTCTTCTTTGCAGATCTGGTTTATAGTCACGGGGAGCATGTTCTTAGGGGGAGCATAACCCTTTGCCCTTGATGTCAAAGGGGGAGAATGATTGGTTGTTGTTGCCATCAAGTCCAAAGGGGGAGATTGTTGGCATTATGATACATATGTTGTACTTGATGGCAACCCACTCATCTTAGATGATAAATTATAGTGCAGCAAAGTTCACGCACTTTCATGAAGATAAAAGTTTCTTTCATGAAGAAAAAAGTTTCCTTCATGTAGAGAAAAGTTCACGCACTTATATGCAGAGAAAAGTTTATTTCATGTAGAGAAACGTTCACGCACTTTTATGCAGAGAAAAGTTTATTTCATGTAGAGAAAAGTTCACGCACTTTTATGCAGAGAAAAGTTTATTTCATGTAGAGAAAAGTTCATGCACTTTTATGCAGAGAAAAGTTTATTTCATGTAGAGAAAAGTTCACGCACTTTCATGCAGAGAAAAGTTCCTTTCATGAAGAGAAAATTTCACACACTTTCATGGTTGGCTCATGGTATTAGTCCGACAGTTTTTGATCCTATGGTTTTGGTCTGTGGTATTGCATCCAAAAGTGTTGATCTCACGCACTTTCATGGTTGTTTCATGGTATTAGTCCGACAGTTTTTGATCCTATGGTTTTGGATCGTGGTATTGCATCCAAAAGTGTTGATCTCACGCACTTTCATGGTTGGTTCATGGTATTAGTCCAACAGTTTTTTTGATCCTATGGTTTTCGACCGTGGTATTGTGGAAGGCCTAAGACTATAAAAGAGGAAGGAGATGATTTGGAAATCATCATCGAATGAATTGAATATCTAATAAGTGCTAGATATGAAATATTTGTGATTGGGTTATGGTGCAGATCTGGATCTAAATGAAGGAGGAAGCTTAGCGCATAAAGGAGGATAAGTTCTTTTGATGGGTCATAATCTTTATGCTTGAATAATAGTATCTTTGCATGATTTTGATCTGTTATATGAGGCGCATGCTTGATCTATAAATCTGACAATCTGGGTTAATTAGTGTCTGAATATTTGAAAGAAGGAATTATCCTTTATAGATCTGCACGTAGGTTTCAGGTTGTTGAAGTAGCGTATATCTTTAAATTATGATCTAGCTACCTCTGTCTATTGCTGCAGTATTCTGGGTTCAGAATTTGGTGTGTGGTTACTGTTACTGTGTTCTGGGTACAGCTGTCAGAGAATTGTTTAATTGATTCAGTGCTAATTGGGAAATGAGACTGTTTGATGCAGATATACTTGATGATTGATTGATGTTCATGGATCCAGTCTGAAAATTTATGAAACGTGGTCCCTGGAAGAAAGAGAAGGTTGTAGCCTTCAGTAGGCCAGCACCTACATACTAGTATCTTGGCTAGTACAAGAGCTAAGGGGGTTGTAGCTCCCTTCCGGGAGAAGCTGGAGAACGAGAGAGGGTTGTAGCTCTCTACAGGTTGTAGCATGCTGTTGGGCCTCAAAATCATCCCTATTTTCACTCCATTATTCACTTATATCTTCACATTTTACCTTCATGTCACCTCCATTCCACCTCCATATCATTATGTTTACCTCATTATTGGGTCATAACAATACTTTTCCAAAGTTTGTTAGTTCTTAACATTTCTAAGTGAATTTATGGCTAAAACTTAGAAAATAATATGCTTAAACTTATACCTAACAATTAGCATGAGTTTTTTGACAGGTGTAGGTTCCAAGGAAGCTTCCAAGACACCTTTTTGTGGCCTTGAAAGATCAAATTCGAATTTGATAAGATACACCTCATGGAAAAGATCATGGAGAAGATCATGGACCTCATGGAGGAAATCATGGAGGATAGGATTATGTGTCTAGATGGTTGAGAAATGTATGGAACTAAAAAAGAGATTAATGGATCATCATTATGAGTTTGTTATCTCCTCTCATTGTATAAATAGGAGTACCTCCTCCATTCCAAGGGGAGGACTCTTAGAGCATTGTATCCAATTGATGATGGAATAGAATAAGGCTTCATTTTTCATATATTTCCATTATGTAGTTTTAGAATGTAGGATATGAATTTATGTAGTTTTAGATATAAGTTTTCTTAATGTAGTATATGGAATAATTTGTCTTGTTTTTAAGAGAATTGAGCTCACTCTAAATGGATGAGAGAAACATTTTATTTCATATTAGATCTTGTTTCATTTCATTGTTTAGATGTTTAAGGATTTGATTGATGAATGAGTTTTAAATTAGAATCTTATCAGCATGTGAGAGGATATCCAAGGGTCTAAGTTAGGCTCTCTTTCTATTTGATTTGCATGATAATTGAAATTCATTCTTTTGCTTTTATGTTTCAAGTATCATATGAGGAGATACCAAGAGTCTAAGTTAGGCTCTCTCTCCAATGATTTATATGGTAATTGAAATTCATTCTTTTGTTTTTAAATTTCAAGTCATTTAATTTCTTATGCTTATGGATGAATCTTAGTTTAGTTTGGATTGGTACATGAGAGGACAATCAAGAGACTAAGTTAGTCTCTCTCTCTACTTGAATCTAAACAATAACTAAGTTCATTCTCTTGTTTTCATTTTAAGTTTTTAGTTTCTTATGATATTGTAGGGAAGGACAACCATGACCTCCTTAGTTAGGAGCCTCTTCCCTTGCATATTGTATTGAATCTTAAATAATTTAGTTAGACATAGAGTTAGTTGCCTACTCCTGCATATATTGTGCTGGCATCATCACAAGCTTACGAGTTTCCCTGGTCGATAATTTATGCAGCAATTTAAGTCCAATAAATTGCCCAACATTTTGGCGCCGTTGCCGGGGATGGTGCTAAGGGATTAGGCATTAGAAATTTAATTTAGTACTAGCGTTTTTCTTTAGAAAAAATAATTTGTGAACCCTGGTGACAGCAGGATCTTCACAAAGGAGTTAAGTTTGAGTTTTCTGATGTTTTAATATTTAGCTAGTTATAAATTTCATCTTTTCAAACAAACCCCCCCTGCATAAATAAAAACGAATCAAGCGACTAGTATGCTCTCTTCCTACGCTTAGTGCGATCAGGAAGATCAGAAAATCCATTGATTTGGTTCAAATAAAAAAACTCTTGCTGGAGAGCTAATTTGCAAAAAGACAATAAAGAAGTTTGTGAAAAAAACATCTTTAAAGTTTTAGATGAAATTTAGTTTTTTAGATTTTTAACCAATAAAAATTAGTTTTTACTTTTAGATTAAAAAAAAATACAAAAAAAATCCTTAAATTTTTAGATGATATTTAGTTTTTTAATTTTAGATTTTTAACAAAATAAAAAATTTTAGTTTTTCATTTTAGATTTAATAAAAAAAAAAAAAAAAAATCACTAACCATTGGCAGAAATCTACAATCAAAGGAATATTTGTAAAGAAGGAAAACAAGTGGAGATTAGAAAGTTAAAATTTTAGGTTTGAAATCAAATTCTTCTTATATTTCTTTTCAAATTTCAGATTTCAATTACATAAAGAATCCATAAGTATGCTCTCCTCCTATGCTTTGTGTGATCTGGAGGATCAGAAAAAGGATTTCATGTTAGTATATTTTTATTGAAAAAATCAATATTTGTTTTTCTAAATAATAAAAATAAATAAAAACACAAAAACAAAAATGAGAATAAAGTAAACAAATGAAAATTCATGGAAGCCAAGGAAACAAATCACTGCAAATGTTATGTGTGATTTTGAAAAAATAAAAGATAGTTGTGCATTGCTCTAATTTAAAAAAAAAAAAATCACTGTAGTTAACTGAACAGAGGCCAAATTCGCAGAGGTTAAAAACGTCATTTTTAAAATGAATTTTGTGACCAAATGAAAACGAATCTAAAAAATCTAAATCATGGGTTTTCTCAGAACGGGGTGAATTATGTTAAGCGCGGAATGTTTTCGAAAAATTCGTAACCATTTGAGATATTTTCAGGGTTCTCTGGAGTGTTATTTGTGAAGTTGCGTGAAAAAAAAACGGTTTTTCAATTAAATGTAGCCACCAGCCAAGGCCGTGGCCATCCATTGGCTCAGCCACAGAGCTATGGCCAGCCAACCAGTAGTGTTGCCAAGCTGCAAATAAAAAAATCAAACAATAAATTTAAAAAAAAAATTGATAAAAAATTTAATAATTAAATAAAAAAGTTAATTAAAAAAAAAATTCTTACTACAAAGATGAGATTTTCTCCATACTTACAACCTGCAACAAAAAAAAATATATATATATATATAAAACAAATCATAAACATTTCCTAAGCTTTTATAGAATAAAAATTGGTTAAAGAATCCACTTTTTAGGCAAAAAGAATAAATTCAAAAGATATGAAAAAATAATTTGCCAAATATTTTGGAATTCCATTTTCTAAAAAAACTTGGAAATGATAAATTCAAAAGATATGAAAAATAATTTGGCAAATATTTAGGAATTTCATTTTCCTAAGAATCTTGGAAATGATGAATTCAAAAGATATAAAAAATGATTTGGCAAATATTTTTGAATTATATTTCCTAAAAAATCTTGGATTTAGATTGGCCACTTGTCAAGTTGTTGTTTCAATTTTCATTTTAGAATAATTTCCAAATTTCCATTAAATTCATAAATGTGGCTTGTGATTTATTGGTAAGTCATACAAATTACATAATGGAGGTCATGAGTTGAAATCTTGTAGGGATTGGTATTTGTTAATTATTCTTCAATTTTGACACAACAGATAATTCAAATGACCATCTTTTCGCGGAGCACATTTCAGAAGTTATTTGACAGGGAGTATTATTTTTCATGGTTACTTTTAAAATGGATTGAAACTTAAATCATGAATTGAGTCACTTGCAACACTTTGATTTCTCTTAAATCTGTTTTATTTGGTATGAAAGTTTTGCGTAAGAATCATGAAGGAAATGCGCAATTCTTCTTGAACAAACTTATGTTTTCTTTCTGCCAAGTTTTTTTTACAGGTTACAGGATAATCAAAGCGAACATTCAGGAGATTACATTGTGACGTCCATTAGTCTTCCAAAGACTAAATTCATGATAAATTCTGGACAAATCCATCTCGACAACCACTACCTTCCACCTCCCTTTCTGAAAAGATTTTGAATCCCACCAATTGTACATCTATAAAGCATGACATTTCCATATCCATTTTTCACAGCAAGAGTTCTTATTCATCCACCATGCATTTCCTTACATTCATTTCTTACAAGCTTATTGCCATTTTCTTTGTCATTATCATTCCCCTTCATTTCCACCAATAAAACTCTGCTTGAGTCAAAGTCCTAGAGTCTATGTATCATTGAAAAAAAACACCTAGAGGCTTGCATGCATTAATGGCAAGTACTCTTGCCAATGAACAATGGGAGTACATTAATATCCCTTGTTCGTTGGATCTTGTAGGTGACTCGACCACGACAAATTTATTCGTACCTACAAAGATGTGTTAGGCATCCTGACTCCCATTGGAATCAATGGTGGGAGCTCTTGTGTTGGCTAGGGGAATTCATTAACGGCCACTAAGTCAACAACTTCTTGCTATGTTCGACATCGACACATTTAATCACATAGTAAGATTTGTGCCATCGAGCGTTGAAGACTTGAAGACCCATATTTTGTAGCAGATGAAGCCAATTTCCATTCATTGTATTTCCATCCATTGTATACATTGTATTTCACTTGAGGACAAGTGAATAAATAAGGCTGGGAGGAAAATGTAACTTCTATATTTTGTATACCTTCCAAGCCTTATATATTTTCAACCATATTCAGCAAGACTCATCAGATTCATCATCCAGCAGCAGATACAACTTTCAGCCATGTTCAGCAGACTCCTCATATTTTTCATCCAGCAGCAGAGGATCCAGCAGCCGATACAATAACACAGATTCATCTTTCATCCACAGCTTGAAGAAGCAGATTTAGAGCAGAATTGTGGCAGTTGCACATGCATGATTCATGCATGATTTTTCCAACCAAGTAAAGAAGACCATGAACAAAAGTTCTTGCAGCCACACGTGCACAGCTCTCATCCATTTTGGAAGGGTAAGTTAAGGTATGATATTTTCTAACTTTTAACCATTAAATTCCTTGAAAAGTTAGAATAATAATTTTTGGAAAAACTTCACTTCCTTTTCCCTTCTTTTCCCCATTTCACATAATTTCCCAAATCATCCGTTTAAGGGGAAGGATACATCCACATTCATATAACATCCACATTCATATATCACATTCTTAACCCCACTTACCTTCAAGCTATATTCACTATTACATGAGCATACAAATGGCTTTGTCAAAAGTATTTAAAAGTTAATTGGATGCTAACAGAATCATGGTTGTTACACAAGAACCAACCATGATGCATTCCAACAAAAATACTCTGCAATAAAAAGCACATTATCATTATGCAAAGGTCATACATTGAATGCAACAAACAAGATATGGTTGAAACACAAGAACCAACCAAGTTGTAATTCATCAAAAATGCTTTGCAAAAGTTAAGTAAATGATATCATGCAGAGTTCGAGCCAAAGCTCAAGTACAAAAACGTAATGTAATAGATTGCATGTGGACATGTGATACCATTGATTGCATGAGGACATGCAATATCTTGAGTTTGGGGGAGATGTTGGGCCTCAAAATCATCCCTATTTTCACTCCATTATTCACTTATATCTTCACATTTTACCTTCATGTCACCTCCATTCCACCTCCATATCATTATGTTTACCTCATTATTGGGTCATAACAATACTTTTCCAAAGTTTATTAGTTCTTAACATTTCTAAGTGAATTTATGGCTAAAACTTAGAAAATAATATGCTTAAACTTATACCTAACAATTAGCATGAGTTTGTTGACAGGTGTAGGTTGCAAGGAAGCTTCCAAGACACCTTTTTGTGGCCTTGAAAGATCAAATTCGAATTTGATAAGATACACCTCATGGAGAAGATCATGGACCTCATGGAGGAAATCATGGAGGATAGGATTATGTGTCTAGATGGTTGAGAAATGTATGGAACTAAAAGAGAGATTAATGGATCATCATTATGAGTTTGTTATCTCCTCTCATTGTATAAATAGGAGTACCTCCTCCATTCCAAGGGGAGGACTCTTAGAGCATTGTATCCAATTGATGATGGAATAGAATAAGGCTTCATTTTTCATATATTTCCATTATGTAGTTTTAGAATGTAGGATATGAATTTATGT
The DNA here is from genome assembly GCA_031772625.1 of Pinus tabuliformis. Classification (NCBI taxonomy): domain Eukaryota; kingdom Viridiplantae; phylum Streptophyta; class Pinopsida; order Pinales; family Pinaceae; genus Pinus; species Pinus tabuliformis. The sequence continues at coordinate 828,087,495 of CM062813.1, forward strand.
AGTTTTAGATATAAGTTTTCTTAATGTAGTATATGGAATAATTTGTCTTGTTCTTAAGAGAATTGAGCTCACTCTAAAAGGATGAGAGAAACATTTTATTTCATATTAGATCTTGTTTCATTTCATTGTTTAGATGTTTAAGGATTTGATTGATGAATGAGTTTTAAATTAGAATCTTATCAGCATGTGAGAGGATATCCAAGGGTCTAAGTTAGGCTCTCTCTCTATTTGATTTGCATGATAATTGAAATTCATTCTTTTGCTTTTATGTTTCAAGTATCATATGAGGAGATACCAAGAGTCTAAGTTAGGCTCTCTCTCCAATGATTTATATGGTAATTGAAATTCATTCTTTTGTTTTTAAATTTCAAGTCATTTCATTTCTTATGCTTATGGATGAATCTTAGTTTAGTTTGGATTGGTACATGAGAGGACAATCAAGAGACTAAGTTAGTCTCTCTCTCTACTTGAATCTAAACAATAACTAAGTTCATTCTCTTGTTTTCATTTTAAGTTTTTAGTTTCTTATGATACTGTAGGGAAGGACAACCAGGACCTCCTTAGTTAGGAGCCTCTTCCCTTGCATATTGTATTGAATCTTAAATAATTTAGTTAGACATAGAATTAGTTGCCTACTCCTGCATATATTGTGTTGGCATCATCACAAGCTTACGAGTTTCCCTGGTCGATAATTTATGCAGCAATTTAAGTCCAATAAATTGCCCAACATTTTGGCGCCGTTGCCGGGGATGGTGCTAAGGGATTAGGCATTAGAAATTTAATTTAGTACTAGCGTTTTTCTTTAGACAAAATAATTTGTGAACCCTGGTGACAGCAGGATCTTCACAAAGGAGTTAAGTTTGAGTTTTCTGATGTTTTAATATTTAGCTAGTTATAAATTTCGTCTTTTCAAACAAACCCCCCCTGCATAAATAAAAACGAATCAAGCGACTAGTATGCTCTCTTCCTGCGCTTAGTGCGATCAAGAAGATCAGAAAATCCATTGATTTGGTTCAAATAAAAAAACTCTTGCTGGAGAGCTAATTTGCAAAAAGACAATAAAGAAGTTTGTGAAAAAAAAATCTTTAAAGTTTTAGATGAAATTTAGTTTTTTAGATTTTTAACCAATAAAAATTAGTTTTTACTTTTAGATTAAAAAAAAATACAAAAAAAATCCTTAAATTTTTAGATGATATTTAGTTTTTTAATTTTAGATTTTTAACAAAATAAAAAATTTTAGTTTTTCATTTTAGATTTAATAAAAAAAAAAAAAAAATCACTAACCATTGGCAGGAATCTACAATCAAAGGAATATTTGTAAAGAAGGAAAACAAGTGGAGATTAAAAAGTTAAAATTTTAGGTTTGAAATCAAATTCTTCTTATATTTCTTTTCAAATTTCAAATTTCAATTACATAAAGAATCCATAAGTATGCTCTCCTCCTATGCTTTGTGTGATCTGGAGGATCATTAAAAAGATTTCATGTTAGTATATTTTTATTGAAAAAATCAATATTTGTTTTTCTAAATAATAAAAATAAATAAAAACACAAAAACAAAAATGAGAATAAAGTAAACAAATGAAAATTCATGGAAGCCAAGGAAACAAATCACTGCAAATGTTATGTGTGATTTTGAAAAAATAAAAGATAGTTGTGCATTGCTCAAATTTAAAAAAAAAAAAAAAATCACTGTAGTTAACTGAACAGAGGCCAAATTCGCAGAGGTTAAAAACGTCATTTTTAAAATGAATTTTGTGACCAAATGAAAACGAATCTAAAAAATCTAAAACATGGGTTTTTCTCAGAACGGGGTGAATTATGTTAAGGGTGGAATGTTTTCGAAAAATTCGTAACCATTTGAGATATTTTCAGGGTTCTCTGGAGTGTTATTTGTGAAGTTGCGTGAAAAAAAAACGGTTTTTCAATTAAATGTAGCCAGCAGCCAAGGCCATGGCCATCCATTGGCTCAGCCACAGAGCTATGGCCAGCCACCCAGTAGTGTTGCCAAGCTGCAAATAAAAAAATCAAACAATAAATTTAAAAAAAAATTGATAAAAAATTTAATAATTAAATAAAAAAGTTAATTAAAAAAAAAATTCTTACTACAAAGATGAGATTTTCTCCATACTTACAACCTGCAACAAAAATATATATATATATATAAAACAAATCATAAACATTTCCTAAGCTTTTATAGAATAAAAATTGGTTAAAGAATCCACTTTTTAGGCAAAAAGAATAAATTCAAAAGATATGAAAAAATAATTTGCCAAATATTTTGGAATTCCATTTTCTAAAAAAACTTGGAAATGATAAATTCAAAAGATATGAAAAATAATTTGGCAAATATTTAGGAATTTCATTTTCCTAAGAATCTTGGAAATGATGAATTCAAAAGATATAAAAAATGATTTGGCAAATATTTTTGAATTATATTTCCTAAAAATCTTGGATTTAGATTGGCCACTTGTCAAGTTGTTGTTTCAATTTTCATTTTAGAATAATTTCCAAATTTCCATTAAATTCATAAATGTGGCTTGTGATTTATTGGTAAGTCATACAAATTACATAATGGAGGTCATGAGTTGAAATCTTGTAGGGATTGGTATTTGTTAATTATTCTTCAATTTTGACACAACAGATAATTCAAATGACCATCTTTTCGCGGAGCACATTTCAGAAGTTATCTGACAGGGAGTATTATTTTTCATGGTTACTTTTAAAATGGATTGAAACTTAAATCATGAATTGAGTCACTTGCAACACTTTGATTTCTCTTAAATCTGTTTTATTTGGTATGAAATTTTTGCGTAAGAATCATGAAGGAAATGCGCAATTCTTCTTGAACAAACTTATGTTTTCTTTCTGCCAAGTTTTTTTACAGGTTACAGGATAATCAAAGCGAACATTCAGGAGATTACATTGTGACGTCCATTAGTCTTCCAAAGACTAAATTCATGATAAATTCTGGACAAATCCATCTCGACAACCACTACCTTCCACCTCCCTTTCTGAAAAGATTTTGAATCCCACCAATTGTACATCTATAAAGCATGACATTTCCATATCCATTTTTCACAGCAAGAGTTCTTATTCATCCACCATGCATTTCCTTACATTCATTTCTTACAAGCTTATTGCCATTTTCTTTGTCATTATCATTCCCCTTCATTTCCACCAATAAAACTCTGCTTGAGTCAAAGTCCTAGAGTCTATGTATCATTGAAAAAAAACACCTAGAGGCTTGAATGCATTAATGGCAAGTACTCTTGCCAATGAACAATGGGAGTACATTAATATCCCTTGTTCGTTGGATCTTGTAGGTGACTCGGCCACGACAAATTTATTCGTACCTACAAAGATGTGTTAGGCATCCTGACTCCCATTGGAATCAATGGTGGGAGCTCTTGTGTTGGCTAGGGGCATTCATTAACGGCCACTAAGTCAACAACTTCTTGCTATGTTCGACATCGACACATTTAATCACATAGTAAGATTTGTGCCATCGAGCGTTGAAGACTTGAAGACCCATATTTTGTAGCAGATGAAGCCAATTTCCATTCATTGTATTTCCATCCATTGTATACATTGTATTTCACTTGAGGACAAGTGAATAAATAAGGTTGGGAGGAAAATGTAACTTCTATATTTTGTATACCTTCCAAGCCTTATATATTTTCAACCATATTCAGCAAGACTCATCAGATTCATCATCCAGCAGCAGATACAACTTTCAGCCATGATCAGCAGACTCCTCATATTTTTCATCCAGCAGCAGAGGATCCAGCAGTCGATACAATAACACATATTCATCTTTCATCCACAGCTTGAAGAAGCAGATTTAGAGCAGAATTGTGGTAGTTGCACATGCATGATTCATGCATGATTCATGCATGATTTTTCCAACCAAGTAAAGAAGACCATGAACAAAAGTTCTTGCAGCCACACGTGCACAGCTCTCATCCATTTTGGAAGGGTAAGTTAAGGTATGATATTTTCTAACTTTTAACCATTAAATTCCTTGAAAAGTTAGAATAATAATTTTTGGAAAAACTTCACTTCCTTTTCCCTTCTTTTCCCCATTTCACATAATTTCCCAAATCATCCGTTTAAGGGGAAGGATACATCCACATTCATATAACATCCACATTCATATATCACATTCTTAACCCCACTTACCTTCAAGCTATATTCACTATTACATGAGCATACAAATGGCTTTGTCAAAAGTATTTAAAAGTTAATTGGATGCTAACAGAATCATGGTTGTTACACAAGAACCAACCATGATGCATTCCAACAAAAATACTCTGCAATAAAAAGCACATTATCATTATGCAAAGGTCATACATTGAATGCAACAAACAAGATATGGTTGAAACACAAGAACCAACCAAGTTGTAATTCATCAAAAATGCTTTGCAAAAGTTAAGTAAATGATATCATGCAGAGTTCGAGCCAAAGCTCAAGTACAAAAACGTAATGTAATAGATTGCATGTGGACATGTGATACCATTGATTGCATGAGGACATGCAATATCTTGAGTTTGGGGGAGATGTTGGGCCTCAAAATCATCCCTATTTTCACTCCATTATTCACTTATATCTTCACATTTTACCTTCATGTCACCTCCATTCCACCTCCATATCATTATGTTTACCTCATTATTGGGTCATAACAATACTTTTCCAAAGTTTATTAGTTCTTAACATTTCTAAGTGAATTTATGGCTAAAACTTAGAAAATAATATGCTTAAACTTATACCTAACAATTAGCATGAGTTTGTTGACAGGTGTAGGTTGCAAGGAAGCTTCCAAGACACCTTTTTGTGGCCTTGAAAGATCAAATTCGAATTTGATAAGATACACCTCATGGAAAAGATCATGGACCTCATGGAGGAAATCATGGAGGATAGGATTATGTGTCTAGATGGTTGAGAAATGTATGGAACTAAAAGAGAGATTAATGGATCATCATTATGAGTTTGTTATCTCCTCTCATTGTATAAATAGGAGTACCTCCTCCATTCCAAGGGGAGGACTCTTAGAGCATTGTATCCAATTGATGATGGAATAGAATAAGGCTTCATTTTTCATATATTTCCATTATGTAGTTTTAGAATGTAGGATATGAATTTATGTAGTTTTAGATATAAGTTTTCTTAATGTAGTATATGGAATAATTTGTCTTGTTCTTAAGAGAATTGAGCTCACTCTAAAAGAATGAGAGAAACATTTTATTTCATATTAGATCTTGTTTCATTTCATTGTTTAGATGTTTAAGGATTTGATTGATGAATGAGTTTTAAATTAGAATCTTATCAGCATGTGAGAGGATATCCAAGGGTCTAAGTTAGGCTCTCTCTCTATTTGATTTGCATGATAATTGAAATTCATTCTTTTGCTTTTATGTTTCAAGTATCATATGAGGAGATACCAAGAGTCTAAGTTAGGCTCTCTCTCCAATGATTTATATGGTAATTGAAATTCATTCTTTTGTTTTTAAATTTCAAGTCATTTCATTTCTTATGCTTATGGATGAATCTTAGTTTAGTTTGGATTGGTACATGAGAGGACAATCAAGAGACTAAGTTAGTCTCTCTCTCTACTTGAATCTAAACAATAACTAAGTTCATTCTCTTGTTTTCATTTTAAGTTTTTAGTTTCTTATGATACTGTAGGGAAGGACAACCAGGACCTCCTTAGTTAGGAGCCTCTTCCCTTGCATATTGTATTGAATCTTAAATAATTTAGTTAGACATAGAGTTAGTTGCCTACTCCTGCATATATTGTGCTGGCATCATCACAAGCTTACGAGTTTCCCTGGTCGATAATTTATGCAGCAATTTAAGTCCAATAAATTGCCCAACACCTGCGTACTGGTAAAGGACTTCACCAGTACAAAATCATTGTAAAAAGAGTTTCTAATTGAAAGAAGATAGAGACATATTGCAGCAGGTGGCTTTCACCCACATTGGGTTTCCACCTTATATCTGGTGTTCTTTTGTGTGACTATTTACTTTTCTTGTTCCTGCTCATTATTTTATGATATTGACATACAAAGTAATGATCAATATTTGAAGAATTATTGAAAGTATAAATAAGGAAGATAGATTGAAAAGAATTTGATAATACTGATTCACCCCCCCCCCCCCTCTTAGTATTATTTAAGAATACTGATGAGCAACTTGGAAAACATGAACCTAGAGCAGATGAAGGCATTCTTCTTGGTTATTCTCCACACAGCAAAGCATATAAGTGCTACAATAAAAGACTTGGAAGAATTGTTGACAGCATTGATGTAGTGGTTGATGAAAAGGGATACATTCCTAGGCAAGTAAATCATGAAAATATCGAAGAAGATGAAGACTACCCTCAAAGACAGAATGATGAAGAAGAAGAACCTCAAGAAGCACGAGAGGAACAAATAACGATAGAAGAGAAGACTCCATCCCGGTACATTCAGAAGAATCATCCAGAATCTCAGATTTTGGGGCAGAAAGAAGCAGGTGTACAAACAAGAAGAACAATTGCAGAAGCTTCAAGCTATTTGGCATTACTCTCCTCCACTGAACCACAAAATGTAAAAGAGGCATACAAAGATGAATGTTGGGTCAAAGCAAGGGATGAAGAACTTGAGCAGATCGAAAAGAACAACACTTGGGAGTTGGTTCCTAGACCAAAGGATAAGAATGTTATAGGGACAAAATGGGTCTTCAAAAATAAGTTGAATGAAAATGGGGAAGTAATTAGAAACAAGGCAAGACTTGTTTGTAAAGGGTATGCGCAGCAAGAAGGAATATATTTTGAGGAAACTTTTGCTCCTGTTGCAAGACTTGAGGCCATCCGAATGTTCCTTGCTCTCTCAAGCTTTCAAAAGTTCAAAGTATTTCAAATGGACGTGAAATCAGCCTTTCTGAATGGAGACTTAGAAGAAGAAGTATACATTGAGCAGCCAGATGGTTTCATTCTTGGAAATGATCCAAATCTTGTATGCAGACTGAAAAAGGCTCTCTATGGTCTTAAACAAGCTCCAAGGGCTTGGTACTATCGTTTGGACAAATATCTTCATCAACAAGGTTTTTCAAAAGGATCAGCAGATAGCAATCTTTATATAAAAATTGAAAATTACAAATTGCTAATACTTGTTGTGTATGTAGATGACATTATCTTTGGCAGCAATGAAGAATCTATGAGTTAAAGCTTTGCCTTGGTGATGCAGAAAGAATTTGAAATGTCCTTGCTTGGAGAATTGACATATTTTCTTGGCCTGCAAGTCCAACAAAAGGAAGGAGGTATCTTCTTGTCTCAAACCAAGTATCTCAAGCAGATTTTGAAGAAATATGGCATGGAAGATGCAAAACCAGTATGTACACCCATGGTCACAGGATGTAGCCTCAGTGCAAATGATGAATCAGCAGCAGTACATCAACCAACCTATAGATCTCTCATTGGAAGTCTACTTTATTTGACAGGTACCCGACCAGACATCATGCATGCAGTGAGAATAGTTGGAAGATTTCAGGCAAATCCAAAGGAAACTCAGCTTCAGGCAGTAAAGAGAATCTTCAAATATCTTCAAGGGACTCAAAATTATGGCTTATGGTATCCTAGAGATACAAATCTCACACTTCATGCTTATACTGATGCAGATTGGGCCGGAAGCGTGGATGACAGGAAGAGCACAAGTGGTGGTGCATTCTTTATGGGTTCCAGATTAGTATCTTGGTTCAACAAGAAACAGAGTTCGATTGCCTTGTCTACAGCTGAAGCAGAATATGTTGCTACTGCATCTTGCTGCACTCAACTCCTTTGGATGATGCAGACCTTGCAGGATTTTCAAATCACTTGTACACCACCCATCTCCATCTTCTGTGATAATACAAGTGCAATAAGCATTTCAAAGAACCCAGTCATGCATTCAAAAACCAAGCACATACCAATCAAGTATCACTTTCTCTGGGAACAAGTGCTTGAACAAAAGGTCAAGTTGGAGTATGTTCCTTCTAAGGAACAGGTTGCTGATATACTCACCAAAACATTGCCTAGGGAGACCTTTGAATACCTCAAGCAAAAGCTGGGGGTTGTTGATGCATCATCTTGTTGTTGAATCTCTTCTGATTGTTGGTTATACGCAAGGTTCATCTAAAGTATATGCGTACATGTGCTGGGTTGCAGATTGGTCAAAGATCGAATGGCACAGGTTCAGGGGGAGCATATCATGCATTGTTAGCATTATGGAGGAAGTACAGAAGGAGATCATGGATGTTGGTCTGAATATTGCTGCAATACGTCTCTATCTCTTTCATGGTCATTTATGGTGTTTGATGGATTATGGTTCTTCTTTGCAGATCTGGTTTATAGTCAGGGGGAGCATGTTCTTAGAGGGAGCATAACCCTTTGCCCTTGTTGTCAAAGGGGGAGAGTGATTGGTTGTTGTTGCCATCAAGTCCAAAGGGGGAGATTGTTGGCATTATGATACATATGTTGTACTTGATGGCAACCCACTCATCTCAGATGATAAATTATAGTGCAGCAAAGTTCACGGACTTATATGCAGAGAAAAGTTTATTTCATGTAGAGAAAAGTTCACACACTTTTATGCAGAGAAACGTTTATGTAGAGAAAAGTTCATGCACTTTTATGCAGAGAAAAGTTTATTTCATGTAGAGAAAATTTCACGCACTTTCATGCAGAGAAAATTCCCTTTCATGAAGAGAAAAGTTCACGCACTTATATGCAGAGAAACGTTTATTTCATGTAGAGAAAAGTTCACGCACTTTTATGCAGAGAAAAGTTTATTTCATGTAGAGAAAAGTTCACGCACTTTTATGCAGAGAAAAGTTTATTTCATGTAGAGAAAAGTTCACACACTTTCATGCAGAGAAAAGTCCCTTTCATGAAGAGAAAAGTTCACGCACTTTCATTGTTGGCTCATGGTATTAGTCCGACAGTTTTTGATCCTATGGTTTTGGTCCGTGGTATTGCATCTAAAAGTGTTGATCTCACGCACTTTCATGGTTGGTTCATGGTATTAGTCCGACAGTTTTTGATCCTATGGTTTTGGCTCGTCGTATTGCATCCAAAAGTGTTGATCTCATGCACTTTCATGGTTTGTTCATGGTATTAGTCCAACAGTTTTTTTGATCCTATGGTTTTGGACTGTGGTATTGTGGAAGGCCTAAGACTATAAAAGAGGAAGGAGATCATTTGGCAAATCATCATCGAATGAATTGAATATCTAATAAGTGCTAGATCTGAAATATTTGTGATTGGGTTATGGTGCAGATCTGGATCTAAATGAAGGAGGAAGCTTAGCGCATAAAGGAGGATAAGTTCTTTTGATGGGTCATAATCTTTATTCTTGAATAATAGTATCTTTGCATGATTTTGATTTGTTATATGAGGCGCATGCTTGATCTATAAATCTGACAATCTGGGTTAATTAGTGTCTGAATATTTGAAAGAAGGAATTATCCTTTATAGATCTGCACGCAGGTTTCAGGTTGTTGAAGTAGCGCATATCTTTGAATTATGAACTAGCTACCTCTGTCTATTGCTGCAGTATTCTGGGTTCAGAATTTGGTGTGTGGTTACTGTTACTATGTTCTAGGTACAGCTGTCAGAGAAGTGTTTACTTGATTCAGTGCTAATTGGGAAAGGAGATTGTTTGATGCAGGTATACTTGATGATTGATTGATGTTCATGGATCCAGTCTGAAAATTTATGAAACGTGGTCCCTAGAAGAAAGAGAAGGTTGTAGCCTTAAGTAGGCCAGCACCTACGTACTAGTATCTTGGCTAGTACAAGAGCTAAGGGGGTTGTAGCTGCCTTCCGGGAGAAGCTGGAGAACGAGAGAGGGTTGTAGCTCTCTGCAGGTTGTAGCCTGCGTACTGGTAAAGGACTGCACCAGTACAAAATCATTGTAAAAAGAGTTTCTAATTGAAAGAAGATAGAGACATATTGCAACAGGTGGTTTTCACCCACATTGGGTTTCCACCTTATATCTGGTGTTCTTTTGTGTGACTATTTGCTTTTCTTGTTCCTGCTCATTATTTTATGATATTGACATACAAAGTAATGATCAATATTTGAAGAATTATTCCAAGTATAAATAAGGAAGATAGATTGAAAAGAATTTGATAATACTGATTCACCCCCCCCCCCTCTCAGTATTATTTAAGAATACTGATGAGCAACTTGGCAAAATTGAACCTAGAGCAGATGAAGGAATTCTTCTTGGTTATTCTCCACACAGCAAAGCATATAAGTGCTACAATAAAATACTTGGAAGAATTGTTGACAACATTGATGTAGTGGTTGATGAAAAGGGATACATTCCTAAGCAAGTAAATCATGAAAATATCGAAGAAGATGGAGACTACCCTCAAAGACAGAATGATGAAGAAGAAGAACCTCAAGAAGCACCAGAGGAACAGATAAGGATAGAAGAGAAGACTCCATCCCGGTACGTTCAGAAGAATCATCCAGAATCTCAGATTTTGGGGCAGAAAGAAGCAGGTGTACAAACAAGAAGAACAATTGCAGAAGCGTCAAGCTATTTGGCATTACTCTCCTCCACTGAACAACAAAATGTAAAAGAGGCATGCAAAGATGAATGTTGGGTCAAAGCAATGGATGAAGAACTTGAGCAGATCGAAAAGAACAACACTTGGGAGTTGGTTCCTAGACCAAAGGATAAGAATGTTATAGGGACAAAATGGGTCTTCAAAAATAAGTTGAATGAAAATGGGGAAGTAATTAGAAACAAGGCAAGACTTGTTTGTAAAGGGTATGCGCAACAAGAAGGAATATATTTTGAGGAAACTTTTGCTCCTGTTGCAAGACTTGAGGCCATCTCAATGTTCCTTGCTCTCTCAAGCTTTCAAAAGTTCAAAGTATTTCAAATGGACGTGAAATCAGCCTTTCTGAATGGAGACTTAGAAGAAGAAATATACATTGAGAAACCAGATGGTTTCATTCTTGGAAATGATCCAAATCTTGTATGCAGGCTGAAAAAGGCTCTCTATGGTCTTAAACAAGCTCCAAGGGCTTGGTACTATCGTTTGGACAAATATCTTCATCAACAAGGTTTTTCAAAAGGATCAGCAAATAGCAATCTTTATATAAAAATTGAAAATGACAAATTGCTAATACTTGTTGTGTATGTAGATGACATTATCTTTGGCAGCAATGAAGAATCTATGAGTCAAAGCTTTGCCTTGGTGATGCAGAAAGAATTCGAAATGTCCTTGCTTGGAGAATTGACATATTTTCTTGGCCTGCAAATCCAACAAAAGGAAGGAGGTATCTTCTTGTCTCAAACCAAGTATCTCAAGCAAATTTTGAAGAAATATGGCATGGAAGATGCAAAACCAGTATGTACACCCATGGTCACAGGATGTAGCCTCAGTGCAAATGATGAATCAGCAGCAGTACATCAACCAACCTACAGATCTATGATTGGAAGTCTACTTTATTTGACAGGTACCCGACCAGACATCATGCATGCAGTGGGAATAGTTGGATGATTTCAGGCAAATCCAAAGGAAACTCATCTTCAGGCAGTAAAGAGAATCTTCAAATATCTTCAAGGGACTCAAAATTATGGCTTATGGTATCCTAGAGATACAGATCTAACACTTCATGCTTATACTGATGCAGATTGGGCCGGAAGCGTGGATGACAGGAAGAACACAAGTGGTGGTGCATTCTTTATGGGTTCCAGATTAGTATCTTGGTTCAGCAAGAAACAGAGTTCGATTGCCTTGTCTACAGCTGAAGCAGAATATGTTGCTGCTGCATCTTGCTGCAATCAACTCCTTTGGATGATGCAGACCTTGCAGGATTTTCAAATCACTTGTACACCACCCATCTCCATCTTATGTGATAATACAAGTGCAATCAGCATTTCAAAGAACTCAGTCATGCATTCAAAAACCAAGCACATACCAATCAAGTATCACTTACTCCGGGAACAAGTGCTTGAACAAAAGGTCAAGTTGGAGTATGTTCCTTCTAAGGAACAGGTTGCTGATATACTCACCAAACCATTGTCTAGGGAGACCTTTGAATACCTCAGGCAAAAGCTGGGGGTTGTTGATGCATCATCTTGTTGTTGAATCTCTTCTGATTGTTGGTTGTACGCAAGGTTCATCTGAAGTATATGCGTACATGTGCTGGGTTGCGGATTGGTCAAAGATCGAATGGCACAGGTTCAGGGGGAGCATATCATGCATTGTTGGCATTATGGAGGAAGTACAGAAGGAGATCATGGATGCTGGTCTGAATATTGCTGCAATACGTCTCTATCTCTTTCATGGTCATTTATGGTGTTTGATGGATTATGGTTCTTCTTTGCAGATCTGGTTTATAGTCAGGGGGAGCATGTTCTTAGGGGGAGCATAACCCTTTGCCCTTGATGTCAAAGGGGGAGAGTGATTGGTTGTTGTTGCCATCAAGTCCAAAGGGGGAGATTGTTGGCATTATGATACATATGTTGTACTTGATGGAAACCCACTCATCTCAGATGATAAATTTTAGTGCAGCAAAGTTCACGCACTTATATGCAGAGAAAAGTTTATTTCATGTAGAGAAAAGTTCACGCACTTTTATGCAGAGAAAAGTTTATGTAGAGAAAAGTTCACACACTTTTATGCAGAGAAAAGTTTATTTCATGTAGAGAAAAGTTCACGCACTTTCATGCAAAGAAAAGTTTATTTCATGTAGAGAAACGTTCACGCACTTTTATGCAGAGAAAAGTTTATTTCATGTAGAGATAAGTTCACGCACTTTTATGCACAGAAAAGTTTATTTCATGTAGAGAAAAGTTCACGCACTTTTATGCAGAGAAAAGTTTATTTCATGTAGAGAAAAAGTTCACGCACTTTCATGCAGAGAAAAGTTCATTTCATGAAGAGAAAAGTTCATGCACTTTCATGGTTGGCTCATGGTATTAGTTCGACAGTTTTTGATCCTATGGTTTTGGTCCGTGGTATTGCATCCAAAAGTGTTGATCTCACACACTTTCATGGTTGGTTCATGGTATTAGTCCGACAGTTTTTGATCCTATGGTTTTGGCTTGTGGTATTGCATCCAAAAGTGTTGATTTCACGCACTTTCATGGTTGGTTCATGATATTAGTCCAACATTTTTTTGATCCTATGGTTTTGGACCGTGGTATTGTGGAAGGCCTAAGACTATAAAAGAGGAAGGAGATCATTTGGGAAAGCATCATCGAATAAATTGAATATCTAATAAGTGCTAGATCTGAAATATTTGTGATTGGGTTATGGTGCAGATCTGGATCTGAATGAAGGAGGAACCTTAGCGCATAAAGAAGGATAAGTTCTATTGATGGGTCATAATCTTTATGCTTGAATAATAGTATCTTTGCATGATTTTGATCTGTTATATGAGGCGCATGCTTGATCTATAAATCTGACAATCTGGGTTAATTAGTGTCTGAATATTTAAAAGAAGGAATTATCCTTTATAGATCTGCACGCAGGTTTCAGGTTGTTGAAGTAGCGTATATCTTTAAATTATGATCTAGCTGCCTCTGTCTATTGCTGCAGTATTCTGGGTTCAGAATTTGGTGTGTGGTTACTGTTACTGTGTTCTGGGTACAGCTGTCAGAGAAGTGTTTACTTTATTCAGTGCTAATTGGGAAAAGGAGATTGTTTGATGCAGATATACTTGATGATTGATTGATGTTCATGGATCCAGTCTGAAAATTTATGAAACGTGGTCCCTGGAAGAAAGAGAAGGTTGTAGCCTTCAGTAGGCCAGCACCTACGTACTAGTATCTTGGCTAGTACAAGAGCTAAGGGGGTTGTAGCTCCCTTCCAGGAGAAGCTGGAGAACGAGAGAGGGTTGTAGCTCTCTGCAGGTTGTAGCCTGCGTACTGGTAAAGGACTGCACCAGTACAAAATCATTGTAAAAAGAGTTTCTAATTGAAAGAAGATAGAGACATATTGCAGCAGGTGGTTTTCACCCACATTGGGTTTCCACCTTATATCTGGTGTTCTTTTGTGTGACTATTTGCTTTTCTTGTTCCTGCTCATTATTTTATGATATTGACATACAAAGTAATGATCAATATTTGAAGAATTATTCAAAGTATAAATAAGGAAGATAGATTGAAAAGAATTTGATAATACTGATTCACCCCCCCCTCTCAGTATTATTTAAGAATACTGATGAGCAACTTGGCAAACTTGAACCTAGAGCAGATGAAGGCATTCTTCTTGGTTATTCTCCACACAGCAAAGCATATAAGTGCTACAATAAAAGACTTGGAAGAATTGTTGACAGCATTGATGTAGTGGTTGATGAAAAGGGATACATTCCTAGGCAAGTAAATCATGAAAATATCGAAGAAGATGAAGACTACCCTCAAAGACAGAATGATGAAGAAGAAGAACCTCAAGAAGCACCAGAGGAACAGATAAGGATAGAAGAGAAGACTCCATCCCGGTACATTCAGAAGAATAATCCAGAATCTCAGATTTTGGGGCAGAAAGAAGCAGGTGTACAAACAAGAAGAACAATTGCAGAAGATTCAAGCTATTTGGCATTACTCTCCTCCACTGAACCACAAAATGTAAAAGAGGCATGCAAAGATGAATGTTGGGTCAAAGCAATGGATGAAAAACTTGAGCAAATCGAAAAGAACAACACTTGGGAGTTGGTTCCTAGACCAAAGGATAAGAATGTTATAGGGACAACATGGGTCTTCAAAAATAAGTTGAATGAAAATGGGGAAGTAATTAGAAACAAGGCAAGACTTGTTTGTAAAGGGTATGCGCAGCAAGAAGGAATAGATTTTGAGGAAACTTTTGCTTCTGTTGCAAGACTTGAGGCCATCCGAATGTTCCTTGCTCTCTCAAGCTTTCAAAAGTTCAAAGTATTTCAAATGGACGTGAAATCAACCTTTCTGAATGGAGACTTAGAAGAAGAAGTATACATTGAGCAGCCAGATGGTTTCATTCTTGGAAATGATCCAAATCTTGTATGCAGACTGAAAAAGGCTCTCTATGGTCTTAAACAAGCTCCAAGGGCTTGGTACTATCGTTTGGACAAATATCTTCATCAACAAGGTTTTTCAAAAGGATCAGCAGATAGCAATCTTTATATACAAATTGAAAATGACAAATTGCTAATACTTGTTGTGTATGTAGATGACATTATCTTTGGCAGCAATGAAGAATCTATGAGTCAAAGCTTTGCCTTGGTGATGCAGAAAGAATTCGAAATGTCCTTGCTTGGAGAATTGACATATTTTCTTGGCCTGCAATTCCAACAAACGGAAGGAGGGATCTTCTTGTCTCAAACCAAGTATCTCAAGCAGATTTTGAAGAAATATGGCATGGAAGATGCAAAACCAGTATGTACACCCATGGTCACAGGATGTAGCCTCAGTGCAAATGATGAATAAGCAGCAGTACATCAACCAACCTACAGATCTATGATTGGAAGTCTACTTTATTTGACAGGTACCCGACCATACATCATGCATGCAGTGGGAATAGTTGGAATATTTCAGGCAAATCCAAAGGAAACTCATCTTCAGGCAGTAAAGAGAATCTTCAAATATCTTCAAGGGACTCAAAATTATGGCTTATGGTATCCTAGAGATACAGATCTCACACTTCATGCTTATACTGATGCAGATTGGGCCGGAAGCGTGGATGACAGGAAGAGCACAAGTGGTGGTGCATTCTTTATGGGTTCCAGATTAGTATCTTGGTTCAGCAAGAAACAGAGTTCGATTGCCTTGTCTACAGCTGAAGCAGAATATGTTGCTGCTGCATCTTGCTGCACTCAACTCCTTTGGATGATGCAGACCTTGCAGGATTTTCAAATCACTTGTACACCACCCATCTCCATCTTATGTGATAATACAAGTGCAATAAGCATTTCAAAGAACCCAGTCATGCATTCAAAAACCAAGCACATACCAATCAGGTATCACTTTCTCCGGGAACAAGTGCTTGAACAAAAGGTCAAGTTGGAGTATGTTCCTTCTAAGGAACAGGTTGCTGATATACTCACCAAACCATTGCCTAGGGAGACCTTTGAATACCTCAGGCAAAAGCTGGGGGTTGTTGATGCATCATCTTGTTGTTGAATCTCTTCTGATTGTTGGTTGTACGCAAGGTTCATCTAAAGTATATGCATACATGTGCTGGGTTGCGGATTGGTCAAAGATCGAATGGCACAGGTTCAGGGGGAGCATATCATGCATTGTTGGCATTATGGAGGAAGTACAGAAGGAGATCATGGATGCTGGTCTGAATATTGCTGCAATACGTCTCTATCTCTTTCATGGTCATTTATGGTGTTTGATGGATTATGGTTCTTCTTTGCAGATCTGGTTTATAGTCAGGGGGAGCATGTTCTTAGGGGGAGCATAACCCTTTGCCCTTGATGTCAAAGGGGGAGAGTGATTGGTTGTTGTTGCCATCAAGTCCAAAGGGGGAGATTGTTGGCATTATGATACGTATGTTGTACTTGATGGCAACCCACTCATATCAGATGATAAATTATAGTGCAGCAAAGTTCACGCACTTATATGCAGAGAAAATTTTATTTCATGTAGAGAAAAGTTCACGCACTTTTATGCAGAGAAAAGTTTATGTAGAGAAAATTTCACGCACTTTTATGCAGAGAAAAGTTTATTTCATGTAGAGAAAAGTTCACGCACTTTCATGCAGAGAAAAGTCCCTTTCATGAAGAGAAAAGTTCTCGCACTTATATGAAGAGAAAATTTTATTTCATGTAGAGAAAAGTTCACGCACTTTTATGCAGAGAAAATTTTATTTAATGTAGAGAAAAGTTCACGCACTTTTATGCAGAGAAAAGTTTATTTCATGTAGAGAAAAGTTCATGCACTTTCATCAGAGAAAAGTCCCTTTCATGAAGAGAAAAGTTCACGGACTTTCATGGTTGGCTCATGGTATTAGTCCGACAGTTTTTGATCCTATGGTTTTGGTCCGTGGTATTGCATCCAAAAGTGTTGATCTCACGCACTTTCATGGTTGGTTCATGGTATTAGTCCTATAGTTTTTGATCCTATGGTTTTGGCTCGTGGTATTACATCCAAAAGTGTTGATCTCACGCACTTTCATGGTTGGTTCATGGTATTAGTCCAACAGTTTTTTGATCCTATGGTTTTGGACCGTGGTATTGTGGAAGGCCTAAGACTATAAAAGAGGAAGGAGATCATTTAGGAAAGCATCATCGAATAAATTGAATATCTAATAAGTGCTAGATCTGAAATATTTGTGATTGGGTTATGGTGCAAATCTGGATCTGAATGAAGGAGGAACCTTAGCGCATAAAGAAGGATAAGTTCTATTGATGGGTCATAATCTTTATGCTTGAATAATAGTATCTTTGGATGATTTTGATCTGTTATATGAGGCGCATGCTTGATCTATAAATCTGACAATATGGGTTAATTAGTGTCTGAATATTTGAAAGAAGGAATTATCCTTTATAGATCTGCACGCAGGTTTCAGGTTGTTGAAGTAGCGTATATCTTTAAATTATGATCTAGCTGCCTCTGTCTATTGCTGCAGTATTCTGGGTTCAGAATTTGGTGTGTGGTTACTGTTACTGTGTTCTGGGTACAGCTGTCAAAGAAGTGTTTACTTGATTCAGTACTAATTGGGAAAAGGAGATTGTTTGATGCAGATATACTTGATGATTGATTGATGTTCATGGATCCAGTCTGAAAATTTATGAAACGTGGTCCCTGGAAGAAAGAAAAAGTTGTAGCCTTCAGTAGGCCAGCACCTACGTACTAGTATCTTGGCTAGTACAAGAACTAAGGGGGTTGCAGCTCCCTTCCAAGAGAAGCTGGAGAACGAGAGAGGGTTGTAGCTCTCTGCAGGTTGTAGCCTGCGTACTAGTAAAGGACTGCACCAGTACAAAATCATTGTAAAAAGAGTTTCTAATTGAAAGAAGATAGAGACATATTGCAGCAGGTGGTTTTCACCCACATTGGGTTTCCACCTTATATCTGGTGTTCTTTTGTGTGACTATTTGCTTTTCTTGTTCCTGCTCATTATTTTATGATATTGACATACAAAGTAATGATCAATATTTGAAGAATTATTCAAAGTATAAATAAGGAAGATAGATTGAAAAGAATTTGATAATACTGATTCACCCCCCTCTCATAATCAGCAGAGATGTGCAGTTCATAGAAGAGGAAGCATGGGATGGAAGTTTAGAGAAGATAGTCAATTTCAAAGCATGTATACCACATGAGGACAAAGAGGAATTGACAACAGCAAGTAACAATGTCAACAAATAATAGAACAACGTCACGTAGTCAAGCAAGTGCTTCTCCAAGCACACCGTAAAGTGCAACACCAAGTGACATGTCAAGCCCATATTCAGCAAACACAAAAGACCAAAAAACTTCCTTTCAACATTTACCTTTCACCTCCATATTATTCGTGGCATGATTGAGAAATGATTATTGTGTCTTTGACGTGGAATTCGTTAATGTGATTCAAAAATTGAAATTGACATTTTAATTTTGGTGTTGATATTCCCGTTATCAGCCAATACCTGATAGCGCTGACACTCCTGTGGTGAGTGTATTCCTGTTAAAACTTTCTGAATTGAAAAACTGTTGATAGTCCCAATATCAACATTTCTCCTATTTATTACAAATTTTTTTGCTGACACTAAAATTGTCAGTGTTTCAAAAAATTTCAAACTCAAAATAAAATGTGATAACAAAATGCATTTTCATCTTAAAGTTTACTCAAATGCCAAGTTTAGACACCCATTCGATGCAGAATTAAATTTCACATCCAATGAGTGCCAATTCTACATATTTCTAAGTAGACCTACATTAAAAAAAATGGAAGTACATTAAAAAAAACGTGTTCAACTTGTTTTTTCCATGTATTTCCTTTTTTTCAATATGGGTCTAGTGTGCAAAGTGGTTACTCGTTAGATGTGGAATTAAATTTCACATCCAACATGTCTACATTTACAAATAAATATATAATAAAATATGCCAAAAATACCATTAAAAAACAATTTCGTTTCTTTCTTTTTTTTAATTCACAACTCTTAATTTACTAATTTAACTATTATTTTATTAATTTTTTACTTTAAAATTTCCCTAATAATTATGGAAGAGGTGTAGATATATTTTGACAGTTGGTAATTGTTTTTTAAATCGAAAGACTACACCCGATCAAATCTATTCTATTGCCTATATTTCTACAGTATCAAATCTATTCTATTGCCTCCATTTCTACAGTATCAAATCTATTCTATTGCCTCCATTTCTACAGTATACTTTAATGAATGCAAGTGTTAATAATTATACACAGGTTACAACTGAATGACCTGAACTGTAATAGGTTCATCACACGTTAAAAGTGGACTATTATTAAGGATAGTTTATATCACAAGCTGTTATCTTTCATGTGCTCCTAGTCTTCAATTCATTTTTAGTTCATTATTGGAAAGTTACTGAAAGAGACAACGCAACATTTTCAGAAATTTCCTGAGCTTTTATAATAATAATTATTATGGTTGATCCTTGATTTTTAATTGCAGCTGAGGAACTTGGTGCATGCAACATCAAATCATGATGCTTATTTTTTATTAAAAAAATCGCTTATACATCAGTCCTCGTTATCTCATAGAGAAGCAGAATTTCTTAATGTTGCTGGCCACAGTGCATAGTGCTTACATAAAGTGTCATAAAATGATATTTGTGAACATTTATATCCCTTTGTAGTTACTGTCAATGTTGTTTATGGTAATCTCTGGTGGATCGACATTGTTATCGTTGGTTCAATATCATAGTTGTGGCCGCCTCATGACCGATTTGTCCCTGACTAAAACAGACCCGTCCATGAAATTTGAAGCAGGGTTTACAGAACTCCAGATTAGAACTAAGCCTGTGAAGGATAATTTACCTGTCACTGGTTTCAGGGAGAACTTATTTATAAGGTAGGTTATGATGCTTGTTCCTGGGGTTTGACCTATAGCCATCGATGATGCACGCTGCTCTGAACATCTTTGCTTACTGCACAATGTATACATTCAGTTTTGTTGTGCAGTATTTGGACCAACATGTGAATTATTGCTCAAAGATAACTGACAATGGAAATGCTATCACTGCTGCAGTGTAGATTTTTTTTCAGTAGAAAATTTCAGTAAAAAAAAACATTCATTCTTCATTGAAGAAATGAGAAGTCGCATATTGCATTGCAGAAGCCCAAGAGAAAGAGACAAAAACTGGGACTGTCCGAAGGAGGACACAAGAAACAGAAAGATTGATCAATGAAAGAGCAAAGGCAACACATTTATACCAGGCCTAGCCTAAACAGAAGACCAAAAAGAGAACCAGACTGAGAAACAGAAGCATATCTGAGAGAGTCGAAACAGGGGAATTAGAAACCAAAGGAGCCTGATTCATGTAAAGAGCCATCGATCCGAAGTTCAAAAAACGTTCTGCCAGGACAGGGATAATTTTCTATACTTCTGTCTAGCCTTATTTTCCTTTTGTTGCTTTATTTTCTGTAGCTGCTATGCAGAGTCTGACTGAGTCCATTTTTATCATGGGGTTCGTGCTATATAGTGGAGTAACTCAGTTCATGATTTCAAGTAATGATTGTGGTATACTGAGTATTTGTGGTAAGAGATTTGCATTGATTAGGAGCTTCTCCTTCCCCTTACCTGTTAATGTAAGTGCATTGTGATTTCACTGCACTATGCTCAAGTGTCCTTTTATTTTTTTTGTTCTTTTTCAATCCGACCCATAATATGAATGATCCGCAGCATACTTCTTGCAGTCCAGATGAAAAGCCTGCTTCCTGTCGCCGGGGACAATGCTAATGGCTTTCTTTCAGACTATATAAGATTTTTATGAGAAACTATACTGTGGTGTATAGTTTTTGCTCTGTATATGCTTTCAATATTGAGCTCACACATATTAAGTTTAAAACTTAACTATACTGCAAGATGGTGTTTGTATGTAATGCAAGTATATGTTTATTGCCTAGTTCATTTTGCAGACTATTGAAACTCTGGAAGACTATTTGGATTACTCATTTGCTTCTTCATGGCATCTCTATGGTCAAATATATGCTAAAACACTTAACCCATTTTTGAAGTTCTCCAGGGCCAGTTAGGTGCCATACGTTCTATAAGGTTCTCATCATGTGGAAAGCTTATGGCCATGGCTGAGCTAGCTGATTTTGTCCAAATATATGACATAAAGCAGAACTATAGTATACTTTATTTCTCAGGGGAGATGGCTGGAATGTCAATCAGTCCAGAGACAGAAGCACATTTTATCGGTGTGGCTCATCAAATGTATGGGAGCATGCTTAAAATAAAGTAGGCTGCATGAATAATATGATGGTTATGATTAGATATCGATGCACCATCTGAGTAACCGTGCAGCTGATGGTTGAGCCAGGATGTAGCCATCCTGCATTTTGACAGGTATGATTTCAGATTTTGTTTACCAAATCCTTAACTACGAATTATGAAAATTGAATATCAATAATTCAAATTTTAAGTTGGCAATGAAAAGTCCTTTTTTTAAATAATTAATTATGCATTGGTTACAAATTACTATGTAGTAAAATCGTTACAATTTAACGTAGAAATATTAACATAAAAATTCTATAAAATACTCTTAGTGTTGAAGCGAGGAAAATATTAATATCGCTGTCTATTTGTAAGAGGTTTTTATTTCATATTTTTTCCTTTAAAATTAGCGAAAACTCGTTAGAACTATAAATGTGATTGCTCTTCACAGTTAGAATACCCCCACAGATTTTTCAATACATTAAAAAAATATATTTAAAATTTAAAAAAATACGATATAATCAACAAAATTCAAACCATCCACTGTAGCCATCGTCAATTTAACAATGAAATATACCATAAATGCATAACTGACAAACGGTACAACCTGTATGAATGGAAATGAGTATAGAGGACAGTCCAGGTATTCAAAACACAATTTATGTCTCTGAGAAGATACCATCCACTTCGGGCATCGTCTACTTAACAGTGAAATAGGCATTTAATGCATACCTGAAAAAGTCCACAACATGCATGTGTACATCGTATGTTGTACAGAGGCTTAGGGTTACACTGGGCCAAATAAGAAAAGGAGTAGTCTATAATGCGACTTTTCGGAGATTCCGATCACCCGAAAAGCGCATTTTTTCCGGCATCTTGGTATCTGTGCTGCTATCATGTTCATCTTCCCGTTTCCATAATTCCGTTACCCATCCAAACGCCGTCTCCGTTTGCACCACCGTCGCAGCCTCGACATTTGAACTCGCCTGCATCCCATCTCATACCACCAATTGCCCATACCATCATCCATACATCATTCATTTTGAATTTTGTAATTGGGCACGCAATAATTTTGAAATTTGAAATTTGGCGCATTTAAATTTTGAAATGCCTTCAGCGTCTTCTTCGTTCATTATGCTCTTTACTCTGCAATATCCTAGCTGCCATTAATGGGTTTTATGTCAGTTTTCGCTGCATGACTAGTAATTTTTTCATCACAGTCTCGGATCTTCCAATATCATCAGAGTTTAGGTCACTGGCAGAGGCATAATGAGGGAGTACTCAGGATTTGGTTGCTCAATCTACGCTTGGACATGGATTTTCCAGACCAAATTCTAATAGGAGCGTGTACAAAACCCTTGGCAGAAGAATCCTGGAGCTTAACACAACATCGATACCTGTCATTTTATTTAAAGGTAATCCCTTACTTTCGATCCCAATTTACTGGTAATCCTGGCAGCTTTAATGTGCACTCTGATATTCGCACTATGTATACATTTTATTTTTAAATGGACACTTCGCTGCAGTGAAATGATTGCAGTGAGGTCTTCAGGGGACATATACAAGGAAGTGCCTAACTGTAATGGCTTAGATAAATTGGCCATGAGAGCCCTACCTGCCCACTCTAGTCTATGCCAACACACAATCCCAACATGCCCAGAACGATTGTCCTGTCTGCTTGGCAGAGTTTGAAGACAGAGAATGTGAGAGTTTTTCCCAAATGCAATCGTTATTTTCACATAGTGCATTGACAGATGGTTTCTTTAGTTGTAGACGGTATTGTATTATTCTTGATGTCATGGTTGAATGTCCAAGCTCGTGGAGGGCTTCTAGAGAAGGTGACTATGAACACTGTCGACATACACCTAAGGTATGTCTCCCTGATAAACTGTATCGACGATGAAACTAATGAGCAAGCACGAAAGAACGAGAAGGTGTTGTTCGACAAGTTCATAGTAGGGAATCAGGATTCCTATTTTGGCCGAGAAATTGATGAAAATTCAAGGGAGAAGCATTAATGAATCTTTGTCGGCGATTGCGAAGAAAATAGTCTCCATTCTCTTGAAACGTGACTAGTCTGCTGCAGCATCTGTGCAATACGGGTGAGACCAACGAGCTGTTCTACAAGCGACTGAAGACAATGGAAGAAAGTCTCAAGAAAATTCCTATATTGAAACTTGATAAACAACATTGATATATTCAGAGTCCAAAAATATTGTTGTCACTATCGTGGACCGGATTGCAAAGGTTTAAGACATCATATTTCCACCATTGATTAGATTACACTCTTCTTTTTCCTTACCCTATAGCGATTAATTGTGCTGTGAAGATTAGCGTAATATTGTAAGCAGACTATTAACTATGTATCATCTTCAGTTAATATAAAGAAATTATATATATTTTCAAATCGTAATTTTTATAAATTGTGCATGTTATAATTTTTTTGAAAAAATTAATATTCTTAATTATTAGATCCATTTATTAAATATACATTAAAATTATAAAATGAATCTCAAAGCAAGATAAATGGCTCATTGAACCTCCCTTTTTGACAAAGAATTTTCAGCATTTAATTTCTTTTTCTTTACTTTTAATTTTTAGGATTATAGCATTGTAAATTACATTTATTAAAAATATTTGTTACTTCTATGAAATATAAAATTCAACTTAATTGAGATGTCTTATCAAATTGATTATTTTAATAAAAAAATAATATTTTTTTTCATTTTCATTAATTTGATAATAAATTTTTTATTTTATTTTTTAAATTTCATTATATATATAAATTATATTTAATAATATAAAAATAAAGATTTACTATTTTAATATATATAAATTATATTTAATAATGTAAAATAAAGATTTACTATTTTAATATATATAAATTATATTTAATAATACAAAAATAAAGATTTACTATTTTGATAGAAATTTAATATTTTATTTTTTAAATTTCACATAAAAATAAAAATATACTCTTTTAATATATATAAATTATATTTAATAATTCAAAAATAAAGATTTACTATTTTGATAGAAATTTAATATTTTATTTTTTAAATTTCACATAAAAATAAAAATATACTATTTTAATATATATAAATTATATTTAATAATTCAAAAATAAAGATTTACTATTTTGATAGAAATTTAATATTTTATTTTTTAAATTTTAATCTATATAGATTATATTGAACGATATAAAAATAAAGATTCTTTGATTAATTATTTTAATAAAAAAATCAATAATTTTTTTTTTTATCATTAATTTGGATGAAAATTCTAATAATTATTATTTTTTTTTTATTTTTTTTTAATTTAATATTTTATTCTAATATGGATTTTATTGATGAAAATTTTAATATTTTATTTTATTTTATTTTTATAAATTACATTTTAAATAGTAAATAAATATTAACTAGATATAAAAATATAAAATTTCAATAATTTTTTTTTAAATATTTTGTTTTATAAAAGTTTATTTTATTTATATAGTAGTTTAAAAATTAGATTCTATTTTATATATCTTAAGAGATATATCTCATTTAAGTAGTTGAATAGCTTATTTGAATTCTAATAAAATGGAACATTATTTAATTTAATTTTCATTTTATTTCCTAAAATTATATTTAAATTTGTAAGATTATGAATTGTAATTTTTTAGAACAAAATATAAAACTCAAAAAAACGATGTGAAGTCACCGGTTGACATGATGAAGATGTAGGTGCTCTGTTAAGACACTCCTTGATGTGAAGTAACCGGTTTCATTTCCCGCGTTGAAGTCACCCATTGACATGATGAAGATGTAGTACTTCCAGGCTTACAATTTTTTTATTATTATCTATTTTAATAAGAAACTAAATATTTTCCTCAAACTATTTTTTACTAAATAAAATTAATTATTAATCTAAATTTATTTAGATATTTTCAAGAGTACAGGATCTTAATATGTTGTTCATTGTTGTGTATGTATGTATAGAATATGGCCACTTATAATGGTACTTTTGTGATACATAAGCCATAGTCTTTATTAGTGGAAGATATTTTTCAATATAATTTGTTAACTCATTTCCTTATATATAAAAGATTGAATGGATTAAAATTAATTCAAAACAAATAATTTTTTATTTAATTTTTTTTATAGTTATGGAAATATTTTTATTAATTGCCAAATTTGCGTTCGATCACAGTTGTATATCAAGAGTTACACTATCGTATCCTTCCAACTTTAGATTCTTGAACAAAAATTGTCCTCCCAAGAGGAATACAACCTATATTAAGCATATACAAGTTTTTGGAAGTGAATACCTTTCAATAGAACCCAAATTTAAACAAAACTTGCATTACATATAGCCTACTTCAAAATATAGTCCTTGATTACAACATATTTCCCTCGATCCACTAGATTAGTCAAGTCTGAATACTTGATATTAGAGTTGTTGAAACTAATTGAATCTTTCATATTTAAGACCAAACTATCGACCAAAGTTTTCAATTCTTCAGCATGCTAATAAAGGGGTTTGATTTCTTCCTCATGTTTATCCAATTTTCCTCTCGCTTCTAGCCAAAGGTCAATGATTGTGGAGGCAGAGGTAGTGTGTTCATCATCTCGTAACTTGAACATAATGAGATCAACCTTGAGATTACACAGAGAGTCATATCACTGTAGACCCACGACTGAAGTCTCCCCGAGAAACAAATAAAGCACTCTCTTCACTGGCTAATTCTTGAAGAAAATTCCAATTATGAACTAAAGGCTTTGGGAATCCTTCCAAAAGCTAAGACTAGAAACATATCCATCCAAACACCGTCTCTGTTTGCACCACCGTCGCAGTCTCGACATTTGAACTCGCCTGCGTCCCATCTCATACCATCAATTGCCCATACCATCATCCATACATCATTCATTTTGAATTTTGTAATTGGGCTCGCAATAATTTTGAAATCCATTCAGGTTCCCTTCCTTCATTCTGCGCTTTACTCTGCAATCTCCTTGTTGCCATTAATGGGTAGCTTCTTATGGGGAGAAGCTACCAACACTATCATATATGTTCAAAATAGGAGCCCACATCAAGCTTTGGATTTCAAGACACCTGAGGAAGTCTTCACTGGTAAGAAACATAATGTTTCTCATTTTAAAATCTTTGGTTTTCCAGTATACTTTCATGTCCCTAAAGAGAAAAGGAATGCGTTAGAAGCTTCTGGGAAGGAAGGTATATTTCTCGACTACAGTGAAAATTCAAAGGCATATAAAATGTATGTACCTAGTCAAAGAGATGTGAAAGTGAGCCGAGATGTTACCTTTGATGAAGGCACTACCCTAGGGAAATCCATTGATCTCCCTATCCCAAGGAAGGATGGTGATGATGTTGCTGAAAAACAAGACGAACCTTTGACGGATGAGCCTATGCCTAATATTAATGTCCCAATGGATCCTATTTATCCACCTCTTGATGATTCCTTTACCTCAAGGAAAATACCTCTATGGCTCAAAGGTACTCTCGAAGATGTTGAAAAAGATACTACTCCAAGAGTGACATTTCGTGAAAGCAAGAAGTCAAATAGGTATTAAAGGTACTTGGATGTCATGAGTACTATTGTTCAAGCTGGACCTTTCACGTTCGAAGAAGTCGTAAAGAACCAAGTATGGAAAAATGTGATGAATGCAGAATATGAATCAATCATGAAGAACGATGTTTGGGACATTGTGCCTAGACCTAAGGACAAGTTTGTGGTCACCTCCAAATGGTTTTCTAAATTAAACATGGAATTGATGGAAGCACTTAAAAATACAAGGCCAGGTTCGTTGCTCGTGGCTTCTCTCAAAATAAAGGAGTGGACTATGAAGAAATATTTTCACCAGTTGCTTGAGACACCACTATCTGATCTATAATTTCTCTTGCTACAAATCAAGGATGGAGCCTACATCAAATGGACATCAACATTGCTTTCTTGCATGGCTCACTTAAGGAGGAAATCTACTTGGAACAACCTTAGGGGTTTGAAGTACAAGATCAAAGGACACAGGTAGGGTTGAAGAAAGCCCTCTATGGGTTGAAGCAAGCCTCTAGGGCTTGGTATGAAAGGATTGACATTTATCTCATGAAGTTGGGGTTTACTAGAAGCTATGCTGATCCAAACCTATACTTCAAGGTTGAAAAGTGTGTGCCTCTTATTTTGGTCCTTTATGTTGATGATCTCTTTCTGACCGGTGCAGACCCTCTCACTTATAAATGTAAGAGGGAGTTGACTCCTAAATTCGAGATGAAGGACCTAGGACTTATACATTACTTCCTAGGTTTGGAGGTCTGGAAAAAGTCTGGCAAGATTTTCCTTTCTCAAGAAAAATATATTGTGAAGTTGTTAGAAAGATGTGGGATGGTGGAATGCAAGTCTATGTCTACTCTTATGGAACTCAACTTCAAGAAGCTATATGGAAGTGCTACTAGGCCCGAATTGGAAAAACCTTTTGAATATAGACAACTTGTGTGGGCCTTGATGTTCTTGGTAAAATCTCGACCGAACATATTCTTCAACATAAATAGTTTGAGTCAATATATGGTTGAGCCTCATCACATACATTGGGTTGTTGCAAAGAATCTCTTAAGATATCTTCGTGACACTATCAACTATGGACTGAGATACACTACTAGGAGGAGCCATGCTTAAGAGCCTAAGGACTGCGGGTAAGACTGTGAAGCGGTGCGCTGCTCCACAACCTTGCCTATGACCCTTGGGCCCCCAGGCATGGCTCACACTGCTTCACATCCCTACGCACGACCCTCAGGCTCCCGAGCGGGGCTCACTTTCTTTATGCAATTTTCTACATATTTATATCACTGAGTATTATGATAAGCAACATTATCTAATCCATTTCTTTGTGCAATTTTATTTATATTTCTATCTCTACAACATCGTTTCAGTGTGTCCTTGGTAAATATCAAAAATTTTGACTTAGGTTGTGAGATGTTTAAGATGTAAATCTTAATGATATATGTTCCTTTAGGGAGTAAATTAATGAAAAACAAAATGATATTTTGGGTTAAATTGTTTTTAGAAATAGTATTTTATTTATTTATGGTCATAAGTTTAAATGGTTTTTTTTTGTTAAGATTGGCAGGACCTCATTTTTCTATTGATTTTAACATCAAGTTACAACCAATTCTGAAATTTTTTAGGTGGCCTCAACTTTCCCTGTGGGAAACCAAGTCTGTTAGCCACCTAACAACATGGTATGCCATCCAAAAAAAATACATTTTGAGTCTTTCTATCCAAGCTACATATGACTATATGTCCATATTTATATCTCTATCTAATTTCCTACTAACATAACTATAATTACAAGTAAAAGTAAATTTTATCCACATCAAAATCTACAAAAAGATAGAGACATCGTTTCACTGATCTGCTTCTTTTGCTGAGGCAGATTCAACTGGAGTCGGGTCTTTTGCATTCGACCTTGGGAGTTCATCTGCTGGTAGTATGCATGGAAAATTATTTTTGATTCCCTGGAGGTGCCCATCTTGCTTCTGCATATGAAACATGAGTTTTTGGAAGTCCTTTTTGTAGTCTGAGGATGTCTGCACTGTAGCAATCATATTCGAAGAAATTTGTTCCAAGGCCTTGCCTAGTATTCTCTTCATCGACCAGTAGAGGAAAAGAGTGTGTTTGAAATGGGTCACTCAGCCTTGGGTGTGCCCTAGTTCAGGCACTAAGACCCGCTAGTCGTCAGATTCAATCTCCATAGAACCTGCCTGACGGTTCAGGTCTTCCTCCCACTTCTCTATCAACTTTTGAATTTCTTCATCTATGCCTTCATGATAGGCTTTCGTTGCTTCGTTGATGATATTAACAATTGGTTTGTGACCTCTCGGCTTTCCCCCAGGATTGTTGGGTTTCCCTTCCTCTTGCTTTCCCTTGATTTTCCGGCCTCAACCTCGACCACGCAAGGTTGGGCTGCGAGAGTTAGTCGTTGCACAAACCATCTTATCCCACTTCCTACAAGGTGTTCTATGGCGATGGATGCTCTCTGGAGGAGTGAGCCCCCGACCTTCAGAATACCCAGAACTATTTCCAACCTGCTTACTTGTACAAAGAGCAACAAGCATACATAAAACTTGAAATAATTTCTTACCAGCCATCTAAGGTTCAGAACATATTTTAATGTAATTTCTAGAAGCGACACATGCCAATTCAGACTCAGAATTGTGGTTTCCAGGTGTTTGGCTCCATATATTATACCTTGCTTGAGTGCGACTTGAGGGAATAACCTCCCCATGCTGACAGGAGGTTACAACCACAAAAATATCCCCATGCACCTGGTTACTCTACTCTCCCTCGGCCCAATTTTCCGCAGACTTCTAACACCAGTCATACATAGGCTTCGCTAGAATTACCCAGTTCTTTGTCGAGTCAGCCCCGCTTAGTTGCAGAGACGAGGCCACAATTTTAACAAGAAAGCTACAATTTATGGTTACATGGATTCGCCCACTCCCCCAACATAAACCATTTCCCAAGGCCATTCAGCCAGAAGCCCAGCAGGTTGCATGCATGCAATTCCCCAACCTTGCCTACCCTCCATGCAAACCGTCCCTCCATTCCAGGCTAAGAAAATGCCCCGACAGGACAACCATATGCCAAATTGCATAGAATGGTGACACCTCCTGACCAATTCCATATATAGACCCCCCGACTCTACACAAACCCAGACAGTATAGGACCTAGACTCTCAGAACCCCACTGAATTATGCCCAGCCAACCCAGAACGTAAATCCAATATACTTTCAACATTGCGAAAAGTGAGATGGAGCAGACAACATACCAATTCACCCACGCAGTGCCTGGTTGAGCTTTCCCCTGGTCCGTCCGATCTTCGCAGCTGTGAACTCCTTGTAACCTCCAAGTTTCTAACCTCATGCAATCACCCATCACCTCACAACGGAATTGAATACGCCTCATGTTGTCACCCACATACGTATTTCTCTTCCATCTGCCCGACGGGACCCTGCCAGCCTTGCCACGCATGTGGAGGGTGGTGGGTTGTTCTTTTGAGGCCATTCCCATTAAAACATTTGATTGGTCGAGATTCTCGTACGCAGCCCGATTGGGGAGTCATAAGTTTAAATGTTATTTGAAAGTATATAATGTCATTTCTATCATTTTAACAATAATAATTTTCATATTAATATATTTGAGGTGGTGTAGGAGGGTGAGGAGTCTTTTACGTATGCATGGCGTTTGTGGAAGATGACAAATAATCAGGAAGAAGTTTATGGTTTACTCCAAGACATTTTTCTTTGCAAATAATTCCATGTCTCTTCTCCCACTGCTTTGGGTGACTCCCTTTTAATAATTCAGTGTTTGGTCAAAGTATAATGTTTTGGATATCTCATGAATATGATTAAGAAGATATAAAAATATATCCCAAAAATGAGTTTGAAGCACATTATAACCGATAATAACTAGGAAGGTGATCGATGTGCCAACCAAAGTTGCAATTTGAAGTTTGGAGAGTTGATGGTTAATGGCCAATTAAGACCATCCTCCACCCTTTAGTGGATTAAGCATGAATCCTATGTTCAAATATCAAAAAAATTGAAGGGGTGTGCTAGTGAACTTGGCACCCCCACGTTGTTAATGCATGCATACTCAAGCTTTTGTATGTGCCTCCATTCCCTTCAGACATGTCACAATTATGCTACAATCATTCTTAGTAGTGGACTTAGGATAAACATCAATGAGGGAGTTATGAAATAGTACCTTGATGCGATTTGGGAGCAGTGTGGGATCACTCAAATGGTGAGAACATAGACTAATCCACCGTAGGTAATGGAAGATTTTAATGTGCATTCAAATTAATGTCATATTTAGAGGGATGGATATGTTTCTAGTCTTAGCTTTTGGAAGGATTCCCAAAGCCTTTAGTTCATAATTGGAATTTTCTTCAAGAATTAGCCAGTGAAGAGAGTGCTTTATTTGTTTCTCGGGGAGACTTCAGTCGTGGGTCTACAGTGATATGACTTTCTGTGTAATCTCGATGTTGATCTCATTATGTTCAAGTTATGAGATGATGAACACACTACCTCTGCCTCCACAATCATTGACCTTTGGCTAGAAGCGAGAGGAAAATTGGATAAACATGAGGAAGAAATCAAACCCCTTTATTAGCATGCTGAAGAATTGAAATCTTTGGTCGATAGTTTGGTCTTAAATATGAAAGATTCAATTAGTTTCAGCAACTCTAATATCAAGTATTCAGACTTGACTAATCTAGTGGATCGAGGGAAATATGTTGTAATCAAGGACTATATTTTGAAGTAGGCTATATGTACTGCAAGTTTTGTTTAAATTTGGGTTCTATTGAAAGGTATTCACTTCCAAAAACTTGTATATGCTTAATATAGGTTGTATTCCTCTTGGGAGGACAATTTTTGTTCAAGAATCTAAAGTTGGAAGGATACCATAATGTAACTCTTGATATACAACTGTGATCGAACACAAATTTGGCAATTAATAAAAATATTTCCATAACTATAAAAAAATTTAAATTAAAAATTATTTATTTTGAATTAATTTTAATCCATTCAATCTTTTATATATAAGGAAATGAGTTAACAAATTATATTGAAAAATATCTTCCACTAATAAAGACTATGGCTTATGTATCACAAAAGTACCATTATAAGTGGCCATATTCTATACATACATACACAACAATGAACAACATATTAAGATCTTGTACTCTTGAAAATATCTAAATAAATTTAGATTAATAATTAATTTTATTTAGTAAAAAATAGTTTGAGGAAAATATTTAGTTTCTTATTAAAATAGGTAATAATAAAAAAATTGTAAGCTTGGAAGTACTACATCTTCATCATGTCAAGGGAAATGAAACCGAATACTTCACATCAAGGAGTGTCTTAACAGAGCACCTACATCTTCATCATGTCAACCGGTGACTTCACATCAGTGCGGGAAATTGAACCGATTACTTCACATCAAGGAGTGCCTTAACAGAGCACTTGATCACCGTTTATCCAAAACACCGTGGACTTAAAATAGATAATTTGACTATAATGTTTTTTTGAGTTTTATATTTTGTTCTAAAAAATTACAATTCATAATCTTACAAATTTAAATATAATTTTAGGAAATAAAATGAAAATTAAATTAAATAATGTTCCATTTTATTAGAATTCAAATAAAAATAAAATAATACTAAAAAAATATTTAGCTATTCAACTACTTAAATGAGATATATCTCTTAAGATATATAAAATAGAATCTAATTTTTAAACTACTATATAAATAAAATAAACTTTTATAAAACAAAATATTTATAAAAAAAAATTATTGAAATTTTATATTTTTATATCTAGTTAATATTTATTTACTATTTAAAATGTAATTTATAAAAATAAAATAAAATAAAATATTAAAATTTTCATCAATAAAATCCATATTAGAATAAAATATTAAATAAAAAAAAAAATTATTAAAATTTTCATCCAAATTAATGATAAATTTTTTTTATTGATTTATTTATTAAAATAATTAATCAAATAATCTTTATTTTTATATTGTTCAATATAATCTATATAGATTGAAATTTAAAAATAAAATATTAAATTTCTATCAAAATAGTAATTCTTTATTTCTGAATTATTAAATATAATATATATATATATATATTAAAATAGTATATTTTTATTTTTATGTGAAATTTAAAAAATAAAATATTAAATTTCTATCAAAATAGTAAATCTTTATTTTTGTATTAATAAATATAATTTATATATATTAAAATAGTAAATCTTTATTTTACATTATTAAATATAATTTATATATATTAAAATAGTAAATCTTTATTTCTATATTATTAAATATAATTTATATATAATGAAATTTAAAAAATAAAATAATAAATTTATTATTAAATTAATGAAAATGATTTTTTTTTATTAAAATAATCAATTTGATAAGACATCTCAATTAAGTTGAATTTTATATTTCATAGAAGTAACAAATATTTTTAATAAATGTGATTTACAATGCTATAATCTTAAAAATTAAAAGTAAAGAAAAGGAAATTAAATGCTGAAAATTCTTTGTCAAAAAGGGAGGTTCAATGAGCCATTTATCTTGCTTTGAGATTCATTTTATAATTTTCATTTTTATAATTTTAATGTATATTTAATAAATGGATCTAATAATTAAGAATATTAATTTTTTCAAAAAAATTATAACCTGCATAATTAATAAAAATTACGATTTGAAAATATATATAAAATTACGATTTGAAAATATATATAATTTCTTTATATTAACTGAAGATGATACATAGTTAATAGTCTGCTTACAATATTACGCTAATCTTCACAGCACAATTAATCGCTATAGGGTAAGGAAAAAGAAGAGTGTAATCTAATCAATGGTGGAAATATGATGTCTAAAACCTTTGCAATCCGGTCCACCATAGTGACAACAATATTTTTGGACTCTGTGAATATATCAATGTTGTTTATCAAGTTTCAATATAGGAATTTTCTTGAGACTTTCTTCCATTGTCTTCAGTTGCTTGTAGAACAGCTCGTTGGTCTCACCCGTACTGCACAGATGCTGCAGCAGACTAGTCACGTTTCAAGAGAATGGAGACTATTTTCTTCGCAATCGCCGACAAAGATTCATTAATGCTTCTCCCTTGAATTTTCATCAATTTCTTGGCCAAAATAGGAATCCCGATTCCCTACTATGAACTTGTCGAACAACACCTTCTCATTCTTTCGTGCTTGCTCATTAGTTTCATCGTCGATACAGTTTATCAGGCAGACATACCCCAGGTGTATGTCGACAGTGTTCATAGTCACCTTCTCTAGAAGCCCTCCACGAGCTTGGACATTCAACCATGACATCAAGAACAATACAATACCGTCTACAACTAAAGCAACCATCTGTCAATGCACTGTGTGAAAATAATGATTGCATTTGGGCAAAACTCTCACATTCTCTGTCTTCAAACTCTGCCAAGCAGACAGGACAATCGTTCTGGGCATGTTGGGATTGTGTGTTGGCATAGACTAGAGTGGGCAG
The DNA here is from genome assembly GCA_031772625.1 of Pinus tabuliformis. Lineage (NCBI taxonomy): Eukaryota > Viridiplantae > Streptophyta > Pinopsida > Pinales > Pinaceae > Pinus > Pinus tabuliformis. Next base: position 828,121,950 of record CM062813.1, read on the forward strand.
GTAGGGCTCTCATGGCCAATTTATCTAAGCCATTACAGTTAGGCACTTCCTTGTATATGTCCCCTGAAGACCTCACTGCAATCATTTCACTGCAGCGAAGTGTCCATTTAAAAATAAAATGTATACATAGTGCGAATATCAGAGTGCACATTAAAGCTGCCAGGATTACCAGTAAATTGGGATCGAAAGTAAGGGATTACCTTTAAATAAAATGACAGGTATCGATGTTGTGTTAAGCTCCAGGATTCTTCTGCCAAGGGTTTTGTACACGCTCCTATTAGAATTTGGTCTGGAAAATCCATGTCCAAGCGCAGATTGAGCAACCAAATCCTGAGTACTCCCTCATTATGCCTCTGCCAGTGACCTAAACTCTGATGATATTGGAAGATCCGAGACTGTGATGAAAAAATTACTAGTCATGCAGCGAAAACTGACATAAAACCCATTAATGGCAGCTAGGATATTGCAGAGTAAAGAGCATAATGAAGGAAGAAGACGCTGAAGGGATTTCAAAATTTAAATGCGCCAAATTTCAAATTTCAAAATTATTGCGTGCCCAATTACAAAATTCAAAATGAATGATGTATGGATGATGGTATGGGCAATTGATGGTATGAGATGGGATGCAGGCGAGTTCAAATGTCGAGGCTGCGACGGTGGTGCAAACGGAGACGGCGTTTGGATGGGTAACAGAATCATGGAAACGGGAAGATGAACACGATAGCAGCACAGATACCAAGATGCCGGAAAAATGCGCTTTTCGGGTGACCGGATTTTCTGAAAAGTCGCATTATAGACTACTCCTTTTCTTATTTGGCCCAGTGTAACCCTAAGCCTCTGTACAACATACGATGTACACATGCATGTTGTGGACTTTTTCAGGTAGGCATTAAATGCCTATTTCACTGTTAAGTAGACGATGCCCGAAGTGGATGGTATCTTCTCAGAGACATAAATTGTGTTTTGAATACCTGGACTGTCCTCTATACTCATTTCCATTCATACAGGTTGTACCGTTTGTCAGTTATGCATTTATGGTATATTTCATTGTTAAATTGACGATGGCTACAGTGGATGGTTTGAATTTTGTATTAACGTTAATTATTGTTATAATACTAAATTTGGATTTGATCACAATGATGCTAATCATGGCAACCATAAATTATTTAATATTCTCTAAATAAATTATTGAAGCATTTCTAAAAGGTAATCATTGTAGAAACTGCTAAAGTTTTACTAAAACCTAATAATTATTTTGATGAATATAGTTGACATATTAAATTTAAAAGAGTTATGAGATACTGTATTCTATATAGGACGAGTGGATTCTATAGGTACGTCCTAGATTAGGTTTTAGACATAATTTTGGAATCTAACTAAAGACGATGTTTGGTATACATGTGTTGTTTTCGCATGAGTCAAGCATTGATGTTCGCAAACGAACCGCTCTCTGTAAGACGATTGCAAGGATGACTCATGACAAGTTGAAGTAACGTGCTGGCAATGGACGTGGGTGTTAGCTTTCCCAAAGGAGGGTTGGCGCCTGCTAAGTTGTTTGGTGCATAAGGGTTGCCTGAATGTAATGATTGCACCCAAAGGTGTTTTCATTACTGAATGGTGTTTTGGCTAAAGTTTTAATTGAGCAAATAGTTTTACACATGCCTTTAGATAGATTTTAGAATTATGATTAAATCGTGACACATCGTATCTAAATTATTTCCTTGTTCTTGAATTTTTCAGATCCAAACATAATGTTAAGTCTAAGTCAGATTAAGCCCCTCATGGGGAACAATTTCAAACAGTGGGAGGAAAAGCTGAAATTAGTCTTAGGGATCATGCAATTGGACACAGCACTGAGATTTGATCGCCCCAAGCCTAATAAAGAGAGTGAGGTAACTCCTCAAGAGAAGGCTGATATTGCTAGATGGGAGCATTCAGATCGCATGTGCATAATGGTGATGAAGCAAACGATCCATGAGACTTTTCGAGGCATCATACCTGATACAGAGACAGGCGCTATTGAATACCTTAAGGCCCTTGAAGAAAAATTCACAAAGAGTAAAAAGACTGATGTGAGTACACTCTTTGTGAAGTTGGCAACAATAAAATACAAGGGAAAAGAAGGGGTTAGAGAGCATGTTATTGAGATGACAAGACTTCAACGTGCCTTGAAAGGGCATAATTATGACATCTCTGATGAGGTTCTCATTGAGTTCATTTTTCTGTCTCTCCCGTCTAACTTTAGTCAATTCAAGATGACTTATAATTGTCAAAAAGAGACGTGGACATTACCTGAGTTTGAGGCTCGGTTGGTGCAGGAGGAAGAGAGACAGAAAATGACTAAGGGAGAAAGTGCTCATGTAGTAACATCTAATCCTAAGGGTAAAGGCAAGAAGCGCAAGTTTACTGCCAAGGAAAAGGGACCTACCAAGGTAGCTGCAAACAATGCCGCGCAGAAAAGCAAGAAGGAAGATACTTCTGTGAAAGCAGGAGAAAGGAACTGTTTTTTCTGCAAAGCGCCAGGACATACAAAGAAATTCTGCACCAACTATCATGCATGGTTGGCAAAGAAAGGTATGTCTCTTGCTTTGGTTTGTTCTGAAGTTAATTTAAGTTCTGTATCTAGATATACTTGGTGGATAGATTCAGGTGCAACGACTAACATCAGTATGTCGATGCAGGGTTGCCTAAGCCATCGCAAGCCAAGTGAGGCAGAGCGCTACGTTTACGTAGGAAATGGCAATAAAGTAGAAGTGGAAAGCATAGGAAAATTTAGATTATTATGTAAGACAGGATTTTATTTAAGTTTTGATGCTTTAGTGGTTCCATCTTTCAGAAGGAACCTAATTTCTATATCTTATTTGGACAAAAATGGTTATGTATGTTCATTTGGTAATGGAAATTTCAGTTTGTGTCAAGATTCTAAGCTTCTTGCTTCTGGTATCCTGTCTTCTTATGATAATCTTTATTTTCTAGATATAGACACTTCACATTCAGAGGCACTGCATATAGATAATAGAAAACGTAAATTAACTTGCGAGAAATCTGCAACATTATGGCACAAGCGATTAGGACATATCTCTATGAAAAGGATAGAACGTCTTGTGTCTAATGAAATTCTCCAACCTTTAGATTTTACAAACTTAAGTGATTGTGTAAATTGTATAAAGGGAAAACAAACTAATAAACGTAAGTATGATGCAAAAAGGTGTAATGATGTCTTAGAATTGATTCATACGGATATATGTGGTCCTTTTCCAAAGGCTACAAGAAATGGTGACCGTTACTTTATCACATTCATAGATGATTATTCAAGATATGGTCATATTTACTTAATAAAAGAAAAGGCGGAAGCATTAGACGTGTTCATAAAGTTCAAAACTGAAGTTGAGTTACAACTTAACAAACGTATAAAGTCCATTCGTTCTGATCGTGGTGGTGAATACTACGGTCGTTATGATGGATCAGGAGAACAACGTCAAGGTCCCTTTGCAAAATACTTAGAGGAATGCGGAATTGTGCCTCAGTATACGTTGCCAGGTTCGCCTGCAATGAATGGTGTTGCTGAGCGACGAAATCGCACCCTTAAAGACATGGTGAGAAGTATGATTGCTCGTACAACTCTACCTGAGAATTTGTGGGGAGAAGCCTTAAAGACTGCAGCATACATACTTAATAGAGTGCCTACTAAAGCAGCTAACAAGACCCCTTACGAGTTATGGGTTGGGCGCAAGCCTAGCTTGAATCATTTGAGAGTTTGGGGATGTCCATGTGAAGCTAGGCCTTATAAGCCAAGCAAAAAGAAACTAGACGAAAGAACCGTTAGTTGTTACTTTATAGGCTATTCTGAACGATCTAGGGGGTTCAAATTCTATAATCCAACAGAACATACAGTTTTCGAGTCAGGAAGTGCAAAATTTTTTGAGGATAATGAGTTAGTGGGGGGAGATATGACAAAAGATAGTATTTTTGAAGAAGAAGAGACGAATGCGAATGAGACTATGGACCAAAGTCCTAGTTTTGTTCAAATTCCGATTGCGTTTAGAAATACATCTTTTGACAATGTGCAAACTTCATCATCCCAACCAAATCCTGAGTACTCCTTCATTATGCCTCTGCTAGTGACCTAAACTCTGATGATATTGGAAGATCCGAGACTGTGATGAAAAAATTACTAGTCATGCAGCGAAAACTGAGATAAAACCCATTAATGGCAGCTAGGATATTGCAGAGTAAAGAGCATAATGAAGGAAGAAGACGCTGAAGGGATTTCGAAATTTAAATGCGCCAAATTTCAAATTTCAAAATTATTGCGCGCCCAATTACAAAATTCAAAATGAATGATGTATGGATGATGGTATGGGCAATTGATGGTATGAGATGGGACGCAGGCGAGTTCAAATGTCGAGACTCCGACGGTGGTGCAAACGGAGACGGCGTTTGGATGGGTAACAGAATCAGGGAAACGGGAAGATGAACACGATAACAGCACAAAAACCAAGATGCCGGAAAAATGCGCTTTTCGGGTGACCGAAATCTCCGAAAAGTCGCATTATAGACTACTCCATAAGAAAATAAGACGTTGCAACCTGAAACATGTATGTTTTAATGGCCGGAGGTCTATTTCACTATTTTCTAAACGTTGCCTTAGATTCTTTCAATGGAATGAGGAGTAATTCAGTGAATTAGGCCTTTAATGCATACCTGACAACATACCTGACAAACTGTACAGAAGCACGTGTGCACCGTTAGTTGAGGAGAGGATAGGGTTGAATCGGCAACTCCTATTTCTTATCCCATAGAAAAGTTAATGCAGTCTGACATGCTAGGGGAACAGCAGTTTCTTTGCATTTATATTTCCCTCAAAGTTGACTTTGGCACTTTAGCAAGGAAACTGTTATTCCCCTTGCATGTCAGACTGCATTAACTTTTCAAAGAGATAAGAAATAGGAGTTGTTATGCCATAGAAAAGTTAATGCAGTCTGACATGCTAGGGGAATAGCAGTTTCTTTGCATTTATATTTCCCTCAAAGTTGACTTTGGCACTTTAGCAAGGAAACTGTTATTCCCCTTGCATGTCAGACTGCATTAACTTTTCAAAGAGATAAGAAATAGGAGTTGCCGGGTTGAATCCATGTTGAGAGACAGTTGCAACGTCAGGGCTTTGGCAATCAATATTTCCAAGTCTACTGAGCCATAAATACGCTATGGTTACTGTTACATCGAAACAATATTAAGCTATAGGTATATATTACCCCCGTATTAATAACTCGATAACTTGGTAAATAAACCTCGCCATGTTTATTCACTCAGCTAAACGGCATTGAAGGGAGGTGGTTCAAGGGATGGTAAAGAGATGCCAGAGTCCTTTTTCATTGCCCCGTCAACTTTCGACCCTGAAATAAGGTAGAAAAATCTCGGAGGCCCTGGAAGAGCGAGAGGGGCAGAAAGCACGACCTTGGACTATACAAACACTGTTTTTGAAGAACCCAGGACATCCCCAAAACGGAAAGTTGCTGAAATAGATCTTAATGTTTTCTAGGTATAAATGTTCCCCATGTTGAAGTTTATCAGCAGAAGAAAAATAGATCGTAGGGAACAAAAGGCAAGAGGAATTAACCACTTTTTTTTTTTCCATTCTCGCCAAATTGAAATGCATATGCATCAGCCGCTTCATCACAAATGTTAATGGTTACAGTAAGTATTTTGGCATAAAGTAAGTATTTTGGCATAACCCAATCTAGAGAATCAACTGTCAGCAGCAATATATCAGGTTTGGTTAGGTGCTAAAGTCTTGCATTTTCGTCCAACTTCACCAAAAGAGGGTTTTCATAAGAAAAATAATTCGAACATAATGAGATAATACCTGCACAAAGAAAAACAGAAAATTAAAGGTAGAAGAGTCAGCAAATAAAATAATAACAAATCTAAGATTCAAATATGTAAATACAGGAATGGAAACTAAGAACAGAACAGGCAAATAAAATAATAACAAATCTAAGATTCAAATATGTAAATACAGGAATGGAAACTAAGAACAGAACAGATAAATTGAGATTAATAAAAATTAGAAATTATTTAATTGAGATAGAAATTATTTATATATAATTAAAATAAGTTTAAATTTAAGGTTTGGGGTAGGTGTTAAAAATGTTTTTGCTTAGTTAAGAGTTAATCTTTTTAAAGAAACATGTTAACCACCCAAAACCCAGAGCCATCAGAATGAAAATCTGCCCATTAGGGACCACCAGAGATAGATTTTCCCACCTTAGAAAAAAAATAGTTAATACTTGCACTTTAATTTAAATATAGCTAAACAAAGATAAAAATATTGAAATAGTATAATCTCAATTCTTTAAAATTCAATCCTCTAGGAGAGTTGTGCCCAAAGATGGCCTTCTATGCTGAGCACTTCTTGGAGTTGAGAGACAGGCTCATTGTTCGACCCCAGTATATGTTTCATCACTGGATGCATACTCTTCACATTCCTCTAAGCCAGTTCAGAGTAGATTCTCATAGACTTCGGGTAGAGACAGACCACCAGGTGGATAGACTAGACAGACTCTGCCAGGTATGTCATTTACAGGAAGTGGAGACCAAGGTGCACTTCATCCCTGGATGCCCTATCTACTATGAGATCAGAGGAATGTTTCGTTGCTTGTTCAAAGATTCATAGACCCTCGCTGACTTTTTCAGGTACCCCGATCAAAGATGTTTGGCTCGGTATATGCACGAGGCTCTTAGGTTCCGAGTGGATATTCTTCAGCCTCCCATCAGACCAGACCCCACACAGAGGATCACGACATTTTTCACGGTACTACCTTTAGACAGGGGCACCAGAAGATCGATTGATACCAATACGTATCCAGACTCCAGATCAATGAGGATCTGTGGGACCTCACCTTGCCACATGAGATCTCAGCAGCAGTTCTATCTCAGATCCATTCCTGGGACACTGACTAGGTCCTCTAGCATTAAATAGTGTGTGAACCCCCCCAAGACATGACTTAGTGGACATTCTGCACTTGCCATCGACTCTTTATCGGGCCAACAGAGATTGTTAAGTTTCTTCAACGTTATTCATTCAGCGTCAGATGTTAGGAGAGATGAGTATGATCCTTAGACCTATTAGGTCCTGGATCTTCTCCGCTAGGGCCAAATATTGATTTACTTCATGCATTGTATCTTTTATAGGAAACCTTTTGGTTCTCCCGCTTTGTATATACATTAGTGTACAGAACAATCCCTTTGACCTACTTTGTGGTCATTAGTTGGACATAAATATAATTATCTTATCTTATCTTATCTTATACTAATCACAACATCACATTCTTGGTGGTTGGAATGGATATTGCTTGCGTTTGCTAGTGAACTCATGAGTCCAGCAACCAGCACAGTCCTCCGTTGTAACATTAAAATTATAAGTGGAAACATTATGATCTTAAGAAAAATCGCTATTTTGATTTTATAATCCTGCTTAGAAATCATGTAAGATTCTGGGAAGTGGATGTCGTGCGTGGCCCTCAGTGATGAATGAATTTAACAAACAAGATACAATATCATATTAATTTACAAAATGGCTATATTTCTTGAAAGTGGCCAAACAAGTTTTTCAATGACCAGACATGCGTTGCCAAAGCAACATAAACGATTGACTGCAAAAAATTACTGAAGAACTCATGGCCATACAAGCCCAACACTACACACTGATATTAAATGTATAGATGTTGGATTTAGAGACGTCTAATTGCAATAATTAAGTTGGACATACGTGCATCGTGATTATGATGTCAATTACTGTCAGCAAGATTACATTCATATGCCAAATAATGTGATTAATTAAGTCATGGCATTAAACGTATTTAAAAATAAGGATTTGGATACAAATACATGTAGATTAATGTTAATCAATTATAATTGTTAATGGACCGATTATAGTTGATTAAAATAAATAGCAATATTAAATTTGAGCTGAATAAGGAAATCAAAATCTGATTGATTGATTGATTTCAATCAATCTGAAATTTCAGACAGACTTGTTTCAGCTAAATTTTAGGCTGCCCTAGGATTGGGGTTTTGCAGTGCTATAAAAGGGCTGAGTCTCCAAGGCTTGCAATCAACTCATAAAGATTGTCTGCTCCATTGAAGACTGGAAGGATTGCAAGCTCTTGGAAGGATTCAAGAGCCAACAACTCAAGTAAAGCCCATGAGCCCTTTGAAGATGGAAAGTAAGTTCCGTTGTGCATTGATTTTGATTTCTTACAAAGGAGTAGATCTTGGTTGAGGGGTTTAAAGTAATTAGGAAAACCTATAACATAAATCCATCAATTGGTATCGGAGCCCCCTTCTGTAAGAATCCGTGCTTGATTTTTGGAGATTAACTGTTTTTTGTTTCGTATGGAATAACAGTCTCTTTTTTTATTCATCTGGTCTTGAACTTGTTCGTTGGAACGAAACAGTGGATCGAACCCTAGAATAAATTATCCCATTTCTCGTATTGTTGGGAATACATTGACCTTTCTGAATATAATGGTTTTTTCAACAGTAGTGTTTATGAATTTTCTTTATTCTCTGCATTTGAAGTTTTTTTTTGGTGGTTTATGATTCCTGCATATATTGGAAATCTATGGGTTTTAGTGTTTTGTGTCTTTCTTTTGATTTTCACTGTTTTGGGAAGGATTTCTATGCTCGTGTGGTGGCTGTCTTTTTTGTCTTCCTCAGTCGTCAAAGTTTCTTGCATACATGCTACCTTCTGGGAGGAACCTGTGAGCCTTGGGGTTTATTAACCACTGTCAGTCTTCATGGAAGCCTTAACTATTAATCAAAATACACGTGGGCCAAAAATGCAACAGATAAAAATGCTTTGTCGGTTATTTGCAAAGAGCTCCCGTTAACCTATTATCGGTTATATGGATATGCGGATAATTAAAGGTCCAGAAAGCATATGGAAACAGACCCAATCAAATGGCCCGATGCCCAGAAACATTGACAGGGCCGAAAATCTTAGACAGCAGCCTGAAATAACCCCCTTATGAGAGGAAGGCAAACTTCTGAAAATCATAAATACAAATCGATATTAGTAAGGATTTCAAAGTTTATTTTGCAGCCATTAATTTTTAGATTATACGACTTATCAATGGTTTCTTAGTTCTCTTCTTGTAAGAATTCTGAATAAGTTATACGATTTATTCTGTTTGTTTCTTGTATAAATTAAATAAGAATTAAAGAATTCTGAATAAGAATTAAAGAATCCTGTATGTATAAATTGTATATACGATTTATCAGAATGACATATAAAAAAAAAAATTTACCAGGCGTGAATTGAAAAAAAGGATCTATATAAGTGAATTAATGATTGTAATGGCCAGAGCATTGTGGCGTTGATTTATCAAGCAATGTAATCAAAATCAAATCTTTAGAATAGTAAATTTTAACCGTGTAAAAAGAAAAAGGGTTTTCAGTTCAAATCTTTTTAAAGATGTTTACTTTAAGGGATTCGATCTCTCATCTCTCATGGACGTGAGGTTAACCATGTTAATGTGTCAATTTCGTTAAGTAAAAAAAAAAAAAAAAAAAAAAGAGGTTTTCATTTACAAATCTTTTTTGAAGTTTTTTTTTTCTTTATAGGATTAATCTCCTTTTTCACTTAATAACGGGTTAATTTTTTCACTTAACGATTCAATGTTAACTTAACGAAACTTTTGGTTATCCTGGATAATGGGTTAACTTTTGGTTCTTAGTTTTGGTCTGCTATGTATATGGAGTTAACCTTGATCTTCAAAGTTATGGCATAAAAATTTGTATTAACGTTAATTACTGATATAATACCAAATTCGGATTTTATCACAATAATGCTAATTATGGCATAAAAATTTGTATTAACGTTAATTATTGTTATAATACTAAATTTGGATTTGATCACAATGATGCTAATCATGGCAACCATAAATTATTTAATATTCTCTAAATAAATTATTGAAGCATTTCTAAAAGGTAATCATTGTAGAAACTGCTAAAGTTTTACTAAAACCTAATAATTATTTTGATGAATATAGTTGACATATTAAATTTAAAAGAGTTATGAGATACTGTATTCTATATAGGACGAGTGGATTCTATAGGTACGTCCTAGATTAGGTTTTAGACATAATTTTGGAATCTAACTAAAGACGGTGTTTGGTATACATGTGTTGTTTTCGCATGAGTCAAGCATTGATGTTCGCAAACGAACCGCTCTCTGTAAGACGATTGCAAGGATGACTCATGACAAGTTGAAGTAACGTGCTGGCAATGGACGTGGGTGTTAGCTTTCCCAAAGGAGGGTTGGCGCCTGCTAAGTTGTTTGGTGCATAAGGGTTGCCTGAATGTAATGATTGCACCCAAAGGTGTTTTCATTACTGAATGGTGTTTTGGCTAAAGTTTTAATTGAGCAAATAGTTTTACACATGCCTTTAGATAGATTTTAGAATTATGATTAAATCGTGACACATCGTATCTAAATTATTTCCTTGTTCTTGAATTTTTCAGATCCAAACATAATGTTAAGTCTAAGTCAGATTAAGCCCCTCATGGGGAACAATTTCAAACAGTGGGAGGAAAAGCTGAAATTAGTCTTAGGGATCATGCAATTGGACACAGCACTGAGATTTGATCGCCCCAAGCCTAATAAAGAGAGTGAGGTAACTCCTCAAGAGAAGGCTGATATTGCTAGATGGGAGCATTCAGATCGCATGTGCATAATGGTGATGAAGCAAACGATCCATGAGACTTTTCGAGGCATCATACCTGATACAGAGACAGGCGCTATTGAATACCTTAAGGCCCTTGAAGAAAAATTCACAAAGAGTAAAAAGACTGATGTGAGTACACTCTTTGTGAAGTTGGCAACAATAAAATACAAGGGAAAAGAAGGGGTTAGAGAGCATGTTATTGAGATGACAAGACTTCAACGTGCCTTGAAAGGGCATAATTATGACATCTCTGATGAGGTTCTCATTGAGTTCATTTTTCTGTCTCTCCCGTCTAACTTTAGTCAATTCAAGATGACTTATAATTGTCAAAAAGAGACATGGACATTACCTGAGTTTGAGGCTCGGTTGGTGCAGGAGGAAGAGAGACAGAAAATGACTAAGGGAGAAAGTGCTCATGTAGTAACATCTAATCCTAAGGGTAAAGGCAAGAAGCGCAAGTTTACTGCCAAGGAAAAGGGACCTACCAAGGTAGCTGCAAACAATGCCGCGCAGAAAAGCAAGAAGGAAGATACTTCTGTGAAAGCAGGAGAAAGGAACTGTTTTTTCTGCAAAGCGCCAGGACATACAAAGAAATTCTGCACCAACTATCATGCATGGTTGGCAAAGAATGGTATGTCTCTTGCTTTGGTTTGTTCTGAAGTTAATTTAAGTTCTGTATCTAGATATACTTGGTGGATAGATTCAGGTGCAACGACTAACATCAGTATGTCGATGCAGGGTTGCCTAAGCCATCGCAAGCCAAGTGAGGCAGAGCGCTACGTTTACGTAGGAAATGGCAATAAAGTAGAAGTGGAAAGCATAGGAAAATTTAGATTATTATGTAAGACATGATTTTATTTAAGTTTTGATGCTTTAGTGGTTCCATCTTTCAGAAGGAACCTAATTTCTATATCTTATTTGGACAAAAATGGTTATGTATGTTCATTTGGTAATGGAAATTTCAGTTTGTGTCAAGATTCTAAGCTTCTTGCTTCTGGTATCCTGTCTTCTTATGATAATCTTTATTTTCTAGATATAGACACTTCACATTCAGAGGCACTGCATATAGATAATAGAAAACGTAAATTAACTTGCGAGAAATCTGCAACATTATGGCACAAGCGATTAGGACATATCTCTATGAAAAGGATAGAACGTCTTGTGTCTAATGAAATTCTCCAACCTTTAGATTTTACAAACTTAAGTGATTGTGTAAATTGTATAAAGGGAAAACAAACTAATAAACGTAAGTATGATGCAAAAAGGTGTAATGATGTCTTAGAATTGATTCATACGGATATATGTGGTCCTTTTCCAAAGGCTACAAGAAATGGTGACCGTTACTTTATCACATTCATAGATGATTATTCAAGATATGGTCATATTTACTTAATAAAAGAAAAGGCGGAAGCATTAGACGTGTTCATAAAGTTCAAAACTGAAGTTGAGTTACAACTTAACAAACGTATAAAGTCCATTCGTTCTGATCGTGGTGGTGAATACTACGGTCGTTATGATGGATCAGGAGAACAACGTCAAGGTCCCTTTGCAAAATACTTAGAGGAATGCGGAATTGTGCCTCAGTATACGTTGCCAGGTTCGCCTGCAATGAATGGTGTTGCTGAGCGACGAAATCGCACCCTTAAAGACATGGTGAGAAGTATGATTGCTCGTACAACTCTACCTGAGAATTTGTGGGGAGAAGCCTTAAAGACTGCAGCATACATACTTAATAGAGTGCCTACTAAAGCAGCTAACAAGACCCCTTACGAGTTATGGGTTGGGCGCAAGCCTAGCTTGAATCATTTGAGAGTTTGGGGATGTCCATGTGAAGCTAGGCCTTATAAGCCAAGCAAAAAGAAACTGGACGAAAGAACCGTTAGTTGTTACTTTATAGGCTATTCTGAACGATCTAGGGGGTTCAAATTCTATAATCCAACAGAACATACAGTTTTCGAGTCAGGAAGTGCAAAATTTTTTGAGGATAATGAGTTAGTGGGGGGAGATATGACAAAAGATAGTATTTTTGAAGAAGAAGAGACGAATGCGAATGAGACTATGGACCAAAGTCCTAGTTTTGTTCAAATTCCGATTGCGTTTAGAAATACATTTTTTGACAATGTGCAAACTTCATCATCCCAACCAAATCCTGAGTACTCCTTCATTATGCCTCTGCCAGTGACCTAAACTCTGATGATATTGGAAGATCCGAGACTGTGATGAAAAAATTACTAGTCATGCAGCGAAAACTGACATAAAACCCATTAATGGCAGCTAGGATATTGCAGAGTAAAGAGCATAATGAAGGAAGAAGACGCTGAAGGGATTTCGAAATTTAAATGCGCCAAATTTCAAATTTCAAAATTATTGCGCGCCCAATTACAAAATTCAAAATGAATGATGTATGGATGATGGTATGGGCAATTGATGGTATGAGATGGGACGCAGGCGAGTTCAAATGTCGAGACTCCGACGGTGGTGCAAACGGAGACGGCGTTTGGATGGGTAACAGAATCATGGAAACGGGAAGATGAACACGATAACAGCACAAAAACCAAGATGTCGGAAAAATGCGCTTTTCGGGTGACCGAAATCTCCGAAAAGTCGCATTATAGACTACTCCATAAGAAAATAAGACGTTGCAACCTGAAACATGTATGTTTTAATGGCCGGAGGTCTATTTCACTATTTTCTAAACGTTGCCTTAGCTTCTTTCAATGGAATGAGGAGTAATTCAGTGAATTAGGCCTTTAATGCATACCTGACAACATACCTGACAAACTGTACAGAAGCACGTGTGCACCGTTAGTTGAGGAGAGGATAGGGTTGAATCGGCAACTCCTATTTCTTATCCCATAGAAAAGTTAATGCAGTCTGACATGCTAGGGGAATAGCAGTTTCTTTGCATTTATATTTCCCTCAAAGTTGACTTTGGCACTTTAGCAAGGAAACTGTTATTCCCCTTGCATGTCAGACTGCATTAACTTTTCAAAGAGATAAGAAATAGGAGTTGTTATGCCATAGAAAAGTTAATGCAGTCTGACATGCTAGGGGAATAGCAGTTTCTTTGCATTTATATTTCCCTCAAAGTTGACTTTGGCACTTTAGCAAGGAAACTGTTATTCCCCTTGCATGTTAGACTGCATTAACTTTTCAAAGAGATAAGAAATAGGAGTTGCCGGGTTGAATCCATGTTGAGAGACAATTGCAACGTCAGGGCTTTGGCAATCAATATTTCCAAGTCTACTGAGCCATAAATACGCTATGGTTACTGTTACATCGAAACAATATTAAGCTATAGGTATATATTACCCCCGTATTAATAACTCGATAACTTGGTAAATAAACCTCGCCATGTTTATTCACTCAGCTAAACGGCATTGAAGGGAGGTGGTTCAAGGGATGGTAAAGAGATGCCAGAGTCCTTTTTCATTGCCCCGTCAACTTTCGACCCTGAAATAAGGTAGAAAAATCTCGGAGGCCCTGGAAGAGCGAGAGGGGCAGAAAGCACGACCTTGGACTATACAAACACTGTTTTTGAAGAACCCAGGACATCCCCAAAACGGAAAGTTGCTGAAATAGATCTTAATGTTTTCTAGGTATACATGTTCCCCATGTTGAAGTTTATCAGCAGAAGAAAAATAGATCGTAGGGAACAAAAGGCAAGAGGAATTAACCACTTTTTTTTTTTCCATTCTCGCCAAATTGAAATGCATATGCATCAGCCGCTTCATCACAAATGTTAATGGTTACAGTAAGTATTTTGGCATAAAGTAAGTATTTTGGCATAAAGTAAGTATTTTGGCATAACCCAATCTAGAGAATCAACTGTCAGCAGCAATATATCAGGTTTGGTTAGGTGCTAAAGTCTTGCATTTTCGTCCAACTTCACCAAAAGAGGGTTTTCATAAGGAAAATAATTCGAACATAATGAGATAATACCTGCACAAAGAAAAACAGAAAATTAAAGGTAGAAGAGTCAGCAAATAAAATAATAACAAATCTAAGATTCAAATATGTAAATACAGGAATGGAAACTAAGAACAGAACAGGAAAATAAAATAATAACAAATCTAAGATTCAAATATGTAAATACAGGAATGGAAACTAAGAACAGAACAGATAAATTGAGATTAATAAAAATTAGAAATTATTTAATTGAGATAGAAATTATTTATATATAATTAAAATAAGTTTAAATTTAAGGTTTGGGGTAGGTGTTAAAAATGTTTTTGCTTAGTTAAGAGTTAATCTTTTTAAAGAAACATGTTAACCACCCAAAACCCAGAGCCATCAGAATGAAAATCTGCCCATTAGGGACCACCAGAGATAGATTTTCCCACCTTAGAAAAAAAATAGTTAATACTTGCACTTTAATTTAAATATAGCTAAACAAAGATAAAAATATTGAAATAGTATAATCTCAATTCTTTAAAATTCAATCCTCTAGGAGAGTTGTGCCCAAAGATGGCCTTCTATGCTGAGCACTTCTTGGAGTTGAGAGACAGGCTCATTGTTCGACCCCAGTATATGTTTCATCACTGGATGCATACTCTTCACATTCCTCTAAGCCAGTTCAGAGTAGATTCTCATAGACTTCGGGTAGAGACAGACCACCAGGTGGATAGACTAGACAGACTCTGCCAGGTATGTCATTTACAGGAAGTGGAGACCAAGGTGCAATTCATCCCTGGATGCCCTATCTACTATGAGATCAGAGGAATGTTTCGTTGCTTGTTCAAAGATTCATAGACCCTCGCTGACTTTTTCAGGTACCCCGATCAAAGATGTTTGGCTCGGTATATGCACGAGGCTCTTAGGTTCCGAGTGGATATTCTTCAGCCTCCCATCAGACCAGACCCCACACAGAGGATCACGACATTTTTCACGGTACTACCTTTAGACAGGGGCACCAGAAGATCGATTGATACCAATACGTATCCAGACTCCAGATCAATGAGGATCTGTGGGACCTCACCTTGCCACATGAGATCTCAGCAGCAGTTCTATCTCAGATCCATTCCTGGGACACTGACTAGGTCCTCTAGCATTAAATAGTGTGTGAACTCCCCCAAGACATGATTTAGTGGACATTCTGCACTTGCCATCGACTCTTTATCGGGCCAACATAGATTGTTAAGTTTCTTCAACGTTATTCATTCAGCGTCAGATGTTAGGAGAGATGAGTATGATCCTTAGACATATTAGGTCCTGGATCTTCTCCGCTAGGGCCAAATATTGATTTACTTCATGCATTGTATCTTTTATAGGAGACCTTTTGGTTCTCCCGCTTTGTATATACATTAGTGTACAGAACAATCCCTTTGACCTACTTTGTGGTCATTAGTTGGACATAAATATAATTATCTTATCTTATCTTATCTTATACTAATCACAACATCACATTCTTGGTGGTTGGAATGGATATTGCTTGCGTTTTCTAGTGAACTCATGAGTCCAGAAACCAGCACAGTCCTCCGTTGTAACATTAAAATTATAAGTGGAAACATTATGATCTTAAGAAAAATCGCTATTTTGATTTTATAATCCTGCTTAGAAATCATGTAAGATTTTGGGAAGTGGATGTCGTGCGTGGCCCTCAGTGATGAATGAATTTAACAAACAAGATACAATATCATATTAATTTACAAAATGGCTATATTTCTTGAAAGTGGCCAAACAAGTTTTTCAATGACCAGACATGCATTGCCAAAGCAACATAAACGATTGACTGCAAAAAATTACTGAAGAACTCATGGCCATACAAGCCCAACACTACACACTGATATTAAATGTATAGATGTTGGATTTAGAGACGTCTAATTGCAATAATTAAGTTGGACATACGTGCATCATGATTATGATGTCAATTACTGTCAGCAAGATTACATTCATATGCCAAATAATGTGATTAATTAAGTCATGGCATTAAACGTATTTAAAAATAAGGATTTGGATACAAATACATGTAGATTAATGTTAATCAATTATAATTGTTAATGGACCGATTATAGTTGATTAAAATAAATAGCAATATTAAATTTGAGCTGAATAAGGAAATCAAAATCTGATTGATTGATTGATTGATTGATTGATTTCAATCAATCTGAAATTTCAGACAGACTTGTTTCAGCTAAATTTTAGGCTGCCCTAGGATTGGGGTTTTGCAGTGCTATAAAAGGGCTGAGTCTCCAAGGCTTGCAATCAACTCATAAAGATTGTCTGCTCCATTGAAGACTGGAAGGATTGCAAGCTCTTGGAAGGATTCAAGAGCCAACAACTCAAGTAAAGCCCAGGAGCCCTTTGAAGATGGAAAGTAAGTTCCGCTGTGCATTGATTTTGATTTCTTACAAAGGAGTAGATCTTGGTTAAGGGGTTTAAAGTAATTAGGAAAACCTATAACGTAAATCCATCAATTGGTATCGGAGCCCCCTTCTGTAAGAATCCGTGCTTGATTTTTGGAGATTAACTGTTTTTTGTTTCGTATGGAATAACAGTCTCTTTTTTTATTCATCTGGTCTTGAACTTGTTCGTTGGAACGAAACAGTGGATCGAACCCTAGAATAAATTATCCCATTTCTCGTATTGTTGGGAATACATTGACCTTTCTGAGTGTATTGGATAAAGTTGTCTGGAGTTGTAATAATGAGTGAATATAATGGTTTTTTCAACAGTAGTGTTTATGAATTTTCTTTATTCTCTGCATTTGAAGTTTTTTTTTGGTGGTTTATGATTCCTGCATATATTGGAAATCTATGGGTTTTAGTGTTTTGTGTCTTTCTTTTGATTTTCACTGTTTTGGGAAGGATTTCTATGCTCGTGTGGTGGCTGTCTTTTTTGTCTTCCTCAGTCGTCAAAGTTTCTTGCATACATGCTACCTTCTGGGAGGAACCTGTGAGCTTTGGGGTTTATTAACCACTGTCAGTCTTCATGGAAGCCTTAACTATTAATCAAAATACACGTGGGCCAAAAATGCAACAGATAAAAATGCTTTGTCGGTTATTTGCAAAGAGCTCCCGTTAACCTATTATCGGTTATATGGATATGCGGATAATTAAAGGTCCAGAAAGCATATGGAAACAGACCCAATCAAATGGCCCGATGCCCAGAAACATTGACAGAGCCGAAAATCTTAGACAGCAGCCTGAAATAACCCCCTTATGAGAGGAAGGCAAACTTCTGAAAATCATAAATACAAATCGATATTAGTAAGGATTTCAAAGTTTATTTTGCAGCCATTAATTTTTAGATTATACGACTTATCAATGGTTTCTTAGTTCTCTTCTTGTAAGAATTCTGAATAAGTTATACGATTTATTCTGTTTGTTTCTTGTATAAATTAAATAAGAATTAAAGAATTCTGAATAAGAATTAAAGAATTCTGAATAAGAATTAAAGAATCCTGTATGTATAAATTGTATATACGATTTATCAGAATGACATATAAAAAAAAAATTTACCAGGCGTGAATTAAAAAAAAGGATCTATATAAGTGAATTAATGATTGTAATGGCCAGAGCATTGTGGCGTTGATTTATCAAGCAATGTAATCAAAATCAAATCTTTAGAATAGTAAATTTTAACCGTGTAAAAAGAAAAAGGGTTTTCAGTTCAAATCTTTTTAAAGATGTTTACTTTAAGGGATTCGATCTCTCATCTCTCATGGACGTGAGGTTAACCATGTTAATGTGTCAATTTCGTTAAGTAAAAAAAAAAAAAAAAAAAAAGAGGTTTTCATTTACAAATCTTTTTTGAAGTTTTTTTTTTCTTTATAGGATTAATCTCCTTTTTCACTTAATAACGGGTTAATTTTTTCACTTAACGATTCAATGTTAACTTAACGAAACTTTTGGTTAACCTGGATAATGGGTTAACTTTTGGTTCTTAGTTTTGGTCTGCTATGTATATGGAGTTAACCTTGATCTTCAAAGTTATGGCATAAAAATTTGTATTAACGTTAATTACTGATATAATACCAAATTCGGATTTTATCACAATAATGCTAATTATGGCATAAAAATTTGTATTAACGTTAATTATTGTTATAATACTAAATTTGGATTTGATCACAATGATGCTAATCATGGCAACCATAAATTATTTAATATTCTCTAAATAAATTATTGAAGCATTTCTAAAAGGTAATCATTGTAGAAACTGCTAAAGTTTTACTAAAACCTAATAATTATTTTGATGAATATAGTTGACATATTAAATTTAAAAGAGTTATGAGATACTGTATTCTATATAGGACGAGTGGATTCTATAGGTACGTCCTAGATTAGGTTTTAGACATAATTTTGGAATCTAACTAAAGACGGTGTTTGGTATACATGTGTTGTTTTCGCATGAGTCAAGCATTGATGTTCGCAAACGAACCGCTCTCTGTAAGACGATTGCAAGGATGACTCATGACAAGTTGAAGTAACGTGCTGGCAATGGACGTGGGTGTTAGCTTTCCCAAAGGAGGGTTGGCGCCTGCTAAGTTGTTTGGTGCATAAGGGTTGCCTGAATGTAATGATTGCACCCAAAGGTGTTTTCATTACTGAATGGTGTTTTGGCTAAAGTTTTAATTGAGCAAATAGTTTTACACATGCCTTTAGATAGATTTTAGAATTATGATTAAATCGTGACACATCGTATCTAAATTATTTCCTTGTTCTTGAATTTTTCAGATCCAAACATAATGTTAAGTCTAAGTCAGATTAAGCCCCTCATGGGGAACAATTTCAAACAGTGGGAGGAAAAGCTGAAATTAGTCTTAGGGATCATGCAATTGGACACAGCACTGAGATTTGATCGCCCCAAGCCTAATAAAGAGAGTGAGGTAACTCCTCAAGAGAAGGTTGATATTGCTAGATGGGAGCATTCAGATCGCATGTGCATAATGGTGATGAAGCAAACGATCCATGAGACTTTTCGAGGCATCATACTTGATACAGAGACAGGCGCTATTGAATACCTTAAGGCCCTTGAAGAAAAATTCACAAAGAGTAAAAAGACTGATGTGAGTACACTCTTTGTGAAGTTGGCAACAATAAAATACAAGGGAAAAGAAGGGGTTAGAGAGCATGTTATTGAGATGACAAGACTTCAACGTGCCTTGAAAGGGCATAATTATGACATCTCTGATGAGGTTCTCATTGAGTTCATTTTTCTGTCTCTCCCGTCTAACTTTAGTCAATTCAAGATGACTTATAATTGTCAAAAAGAGACGTGGACATTACCTGAGTTTGAGGCTCGGTTGGTGCAGGAGGAAGAGAGACAGAAAATGACTAAGGGAGAAAGTGCTCATGTAGTAACATCTAATCCTAAGGGTAAAGGCAAGAAGCGCAAGTTTACTGCCAAGGAAAAGGGACCTACCAAGGTAGCTGCAAACAATGCCGCGCAGAAAAGCAAGAAGGAAGATACTTCTGTGAAAGCAGGAGAAAGGAACTGTTTTTTCTGCAAAGCGCCAGGACATACAAAGAAATTCTGCACCAACTATCATGCATGGTTGGCAAAGAAAGGTATGTCTCTTGCTTTGGTTTGTTCTGAAGTTAATTTAAGTTCTGTATCTAGATATACTTGGTGGATAGATTCAGGTGCAACGACTAACATCAGTATGTCGATGCAGGGTTGCCTAAGCCATCGCAAGCCAAGTGAGGCAGAGCGCTACGTTTACGTAGGAAATGGCAATAAAGTAGAAGTGGAAAGCATAGGAAAATTTAGATTATTATGTAAGACAGGATTTTATTTAAGTTTTGATGCTTTAGTGGTTCCATCTTTCAGAAGGAACCTAATTTCTATATCTTATTTGGACAAAAATGGTTATGTATGTTCATTTGGTAATGGAAATTTCAGTTTGTGTCAAGATTCTAAGCTTCTTGCTTCTGGTATCCTGTCTTCTTATGATAATCTTTATTTTCTAGATATAGACACTTCACATTCAGAGGCACTGCATATAGATAATAGAAAACGTAAATTAACTTGCGAGAAATCTGCAACATTATGGCACAAGCGATTAGGACATATCTCTATGAAAAGGATAGAACGTCTTGTGTCTAATGAAATTCTCCAACCTTTAGATTTTACAAACTTAAGTGATTGTGTAAATTGTATAAAGGGAAAACAAACTAATAAACGTAAGTATGATGCAAAAAGGTGTAATGATGTCTTAGAATTGATTCATACGGATATATGTGGTCCTTTTCCAAAGGCTACAAGAAATGGTGACCGTTACTTTATCACATTCATAGATGATTATTCAAGATATGGTCATATTTACTTAATAAAAGAAAAGGCGGAAGCATTAGACGTGTTCATAAAGTTCAAAACTGAAGTTGAGTTACAACTTAACAAACGTATAAAGTCCATTCGTTCTGATCGTGGTGGTGAATACTACGGTCGTTATGATGGATCAGGAGAACAACGTCAAGGTCCCTTTGCAAAATACTTAGAGGAATGCGGAATTGTGCCTCAGTATACGTTGCCAGGTTCGCCTGCAATGAATGGTGTTGCTGAGCGACGAAATCGCACCCTTAAAGACATGGTGAGAAGTATGATTGCTCGTACAACTCTACCTGAGAATTTGTGGGGAGAAGCCTTAAAGACTGCAGCATACATACTTAATAGAGTGCCTACTAAAGCAGCTAACAAGACCCCTTACGAGTTATGGGTTGGGCGCAAGCCTAGCTTGAATCATTTGAGAGTTTGGGGATGTCCATGTGAAGCTAGGCCTTATAAGCCAAGCAAAAAGAAACTGGACGAAAGAACCGTTAGTTGTTACTTTATAGGCTATTCTGAACGATCTAGGGGGCTCAAATTCTATAATCCAACAGAACATACAGTTTTCGAGTCAGGAAGTGCAAATTTTTTTGAGGATAATGAGTTAGTGGGGGGAGATATGACAAAAGATAGTATTTTTGAAGAAGAAGAGACGAATGTGAATGAGACTATGGACCAAAGTCCTAGTTTTGTTCAAATTCTGATTGCGTTTAGAAATACATCTTTTGACAATGTGCAAACTTCATCATCCCAACCAAATCCTGAGTACTCCTTCATTATGCCTCTGCCAGTGACCTAAACTCTGATGATATTGGAAGATCCGAGACTGTGATGAAAAAATTACTAGTCATGCAGCGAAAACTGACATAAAACCCATTAATGGCAGCTAGGATATTGCAGAGTAAAGAGCATAATGAAGGAAGAAGACGCTGAAGGGATTTCGAAATTTAAATGCGCCAAATTTCAAATTTCAAAATTATTGCGCGCCCAATTACAAAATTCAAAATGAATGATGTATGGATGATGGTATGGGCAATTGATGGTATGAGATGGGACGCAGGCGAGTTCAAATGTCGAGACTCCGACGGTGGTGCAAACGGAGACGGCGTTTGGATGGGTAACAGAATCATGGAAACGGGAAGATGAACACGATAACAACACAAAAACCAAGATGCCGGAAAAATGCGCTTTTCGGGTGACCGAAATCTCCGAAAAGTCGCATTATAGACTACTCCATAAGAAAATAAGACGTTGCAACCTGAAACATGTATGTTTTAATGGCCGGAGGTCTATTTCACTATTTTCTAAACGTTGCCTTAGCTTCTTTCAATGGAATGAGGAGTAATTCAGTGAATTAGGCCTTTAATGCATACCTGACAACATACCTGACAAACTGTACAGAAGCACGTGTGCACCGTTAGTTGAGGAGAGGATAGGGTTGAATCGGCAACTCCTATTTCTTATCCCATAGAAAAGTTAATGCAGTCTGACATGCTAGGGGAATAGCAGTTTCTTTGCATTTATATTTCCCTCAAAGTTGACTTTGGCACTTTAGCAAGGAAACTGTTATTCCCCTTGCATGTCAGACTGCATTAACTTTTCAAAGAGATAAGAAATAGGAGTTGTTATGCCATAGAAAAGTTAATGCAGTCTGACATGCTAGGGGAATAGCAGTTTCTTTGCATTTATATTTCCCTCAAAGTTGACTTTGGCACTTTAGCAAGGAAACTGTTATTCCCCTTGCATGTCAGACTGCATTAACTTTTCAAAGAGATAAGAAATAGGAGTTGCCGGGTTGAATCCATGTTGAGAGACAGTTGCAACGTCAGGGCTTTGGCAATCAATATTTCCAAGTCTACTGAGCCATAAATACGCTATGGTTACTGTTACATCGAAACAATATTAAGCTATAGGTATATATTACCCCCGTATTAATAACTCGATAACTTGGTAAATAAACCTCGCCATGTTTATTCACTCAGCTAAACGGCATTGAAGGGAGGTGGTTCAAGGGATGGTAAAGAGATGCCAGAGTCCTTTTTCATTGCCCCGTCAACTTTCGACCCTGAAATAAGGTAGAAAAATCTCGGAGGCCCTGGAAGAGCGAGAGGGGCAGAAAGCACGACCTTGGACTATACAAACACTGTTTTTGAAGAACCCAGGACATCCCCAAAACGGAAAGTTGCTGAAATAGATCTTAATGTTTTCTAGGTATAAATGTTCCCCATGTTGAAGTTTATCAGCAGAAGAAAAATAGATCGTAGGGAACAAAAGGCAAGAGGAATTAACCACTTTTTTTTTTTCCATTCTCGCCAAATTGAAATGCATATGCATCAGCCGCTTCATCACAAATGTTAATGGTTACAGTAAGTATTTTGGCATAAAGTAAGTATTTTGGCATAACCCAATCTAGAGAATCAACTGTCAGCAGCAATATATCAGGTTTGGTTAGGTGCTAAAGTCTTGAATTTTCGTCCAACTTCACCAAAAGAGGGTTTTCATAAGAAAAATAATTCGAACATAATAAGATAATACCTGCACAAAGAAAAACAGAAAATTAAAGGTAGAAGAGTCAGCAAATAAAATAATAACAAATCTAAGATTCAAATATGTAAATACAGGAATGGAAACTAAGAACAGAACAGGCAAATAAAATAATAACAAATCTAAGATTCAAATATGTAAATACAGGAATGGAAACTAAGAACAGAACAGATAAATTGAGATTAATAAAAATTAGAAATTATTTAATTGAGATAGAAATTATTTATATATAATTAAAATAAGTTTAAATTTAAGGTTTGGGGTAGGTGTTAAAAATGTTTTTGCTTAGTTAAGAGTTAATCTTTTTAAAGAAACATGTTAACCACCCAAAACCCAGAGCCATCAGAATGAAAATCTGCCCATTAGGGACCACCAGAGATAGATTTTCCCACCTTAGAAAAAAAATAGTTAATACTTGCACTTTAATTTAAATATAGCTAAACAAAGATAAAAATATTGAAATAGTATAATCTAAATTCTTTAAAATTCAATCCTCTAGGAGAGTTGTGCCCAAAGATGGCCTTCTATGCTGAGCACTTCTTGGAGTTGAGAGACAGGCTCATTGTTCGACCCCAGTATATGTTTCATCACTGGATGCATACTCTTCACATTCCTCTAAGCCAGTTCAGAGTAGATTCTCATAGACTTCGGGTAGAGACAGACCACCAGGTGGATAGACTAGACAGACTCTGCCAGGTATGTCATTTACAGGAAGTGGAGACCAAGGTGCACTTCATCCCTGGATGCCCTATCTACTATGAGATCAGAGGAATGTTTCGTTGCTTGTTCAAAGATTCATAGACCCTCGCTGACTTTTTCAGGTACCCCGATCAAAGATGTTTGGCTCGGTATATGCACGAGGCTCTTAGGTTCCGAGTGGATATTCTTCAGCCTCCCATCAGACCAGACCCCACACAGAGGATCACGACATTTTTCACGGTACTACCTTTAGACAGGGGCACCAGAAGATCGATTGATACCAATACGTATCCAGACTCCAGATCAATGAGGATCTGTGGGACCTCACCTTGCCACATGAGATCTCAGCAGCAGTTCTATCTCAGATCCATTCCTGGGACACTGACTAGGTCCTCTAGCATTAAATAGTGTGTGAACCCCCCCAAGACATGATTTAGTGGACATTCTGCACTTGCCATCGACTCTTTATCGGGCCAACAGAGATTGTTAAGTTTCTTCAACGTTATTCATTCAGCGTCAGATGTTAGGAGAGATGAGTATGATCCTTAGACCTATTAGGTCCTGGATCTTCTCCGCTAGGGCCAAATATTGATTTACTTCATGCATTGTATCTTTTATAGGAGACCTTTTGGTTCTCCCGCTTTGTATATACATTAGTGTACAGAACAATCCCTTTGACCTACTTTGTGGTCATTAGTTGGACATAAATATAATTATCTTATCTTATCTTATCTTATACTAATCACAACATCACATTCTTGGTGGTTGGAATGGATATTGCTTGCGTTTGCTAGTGAACTCATGAGTCCAGCAACCAGCACAGTCCTCCGTTGTAACATTAAAATTATAAGTGGAAACATTATGATCTTAAGAAAAATCGCTATTTTGATTTTATAATCCTGCTTAGAAATCATGTAAGATTCTGGGAAGTGGATGTCGTGCGTGGCCCTCAGTGATGAATGAATTTAACAAACAAGATACAATATCATATTAATTTACAAAATGGCTATATTTCTTGAAAGTGGCCAAACAAGTTTTTCAATGACCAGACATGCATTGCCAAAGCAACATAAACGATTGACTACAAAAAATTACTGAAGAACTCATGGCCATACAAGCCCAACACTACACACTGATATTAAATGTATAGATGTTGGATTTAGAGACGTCTAATTGCAATAATTAAGTTGGACATACGTGCATCATGATTATGATGTCAATTACTGTCAGCAAGATTACATTCATATGCCAAATAATGTGATTAATTAAGTCATGGCATTAAACGTATTTAAAAATAAGGATTTGGATACAAATACATGTAGATTAATGTTAATCAATTATAATTGTTAATGGACCGATTATAGTTGATTAAAATAAATAGCAATATTAAATTTGAGCTGAATAAGGAAATCAAAATCTGATTGATTGATTGATTGATTGATTGATTTCAATCAATCTGAAATTTCAGACAGACTTGTTTCAGCTAAATTTTAGGCTGCCCTAGGATTGGGGTTTTGCAGTGCTATAAAAGGGCTGAGTCTCCAAGGCTTGCAATCAACTCATAAAGATTGTCTGCTCCATTGAAGACTGGAAGGATTGCAAGCTCTTGGAAGGATTCAAGAGCCAACAACTCAAGTAAAGCCCAGGAGCCCTTTGAAGATGGAAAGTAAGTTCCGCTGTGCATTGATTTTGATTTCTTACAAAGGAGTAGATCTTGGTTAAGGGGTTTAAAGTAATTAGGAAAACCTATAACATAAATCCATCAATTGGTATCGGAGCCCCCTTCTGTAAGAATCCGTGCTTGATTTTTGGAGATTAACTGTTTTTTGTTTCGTATGGAATAACAGTCTCTTTTTTTATTCATCTGGTCTTGAACTTGTTCGTTGGAACGAAACAGTGGATCGAACCCTAGAATAAATTATCCCATTTCTCGTATTGTTGGGAATACATTGACCTTTCTGAGTGTATTGGATAAAGTTGTCTGGAGTTGTAATAATGAGTGAATATAATGGTTTTTTCAACAGTAGTGTTTATGAATTTTCTTTATTCTCTGCATTTGAAGTTTTTTTTTGGTGGTTTATGATTCCTGCATATATTGGAAATCTATGGGTTTTAGTGTTTTGTGTCTTTCTTTTGATTTTCACTGTTTTGGGAAGGATTTCTATGCTCGTGTGGTGGCTGTCTTTTTTGTCTTCCTCAGTCGTCAAAGTTTCTTGCATACATGCTACCTTCTGGGAGGAACCTGTGAGCTTTGGGGTTTATTAACCACTGTCAGTCTTCATGGAAGCCTTAACTATTAATCAAAATACACGTGGGCCAAAAATGCAACAGATAAAAATGCTTTGTCGGTTATTTGCAAAGAGCTCCCGTTAACCTATTATCGGTTATATGGATATGCGGATAATTAAAGGTCCAGAAAGCATATGGAAACAGACCCAATCAAATGGCCCGATGCCCAGAAACATTGACAGGACCGAAAATCTTAGACAGCAGCCTGAAATAACCCCCTTATGAGAGGAAGGCAAACTTCTGAAAATCATAAATACAAATCGATATTAGTAAGGATTTCAAAGTTTATTTTGCAGCCATTAATTTTTAGATTATACGACTTATCAATGGTTTCTTAGTTCTCTTCTTGTAAGAATTCTGAATAAGTTATACGATTTATTCTGTTTGTTTCTTGTATAAATTAAATAAGAATTAAAGAATTCTGAATAAGAATTAAAGAATCCTGTATGTATAAATTGTATATACGATTTATCAGAATGACATATAAAAAAAAAAATTTACCAGGCGTGAATTGAAAAAAGGATCTATATAAGTGAATTAATGATTGTAATGGCCAGAGCATTGTGGCGTTGATTTATCAAGCAATGTAATCAAAATCAAATCTTTAGAATAGTAAATTTTAACCGTGTAAAAAGAAAAAGGGTTTTCAGTTCAAATCTTTTTAAAGATGTTTACTTTAAGGGATTCGATCTCTCATCTCTCATGGACGTGAGGTTAACCATGTTAATGTGTCAATTTCGTTAAGTAAAAAAAAAAAAAAAAAAAAAGAGGTTTTCATTTACAAATCTTTTTTGAAGTTTTTTTTTTCTTTATAGGATTAATCTCCTTTTTCACTTAATAACGGGTTAATTTTTTCACTTAACGATTCAATGTTAACTTAACGAAACTTTTGGTTAACCTGGATAATGGGTTAACTTTTGGTTCTTAGTTTTGGTCTGCTATGTATATGGAGTTAACCTTGATCTTCAAAGTTATGGCATAAAAATTTGTATTAACGTTAATTACTGATATAATACCAAATTCGGATTTTATCACAATAATGCTAATTATGGCATAAAAATTTGTATTAACGTTAATTATTGTTATAATACTAAATTTGGATTTGATCACAATGATGCTAATCATGGCAACCATAAATTATTTAATATTCTCTAAATAAATTATTGAAGCATTTCTAAAAGGTAATCATTGTAGAAACTGCTAAAGTTTTACTAAAACCTAATAATTATTTTGATGAATATAGTTGACATATTAAATTTAAAAGAGTTATGAGATACTGTATTCTATATAGGACGAGTGGATTCTATAGGTACGTCCTAGATTAGGTTTTAGACATAATTTTGGAATCTAACTAAAGACGGTGTTTGGTATACATGTGTTGTTTTCGCATGAGTCAAGCATTGATGTTCGCAAACGAACCGCTCTCTGTAAGACGATTGCAAGGATGACTCATGACAAGTTGAAGTAACGTGCTGGAAATGGACGTGGGTGTTAGCTTTCCCAAAGGAGGGTTGGCGCCTGCTAAGTTGTTTGGTGCATAAGGGTTGCCTAAATGTAATGATTGCACCCAAAGGTGTTTTCATTACTGAATGGTGTTTTGGCTAAAGTTTTAATTGAGCAAATAGTTTTACACATGCCTTTAGATAGATTTTAGAATTATGATTAAATCGTGACACATCGTATCTAAATTATTTCCTTGTTCTTGAATTTTTCAGATCCAAACATAATGTTAAGTCTAAGTCAGATTAAGCCCCTCATGGGGAACAATTTCAAACAGTGGGAGGAAAAGCTGAAATTAGTCTTAGGGATCATGCAATTGGACACAGCACTGAGATTTGATCGCCCCAAGCCTAATAAAGAGAGTGAGGTAACTCCTCAAGAGAAGGCTGATATTGCTAGATGGGAGCATTCAGATCGCATGTGCATAATGGTGATGAAGCAAACGATCCATGAGACTTTTCGAGGCATCATACCTGATACAGAGACAGGCGCTATTGAATACCTTAAGGCCCTTGAAGAAAAATTCACAAAGAGTAAAAAGACTGATGTGAGTACACTCTTTGTGAAGTTGGCAACAATAAAATACAAGGGAAAAGAAGGGGTTAGAGAGCATGTTATTGAGATGACAAGACTTCAACGTGCCTTGAAAGGGCATAATTATGACATCTCTGATGAGGTTCTCATTGAGTTCATTTTTCCGTCTCTCCCGTCTAACTTTAGTCAATTCAAGATGACTTATAATTGTCAAAAAGAGACGTGGACATTACCTGAGTTTGAGGCTCGGTTGGTGCAGGAGGAAGAGAGACAGAAAATGACTAAGGGAGAAAGTGCTCATGTAGTAACATCTAATCCTAAGGGTAAAGGCAAGAAGCGCAAGTTTACTGCCAAGGAAAAGGGACCTACCAAGGTAGCTGCAAACAATGCCGCGCAGAAAAGCAAGAAGGAAGATACTTCTGTGAAAGCAGGAGAAAGGAACTGTTTTTTCTGCAAAGCGCCAGGACATACAAAGAAATTCTGCACCAACTATCATGCATGGTTGGCAAAGAAAGGTATGTCTCTTGCTTTGGTTTGTTCTGAAGTTAATTTAAGTTCTGTATCTAGATATACTTGGTGGATAGATTCAGGTGCAACGACTAACATCAGTATGTCGATGCAGGGTTGCCTAAGCCATCGCAAGCCAAGTGAGGCAGAGCGCTACGTTTACGTAGGAAATGGCAATAAAGTAGAAGTGGAAAGCATAGGAAAATTTAGATTATTATGTAAGACAAGATTTTATTTAAGTTTTGATGCTTTAGTGGTTCCATCTTTCAGAAGGAACCTAATTTCTATATCTTATTTGGACAAAAATGGTTATGTATGTTCATTTGGTAATGGAAATTTCAATTTGTGTCAAGATTCTAAGCTTCTTGCTTCTGGTATCCTGTCTTCTTATGATAATCTTTATTTTCTAGATATAGACACTTCACATTCAGAGGCACTGCATATAGATAATAGAAAACGTAAATTAACTTGCGAGAAATCTGCAACATTATGGCACAAGCAATTAGGACATATCTCTATGAAAAGGATAGAACGTCTTGTGTCTAATGAAATTCTCCAACCTTTAGATTTTACAAACTTAAGTGATTGTGTAAATTGTATAAAGGGAAAACAAACTAATAAACGTAAGTATGATGCAAAAAGGTGTAATGATGTCTTAGAATTGATTCATACGGATATATGTGGTCCTTTTCCAAAGGCTACAAGAAATGGTGACCGTTACTTTATCACATTCATAGATGATTATTCAAGATATGGTCATATTTACTTAATAAAAGAAAAGGCGGAAGCATTAGACGTGTTCATAAAGTTCAAAACTGAAGTTGAGTTACAACTTAACAAACGTATAAAGTCCATTCGTTCTGATCGTGGTGGTGAATACTACGGTCGTTATGATGGATCAGGAGAACAACGTCAAGGTCCCTTTGCAAAATACTTAGAGGAATGCGGAATTGTGCCTCAGTATACGTTGCCAGGTTCGCCTGCAATGAATGGTGTTGCTGAGCGACGAAATCGCACCCTTAAAGACATGGTGAGAAGTATGATTGCTCGTACAACTCTACCTGAGAATTTGTGGGGAGAAGCCTTAAAGACTGCAGCATACATACTTAATAGAGTGCCTACTAAAGCAGCTAACAAGACCCCTTACGAGTTATGGGTTGGGCGCAAGCCTAGCTTGAATCATTTGAGAGTTTGGGGATGTCCATGTGAAGCTAGGCCTTATAAGCCAAGCAAAAAGAAACTAGACGAAAGAACCGTTAGTTGTTACTTTATAGGCTATTCTGAACGATCTAGGGGGTTCAAATTCTATAATCCAACAGAACATACAGTTTTCGAGTCAGGAAGTGCAAAATTTTTTGAGGATAATGAGTTAGTGGGGGGAGATATGACAAAAGATAGTATTTTTGAAGAAGAAGAGACGAATGCGAATGAGACTATGGACCAAAGTCCTAGTTTTGTTCAAATTCCGATTGCGTTTAGAAATACATCTTTTGACAATGTGCAAACTTCATCATCCCAAACAACTCAGTTAGAAACTCAACATGGAATAGAGAACACAAATGGACCTGAACCCAACCCAAACCCTCACATTGACATGACAAATGTTGATGGCCTAGGGCCTGTGGGAGAGTCAGAAGTTGGTAATGATGTTCTTCCTCCTGTTGAAGATCAAGTTGTAAATGAACCTCAAGAAAATCTAGAGCCTGTGCCAATTAGGAGATCTACTAGAGAGAAAAGATCTACACAATCAAAGGATTATGCATATCTTCAAGAACATGAGTTTGACATTGGCATGTTTGAAAATGATCCTGTTAATATCAAACAAGCTGTGGAAAGCTCTAACTCTCAAATGTGGATTAATGCCATGAATGAAGAGATGAAATCTATGTATGACAATGACGTTTGGGATATCGTTCCGTTGCCTAAAGACAAGAAACCCGTTGGTTGCAAATGGATATTTAAGACTAAGCGGGATTCTAAAGGCAATGTTGAAAAATACAAGGCACGTCTTGTTGCGAAAGGTTTCACACAGAAAGAAGGCATTGATTATAAAGAGACTTTCTCTCCAGTTTCATCGAAAGACTCTTTAAGGATTATATTGGTGCTTGTAGCACATTATGATTTAGAACTTCATCAGATGGATGTAAAGACGGCGTTTCTCAATGGTGACATTGATGAAACGATCTATATGAAGCAGCCAGAAAACTTTGTATCAGGTGATGCAGGGTCTATGGTTTGCAGACTTAAGAAATCTATCTATGGGCTAAAACAAGCATCTCGGCAATGGTATTATAAGTTTCACCAAGTTATTAGCTCATTTGGTTTTGAGTCTAACATAGTAGATGAATGTATATACCTTAAGTTCTGTGGGAGTAAATTTATTTTCTTGGTTTTATATGTAGATGACATATTGCTTGCCAGTAACGATAAGAACATGTTGCATCAAACTAAGAATTTTTTATTTAAGAACTTTGAAATGAAAGATCTTGGTGATGCATCATTTGTTCTAGGGATTGAAATACTTAGAGATAGATCTCAAGGTATTCTGAGGTTATCCCAGAGGAACTATATCGATAAGATTCTAACAAGATTTGGCATGCAAAACAGCAAACCAGGAGATACCCCTATATCAAAAGGAGATAAGTTTAGTCTGAAACAATGTCCCCAAACTGACTTAGATAAAAACCTCATGAAAGATATTCCCTATGCCTCAGCCGTGGGTAGCATCATGTATGCACAAGTATGCACGCGTCCGGATATTGCGTTCATTACCGGAATGCTAGGGAGATATTTGAGTAACCCAGGTATGGAACACTGGAAGGCAGCCAAGCGAGTGTTGAGATACCTAAAGAGAACAAGGGACTATATGCTCACGTATCGGAGATCGGAACAGCTCGAGGTCATTGG
Organism: Pinus tabuliformis; assembly: GCA_031772625.1. Classification (NCBI taxonomy): domain Eukaryota; kingdom Viridiplantae; phylum Streptophyta; class Pinopsida; order Pinales; family Pinaceae; genus Pinus; species Pinus tabuliformis. Next base: position 828,153,926 of record CM062813.1, read on the forward strand.
ATACACCGATTCTGATTTTGGAGGATGTGTCGACAGCATGAAATCAACATCAGGATACCTCTTCATGATGGCAGGTGGTGCTGTGTCATGGAAGAGCGCTAAACAGTCATTGGTAGCCTCCTCCACTATGGCAGCTGAATTTGTTGCATGTTTTGAAGCATCTAATCATGGCGTATGGCTGAAGAACTTCGTCACAAGTCTGAAAATTGTGGATTCTATTCAGAAACCACTCAAATTATTATGTGACAACAATTCAGCAGTGTTATACGCATCCAACAACCGAAGTTCGTCAAAGTCGAAGTACATTGACATTAAGTTTTTGGTTGTAAAAGAGAGAGTGCAGAATAATGAATTATGTATAAAACACATAGGTACAGACTCCATGATTGCGGATCCTCTTACTAAAGGATTACCACCCAAGAAGTTTCACCAACATGTTGCTTGTATGGGTGTAATATCGGTTTAGGATAATTAGAAAAATGTGGGAGTCTGAATATGTTTTAAGTTCTGTTTTTTGATGTTCTATGTAATGCAATTGTAAACAATTTTGACGATATATACAAGTTGCATTCAGTTTCAGTTTCATTATTTCTTTCTTTAAAGTTTAAGTTTTTGGCCTCATACAGTAAAGTAAAGGTGACTCAATTAGAAATAGGCACGTTTAATCACACTTGCGTGTAATTTCTAAACTATATGTCCAAATCAGATTCATGTCATTCAGTTATGTTGGCAGCGTGATTTATGTCAGTTTAGTTGCGAATAAATGTGACAAATGCCGCTTAAGTCCTTTGTTAGCATAATTGATGGACGGAATTGTTTAAGAAATACGATAAGTAAAGACAGAAAAGTTGCATGCAATAAAGTTAAGGACATATAATCAAAAGGTTGCACTTGTCCATGTGGGAGATTGTTGGATTTAGAGACGTCTAATTGCAATAATTAAGTTGGACATACGTGCATCATGATTATGATGTCAATTACTGTCAGCAAGATTACATTCATATGCCAAATAATGTGATTAATTAAGTCATGGCATTAAACGTATTTAAAAATAAGGATTTGGATACAAATACATGTAGATTAATGTTAATCAATTATAATTGTTAATGGACCGATTATAGTTGATTAAAATAAATAGCAATATTAAATTTGAGCTGAATAAGGAAATCAAAATCTGATTGATTGATTGATTGATTGATTGATTTCAATCAATCTGAAATTTCAGACAGACTTGTTTCAGCTAAATTTTAGGCTGCCCTAGGATTGGGGTTTTGCAGTGCTATAAAAGGGCTGAGTCTCCAAGGCTTGCAATCAACTCATAAAGATTGTCTGCTCCATTGAAGACTGGAAGGATTGCAAGCTCTTGGAAGGATTCAAGAGCCAACAACTCAAGTAAAGCCCATGAGCCCTTTGAAGATGGAAAGTAAGTTCCGCTGTGCATTGATTTTGATTTCTTACAAAGGAGTAGATCTTGGTTAAGGGGTTTAAAGTAATTAGGAAAACCTATAACATAAATCCATCAATAGACACATACATAACATGGTTTCCAAAGAACACTCAGAACCCTTAACACAACAATCCCCAAAATGGTCCTCATGCAAGAAAATTTGAAACCTAACAAGCTACAGAGGAAGACGAATCAATTTGAAACCTAACAAGCTACAGAGGAAAACGACTCAATTTGAAACCTAACAAGCTACAGAGGAAGACGACTCATAAAATTAGTGAAAGCAATACCATGTTTCATTTGTATAACTTAATAAGTCCATTCATTTGTTTTTAATTACGGATATGGTATGGAAAACCTGCCATTGAAAAAATCAAATTGAACTTCAAAATTACTACTATTCCCCCCTTGAGGACCAGCAGAATTCATAAAAAACAAAAATGCGTGGTAATCTTGGAAACAGAAAGAGAAGAGGAAGCCCAAGGGGCAGATAAGAATGAAGATGCAACCCTCAATTAATCATGATCAGGTCATGCCTTAGCTATCCAGAGTTGAGTGATTTTGATTGGTCTGTGTGGATGTATCCCCGCTTCAACATACTGTGCATATAGGCCATAGGAGACCCTGGCTATTGCATATAAATTGCAGGATCCATTGGTTTCCCAACAATCACTCCATGGCGCGCAGAACACTGTTTGGGTAAATAATAATAAGGGAAAGTATTAGCACCCCGGGGTTAGAACCACTGCTTCCAGTCGTGAGAGAAGATATCGGGGTTCCAAGATTGGTAACTTGATCCAGCGAATGCGTTACATCGTACTGAAAAAGAATATTCGCGGCAATGGCACGATGAGTGGCTAATACGTAAAGTTGTGACATGGCACCCAAAATTATCGGAAAAAATTCTGGATTTAGTTGTGCTGCAATGATTATAAATAAATTTAAATAATAATAATAATAATACAACAAAATTTAATAATTAACATGAAATAAATGAATGTAAATTTATTTGGTTTTGACAGTTAAATGTTTTTCAATTTTGATTAATATTTAATCTGATTTATATAGTATTTAGAGTTTTTTGAATTTATTTTTATTTTGACAGAGGTTTGAGTGTGTTTTATTTTTCTTGTTATTAATATTATTATTATTATACATAGATATAGAAATATTCGTAGAATTCCTTTTTCAGTTAGTTTGAAGTATTGATATAAATATAACTTCATAGTCCTTCCTCTCTGTTTTTTAGGAACAAAGAATTTTCCAGGAGCTTTTTGCCTTGCCTGATGATGTAATAGATCTTTTTCAATTTCTTTTTCATTTTTTAATATGACAATTATTGTATTTTGACGAGGGATGGTGATGGAATAGAAATGGTGATGGAATAGAAAGAAAGAAATAAAATGATTTTAACTTCTAGGGGTTAAAAATAAAGTATGAGACAGATTGTTTTGTTTTGTTTCTTAACCATAATTCACTTCCACTTTGTCATAGAAATTATTCACTTATAAATATGAGTTATCACAATATCATGAATTACTAATACCTTATACCAAAATAAACATAACTCATTCATATCACACATATTTATATGACATTTTTTAATTAATTAATTTAATTAAAAAACAAAAATGATATAATTATTTTTAAAATAAATCTTAATCTTTGATTTATAACTAATCAAGATATTAATCAAGAAATTTGTCGGCTCTCCTCCTCAATCCCTTACAGTGGCTTGTCGCTGGACAAAAAATCTCTTCTCAGATCTCTGGAAAGGAAAAAAAATGATCTACTGCAAAAAGAGGAAGCAACATGGCGGCTAAAAAGCCGCGCCACTTGGCTTCGGGAGGGGGACCGTAACACAAGATTTTTTCACAATTATGCAAATGCTCGCAGAACAAAGAACTCAATCTGGCAAATCGAAAATGGTGATGGCGTCCTCCTTTCCTCCCAGCAGGAAATTTCTGCAGAAGCCACAAGATTTTTCAAGGACCAATATAAAAGGCAAAACTGTGATCTAAATGACATGTTATGGGCTGTGGACCGATTGCCAGTGATGTTTGATGATGCTGCAAACGAAGATTTCTTCAGGCCCATATCGGAGGAGGAGCTTTCAGATACAATTAAGAGTTTCAAGAAAGACAAAAGCCCAGGGCCAGACGGATGGCCGGTTGAATTTTTCTCTCATTTTTATGATCTCTTCAAAAACGACTTGCTGGGCATGGCGGATTCCTCCCGTGTCTCGGGGAACATAAACAGTGCCTTATCGGCCACCTTCATTGCGCTTATCCCCAAAAAAGATAAATCTTTATCCTTGGGGGATTACAGGCCGATCGCATTATGCAATTCGCTCTACAAGATCATTTCTAAAATAATTGCTGAAAGATTGAAGAAAGTCCTAAGCTCCTTTATTACAAAAGATCAACATGCTTTCCTAAAGGACAGGCTCATCCTGGATGCAGTAGCCATGGCCCAAGAATGCCTCTTCTCTATCTCCTCTAAAAACATTGATGCTGCTGCTCTCAAGATTGATCTAAAAAAGGCTTTCGACTGCGTAGATTGGAGCTTCCTCAGAATCCTTCTGGCAAAAATTGGATTAAGGCCCCGGGCTATAAGCTGGATTATGGCGTGTGTTGAAAGTGTATCCTTCTCTGTTATCATCAATGGCATTCCGTCTTCTTTCTTTCGCGCCGAGAGGGGGCTCCGCCAGGGATGCCCTCTTTCCCCTATCCTCTTTATTCTGGTAATGAATTCACTTAGCACCCACATTAATCTTGCTGTTGGAGAAGGAAGGTGCAGACCGGTCAAGATGTGCAGGGACATCTCTCTTTCACACAATCTTTTCGTGGACGATATTCTAATTTTTGCAATGTTATGCAAATCTTCATGGGTCTCTCTCTTTGTGATTCTCCAAAAGTTTCATTCTGCCACGGGCCTCAATATCAACAAGGCAAAATCAGTGCTTTATCACAACGCTACAAATCCTGCATTGGCTCAGTGGATTGCTGACCGCTTTGGTATTAACCTCGCACTGATTAAGGATGGATTTACATATTTGGGGTTTCGTTTGAAAGCAAGGGGTTACCGCAGCCATGATTGGCACTGGCTGTTAGATCGTTTCTACAACAAAATTGCAGGCTGGGAAATGCGTCTTCTTTCCCTTGCTGGCAGATTCATATTGGTTCAGGCAGTACTCTCCCAGCTCGCGGTGTATTGGGGTCATCTCTTTCTTCTTCCGGCCTCCGTCACTAAGAAAATGAATTCTATTGCTGCAAACTTTTTGTGGGGCGGCCGATCATTCCAATCGAAATTCCACCTTGTGAACATGGACTCTATCTCAAGGCCAAAAAAGGCAGGCGGTTGGGGCCTTCTCAACATGAAATGTTTTGGATATGCGCTCATTTGCAAATCTCTGCACAGAGCCATCTTTGGTACCAGTCCATGGAGTGCTCTCATTAATCAGAAGTATCTCAAAGGCAAAAACATCGCTTACTGGTTCAGAAGGTCCTCTCTCGGCATCCGATCGGGCTCCCCCATCTGGCTTTGCCTCAGAAAATTACAACCTTTCTTTATGATGCACCTAAAATGGACCATCTATTCTGGTACAAATGTCTTCATTGGTATTGACCCCACCCTTCACAACCTAGAATCCATGATCCCTCCGTCATTACTTTCCTTTTTCCATGCAAGGGGTCTTATTACCTGGGACAAGCTTATTCTTGCATGGTCCTCTCAGGAGCCTATCTGGAAAACCGACCTCCAATTGGCCTTACCGCCCCCCCCCCCCCCTTCGCTCCCTATGGCTCTCTTTCACCAATCGTTTCACTCACAGTGCTTTCACTCAAATCGGGACGAAGGATGCCTTGACTTGGTCTATTGGGAATTCAATCCGCCCCATCTCGGTCAGATGCCTCTACTCTGCCCTATCTCCTCTCTCTCCGCCCCCCTCCCCTACCTTCCCTGCCAAGCTCTGGAAAGCCCAATGCCCTCTCAAGTCCATCCTTTTCTCATGGCTTCTCTTTTCTAATAAGAACCTCACCTGGGAGGTCCTCCAAAAAAAAGGTTGGCAGGGACCTAGCGTTTGTCAGTTTTGCTCAGCTGCGGCAGAATCAAATTATCATATGTTCTTCGACTGTTCCGCCTCTACAGCAATCTGGTATGAACTCTCTCTTACTTATGGTTTTCCTCACCGATCCTTTGCTTCTGTACAGGATGCTTTCGTATGGTGGAGCGCCCAATGTCCCTTCTGGCATGCTCTTCTTATTCTCACATGCTGGCATCTATGGAAATGGCGGAATGGCTGTATTTTCCAAGGCTGCTCTCTGCCTCTCAATTCTATCTTGACTTCAATATCGGCGTCCATGCCTTCTCTGGACTAGGCGGGCTCTCTTTAAGCTCAAACATCTTTTTTTTTTCTCTTTCGCTCTAGCTATTCGCTCCTATATGTATAATCTCTGCGCTCTATCTGAATGAGCTTCCATACAACTTTTAAATTACGCATCTTTTTGGTCTGTCTTTCTTCAGATCCTATCTTGGGGGAATCGGTCATTTCCCTTTACACAATGTTGCGGCTTATTATAGCTGTGATTCTGAACGCATATGTATATCTTGATAATTATATTTCCTTAATATAATACATACAGCTTTTTCTCTCTGAAAAAAACTAATATAGATAATATTTTGAAATATTAAATATAAATTAAATCTAATAATTATTAATAATTAAATTAAAATTTTAAAAATCTTATCAAAATAAACATATTTATTAACGTGTTTATTAAAAATTTCATATATTTAAAATATTTAATAATTATAATTCAATTATTAAATATTCCATATATTAAAAACAATTTACTCATCAAATTCATCAAATTCCATTTGTCTTTAATTAGGAATAAAGAAACAAATTACGAATACAAAATAAATTAAAATATGACGCATTAACATTCCTTTACCGCTACTTTGACATCTATCATCCCCTAAATCAACCTCCACACACAATGCACTTGAGGACTTCAATCACACCATTTCAGAGCTTTGAAAAAAGCAGTGGCCATGTAGAAGCTTGCACATCCCTCTTCGGCCCTATCGGCTCCTTGGTAGAAAAGGGTTTGGAGTATAACAGTAAATTTTAAAAAGTGCAGTGATAATTTTTATTTTTTTCAAAAGAAAAATATTGATATTTAATATATATAATTATTGCATATTTATATTGTTTATCATCAACTGCACAAAACATAAAATTTTATAACTGCACAGAACATAAAATTTTATATTACTTAAAAATATGTAATTTGTAAATGTCCTAATATCAACACCATGATCATTTGACAGCTAAATAACTCACATGTTTTGTTATCAAAGTCTAATATATCAATCATCTCAAAAAACTGCAATCATCAATTGCCTAAGGAAACACAACAAGAGTTAACCATCTAAATATCACTACTCTAGAAAATTGCAAACAAAAAAGAGCATAGGCTCAAAACTCAACCAAACGGAATGGCTCCTTCTTCCATCATGACACCGTTTTGTAGAAAACAGAAGTGAATGAGTCCCTGCACTGTTGTAAGGCCTCTCTTTGATAGAGTATTGTACCATTTAATTCTCTGTAGACATGATTGAAAGAGACGCTTTCAAAAGATCTTTTCAGATTTTCAATGCATTGCATCCGGTTTAACAACATCTTAATATAAAGCATTGCTCTTTCACTAATCCAATTTAAGATTATTTTTGCAGAGCCACAAATGTTAAACTGTTCCAAATTAACGCTTCTGCCAAAATACAGCAGACCCCTAAAGCAATAACCTCAGCTCTAGTATTAGTGCCTTCATAACCGTATCAGAAAAGATAGAAATGTTCATCAAAATTCCTTTTAATAACCACAACCCTCAGTTAAGCAGCACCATCTAAAATAGCCTGTCAGATAACCCTGGATATGAGAGTAATCAAGTGACGAGGTATTTCCAAATGATACCTTACACTCTCCCATGAAAAATACATCAAAACTACTCTCGCATGATCAATACATATCTTTTATCGAGTGCCCCCAGATTTGCTCCCCAAAGAATACAGTGGATATTTGCTGGAGGAAAAGAAAAATTTAAGAAAGGGGAGATTGTTTCTGCCTCTGAAAGAGAGATTGATAGTTGCTTTCTCTTCTCTTTCTGTTTTCAAGATTACGTCGCATTTTTCACATTGAAAATAACCATGCTTAGAGAATTTCGATAGATCATTCATTGTTTATAACATTTCACCGTTTTCACAGTTGCTGCCTCAAATCTTCAGCACCAAGATCCAAACGTTTGAGATATCCAAATTCAAATTGAAGTTTGGGTCACATTCACTGAACTTATTCAACTGGACCATCGTTTTTGTTGGAAAATTAATCCCAACCACAGCTTTAAATACACTGATAGTAGCCATACTTTTCAGATGAATTTTGTAGGTTGTGGATCTGTTTACAGTCTGAAAGACAAAAGGTCTAAGCAGGAGTATGAGTTCTCCATTCCTCAACACATCAGAAAATTCAACAACACACATTAAGCATTTAAGAATGAATGTGAATTTAATGTAGGATTGGTAGTTAAGTATGTCAAATATTTACTCAGCAAGTGAAATATGTACTCTGCAACATAGATATGAACATTCGCCCATCCTGTGTTTTAATGATTTGTTCTGTCATGTATTAATGTAAAAAATGTATCGATAAATATGAATGTAAAGTCATTTGCATGGTGGAGCCAGAGAAGGGGTGAAACTCTATGATATTGTGAAAATCATGGAGCAATTTGTGGTGGGCAGCCTGTAAACAACCACAGTAAGTAAAATTTGCAGTAAAATTCTTTATATTTTACTTAGAGCCGTAGAGCAACCTCCGATTTATCATAAAATGTATTTACATATGCTTTATAATATAATCCAAAATTTAATTTGTTGCAATATGGCCTTAAACCTTTATAAATTAATGTACGCAACCACATTATTTTACTTTGTTTTACAATAAATTTTTCCTGTATTTCATCTATCTAAGCCTCTGTCCAGTTACAGTTGGCTTACCGCCACTGGAGATTTGACTTACCGCAACTGTTCTTGAGTCAAACTCCTATCCTATGCCCCTGTTCTTGAGTCAAACTCCTATCCTATGCCCCGGGTTATTCTTCTATGTTCATGTGTGATTGATTTCTCTTCATCTGTTATATGTGTTATATTTGATCTTGCTCATATTCGATTAAGCTTCCGCAAGTTTGTTGCAGAAGTAGATCTTGTATTTTGCTTTAATATATTGCATAATCTGTTGATCTACAGTGGGAATTTACACAATAAGTGGTCAGGATTAAGTCACGTAGAATGGAGTCAAGAAATGAACAACGGAGATTAACTTAAGTGTTAGCAGAAGAGGAATCCGAAGGAGTCGTCGCATTCGTCTAATGGATGAAGGTCTACGGTCATCCGGCGCTAATAAGATCAGGCGTTAGTCAAGGAAGAAAGGCGGGTTTATAAGCGAAAGCGGGTTATCGGGTGGAGAAAAAGTGGTAAGTGGTAATTCGGGGTGGTCACCCGATTCCATTAATCAATCGACATGTAGCACGTCAGAGGAGAGAGGAAACCGCTTTATCGGGTGGGTAATCCTCGTGCAAGTGGCTCACCCGATATCGTTGTTAACCGTTGGATCAAATGGGTTTTGATTAACAGTGGAGGATCGCCAAGCAGTTCTGTTGATCGGGGAAGTCAACAACCATCGGATTGGAAGATGAGATCAACAGCGGAGGTTGAATCCTATAAGGCTTGGGAAAGAGCGGATTCGAGAAGTTTATCAACGCGGGTTAAGTTTGTTTGAGTTTCGGAGGATGAATGGAGATCACACAACAACCGTCAATCTGATAGAGTGAAATCAACGGTGGAGGTTGAACACGATAAAGGTAGAGCGTCGGAAAACGTGTCAAGGTAGTGGAAAGGCGAAAAGGTAAAGTTAAGTGTGTTTATGTGTATTTCTATTATATGGGCTATAATAGAAATAAAGTGGGTTGATGAATTATGGTTTAAGTTGGGTTTAACCAAAGTCTAAGATCATGGTATGATTAAGATGAGCGGGTAATGAAAACAACCAGAGGGTTAAGTAATAAGGGTTAAGGATTGATCAAAGTTTATGAAGGGCGTATAAAGTCCCGATTAAAAGGTTTATTAAACTTAGACTTGGGTTAGTTATTGAAATGTTTCCGCATAAAACTTAATTAAGAAGCCTTAAACCTTGGGTTAAGAAGGTTTTCACCATGGATCAGGTGATTAAGGCCTAGGATCAGTGACATGCAAATTTTATTTGCATAATGTGGGTATTATCGGCTTAGCCTGACATCACTAAAGGACAGAAGGTCTGAGTAGAAGTACGAGTTCTCCATTCCGCAACACACATCAAGCATTTAAGAATGAATGTGAATTTAATGTAGGCTTGGTAGGTAAGTACGTCAAATATTTACTCCGCCAGTGAAATATGTACTCCGGAACATAGATATGAACATTCACCCATCCTGTGTCTTAATGATTTTCTCTGTCATGTATTAATGTCAAAAATGTATGTTTGGATAAATATGAATGTAAAAGTCATTTGCATGGTGGAGAGAGAGAGAGGGTGACAGTCTCTGAGGTAGTGAAGAGAAAATCATGGAGAAATTTTTGACGGGCTCATGAAAACAAGTATTACGGAGCTTTACATACAGTTACTCCGCAACCCCGATAACGCGTAAATCACAATAAGAATTTTGTGATTTATTTGGAGCAACCTCCAATTTATCATGCGAATTTATTTACATATGCTTTAGAATATAACCCAAAGTTTGGTTTGTTCCAATATGGACTTAAACCTTCATGAATAGATTTATCGCAACCACATTGTTTTACTTTGTTTTGCCGTGAGTTTTTCCTGTGTTTTAGTCCAGTTGTGATTTGCTTGCTGCAACTGGAGATTTGACTTGCCGCCACTGTTCTTGAGTCAAACTCCTATCCTCTGCCCCCGTAAAATTTTTCTAACATGGTATCAGAGCGGGTTAACAACTAGTGTTTTTAATTGCAGTTAAAAATTGTTTTGAGGGAAGATTTTTGAATTGTATTTACCAGCATCTAGAAAGTTAAATTATTTTTACAGTCACAAATGGCAACATCAAGCACCATCTTGACTAATCCTCATATAACTCAATTTAATGGAAAAAAATTATGATTATTGAGCTATTACAATGAAGGCCTTGTCTTCTTCTCAAGACATTTGGGATTTCGTGGAGAATGGTTTTCAAGAACCAACAGATGCAACAACATACAATGCCTTGTCTCAAGCAAAAAGGGATTTGTTGAGGGACAATAGGAAGAAGGCTGCAAAAACCCTCTTCTACATTTTTCAAGTAGTTCATGAAAGTATTTTCCCAAGAATGCAACAACAACAAAGTCCAACAAAGCATGGGACACCCTCTAGACAACCTACCAAGGCATGGGAAAAGTCAAGACAACGAAACTGCAAATGTTGAGAAGAGACTTTGAGACACTTTGTATGAAATAGTATGAGAATGTAGACTCATTTTTTACACAGGTAATTGGATTGGTTACTCAAATCAAGTCTCATGGTGAGACACTTGAGGAAAAGAGAATAGTTGAGAAAGTTTTGAGAAGTTTGTCATCAAATTTTGGTGCCATTATTGTGGCCATAGAAGAGACAAAGGATCTCTCACAGTTCTCAGTGGATGAACTTCATGCATCACTAATTTCTTATGAACATAGACTGAATAAAGCAACAAGCTCCTCATTGGAGCATGCCTTCAAGACACAAGTTTCATTTGGTCAAGGTAGAGGCAGAGGAAGATCATATACTAGATGAAGAGGAAGAAGCCCACACAAAGGTGGAAGAAGTAGCCCTTCATGCTCAAGTCTAAGGGGAAGCAATCAAAATCCAAGTCAAGGCCCAAGCCAAAATCAAGCACAAGGTCAAAGGTATGATAAATCTCAAGTTCAATGTCATTACTGTAAGAAGTATGGTAATTATGAAAATGAATGTGGAAAGAAGAAATATGACATTAGTAATAAACCAAGTGTAAATTTCACAAAGGAAAATCATAGCCATGATAGCATGTTTTTAGCTTGTAATGTAGCACATGAAAAACAAAGTGATATATGGTATCTAGATTTAGCGTGTAGCAACCACATGTTAGGGAACATAAAAATGTTTTCCAATCTAGATGAAAATGTAAAATCTGAAGTGACATTTGGGGCTGATAGCAAAGTCTCTGTCATGGGAAAAGGAAAAATTAATATCCTAACATAAAAGGGGGAGAAGAAGTACATCTCAGATGTTTGAAGCATAACCTCATAAGCATTGAACAACTCATGAAAAAGGGCTATAATGTATTTTTGAAAAATGATGAGTGCACAATTTTGAATAAGCCTCCAAGTAGACAGTTGATTGCAAAAGTTCAGATGACAAGCAATAGAATGCTACCTCTAAAGATAAAATAAGATTTGAAGGAAGAAGGTGCACAAGCACAACTATCAATGAACTCAAAAGAGGATGGAATAAAAGATGCAGCTGTCACACAAGTGAACTATCAAGCAGAGGTCAAAGATGAAAATTGGTTATGGCATTTAAGATTTGGTCATCTCAACTTTGGAGGGTTGAATTTGCTGCATAAGAAAGACATGGTGAAGTGACTGCCATTCATAGAAAAATCGGACATCCTATGTGAAGGATGTATCTTAGGAAGCAACATAGAGAGACATTTTCAGTAAGAAAGTCAGTAAGGGCAAAGACAACTTTGGAGATTGTCCACTCAGATTTTGTGGGCTAATACAAACACTATCAATTGGTGGCAGCCATTATTTATTGACCTTCATAGATGACTACACAAGGAAGACATGGGTCTATCTCCTAAAACATAAAAGTGAAGTCTTTGAACACTTTCGCCAATACAAATCTCTTGTTAAAAATCAATGTGGACACTACATCAAAGTCTTGAGGACTAACAGAGGTGGCGAATACATCTCAAATGAGTTCCTTTGATTTTGCAAGGAGCATGGAATTCACAAGCAATTTACAACAAGGTATACACCTCAAAATTTTGTCTCGGAAAGAAAGAGTAGGACCATTATGGAAATGGCAAGGACTATGTTGAAGGCAAAGCATTTGCCAAATGATTATTGCGCTGAAGCTATCGTTTGTGTAGTGTATATCATTAATAGGTGTCCAACCAAAAGTGTCAAGAATGTGGTTCTTGAAGAGACATGGAGTGGAAGAAAGCGTAGTCTCACTCACATGAGAGGCTTTGGATGTGTGGCATATGCACATGTTGCATATGTGTTGAGGGAAAAGTTAGACAGCAAGGGGGAGAAATGCCTATTTGTTGAATATAGTGATGAATCCAAGGCATACAAGCTCTACAATCCATCAACCAAGAAGGTTATAATCAGCAGATATGTGCAGTTCATAGAAGAGGAAGCATGGAATGGAACTTTAGAGAAGACAGTTAATTTCAAGGCATGTATACCACATGAGGACAAAGAGGAATTGAAAGCAACAAGCAATTCCTCAACATTGACTCCCTCTACTCCTATTCAAGCACAACAAAGCAGGCAACAAGTAACATTGTCAACAAATAATAGGACAACGTCACGTAGTCAAGCAAGTGTTTCTCCAAGAACATTGCAAAGCGCAACACCAAGTGACATGTCAAGCCTATATTCAGCAAGCATAAGAAGACCAAAAAACTTCCTTTCAACATGTACCTTTCACCTCCATATTATTCGTGGCATGATTGAGAAATGATTATTGTGTCGCTGACGTGGAATGTGTCAATGCGATTCAAAAATTGAAATTGACATTTTAATTTTCGCGTTGATATTCCCGTTATCAGCCAATACATGATAGCATTGACACTCCCGTTGTCAGTGTATTCCTGTTAAAACTTTCTGAATTGAAAAACTGTTGATAGTCCCAATATCAACATTTCTCCTATTTATTACAAATTTTTTCGCTGACACTGAAATTGTCACCGTTTCTTAAAACATTTCAAATTCAAAATAAAATGTGATAACAAAATGCATTTTCATCTTAACGTTTACTCAAATGCCAAGTTAGACACCCATTCGATGCAGAATTAAATTCCACATTCAATGAGTACCAACTCTACATATTTCTGAGTAGACCAACATTAAAAAAAATGGAAGTACATTAAAAAAACGCATTCAGCTTGTTTTTTCCATGTATTTCCATATTTTTTCAATATGGGTCTGGTGTGCAAAGTAGTTACTCGTTAGATGTGGAATTAAATTTCACGTCCAACATGCTTACACTTACAAATAAATTTATAATAAGATAGGCCAAAAATACAATTAAAAACAATTTCATTTCTTTTTTTTTATAAATTTACAATTCTTAATTTACTAATTTAACTATTATTTTATTAATTTTTTACCTTAAAATTTTCCTAATAATTATGGAAATCTTCCTTAATATTATGAAGAGGCGTAGATATATTTTGACAATTGGTAATTGCTGTTTTGAATTGAAAGACTAAACCCGTAACATATGGCTTGTGGTAGATCAAATCTATTCTATTGCCTTTATTTCTACAGTATCAAATCTATTCTATTGCCTATATTTCTACAGTATACTTTTATGAATGCAAGAGTTAATACTTATACACATGTTGCAACTGAATGACCTGAACTGTAATAGGTTCATCACAGGTTAAGTGTGGACTATTATTAAGGATAGTTTCTATCACAATCTGTTATCTTTCATGTGCTCCAAGTCTTCAATTCATTTTTAGTTCATTATTGGAAAGTTACTGAAAGAGACAACGCAACATTTTCAGAAATTTAAAGACTACCATTGAGCTCGAGTGTGCGAAGGTAAAGTAAAATGAGTTTTTGCAGGTCTTATTTAGCTTCTTGTGGACAGGTTAAAGCACGTCCCCTATATGTTAGCTTCTTGTGGACAGGTTAAAGCACGTGTCCTATATGTTCCATCATTTTAAAGTTTTGTGGACGTATCATATGATATTGTGTCAGGGTATTGTAGCCATTTGTTTTTAGTATCTAGTATTTACCCAAGAAAACTTCATTGTCTAAGTTGTTTTTTTTAATGTATTCTCAGCATTGGGTATGCAATTTGTCATTTAGAATTCAGAAATTTCCTGAGCTTTTATAATAATAATTATTGTGGATGATCGTTGATTTTTAATTGCAGCTGAGGAACTTGGTGCAGGCAACATCAAATCATGATGCTTATTTTTTATAAAAAATTTCGCTTATACATCAGTCCTCGTTATCTCATAAAGAAGCATAATTTCTTAATGTTGCTAGCCACAGTGCATAGTGCTTACATAAAGTGTCATAAAATGATATTTGTGAACATTTATATCCCTTTGTAGTTACCGTCAATGTTGTTTATGGTAATCTCTGGTGGATCGACATTGCTATCGTTGGTTCAATATCATAGTTGTGGCCGCCTCATGACCGATTTGTCCCTGACTAAAACAAGCCCGTCCAGGAAATTTGAAGCAGGGTTTACAGAACTCCAGATTAGAACTACGCCTGTGAAGGATAATTTACTTGTCACTGGTTTCAGGAAGAACTTATTTATAAGGTAGGTTATGATGCTTGTTCCTGAGGTTTGACCTATAGCCATCGATGATGCACGCTGCTCTGAACATCTTTGCTTACTTCACAATGTATACATTCAGTTTTGTTGTGCAGTATTTGGAGTCTGGACCAACATGTGAATTATTGCTCAAAGATAACTGACAATGGAAATGCTATCACTGCTGCAGTGTAGAATTTTTTCAGTAAAAAAAACATTCATTCTTCATTGAAGAAATGAGAAATCGCATATTGCATTGCAGAAGCCCAAGAGAAAGAGACAAAAACTGGGACTGTCCGAAGGAGGACCCAAGAAACAGAAAGATTGATCAATGAAAGAGCAAAGGCAACACAATTGTACCAGGCCTAGCCTAAACAGAAGACCAAAAAGAGAACCAGACTGAGAAACAGAAGCATATCTGAGAGAGTCGAAACAGGGGAATTAGAAACCAAAGGAGCCTGATTCATGGAAAGAGCCATCAGTCCGAAGTTCAAAAAACGTTCTGCCAGGACAGGGATAATTTTCTATACTTCTGTGTAGCCTTATTTTCCTTTTGTTGCCTTATTTTCTGTAGCTGCTACGCAGAGCCCGACTGAGTCCATTTTTATTATGGGGTTCGTGATATATAGTGGAGCAACTCAGTTCATGATTTCAAGTATTGATTGTGGTATACTGAGTATTTGTGTGAGAGATTTGCATTGATTAGGAACTTCTCCTTCCCCTTACCTGTTAATGTAAGTGCACTGTGATTTCACTGCACTATGCTCAAGTGTCCCTTTTTTTTTTTTTTATCTTTATCAATCCGACCCATAATATGAATGATCCGCAAGCATACTTCTTGCAGTCCAGTTGAAAAGCCTGCTTCTTGTCGCCGGGGACAATGCTAAGGGCTTTCTTTCAGACTATATAAGATTTTTATGAGAAACTATACTTTGGTGTATAGTTTTTGCTTTCAACATTGAGCTCACACATATTAAGTTTAAAACTTAACTATACTGCAAGATGGTGTTTATATCAATATGTAATGCAAGTATATGTTTATTTCCTAGTTCATTTTGCACACTATTGCAACTCTGGAAGACTATTTGGATTACTCATTTGCTTCTTCATGGCATCTCTATGGTCAAATCTATGCTAAAACACTTGACCCATTTTCGAAGTTCTCCAGGGCCAGTTAGGTGCCATACGTTCTATAAGGTTCTCATCATGTGGAAAGCTTATGGCCATGGCTGAGCTAGCTGATTTTGTCCAAGTATATGAGATAAAGCAGAACTATAGTATAATTTATTTCTCAGGGGAGATGGCTGGAATGTCAGTCAGTCCAGAGACAGAAGCACATTTTATCGGTGTGGCTCATCAAATGTATGGGAGCATGCTTAAAATAAAGTAGGCTGCATGAATAATATGATAGTTATGATTAGATATCGATGCACCATCTGAGTAACCATGCAGCTGATAGTTGAGCCAGGATGGCATTTTGACAAGTATGATTTCAGATTTTGTTTACAAATCCTTAACTATGAATTATGAAAATTGAATGTCAATAATTCAAATTTTAAGTTGGCAATGGAAAGTCCTTATTTTTTAATAATTAATTATGCATTGGTTACAACTTACTATGTAGTAAAATCGTTACAATTTAACATAGAAATATTAACATAAAAATTCTGTAAAATACTATTAGGGTTGAAGCGAGGAAAATAGTAATATCGCTGTCTATTTGTAAGAGGTTTTTATTTCATATTTTTTCCTTTAAAATTAGCAAAAACTTGTTAGAACTATAAATGTGATTGCTCTTCACAGTTGGAATACCCCCACAGATTTTTCAATACATTAAAAAAATAAATTTAAAATTTAAAAAAAATACGATATAATCAACAAAATTCAAACCATCCAGTTTAGCCATCGTCAATTTAACAATGAAATATACCATAAATGCATAACTGACAAACGGTACAACCTGTATGAATGGAAATGAGTAAACAGGACAGTCCAGGTATTCAAAACACAATTTATGTCTCTGAGAAGATACCATCCACTTCGGGCATCGTCTACTTAACAGTGAAATAGGCATTTAATGCATACCTGAAAAAGTCCACAACATGCATGTGTACATCGTATGTTGTACAGAGGCCTAGGGTTACACTGGGCCAAATAAGAAAATAAGACGTTGCAACCTGAAACATGTATGTTTTAATGGCCGGAGGTCTATTTCACTATTTTCTAAACGTTGCCTTAGCTTCTTTCAATGGAATGAGGAGTAATTCAGTGAATTAGGCCTTTAATGCATACCTGACAAACTGTACAGAATCACGTGTGCACCGTTCGTTGAGCAGAGGATAGGGTTGAATCCATGTTGAGAGACAGTTGCAACGTCAGGGCTTTGGCAATCAATATTTCCAAGTCTTCTGAGCCATAAATACGCTGGGCAGTATATGGTTACTGTTAGATCGAAACAATACCTCCGTATTAATAACTCGATAACTTGGTAAATAAACCTCGCCATGTTTATTCACTCAGCTAAACAGCATTGAAGGGAGGTGGTTCAAGAGACGGTAAAGAGATGCCAGGGTCCTTTTTCATTGCCCCGTCACCTTTCGACCCTGAAATAAGGTAGAAAAATCTCGGAGGCCCTGGAAGAGCGAGAGGGGCAGAAAGCACGACCTTGGACTATACAAACACTGTTTTTGAAGAACCCAGGACATCCCCAAAACGGAAAGTTGCTGAAATAGATCTAATGTTTTCTAGGTATAAATGTTCCCCCCTGTTGAAGTTTATCAGCAGAAAAAAAATAGATCGTAGGGAACAAAAGGCAAGAGGAATTAACCACTTTTTTTTCATTCTCGCCAAATTGAAATGCATATGCATCAGCCGCTTCATCACAAACCTTAATGGTTACAGTAAGTATTTTGGCATAACCCAATCTAGAGAATCAACTGTCAGCAGCAATATATCAGGTTTGGTTAGGTGCTAAAGTCTTGCATTTTCGTCGAACTTCACCAAAAGAGGGTTTTCATAAGAAAAATAATTCGAACATAATGAGAGAATACCTGCACAAAGAAAAACAGAAAATTAAAGGCAGAAGAGTCAGCAAATAAAATAATAACAAATCTAACATTCAAATATGTAAATACAGGAATGGAAACTAAGAACAGAACAGATAAATTGAGATTAATAAAAATTAGAAATTATATAATTGAGATAGAAATTATTTATATATAATTAAAATAAGTTTAAATTTAGAGTTTGGGGTAGGCGCTGAAACTGTTTTTGCTTAGTTAAGAGTTAATCTTTCTAAGGAAACATGTTAACCACCCAAAACCCAGAGCCATCAGAATGAAAATCTGCCCCTTAGGGACCACCAGAGATAGATGTCCTTACTGTTAGTTTGACAGTTGAGTTAGGATAGATTTTCCCACCTTAGAAAAAAATAGTTAATACTTGCACTTTAATTTAAATATAGCTAAACAAAAATAAAAATATTGAATTAGTATAATCTCAATTCTTTAAAATTCAATCCTCTAGGAGGGTTGCGCCCAAAGATGGCCTTCTATGCTGAGCACTTCTTGGAGTTGAGAGACAGGTTCATTGTTCGACTCCAGTATATGTTTCACCACTAGATGCATACTCTTCACATTCCTCTAAGCCAGTTCAGAGTAGGTTCTCATAGACTTCGGGTAGACATAGACCACCAGGTAGATAGACTAGACAGACTCTGCCAGGTATGTCATTTACAGGAAGTGGAGACCAAGGTGCACTTCATCCTTGGATGCCCTGTCTATTATGAGATCAGAGGAATGTTTCATTGCTTGTTCAAAGATTCTCAGACCCTCGCCGACTTTTTCAGGTACCCTGATCAGAGATGTTTGGCCCTGTATATGCAGGAGGCTCTTAGGTTCCGAGCACATATTCTTCAGCCTCCCATCAGACCAGACCCCACACAGAGGATCATGACATTTTTCAGGGTACTACCTTCAGACAGGGCACCAAGAGATCGATTGATACCAGTACGTATCCAGACTCCCAGTGAGGATCTGTGGGACCTCACCTTGCCACACGAGATTTCAGCAGTAGTTCTATCTCAGATCCGTTCTTGGGAGACAGACTAGGTCCTCCAGCATTAAACAGTGTGTGAACCCCCCCAAGACATGATTTAGTGGACATTCTGCACTTGCCATCGACTCTTCATCGAGCCAACATAGATTGTTAAGTTTCTTCAGCGTTATTCATTCAGCCTCAGATGTTAGGAGAGATGGGTATGATCCTTAGACTTATTAGGTCCTGGATCTTCTCCACTAAGGCCAAATATTGATTTACTTCATGCATTGTATCTTTTATAGGAGACTGTTTGGTTCTCCGACTTTGTATATACATCACTGTATTCAACAGTCCCTTTGACCTACTTTATGGTCATTAGTAGGACATTAATATAATTATCTTACCTTATCTTATCTTATATTAATCACAGCATCACATTCAGCATGATGGTTGTAATGGATATTGCTTGTGTTTGCTACTGAACTCATGGGTCCAGCAACCAGCACAGTCCTCCGTTGTAACAATCAAATTTAAAAATGGAAACATTATCCTCCTTAGAAATCATGTAAGATTCTGGGAAGTGGATGTCGTGCATGAAGCTCAGTGATGAATGAATTTAACAAACAAGATACAATATCATATTAATTTACAAAATGGCTATCAGAAATTTAGATATATTTCTTGAAATTGGCCAAACAAGTTTTTCAATGACCAGACATGCATTGCCAAAGCAACATAAACAATTGACTGCAAAAAATTGCTGAAGAACTCATGGCCATACAAGCCCAACACTACACACTGATATTAAATGTATAGACACATACATAACATGGTTTCCAAAGAACACTCAGAACCCTTAACACAACAATCCCCAAAATGGTCCTCATGCAAGAAAATTTGAAACCTAACAAGCTACAGAGGAAGACGAATCAATTTGAAACCTAACAAGCTACAGAGGAAAACGACTCAATTTGAAACCTAACAAGCTACAGAGGAAGACGACTCATAAAATAAGTGAAAGCAATACCATGTTTCATTTGTATAACTTAATAAGTCCATTGATTTGTCTTTAATTACAGATATGGTATGGAAAATCTGCAATTAAAAAAATCAAATTGAACTTCAAAATTACTATTCCCCCTTGAGGACCAACAGACTTCATAAAATACAACAATGCGTGGTAATCTTGGAAACAGAAAGAGAAGAGAAAGCGCAAGGGGCAGATAAAAATGAAGATGCAACCCTCAATTAATCATGATCAGGTCATGCCTTATCTATCCAGAGTTGAGTGATTTTGATTGGTCTGTGTGGATGTATCCCCGCTGCAACATACTGTGCATCTAGGGCATAGGAGACCCTGGCTATTGCATATAAATTGCAGGATCCATTGGTTTCCCAACAATCACTCCATGGCGCGCAGAACACTGTTTGGGTAAATAATAATAAGGGAAAGTATTAGCACCCCAGGGTTAGAACCGCGAATTCCGGCCGAGAGAGAAGATATCGGGGTTCCAAGATTGGTAACCTGATCCAGCGAATGCGTTACATCGTACTGAAAAAGAATATTCGCGGAAATGGCACGATGAGTGGCTAATACGGAAAGTTGTGACGTGGCACCCAAAATTATCGCAAAAAATTCTGGATTTAGTTGTGGCTGTAATGATTATAAATAAATTTAAATAATAGTAATAATAATAAAACAAAATTTAATATTTACTTAAAATAAGTGAGGGAAGATGAAATAAATGAATAGTAAATTTATTTGGTTTTGACACTGAGTTGAGTTCTTTCCAATTTTGATTAATACTTAACCTGGTTTATATAGTATTTAGAGTTTTTTGAATTTATTTTTATTTTGGGATAAGTTTGAGTGTGTTTTATTTTTTTGGTTATTAATATTATTATACATAAATATAGAAATATTAGTAGAATTTTTTTTTTAATTAGTTTAAAGTATTGATATAAATATAATTTCATAGGCCTTCCTTTTTTAGGAACAAAGAATTTTCCACGAGCTTTTTGCCTTGCCTGATGATGTCATAGATTTTTTTCAATTTCTTTTTCATTTTTTAATATGACAATTATTTTATTTTGACCAGGGATGGTGATGGAATAGAAAGAAAGAAATAAAATGATTTTAACTTCGAGGGGTTAAAGATAACCTATGGGACAGATTATTTTGTTTTGTTTCTTAACCATAATTCACTTCCACTTTGTCATAGAAATTGTTCACTTGTAAATATAACTTACTAATACCTTATACCAAAATAAACATAACTCATTCATATAACACATATTTATATGACATTTTTTAATTAATTAATTTAATTAAAAAACAAAAATGATATAATTATTTTTAAAATAAATCTTAATCTTTGATTTATAAATAATATAGATAATATTTTAAAATATTAAATATAAATTAAATCTAATAATTATTAATAATTAAATTAAAATTTTAAAAATCTTATCAAAATAAACATATTTATTAACGTGTTTATTAAAAATTTCATATATTTAAAATATTTAATAATTGTAATTCAATTACTAAATATTTCCTATATTAAAAACAATTTACTCATCAACTTCATCAAATTCCATTTCTCTTTAATTAGGAATAAAGAAACAAATTACGAATACAAAATAAATTAAATATGACGCATTAACATTCCTTTACCACTACTTTGACATCTATCATCCCCTAAATCAACCTCCACACACAATGCACTTGAGGACTTCAATCACACCATTTCAGAGCTTTGAAAAATGCAGTGGCCATGTAGAAGCTTGCACATCCCTCTTCGGCCCTATCGGCTCCTTGGTAGAAAAGGGTTTGGAGTATAACAGTAAATTTTAAAAAGTGCAGTGATAATTTTTATTTTTTTCAAAAGAAAAATATTGATATTTAATATATAAGATTATTGCATATTTATATTGTTTATCATCAACTGCACAGAACATAAAATTTTATAACTGCACAGAACATAAAATTTTATATTACTTAAAAATATGTAAATGTCTTAATATCAACACCATGATCATTTGACAGCTAAATAACTCACATGCTTTGTTATCAAAGTCTAATATATCAATCATCTCAAAAAACTGCAATCATCAATTGCCTAAGGAAACACAACAAGAGTTAACCATCTAAATATCACTACTCTAAAAAAATTGCAAACAAAAAAGAGCATAGGCTCAAAACTCAACCAAAGGGAATGGCTCCTCCTTCCATCATGACACCGTTTTGTAGAAAACATAAGTGAATGAGTCCCTGCACTGTTGTAAGGCCTCTCTTTGATAGAGTATTGTACCATTTAATTCTCTGTAGACATGATTGAAAGAGATGCTTTCAAAAGATCTTTTCAGATTTTCAATGCATTGCATCCGGTTTAACAACATCTTAGTATAAAGCATTGCTCTTTCACTAATCCAATTTATGATTATTTTTGCAGAGCCACTAATGTTAAACTGTTCCAAATTAATGCTTCTGCCAAAATACAGCAGACACCTACAGCAATAACCTCAGCTCTAGTATTAGTGCCTTCATAACCGTATCAGAAAAGATAGAAATGTTCATCAAAATTCTTTTTAATAACCACAACCCCCGGTTAAGCAGCACCATCTTAAAAAAAACCTGACAGATAACCCTGGATATGAGAGTAATCAAGCGACGAGGTATTTCCAAATGATACCTTACACTCTCCCATGAAAAATACATCAAAACTACTCTCGCATGATCAACACATATCTTTTATCGAGTGCCCCCAGATTTGCTCCGCAAAGAATACAGTGGATAATTGCTGGAGGAAAAGAAAAATTTAAGAAAGGAGAGATTGTGTCTGCCTCTGAAAGAGAGATTGATAGTTGCTTTCTCTTCTCTTTCTGTTTCCAAGATTACCTCGCATTTTTCACACTGAAAACAACCATGCTTAGAGAATTTCGATAGCTCATTCATTGTTTATAACATTTCACCGTTCTCACAGTTGCTGCCTCAAATCTTCAGCACCAAGATCCCAACGTTTTAGATATCCAAATTCAAATTGAAGTTTTGGTCACATTCACTGAACTTATTCAACTGGACCATGGTTTTTGTTGGAAAATTAATCCCAACCACAGCTTTAAATAGCTTGGTTAAATAGCTTTAAATACACTGATAGTAGCCATACTTGTCAGATGAATTTTGCAGGTTGTGGATCTGTTAACAGGCTGAAAGACAAAAGGTTTGAGCAGGAGTGTGAGTTCTTCATTCCTCAACACATCAGACCATTCAGCAACACACATTAAGCATTTAAGAATGAATGTGAATTTAATGTAGAGTTGCTAGTTAAGTATGTAAAATATTTACTCAGCAAGTGAAATATATACCCTGCAACATAGATATGAACATTCGCCCATTCTGTGTTTTAATGATTTGTTCTGTCATGTATTAATGTCAAAATTGTATCCATAACTATAAATGTAAAATCATTTGCATGGTGGAGCCAGAGAAGGGGTGACACTCTATGATGTTGTGAAAATCATGGAGCAATTTGTGGTGGGCAGCCTGAAAACAAGTTTTACGAGTTTTACTGTTACCCCGCAACCCCAGTAAGTAAAATTTGCAGTAAAATTCTTTATATTTTACTTAGAGCCGCAGCAGCAACCTCCGATTTATCATAAAAATGTATTTACATATGCTTTATAATATAATCCAAAGTTTAATTTGTTACAATATGGCACCTTTATAAATTAATTTACGCAACCACATTATTTTACTTTGTTTTACAATAAATTTTTCCTGTATTTCATCTATCTAAGCCTCTGTCCAGTTACAATTGGCTTACCACAACTGGAGATTTGACTTACCGCAACTGTTCTTGAGTCAAACTCCTATCCTATGCCCCTGTAAAAATCTTGTAACACATTCATTGTCAGGATACAATAGCACTTGGTAATACATCATTTCATGCCCTCGACACATCCCAATCTGGGGCACATGTACTCCATATGATTCTTTAATATGAAAGGCCTCTTGCCCCCTTGCCCCCTTAAAATGATCGTTTTCTCCTGGCTGCTATATTGGAATAAGAACCTCACGTGGGAAGTTCTTCAGAGGAAAAATTGGCAGGGTCCGAGCAGATGTTCCATGTGCTTCAACGATGCGGAATCCAATTTGCACCTGTTCTTTCAATGCTCCTCGTCTCTCCAAATCTGGTATGAATTGTCTTTACAGTTTGGTTTCCCTCACATGTCTTTCTCTTCTGTTCAGGAAGCTTTTATTTGGTGGAGTGGTCAGTCCTCTTCGGCGAGATCGCTGTTCATTATTTCCTGCTGGTTCTTGTGGTTATGGCGAAATGCCCTTATCTTTCAACATTCCAAAGAACCCATTCAGGTTATTATTCAGAAGATTCTGGCCTTCCATGATTCCTATGCTCGGTAGACTATCTTTCAGCTCCATGTCTCCTTGTTGGGTTTTTCTGCTATGATGGCATCAGGCTATGTGTTTTATCCATTTGGCTGTTGGTGTAATGATCCCTCTGTTTCCTTCTCCTTTAAGGAGGCTATGTTCTGTAATCTGCTGCATCCTTAGTTATCTTGGATCATATGTTTCTTTTAGCTGGACCTGTTAGAGGCTTTCAGGTTCAATTTTGGCTTTTATGGCTTTGGCATTCGGCCATCCTCTGCAAATCTGTAGGGAGTTATCCTTATGTTTCTGTTATATGTCTTTTTATATCTATATATAAAAATATGACGGTTTTTTTTCCTCTAGGAAAAAAATTGTAACTAGTTTTTGTTAGCAGAAGCCACTCCAGACCTCAACGCCATCACAATCAATCATTTGCACCTTAAAAAAGTTCACAGGTTGAGGATTTTCATCACAGAGAATAGTCAATTTTATAAGCTATCTTATAGTTCAAAATGTATGCTTCCACGCCTGCACAACTTTACTGTGCAATTCAATATTGTTCATATTCAGTTGGAATTAAGTGTAAATATAAATTTATTTTTACTTTTATTGATTTTCTTTCTAGTTTTTATAAAGTTGATAATGTATGCTTCCACGCCTGCACAACTCTACTGTGCAATTCAATATTGTTCCTATTCAGTTGGAATTAAGTGTAAATATAAATTTATTTTTACTTTTATTGATTTTCTTTTAGTTTTTATAACAAAACTAAAGTTGATATAAAAGTTGTGTTCTCTAATATGGATATTAAATATTTTAATTATGGTTTTCATTAAAAATATTTTGTAATTATTAATATTTTAATTTTACGTTGAGTAAAAAATGAATTATATATTTCTTTTATATCAAATTATGAGAGAAATATGGAATAGCTTCTATTCTATATTTTGAGTGGTTACTTATTTCTTTAGAATAAAAATAAGCTATTCTCTAAATAAAACACAATTTTTACTATAATTGAAAAACAAAAATAAATTTATATATTTAATTATTTTAATTAAAAACATAATAAACTATCTACTACTATATCTGAATATCAGCTTTTAATATATATATATATATATATATATATAATTTTTTGATAATTCTATTATTTTGGTAGAAGTATAAATGTGATGGATAGTATAAATCATGAAAAAACCTTTCCCAGGGAAGAATTTCCAGATCTTAAAAGCTCACATTTACATATTGAGTATCTAATCCCGGGTGGATGTTTATGGCTTCTCAACATTTTTGAGACAGAAAAAATTCATTCTTCATTAATCAAATAAGAAATTACATATGGGTTTATAGACGGTAGAAACCAAAGAGAAATAGGCAAATCATTGAATCAGACCAACACCATCAAAGAAGTAGAGAGGAAATCACTAAGAACATTGGCAGCACCAAAAAAAGACAGAGAAAGCCAACACAGAGGAGAAATGATAGACTACATTAAGAAAAAGGCATCCTCAAAATAAACAAAATAGAGGATCAGAAAGCTAAGGAGCCAGCTTCCTGTACAATGCCATCAACCAGGAGCTCAAAAAACATAAAACCAGGACAGAAAGTGATCCCTCTCTTAGATAGAACATAAGCTACCAAGTTTTGCTCTCTGTACAGATGCGTGAAATAGAACATAAGCTACCAAGTTTTGCTCTCTGTACATATGCGTGAAAGAGATATCAGAGAAAGAGAAACAAAGAGTATTGATGTTGACCATCCAATAGTGCCTCTAGGGAATTCGCCTCTGCAGCCAATCTATAACCATGTTAGAGTCTCTAGCAACCCTAAAGGAATCAATCGCAAGCCACACCTTATTCTGAAGAAGAATTCCCCATAACACCACTATCTCAACCCGACTATTAGTTACAATACCACCATTCTCATCATAGGCAAAGATACAAAACAAAATCTGGAACAACCTAAATCGTTTCATTTCATTTACTGTATCCAATAAAATGAAACAAAAATAATGAAAGAGACTCTTCAGAACAGTGCAATAAAATGAAACAAAAATATAGAAGAGACTCTTAAAAACAGTCTGGCAGCAGTAAACTGTCTGTCGCCGGTGTTTGGTAGCCGAGTTGGCATGTTTGGGTTTGATTTCCATCATGTCACCAAGTCTATTTTCAAGGGATCCTTGATTCTTTTGGTCAAGCTGAGCTGTTAGGACCATAGAGTGTGGTAATTCAGCTGCTCGGATGATGGAGTATCATGGATTGTTAGAATAAATTATGATTATAATGGGTGGAATATACCGTCCATCATCTCAAACAAAGCTTGAACGGATTAACTAATCTTTGAAATATATATATATATATATATATATATATATATATATATATATATATAATGTTTTAGGTGTGTATATATATGAGAAATTTCCATGAGGGTAGGAGATATTGTCTTTAATTTCCTCTTGTTCAATTCTCTTCTGCCTGCTTCGTACTTGAGCATTGAGAAAGCATATGAATTGTGACAAGTAGGATTTGAGGAGGAAATTGATTTAGCCAAGTTTGGAAATTGAAGTATGAATTTATCTATTAAATATAATTAATAATTTTTATGCTAATTTTTAAAATAAATAATATAGTTGTAAAAAAATCAATTTCATGCTTTTTCAAATACTCAAATTTTATATTTGTTCTTATAGGTTTGTTCTTATAGGTATTAATTTTTTTAGATTCATTTATTTAATGATTTTGTCGACCTATTAACCCTTCTCAGACTCTGAATTCAGGGCATTTATCTAGATTTGATAGCTATTTATTCTTTGTTATACGAGAAAAGCTCGACCTTTGTGTTACTGCCCCAGGTTTTACCGAGATCCTACACAAAGTCACCTAACATACTCCTGGAACACCTCATCCATCATTGAATCTCTTTATCCCCATATCCAGTACTTTTGAAAACCACTCAGTTGAAACAAATTCAGTCGAATTATCTGTATCCTTTTCTTCTGCAATCCTCCTGCAAAGCAAAACTGTAAATCAAGAGTCCCTGATCATCATATAGCATCACCAACGCCTGCAGCCCCAGGTTTACACTTTGATGCTTCATCAAAGTTGAGTTTTACATACCTTTTACTTTGTGGTGACCATTTAGATGGTGAATTTTGCCCAACAAGAGGGTTATGTGTGATATGAGAATTGAAGTTCCTGTTAATCAGAAATTTTTCGATAATAGAACGTTGATTGGCTTATATTTCCTCCTTTCCCAATTTTCCCACATCCACTCTTTCATGAAGATTTTATTGTATCACTTTCCATGTTTGTTGCTCGTCTCTATGTACACCAATGTAGATTCTGCCATTCGTTTTTCTCCATATCAGGAAGGCCCCAGAGTCTTCCATTCCTTTTTTCTGTGCAACTAACCAAATGATTGTCCTCTCTATCTATGCCTTCTCGATTGTCCTCTATCTATGCCTTCTCTAGGCCATGTTGGTTGTATTGCTAAAGGTCATAAGCCCTCTTGACCTCAGATGTACGTTCTCCTTTCATTCCCCATTTGAGAAGGTCAAATTGTTTATTTCCTCTGACTTTGTAATTTCCTAAGACCTCGGTCCTCTTGTAGGATGGTTTTTTTCCTCTGATTTTGTAACTTCCTAAGACCTCTTCTAAGTTCTAGGATGGCTTTTTTCAGAGTTATTAGTTTTGTTGGCCAATATCAACTTTCTACAAGAAACTGTGTCTCTCTTCATTGCAGATATTCCAAGTACCTTCCAACCTTACAATTCTATCGATGAAGCTCAAAGTCCTGCCTCATGGAGTCCCAATTTGTATTACTGAAAGAAGGATCCTGATGTTCTCGAATGTTTTTTGTTGATTGAGTGGGAAGTGTTGTCGTACATTGTTCCAAATGAAGAAGCCTGGGAGCATTTGGTGCATCCATATCATATGTTCTTCCATACTTTGATCTCCACATATTTACCCAGAGTGCCTTTCTATTCTTTGGTCAATGTCGTATCACCTCCGAGCAAAGAGTTGAAATCATCGGATAGACATCTGGGCTTCCTTATCTCAATTGCAGGTTTGGGGCATTTAATAGGGCATGGAGCAGTGAACTTTGATTCATGCCCGTCTGCTGCTCGAGTTTGCATTCGAGATAAGTTTATGTTAACATCCCACTGTCCCAGATGTTGAGTCATCCTATATCAAGAGGAAGGACGTTTTAAACCGATAAAACCCACTTCCTTTCTTGCTTTAGCCCATTCCCTAGGGAATTTTTTTGGACTTCTGAGTAGATTCTATGACCTTCTCAGGGCTGACTTTCTACATAAAATTAATTCTAAAAAATCAATCCGCTGAAGAAGGATAACGATAGGTTCATGTAGAGAGCCTACCTCTCAATTTCAATCTTTTTGTTAGGAGACAGTCGAGATGTTTCTGCCTATGTTTTCAGTCAGGCGTGGGCCCATATTGGGAGGAGAAGACAGCATACATGAAAGCCCGACAACCTTCCTATATTTCTTTGGACATCTTCCATGTTGAAGAAGAATATATGAGACCTGGCTTTGTTTAATTTGCCCCCTGAAAACATAAGGAAAGAATCCAAAATAAATCTGAATTCCTTCGCTTAATAGATGGTTGTTTTTCTCATAAGCAAGGTATCATATACGAACTACAGATGTGAAAGGGGGTTGTCCGCCTCACTGTAAGGGATACCGTGCAAGTGATGCTGGTCATTGATTGGTTCGAGTTATCTACCGAAACCTTCAGCGCAGAATAAAGAGGAGGGAGAAATAGAGCCCCCTTATCAAATTCCTGTTTCGGCATGGGAGGGAAGGGAGTGTGTTGGAAATAGACTATTTTCCAGAGTTGAATATCGCACACGCAGCTATTTGAGAGACTTATGAATAATATTGGCTCACGACAAAATGAGGAAGTAGGTTGTGGAGCAATACAATAAATTTAGTATTGAATTCTAAAACATGAAATACATTTACATGAGATTGTTGTTCATTCATCAAGTAAAATAAAAATTACAGTGATTTAAACTTACGTGCAACACTACACAGTGAAACATAGTAACTGCTTTTTTACACACCCACCAAAAATTGCTCCATAATTTTTTCCATAGAGACTTGCGCTCTTTTTCTATTTTCTCTCTAACCTCTCCATAACCTCTCCACACCGTCTTACTCTTCTACCCTATCTAGCCTATTACAAAATGATTTTTACATTCATATATAACTCAATAGACAATTTTTACATTTAATTCATGACAGAGCGAAATTAATTTTGATGTTGTTGTTGAGTGTGATCAGAGTAGGGCAGGTGTTCCTGGAGTGTGGGCAAGGTTGTTGAATTAATGTTTGCCCATATTTGTTTATCTAAGTACATAAGTTTTTTAAATGCCTTTTCTGAGTTTCTGTATGGTTTGTGTCTGCCTTCGGTCCTTCTATCTTCATGCTGAGACGCAACCTGCAAAAATGTGTTCAAGCAGAGACGCAACCTACAAAAAGTACGTCTGACAGGTATGGTTGTTGTCTGACTATTTATTGCAGTGGTTGGGATTATTATTTCCAACACTCCCCCTTAATCACGACTGCCGCCATTGACAATTCCCAAACAATTTCTGAGATAAGCAAAATTTTCTCCTGCTAATGGCTTTGTGAAAATATTAGCAAGTTGTTCCTGTGACTTGCAGTGCTGCAACACAATTTCATCATTGTTAATCAACTCTCTAATAAAATGATATTTAGCATCAATATGCTTGGTCCTTTTGTGGAAGACAGAATTCTTTGACAATGCAATTGCTGAGGTGTTGTCGCAAAAAATAGTTGTCGCGCCCTCTTGGTCATGACGAAGATCCCTCAACATCCTTCTCATCCAAACTGCCTGACACACTGCTGCTGTTGCTGCGACATATTCAGCTTCTGCTGTTGACAGTGACACTATTGGCTGCTTCTTAGAGGCCCATGAAATGGCTCCGGAACCCAAATGAAAAACATATCCTAACGTGCTCTTTCTGTCATTGACACTGCCTGCCCAATCATTGTCAGTGTAACCAACCACCCTGAAATCACTGGTTGTTGTGTACAAAACACCATACTGGTTTGTCCCATTGACATACCTCAAAATCCTTTTCGTTGCTTGCCAGTGTGTCTCCTTGGGTGTCTCCATGAATCTTGACACCAAACTTACTGCATACATTATATCCAGCCTAGTGGCGGTAAAATACATCAAGTTGCCTATCATGCTTTTGTATAATGTCGGATTGACTTTGCCGCTGCAATCTTCTTTACTCGACTTCAACCCTATGACAGTTCGAGTTGGTGCGCATTTGTTGTTATGCATTTTAAACCTCTCCAAAACTTCTGCCACATACTTTGCTTGAGAGATAAAACTTTTATTTTCTGTTTGCTTCACTTCTATGCCCATAAAATATCTTAGCAATCCCAAGTCAGTCATTTCAAACTCACTCTTCATTACTTGTTTAAAATCAGCGATGAGGAAATCATCATTGCCTGTAAAGATCAAATCATCTACATATAAGACGACAATGAGAATCTTACCTGTGCTCTCTTTGATGTAGAGAGTAGGCTCACCATCACATTTGTCGAAACCATTGTCCAACAAGTAAGAATCTATCTTGCTGTACCATGCACGCAGTGCTTGCTTCAACCCATACAAAGCTTTCTTCAACTGATACACTTTGTCTTCTTGGCCTTCAATCTCATAACCAGGCGGTTGCACGACATACACTTTCTGATTCAACACTCCATTCAAGAACGCTGAATTTATGTCCATCTGATACACTGTCCATTTATGTTGCGCGAAAATCGCCACCACTGCGTGCACTGTCTCCATCCGCGTGACTGGCGCGAACATCTCTGTGTAATCTCTTCCATGCTGCTGCTTATATTCTTTGACAACTAGCCTTGCTTTGTGTCTTTCAATCTTTCCCTCAATGTTGCTTTTGGTCTTGTAGACCCACTTTACCCCAATGACATGTTTTCCTTTCGGAAGGCTCACTAACTCCCATGTGTCATTCCTTTCTATTGCTTCTATTTCTTCCTCCATTGTCACAACCCATTTTTCTTCTTTGATTGCATCTTCAAAGTGGATTGGGTCATCTACATGACAAAATAATGCAAATAAAGAATTCAGACCTGTGCCACTATCAACTTCATCTTGCTCATAAATTTCATTTAAATTTATGAATTTTGGCCTTCTTGTGCTTGTTGAAGATGGGCTTGACATGTCACTTGGTGTCGCGCTTCGCGGTGTGCTTGGAGAAGCACTTGCTTGGCTGTGCGAAACTGTCATATTATTTGTTGATGGCATTGCTTGCTGCCTACTTTGCTGCGCTTGAATAGGAGTAGAGGGAGTCATTGTTGAGGAATTACTTGCTGCTGTTAATTCCTCTCTATCCTCATTTGGTATGCATGCTTTGACATTGACTGTCTTTTCTAAACTTCCATCCCATGCTTCCTCTTCTATGAACTGCACATCTCTGCTGATTATGACCTTCTTGGTTAATGGATTGTAGAGCTTGTATGCCTTGGATTCATCACTATATCCAACAAATATGCATTTCTCCCCCTTGCTGCCAACTTCTTTCTCAACTCATTCGGGACATGTGCATAAGCCACACATCCAAAACTTTCATGTGAGTGACATTTTGTTTTCTTCCACTCCATGCCTATTCGGGAACAATGTTCTGGACACTTTTGGTTAGACATCTATTCAAGATATATGCTGCACAAGCAACAGCTTCAGCCCAATAGTCATTTGGCAAATGCTTTGCCTTTAACATACTCCTTGCCATCTCCATAATGGTCCTATTCTTCCTTTCTGCCACACCATTTTGCTGCGGTGTATATCTTGTTGTAAATTGCTTGTGAATTCCATGCTCCTTGCAAAATTGAAGGAAGTTATTTGAGATGTATTCTCCACCTCTGTCAGTCCTAAGGACTTTGATGTAGTGTCCACTTTGCTTTTCAACAAGAACCTTGTATTAGTGAAAGCACTCAAACACTTCGCTTTTCTGTTTTAGGAGAAAGACCCATGTCTTCCTTGTGTAGTCATCTATGAATGTCAATACATAGTGACTACCACCAATTGATGGTGTCTGCATTGATCCACATAAATCTGAGTGGACAATCTCCAAAAGTGCATTTGCCCTTAGTGACTTTCCTGCTGGAAATGTCTCTCTATGTTACTTGCCCAAGATACATCCTTCACATATGTTGTCTAGTTTTTATATGAGTGGTAAATCCTTCACCATGCCTTTTCTATGAAGCAAATTCAAACCTCCAAAGTTGAGATGTCCAAATCTCAAGTGCCATAACCAGTTTTCATCTTGTACCTCTGCTTGAAAATTCACTTGGGTGACAGTTGTCCCTTTTCTTCCATCCTCTTGTGAGTTCATTGATAGTTGTGTTTGTACGCCTTCTTTCAAATCTGATCTTATCTTCAGGGGAAACATTCTATTGTCTGTCATCAAAACCTTTGCAATCAACTGTCCGTTTGGAGGCCTATCTAAAATTGTGCACACATCATTTTTGAAGAAGACATTGTAGCCTTTTTGCATGAACTGTCCAACGCTCATGAGATTATGTTTCAGACCAGGGACAAAGTAAACATCTGAGATGTATTTCTTCTCCCCCTTCTTTGTTAGGATATTAACTCTACATTTTCCCATGACAGAGACTTTGCTATCAGTTCCTAATGTCACTTGAGATTTCACACTTTCATTTAGATCAGAAAAAATTTCTATGTTTTTTGACATGTGGTTGCTACACCCTGAATCTAGATACCATATATCACTCTGTTTTTCTTGTGCTACATTACAAGCTAAAAACATGCTATATGTTATCACTGAAAAGATTTCAAAGAAAAAGGGTTGGTGTCAGTTTTGGGTCTTGTTTTAGAGTCTAAGATTTTGAATAGGAGTCTTGTTAAGAGTCTTGTTGGTATGTCAAAAGGGGTCAATTCTCTGCTTTAGTCTATCATTGGTCTCATATTTCACATGAACATCATATGTCGAAACTCGTTTCAAAGTCCTTATGCGCTACAAAACTGTCTAGGTGATTTCGTAGCGCAAAAACCCAGTCTAGGTGATTTCGTAGCGCAAAACCCAGATTTTGCACTGGCTGCGCTACGAAATCGGGGATTCATGTAGATCCGTAACAAATCTTGTCTAGCTGTCATATCTGTCAAAATCCGTTATTCTTACATCATCAGTGGTCAGTCCATACACTTCGCCGATCACATTCAACCGCTTATCCTCATCATTAAGGTTGTTAAATGTCTTGGTACGCTCAGATTGCAAGTTTCAAAAAGAGCCAAGTTGTCATACTCATCATTATGATTGGGTTCATGCATGAGGAACGAATTGAGCAGCCTTTCAATTTGAATTTCTTAAAGATCAAGCGAGGCAGTTTTCAAGCGAGGCAGTGATCGAAGTGTGAGACAGTGCCAGTCTTTCAAATTTTCATTCTGCTGGAGTTTCATGGAGGGGTCTGCAGAGAGAAAAGAACATAGGTCGGGCAGGTGCTTGAGGAATGAACCTGAGGGTTTAGACAGCATCCTAAATAATGACGAAGTTGAACAAGCCTTCAAATAGGTTGGCTGTTGGAGGTTTTTCGAAAAGCTTCAAGGAAACATGCAATTAAAGAAGCTCATTTTAACAAAATGGAGGCTCCGTGGGAAGACAAAACAATTGCAATACCCGAGGTGGTAGACTTTCATGCTCAATACTACACCTGGTCAGTCCCTGCAATAAAGGAAGCAAAATTCATCAGAAAGGTTAATACAAGACCGGGAGCTGGGATCAGAATCATGAAGAGGCAAATCGAGGACTTGAAGATACGACTAAACCAGTATGTCCCAAATTTTGATGATTTACCTTGTTGCAGTTTTTCTTGAAGAATGATGCATTTCCATTTAGTTTTGAATAGCTTCAAGGCAGTTGAAAAGGACATTTCAATATAAAGAGGCTCAGGATCATCAAATTTTGGTATTAAAACTGTGTTTTTGTGATTACACAGCAGTTTCGTAGCGCGCTACGAAACTGTTGTTGCTGCATAATATAACTCAGTCGACCAATTTTGAGTGACCAAAGGGAAATCTTTTTGAAAGGGAGTTTCAGAAAAAGATCATTTACAAAATACAAGCATCCAGCAAGGGCAAAACAAGTGGAGGAAAGATATATATGAACTCTAAGCTATTTGTTATAAAATGATCACAGCTAGTATGGTTCATGATATTTCAAACAGCTTTGAAGAGGTTTTGTCTTCACACATGGGAAAGGTCTACAGTACATGAAGAACACGACAGTCCAATACATTTCTGTGTAATCAAAGAAGAACAACATGGATAATTGATTTCGAAAATCCTTGAGGAGACCAAAAGCAGAAAAACAGGGGCAGTTTCCTACTTTCCAGGAGCAGTTGAGAGATGAGACATTAAGGGCCAGCATGTAGTTTCAAACATCTACCAAAGCTAAACTGAAGAAGACCATCTGTCAAAGAATGAATTTGGATTGTATTTAATGCTACTACCAACATGATGAAGAGTTAGAATCCTAATTGTCTTAGGTCTCTAAAACTGCTAGTTAGTAGTCAGTGGTATTTATTAGTTAGTTTTAAATGTTAATAGGTGTCATCATAGGAAGAATTCGAGTTCCCCTCATGCTGGAGGAGGAATCTCAGTTATGTAAAAAGCTCTATATATAGCAGAAGAGCTGATGTACAAGGGGTTGGAAATTTTCAGAGAAAGACTCATATTGTGCCATTGTAGAAGATTATGTTTTTATGAATGCAGACTTTGGCTTTACTTCTCAAGATTCAGAAGGAGTTCAATGGTGGCTTGTTTATGTTTGTCCTTATTTCCTTATGTGCAGTAGTATGAATGTATGATACTTAGAACTCATTGACATGCTCTAACTTCCTTCATACATTTATGGACTGTGTTTTCCTACATGTCTCTATGTGTTAACTTATATATTGAACTGTTGATGCCCTGACTTCCATGTTTAGCTGATACTGTTATCATACTAAGCTTTTCTGACTCCATAAGCCCAATGGATGTTTATTGATTGTGTTTCAACCACTTACACTTCTTCATTTGTTTAATAGAGTTAGCCATCTAATCCATTATCAATATCATTAATCCTTTGAGAGAGCCCTCTCAGGTTGAGGAGGCTAAGCCTCAACCAAAAGTAGGTTTGAAAGAGTTACACAAGGCCTTCCTAATCAGTAACCTATCAGGCCAAGGTTTTGTGATAACATTATCATGGTTCTGATTTTCTCTTGTGAAATTTACACTTGGTTTGTTACCAATATCATATTGCTTATTTCTACATTCATTTGCATAATGACCATACTTCTTACAGTAATGACATTGAACTTGAGATTGATCATACCTCTGACCTTGTGCTTGATTTTGGCTTGGGCCTTGACTTGGATTTTGGTTGTTACCTCTTCCATTTGAGCTTGAAGGGCTACTTCTTCCACCTCTGTATGGGCTTCTTCCTCTTCCTCTAGCATATGATCTTCCTTTGCCTCAACCTTGACCAAATGATACTTGTGTCTTGAAGGCATGCTCCAATGAGGAGTTTGTTGCTCTGTTTAGTCTATGTTCATGAGAAATCAGTGATGCATTAAGCTCATCCACGGAAAACTATGAGAGATCCTTTGTCTCTTCTATGGCCACAACAATGACCTAAAACCTCATTGGTAGACTTCTCAAAAATTTCTCAACTATTCTTCTTTCCTCAAGTGTCTCACCATGAGACCTGATTTGAGTAACCAACCCACTTACATGTGTAAAAAAAGAGTCTATATTATCAGACTCTTTCATACAAAGTGTTTCAAAATCTCTCCTCAACATTTGCAGCTTCGTTGTCTTGATTTTTGCCATGCCTTGGTATGTTGTTTGGAGGATGTCTCATGCTTGCTTGGACTTCGTTGCTGCTGCAACCCTTGGGAAAATACTTTCATGAACTGCTTGAAAGATATAAAACAGGGATTTTGAATCCTTCTTCCTGTTGTCCCTTAACACATCTCTTTCTTGTTGAGATAAGGCATTGTATGCTGCTGCATCTGCTAGTTCTTGAAAACCATTCTCCACCAAATCCCAAATGTCTTGAGAAGAAAACAGGGCCTTCATTGTAATAGCCCAATAATCATAATTTTTGCCATTAAACTGAGGTATTTGAGGATTAGTCAAGCTTGTGCTTGATGTTTCCATTTCTGAGTGTAAAAACAAACTTTCTACCTACTGGTAAATATGCTAAAAACAATGTGCGCTCAAAAACAATTTTTACTGTTAGTAAAAACACTTGTTTTTACACTAACAAAGTTTAACATGCTCTGATACCATGTTGGAAATATTTTGCGAATTTGATTTTCTTTTTCAAGGACGGGAGAGGCAGAGAGTTGTGACTTCTGTGAAGCTATTTTCACGAAACTAGGTTTGCGCACCGCGAGGTCGATTTCGCGGAGCTACCTTCGCCCACCGCGAGAATATTTTCCAGGGTTGAATATTGCACAACCGCGCAACTATTTTAGAGACTTATGAATAATATTTGCTCACCACAAAATGAGGAAGTAGGTTTTGGAGCAATACAATAAACTTAGTATTGAATTCTAAAACATGAAATACATTTACATCAGATTGCCGCTCATTCATCAGGTAAAATAAAAATTACAGTTATTTAAACTTATGCGCAACACTACACAGTAAAACACAGTCACTGTGTTACGCGCCCACCAAAAATTGCTCCACAATTTTCTCCACAGAGACTTGCATTCTTTTTCTATTTTCTCTCTAACCTTTCCACACCGTCTTACTCTTCTACCCTATCTAGCCTATTAAAAAATGACTTTTACATTCATATATAACTCAACAGAGAATTTTTACATTTAATTCATGACAGAGCGAAATTAATTTTGATGTTGTTGTTGAGTGTGATCAGAGTCGCGCAGGTGTTCCTGGAATGTGGGTGAGGTTGTTGAATTAATGCTTGCCCATATTTGTTTATCTAAGTACATAAGTTCTTTAAATGCCTTTTCTGAGTTTTTGTATGGTTCGCGGCTGGCTTTGGTCCTTCTATCTTCACGCTGAGACGACCTGCAAAAATGTGTTCAAGCAAAGACACAACCTGCAAGAAAGTACGTCTAACAAGTATGGCTGTTGTCCGACTGTTTATTGCGGTGGTTGGGATTATTATTTCCAACAGAGTGGAGAGCCATTGTAAATTTGAGAAAATAGTTATCCTTGCCAGCTAGAGAATCTAGTTTACCCATCCATTTCAAATCCAAAGGCTTGTAGTATCGCTTGGGGGAAATCCCAATTCATGCGATCATAAGCCTTTGACATGTTGAGGTCAATTATTATTCAAATTTTTCTTCTTGAACTCAACGTGTGGATGGATTCATGGACCGTTATTATTTCCTCCAAGATTTGTCTATCCTCCTTGCTCCCTAGATGTTAACTGATCCCTAATGGGATTAGTTATATTATCTTCTAGTTATGAGATGAATTTTTATCTGCTATTGCACGATATTGTTGTTCTAAATTTGTCTGGGGAGTTTTGCATCTTGTTTTGGGATAAGAGTTGGGAGTTTTTAATCAGCTCTTCTAAAATTCTCCTGGATTTTTGGAATCTTCTACTAACCCCAGACCTCCATACCAGTGAGATCTTACAACTTTTAATAGAACTTTATTGGAATCTATTTGGCCCCAAATACTTTCCACTAGCTAATTCTTCCACTGTTTGTTCAAATTCATCTTTTTCAACCATCCTTATCAACGCTTCCTCATGTTTTTGCATGACCAAAGATGGGGTATTTCTAGTTATTCCAGCTATCTCTTCTTCTATATCTAGAGAGTGATATGCGAAGAGAGTTATGAAACAAGACCTTATTTCTTGATTGATCTCCTCCAAGGCATTTTCGTCTCAATATTTATGATAAAAAATTCGGTTCAGATATCTATGTTCTAAGGTATATTGATTGAAGAAAGTAATGTTTTTTCATTTTCTTTGAGCCATTCTACTT
Source organism: Pinus tabuliformis (assembly GCA_031772625.1). Taxonomy (NCBI): domain Eukaryota; kingdom Viridiplantae; phylum Streptophyta; class Pinopsida; order Pinales; family Pinaceae; genus Pinus; species Pinus tabuliformis. Next base: position 828,192,471 of record CM062813.1, read on the forward strand.
TATATTTTATATCATAAAAAATTTCCTCCGGTTGTCTGCATAATTTTATCTCCTGATAAACTTCATCCTCTAACTTGCTTAATTTAAAATTAATGGAGAAATGTAGTAGTTTTTAGATTTTTTAATTATTAGTGGTTTGTTGTCTCCAGTTAAAATTGTGAGTTTATTTGGTCTGTAAATCTTATTTTTGAGGAGATTGTTAACTCCTCAACTGATCTATAACCTTATATGTATCAGGTTCTTAACAGATTAAAAGTGTAGAATTGGGCGTGGGTACTCTCCAAGTTGAGCGAGTGTCACCTAATACCTGCACATTTCATCTTCATCTTGTTTTTCTTAACTTTTTGTGCGCTTATTTGTCAGTCCTTTTCATTATTATCTATTCTTCTCAGTATTTTCTTCCTTTATTGAGAAAAATTCATCCTATCCTCCGCCATATTTCTAAAAATTTCTCCTCTCCAAATTTTAAGGTTTCCCCTAACCGATTTTATCTTACGTTGAAATCTGATCATAGGTATCCCCTGAACCCCTCCAAGACTGAAGACCATGCTACCACTCAGCCATCTGTTCCTTGAACCAAGAATGTTTGTTGACTTGGTCATGGCCTTTACTAACAACGAAATAGGCGAATGATTTGAACTCATTCTCACTGGGAGAACTGGATGCCCACTTCTTAATGACTGTTGGGAAAATCTTCCGGGGGGGGTTTTTTTGTTGTCAAAGTGTTTCCCGCGGGATGGTGATGTCCTCCCTGCTTTTTATTCCGAATGTGAATAAGTCGAATAAGTCAGCACTAAGTAGAATTTCAACCAAATGTTGAGGTCAGTAGCCAACATCTGGTCATGTAGTTCAGGTATCAAAGTCTGATTTCAGTTCAAAAATGGCCAATCTTATGCTTACAAAAATCTTTTTGAACTTAAAGCAATCTTCTTTTGGGTTTTATTTAAAAATTATTGTAGATTCATCTAACTCCATCATGTCTAGAGAGCTCAAATCATTAGAGGTGTAATCTTTTTTCAAATTCTGCACCTCAAAAAGAAGGTTTGCACATGATATATCTACAATTAGAGGTATCTAGGCTGGTCCATATCGTTCTCTTTTTTAATTTAGTCTATGTTGCTTGTCTTGAATGGTTTGTATCTTTGTGTTTGGATGCCTTGAGTGGTTTGTGTGTTTGGATTTGGATGGTAATGTTTGTGAATGTTACAGTTGTTTTGTTATATTTTTATAAGTGTATGCAATTGTTTGTTAGTAATTGGTTGGTGATGAAGAAGGGAGACAATCTTGTCAATAGTTTGCAAGAGGATTGATCCTACAGATCTATTTCATTTATTTTTAGGTATCACAAATTTTGACAACGAATTAATTCTTAATATTGTCGCTACTGGTATTATTAAATATACATTGAATAGTAGTTTTAATAATTTACCAGGCTTTCATAATGTAGGTTTATGTGATTCATGATTTATGCATAGCTTTTTCTTGATAAATCACATAATTGATTTATGACTTACCTGAACCACTCACTGTGCTTCATGCTCAGGACAAAGATAGATAATATGATCACTCTCTAGAAATCAATGCATCTCGTACAATAAATAAAATATCATTAGGAATTAACATATACATTGAAATAAATGCATCTAGTGCAAGCAATAAAATAGGATTAGAACTCATCATTTACACTAAAATCAATGCATCTAGTACAAGAAATCTTCTTCCCTCTCTCCCCCCTCCATCTATATCTATATCTCCCTCCATCTCTCCTTCTTTCTCTCTCTATCTCACCCCCCCAAACACACACACACACACACACACAGTCTCTCCATATCTATATATTTGTCTCTCCCTCTTTCTATCGCTCTTTTCTTCCCTCTCTTCGCCTTCCATCTATATATTTATCTCCCTTTCTGTCTCTATATTGACCCTTAAAACATACACACTCTTTCTCCCTATATATCTATCTCTCCCTCCCTCTTCCTCTCCCTCTCTCTCTATATTCCCCTTCTCTCCCTCTCTTCCCCCGTCTATCTCTCTTCCCTCCTACTCTCCTCTCTCCTTCTCTCCATCTCCCTTACTAGTCCCTCCCTCTCTTTCCACCTTTCTCTCTCTATGTCTTTCTTCTTACCTCCCTCTCCCTCCCTCCCACTCTCCTTATCTCTCTTTCCCTCCCACTCTCCTTATCTCGCTCAAGTCCTTTCTCTCTTCCTTCCTCTCTCTCCCAAATCCCTCTATCTCTCCCCCTCATTCATCTCTCTTTCTCTCTCCCGCCCTCCAATTTTGTCACTATCTCCCTCCCTCTCTCCTTCTCTCCCCCCTTCTCTCCATCTCTCAATGTCACTCCCCCTCTCTCTCTCTCCATATTTCTCTCTCTGTCTCCTTATTCTTCCCTTCCTCTATCCCCTTCCAACTACTTCTCTTTGTCTCTCCCTCTCTCCTCCTCCTCCATCTCATCCTTCCTCTCTCTCACTTTATCTTTTACCTCCTTCTCTCTCCCCCCATCACTCTTTCTCTTTCTCTTTTCTCTCCAACCCGATCATTATCTCCCTCCCTTTCTCCTTCTCTCTCTCCCCCTCTTCCCCCCTTCCATATTTGTGTCTCCATCTCTCTCTCTTACCCTTCTCTCCCTCTCTCCCTCTCTCACTCCTCTACATCTCTCTCTCTTCATTCCTGCTCTCTCTTTTCCTTCATTTTACTGCTTTCAGTGCAAGTAATAAAATAGGATTAGAACTCACCATATACACTGAAATCAATGTATATAGTTCAAGAAACCTTCTTGCCTCTCTCCCCCCTCCATCTATATCTATATCTACCTCCATCCCTCCTTGTTTTTCTCTCTATCTTGTTACTGCTGAAACTAGCAGGGGTCCTAAGAGGGGATCTTATAAAGCAACTACTAGGTTAAGGGAAACAATGGAGTGATAGCCCATTGTCACCTCAACTAAAGCTCCCTACTCTTTATGGACTTTCATTGATGTGAGGAGACCAAGTATACAAGGTAATCACTAGATGAATGGAACAATGAGAGGACAAGGAGTGATTCCTGAGGCCTATTCACAAGATAAAATTAATCATATGGATTTCTTGCTCGAGAAGCAAGGTGTTATACTCCCTAAGAAGGGATAAGGGCATTCTCAAGGCTAGGGTTTGGTAATATATCTTGCAAAGATGAGTCCTAGGGTTGGAAATCCTTATGGATAATTGGTCTTTGTGTGGTCTTTAAGGAATTGGCATCAATAGGATGTGGGACCATAAAAAACCAAGCAGACCCAAAATTAGGTCAAGGGTATGGAGTTGATCACCCAAATACGGATTTGACCTAATTAGGGAGGATAAGAGGATCAAAGGACAGGTTTTCTTTGAAGTTTGAATTCAAGGATCCTAATGAGGACACTAGCCAAGGGAAACCTAGGGCAAGAAATGGTCCTTGAGCTAGGGATTATTATATCTCGATATACCATCGCCGGATTTGCTTCAAATTTGGAGGGCCTCTTAAGAAAACCTCACCACAGATGTGGACCAAAAATAAAAGTGTTTGGAAGGCTAGTTTGTGAGATAATTGATGCCCTAGGTGACCTATCTAGGCTATGCCTAGAAAAAGAGGGAGGTGAAAAGAATAAGCATTGAAAATTATCACCTACGGAGGATTAGTGCCTTGCCCTTTGAGAGAGATGAAGTCAACGGGAATTTATATTTTGGGAAGAATTCACCCAATCAAGGTGGCCTTCAACAACTTCTCATGGCATTTAGAGCATGAGAAAAACTATTGCAAGTACTTTATATTTCAATTTGAAATAAATTATAAGTTATCGAGATGTATTTAACATAAATTATCTCTTGGAAAATTCACCCATTCATACATGGGCCATGACATGATGCAATGTTATAAAGAACAAAAATTCCCACAATTTGGTATAGAGCAGTAGTAAATTTCATACTTGTATAGCGAAAATCCTAGCAACATTCATGTGACAAAAGTAAATGACAATAATAATAATTAAAAGAGTACTTACATGTATAAAAATAGTATGTCCAATCATCAAATTATACCAATAATGAAGCTCCAAGACAAGAGAGAAATATCCAAACATTAAAATTCATCCTTAACATCCAAACTCGTCCTCCAAAAGGGATATCAAAAATATCACAACAAAAAATAACCCAATCCAAGTGATGATAATCAAAATGAATAATCTCACTTCTATTTATATACTTTCTAATGAATTTTATCTAGCTAATTTGGCCTACTTGGGCCCCTAAAATAAAATGATGCGCATAATATCAATACTTTTCATGACAAGCCCACCATATAGCTCAATAATGTAAAGGTAAGCTCCTCAAGAGGGAAAAATGACGAACATAGTAAGTCCTTGGGACTTTGAGGAGGCCTAATAAGGTCTAAATGGTGCCATGATGTGAAACTAGACTGGCAACATAGTGGGACAAGGGTTGGCCCTTTGGTTTCCAAGCATGAACCTGTGGTTCTCCCAAGTGGGTGTGGGGGCACAAGGACATCCTCATGGGTCTCCAAGTGGATCGAAAATGCCTATAGACCATCTGTAAGGGCTAGGTTGATGATGTAATCCCTCCCTCTTCAGCGGGAGGCATCTTTGGGAACTTGGAACATCTACCAAGTGTATGGTGTAGGTGTGGAGTGTAGAAAATCTGTTATGTAGGTTAACTCGATAATGCAATATAAATCAAAGCAGAATACTATAGCCTACTCCTACTATCAATTTGTGGAAGCTTAAAGATCGAGCTGAAAAATATAACCAAAAGAAGAAGAATCAATCGCACAATACACATGAAAATACTTTAGGGAAAGCCTCAACTAAAAACCCCATTATATGTATTATCATGCAAGGTGGAAATACATAGGAATTATACAAATCTTTAGCTCTCACAGCTAGCCAGCTCTTAGTACAATCTTCACAGATGCTCACAGGAAATCCTGGCTTCACTTAAGCCTTCCTCTCTACCCTCCAAGCTCCTATTTCCTTGTGTTGTTCCTCTGGGATGATTCTCCTTCAACCAAGTGGAACTAGTCTCACACATTGTCAAAATTGCGCAATCCTTAATGAATGATTTTTTACTGCATGCATGAGTTTTCTTTATAGGAAAACACATGCAACTGATAGTACACTATCCTTGACTTTAATCTCAACTGGTTCTTCCTCAGAGTAGACATGCATGAGTTTCTGATGAGGGAATCTTCAGTTAACTGGAGTACATTAGTTAAGTGCATGCATGCATCAACTGATTGTTAACTCTCTATTAGTTCCTTAAACAGTTTGGAACTAATTTAACTAGACTTGACTCAGTAAACTGAGTTAAGTAATTACAACTCAAATATAACTCAATCTTATGTCCTTAATTTAAGACTTATCTCTTTAATTTAATGGATAACTCTTGCATGACTTCAGAAAGACTTCTAACTTGAATTTCTCCAACTAATTAAGTCAAAATAACTTAATTAATTACTTCCAAGTAGTTTCTAAGACTAAATTCGATTTTAATTCACAATTTAATTCAATGACAAATTAAATTGGAAAATTCTTCTTGCCACATTTCAACACTCCCTCTCAACAAGAAAGGGATTATCTGCCACCCCGATCCTATCTCTATGGACTCGAATTTACACTTTGACAATGCCTTTGTCAAAATGTCAGCATCTTGCTCCTTTGTCGAAATATACTGCAGCAACATGATCCTCCTCGCTACACAGTCTCTGAGATGATGATACTGAATGTTGATGTGCTTGGAACTATCATGAAATACTAGATTCTCAGAGACTTTGATACAACTCTGATTATCACAATAGATCACAATTGGATCCATCCTCTGATCAAACAAACGAACTAGGATTTTCCGCATCCCGATGGCCTCACATGCGGCCTAACTTGCAGCCATTTACTTCGCTTTTGCCAAGCTGAGTGCAACCGACCTCTGTTTCCTACTATACCAAGAAACATCCACTGACCCAAGGTTGAAAATCCCTCCTAAAGTGCTCTTCCAAGCTGATGGACTCCCTGCCCAATCTGCATTAGTGAAGCCCTGTAGCTTCACTCCCTCTGTCTATCTGTACCATAATTCATACTGAGATGTGCCTATGAGGTATCTTAATACATGCTTTGTCGCCTTCCAAAACATCTTAGTAGGCTGAACCATCGCTTGACTCAGTTGGTTCATCGCATAGCACAAATCTGGTCGTGTGTTCACTAAGTACATCAGTGAACCCACAAGCTGCTTGTACACAGTAGCCTCCACTACTTCTCCTGAAGTAGCATCCTCCTTCCTCTAGTTTCCAGCTAGAGGAGTCTGAATGGGCTTGCACTTCTCCATGTGGAATCTCTTGAGTATCTCGTTGGCATACTTTCCCAGAGACACAAACAACTCCCCATCCTTATGCCACACTTCCATGCCAAGGAAGTAATGCATGAGACCCATATCTTTCATCTCGAATTCTCTTACAAGGTCCTCCTTGCAAGACATAATCAACTGATCATCACCAGTCAATATGAGATCATCAACATAAAGTACGATGATCAACAACTTACCTTTCACCATGATGTTGTACAAGTTCACATCCGCTTCACTCTTTGTGAAGCCCAATCCGGTGATTCGTATTGGATCCATAAAGAACTATCAAAGAACCATGAATGTATCAGGTCGGGACAAACTTCTAAGAATTCAAAACCGTGATCAAAAACACCCTAAACCAGTGGCAATGGCAGCCAGTGTGGAATGATGAGGACCTCGATCAAAGTTTGGTCCATGGAGATTGCGCGGGAGGTCAAAGTAGCCCCTGGGAGCCCCGGATCGGGAAGTGGAGGCGATTTTTGATGCGCCATTAGCACTAATTGCGCATCGCTGGGTGAACAGGGTCGATGGAGAAGCCCTGAGCACTCGAACGCGTGGGGAGCCGGAGAACCACGGGCGAAAGGCAAAAAGTGCTAAAAGGGCAAAGGCGGGACCCGTGCTTTGGAAATCGGTGGTATTGATCGGGGTGCCCTCAAATGGTAAGCGGTTTTGGATGGAAGCGAAGCGATCCCACTCAACGATCGACGCGTGGCAAGTGGAGGTGAGAGAAAACCGCCGTTGATCGCGCGATAATGGTCAAGAAAGTCAACCGCGCGAAACGTGCGTATGGCGTCAGATCTGGAGGCCCCAGATCGGATGGCTGAGATCGCACCCGAGGGGGAAGTGGAATCGATGAAGGAATGAGCCGCGATTTAGAAGGATTTGAAGTCTATTTTGACCGCCACGGTGGAGGAAGAACTCATTCAACGATGTAATCGAAGAAACGAACCAACGAAGCAGGCTGGCGCCGTTTAGAGGAGGACATGTGGTCAGTCCATGAGCATTGATGATGATGGCGAATAGGAAACTCCAAGCGCAGCTGCAGAAGGTAATTCGACGAAGGCGAAAGAGGAATCGAACAGTCTTGGGAACAGATGGCCTAAAAGCCATGAACAGAGATAGAATACACAGTCATAGTCAGTCAGAATAGTCAGAGAGAATTCTGAGAGGAGGACGAGAGACGGAGACCAGAATCCTGAGAGGAGGACGGAACATAGAGAAGAAGACAATGAAGCAAAAGCAGAAGAGGATAGAAGGCCGAGCTGACCAGAGGTAGTGTCGAGCACCAGAGGCTTGAGAGATCCAAGCCATCCCAAAAGAGGATCTGTCTGGGTTGAGCACCACATTGGGCTCTCCACTGTAGACCAGAAGGTCACAGAGCTGGTAGGAAAATAGAGTCTGTGCACTCCAGTGGCTTGGGGAATCCAAGAACCACCCTGCCAAGCAAACCTGCTTCAAGAGAACTCACATTGAGTCCCTGCATTGTAATTTTCTTCTTAAGACACAATAAAATAAGGCCACCACTGAAATCTGGACTGGAGATGTAGCCTTGAAGAATATGGTGAACTCCTTACTAATCTCTTGTGTCTTGTGTTTGCTTACTGTATCTCTCTATTGTATTTTCATATAAATGTTTGTGTATTAGTAATCTGATCGATCTGTTGCTTAAATAACATAGAAACGCACACCAACACATGAGTCTATAATACCTTTATTTAATAAATCTTTAACTGAGGTCACTCCTTAGTAGGGTGATTATAAGATTAAGTGGTATCAAAGCTTTAGGCTGTAAGGTTAGACAACCTTATGTTGGATTAGCTATGAATGCTCACTAGATCAAAGTTCAAATTAGAAGAAGGAGAGTTGGTGGAAACTAATCCTAAAATTGGGAGAGTCTATCCTCGGAAGACAATGTCAGAGGAAGGTTTTTGGGGCCAAACCCTCAATTCATAGAAAGTTTCCTAGCTATAATGTCTATGGTAGAAGAAATGTATAGGGACTTTTGAAAGCATAAGGTTGAAGATTCATCAGGTTCTAAACAAGATAGGGAAGAAGATGAGTCTCACTTCCATGACCATTCCAAAGGAAAAGGGAAAGAGGAAAGCTTTCTCACACCTCCTAATATCCCTGTGCATAATAAGAAAGCATATTTGATTAAGCTAGATGTTAAATTTGATTTTCTTATATATGATGGAGAGCTAAATGCTAAAAAATTGGACAATTGGATTAGACAAATTGATGTGTATTGCAGGGTACAAAACATAGACTCAGACAAGAGTAAGATTCAGCTGGCAAGCCTACACCTAGGAGGCATTGCCTTTGTTTGGTGGGAAGCCAGAACCCAAGCTGATATTAAAAGACATGGTAAGACTATCTCTGTCTGGAGTGAATTTGTTGCTGTAATAAAAAAGAAGTTCTATCCATTGGCTACATGCAACAAGCCATGATGAGTTGGAAAAATCTTCGACATTTGAAAGGGAAAAGTGTGCAAGGGTATACTCAAGAATTCAGAAAGAGAGTATTGATGTTGGGTATCTCACTAGACTCACCAGAGACTCTTTTGAAGTACATTGGTGGTCTACACAACTACATGAGGCATACCATCCTCATGTTTAATCCCACTAGTATAGATGAGGTATCTGTAGAAGCTACTCATCTAGAAGCTAGAGGAAAGAATGGAAATCCAGAAGTTGGGGGAACATCCCAACCCACTGTAAGCAAAAGCAAGGAGAAAAGAAAGCAGAAGTGGAAAGCAAGGAAGGCTAACACTGCACAGAAAAGCAAAGCTTCATGCACTCACTATAAAAAGGATGGGCATGATGATGAGCATTGTTGGATTCTACATCCAGAGCTAAGACCTAAGAAGTCCGAGGGCAAGAAGAAGAATACTGCTACAACTATTCAGAAATATTTGGGGTCAGACTCAGGAGATGAAACAACTATAGTAGCCACAGGTATAAAAGGTAAGAATTCTGAAGCATCTACTAGTAATTCTGCTCAATCTGTTATTGATGAAGAAAATGAGAGAAAAGACATGAGATTTTCCATATTCGAGTTATTTCCAAAAATCAAAAGATTAATACTTTGTTTGATAATGGCTCACAAGTAAATCTAATTTCTAAAGCAATTGTAAAGAAATTGGGATTAGCAACTACACCTCACAAGAAACCATACCCATTAGGATGGTTGAATGATAAAGCACAACTACAAGTGACTAGACAGTGCAAACTCAAGTTTTCTTTTGGGTCAACATTTGTAGATGAGGTTGAGTTAGACATAATTCCCTTGGATATATGTGGAATTGTTTTAGGAAGTCTTTACTTGTATGATAGAAAGGATATTTTCTATAGAGCTGAGAAAAAGTATCTACTTGTTAAAGATGGAATCACATACTTTGTAAAAGCTCATAAGCTCAATAATAATTATACTCTCATAAACTCAGGGCAGATGAAAAGAATGATAAATTCATGCAAAGAATTCTTACTGATGGTTGTAAAGGAAAATAAACCTGATAAAACCAATGTATTTGAGGGCTATAATGCTGAACAACAAGCTGATATAGAAAAGGTTGTTTCAGAGTATGGTGTCTTGTTTCAAGAACCTAAAGGTCTGCCAACAAAAAAAGGAATAGCACATGATATTATTTTGGAGCAAGATGTTCCATTGCCTAACATTGGGATGTACAGGTTGTCTTCTTTAGAGAATGCTGAAATCAAGAAGCAGGTGCAGGAGTTGCTCGAGAAAGGGTTTATCAGGCCGAGCACATCACCATGTGGGTCACCAATCGTTTTGGTGAGAAACAAAGATGGCTCGTGGAGAATGTGCATTGATTACCGAGCACTGAATAAGATAACAATAAAAAATCGTTATCCCCTTCCTCGCATAGATGATCTTCTAGATCAATTAAAGGAAGCTGTTTATTTCACCAAGCTGGATTTGCACAATGGATACCATCAGGTTAGAGTTGCAGAGCAAGATGCATGGAAGATTGCTTTCAAAACAAAGCAGGGATTGTATGAATGGCTAGTTATGCCTTTTGGCTTAACTAATGCTCCTGCTACTTTTGTCAGATTAATGAATGATGTACTCAGACCTTTTCTTGATGATTTTGTTATTGTGTATCTGGATGAAATTCTGATTTTTAGTAAAACGTGGGAAGGAAATTTTAAGCATGTTAAGCAGACATTAGATGTTTTGAAAAGAGGAAAACTTTATGTTAAACTCTCAAAATGTGAATTTGGCAAAACATCTCTAAACTACTTGGGTCATATAGTAGGGGGAGGTGAATTGAAAATAGATCCCTCTAAAGTGACAGTCATTGTGAACTGGCCTAAACCCAGGTCTGCTACAGAAGTGAGAAGCTTCTTAGGAGTAGCACAATATTGGAGGAAGTTCATTTCTAACTTTTCCTCAATTGCAGCTCCCTTACATGCTTTAACATAATTGAATAAGGTGTTTCAGTGGGGAGGCAAACATCAGAAAGCCTTCAACACCTTGAAAGAAAAGATTAGTACAACACCTATACTAGCACTGCCAGATCTACAAAGACCATTTGAGATCCAAACTGATGCCAGTGACTATGCCATGGGACTAGTGTTGACACAACACAGAAATCCCATATGTTATCATTTTGAGACTTTCAGTCTCGCAGTAGTTAACTATCCTACCTATGATAAAGAATTGTATGCATTAGTTCAGAGTGTGAAAAAGTGGAAACATTACTTAATGGGCAAAGAGACAGTAATACATATTGATCATCAGCCACTTCAATATCTACACTCCAAAAATAAGTTGTAGTAATCAAGACATTACAGATGGATCAACTTTCTACAACAATTTCATTTAGTCATCAGATATAAAAATGCATACATAACAAGGTTGCAGACATGTTATCTAGACCCATTATAAATGCATCTACCATACTTAAGCATAATTCTGTACTACATGAAAGCTACATAGAACAATATGCTCAGGATATGGACTTTAAAGATGTATATGCAACTTTGAGTCAAGGAAAAAGAGTAGAAGAATTGGACTATCATGTGAAGGACCGAATCTTATACCATTGTGGGAAACTCTGCATTCCACAAACTGAGAGAGGAAAGATAATTAGGGAAGCACACACTTCTCTGATATCAGGTCACTTTGGGGTAAGTAAAATAGTTGCATAGCTGCAAAGGTTCTGCTATTGGTCGAAAATGAATGAGACAATTTCTAGATATGTAAGAGGGTGTGCCATGTATGCTAAAAGCAAGCCCAACAATAGAAAACTAGGCTTGAACACTCCATTGCTAGTTCCTTCTCACCCTTGGGAAAGTGTTTCCATGGATTTTGTTGGAGGACTGCCTAAATCTAGGAAAGGTCATGATTATTTATATGTTGTTGTGGATAGGTTCAGCGAAATGTGTATTTTGTTACCTTGTAATAAAAAGATTACAGCTGAACAAACTGCAAAATTGTTCTTTGAACATGTATGGGTTCATTTTGGACTACCCACTTCCATTGTATCTGATTGAGACACCCGATTTGTGGGGAAGTTTTGGTCGAGTCTGTGGGAACTGATGGACACCAAACTAAAGAAAAGCACAACATTTCATCCACAAATAGATGGCCAGACACAAGTAGTTAACAGGACAGTGATCCAATTACTGAGAGGATATTGCAGCAAACATCCTAAGCTTTGGGATGAAAACTTGTGTTATGTGCAGCATGCTTACAACAGAGCAAAGCATTCTTCTACACAGAGATATCCTTTTGAGACCTATTTTGGTTTCACACCAAGGTCTCCTTTCGATTTTGTCTTTGGTAAAGATACCATGGTTGATGGACACAATGATGTGGACAAGGAAATTAGGTTCATTAAACAAATCCAGGAGATCCACTAGGCAGTACAGGAACAGCTGGAAAAGAGTCGGGCCAGGTACAAGACTAGGCATGATAAGCATTGGATGGAGCATAGTTTCCAAGTAGGTGACCAAGTCTGGCTGTATATCAGCAAGGAAGGAATGCAAGGTGAAGGTTTTAAGCTAAAGCCTATCAGGTATGGACCCTTTAGGATACTTGAGAAGATTGGTGAAAATGCTTTTCGCCTTGAGTTACCAGCTTACATGCACATCTACTCAGTCGTAAATGCAGATTTCTTGAGATTGTTTGAACCTTTAATGATTGAGGACCCTGAAGAGTAGAGTCAATTTCCTTATATTGATGACCTGCTACCTGAATATCTTAATGAATTGTGGGAAGACATAGTGCTAGACAGGAAGGTGAGGAAGATGCGTAGGGGAGACGTTGAGTACCTCAGGATTGGGCTCAAAGGTTCGAAGCCAAGAAGTGCAAAGTGTATTGAGATTTTACAAGTGAGAAAACAATACCCACACTTAGTCGATGCTTGAAAACCAACTTTTGGTGGTCCAAAAGCTTTTTCAGTGAGAAGGTTGTGATCCGAATTGGATCCATAAAGAACTGTCAAAGAACCATGACTGTATCAGGTTAGGAAAAACTTCTAAGAATTCAAAACAACGATAAAAAACACCCTGAACTAGTGGCAATGGCAGCCAGCGTGGAACGACGAGGACCTCGGTCAAAGCGCGCTGACCGAGGCCCATGGAGACTGCGCAGAAGGTCAAAGTAGCCCTTGGGAGCCCCAGATCGGGAAATGGAGGTGATTTTTGATTAGCGCTAATCATTCATTGCTGGGCGAATAGGGCCGAAATGGGGAAGCCCTGAACACTTAGACGCGCGGGGAGCTAAAGAACCACGGGCAAAAGGAAAAAAAGCACTAAAAGGACAAAGGCGGGACCCGCGCTCTAGAAACCGGTGATATTGATCGGGGCTCCCTCAAATGGTAAGCGGTTTTGGATGGAAGCGGAGTGATCCCACTCAACGATCGATGCGTGGCAAGCGGAGGTGAGAGAAAATTGTCATTGATCGCACACTAACAGTCGAGCAAGTCAACTACGCGAAACGTGCCTATGGCGTCGGATATGGAGGCCACGAATCGGATGGCTGAGATCATGCTTGATGGGGGAAGTGGAATCGACGAAGGAATGAGCCGCGATTTAGAAGGATTTGAAGTCTGTTTTGACTGCCACGGTGGAGGAAGAACTCATTCCACAATGTAACCGAAGAAACGAACCGACGAAGCAGGCTGGCACCTTTTAGAGGAGGAAATGTGGCCACTCCCTGAGCACTAATGATGACGCCAAACAGGGAACTACAAGCGTAGCTGCAGAAGGTGATTCGACGGAGGCGGAAGAGGAACCGAACAGTCTTGGGAACGGATGGCCTAAAAGCCATGAACAAGACAGAGTACACAGTCAGAGTTAGTCAGAGAGAGATCCCGAGAGGAGGACGAGAGACAGAGACCAGAATCCCTAGAGGAGGAAGGAACACAGAGAAGAAGACAGTGAAGCAAAAGCAGAAGAGGACAGAGGGCCGAGCTGACCAGAGGCATCGTCAATCACCAGAGGCTTGAGAGATCCAAGCCATCCCAGAAGAGGATCTGTCTAGGCTGAGCACCACATTGGTCTCTCCACTGTAGACGAGAAGGTCACAGAGCTGGTAGGAAAACAGAGTCTGTGCACTCCAGTGGCTTGGGGAATCCAAGAACCACCCTGCCAAGCAAACCTGCTTCAGGAGAACTCACATTAAGTCCCTGCATTGTAATTCTCTGCTTAAGACACAATAAAATAAGGCCACCACTGAAAGCTGGACCAGAGATGTAGCCCTGGAGAATATGGTGAACTCCTTATTAATCTCTTGCGTCTTGTGTTTGCTTACTGTATTTCTCTGTTGTCTTTCCATTTAAATGTATATGTATTGGCAATCTAATCGATTCGTTGCTTAAATAACATAGACACACACACCAACACATGAGTCTGTAATACCTTTATTTAATAAATCTTTAACTGAGGTCACTCCTAGGGTGATTATCAGATCACTCGGTGAAGTAGTTGTCTATCTTGGGGTACCAAGCATGAGGTGCTTTCTTCAGCTCGTACAACGCTATCTTGAGTCGGCACACATGTGACTCACGATCGAAGGTCTCAAAACCTTTCGGCTACTCTATGTACACCTCTTCCTCAATATCGTTATTGAGGAATGCATTCTTCACATCCATCTGATGGATCTTCCAACCCATCTGTGCTGATAGTGCCAACATCGGTCTGATAGATGAGTACCTTGTGATAGGAGCAAATGTCTCATCATAGACAATCCCTTCGATCTGTGAAAATCCACGGGCAACATATATTGCCTTATGCTTCTCCACACTACCATCAACAGCTTGCTTTACCTTATAAAGCCAATGGGAACTCACAACTTACTTGTTCTCCAGTCTCGGAACCATGTCCCAAACATTGTTATGAGCTATGGAGTCATACTCCTCCACCATAGCATCAACCCAAATTGGCTGTGCACTGCTTCTTCAAAGGAAGATGGCTCGGTCTCAACACATTCCCCAACAAGGGCCATGTATCCAATGTACCTCTCAGGTGACCTCCTCTGTCTGTGCTGAGAAGATGGTGCTCCCACATTCCCTCTTGCATCCTCCAACAATTTGTCAACTTCTCTTGTGTGCTTCCATCCATCTTTGGAAGACTCTGCTTGAGTGGATGTCTCCACTCCTGGAACCTCTACATGCAGCTGCTCCGCATCAATCTGAGGCTCCTCCTCCTTAGGAACCAACAATTCCTCCATAGCTTGTAGGTGGATCTCCCTCTCAAGGGAAACTCACATGGCCTTCTGCTTATCAAACTTGATATCTCTACGAACCACTGTCCTCCGACTGGTAGGCAATAAAACCTGATAGTTGTGATGTGTATTAATGTACCCCACAAGTATCCCCAACTTTTTTGTTGGCTCAAGCTTCTTTTATGCATCCTTTGTCACATGGAAATATACCGATGAGCCAAAGATCTTGAAGTGACCCACATCTGGTCTCTTATCGGAGAAAGCTTCCTCTAGTGTCTTCATCCCAAGTATGTGATGCAAGCTTCTATTCTACAAATAGACCACTGTGTTGCATGCCTTAGCCCACAAGTGAAGTGGTAGGCCTTGTTCATGCAACATTACTCGTGTTGCCCCTACAATAGTTATGTTCTTCTTCTCGGCCACCCCATTTTTTTGTGGGTTATGAGGTGCCATTAAATCTCGTTTAATTCCTTCCGCTACATAGAAGTCCTTAAACTCTTGAGAGACAGATTCTCCACCGTTGTCGCTTCTCAAGGCCTTGATATTCTTCCCTAACTCTTTCTTGACCAAAGCTTTGAACTCACAAAAAATTGTGAAAGTTTGGTCCTTCTTCTGGGATCTAATATTGGTGAGGAGATGAGGAGGGCATGTAGCAATCATGTATCCTTCTCAAACAACAAAAAACCATAGAATACTGAATGATTCCCAAGGCAGAGCACTGCAAACAATGAATTCTACCTATCTATCTTGATATCATTCAGTTACAAGCAGTGAAATATATGATGGCATACATTAAAACATGTAAACAACTAATAACAGAAGAATAAACTATGAAAAATAACCATACCACAGGTATCCCATAAAAATAGCTGCAACTCCTATTAATTTCCTTGCCAAACTGCTCATAATGATGTACAATCAAGTTCAGAGCATCCAAGTGAATCCAACCCTTGCAAATGAGAAAGAAAATACATAATATAGACATTAAAATCCCTCATCCTAACCATCAGGGGTTGAAACCATGAGAAGAGGAGTTGTTTCAACCATTTCTAAACAAGGACCAGGAATATAGGCGGTTAAACAACTTGCCTCTATAAGTAGGGAAACTGATTCATTTGCCTCAAAACCACCTCTAACTAATGAATCTACCCTCTAACACTATTTTATCATTACATTTACATGCCATGTCATCAATTACATCAGTGAAATCATCCATGAGGATATAGAAATCAAATCCACAGTCAAAACAGGCGAATTTTGAGTTTTTGAGCAAAATGGTGAAAAGCGCAGCACCATTGGTCCTAAGCGCAATGCCACTTTCCACCTACTTTTGAAGGCCTTACCCTTAACCAAATTGAGCCCATGATAGCTCATTGGAAAGATATTCAAGTATACTTTTTGAAACAACTATAATTTTTGAATTTGGAGGTCATTTCCCCCCTCAAAACTTGAATCTCCCAAGACTTCTTTTGTGTGTCCAAAAAGAGGTAGAGATGTCATTTTTTGGTAGTTTTTGGACCTTTTGGTGACCCAGATTTTCTCCAAAACTTGTGAAAATTTCTAGGGTGCATGTCCTCATCATCCTTAATCTAAAAATGAAAACCATTTCTCCATCTGATGCTCTAGGAAAAAGCGCAGCACCATTGGGCAAAATTTCTGTGTTATAAATTTCAAAATTTTAAAAATGCAAAAACTTCTCAAAATTTGCCCAAATTTGGCATGGTACACCACCATCAGCTACTTTTATGGGATAGGGAGGCTTCATCCAACATTCTCGACCTATCTTGCTTCTTTTTTCCTTTCAAATCTCTCCTTAGCCTTGCCTTTAATTTTCTAATCCTCATGTTATAGATTTTGTTGCGGGTCATGTAATGGTATTCCATGTGTCGGAGCATTTTCTTTTCCTTGTTGGCCTTCTCAATAAGTCATTAAAGATGTATGTTGACCCTCTCAAGCCATGTTTCCTTATCATTCTCAATATCCTTCTCAATAGGAGTCAATGGGACATTATCCTCTTTGATAATTTGCCTATTTGCTTTGACTATTTCCAACTCCATGAGGACTTGTTTGTCACTCAGCTGCTTGTTTTCCTGTTCCAAGTATCTGATGATGAACTTGGCTCTCTCTAAGTTATCCACCAAAGCTTGTATTTGAGCTTCTTTTTCCTTTATGATGATGTCCTTGACAATTTCCTGAGCCTCCAAGTCAATGATGCCAATTCCATGATGAGTAAAGTGTTGTTGTGGCTCCTCATGCTCAATCAGGTCAAAATCTCTTTCCTCCTCATCACCAAGATCTTCCTCTTGCACTTTTTCCTTGCCTTCGCTCAACTGCTCAACTTGCACCTGTTTTGTCGATGTAGAAGGCAAAGCCCTTTCCACACCTTGTGGAGATAACATTTGCTTGTGGCCCGACGACGAAGGCAAGGCCCCTTCCACACCTTGTGGAGAAAAAACTTGCCTGATATGTTAAGTACACTAGCACCTCAACAGTTTTGGTTTCTTTGACCTCTTCCCTCATTTCTCCATGGCTAGAAGGCCCACTTTCTTCTTGATGTACTGGTGATGGGATCTGTGGACCTTTGAACATATCATGAGCAATAAAAAACTCCCAAGGAATGTTAAGGAGACTAATATGGTTAAGAACAATGATTTTAATCAAAGAGTAATGACATATGTTGTTCAACTGCTAGGGGCATGGTTTCTTCTGCATAATGTTTATCAATATTTCTAAACAAGAAATGTGGGAGATTCATCATCTTGACCATGTTGAAGTGCACGAGGAGTCTAATATGGTAAGCATACAACCGGGAAAATCTGCCTTCACAAGTGAAGTACTTGATGATAATCCTCATCAAAGGAACATACCTACTCTCCAAATATTTAAAGGGGAAAAACCTCTTCACCTGGTTTCTATATTGAGGCTTGATGTAAGGCTCATAGTAATCCTCATCAAGGTCCTGACCCTTGTACCATTTTTCACCAACATTAGGGATTCTAGCGGCCTCTGAAATGACAGCTGGTGATATTTTGAAGGTTACTTCAGCAAGTGTCACCTCATTGTTATGTAAATGGACCACATAAAGTATGGAAAACCCATGGTGAAACTGAACTCTTTCCACTAGTTCACAAAATTCAAAACATGCTTGGTGTCTGAAACAAGAAACTACAAGTGGGCAAGCCTGTAATTCTCTTAGATTGGTGGGCTCTTCTCTGATGATTTTTCCTCCTTTATGAGGCTTCCTCTGCCTATGTCTCTCCACAGAACTATCATTGAATGTCTCCTCCTCATATTCAATTTCACTGTCTCTGTCCATGTTTCCCTTAGTTTTCACAGTGTGATAATGTATGGATGGTGCTATGGGAAATGGCTTGGAGGAATGAGTGCAAATGAAGGTGTAGGCAAAATGTATGAGGGAGGGGGTTTGGGAAGTGATAAGCGAGTGATAGAGTGTGAAATAAATAGTGGGAATAAGGGTTTTAGCTTATGAAGTGAATGGTAGGAAAACTAGGGTTTTATAATAGAGATTAGGGTTTTAATTTTGAGGATGAAAAACCAAGGAAATTTTCACATGTGCACACTAAGCAACAAGAGGAGTGATAGTACTTACCTACTAAGAGTAAATCTGGAAGAAATTTGGCGAAATTTGGAAGCTTGGAGCATTTTTGGGCTTTTCTGGTCAAAGCCAGCACCACCCTATAGGAGCGTAGCGCCCGTGTTAATTTGCACTATGCGAAAATGCCAAGAGCGCAACGCTAGGCTAGGAGTGCAGCACCACTACTCAGGAGCGCAACGCTGAGCTAAAACCTCCAAAAGCACAGTGCTTTCCTCTATTTTGCTCAAGGATGCTTAGAAATCATTTTTTCCTCTCACATTGGCTCTTTGATTTTAAAAAATGACACAATGGCATGAAAAAGGAAGAAAATGAGTTTATATATGATCACCTTTTGATTTTTGTTTTTGAAAACCCATCTTTGTAATGTCTCTTTGTCTCTTTCAATACTCTATTTTTCAAGTTTATTCTCTTTTGCTTGCAAGTGGACTAATTCTCTAGATCACTTTGATTTTTTGCAGTGGCAGATGCTTGGCAACATCACAAGCTTAGGAGGAGCTTGGGAACAAATATTACATATATAAAAAATAAAATTACATCATAAAGAAAGATAAAAAACATAATACTCTGTTTTCACCTCAAAACAAGTTTTGAGGTGAGAACTACATTCGGCTCTCAAATTGATAAATTATGATTTTAACAATCATTATTAGCCTCCTCATATCCTTGCTGATCATTATTGGCATGAAAAAATTGAATTTGATCATGATAAAACCCTAAAACCTAAAAACACCAAACCCTAAGACCTAATTGGCTAAACTGCAGAGTAAATCATGAACCATGATTGAAATATGAAGAGGATCAGCAAGTACAGATCATGAGGAGAAAAACTGGAAGTAAACCCTACCATCAGTGAATCCATGACCTAATGGAATGCAAACTCATCAATATGGGACTCCTACTATGAAATGCAAAAGAGTATATTTTTATCACTGATGGCAATGTGAAGACACTAACACTAACACTATTCTTATAGCTATTTGATGCATATGTATTTCAATGCTTTCTTGACTCATTGATTAGAGATATTAGTCTATGCTATTTGTATCTTTTGGTTCTCTTGCTTGTTATAGTTGTTTTGCATGTTCCACTTATAGCATTTGGAGATGGAGTTAGAGCTTACAAGCCAAGAGAAGAGGAGGACTTTCATTGGAATCTAGGTAGTTCTTTCCTCCATTTTCTAATTTCTCTGAGGAAAACATTAGCCCTTTTTTTATGTTGTTTCTAGATCAAGCCACTATATCTAGGGAGTTCACTTTTGTCTATTGAAGAGAATTTTCTATCAAACAACATCCATGAAAAATAATTAGAGAAACACAACTACTAAACTAAGAAATAAAGAGCACCAAGCCAAATGTTGGATCCATAACTCGGTTGATGACTCTATATTCAACAAAATAACTGTCACAACAACAACAAAAGAAGATTGGGATATTCTCAAAGCTACATATCAGGGTAATGATATAGTTAAGAATATTAAATTGCAAACATTGAGGACTTAGTTCAAAACCCTGAAGATGACTGACATAGAGAATGTTGATTAGTTCATGACTAGATTCATGGGAATTTTCAATCAAATTAGGCCAATTAGTGAAATGATTGTAGATCAGAAGATCATTGAAAAACTTTTTCGAAGAAATATGAAATGGTTGTAACAAATATTTTGGATTTGAAATATCTTACAAGTCTATTAGCAGATCAGTTGATTGGATTGCTTCTATCACACAAAACATGACTTAACTTGGGAGAAGATTCCATGGAATATGCTTTCAAGCCACAAGTACCTGTCAAAAAAGGCACATGTAGAGGATATAGAGGCAACAGAAAGATAGGCATAGGTATAGGAATATCTATAGAACATCATCATGCACAAAATGACTAGAGAATTCAAGACCCTCATAGAACCAGACACAGATAAGTAGAAAATGGAGCAACAAATCTAATTTTTAGTGCTATTATTGTAATAAATTTGGACACTATGAACATGAATTTTGAAAGAAATAGTCAGATCAACCAAGAGGAAATGTCCATATCTCCAACAATAAAGGAGAATACACTGAAGCCATGTTTCTTTTCTACCATGTTTCTGAGGACAACTACATCAAGGACCTTTGGCTTCTATAGAATGCCTACAACAACCATATGATAGGTAACAAAAATTTGATTTCTTGCATTGATGCTTCCATCAAATTTGAAATTACCCTTGGTGACCATTCTTGTATAAAAGTTAAAGTGAAAGGTATTGTGCCTATTCTTACTGAATAAAATAAACTGAAAAATATACATTGTGTTTATTATGTTCCACTCTTGAAGCACAATCTCATCAATGTAGGTCAATTGATGGAACATGGCTATGATGTAATATTCCAAGGAATACGTTATTATATATATGCCAAACCCCCCACTAGAATACTATAATAGAATAGAATGTTTCCCTTGACTCTTAGAAGTACAAATTTGTCACAGTCATTTGTACACAATGTTTCAAAGATAGATGAGTCATAATTATGGCACTCTGGATATGGGTATATTCCCTTCAAGAGTCTTAGTCTTCTTCAAAAATATTATATCATTGCTGATCTCCCTGTTTTGAATGAACGATATTGTTAATGTGAAATTTTTATTCTTATAAAGAATAAATGATACAACTATCCCACATCTCCTAGTAGAGAGAAAGAACCCTTAGAGCTAGTCCACACAAGTATTCATGGACCAATGCAAACAAATTGGTGGTAGTGTTTATTTTTTGACCTTTACTGATGACTATAACAGGAAAATATATATTTATTTTCTTAAAATTAAGTATGATACTTTCTGAAGGTTCAAAGAGTTCAAAGTAGAAGAAAAAAAGAAAAGCGGAAAGCTTTTGAAAGTACTTAGGTTAGATATAGGAGGAGAATACAATTCCAAATATTTCACAACATTTTTTCGACAATAAGGTATCACTATGCAGAACACGACCATATACACTCCACAATAAAATGAGTAGCAGAAAGTAAAAACTAGTCAATCATGAATATGGAAAGATACATGCTTCACGAAAAGGAGTTGTCCAATTAGTATTGGGATAAAGTTATTTCTACTACAGTATATATTCTCAACAGATCTCTGATAACTAGTGTTAAAGATACAATACCTCAAGAGGCTTGGGATGGTAAGAAGGTGAATGTATCTCACTTTCAAATATTTGGTTGTATAGCATTTTCACATGTTCCAGAGAAGTTGCAAAAGAAGCTTGATGACAGAAGTGAAAAATGCATCTTTGCAGGCTATGGTGAACAGTCAAAAGCCTATAGACTCTACAATTCACTCACCAAGAAATTTCTATTAAGTATATATGTTAATTTATTTGAAAATAGATCTTGGTGTGAGAAAATCAATGAACCTTCAAATAAACTTGTTCATCCACCAAGGATGCCAATATTCCAAGTACAAGAAGAGCCACAACACTCTAAAAGTGGTACTTATTTTGGCAATGAATGGAGTAGTGAATCATCATCTTCGGAAGATAATTCGAAAACTAAAATCATTAGGGATATATATGAGCAAGAACATGATTTTGAGCAACAAAATATTTTTGCCTTTCTTTCCTGTCAACCAACCCACTTTGAAGAGGTAGTAAAATAGAAACATTGGGTTGATGCAATGAATTAGGAAATCACAACCATAGAGAAGAACAAAACTTGGGAACTGGTTGATCTCCCAAAAGACAAAACCAACATTTCTTTCAAGTGGATCTACAAGACCAAATTAAACGAAAAAAGGAAAAATTGAGAAATATAAGGCAAGGCTATTTGCCAAAGTTATCTCTAAAAAACTTGTCATAGACTATGGTGAAACATTTTACCCAGTAGAAAAGTTAGATATAGTCAAAACTATTATGGCTACTACAGCTCAAAATAAATGGCAAGTTTTTCAATTGGATGTCAAATATGCTTTTCTAAATGGCATATTGGAAGAATAATTTTATGTGGATCAACCACCTAGTGTTTTCAAGTTCCAGGACATGAACATAAAGTGTATAAAATGAAGAAAACCTTATATGGCTTGAAACAAGCTCCCCCAATTTGGTACAATCGAATTGACTCTTACATCATCAATAATGGATTTTGCAGAAGTAGCCATGAGCCAACTCTTTATACAAAAATATATAATGAAGGTAAAATTCTCATTGTTTTCCTTTATGTTGATGATTTTATCTATATAGGTAATGTAATGTTAGAATAATTTAAAAATTCCTTCCAAACGAAATTTGTCATGATTGATCTTGACATCATGATGTATTTCTTGGGAAGTGAATTCAACAATATGCAAATGGAATTTTTTCTGTCAACAAAAGTATGTCATTGACATTTTGCACAAGTTTAGAAACATTATCTACAAACTCTCTAACACTATAATTACTCTAGGCACCAAACTGAGCAAATAAGATGAAGGACCATTAGTTTATTCTACTTGGTATAAAAGTCTAACTGGTAGTCTCTTGTATCTCACTACAACTAGACTAGACATCATATTTGTAGCTAATTTTGTTTCTAGTTTTATGGAATCACCAAAGAATTCCCATCAGAAATTTGTAAAAATAATTTTAAGATATGTTGTAGGGACATTAAACTATGGTTTATTCTACAAGAATTATGAAACTTTCTCACCCTCAGGATACATAGATAGCGACTATGTAGGTAGATTAGATGACAGGAAAATCACATTAGGATACACTTTTCACTTGGTCACAAATTTTAGCTCATGGGTGTCCAAGTAACAAACCACTATTTCAATATCTTCTGCAAAGGCAGAGTATGTAGTTGCAACTTCCACAACTTGTCAAGTAATATGGCTGAGAAGGATATTGAATGATTTTCCACATGTTGAAAAGGATCCAACTCCTATTTTCTTTTATAACAGCTCCAACATTGCCTTATTCAAAAATCATATGTTTAACAAAAAAATAGAAAACATATTGATGCATCATTTTCACTTGATTTGAAAGCATGTCAATAATGGAGATATATTTCTTGATTTGTGTGGATCACGAGGTTAGATTGCAAACATTTTTAAAAAACCATTGGGAAAATCTATATTTTGATTTCAGAGGGAGTACTTGGGCATTGTAAGTTCCAATAATTGTAACATTTGAGATTAGGAGGGGGTGTTGAGTGCATTAATCTACCTATATAATCTTTGTGTACTAGGTGTCATAGTTAGTTTGAGTTTAATTAATTAATTGAGTTCTACTTTAGTTCCAATTGAGTTATTTATTTCTACATGTTTCCTTGTCTCCTATGTAATCTATTTAGTTGTTACTGAGTAATTTGAAGAGCTATTCACTCCACTTCTATTTTGATTTTATTATTGTCTATATTTTTTTCTCAATTATTGTCAGTATATATGACCATAATCCTTCCAAACTTTATCCCTCTTGTTTATTCCATAATTTTCTAAGATAATATTTTATTGATTTTAGATCCATAGGCATGGGGATGGAAGTAAGAAATCAAATTCCTTTTCCAACTCTCCCATTTTTTATGCCTTTGTTGTCAATTGACATTTGTGGGAAAGGGATTTTAAAGGAGCACCTTTAATGCATTTCTTGAGAATGTTAATGGCTAGAATGGAACCCCCCTCAAAATACAACCTGGTTCTCCCCATGTTTACTATTTTAAGCCATGTTTAGTTGTGGAAATCTCAGTCAATTTATCGATATTATTTCCTTCTACAAAGCATAAATGTAAATAAAATGTCCTTGATCATCATATAACATCACCCACTTCTACAGTCTCCAAGTTTACAATGTGATTCTCCATCAAACTTGATTTTTATATACCTTCTACTTCATGTAAAGGTGACCATTTACATGGTTAATTTTTGACAAAAGGAGGGTTATGTGTGATATGAGAATTTAAGTTCTTGTTAATCTGAGATGCTTTGGATAATAGAAATTGCTTTCTCTGTGGTTTTTATTTCCTCCTATCCCTAATTTCCCACATCCACTGATACATGAACATGTTGTTCCATCACTTTCCATGATTGTTTCTTGTCTCTCACTACACAAATGTATATTCTTCCATTCATTTCTAATGTGTTACTAATAAAAGGAATGTCATTGATCTATGTTGTCTCTAGGTCATGCTCGTTTCATAGCTAAATTTCATAAGCCCTTTTAACTCATATGCATGTTCTCCTTGCATCCCCTTCATTACCCATTTAAGAAGGTCAAATTGTTTATTTTCTTTGATTTTGTAATTTCTTAAGACCTCTTCTAATATTATTTCTTTTCCATATTTATTGGGGTTGTTGCCCAATATTTATAGTCCTTCCACTTCCTCCAAAGGAAATGTATTCATTGGAGTTAGATTCCAAGTAGATTTCAACTACAATTCCATCAATGAAGCTCAAACAATTTCCACATGGAATCCCAATTTGGATTTATTGAAAGAGGGATCTATTTGTGTTAGATACCATTTGGAAAAAAGAGAGACACATCCCTTGTCTTGATGTCTACGAAGTTTTCTTGTTAATTTAGTGGTAAGTGTTGTCTTATATCGTTCTACTTGAAGAAAGGTTGAGGAATTTGGTGCATTCTTATCATATGTTCTTCCTTTACACCCCTTGCATACTTTGATCTCCACATATTTCGCCAAAGTGCCTTTCCATTCTTTAGCCAATACGATATCACCCTCATGCAAAGAGTTGATTTAATTACATGAATATCCCAGACATTGAGTCCTCCTATATCATGAGGAAAGACATATTTAATCGAAATGACTAAAAAACACTTCCTTTCCCGATGCAACCTTTTGCTAGGGGAAATTTGTGTACATGTTTGGATAGATTCTATGACCTTCTTATAGGATATTGGGATGAAAACAAATATCGATGGATGACTTTCTAGATAAACTTGATTTTAAAATTTAAATTAGTTAAGAAAGGATAGCAATAGGTCCATGCAGAGAGCCCACCTCTCAATTTTTGTATAGGAGACACCTGAGAGCTCTTTCTACTTGTGCTTTCAATGAGGAGAGACAACTTGCCTGAAATCAAAAAAACCTTCCTATATTTATTGGGACATTTTTCATGTTTTTAGAAGAATCCAAAATAACTCCAAATTCCTTTTCTTCCTAGATTGTTGTTTTGTCCATAAGCAATGTATCATCAATGAATTACAAGTGTGAAAGGGGGTTTTCCTTCTCACTATAGGGGATATTGTGCAAGTGATGTTAGTTTTTTTTTGGTTTGACTTATCTATTGTGACCTTTAGTGATCAAAATAAAGAGGAGAGAGAGATAATGTTCCCTTATCAAATTCTTTTTTTGGCTTGGAAGGAGAGGTAGTGGAGTGTCATTTTAAAATTGAGAAAATAGTTATTGTTTTCATATACAGAATCCAATTACTCATTCATCTCCAATTCCAAAGGCTTGTAGTACCACTTGAAAGAAATCCCAATTCATGTGATCATAATCCTTTGGCATGTTGAGCATAATTATCATTCACGATTTTATTCTTAACTTCAAAGTGTGGATGGATTCATACTACATTATTATTTCATCCAAGATTTGTCTCTCTCCCCCTTGTCCATAATCATCTCTCCTTAGATGCTAACTAATCCATTGTGGGATTATATTATATTATAGTTTATACGATGTTTCATAACATTGTTTCTGAAACTTGTGTGGGGATTTTTACCTCCTACTATTTTGGGATAAGTGTCAGGAAGTTTGTATTCAAGTCTTTTAAGATTCCCCTAGATTTTTGGAATATTCAACTACCCCAAGACCTCATGAGAAATATGATCTATTTTTTCTATATAATATCATTTGAAATTCATCTAGTCCCAAAGACTTTCCACTAGCTAGGTCTTACAAATTTTGTTCATTTTTTCTTTTATAATGGCAACCAATATCCACCTTGTTGGGTAGCATTGAATACTATTACAGACAATATGTAGACTATCAAATTTGAAGAGGAAATAGATCCAATAATCTATACATAATCCATGACAACATTCATTGCTTCCTAATAGAGTGGATATTTTTAGTGGTAATACGTTTTTTAACTATCCTTGTCAATGTTTCATTATGTCCTTGCGCAACCAAAGAGTAAATATTTCGAGTTATTTTAGCTATCTCTTCAATATCTAGAGAGATATTTGTAAAGAAAGTTATGAAGTAAGATCTTAGTTCTTGACTAATATCCTCCTCATCATCCAAGGTATTTCCTCTACAATTTTAGGATAAATTTAGTTACAATATTTATGTTGTAATTTAGATTTGTTGAAGAAAGAAGTGGTTTTTCTCCTTCTTTGAGCCTTTTTTTTATAATCTTGGTAGGACTACATCTTCATCACTTCCAATATATCACCCTGATCAGGGCAGGGAATTAAACCGGTGACCACCTCAAGGAGTGCCTTAATAGAGCACCCAATCACCATCTATCCAAGACCCCGCGAGGACCTTCTTTGAGCCATTTTATTTCATATTTTATATGAAAAAATGTTTCCTCATGTTGTCTCTATAATTTGATCTCTTTATCTACTTCATCCTCTAACACACTTATTTTTTAGTCTTTGCAACATTATCTCATCTTGCATCTCTTTCCTATGCAAATTGTTATTCATCCTCCCCTCATGTTTTCAAAAGTTTCCATGTTCCAATTTTTAAGGTTTTCTTTAAGGAATTTTATTTTTTTTGTTAAATATGAACATAAGTGATCCCTTCCAAGATGGAGACCCGTGCCACCACTCATCCATTGGTTCCATAAACCAAGGATAGTTGAGACATATCTTTAAAAATAAGAAAGTTGAGTTTGTTGATTTGGTCGTGGCCTTTACTAACAACAAAATAGGTCAATGATTTGAACCCACTCTCAATGGAAGAATTGAATGTCCACTTCAAAAAAAAAAAGGTCAATGATCTAAACCCACCCTCATTGGAAGAATTGAATGTCAACTTCATATTGACTCAACGAAAAACCTTTTGACTAGAAAAAAAATTGTCAAGCCTTTTCCATATGATGTTGATTCCCTCCTTGCTTGTTATTCTATGTGAATATGTTGACACTAAATAGAATGTCAACCAAATAATGAGGTAGGTAGCCACCATCTTGTCACATAGAC
Source organism: Pinus tabuliformis (assembly GCA_031772625.1). NCBI lineage: Eukaryota > Viridiplantae > Streptophyta > Pinopsida > Pinales > Pinaceae > Pinus > Pinus tabuliformis. The sequence goes on from CM062813.1 coordinate 828,220,247, forward strand.
TTCTTGAAACTATGATTTGAGTCACAAAATATGGCCAATACTCTCTAAAAATCACTTGAGTTCATAGCAATCACCTCCCAACTTGTTTTGAAAATTTAACCTATATTTTTAACATTTTTTTGGAACACTTTATGTCATGTATAAAGAAACAATTGTGAGATTTTTTTACTACAAATCTTTCCTTCATATTATATATAGCTTTTGACATTCATATTTTTAATGTTCTATGAGAATATTTTCATTTAAAATTATTTAAGGATAAGATGGAAAGCTATATCAAATGGATTAATCTTTCCCTTTCCTCTTTAATCTTGATAGTAGACACCTCTCATCTTATCTTGTTACTATTAGAAGATATTGTTCTTTGTTTCAGATTCTTTTTTTATAACTTAATCATATTTTTCTTATTTCACATATTATTTTCCCCTAATTATGACCTGTCTCCTTTTCAATGTAGAGTTAAAGTTTTAACTCAAATATTTTTATTTAGTTTTTATTTTCCATGCTAAATTTCCATTTCCATTTGTTTATCTTCATAATTTCCTAGTATATATACTTTTTATTTCTTTTGGCTCTATGTCATTGTGCTTTAGTAGATCTTCTTATTCCACTACTTATTTCCCCTTGGTTCTTGTTGCTTTCTCGTTTATTCTTCTTATATATTCTACTATCTTGTCTTCTACCTTTTGTTAAGTTGATTTTTGTATTGAGGGGTTTACTTCAGTCAAGGGATTACACTTTTTGCCTCCTAGGATGTGTCTAACCCAATTTTCTTTGTTATGATTATTGGTTTCCAATAGGGCATCAAATTGATTAGATAACTTAAGTTGTTCTTGGAAAGATGGATTTATATTTTTTTTGGGATTCTTTTGTTTCCCGTGTATTTGAGAGAAACCATCCTTCCATTTTTGAATCATTTGTTCATATAGGGAAATCTCTAAACAGATGGAAATGTTGGTGACGGTCTCTACCATAGAAGGGTTGGCCTGTTCATAATCAAGGTTTTTCTCCCATATTTAATATATATTGACTATCTTAATGGATTCAAGAATTCATTGACATACACAATCTCTAAATAGATGACCATGTTGGTGACACTTTATACCATAGAGGGTTGGCATATTCATAATCGAATGTTTTCTCCCATAATTCATTTCTATTCAATATCTTAATCGATTCAAGAATTCATGTACATACATTGATATAAATGAAAACTTAAGCATAAATAATATATTTACTTTTTATTATATACCTTTTAAAATTTAACACATTTTCTTAGGACATTTCTTTTTCTCCTAAGGGTTACGTCTTCCCAAAATCCTTGTGGCAAGGTATACATTCAAATCCAAACCGGTGTTAGAGAAATCTTAAAAATTTTGTGTGAAATGTTCCATACAATAACACGTGGCAACTTTCTAAGTTAATGAACTATGGTCCATTTTCAAAAAATGTTTCACTATCTTAATTATTAGTAAAGATAACAATGAAAAACACCATTTCCTCCCATTTTCAAGATGATGGCCTTTTTTATCTTCAAGCAATATGACATACACCATTTGAGCGTTGTGTTTGATGGTTAGAGACCAGGAAATTTGTATATGGTGGTGTGATTGTAATGACCCCCACATCTACTCACAATTTATTTTTTCTTTTTTAAATTAAGTGAAGTATCCAACAGTATTTTTGTTTCTCTAAGAATTTTCTTCTTTTATTTTTAAGCTCTTCTCTTTATCATCGACAAAATTGAGCTTTCCAGGTTTCTCCTATTCTATTGTTTTATTACCAATTGTACTATAGAAATTATCCATCACTTCTTAGGTTTCTCCTATTCTATTGTTTTACTACCAATTGTACTATAGAAATTATCCATCACTTCTTAATTCTCAAGTTGCATATAGGTCCTTCTTCCTTAATTTAACATAGAACCTTAATCCTTAGTTTTCAAAAAAGGCTTGTCTGTATATCTCATTATTATTATATAAAATTAGAACTATCTCTCGTTTAAATATAATTCAGGAAGACAACTTAAATAAAACTTCAAACAAGTACTTTAAAATTATATACATTACTTGTAAAGCATTTAAGACATAGCAAAGATCTTAAATATATAACATAGAATCTATATAATATATATATATATATATATATATATATATACATATATATATATATATATATATATATATATATATTAATTAATCTAAATATACACATAATCAATCACCAATTGAAAAATAAATAAATAAATAATAATAATAATTAATTAATTAATTAATAATAATAATAATAATAATAATAAATAATAAATAAATAATTATTAATCAGTTTGTCAATTGAAAGCCGACAATTTAAGAAGATATCAAATATTTTTCAATTAACTATTAATAGCTCCATGATTTCACGCTCTCTCTTCTCAAATACAAATCGCATTGCCCTGATGATGGACTCACTAAGATAGTCCGAAACATTGGTTTCAAAAATTGTTCACAGGTTTTTCCACAAACATAAAAAAATAAAACTATCCATTATATATTTTGCATTTCATTACACAAATCCATTACCATCTAAGAAATATACCCTAATCATTTTTCAATAAAAATATTATATAAAATTAGAACTATCCATTACATATTTTTGCATTTCATTACACAAATTCATTACCATCTAAGACATATATCCTCATCATTTTTCCAATAAAAATATGGGTCTTGTTCCATATCAAGAACGATATTTACATACAAACCTCCTCCTATCATTCAGACCATTGCTTTTATGTTTCAACGAATGAACTTACATTTAACCAAATCTAATTGCAATAACGTGAATCATGATACACACATGAATTAGTTGGTTTGTGTAAGTAATAACTTACTATGTGAATGGTTTTTTCCTCTCTTTTATTTTTGAATGTGGAATTAAATTTAGTGTTTGGCATATTACAAATTATGATAATATTTATGCATTTGGTTGAGAAATATCTAGGTTACTCTATACCTACGCGTAGCACTGGCTGGAAATCGACGGTGGAAAATAATTTAGGGTTTTCCCCGAGTTTAATGACTATGTTTTTCATTTACCAAACTCCATTCTCTCCTTTTTTTTTTTCTTCCGTCGATCATGTTTCTCCATGACTTGTGTTTTAGGGTTAGTTTTACAAAACAATTATCATGTTGTTTGGGTTTCTCATATGTTGAGTGAAGTGATTATATTTCGACCATTCGAGAGTTTCAAGAAAGGTAAATGATGTTGAAACTTTTCTTGTTTCATTTGTCACTTGTATTAAATTACTTACAGTTATGCGTTATGCCACTTACACATTTTCTAAATTTTTCTTCACCCCATGCTCGCAGGTTAGCAGAGTTTGCTCTCTATAGGGTTTATTTTTAACATTATGCATCAAAACCCTTGCAGTAGATTTTTGTTTCGAATAACATTATGCGCAAACTCAAATGGAGGTAGCTATAGGAGTTTCATTGTGTCGACAGAGTCAAGTAAAATATCATTCCCTAATTAACTTTACTACATTCCATGCGACTCTATTTCTAAAAGGAGTCTCGTAAAACCCTAAAGGTTTTTTCCCTTTGTTACTTATTTGTGTTATGTTGAACCCATCATTAGGACTTTTTTTTTAGTGTATGTTACATGAAGAAATACCTGTTAACTTCAGGGGTATTGGCCTCAACTATGACATAAGTTCTTTTATTTTTTGTCTATGGTTTTATTCTAGCATTTGTGACTCACAACCGAGCATTGTTATATCATAGAATACCTGGTGGCATGTTTGTTAATTTTACCACTATTATATGTTGTTTAAATTACTTTAGTCCAATTCAATTATTTAATTGCACTCTTTTAATAGAAATCAATTATTTTCATCAATCAATAGTAATTGAAGATAGAACAATAATGAGCCCCACGGGGTAGGCGAGTTGGTAGTCACAATGCGGTGAAGTTCGTTGGAAAGGCGGGCTCCATACTGAAGGTCATGAGTTCAAATCCCCCGGATTTACCTTGGAGCTGTATAAAGGGGCGAGTGCAGCTCCCATTGGTTAAAGAGGTAGCAGTCAGAATCGACCCCGTGTAAAGCGAGTTGCGAGGCTGCCCTTGTTGCCAATTCCATTGTAATAAAAAAAGAAGAAGAAGATAGAACAATAATGTAATGACAATAGGAGACAATCAACAACATCAAAAAGAGACATAGATTTGATAAAAGACCAAGGAAAACCCCACAAGGGGGAAAACCCTTTGTATTTTTATTCTATTAGATTGTCATGAAATGTTCAACATAGAGTACAATGAGCCAATACAAAACTACACATTAAACTTCCACCAAACAATATTCATAAATATGATCCCAGTAACAATATTGATCAAAATTAACTTTCCCAATCCACGGTCAATTGTGGTCACTTGTAAAAATGAAACCTTAAGTCCCAAGCACATGGAGGGAGATTCATGTGTGTGGTTGGAGTTTTTCGACTACACATATAGGTCTAGATCCATGGGGTTACAGTAAAAAATATCTCGTGTCAACCCTACAGATGGAAACCAAAAACCCTAATCACACATGCAAGCTTCAGACCCTGCAATTTCAAACCTATACGAATCAAACCAAAGAAGAGAGAAGAAGAAGATACTTGATGATGTTGTCCAAATGAGGGTTACTTACATTGTATTTATAGGATATCAAGGGTGTCCAATTTTCATTTAGCACTGACCTATCCTTTCGTGCACATGTGGGCTTCACTTCAAAAATAAACTTTCCCTTGTCCAAATCAAGTGCTTCAAAATTCAAAATTGGTCCTATCAAAAAGAGGAATCTAGTCCCATGATTGGATTTTTTTTACTAAGCTACCAAAGTATCACTCCCTCTCAACTTGGGACAAATTCCAAATGCATCATGAAATAATCATAAGTATCATGTCATCGTCTCATGTCCCATCTATGCTCGACTTTAACTGTTGAATCATTCTCGAATCTAAAGAAGAAGAATCATCATGGAGATACAACTACCACCCTCTTAGAACAACGATGAAGGTCCTATGGGACACTCTCACCTCATGTCGATGACATTGGGGAAGGTCTTATGGAAAACTCTCACCACAAGTCATCTCATAGGGGAGCATATGTCTTCCACCCTATGTCGAGAAAAAAGTGAGATATGATATGTCACCCATCCTATTGCCAACTGAACTTCCTAACAATGACCCTCAATATTCATGTGGTAGGACACCTGCATCATAATCAAGCTTGGGTGAGATACCCAACTTACCAAAGGTAAGGATCACACACCTCCAAGCCTTCTCAACCCATTGGCTAGATAGGGAGCGACAATCCCAACAACCCTAGCTTGTGGGTATTGTTGTATCTCCTAGAGACAACCTTGGATTTATTCAAGACCAGTGTCTGGGCACATCTAAAATGGTGTGTCTCAAATGATTTATAGGAAACTGGAGACAACACTTATGATCTATGGATACATATGTGCATAGGAAATAGGTTGGTTCATTAATCCAAAGAAATGAAACATAGATTTGTGATACTTCTTCACTAGTTCAGATCTCAGAAATAAGCATAAAAATAGTGGAGGCCAAGAGCTTCAAGGTCTTACAGCTTAATAATCTTTTGCAGAGTGGGTGTGAGAGGATAAGAGAGAGGGTAACCCATCACATAGAGCATAATGCTTCAAGACTTCTATATTCAACACACAAAGCTTGGGGCAATAAGGATTTCTATGCTTATTTGGGTTACAAGCATAAATAATGAATGAAGGGAGAACTGAAAGCTATGATTCATGTGCTACAGATTTAAAAATCTAATCTCAATAGTCTACACGGAAATATACATAAACAATGTCAGGCAAATGAATTTGTGAAATAGCTACATGCATTTGCATTAACATATAGATACCAATGTATCTATGAGGGAGCTTGAAACATGTCTAGCCACAATAATTACATGAATTCGAGGAAGAAGCATGAACATAAATATGAGTTAGACAAAGGGGAACACATATTGTAATCCTTTGAAGAGGGAATCACCATTGTTTCCTTAATATTCTGAAAAGATCTATATTGCAAAGGAAATAACATGTAGTGTTTTCTCTAGAATTTTTGAACCTTTTCTAAGTCTTGCATTCCTCTATTTATCTGGAGAGAGGAGCAAGAACATTCATTACACAAAATATCTAAGGTCCCTACTCAGTTGTCTGGTTGACTAGTTGTATCAGTCCTAAATGGCTCTATGGCCCCAAAAATATTACAGAGTTGAATGCCTCCGGATTGGAGACACGTTACAGTACAACATAGTAAATAACCACAAGGAAAAAATACACAAAGATCTCCTCGCCCATCTTGTGATCATCTCGATTTGCAAGAGTTGTTCTAGCTAAGGTATGGCCTCCTACATTGTTTCACAGACCACTGTATTTTCTGCCTTTACTCCATTCAACACTGACTCCCAGACCTATGTCTCAGTGATCTTCCTCTGAATCGACCCATCTTGTGCCTTGAATGCACCACCTTCTCCTCTTAAAACTGTAGAAATTCTCACTGTAGATTAACCTAATTATGCAATATAACTAAAGCAAAATACTTAATATACTTCTACAATCAAACTTGTAGAAGCTTAATCGATTTGAGCAAGATCAAACAGAACACATATAACAAAGAAGAATAATCAATACACATGAAACACAGAAGAATACTCTGGGGAAAGCCTCAACTAAGAACCCCTCTATTTGTATTATCATACAAGTGGAAATATCTCATCATTACATGAAGCTTTAGCTCTCACAGTTATCCATCTTTTAGTACAATCCCTCATTGTTGCTCATAGACAGAATAAACTACTCATATGCCTTCTCCTCTATCCTCCAAGCCTCCTATTTCCTTGTGCAGTTTTCCCTGGGTGCTCCAGCTGTAACCTTGTGTGACATTGATCTCACACACTGCTCCAACACACTGTAAAACTATGCAAATCTCAAGGAATGAATTCCTTCTGCATGCAAGAGATTTTCTTATAGGAAAATTCTTGCAACTGATAGTGCATTGTCCTTGCCTTTAATCTCAACTAGGTCTTTGTCTAAACTGACATGCATGAGTTATTTATGAGAGAATATTTAGTTATCTGGAGTACACTAGCTTCATGCATGCATGCATTAACTAACTGAACTCACAATTAGTTCCTCAAACTGTTTGGAACTAAACTGGACTTAACTCACTTAACTGAGCTAACTAATTACAACTCATCCTTATCTCCTTAATTTAAGGGATATCTGTTGCATGACTTCACAAAGAATTCTAGCGTGAATTTTTCCAACTAATTAACTCAAGATGAATTAATTAATTACTTTTCAAGCAGTTGGTGAGACTAAATTTAGATTTTTATTCTTAATTTTAATTCAAGGACAAATTAAAATTGGAATATTCTTGTTGCCACATTTCAACAAAAACAATAGATGCCGACCCATCACACCCTTTAAACCTATGTACTTCACTTCTAGTGTCATGACACGGTGGTTGAACCACATTCCATGTGTAGCAACGCAGACTTACAGGCATGGGATTTTTCCCTCTAAAATAGGTGAAACAAGCATTTTTATTTTCCCCTTAGTCCCCCTTCATTATAGCCCATCACGTGGCTTTCCTCATATGACAGGGGGCTAGAACTAAGGGCTTAGCCCTCAAGTGCTAAGGCCTTCAGACCCGTGTCTGGGATCCTTTTCCTTTGTATCACAAAATCCTGCATATTGGTGCTTTACCATGCTTTTCCCTTTTCCATAGCGTGGGACGATAGTCCGAACCTAAAATCCTTATAGAACAAGTCGTAATAATTTATTGCGTCTGGGGGGAATCTTGCACATCGCAATCGGCCCTTGCACTGTTGTATTAATCTTTTTGCTTTAGCTGCTTGTGATCACTAATAACTAGGTGACATTATTGCTGATGTCATCACTTCCACATATCACCCTATGGGTGGTGCCACGTGGAACCCAGAAAAAGGCCCATAGGAGCCCTAAAAATGCCAAAAATGAGTAACATGTTTCCACTCGCCACATCATCTTGATGTCGACTACCATGTTAGCTCGGTGGACCAATCAGAGGTCACCAAGTGGTCTCCTGGAGGAGAGAGAAAAGGGCTTGCCCAACCCTGTTTGTCAAGAATTTCTTTGTTAAACTTTTTGGCCCTCTCCCTGAGGATTTTACATTATATTGGCGTATTGGCCCCCACAAGATTTATTAAGTCACCACCCCACCAATCCATAGATATTACGGGGTTGCGGGATGCAGGATCCTGCCACGTGGAGGAGAGAGAAGGTGTTGGCCCGACCCTTGTTTTGTCAACCCTTTCCTTTGTAAACAGTTTTCTCGCCCCCCCGATACAACACTATATCAAAAATTGCCCCCCCAAAGTGTTTGAAGTTTTAGAACCCCGCTAATCTGCTGATATGCGAGATGCAGGGTCGCCAAGATGCAGCACTCCGATATCAGGCCTTAGCACCGAGAACCGCTAATAATCCTTAAGTGTGAGCCCAGGACCACACTGAAATGTGATGTGCTCTGCGCCCAGTGTTGGAATTATGACACAGCTTTGGCACTATGACACAGGTGTTGTCCTTGATGGAAACTCACTCAGATGGTAGATGACTGTTCAGGCTCTCAGAATGAAAGAAAATGAGGTATACGTAGGTTTCCTTTGACGAAGTCGCTTATACACACGGTATTGTCAATCAAAAGTCGCGTATTCATATGCACACACTTTCATGCACAGAAAAGTGTGTACATGTGGGAAAGATTATTTTTAGGTCCATGGTATTTGGACCTTGGTATTGCGTCTGAAGTATTGAACCCAGGTATTAGGTCCCTAGTATTAGTTCTCTATGGTTTTGGACCATGGTTTGTGTAAGGCCTAAGTCTATAAAAAGGAGGAGCTCATTTGGCAAAGGTATTGACTCAAGTATTGAATATCTTATGAAGAGAAAAAACTAGAATTCTGGTGATTGGTTTATGGTGCATAGCTGAATCTGAATCAAGGAGGAACTTGAGCGCAAGAAGATGGATAAGTTATATTGATGGGTCAAAACTCAAGTCTTGAATAGTAGTATCTTTGTGTGATTTTGATCTGTTATATTTGGCGCATGACTTGATTTATCAATCTGATAATCTGGGTATAACTGATGTCTGAATATTTGAAAGGGTGAATTATCTTTTATAGATCTGTACACAGGTTCGACACATCAGAAGCGTGTATACACGCTAGTTTAGTAAATCAAAACAGCGTATACGCTGGTTGGCCTTAATACAGAAGCGTATGCACGCAGGTTTCTGCATATTGAAGTAACATACGTCTCTTGAAATATGTTTTAGCTACTTTTGTTTATTGCTGTAGTGTTCTGGGTTCAGAATTGGTGTCTGGTTACTGTTACTATTTTCTGGGTACAGAATTCAGAGAAGTGACTATTTGATTCAGTTTGTTTGGTGCAAAGGAGATTGGTTGATATAAATATACTTGATGTTATTCATGGATCCAGTCTGAAAATTTATGAAACGTGGTCCCTAGAAGAAAAGAGAAGGTTGTAGCCTTCTGTAGGTCAGCACCTACGTACTAGTACCTCAGCTAGTACAAGAGCTAAGGGGGTTGTAGCTCCCTTCCAGGAGAAGATGGAGAACGAGAGAAGGTTGTAGCCTTCTGCAAGTACCAGCCTGCGTACTGGTATAAGACTGTAACAGTACAAAATCATTGTAAAAAGAAGTTTCTAATTAAAAGAAGATAGAGACGAATTGCAACAGGTGGTTTTCACCCACATTGGGTTTCCACCTTATATCTGTGTGTTCATGTGTGTGATGATCTGTTCTGCTTTACTTCTCCTGTTTACTGTTCTTATGATTAATGAAGTCCTGATGCATTGATTAAAGATCAACAATTAATGAATCTTAAGTTTTTTGGTATACGTTGGTTTCTTTAGACACAGTAGTGTATATACGCAGTTTCACATAGCTAAATTAGCGTATACAAATCTAATTGTGAAATGAAAAATAATTGATTTAATAATATTGATTCACCCCCCTTCTCAGTATTATTTCCAACACCCAGGTCCACCTGAACTCTAGTATAAAACCTACAATGGACCCCCCGGCCCTGATTGCGATTTTCTCCTTAGACTTAACCATTTTTTGGTTTTCCTTAGCTTTCCAAGGCAATCTTCAACAGGTTGTAACTTTTGCTCTGGAAGTCTATTTTCAGACTTCTATATACCATTGGAAATCTCTTTCTAAGCACTAGGTATTAGAGTGGGGTTGATGTAACTCTGGGATCTTCTGTGGCCTAGGACAGTGGCTCCAAAATTTCACTATTCTTGGGCAACCTCGACCAATTGAAACCCACAATGCAGTGAGTGACAACAATTATGATTCCAACTAGGGTATATTTTGCTCAGCCAAGATAGGGGAGCTATGTTTTCAACCCTATGGGTGAAAGATAAGTGCTACACCCTATTTTCCACAGATCCCTTACCCCCAGAAGCCATCAATTTTCCATTCCCTCCTTGAGGAGCTCAACCAAAAGGGAAGAGTTATGCTCAATGTTCTTGATCAACGATGCCCCTTCTAGGGAGGGGTCACATCCATCATTCCAAGTTTCTCTATAAAGACCAAGAATTTCCCTTTCAGCAAAGCCTTGCTGAGAATATTTGCAATCTGATCATATGTTGATATGTGATGGAGTCTAATGATTCCTCTCTGCACCATGTCTTAAATTTATTGCTATTGAATCTCTATGTTCTTGGACTTGCCATGAAACACAGGATTCTTTTCCAGACGAATCCCAATATTTTTGTCACAATATATCATTGTAGTTTCTAGGACCTACTCAAACATCCATCCAAATATCTTTCTCAACCAAATTACTTCACAACTAGCCATGCTAGCGGAAATATACTTTGCCTCAATGGTACTTAATGATACAAACTTTTGTTTCCTACTCATCCAAGAAATCATGGCAAATCCAAGGCTAAAACAACATCCACAAGTGTTTTTCCTGTCAACAACATTTCTTGCCCAGTCAGCATCAGTATATCCATGTATTTGAACATCTCTGGTAGAATATCCCATACCAAGGGTGATCATCTGATCCAAATATTTCAAAATATGTTTGGAAGCAACCCAATGTGCATGGAGAGGCTTGGTCATGAATTAAATCAACATGTTGACTGCATAAGATATGTCTAGGCAAGTGTTCACTAAGAACATCAAAGCCCCAATCAAATATCTATATTCGGATGGATTTTCCAAATTGGGTCTTGCAACTTCTCCACATAGCTTCTTGAAATTCATTTCCATTGGTGTGGCTAAGGATTTGCATTTTGTCATTCCAAATATTTCCAACAACTTCACGACATATTTTCCTTGTGAAAGGGAGACCTCAATGAGCCTTTGCCACACCTCGATCCATAGAAAAGTAGTGCATGAGTCCAACTTGGTCCTTCTTCTCAAATTTAGAGGTTAGCTCGCTCTTACACTGAATCATCAAGGGCTCACTACCTATCATAAATAGGTTATTAACATATAAAATCAAAATCAATGGCATACCTTAGACCAATTTGAAGTAGAGGTTGGGGTCAACTTTGCTTCTTGTGAATCCAAACTTCATCAAGTAACTATCTATGTGGGCATACCATGCTCTTGGGGATTTCTTCAAGCCATAAAATGCCTTCTTCAACCTACAAACATGTTTCTTTTGGTCATGTACTTCAAATCCATGTGGATGCTCAACATACACTACTTCTTGTAACATTCCGTGAAGGAATGTTATCTTCGCATCCAACTGATGAAGGGCCCATCATTAACTTGTAGCAAGAGAAACTATTGAACGAATGGTGGTGTATCAATCCATAGGAGAAAATATATCATCGTAATATTCTCCCTCTTTCTAGGAGAATCCTTGTGCCACGAACCTTGCCTTATATTTCTCAATACTTCCATTGACTCCATGTTTGATCTTGAATAACCATTTTGAAATTATGATAGATTTCCCCTTCAGTCTCAACACAACATCCCATACATCATTCTTCATAATTGATTCATACTCTTTGACCATAGCATCCTTCTAGACTTGTTATTTCATGACTTCTTAAAAGGTGTGGTGCTCAGATTGAATCATATTTCTCATAGCTACAAAATATCCTTGGTACCTACATGGATTCTTTCCCTCTCTAAGAGTCCTTCTGGTGGGAATGATTCTCTCAACATCCTATAATGTGTCACAAAGCCAAAGTGGTCTCTTCCTGGCATGGGTATGACATGGAAGAGGATCCAAGGAGTCTGTAGGCTCCTTGGGATCATCAATAATGTCTCTCTCAGATTCAGGCATGGAAGAACCTTTTAAAATATTCATATCATCATTGTTCTTCTCAGGAGGAGGAGGCGAAGGAAGGTCCCTTTCTTTCCCAATGGAAACATCTTCATTGAATGTTACATCCCCACTAATTTAAACCTTCCTTTGAATATAAATTATATATTCTAAATGTTTTAGAATATTCACAATATTCAACAAATGTAAATTTTCTTCCTATGGCTTCCAACTTGTTCCTCTTTTCCTTCGGCACATGGAAATATACGGGGTGACAAAATATACGGAGGTGATTAACATCAGGATTGACACCTGTGAATACTTCTTCAGGAGTTTTGTTGTCCAATGCTTGATGAGGCACCCTATTTTGAACATATATTGTTGTATTTTTTTTCTTTTCCCCAAAGGAACTTCAACAACATTTAATCATGGAGCATGGCTCAGGCAGCTTCTACAATGGACCTATTCTTTCTTTCAACCACTCCATTTTGTTTGGGATTATAGGGCACAATTGTCCCTTTCTTGATGCCTTCCTTCTCATAAAAATTTATGAATTCATTTGAAATGTACTCTCCACTGTTATTAGACCCAAAGATATTAATTTTATTCCCTGCTTGATTTTTTACCAAAGCCTTGAAATTCTTGAACAAAACGAAGACCTCATCCTTATGATTCAAGTAATATATCCAATTCTTCCTTGAGAAACAATCAATGAAGGTAATGTAGTAGATATGGCCAGCAAGAGAGTGTAGGAGCATCAAACCACATATGTCAGAATGAATGAGGTGGACAATGTCTTTCGTCCTGTTCTAGCTAGAGGGGAATAGTCCCCTTATCTTCTTTCCACTAGAACATCCAAGACATACTCCATCGTGTTAGTGTCAATATCTGCATACTTCCATCAGGGATCAAATCTGCTCTTAGCAATTTCATCTTAGGTGTCTCATACTGAATTTTTGGATCATTCCATTAGGTCATGTCAAAATGGTCCACTGATGGTTGTCTTCTTCTTAGAAAATCAAATGTTCCCTCATGAGGTACATTTGCTGACCCATTTCCATGTTGTATTTAGTTGAGGTTTCAAATATGTTATTTTAGGTTTCAAGGCAGTTGTCTTTCCATTAGGTTTTAGGGTTCATTTCCAAGGTCTTTCCATTAGGTCTGTCTTAGGGTTCATTTCCAAGGTCAAAAGCATGGTTTCAAGTGTAAATAAAGGGCAGCAAAAGTATGAGGATGACCAATAAACAAAGAGTGATCGCGAGTAAGTCATGATGATTGTACAAAGATTTATTTCCTAGCTTGATTTTTCATTATATTCCTTTCAATGTTACAATACATATTTATACATGCCAAAGCATCCAATACCATGGACTGAAAACCATCGCGTCCAAAACCATGTGTGAAAAATCATGCACAAAACCATAGGTAGGTCTGCCCAACCTAATATAGGGTCCAAAAACAAAATTTTCCGGGGCAACTCCATAGAGTGGGGTTACCTACACCCCTCAAACCCCCTTTGAACCCCCCCCCCCCCCCCCACAATGCAATCAGCGCAACGAATGGGGGGGCTCCACCCCCCTTCTAACCCCCTAGTTAACTAGGTCGGCTAGTCGTGGAAATAATATAACACAACCCAACATTCTCCCACTTGTTGTTTTCTTTCCACAGGGGACCACAAGAGAGCTTAGTCATTTATCCAGCCCTGCAATGTCCATTGTTTCTCTACACCAAGAGAAATTCTTAGAACTCATAAATTTTGTCAATACATCTGGAGTATTCTTCAAAGTGTCCACATTTACTAGCAACACCTTTTTGTCTTCTATCATATCCCTCACAAAGTGATACTGAACATCAATGTGCTTTGTCTTTGAATGATATGCAGGGTTATTTTCCAAGAAAATTTCACTTTGGCTGTCACGGTCTATCCTTATAGCTCCCTGTACTAACCCCATACGTGAACATAATCTCCGCAATCAAATTTCTTCCTTGCTTGCATGAGTGGCTGCCATGTATTCTGCCTCTATAGTTGATAGTGACACTACAGATTGTTTCTTACTCATCCAACTGACTGCACCTCCAAATAGGTTAAACACATATCCACTTGCAGATCTTCTTTGATCCAGATCTCCAGCCCATTCTACATCACCAAAGCCATGAATATCCAACACTCTATCCAATCCTAGTCTTCCTTGGCAGCACAAACCATAATCACTAGTGCCATGCAAATACTTGAAAACTCGCTTCACTGCTGTCTAGTGCTCCTTGCATGGTTTTGACATAAACCTACTCAATACTCCCACTGCATGTGCAATGTCTAGTCTAATACAGACCATTGCATACATTAGGCTACTGACTGCACTTGCATATGGAACACAGGACATGTCCTCTTCCTCTTCTTGTGTCTTGGGACATTGTTCAGCAGATAACTTTACACCTACAAGAATAGGAACCTTCACCAGTTCACTATCCTTGATATTAAACCTCTGCAATATTGTCTTGACATACTTCCTTTGGTTTAACCAGAGCTTCCTCTTTGTCTGATCTCTTTTAATTTCCATGCCCAAAATATAGTTTGTAGCAACATAATCTTTCATGTTGAATTTGGAGGACAAATGGGTCTTCAAATCCTAGATAATTTCTTTGTCATTTCCAACCAGCAACATATCATCCACATGCAAGACCAGATAAATAACATGGTCACCAATTAATTTAAAATACACACAGTGATCTGCTTTGCATCTGGTGAAGCTAAGTCCCTGTATAAATGTATCAAATTTCTAATACCACATCCTTGGTGACTATTTTAACCCATACAGAGACTTCTTTAACTTGCATACTAGTTATTTCTTACCCTTCACCGCAAAACCTTCAGGTTTCTTCATGTAGATCTCCTCTTCCAAATCCCCCTGAAGAAATGTTGTCTTCACATCCATCTGTTCTACCTCAAAATCAAAAGCAGCGGCAACAAATAGAAGTAATCTAATAGAAGCTACCTTGGAAATAGGAGAAAAAATATCACCAAAATCACTTCCGGACACCTGGGAATAACCTTTTGCTACCAATTGAGCTTTGTATTTCTCCACCTTTCCTTCTGCATTTGTCTTCTTCTTGAACACCCATTTTTTGCCAATGGGTTTCCTTCCAGCTGACAACTCCACCAAATCCCAAGCCTCATTTTTGTGCAAAGATGCCATTTCATCAACCATGGACTCTTTCCAAAGTTTTCCATCCTATGAATCTACTGCTTCCTTCACAGTTCTGGGATCATCATCAATAATAGATAAAGCAAAATTTGAACAGAAAGCAGATGGATTATACCTTTCTGTCTGCCTTGTTTCTCAAACTGATATTCTCACACCCAGAGTTTTTGGCTCTTCATCTTCTGATTCCTCCTCTGCTGTAGAGTCTGATTCTTCCTCCTTTAGCTCAAACTCTATCTTCTCAGGTTCCTTTGGTTGGAATTCATCTTTAATAACATATTTCACCTCTCTGAACACCACATCTTGGTTTTACACAACCTTCCTTGTTACTGGGTTCCAAAGCTTATAACCCTTTAAACCATCCTTATACCCAATAAAGATGCACCTTTTAGATTTACTATCCAACTTGGTTCTTTTCTCCTTTGGAACATGTACATATGCATCGCATCCAAATACCCTCAGATGTGAAAGAGAAGGTTTCTTACCAGTCTATACCTCTTGTGGGGTCTTATCTTCCAATACTGAGGAAGGTGATCTGTTGGCCAGGTAACATGTAGTCTCCACCGCCTCTACCCAGAATTCTTGTCTGAACCCGGCACCACTGAGCATGCTTCTTACCCTTTCCATCAATGTCTTGTTCATTCTTTCCACAACTCCATTTTGCTGAGGTGTATATCGAGTAGTCTTCTATCATGCTATACCACACTTCTTACAGAATTCTTCAAATTCCTTACTGCAAAACTCTCCACCGTTATTTGTGCTTATCACCTTTATCTTCTTCTCTGTCTGGTTTTCCACCAGAGCCTTAAATTCTTTAAACCTGTCAAAGACTTCATATTTCTTCTTAAGGAAATATTTCCATGTATTCCTTGAGAAATTATCTATAAATGATACATAGTACATAGATTTACCTGGTGATGGAACCTTCAAAGGTCCAAACACATCACTGTGCATAAGATCTAATATATGTTTCACCCTCTTACCACCAGAGGGGAAACTCACCCGATTCTGCTTCCCATATACACAATTTTCATAGAAATCAAAATCCAGAGAGCTATTACTCATACCTTCTACCATACATTTACCATGAAGTATTCGAAGGCCCTTCTCTCCAATATGTCCAAGTCTTTGATGCCACAACATGGTCTTCTCTCCAGAGACCACTAGATTTTCTGCTCCACTTTCAGGAACCACAGAACTGTTGCACCCATGAATAATAGTGCTACCTTGCAACTTGTACAGAGTTCCATTCTAAACTACCCGCATCAATACCAATTCTCCCTGAACCATTTTGCAAATATCCTTCTCGAACACTATTTTTACTCCTGCATCATCTAGCTTTCATATGGAAATAAGATTTCTGGCCAATGCAGGAATATGCAAAACACCGGAAGTGTTCTATCCCTTCCACCTTGCAACTTCAAATTTACTTTTCCGCAACCAACGATTCTAGCCTTCCTGTCATCCCCCAATAAGACATCACCACCATCATATTTCTCATACTCGCAGAACCACTCTCTATGGGGAGTGAAGTGAAATGATGCACCTGAGTCAATCAACCATGCCTCATGATCTACATGTGTACTTGAAGAAGCCAAGTACACATCCCCACCTTCATCTGAGGTGGTTTTCGCCTCTGCAAAAGGAGCATCATCAGATCCCTTTCCTTTGTTAAGAGATTTAGATTTACAACCCCTTTTGTAGTGCCCTTCCTTTCCGCATTTTCAGCACACCACCTTTACAGGTTTTCCTGGAGATTTAGATCTCCCACTCAATGACTTATTTTTGTTTCTGTTTTGGCACCGTCCTCGTACAGACAAGGCATCACCATTCTGGCTCTCCATGTTTTTCCATCTCATCTCCTCCGTCATCAAGGATGAGACTATTCCATCAAACTGCAAGGCAGTTGCATTTCTACCTATTGCAATAACCAGACTATGCCACAAATCTGTTAGAGAACACAACAAACAGATGCACTTATATTCATCTGAAATTTTAATATCAACAGACAATAACTGACTTACCACAATATTAAATGCATTCAGATGCTCTGTTACCGAGTCTCCATATTTCATCCTTAGGTTATACAGTTTTTTCTGTAGGAATAGTTTATTCACCAGAGACTTAGATTGGTACAAAGTCCCTAACTTGTCCCACAAAGCCTTCGCCATAGCTTCCCCTAATACATTCAGAAATATTGAATCTAAAACACACAACCGTATTGTGCTCTTTGCCTTTCGATCCAACTTCTTCCATTCTTCATCAACACTCCTGTTGGTTTAGTACCCGGATCTACCGCAATCCACTGATCTTTATCCACCTATAGATCCTCCATCTTGAGTTTCCACAACTCAAAACTTTGATCATTAAATTTCTTGATCTCTATCTTTCCATTTCTCACCATCTTGTTTCACCACCAGAATCGATCTCACAGATCTCCCACTGAATAGGGTCTACCACAGGGCCGAGCGAAACCCCTCAGCAATAAAGGCATCCCCTTGAAGCCAAAATAGCACTGATTCCAAATGCCATCTTGATTTTTCATTATGTTCCTTTCAATGTTACAATACATATTTATACATGTCGAAGCATCCAATACCATGGAAAGATAACCATCGCATCCAAAACCATGTGCGAAAAATCATGCACAAAACCATAGGTAGGTCCGCCCAACCTAATATAGGGTCCAAAAAAATAATGTTCCAGGGCACTGCCCCAAACCCCATAGAGTGGGGTTACCTGCACCCCTCAAACCCCCTATGACCCCCTCCTCTACACAATCGGCACAACGAAGGGGGGGCTCCTCCCCCCTTCTAACCCCCCAGTTAACTACGTCGGCTAGTCGTGGAAAGAATATAACACAACCCAACACTTTTGTCACTAATGTAATTTTCAGCACAACCCAACACTTTTGTCACTAATGTAATTTTCATCTCAAAAACATGTTTTTGAGATGAAAACAGAGTAAATTTAGTTGATTTATTTTCTTTTGATATAATTCAATCCATTTTATGTAATAAGTATTCCCAGCTTCCCCAAACATGTCTCCTTGCTGTAAGAAAATGAAACCATTGAAGAAATCAGTTCAATCCAAGCATCATCCACTTGAAAAGAGACAAAGAGAGAAAGGTATTAAACAGAGATTTGGAGGAAAGAAGAAAAAGTTCCAAAAAATTAGAAAGTGTGTTTTTCAAATGAAAAATCAAAATAAACCTCTATATAAGATGTCAAGTTCCTTTTCCACATTCATCACTTTCATTTGAAAAAGAGAAAGAAGAGCATTGGAGGAGAAAAAGGGAATTGGGGCCAATTGGTGGCTAAGAAAAGAAGAGGCGCTGTGAATAGGAAACAGGGTGTTGTGCATAGGAGATGGAGCATTGTGCACAGAGGCTAGAGCACCACGCATAGGGCAGTTTTTCCAGTGCAATTTTACATGGCACATAGAGTCGGAGCGCTACACACCTGTAGAGGGCACTGCGCATAGGAGTTGCAGGTGCCAAAACATCTTATCAACCACTCAATATGTGTTTTTTGCCTTCTATAACTTCTAAACAAGTAAGTGTAACCTCTGAGCTATCCTCCCAGAATTCAATTCATCATTTTGAAGTTGGTTTGCTATTTCCAAATTCAAACCCTATATTGCCTACAAATCCCTCCACCTTTATCTTAAACCCTAATCCCTCCTATAAATCCTTCCACCTATTCCTTATACTCTAATTCCATCAAACAAAATCCTAAAACCCTATTTACTAAACAATCCCTATCAAAGAATAATACCCTCCTTCTCATTCTCATATCATATATATTCCATTCTACACCACATAAGCTCATCTCCCCTCCCCTATCCCTGTTCATCATAACTCATTCCTTGATTACCTTCTCTAGGGTTACACAGCTTCAAAATTCGAAAAAAAATGGACAAAGGGGATAGAGATTATGAGGAGGAGGAAAACAATGGCAGTGAAAGCATGGGAGATGAACCTCAACATCAGAGAAAACCACATAAGCGAGGCAGAATTATCAGAGAGGAACCATCAAACAACAGAGAGTTATAGGCTTCTCCTATGAATGTCACTTGTTACAGACATCTAGGGTGTTATGAGTTTTGTGAGCAGGTGGAAAGAGTTCAACATCATCCTGAGCTGACCAGGCCTTTTGTAGCCAATCTCTGTGATAACAAAGTAACTCTTGCTAGGGTGACATTTACAGTTTCATCTTCTATCATTGTTGATGCCACAAGGATTCCAAGTGTGGGGGAAAAATGGTATAAGGAACAATATTTGGATGAGCACTACTATGAACCATACATCAAATCCAGGTACATAAATGAAAAGAAGAGGACCTTTCCTTTCAAGTTCCTTGAAGACAAGTATACCCCTATGACGAGGATCATTATGAAGTATTTTACATGTGAGGGAAAAATTTCTAGATTGTACACCTATCACATTAGGCTTCTTATGCACTTCACAAGGGTGAAAATGTTGAGCATCCCTTATTTCTTAGTCATCCATCATGGTGAAAAGGGTGAACAGACACCCATCATGGCATTGAGATAGTTGGCTTGGAGGCTCAAGATGAGGCAACAAACGAAAGCACAACCATAAGGGAAAAATATGCATAGATACAAGCACTCATGGAAAACTTGGTGAGAGCTAAGTATGTCATTTCATACCTTGAGCAAGAGAATAAGAAGCTAAGTGACAAACAAGTCCTGATGGAGTTGGAACTTCTCAAAGCAAAGAGACAAAGTGACAAGGGCAAGTCGGTAATGCAAGAAGAAGAAACACCGGCTACCTTGACTGCAAAACAAAGAATTGAGAAGGAAATTGAGGAGGATAGAGAAAATTGGCTTGACAGGGTCAATTTGCATTTGGAGAAGTTGCTACAAGAGGCCAACAGGAACAATCGAATCATCAAGCACATGGCTCGCCATTACAGGACCTAGAACAATATTTGCAACATAATGGTCAAGAAAATGAGGACAAGGCTGAAACAAGCACTCGAAGGCAAAAAGGAGGATGATAGGCTTAGGTTGCTTGATGAAGTTTCCTTGGCTAACCAAGATACTTAATGGTGGTATTTTCCACAAATTTTGAGTAAGTTTTGAATAATTTTTTCCTTTTGAAGAATTTGGCAATTTTTGACACAAAAATTTTGGCTCTATGCGCAATGCCACTGGTGCTGCACTTTTCCTAGGGGAATCCAATGAAGGAATGGTAAGAATTTTTGGATTCATAATGATGAGTACATGCACCCTGAGCATTTTTTAATATTTTAGAGTAGAACTGGTCAACCAAAAGGTCAACAAACACCCAAAAATGACCTTTCTGTGCTTTTTTGGACACACAGAAGAAGTCTTTGGAGAATCTGTTTTTGAGGGGTAAAATGAACTTCAAATGAAAAGATTCAAGATGTTCAGGAAATGATACTTGAATAGCTTTCCAATGAGCTATCATGATCTCAATTTGTACACCGGTAAGGCCTCCAAAATGGCCCTGCAAAAAGTGTTGCGCATAGAGCTTGGGCGCTGCGCATAGGACAAAAATTGTGCTGGGTTTCCATTTCACTATGCCTTGGCTGTAATTTTGGGTTTCCTCTCATGGATGGTATTTTACCGATGTAAATGGTGGCTAGGCACGTAAATATGATGGATAATAAGTAATAGAAGGTAGATTCATTAGATTACAAGTTATCTTGAGGACAAATGAATCAATTACCTCACTTTTAGAGGCAAGTTGTTAGGTTGCCTAGAGTCTAGTTTCTTGTTCAGTTTTTGTTGGATTAGTTCCTCATATTAGAGATTTGACCCCTGAGGATGGGAAGAGGTTGAATCAATGTCTATATCTTCTTCTTCTTTATCATTGTAAAGGGTTGGACTCAGCCGGATGCTTATGCTTTGAATAGACATCATTTTGTATCAGTTTTAGCAGTAGATTAATGAAAAGTTACAACTATTTATTTGGGATCCATGTGGTATGATGTTCAGTTTAGTTTTTATTATTTTTTCATGTGTTAAACTTTATTTTTGATTCCATTTCATCATTTCATGCTCTTTATGTGAATGTATACAAGTCTGAAAGGAAGAATCCATAACTTCTATGCTCTGTTTTGGGTAGACATTTCACAGTCTATGTTTTCTTCAGTTTAGGAAGAATACATGGTGCTTACATGCTCTTTCTAGCTCCTCACCTGTCTTGAATCACTTCACCCATCAAACCCTAGAGTGTTGAGCCTTGTGCCTACCTTGCCCCATTGAAACCCTTTAATTTTGACCTAATTTCCTTGCCCTAATTGTTTGGCTCCTCCTGATCTAGCAAAACTCTTCAAAATCAAATCAAACCTTGTGCCACTATACCTAGCCTAATATCATTTTCTTGATCCAGTCATCCTGGCTGAGATCCTTACGGAGAGAGCCCTCTCCTGGCCTAGTAGGGATAGCTACTTGGGTAAGCGTGGTTTATGGTTACCCTGGCATTACCTTCCTTCAGCCCGAGGTTCAATCCAGGTGATAACATAGTAGCGACCATACTGGGGAAGAAATGTCAGAAATTAATCACCCCAGTAGCATGTTACATTTGAATTCTTAAGCTTGTGGATGATGAGTTTTAGAATTTAATAGGCTAAATAGGAAAGTTGTAAAGCAATATATAAAATTTCAAAATTAGACATACTGGCTTCTCAAAAGTACACTAGATCCAATCCAGATCTGAATCCTCCAACCATTGTCAGTGATCCTCATAAAATTGGGTGAAAATCTAAGAAAGTTGCAGAGAAATCCAGTTTATCCAAAGAATAATTAAGGGAGGATTTCATTCCTCGTGTTAATTCACTCCCAAGAAGGTTAGACACTTTCCATGACATTGAGTTTAATGTTAATTTTGAGCAAAGTTTATTTCATAGTAAATCTTTAAATTGGATTGATCAGACAGTTGTTGATTCTTCTATATCTCTTCACAACCCCATTGAAGACTTGTTTTCATAAAATAAATCAGGATCACAACTTATTCATACTCTTGATCAGTTGCAGAACCTCTCTTCAAACTTAAACACTTGGGTGCAAAATAAGACTCATAGGCCATCTTTTGATTTTCGAAATATCTCCTTTGCATCTACTTCCACTCAAACTATCTCTCACCCCCTGCCTTCTTCTTCACAGATTGTTCACACCACTCAAGCTATCATTAATTCCCCTTTGAGTATACCGAATATCCCAATCCTTGCTTTAAATCCACCACCTCCCCCACCTCCAGTTATGGCTGCCCGATATGCACCCCTTGTTTTACCTCAAAATCTTGGTGCCATGCCCGTTGATTATCAAACCAAAATACCTTTCTTTGACGGCACCCAAACCATTACAGCTCAACAACATGTAGACAAGATGAATGATTTCTTTGACCTCCATGAAGTTGAAATTGAAGATGTGACGATGAGGCTGTTTGTACAAAGTTTTGGAGGAGAAGTTCAGAAATGGTTCAGAGCCCTACCAGTAGCTTCTATCACTACTCTACCCGTCCTCCACAGGCAGTTCCTAGATTAGTGGGAGGTGAAGAAGAATCCCCTTTAGATTTTGTCTGAATATGAAAACATCAAAAGAAATGTTGGCAAGAGTGTGCAAGATTATTGTGTAAGATTTAATGCAGTGTACAATGCTATCCCTACAAACATCAAACTACCAGAGGGATTGGCTTTTCTTAAGTTTCCAGATGGATTTGATGCCAATATGGCATATTAGTTGCATGAACGTGATCCTACAACTCTAGAAGACATACAAAAGAATTCTGTGAGCATAGAAGCGAACTTGTTGGCCAAATGAGCAAGAATGAGATCATTGAAAAGAGTGACCGTGAAAGAAGAAGCATCTACTTCAGATGTAAAAATGGATACATTGATTCGAACAATGGAAAGGATGGTTAACTGGTTGTCCATTATAGGCAGACATGAACCTAAAATCCAGAACCCAAACTTTAGAGGGTAGCATTAGCCCCAATTCCGAATCAAGCAAAGAGAACAAAAAGCACTGGAACAACCAGCGCAACAACAACATTAGATCAAAACTCCCTTACAGTAGAATTATGTTCAAGAAGTAGAAGAAGAAGATGAGGAAGATCCGGTAATTGAAACAAATCAATTTTTCACTGCTGATGGTATGCCTATATTTCTAACCAAAGATGAGGAGTATACAAAAGTTCTGACATTCTAAAGGATGAGGACTACATCTTGGAAAATGATGTGGTTTTGGAGGCCGAATCTGATGATTATCAGCGTGGTTACATGAATGCTTTGAGCACACAGCAGAGACAATATCCTTTGAGGAGCAGAGATGTATCGGTCAATCCTATTCAGAAGAGGAAGGAGGTTCAATCGAAGAATGATCCCCCAAGCAATCAGAAAAAGGGAAAGGAGCTTGCTGATCAGAATTCCAGCAAGGTAAATCAGCCATCAACAAGTACAATTGCAAAAGAGAAAGACAATCAGCAAAAGGATAGTGCAACGAAGGAGAAAATAGATAAGAGGGACATCAGTGTCAAAGAGGTAGATAAAGTCACATATTTTAATTTAGAAAGTGAAATTGCTAAATTGAAAGTGTCCATTCCTTTGACTAAGCTTGTTAAGAATAGCCATTACAAACACCATGTATCTATAATACTGCAAATTTCTCCTTTGTCTAACATGGTGAATGTTGAGGATGATCACCCTAAACTTATTTTTTGTCCAACTATAGAAGGTCAACTAGAAGATAGTGAAGTCCCACCCTTTTATTTGAGTCTTAGACTGCATGAGTATATTCTTCATAATGTTATGCTTGATTTTAGAGCTTCCCATGATTTGATGCCCAAGGCCATCATGGAAAAGCTGGGCCTGGATATCACCCAAAAATATCATGATTTTTATTCATTTGATTCTGGTAGAGTTCGCTACAGTGGTCTCATCAAAGATTTGGTGGTTTCCTTAGATCAAATCCCAACCAAGAATGTCTTGATAGATGTGGTAGTAGCTGATATACCACCTCGATTTGGTATGTTGTTGCCTAGAACGTGGTGAACCAAACTCAAAGGCACTTTACAATTTGACTTCTCTTATGCTACAATCCCTGTTTTTAGTCAATTGAGGAAGTTGTACTGGGAAAAGACGATGAAGTATATGATCACTAGTAAAGAGAAGCCCATAAATCATCCGGTTAATGTTGTACATACATATTTAGAGTCTTTTGTTTTGTACACTGATAGTGGATTGAATGATGTAGATATTCGGCTTGTAGAAGTAGATGTTGTACCTAAAATTTCCAAGAGTTTTAGAGTTTTTCTTAATCAAGAAAAGGAAAAAATGGAAATTCCTTCTGAGCAGCCTCCACAGGAGCAGAAAGTCAGTGAAAAGCAAGCAAATGAAGCAACCAGCAAAGGTAAGATCAAAACTAACATAGAATTCCAATGGAAAATTTTAAGAACCACCCTAAATTATATGTATAATAAATGGGCGAATCACCATGATACATGGGAAAAATGGGAGGCTATTTTATCAATAATATAATATGTATATATAGTTTTTTTGGCGAATCTCTCATCAGATTATATTATCTTGTAAAGTTATTACGAATCTTTCAATGAATTATAAAATCTTGTAAGATCTTGGAAAATCTTTCACTAAATAATAAAACATTGTGAAGTCTTGGCGAATGTTTTGTTAAAGTATGAAACCATATATGATAATAGGAAAACATATTCATTAAACTATAATATACTAACGTACATGTTTGGAAAAAAGAAACATAATTTTCTTTTCCTGCAAACAATGTTGCAATTTTCAGTGGTTGTGTTTGTCAAGGTTCTTACTGTACACTCTTTCATATCCTTCTATTAGTTTTGATAATATTCCACAACAAAGTTCTTGTAGGTGTTGATCTTGACCACCAGTTCTGTCAAGGTAGGAGAGATTAATCTTTTCTCTACCACTTTTGTCAAGCTATGAGAGATTAATGTTTGTACAAATTTTGTTTTACTTTTCTCCCAACTTTTGTTTCCTTGAGTGTTTCCATCACTACCTTGTTGATTCTAGATCAAAGCAATTTCTCAAATTCCAGCCTAACTGTGACAAAGGACTTTCTTGCTTCTACAAATTTGCAGCCTCGTTGTAAGGAGAAGTCCTTATATTTGCAGGGGAAATTTATAAACACTTTCATTCGCTCTCCAGGTATTTTTTAATCCATCGACCTTCAGGTAGTTCATCCTTCCATATGATATTTGGTCATTACACTCTGTTCTTCAAGAAATATATAAGTTATGAAAGTCATTATACCATGTCATGAAGTGTTGAATCGAGGGAATCCCATACCCATGAACCTTACTTGTGGTCTTACGATGCAATCTTCTGTTTTGAGTCATTGTGTTAAAGTCCCTCCCCTTCAAGCAAGCTTTATGCAAGTAGGAAAATGAAACAGGGCCCCCTTACTTACCGACCTTCCTTTCTCTTACCTGAATAGTTGTATATTACCCAACCAAAAAAAGGTTCCTACCTTGAATTATATAGTATAATAGACCAAAAATAAAAGATTTATGTAAGTCTAGTCCCCACCACTTGAACACCTTATGGCCCAGCACAAATGAAGGCATGTTAGGGATTTTTTCATTAGTCTTCGTAAAGATCATTTCAATTCATATTCATCATGGCTTCCGCTAACTACTCATGTAGGGTCACTTGGCTTGGCAATGCAAATTGCTCATTAATGCTTCCCATCACTCGACTACCTTCAATCATATTCATTTCAACAATTTCAATTTGATTAGCATTTGTAAAATTTGTATATGGTTTTTTTCATCAATAACTACTATTTTTTATTGAATTGCTCCATCATATTCTTAAGTAGAATTTCCATATTCATCATCATCACCTAATATATGATAACATCCTTGAGGTAGAATCAACATGTTTATAAAATACTTTTGCATATTTATCACCAAGTATTTCAAAAACTTGGCTACAAGCCTCATCATTGGTAAGAGCATCATAATTGAGCACCTGAAACAAGAGCTATCCTCTATGCCCACTTCAAAATGTGAAAAATAATCAAATATCTAGAGACATGTGAATCCAGAACTTGATGTATTGTGGATAATTATTTGGTATAGGTTGACATGAAAGACACCAAAAGCAACACTAGTTTGAATTTGCCTCCTGCACATTGCTGACTTGGTTTTTAATCATAGATAATATACAAAACAAGAATATCACACATGTAGGAGCAGCTGACTTGGGTTCAAATCACAGATAATATATAGAACAAGAATATCACACATATTCGTAGATAATATATATAACAAGAATATCACCTTGGAAAGAACCAACAAAGAAAGGCCATGGATAAGTTTTATCAACCTCCAGATTGCAACCCACCTTGGAACTTTAACCTTTGGAGTCATTTTTATGCCTTCATATAGGTATTTTATTTGATGATGTACCTGAAAAGGAGGGATCTCCTTGTCTACAAAATTGTTATTCCTTCTTTCCTGTCCAAATGGCTCTAGAGGCAATCAAGGGCAATGATTTATGTTATTTGAGTGCTCTATCATCAAACAATCCAACAAGGAAGCCTCCTGCCAAGTACCCTATCCTAAAATAAGGGGAGAATAACACCCCATATCTCCTGAGCAAAAATACAAATGAACACCAACACGTGGTCTATTGTTTCCCCTTCACATTTGCATAGAGTACAAATTCTAGGACCCTACCTTGCCCTATTTTATAGAACCTCTCATGTCAAAACATTATTCGTTAGGGCCAACCACATAAAAATCATGGATTTCATTGAAGATTTAACTTTCCAAATCTTCCCTATCACCAAGCTACTACTACTGCTTCATCATCAAAGATAGCCTTGTATGGCAAGCTAGTTGTCAATATATAGTCATATGGCAGGATCGTTGAACCATACAACTTTCTTGTGCGAAGAAGACATGGAGACAACTATTTGCTCCTAAATGCAACCAATGTTGAGCTAAAAAAAAAATTCCTTGATTTTGTACTGAGCAACAACAAAATATACAAAATTTCCTTGTGACAAAGTTACTAAGATGGAATATTCATCTACAAACATTTACCTATTAGGATGAGAAAATGCAAATCAAATTTCTTTCTTATTCCATAGACTCCAATTTCAAGATAAAAAAAAACACATCAAGTTTGTTTACCCCAACACGCCAACAAGTAGCAAGCCCCAACTATATAATATAAGAAAGTAGTAAGTATCCCAAAGGCCTGAAGGGGATCTAATGGAAAGAAGTGACCATTGTTAGAAGCCTTCCAATCAATACATAAATATATAAATGTAGATTTATTATGATTTTAATTGGAAATATTCAATTAAATAATAAAATTTAATTACATCTCTCCCATAGATCATTACGACAAACTAAGAATAAGACAAAAGGTGAAAGGTTGTACAAACCAGCATATTTTTCAAACAACTAATCCAACATCAATACCTTAATTTTTTCATGAAGATATCATATTGATAACATTTGAAAAATGGTGAGAAATCTGGGCAATGACTATCTCTCTTCTGCGAGGGTGATGCGGATTGAATTTTTTTTGTTAAATAGAAAAAACCAATATTAATGGAGATATTGGTATTTTTTACTAAATTTTGTGAAGTGACTAAATGTAGCTTTAACCATTCACCTTAAGATGTTTTTTACAATATAATTTCCTAAGTCTATTTAATATCTTCATTATCATAAAAACCAACCTATATCCATCTTAACTCCATATCTACCACTCTTAGAGGGATGAAATCTATTTATCCCTCTCAACACTTGGTAGACCCAGAATTAAGCTGGATCTAATCTCATATAATTTCACGTTTAAATAGTCTATGCTCACATGAATACCATGGTATTACCATGGGTTATCATAAACATGGAGCTTAAAAACTACTATTAGCAATTTATAAAAATTAATAATTGATATTTTTTTTATTTTTATTTTTTTTTATTTTTATTTTTTTTTTATTATTATTTTTTTTTTAACCGAGTTAAAATGTTTAAGTGACATTAAATTACAAGATCCATTTTTACTCTTGGAGAGGGATCAAATATTTTTTCACTCTATGCTAGTTTGCATATCACGATATTTGATCGGTGCTTAGTAGATCCAGAGTAAAGATGGATCTATGTTGCTTTAATTCCCCCCTTTAAATAGGCTACATTCCACGTGAATACCATGGGTCAATACCATGTGGCATCTTTATTTTTATTAATACTAATATTAGGGTTAATAATATTTTGTTGCATGGTATTAATAATAATTTGGCCCATGGTATTTGGCCCATAGGCTTCACCTATTTATTTACTTTATTTACCATACCTCTCGTTTATTTATATTTTTATTAATTTCCCATACCTCTTTTATAAATATGGTATTTGGCCCATAAAATTCACTTAAATAAAACTTGTTTTTGAACCTTCTTAAATACAAAGAGGGTTATGGATTAAATATAAAAAGAGGTTTTATTTATTTACCATACCTCTAGTTTATTTATATTTTTATTTATTTACCATACCTTTGGAGTAAGGTTTTATTTATACCATACCTCCACTTCATTTATATTTTTATTTATTTACACCCTT
Source organism: Pinus tabuliformis (assembly GCA_031772625.1). Lineage (NCBI taxonomy): Eukaryota > Viridiplantae > Streptophyta > Pinopsida > Pinales > Pinaceae > Pinus > Pinus tabuliformis. The sequence continues at coordinate 828,249,414 of CM062813.1, forward strand.
GCGTGTTCGTAAATATAAGGTGACTTATGGAGTAAATATAAAAAAAAATGTTTTATTTATATACCATACCTCTCGTTTATTTATATTTTTATTAATTTACCATACCTCTTTTATAAATATGGTATTTTTTATTTACCATACCTCTAGTTTATTTATATTTTTATTTATTTACCATACCTTTGGAGTAAAGGAATACGATTTCCCAAAACCAGCAAATCGGGCCAAATGAAGGTTTGGTTAGTTTATCCGCCCATTTTTTATTTTGGGCTAAAATCAAAAAATTAATTTTTTTTAAATAAAATTGGGGCTAACTATATGAAAAGGGTTTTTAATAAAAAATTCACCCTCTTAAAATGTAAAAACCCTCAAATTTCACCTTTGGGCTATAATTTGCCCCTAAAATTTACCATGATCTGGAAGATGAAGCCGACCTTTGGAGCATGGACTTTGATGGTGCTTTGGGTAAAGATCGTGTAGGTATTGGAATTTGGATTCGAAGTCCTGCTTTTCTGCCAGACAATGTCCCAAGTAATGTTAGATTGTGTTCTTATAAATTAGCTTTTGATTTCTCTAATAATGAAGCGGAGTACGAGGCATTGATTATAGGTCTAAAATTTTTTAAGAAGCTAGGTGCGAAAAGGATTTCTATTTATGGTGATTCAAAGCTAGTGATTAAACAAGTAAAAGGAGAATATCAAGCAAAGCATTCGCGGATGAGAGCTTATAGGAATGTAGTCCTAGATATCTTGAAAATGTTTCCATAATACACATTGACAACGGTGCCAAGAAGTCAAAACATCATTGCTAATTCACTTGCAACAACAACGAGCAATCTAGAAATTCCAATGAATTATAGCAATAAATTTGAAATTTATGTCAAACATAGGCCTACTGTTCCTGATAATCTGAGATATTGGCAAGCTTTTTGGGATGACAATGAAATTAATTCCTTTTTGCAGAATGAAGGGAAGTTTAAGAATGCTTTCATTGATGATGTTTGTGATTCTGATGAACAAGACATTGAGGTAAATCAGATGGATGTTTTACAGCTGAAGGATAATGTTATTCCTAGAGGTCTTATACCTTTAGAGGAGTTGTTTGATCAAGATGATGTGGTGAGAAAACCAACCTTGGTTCCTACTGACAAAGGAGTTGAAGATGTAAACCTTGGGACAGTAGACCATCCCAAGCTTGTAAAGTTATCAAAACATTGTCTCCTGAATCAAAGGCTAAGTATGTTAAATTGCTTTCTGAATTTTTTGATGTTTTTGCGTGGGATTACTCAGATTTGAAAGTATATGACAAGAACATCATTCAGCATACCATTCCTATCAAGCCGGATCAAAAACCTTTTAGACAAAAGTTGAGGAGAATCAATCCAAAGCTGCTGCCATCCATCGAGAAAGAGGTAAATAGATTGTTTAAAGTTGGTATCATTGTTCCAATTAGATTCTCTGATTGGATTTCAAATTTGGTCCTGGTATGAAAAAATATCGAAGAGATAAGGTTGTGCATTAATCTCCGAAACCTAAATAAAGTAGCCTTGAAAGATAATTACCCTCTTCCTAAGATGGACCATATTCTGCAAAGAGTAGTTGGAGCATCATGGATGTCACTACTAGATGGCTTCTCAGGTTATAATCAGATCTTGGTTCATGAAAAAGACCAAGAAAAAACTGCCTTTGCAACACCATGGGGAACTTTTCAGTATGCCAAGATGCCATTTTGGCTGAAGAATGTCGGGGCCACTTTTCAACGGGCCATGGATATAGCTTTCGCTAACGAGAAGGATGTTTTATTGGTCGTTTATTTAGATGACTTGATAGTATTTTCTGGTTCTGATGATGAGAATTTACACCACCTGAGGATTGCTTTTTAGAAATGCAGGGAGTTCAGGATTTCTTTAAATCCAAAGATGAGTCTTTTTTCCATAGAGGAAGGTAAACTCCTTAGTCATATAATTTCTAAAGATGGTATTCACATTGATCCTTCAAGGGTGGAGGCAATCTAGCAAATAGACTTTCCGTGCAACAAAAAGGAGATTCAAGCTTTCAACGGTAAGATGAACTTCTTACATAGATTTATACCAAATTTGGCTGAGCATTTACGTGAGTTAACTAATATGTTGAAGAAGGACAACACTGTGAAATGGACCGAGGATGCCATGAAATCTTTCAACTTGGTAAATCTTTCTTTGACCACAGCCCCAGTTTTGATTAGTCCCAATTATACTCATGATTTTATTATATTTTCATTTGCATCTGAGCACACTTTGGCTGCGGTGTTGATGCAAAAGAAGGATTAGGTGGAACAACCCATTGCATTTTTCAGTCGGACTATCAGAGATGCTGCTTTGCACTATAACATCATTGAGAAACAAGCTTTGGCTCTTATAAAGGCATTGAAGGATTTCCGAGTTTACATTTTGCATTCACATACTATAGCATATGTTCCTAATGTGGCTGTCAAATATGTCCTCATGCAAACTGATCCGGAAGGAAGAAGAGGTAAGTGGATAGCAGCAATGTGAGAGTATGATATTGAGATTAAACCCACGAAACTCATCAAAGGTCAAGGCTTGGAAAAACTCATGATTGATTCGAATCTTCATGTTCTGGACATAAATCTCATTGCAGCAATGTCAGATGACGAGGATGGTGGCACCCTCATTTAGGTATCAAACATGTTTCTCAACTCACCTTGGTATTCCGATATAATATATGTTCTTCAGCATCTTTCTCCTCCTCCTGGAATGTCAAGAAGTAAAGGGAGATCACTAAAACTAAAGTCTTCCAAATTCTGCCTTTTATATGGTGCTCTCTATTGGAAAGATCCGGGAGGGGTTCTCCTTAATTGTTTGGTTGAAAATGATACTCATCAGGTAATGAATGATTTCCATAGAGGAGATTGTGGTAGTCACTTGTTTTGGAAAACAACAACCAATAAAATCTTGAGAGCAGGATATTATTGGCCATATTTGTTTTCAAATTTATATAAGACAATCATGAGCTACCACGAATGTCAAGTTCTTCAAGGAAAAAGGAAGTTGCTTCCTCTTCCTCTGAAACCGGTTGTAGTTAATGCACCTTTCCAGCAGTGGGGGCTTGATTTCATACGAGAAATTCATCCTACATCATCAACACAACATAGATGGATCTTAATGGCTACTGATTACTTCACCAAATGGATTGAAGCCATTTCGACAAGGCAAGCTACAGGCACGGTAATCATTCAATTTTTAGAGTCCAATATCTTGTCTCATTTTGGTTGCCCTCACAAGATTATTACAGATAATGCAGCAACATTTAAGTCGAAGAGAATGGTTGAGTTTTGCAACAAATACAACATCACATTGGGTCATTCCACGGCATACTACCCACACGGCAATGGACTAGCTAAGTCTTCAAATAAATCCTTGGTAAACATTATTAAGAATACGTTAGAAGCAAAGAAAAAGAATTGGTGTCAGAATCTTGTCAATGCATTGTGGGCCGAAAGAGTGAGCAGTAAGAAATCAATAGTTATGTTACCTTTTGAATTGGTTTATGGTACTGATACAATGTTTCCCACATCCCTTGCAGTCTTGTTCATGAGATTATTGCAGGAAGCTGGCAGTGAAGAAGATGATATTCAACAATGGATTAATCAAATGATTCACCTTCAACAAACAAGAGAAGAGGTTTCTTAAAACAATTTCCGGCTGCAAGAGAAGAAAAAGAAGATTTATTACTGCAAAACCAAGGCAAAAAAGTTTCAGCTGGAAGATCTAGTGTTGCGATGGAATGCACGAAATGAAGAAAAAGGAAATCATGGTAAGTTTGACAGTCTTTGGAAAGGACTGTATAAAATCTCAGCCTATCGAGGACATAATGCATTTTAATTAAAGGAAATGGATGGTCAAGAATGCTCAGGAGGACCAGTGAATGGTAGGCTCCTTAAACACTACTATTTCTGATGCAACTAGCTGAAGTTGTTTCATTATAATTGTATATACTAGTTTGCTTTCCTTGCAAGATTTGAAGTACAATGTCATTTCAGCTTGGGGCCCGAAGTGAAGGATATAAAGCTTAAATGATTTGTGCTGAGTTTAGTTGGTTTTTGAGGTATTTTAGAGTCGGTTGTGAGTCAGTCTTCCATTTGTATCGAGTCATTTTTCAAAAATTTAAAAAAAGTTTTTAGTCTTTCATTTGTTCAACCGTATTGGCCCAATCAGCTAGTCACTTGGTCTATGGTGTTCTTGACACCTCCATGGAGTTTCCATCCCCAATAAAGCCAATGTTAGTGTCAGTATATGCATACCTCCATCAGGGTTCAAATCTGCTCTTAGAATTTTCATTTTAGGTGTCTCATACTGAATTTTTGGATCATTCCATCAGGTCATGTCAAAATGGTCCACTAATGGTTGTGTTCTTCTTAGAAAATCAAATCTTCCCTCATGAGGTACATTTTATGACCCATATCCATGTTGTATTCAATTGAGGTTTCAAATATGTTATTTTAGGTGTCAAGGCAGTTGTCTTTCCATTAGGTTTTAAGGTCCATTTCCAAGGTCTTTCCATTAGGTTTGTCTTAGGGTTCATTTCCAAGGTCAAAAGCATGGTTTCAAGTGTAAATAAAGGGAAACAAAAGTATGAGGATGACCAATAAACAAAGAATGATTGTGAGTAAGTCATGGTGATTGTACAAAGATCTTTTGTCACTAATGTAATTTTCATCTCAAAAACATGTTTTTGAGATGAAAACAGAGTATTTTTAGTTTATTTATATTCTTTTGATATAATTCTATCCATTTTATGTAATAAGTGTTCCCAGCTACCCCAAACATTTCTCCTTGCTGCAAGAAAATGAAACCATTGAACAAATCAGTTCAATCAAAGCATCATCCACCTGAAAAGAGACAAAGAGAGAAAGGTATTAAACATAGATTTGGAGGAAAGAAGAAAAAGTTCCAAAACATTAGAAAGTGGGTTTTTCTAATGAAAAATAAAAATAAACCTCTATATAAGATGCCAAATTCCTTTTCCAAATTCATCACTTTCATTTGATAAAGAGAAAGAAGAGCATTGGAGGAGAGAAGGGAATTGAGGCCAATTTGTGGTTAAGCGAAGAAGTGGCGTTGCGCATAGGAAAAAGGGCGATGCACATAGGAGATGGAGCACTGCGCATAGAGTCCAGAATGATGCGCATAGGAGTGGATAGCTACACATAGGGTAGTTTTGCCAGTGCAATTTTGCATGGTGTTGCGTATAGAGCCGGAGCGTTGCACCCCTATAGAGGGCACTGCGCATAGGACCAATAGGTGCCAAAACATCCTATCAGGCTCTCAAAATGTGTTTTTTGCCTTCTATAGCTTCTAAACAAGTAAGTGTAACCTCTGAGCTGTCCTCCTAGAATTCAATTCATCATTTTGAAGTTGGTTTGCTATTGCAAAATTCAAACCCTAGATTTCCTACAAACCCCTCCACCTTTTCCTTAAACCTTAATCCCTCTTATAAATCCCTCCACCTATTCCTTATACCCTAATTCCCTCAAACACAATCCTAAAAACCTATTTAATAAACAGTCCCTATCAAAGAAGAATACCCTCCTTCTCATTCTCATATCATATATATTCCATTCTACACCGCATAAGCTCATATCCCCTCCCCTATCCCTATTCATCATAAATATTTCCTTAATTACCTTCTCTAAGGTTACATAGCTTCAAAATTCGAAAAACATGGACAAAGAGGACAAAGATTATGAGGAGGAGGAAAAAAGTGGTAGTGAAAGCATGGGAGATGAACCTAAGCATCAGAGAAAACCACATAAGGGAGGTAGAATTATCAGAGAGGAACCATCAAACATCAGAGAGTTACAGGCTTCTCATATGACTGTCACTTGTTTCAGACATCTAGGGTGTTATGAGTTTTGTGAGCAGGTGGAAAGAGTTCAACATCATCCTGAGCTGACCAGGCTTTTTGTAGCCAATCTCCGTGATAACAAAATAACTCTTGTCGGGGTGACATTTATAGTTTCATCTTCTATCATTATTGATGCCACAAGGATTCCAAATGTGGGGGAAAAATGGTATAAGGCACAAGATTTGGATGAGCACTACTATGAGCCATACATCAAATCCAGGTACAGAAATGAAAAGAAGAGGACCTTTCCTTTCAAGTTCCTTGAAGACAAGTATGCCCCTATGATGAGGATCATTATGAAGTATTTTACATGTGAGGGCAGATTTTCTAGATTGTACACCTATCACATTAGGCTTCTTATGCACTTCACAAGGGTGAAAATGTTGAGCATCCCTTATTTCTTATTCAAGAACATTGAGAAGATGGCCTACATTGTACAGAAAAAGCCATACCCCTAGCAGATGAGTAGTATCTATCACTATTCCCTGATTAAGATGATTGTGCTACATCATCTCAACCTCCTTAACATCTCCTAGGATACATTCATTGCCAATGACATCTTCAATGGTCCTCAGATTCCTCCACTGGTGCCTCAAGGAGGAGAAAGGCCTTCCAGCAGTTCCAAAGTAAATAAAGATGAAAATGTTAAAGAGACTAAAGCTGTTGAAGAGCGAGAAGCCTACAAGACATATCAGAGAGGGGCTAGAAAGTTGTTTGCAGCAAAGAGGCAAGTGTTTACTCCACTTGAAGTGGAAGGGGCCTTGCCTTCTTCATTAGCTCATAGGCAAATGCTTGCTCCACAAAATTTGGAGGGGGCTTTGCCTTCTTCATCGACACAATAGGTACAACAGCTGCAGCAACTGCATAAAGGGAAGGAAAAGATGTTGGAGGAAAGCCTTGATGATGATGAGGAAATGGATTTTGATTTGATGGAAGATGATGAATTATAATAGCCACACATCCATCACGACATTGAGATAGTTGACTTGGAGGCTCAAGATGAGGCAACAAACGAAAGCATAACCATAAGGGAAAAAGATGCACAGAGCCAGGCACTGATGGACAACTTGGCAAGAGCTAAGTATGCCATTTCATACCTTGAGCAAGATAACAAGCAATTAAGTGACAAACAAGTCCTCATGGAGCTGGAACTTCTCAAAGAAAAGAGGCAAAGTGACAAGGGAAAGTTAGTAATGCAATAGGAAGAAACACTAGCTACCTTGACTGCAAAACAAAGAATTGAGAAGGAAATTGAGGAGGATAGAGAAACTTGGCTTGACAGGTTCAATTTGCATTTGGAGAAGCTACTAGAAAATGCCAATAGGGACAATTGAATCATCAGGCACATGGCTCGCCATTACAGGACCCGGAACAAGATTTGCAACACAAGGGTCAAGCAAATGAAGACAAGGCTAAAACAAGCACTCAAAGGAAAAAAGGATGATGATAGGCTTAGGTTTCTTGTTGAAGTTTCCTTGGCTAACCAAGATACTTAATGGTGGTATTTTCCACAAATTTTGAGTAGGTTTTGAAGAATTTTTTCCTTTTGAATAATTTGGCAATTTTTGACATAGAAATTTTGGCCCTATGCGCAGCGCCACTAGCGCTGCACTTCTCCTAGGGGCATCCACTGAGGGAATGGCGAGAATTTTTGGATTCATAATGATGATTACATGCACCCTGAGCATTTGCTAAGCTTTTAGAGTAGAACTGGTCAACCAAAAGGTCAAAAACACCCAAAAAATGACCTTTTTGCCCTTTTTTGGACACACAGAAGTAGTCTTGGGAGAATCCATTTTTGAGGGGTCAAATGAGCTTCAAATGACAAAATGAAAGATGTTATGGAAATAATACTTGAAGAGATTGTAGAAATTTTGAATAATAAACACTTATTCACAGAGACTATCCTGATTATACACTATTGCGGAATACATGCACAATACATAATCTCCTCTACGTTGATCATCAATTTAGCAGCATTAAAAGCAATGAAACATCAATCACATGCGCACATTCACACAATATGTAACCTGGGGAGATCATACAACTGAAAACCACACACTATCTGTATATTATAATGATTGAGAACATGTAAAAATACATAGTACAATACTCCTCACAAGTACTCAGTACTATCTCCACCTGTTACACACAAAACTAGCTCAGATCCGAACAAGTCGCAGGTTCAAATCTCCACTGATGCTTTGCCTGCCTCCACTGCACAATGCAAAGTGAAAATCACGTGAGCAAAGGCTACAATTACCTTGGTATTGACCCACACTGCGCAGTCCTCATTGGCATAACTCAATCCCATTGATTGTGCAAGATCTCATGCACAACTATAGTCACAACTGATAGCAATCTCAACCTCTAACACCTGTCTCCACTAAACTGTACATGCACTGAGTTAACTAATGTATTCTTCAGTTTCTTTATGAGTTAATAATTAGTGATTTAATTAATATTTAATTCGCACAACTCATTACTAGAGTATTTTTTAGTTAGACTGAACATAACTCCATCAACTCCACAATCAACTCCACCAAACTCAACCACTTAAGTTCTAACCGAAGTCCATCATGCAATAGTTCAACTGACCCATAAGAAAAGCGTATTTCCTTCTAAAAATTGCATGTGCCACATCTGTAGCTCAAACTGAAGTGCTCCAAGAGGATAAGATAATGTTTATATTCCAAATATTATTATGAGACAATAATATTCGACTGTTCTATTTTTAGCCTGGTAGTCTAAAAATAGAAACCTTCCCATATGTTTAAAAATAGAAGTCCATCTATTTTTACCAACATGACCAATCATCCACAAATAACATACTGCAACTCATAGACCATGATCCATATGTCTAAAAATAGACATAGTCTAAAAATAGACTTTGCGCTAAAAATAGCCTGCGGGCCCACTTAGTGAAGGCGTCTCCTTTCCACTAAGATCCATCATCTTGTTGCATTCTCAAAAAATATTTACAATGAGCTATCATGAGCTCAATTTGAACACCCGGAAGGCCTCCAAAAATGGCCTTGCAAAAAGCACTACGCATAGAGCTTGGGCGCTATGCATAGGACAAAAATTGTGCTAGGTTTCCATTTCACTATGCCTTGACTATAATTTTGGGTTTCCTCTCATGGATGGTATTTTACTGATGTAAATGGTGACTAGGAATGTAAATATGATGGATAGTAAGCAATAGAAGGTAGATTCATTAGATTAAAAGTTATCCTGAGGATAAATGAATCAATTTCCTCACTTTTAGAGGCAAGTTGTTAGGTTGCCTAGATTCCAGTTTCTTGTTCAATTTTTTTTGGATTAGTTCCTCATCTTAGGGATTCAACCCTTGAGGATGGGAGGAGGTTGAATCAATGTCTATATATTCTTCTTCTTTATCATTGTAAAGGGTTGGACTCAGCTGGATGCTTATGCTTTGAGTAGACATCATTTTGTATCAGTTTTAGCAGGAGATTAATGAAAAGTTGCAGCTATTTCTTTGGGATCCATGTGGTATGATGTTTAGTTCAGTTTTTCTTATGTTTTCATGTGTAAAAATGTATTGTTGATTCCATTTCATCATTTCATGCTCTTTATGTGAATGTAGACAAGTCCGAAAGGCAAAATTCATAACTTCTATGCTCTGTTTTGGGTAGACATTTCATAGTCTATGTTTTCTTCAGTTTAGGAAGAATCCATGTTGCTTACATGCTCTTTCTAGCTCCTCACCTGTCTTGAATCACTTCACCCATCAAACCCTAGAGTGCTGAGCTTTGTGCCTACCTTGCCCCATCGAAACCCTACAATTTTGACCTAATTTCCTTGCCCTAACTATTTGGCTCCTCCTGATCCAGCAAAACCCTTCAAAATCAAATCAAACCTTGTGCTACTATACATTGCCTAATATTATTTTCTTGATCCAGTCGTCTTGGTTGAGATCCTTACCTCCTGACCTAGTAGGATAGCTACTTTGCTAAGCGTGGTTTGTGGTTACCCTAGCATTGCCTTCCTTCAGCCTAAGGTTCAATCCAGGTGATAACACATCGTGCTGGTCTTGAACATCGCGAAATCTAGAGATCAAATTCTTCAATTTTGTATGGGCTTCATAGTGTAGATTGACCAATATTTGGTGCCATAGCTTTCTTTTATGATTAGAATCATGGCCAATGTTAGAAGGGGTCTTCCAGTAACTCTATAGAGTCCTTCAAATATAGATCACAATGTGAATGAATCTCTCATAGGGGATCCCATTAGCTAAGTAAGTAATTTTTCCTTGATTAAGGAAACCCTCATCCCTTTGTCCTCCCAAGCAGATAAAGATATTAAATTTTTCTTCAACCTTGACAAATACATCACATCATATAGAAAAAACTATTTCCTAGAGTCCAAATGAAATTTAACAGACCCAAAACCTTTAACAAGATGAGTGGAGTTGTCTCCAAGAATAATTTTCAAACTTGACTCCCTCTCCAAGAGATTAGAGATAAATTCCTTTTACCCAGAGAAATAATGAGAGGCCCCACTATAAACCAACCAACTGTCCTAAGTATCCAGAGGAGAGGAACTAGAAAGTGAAGAAATAAAAATATATTCATATGGATTAGCAACATTACTTTCATACTTAGTGTTTCTTGACTTCTTTTGAGGACGATAGTCTTCTTCCTTATCACTCGAAGAATATCTTCTTCTTCTTTAATCTCTTCCATTATGATCATTCCTTTGATCATATCCTCTTCTTCAATTATTAAACCTGTTATTGTTTCTTCTAGTGTTGTAGTGTTGAAGATTGTTATTCTCATGGCAATCTCGAGCATAGTGGCCTTTCTTGTGACAATTGTAACATTCAATATGAAATGTTTATCTTATATTCCTTCTCTTTGAATTTTGGGGAGGAAGTTTCCTTGAATTTGATGGACCTCCTTTTCCTTTTTTTTCTTGTTATGAGTGACGAATGCAGCGATATCTCCTTCTTCATGCTTTCGTATCCTGCATCTAGAAACCATCCTTGATACTTCTTGAGTGAGATTTCCAACAATCTCATCAAATGACGGGAAATTGTTGTTGTTTCTTATATTAGTAATGAAGGTTTTCCAAATAGGAGGGAGACTTATAAGGGTTACAATCACCAATTCCCTATCAAGCACAGTTTCCCCAACTCTCCTAAATTTATCTCTAAGACAAGACATCCTCATAATGTAGGATTACATAGACTCTCCTTTATTCATCTTCATATATTTGAGTTGATATTTCAAGGAGATGATTTCATTCAAATTATTAACTTCATACATGCCATCTAGCTTATCATACACATCCTTAGACTTTTTCAAATTTCCAACATATGCAAGTAAATGATGATGTAAACCATCAACTATAATTTTGTTTACCTTAAATCACTTTTCTTTTACTTCTTCTTGGCAGCAGCGGAAGCATTCTCCAAAGGCTCAGGTACTTTTCCTTGTATGTATTCCCATATATCATTGTAATCAACTATGATTTCCAACGTAGTCTTCCAAGCAACAAAGTTAGACGAGTCACCCAACTTTTCATTTTCCTCGAAGTAACAGATTGACATCTTGACTTAATTAAATAGGCTCCTTCAACTCTTCCAATGATGATTGTTTCAATTCTTGTCTCCTTTGGGCTTATCCTTCACCTCAAGTTTGATCCCATGTTAATTTTACCATTGTTCTATGTTGTTTTACTTACCTTAGCCCAATTTCTTCAATTATTGGTCTTTCAATAGCAATTAATTATTTTCATCAATCAATAGTAACAAGATAGAAAAATAATGTAATGACAATAAGAGACAACTAATAACATCAACAAGAGATACATATTTGGTCAAAGACAAGGGAAAAACCCCATAAGGGGGAAAACCGTTTGTAATTATTTTTCTATTATATTTCCATAAAATGTTCAGCAGAGAGTACAATGAGCGAATACAAAACTATACATCAAAATTCCACCAAACAATATCCAGAAATATAATCCCAGCAATAATATTAATCAGAGTTAACTTTCCCAATCTCCGTCAACTACTGTCACCTGTAAAAATGAAACCCTACGTCCTAGCCGCATTGAGGGAGAGTGATGTGTGCATATGGATATCTCCAACTGCATGGATAGGCTTGGATGTGTGTGGTTACAACTGAAAAATTCTTGTGTTAACCCTGCGGCTGGAAACCAAAAACCCTAATCATATGTGCAAGCTTTGAACCTACAATTTCAGACTAGTTTGAACCAAATTCCTTGAACCCACTTTAGACCCTGTTATCACCTAGATTGACCTCAGGCTGAAGGGAGGTAATGCAAGGGTAACTAAAAACTAATCTTAGCCAAGTAGCTAGCCCTTTTAGGCCGAGAGAGGGCTCTCTCCATAAGGATCTCAGTCAAGATGACTAGATCAGGTAAAGGATTTTAGGCTAGGTATAGTAGCATGAAATTTTTGATTGGATTTTGTAGGGGTTTTGCTGGATCAGGAGTAGTTGGGCAGTTTAGGTTTGGGAAATTAGGTCAGAAATGCAAGGTGTTCTATGGGGCAAGGCAGGCATGGGCTTTAACACTCTTGGGCTTGATGGGGTGAGATGTTTAAGACTAGTAAGAAGCTAAGAAGAGCATGTGACAATCATGGATCCTTCCTGAATTGCAGAAAACATGAAACGGTGAACGGTTTCCCAAGGCAGAGCACTGATGCAATGGATTTTTCCTATCAAAATTGAAAACATTCAACTAGAAGCAATGAAATGATTGATGGCATACATAAAACATATAAACATATAATCACAGAAGAAGAAATTGTACTAAAACTCCATACCACAGGGATCCCATAAAAGTAGCTGCAATTCTTATTAATTTCTTGCCAAACTACTTACAAAGGTGTACAATCAAGCTCTGAGCATCCACACTGAGTCCAACCAACAAAATGACTGAGAAAATACATGATATAGTCCTCAAAACAACTAAGCTAGACTCAAGGGTTGAATCCATGAGAGGAGTAACAGTTGCACAAAATATTGAATTGATAGCTAAAGACTAAGGTGATCAAACTGAATCATCCCTAATATGAAGAAAACTAATTCATTACATGCCACTTAGGCCATTCATCTGATGTATCTACCCTAGGTAACAAAAACGCACTTTAATTACATCATAATTATGAATTACATCAGTGAAAAATCAAAATCCCACAGGTGAAAAGTATTTTCTAGAGAGAAACGGTGAAAAATTTGGCTACTTGTCAAATGTGTAGCGCCTAAAGGAAGCTTGTAGTGCCATCTTCAAGGTGAGGTTTGACTACCTTCTTGGTGTCCAAATCTAGCTCAGGATAGCTCATTGGAAATCTTATCCTGTCTAGTTTGAAAAAATACCCCTAGATTCAAAATTGAGCTTGATTTTCCCCTCCAAAACTGCAATCTCCCAAGACTACTCAAACACGCAGCACTTGGCTCAGAAAATAGCCAGAAACACGATTTTTAGTTGGTTTTTTGCCTTTTCCACCTAGTAGTTTTGACTTTTAAACCTGGAAAGATGGTTTTCTTTAGTGTAAATGGTCTTCTGAATCTAATGGTGGTTGCCATTCCTTCAAAGTATGCCCCAAAAAAATGTGCAACGCCATAGGCACTGCACGTTTGACCAAGGGACTGATACAAAAATTACTGAAGGAAGTGCGCATCACCAAGAGGAAACACGTAGTTCCACTTTCAAGTCCCTTTTGGCTACCTGAACTATGTCCAAATTAGTCGTGGGATAGCTCATTGGAAATCTTGTTGGGTCTACTTTCCAAAACATCTTGAATTTTTCAATTTGGAGTTCATTTTCCCTGTCAAAAGCTCAATCTCCCAAGACTGGTCAAAATGTGCAGAATGAGGCTGCCAAAATGTAGAGTGTTGTTGCAGTCAACTTTTGAAGGTTTTCCTCAACTCCAAATTGAGCTCATGATAACTCATTGGAAATATCTCAGTCTCTAGTTATCATTTGACTCATTAAGAAAGTCATTTGGTCAATCAAGCTAGGAGAAATATTGAGTTTCCTAATGTCACTCCAGAAGTGCATCAACTTTCCTGAGGCAATTGTATTTTTGACATTTCTCTTAAAAAATGACACCTATGTAAAAAGTGAAGGAGTTTTTTCTTCCTTGGCCTATTTTGAACAAAAACCTCTCTCAAGTTTTCCAAATTCTTCCCTGTTTGGTCTAAAACATAGTTTGAAGAAAAACCGACCCTATGTGGGGCAAATGTTTGTCCCTTGGAATGACTTATTGAAAAATGATGAAGACATGATGTGTATGAGTTGTAATGACCTCATAATCACTGACATGACCTCCATTATGCCTCATATACTCAGATTTCTCTGATTCCATAGCCAACCCTAGCTCAATGGGTGAGAAAATTAGGGTTTAGTTCTTGTGGAAAATGATGATTTGGACACCCTTGGGAAAAAAACAACTCCCTTTGGCATGCACTTAAACCTTTGAAACTTTACCTTTTCAGTTGACTATTTCCTTTGAAAAGTTGAAGATTTGATGGTCTGGCATCTTTAGAACACTGAGTTAACAACTTGGGGTGGTGAAATTGTTACATTTGAAAGACATAAAATTACATAATGAAATAAGCATTTCTCTTTACAAATCATATTCACATGGTGAAGGGATGTTATTTGATCACCCTTTACTTGCTGGTCTTATGAAATGGAATGGAACCTTGGCAACCCTAATGACCTAATGAAACTTTGAAAAATCCTAAAGACCTAATGAGACCTTGAAGGACTGAATTTCAAAATGACATAATGACCTCATGACTGATACAAATGGCATGATAAAGATAACTTTATGGATGATTTATAGTGAACAAGATATGAAACTATTCCAACAAGTAATCACATTTAGGGAAGAGTGATGTTTTTGGACTAGGACTACCATCAGTGACTAATTTTTTGCATGACCTAGTAGAATGATAAAAAATTGTTGAATCGGACCCCTAAAATGATATGAAAAGTGGATTTTTGATCACTGCTGGCAGGATGCAAATACTGACACTAACATCGGCCTTATTGGGGATGGCATCTCCTTAGAGGTGTCAAAAACACCGTAGACCAAGTGCATAACCATGTGGGCCAATACAGTCAAAAACTTAAATTGAAATGCATGACTGAAAACTGACGACTTGACGACACAAACTAACTCTAAAAATGACTGAACCATGCTCACTTCTGTGAGCTTACTAATCACACCCTAATCTAAGTGATCCATTCCTCACTTGATCAAGTGAAATGAAACAACCATTGCAACCAAGTAGGCATTCTGGCTGTTGTTTTAATTCTCTGCAAGTGCTTTCTTATGAGCAACAAGAGAGAACTACTAAAATGCAACTCCCATGAAAACTTGTAAATAGATCCAAATTTTCCCAGATTGAATAATATGGATGCTCTATCTGACTCCAAAAATACTGCATGAGGATCTTTAAATTCATGTGCACTGGGACTTAGCTCATCCAATGAATTACTTTGTTTTTCCTCATACCATGAATGCAAACTTTCATCTGAGCTTTGTGATGAGACTCCTGCTGAAAATGACAAAGAAACTGGATCTCAGATCAAATTTGTATCAATACCTTTTTCAATCTCACAGTTAGCTAATGAGGAAGGACTTTGACTGTAGATATCATCCAACACATTTGCTATTGGATCATGAAAAACTTGAAAAGACTGTTGCAACCCATTTTATTTTGGTTCCAATGAGATTGCATGATTTTCTACAGGCTGCTCATCCTTTATTGAAGACATACTATGCAAATTTCCCTTCAGAAACTGAAATGATTCAAAACAAAATGGTACGGAATCATCTTGCATCATTTGATCATATGTTCCATCTTCCGAGTCTTCATCTGCAACCGAACATTCAATGGCATTCGGGGGCTACAAATCTAGATATGAGAAGTCTTAAACAAGGATTTCATTGCCCTCTATATCGTTAAGATCAAAACTTATCAACGGTTGACTTCTGATTACACGAAAGTTGTCTTTGATGAACTTAAACGAAGTAAAACAAAGAGGCAAAGATCCTTCACTTACTTCAAAATTTTCTGCACTTTCCTCCTCACTTCCATAGCTGATATGCATCGGCTGATCATTGTATTTAAGTCGCTGAAAGTGAACTTCCTCCTTCTAAAAACCAACTGTTGATTTGTCTACAAGATTAGCTTCTATTTGGAGAACATAATCATCATCATACTGATCAAACTTAGGAAAATCATCAGTATAAAACACGTCATCAAGCATACATGTCAGATCAACAGATATCTCTTCTAAAAGATGATCTATAAAACAATCATTATTAGAACTATGAAAACTAGAATAGGAAAGGAAATGTTTTGGATCAACGACTTGTCTTTCCTCAATCAGCGAGCCATGGTATTGAACATCGTACTCATTCCTTGTGGTGATCTTTTGCATCATCTCTTCCACTGCACTTACCAAAATGTTGAGCTTTACCTCTAAAGATGTTAATTCCTCTGGTTCTATGTTCTTCCTCTCTTCTTCCTTCAACTTTTCCCTTCTGATCAACAAATTAGCCTCTACATCTACTGCACTGTTTTGCATCTCTTCAAGTGTTGCAAGGTTTCGTTCTCTCAGCTGAAACTCCATTTCTGGATCAAAGGCATCTGGGTAGTGCAAGAGAGTGGATCCAGGAGGAGGCCTTATATTAGTAGGCATCGAAAAATAGACTTGGTTAAACCTGGTAGAAAACTATTGTACTGTCTCCCCTAGCTATCTTTTCAACTGGTTATACTCTTCTAGAATCAAGAAAGGGTTCTGTCTGATCACCTACTTGTCGAGGAAAACTTTGACGAATTGCTGGAAATCTGAGGTGCTCGCATCAGGTAGGGTTTTGAACTAACTATTGACTTTGCCTTGCAAAGAAAGAGAAAAAATCCTAATACTGACATCCTCTTCATCAACTTCAAAAAGGTCAAGAAAAGACTCAAAATTCAGTACATGTCTCTCAGCAGTGATGTTGTCGCATTCACCATCAAATCCTCGTAGATATAGGTAATGATTTTTAGGGAAAGTATGGGATATAGGAGGTAAAATCTGAGGCTTGTATCTATTTGGAACTTTACAAGGTATAGGAGTATATACAAAAGTTGTAGAATCTGTCTTGGTCTCTTGAGGCTCATCAGTTTGGAGACGGTCATCATAAGATTCAGAAGAAGGGTCTTGATCAAGATCAAAGGAATGCAAATATTTTGTATTCACAATATTCAAAGGGAAAGAATCAAATGCAGGTCTAGGATCTTTTTTCGAATATAATATACTTTGTAAAGCTTTCTTTAAATTCTCAGGAAAAGAGAAGAAATAATTTATAACAAAGAACATAATTCCTTGGATGAAATTCCAACTTGAATACCTGATCTTTCTATATTTTCATTTCATGTTTTTGCTGGTCAAGTTCATCCTCCAGTGGAGTCCTTGGATCTGATCTTGAAATTGATTTAGAGTCACCAGGTGAATGATTTTAGCCTTCCAGTGTCTGATCGTTGTCCACCATCAACAATTAGATCTAAACTTGATACATTTTACTAAGGAACATAAAACTATGTTCCCTAGTGGAGTCGCCACTATGTTATCACCTAGATTGACCTTAGGCTGAAGGGAGGCAATGCCAAGGTAACCACAAACCAAGCTTAGCCAAGTAGCTAACCCTACTAGGTCGGGAGAGGGCTCTCTACGTAAAGATCTCAGTCAATATGACTAGATCAGGTAAAGGATTTTAGGCTAGGTATAATAGAACAAAAATTTTCATTGGATTTTGTACGGTTTTTTCTGGATCAGGAGGAGCTATGCAATTTAGGTTTGGGAAATTAGGTCAGAAATGCAGGGTGTTCTATGGGGCAAGGAAAGTATAGGCTTTATCACTCTTGGGCTTGATGGGGTGAGATGTTTAAGACTGGTGAGAAGCTAAAACGGGCATGTGACAATCATGGATCCTTCCAGGACTTCAGAAAACATGAAACGGTGAATGGTTTCCTAAGGCAGAGCACTGATGCAATGAATTTTGCCTATCAAACTTGAAAACATTCAACTAGAAGCAATGAAATGATTGATGGCATAAATAAAACATATAAACATATAATAACAGAAGAAGAAACTGTACTAAAACACCATACCACAGGGATCCCATAAAAATAGCTGCAATTCTTATTAATTTCCTGCCAAACTACTTACAAAGGTGTACAATCAAGCTCTGAGCATCCACACTGATTCCAACCAAGAAAATGACTAAGAAAATACATGATATAGGCCTCAAAACAAATACTCCTAGCCTCAGGGGTCAAATCCATGAGAGGAGGAATAGTTTCACAAAAGACTGAACTGATAGCTAAAGACTAGGGTGGTATTGTGTTGTACAACAACCCCCCATTTCCAAAAAATCTTTACAAAATTTTTTAATAAGAAATGGGTCCCTTGTAAATCAACCTAGATTAGATTTGTGTGTCCACAAATAAAATTGGTATTAACCCATCATAAGGAAAAACCATTATTAAAAGGCCTAATGTAAATGAATCATTTTTAAAGCCTTTTTAATAAAAATAAAGTGTTCCTTTGAGTAAATATTATAAAACTTTTCTTTATTGTGATAAAGAAATCAGAGATCGCATATCGCAATAACAAAGGAAACCCACGCAAAAATTAAAAAAAAACTCATCCAATCTCTTCGATCCGAAAAGGTAATCACAATCAGGAAATTGGAGGAAGAAAATGCCAAACGTAATAAAATGGAGCCCCTTAATTCCTCTTATGCGATAAAGCATATCGCAATCGGCAAAACGACAATGTCAATAATAAGCGAACACATGAACAAAGGCATGCTCAAAACCCCCGATGCGATAAAGCATATCGCAATCGGAAATCGGTAGAATCACATTACAAAGCAATAAAGCCTGACCCAAGTCCCGACTGCGATATATTAATTAGGCGCACATCTCAAAAATACATTTAAAATGGTTTGCATGCATTGTATCACCTTTCGGTAATCGGAGATATTTAAAGCAAGTGTTAAAGCCTTTCCCTTGACATTCCCAATCGCCGATTTGCGATTAATCGCCGATCACCCATCAAAGAAATCTAAGGCATGCTTGAAATAATCATTCGGCATATGAGCGACATGATGGGAATTTAAGATGTTATTTACCACGATTGACAGGTTAAACGGCTATTCAATGAAGCAGTTAAGGGTAGATCTTTTATTTAGATTTTATCTGTGGTAATCTTTAACTACATTTCATTATCACTTGCCAATTGACGTAACTCTTTTCATTATCATATTGGCTTGTAGCAGCGTTTCTCTGTATCACGATTTGCAACTGCTTGTGCAGAATTCCTCCGAAACCAGTAATCTGAAGAAAATGGGGAAGAAATCAAAGAAGTCTACAACAACAGCTCCTCTAGTCAAAGATCCAGGACCAAGAAAAAAATAATTAATCTTAGATACGACGTGTCTTGGTCTGGGAAACACTAGCTGGGAGAGTATCTATAATTTGATTGAAGCATAAGAGCCCGAAGAGTTATCAGAAGAGGCCACAGCTGATTCAACTAATAAGTCTGAAGGAACTCTTAAAGAATTGGCATGTTCCTTTCTTCACAGGATAGCAGCGCGAGCTAAAATCCTGCCATATACTGACGTGGTGAGATGGGTGGTAGAGAAAATTCCAGTTTCAGACAGAACCTTTTGCACTGCTGATGGGAGGATATTCAGCTCGTTTCAGCCTGAAGATCTCAGGAAAATGTATCACTTACCTGAACCTGAGAAGCGATACAACAAAGCATTCTTAGAAGCGTTTGTAAAGGAAAATGAATTAGAGTCAGCCCCGATAAAGCAGTGGAGACATTTCCCTGAAAATCACAAGCACGAGTCATCGGATAAACTAGCCACAACAATTCTAGAGTACAGAACAAATGCACATCAAACTACTAAGACCATTCCCCCATTCTATTACAATGCATTCATTATGGATATTGTTTGTTTCAATTCTGAATTTCTGTTGCTCGGATGGAGATGGACCCCCAAAGACCCTAAACCAATCCATATCTATCATGAGCAGTTATGGAAGGCTCATTACAAAAATCATCTGCATAAAATCTACAACGGTTTTACTTTTCCTATTTATTACTCTATTTTTAATAAGCTTGCTCCCAGGATATCCTAGGAAGCAGAGACATATTTGACAGTAGCAGGCAGTTGGTTTGGGAAGGAAAAATTTAGTTATATAAGGCTTTTTGGTAGCCTTACTAAACCCCATGTCCTTCCCCTGTATGTGCCAGATAAACTGTTATCTCGAGAATTGGCTTATCAAATAATAGTAGATGGGACATCTAAAACCCTTAGAAATTCCAAGAAACAGGTATGGCCTATATTCCCTTTACAGTGTGGCATTTTCACTCTTCATGATTACAAGCACGCAGAGAAGGAGATAGAAAAAATACAAATGTTGAAGCTTGCCACAATTCCTAACAGGCAATATGATCCAAGAAAGGTTGCTTATAATGTTCTTGACCAAGCCAAACATGTCAAATTTGATCATGAAGATGATGACTTCGATGACCTATTTGCCTCAACTGAATCATTATGCCAAGTTAAAGCATTGGCTAGAATCAGATATCAAGATGAAGGGCTAGAAATGTTTAATAGGCTTAGAGAACAAAGGTTGCAAACTCTACCTTTAGACCTTTTAGCCACAGCCCCTACAGTTCAGCCATCTAGTCAAGTTGAACAAATAGTTACTAGTAAGACCTTCGATGTGGAAAAGGTCTCCGAAAAAGAAAAAGTGCCAGAACAGGAACAGGAACAGGAACATGGAAAAGATAGTCAACTCATGGATACAAATACTCATATTGATCCCAAACTACTTAAAGAATGGCAACAGTTTGATTCAATCATAAGAAATACTGAGAGCTTACAGGGATTTAGCACGCCTGAAGTGACAACTGGTCACAAGACAACAACTAATACGGTTCCGACTAAAGGAACCAGCGACCCACCCATCACTCAAAAAGATATAGAGATAATTCCAGAAAACCCATCTGATGAAATCGTTCTACATGTAGAAGAAATACCACCTTTGGATGTCTTTTACAGCCCTAAGCATAGGGCTATAGTAAAAAGACAAAGGAAAAATAGAAAGCTTGATCAATCTTCTCTTTTACCTACACAGATGGAAACAACTAATGTGGTATGGAGAGAGGAAGTCAATCCTTCCGAAGACCTTGAAAAACTCTCTCAATATGTCGAGGCATACTCAGCAGCTCCTATGGATAAAGCATTGGAAGTCATCATTCTACTTAAATAAAAAGATCAGACAATTGTTTCACTGGAAGCACAGGTATCCGAAAGGAAGTAGAGGATAGAGCAGTTAGAACAATAGTTGGCAGCACAACAGCAATCAAACAACCAGTTAAACGAGAAATTGCTCAAGGAGAAGAAAAGAATAGATCAAAGTGCAGTTCAGAAACAAAAGGAACTATCCCTAGCATTGGCCAAGCTGAAGACAATGAATGAACAGATGAGCAAAACAAAAGATGAACAAA
Source organism: Pinus tabuliformis (assembly GCA_031772625.1). Classification (NCBI taxonomy): domain Eukaryota; kingdom Viridiplantae; phylum Streptophyta; class Pinopsida; order Pinales; family Pinaceae; genus Pinus; species Pinus tabuliformis. Next base: position 828,270,899 of record CM062813.1, read on the forward strand.
TCACTCAACTGTCACAACAAATAGAAAGATTCAAAGGTTTTCCTCAAGTAGCAGAGTTCAAATCAGAAGCTCTTTAGATCAATAAGGCATTAATTAATCAATTAAACTTGCTATGTCATAATATCTCTCTTGCTCAGCCCCTCTGTGAAATTTCCTCATCAATGATTGATAAGTTAGTCAATGCAAGGCAGAAATTGGAGTAGGCCGATGAAACATTAACAGAGTTTATTTCTTGGCAAGAAACCAAGGAAGGACAAGCTAAAAATCTCCCTCAAATTCTGGAATCACATAAGGAAATTCTGTTCCTAGAATGGCAATCTCAACTGATGAAAGCAGAGAGGGTAACTTGAAGATGCAGATCAGCGACTAATAATTTGATTGAATTAATTAATGATATTAATTATTTGTCTAATTTAATTTCAGAATGCACTCTAGGGAAACTTCCATCAGCCAGAGCATTGGTGAAGACATATAAATAGGAATTGTAAAAGAAGGAGAAATTGATCGCAGGCATTTAAAGTTTAACTTGTGACACCTTTTGGTTCTTCCTGGTTAAACCACATAGTCAACAAGTAGCTATGAAATGTTTAACCGATGCAATCGGTTACATGATACCTGAAATTATTGATGCTACGTATTCAGCCCAACTACATTCACGTGTGAGTCACCCTCCAGAATTTCAACCAATGCTCGCCATATGCCAGCTCAAGCCAAAGGATAGCCAATTGAAATAGTGAATCATTCTTACCGACTGCAAGCATGCCTATTTCGAGAGAGATTTTCATGATTTGGTTGTACCAGCTCACAACATTTTTATTTCATAGTTAGTTAGTTTAGAAAGTATTTATAGACCCTTTCATTGTTTTGGAAAGGGTCCTCAATTTTTGTATCAAAACTTAGATCTGGAGTTGCACTATTATACTTCCGATATATATATATATATATATATATATATATATATATATATTTTATGAAAACTGGACTTATATTCTGAATTTTAATGAAGAATAATTTGATGAGATATGTACTATTGCTTTTTATGAGAATATTTCTAAGTTGAAAGACGGGATCTGAACGCGATTAATATTGTAGGGGATTCAAATTACATATGGTACTATTATCTATGTCTTTGCTTCATTCTTTTATATGAATCAACGTTTATTCATTTTTTCTATCATTTGATATATGTATGTGTTTTAACAACAGTCCTTTTACTTATCACTTTTGAATGTTTAAGGGATGTTACTTTTTCAATCGTATTTATGTCAATGGTATATGAAGAATAGTGTAATAATGTTTTAATTATTACTTTGTTCAACTACTTGAACAAAGTAATTATCATACGAATGAATGTTTTTATTTATAAGTAGAGTCATCTATATGCTTACTTGTTAATAAAAATTATCAAAAGTTGCACTAGAACAGAAATTTCCCGGGATAGATTAGTTGTTTATATTTTTACATTTTAGAATAAATCATTCATCATTATTATTAGATAATATAAAATCAATCAATTATCAATCCTATTTACAAATCATTGGGAAACTGGTCCCATTATATCCAGTCAGAGCCACCACACCAAACAGAAAAGGAGCTGCCTTTAAGGTCCGGACTGGGTGGTTTTCCCTGATGTTGATGTAGCGATTTTCGAGGCATCAACATTTTTGGCACTAGAAGGAGGGCATGAATTGTGAATGGCGATCAAATCCAAACCTACAATCCTTTCCATGCTGGAACTCCAGTTTTCAAGCGAGAAGAAGAGGAGACAACTACCACCGCTCAACCCCAAAATATCCTAGATAAATAAAGTCCTAAATCTCCTGAAGTACAATCTCTCATCCATAAACTTCAAGGATTCTCAATATCACCACAGAAATATGAGGTATCTCAAGGTAGTGTGACTTCGCAATTCATTCCTTCTCACCCTCTCACCAGACTTCAGAGTGAAAAGCTTGGTATTGAACCTACTGAGTTACCTTTGCCTAAAAGGAAAAGGGCAAGGAAAACAACTGAAGGATCTGATAGTGAAACTATCTCATAATCATACTCCATTTCATCTTCTCCATTGCAAGGTCAACCATCCACTCCTCCATTACAAATTGTCGTTCAACAGGGAATCAGAACTTCAACATCAACTTTGCAACTTTCTGGAACCTCAATATTTTCCCCTTCCCATCCATTTGGAACTTCATCGACATTATCATCTATCAGTAGCTTGACAATGGCACAAAACCCATGGAGCAGTCCTGGTGCAGTCACTATGCCTGCACCTTTGCACCCATTGCCAACACATCCTGAAAAATGGTTGCCAAAATTTAATCCAGATGCAGGCATACCAGCAGATCAACACATTAACAACTTTATGTTGTCAGTTAATCTAAAGGGAGTTACAGAGGAAGATGTGGTCGCTAGGCTTTTCCTTTGTACCATACAAGGATCAGCTGGGTCTTGGTATTTTTCTTTACCATCAGGATCCATTACCAGTTGGAATATTTTTCAAGAACAGTTCTTGAATACATACGGTGATGACAGATCTGTAGCAACATTAATTAATGATCTTTCAAATCTTAGGACAGAATCCAAAGAACCCATAAAAGAATTCAATTCTAGGTTTAATAAACTCTTGAATAAGATCCCAATTGCCTCTAAGCCTAGTGAACAAGTTAGAAGTGAATGGTATATAATAGCTTTACCTTTAAACATAGCTATCTTTGTAGATAGAGTTGGAAAACCTACTCTAGCAGAAAATATGAAAGAGGCAATTGTTGTGGAAAAACGTATCACCACCTTAGAAAGGAAAGTTTCTCTTGAAGACAGAAAATATAAAAAAGGCTCTTTCAAAGATGATTCAAAGAAGAAAATGGCTAAATATCCATATGATATGGAAGGTCTCCAAAAAGTTCTCAAGACTATGTCAAATGAAATGCTAGAAATCAAAAAGCAGGTAACTGAAACTTCAAAAAAAAGGCCATTTAGAAACTTTAAGAAACCTTAATCAAAGCCACCAAATGCTATATCCAATGCAAACTCAGACCCAGAAGAAAATGAAGAAGATGATACAGTCTTATCATCTGAAGAAACTGAAGAAGAGGTAACTGTAGAATGTCATGGGATGTGGGACTTCATTTTACCTAATTCTGATACAGAAAATGAACAGGAAGCTTTCCCTGTAACTACCAGGAGTAAAGGTACTCCTGAACCTGTTCAAGTAAATCAAAAGAAAAGGAACATGAGTACTACTACAAAAGACAAAACTCCCACAAAGAAGTCTCCACCCCCACCTTCTCAAAATCAGCCATCAGTTTTAAATCCACCTACAATAGCTAAAACATTAGTGGTTACAGACTCTATGGACTACAACATTATTGAAGACATGAAGAAAACAAAGGCAAATATCACTATGTTTGAATTTAGTAAACTCAAACATCAACAAAAATTGTTGCTTAAGGAGTTAGATGCAGTACCATATTCTTCTCTTCCTAATGTTGTATTGTCCAAAGCTGCTAATGAAACAGGTAAACCACCTCCTGGTAGAGTAGAAGCTACTGATGTTGTCTTAATCGGAGATAGATCAAATTCCCATACTCCTCCTTTTCTCTTAACCTACGAGATCTATAATAGAAATCTACACAACTATTTGATTGACTCAGGGGCTTCCTCAAATATAATGCCAGCTTCAGTTTGTTCCAAATTGAACATTGAACCCCAAAAGTCTGTAATTCATATTGTCCAGTTGGATAGAACTAAGGTCCAGGTTTTAGGAGAAATCAACTCGGTTACTATTAGGTTATTAGTTGATCCAAGAGTGGTTTAGAGAATTGATATTTTAATCATTGATATACTTGAATTCTATGGTTTGATTTTGAGTAGAGACTGGTCTGAGAAACTTCATGGTTATATTTCCACCGATTGGTCTCATATGTGGCTACCTTATAAAGGAAAGCCAAATCAAATAAATATTGATCGAGAGAAACATATGACTCATACTGTTACTGAGCTTGAACAAGAAAACCAACCAATAACATTCAACAACAACAATTTTGAAAATTACTCATCTGAATCATTCTTTGGCAATTTTACTGTTCAATCATCACCATTCTCAGTTAATAATTTCACATCTCAAATCGAATTTTTTTCTCAAACAGATACATCAAGGTGTGTTAAAACTGCCGAGGAAACTATAAATAAAACTGTAGATAAAGCTTTGTTTTGGTCATTATATTTTGATGAGTCTAAATCTAGTGAAGGTGCAGAAGCAGGATGTATTTTAGTTAGTCCTGAGGGAGAAAAGACCATGTTATCATGCAGATTAGAATTTAAATGCACAAACAATACGGCTGAATATGAAGCCTTGATTCAAGGACTTTATAAAGCAATAAAGTTCAATATTTGAAAGTGTTCGGTGATTCTAAAATTTTTATAAGACAAGTCAGAAATACTATTCATTGCCTTTCTAGTCACCTTAAACACTATCAATCCTTGGTACAAGACCTTATATCTCAATTTTTAGCATTCAATATTTTTCCCATTCCTAGATCCCAGAATGCAGCAGCATATTTACTAGCTAACGTTGCTTCTAAGCTCCTTCCATCCGAAGATTACAGTCTTGATACATTTTCAGTAGAGTTAATTTTTAGACCATCGATTCCTGGTAATGTCACTAACTGGAGAGTGTTCAATCATGATGATGACATTTTAAATTTGTTAACTTCTGACAAGTCCTATGATAATCAAATTATTGATGAAAGTGAGCATGATCTTCAAATGAAAGAAAAGCTTGAAGAAAACTCAATACCCAAATCAATGGTCAAACTTAAAGATCTTTATGACATCAAGGATAGGTTTAAAAAGGTTACTAATTCAAAGCTCCAAAGTTCTACTTTGAGATTTGAATTAATAAACTTTGGTACTAAGGAGAATCCACAGAACATCAATTTGGGATTAGGACTTTCTTCAGAAGAAATAATTGCATTCATTAGATTATTGCATAAATATAAAAATGTCTTCGCTTGGAAATATGATGATTTGAAAACATAGGATACATCTATCATACAACATACAATTCCAATGCTTTCTGAGCAAAAACCAGTACAATAGAAATTAAGGAAGATTAATTCTAACTTAGAGAGTCAAATAAAAGCTGAATTAAACAAACTCTTGAAAACTAAGATAATTTTTCCTGTTAGACATTCAAATTGGGTGTCCAATATGGTGCTAGTAAGGAAGAAAAATGGTGACATTAGAATTTGTATTGATTTTAGAAATATTAACAAAGCAAGTCAAAAGGATAACTTCTCTCTACCAACAATGGAGCAAAATCTCCATTCAGTAGCTGGTTCTGAACTGATGTCCTTCTTAGATGGTTTTTCAGGGTATAACCAAATTCTGGTGCACCTTGATGATAGACTTAAGACTACTTTCAGAACTAAGTGGGGAACTTATGCCTACCAAAAAATGCCTTTTGTGTTAATCAATACTGAAGCTATGTTCCAAAGAACGATGGACATAGCATTCAAAGGACTGATCGATAAATCAGTAGTTGTCTATTTAGATGATATTATTGTGTTCTCTAAGAAAATATCAAGTCATTTGCATGATTTAAAACAAATCTTTGAACGCTGCAAAAGGTATGGCATTTCACTCAATCCTAAGAAATCCTTTTTCGCTCTTGACCAAGGTAAACTCTTGGGCTTCATTGTTTCAAAAGATGCTATTTATATTGATCCAGATAGAATCAAAGAGATTTCTAATATTCCATTTCCTCATAATAAAAAAATCAATGCAATCATTTTTAGGTCAAATTAACTTTGTAAAAAGATTTGTTCCAGATTTTTCACGGATTGTTTTACCATTACAAATCATGATCAATAAAAATTCAGTGTTTAAATGGGGGCCTATAGAAAAAGAAGCATTTGATTCATCAAACAATCGATCATAAATGCCCTTACTTTAAGCACTCCTAATTTTTCAAATCATTTCATTTTATAGACTCTTGCATCTGATTCATCTTACGCAACAGTGCTGACACAAATTAACGATCAAAACTTGGAAGCACCAATCTCATTTTATAGTTCAAACCTTCAAGGTGTTGAACTTAATTACTCGGAAGTTGAAAAACAAGCCTTTGCTGTATACAAAGCCATTAAACACTATAGGCCCTTTCTCTTAAAAGCTCACACAAAAGTTATAGTCCCTTTTTCAACAGTAAGACAGTTACTAGTTCAGAGGGAATTAGGAGAAAAAAGAGAAAATTGGGTCACAACATTACAAAAATGACTTGGAAATTAAACCAGCAAAGATTGTCAAAGGCCAAGGTTTTTGCAGGTTGTTGGCAGGAGCTTCTAATATTCAAGAACTTGAAAGTACAAAAGATACTAAAGAAATCAATCAAATAAGTACCACTAATCCTGAATCCCAATACGCAGATCTGATTTTCTATTTGAAAAATGGATATGCTCCTTCTAATATTTCCTATAAAAACAAATGTGCCATAAGACTGAAAGCAAAAAACTTCATAATTGTAGATGATGTGTTGTTTAGACGAAATTATGATTCAATTTTGTTAAGATGCTTAGAAAAACCTAAAGCGCAAAAGGTCTTGCAGGAGCTACATGATGGTCTGGCAGGAGGACATTTCGGCGCTGATACAACAGCCCACAAAATCATTCACGCTGGGTATTACTGGCCCACCTTGTTCAAAGATACTCATTAATATGTAAGGAAATGCCAAATATGTCAAACTACCACTGGAAGATAAAGGAAGACAGCTTTCCATTTACAGCCAGTCAACATTGAACAACCCTTTGAACAATGGGGATTGGATATCATTGGAGAAATCATTCCACATTTGTCCAAACAACATAGGTATATCCTTACAACTACCGATTACTTTACTAAGTGGGTGGAAGAAATTCCTTTGAAGATAACAAACTCTGAGACAATCATTGAATTCATATATCAGTTCATCATTACTATGTTTGGTGTCCCAAATGCTCTTATTTTTTATAATGCATCTTACTTCTCTGGTAATTCCATACTTGAATTTTCTATCAAAAGGGGATTTAAATTGAAATATTCTGCAAACTAATATTCTCAGGGTCATGGTTTAGCAAAATCTATCAATAAAAATATTATCAAAATCATTAAGAGAATTAGCGAGCATAATCATAAAAACTGGCATAAGTCTTTGATATTTGCACTATGGGCTGATCGAATAACACAGAAGGCCTCAATAGGCACTTCTCCATTTAATCTAGTGTATGGAAAAGAAGCTATCATACTAGCAAACTTAATACTTCCATCACTAGCCTTAGTGCAATTTATTGAAGAAAATCCCTCATCTTCTATCCAATTGAGACATGATCAGATCCTGAAACTAGAAGAAGAAAGGGAGAAAACCCGAATAATACATTGAAAACATTAGTAGATTATTAAGTCTTATTTTGATACAACTTTAATCGGTTCAAAACATTTACAAGTTGGAGATCTAGTTTTGAAGTGGAACAAAGCCCATGAGGATAAAGGAAAACACATTAAGTTTCAGAAAATGTGGCTTGGACCATTCCAAATCAGCGAGAAGATAGGCCCTTCTACATTCATATTGCAAGATCTATCAGGAAAGAGAGATTCTCTTCCTATCAACGGCCTTATTCTGAAAAAATTCTTCAATTGAGGAGGCAACTCCTTCTCCCTTTGTAAATATTTAATTTTCAGCAAGATTTGTGTGAATAAATTAGTTTGTTTAAATCCTAGGAAATAAAGTTGTGAAAAGCCTTCCATTGGTATTTATTATATTGAATAAGTTACTCAAAAGAAAATAGTTTTAATATTTACTTTTAAGAAATGGAAGCCTTGAAGGAAAAAGAAAATTCTAGGAAATTAGGTATAATTGGATTATGAAAACCTCATTTTATTTTTGTGAAATCTTCTCAAAACTTAGAAATACTGTAAATCATTCTAAAGTTTTAGAAGCCTAAAAATGGTTATCAATACAAAATAGACATTGATTCAATCTTAGCATATTCAACTCTCACTCTGTCATCCATATTCTCTTAAGGAGAAAATTGTTCATCCCATCCATCAAAGTTTATAATTACTCAGAGTGTAATTCTAAAATATATTTGATATAAAAGATAAGAGGTTTTATTACAAGCCTGCTTACCATGATCATAGGGGAATAATTCAACTGACGTTACCACCACTGTGTCCCAAAATAGGGTAATGGCTTATAATTATAAGACAAGGGGTCTCATTACGAGCCAACTTGTTCAGTTAAATTACAACTAGTGAATGGCATTGTCAATAGCTGGCCACCAAACCAGGACAATGGCTTTTTATCTTACAAAACAAAGAAATAAAGAAAAAAGAAAATGTAATATAAAAAATGTGGAAACATATATTTTTGATCATTCTTTTTAACTATACTTTGAAATGGATGGAACAATGAATGATCAAATGGTTAAAAGATAACCCTGCCAAGAATATAAATGTTTGCTGGTAGCAGAGGCTCTACCTATGACAAACGAGTAATTATAAAAGCTAAGTTGGAAAAAGTCTTTTGTTTTATCATTTTCAACCAATTAAGGTTTATTTAAAGCTTAGAATGTATTTAATTTTAAGATGAGAAATAAATAGAAAAATAGTTATCATTATATTCAGAATTTATGATTATCTAGTTATATTAGATTTTCTCTATCAATTAAGATTTTCAAATTAAGAAAGTTAAATTATTATATTACTTTCTCATAGATAACTGTTTCTCCCAGTGAATTGCCAATTGTTGTGTTGTACAACAACCCCCCATTTCCAAAAAATCTTTACACAAAATTTTAATAAGAAATGGGTCCCTTGTAAATCAACCTAGATTAGATTTGTGTGTCCACAAATAAAATTGGTATTAACCCATCATAAGGAAAAACCATTATTAAAAGGCCTAATGTGAATGAATCATTTTTAAAGCCTTTTTAATAAAAATAAAGTGTTCCTTTGAGTAAATATTATAAAACTTTTCTTTATTGCGATAAAGCGATCAGAGATCACATATCGCAATAACAAAGGAAACACACTTAAAAAACAAAAAAAACCTCATCCAATCTCTCCGATCTGAAAAGGTAATCGCAATCAGGAAATCAGAGGAAGCAAATGCCAAATGTAATAAAATGGATCCCCTTAATTCCTCTGATGCTATAAAACATATCACAATCAGCAAATTGGCAATGTCAATAATAAGCGAACACATGAATAAAGGCATGCTCAAAACCCCCGATGCAATAAAGCATATCATAATCGACAATCGGAAGAATCACATTACAAAGCAATAAAGCCTGACCCAAGTCCCGACTACTATATATTAATTAGGTGCACATCTCGAAAATACATTTAAAATGGTTTGCATGCATTGTATCACCTTTCGGTAATCGGAGATATTTAAAGCAAGTGTTAAAGTCTTTCCCTTGACATTCTCGATCACCGATTTGTGATTAATCGTCGATCACCCATCAAAGAAATCTAAGGCGCGCTTGAAATAATCATTTGGCATATGAGCGACATGATGGCCATTTAAGATGTTATTTTTCCGAGGAAAAAATCTGTAACTTTTTATTAAAGAAATGAAAAGTTACAATTGCAGATGCATGATGCATTTCCGAAAGCTGCCTAATGGGCTCGAGTGCCATGGCACCCTACGCAACGTTACTGGAATAACGTGCAAAAAAATGATGAGAAAGAATAGAGAGGAAAGGAGAAAAAAGAGAGAGGGAGAGATGGAAGAGAGGTGAAGGCAAAACTGAATTACATATGTGAGTGAAAATCACGCTTCAGGTTTTCCTTCCTTTTTTCTTTTCGACCTTGCGCCATCCTCCTTGAGTGGGCTTGATTGAGGCTATGACTAACTGTGTTTTTGCTTTCTGCGTGCCTGGATCCTTGTCTGAATCTGATGTGTCTGAATGGTGGTGTCGCTTTATCCCTCCCATGTTCTGTTCATCATTTGTCTTCTCTGCCTGATTTGGGTGGTGCTATGAAACCTTGGAATCTGTTGTGGTTTCCTTCTGTTTCCCCGTTTCTTGGGGGAGCTCAGCTGTCTCTGCGGTAGTATCTTCCTCTTCAGCTTCTGATTCTTCATCTTCTGAGACCGGAGGGGAAAAGAACCATCCTTTCTTCTGCTTCCCTTTCTGCTTTCTTTTGCTGTTTACTTTTTTGGCTTCTGGACATGTGCTTTGCAGGTGTCCTGTTTGTCTGCATAGCCTACACCTAAAGGCAGTATTTTCATAGTCTAGTGCTTGCAACCAGTTTTGTTGTTTGTAGATCAGCCTTATGTTGTCAGGCAGCCCTTTACTTAAATCCACTTCCACACAAATTCGTGCGAAAGTGAAAATCCTCTCATCAATCCTTTCCATATCTGTTTTGATGTATTTCCCAATGCTGTTCCCGATTCCTTCCAGGACTCGTTCACTCCAGAAATGTAGGGGGAGGTTGTAAAGACGAACCCATACCGGCACTTTGGAGACTGTCATTTTGTTTGGGTCGAAATCTGTAAACCATGGGGTTATAAACAGCCCTGCCGTTCCCCAGAACCAAGGCCCAGCATTGATAATTATATCTCTAACTTCCCTAGATGCAAATCTGACTATGAAAAACCCTTTAGAGCATAAGTGTATTTCGCATTCCATGGTCCAATTTTTGAAGATCCAGTGGAATAGATTCGTTGGTGTTGGCCAAAAGCTGTTGAATCGGCATATGAGGGCCTGCGATTCATATGACTTAACATAGTCATCCAGCCCTGTGGAGTCGAAATTAAGGGCTGGAGTTTGCCCTAGCTGTTCAACTATGTAAGGCTGAGGTGTGTATCCGCCTTGATCTGGGGAGGAGCCTGACTCTCTGTTCCCTTGGAGAATGTTTTTATATGATGAAGCTCCCTTGGGTTTTTGCTAGGGTACTGATTTCCCCTTTTCCCCTCCTAAACTGCTTGGCTGTCCCTGAGATGGTGCCCCTCCTCGCAGCCTGAGATTCAAGACAATGGTTTCTCCTGGGCTGATCTCGTAGCTTTCCAGGTTTTTGTGGTCCTGGAGAGACCACCTACCACTGACTAGGTGTTGGATCTGGCCTGGATAGCCAGTCAGGGCACAAATTTGCTGCTTTAGCAGCGAAACAGAACTATCACCACTGACCCATACTAAGAAAGATTTCTTCTCAGGGGTTTTAATAAAAATCTGAAAACTATTTTTGGTTACCTGATGTATGCGCTCTGGCTGAGCTCTGCCTGAAACAGTGTCTACACTGGTTATCAGATGATCTTGCTGTGTACGTTCTTCCAGATCTTGCCTCTTATTGGGTTGATCTGCCTTTTGTATGGCGAGGAAGGCGTGTCCTCTGATCGTTCGGTGCCTATTCCCGCCGATCTGAAGACTGGGTGCCGAATAGTCTTGAAAATTACTCCATTCTGTTAGATCCGGCCTGGATCTGAGGGGTTTGAACCATGCAATTGTGTGATGGTTCGGATCTGCTGCATGCAGTCCCTCTTTCTTGCATGCAAAGGACAGCAGTGGGGTTAGCGGCCTGATGAACAGCCAGCAGGCTATGCCGGCATAGATCGACCCGAACCCTGTCGAGTCTCCGCCCCTGAAATAGATTCTGTGCCAGAAGGCAGAGATTGTCTGCCGATCTCTGTCCACATTCAACTTCCCGGTCTTATCCTTCCGATCTACCTTAAATTCGTTCATTCCTTCAATCATTTCTGCTATGGCAGTGGCATCGGGGTCCTCCCTAGCAATGGATCGGATAATCGCACCCTTCCGTGTTGATCGATGGGGTTTCGGGGCCTCCTTCAGCACGCGCTTGTGGCCGAGACTGCATCGACCAGGGCCTATAGCCTTCCCTTCCGCGCTGCCTCCAACCCTCATCCAGACAGCGACTTCGTTCCCAGCGTAGAGAAAGCACGCTACAGTGGCCATCTTCCGTCCAACCTTTCTCCCCAGGAGTCAACACTCTTGCCCCATTTAAGATGTTATTTACCACGATTGACAGGTTAAATGGCTATTCAATGAAGCAATTAACGGTAGATCTTTTATTTGGATTTTATCCGTGGTAATCTTTAACTACATTTCATTATCACTTGCCAATCGACGTAACTCTTTTCATTATCATATTAGCTTGCAGCAAGATTTATCTGTATCATGATTTGCAACTGCTTGTGTAGAATTCCTCTGAAACCAATAATCCGAAGAAAATGGGGAAGAAATCAAAGAAGTCTGCAACAAAAACTCCTCCAGTCAAAGATCCAGGACCAAGCAAAAAAGGATTAATCTCAGATACGATGTGTCTTGGTTTGAGAACACTAGTTGGGAGAGTATCTATAATCTGATTGAAGCATAAGAGCCCGAAGAGTTATCAGAAGAGGCCACAGCTGATTCAACTAATAAGTCTGAAGGAACTCTTAAAGAGTTGGCATGTTCCTTTCTTCACAGGATAACAGCGCGAGCTAAAATCCTGCCATATACTGAGGTAGTGAGATGGGTGGTAGAGAAAATTCTAGTTTCAGACAGAACCTTTTGCACTGCTGATGGGAGGATATTCGGCTCGTTTCGACCTGAAGATCTCAAGAAAATGTATCACTTACTTGAACTTGAGAAGCGATATAACAAAGCATTCTTAGAAGCGCTTGCAAAGGAAAATGAATCAGAGTCAGCCCCGATAAAGCAGTGGAGACATTTCCCTGAAAAGCACAAGCACGAGTCATCGGATAAACTAGCCACAACAATTCTAGAGTACAAAACAAATGCACATCAAACTACTAGGACCATTCCCCCATTCTATTACAGTGCATTCATTATGGATATTGTTTGTTTCAATTCTGAATTTCCATTGCTCGGATGGAGATGGACCCCTAAAGACCCTAAACCAATCCATATCTATCATGAGTAGTTATGGAAGGCTCATTACAAAAATCATCTGTATAAAATCTGCAACGGTTTTATTTTGCCTGTTTATTACTCTATTTTTAATAAGCCTGCTCCCAGGATATCCCAGGAAGCAGAGACAGATTTGACAGCAGTAGGCAGTTGGTTTGGGGAGGAAAAATTTACTTATATAAGGCTTTTTGGTAGCCTTACTAAACCCCATGTCCTTCCCCTGTATGTGCCCGATAAACTGTTAGCTCGGGAATTGGCTTATCAAATAACAGTAGATGGGACATCTAAAACCCTTAGAAATTCCAAGAAACAGGTATGGCCTATATTCCCTTTACGGTGCGACATTTTCACTCTTCACGATTACAAGCACGCAGAGAAGGAGACAGAAAAAATACAAATGCTGAAGCTTGCCACAATTCCTAATAGGCAATATGATCCAAGAAAGGTTGCCTATAATGTTCTTGACCAAGCCAAACTTGCCAAATTTGATCATGAAGATGATGACTTCGATGATCTATTTGCCTCAACTGAATCATTATTCCAAGTTAAAGCATTGGCTAGAATCAGATATCAAGATGAAGGGCTAGAAATGTTTAATAGGCTTAGAGAACAGAGGTTGCAAACTTTGCCTTTAGACCTCTTAGCCACAGTCCCTACAGTTCAACCATCTAGTCAAGCTGAACAAATAGTTACTAGTAAGACCTCCGATGTGGAAAAGGTCTCCGAAAAAGAAAAAGTGCCAGAATAGGAACAGGAACAGGGAAAAGATAGTCAACTCATGGATACAGATACTCATATTGATCCCAAACTACTTAAAGAATGGAAACAGTTCGATTCAATCATAAGCAATACTGAGAGCTTACAGGGATTTAGCATGCCTGAAGTGACAACTAGTCACAAGACAGCAACTAATACAGTTCCGACTGAAGGAACCAGCAGCCCACCCATCACTCAAAAAGATATAGAGATAATTCCAGAAAACCCATCCGATGAAATCATTCTACATGTAGAAGAAATACCACCTTTGGATGTCTTCTACAGCCCTAAGCATAGGGCTGTAGTAAAAAGACAAAGGAAAAAGAGAAAGCTTGATCAATCTTCTCTTTTACCTACACAGATGGAAATAACTAATGTGGTATGGAGAGAGGAAGTCAATCCTTCCGAAGACCTTACAAAACTCTCTCAATATGCCGGGGCATACTCGGCAGCTACTATGGATAAAGCATCGGAAGTCAGAAATTTACTTAAAGAAAAAGATCAGACAATTGTTTCACTGGAAGCACAGGTATCCGAAAGGCAGCAGAGGATAGAGTAGTTAGAACAGCAGTTGACAGCATAGCAACAATCAAACAACCAGTTAAACGAGAAATTGCTCAAGGAGAAGCAAAGAATAGATCAAAGTGTAGTTCAGAAACAAAAGGAACTATCCCTAGCATTGGCCAAGCTAAAAACAATGAATGAACATATGAGCAAAACAAAAGATGAACAAATCGCTCAACTGTCACAACAAATAGAAAGATTCAAAGGTTTTCCTCAAGTAGCAGAGTACAAATCAGAAGCTCTTTAGATCAATAAGGCATTAATCAATCTATTAAACTTGCTATGTCATAATATCTCTCTTGCTCAGCCCCTCTGTGAAATTTCCTCACCAATGATCGATAAGTCAGTCGATGAAAGGCAGAAATTAGAGCAGGCCAATGAAACATTAATAGAGTTTCTTTCTTGGCAAGAAACCAAGGAAGGAAAAGCTGCAAATCTACCTCAAATTGTAGAATCACATAAGGAAATTTTGTTCCTAGAATAGCAATCTCCACTGATAAAAGCAGAGAGCGCAACTTCGAGATGCAGATCGGCGAATGATAATTTGATTGAATTAATTAATGATACTCTTTATTTGTCTAATTTAATTTCAGAATGCACTCCAGGGAAACTGCCATCAGCCAAAGCATTGGAGCAGACATGTAAACAGGAATTGGAAAAGAAGGAGAGATTGATCGCGGGCATCCAAAGTTTAACTTGGGACACCTTTTGGTTCTTCCTGGTTAAACCACATAGTCAAAAGGTAGCGATGAAATGTTTAACCGATGCAATCGGTTACATGATTCTTGAAATTAATGATGCTACGTATTCAACCCAACTACATTCACGTATGAGTCACCCTCCAAAATTGCAACTAATTCTCACCATATGCTAGCTCAAGCCAAAGGATAGCCAACTGAAACAGTGAATCATTCTTACAGACTGCAAGCATATCTATTTCGGGAGAGATTTTCATGATTTGGTTATACCAGCTCACATCATTTTTATTTCATAGTTAGTTTAAACAGTATTTATAGACCCTTTCATTATTTTGGAAAGGGTCCTCAATTTTTGTATCAAAACTTGGATTGGGAGTTGCACTATTGTGCTTCTGATATATATATTTTTTATGAAGATTGGACCTATATTCTGTATTTTAATGAAGAATACTCTGATGAGATATGCACTATTGCTTTTTATGAGAGTATTTCTAAGTTGAAAGATGGGATCTAAACACGATTGATATTGAAGGGGATTCAAATTGCATATGGTACTATTATCTATGTCTTTGCTTCATTCTTTTATATGAATCAACGTTTATTCATTTTTGCTATCATTTGATATATGTATGTATTTTAACAGCAGTCCTTTTACTTATCACTATTGAATGTTTAAGGGATGTTACTTTTTCAATCATATTTATGTCAATGGTATATGAAGAATAGTGTAATAATGTTTTAATTACTACTTTGTTCAACTACTTGAACAAAGTAACTATCATACGAATGAATGTTTTTATTTATAAGTAGAGTCATCTATATGCCTACTAGTTAACAAAAGTTATCAAAAGTTGCACTAAAACAGAAATTTCCCGGGATAGATTAGTTGTTTATATTTTTACATTTTAGAATAAATCATCCATCATTATCATTAGATAATAGAAAATAAATCACTTATCCATCATATTTACAAATCATTGGGAAACTGGTCCCATTATATCCAGTCGGAGCCACCACACCAAACAAAAAAGGAGCTGCCTTTAAGGTCCAGAATGGGTGGTTTTCCCCGATGTTGATGCAGCAATTTTCGAGGCATCAACAAGTGGTCAAACTAAATCATCCCTAATATGAAGCAAACTGATTCATTACATGCCACTTAGGCCATTCATCTGATGTATCTTATGAATCCAATGGTTGTGGCCATTCCTCCAAAAGATGCCCCAAAAAAGTGCACAACGCCTTAGGCGTTGCGCGTTTGACCAAGGGACTAATACAAAAATTACTGAAGGAAGTGCGCAGCGCCAAGAGGAAACACGCAACGCCACTTTTAGGTCCCTTTTGGATGCCTTCTTGGTGTCCAAATTAGGCATGGGATAGCTCGTTGGAAAGCGTGTTGAGTCTCCTTTCCATAACATTTTTAATTTTTCAATTTGGAGTTCATTTTCCCTACAAAAGCTCAATCTCCCAAGACTGGTCAAAATGTGCAGAATGAGGCTACCAAAATGCAGAGTGATGTTGCAGTCAACTTGTGGAGGCCTTTCTCAACTCCAAATTGAGCTCATGATAGCTCATTGGAAATCCCTCTGTGTATAGTTATCATTTGACTCATCAAGCAAGTCATTTGGTCACTCCAGCTAGGAGAAATATTGATTTTCCCAAGGTCACTCCAGAAGTGCATCAACTCTCTTGAGGCAACTGTATTTTTGACATTTCTCTAAAACCATGACACCTATGTAAAAAGTGAAGGATTTTTTCTTCCTTGGCCTATTTTGGACAAAAACCTCTCTCACTTTTTCCAAATTCTTCCCTGTTTGGTCTAAAACATAGTTTGAAGAAAAACTGGCCCTATGTGTGGCAAATGATTTGTCCCTTGGAATGACTTATTGAAAAATGATGAAGACATGGTGTGTATAAGTTGGAATGGTCTCATACTCACTGAAATGACCTCCATTATGCCTCATATACTCAGATGTCTCTGATTCCATAGCCAACCCTAGCTCAATGGGTGAGAAAATTAGGGTTTAGTGCTCGTGGAAAATGATGATTTGGACACCCTTGGGAAAAAAACAACACCCTTTGGCATGCACTTAACCCTTTGAAACTTTACCCTTTCACTTGACTATTTCCTTTGAAAAATTGAAGATTTGATGGTCTGGCATCTTTGGAACACTGAGTTAATAGCTTGGGATGGTGAAATTATTACATTTGAAAGACATAAAATTACATAATGAAATAAGCATTTCTCTTTACAAATCATCTTCACATGGTGAAGGGATGTTATTTGATCACCCTTTACTTGTTGGTCTTATGCAATGGAATGGAACCTTGGCAACCCTAATGACCTAATGAAACTTTGAAAAACCTAAAGACCTAATGAGACCTTGAAGGACTGAATTTCAAGATGACATAATGACCTCATGACTGATACAAATGGCATGATAAAAATAACTTTATGGATGATGTACAGTCAACAAGATATGAAACTATGCCAGCAAGTAATCACATTTAGGGAAGAGTGATGTTTTTGGACTAGGACTACCATCAGTGACTAATTTTTTGCATGACCTAGTGGAATGATAAAAAATTGCTGAATTGGACCCCTAAAATGATATGAAAAGAGGATTTTTGATCACTGATGGTAGGATGCAAATACTGACACTAACAGACCTGTGTGAACAAAACAAAAGAAGAGAGAATAAGAATATTCTTGATGTTTTTTTTCCAAATGAGGGTCACTTGACTTGTATTTATAGGCTTCAAAGAGTGTCCAATTTTCTTTTAGGGCCGACTTGTTATTTTATGCACATGTGGGATTCACTTCAAATATACACTTTCCCTTGTCCAAATCGAGTACTTCAATAGTCAAAATTGGTCCTCCCAGAAAGAGGAATCTATTCCCATGATTGGGATTTTCGATTGAGCTACCAAATTAACAATGTTCTGTAACTCTATTTTGTCATACATCATATTAGGGTTTGAACCCTTAAATTTCTTTTGGTGTTCCTTTCGATACAAATTTTTGTGTGAACATTGGCGACTATAAGAATCCACTTCCATGTTCAATTAAATAAAACAAAATTATTAGTTTTTAATGATTTATGATAGGGGTTTTGGTAATTTTTGGCCATCATTTCCTTAACATTTACTTCATACCCTATCTGGGTTTTGTGCGACATTTAACTTATAATATGGCTTTGTTGTAACTTGGGTACCATTTAGGGTTATTCTGTTAAACCTTAAATACAAAGTAATGTTAGTGGCTCATTTTTGGCATATATTGAATTACTAGTAATGTCATATTTATATGAGTTCATTATCTGGATATCGTGAGACATATGTATTTAATTTTTTTGATTATTTATCTTTATGATTATACTTGTTTGGCATCGTATAAAACTAGGGATTTACATTGTTAAACTCTTGTGTAGGTAAAAGGGATATGATGTTGACTATAATACTTCATTGGTATTTTCCTTTAAAACCCTCTATCTATTTCACTTTATTTGTAACAATCTCGGGTTAAAGTTCATATAATAAAGGATAATAAAGGAAAAATAAGACCAAGGTAATGGGACACATATTCCAAGCTGAATGTTGTGGAAAAAATCACATTGGGAGTCACTTTTAGTTTATTTATGGCTAAGAAATTTGGCAAAGGCGAAGAGGCAATAATTAGAATTTAAATATGGAAATAAAGGAAAAGAGTAGGAAAGGGAGGTGAAGAGACACATAGTTGTATGCAAGGGAAATTAGAGGAAAATTAAAGGAAAATGAAGAAAAAGAGAGACATCAATGATAAAAAGACACCTGAGAATTAGTTGACAACTTTTTCCCATCATTGGAGTAGGTGTAACAAAGAAAAGAGAACAAGCACTTGGACAAGAAAGCAAAGGAAGGAAAAATTATAACAAAAAGATAAGAAAGGTTGTAAGGAAATCAAGGGAAACTAAGGAAAGGGTTGGATCAACAACTTCAACAAGAAGATCTAGCATGTAACAGGTTTCTTGTGTGATTTCCTATTTGAGGTGTGAATGTGTGGTACATGCATTTGTATATTTTTTTCATTTGTTGTCATTGGCATGGGTTTTTCCTAGTTTTGCAGTGGTTTCAACCTTGCCTTGCCATTTTCTAGATAGCCATGGTGTGATGGGTTTCATTCTTGGTTGAGCCTTGGATTTCCAGAAGGTTTTGGAACCGGGTGAGGTGGTCTCAGGAAAATTCCCAAGGGTCGGGGGTGGATATGGATTTCTCTAGGGATCCCTCAACAAGTGGGTGGAGACATGAAAATTCCTCAAGGTATGTGAAGAAATTCTGAGGTGGCCAAGCTTGTTTTGGTTTTTTAATCTCTTAATCGATTTTGGCAAGATCACAGTAGGTTTAGGGTGGAGGTCGTTTAACCTCTAGAGTCCATGATTGATTATGTTTTGGTTTATCCCATGAGATCCCACATTCATGATTGGAATATGGCATGGAGGTGATTGGTTGAAAGAAAGATGTGGCTCAACCCAATCTATGGTTAGGTGGTATGTGGAAGTCCCTAACTTGGTTGGCTTTTGCATATGTTAATAAGAGATATTTTCCTATTATGGTTTATGAGCATTTGTACCTGTTATTAGTTTTCTTTGATGGTGACTCTTTCATGGTTAATATTCTGGTTATATGTTGGTTATAAGAATGGTTCTATGATGTGCTCTAGTTATGGATCTTGTTCATAATTTGATAAGTATTTGAATGGTTTATGAATGCATGGGATAACAAGTGTTGTTGCAGCTACTTGAGAGGGAATTAAACCTTCTTGGTGATTCTCAGATGAATTTCATACTCTTAATATCAGATATGCATTCATGACCTGTAGCTTCTATGTTTGTCATATGTTTGACAGAATGTCTATCATGGTTAGACATGGTTAGGTAAAGTTCTTGTTCAAGTTATGAATGATTAGCATTGTTAGCATCTTATTTATGCTTCTAGAAAGTTACAGGAAGTCAGTGGTATGGAGACTAGCTTAAAACGTGGCTCAGATCCTAGAATGACAGGTACATAACTGGAGTTGTTAGACCATAACCCCATGGAGACAAGTATGTGATATAGCCTCATAACCGCATGGAAGAAGTGTCAAGGGTGCAGTTGTGAGTCTAGGTTAGTGAAAAAAGGTTTCAGCTAAGGGATTGGTTACCTGGGGTGGTTGTTTAGCTTCTAGGTGGATTCTGGCTCTTGAGGAAGGTCAATAAGTCTCAATTTGTAGGCCCCACTTCCTTAACTGGAACTTGGAGGTTGGGTCATGTCATAATGACACTCGTCTCATGTTTACCCTGGTGAGATTGTGAATTTAGATAAATGTGGGAGGCACATTATAGGGTGGTATCATAGCTTCTAGGTTCAAACACTTGGACTAAATGGAATAAATGTACATGGTTATGCATGCATAGTAGGTCAAACATGCATCATGGTGGTCATTATGTAGTTTGTGTCATCATGATGTTTTTGGTATGTTATGATGATGATATGTTGGTTGAGATGGAGCAGGAGATGTAGATTACCAGAGTGAGATTGCAGCACTGGACCTTGGGGTAAGAGCAGATCATCATACAAGTTTGTATGTTGGGGATGCAGGTATGATGGTTAATTATTGTTATATGAATTATGGTTATATACATTATTGTTATTCTTTTTTTGTTGTGGTTACATTCGTGATAGATGCTAGTTAATCAGTGCAGTCATATGCACGTGTGCCGGTTAGTCATGCATTGCGATCATGCACATGATGATTGTGGTCATTGTAGCAAAAATCTTGATGTTATATGTATCATGCTAATATGGATTGGCCTACGTAGATGATTATGGTTATGCTATTTAAGTATGAGTCGATATACTTGTGATATTGTGTCGTACTAATATGGACTGACTTGCATAGATGTGATTGATTCCCCTGAGATACATTGAGGTATGAGTTTGATTATGTCCTTTATTTGATTTAACTAACATGGTATATTTTCAGGAGATAGAAGATGAGGGATTACGAGCAGAGTAGTGGACTATGCTTCACATGACTCCCTTTACATGCTTGACATGAAATTTATGGAATGGAAAAGGGGCATGATTATGTGGCATGTTTTCAGGTACAAAATGTATGAGAAATGAAAATATTTTTTTTTTCAAGTGTGGTTAAACTCAATAGAGCTTTGGAGATCCCATTTCCATAGTTGGAGAACCAAGATCACGTCATTATAATAGTTGCCTCCTTCTACCCTAGTGTATAGCATGGATAGTAAGGGGTTATGTTTATAGGTTGTTTGAATGTTTGATTAACTGCATGATATGAGTATGTGTCTATAAGGTTGCATAAAGGAATGATCTTGTTTTAAGATGATTGTGCTAACATAATATATGCTGAGACATCTGATATGCACTTGAGTGTAGTGGTTGCTAGTTGTAGTCTTGGTAAAGGATGATTTCAAATTAACAGATACGATGTCTTGATATTTGGAACATTTGGCTGATATGTGTGAACAATTGCAGAGCAACACGCTTGGTATTAGCCTGACAAGGTAATAGTTAATTTGTTTATATAACTAACAGTTAGGTGATATGGAAACACATAATAAGACTCAATTGCAGCAAGGAAAAAGTTAAAATAAATGAATTGGGTGAGAATTCCTTTTCCTATGTTTGGAAACCACAATTCCAAATGAATGAGTGCTTTGCATGAATACATGAAGTCTTCTTAAACTTGATTTTGTCTGAAATTTTGTGGATATGTGCTATATTCATGAACATGTACTTGACAGGCTTAATAGTTGATTTTCAGTTACGGATGGATTTGTCAAGGAATTGGAGTCCCTTGAGAAATGATATGTGTAGGTGTCTAGTTGCAAGGTGGTGTGCTTGGCATAATAAGGTAAGGTAATTGGTATATTGTATATTTATTTATGCACTGGCAGTGGTTTGTTTATGGAAGTATGATGCAAGGAATTGCATGGCAAAGATACTGCCATAAAATCTTGAAGAAGGCTCAAGTTGAGCTTTCCCTTGGAAGCATTGGAAGCCATGGGGTTGAGTCACAGTGTATGTTAAAAAAAATTTGCTTTCGGTCCTTTGTGATTTGTTTTCCCTTGATTTTTAGTTTCATTTATGCCTGGTGCATGGCCATGCCATTTTTCTTGTGGTATGGTATTGTTATTGATTTTCCATGGTTTTCTTCTTGTTTGATTCTAGTTCTTTCCTTTTATGTTTTGAGGGCCTTGGGAATTGGTTAGGGAAATAGGAAGTTAATGGAGCTAAGGGAGAGTTGAATGAAACCCAACAGGTAATATGAGACTTGGATGAAGCCCAGTGCATGAGTAAAGGGTCGTTGAAGGCAAGAATATGAAAACTAGTTGGGTTAGTAGGGTCCATTGAGGTAAATGGACAGTGGTAGGACATTCATGAGAAAGATAATAGGAAAATTAGAGTAAATGGATTTGAAGTGTCAGGTGTATTGGCTATGTTGGGAACTATTTTTCTCAATGTTGGGCATGTTGTGCCTGAACAAAGGGAGTTCTCTTAATCTTGACCTTATGATATCTAATAATTGTGTTGTGATCATGATTATGCTAATATATATATATATATATATATATATATATATAGAGAGAGAGAGAGAGAGAGAGAGAGAGAGATGAATTCCATTGTCTAACAGGGTTGTTAGGGATCATTCTTGTGGAGTAATGATTGCTTATGTAGGGGAATGGCATGAAGAGGTTTATGATATTGTGAAGAATAAAGTTAGAAGAGTATCCCTTATAGATCTATGAGTTTAGTATCATTTGGATATGATTTTATATTATGTTCTTATATTATTCCTATGTGTATGTTATGGAAGGTAATGCTGAAGGATACATCAATGAAATGAAAGTAGTGTGATCTGTGACACGCTGGGACAAGCATGGATAGTGGAAAGACACTAAAGGTATGGTTGTTTGGTGGAGACAATGTGGTCTTTGGATGTGTAGTAGTAATGTTGTGTACATGTTGTACATGTGGTGCTGCGTACATGTGGTGTTGTGTACATGTTGTACATGTGGTATTATGTACATGTCATACATGTTGTGTTGTGTACATGTGGTATTGTGTTATGTGTGTTGTGTAGTCATTGTGTCATGACATGTGTACTCGCTGTGTTTTAATATGTGTACCTATATGTATTCTTTTGTATACCGACTGTAGGTGTATGTGTTTTGTTGTACACTGGGTGTAGGTGTATGTTTTGTGTTGTACACCGGGTGTAGGTGTATGTGTTGTGTTGTACATTGTGTATGTGTTGTATAATGTGATGGGATAGGCAGGCATGGGATTTTCTGGGTCCTTGTTGTTGATATTGAGGGTAGAGGTGGTTTAGTCTCTGGATACCCTTGTTTTTGATATTGAGGGTTGAGGCAGGTTAGTCTCTAGATACCCTTTTTGCTCATATTGAGGGTTGAGGAGGTTTAGTCTTTGGATGCCCTTGTTGTTGATATTGAGGGTAGAGTCGGTTTAGTGTTTGGATGCCATTGTTACTGATATTAAGAGATGATGCAGTTTAGTATCTAGATAACCTTGTTGTTGATATTGAGGGTTGAGGTGGTTTAGTCTTTGGATGCCCTTGTTGAGGGAGGAGGAGGTATAGTCTCCAGATTCCCTTATTACTTTGAAGAGAAGGCACTGGGTACTTACCAAGTTTGGAAACTGATCCAATGTGTGTATGTGATTGAAGAGGAGAGAAGGCACTCTGGGCTTACTGGGTTTGGAAATCGATCCAGTGTGTACATGTTGTCAAAGAGAAGAGAAGGAACTAGGTGATTTCTGGGTGTGGGAACTGATCTGCGGGGTGTATGGAAAGGACAAAGAACAAAGGAAGAATCAAAAGAATCATTAAAAGATAAGTACAAGTATTTTATTTTATTTCAGTTTTTAGTTATGCATGTGATCTATGATTTTGATTTATGATGGTTGCATTTTGAGCTAACCAGATGTGATATGTTTTTTCATGATGATTTAATCAAAGGGCTAGTTTGACTTGTTATGGTAGGAAGTAAATAGAATTGTAAGTGTACCTTATTGACGGGCCATTAATGAGGTATGATTTAAATTTATTTCAATTAATTTTTAGTCTAATGGAAATTATTTGCTTGGCATAGGAAAGAAAGGAAATTCTTGGTTTGGGTGGTTGAAATTGACTGCAAGAATTAGTAGTAGTAGCAAAAGGAATTGGAATAGATAACAACATGCTAGTAAAGCACTTCAAGAGGAGGGTCATTGTGGGACATTGGTACCCAATTGTGTCCATTGATTTCCATGAGCATTCTATGACTGGTATGATGGTTTTGAGGCAGGGATATGCCTTGCCTTTTTTTCCTTCTAATGTGAGGAAGCCTTGCGAAGGGATGGATCGCCTGAGGGACTGTGTAGAAGAGAAGGGGATGTCAAGGAACTTAGAAGGCGAGTGACTACATATAAGGGGGTGACCAGATTTCCCGACGGACTATGTAGTAGAAAAGGGAAGGTCAGGAAATGAATTAGTTTTGGTCTAGCATTTCCAAATGGAATCATAATCACATTAGGAATGTACCCTGAAACTATAGAAATTATGACTGTAGATTAACTTTATAATGCAATATAACCAAAGAAAAATATTATAATCTACTTCTACTATCAATTTGTGGAAGCTTAAAGATCGTGCTGAACAATATAACCAAAAGAAGAAGGATCAATGCACAATACACAGAAGAATACTTCGGGAAAGCCTTAGCTAAAAACCCCTCTATCTGTATTATCATACAAAGTGGAAATACATAAGAATTATACAAAGCCTTAGCTCTCACGACTAGCCAACTCTCAGTACAATCCTCATAGATGCTCACAGGCAAACTTGGCTTCTCACAAAACCTTCTCCTCTGCCCTCCAATCTCCTACTTCCTTGCGCAGTTTCTCATAGGTGATCCTCCTATTACCAAGTGGAACACTGATCTCACACATTGCTCTAACACACTATCAGAACTGTGCAATCCTCAAGGAAAATGATTCCTTCTGTATGCATGAGTTTTCTTTAGAGGAAAACACATGCAACTCATAGTACACTATCCTTAACATTTAGTTCAACTGGGTCTTTCTCATATTAGACATGCATGAGTTACTGATGAGGGAATATTTAGTTATCTGGAGTACACTAATTGAGTGCATGCATGCATCAACTGACTAATAACTCACAATTAGTTCCTCAAAAAAGTTTGGAACTAATTTAACTGGACTTAACTCAGTGAACTGAGCTAACTAATGACAACTCAAATATAACTCAATCTTATCTCCTTAATTAAGGGATGATCTCTTTAATTTAAGGGATAATTGTTGCATGACTTCATAAAGACTTCTAACTTGAATTTCTCCAACTAATTAATCCATAATGAATTAATTAATTATTTCAAGCAGCTGGTGAGACTAAATTCGAATTTTAAGTCAAGGAAAAATTAAAATTGGAATATTCTTGTTGCCACATTTCAACAGGAACAATGAGCCGATAGCTATTCACTGAGGGAACAAGTAGCGCAAGGATCGCAACGCTAGACAATGGATGCAGGTTTGACTTTGGAAGCAGATTCAGGACTTCTTGGGAAGGAGGTGAATCCTAGAATTACTTTGAAGGTGGAGGTGTGAGCCTCTAGATTCCCTTGTTGCTGATGCAGGCAACGTATCCTTTTATTTGTTGGTTAAAGAAAACACACATATGTATATATGTGTATTTTATTGTGAATGTTATATCTATTCGGATTTATAAAGCTCCCTGGACAGTATAATTATTTGTTGGTTGAAGCAAATGAGCATAATTATATATGGTTGATATTATAAATACTCTAATGAACTATGTTATAAATCTTCAGTAAGAAGTATGTTTGTCATATTGGTCATGGTTTTCAAGATTTGTTTATTGTAAATATTGCATCAAGCTGAGTTATAAAGCCCCATAGGTAGTATGTTTTGTTTTCAGCAATTTGCTGGTCATAGGTGTCATAGAACATTGAGGATGATGCTCCCCTAAGGGGGAGGGGTTTGTAACAGCCTCGGGTGAAAGTTCATGTAATAAAGGATAATAAAGGAAAAGTAAGACCAAGGTCATGGGACATGTATTCCAAGTTGAATGGTGGGGAAAAACCACATTGGGGGTCATTTTTTCTTTATTTATGGCTAAGGAAATTGGCAAAGGCATTGGAAAAGGAAAAGAGGCAATAATTGGCATTTAATTATGGAAATAAAGGAAAATAGGAGAAAAGGGAGGTGAAGAGACACATATTTGCATGTAAGGGAAATTAGAGGAAAAATGAAGGAAAATGAAGAAAAAGAGAGACATCAATGATAAAAAGGCACCTGAGAATCAGTTTACAACTTTTCCCCATCTTTGGAGTAGGTGTAGCAAAGAAAAGATAACAAGCACTTGAACAAGCAAGAAAAGGGAGGAATAAGGAAAGCAAAAGGATAAGCAAGGACAAGGAAAGCAAGGGAAAGTAAGGAAAAGGTTGGATCAACAACTTCAGCAGGAAGATCTGGCAGGTAACAAGTTGCATGTGTGATTTCCTAAATGAGGTGTGAATGCATGGTACATCCATTTGTAATTTGGTTCATTTGTGGTCATTGGCATGGGATTTTCTTGGTTTGACAGTGGTTTCAACCTTGCCTTTCCATTTCCTAGATAGCCATGGTGTGATGGGGTTGATTATTGGTTGATCTTTGGATTGACGGAAGGTTTTGGAACTGGGTGCTATGGTCTCAGGAAAATTTCCAAGGGTTAGGGGTGTAGATGGTTTTCCATAGGAAGCCCTTGACAAGTGAGCTGAGAAAGGAACATTTCTCAACATATGGTGAATAAATTATGAGGCATCCAAGCTTGTTTCTATTTTTGTGATAATTTGACAGGGTTTGGAGACATCACGGTAGATTGAGGGTAGAAGTGGTTTAACCTTTGGAGTCCCTGGTTGACTATGTTTTGGTTTATCCAATGACATTCAACATTCATGATTGGAATATGGAGCTAAGGTGATTAGATGAAAGAAATATTTGGTTCAGCCCAATCTATGGTTGGGTGGTATGTGGAAGTCCTCACATGGTTAGCTCTTGCATATGTTAATAAGAGTTATTTTCCTATTGTGATTTATAAGCATTTGTTCATGTTATTATGTCGCTTTTATGGTGATTTTTCATGGTTAATATTCTAGTTATATGCTGGTTATAAGAATGGTTCTATGATGTGCTCTAGCTATGGCTCTTATTCATAATTTGATAAGTATTTGGATGGTTGATGAATGCATGGGCTAACAAGTGTTGTTTCATCTACTTGAGAGGGCATTAGACCTTCTAGGTGAAATTCAAATGAAGTTCATACTCTTAATATCATATATGCATTCATGACCTGCAGCTTCTATGTTTTTCCTATGTTTGAAGGAATGCCTATCATGGTTAGAAATGGTTAGGTCAAGTTCTTGTTCAAGTTTTGAATGATTAACATTTTTATAATTCTATTTATGCTTTTGGAAAGTTACAAGAAGTTCAGGGTAGTGGTCTTAAGACTAGCTTAAAAAGTGGCTAAGATCCCGGAAAAGCAGACACAAAATTGGAGTTGTTGGGCCATAACCACATGGAGGCAATACTGTGAGTGTAGTTATGTCCTCATAACCACATGGAAGAAGTGTCAAGGGTGTAGTTGTGGGTCTAGGTTAGTGAAAAAAGGTTCCAACTCAAGGATTTGCCACCTAGGGTGGTTGTTTAACTCTTAGGTGGTATGTAGCCCCTGAGGAAGGTCAGTAAGTCTCAGTTTGTAGGCCCTATATCCTTAACTAGAACTTGGAAGTTGGGTCATGTTATAGTGCCACATGTCTCACGTTTACCCTAGCAAGCTTGTGAATTTCAGTAAATTTGGGAGGCATGTTACATTATTAATCTTGGCCATTTATTCCATGATTATCCTATGATTACTACTTAATCATTCTATACATTTTTATATAATTTTCAGGTAATATGTTCTCACAGGATCAATGAGAATTTTTCTACATTTTACTCTATGTTCAACTCAAATCTGAAAAAATCAGTTTGTCTTTACCCCGGGTCAGAGGCTTTCACCTTTTTGGTTCACTTTTCTTCCTGGTGTGGTTTTTTAGCTTGAAACAAATTTTCCAAACTTGATTGACTCTGTTGCTTCCTGATGATTGTTATGGTGTTTATATTTTATTTTTGTTCTCCATAATTATCTTCCTTAGCTAAGGAAGAAACATTTTGAGGCTTTGACCCTTTGTTGCAATTTTAAAGTTTACTATGAAAACACAGTTTCCATGTACTAAGGGTTCACTTTAACCTTTGGCAATTTATTTCCGTATGATTTCTCTTTGATTGCGACATTTGTGTATTGATTTTTTGAGATTACTTATACAGATATATAAAAACAAACTACAAACTCTATATTTATAAAATAAACACTTGTTCGGTTCTCTCACTATTATTTCCTTCAGGAAATATTATTTGTTTTCTTTTCCTATCTTCTCTGGTTCCAGACTAATGCAGTCATGAAGAATAATCCTCTCCTTACAAATTGTATTATCTGTTCTAATATTTATATTTTGAAATATAATTATAGATATTACTTTATATACAACACCTCTCTCTCTCTCTCTCTCTCTATATATATATATGAAAATGAAAAACTTTATCACTATTCTTTGAACATTCATAATACCTTACAAATCTATGCTTATATTTATTAACTAAACATACAGGCTATATCATAAAAATGTTATGTTTTAGCTTAGAGATTTATTTCCTTTGTGCGCACGCGCGCACACACACACACACACATATAAATATATATATATTCACAACCTCTTTCAAAAATGAACTCATGTGTTTTAAGCTATTATGCATCATAAATAATCTATATTTTTTCAATGGTTAGAATATAGCAATGGAAACATAATTAGCATTTTATATTATTTTTCATTTTCTTGTACAAAAAATTAAGGTTTAATAGAAATTCAACCACTTATTTCCTTTTAAACTTCCCATAACTACAAATAATTTTATGATTGATCCTCTTCTTTTTTTAAATCTAAGAAATCAAAACGAAATTCAAATCTTTCTTTTTTCCCCTAGAAAATAAATGTTGAGAGTAGAGATATTGACTTGAAATATTTATCTGGAAAAAATAATAGTCAAGTACTTGACTCCTCCCAGACTTGACATAGAAAAATAACTAGTGTCCCCCCAAGCATACCAGACCTGCAAATTTTCTTTTTATGTCTTCTACTTCTTGCTTCTCTTTAGCCTCTTTTGTTCTGAGAATGAGACAAAAATATTTTTATTCCAATTCATCTACCACTCTTTTGGTGGTTAATAACTCTCTCTAGCTCACCAATAGGTGGTAGGTAGTTATCAACTCATTAATGAGATTTTGTTTCCCACCCCTGAAGAGAAATTCATGTCTTATAGGAAACAATTAATTGACCAATATCATAATTCCTCAATTAAATCTAATCACCGAGATTAGATGCCTAAGACTTATTGATGGGTAATAATACCGCACAATTATTTATAGCTTCATCTCTTTTAACCAACTATACTCAAAAACTAATTTTCTATATTTTTCTTTATTTACAAAAATAAATCACCTTAATTACAAATTCACAGTCAGTGATTATCAATAATAATTTACTGATGATTAAAATTTCAATTTTTTTCAGACTAACATAATTTAACCATAAATACAAATATGCACATTTAATTACATAATTTATCAAGCCAAGGGATATTACATCCTCCCCCACTTATATTTGACATTGTCTCGGTGTCTTAATCAATGTCTTCCTAGAAATACACTCCAATATTTCATCTAGATAGAAAAGGATATGCTTCTTTAAAAGCATCTTCCAACTCCCAAGTTGCTTCCTCTAGACTGAAATGTTTCCATTGAACCTTCAATTATGCTATTTCTCTATTTTGGAGTGTGGCTACCCTCCAGTCTAGAATACGTAGTGTTTCTGCTAGGAATTCTCCCTTTGGGTCCACGTGTACAACATTCCAATCAATTACATTAGATGAGTCATGTACATATTTTTTGAACAAAAATACATAAAACACATTATGAATTTAAATATTGGTTGGTAGGCATAGCTAATAAGCCACGAATCCAATTTTGGCTAACACCTCAAAAAGTTCATCATATCTAGGTGATATACATCTTGTTAAAATAATAAATTACCAAAAAATGAATAAATAAATGTAAAATTATTAAAATTTTATGCTTTATTCTTATATTTCTTTTGACTTTTGCTAGTTATTTGTATAAGCATCCAAACTCCAGTTTAAACTTGCAATGAAACAAACCATTCACATGAACACACCGTTCATCTTCAAAATTTACCAATATAACCTTTGCCATTCATCTATATATACTATACTATAATATCATAATATTTGGGTTATCGAATCTTATCCTCTAAGGTGCATACGCTATAATGTCAACTAATGCAAAAGTCGTGTATGAGGTCGTGTATGAGCTGGTTCTATCAATAGTATATCAAATGAAAAACCAATTAAATATTATGTTGATTATGATTGTATGTATATATTATATTTAATTCATAAGAACTATAATTAATTAATGTAATGCTTAGGGTGTTTGTTTAATATATTTCATATTCATTTACAATTATTTAATAATCTATTAAATTTAATTAATAATGTTTTTTACAATTATTTAATAATCTGTTAAAATTAATTAATGATGTTTTTTTAAGTTTGTAAATTTGATTGTAAATCAAAAAATAAATAAATGAAAAAGTTAAAAAATTAAAATCATAAAATTATTTATTTTAATGTAAATTTAGATTTATTTGGAAATTTACTATAAAATTTTAAATTTTATTTAAATTTTTCTAATTTGATATATTTTTTTATTATATTAAAATGTGATTTTAAATATAGTTATAAAAAATAGTATCAATTGTTATGTGATATTTTAAGAGTAAATACGTTTTATTGTTTCTTTTCTCTTAATTTATATATTTTATAGATATTTTTTTTTATTGAATTTTTTAAAACATTTGGTTTGTTATAAAATTGTCATTTTTTCTTGATGTTTGCAATTTTATTAGGGTAAAAAGGATGATTATAGTTTTTCTCAAGTAGAATTTTGAGAGAACTTAAAGGATCATTCGTCACATTCATGAGTAATATAGGATACTTCCCCACATTTGTGGGCAATATTCTTAGTAAACCCATTGATGTAGACTAGTGCATCTCACCAACAAGGATAGGGTATAAAGGATGATCATTGATCAAGTTGTTTTCCTGGAGTAAAACCTCAAAAACCTAAAAGAGGGTTCCCCACACTTATAAGCAATATTCCTAGTAAACTCATGAATGCAGAATAATGTACCTTTGTGCACAATATTCCTAGTAAACTCATCAATGTAGATTGGTGCAGCTCATATAGGAAGATTTTATCTATTCAATTGGGTGAATTTGAATTATGCACCTACTCACAGAGACCTAAGGAAGGATTCCCCACATTCTTATTCACTTAGGAGGATTTGAATTATGAGCCTACTTGCACAGAACTAGTCAATTGATCAACAACCTTGTTGACAACTAGTTTAACTAACCCCTTGGCTTCAAAATGTTCACACTAAGTATACAAGCAAGATTTGAATTTAAGTAAGGAGAAAAACAACTTCTCCAATTAACCACCAAACTAAACTCGATTTATAAGGAAGTTTAATCAAACTGAAAATTAATGGTATTTTTAAATTAACATAGTTTTCTTTTATCTTTAAAACTTCATCTCTCAATATAAATTTAGACACTTTAATTTCAATTTTCTATCTCAATTTTTATCATAAAAATGAGCTAAATATAACTTTGATATCCAAAAAACGATAACCTTTATCCAAGTGTTTATCCCGATACATTTCAGTCAAATATGAATTAAGGCATGATTGCATAATTAGGATGAAAAATCTTGTTCAAGCTTTCTCAACTCATGCTCATATGGGCATAATGGTTGAGAGCTCGTGTTTCGTCCTAAGAGGTCAGAGACTCAAATTCAAAGGGGGTAGAGTATGTATGCCTCTATAGACTTTCGCAGTCAAATCATTATGCAAAAATGGATCCTACATCCCGCAAACAAAAGAATCTCACCAATTTGGTGTTTGTCTTAGCTGCCGCCTTAAAATTAAATTATTTTTATCATTAACTTTATTTATAATAATTTTCAAATATATAATATATTTTATAAAATAAATATTTTTTTAAATATTTAAAATTTAATTTAATTTTTTTCAGCCCCATTAGATAAAAAGTTAAATTAAACTTATTATTAAGTTCAACGCATATTAAATTACAATATAGACCAGTGGTCTATTAATTAGCTTTTTCAATAACACATTAAACTAACAAATATAATATTAAATATTGTGTCCATTGATATTGGACCACATATAACGCATTAAATTTAAAATTCATTATTACAAATCGTTTATTGATTGGTTCTACTAATTTATATAGCCGTATATTGTTCCGCATAATAATCGATAGCGTAGATCATTCCCTTAAATAAGCCACACCTATTAAAGTGACCATTTTGTCTTTCTAATACATCATAAGGTGCACGACAAATTTTTATTTTTATTGAAGTGACCATTTTGTCTTTCTAATACATCATAAGGTGCATCACCATTTTTTATTTTTATTAGGTGTTTCTGAAGCACTATGCAGTAAATTAATTCTTGGTTTATTGGTTTCTCTTTCTATTTATGGGATATCACTTTAAAATTATATATATATAGATATTTGAAATAATAAGTTAATATTAATTTAGAGTATGGTGCTTAACCTGTGCCAATTTTGTTATAGTGAAGGGTAATATAAGTAATTTGTACAAAGTAATTATTTTAGGTTTTTCCAATACACAAAATTAAGAGGAATTCACCTTTTTTTTTAAGGTTTATAAATTTGTTAAAAATTAAATGTCAAATATGAAGGGTTGAATTATTTGTAAATCAAATTAATATGATATGTTTACAATTATTATTAATCATTATTTAGTCAAGGATTATAGTGTTTGTTTCATGGGAAAATTGTATTGATTATTTATTATTTCACTGTTTTTCAATCATTTTAATCGAAGTTTTGGGAAAATGTAGATTTTTTCTATTTTGCATGAATTTAAAAATAATTTTATAATTTTCAGGAAATATTATTTCTAATTTTTTATTTTCCTAGCACCTTCCGATGGGACATCACTCCTCTAGTGGAGAACATTTTATTTTTGGTATTTGTTAGTACTCGACAATTGATTTAAAAATAAACAAGAAACTAATTTTCTGAGTGGCCATTTTGTCGGTGAGTGTTTTGACATTAACACTGACCCTGACATTGTTATGGTACTTTTCCTCCCCCTAATTACAGAACTGACACTATTGCAAGTCCTTTGTGTAAGGGGGGGGGTACAATGGTGGCTGGCTACACAAGTTGTTGCACGGAGATGATTTTACAAATTTCAAGATTGTATATCGTACAAATGTTTACTAAGGATAGGTTATGTGCGGGAGAACAGGGAGTATTATCATGTTTCGTTGTGTGGAGCTTTTACTGTATGGATTGCAAAGTTTGTGCAAGAAAGAAATTGCGTAGAGATTTTGATTTTAGAGCTATGTATCTTTGCGGAATGATTAATATTGTTAATTTCAATGTTTTGATTTTTCCATACCATGCAGCCTTGATCTTCATTATCGAATTAACATCAGGCAATGCTTGTTGATCTCTTTCTAGTTCGATCTAGCTAAAAGTTAATCAGTCAAGCTTATATATTGGCGGTCGTGTGGAGGAAGTTGTGCAAATACTAACGTTAATCAATTAATTCAACATTGTTCTAAGCATTAGTGCTAGAATTGAATGTTTGTAGAGGACATGGTATGTGTGGGAGATTTCATTGTATAAAGCTTTTACTGTGTTGAGATTTTATGGCAAGACGAAATTAGGACAGGGTATTTTCATGAGAACTATGATTATGTATTGTATGAAGGTATGTGTGGGAGAAGAATCACGTACAAACATGGGAGATTTCATTGAAGCTTTTACTGTGTTGAGCTTTTATGGCAATGATGAGATTAGGACAAGGTATTTTTTGGAGAACTATGATTATGTATCGTATGAAGGTATCTGTAGGAGAACAAAAAATATTATTATGTTCCATTGTGTGGAGCTTTTACTATGCATAAATGGCATATGCTTGTCGATTTGTTGAACGATTATAATACTTTTACAAATTTTCAAATCCTATATCTTACGAATGTTTACGAAATACAGAGTATGTGCGAGAGAATGGGTAATATTATTATGTTTAGTTATGTGGAACTTTTATTGTGTGGAGTACGATGTATGTGCAGGAGTGAAATTGTGTAGAGCTTTGATTAGGATGTGGTATGAAGTTTGTGCGAGAGATTTCATTATGTGGAGCTTTTATTAGCACTGAGTATTTCTGGGAAAATTGCTGGTGCATGCGGAAATTGATGAAGATGGGGTATGTTTTTCAATTTTCCGAAAAAATCTAATACTTTTCCACATTTCCTGATGGCATATCATATAAATGTTTATGGAGGATGGGGTATGTGCAAGACAATAGGGAATATGATTATGATTCATTGTATAAATATTTTGTTGTGTGGAGTAAGAAGTATGTGCAAGGGAGCAACTGCATAGAGATTTTCTTTTAGAACCATGAATCTTTGCAGAGGATGGGGTGTTTGCAGGAGAACATAATGATAAAAGTTGTTAATTTCATTGCATGGTGTTTTTACTATGGGTTTGTGCAGGAGAATGAGTAGTGCATAACACAATTTTGTAATTATGTTCATTTTCCATATGTAGTAATGCACAACCACTTGTGATTAACTAGTTTCATACTCAATAATGATTTATAAATACTCATTTACAATTGACTACTGTAACTTTTATGACTTCCAATATAAGCTATTGATTTTCCGAACAAAACTAAGACTTTTCAAATTTCCTAATCGTGTATCCTATGAATGTTTATAGAGGACAAGGTATGTGCAGGAGAGCGATACATATTAGTATGTTTCGTCGTACAAATATTTTACTGCACAAAGTACGAAATATGTGTCTTTGCAAAGGACATGGTATTTAAGGGAGAACATAATGTAAAATTGTTAATTTTCATTGTGTGGGGTTTTTACTGTGTGTTTGTGTGGGTGAATGGGTGGTACATAACACAATTTTGTAATTTTGTCTCTTTTAAATGGCTTACAAATACTCATTTACAATTGACTATTGTAACTTCTATGACTTACAATATAAGCTTTAATATGGGTTTCGCACAAGGAAAAGCTTCATATAATAAAACATGTTTCTATCTTTAGTAGGACTTATTTAAATACTTATTTTATTTAAGTAAACAAATTGTATATGTCTATAAACAGATTACTTATGAAAATTGGTTTACACTTGAGCATTGCAAAACGAAATCTAGGGCTTTTTCATAGTGTTTTGAATTACGTGAGAGCTTTGATAGTGTGTTATTGTTGTGAACATTGGTCAATGGTCATGATATCATCATCTTTGTCATTGGCATCCTCTTCATTAAACAAATTTTTCATTCTATTAGTTATAATGTTATGTTTTGAGAAGACATGGATATGATACTAGCATTAATGACAGGTGCATCATTTTTGTTCGTTGGCACTGTATCGTATGCCCATATTCTCAGGACAAAACATTGTGATCAAGTACGGGCTCCAGGTAATCGTAGGGATTCACTTTGAATCATTTTGGTGCATTTGGATCATAACATATCGACAAACAATATAAGATCTTGTTTGTTGCAAATATTCCTTCAACTCTTCTCCAAATTAATGGCACGGAATTATCTATTGCTAGTGTGATTGTATCACTACTCGGTTATTTTCTTGGGTTTGTTATATTTGTTGTAATTTTATAGGTGTAGCAGATTCACATAACCTATTATTTTTGGTAGTTGATTATTACATTGTGTTGAGGATAATGTAATGTGTTGAGCATCTTTTGTTGATTATAAAGTTATGTCTAGAGGATATGGGGATATGATATTACAATTAATGACAAGTGCATCATTCCTGGTTTGTTGGCACTTTATCATATGCCCATATTCTCATCACAGAACATTGTGATAGAGTAGGGGCTCCTGATAATCATAGGGTTGCTATTTGGAGAATTTTGTTGCATTTGGACCATAGCAGACCGACAAATAATATGATCTTTCATTCCTTCTAGATATTGCTTTAGCTCTCATCCAAATTATTAACATGGCATTATCTATTGCTAGTGCGATTGCGGGAATTGCCATTTTCGGTAGGTGATTATTGCACTCTCTTTATCATTAGTACTTTAAAATTGAGATTGATGCACTTATGTGTGAAAAGTACATGAAATATTTTTAGTTCAGTTTGAAAATGATAACTTACACGTGGCATTTCTAAAATTTATAGCAATCGATTCGGGAATAGTGACACTTGTTTTATTTCAATTCAAATATGATTATTATAGAAATTATGGTAATTGTTTCGTATTCCGTGAGATTTCTTACTGTCAATTTAACTAACTTTCCATCATTGGTATTGCATTGAAGGCATTGCGACGGTTAAAAATCTAGACTAGATAATAGTGTATCTAGATAATGATAAGGACGATTAAACTATGATTAGGAAATAACATTGGTTGCTTTATTTTAATTCAATTGTCATCATTATTACTATAACAATTATGATCATTTATTCGTATCTGAATACAAATTGCATTAAATTGCTTACTATCACTTCTCTTGGTTGTAGGTTGTCAATATTACATTGATAACAATGTATCTAGATAACGATGAGGATGATTAAACTATGATTAGGAAATAATGTCGATTGTTTTCTTTCAATTCATTTGCCATCTCTTTGTGAGGATCAGAATGACAAGTTTCTCTTCTCTAGGAGCAAAAGTCATGGTCGGTTGAACGTTAGTGGTGACAAGCTACACAAATCATTGTGTGGAGATACTTTTACAAATTTCCAATTGTATATCATATGAATGATTATGGAGGACAAGGTATGAGCGAGAGAATGGGGAATATTATCACGTTTCATTGTGCGAATATTTTACTGTGCATATTACGAATTTTGTGGGGGAGAGAAGTTGCATAGAGCTTTTGATTTTAGAGCTATGTATATTTGGGAATGATTAATATTATTAATTTCAATGTTCTGATTTTTCCAGGCTATGTAGTCTTGATTTGTGTTATTGGATGAGTGTCAAACAATGCTTGTTGATCTCTTTCTATATCAGTCTGGCTAAAAGTTAATAGGTCAAGCTTGTATAGTGGTGGTTATGCGAAGGAAACATGTGGTTGTTTGAAGGTCGTTGTGCAAAGGAAGAGTATATGGAAGAGGCGTGTGCGGAGGAAGTTGTACGAAGGCTGGCGTTAATCAATTAATTCAGTATTGTTCTGCGAATTATTTCTAGAACTGAATCTTTGTGGAGGACGGGGTATGTGTGGGTGATTTCATTGTGCGGAGCTTTTACTGTGTTGATATTTTATGGAAAAGATGAAATTAGGATGGGGTTTTTTTATAGAGAACTAAGATTATGTATCCTATAAAGGTATGTGTAAGAGAATGTGGAATATTATTATGTTCTATTATGTGGAGATTTTACTATGCAGAGATGGTGTATGCTTGTTGATTTCTTGAACATAACTAATAATTTTACAAATTTTTAGATCGTATATCGAATGAATGTTTATGAAAGATGAAGTATGTGCGAGAGAATGAGGAATATTGTTATGTTTCATTATGAAGAGATTTTACTATGCGGAGTATGACATATGTGCAAGAGAGAAATTGCGTAGAGATTTGCTTTTAGAACTATGAATATTTGCAAAGGACAAGGTGTTTATGGGAGAATATAATGATTAAAGTTGTTAATTTTCATTGTGTGGTGTTTTTACTGTGGGTTTGTGCAGTCGAATGGGTGGTGCATAATGCAATTTTGTAATTCTGATTCTTTTCCATATGTAGTTGTTATGAAACCAGCTCACAAAAAGATAGAAAAGATAGATCAATGCCTTAGAATTCAGCCTCTTCGAGGGGGCAACCTCCTTTACATTACAAAAATGAATGATTCTTTGATGATTCAAATGAAAAAACCTCCTTTCTATATATAGGAGTCTAAGGAGTCAAAATATAACCCAGCCGACCTAACAATAATAATATAAAGGCACAAAAATAACAATAGAGGGATTCTATGGGGCACAGTAATAATAATATGGGGACAATAGGGGCACAAAAATATTAATAAGGGATACAACTACAATAGTAATGGGGTAATCATTAGTATTATAGGGACCTAACATGCCCCTCTCCTTCAAAAAAGTATTGTCCTCAAGACTTGAGTAGTTCTGGATGCTTCTGTATAAAATTCTCATCCTCCCATGTGGAATCTTCAGTAGATAAGTTCTTCCACTTGATGAGATACTCTGAAATTGATTAATTTCGTAGCTGTCAAGTTCTTGTTTCTATGACTACTTCCAGTTCCAATATAATTTTTCCTTCCTCGTCAAGTTCTGGTAATATTGTTTGAATTGGGAGCTTGTCGCTTATAACCTTCTTTAAACATGAAACATGGAAAATTGGGTGCACTCGAGAAGCTAAGGAAGCTCCAATTTGTATGCCATAGTACCAATCTTTTGCAACACCTTGTACAGACCATAATACTTTGGTGATAATTTATTATCCTTCTTAGCTTGCTTGAGGGACATTTGTTTATATGGTTGTAGCCATAGGAATACCCAATCACCTACATCAAAACTTCTTTTGCTGCAATGTTGATCTGCCTATTGTTTCATTCTATTCAGCGCCAACATGAGGTTATCCTTTAAGAGTTGGAGGACTTGTTTTTGATGCTCGATGTGATGTTCCACTGCTTGAACCTTAGAATTTTCTCTTAAATATGATGTGATGGATGGTGGCTGATATCCATACAGTGCCATAAATGGGGTCATTTTTGTTTCTGTATGGAAGGAAGTGTTATACCACCATTCAGCCAGAGGCAACCATTTGACCCATTGCGTCTGTTTATCAGATACAAAGCAACGAAGATATCCTTCCAAACATTTGTTTACTATCTCAGTTTGCCCATCAGATTGAGGATGATAAGATGAGCTATGAGCTAACTAAGTACCAAGACAATAAAATAATTATGTCTAAAAATTTCCAGTGAAAATGGGTTCTCTGTCACTTACAATAATCTTTGGGTTTCCATGTAGCTTTTGAATTGTTTCCATAAATGCATTAGAAACTGTACTAGCTTTAAATGGATGTGATAATGCACAAAAGTGTGCATATTTGGTAGGTCTGTCAACTACCACCATGATGACACTCTTTCCCTCAGGCTTGGGTAAACCTGTGATAAAATCCATTGAAACCTCCTCCCAACATTGGCTTGTAATGGATAAAGGTTGTAATAGACTCGTGGTCTTAATTGTTTCAACTTTATTTTGTTGGAAAACCAAACATTCCGTCACAAACTTTTGAATATCTGATTTAAGGCCATCCCAAAAAATTCCTTCTTAACCCTGTGGTAAGTTTTTAAAAATCCTGAGTGCCCTCCTAAGGGAGAAGTGTGCAATTCCATAAGAATCTTTTGTTTGAGTTGGGAATTCTTACAGAGTTATAAGCGATCTTTGTACCATAACGAATAATTTTGCCAGCTAAATGTATCAGAT
Source organism: Pinus tabuliformis (assembly GCA_031772625.1). NCBI lineage: Eukaryota > Viridiplantae > Streptophyta > Pinopsida > Pinales > Pinaceae > Pinus > Pinus tabuliformis. The sequence continues at coordinate 828,310,633 of CM062813.1, forward strand.
GTACTGGAATCTTGTTGTAACTTTCAAATAAGTACCCACACTTCTTCATCATTCTTCCATTCCTCCCTTGCTTCTTTTATCCAATCTGGTTGGATAATAGAAATGGCGCACAAAAATGCTTCCACATCCTCATCCTTTCTTGAGAGTGCATCTGCCACCACATTTTGCTTCCCTTTCTTGTAGATGATTTCAAAGTCATAACCCAACATCTTTGTGACCCACTTTTGTTGCTCTTCAGAGGATAATATTTTTTCTAAAAAGTATTTAAGGTTATCATGATCCGTTTTTACCTTGAAGTGTCTTCCCATTAGGTAGGGTCGTCATTTCTTAAGTGCATGTAGTATTGCTAACATTTCCTTCTCATAAATAGCTTTGTTTAAAAACTTTCCCTTGATTGGATGACTTTCAAAAGCAATGGGTCTTTCATCTTGCATGTTAAAACAACACTAATTCCATTTCCTGAAGCATCACATTCCACAATAAAGGTTTTTGTGAAGTCCAGTGTAGCTAAGACCGGTGCTTGGCACATTGCCTCTTTAAGATGTTCGAAGGCCTTTGTTGCTTCTGGAGTCCATGAAAAGGCACCTTTCTTCAATAATGTTGTTAGTGGTGCTGCTATTCTCCCATAATTCTTAACAAACTTGCTATAATACCCTGCCAACCTGAGAAATCCTCGCAGATGCTTTATGGATGTGGGGATTTTCCATTCTTTAATGGCTTTAATTTTGCTAGGGTCTACCTTAACTCCTTCATGAGATACAATATGACCCAGATATTCCACCTCTTGTACTCCAAAGAAACATTTGGATCTTTTTGCATATAATTTCTTCTCCTCCAATAGTTGTAGCACCCTGTCAACATGTTCAACATGATCGTTCCAAGACTTGTTGTAGATTAGTATATCATCAAAAAATACTAACACAAATTTTCTAAGGAAGGGTTTGAAAATGGAATTCATCAAACCTTGAAATGTAAAAGGTGCATTGGTAAGGTCAAAAGGCATGACCAAAAATTCATAATGACCCTCATGATTTCTAAACACTGTTTTCGAAATGTCTTCAGTCTTCATTCTGATTTGATGATATCCTGAAAGAAGATCCAACTTGGTGAAGTAAATTGATCCATGCAATTCATCCAATTATTCATCAATGATAGGAATGGGAAACTTATCTTTAATAGTGAGCTTGTTGAGCTCCCTATAATCTGGACACATGCGCCATGATCCATCCTTCTTGTGCACCAATACTACTGGAGCAGAGAAAGAACTTTGACTAGGTTGAATTATACCCGCCTTTAGCATTTCTGCAACCATACATTCAATTTCACTCTTTTGGGCATAAGGATATCTTTACGGCTTGATGTTTGGAGGAACACTTCCTGGAATCAGATGAATAGCATGATCATGATCACGAATAGGTACGAGACCTTTAGGAGTCTCAAATACCTTGGAATGATTGTCCAAGACTTCTTGCAGATCCGGAGAAATAGATGATTTCGATGTGGAAACATCTAACGAACATAATTGTGCAATTACCCCTTAATCATATTTTTTCCTTTTTTAGAAGCTTTGTCATATTGTTAGAGCTAATTATCTTTCCTAGTTTCCATGCAATACCCCTTAATTCAACATCCTTTCCTTCTGCAGAAAATTTCATGAAAAGTTCTTGAAAATTTAAAAGCTATTGTACCCAAGGATTCTAGCCATTGGATTCCTAGTACAACATCAGCACCTCCCATTGGAATGGAAAGCATTGGGCTAGTCAATACATATTCTCCCATGGATAGCTTGATATTATGGCACTTTCCAGAGCAATTTATCATTCCTCCATTTGAAACCATCACTTGACACTCTGGTGCTAGATATAGGAAGCAATTCAATTCTTTTGCTATCTTACAATGAATAAAATTGTGGGTACTTCCTGAATCAATCAACACTATTACCTTTTTCTTCTTGATTTGTCCTTCTATCTTGATGGTTTGAGGAGTGGTAATTCTAGCCAATGCATTACAAGATATGGTTGGATTTATTTCTTCTTTATCTAGGCTTTGTTCCTGGAGTATATCCTCTTCTTTTGACCTTTCTTTCTCCTTTTCTTCTTCCTCTTCACAATCTATGTAGAATAATTTCTTCTCAGCACACTTATGACCTTTAGTATATTTGCTATCACAACTGTAACAAAGCCTTTTGCTCTTTTTTCTTCTGATTGTTGTGGTGTCAATCTTATAGATTGTGGAAGGCTAGGGGCAACAACACTTCCATGTTTATAGTTGTGAGTGGTATGCTTCCTAGTTGCCATAATTTTGCTTTCCATTTTTCTTGCTAACCTAAATTCCTTCTCTAGTGAATCAAGTTTCCAAAGGCGAACATCATGTTGGATATTATCCTTTGAAGTCCCCATGAACACATCAATCCTATGCTCCTCTGGAATATTTTTTACCCTTATGTTCAATTTTTGGAACTCCTCAATGTGCTCCATTATTGAACCCTTTTGTTTGAGACTTATCAATTGGCTAAAAAAAGTGTTGCTTTTTATATCCTCATAATGTGCTATCAATTCTTCCGTAAAAATTGCCCAAGTGATAATTTGTTTATGAGAGTAAAGCCATTGATACCATACAAACTGATTTGGTTCCAAATATAAAGTTGCAATACATACCTTTTGTGCGTTTTGCACATTATTGAGATCGAAAAATTGCTCCATCTGTAATATTTATATTGCGGGATCCTTGCCATCAAACTTCCTCATGTCGATTTTTAGAATATGGTGGGTCTTCGATCCAACATTAAAGTCTATGAAATCATGAATAACATTTCTTTTGTTCTCATCATGAGTTTCCTTTACTACCCTTTCACCATTAGTAAGTATTTCTTGTAGAAAATTTGTCAAATTCGTCTTCAAATCTGCTATGCCTGTATTCAAATATGTCTTCAAATCTATCTTCAAATCATCCATCTTAGCTTCCACATCATTCATCTTAGCTTCTACATCTTTCTTTAAACCATCCATATTAGATTCTGTTACTTTTTGTGCGAGTGACATTTGTTGCACTTGGTCTCGTAATTTTGATATATCATGTTGCATTTCTTCCTCTTCTTCATAAGTCATGCTAGAGCTTTCAGGTTTCTTACTAGGTGTTTGCATTTTCTTTCCTCGAGGCATCACTTACCGATAATAATGCTCTACTATGCCCTTTGAATTGCTTCAAAATAATTTTTCAAACCAAGCTTAAGCAAAACTTTTAAAAAAATCTACACACCCTTTTTTCACTTTGTAGGAGCTCAATATTTCCTCTGATGTATCTATGTAATTTCAGATCATCCAATTCTGAAATTGTGACCTGTAGTGTCGCTCTGTGTCCTCTTTCCAATGCCACCAGTATGATCGAATTTAGATTCTCCAAGGTAGAGTTATGCACAATCTCCCAAGATGACCTGATTATATACCTTTTCAGAAGAGCGAAATTGTAGGAAGTGCCACGTGTCACTGTTTCAACCTTAGGATCTGAAAAATATATACAGGAAACTACAGTCCGTCCTCTTTCTGTAGCTTCTTACGAAATTTCAATCTGATGCTCAAAACAAAAGTTATGACTATTTTCCCTAGTTCGGCTGTTTGGAATGTAATTCGGGAGTCTGCAAAAATTCCAACTTCCTCAGATCATATCTCCGCAAATATAGTGCGAAAAGATCTGAAATTCGGACCTGCGGTTTAGAACGATTTCGGCCCAAATGGGTTTTTTTTAGCGTCTGAAACATCGCAGAAAAAAAGTTATAGCGCAAATTCCACGATGACCTGTTTGGAGTAGCGAAACCCTAGAATTCAAAGCTCTGATACCAAATGTTATGAAACCAGCTCACAAAAAGATAGAAAAGATAGATCAACGCCTTAGAATTCAGCCTCTTCGAGGGGGCAACCTCCTTTACATTACACAAATGAATGATTCTTTGATGATTCAAATGACAAAACCTCCTTTCTATATATAGGAGTCTAAGGAGTCACAATATAACCCAGCTGACCTAACAATAATAATATAAAGGCACAAAAATAACAATAGAGGGATTCTATGGGGCACAGTAATAACAATATGGGGACAATAGGGGCACAACAATATTAATAAGGGATACAACTACAATAGTAATGGGGTAATCACTAGTATTATAGGGACCTAACAGTAATAATGCACAATCACTTGCACTTAGCTATTTTTGTACTTAGTAATGCTTTACAAATACTCATTTACAATTGACTATTGTAACTTTTATGACTTACAATATAAGCTATCAATTTTCTGAACAAATCTAATACTTTTACACATTTCCTGATCGTATATCATATGAAAGGGTATGTGCACGAGAGTGGGGAATATTATTATGTTTCGTTGTAAAAATATTTTTTTTGTGTGTGGAGTACAATGTGTAGGGGGAAATTACGTAGAGATTTGATTTGAGAACTATGAATTTTTGCAGAGGACAGGGTATTTGCGGGAGAACATAATGATTAAAATTGTTAATTTTCATTGTATGGGGTTTTTACTGTGTGTTTATGCGGGTGAATGGGTGGTGCATAACATAATTTTGTAATTTTGCCTATTTTCAGTGGTTTACTAATACTCATTTACAATTGACTACTGTAACTTCTATGACTTACAATATAAGCTTTAATATGGGTTTCGCACAAGGAAAATATTTGTATTATAAAATGGGTTTTTATCTTCAGTATGACTTATTTGAATACTTATTTTCCTTTAGTAAACAAATTGCATATGTTTATAAGCATATTATTTACGAAAATCAGTTTACACTTGAGCATTGCAAAATGAAATATGCAGAGTTTTCATGGTGTTTTGAATTACATGAGTGCTTTGACATTTTGTTATTGCTACGAACATTGGTCAATAGCCGTGAAATCATCCTCTTTTTCATTGGCATCCTCTTTGTTGATCAATTTTTTCATTTTGTCTATTATAATGTTATGTGCTCAGAAGATGGGTATATGATACTAGCATTAATGAAAGGTGCATCATGTTTGGTTCATTGGCACTACATCATCTCCCCATATTATTAGCACATAACATTGTGCTCGAGTAGGGGCCCTTGATAATCATTGGGCTTCTCTTCAAAGCTTCTTGGTTCATTTGGATCATAACACATCAACAAACAATACAAGATCTTGTTCGTTGTAGATATTCCTTTAACTCTTCTCTAAATTAATAGCATGGCATTATCTCTTGTTGATGTGATTATTTCCATTTTTGGTAGATGATTATTACACTCACTTCATCAATAGTACTTGCAGATCTAAATCAATACACTTATGTGTGAAAAATACTTGAAATGTTTTTAGTTCAGTTCAAAAAGGATAACTTACACGTGGAATTTCTCAACTTTATAGCAGTTGATTCATGAATAATGATGATTGTTTTATTTCAATCGAATTTTGATTACTATAGCTATTATTATAATTTTTTTATATTCCATGAGATTACTCACCATCAATTTCACTGAGTTTTTGTCATCAATATTGCATTGAAGGCATTGCGACGGTTAAAAGTCTACACTAGATAACAGTGTATCTAGCTAACTATGAGGATGATTAAACCGTAATTAGAAATAACATTGGTTGCTTTATTTCAATTCAATTGTCATTATTACTACTATAGAAACTATGGTAATGTTGTCATATTTTGATATAGATTGCTTTAAATTACTTATTGTCACTTCTCCTGGTTGTACGTTGGCAATCTTGCATTGATAACAGTGTATCTAGATAATGAGGAGGACAATTAAACTGTGATTAGGAAATAACGTCAGTGTTTTTTTTCAATTCAATTGTCATCTCTTTGGGAGGAGCAAAAAGACAAGTTTCTCTTCTCGAGGAGAAAAATTCATGGTTAGTTGAACGTTGGATGTTTTCCATATTAATGATATAAGAAAATGCATGTGAGCACAAGTTTCCTTTGCGAGGAGAAAAAAAAAACATGGTCAATTGAACATCGGCTATTTTCTAGAGTAATGATATATTGCAAAAGGCACTTTTGATTTTCAATTGAGCTGTGATGGCATATCCAATATATGTTTGTCTTTTATACAATCTTTAAAAAAGTTCATTCAGGAACAATTGAAAATCGAAGATGTGTTCATATATATGATTTTTCATTCTATGCAAATCCTCTATTTTGCATGGCTCTAGAGCTATATGCAATTGCTTTTCTAGGTTTGTACTATAAGGATTCTCTGTTGGTAGCAATGTTTTTTCACAGTGTCATTTATCCCTATATTTATCATTTTTGCGTATAATGACCACATGTAACTATTTTGTGTGTGAAGAAAACACATATGAAGTTAAATAAATATGAAATTGCATGGTATGTTATACTGAATGTGTGATGTTAAGTGGGTTTTTTTGTTTAACAACCAGTATTATGTGGAAGAAAAGTGTGTGGAAGAACTGTGCAAAGGGGAAAATGAATATGAATGTGTAGTCTCGTCATATTTAATTCCATGTATTTGAATTTTTCATTTTATTGATTATAATATTATGTGCTGAGAAGATGGAGTTGTGATACTAGCATTAATGACAACAGAATCATTTCTAGTTTGTTGGCACTATATCATGCCCATATTCTTAGCACAAAAAATTGTGAACAAGTAGGGGTTCGTGGTGCATTTGGACCATAGCAGATCGACAAACAATATAAGATTTCATTTGTTCTAGATATTGCTTTAGCTCTCCTCCAAAGTATTAGCATGACATTATCTATTTCTAGTGCGATTGCAGGAATTGCCATTTTTTATAGACAATTATTGCGCTCACTTTATCATTAGTACCTGCAGATTGAGATCGATGCACTTATGTGTGAAAAGTACGTGAAATCATTTTATGTCATATAAAAATTGTGTTTGTTATTCTGTATACTAGTTCTTTGGCATAAATCATAAATCAAATTGTTTAAGTTCTATATACCTTTTGTGACATAACTTTAATACTAATACTAATACTAATACTAACACTAATGCTAATAATAATAATAATAACATGTAACATGTTAGTGACTTTTTTCTTATTATCTTAAGAATCATAAATCAAATGTTCTAAGTTTTATAATGCTTTTGTGGCATAATTTTAGCACATGATGTGCCGGTAGTTGCATTGGCCGATTGTTGATAATTTGTTTTTTCTCTTTTTTTTGAAGGGGGGTGGGGGGGATGCATGTTGATATATTTCATATTTCTTTACGAGAGAAGGCTCGTAATTACAAATGGTTTTATTCTAGTTTTTGAAATCGAAACTATGTTCTGAGAATTGTGAATTTTATTTTTTGTACACATATACAAATTTTATGATATGCATATTAGGTATGTTGTGTTTTACTTGTTTTGTGACCCTATATGTCATTCTTTGACAAGAGTTTTATGTGAAATCGGTTGTATCTGTATCGTTTTACTTGTTTCCTTCTAAATTGTTTATGTTGTACTGCTCATTGAGCAAAAGTTCATTGTGAAGTTATTTTATTATTTTTTGGAGAAAATTACTAGAGCATCAATGAACAATTATATTTGAAATGTGATTGCTAAATCATCAATGGATAGAAAATTTGTTTGTTGTACAAAGCAATGGTACAGATGCAATATTAATGCATTAAATCTATTTCATATGAACATTTTTGCATATAATGTGGGAGATCGTGTATTTGATCATGAGTGAATTCTATTGCTTAGTAAAATATTAGCAATAAAAGAATTTAACGTCACCGTAGTTATCCATTAATCATATGGATCACAAGAGCATAAACAAACAGATATTCAAAAAATATTTACAATTAAAATATCATCAATAATATAAGCATAAACAATCTTATTATTTGCATAATGAAACTTGAAAGCTTGTTCCACACAATGAACATCTTATGCACTTTTGCATGTCCTATAAACAAAGCTTTTGCTTAATGTTAATTTTGTTTATTGACAAATGTTTTGTGTAACATATTTCACACTTGCAATAATTGGACCCAGTTTTTCATTTGCAAAAGTAAGATATAGTGAATATATATAGAATCAAAAAAAGAAATGTGTGAAATTTAGTGGTGTTGAGAACATTATTGATTTAGAAGTTGTTTTTAGCTACGAAACATATATGATTAGTAGAGAAAGAGAAGAAACGATTTTCACTTATACCTTTAATTTACTTGGTGTTTTCAATGAGAACTTCCACTGGTCGATTTCATACAAGCATTATGTTATTCTTCCAATGGAAGATAAAAATGGTAACAAGATTTGGACTACTGGATTAGTGAATGTTGCATGTGTGCCAACAATTTTTTTATTTTAGGGAAATTGTTCATTTGTGTGTGAAAAAAATTGATTAAGAAATAAGAACAATTATGCTGTGAATGAAGAGAATACATTTGAATGCAAATACATTTAGATGAATATTCAAGTTATCGGAGGCTAATGTTCACTTACGATTGCCTGAAACAAATAGTTTCACGATCTCAGAAGCAGGTGAATAAAATGTTATTACAATTTTTTTTTGCCGAGTCCCCAAGTTCCTTGCAATTTGATGTTCTAGAAATATATTCGTTTAAAGAGTTGTTTACATACTATTGTTCACTTTGTGCATGTGTCATGGGCCAAGAAACTACATCAAGTGTTCCAAAATTCATTGTCTATATTCTTTATCAGACATACAAAAAGGATTGTGTATTCGACTGGGTTGATATCATTTCTAATGAATTAGATTTTTAGTTAACCAATTTATCCAAGACCAAAAGGTTCTTCATGATGGTGTATCTCATAATAACTTTGATTTCAAGAGATAGCTTTAGCGGTTTTCCATGTAATCCTAAATTAAATGTGAATTAAGAACCAATACAATTTTTGTATCCTATACTCTAGAAGAATAACGCTTCTTCAAACACTTATCTAATTCAAGATGTTTTTATGAGGAAAATCAACTATATGATAACTGGATAATAACCTCATTGTATGTCTGGAAAAACATAAGTTTTCCTATGGGGAAATGGTATGCATGAAGAAAGAGAAAGTAATATGCTAATTTGAATATATGGATTTCAAGGTAAGACATTTCTATTTCCGAAGTTAGTTACAGAGAGATATTTTGTTGTTGAATTCTGTAGGCAGTACCTTGACTGGTTAGATATATTTTAAAGAAAAAGGACAAAACAATTCATTCCTTTGTGATTTACTGTTAGAGAAATCATAGTAAAAACATTTCCCATGTTACATATCTCGCACAAACTTTGAACACTTTTAACTTAAGTAAATTTTAAGCAATAGTAAATCTTTTGATGAAGAGGGCCTATTTCATTCACACTTGGAAAGAATTGGATACAGAAACTTGTTTGTAGAAATTAGAGAACAGAGTGAATAATTTCAAAATGCATTGACAAAAAACCAATGGATAATCATAAATATTGAAGATACCATTGAAGTATCAACCATCAGTATTTCTAAAGATCAATTTGTACGTTACATAAATGATACCCATGGAAATCAAGGGCTTTAATCATAGGTGCTGAAAAAATCATCCACGAATAAAGAACCATTACTTCTGCAGAGAAATATGTATACAGGATAAATGATATTGGTGTGACAGTGAGTTCATCATCAAGTGAAAACAAGACAAAAGATACTGCAAATATGAAAGTGATTTACGATAAGATATCAAATATCATGAGGCACAAAAAGCCTGATCGAAGTTTTATTTCAAAATAAGTGTATCTTGTTGAATCATCCAATTTTAGAAGTCCTGTGAGAACATTAAATTTTGATGAAATTGTAAATGAAGAAGTTGAAAACATTAAGCTACCTGACTGGAATAGTGTTTTCTTTGCTGAAATTCAAGAAATTGTAGCACAAATTTCCAATGAATCTATTATTTTTATGATGGTTCTGTCACATTGTGAAATTAAAAGTATGAAAAAAGTAGTAAACAAATGAAGATAGAGAAGGTAAAGCTTCACAACAATAAAGTTTTAGAACAACCATAAATGTAGGTATATTTTTCTTGAGGTGCAATCACATCGCTCATGGAGCTGCATCAAGTTACTGGTAATGTGTTTGCGGAGTCTCTTTGTCAACGGGAAGGAGAAAACTAACTTAAAAACTAGAATAAAGGAATTAGAAGATGCTATAGATTCAGGCCCTTTGTTGATGACTTCATTAGCAAGATGAACAATAGTTATAGCACATATTGTTCGTGACACATTGTATAGATTTGCTAAATCTATCAGTTTTATTAATGCAGTGAAAACATATATTATTAACGATATATGGCAACGATTACAAATCATTGAACGTGAATGGAAAGAAACTTTTGATCTGAAGCACTTGGGACAAATATTTAAGTCATTTGTCGAATTCATTGAATGTAATCTCGAAGGAGACATGTATTTCGTGAACAATGACTTATTTTATTTCAGCTAGAGACTTGATTTACTTTCTCATGTAGAGAAAGGAGAGTAGGAATTATGAAATGCTAATTGAATAAAAAACTCAAAGTTGTATGGTCTTAGAGAATCATAAGAATGGAAAACATTATTTATGAATATCAAAACATAGAGAATTGAAGGGAAAATGCATATGTCAAAGTTGTACAGATTGTGTAGAATCTGAACGACCCACATATTACATGTGACTCTAGTTTGATTTCAAGACAAATGTCAACAATTGAATTGGATAAACTAAAATAGTCAAACAAATTCAAATTTGATGATATAGTTGATTTTAATACACATGAAGGCAAGGAATGACTAATTTTCTTTGTTAATGTTAATAAACAAAACTATGCTTTGGATGAAAAATTGCAATGTGAGGTCACATAAATTGAGAAAGATATATTTAGTCAAAGTATCAAATTGCAAATTACAGTTGCTCCTATGAAACATTGCATACGGGAAAAGTTAAAGAAATTATTTCAAGAAACCTACAACTCTAAAAACAGTTAACAGTTAAGCAATAAGGACATATGCACTTACATAATGTACATTATCTTAAATCTTATAATGTTCACTTTTATGTTTACTAGCGATTAAATGTTCATATTTTTATATATTTTATTATGAATTGAGTCAATCTATGGATGTATTTTTTCTTTCTCCATTGCAATTGGATTTTTCATAGAACTATTTACGCGATTGCATAAAGGTTTTGATAAACTCTTTACAAATCGAATGTTAATTTTTGTATGCAAAATTGTTGAGGTAGTTTACATGTGCACATGGTTTTCCTCCTTATTTTTATTATTTTTCCCATATCTCTGTTTCAGAGTCACATTATCATTTATTATATGTATTTAATTAATTGCGGAGCAATTGTTGTTATTTTTGTCGAAATGCAGGAGCGCAAAGTTAAAGAGACGAAAGAACTGGAATGGAAACAATGAATATGCTAGTGAGCTATGATACGAGAAAAAGTATTGCTATCAACATAATAACTATTGTGAGTAGTCATATAGTATTATTGTTATTCAAATTGTATACCGTATTATTAAAAACTCATTGCTTTGTGCAAATTCTGACATTGTTTATCAGTTTTGTGAACAATTCGAACATAATTGTTCTTTTGTTAATAGAAATGGAAATGGATATTCAGTGACTATTTTTATTTGTCTGAAATATCTTTCACCTTTGATGTTTATTTTTATCATAGCTACGGTAATTACAATTTGAACGTGATTACAATTTTAACTTGACTATAGTTGTTGCTACATGAATGATGTACTTTAGTTTCTTAGGATACCAATAAAAAAGACCATTTTTTTTACTTTGAATATTGTCATCTAGCTTTAATCAATCCTTGTAAATTGTTTTATTCTCTTATCTGTAGACTATAGAAAATGAACATTAACAAATTTTTTCACAAATAACAAGTATTGATATCTAATCTTTGAAATCATTTCATATTCTTCATAATTAAATCTCTACTTCAAACTCTGCCCCCCACGCGGTACCACCACCTTTTTTGCAAATAACTTGCAACTGCTTTAATTATGTCATAATTGAATATATCATATATGAAATGACATTTAACTACTATTGTTGTTAATGATATAAAATGACATTTTGCTACTATCTATTTTAATGATATTCATTAAGAATTGATCATCATCAATGTTGCAATCTTCTAGTGCTTATGGTAGGTACATTTCATATGCTTTAGAAATCGATATCAGGATACTTAAGGAAATTCACTCTATAAAATTATTTTGTTATTTTCCAATTCTGGATTAGATAATTACACATTTGGAAATTGTGCTCATATTATTCAATATTAAAGGAACTTAGTTCATCAAATAAATAATAATAAAATTCATTTTGTAAGGTTTCTTTTGACAAATTAAAAAGGCACTTACGATTGTTGAATTACAACTTATCATATTCTCTTCTTTTCAAATTTCCTAATGTCTTTAAATATAAATGCAATGAGAATAAGAGCTACTACTAGTAGTCCTAAATAATACTAATTACATTTTGTAAAGGTTACAATGATATCTTTGCAAGAAGAATCTCTCGAATAAATTGAATTGCATTCAAAACAATTATAAAAATTGTAACTGAGGCATGCAAAGTTATTTATGTTTATGCACATGAATTTGTTCTTTTATGCTCATTCTTTTTCCGGAGAACAAGTTTCACACAACTTTCTTCGCATAGTTATTTTCGTAGTTGCAAAATACATTGATAAATAATAATAATAATAATAATAATAAAACATATGCTAATAATAACAATGACAATAACAAAATACAAATGCACGTGGGTATAATTGTAAAGAAAATTCATAACACGCAAAAAACTCTCGAGATTTCATTGTACTAAGCCCCACATTTCATATAGTCTACTAATAATAAAATAATCATTGCTTTTGTATATGCAGAAGCATGTCCAAACAACTCTTTCAACAAGCTAATACTGAATAGCACTATGGAACTAACTACTAAAAAAAAACAACAACAACCACCTCACCATCCATATCCATATTGCATTCTCATTACAACCTAAACATGCCACTCAATTGATAAATATTCTCAACTTAATATCTATTTCGTTAACTATACTTTCTCCACATGCTCTTTATCTATCACTAATTTCTTCCACTAATTACATATGGATACAAGCTACTCATTAATACACCAGTAATAGCAGCAATAGCTATAATAGCAAGGGACACAATAACGCCATCACCAAGAGCACACCCAACCAATCCTCATAGCTTTTTCTCTAATCCAAGACAATTGAATAAAATGCTAAATACTCTATTAAAATCAATATATACTTGAATTCACTAAATAGATATTGAAAAGGGTATTTTATAATATTGATAGATATAACCTTATCGATATTTTTGCAACTAGTTGTGATAACGTCATTGCGTGTGGATTTACTGAATGGATATTAATAATAGTACTTACTTTTAATTAATTTTTGCATGCTAGGTGTGAATACAAAGATTTTTTATTGGGAACATAGAGGATTCTTTTAGCAATTTGTATGTTATCTATTATTGTTATGATGGTTATGAGATATAGTATGTCATAAACATGAATATTAATTTGGCTAAAACCCACTACAATATGCAACACTAAAATTGATAAATGAGATTTGATATTTTATATGGTTTTGATCTTTCTACAATTACTGTTTGAAATCAACTAGCAGTTCCGTAGGTGTTTGGACAAAAAATACAGAACACATATCAATATCTTTGCAACTAGTTATCATAACGTCATTGTGTGTGGATTTACTGAATGGATATTAATAGTAGTACTTTATTTTAATTAATTTTTGCATGTTAGGTGCAAATACCAAATATCTTTTTCCAGAACATAGAGAATTCTTTCAGCAGTTTGTATGTTATCTGTTATTGTTATGATGGATACGAGATATAGTATGTCATAAACATGAATATTAATTTGGCTAAAACTCACTACAATACGCAGCATTAAAATTGATAAATAAGATTTGCTAAGTTCCGCACAATAGGCTATAAGCTCTGCACAATGCACTAAGTTCCACATAGTAGGTTAAGTTTCTCGCACAAAAGTTATTAGTTGTTTTCTCGATAATGATGTATTCATTTTCCAATAATAAAGTTAATGACGTATTCATTTTTCAATAATAAATAAAATAAATAACTCCACATAATGAGCTAAGTTCCACAAAATAGGCCCTAAGCTCTTCACAATGAACTAAACTCCTCACAATAGGCTATAAGCTTTGCACAATGAGCTAATTTATGTACAACTCTCAGCATAGAATATTGCAATCAAGTAGGGGATCCTAATAATCGCATGGCTTCTCTTCAGAGCGTTTTGGTGCATTTGGACCATAAAAAACTGAGAAACAATATAATCCTTTTTTGGTTCAAATTATTTCTTTAACACTCCTTCAAATTATTTCTTTAGCACTCCTTCAAATTATTAACGTGGAATTATCTATTGCTAGTGTGATTAAAATAATTTCTAGTGCATGTGCAAGGTTTGCATCCAACTAGCAATTTCGTAGCTGTCCGGATAAAAAATATAGTGTGCCAAGTACTTAATGCAAAACAACATATTTTCACTTAGGAACACAAATTGTATTAAAGTTAACATGTCCTTACTTCATCATCTCTTGTTCGTAGCAACGTCGAAGTTTAGATGTATGTGAATGTGGAAGTTTATATTCCATGTTCTATACACCATCCTTTTGCACATATTTGAAACACCATCCTTTTGTTCATATTTGAAACCATTATGTTCTTGCTTCAAGGAAAGAAGACTGATTTCTAATGCAATTGTAATAATAATTATTTAATAATATTGAATCTAAAGAGTGTCGTATGCGGTAGAAGATATGTGTACATGTTTTTATTCTCTCAATATTACCAAATGGCGTAGATTTTTTTCAGAAGAAGCATGTTTGGAGGAAAAATGCATGTTCATATTTCTTTGACAATTTCCATCGAACAACGTTATTGAATACAGAAGTAGCTATCTAGAAATGGTTGTGCATATTCGACAACAAATGCATGTTCAGTAACGCTTTGATTATTCCCAAAGCTTTGTCTAGTATTTATCCAAATAAAAAATATACTAATTGTTGTGCAAAGGAAGTTATATGCCAATGTTTAGAGACATGATTTAGTGTCAATAAAATAATTAATTAAGGGCCTTTATTACTAGATTAAATGTAAAATGTTTTGGAATTTTTCTAGTTGATCGATTTTGCCTTATGTCTGTACACGATATTCTTGCACTGTTGTATTGAATACCTATACAATAATATGCATGATCATAATGAACTCGTATTTATTTTATTTCATACATTCTTGCTATTTAGTACATGTATATCGAAAACATTAAAGCAATAACCATTACCAAAGTAAGAAAGAAAATAATTTTTGAATTTCGAGATTTATTTCACCATCTACCACTAACATTTGCTTTGAAATTTTCAATTGTTATTTATTGAAAGTGTTAAACGTGTCAATAAATCAAATCTGAATCTGGTAACATCTATAGAAGAATGGCGGTGAGGACTACTGGCATCATACTATTAATCATGATTAATGGCTTTAGTAAATGAAAACCCTTGTCAGAAGGCGACAATTTCACTTGGAAGATTGTGGAAATTTTGTCATATTTTTGCCAAAATCCTATACAAATTAACTTTCTGAGGAAATTTGTGGCCTCAGCAGATAATTAGCTTTTTTAGTATCAAAATAAAACAAATCATCAATGATTTACCAGTGGGGGCCATCTCAGTAACTAAATCAATTTGTTATATAAATAGTGAAACACGTGTATGTATGATATTCATTTATGACTATTAACAATTATCATTGGTAGTTTCAAAGTTAGTTGTGATAATTGTCATGATTTTTTCCATTATTATTACATATATTCATCTATCTGTTTCGAAAATTATACGATAGTCAAGAAATTGTTGACATATTTTGGGCAATTTAAGCTGGAAAATGCATCGGAAAACCTTACAAAACGCAGTATAGGTACACAATGGTCTTATAATGTATTGTAATTTTTGTTTGGATGAAATGTATTTCAATGATATTAAATCAATAACAAAATATGTGGTTAGTGGAGAAGATGGTTTTTCAATATCAACAATTATTTATATTACTTCCAGTAAATGTTGGCTTTGATATTTTCAATTGATATTTATTAAGTGTCCTATTTGGTAGTTTGTACAAGAAAAACAGTAAAAGTGTAACACCCCCTGCCAGGTCTACCCAAAGTAACCATGCCAACTAGGGTAAACATGGGAAGAGATGCTACTACAGTCATATTTGACCTCCTTTGTCACCTTTAGGAAGTGGAATTGACGAAAGATCGTATAGAATCATCCAACATCATAAAAAAAACCTCAGGACAAGAAAACCACTCAAACAGCATGTCCCTAGGTCCCACTGTTATTCTGTAGCTCTTAGGCCATAGTTGCTCTCATGATATGAGTAAGGGAGCGACTAGCAACCCAAAGTCACTCTCACATGTCTTCCTACCAATGATTGTGGACCAAAATTGCTAGTTTTGTGCCAATGACCCTAGGATTTAAGCCACTTTTCTAGCCCAGAATCCTGGCCTCTACCCAGAACTTGTTGTAACTTCCAAAATTCATTAAAGACATAATAAAAATGTTGATGAATCAAAATCACCCTCAGGACTTTCCCTGAGTATCCCCATCCAGGACTAACATTCTATCAAACACTTGGCATCAATGCAACCTACAAGTCTAGGATATAAGATAGAGCATAAACGACTAAAAAAACTTATGAAACATAATCAGAAGGATCACCTCCTTCTCCATTGAACTACTACATCATCAATTAGGTCTTGCATCCGTCCGTTTAATAGTTACAAGTAAATACATGAAATAACCATGACATGAACTAGTCATTCAACCATGCTTATAACCAGCATAAAACCATATAAATATCAAAGATATGATAACCATTAAATCCATATATAAATCAGTGAAAAAGTAATAGAACTTAGCTTTTATTAACCATAGGCAAATCTGACCAAGTTTGGGACTTCCACGTACCACGCGACCATAGACATGGCTAAACCAAATCTCTCTTTCAGATAGTCACCCCCATGCCATTTCCCAAGCATGAATGTGGGATCTCATAGAAAAACTGATCCAAGAACAACCAAGGGAAACTAGAGGTTAAACCACCTCCACCCTCATCAAACCATGATCACACCAAAATTGGTATTCCAATCAAAACCAAACAGAAATTTGGAATTCCATCTTGAATCCATCATTATCCTTGAGGATTTTTCTGTCTCCTTGTCTCTCAGGCTTTACCGCAATCCAATCTTGGATCATTAGGCCCTAAAACGAGACCAGTCTCTCAGGCTTTACCGTAATCCAAACCCAGATCACTAGGCCCTAAACCGTACTTCTCCCTCAGGCTTTATTGTGTATCCCTCCAAAACCAGTCAAGGGATTCCTAGGCCTTTGGGAATGAACCTTTATACCACATCCACCCCGAATTTCAAAATCCATCTAGAAATTCCAAAGCTCAAAAACCGAAATAACATCCCAAAACACCATGGCATCCAGAAAAAGGTTAGGCTAGGCTGAAATCCACTGTCATAACCCGACAAAACCATGTCGCTGACAACAAGAGAACCATACACCAACATGGAAAGCCATGCATGTCCAAACCAGCTAGGAAATCACACATAAAAAAGGTTACCTGTAAGTATTCATGCTGAAGCTTCTTGACTAATGTTTTCCTTTCCTTGTTCCTTGCTTGCCTTCCTTTCCTTTTCTTGTTTTTCCTTTTCTTGCTCCAAACTAGAGTGCTACAAGAAAACTCTAAGTGACCAAGAGAGCGAGAGAGAATAATGAGAAAGCTCCAAACTTGAACTGATAAAAGCCATGAACTGGTCCTCAAAATTATTTTTATGTATGAGGCCTCTAATTTCTACATTTTCCATTATTTTCCTTCAATTTCCTCATCACATGCAACCTGTGACCTTTTACCTTACTTTTCTCCTAATTTCCTTTATTTTCATAAATAAATGTGCCAAAAATGCCTTTTTTCTTTTGTTCATTTTCCTTAGCCTTTGCTAATTTTCCTTAGCCAAAACACACATCCATTGATGCCCATTATGATATCATTTCCCAACATTTAGCTTGCAACACTTGTCCCTTAATTGTGGTCTTATTTTGCCTTTATTAACTTTTATTACATGAAATTTTCACCAGAGTTGTCACAGAACCCTCCCCCTTGGGGAACACAGTCCTCGGTGTTAAACAACACTAACACCTCAGCCAAAACTGCTGAAAAGCAAACATACTTCCTATGGATCTTTATAACTTATCTCATTGCAGTATTTACAATGAAGAAACTTCTCAAAATCAAAACACCATGACAACATGACAAGATAATAACCATACCACTTATTGGAGCTTTATAACTTAGCTTATGGTGGTATTTACATCCATATACAAATACATATGCAAATATCGAAACATTAGCAAAACATATGCCAAACATAAACCAACATCAAACCAAAACTGCTTTGCCTCAATCGGCAAACAATAAAGGATATAGGGCCCACATTTTATCCATCTCCCATGTAGCTTCTTCAATCCCAAAGTTCTTCCACTACACTTTAAATTTCTCTATGGCTATGTTCCCAAGCATGAGATGTTTCCGCTGCAATATTCATTGAGGTTCTAGCTAGAACTCTCCTTCTTTCTCCACCTGCAATACAAACCAATCAATAAAATGATAAACATCCTCTATATACTTCTTAAGTAATGAAATATGGAAAACATCATGGACTTTCACTATTGGAGGCAGTGCAATTCGATAGGCCACTGGTCAAATCCTCTCAAGGATCTCAAAAGTCCCGCAATATCATGGTGTCAACTTGGCACATGAACTAATCCTCTAAGATATTTTCTTGGGCTTGATGCACAAATAGACATGCTCCCCAACCTGAAACTGTTTGAACACCCTGTGTTGATCTGCATAACTCCTCTATCTATCCTATGTTTCCTTTAGATTCTTTTTTATAACTTGTATTTCTTACTCCATGTCTACTAGCATATCTGGTCCAATAAGTACCCTATTCATTGGATCACTCTAGCTGATGGGAGTGTTAAAACTTCATCCATACAATGCCTCGAAAGGACTCATCGTCAATGACTCTTGATAACCATTATTATATGAAAACTCCACAAATGGAAGCTACTCCTCCCATTTCCTCTACTGGTGCATCACGTACATCCTCAACATATCTTCCATCATCCTTTTGACCCTATCTGTCTGACCATCTATCTACAGATGATAAGTTGTACTGAAGGCCAACTCTGTACCCAAGCTTGCAAATAGATACTTCCAAAACTTGGAAGTTAACTTTGCATCCCTACCCAGCACAATCTTCTTTGGAACACCATGTAGTCTCACTATCTCTCTGATGAACAACTGTGCTACCTCACTGGATGGATATGTAATCTTCACCGAAATGAAGTGGGCTACCTTGCTCAACCTGTAAACCACAACCATAATAGAATCATGTTGCCTCACTATCCTTAGAAGACCTGTGAGGAAATCTATGTAAATGACCTCCCATTTCCAATCCGGAATTGCACTAGGTTGTAACGCCTTTACCTACTGACAGTCTAAACATCTAGCCACAAAATTAGCCACTTCCTTCTTCATATTTGGCCAGTAGTAGTTATTCATCACCGTGGTCATTGTCTTCTAATATCCTAGACGACCCGGATACGATTCCACAAGAAACTCCCTCAAGATAAGCTTCTTGAGCTCACTACAATTCAACACATAGATCCTGTCTCAAAACCTCCCCGAGCCATCTTTCGTGAGATGATAGTCTGCATCTTCATTCACTGTACCTGTACCTACACCTAAACCTGTCCCTGTGCCTGTACTCTGCTGTAACCTGGGCATAATCTACATGTATTTATCATCTCGTTGTCCTACCTACAAGATCCTATCCTGTAACTCTGTCCCATGGGAGCTTATAGCTACTATATGATTTACCTGTACCTTCCTACTAAGAGCATCTACAAATCGGTTCTCCTTCCCTTTGATGTATCTGAACTCAAAGTCAAACTTGCTAAGGGTAGCCAACCATCTAGCTTGACTAACATTTAGATTCGGCTGGTCAAACAAATACCTCAACCCACTGTTATTTCTCATCAATGTAAACCTCTTGCCTAGAAGATAATGTATCAACATCTTTAATGAATGTATAATCGTTGCTAGCTCAAGATCATGCATTGGATAGTTATGCTCGTGCTCATTCGGTTTCCATGACTCATAGCACACTACCTGTCCTTCTTACATGAGGACTCCCGAATTCCCCTCTTGCAAGCATTAGTACACACTACAAACTCTGTGTCTGGATATGCAATCTTCAGCATCGTTGCATGTGTCAACAACTGCTTAAGCTTCTCAAAACTATCTTCACATTCTATTATCCATTCAACTTCTTACCTTTCCACTACAATGATGTGATATGATATATAATGCATGAGAAGTTCTTGATGAACCTCTTGTAGTAACTTGCCAATCCCATGAATGATCTCACCTCATCTACATTCTTAGGAGCTGCCCTCCATGATGTCCCTTATCTTTTCTGGAGCTACTGCTATGCCTTCCTTGGAGACAACATGTCCCAAGTAGAGTGCCTCAGTTTGAAAGAAGTTTCACTTACTAAGCTTAGCATACAACGAATGCTCTGTAAAAAATCTCAACACTGCTGCTAAATGTTCGACATGTTCTTCCTCATTCTTAGAATATACTAGTATGTCATCAATAAATACAATAAAAAACTTGTCCCAATAAGGACACAACACACTATTCATGAAACACATGAATGTATCTAGAGAATTAGTCAAACCAAATGGAACAACAACAAACTCATAATGCACATGCCTGGTCTTGAACGCAGTCTTGAAGATATCCTCTTCCTTTATGCACACTTGATGGTATCCTGATCTCAAGTCGATCTTAGAGGACACTGTTGCTCCCTTTAGCTAATCAAATAAATCATCAATCCTCGGCAATGGGTACTTGAACATCTTAATCATTACCTTGTTCAGCTGCCTGCAGTCAATGCACAATCTAAGAGTACCTTCTTTCTTATTTTCAAACAACATTGGTGCGCCCAAGGTGATACACTAGGTTTGATGTATCCTTTGTCCAACATTTCCTTTAGCCGCAACTTCAACTCTACCAACTCAGGTGTGCTCATCTTGTAAGGTGATTTCGAAGCTAGAGATTCCCTTGGCACTAACTTAATAGAAAATTCAACCTCCCTATGAGGTGGCAACTCTGTACTGTCCTCAAGGAATACATCTTGAAATTGCTGCAAAACTGGGTACCTTCTTAACAAATCTGCATCCTCAACCTCCTTACCCTTGTCACTAGAAATGTGTATTTCAAACATCACATGAGATTTTATGCAACTACACATAGCCTGCATAGTAGTAACCATCCTCGCTAATGTAGGCTTCTTCTTTCCCTGCAAGGTCCTCTTTTCCCCACTATCATCCACACACTCAATGGCCTTATCGAAGCAATCCACTTTGGTTCTATGCAGGTATAACCAATCCATACCCAAAAGAATACTATACGATCCCAATGGAAAAACATTCAAATGTGTTGTTGTAGGCATACCATTTAACTCAAATGTAAAGCTCTTACCCAATGGTGAACTTGCTTCTTTGTACCTGTAGCCAACTGTACCAACCAAGATTCTGCATGCACTTCTTTTCTCCAACCACACTTATCCACAATGTTAGGATTAATATAACTATAGCTAGATCCAAGATCAATTAAAATAGAAACAACTTGATCACAAAGCTTACCATCCATCTCAATGATCGATGCATGATGTTCCACCTGCCTTTGTCCACAACTACATAAATTCAGGGATTGCTATGACCAACATCACCAACTCTATGTGCCTCCTGAGCACTGTAGATCTAGGGTTTACCACCACTCTGATACTACAGACAAACCCTCTTACAATGATCCTTACAACATATCCAACACTACAATGGTTCCCTACTACCACCTCTAGCCTTCTGCTCTCCATGTCCCTTCTTAGCTATATTGAATCTATTTTAAGGAACTGCATTATCGTTCTCACTTGAATCTTGAGGTCTTCCTTGCTTTGGTGGCCATTTTCCTTTAGCTTTTTCGTTTCACTTTAAGTCATGTTTCGACTCAACTTTGTGCTTCGACTGTTCATAACAATGCTTCAAATTTCAGATGGCCTCCTCCAATGATCTAGGCTCATCGAACTCAATCCAGTCTCTATATGCAACTGGAAATCCACTAATGAATCTTTGAACCTTGGCCTTCTCCTCTCTTAGGTAAGGCACATATCTCAATAGCTCCAAAAATATGCTATTATACTCCTCATCTATCATAGAACCCATCTGTAACTCATACAACTCCTTATCTATGTCATCATAATACCTCTCATATAAGTACTTCTTCTTGAAGAGCCTTCCAAACACATGCTAATTCATTTCATCCTCATGTATGTCATTGACATTCTTCACATCTTCCCACCAAATATCTACTTTACCTTTAAGACTAAAAAGTGTTATCCTTGCTTTCATGTTTTCTGAGTAATCATGCAATCTAAAGAATTTCCTCATGATAAGCAACCAAGCCTTCACATCTTACGATTTCTTCATCTCTCCATCAAAGGTAGGTGTCTTTGCCTTCTTGAACTCATCGAGCAAGTATAGCCTATCATTCCTCTTTTACAGATGATAATTATGACGATCATGATGTCTGTCAGAACCATAAATAGAGTAATACCTATGTTTGTCACCCCTCCTATCCGAAGTGTCCAACATCTTTCCATCTCTGATAGTGTCAGATCCATCCGACCTATGTCTACTATGATACCTATTGCTATATGCCCCATTGATTTTGTCCTCATGTCCATGAATAATCCGAAGAGGTCACTGTCATTGCAAATATGACAAAATCTGAAGTAATATCGCATTCACCTCTGCTTGTTTCTCTTTTGCCTGCATGATTTTGTCATTGTTTGCTTTGCAACTCCTTATTTCTTCCCACAAGCTTCTCAATGTGTCTGCCAAGTCAGAAGAGTTCCCCACACCACACTGGCCATTTGATGCATAGGGAGCAACAATACATGCTATGACCTGATGCATGACAACAACCATTACTCCAGTATACACATTACCTCATGCAACTATCCACCTGCATAACCAATGCCTAATCAACTACACATACACATAACTTCATGTAGTTGAGCATAAGCGATCAGTTATTGTAATCAACCTACAAGACTGATGCATATAATCAAATAACCAAGTATACAACCCAACGTACAAGGATGTAATCAAGCTGCATATAATTCTATAACCAATCATATACTCATGATGATGCATTCCATAAGACCGACATCAAGTTCCTTATGATAACCTTACTACTACCATGATCAATGTTATGTAGTGCAACAAGGACATGGAACGTAAATGTAAGAGCCACACATGCAACTGACATGCATGTATGACCAACACATTCACCCATATTTTTAGCACTAGATATGACCCAAAGAGAGTGAAACCATGATTTGATACCAATATGTAACACCCCCTCCTAGGTATACCCAAAGTTAACCATGCCAATCGGGGTAAACATGAGGATATATGCTACTACGATCAGATTCGACCTCCTCTGTCACCTTAATGAAGTGGAATCGATGGAATATCACATACAGTCATCCAACGTCATCAATAGAACCCTCAAGAGACAAGACAACCACTCATAAAACTTGTCTCTAGGTCCCACTTCTATTTTGCAACTCTTAGGCCATAGTGCTCTCATGCTATGGGAAAGGGATCAACCAACAACCCAAAGTCGCTCTCACAGGCCTGCCTGCCAGTGACTATGGACCAAAATTGCTAGTTCTATGCCAGCGACCCTGGGATTTAAGCCACTTTTCTAGCCCAGAATCTTGGCCTCTCCCGAGAACTTGTTGTAACTTCTAGAATTCATTAAAAACATAATAACAATGCCGATCAATCAAAATTATCGTCGGGACTAGGCTTGAGCATCCCCAACCAGGATTGACATTATGTCAAACACTTGGCATCAATGAAACCTATAAGTCTAGGATGCAAGACAGATCATAAATAACTGAAACAACTTATAAAGCATAACCATAAAGATCACCTCCTTCTCCAATGAACTACTACATCATCAATTAGGTCTTGCATCCATCCATTTAATAGCTACAAGTAAATACTTGAAATAACCATGACATGAACCAACCATTCAACCATGCTTATAACCAACATAAAACCATATAAATATCAGAGATATAACAACCATTAAACCCACATATCAATCAATGCAAAATTAAGATAACTTAGCTTTTATTAACCATAGGAAAATTCAACCAGGTTTAGGACTTCCACGTACCACCCGACCATAGACATGGCTGAACCAAGTCTCTCTTTCAGCCAGTCACCCCTGTGCCATATTCCAAGCATGAATGTGGGATCTCATAGAAAAACCAAGGGAATTGAGAGGTTAAACCACCTCCAACCTCATCAAACCATGATCACACCAAATCTGGTACTCCAATCACAACCAAACAGAACTTGGAATGCCATCCAGAATCCATCACTATCCTTGAGGAATTTTTTGTCTCCTTGTCTTTCAAGCTTTACCACAATCCAATCTCGGATCACGCCCTAAACTGAGACCAGTCTCTCAGGATTTACCACAATCCAAACCTGGATCATTAGGCCCTAAATCGAGACTTCTCCCTCAAGCTTTACCATGTATCCTGCCAAAATAGATCAAGGGATTCCTAAGCCTTTGGGCATGAACCTTGAGACCACCTACACCACGGATTCTGAAATCCTTCTGGCAATTCCAAAGATAAAAAAAAAATAACATCCCAACATACCATGGCATCCAGAAAAAGGCTAGGCTAGGCTTAAATCCACTGTCATAACCCGAAAAAACCATGCCACCAACATCAAGAGAACCAGACATCAACATGTAAAGCCATGCATGTCCAAACCAGCTAGGAAATCACACATGCAAAATTTTACCTGCAATTATTTCCACTGAAGTTGCTTGATTCCTACTTTCCTTTCCTTGTTCCTTGCTTGCCTTCTTTTCCTTTTCTTGATTTTCCTTTCCTTGCTCCAAACTAGTGTGCTCCAAGAAAACTCTAGGTGACCAAGAGTGAGATAGAGAGAGAAAATAATGAGAGGGCTCAAAACTTGAATTGACAAAAGGTTGAACTGACAAAAGCCATGAACTTGTCCTCAGAAGCCTTTTTATACATAAGGCCTCTAATTTCTTCATTTTCCATTATTTTCATTCAATCTCCTCCTCACACGCAACCTTTGACCTTTAACCTTAATTTTCTTCTAATTTTCTTTATTTTCATAAATAAATGTGCCAAAAATGCCTTAGCCTTAGCCTTTGCCAGTTTTCCTTAGCCAAAACACACATCTAGTGATGCCCATTAGGATATCTTTGCCCAAAATTCAACTTGGAATACACGTCCCTTAACCGTGGTCTTATTTTACCTTTATTAACTTTTATTACATGAACTTTTCACTAGGGTTGTTACAAACAGCTGGAAATTTCGATTGCAACAACATATCACAAATTTATATGACATTAGAGACGAATATAAGTAGCAATTTAGCCACACAAGCTATTTTCAATTATACAATCAATGAAGCGATATTTGAATATGCTAATGGAAAATAACATAAACATAGACATTTTCTCTGGTGAATACTTTCCTGGTCTCACTTCTCAGTGGATTTAGTAGTATTCAACAATTCATTTTCTCAATTGCTCAGGTTCTTTTGCAATTCTCTCTACAACATATTTCTTTTTGTGCAGAATTGTTTAGGGATTTGTATTTTCTCTTTACGCATTTTATGAACACGGGAACTCTACCAATTGTTTAGGGGTTTGTATTTCCTCATTACATCTTATAAATTCACTATTTCTTTCTCTTTTTCCTATGTATGTGCATTTTATTTGCCCTAACAACTTAAATTGCATGCGAAGAAAGAACCAATGCAATTTTTGCATGTCATGATCTGCAAACAAATATGTTTAAACATCACATAGTTTAATAAATTTGTAGGAAATCAAGTATCAATATCGACAATGGACACCCAAATAATAGTTGAGGAAAAACACAAATACAAATTGCTAAATCTTGCACAATAATCTTCACCTTCGACACATGTTACTAGTCTAACATCATCCGTGGTTGAAGCAAAAAGAAAACATCTTGGTTTTGGAAAGCTGGTTATTGGTCAGCCAGAAAATCATCAACACGAGCATATAGTTCAAACACTCAAGTCCAAAAGTGTCGTCAATAGAGAAAGTATTGAATAGATTATAGATGTAGAAAGTGATAACAATGAACAACCTAACTAGATTGTTATTCGTTTAGCTACATATTAGAAAATAATTAATCCAGGTGGATGTTGGTGTCCACCCACCTATCCCACTTGGGCCCCCACAACTATCTCATTCAGTTTTTTAATTTCCTTAATTGTAGCACAATTTACTATTTTTAGCAATTTTTCGAGTCCTAAACTTCCGGAGCCGTTTTTAGGCCATAAACGAATTTTTTTTGGGAAATATAGGAGCAACATGGGTCCATGGACTGATGTTCCTCTTCACAAAGTTTTAGTCCTTGGATATATCTTTCTAACGAGCTATTGTGCGCGTCAAACGGAGATCGTATGCCAAAGTTACGACCTCGGGAAGTTGATATACCAATTTACTCGAAACGGGACCCACAGTTTGGCATTTCATCTCATAGGGTTAGGCTTTTGTATGTTTTGGGTTTTCCATTGTTTCTCAACAATAAATAGGCCTTTGAGCCTCATTGTAACAGTTCAGAGGCATGTAGCCACCACATCTCTTCTTAGAGATAAGCTACCATCGCCTTAGCTGGTTTATTTCCATTTCTATTTGTAAGTATATTTCAGTATTTTACATTAATGAAATGAAGTATTATTTCCATTGCATCTCTTTGTTTATGGTTATTTTTGTACTTTCTTGCATTCCTGTATAAATCTGGATCAATAATGGAGCAAATTGTAGAAGAGGACATTATTTTCGATGAACGTCCTGTCACATTGTAAAATGCAAAGTATGACAAGACCAAAAACAAATTGAGAGTTGAAAAGGTAAATCTTGGAAATGAAAATATTATTTATCAAGAACACGTGCATATTGATCTATCTAACATTGATACAATAGGGCTGATGGTATTGCAACAATCTTTCAATGTTTCCATTACTCAAAAAGTTACCAATGTGCTTGCAGAAAATCACATGATGAAAATGAAATTAAAAAGAACTACAAGACATTACAAATCTAGCCCCTGAGTTAATGGCTCCACTGGAAGTAAGATTGCCTTCATCGTCAAGTCTTGTTGTTGCAACACCGAAAACATTCAACAAGTTTCAAATCTGCTTGATGCAGTGAAGACATATATCCTTAAGAACATATGCAAAAGATTAGAAATTATTGAAGATGCTTGGCAAGTAGTTCTCAATTCAACGAATTTGCAAGAGAAAATAATGAAATTTATGGACTTGGTTAATAGTAATCTTACAAAAGGGAATCAAATCATTGACAATGGATTAAATACTTTTAAGCATAGGCTAGCAATACTCTATCCTTTCAAAAAACAAAACCAACAATTACCAAATGTTTAATGAGTGAAGTAGTTGGAAGTTGGATTGGCAGAAAGGGTCACCACACTTGAGAATATCAATTATGATTGTAGTGAACTATCCAAAAGGAAAAATGATGCTTATTTTAGGGCCAAAAACATTATAAAAGGCTTAGACGGTTCGGGAATGCTGCAAGATTCTAAGTTAATTTCAAAGGACATGTTACAAATTCAATTGCAGGAGAAAAAAATAAAATGGCAGCAGAGTTTGATAGCATCATTGATTTTACTGCAGAACATATTCACACATGGCTAATTACTTTTGCCAAGGTCAATAAGTAGAATGCTAGGTTGGTTTTCGTTGTTTAGGAAGAAACTAGAGAAATTGAAAATGAGATTTTCACCAAAAATGTGAAAATGGAAGTCACAGTTTCCCCCGACAAGGAATACATTAAAACAATGGTCAACATCTTTCTTCAACGAGTCATGGACTCATAATACATCTTACAGATTGTTTTTTTCTAGTAGTATATATCGATTAAGGAAATAGAACATCAACTTTCGCTGCAACAAATCCATTTACTTTATAGTTTTCTTTAGACAATTGTGATTCTACTTAGCAATTTTGTCTTTGAAGACCATGTTTTGAATATTCTCTTGTATAAATCTAAGTTACGGCCATGCTCATTGACATTTTATTTTGACATAGTGTTTTCTATAAATTTCCAAAAATATGCTTTCAACTTTTATGTTACATTTAGTGGTTTGTTGTTGCTTTAAATGAAATTGAACATTTGGAAATGATTTGGCATTCTAGACATATATCTCTTAATAATAGAATACTACAAAAAAAATATTTGTTGATCTCAATAACTTGTTTCTACACATTCAAAGATTTACACAAGGAATATTTGTTAAGAAAAATTGTTTTTAATGCCTATGTCTTGAATCTAAACATGTTGTGAACTAGTTGTTATTTAAAAATTGAACTACAGGAACTGCTTTCAATTCAAAACCACTTTACTATATAAATTTTATGATAAAGTTTTTATTTGTATTCGACTATATGCTTTGAAAATTTGGTTTATATCTCATATTGCGTTATATATATATATATATATATATATATATATATATATATATATATATAGATATATATATATATATATATATATATATATATATATATCTTATTGCAATGATCCGAATGGAAAATTACATCAACCCATGGTATTCATCCACCGATGTTATTCATCCATCCATGGAATTTACCCATGGTATTGTAACTGAAAAATACTATAAGTAATAAGTCACATTTTGTAAAAGGATAGTTTGTCCACCACAATGTAGCTTTTGTAGTTATTCTCTATTTTAATAAAAGTTTCTTTGTGGTTTTATTTACTATGGTTTCTCTCATTTTCTTTCTGGCATTGCAATTTTTCAGATCTTGGGGGCCTCCCCCCAAGATCCATTTCACTTTTTTTTAGAGCTTGAGGGCCTCTCCCCAAGATGCGAATCAATGGTATCAAAGAAGGTTATGATTCCAAGGGAATGAGAGTTTGATGCATATTTAAGTTTAAATTTTTGAAGCAATATTCAACAAACTTTAGGCATGTTCTACGTCCTCCACAGAGCATTTTCTTGGGCCAAGTGGGAATAATTTTTCTTTTTCATTTTTTTGCAAGAATGTTTTTGGGCGATGCGTTTGCAGATAATATCTAAAATTTTTGGTGCAAAATTTACAAAAAAAAAGTAATCGATCTGGATTCCTTGCGAAAGATACCCAAATTCAAAAAAACAATCGGCTGAATTGGAGTCCGAATGAGGGAGATATTGTTGATTTAAAATCAACTATGTTGTAGAAATGTTTTTTATGACAATTCATGGACGGTGACTCTCCTATATTTTTTTTCAAATTTGGTGCAAACTTTTAGAAAAGTGATTGTAGATCTAAGCTCCTCTTGAAAAATAGCTCTATTTCAAAAAAATAATAGGTCGAATCAGAGTTCGTATGTGGGAGATATCGCTAATTTAAAATCAGTTATATTTTCAGAACTTTTGTGGTGACAGAAAAGTTGCAGCATGAATATGAGATTCTAGAGTGTCCAGATAAGGATTTTTAATACACAAGAAGATGCAAAATGGTCTTTTTGTTTCCAAAAACAGGTTATAATAAATATTTTGAGTTATATTGACTGAGTTATGTCCATTTTAATTCTGGAGCAGCATTCGGAGCGGGTTCCCTTTGGAGACCTGCCCTCCCAACCCGCTTTAGTAGGCACTTACTTCACATTCATCGGTTTCAAAATAACAACATTCCCCATTTTAGTAGGCACCTGCTTCCAACTTTGTTTTACATGCAATATTCCAAAGCTAGCTTTTGTTGTGCAGAGGAGCCTATGCAAATGTGGTTGTGCAAAGGAAGTGTGTGTGGAGAAAAAATGCTCATTGTGCAGAAAGATTTGTGCGGGCAGAATCAATTAATAAGTGATAGAGGAAGGGACTATGATGCATCGTATCTCCTCAATATATTTATTATCTTAGTAAAATTCTTATCATTATTATGTGTAAACTCAAATGTCAATGATTGATCAAAGGGCATTATCAAGTGTTGTTGTCATTGTTGTTCTGATAGTGTGAAGTGTGACGAAATGCAGACCCCACTTAATGAGTTACAGAGATAGGGGATATGCACTATTTATCGCTAAAATATCAGGAACAATATCGTATTAAGTCCAATATCTTCCTTGGTATTATTGCGAGCAAAAAATATGCATTGTTTAATACTAAAATATTAGCAATAAAAACATTGAATGTGAAGTGTAATGTTCCGCACATTGAAAGCTTCCTCCACATAATAGACTTCTTATGAACTTCTGAGAAAATGCCTTATTTGAAACATATTCAGAGATATTATTGGCTTGATGGGGCCTGACCCAGGTTCGGAGTTAATTAGCCAAAGAAATCCATACTACTGGCCCTTTCGGCAACAGCCCGTGAAGTGCGGACTAAGGTATCACCTGAAGTAGTATGGGGGGATGCTAGAACCAAGTTTCCGTACCCTTGAGATGTTTGAGGGGTCGGTTTAGTCCAACTATGAATACATTTTCACACGTTACTTCGCACACTTTTTTGGCCTGCGAAGCCTTCGCACTCTGTTATATTCGTCTTCGTGCAACCCTAATCAAGGGCTGAGGTGATTTCGCGCTGCTAAGGCATATGTTTCAGCTTTTCATGGAACACTAGATTCTTTGAAAGCTTCACACATCTTTTATTGTCACGATGTATCACCATCAGTTCCAACTCTTAGACGAAAAGTCCTACAAACAACTTTAAGAGCCATAATTCTTTGGTACAAGCCTCATTAGTTGTGATGTACTTTTCTTCTACAGTGCCAAATGCAACTGACCTCTACTTCCTGCTCATCCAAGATATCATGGCAAAGCCCAAATTGAAACATACTCCTGAGGTAATTTTCCGATCCTCAACACTTCCATCCCAATCTGCATCTATATATCACATAAGTTGTACATCCTTGTTTGCAACATATCTCAAGTCATATTCACAATACCATGAAGATATCACAAAATCTGCTTTACTGCAATCCAATGCTCATGCCTTGGTTCAACCTAGAATTAGCTCAATTCTTTTACAAAAAAGTGGATATCTGGCCTGGTGTTAAACGAGTACATCAGTGAACTAATCAACCTTCGATACATAGTGGGATATACCAAACTAAATTCAGAGCCTCTTAAATTTTTCAAGTTCATCACCATGGGAGTAGCCATGGATTTACAATCCATCATACCAAAATTGTAAAGGATCTCATTCCCATACTTTCCTTGACTAAGGAAGATGTCGCTAGGTTTTTTCCGTACTCCCAATCACAAGTAGTAATGCATCAACCCAAGATCCTTCATATCAAACTTAGAAGTCACTTGTTTAAAATAAAGGTTTGGATAAGCTTCACCCTTGGCGAATCTCAACCTCATTAGATAGTTATCGATATGAGAATACCAAGCTCTTGGAGCTTTCTTGTGTCCATACTAGGCCTTCTTAACCTACATACATGAGACTCCTTTCCATGCACCTAAAAACCTTGTGGTTTCTCTATGTATGTCTCTTCCTTAATCACAACATTGAGGAAAGTAATCTTTACATCCATCTGATGTAAATTCCATCCAATTGAAGCGAAAATAGAAATGATGGATATAATGGAGGTGTATCTGATAACTCAAGCAAAGATATCTTCATAATATTCTTCCTCTTTCTGGAAGAACCCTCTAGCCATGAACCATACCTTGTATTTCTCAATACTCCCCCTTATAACATGCTTGATATTATATATCCACTTGAAATTTATCATTGACTTTCCTTTTGGCCTAAGCACAATCTCCCAAACATCATTCTTCATGATTGATATTCTTCATTCATAGCTTCCTTCCACACCTGTTGGTTGGTTTCTTCTTCATAAATGGAATGTTATGCATCAATTAGATTGGTCATGAGAGTTGCATAGCTAGAGAACCTTTTAGGTCTCTTAATTTCTCTATATGCACCATCAAAAGATGCATATCCTTATGCTCCTTCCAATGTATATTTAATCCATGATTGTCTTTTCCTTATCTCTAAAAAAAAAAAAAGTGGTTCCACTAGTTCATGAGGCATTTTTGGCTCTGTAAGAACTTCTATAGAAATAAAATGCCCGTCCTCATTTTAAACTTCATCAAGAGAGTCCATTGAAACTTCTTTGGACTTCCAATATACCAATTTATCATCAAAAGTAACATCCTAACTGACCTTGATCCATCATTGCTCTGGAATATAGACTCTATAGGCCTTAGATGATACACTATATCCCAAAAATATGCCTTTCTATCTTGAAGGCTAAATATTATTCCTTTTATCCTTAGGAACATGAATATAGATAGGAAAACCAAAGATTCTCATGTGCCCAACCTCTATCTTCCTTCTAAAGAATTATTCTTCAAGAGACATACCTTCCAGAATTCAATGAGGACTTCCATTCTAAATATATATCATTGTCAACAATGCTTCTCCCCATAAGAACAATGGAAAATATTGGTCATGCATAATGGCCTTGACATATTCTTCAATGGACTTGTTCTTTCTGTATTCTACACCATTCTATTATAGATTATAGGGAAAAATCAACTCCCTCTTAATCCCAAATTTCTTACTAAATGTCACAAGCTCTTTCAAGGTGTATTCTGCTCCATTGTCAAATCTCATAATTTTGATATTCTTACCTATCAAGTTCTCCACTTCATATTTGAATTCCTAAAACCTTATGAAGACTTCCTATTTAGTCTTCAAAACATAAATCCATGATTTGTGGGAGAAATCATCAATAAATGTCACACAGTACAATGAACCTCCAAGTGATCTCACAAGCGTTGATCCACACACATTAGAGTGTATCAAATCCAAGAATTCTTTAGATCTATTGTCACTTCTTGGAAATGGTTTCTTGATGTTATTCCCAAGAGCACAACCTTTACATACACCTTCGTGGTCTCTTTGTAGTTCAATAACACCTAAAACTACTTGATTCAATTCAGTTAATGCTCTATAATGAAGATTCCCATATCTTCTATGCCATATCTCGCTTGGATTGATTTCATCATGAACTAGTGCTTGCATTGGTTGACTCACAAGCCTATGTAATATTCCTTCATGAATCCCAATACCCATAGCATCATCTATACTAGATCCCTTGGACCAAACACGTACTTTCCCATCCATAAAAGCTACCCTATCTCCTATGTCTTCCAAATAAGAAATAGAGATAAGATTACTTTTTAAGCATGGTACATATAGAGAATTGTTGAGATGCATATTATTACCATATGCTAGCTCTATGGATGCCTTTCAACTCCTTTGACTACATAGTCGTGATTGTATCCAAGCTCACCTCTTTGGGACAACCTCTTTTCCATTATGCTAGAAACATTTCCATGCCCTCTGGTCATATGCCTTGATGTGCCACTATCTACCGGTCACATGTCAACATCATCTACAATAGAACCTATTAGAGAAGCAAAGTAGAATAACTATTTTTCACCTTTGGGCTTCTCGGGGTGTTCCTCTTCAACATCAGCGATGAAATCATGTTGTTTTCCCATTCTCTTCTTGTTATTAGTTATCTCAAGACAATCCCTTTTGAAATGCCTAAATTTCTTACAATCATAGCATTGAATCTTTGACATGCCTTTCTTCTTTGACCTCTTGTGTTGAGAGTCACCCTTCTTCTTTCCTTTATGCTTGAAGTGGTCTACTAATGCTAGAGAAGCTTCTTGCTCCCTATCTCTTGATATAATCCTTGATTCTTATTGAGCACAAGAGGCCCATAGTTCTTCAAATGTAGGAGTTTCCTTCATGTTTCTTATACCTGTTGCAAATGCAACCCATGATCTAGGTAGATAATTGAGTTTTGTATTCATGAGTTCAATTTCAATAATGGTTTCTCCAATCGCTTTAATTTAATCCTTTATTTGAGAAATAATTACAAAATATGAAGCAACCGTGTCATCATTTTTTATTGTTACATCACAAAGTTCATTCTTTAACTTCATGGCTTGACCAACATTCTTGATAATGTAGATATTAGGCAGGCCATCATACACCTTCTTAGAAGTATCCAAATTTGTGATGTAGGGGATTACATGATCTCTAATGGGGTCAACAATGATTCTCATGGAATTGAGATCATCCTCCTTGAACTTCTCCTTCCCTACTGCATATGTTGGTTCCATAACTTTTACTGTTACAATATCCAATACCTTGTTATTTACAAGAATAATATCAACTCTAAGTTTCCAAGCCCTAAAGTTTGAGGCTCCCTCTAACTTGTTTTTAGATTTCATTGAGAAGGCCATGGATATGAATCAAGGACTTAAAAAATGATGATCTCAAATTAGTGTTTCTTCAAAAGTGATCTCAAAGTTCCTTTCTTCACCAAAGCTCTGATACCATGTTGATTTGTTAAGTGCAATGACGACTAGAACAATATTTTTGAAAAATTGATAATTAATTTTGATACAAATCTTCTTTTAATTTTATTCCAATATATCATTCAGTAAATGTACTTCATAAATTCAACCATAAATAACAATATAGTAGTAGATATCACAATGCACAAAGAAGAGACAAGATTTACCCATGGAAAACCCACCAAGGGGAAGAACCCAACAACCTTTTCAATAGAGAAGTTCTTATGTTCAACAAGAGACACACCTAGACCTATGGTCAAGCTTGGTCTTCCCATCCTAGTCAAGCCACCCAATCTGATCCAGAAATTCATTCTACCTGATCTGACCTAGAAATTTCGGACTCCTTGTAGCTGCCAGCTACCCCAGAATATTGGCCCTTGCAATTGTCTAGAATTTCGCCCCCCTACAACAAAATTCCAAGAAAATTTGTGAACCAAGAGAGAGATACTATATCCACATGTGTGATTTGATGAGAGAGAGAAAGAGACCAATTCATCTTCTTCTTCATCTTATTCTTCCTTCTTGTCCTTCAATTTCCTACCCAAAAACTTTCTTGTGTGAGAGATGGAAATTTCCCAAGCAGAGGAAATCGAACTACCTTTATATAGTAGTCTTTCTTAGCCAAATGGATGTTTCTTCTACCAGGGCTGACTTTAATACTTTCAAAACCAAACTTACCATAGTTACAAATTCAACAATTTCTAGAACATCATTCTAGGATTAGATATCTACAGAACTGTGTAAAGAACCACATCTATCAAGTCTAGAGGGGAAGGGGAGTATTAAGTTGTTTAAATGTTATGCCTTATCTTTGTTGTGAATGAAGCTTTAATAAGAATAGTTATTTTTTTTTCTTCCCAACATTTTGTCTAAGTAGGTGTTGTGGCCAGCAACAACCCCCCTTCTTATTTGGTGTTATTACTAATACTAAATAAGTGGGGACCCTTAGTAAAAAATTTAAAAAATCAATTAGTGCTTGTATTTCCTTTTTAATAAAACTTACCATCATAAACTTAAGAAAATACCCTTGAAAAATCTAAAAAAGCTTAAGTTTTATGGTAAAGTAGAATTATTCCTTAGGAAATATCGCATCGCAAAAGGATAATAGGATACCTCCTTGCAAGCCGAATTCTAAGACTGCGAGATCGCGATACGGGACTACAAACATATATCGCATCGCATGCATCAAAGACCGCTTACGTTGAAAAACTTTAAACTGCCGATATGCAATGACCCATATCGCATTTCGCAGAAAACAGATTAACAAAAATTGTCATATGTCATGTTCCTGCGATATTGCGATATTGTGATTTTACAATAGAGCGACAAAGCGATAATGAGATAATGCAATATAGCGAGCTAGCACCTTGCAATGTTGTGATTTTTCGATGTTTCGATCTTCGATATTGCGAAGCAAATCGCAAAATCACTTCATCGCAGATTTTTCAGGCTCGTTGTTCAAAAAGAAGTATTTTCCATAAACCGACACCTGGTTATGCACTTTAATGCTAATTAATGAGTTAGTTTCCAGTTATTAATGGAATATGGTTTCGTGCTTATCAAAAAGTCATTTCGCGTAAGGTGGTATATTTTGTACATCTACAGCATTTAAGACTTTCCCGTCACCTTTTCCATATCATTATTCTCACTTCACTTGTAAATTGCAGGAACGAAGAGCAGAGAAATATACGAAGTAGTACGCAGGATATCATGGGAAAGAAAGGCAAAGCCCCGAGCTCTGAAGAGAAGGAAATTGCGCCCTTATATACAGACACCGCCTGTAACAGGGACATTGGTATCGCTACTTGGGAAGGCATGTATAATCTACTTGAGGAAGAGAATCCAAGAGTAATGGAGGTTGAGGCTACTGTAGGCTCACATAGTTCTTCTGAGGCATCCATTACAGAATTGGTTTGTTCATTCTCACACTGAATAGCAGCAAGGCCCAAAATTCTCCCATACACAGACCTGGTTAAATGGATACTGGATAGCATGGATATCAGAGATAGACAGTTTAAGACTCAGGGTCAAGAGCTTACGAATTCGTTATTTTCAAAAAAAATTGAGCTTTATATCCGCTAACGAAAACGCGCAAAGGGTGAAAAACTCACCAAGGAATCCTGGATCAAGAAACGGAGGCAGTTTCTGATGGGCAAAACTTCTTGAAAAGGAAAGCTTTTGAGTGCTCAGTCACCTGTAAGCCCAGAAATTTGTAAAAAAGAACGCTAGAGGTAAAGAAGTAAAACTTAAATCCTAAAAATAGTGGTATTTGTCAGAAATATCTTCAAAATAGTATGTATATATGCACAGCAACTGCAGGCAGGCTGGAGACAGAAGGCTCAAGAAAAGGCAGAATCAATCCAAAGGTTAACCAAGTTGAATTGGGATTCTTACTGGGCATACTTGGTAAAGCCACACAGCTAGTGGATGACTCTCAAGTGTATCATCAATTCTGCCGAGAAGATGGCGCCAACTCTTGCCGATTCTGTTTTCGCAGCACAGCTAAAATCGGAAGTCGGCCAGCCAACTCTTCTCAAACAGATGTTGAACGCGTGCGACTTCAAGGAGCAGATACAGAAATAGTTAGTAATTTTAGTTTTAGATTTAGTTTTAGTTTTAAATTTTGTTTTATTTTTGCCCAAAATGAGGATGGTCATTTAAACTGCATCCTACATTTTTGTAATAAGTTATTTTTAGATTTAGTTAGTAGTATTTAAACCCTTCTCATGCATTTAGAGAAGGGTCCTGAAATTTGTCAAAAACTTATCCCTAGAACATGCACTTTTGTACCCTCTGAGGAGGTTTTGATGAATGAATGGAACATGATTTATTGACATCTGTATTTAATATCTGCTACTGATTTTGCACTTCTATACTCTTAGTGGATATTGGATTATGAAGAGATAAATCATTATCACTTGAAGCTCATGAGTAGGACTAGTTATAAATGGTACTTCTATCTCTTAACTATTTATGCCTTTGTGTTAAAAGTGATATTCAAGTTCAGTTTTTTATATATTGATGTGTGAATGCTTGAGTTATCATTTGGCACTTTTGTACGATGATAGCTATTTATTTATGCTTAATGTATGAATAGCTTATTATGCGATATGCCTTTCACAACTATTTCATCTAACTTTTTATACGAAGTGGTTTATCTATATTGAATTATTTTCTCATGACAGTTGAATGATCTTTATTACCAATTGTTATCTGAAATCATTTTAGATCGCATAACAGAAGGATTACACCCCGGTTTAGTGTAGACTTAGATATTTCTACTTATTAGAATACAATTTACATATTATTAGATTAGAGTTAGAATTAGAGCATCTCACTTAGGAACTTTTAGAAGGGAAATATCAATTCTTCACACACACACATAAATTGGGAAACTGGTCCCATATCCCCAGTCGAACGCACTATACCAAACGGAAAAGGAGCTGCTAACCAAGGTCCGGACCGGGTGGGTATCCCCCTTGTTGTAGACCCGATTTTCAGGGCTTCAACATATTTGGCACTAGAAGGAGGGCCCGAACTATGAATGGAAAGTAAATCCAAATCTAAATACCATTCTGAGAGTAAATCGCCCTCACCATCTCCCCCGGCTTCTCCATCGCATTTAGAATCTTTAAATCCAGAGCCAGAAGTTGCAGGAGCAACAGCCGCTGCTACAAACCCTGACATTTTAGAACAATCTACTATTGAACCTCCTGAAGTTGAATCTTTTATTCTCAAACTTCAACAATTTTCTATATCTTCTCAAAAATATGATAAATCTCAAGGCAGCGTGGCTTTGCAATATAACCCTGCTCATCCTCTTACCAGATTAAAGAGCGAAAAATTTGGCATTCAACCAACTGAGTTACCTCTACCTACAAGGAAGAGAGCAAGGAAGTCTCCTAAAGGGTCCGATAGCGAGACTCTTTCATCATCATCATCCATCTCAACCTCTTCACCGCGAAGTCAACCATCCACTCCTCCACTTTAGATCATTGTCCATTAGTCCACCGGTACTCCCACATCTCCTTCTCAATCATCTGGAGTCGTAATATCCTCATATTCTCAACCGCAGGGATCATCTTCTGTACTTTCCTCTGTTAGTAGTTCAGCAATGGCCCAATCTCCATGGAATAACCTAGGGGCAGTCTTAATGCCTGCACCCTTGAGTCAGTTATCGGCCCATCCTGAAAAATGGTTGCCTAAGTTTAATCCTGAGGAAGGCATGCTAGCGGAAGAACATATAAATAACTTTATGCTATCCATAAATCTCAATGGAGTTACCAACGAAGATGTTGTTGTTCGACTTTTTCCTTATACTCTGCAAGGAATAGCTAGATCATGGTATTTCTCATTACCATCTGGATCTATTACTAGTTGGGAGATTTTCCAAGAACAATTCCTAACTAAGTTTGGTGATGATAGGTCTACAGCAACATTGATCAATGACCTGTCTAACCTTAAGGCCGAGTCAAAAGAACTTATCAAAGATTTCAATTTACGATTCAATAAAATCTTAAACAAAATTCCTACTGCTTCCTAGCCTAGTGAAGAAGTGCGAAGTGTTTGGTACATCACTGCTTTACCATCAAACATAGCAATCTTTGTTGATAGGGCTAACAAAAAAACTTTAGTCTAAAATATGAAAGAAGCGATAGCAGTAGAGAAACGTATTCTGGCCTTAGAAAAGAAAAAAGCGATAGAAGAAAAAAAATCCAAGAAGTTTACTTTCAAGGAAGATCCCAAGAAAAAACAATCGAAAGATCCATTCGATTTAGAGGGATTGCAAAAGGTTTTGAAGACCATGTCTAACAAGATGGTCGACATTAAGAAACAAGTCGCAGAAACTTCTTCCAAAAAGTCGTACAAACCTTTTAAAAGGAACCCTTCAACCTATTCCAAACCCCCTAATGCTATTACAAGTGCTGAATCCGAAGAAGAAGAAGAAGAGGAAATCGCTATTGAAGAACATACCGATGAAGAAGAAGTTGTAGAGTTACATGGTATGTGGGATTTCATCCTCCCAGATGAAGAGGATCGAGAGGCATCCCCAATCAGTACTCGCAGTAGAAATCAACTTGATCCTCCTCAACCTACACCTAAGCCAAAGAGCGCAAGCTCAATGACGAAGGATAAAGTCACGGTCAAGAAAACGAACCTAAAGCGACTCAAAACAGCCCAGTCCAAACATACCCATCAACTCCATCTAAAACGCTGATTGTTTCGGATGAAATGGAGTATAATATCATCGAAGACATGAAAAAGACTA
Source organism: Pinus tabuliformis (assembly GCA_031772625.1). NCBI lineage: Eukaryota > Viridiplantae > Streptophyta > Pinopsida > Pinales > Pinaceae > Pinus > Pinus tabuliformis. The sequence continues at coordinate 828,350,652 of CM062813.1, forward strand.
GGGCCAATATCACTTTTTATGAATTGAGCAAGTTAAAACACCAGCAAAAGGTACTTTTAAAAGAATTATATGTTGTACCAGTTGCACCTTTACTCGCAGCTGTAATCTCTCAAGCTTCCCATTACATGGGAAGACCTCCAACTAATGCAATCAATAAAGTTGATCCAAACGATATCGCTTTAATTGGAGGAAGATCAAGATCTCATACTCCCCCATTTCTTCTTACTTATGAAATTTTCAATAAAAATTTGCATAATTGCTTAGTGGATTCTGGAGCTTCATCGAATATCTTACCAATGTCAATGTGTGAAAAATTGAAAGTTCAACCACAAAAATCCGTTGTGCGCATAGTCCAATTAGATTGATCGCAAGTTGAAGTGATCGGTGAATTAAATCAGGTTACCATAAGGCTATCATCCAACCCAAAGGTATGTCAAGTTATCGACATTTTAGTTGTCGATATTCCAGAATTTTATGGCTTAATTCTCAGCAGGGATTGGTCAGAAAATATTCATGGATATTTTGCAACTGACTGGTCGCACATGTGGCTCCCTTACAATGGTAAACCAAATCAAATAAGAGTTGAGTGGGAAAGACATCAGAAATATATAGTAACAGAACTGGAGGGAGAAAATGAACCAGTATCATACAACAATAACATCATTGGCAACTACTCAGTATATTGTTTCCTAGGAAATGTTAATGCTCATACCTCACCTTACTTAGAACATTCTATTTTATCTCAATTAGAAAATTTCTCTCAAACAGATAGTTCTAAATGTATTAATTTTACAGATAGTCCTATAAATAAATCTTTATTTTGGAAATTATTTTTTGACGGTTCTAAGTCTAACAAAGGAGCAGGAGTAGGATGCGTGTTAATAAGTCCAGAGGGAGATAAAACTATGCTAACTTGTAGACTCGAATTTGATTGCACCAACAATACCGCAGAATATGAGGCTTTAGTCCAAGGGTTATACAAAGCAATCGGATTAGACGTCAAATACCTTCAAGTTTTTAGAAATTCAGAAATTGTAATCAGAAAGGTACGTAATACTATACATTGTTTATTAGGTCATTCAAAACATTACCAATCTTTAGTTCAAGATCTGACTGAACACTTTATAGAATTTAATATTTCATCAATTCCCAGACTCTAGAATTCTAGTGTAGACCTCTTAGCCAACGTAGCTTCCAAGCTCATTCCTTCAGAAGATTTTAGCCCTGATCGATTTTCAATTGAATTAATTTTTAGACCATCTATTCCTGATAACATTACCAATTGGAGGATTTTCAACGACGATCCTGATATCATGAGTTTCCTCACATCTGAAGGATCCTATACCAATCAAATAATTGACGAAGACCAACATGACCAACAATTGCAACAAGATAGCACTAATAATGCTATACCAAAGTCTGTAGTCAAGTTAGAAGATCTTTATGATTTGAAAGATTGGTTTAAAAGATCTACCAATTCAAAACTCCAAAGTTCAACTTTGAACTATGAATTAGTAAATCTAGGAACTGATACCAAACCACAGAATATCAATCTAGGCCTTGGTCTAGCTCCTGAAGAAAAATTAGCGTATATTCATCTCTTGAGACAATACAAAAGTGTCTTTGCTTGGAATTATGATGAACTCAAAACGTACGACACATCCATCATCCAACATATTATTCCAATGATAGATGATGAAAAATTATCCAACAAAAATTGAGAAAGATTCATCCCAATCTAGAAAACCGGATCAAATCTAAACTCAATAAGTTATTGAAAGCCAAAATATTTTTTCCCATTCGACATTCCAAATGGGTTTCCAATATGGTCCCTGTTAGAAATAAAAATGGAGACATTAGAATTTGCATTGACTTTCGAAATCTTAACAAAGCCTGCCAAAAGGATAATTTTCCTTTGCCTCCCTTGGAACAAACTCTGCAAGCAGTCGTGGGCTTAGAATTGATCTCCTTCTTGTATGGATTCTCAGGATACAATCAAGTGTTGGTACATCTCGATGATCAATTAAAAACCACATTCAGAACTAAATGGGGCACATACGCATATCAAAATATGCCATTTGGTCTGATTAACACTGGTGCCACATTTCAGAGAGCCATGGACATCGCATTCAAAGGGTTAGTTAATAAATCAATGGTAATCTATTTGGATGATATAACTGTATATTCCAAGAAACGAGACAATCATCTTAAAGATTTAAAACAAATCTTCCAACGTTGTCAAAGGTATGGAATTTCACTTAACCCGAAAAAATCCTTTTTCGCATTAAGTGAAGGAAAACTTCTCGGATTCATAGTGTCAAAATCTGGAATTCACATTGATCCTGACAGAATCAAGGAGATTTCCGTAGTTCCTCTACCTCACAACAAGAAAGCCATGCAATCTTTTCTTGGCCAGATTAACTTTGTAAAAAGATTTGTTCCATATTTTTCAAGAATTGTGTCTCCTTTACAAGCAATGATTAAAAAGAACTCAAACTTTAAATGGGGCCAAGATGAACATGAGGCATTCAATCTGATCAAACAAGAAATTGTTAATGCTCCATCTTTAGCAACTCCAAATTTTTCTGATCCTTTTATTTTATATACATTTTCCTCTGATAGATCATATGCTGCGATACTCACTCAAGCAAATCAAGAAAAGGCAGAAGCCCCAATTTCTTTTTTCAATTCCAATTTACAAGGGGCTGAGTTGAATTATTCAGATGTGGAGAAACAAGCTTATGCTGTTTTCAAAGCAATTAAGTATTTCAGACCTTTTTTACTCAAAACACATACAAAAATCATAGTACCGTTTCCAACGGTAAGAAATCTTCTAGTACAGAAGGATGTGGGTGAGAAAAGAGCCAATTGGGTTACTGCCTTACAGGAATATGACGTAGAAATCAAACCAACAAGTATTGTAAAAGGTCAAGGCTTTTGCAAAATGTTGGCCGGAGCATCGCTTATATCCGAAATTCCATCTGCAGAGATACAAATGTACGAGGTAAGCCTAAACGATGTTGAGTCATTATACACTGATATCATTTATTATCTAAAGAATGGATACGCTCCTTCAAACCTTGATCATACCAAGAAAAGAGCTCTAAGGTTGAAAGCCAAACAATATCAGCTCATAAATGATGTTCTTTTTAGAATAAATTATGATTATGTTCTCCTTAGATGTCTTGAGAAACCTGAAGCTGAAAAAGTCTTGCAGGAACTCCACGATGGGCCAGCAGGCGAACACTATGCTAGAAACGCTACTGCTCATAAAATCTTATGTGCAAACTATTACTGGCCCACATTATACAAAGACTCACATAACTACGTGAGGAAATGTCAAGTCTGTCAAACCGCTGCTAGGAGACAAAAGAAACCATCCTTGCCACTACAACCAATTAACATTGAGAAGCCTTTCGATCAATGGGGATTGGACATAATAGGTGAGATCGTTCCTCACTCTTCTAAACAACATAGATATATTCTTACAGCAACAGATTACTTTACTAAATGGGTAGAAGCAGTTCCACTCAAGACGGTTAATGCTGAAAATATCATCAAGTTCATAGACCAGTTCATAATCACCAGGTTTGGGTTGCCTTCTGCTTTAATATTTGATAATGCATCATATTTTTCTGGTAATGCAATGACTGAATTTGCACTCAAAAGGGGTTTCAAGCTTAAATACTTTGCCAATTATCAGGGAAAATTTTAAGAACCCCCCTAAATTTATAAATATAATAAATGGGCGAATATCCATGGTATATAGGAAAAATGGAAGGTGATTTTATCAATAATATAATATGTATATATAATTTTTTGGCGAATCTCCCACCAGGCATGGCGAATATTTTACTCAATTATAAAATCTTGTAAGATCTTGGCGAGTTTTTCACTAAATAATAAAACTTTGTAAAGTCCTAGTGAATCTTAGCATAGGCTACATGCTGGTTTAATTCCCCCATTTAAATAGGCTACATTCCAAGTGAATACCATGGGTCAATACCATGTGCCATTTTGGTGAATACCATGGGTCAATACCATGTGCCATTTTTATTTTTATTAATTCTAATATTAGGGTTAATAATGGTTTTTTGCATGGTATTAATAACAAACTAGTCCATGGTATTTGTCCCATAGTATTTTGGCCATAGGTTTCACCTAAATATAACCCATTTTTTGAGTGTCCTTAAATATAAGGTGACTTATGAAGTAAATATAAAAAAATATTTTATTTGTTTACCATACCTCTCGTTTATTTATATTTTTATTAATTTGCCATACCTCTTTTACAAATATGGTATTTGGCCCATAGGATTCACTTAAATAAAACCTCTTTCTTGAGCCTTCATAAGTAGAACGAGGGGGTTATGGGCTAAATATAAAAAGAGGTTTTATTTATTTACGATAGATCTAGTTTATTTATATTTTTATTTATTTACGATACATCTAGTTTATTTATATTTTTATTTATTTACCATATCTTTTGAGTAAGTATAAAAAGATGTTTTATTTATTTACCATACCTCCACTTTACTTGTATTTTTATTTGTTTACACCCTTACATGTATATAAGGTGACTTATGGAGTAAATATAAAAAATGTTTTATTTATTTACCATACCTCTCATTTATTTATGTTTTTATTATTTACCATACCTCTTTTATAAATATGGTATTTGGCCCATAGGATTCAATTAAATAAAACCTATTCTTGAAAATGGGCGAATGGATTCACTTAAATAACATCTATTCTTGAAAATGGGCGAATGGAAGGTTGTAAGTCCTAATTTCAAGGGCTAAATTTACCTTTTTTACCCTCTCCCTTAAAATAAGGTGGGCTATTTGAGGTGATTTGTAAAAATGTACTATGATACAAAATATTCGCCCACTAAAAATTTAAAACCCCTTAATTTCGCCAAAGGGCGAACATTCGCCCCTAAAATTATCCTTGCCAATTATTACCCACAGGGGAATGGGTTAGCTGAATCTACAAATAAGAATTTAATCAAAATCATTAAGCGAACCATTGATCAAAATCATAAAAATTGGCACAAATCTTTAATATATGCTTTATGGGCGGATAGAATAACGCAGAAAGCCTCCATCAGCACTTTCCCCTTCAATTTAGTTCATGGGAAAGAAGTGGTTCTTCCAACTCATTTGGCAATTCCCTCTTTAGCCTTGGTTCAATATATCAATGAAGCACCAACTTCCTCCTTACAACTAAGGCAACTGGAAATAATTAAGTTAGAAGAACAATGAGAATAGGCCAAAATAACTCACGCTCATCATCAAGCCTTAGTAAAAGCCTCTTTTGATTCAAACATGATATCCAGAAAAGACTTTCAGGTGGGAGATCTAGTTTTAAAATGGGACAAGGCCCATGAGGAAAAAGGGAAACATACAAAATTTCAAAGAATGTGGCTTGGCCCTTTCCAAATCATAGAAGTCATAGGTCCGTCTACTTTTATGCTACAGGATTTAACAGGAAAAAGAGATTCTTTACCTGTTAATGGACAGATCCTCAAAAAATATTTTCCATAGGAGATCATTCTTCTATTTTGTAGAGTAGTTGTTTTAGTTTCTTAATAAAACCGGTTGTAAATGGTTACGTTTGAGATTCACGAAAAAGACACAAATTCTCTTTTAGATTTTGTTTTTTCACTTGTATAAATAGAATTCTTTTAGAAAATTGATCATTATTATTGAAAGATACAGTCAAAGACTCTAAGCCTAGAAATGATACTAGTTTCAACTGTATAAATTTTGATGAAAAGCCACCTTTAGTGGGAAATTGTTTTGTATCAGTCCAATGAAAGGTATCAATAACAAAAATGAAGATTCTCTGTAGAAAAGCTCTTTCCAAAAACTCTACTATTGTCGTCCAGAGCTATCTTAAGGAAACAATGACTTCCTCCCCACCTAGGAAACTTCAACGTTCAGAGAATGATCCAAAGATACACTTTAACTTAAAGAGTAAGAGGTCTCATCACGAGCCGACTTATCATGATCATAGATATTATAGCTTGCTGACTTTGCCAATACTGCATACCACAACAGGGCAATGACTCAAGATTGTTGCAATCAAAAGACAAGGGGTCTCATCACGAGCCAGCTTGTTCAGCAAAGCTATAAATCAGTGAATGATTGTGTCATAAATTGGCTACCAAACCAAGACATTGTTCTTTAAGGGTAAAAAGAAAAGAAAATGAAAGCAATAAGTGTGTATATGGATTTTTCTTTGAAAATTGTAAATTTCTCTAAGTAGGATACAAGATCATTGTTGGGTAACAGGTAACCCTGTCGAGGCTATAAACGCCTGCTGGCAGCAGAGGCTCTACCTACGACAAATGAGCATATTCAAAACTGATTTACAGAGAAGGCTTTGTTTTTATCTTTATAAACCAAGTAATGACTGATGTAGATACAAGGACTAGCTTAAGGGAGTAAATAATCAAAGTTGAAAAATAGAAGAAACAAAATATCATTGATAGGTAAAAGCATGATGTACTTTGTCTTTCTATAATAAAGTTTAATTTTCTGGAAAATTTTCTGTTTTGGAAGTTTAGAAAATTCAAAAGAAAAGCAGAGATAACTGGTTCTTCCAAGTGAATCGCCAATTGTTGTGGCCAGCAACAACCCCCCTTCTTATTTGGTGTTATTACTAATACTAAATAAGTGGGGACCCTTAGTCAAAATTTTAAAAAATCAATTAGTGCTTGTATTTCCTTTTTAATAAAACTTACCATCATAAACTTAAGAAAATACCCTTGAAAAATCTGAAAAAGCTTAAGTTTTATGGTAAAGTAGAATTATTCCTTAGAAATATCGTATCGCAAAAGGATAATAGGATACCTCCTTGCAAGCCGAATTCTAAGACTGCGAGATCGTGATATGGGACTACAAACATATATCGCATCGCATGCATCAAAGACCACTTACGTTGAAAAAGTTTAAACTGCCGATATGCAATGGCGCATATTGCAAATCGCATTTCGCAGAATAGATTAACAAAAATTGTCATATGTCATGCTCCTGCGATATTGCGATATTGAGATTTTGCAATAGAGCAGATTTTGCAATAGAGCGGCAAAGCGATAATGCGATATAGCGAGCTAAGAACTTTGCAATGTTGCGATTCTGTGATATTGCGAAGCAAATCGCAGATCTTTCGGGCTTGTTGTTCAAAAAGAAGTATTTTCCATAAACTGACACCTGGTTATGCGCTTTAATGCTAATTAATGAGTTAGTTGCCAGTTATTAATGGAATATGGTTTTGTGCTTATTGAAAAGTCATTTCAAGTAAGGTGATATATTTTATACGTTTGCAGCATTTAAGACTTTCGTGTCACCTTTTCCATATCATTATTCTCACTTCACTTGTAAATTGCAGGAACGAAGAGCAGAGAAATATACGAAGCAGTACGCAAGATATCATGGGAAAGAAAGGCAAAGCCCCGAGCTCTGAAGAGAAGGAAATGGCGCCCTTGTATACAGACACCGCCTGTAATAGAGACGCTGGTATTGCTACTTGGGAAGGCATGTATAATCTACTTGAGGAAGAGAATCCAAGAGTAATGGAGGTTGAGGCTATTGTAGGCTCACATAGTTCTTTTGAGGCATCCATTACAAAGTTGGCTTGTTCATTCTCACACCAAATAGCGGCAAGGCCCAAAATTCTCCCATACATAGACCTGGTTAAATGGATACTGGACAACACGGATATCAGAGATAGACAGTTTAAGACTCAGGGTCAAGAGCTTACGAATTCGTTATTTTCACAAAAAATTGAGCTTTATATCCACTAAAAGAAAACGTGCAAAGGGTGAAAAACGCACCAAGGAAGCCCGGATCAAGAAACAGAGGCAATTTCCGATGCGTTGGGCAAAAATTCTTGAAAATGAAAGCTTCTGAGTGCTCAGTCATCTGTAAGCCCAGAAATTTGTAAAAGGAACGCTAGAGGTAAACAAGTAAAACTTAAATCCTAACAATGGTATTTGTCAAAAATATCTTCAAAATAGTATGAATATATGCACAGGAACTGTAGGCAGGCTGGAGACAGAAGGCTCAAGAAAAGGCAAAATCAATCCAAGGGTTAACCAAGTTGAATTGGGATTCTTACTGGGCATACTTGGTAAAGCCACACGACCAGTGGGTGACTCTCAAGTGTATCATCAATTCTTCCGAGAAGATGGCACCAGCTCTTGCCGATTCTGTTTTCGCAACAAAGCTAAAATCGGAAGTCGGCCAGCCAACTCTTCTCAAATAGATGCTGAATGTGTGGGACTTCAAGGAGCAGATACAGAAATAGTTAGTAAATTTTAGTTTTAGATTTAGTTTTAGTTTTAAATTTTGTTTTATTTTTTCCCAAAATGAGGACAGTCATTTAAACCACATCCTACATTTTTGTAATAAGTTATTTTTAGATTTAGTTAGTAGTATTTAAACCCTTCTCATGCATTTAGAGAAGGGTCCTGAAATTTGTCAAAAACTTATCCCCAGAACATGCACTTTTGTACCCTCTGAGGAGGTTTTGATGAATGAATGGAACAAGATTTATTGACATCTGTATTTAATATCTGCTACTGATGTTGCACTTTTGTACTCTTAGTGGATATTGCATTATGAAGAGATAAATCATTATCGCTTGAAGCTCATGAGTAGGACTAGTTATAAATGGTACTTCTATCTCTTAACTATTCCTGCCTTTGTGTTAAAAGTGATATTCAAGTTCAATTGTTTATATATTGATGTGTGAATGCTTGAGTTATCATTTGGCACTTTTGTACAGTGATAGCTATTTATTTATGCTTAATGTATGAATATCTTATTATGCGATATGCCTTTCACAATTGTTTCGTCTAACTTTTTATACGAAGTGGTTTATCTTTATTGAATTCTTTTCTCATGACAGTTGAATGATATTTATTACCAATTGTTATCTGAAATCATTTTAGATCGCATAATAGAAGGATTACACCCCGGATTAGTGTAGACTTAGATATTTCTACTTATTAGAATACAATTTACATATTATTATATTAGAGTTAGAATTATAACATCTCACTTAGGAACTTTTAGAAGGAAAATATCAATTCTTCACACACACACATAAATTGGGAAACTGGTCCCATATCCCCAGTCGGACCCACTATACCAAACAGAAAAGGAGCTGCTAACCAAGGTCCGGACCGGGTGGGTATCCCCCTTGTTGTAGACCTGATTTTCGGGGCTTCAGCAGGAGGTAGGGCCCCTCCTTAGTAAGGTAATAATATATTTTCGTTAGATTTATTATTTACTTCTATTAATATTTTCGTTTTTCTTCTAATCCTATGTGTAGTAATATTAATTCACAAAGTTGAAGGATGTGTCATATTCTTGGAAATAACATGTAATTGCTCTCTTATGTGTAAACAATCATATGAATGTTATAGTTCAACAAAGCAATTGGTTTCAATTAGATTCTCTTACGTGTGAACAATCATAATAGCTCTATAATTTAGATGAACTAGATTGAATTAACTTTTGTGTTGGAAATATTTAATACAAAAAAGGGTTTTTAGATTCATTCTATAATTTCATGTTCTATTATGAGTCTAATGCGCATTTAATTACAATCTAAGAGTTTATCTATTATTGAGTAGCAAGGTCATAGTCATAGTTTTCCTCTCATATAGAGTCATTTCCTGTCCAAGAAAGACTTAGATACTTTCTAACAATTAGATTTAAAGTTTTGAAGAAAAAGTTGTTTTAAGAATAGAGTAGTTTATTTTCTATTACATGAAATATTAATTTCATGCAAGGATTGTCTTTTACTTCCCATAGTCGGTTCCTACAGGCATTTGAATTAAAGTAAATCATTTTTTTTTGCAGCTGACTTAATTTTAATTTTTTTTTATTACATTTGATCTGTCCTAGCCTTGAGTGACGTTCCTGGAACATTTAAAGTATCCATTTTTGTAATCATATTCATTCCTCCTATAACTATAACGAAACACCCAAATTAATGCTTAAATGGTTGTCTTGGCATATATATAGTGTACAACAGCGCACAAGTGTTATAAAAATCCCTAGTCATAATTAAATGCATAAGACTTCTACTTATTTGTCTGAGAAATTAGGAACATGATTAAAAGATTCATCATTAGAGTAAGATGTGCTCACCATAAATTTGGAATACTTAGTAAATATCTAAGATTAAAAGGGTTAATAATCTTTATAAATGAAGACATTATTTCAACAGGCCATCTTGAGTTAAGGAAGAAGGTTTAAAAGGTAAATGAAGCTAGAATGGAAGGAAAATAAGTAATATTTAGAAATATAAAATGTATTATTAAGGATAGAGACTAGACTAATAATAATAGATAGGAATTTAGAACACTCTCGATTCATTTGTACATTTTTTGTCGTTTTCCATGCTGCAAAGGCCCTATGTTAAGTTGGATCCCATGTGAAATTGAGATTATTTTTTAGTTCAAACATGGGAGCATCATGAATCTAAGTTCCCTTAAATAAATGGACTTGATTTGTGGTCAGTGGAATAAGAAATTATATCATAGAGGGTTTGGAAGAATTTCTTATTATATTAAAAAGAATGTTTCTCACTTTTGGCTTCATAAGATAGCCTAAAGGGTTAGCTCAATTGGTCGAGTCCCTGTCATTAAAGCACCTTTGATCTTGAGAGGTCATGAGTTCAATTCTCTTGACACCCTTGCGGTCAATCTCCATGGTTGAGCTGGAAACAAGTGAGCCCTTTGGGTGGATCTGCCTGGAACCAATATTTCATGAGTGTAGTGGTCACTGATCTCTGGGATCCACAAACCACATAGGAAAAACAAATATTGGCATCATAAGATAGACCTTCCCAATCAATACATTTGGATAGAAATATTTGAAATTAAAATTAAGAGGATTTATATTGCAAATTGTTATTTCGTGCCTATTACTTCTACCTTATATAAGAAAAACAATCTAGATAAAAATTTCCCCTATAATACCCTAAAAGAAGATATTAATAGTCGAAAGAATTGTGGTAATATTGTCTTATTAGGAGAGTTTAATTCTATATCTATGACCAATAAAGCTATTCTTATAAGAAATGATACCAACCCTAATTATCTGTGGCTAGATGAGGACTTTGTCTTAGCTAGGAGATATAAAAGAAACTTTGAATACATAACCAAAAGTTTGTTTGGTATCAAGCTAGTGAAGCTTTGTGTTATAGGCCATTTTGTCACATCTGGTCAATAAGCCTACAAAATGGATCAATAAAAATCCATGAACACCTTGTCATCATCCCTACATAAATCCATAAACCCGAATCTCCCAAATCCCCAAGTTTTTGGTTTTGACTACTTCATTTCAATGCTTTTAAGGCCTAGCACACCCTGTCGCTTTAGGGATTTGCGTTCACTAGCAGGTTGCTCAGTTCTGCACCAGTGCTAATCAACAATAGGCTGTCCCTTATTACAAGTGTGCTAATTCTATAAATTTGGAAAAATTAAAAAGAATCCTGAAGCTTCCCCTTGCAGGAGCTTCCAAGAGTTGCTTCAACCATTTACCTTGTAGAGTCTGAAGATTGTCTTACCATGACATCCCTTTTTGCTTAATATTCCTCTCTTTTCCTATATATTTACCACCTAAATAAAGCCATATCCACCAGGTTTTGATGAAGGTATGCAATAATATGTATTCTTATTCATGTTTGACTTTATACCCTATTGTCTTGTTAAAGAATGTAAGTGGCTACCGAATCAGTCTGATTCCGCAGCTAATCCAAATTTCTGTAGCTGTCTCCATTGTTTGCAAGGTTTAGAAGGTCCAGCTCGGCAGCGAAGGATGCAGATGGATAGAGAATGGTTTCCTTGTAGATCCCTTCCTATCCCCTTGAAACTGTTCATTAAGATAAGCGTAGTAGATCACTATCAAACCCCAAGTCAACTGCAGGATTTGTAGAATTTCTCACTGTAGATCACCTGATAATGCAATATACTAAAGCAAAATACTTGATCTACTTCTACAAACAAACTTGTGAAAGCCTAATCGATTTGAGCAAGATCAAGGAGAACACATATAATAGAGAATGAGAAGTCAATCACACATGAACACAGAAGAATACTCTAGGGAAAGCCTCAGCTAAAAACCCTGCTATTTGTATTATCATACAAGTGGAAATATCTTCGGATTACACAAAGCTTTAGCTCACAAGCTATCTAGCTCTCAGTACAATCCATCAATGTTGCTCATAGACTGACTAGACACAACATATGCCTTCCTTCAGTCCTCCAATCCTCCTATTTTCTTGTTCAGTTTCTCCTTGGTCCTCTGGTTGCCACCTGTGTGAATTCACCTCTCGCACAACTCACCAAACTCAGAAATAATTGCGTAATCCTCAAGGAATGAATTCCTTCTACATGCAAGAGATATCCTCAATGGAATATTCCTACAATTGATAGTACATTGTCCCATCCTCTGATCTCAACTGGGTCTCTGACTGAACTGACATGCATGAGTTATTTATGAGAGAATATTCAATTATCTGAAGTACACTAGTTACATGCATGCATGCATTAACTAATTGAACTCACAATCAGTTCCACAAATAGTTGGAACTAATCTATCTGGACTTAACTTAGTTAACTGAGCTAACTAATTACAACTCAAAGTACAACTCATCCTGATCTCCTTAATTAAGGGATAACATCCTCAATCAAAGGGAAAATTGTTGCATGTCTTCACATAGACTTCATGTTTGATTTTCTCCAACTAATTAAGTCAAGATTAATTAATTAATTATTTTTCAAATAGCTGTTAAGATCAAATTCTAATTTTAACTCTCAATTTTAGTTCAGGGACTAACTAAAATTAGAATGTATCCCGAAATGCTATTTATAACAATGCTATTTTTAGCACTACTATATTTAGCATTTCTTGTTGCTATTTTCAACACTCCCTCTCAACAAGAAAGGGATTATATGTCACTCCAATCCTGTCTCTTTGGAACTTGAATTTGCATTTTGACAATACCTTAGTCAAAATATTTGCATCCTGCTCCTCGGTCGAAACATACAGCAACGACATGATCATCTTCAACACAGTCTTGAAGATGATGATATCGGATATCGATGTGCTTAGACCTGTCATGAAATACTAGATTCTCAGAGTTTTTGATACAACTCTGATTATCACAATAGATCACAGTTGGATCCATCCTCTAATCAAATACTCCAATGAGAATTTTCCGCATCTAAATGGCCTCACATGCTACCTAACTGGCAGCCATGTATTCAGCCTCTGCTGAGGTAAGTGCAATTGACCTCTGTTTCCTACTGTACCAAGAAACTGTAGCTGAACCAAGGTTGAAAATTCCTCCTGAAGTGCTCTTCCGATCTGATGGACTCCCTGCCCAATCTGCATCTGTGAAGCCCTAAAGCTTCACCACCTCTATCTGTATGTACCATAATCCATACTAAGATTTACCTCTAAGGTATCTCAACACATGCTTCGCTGCCTTCCAAAAAAGCTTAGTAGGCTGAACCATAGCTTGACTTAGCTGGTTCAGCTCAAAGCACAAATCTGGTCGTGTGTTCACTAAATACATCAATGAACCCACAAGTTGTCGTTAAACAGTAGTAGCTACTACCTCACCTGAAGTAGCATCCTCCTTTCTCCAGTTACCTGCTAGAGGAGTCTGCATGGGCTTGCACTTCTCCATGTGGAATCTCTTGAGTATCTCATTAGCATACTTTCCTTGAGACACAAACACTTCCCCATCCTTCTACCACACTTCCATGCCTAGAAATTAGTGCATGAGACCCATGTCTTTCATCTTGAACTCTCTTGCAAGGTCCTCCTTGCAAGACTTGATCAACTGATCATCACCTGCTAATATCAAATCATTAACATAAAGAACAATGATCAATGGCTTACCTTCACCACGATGTGGTAAAGGTTTGCATCCACTTCACTCTTTGTGAAGCCCAACCTGGTGAAATAGTTGTCGATCCTAGTGTACCAAGCACGAGGTGCTTGCTTCAGCCTGTACAAAGCTCTCTTTAGTCAGCACACATGCGACTCACGACCGAAGGTCTCAAATCCTTCCAGCTGCTCTATGTACACCTTTTCCTTAATCTTGCCATTGAGGAACACAGTCTTCACATCCATTTGATGGATCTTCCAACCCATCTATGCTAATAGTGCCAACATCAATCTGATAGATGAGTACCTTGCTACAAGAGAAAAAGTCTCATCGTAGTCAATCCCTTCAACCTATGAGAAACCACAGGCAACAAACCTCGCCTTATGTTTCTCAACACTCCCATCAGTTGCTTGCTTTACCTTGTAAAGCCATCAGGAACTCACTACTGACTTGTCCTCTGGTCTTGGGACAATATCCCAAACACTGTTCCAAACTATGTAGTCGTACTCCTCCACCATAGCATCAACCCAGAGTGGTTGTTGCACTGCTTCCTCGAAGGAAGATGGTTCAGTCTCTGCACACTCCCCAACCAGGGCCATGTAACCAGTGTACCACTTGGGTGACCTCCTCTGTCTCCGTTGAGAATATGGTTGTCCCACATTCTCTCTCACAGCCATCACCAATCTGTCAGCTTCCCTTGAGCATTTCTGCCCATCTTTGGAAGACTCTGTATGAGTGGATGTCTCCACTCCTGGATCCTTTGCATGTGGCTGCTCCGCATCAGTCTGAGGCTCCTCCTCCTTAGGAACCAAAATTTCCTCCTCTGCATGCAACTTGAGCTCCCTCTTAAGGGATACTCGCATGGCCTTTCGCTCGTCGAACTTCAAATCTCTACATACCACTGTCCTTTGACTGGTAGGCAAGAACACCTGATAGTTTTGGGGTGTATCAATGTACCCCACAGGTATTCCAAACTCAGTTGTTGGCTCTAGCTTCTTCCGAGCATCTTTGGTCACATGGAAAAACACAGATGAGCCAGAGGTCCTAAAGCGACTAACATCTGGTCTCTTCCAGGAAAAAGCCTCCTCTGGTGTCTTCATTCCTAGTATATGATGCGGGCTTCTATTCTGCAATTATACTGCTGCATTGCATGCCTCGGCCCACAAATGAAGTGGTAGGCCTTGGTCATGCAGCATCGCCCGAGCTACTCCCACAATCTTTCTGTTCTTCCTTTCGGCCACCCCATTTTGCTATGGGTTATGGGGTGCCGTCAACTCCCGTTTAATTCCTTCTGCTGCACAGAAGTCCTTAAACTATTGAGAGACATACTCTCCACCATTGTTGCTTCACAAGGCCCTTATTTTCTTTCCAGATTATTTCTCAACCAAGGTTTTGAACTCACGAAACCTTGAGAAGGGTTGATCCTTCTTTTGCATGAAGTAGATCCAACATCTATGAGAAAAATAATCAATAAAAATAACATAGTACCTTTGTTTAGCGGTGGAGGCTGTCAAGAATGGTCCACACGCATCTGTATGAACTCGTTCCAAGATTGCTCCAGCTCGACTTTCTCGATCCTAAAAGGAATATTTTGCATACTTACCTAGGGTACAACCTTTTCATGTATCCACTTACTCCAGTTTACCCTTGGGAAGTCCGGTAGAAATCTATTGCATGGTCTTCAAGGCCCCATGGTGCAAGTGGCCCAATCTTCTATGCCATAGCTTACCAATATCTTGGCGTTGCACCAACTCTGCTTTGGAACTCTATGCAGCACAGTCATCTACCTCCAGCCTGTAGAGATTCTTTACTCGAATCCCAATCCTCTTGGTCTATCCAGTGTCGATGTGCCTCAGGAATGCCTTTCCTTTACTAAATACTACATCATAGCCTTTGTCTTCCAACATTGTGACAGACACCAAGTTCTTCTTCAGACCAGGCACATATTGTACATCATTCAGGGTGAGAGGAGCTCCATGCTCCCTCTGAAACACAACCTTACCTTCACCTGAAACACAAGACTTTCCATCACCGCCCATATCTATGTGCATCTGGAGGTCCTTCTCCTCCAAGGTACTAAATAGACTCTTGTCGTTGGTCATGTGGAATGAAGCTCCACTGTCTAGGTACCAAACACAACCCACCATCGATGAAACCACGTATGTTATGAGGGTGAAATCCAATTCAAACTGTGAGGCTAGTGCCTCACCATCTGATCCTTTTGAGGATCCCTTCTTGGATTTCTTCTGTGGACAATTTGTAGCATAATGGCCCACCTCATGACAATGAAAGCATCGCACTTTCGATTTGTCAATCTTCTTCCCACCATGGGAAGAACTTGATTTAGAATGGGAAGCCTTCCCTTTCCCTTTCCTTACCTTACTCACTAAGGCTATATTTTCTTCATCATCGTGCTTTGATGAAGAACCATCTCTAGTGCTTCTCCTTATCTCCTCCTGCATCAGATCCGACCACAGTCATTCCCAATCTGGCAGTTTCTCCCTTCCATTTACTGAGTCTTGGTAGCTATTCCAGCTCTTAGGAAGACCGAGGAGAGGAAGACTCACCATGTAATCATTGGCTATCATGATTCCTACAATTCCAAGATCATCCCTGTAGGTGGTGAGCTTGTTCAGATATTTAGAGATTGTGTTGCCATTTTCACACTTGATTTTCTGAAGCTTGTCTTTCAGTGCCAGCTTCCTTTGATCGTTGTTATTCTAGTATATATCCTTCAATGTTTTCCACATTGAAAACGATGTCTTCTTCCCATGGAGACTCGAGACAATGTGGTCTTGAACTCCCTGTAGAAGGATCCTCCTCGCTCTAGCCACACATTTCTTCCATTCCACCAATTCTTAGGCATTAGAAACTACTGGATTGGGGACTTCTTGATCAATGAAGTCCTTCAAACTGTTGTCCTCTAATACCGCTTCCATGCGATCCTTCCAGGCTATATAATTTGAGCTTCCATTCAGGGCATACTTGAGTCTCAAACCGTTGAATGCCATTGGTGAAATTTCTGATGTGATAATAATTCGATTTCTATAATCAGGAACATAAAACTTAGAACTTTTCCCTTATTTGTATATTGTTCTCTGCTTTGATTACCTTTTCTTTGATACCATGTAGAAATTTCTCACTGTAGATCACCTAATAATGCAATATACTAAAGGAAAATATTTGATCTACTTCTACAAACAAACTTGCAAAAGCTTAATAGATTTGAGCAAGATCAAATAGAACACATATAACAGATAATGAGAAATCAATCACACATGAACACAAAAGAATACTCTGGGGAAAGCCTCAGCTAAAAATCCCGCTATTTGTATTATCATACAAGTGGAAATATCTCTGGATTACACAAAGCTTTAGCTCACAAGCTATCCAGCTCTCAGTATAATCCCTCAATGTTGCTCATAGACTGAATAGACACAACATGCCTTCCTTCAGTCCTCCAAGCCTCCTATTTCCTTGCGCAGTTTCTCTTGGGTCCTCTGGCTACCACCTATGTGAATTCACCTCTCACACAACTCACCAAACTCATAAATAACTGCGTAATCCTCGAGGAATGAATTCCTTCTGCATTCAAGAGATATCCTCAATGGAATATTCCTGCAACTGATAGTGCATTTTCCCATCCTCTGATCTCAATTGGGTCTCTGACTGAACTGACATGCATGAGTTATTTATGAGAGAATATTCAGTTATCTGAAGTACACTAGTTACATGCATGCATGCATTAACTAACTGAACTCACAATCAGTTCCACAAACTGTTGGAACTAATCTAACTGGAATTAACTCAGTTAACTGAGCTAACTAATTTCAAATCAAAGTATAACTCATCTTGATCTCCTTAATTAATGGATAATATCAAAGGCAAAACTCTTGCATGTCTTCACATAGACTTCATGTTTTATTTTCTCCAACTAATTAACTCAAGATGAATTAATTAATTATTTTTCAAATAGCTGCTAAGATCAAATTCGAATTTTAATTCTCAATTTTAGTTCAGGGACTAACTAAAATTGGAATGTATCCCAAAATGCTATTTATAGCAATGCTATTTTTAGCACTTCTATATTTAGCATTTCTTGTTGCTATTTTCAATAGGATTGTCGCTGAAATAGAATCCGAGTTCAATTGAAATCTTATCGATTTGCTTTCAGAATAGAAAGATCAAAGGTTTAGTGATATAGTTTAGCTAAGATAAAGATATTAGGCTTAAATTACTCATGTTGTTATGCCAGAGACCTCTTATAAAACTTATGACCACACTGTGATTTGGTGTGTGTCGGATGATTTAATTTTGAAATAGTTTGTGAATTCTGTTTGCCAGCAATAGAATTGGTTTTTTGTGTATGTGTTGCACCAATTGGAGATTATGAACTGATCTATGGAGGGCCCCTACGAACAGTGATAGGTCTTAACCAATTGCAATTCGATTTCTTTTCATTCTTTGTGTTAGTGTCGGTATCTTCATCCCTCCATTAGTGATCAAATTCTCTTGTTGCATTGCATGTTAGGTGTCTCACTCAATCAGTTGCATTCCATTAGGGTCATGGATCATCTGATGGTAGTGGTATATTATACATTTTCCCTCATGTCCTTTACCTGCTGGCCCATTTTCATACATCTAGATCATCTGCAGTCAATTTTTGTCTTTAAATTTATAAAAGTCATTGTTAGGGTTTTAGGTCTCATTAGGTCTAGGTTTTTGTCAATAATGTTAGGTTGTGTTATATTATTTCCACGTTGTTAATAGGGGGTTTGAGGGGCCCTCGTAACCCCACTTTATGGGGTCCAGGATAGCGCCCCGGAAAATTTTGGTTTTGGACCCTATGTTAGGTTGGGCGGACCCACCTATGGTTTTGTGCATGATTTTCGCACATGTTTTTTGGACACGATGGTTTTCGGTCCATGGTACTGGATGCTTCAACATGTATAAATATGTATTATAACATTGAAAGGAACATAGTAAAAAAATCAAGCTGGTAGTCCCGGTTTTGGGATCCAGGGGAAAATCTCTGTGTATATGTTTTTTATGTGTTCTGCTCTCGCATTATTTATTTTTTGTGTTTTAGAATTTGTATGCATGTAATTTCTGTATGTGGTTAAAACCTACATTTGGTATCGGAGCAGTTTTGGCTTCAAGGGGATGCCTTTGTTGCTGAGGGGTTTCGCTCGGGCGTGTAGCAGACCCTGTTCAGTGGGAGATCTGCAAGATCGATTCTGGTGGTGAAAGAAGATGGCGAGCAGTGGAAAGATAGAGATCGAGAAATTTAATGGTTAGAGTTTTGAGTTGTGGAAACTCAAGATGGAGGATCTGTTGGTGGATAAAGATTAGTGGATCATGGTAGATCCGGGTACTAAACCAACGGGAGTGTCCGATGAAGAATGGAAGAAGTTGGATCGTAAGGCAAAGAGCATAATGCGATTGTGTGTCTCAGATTCAGTATTGTTGAATGTATCAGGGGAAGCTACAGCAAAGGCTTTGTGGTACAAGTTAGGGACTTTGTACCAATCTAAGTCTCTGGTGAATAAACTGTTCCTACGGAAAAAGCTGTATAACCTGAGGATGAAAGATGGAGACTGGTGACAGAGCATCTAAACGCATTTAATACTATGGTAAGTCAGTTAGCATCTGTTGATATTAAAATGTCAGATGAAGATAAGTGCATCAGTTTGTTGTGTTCTCTACCAGATTCATGGGATAGTCTGGTTATTGCAATAGGTAGCAATGCAACTGCCTTGCAGTTTGATGAAATAGTCTCAGCCTTGCTGACGAAGGAGATGAGACGGAAAAATATGGAGAGCCAAAATGATGATGCCCTGTTTGTGTGAGGATGGTCCCAGAACAGAAACAAAAATAAGTCATCGAGGGGAGATCTAAATCTAGAGGGAGATCTAAATCTCCAGGAAAACCTATAAAGGTGGCATGGTGGAAATGTGGAAAGGAAGGCCACTTCAAAAGGGACTGTAAATCTAAAGCTCCTGACAAAGGAAAGGGATCTGATGAGGCTCCTTCTACAGAGGCAAAAACCACCTCAGATGAAGGTGGGGGTGTGTACTTGGATTCTTCAAGTACACATGTAGATCATGAGGCACGGTTGATTGACTCAGGTGCATCCTTTCACTTCACTCCCCATAGAGAGTGGTTTTATGAGTATGAGAAATATGATGGTGGTGATGTCTTCTTAGGGGATGATAGGAAGGATAGAATCATTGGTCGTGGAAAAGTAAAGTTGAAGCTGCAAGGTGGAAGGGTTAAAACACTTCCATGTGTTATACATATTCCTGCATTAGCCAGAAATCTGATTTTTGTTAGTAAGTTGGATGATGCAGGTGTAAAAACAGTGTTCGAGAAGGATACCTACAAGATGGTTTGGGGAGCACTGGTATTGATGCAGGGAATTCGGATTGGAACTCTATACAAGTTGCAAGGTAGCACTGTTGTTGATGGGTGCAACAGTTCTGTGGTTCCTGAAAGTGGAGCAGAAAATCTAGTGGTCTCTGGAGAAAGGACCATGTTGTGGCATCAAAGGCTTGGACATATTGGAGAGAAGGGCCTTCGAATACTTCATGGTAAAGGTATGGTAGAAGGTATGAGTAATATCTCTCTGGATTTTGATTTCTGTGAAAATTGTGTATACGGGAAGCAGAATCGGGTGAGTTTCCCCTCTGGTGGTAAGAGGGCGAAACATATATTAGAGCTTGTGCACAGTGATGTGTTTGGACCTGTGAAGGTTCCATCACTGGGTAAGTTTGTGTACTATGTATCATTTATATATGACTTCTCAAGGAATACATAGATATATTTCCTTAAGAAGAAATCTGAAGTCTTTGATAGGTTTAAAGAATTTAAGGCTCTAGTGGAAAACCAGACAGAGAAGAAGATAAAGGTGTTGAGGATAGATAATGGTGGAGAGTTTTGCAGTAAGGAATTTGAAGAATTCTGCAAGAAGTGTGGTATAGCACGGCAGAATAATACTCCATATACACCTCAGCAAAATGGAGTTGTAGAAATAATGAACAAGATGTTGATGGAAAGGGAAAAAAGCATGCTCAGTGGTGCCGGATTAGGACAGGAATTCTGGGTAGAGGCGGTGGATAATGCATGTTACCTGGTCAACAGGTCACCTTCATCAGCGTTGGAGGATAAGACTCCACAAGAGGTATGGACTGGTAAGAAACCCTCTCTTTCACATCTGAGGGTATTTGGATGTGATGCATATGTACATGTTCCAAAGGAGAAAAGAACAAAGTTGGATAATAAATCTGAAAAGTGCATCTTTATTGGGTATAAGGATGGTTTAAAGGGTTATAAGCTTTGGAACCCAGTAACAAGGAAGGTTATGTACAGCCAAGATGTGGTGTTCAGAGAAGTGAAATATGTTATTAAACATGAAGTCCAACCAAAGGAACCTGAGGAGATAGAGTTTGAGCTAAAGGAGGAAGAATCAGACTCTACAACAGAGGAGGAATCAGAAGATGAAGAGCCACAAAATCCGGTTGTGAGAAGATCAGTTCGAGAAAGAAGGCAGCTAGAAAGGTATAGTCCACCTGCTTTCTGTTCAAATTTTGCTTTGTCTGTTACTGATGATGATCCTAGAACTATGAAGGAAGCAGTGGATTTAGAGGATGCAAAACTCTGGAAAGAGGCCATGGTTGATGAAATGGCATCTTTGCACAAAAATGAGGCTTGGGATCTGGTGGTGTTGCCATCTGGAAGGAAACCCATTGGCAGCAAATGGGTGTTCAAAAAGAAGACAAATGCAGAAGGAAAAGTGGACAAATACAAATCTCAGTTGGTAGCAAAAGGTTATTCCCAGATTCCGAGAATTGATTTTGGTGATATTTTTTCTCCTGTTGCCAAGGTAACTTCTATTAGATTACTTTTATCTGTTGTTTCTGCTTTTTATTTTGAGGTAGAACAGATGGATGTGAAGAAATCATTTCTTCACAGGGATCTAGAAGAGGAGATCTACATGAAGCAACTTGAAGGCTTTGCGGTGAAGGGTAAGAAAGAACTGGTATGTAAGTTAAAGAAGTATCTATATGGGTTAAAACAATCACCAAGGGTGTGGTATCAGAAATTTGATACATTTATACGGGGACTTGGCTTCACCAAAAGCAAAGCAAATCACTATGAGTATTTTAAATTAATTGGTGACCGTGTTATTTGTCTGGTCTTGTATGTGGATGATATGTTGTTGGTTGGAAATGACAAAGAAGTTATCCAGGATTTGAAGACCCAATTGTCCTCCAAATTCAACATGAAAGATCTTGGTGGTGCAAACTATATTTTGGGCATGGAAATTAAAAGAGATCGGGAAAAGAGGAAGCTCTAGTTAAACCAGAGGAATTATGTCGAGACAATATTGCAAAGGTTTAATATGCAAGATAGTAAACCGGTGAAGGTTCCTATTCCTGTAGGTGTGAGGTTATCTGTTGAATAGTGTCCCAAGACACAAGAAGAGGAAGAGGACATGTCATGTGTTCGATATGCAAGTGCAGTCGGTAGCCTGATGTATGCAATGGTCTATACTAGACCAGACATTGCACATGCAGTGGGAGTATTGAGCAGGTTTATGTCAAAACCAAGGAAGGAGCACTGGACAACAGTGAAGCGGGTTTTTAGGTATTTGCGTGGCACTAGTGATTATGGTTTGTGCTACCAAGGAAGACCAGGATTGGACAGAGTGTTGGATATTCATGGCTTTGTTGATGCAGACTGGGCTGGAGATCTGGATCAGAGAAGATCTACAAGTGGGTATGTGTTTAACCTATTTGGAGGTGCAATCAGTTGGATAAGTAAGAAACAATCTGTAGTGGCACAGTCAAAGGAAACAAT
Source organism: Pinus tabuliformis (assembly GCA_031772625.1). Lineage (NCBI taxonomy): Eukaryota > Viridiplantae > Streptophyta > Pinopsida > Pinales > Pinaceae > Pinus > Pinus tabuliformis. The sequence goes on from CM062813.1 coordinate 828,373,431, forward strand.
CTGTAGTGGCACAGTCAAAGGAAACAATCTGTAGTGGCATAGTCAACTACAGAGGCAGAATACATGGCAACCACTCGTGCAAGAAAGGAAGCAGTTTGGTTACAGAGATTGTTTTCAAGTATGGGGTTAGTATAGGAAGCTATAAGGATAGACTGTGACAGCCAAAGTGCAATTTTCTTGGCAAATAACCCCGCATATCATTCAAAGACAAAGCACATTGATGTTCAGTATCACTTTGTGAGGGATATGATAGAAGACAAAAAGGTGTTGCTAGTAAAGGTGGACACTTTGAAGAATACTATAGATGCATTGATAAAATCTATGAGCTCTAAGAAGTTCTCTTGGTGTAGAGAGACAATGGGCATTTTCAGGGCTCGAAAAATGACTAAGCTCTCTTGTGGCCCCTTGTGGAAAGAAAAAAACAAGTGGGAGAATGTTGGGTTGTGTTATATTCTTTCCACGTAGTTAACAAGGGGTTTGAGGGGCCCCTGTAACCCCACTTTATGGGGTCCGGGGCAGCGCCCCAGAAAATTTTGGTTTTGGACCCTATGTTAGGTTGGGTGGACCCACCTATGGTTTTGTGCATGATTTTCGCACATGTTTTTTGGACGCGATGGTTTTCGGTCCATGGTATTGGACGCGATGGTTTTCAATCCATGGTATTGGATGCTTCGGCATGTATAAATATGTATTATAACATTGAAAGGAACATAATAAAAAAATCAAGCTAGTAGTCTCGGTTTTAGGATCCAGGGGAAAATCTCTGTGTATATGTGTTTTATGTGTTCTGCTCTCACATTATTTATTTTCTGCGTTTTAGAATTTGTATGCAGGTAATTTTTGTACGGGGTTAAAACCTACAAATAAGGTCTTAAAAACACTCAATAATGGTCAGAAGGCACATGAGGAGGTCAAATAAAGTTTCAGCAACAATAATTTCCATAATCACATGCTTAGTGATTGATTTTTCCTCAAAACCCTGTTTTGAGGAAAAACAAAGTTTTTTATGTTTTCATGTACAAATTTGATGTAATTTCATTTTTTCCATATGTAATAACTTTAGAGGTAGCCCTGGTCACCTTGCCAAGCCTCTGTAGCTTCACCACCTAAAAAGCAAACAAAAATTCAAAGCATTTAGTCCATTAAAGGCAAAAATAAAGCAAACTGCCCAAAAACAGAGTTTTAAAAGCAAGTCAAAAGAAAACATTAGAAGAGTGGGTTTTTGTAAATGAAAAATAAAAACTATATGTATATAAACTATTTTTCATATTTAGAAGATTCATTTGCATGCCAAAAGAGAAAGAGAGCAAGTTATTTGTGTTTCCAAGAGCCAAAGGAGAGATTTTGTGTTTGGAGGGTAAGAAACGCAGGCGCAACGCACTGGGGTTGGAGTGCAATGCACTCATAGAGCATGGCACATTGGGTAGCATTTTGCAGTGTAAATCCATAACAGGTGTGATGCATTGAAAGGGCGCGGCGCACCTATGAGGAGGCGTGGCGCACCTGTGAGGTGGCACGACGCACCTGTGACGTGGCGTGGCGCACAGGGCTACAAGGTCGATTTCACTCACAACCTCTTCCAAAATTGCAAAATTGTTAAATCTTCACTTGTCCAAGTAAGTTAACGTTCCTCCATGACCAATGAATGAATTTATCTTGGTGCTTATGGTGATTTAATGGGAAAAAAATGAAACCCTACCTCCTTGCATTTTTTGTCAAAAACAATTGCATAGGGTTTATAAATTGTATTTCTTGCTGCTAATTCCACTCCTAAGCATTTCTCACTCCCTCACTCCTTCATTCCCTCATTCCTTCACTTCATTTTCTCCCTCTCTTTACATTCTCATCTACCCATTCCATATTTCTCATATCCCTAAACAACTAACCCTAAATCCCTAATCCCATTATCCCAAACCCTAATTGCTATTCCCAAACTCTAAAAATCATCCCCTAAACCCTTCTATTCCTCAAAAACCTGTCAGCAACATTCCTAAATCCCTCATACACACTCCCTCCACAGTCCCTCATACATTCATATCCTTGGCAGAAAAAAACCTAAAGACACCATAAAATCTCTTCATACTCATCTAAGAAAACTCAAACATTGGCAAACATGGAGTCAGATTCTTCCTATGACAGAGATGAGGAGACAGTCAGTGATTCTTCTAGAGAAATGCATGCACCAAGGAGGCCTCACAAGGGTGGAAAACATAACCGGGAGGAGCCTACTTCACTTGTCGAGCTGTTGGCCTGTCCTCTTGCTGTCACATGCTTTCAACACCAATCTTGTTATCAGTTCTGTGAGATGGTGGAGAGAGTCAAGTACCATCATGAGCTGGCCAGATTATTTGTGCTCCATCTTCATAATGGCCAAGTCACTTTGGCAGGTGTGACATTCACCTTGACACCTGAGACTATTGCTCAAGCAACCAGCATTCCAAATGTAGGTGAGCAATGGAATAAGAGGCAACTAACAGACAAAGATCATTATGAGCCTTACATCAAGGCTAGTTTTCAAAGATATATCAGTAGATTTTTTCCTTTCAAGTATCTTTAGGACACATATGCTCCCTTGATGAAACTCATAATTAAATATTTCAGCTGTGAGGGCAGATTTTCTCGTCTGTATGCCTATCATATCAGATTTTTGATTACTAGGGTGAGGATGATGAACCTCCCTTATTTCATTTGCCAGAACATTGAGAAGATGATCACCTTAGTACAAAAGAATCCTCCTCAGTAGCAGTATAACAACATATATCATTTTGCACTAATCAAAATTGTGGTCTTGCATCAGCTTGGCTTAGTGAATATCTCATGGGAGGATTTCATTGCACATGAGGTCTTTACAGCTCCTCAAATACCCCCAACAATTCATGAGGCGGGAGGGCCTTCACATCAACAAGAGATTCAGGAGACACAAACCGCTAGTGTGCCAATGTTTTCCACATATCAAAAGGGCACTAGAAGGTTGTTTACAGCAGCAAAACGAGTACTATCTCCACCCGAGGTGGAAGGGATCTCATTTCATCCCTCAGCAAAGTAGGTACAGGACAAGGGTAAGTAGCCCTTGCATGATGAGGGACCTTCAAGAGGTCATAAGACAGATTTCATCCTCATTTAGAATGAGGACACTGATTTGGGCTCACAAAGCTCAAAGCTTAAAGAGATCATTTAGGAGCAGCAAGATGACATTCAACATTTGTCTCTCAACCTGGAAAGAGCCAAGTGGATCATTAATTATTTGGAGCAAAGGAAAAAATAGTTAGAAGATCAGCAAACCATCATGGAGCTCGAAAACATAAGGGCAAACCGGCAAGCTTCCAAGAGGAGGAAAATCAAATTGACCACACTTGAGCAAGAAATTCAAGCTGGTCATGAATCTTGGATTGAGAGGACAAACATGCACCTAGAAAGGATTCTAGAGAAGGCCAACGATGAGAAAAACATGTTGAGGAACATGGCATACCACTACTTGTCAAGAAATATGGTGTGCAAAGCAAGAATCGGGAATTTGAAGGCCAAATTGAAGAAAGCCATGAGGAAGAGAAAAGAGCAAAATAGAATCTAGATCTTGGCTGAGGCTTCCTTAGCCCAACACAACACCTGATGAGGAACACTCAACCCAAATTTCAAGAAATTTGGGAAACTTTTTTCAATTTTGAAATTTTTGGCCTAAAAAACAAGTTTTCCTGCCCAATGTGCCGCGCCACTTGGCGCGCGCTTTTGCTAGAGACCTCCTTTTGAGGAAAACTCAGCATTTTTGGATTTTTCATGGAAAAATATGAATGCCCTCACATGGCCAAGAAATTTTGACAGGTTTTGAGCTTCCAAAAAGGTCAAAAACACCTCAAAAATGACCTTTCTGCCCCTTTTTGGACACACAGGAGGTAGTGTTGGGAGAACTCAATTTTGGATGGAAAATGGAGGCCAAATTTAGAAATTCCACTTGTTTTGGAAAGTAGACAGATAGAGCTTTCCAAAAAGCCCACTTGGAGAAAATTTGGTGCACAGGAAGGCCTCCAAAATCAGCTGCAAAAAGGCGCTATGCATAGGGAAATCAGCGCGGTGCATAGGGTGAAATTTGCTCATTTTGGCCAAAAAACTTTGTTTTTCACCTACTTTCTTCACAGTTTAACTTTTCTCTTTCTAATAGTCAAACTCATGATGTAATTTAATGTGAATTGATGAATTTTTATGTAATTATGCTAAATTTTCACTCATAGAGGTAGATTCATCATGAAAAAGTAGTTTGCAACTGAATGAATCAGTTTCCTAGGTTTTAGAGGCATGTTGTTCCACTGCCTACTTTTTATTTCTTAGTTTAGTTCTTGTTGAAACAGCTCTCCTAAACTCATGAACTCAACCCCTAAATCATAGCATGAGTTGTTTGATGCCTATATCTAGTAGTTTTTTAGCCATTGAGAAAGGTTGGAATCTTGTGAATGCTTTGAGAATTATTGTACATTCATTTTCAGCAGTTTGGCAAAGGAATTGACCAGGGTTTGCAGCACTGTATTGAATTCTTGTGGCATCTTGATTTGGTATTGTGTTTTCTTCTGTAATTGCAAGTTTTACATGTGATTTATGTATGCCATTATCTCTCTTTGCTTCATCTTAACTAAATCAAACAAGGATAAAGGTAGAATACATTGAAATTGCAGTGCTCTACCTAGGGTTTGTTTAGTTATTTATGTTTTCAGCTGTTGAAGAGGATCCCTGAGTCTTTCATGCCCTCTCCAACTTCTCACCAGTCTAAAAGCTCTCCATCTCACTCAATTTTGAAGTGCTAAACCATTTTCCTACCTTTCCCCATAGAGATCTCTGCAAAATTGTGTCCATTCCCCACACCCAAATCTTCCTTTCACAATTGAGCCAAAAAACCTATCTTAAATTCAATCAAACACCTCTGTACACATACCTAGCCTAAAATCAGTCATTACATTAGTCATCTCAAGCTTCATTGGCCATCTTTTCTGAGATTGACAAGGAGAGAGCCCTCTCCTGACCTGGTAGGGCTAGCTACCAGGTTAAGCATGGTTTGATGTTACCCTAGATCTTTCCTTTCTCAGCCTGAGGTAGATTTAGGCCATAACACTTTGAATACTATGTTTTGTGTGGAAATGTAGCATAATGAATTCACCAATGAATCGTTATTTGCATAATTACTTTGATCTGCTTCACACCTAGTTTAGTCTGTTATTTGAATTGCTTTATACCTGGTACAGCATGGTTACTTCATTTTCTTATTATCTAGCATAGTTCAAGTGTGTTTACTTCATCGTATAAATGTTGTTTGAAATATATTGTTTGAATGAAAATTGAATAAGTAAAAGTGTGAGAGTTTTCTCCTAAACAATTGAGTTCAGACAATATTTCTTCACAATTGATAGAATAGATTTCTTTTTGCACTTAGTGAATTAGAAGCTGTAGCATAAATGTTCAAGACAAAAAATCCCAAAACAATATAATACATGTAGGATCACTCTCATATCATCCATAAACAAACTAGGTAGAGAATAACTCCTAAGAAATTAGCTGACAACATTAAGGATTGTGCCACTAATATAATTAACAAACACCACCTCCATATTCATCTTAAGTTTAGATCCTAAAAAATACATATCGAATAACTTCTAGCACATATTGCGCACCTGTACTTCACCAGTCTACCTACCCTGGTTGATAATTTATGGTTGACAATTTAAAGACCTTAAATTGGCCAAACGTTTCGGTGCCATTGTCAGGCAAGTACAATTAGAAGTTAAAAAAAAAAATCAAAACATGATATGCGTAGGGATAGAGACTCTAGAGGTAGATTTGTAGAGAGAGGAAGAAGTTTAATTCCCACAAATCCACTCACTTCACTTAGACTTCGAGAATCCACACAACCTACTCAAACCTGAATTCCTTTTAGAGGTCGATAAAGGCTTCTTGAAATCTCAAGATCAGAAATCCAATCCAAAAATTCACCCACTTCTTCTACTAAAGTTGTAATTGAAGAAAATCCTACATCCCCAACTATAGGAGTAATCTTTCTATCCTCCACTGATGAGAAAATTTTAGGAGAAAAAATAGAAGTTCCTAGTGAAGAAGAGGAATCAAAAACTTATTTTGAGCAACCATTGATAGAGGAACCAGAAAGATTAGAAGAACATTATATTAGTTCTGAAGAATCTATCATGGCTAAAGAAGGAGAAGGATAAGTACACAATGTCCATGGTGAGGAAGATAAGATTGGAGGAAGAGGAAGAGGTAGAGGTAGAGGAGGGGGTAGAGGCAGAGGAAACCAAGATCCTTCCAAATTTCCTATTCTTGATGAAGATACAACCCTCACAATGAAAAATATATCACCCTCGATTCTTCCTAACTTCCACAGGAAAAGGAACAAATATCTGCAAACATTTCTCTTCGAATTTGAAGTATTATGTAGATCGCATGACTATTTGCATGATGCTCAAAAGTTAAAATTGTTCCCTGCCACATTAAAAGACTCAGCATTAAAATGGTTCACGATTTTAGGAGTGCATTCTATAACAACATGGGGACAAATGAAAGAGGCTTTCTTAGGAAAATATAGAGATTATTGTATGCCTAGTAACCTTAAAGATGAAGTCTTCAAAATGACACAAAAAGAAGATGAAAATCTTGAAGACTTGGTAAAAAGGTTTGTTTATAATGTTAAAAGAGCAAAAATGGATAGTTTGGATGAAGAAACCTTAAAATATCTCTTACTCAGAGTTGTTAAAGATGAATGGATCGATCTCCTTAACCTAACTGGGAAAGGAGATATTTCCCAACTACCATTTGCAGATATTTGTGATTTATGTGTACATATCTCAAGGGGTAAAGCACGAGTTGGAAGGAGTCCTAGAGACCCTCTCTTGTCAATAATTAACAAATACGTAATTAGGACAATCAGTAGGGCAGAATTAGGAAATTTTCTAGACACCTTTAAAACATATATTTTAAGGAGCCTAAGTGAGCAGATAGACACCCTTAAAATACAAAACAAGAAAAATTCCGAAAATGCTACATTATCAATTTATCTATCTTCTGTCCCAAATGTCAGAAGAAACATGCTCTAAGAGAGTGTCCCTTAGACTCAAAAGCCATAGAAACCTGTGTCATATGTGCAGCCAATCATGATAAGAAGGAATGTCCATCCTTACCAGGTCTTAAGGTTGTATTTAATGATGAAGGAATATCAAAACCAGTAGACCCTCTCTACTTTATAGCCAAAATACCATGGACAAATCTCCAACCAAATCAATCACAAGGATTTATACCACAAAAATTTGCCCAATCTTCACAAAATAATTGGAATTCAGCCTGGCAGCCTTGGGCTCAGCCACAGTCGCAACCTTGGAATCAGGGATGGCAAAATCATTATGGAGCTTATGCTCAATATCAACAATACTCACCATCTTACCTTCCACCACAATTTCTACCACCATCTAATCAAATTCCCCAATCTAATCAATTACCACAAGTTCTAGCTCAAAATCAAAACCCACAACTTTCCTTACCATTTCCACAAAAATCAAATCAACTACCCGCTCAACCACTTCCGAATCCTAATAATAAAATACCACAACAACCAGTGTACAACATGGAGGGTCAGAATCCTCAAACTTATGTAATAACTCCACTAGACCTGAATAATGTCCAATTAAGGTCTCGAAGAGTATTACCAAGAAAACCTCTTGTTGTCATTCAAGAAACAAGATTCGATCTTCAAAAACACAAAAACCAATCAAAATAAGGGGAGACCTATCTCCCTCAAAAATAAAATAAACAAATAGAAGAAGTTCCAATAAATACTCCTATCATAGAACAACCCTCGATATCAATTAGACCACCTTTCCCAAAAAGGTTGAAAATCGATGAAGGAGTAGAGGAACAAATTGTCTTGCCTGATTACAATATGCTAGATGAATTCAGAAATGTTTGTATTAAGATTCCTTTATTACAAGCCATAAAAGAAATACCAATTTTTGCAAAAACAATTAAGGAATTAAGTACACAAAGACCAGGGAGAAGAAGAAAGATATAAAAAAAATTCAGTTAGTCGGAAAAATTGTAGATATTATGATGGTGAAGATGACAATTCAAAAATATTTAGATCCAGGAAGCCCCATTGTAAAAATTCACATCAATGGAACTGAAATACCAACACACTAATTGATCTAGGAGCAGCCATAAACATAATGAGTAAACAAGTTATGGACAAACTTAGTCTTCCTGACCTTCAATACACACCAACCTTTTTGCAATTAACAGATAGGTATGTTATTAAACTAGATGGTGTGTTTGAAGATGTTTGTGTATCCTTAGATTCTTGGGAATATCTTGTTGATTTCATGGTCTTAACACCCAAGAATAATTTAGGAGGACATCCATTAATTCTAGGAAGGCCTTGGTTGGCTACAATTGATGCTTTCATCGGCTGTACATTAGGCGATACGTTTATCTCAGATGGAAATTCTAAAAATAAATTTACATTATATCCCCCTACAAGAACAACAATAGATACAGAAAGTGAAGAATGGATAGAAGATGAAGAAGATATACAACCTATTTTCGTTACTGAACAAGTAAAAGAGGAAAACCAACTTTTAAATTTACTGGAAAATAATGAATCTTCCTCACATAATGATCGTAATCGAAATGAGTATCTCTCATCTAAACAAGTATCGTTGCTCTCCATGGAAAAATTTGGGAATTCCTCGATAGAAACCTTTCCAGGAGAAACCTTGAATGTCAATGAAAACCTAGAAGAAATGCAAAAGAATCAATTGATAGAAATTTTACAGAAACATCCTTCTACTTTTGCATGGGAATACACTGACATGAGAGGGATTCATCTTAAAACTTGCAGACATCATATCTACATTGAACAAAATCCAAGACCAGTTAGACAACCACAGTGGATAATGAACCCAAATCTAAAAGAAATTGTTAAGGAGGAGTTGCAGAAACTATTAAATGTAAATTTCATCTATCCAATATCCGACAGTCAGTTGGTTTCACCCCTAGTAATCGTTCCTAAGCACAATGGAAAATGGAGAGTATGCATCGATTATAGGGAATTAAACAAAGCAACATTAAAAGACCACTTTACGCTACCTTTCATAGACCAGGTCTTAGACACATAAGCAGGAAAAAAATATTTTTCCTTCTTGGACAAGTTCAATGGACATAACCAGATTCAGGTAGCCATTGAAGATCAAGATAAAACCACATTCACTTGTCCATGTGGAACCTATGCTTACCCAGTAACTCCCTTTGGGTTATGTAATGCTCCAGCAACATTCCAAAGAGCAATCCTCAACATTTTCTTTGACCTTATTCACGATTGTGTAGAAGTGTACATCGATGATTTCATAGTCTATGGGGATTCTTTCAATGAAGGGCTAGAAAATTTAGAAAAAAGTATTAATAATATGTAAAGAAACAAATCTCTCATTAAGCCATGAAAAATGTTTCATGATGTTTAACGAGGGAATTATTTTAGGTCACCATATTTTCAGAAATGGAATTAAGGTAGACTCATCCAAGGTTGAAGTCATTTCTAAGTTATCAGTGCCAAATTGTCAACGAGATGTTAGAGGTTTTCTCGATTTTACTGGATATTATAGGAGGTTCATAGAAAACTTCACAAAAATTGCATACCCACTCTTTAAATTTCTTACCAAAGTCTGTGAATTCAATTGGGATTCCGAATGTCAAGTTTCCTTTGAAACTTTGAAAAAGAGAATTTCTGAAGCACCTATCTTAAAAGGACCTAATTGGAAGTTTCCTTTCCATATCTCAACAAATGCTTCATATTCAGCCTTAGGATTTGTATTAGGAAAAAAATATCTCACTCCTTATGCCATTTATTATACTAGTAAAAATTTAACTCCTGCAGAGTTAAATTATATTGTAACTGAAAAGGAGTTCTTAGTTGTAGTTCATGCCATTAATAAGTTCAGACATTATATAACTGGCTATGAAACTTTTGTTCACATAGACCATTATTCCATTAGATACCTAATGAATAAACCAATCACTAATGGAAGAATAACTAGATGGCTCCTACTTTTACAAGAATTCAACATAACCATTCTAGATAGGCCAGGAAAACAGAACACAATTGCTGATTTTCTATCTAGAATACAAAATGAAAATAATGATCAACCCGTAGAAGATAAATTTCCTAATGAATATCTTTTTGCAGTATCTACTAAATCACCTTGGTATGCAGATATTGCTAACTATTTGGCCACAGGAAAAATGCCATTTCATTTATCTCCTAGAGAACAGAGAAGAATAATCCACAATAAAACATCTTATTCATGGATAAATGAAGAATTATACAAGACAGGACCAGATCTCATCTTCAGAAGATATGTTTGGGAGGATGAAATACTAGAAATACTTAAATCTTGTCACGATGAGCCATGCGGAGGACATTTTTCTAACAAAAGAACTACTTAAAAAATCTTTCTTTTAGGATATTATTGGCCTTCCATTTTCAGGGACACCAAGGAATATGTTAAGAGATATGACAGTTGTCAGAGAATGGGCAAACCTACTCTTTCAAATGAAATGCCACTGCAACCACAGGTACTCATCGAACCATTTGAAAAGTGGGCACTGGATTTTGTTGGACCAATCAGCCCACCTTCAAAGCAAAAGAAGTATATTATGGTATGTACTGATTATGTCACTAAATGGGTAGAGGCTAAAGCACTTCCTTTTTCTACTGAAAATGATGTAGTTTCATTTCTTTTTGAGGATATTTTTACTCATTTTGGTGTCCCAAGAGAAATTGTAATAGATCAAGGAACACAGTTCACATCCAGACTAGTGCAGAAGCTTGTGGACCAATACAAGATAAAACATCGGAATTCCACTCCATACCATCCACAAGCCAATGGACAAGTTGAGTCCATAAATAAGGTGATTGAAGCTATCCTTACCAAGACTGTACATCTACACAGGAAGGACTGGGTGGAAAAGCTTCCAAAATCTTTATGGGCCTACAGAACTACATGGAGAAATACTACAGGGCATACTCCCTATGAACTTGTTTATGGGAAGCAAGTTTTACTTCCGATAGAGTTCCATATCCAGACCTACAAGACAGCAGTCCAGTTAGATATTGACTTGTCAGAAGCCCAGCAGTAAAGGATGACACAACTAAATGAGCTCGATGAAATCATACAAGAAGCCTTCTAGAGAACTAGCCTAGTTCAACAACAGAGGTCAAGATGGCATGATAAGTACATTAAAGAAAGGAAATTTCATCCAGGATATTGGGCATTGCTCTTTGATTCAAAATTCAAAAATTTTCAAGGAAAATTCCAAACCCATTGGCTTGGACCTTATGAAGTTGAAAATGTCTTTGACAATGGTGCAGTTAGAATCAGGACTATTGATGAAGAGAAAATTCCTCTATTATTAAATGGACATCGACTCAGGATTTACTAGAAGCCATTAAAAAAAGAGGAATTTGTTAAAATGTTTCAAGATAATTCAGAATTGAAGATGGTCAGGAAAAATTCTTCTTCTTTTCCACCTTAGAATTTTTTATTCAGTTTTATTTAAAAATAAATAATTATATATATATATATATATATATATATATATATATATAGTTAAAAAAATAGAAAAAAAATAAAAATAAAAATAAATGTATAAACATGAAAACCAACATGTTGTTGGCATGTTTATACAGAAAATTTAAAGTGAAAACCAATTTGTTGGCACTTCAAATTTTCTTTTCAAAAAGAATAATAAAGTTCATCTATTAAAATTTTCTTTTTCTTAGCTGTAGAATCAGCAATTTTCCACAGCTCGGACAAGTTTCTGTAGTTGAGACAAGTTTCCACAACCTAATAAATTTTTGAAGCCTACAAGGACACTTGGTGATTTGGATTAAAGGACAGCTGACAGAGCAAAGTACCTGCAGGAGATCAAAGGACAACAAATAAGGTTAGCAAAAGTAGATCAAAGGTACGTGCTACTTTAATTTAACAATAGGGAAGGTTATATTGTATATATGATTAAGAAGATATAGTACTACCGGAAATTAAAATGCAATCATTATAACCTAAGGGTGATGGCCGCCTAACAAAATATCATATGCCACCACTTAAAAAGTCATGTCACATCCCCATTCCATATCCGCCGAAGTAATTACCAAATCATCAGTTTAAATGCGCCTAACAATCGGATTCATTCCTATAACCCTTATGATAATTCACATGTTCTTCCCTATTCTTTCACTCCTTTGAACTTTCATAGCTAATCCATCTTTCATCCACTTAGCAAATCCTACTAGCTCCATTTTCTTGTCAAGGTAGCCAGTCTTTGAGGCAAAGCATCCTTCAAAATGGGGATAATTGTTCAAACTGAGCCAACAAGGAAGAAATTATTGGAGAGATACCCATAGCCAAAGGAGTTGCTGCAAAATAGACAATGGTTGAAGTTCATTGAAAAATTCAATGGATTTCACAGGGAAGTAACCAAGACATTTGCACGCTCATTTGATGGGACTAAAGCCGAAATAGGTGACATTAAGCTCACCATAACAGAGCCTATGATCGCGGAGGCTACTAAGCTACCAAGGAGTGGGGAAAAATGGTTTAAGAATATGGGAATTGATGACAGGGATTGGAAGGTCTTCCTCAAAAATCCAAACATGGACACTACTGTCTATAAGAAAGGTATTCCCAACACATCTCTTAAGAATAAATGGAGAAACTTATTACTTGTGCTTCAAAAGTTTGTCACTTGTGAGGGTAGGTTTGGGCAAATGTATTTTTATCATGTTAGGATGATGATGCATTTTCTTGAAGATCATCAGATGAATCTCCCTTATTTTCTCTTACATAGTCTTAAGAAAATATCTACAAACGTTCAAAAAAGAATTTAGTTTATAGAAAACACCATGTATCATCACGGCTTAATCAAAATCTTGGTCGAATTTCATCTCCAAAGTATAAAGAATAACTGGGAGAGTTTCCTAGTGAGGAACCACTTTGAAGAAAAATCCCCAGAAAAAGTGAGCAGCAGCAGGGCCCCCAGGGGAAGACAGAGAACCATAGAACTAATAAAGGAGCAGGCACATCAGACTCAAACCGAATAATCAGAAGAAGAGCTGCCTATAGTGAATATTTTATAGAAATGAAAATGGGAAACCTTAGAAGAAAGAAAGCTAGCAAAAGTAAAGAAGAATTCTCACAAACTAAGATCCCTCCTCAAGAAGAAAAATCAGAGACTAAAAGAAGGAAAGTATAGAAAATACAAACCTCGGGATTGAGGAGGAGTACAAGGCTGAGAACAGTCCCACAGACAATCTCAAAAATTACAGAGTACATTGATCTTGAGGGAAATGAGTCAATAGAAAATGAGCCAATAGAGAATGAGCCAACAGAAAACGAACCAACAGAGGAGGAGCCAATCGAAAACCCTGGAAGTTCTCCAAAAGGGTCACCGAGAGTATCACCACAACCTTACAGCTCACCTCTAAGATGCCAAGTGCATATTCTGGGTATTGACCCTGTTCAGCAGCAAATATATGACTATATAGAGTCATTGGAAAAGAAAGAGACAACAACCAAAGAAACAATTCAGAGTCCTAGAGAAGGGACCAACCAGGTAAATGAACAATCAACCTCAAACATCTTAAAGCAAGAGATCTTTGAATTAGAAACGTTGAACCGGTATCTCAAGAATGAGAATCAAGCATTGAAGACACAAAGTGAGATCCAGATTGCAAAAAGTGATAATCTCATCCTTCATCTAAGCTTGTGGTATAAGAAAAACAAAAACCTGAAGAAGGAAAACAAAATTATGCAAAGAGAGATTATCATCTTAAAATACAAAATTCTCATGAGAAAACCTAGAATGCAAATAATTGCCAAAAACAAGAAAACATTGAAACTTGGAGGTGATAAGCAGGAGACACAAGTGACTGACAAGGAAGAAGTGTATGAGGACATACAAAATCTCCAGTCTGGGGGAATGTAGAGTTCGAATATTATCTTACCATGATATCCTTTTTGCATAATATTCCTCTCTTTTCCTATATATTTACCACCTAAATAAAGCCATATCCACTAGGTTTTGACGAAGGTATGCAATAATATGTCTTCTTATTCATGTTTGACTTTATACCCTATTGTTTTGTTAAAGAATTTAATTGGCTACTGAATCGGTCTATTTCCGCAGCTAATCCAAATTTCTGTATTTGTCTCCATTGTTTGCAAGGTTCAGAATGTTATGAAACCAACTCACAAAAAAGATAGAAAAGATAGATCAACGCCTTAGAATTGAGCCTATTTGAGGGGGCAACCTTCTTTACATTACACAAATGAAAAATTCTTGGATGATACAAATGACAAGACCTCCTTTCTATATATAGGAGTCTAAGGGGTCATAATATAATCAGAGTCGACATAACAATAATAATGTAAGGGCACAATAATAACGATATGGGGACTACATGGGCACAACAATATAATAAGGGGGTTGTACTAATAAAAATAAGGGGTTACACTAGTAGTATAGGGATCTAACATGCCCCTCTCCTTCAAAAAGTGTTGTCCTCAACACTTGAGTAGTTCTTGATGCTTCTATATAAAATTCTCATCCTTCCATGTGGAATCTTCAGCAGGTAAGTTCTTCCACTTGATGAGATACTCTGAAATTGATCAATTTCGTAGCTGTCAACTTCTCGGTTTTGTGAATGCTTCAGGTTCCAATATGATTTTTCCTTCCTTGTCAAGTTCTGGAAATATTGTTGGAACTGGGATCTTTGGCAACTTTTGAATGAGTTCCCACCCTACTTCGTCATGCTTCCATTCATCCCTTGCTTTGTTTATCAAATTTGGTTGGATAATTATACCAACCTATACCGTTTCTGCAACCATCTGTTCAATTTCACTCCTTTGGGCATATGGATATATAGATGGCCTGATGTTTGGAGGAACACTTCTTGGAATTAAATGAATAGCATGATCATGATCATGAATACATGGGAGACCTTTGGGAGTCTCAAATTCCTTGGAATGATTGTCCAAAACTTTTTGGAGATCTGGAGAAATAGATGATTTCAATATGGGAACCATTAGCGAACATAATTGTGAAATTACGCCTCATTGTTCCTTCTTTAGAAGCTTCGTCATTTCATTAGAGTTGATTATCTTTCCTGGTTTCCCTGTGATACCCCTTAATTCAACTTCCTTTCCTTCTAAAGAAAATTTCATGAAAAGTTCTTGAAAATTAAAAGCTATTGTACCCAAGGATTGTAGCCTTTGGACTCCTAGTACAACATCAATAGCACCCATTGGAATGGAAAGCATTGGGCTATTCAATACATATTCTCCCATGAATAGCTTGATATTATGGCACTTTCTAGAGCAATTTATGGTTCCCCCACTTACAACCGTCACTTGACACTCTAGTGCTGGATATAGGAAGCAATTCGATTCCTTGGCTATCTTACAATGAATAAAATTATGGGTACTACCCGAATCAATCAACATTATTACCTTTTTATTCTTGATATGTCCTTCTATCTTTATAGTTTTAGGAGTGGTAATTCCGACTAATGCATTACAAGATATGGTCGGATTCATTTCTTCTTTCTCTGGGGTTGGTTCCTAGTGAGTATCCTTTTCTTTTGATGTTTCTTGATACTTTTCTTCATGATATTTCACTTCTTGAACCTTCTTCTTCTTGATATGTCCTTCTATCTTGATAGTTTGAGGAGTCGTAATTCCTGCTATTGCAATACAATATATGGTTGGATTCATTTGTTCTTTCTCTAGGGTTGGTTCCTGGTGTATATCCTCTTCTTTTGACGTTTCTTGATCATTTTCGTCATTAGGAGGCCTTTCTTGAAGTAGCTTTGTCCCACCTTCCTTCAAACCTTCCATGTCTTTCTTCAAATATTCCATGCCTTTCTTCCAATATGCTTTCATACCATTGATATCAGCTTCCATGGGATAGATAAAACTATTTATCTTTTGCTTCTATAGAAGATCAGTTACCCTTATATTCATTTTTTGAAAGTCCTCAATGTGCTCTGCCATTGAACCCTTTTGTTTGAGATTTATAAATTGGCTAAACAAGGTGTTTCTCTTGATATCCTCATAATGTACTATCATTTCCTCTGTGAAAATTTACCATGTGACAAGTGGTTTCCGAGAACAAAGCGCTTTATACCATAAAAATTGATTCGGTTCTGTTATCACTCAAAACTTTTCCTTAGAAGTTTTGGAAGAAGGGAAGGCTTCGAGGTAACCACAAACCAACTTTTAAGCATAGGCTCTAGCCAACCTATGGCTCAGAGAGGGCTCTCTCTATATAATTTAGCTATGTTTGCTTAGATGTTAGGCTAGTTCTAGAGTTCAGGGGTTTTTTTATTTGTATGAAGATTTGGTGGTGGAATCCTTAAAACAGGTTGATAGGTTGATGCCTTTAGGCCATTGGGAAATGGAGTCAAAGAAGGGGCAGAAAAGCTAGAGTTAAATCACTAAAGGGAATGTTCAAGGGGCAAGATAGTAGAGTGAAGTACAAATCCTTGGACTAAATGGTGAAATGAGTCTTAACAGGGGTGAGAGGGAAATCAAGAATCCTCATACGAAGGCTAAGATGGGAGAATAGCAGTGAATCATGAGTAAAGAGCAATTAAGAATCCTTTACTATAGACCAAAGGAGAAACTACGGAAGGTAAGGAGCAGTTAAGAATTCCCTAGCTAAGATAGTTTAAGAGAAAACATTAAGAATGTATAATAGTAAGACAGAGTGCAATTAAGCAAATTCTGAAATAATATTCAAGTTAAACATTCAGACTTCTGAAACATTTAATATTATGAAACAACTTTAAGGGAGATAAAACAACACAAGAAAATTACTCATTTGTACTTCGCTTTACACATGAATCCCTTGAAATATCTGATATTTATTCATCAATCCAACATGTTGGCCCAGTCAGTGATACAAAAGCTTTTATAGTCTTTGAAAAAATTCTATTGAAAGTATAAGAATCCACACCACATACTTCGATTTGTGAAGTATTTATACAACAATATTTACAAAATATCTCAAAACAACTTGAGACTTAATCTAAGGAATAAAAAATGCTTCTTGCATAAAGATAGAGACAAATGTTGAACTGCTTCATGTTGTCCCTTTTATTGTGGTGTTGCTAGCTGTTTCAGTTGAGTTGGAGCCCTTTAAGCTGGCTGATATTTGTATCACTTCTACACTGGAATCTTCTTTACTTTCATCTTTCAACTAATACTCTTTGACCCTACTACTCTGCTTTTACCTGTTTTAACTGGTTGCCTTCATTTACTCTGCAGTAACTTTCTTATGTAAATTTATTACAGTAAATCTGTCATGTTTTCCCACCATTCCACATCAGGTAGTTTTACATTTATCATCCTTCTGTAGATTTCATCTACCTCTGTGTACTTTGCAAAATTTGGCTTAGTGCGGAACAAGTGTTTCACTTTATGCTCTAGGAAAAACAAGTTCTCTAATGTGTCATATAACACTTTGCATGTTGACAGGGCTTTAATGGCTGAAGAACTTGCTTGTTCCTTAGCCAATTTTCTTAGTTTATCTCCATAGTCCAGCTGGGGTGTGAGCTTGTCAATGATGACCATAGGACTGGGAAGAGCCTTCTCCCTCAGAATATGAAACTTAGCCATGAACCTATCAATGGCTACCTACATGTTATGGCATTTCTCTTCTAAGTTAAGCATAAGGTTTATTTTGGAAAGAACCTTCCTAATCTCCAGAATGGCCTCGATCCTATCTTCTATGTTAATCTCACGGAGCTCATATATGTTCTTGCTCTTTAGGAAGTGGATGAGTCGATTGGCATCCTCTGGTTTATTCCCCAGTTCTTCCTTTACTTTTTGGATAGCTTCAGTAGCTATCTTCACTAATTCTATCTGCTCAAATATAACTTAAATTGATGGCCAAATATCATTGACAGAGTCAATGATATTGGCCCAGAGCATTTCTTTGGTTTGTCCCAATGGTTTATGTAGTGTTAAATCCTTCTCCAGGATTTTGATTCTCTCACACATTCTCAATCCTTTTATGTTTCTTCTTTTTGCTGGAGTTGGGCAAGTTTACAATCATTTTCCAGACTTGCTACCTTTTCCTTTAGTCTCTTCATTTTTGTATCCTGGATAGACATCTCTTCCATGGCTTTGACTAATTCTGCTACTTTCTCTCCCTGTGTACCTGTTGTTGTTGTAGATTCTGTTGTTACTGGCAATGCTGTGGCAAGTGGAGCTGTGGTGTTATAGACAATTTTGTGCCTGGCAGCATCGGGCATGAATTGTCAATAATCCAAGGGATCCAAAGTCCCTAAACATGATGTTCCTACCCCTAGAGGAACAAGGTCAGCAAACCAACAGCTCTCAGATCAGTTCTCCACCTGAAAACACTCAAAAACAAGCAATCCTGAAATCAAAGCAGGTGCTCCACTAGGCTTCTGCGCTGAAACTCAACTCCTCCATGGTGTACCTGCGTTGCAAAGCAGGTAGAACAAAGGCCACCTGCGCTGAGCGAGATGGGACAAGTGGCACACTGAGTCATTGCTCTGGAATCTTCCAAAAATGACACTTGGATCAGGGATTTCGCCTTGTGATGAGTCAGAGGCTCTGTTTCTCCAAGTGGAAGCAAGGTTCTCCAAGTGGACTCAAGAACTGAAGATCAACTAAAGAGAGAGAGGACACAAGGCAGCTACACATCAGTTGCAAGCTAACTCATCCTTTCTCAATTCATCTATATATTGAGCTCTCTCCTATGAGCTCAGGAGGCTGGAATTTTGTGCAAAGTAATGATATGCTGTTGGTTTCACTATAGAACTATTGGGTGATTGCTTGAAGGAGGTGAAGAGGAGAAATTCTTTCTGCTGGGAGGTGTTGCTGGATTGGGGCCTTCAATGGTTGTAACACTCTCAAAACTTTACTCCTTCCATTAATAAAAGCTATTGAGGTTCTTCTATATGCACTTGTTTCAATGATGTATTGTGATAATTGTATATTTGATTTATGCTAATCCTTGAATCAGTTATGATTGCATGCTTCTTGTAGTTTCCTTCTTCGTTATTTTGCAGGATCTCATTGTAGCTGGGCCAGCAAAAGAGAAAAGAGCTAGGAGCAAGCAGCAAAGAGAAGAGATTGGAGTAAATATTAAGCGCAAGGCAACGGTTAGTGCATTTCTTCATTCTCTCTTGCTTTCATAAAGAAGTAAACCTTAAGTAGTTTTATTTACAGTTGTTGCTGAGGTACTATCACCCTTAGAGTGGGATAGGGTCATCCGAATCGGATACATTTCCCTACAAAAAACTGGCGACTCCGCTGGGGATCATATCTGTTTGATTGTTTGTAGTATTTTGCTATTCATTTCCTGAACAAAAGAGTACCAAATCGAAAAGCTTTTGACTATATCAAAAGCGAAGTAGAGGGCAGCTACTCTGGCTCATTTCTGAGCATGTTCATGATTTGAAGAGCTGATCTACAAGGATCCTTGTAAGCTCTTAGTGATAGCTTTTCATCTTCCTTGTCATCCCTTAGTGTGTGCTTGACTGATAGCTTCTGATTTGAGCAAAAACTGTGAATTTTTGAGAAAATTGTGACCCGGAAACTGAGAAAACGCAACTTTCGTTTTCCAAAGCAGGTAGTACACAGGCTACCTGCTTTGCAACGCAGGTCCCGAAGGGGCTACCTGCGCTGAGAGCCAGACTGGCTGTGCAGCACCTGCGTTGGCCCAATTTTGCCTTGTGCATTTGGGGTTTCCTCCCTTTTTCTTGCCTGTTCTCACTATAGATTTTGCAGCCAGTTACCAGTCATGTACCTGTTCTGAAACCAACCTTACTTGCCATCATTCCGCCTCTGTTATATAACGAAATTGTACTTGTTCTTTTGTATTTCTTACATCATTTACAATTTCCCATAACGAAAGTGAACTAGTCTTGCTTTGGCCTCTTAGATCTGAACCTGTGTTAGGCATTTTTGCTGGTCTAAAGAGTTAGCTTGTTTGCTGTCCATAGCTGATTAGTATTTTTAGTTTCATCATTATGGTTTGATTTCATGTATTTCCAGTGATTAAACAAGTAAATCTTAAGGTGTCTTTTGATTTTGGACAAACTTGTTTGTTTTCGCTTTAAATCGAAATCAAAGTTAAATAACAACTTTCTTTTTGTAATACATCAACATTAAGAAAGGGAAAAGAAAATACATGCATTTTGCATTTGACTGTTTGCATACTGATTTAGGAAAAATTGCATTAGTGTGTGCTCTCCTCTATGATCTGTGTGAAAAGATTTGTCTTTCTTTTCCCTCAGTAGTTAAGATTTTCAAAGTTGAAAGATTGAAAAGTTTGCTTCTCATCTTAGACTGCATTCAGGAATTTGTTACATACATCTCGTCGTGATCCTTAAAGGCAAACTGCTAAACAAGATCAACATTAAAATAAATTCAATTTACATAACAACGCTTTGTAACATAACGCAAACACATAGAGGTCTAGGTAGAGACGTGTTCCGGCGTCGTTAAACATAGTGACTGTCGATCTCTACGAAGGTGGGTGATTCCTCCTGAGAGTCGGTGGCACTAATACGGACTTGTGCTCCCACGTACCGTCGCGTATATATTGGGAGACCCCTATAGGAACAAAGCCTTTATCCATAGGAAGCCGTGTCGGCCGCCCTACTGATCGCGATGTAGTGAACACAGCATTCACGAAGATCGACCACCCGTACCGTAAAACGTATTCTGTGGTTTCGCGAAAAGTTTGGCACACCCTCTGCCTAGAACTCCAGAGAAGTTTCTTTTGGCCTTTTTCAAACTCTATAACTGAAAAAGTCCATCCGAGCATTTGTCACTTCGGGCTCGTTAAAACATCGAAGGAGACTAGAGTCATCTTTAGCTTTTTCTCGACTCTTAAAACATGAAAAAGCAAAGTTGTGTCTAAAGCGTCGTTAATAAAATTTATTTTAATCAGAACATAATCACCTGTTATTCCCACGTTGATCTTTCAGTTGAAAAGTATGGAGCCCACCAACCAAGGAAGTCACCTTGGTGGAAGTCCCAATCCCTTCTCCTCTTGGGGAGATGTTGGTGCGCCTCATATGGCCACATTGTCACTTCCAGGATTGACAATTGGCCTACCTGTATGGCTCTTTTCGACTAATGTAGTTCAGATCACCACTAATCCTGAGCAGTCGAATCAACAGTCAGACCAGTCTAGAGCTACCCACCAGCCTTCCACTTCTTACAATTCTTCCTTTGATCCTTCATCTTCGCAAGGTAGAGCCGGCAAAAGTCAGCCTCCCATGGAGAAGAAGGAGAAGAAGAAGAAAGAAAAGAAGCAGAAGGAGCCTAAGGTGAAGGCGACTGGGGGCAAGCAAAAGACATCTGACAAAAATCCACACACTGCACCGACCGGGCCTAAATCGCCATGTGTCATTTGCAAAGGGACCCACTTCCGCCGTGACTGTCCTTGTATTCCCCGGATACTAAGGGACTGGTCCCCCAGGTTGCACAATCCGATAACATCAACCTCTGATAGACATGTTGATTGCATTCCGTCAACTAGCGAGAGTGAAGGACAAAGAGGGAGACCAAGATCACCCTGCAGACTGTGTGAAGGCGATCATGCCATCCACCGTTGTCCATTCTTAGATGAGGCGAAGAGAGTTTTGGAAGATCGTCCGGTTTCACCGTTACGACTTCCTCCTGGATACCAAAAACTCGTGCCAAGTCCCTCGATAGTTGAAAATCCAGCTGGCCCAATCAAGTGGTCAGCTGAAGTGTCGGTCATTGAGAATGAACCTACTGAATCCAGACCAGACGAAAGTCTAAAGGTTGAAACGGCAGTTGACCCGGTTCTTCCTTCAGAGGTTTCATCCTCAAATGACACTGTCGTTGAAGATTCATCTTCAAATGACACCCTCACTGAAGAGAACAAGGATGACACCATCCAGATTCTTTTCATCAACACAGACTCTGATGAGCATCAGGGCAACGCGCCCATTCCTTTATCGCAGGAAGGAACATCGTCAGGGTCGTATCCGGCCGTGTATTCGGTCCCACCACCAAGCAACCTGGTTGTGTCCTTTGATTGGAATCAACTAGGCAGACCCCGGTTACCAGCCAGTATCCCATTCAGAATCATCGTCCAAATCTACAGAATGGTGATGGCTGGAACTATCATTGATGAAGGGGCATCTGTGAGTATCCTTTCCTCTATTGCTTGGAAAGCACTGGGTTCCCCGGCGCTTTTACCTGAGATGAGAAATCTATCAGGTTTTGATAAAGGAACCAGTCGCCCGTTAGGGATTCTCCCCAATGTTCCCGTTACATTGAAGGGGAAGACAGTTCATATGAATGTCATGGTCGTCCAGGGACCCTTGGTGTATAACTTACTCCTTGGACGAGACTATATATATTGCATGGAGGCGATAGTGTCCTCACTCTTCAGAGTTATGTGTTTTCCGCACGAAGGAAGAATGGTCAAGCTCGTAGACCAATTTTCATTTCCAGGATCACGCATCGCAAATAGTCAAATACCATCCCTTAACGGTTTATTCACTCAAGGAATGCCTCCACCCCCGGTTCTACTTCCCGATGAATGCGAGTGATTCGGAAGAAAGAACTGGGACCCAGGGGGCATGCACCCTGGCCTGCCTTGGGCAGAGAAAACCTTGGGTATAAAGTTAATTTCCGCAGAAGAATATGACTAGTCCGTACCCCATCCGGCATGGAAGAGAGGGTTGTTCTAGGATAAAGTTCTTTTGTCAAAGTTATGTGAGTGAGATAATCAGCTTCTCGCTCCCCTTGTCTAGGTAAGTAGGATGCCGAGGGAGGAGATCCATTTGTGGCGGCAAGTAGCCACCATCTTTGAAGGCAAGCCTCACCCATTAAAACATATGTTTTGAAGGATAAGTAGGGGCAGCCTCCAAAGAAAGAGATGAAATTGCTGCAACAAGTGGTCACCATCTTTAGTAACCTAGTAATAGACATCGCCGAAAAAAAAAAGAGTTTAGTTTGCGGCAGCGAACAAAACCATTTTTCGGATAATAAGTAAGAGGCAAACCTCCCTCCGTAACGCCAATGTTTTATCTGTTGCGATCTTGCAAAAATCAAAAAGTGAACTGATGGGAAGACAAGTACCGTCGGCACCGAAAAATAATGAGAAGACAAGTATCGTTAAAAATATAGCAAGACGACAAGTAGAAAAACAGAGGTGGGACAGAGGAGGGGTAGCCTTGAAATTATACTTTATACCTGGGGGCATGCGAACCTTTTGGAGTGCAAGCACGGGACGACTATTTATTTTTTTAAATTTTTAGGTCCTCCCTTTAAACTTGTAGGTCTAACCCGTTAAACTCGTAGGATTAGCCGTTTCCAGCTTGCATAAAGAAAGGATGTGGGGCAAAAGTTAAAACTTGCCAAATTGGAGTAACTAGTGAGGTATAGCTCCTTAAATATGACTACCTCACCTGAGGCGTTCCTTGTATTAAGACTTGTATATTCGAGCAGTTTTAGCACGCAGCTCATGCTCGATAAAAAATAAACGCAAGATCCGAGCAGTTTTAGCACATAGTTCATGCTCGTTAAAAAATAAACATAAGTTGTGAGCAATCTTCCCCTAGAGTTCAAGCTCACCCAGAAAAAATGAACCGGTAAATAACCTTGGTAAATGTAACCTTTGACATCCATATTAAAGCCCTTGGTCGTGTTCTTGCAGTCTCACCTCCATCCGTTCATTTGGCCAATCGTTCATCTCCATATGTTTGTTTACCCATTTTGAGGAACAGCTGCAAAGAATGATTTCACTTAGCCATCCTTGTGACACTGCCGTGATTGGAAAATTCCAACCTGTACCTGGAATCTGCTGCTATCCTTGTTTATCACTCGTTCCTCAAAAGACGAGTCTTCTTTGAGCTCTTTTCTCCTGACTCGTAAAATATGAAAAGTTTGCCGAGTTTTGGCCTTCCAGCTCGTTAAACAACCGGAAGAGCTATCCCTCCTCTAGATTTTAATCTTTTTGGACCTGAGGGATTATTGCACAAAAAGATCGAGCGCTTTTTTTGTTCGGCTCGTTAAAGCAATCGAAAATTCATCCCTTCTGTATTGTTTTATACTTTTTCGGACTTAAGGGATTAGATGACGAAAAAGGAATTCTGGAGTTGACTTTATGTACCTTTTCAGACTCTCTAAAAATGAAAAGGACCGAGTTATCCTTGTCGTTAGACTCGTTAAATTCATTAAATAGCGACAAACTTGTCTTTAGACGAGAACGAGTTTCCCTATCGGTAGGCTCGTTAAAACATAGCGATGGGCTTGCCCGAAGGGCAGGTTATAGAACAAGCATATGTTATCCTCCTCAAGCTTGATAAAAATAAAGAGGTACTGGTCAGCAATGACTGGGGAAAAATTGGGAGAACCTCACAGCTTTAATGGTAGCAAGTCGCTCTTGAACATGACACTTTGTCCTCCGTATCACATCGGGTTGGGTTGTTTCATTCACCGGTCTCATCACCATGGTCCTCGCCACACCATCCACATTTGGGGTAATGCTACCAATCCATCACATCAGTTTCGTTATATGTTCAAGAGATGTTGTTCTGCAAAGAGTCAACCATGTCCCATCCACTGCCATACATTGTCCTTCATCCATTTCATGACCGCCACCCTGAATCATACATCACAGTTTGTTTTCACCTCATCACAATCACTAGCTCCGTTCCGTGTCACTGATGTGGGATTCATTAAGGCCCTCCTTTGACGGATCGCTCCTTGTCGACATCAGCTCATTATCCAAGGAGTTGATCTAGGAACAACCCCTTTAGTACTTTGAAGCTTGCATGCCTCAATGGCAAGTTTCTCACTTCCGGCGACAGGTATACATCAATGACCTTCGACCAGAAGATTTTGCATGGTGGTCGACGCCAAGTCCTTTATTCCCACCATGTGAATTGTACTGCCGTACCTTGAGGGTCATCATCCTTATCGGTGATTCCTCTCGCGCTTGTTAACGGTTTACATCATTGACCGGTAATCAAGCGATGTCTTTCCATGTTCGACTTCAAGAAATTCTCACATGGATCGACTTGTACATCGAGTGAAGATCGGAAGAGATTGAAGACCCCGGATCTAGTTTCATCCATCCGGGCTGCAATATATATTCAGGATATAAAGACATTTGATATGTACATCATTGCAGCAGATGATCATCCTTCTCAAAGGATGATAATTTCAGCAGAGAATTATCAGTCTATCATCAGACGATCGTCTGTGCTATGTACCAAAATGAATTTATAAAGCTGAGCATGGGAATGCCCGCCTCAGCTAGATCATGAAAAAGTATGAAAAATAATGTATTGTATTGTATCTTATTACAGGACACTTCTTAGCAGATTGAATGAACTTCGTATCCTCCTAATAAAGCATTTCACTCGATAAACGACCTCATACTTTAGGGGGCATCTGTTATAGACAATTTTGTGCCTGGCAGCATCGGGCATGAATTGTCAATAATCCAAGGGATCCAAAGTCCCTAAATATGATGTTCCTACCCCTAGAGGAACAAGGTCAGCAAACCAACAGCTCTCAGATCAGTTCTCCACCTGAAAACACTCAAAAACAAGCAATCCTGAAATCAAAGCAGGTGCTCCACTAGGCTTCTGCGCTGAAACTCAACTCCTCCATGGTGTACCTGCGTTGCAAAGCAGGTAGAACAAAGGCCACCTGCACTGGGCGAGATGGGACAAGTGGCACACTAAGTCATTGCTCTGGAATCTTCCAAAAATGACACTTGGATCAGGGATTTCGCCTTGTGATGAGTCAGAGGCTCTGTTTCTCCAAGTGGAAGCAAGGTTCTCCAAGTGGACTCAAGAACTGAAGATCAACTAAAGAGAGAGAGGACACAAGGCAGCTACACATCAGTTGCAAGCTGACTCATCCTTTCTCAATTCATCTATATATTGAGCTCTCTCCTATGAGCTCAGGAGGCTGGAATTTTGTGCAAAGTAATGATATGTTGTTGGTTTCACTATAGAACTATTGGGTGATTGCTTGAAGGAGGTGAAGAGGAGAAATTCTTTCTGCTGGGAGGTGTTGCTGGATTGGGGCCTTCAATGGTTGTAACACTCTCAGAACTTTACTCCTTCCATTAATAAAAGCTATTGAGGTTCTTCTATATACACTTGTTTCAATGATGTATTGTGATAATTGTATATTTGATTTATGCTAATCCTTGAATCAGTTACGATTGCATGCTTCTTGTAGTTTTCTTCTTCGTTATTTTGCAGGATCTCATTGTAGCTGGGCCAGCAAAAGAGCAAAGAGCTAGGAGCAAGCAGCAAAGAGAAGAGATTGGAGTAAATATTAAGCGCAAGGCAACGGTTAGTGCATTTCTTCATT
The DNA here is from genome assembly GCA_031772625.1 of Pinus tabuliformis. Taxonomy (NCBI): domain Eukaryota; kingdom Viridiplantae; phylum Streptophyta; class Pinopsida; order Pinales; family Pinaceae; genus Pinus; species Pinus tabuliformis. Next base: position 828,399,884 of record CM062813.1, read on the forward strand.
CTCTCTTGCTTTCATAAAGAAGTAAACCTTAAGTAGTTTTATTTACAGTTGTTGCTGAGGTACTATCACCCTTAGAGTGGGATAGGGTCATCCGAATCGGATACTTTTCCCTACAACATGTGGGGTGCCAACGATGCTGCCAGTGTGAAAGGAACCGTTGTAGATACTGTGGGGATGATAGTTCTAGAAGTTGTGGCCAAGTCACTTTGCTTCGACTGAATTAAAGTGTCAAACTCCTTCTCTGTCTCCTTGAGTTGATCGTTCAGCTTTAGGACCAAGTCCATGAGCTCTTCATTCCTTGTCGTGCTTCTAGGACTTCCTTTGTCTGTGGGTGATGCAATCGGGGTATCTTTAGCTACTTCTTGAGTGCAACAATGTCATCATTTTTCTTTTTAATTAGCTTCTCTGTAGCTTTTACATCTTTGGGATCATGTCCCAATTCAATTACTAAGTCCTCTAAGGACTTGATTCTATTATCCTTGGCCTATGAGGAGGCCTTCTCCAACTGAAATTATGCTGATATATTGTTTAGGGAGTTTTATAATTGGTGGGAAGCAATGGCCTTCCCTATTAATGTGGAGTATATCATCTCCCCTGTTTGCTTGTGTAGTTCAATCTGGTCAATGGGATGGATATCCCTTGCCAGTACTTCAAAATCCACCTTTTTGAAATCTGATGCTGCTCTTGGCTGCTGAGTGGTTGGCTTGATGAAAGTCATTTTCATTTTCCCCTCTTTGATATCAAAGGCTGACATTAGCCTTGTTTGATTAGTGGGGGTCATTTTCAGATATTGGGCATATGTTTGGGCCTTAAGCCTCTCATTTCTGGCTTTGATCTCTTTGTATCTTTCCTTAATATCTTGGTCCTTATCTGTAGGCATTCTAAAGGAAGATACCTCAACACTTTGCTGCCTCATCAACATCTGAGTCTGTGATGTGGAGGGCTCCTGCATACTCCTAGATGGAGTGGTGGGCCTGCTTCTTTCAACCTCTATGTTGGTGACCTCAGCTGAGTCGTCAGTGAATTCTTGCTCAGAGGCTGGATTGGGCTTTTGCCTTTTGTTTGATTCTTGTTGTACATCAGAAGTAGGCATTCCTGAAGTGGAAGCCCCTTCTCTGTTCCTTTTTGGGACCTTCTCCTCATTTTGAGGAGTTCGCATGACTGGATAGGCACTTGAAGTAGTTGTTGGTTATTTTGAGTGTTCTGTCTTGATTGACTGTTTTGGCCTATCTGACTATTCTGGAACCTGTAGGAAAGAACCCTCATCAAGTTGTTTTTCCAAATATATTAATGTGTTTTTCATAGCAACTTCAATATTATCTCTGCCTTCTAACGTGTTTTCCACCCATTGCAATTGGTTGGCATACTTTTCTATCTTAGGGATGTAGTGAAGGATATAGGGAGCCATCTTGTTTTTCTGCCTTCTTTTGCAGATGAAATCCAAGGGATCATATCTCCATATGAAGCTTTGTTTTAATTTTAATCTCTGAAGGATCAGGTCTGCCTCCTTTCCAGCTTCTCTGCTATTACAAATAAAAGGACCCAATTGGTATTTGATCTTAAGCTGGGCTTTCTTTTTGGCTTTAACAAAGTTTACCTCATCTGAATTTATTATCTGCCTGTAGTACTCCAGGGAAAATAACCTCATTGGGAGGTATTTAGGTAGTTTGTATGGGGCTAGCTTGGTGGGCTCCAGTATTGTAGCAATAATGTTACAACTCCTGGGGCTTCCTATCTCTAATTTTATCAACCCGGTAGTTCGTACAAACATGGAAGCGACGGTGCTGTATGCACAAGTACTAGCTCTTGTCGCAGCTGTCACTTAGTCAGCTGGCACAAGTCCGCTAGGGCTCAAGCCAACTTCTATATGCTCTTAGAAGAAGCTTGCTAAATGATGGACGAAGGCCATCTTAAAGGAGATTAATCTATTTTGCAAAAATGAACTGAAAGCCAACCAAAACATGGAAACCCTAGTAAACCCTAATCTGACTAGCTTAACCTCTAGGCTGCAATGGGTGGAGTGTAAGTGTCTAGAAATGATGCCATTACTTCTAATGATGTAAAATGCATGAACTTAAACTACTTTTATTGAAAAGAACATGTTTTTGTATTTTTGCTTAAATGGTTGGAGTGATGATGATTTTGTTTCTTATTAGGGTTTGGTTGTGCAGAGGTGGTGCGAAAGGAAGGAAAGCTTGGGAAAGGCCAGGGGGGGCTAGGAGAGGTTCCAGGGGATCTCTAACATCATCCCACAGAAGTTCCACACGTCCAGATGTTCAGCAACCGAGTTTGCAGGCTTCTACAGGATGTCTGCAGGGGATCCTACAGGAAGTCTCGGGATTTCTACAGGAAGGTCTGTGGTTGGAGTTTTGGGTGATGGAGGAGTGGAGGAAGTGTATGGGTGAATAGGTAGGATGGGAATGAGGCTTGTGATGGCTCAGGAACAGAGAACTAAAGTGGAGAAAGAGTGCATGCATGGATCTATAACTAAAATAACTATGTGGCAGCTTGCATGAAAGCATAAGACTGCGTTTTTTGGTGGTTGGTACAGCCCACACCCCCAATCTCTAAACAGAGATGGTAGCGAGTGCACTATCACCCTTTTCTTGACTCTAATGAATTACAATCCTCCTCCTCTAATCTAAACAACTAAAAGCACTTAAACCATAAGCTAATCCTACTTCAATCACACAAAACAAATCAAATCAGCAGACTGGAAATTCTAAATGCATGTGAAAACAAAGGAAATAAAGTGCTGCAAGGAAACAAGTAACGATACAAGGAAGAGGAGGTCTATTGCTCTCAGGTTGGGCCCTAACCTGAGAGCTATAGCTCCCTTAAAAACTCAGAATTGAATCCAAAGCTGCCTGCCTTTATTGAATAATCATGAATCTAACATCATGCCAAAACTGGCTTACAAAAAGACTAATTGTCTAACCAAATTGACTAACTAGCTAATCCCAAAAATGACTAACTACTAGCTACGAAAATGACTACCAACTAGCTCCCCAAAATGACTAACTGAAATGAGGTCTTAAGCCCTCTTATTTATACAATTTGAGGACCCAACAGTCCTCCTAAAATTTAGGGACTTGGCTGCCCAAGACTTGTAGTTAACAGCAGTCCAACTTGACTTGCTTGGCTGCCCTTGTGCTCATTGATTTGGTGGCCTTTGAACTCCGAGCTGATGGTGGAGAATTCGAGGTAAGGGCCCATAAATGAGGGGGACACCTTCCTACAAATCCTCTAGCTTGTTCTCCCACGAATTTGGCTGCCAAGTGCTCATTAAGACCTTCAATTTTGTCTCCAAGTTGACCAAAAAGGCTACACAAAGCACCCATTAGACTTGTTGGCATAATGACTAACCAAATTCACTCTATTAACATAAAAATAATCAAAAACATGCAATAAACCAATGAGAATGGTGGATTAAGTCAACTTAGGAGGTTGGATGAGCCCAAATAATTGTCCATTTTTCGGGCTCATCATCACCCCCCTACTGAAAGTGTTGCTCATCCTCTGAGAAACCAATCTCTCTCCTTATCTTTGATGGCCCTGGTGGTTTCTTTGGCTAACATCTCGGCTGCTTTCTCCCTTGGCTTCCCTCTTTTCAAACTTCCTGTAGAAACAGTTCGCTGGCTTCCTGTAGAAACAGTCCTCTGTCTTCCTGTAGAACTGTTTTTAAGTCCATTGTCTGAATTCTCTCTCTTCCAGTGAAGGTTTTTGGCTTTCTCATTCGTAGGTGATGGACATCCTTGAAGGAGACTCCTCCTTTTGTTTAGCTTTTGTGTCCTCAATGACAGTTTGATTCTTTGACTGTGGTTTGGGGTCTGCCAGTTCTTATCTGCATGCCTTTTCTCGCCTTAAAATGTAGTGGAAGCTCCCTCTTTTACTTCTCCCTCAGCTTGGGAGAGGTACTTAGGGCGGCCAGCACAGCTACTGCCTCCCTAGCTAGGATGTCCGCCTTCTTCTCCTTGGGTTTCGCCTTTTTAAGGCTTCCTGTAGAAGACCCTGTTTTAGCCAATTTCGGGCTTCCTGTAGAAGCCTGTTTCTGCTTTCCTGTAGACACGGGTGTCACCACCTTTGCTTGCTTTGCTGCATGGGTTTTGCTTTTTGGTTTGGTTGCAGGTGCTGATGAGGTACTTGGGCTGATGTGGACCACCTCAGCTTTGTCCATTCTGCTCTTCAACCTCTTTTCTTTTGCTGACAAGATGGGTGTGTCACCTTCTTCTTTGTCATCCTTTTTCTCATGCTTCCTCTTTTGTTCTTTCTTCTGCACTGTGGTCGGGGTCTTCTGGCCTACTTCTTTCTTTCCCTCGGCCACTGCTTCTTTTTCCTCACTGCTGGAGGAAGTGTAAGTTCACATGACAACCATGGATGAATCCCCCTGGCATGGTAAGAGTGCTCCCTTTTTCTTATTCTTTTTTCAGAAATAGAAGTGTTGTTTATAGTTTCCCCCTGGACTTAAGGAAGAATTCCTCAGCTGTTTGATATCAATGAACAACAATTCCCTCGTTTCAATACTTTTGCTACCCAAATACTTGACTGTCAGAAGGGAATTAGGCTCCCACATACAAAGTTTAGAGCTTATGTTTCATCCCCAGCACGCATACAACCACATAAATTTCACATCCTTCATGCACATGTTAGTCCTCACAGTGCTTTAACTTTTGTATAGGAGAAATTTGTTAATAGGACCTGTGGAGGGGAATGTGATGCATAAGCAGAAATCTTGTAGAGCACCATCGGTTAACTGATCTGGAAAGGGTTTCAGTTGACTGCAGTTGAATGGTGAGAGTTTCAGCTGAGCGTTGATTAAATTACTGCGTGATTTTTGGAGTGAGGTGGCACATACGTGTGCTGGCTTATACGACTGTTGTCTCCACTGCAGTGTAATTATGAACTGTAGTCCCCTTCTATTTGTTAATCAACTGATGCCCTGTTCACTGGAGTTCAACACATCTACCATTGCCGGTACTTTTCAACTTCCACGTGAATCTCATCCACGCATGCTACGTGATTTTTCAGGAGTGCTAGAGAAGACAATCGGTTGAGCCTTGCTAATCCGTGGCTTAATTCCACCATTCCATCAATTCATGCAGTTTTCAAATTAAATCTATGCAATAGAAGAATGAGATCAGTCACATACCTCGAAGTTGAATGGCTGCCGTGAGCTTTTTGCTGCTGCCTGCTCTGATTCTGCTGCTGCATGCTTAGTTTTTCTGATTGCATGTGGCTTGGCTGCTAATCCTTGATTGCTTTTCCTTGTGCAGGTGTCCTCTGGCTGGATCTGAGCTGTATGCAATCGTTTCCACGTTCAACTCTACCCGTTCAAGCTGCTGCTGCTGCATGGTCACAAAACTAGAACTTCTTTTTGCCATTTCTCCAAAACGGTAGATCGGATTGATCTGAAACTCGGTGAGCATGTTCCTACCATCATTATGCATCTCCCATAGCAAAATCATGATCAATGGATGCACGGATTTCGAGGAAAATGGAAAATGGCTGAAGTTTCAGAGCTCGATTTCTCGGAAACCGTGCATCGGAATCGGCTGAAACTGCTTGGGTAGGCTACTATCACCCATGTGCATCTCCCCATGAAATAGGTTTTAAAATGGATGCACGGATATGGAGAAAATGCAAAAATGGATGATGGTGATGGAAGCTTATTTCTTGGAAACCGTGCACCGGAATTGCATGAAACTGCTCAGGCATGTTGTCATCAACCTTGTACAATTCCCCATAAAACGGTTTGTCAAATGGATGCATGGTTTTCAAGTTATGGCATAAACAAAATCTGCTCTATGTGGTTTTGCTTCACGACACTTTGCATTTTGGTTGCATGGTATGACAAAATGAATTTTGGCTGTGATGCAGGTATGGAGATGATGGAGGAGGAGTTGGAAGATTGCAGGAGGACTTCTGAACCTTTGAGGAAGCTACCATGCTTGCCAAACCACTTTTTTGAAATGCATGCCTAGTTTCCCACAATTTCTACAGGAAGTTCCTGTAGAAGCACAACGAGAAGCACAAGGAGGTGAAAAAATGATGGAGAAAGGCAAGGGATGGACACACAAGTGCTTGTAGGCCTAATCAACAGATTCCCACCACCAGATTCACTTTTGAAATTGGATTTGGCTCGTCCAAAGGTTCTACAGGATGTTTCCTGTAGAAATACAGAGCTTCTTATAGAAGGCACAAGAACAATTACTTTGACCTTGATTTGAGTGCTCCTCCTGTCATGAAACATCCTTCTTGCAACCTGCAATGTCATTGCTGCAACATGAAATTATTCAATGGAGATTAGCTTTATTTTTCTTTTTCTTTTTCTCTTTTTGTTTTGAAAAACAACTAGGGCGCCTCATGGAGGTTTTCACCCTAATTGCCTGCCTTGGGCGCCTCCAAGGGAGGTTTTCACCCAAAGATCTTATTCTCTTTTCTTTTTTCTTTTTTTTTTTCAACCCATTGACCGCCTCATGGAGATTTTCAATCAATGAGCCAATCTAAGGCGCCTCCGAGGAGGTTTTCACCTTAGATTTCTATTTTCCTCTTTTTTCATTTTTTTTTTTTTTTCTACCCTACCCTACTTGAAAAACAAACTCATTCTCAAGTATAAGAATACTTCCAATGGAGCCATGTGCACATCAAGATTAGAGACAAAATGATGTGAAGGCTCGGAATGCATGCTTTGACAACTATCCAAATTTCAGAGACAAAATGATCTGACTTTGAAAGTACAAAACATAGCTGAGGAAGAGAGTACTGCTGCAACTTAGTGACTGTCTGGAACCATGTCTCAATATGGCTTTGATATCCTTGGTCCTTTTTCTGATCTGAATCATGTTTCATGTCACCTTCTAACATGACTTTCTCTTCTTCCTCTTCTTGCTGATCTTTCTCTTGACTACATGGGGGGTTTGATGGTAACCATGAGGAAGCTTTCTTGATCTCTGATTCTGATCTCTTCACTTGATCAAGTGCAGCCCATGGTTCTTTGATTTCCTCTTTTGAATCTTCTTTTGCTGGATGTGATCCTTCAATGCTTTCAAGATGATCTCTTTTTTGCAATGCTTTTCCTGAGCTATGGTGAAGATCATGGAGCTCAAGAGGAGTCATTTGGATATGTTGTGCCTCAGCTTTGCAATTGGGTTCAGCTGCTCCATTGCAGGGTTTTGGAAATGGAGGTACGGGTAGCTGAGTGGGGGTGTGAAATTGAGATGGAGATGGATGGCATTGTGGTTGAGTAGGCATTTGGGGTTGCCTTGGTGGAGGAGGAGGCGATGGTTGTGGATGAGCGGGTGGTGGAGGAAAATGAGCGGGATGAGAGTTGTACTGGGGCCTCCACTCCTGATAAGGTGCATTCCACTGAGGCTGTGGCTGAGCATAAGAGTGAAACAAATGAGCAGCTAGTTGGGCATAATATGGATCTGTGAAGGAATAAGGAGGAGGTGTGAACCAGGAAGGATGAGCAAGGGGACCCCAAGAAGGCATGAAGGTGGCTTGGTAAGGGTCATAATAGGTCTCGGGTGTCCCTTGTAGTTCCTGCTGGTAGGGTACGGGTCCATGTGGCCTCCTTTGGTTCATATAACAGAGTGATTCAGTGGCTCCCTTGGCTCTTTGATATGTAGCTTTGATTCTGGGCAAGGAAGGGCACTGATCTGTAGGATGGTATTCTTCACAGATGAAACACACTTCTAGAGGGTGCATTGGACATTCGTTCCTAGGATGCTTTCTAGTGCACCTAGGACAAAAAATGGCCAAATCCCTCTTGGCTTCTTCTTGCTTCTTTTGGATCCGCAAGGTATCCAGTTGCATGGCAAGAAACTGCCTCATATCACTCTTGAAATCTTCGATCTCATTTGCAAATTCATCTTTGGACAAGGGACTGCTCCCAACATTTCTGCTTGTAGCCATTTGCTTCAGAGGAATGTTTCTTCTTCTTCTCCCCTAGAGGTTCTTCAGATATGTCTTGATGTCCACCCAGGGGTTCTTTCATCACAGCCAGCGAAGAAGAACGTTGGTTGTGTGAAGCAGTGGGGGTGTTGTGCAATCATTTTTCTAACTTATCTCTACTCCTACAAAGCATGAAATGAAATCTTTTTGGTTGATTTTTTTGTTTTTTCTACTTCTACCTGCAAAACTAAAATAGATTGAACTGCAACTAACTATCTTGCTGAAATGAAAATGTGGAATTGAAATGAAAGCAGGAAAGGACTAATCTATTTTTCTCAAATGAAATTGCAGGAATGAAATGCCAGGCTACGCTTGCGAAATTGAAATGCTAATCTACGCTTGCAGAAATGAAATTGCGGAATTGAAATGCTAATCTATGAAAGCAGGAAATGCTAATCTATGAAAGCAGGAAATGCTAATCTATGAAAGTGGGAAATACTAATCTACTTTTGCATAAACGAAATTGCATAATGGAAATGAAATAAACTACTTAGAAGAAGATTGTAGTGGAAAATAGAAGAAAAGTGACAATCACCAATACTCTGACGCTTCCCCGGCAACGGCGCCAAAAATATGGTGGGCTCCAGTATTGTAGCAATAATGCTACAATTCCTGGGGCTTCCTATCTCTAATTTTATCAACCCGGTAGTTCGTACAAACTTGGAAGCGACGGTGTTGTATGCACAAGTACTAGCTCTTGTCGCAGCTGTCACTTGGTCAGCTGGCACAAGTCCGCTAGGGCTCAAGCCAACTTCTATATGCTCCCAGAAGAAGCTTGCTAAATGATGGACGAAGGCTATCTTAAAGGAAATTAGTCTATTTTGCAAAAATGAACTGAAAGCCAACCAAAACATGGAAACCCTAGTAAACCCTAATCTGACTAGCTTAACCTCTAGGATGCAATGGGTCGAGTGCAAGTGTCTGGAAATGATGCCATTACTTCTAATGATGTAAACTGCATGAACTTAAACTACTTTTATTGAAAAGAACATGTTTTTGTATTTTTGCTTAAATGGTTGGAGTGATGATGATTTTGTTTCTTATTAGGGTTTGGTTGTGCAGAGGTGGTGCGAAAGGAAGGAAAGCTTGGGAAAGGTCGGGGGGGGCTAGGAGAGATTCCAGGGGATCTCTAACATCATCCCATAGAAGTTCCACACATCCAAATGTTCAGCAACTGAGTTTGCAGGCTTCTACAGGATGTCTGCAGGGGATCCTACAGGAAGTCTCGGGATTTCTACAGGAAGGTCTGTGGTTGGAGTTTTGGGTGATGGAGGAGTGGAGGAAGTGTATGGGTGAATAGGTAGGATGGAAATGAGGCTTGTGATGGCTCAGGAACAGAGAACTAAAGTGGAGAAAGAGTGCATGCATGGATCTATAACTAAAATAACTATGTGGCAGCTTGCATGAAAGCATAAGACTGCGTGTTTTGGTGGTTGGTACAGCCCACACCCCCAATCTCTAAACAGAGATGGCAGCGAGTGCACTATCACCCTTTTCTTTACTCTAATGAATTACAATCCTCCTCCTCTAATCTAAACAACTAAAAGCACTTAAACCATAAGCTAATCCTACTTCAATCACACAAAACAAATCAAATCAGCAGACTGGAAATTCTAAATGCATGTGAAAACAAAGGAAATAAAGTGCTGCAAGGAAACAAGTAACGATACAAGGAAGAGGAGGTCTATTGCTCTCAGGTTGGGCCCTAACCTGAGAGCTATAGCTCCCTTAAAAACTCAGAATTGAATCCAAAGCTGCCTGCCTTTATTGAATAATCAAGAATCTAACATCATGCCAAAACTGGCTTACAAAAATACTAATTGTCTAACCAAATTGACTAACTAGCTAATCCCAAAAATGACTAACTACTAGCTACGAAAATGACTACCAACTACCTCCCCAAAATGACTAACTGTTAAGCCCTCTTATTTATACAATTTGAGGACCCAACAGTCCTCCTAAAATTTAGGGACTTGGCTGCCCAAGACTTGTAGTTAACAGCAATCCAACTTGACTTGCTTGGCTGCCCTTGTGCTCATTGATTTGGTGGCCTTTGAACTCCGAGCTGATGGTGGAGAATTCGAGGTAAGGGCCCATAAATGAGGGGGACACCTTCCTACAAATCCTCTAGCTTGTTCTCCCACGAATTTGGCTGCCAAGTGCTCATTAAGACCTTCAATTTTGTCTCCAAGTTGACCAAAAAGGCTACACAAAGCACCCATTAGACTTGTTGGCATAATGACTAACCAAATTCACTCTATTAACATAAAAATAATCAAAAACATGCAATAAACCAATGAGAATGGTGGATTAAGTCAACTTAGGAGGTTGGATGAGCCCAAATAATTGTCCATTTTTGGGGCTCATCATCACCCCCCTACTGAAAGTGTTGCTCATCCTCTGAGCAACCAATCTCTCTCCTTATCTTTGATGGCCCTGGTGGCTTCTTTGGCTAACATCTCGGCTGTTTTCTCCCTTGGCTTCCCTCTTTTCAAACTTCCTGTAGAAACAGTTCGCTGGCTTCCTGTAGAAACAGTCCTCTGTCTTCCTGTAGAACTGTTTTTAAGTCCATTGTCTGAATTCTCTCTCTTCCAGTGAAGGTTTTTGGCTTTCTCATTCGTAGGTGATGGACATCCTTGAAGGAGACTCCTCCCTTTGTTTAGCTTTTGTGTCCTCAATGACAGTTTGATTCTTTGACTGTGGTTTGGGGTCTGCCAGTTCTTATCTGCATGCCTTTTCTCGCCTTAAAATGTAGTGGAAGCTCCCTCTTTTACTTCTCCCTCGGCTTGGGAGAGGTACTTAGGGCGGCCAGCACAGCTACTGCCTCCCTAGCTAGGATGTCCGCCTTCTTCTCCTTGGGTTTCGCCTTTTTAAGGCTTCCTGTAGAAGACCCTGTTTTAGCCAATTTCGGGCTTCCTGTAGAAGACCCTTTTACTGTTTTCGGGCTTCCTGTAGAAGCCTGTTTCTGCTTTCCTGTAGACACGGGTGTCACCACCTTTGCTTGCTTTGCTGCATGGGTTTTGCTTTTTGGTTTGGTTGCAGGTGCTGATGAGGTACTTGGGCTGATGTGGACCACCTCAGCTTTGTCTGTTCTGCTCTTCAACCTCTTTTCTTTTGCTGACAAGATGGGTGTGTCACCTTCTTCTTTGTCATCCTTTTTCTCATGCTTCCTCTTTTGTTCTTTCTTCTGCACTGTGGTCGGGGTCTTCTGGCCTGTTTCTTTCTTTCCCTCGGCCACTGCTTCTTTTTCCTCACTGCTGGAAGAAGTGTAAGTTCACATGACAACCATGGATGAATCCCCGTGGCATGGTAAGAGTGCTCCCTTTTTCTTATTCTTTTTTCAAAAACAGAAGTGTTGTTTATAGTTTCCCCCTGGACTTAAGGAAGAATTCCTCAGCTGTTTGATATCAATGAACAACAATTCCCTCGTTTCAAGACTTTTGCTGCCCAAATACTCGACTGTTAGAAGGGAATTAGGCTCCCACATACAACGTGTAGAGCTTAAGTTTCATCCCCAGCACACATACAACCACATAAATTTCACATCCTTCATGCACATGTTAGTCCTCACAGTGCTTTAACTTTTGTACAGGAAAAATTTGTTAATAGGACCTGTGGAGGGGAATGTGATGCATAACCAACTGAAAAATTTTGTGTATCACACAGGAAAACTACCATTCTTGACCCACAGACAGATTTCTTTCATGATTTCTTATTCAAAAATAGTTTTAATTCACCACCTTTCAGATGTATCATGCATGAAAGAGTGTTTTTTCAAGCCTACCACTTTCGGGATTCCCAATTTGTCGAAGAAAAATCCAAGCTTTTATGTTCTAGAAGGCTCTGCTGTACTTTCCTGTAGAACGTCTTCCTGTAGAAACGTCTGTAGAGTGCGACAGGCGGGAATTGTTTAAGGAACTGTAGAGATCTCGAGAAAAAAGGGCAGAAATCTTGTAGAGCACCATCGGTTAACTGATCTGGAAAGGGTTTCAGTTGACTGCAGTTGAATGGTGAGAGTTTCAGCTGAGCGTTGATTAAATTACTGCGTGATTTTTGGAGTGAGGTGGCACATACGTGTGCTGGCTTATACGACTGTTGTCTCCACTGCAGTGTAATTATGAACTGTAGTCCCCTTCTATTTGTTAATCAACTGATGCCCTGTTCACTGGAGTTCAACACATCTACCATTGCCGGTACTTTTCAACTTCCACGTGAATCTCATCCACGCATGCTACGTGATTTTTCAGGAGTGCTAGAGAAGACAATCGGTTGAGCCTTGCTAATCCATGGCTTAATTCCACCATTCCATCAATTCATGCAGTTTTCAAATTAAATCTATGCAATAGAAGAATGAGATCAGTCACATACCTCGAAGTTGAATGGCTGCCGTGAGCTTTTTGCTGCTGCCTGCTCTGATTCTGCTGCTGCATGCTTAGTTTTTATGATTGCATGTGGCTTGGCTGCTAATCCTTGATTGCTTTTCCTTGTGCAGGTGTCCTCTGGCCGGATCTGAGCTGCATGCAATCGTTTCCACGTTCAACTCTGCCCGTTCAAGCTGCTGCTGCTGCATGGTCACAAAACCAGAACTTCTTTTTGCCATTTCTCCCAAACGGTAGATCGGATTGATCTGAAACTCGGTGAGCATGTTCCTACCATCATTATGCATCTCCCATAGCAAAATCGTGATCAATGGATGCACGGATTTCGAGAAAAATGGAAAATGGTTGAAGATTTCAGAGCTCGATTTCTCGGAAACCGTGCATCGGAATCGGCTGAAACTGCTTGGGTAGGCTACTATCACCAATGTGCATCTCCCCATGAAACAGGTTTTAAAACGGATGCACGGATATGGAGAAAATGCAAAAATGGCTGATGGTGATGGAGGCTTATTTCTTGGAAACCGTGCACCGGAATTGCATGAAACTGCTCAGGCATGTTGTCATCAACCTTTTACAATTCCCCATAAAACGGTTTGTCAAATGGATGCATGGTTTTCAAGTTATGGCATAAACAAATTCTGCTCTATGTGTTTTTGCTTCAGGGCACTTTGCATTTTGGTTGCATGGTATGACAAAATGAATTTTGGCTGTGATGCAGGTATGGAGATGATGGAGGAGGAGTTGGAATATTGCAGGAGGACTTCTGAACCTTTGAGGAAGCTACCATGCTTGCCAAACCACTTTTTTGAAATGCATGCCTAGTTTCCCACAATTTCTACAGGAAGTTCCTGTAGAAGCACAACGAGAAGCACAAGGAGGTGAAAAAATGATGGAGAAAGGCAAGGGATGGACACACAAGTGCTTGTAGGCCTAATCAACAGATTCCCACCATCAGATTCAATTTTGAAATTGGATTTGGCTTGTCCAAAGGTTCTACAGGATGTTTCCTGTAGAAATATAGAGCTTCCTGTAGAAGGCACAAGAACAATTACTTTGACCTTGATTTGAGTGCTCCTCCTGTCATGAAACGTCCTTCTTGCAACCTGCAATGTCATTGCTGCAACATGAAATTATTCAATGGAGATTAGCTTTATTTTTCTTTTTCTTTTTCTCTTTTTTTTTTTTGAAAAACAACTAGGGCGCCTCATGGAGGTTTTCACCCTAATTGCCTGCCTTGGGCGCCTCCAAGGGAGGTTTTCACCCAAAGATCTTATTCTCTTTTCTTTTTTCTTTTTTTTTTTCAACCCATTGACTGCCTCATGGAGGTTTTCAATCAATGAGCCAATCTAAGGCGCCTCCGAGGAGGTTTTCACCTTAGATTTCTATTTTCCTCTTTTTTCATTTTTTTTTTTTTTCTACCCTACCCTACTTGAAAAACAAACTCATTCTCAAGTATAAGAATACTTCCAATGGAGCCATGTGCACATCAAGATTAGAGACAAAATGATGTGAAGGCTCGGAATGCATGCTTTGACAACTATCCAAATTTCAGAGACAAAATGATCTGACTTTGAAAGTACAAAACATAGCTGAGGAAGAGAGTACTGCTGCAACTTAGTGACTGTCTAGAAGCATGTCTCAATATGGCTTTGATATCCTTGGTCCTTTTTCTGATCTGAATCATGTTTCATGTCACCTTCTAACATGACTTTCTCTTCTTCCTCTTCTTGCTGATCTTTCTCTTGACTACATGGGGGGTTTGATGGTAACCATGAGGAAGCTTTCTTGATCTCTGATTCTGATCTCTTCACTTGATCAAGTGCATCCCATGGTTCTTTGATTTCCTCTTTTGAATCTTCTTTTGCTGGATGTGATCCTTCAATGCTTTCAAGATGATCTCTTTTTTGCAATGCTTTTCCTGAGCTATGGTGAAGATCATGGAGCTCAAGAGGAGTCATTTGGATATGTTGTGCCTCAGCTTTGCAATTGGGTTCAGCTGCTCCATTACAGGGTTTTGGAAATGGAGGTACGGGTAGCTGAGTGGGGGTGTGAAATTGAGATGGAGATGGATGGCATTGTGGTTGGGTAGGCATTTGGGGTTGCCTTGGTGGAGGAGGAGGCGATGGTTGTGGATGAGCGGGTGGTGGAGGAAAATGAGCGGGATGAGAGTTGTACTGGGGCCTCCACTCCTGATAAGGTGCATTCCACTGAGGCTGTGGCTGAGCATAAGAGTGAAAAAAATGAGCAGCTGGTTGGGCATAATATGGATCTGTGAAGGAATAAGGAGGAGGTGTGAACCAGGAAGGATGAGCAAGGGGACCCCAAGAAAGCATGAAGGTGGCTTGGTAAGGGTCATAATAGGTCTCGGGTGTCCCTTGTAGTTCCTGCTGGTAGGGTACGGGTCCATGTGGCCTCCTTTGGTTCATATAACAAAGTGATTCAGTGGCTCCCTTGGCTCTTTGATATGTAGCTTTGATTCTGGGCAAGGAAGGGCACTGATCTGTAGGATGGTATTCTTCACAGATGAAACACACTTCTAGAGGGTGCATTGGACATTCGTTCCTAGGATGCTTTCTAGTGCACCTAGGACAAAAAATGGCCAAATCCCTCTTGGCTTCTTCTTGCTTCTTTTGGATCCGCAAGGTATCCAGTTGCATGGCAAGAAACTACCTCATATCACTCTTGAAATCTTCGATCTCATTTGCAAATTCATCTTTGGACAAGCGACTACTCCCAACATTTCTGCTTGTAGCCATTTGCTTCAGAGGAATGTTTCTTCTTCTTCTCCCCTAGAGGTTCTTCAGATATGTCTTGATGTCCACCCAGGGGTTCTTTCATCACAGCCATCGAAGAAGAACGTTGGCTGTGTGAAGCAGTGGGGGTGTTGTGCAATCATTTTTCTAACTTATCTCTACTCCTACAAAGCATGAAATGAAATCTTTTTGGTTGATTTTTTTGTTTTTTCTACTTCTACCTGCAAAACTAAAATAGATTGAACTACAACTAACTATCTTGCTGAAATGATAATGCGGAATTGAAATGAAAGCAGGAAAGGACTAATCTATTTTTCTCAAATGAAATTGCAGGAATGAAATGCTAGGCTACGCTTGCGAAATTGAAATGCTAATCTATGCTTGCAGAAATGAAATTGCGGAATTGAAATGCTAATCTATGAAAGCAGGAAATGCTAATCTATGAAAGCGGGAAATACTAATCTACTTTTGCATAAACGAAATTGCATAATGGAAATGAAATAAACTACTTAGAAGAAGATTGTAGTGGAAAATAGAAGAAAAGCGACAATCACCAATACTCTGACGCTTCCCTGGCAACGGCGCCAAAAATATGGTGGGCTCAAGTATTGTAGCAATAATGCTACAACTCCTGGGGCTTCCTATCTCTAATTTTATCAACCCGGTAGTTCGTACAAACTTGGAAAATGGCTGAAGATGTTCAGCAACCGAGTTTGCAGGCTTCTACAGGATGTCTGCAGGGGATCCTACAGGAAGTCTCGGGATTTCTACAGGAAGGTCTGTGGTTGGAGTTTTGGGTGATGGAGGAGTGAAGTGTATGGGTGAATAGGTAGGATGGGAATGAGGCTTGTGATGGCTCAGGAACAGAGAACTAAAGTGGAGAAAGAGTGCATGCATGGATCTATAACTAAAATAACTATGTGGCAGCTTGCATGAAAGCATAAGACTGCGTGTTTTGGTGGTTGGTACAGCCCACACCCCCAATCTCTAAACAGAGATGGCAGCGAGTGCACTATCACCCTTTTATTGACTCTAATGAATTACAATCCTCCTCCTCTAATCTAAACAACTAAAAGCACTTAAACCATAAGCTAATCCTACTTCAATCACACAAAACAAATCAAATCAGCAGACTGGAAATTCTAAATGCAAGTGAAAACAAAGGAAATAAAGTGCTGCAAGGAAACAAGTAATGATACAAGGAAGAGGAGGTCTATTGCTCTCAGGTTGGGCCCTAACCTGAGAGCTATAACTCCCTTAAAAACTCAGAATTGAATCCAAAGCTGCCTGCCTTTATTGAATAATCATGAATCTAACATCATGCCAAAACTGGCTTACAAAAAGACTAATTGTCTAACCAAATTGACTAACTAGCTAATCCCAAAAATGACTAACTACTAGCTACGAAAATGACTACCAACTAGCTCCCCAAAATGAGTAACTAAAATGAGGTCTTAAGCCCTCTTATTTATACAATTTGAGGACCCAACAGTCCTCCTAAAATTTAGGGACTTGGCTGCCCAAGACTTGTAGTTAACAGCAGTCCAACTTGACTTGCTTGGCTGCCCTTGTGCTCATTGATTTGGTGGCCTTTGAACTGCGAGCTGATGGTGGAGAATTCGAGGTAAGGGCCCATAAAAGTGGGGGACACCTTCCTACAAATCCTCTAGCTTGTTCTCCCACGAATTTGGCTGCCAAGTGCTCATTAAGACCTTCAATTTTGTCTCCAAGTTGACCAAAAAGGCTACACAAAGCACCCATTAGACTTGTTGGCATAATGACTAACCAAATTCACTCTATTAACATAAAAATAATCAAAAACATGCAATAAACCAATGAGAATGGTGGATTAAGTCAACTTAGGAGGTTGGATGAGCCCAAATAATTGTCCATTTTTGGGGCTCATCACAGCTCGCAACCATAAATCCTGATCTCAGTGTGGTTTCGGTACAAGTACCAATCTCCCACCTGATGATTGATGTTTAGATGAAGGACTCTCCTAATCTCAGGACTGATTCTTCGTGGAGTGGTTCCACTGAGCATGGTCATCACAGGGTGGACAAAGGGATCTATGAATTCATTGTATATATAGGGGGGGGAATATTGATGAATCAATGGGGTTCAGAAGATGACTGATCTTGGTTGGCCCTTGGTGTCCAACTTTTGCAAGGTAAGTGGGAATTTATCTGCTTTGAAGCATAGGAAAAGGTGATACAAGATGCAGGATTATTTGAAGACTCTCTCATTACTCATTCTAAGGAACTGTTCATGCATCATGTCAGCTATGAACTGAGCATAGTCATATATGACAGCAGGAGGCTGCCCTGGAGTGTATATGGACATGAAAGCTAGGATGATTTCATCAATGTATTCACTTGTGGAGTAACCCAAAACACAAGATATCATGGATACAATATTTCTACCCCAAGGAGAAAATATAGTTGCTACATATGGAGGGGGGTCTTTGGGGGTATACTTCTCTTCTACGATGAAGGTTTGGATTAATTGGGAAAATCTTGCAGGGCTGAGTTTGGGATATAAGTCCAACAGGTCTCCAATTGAGAGGGGAGTCAAGTTTTGGCCAGGCTGGAGTTGTAGCATCTCATTTATAGATTCAGCAGTGATAGTGAAAAGTATAGCCTGGTTAGGGGACATGACTGCTCTTTGACTGGGGACATAGTTGGCATGGCAATAATGTACAATTTCAGGGAAAATGTGGACTTGGGGGAACTAGTACTTGGGCAAATTTGACTCCCAAAGGCCAATTTTATCAGCATGGTTCAGGAAATTGTCCCTACTTTGGCAGTGTATTTTGAGCAGGAGCTCTATGACAGAGGTATCTTTTATCTGGAAATCTCTATCAGCCAGAGGGAGGTGGTCCAGGTCTAAGTGGGGTGTAGAGATGGGTCTCGCATCCATGGAAATTGGGGTAGCCATTCTTAGTTCTTGTGGATTTGAGTATGGGAGAGGTGATTTAAAGTATTTTAGGGCAACGTTGGTTCAACATAGAGTAGGCTTGCATTCTTGAGTTTCTTTAATTAATTTTAAACTTAACTAAGAATACTCAATCACTAGTTTCTTTGAAATTGATAGGGTGTTTGATGAATTGCGGCTTAAATACCTGGAACTGGGTTAAATGGCTCTGAACAGGGTGGTTGGTGACTGCAGATGGTTGAAGGGGTTCTGTATAGGCTGCAAGGTTGTCTGGGCGATCTGCGGCGTCTTTGGAGTGCAATTGGATGTGGGTTGACGGCTTCGACGTTCGCAGGTGGCATGCATGCGAATAGAGGTTTACAGTTAAAATTCCAGTGAAAACAAATGATTTGGGGCTTTTTGGCTTTATGCGCAAAAAGTCAATTTTGGCGGGTATGGGGTGAACAATGGTCATTTTGTCATGTAGCGGGTGGGCGGTAAACGGTTTCTATCACACTGCTTATGGACGTCGGGTGGTTTTTAGGAGGGGCCACCCAATTCCACTCATCGGCTGACACATAGCATCGGGGGCTGGTGGAAAAACCACTTTTTCGGGTGGGTAAGGGACAGACGTCGGGTTGGCCCGATATGGATGAGGGTCGTCGAATGAGGAGGGAGACGATCGCACAGTGATTGGGCAGGGAAGCTGCATGGAGGATAGTGGGGGGGGGCCGGCGGGCACTTAAGTGCGACGGTATTGGGGTTAATGATGGATTAAGGTGGGATTAAGCCATCGAGGTGATTAACAGAGGATTTAAATGGGGTTTTTCCTAACATAATCGCAGATCGATTAGTTAGTGGGTTGACTATATATTATAGTTTATATTTAAACTAAGGTGTAGGGTTAATTAATATGTAGGAGTTACATATATATGGGGAAATGGGTTTTATTATCGGGATTTTAATATAATAAATTAGTAGTTAATAAAGAATGGGCGGAAAAGGGACACAACACACTAAGCAAATGCTTTTTCGTGATTTGAATGCTTTTCACATATTAACATTAATACTTAGGGTAATGTGTTTCAGTGGGTTTTTAATATGAAAATGCTTTATGTGGGGGAAAAAATGTTTTCCCTGCAAAAGTCTTTTATACTTAGGAAAGGAACATTATTTAGGAAAATGAATGAACTAAAAGGGGGGATGAATTTTTATGAGGGGAATTTAGTACTTGATATCCATAAATCATTGAGTCGAGGGTCCAGTCCCTCCAAAAGTTAGAGAAATGCTCTGAGCCTCTTTGACTTAAAGGTTTTAAGTACTTTGAACTTTATTTATGGGAAATTAGTTAAGTAAAAGGTGAAATGAATGGAGGAAGTTAATTAATTGACTTTGAAATCCATTTGCATGCTTGATTTTTCATTCATATCTGGAACTTTTATGATGAGAATGATAAATATGCTTTTGTCTAATCAATCATCATACTTCTGCAACCTTTCTCCTACTTACCCATCTACTTTTCCTACCATTTTTACTTCACTTTATTAGGGTGCATTTGAGCTAGCAAACGCTTATCAAATATTTTTCTTTACTTTTCACAATAGTAAATTAACTAAATCTAACCTTATTACATCCAAGGGCTTAGATTGAACAGTTGGGCTCCTTTTATTTACTCTACCTATCTAATTATCTGCCAAGGTTACACTGTTTGGCCAGTTTTTTATTCTTTACATATAGACATGAAATTGAAAACATGAAATAGACAAGTTTAAACTTTTTGACTATCATGGATTGTGGCAAGGATCACAAGCTGCACACAATATTTTATTATGCATAAAAGTAAATAGCAGTGGCATTTTGGCTTGCTCACTTTCATGGTCTCTTTTTGTTTTTTGGGGTTCATATTTTTTCATCTTTTTTGACCTTTTTTTTTCTTTTTTTCCTTTAATTTTCTTTAGGACATACCCTCTTTTCATTTTTTATTTTTCAATATGGAAAACATTTGCAGGAAGCAAAGGTATGTACATATTACAAGGCTTAAACTTTAGCCATTCAAAATTATGACTCCTATTGGTATAGGAACCTAACAGGTTCTAAATAATTATATGCAATATGTACCTTTCGTAATAGTGGTACACCATGTAGATCAAAATATTTCTCCATATGTAGTATCCAATTTACCGTATCCTTTCCATAAAAATTCCTCATCTCTTTTCCTGCTCGATATTGAAATGATTGTAACTCTGTAAATTCAGATCTTTAACTTCTTAAATTTTGGCTTGTAATAGCCCTCTAAGTCCTCTTTCTAACTCTGCAATTATGATCACAATTGTATTCCCAAAGAAATATTTATTCCCAATCTCCCCCGATGGCCTAATTATAAACTGGTTCAGTAGAGTGAACTTGTACGATGTGCCACGTGTCACTTTTTCAACCTTAGGTTCTAAAAATTATACCCAAACAACATTCAGTCTATCCTCTTTTTGTAACTTCTTACGAAATTTCAATCTAATGCTCAGAGTGAAAGTTATGACAATTTTCCCAAGGTCACCTGTTTAGGATGTAATTTGCGAGTTTGCAAAAACCCTAACTTCCTCAGATCATATATCCAAAAATATAGTGAGTCAAGATCTGAAATTCAGACCTGAGGTTTAGACCGATTTCTTCTGAAATGGTTTTTTTTTAGCTTCTGAAACTTCGTAGTGAAAACATTATAGAGAAAATTCCACGATGACTTGTTTTAGATGAAATTCTAGAGCTCGCAAAAACCCTAACTTCATCAAATCATATCTCTGAAAATATAGCGAGACAAGATCTGAAATTTAGACCCAAGGTTCACCGCGATTTCTTCTCAAATGGATTTTTTTCGCTTCTGAAATGTAGCAGAAAAAAAAAAAAAAAGTTATAGTGAAAATGTCATGATGCCTGTTTGGAGCAGCGAAACCCTAGAATCCAAAGCTCTGATACCAAATGTTATGAAACTAGCTGACAAAAAGATAGAAAAGATAGATCAATGCCTTATACTTCAGCCTGTTTGAGGGGAAACCTCCTTTACATTACACAAATGAACAATTATTGGATGATACAAATGACAAGACCTCCTTTCTATATATAGGAGTCTAAGGGGTCATAATATAATCAGAGCCGACATAACAATAATAATGTAAGGGCACAATAGTAACAATAGTGGACTTCTATGGACACAATAATAACAATATGGGGACTACATGGGCATAATAATATAATAAGAGAGTTGTACTAATAACAATAAGGGGTTACACTAGTAGTATAGGGACCTAACACAAAAGCTCCAAGCCAGTAGCGAAGGATGCAGATGGATAGATTATGGTTTCCTCGTGCATCCTTCCTATCCCCTTGAAATTGTTCATTAAGATAAGCACAGGAGATCACGGTCAAACCCCAAGTCAACTGCAAGATTGTTGCCGAAACAGAATCCGAGTTCAATCGAAATCTTATCGATTTTCTTTTAGAATAGAAAATCGAAGGTTTAGCGATATAGTTTAGCTAAGATAAAGATATTAGGCTTAAATTACTCATGTTGTTATGCTAGAGACCTGTTATAAAACTTATGGCTGCACTGTGATTTGGTGCACGCCGAATGATGTAATTTTGAAACAGTTTGTGAATTTCGTTTGCCAGCAATAGAATTGGTTTTGTGTGTATGTGTTGCATTGATTGGAGATTATGAACTGATTTGTGGAGGGCCCCTACGAATAATGACAGGTCTTAACCAATTGCAATTCGATTTCTTTTCATTCCTTGAATACTCTATTTTGTGTGGAAATGCAGCATAATGAATTCGCCAATGAATCATTATTTGCATAAGTACTTTCATCTGCTTCATACCTAGTTTAGTCTGTTATTTGAATTGCTTTATACCCTGTACATCATTATTACTTCATTTGTTTATTATCTAGCATAGTTCAAGTGTGTTTACTTCATAGTATAGATGTTGTTTGAAATATCTTGTTTGAATGAAAATTGAATAAGTAAAAGTGTGAGAGTTTTCTCCTAAACAATTGAGTTCAGACAATATTTCTTCACAATTGATAGAATAGATTTCTTTTTGCACTTAGTGAATTAGAAGTTATAGCATAAAAATTCAAGACCAAAAATCCCAAAACAACTAATACAATTAGGATCACTCTCATATCATCCATAAACTAATTAGGTAGAGAATAACTCCTAAGAAATTAGCTGACAACTTTAAGGATTGCAACACTAATATAATTAACAAACACCACCTCCATATTCATCTTAAGTTTAGATCCTAACAAATACATAACGACATATCGAATAACTTCTAGCACATATTGTGCACCTGTACTTCATCAGTATACCTTCCCTAGTTGATAATTTATGATTGACAATTTAAAGACCTTAAATTGGCCAAACATACCTTGGATAAGAACTTTGAATCCTATCTGATCCTACCTTGGAGATTTCACCTCTTATCCCTTGAGCTCATCCTCCCCTCCTAAGTGGATCTCAAACCTAGATTAGTAAATAGATAAGAATTCCTAAACTACCACACTCTCCTATAAATCTACAGCCATCTACAACATAAGGGTTGGATTTTGGAGACTAATCATACCCTCATGTTGTTGTCTTGACCTAAGAGAGTCATTATCTTCATGCATTAGGGTGACATTGAGGTGTGCTTTGTGACAAGGAAGGACAATTCAACTTGGGGAGATCTCTACAAGATCAACTACTATTCTTGGTTGTAAACTCTCTCCTTTTCATATTAATACAAAGAGTATATCATTTTCCTATATGTGTTATGTTATGTTTACATTCATATATTTCAATGCTTTGTTGATCCATTGAATAGAGTAATTGGATAATGCTATATAGATGTCGTAGATATTTGGCTTGTGTGCAGGTTCTAATTATAGCAACTAGAGCTACAATTGGAGCTTACAAGCCGAGAGGAAAGGAAATCTTGCGACGAATCCCAAGTAAGACTATTTCCATTCTTCAATTTATCTAAGGGAAACTTTATATTCATTGCTTTATGTTGTTCTAGACCAGTCCACTAGGTCTAGGGAAGATACATATGTCTGTAGTCATAAATTCTGCATAACAAATTGGCAACTCAACTGGGGATCGATTCATTTCCTTATTGGTTTCGTTGACCTTAGCTATTGTCACACTTCTTGAACATACCTCTAGTGCCTCACTTAGTCTGAATTGACCCTAGGAAGACCTTTTATTGAGCTTCATTTGATTTTTTGTGTCATAAATTAGCTTTCCCTTTATCAACACTCCCCCTAGTATGCTGACAGATTGTTGCAGTGCTCTCTGGCCTTCTCTACACCTACGTTGTAGAGCACTGGTAGCTTATCTGCACATGCGTTGAACCCTATTTCAAGAAAAAAATTACCTTTTATGCTTTTCTCTCTGATTAAATTGGTTCCAGTTGGTCCTCCTTTGTCCTTGAGTGTGTCTTGGTCTCTCCGAAGCTTGTTTGCTTTTGGTTTTGAGTGCCTTTGATAAGAATTTGTTTATATTTTTCTTTTTTCTTGTCAATCAGTTCATTTAGCAAACTGATTTCTTGATCATTGGATTACTTGAAGGAATTAGTGTTTCAGTCATTGTTCTGAATATTTTATTTTATCAGTGATTAGGAAAATATATTATTTTCCATCTAAAATTTAAGTGGAATTGAAAAGAAATATCTTATTCTTCATGCATTGCATCTAGGGTTTTGTGTGTGAAATTGGAATTAGGAACAATTGCATTAAGGGAATTGTTTAACAATATTGTTTGTTGCATCTTGTATGTTGCATATTATTTGTTCTCTTCCCTCCCATACATATATTTTCATTGAAAAGAAAAGTTTCATTTCATCATGTTAACTTTCATTTTTAGGATATTTAGGTGAAATTCGTGGTGAGCGTTGAAAACTGAAACTTAACTCAAGATAAATTTTAAAATTTATGGAATTAATCTTAAGGAGAACTTGTAACATTAAAGCAAACATCTAGAGGTATAGGATAGACACGTGTTCCGACATCTATAAACATAGGAGCTATTATTTTTTTCCAGCATTTCATTCTAAGGGTGATATCCCATTCCATGTATGTAATTGTATCAGATTTTTCTCCACGTTCTTCCAGGTATATTGGATGGTGTTCCATGCATGAAAAGTATATGGGAACGCTCTCATCATATCGTTATGCATTAGACAACACTAACACAGACTACACTTCCATGTGTTGTTAAGTATATTTTGGAAGTCCACCATAGGTCACTATCCTCACCATAGGTAACTGAGTCAGATACCTTGTATATTGTGATACATCAAATATAACATTTGGGGAGATTGCCTTCCCATATGTAAATCCTTGGTTCTCCATTATTGTATATTGCAGTTCACAGTTTCTTGGTAAAATTTTATGCCTATTTTACCCTCTTTCATTTATTTTTTGTGTTAATTGTTAAAATTTATTAATCCAGTGTGGAAGAACAAAACCCTATACCCCATCGTTCGCGTAGAATGCAAAATAAGCTTAGTCTTCCACTAGAGGAAACTCTTGGATATCGTAAGAAGGATAGAAATACAAAGACTACTGAATCTAGTACCTCATGAGCAATTATTTCTATTCCTCCATCTGAAATAGATCCACATAATCATATTTTCCTGTGAGTATGGAGCTTGAGATTACCTCTCCATTAGCTGGTGAATTTGACACAGTCGAAATAGAAGCACCTAAAATCTCATTACCTGAGGTTATTAAACTTGACTATACTAAATTAGAGACAACACAACTTGAGGTACCTTAGTTATCTACACCTATTACTTCAGGACCTAACTCTTCTCTTCCTCTGTCTCAAACTCAACTCCAAAATATATATCTTGGAACACGGTGAATCGCTTCCACCTGGTCTTGTGAGTATCGAAGAGATTCCACAAGAAGAACCTCAACCCTCCTCTCCTATTCGCATAGGGGATCATTTTTATCAGGCCCATCCTTTTCCTTCTCCTCATACTCCATCTTAGCCTCCTTTGTCTGGTTCTTTTCCTTTCAACTCATCCTTAAGGTTCCCTTGACAATCTTCTTTAGGATAGTTAACCATGATTGAATATGTTATGGTTTCTCAACTTGTATCTACTACCATGACTGAGACAACCCAGATTGAAACTTAATACATGTTTTTAATGTCACCAAAGACACATTTGTATGGTGCCTCATCTATCCCGCCTAGTTACCAATCATTGTTTGGTACCTTCTCTGGTGCAACATCTAGTCCATGGACCTCTCCCATGTCATTTACATTTGGAATTTTGTCTAACACTTCTTCGATGAGCGCTACACAGTCTACTCCTCTTCCTCCATCTACTCCTATGGTTCAACAACAGGTTAGTCCTTATGTTAGTGGGTATGGACACCTACAACAACCCAATCCACCTCCTATTGGGAACCCTCCTCTTGGGGGGATGTTTCCTCCATATTATCCTCCTCTTTCGACAGGGGAGCAACCTGTTGTAGGGACATTTCCATCTCCTCAAGTTAGTGCTCAGCCTCATATGAGTCCTCCACATTTGGGAATGGCTGCTAATGTTTGGAAACCTACCATGCCTATACAACTTGGTTCGGTTGTGGCTTCATCTTTAGTTTCTCAACCTGTTCCACCTACATCTCAGATTCTTGTTCAACAACCTATATCTCAACTTGTTCAAGCTCAAGTGAATGTGAGCCAACCTTTACAGGATGTAATTCTAACTCAACCAATTCCACTGGTATTTGGCACATCTCAATCCATGTATACCCAGCCTTTTCAAGGTAACTCACAATCACAACAGTTTGGATAGGCCATTCCTCAAACTTAAATAGCTCAGAATGTATATGATATGGCACATGCACAACCTAACCAACCTTATGTTGGGATGATGCAAAATCCCACAAGGAAACAATATAAACCATATCAAGGTATCCCTCAAATGCCTTTCGATCAACAAGTCCAAAATCAACCATATAAGCCTTTACAAGGTTATCCTGAAGTTGGGCAACAAGGTTATGTGTATACTAGTTATTAAAATCCTCCCTATCCTGGGACACAAATACCTATTGCTCAAAATATCCCATCTTATCCAGGGTACCCTCCACTGGACCTCAACAAGAAGTTTCCATATGTAGCAACTCTTGAATATCTAAATATGACTAGGCTCACCAATGATCCTATTGCCCATTCTCCTTGGTGGATGGTTATTCCTATGAAGTTGCCTAGTGATATTCCTAATTTCAATGGAAATATTGGAGAAGACCCATCCACATACATGATGACTTATCATTTGTGGTGTTCTTCGAACCCCCTCAATGATGAATCTGTTTGTTTGCATCTTTCTGAGCGTACACCCACCCATACGACAGAAAAATGGTATATTGAATTAGCATGAGCTTCGTTTGATAACTTCAGCACCTTGGCAACCACATTCCTAACACATTTCCATTTACCCATCAAATATGAGACTGGAACTGAACTCTTAACCAAATTCAAACAAACTAATTCCACTCACATTTCTGACCACATTCATGAGTGGCAACTTCGTCATCATTTTGTTGAAACTTTTGTTCCTAACTATTAACCAAGAAATCCCTTCTACATATAGAAGTGTTCCCTATAGCCCAATGTGTGGGCCAGAATGAAAAATTAGAAAGGGAGATGGCCTACCTCTCTCCGCTGCGCTCGACCTTTGATGATGATATTGATCCCTTAGCTCCTAGGCTCGCTCCTCGCTAATCCTTGAGTCCGAATACCTACAAGAGAGATCAAAATACAACAACAAGAGAGATCAAAATAAAACAACAAGAGAGATCATAGCATATACATTCCAATGTAAGTTATACAACAGATCAAGGAGTATTGTACTAAGCAAACTATCATAGACAAGATTATGGGAAGTAAAACATTCTTTTATTAATGATTAAATCAAATAGGGAAGCATACAACTAATGCCTTAATGTTGAAGGCCTCCTTTAGGATGGTTCCAAGTCCAAGCCAAACTTAACAAGCTCTCCTTTCCTCTCTCACCAAAATGGCAGCATCTAAGCACAATCGAGCACAAGAATGGAAATGAGTAATGACCAACCCATTGAGGAAAGTGAAGAACGAATTTATAGTGATGGATAGGAGGTTAGAGGTCCACCAAAGGGGGAAGAAGGTACTTATCCTAAAGGTAAGATCCCTAAAGATAGGATCAACGGCTCTAAATGGGAGTACTCGACCATATCTTCATCCAACAACTACCAGATCGTCGTTCTCAAGGCTTCTAGTAAGAGAATATTCTACTCCATTTTTGGAGAAACTTCCTGAAGAGGATCAACATGGATTTTCCTATCAAAAGTCACGTTGCCAGTGCTAGTCACTAGTTAGACAAAATGTTACCAACACAGATTTTCCTACTAAAAGTAGCGTTGGTCTTGCAAATTAGGGTTTTTCAAAAGTTTTTCCAGAATTACTTCAAGACATTAGTTCTCCATCTCTTGATGGATGTGTTGAGCATATAATTCATGGTGAATGAGTTTACACAACTTTTGTCACTTTACGACATTTGTGACGACAGTGGCACAAAGGACAACACTTTGGGTACAAAATTGGGAATGTGACAAAATACTGTGTAACAGATGCCCCCTAAAGCATGAAAATAGAACAAGAAGTGATGGTTGAAGTGCTTTATCAATTAAGGCAAGGAACTTGGAAGACCACCGTCTGGAGACCTGCAAATCAAACATGATACAATATATGACATACCTGCTATATACATATTCCTGATAATACATATGAATATGAATCAAAATATAATACATGAATCCATGGTATGGACACAATCATCCATCTGAAAAGGATCATGCTTATGGATCCACGACATGGACATAGCCATCCATATGAAAAGGATCATGTCTAAGGATCCATGGCATGGACACAGCCATCTGTATGAAAAGGATCATGTATACAATCATGAATACTCAATAACTCCTCGCAACCTAGATTTTAATAGATGAGATCTAGGGTCTTCATCTCTATCCCGACCAAAGTACGAATCTAACCATGTGAATAGATGTGTTGACATCAAACATGGTAGAAACCACCTGATTACCAGTCAATAATGTAAATCGTTAACAAGCATGAGAGAAACCACCAATAATGATGATGGTCATCAAGGTACACCAGTACAATCTTCAAGTGTGAATAGGTGAGTTGAAGTCGAACACCTACAAAATAATTCGATTGAAGGCCAATGATGTAAGCCTGTTGTCAAACACTAAGAACTTACCATTGAGGTATGCAAGCTCCAAGGTACTAAAAGGGCGTTTATAAATCATATTTCTGGATAATGAACTAAAGTCGAAAAGAAGTGATCCATCAAAGGAAGGCCATAAAGTTTCCCACATCATTGACACGAAACATAGGATATCTCAAAATGATAGGAGTGATTCAATATTGTTGCAAAGAGGGTCAAATAAGTATAGAAAGTTTGACTTTGTAGATAGGACTTCTCTTGAACATATCGGTGACATGACTCTGGAGATTGGAAGCATTTGACTCAAAATGGGATCAAAGGTCATGGTGACAACATGGGTGATCAAATCATAGGCAAACAAATTTCCCAAACTAAGGAAGGCAAGTGGAAAAGAGAGGATATCTCAAACCCGACATGAGATACAGATGAGTTTCATGTTCAAGAACGACATGTTGCCTTTTATACAAGGTACAAAACATACTTTACTTCCTTCCCCCCAAGGTATTTGGCATATCTCAATCCATGTATACCCAACCTTTTCAAGGTAACTCACGATCACAATAGTTTAGACAGGCCATTCCTCAAACTTACATAGGTCAGGATGTATATGATATGGCACATGCACAACCTAACCAACCTTATGTTGCGATGATGAAAAATCCCACAAGGAACAATACAAAGCATATCAAGGTATCCCTCAAACGCCTTCCGATCAACAAGTCCAAAATCAACCATTTCAGCCTTTACAGGGTTATCCCGAAGTTGGGCAACAAGGTTATGTGTATACTAGTTATCAAAATCCTCCCTATCTTGGGACACAAATACCTATTACTCAAGCTATACCATCTTATCCGGGGTATCCTCCACTGGACCTCAACAAGAAGTTTCCATATGTAGCAACTTTTGAAGTGCTAAATATGACCAGGCTCACCAATGATCCTATTGCCCATTCTCCTTGGTGGATGATTATTCCTATGAAATTACCTAGTGATATTCCTAAATTCAATGGAAATGTTGGAGAAGACCCATCCACATACATGATGACTTATCATTTATGGTGTTCTTCGAACCCCCTTAATTATGAATCTATTTTTTTGCATCTTTTCGAGCGTACCCTCACCCGTACTTCAAAAAAATGGTATATTGAATTAGCACAAGCTTCATTTGATAACTTCAACACTTTGGCAACCACATTCCTAACACATTTCCATTTACCCATCAGATATGATACTGGAACTGAACCCTCAACCAATTTCAAACAAATTAATGCCACTCACATCTCTGACTACATTCATGAGTTGCGACTTCATCATAATTTTGTTAAAACTTTTTTTTCCTAACTATTAACTATGCAATGCCTTCTATAGATAGAAGAGATCCCTCTAGCCCAATTTGTGGATCTACTAACAACCATGACAAAACAAGCAAACTTCCCTAACCTAGATCAGAATGACAAATGAGAAAAGGAGATCGTCTACCTCTCTCCTATGGGCTCGACCTTTGATGATGATCTTGATCCCTTAGTTCCTAGGCTCACTCCTCGCTAATACTTGAGTCTGAAAACCTGCAAGAGAGTGTTGGGTCACTATAATACCAGTGATTACCCCATTACTATTGTAGTTATACCCCTTATTTATATTGTTGTGCCCCTATTACCCCCATATTGTTATTTCTGTGCCCCATAGAATCCCTCTATTGTTATTTTTGTGGCTTTATATTATTATTGTTAGGTCGGCTGGATTATATTGTGACTCCTTAGACTCCTATATATAGAAAGGAGGTTTTGTCATTTGTATCATCCAAGAATTGTTCATTTATGTAATGTAAAGGAGGTTGCCCCCTCGAAGAGGCTGAATTCTAAGGCGTGGATCTCTCTTTTCTATCTTTTTTTGAGCTGGTTTCATAACATTTGGTATCAGAGCTTTGGATTCTAGGGTTTCGCTGCTCCAAACAGGTCATCGTGGAATTTTCGCTATAACTTTTTTTCTGTGACGTTTCAGAAGTCTCAAAAAAAACCCATTTGAGAAGAATTGGCACTGAACCTTGGGTCCGAATTTCAGAGCTTTTCTCGTGATATTTTCGGAGATATGATCTGAGGAAGTTGGTCTTTTTGCAGACTCCTGAATTACATTCAAAACAGGTGACCTGGGGAAAATCGTCATAACTCTCTCTCTGAGGATCGGATTGAAATTTCGTAAAAAGGTACAGAAAGAGGACGGACTGTAGTTTCTTTTGTGTGTGTTTCAGATTCAAAGGTTGAAACAGTGACTCGTGGCACGTCGTACAATTTCGCTCTACTGAACCAGTCTAAAAGCAAGTCACTGTGGGAGATTTCACATAACTCTTCCTTGGAGAATCCAATTTGGCTCAGACTTGTGGCATTGGAAAGAGGACGCAGAAGGCTACTACAGTTAGCAATTTCAGAATTGGATGATCCGAAATTACAGAGATACATCAGATTCAATATCAGGCTTCTATAAAGTGAAAAAAGGTGTGTAGTTTTTTTTTAATTTTTGTGTAAGCTTGGTTTAACGGAATTCAAAGGGCATAGTAAAAATTATTATCGGTAACTGATGCCCCGAGGAAAGAAAATGCAAACACCTAGTAAGGAACCTGAAAGCTCTAGCATGACTCATGAAGAAGAGGAAGAAATGCTACATGATATATCAAAATTACAAGAACAAGTGCAACAAATGTCACGCTCACAAAAGCTAACAGAAGCTAAGATAAGTGGCGTGGAATCTAAGGTAAATGGCGTGGAATCTAAGATAAAGGGAATGGAAGCTAAGATGGATGGCATGGAAGCTAAGATTGACGCTAAATTTGATGGCATGGATGATAAGATGGATGATTTGAAGAAGTTGCTACAAGAAAGGGTCACTAATGGTGAAAAGGTAGTAAAGGAAACTCATGATGAGAATAAAAGAAATGTTAATCATGATTCCATAGACTCTAATGTTGGATCGAAGACTCACCATGTTCCAAAAATCGATATGAGGAAGTTTGATGGCAAGGATCCCGCCACATGGATATTACAGATGGAGCAATTCTTCGATCTCAATAATGTGCAAAACACACAAAAGGTACGTATGGCAACTTTATATTTGGAACCAAATCAGTTTGTATGGTATCAATGGCTTTGTTCTCGTAAACAATTTATCACTTGGGCAATTTTTACGGAAGAATTGATAGCACATTATGAGGATACAAAAAGCAACACTTTTTTTAGCCAATTGATAAGTCTCAAACAAAAGGGTTCAATAATGGAGCACATTGAGGAGTTCCAAAAATTGAACATAAGGGTAAAAGATATTCCAGAGGAGCATAGGATTGATGTGTTCATAGGGTCTTTAAAGGATAATATCCAACATGATGTGCGCCTTTGGGAACCTGATTCATTAGAGAAGGCATTCAGGTTAGCAAGAAAAATGGAAAGCAAAATTATGGCAACTAGGAAGCATACCATTCACAACTATAAAGACGGAAGTGTTGTTGCCCATAGTCTTCCACAACCTACAAGGTTGACACCACAACAATTGGAAGAAAAAAGAGCAAAAGGGCTTTGTTACAATTGTGATAGCAAATACACAAAAGGTCATAAGTGTGCTGAGAAGAAATTATTCTACATAGATTGTGAAGAGGAAGAAGAAAAGGAGCAAGAAAGGTCAAAAGAAGAGGATATATTCCAGGAACAAAGCCTAGATGAAGAACAAATAAATCCGACCATATCTTGTAATGCATTGGCGGGAATTACCACTCCTCAAACCATCAAGATAGAAGGACAAATCAAGAAGAAAAAGGTAATAGTGTTGATTGATTCAGGAAGCACCCACAATTTTATTCATTGTAGGGTAGCAAAAGAATTGAATTGCTTCCTATATCCAGCACCAGAGTGTCAAGTGATGATTGCAAATGGAGGAACAATAAATTGTTCTGGAAAGTGCCATAATATCAAGCTATCCATGGGAGAATATGTATTGACTAGCCCAATGCTTTCCATTCCAATGGGAGGTGCTGATGTTGTACTAGGAGTCCAATGGCTACAATCCTTGGGTACAATAGCTTTTAATTTTCAAGAACTTTTCATGAAATTTTCTGTGGAAGGAAAGGAAGTTGAATTAAGGGGTATTGCAGGGAAACCAGGAAAGATAATCAGCTCTAATGGCATGACAAAGCTTCTAAAAAAGGAGCAAAGAGGTGTAATTGCACAATTATGTTCGCTAGATGTTTCCACATTGGAATCATCTATTTCTCCAGATCTCCAAAAAGTCCTGGACAATCATTCCAAGGTATTTGAGACTCCCAAAGGTCTCCCACCTATGCGTGATCATGATCATGCTATTCATCTGATTCCAGGAAGTGTTCCTCCAAACATCAGGCCGTACAGATATCCCTATGTCCAAAAAAGTGAAATTGAACGTATGGTTGCAGAAATGCTAGAGGCTGGTATAATTCAACCGAGTCAAAGTTCTTTCTCAGCTCCAGTAGTATTGGTGCACAAGAAGGATGGATCATGGCGCATGTGTCCGGATTATAGGGAGCTCAACAAGCTCACTATTAAAGATAAGTTCCCCATTCCTGTCATTGATGAATTACTGGATGAATTGCATGGATCAATTTACTTCACCAAGTTGGATCTTCGTTCGGGATATCATCAAATCAGAATGAAGATTGAAGACATTCCGAAAACAGCATTTAGAACTCATGAGGGTCATTATGAATTTTTGGTCATGCCTTTTGGCCTTACCAATGCACCTTCAACATTTCAAGGTTTGATGAATTCAATTTTCAAACCATTCCTTAGAAAATTTGTGTTAGTATTTTTTGATGATATACTAATCTACAGCAAGTCTTGGAAGGATCATGTTGAACATGTTGACAGGGTGCTACAACTATTGGAGGAGAAACAATTATATGCAAAAAGATCCAAATGTTTCTTTGGAGTCCAGGAGGTGGAATATTTGGGTCATATTGTATCTCATGAAGGAGTTAAGGTAGACCCTAGCAAAATTAAAGCCATTAAGGAATGGAAAATCCCCACATCCATAAAGCATCTGCGAGGATTTCTTGGGTTGACAGGGTATTATCGCAAGTTTGTTAAGAATTATGGGAGAATAGCAGCACCTCTAACAACATTATTGAAGAAAGATTCATTTTCATGGACTCCGGAAGCAACAAAGGCCTTTGAACATCTTAAAGAGGCAATGTGCCAAGCACCGGTCTTAGCTACACCGGACTTCACAAAAACCTTTATTGTGGAATGTGATGCTTCAGGAAATGGAATTGGTGCTGTTCTAATGCAAGATGAAAGACCCATTGCTTTTGAAAGTCGTCCAATCAAGGGAAAGTTTTTAAGCAAAGCTATTTATGAGAAGGAAATGTTGGCAATACTCCATGCACTTAAGAAATGGCGACCCTACCTAATGGGAAGACACTTCAAGGTAAAAACGGATCATGATAGCCTTAAATACTTTTTAGAACAAAGATTATCCTCTGAAGAGCAACAAAAGTGGGTCACAAAGATGTTGGGTTATGACTTTGAAATCATCTACAAAAAAGGGAAGCAAAATGTGGTGGCAGATGCACTCTCAAGAAAGGATGAGGATGTGGAAGCATTGTTGTGTGCCATTTCTATTATCCAACCAGATTGGATAAACGAAGCAAGGGAGGAATGGAAGAATGACGAAGAAGTGTGGGCACTTATTCGAAAGCTACAACAAGATTCCAGTACTTCTGATACATTTAGCTGGCAAAATGATTCGTTATGGTACAAAGATCGCTTATACCTCTGTAAGAATTCCCAGCTAAAACAAAAGATTCTTATGGAATTGCACACTTCTCCCTTAGGAGGGCACTCAGGATTTTTAAAAACTTACCACAGGGTTAAGAAGGAATTTTTTTGGGATGGCCTTAAATCAGATATTCAAAAGTTTGTGGCGGAATGTTTGGTTTGCCAGCAAAATAAAGTTGAAACAATTAAGACACCGGGTCTATTACAACCTTTATCCATTCCAAGCCAACGTTGGGAGGAGGTTTCAATGGATTTTATCACAGGTTTACCCAAGTCTGAGGGAAAGAGTGTCATCATGGTGGTAGTTGACAGACTTACCAAGTATGCACACTTTTGTGCATTATCACATCCATTTAAAGCCAGTACAGTTTCTACTGCATTTATGGAAACAGTTCAAAAGCTACATGGAAACCCAAAGATTATTGTAAGTGACAGAGATCCCATTTTCACTGGAAATTTTTGGACAGAATTATTTTCTTGTCTTGGTACTCAGTTAGCTCATAGCTCATCTTATCATCCTCAATCTGATGGGCAAACTGAGATAGTAAACAAATGTTTGGAAGGATATCTTCGTTGCTTTGTATCTGATAAACAGACACAATGGGTCAAATGGTTGCCTCTGGCTGAATGGTGGTATAACACTTCCTTCCATACAACAACAAAAATGACCCCATTTATGGCACTTTATGGGTATCAACCACCATCCATCACATCATATTTAAGAGAAAATTCTAAGGTTCAGGCAGTGGAACATCACATCGAACATCAACAACAAGTCCTCCAACTCTTAAAGGATAACCTCGTGTTGGCACAAAATAGAATGAAACAACAGGCAGATCAACATCGCAGTGAAAGAAGTTTTGATGTAGGTGATTGGGTATTCCTACGGCTACAACCATATAAGCAAATGTCCCTAAAGCAAGCTAAGAAGGATAATAAATTATCACCAAAGTATTATGGTCCGTACAAGGTGTTGCAAAAGATTGGTACTATGGCATACAAATTGGAGCTTCCTGCAGCTTCTCGATTGCACCCAGTTTTCCATGTTTCATGTTTAAAGAAGGTTATAGGTGACAAGCTCCCAATTCAAACAATATTGCCAGAACTTGACGAGGAAGGAAAAATTATATTGGAACCGGAAGCAGTCACAGAAACAAGAACTCGACAGCTACGAAATCGATCAATTTCAGAGTATCTTATCAAGTGGAAGAACTTATCCGCTGAAGATTCCACATGGGAGGATGAGAATTTTATGCAGAAGTATCCAGAACTACTCAAGCGTTGAGGACAACACTTTTTTGAAGGAGAGGGGCATGTTGGGTCCCTATAATACTAGTGATTACCCCATTACTATTGTAGTTATACCCCTTATTTATATTGTTGTGCCCCTATTACCCCCATATTGTTATTTCTGTGCCCCATAAAATCCCTCTATTGTTATTTTTGTGGCTTTATATTATTATTGTTAGGTCGGCTGGATTATATTGTGACTCCCTAGACTCCTATATATAGAAAGGAGGTTTTGTCATTTGTATCATCCAAGAATTGTTCATTTATGTAATGTAAAGGAGGTTGCCCCCTCGAAGAGGCTGAATTCTAAGGCATGGATCTCTCTTTTCTATCTTTTTTTGAGCTGGTTTCATAACAGAGAGATCATAGCATATGCATTCCAATGTAAGTTATATAACTGATCAAGGAGTATTGTACTAAGAAAACTATCATAGACAAGCTTATGGGAAGTAAAACATGTTTTGTATTAATGATTAAATCAAAGAGGGAAGCATACAACCGATGCCTTGATGTTGAAGGCCTCCTTTAGGATGGTTCCAAGTCCAAGCCAAACTTAAAAAGCTCTCCTTTACTCTCTCACCAAAATGGCAGCATCTAAGCACAATTGAGCACAAGAATGGAAATAAGTAATGACCAACCCATTGAGGAAAGTGAAGAATGAATTTATAGTGATGGATAGGAGGTTAGAGATCCACCAAAGGGGGAAGAAGGTCCTTATCCCAAAGGTAAGATCCCTAAAGATAGGATCAAAGGCTCTAAATGGGAGTACTCAACCATATCTTCATCCAACAACTACCAGCTCATCATTCTCAAGGCTTCTAGTAAGAGAAGCTTCTGCTCCATTTTTGGAGAAACTGCTTGAAGAGGATCAACTCAAATTTTCCTATCAAAAGTCGCCCTACCAGCACAAGTCACTAGTTAGAAAAAATGTTACCAGCACATATTTTCGTACTAAAAGTAGCACTGGTCTTGCAAATTAGGGTTTTTGACAAGTTTTTCCATAATTACTTCAAGACATTAATTCTCCATCTCTTGAGGGATGTGTTGAGCATTTAATTAATGGTGAATGAGTTTACACAACTTTTGTCACTTTATGGCATTTGTGATGACAATGGCACAAAGTACAACACTTCGAGTACAAAGTTGGGAATGTGACAAAATACTGTGTAACAGATGCCCCCTAAAGCATGAAAGCAGAACAAGAAGTGATATTTGAAGTGATTTATCAATTAAGGCAAGGAACTTGGAAGACCACCGTCAGGAGACCTGTAAATCAAACATGATACAATATATAACATATATGTTATATAAATATGCCTGATAATACATCTGAATAAGCATCAAAATATAATACATGAATCCAAGGTATGGACACAGCCATCCGTCTGAAAAGGATCATGTCTATGGATCCACGACATGGATGTATCCATATGTATGAAAAGGATCATGTCTAAGGATCGACGGCATGGATGCACCCATCCATATGAAAAGGATCATGTATACAATCATGAATAATCAATAACTCCTCGCAACCTGGATTTTAACAGATGAAATCTAGGGTCTTCATCTCTATCCCGACCAAAGTACGAATCCAACCATGTGAATAGTTGTGTTGAATTCGAACATGGTAGAAACGACCTGATTACCAGTTAAAAATGTAAATCATTAACAGGCATGAGAGAAAGCACCAACAATGACGATGGTTGTCAAGGTACACTAGTACAATCTTCAAGTGTGAATAGGTGAGCTGAAGTCGAACACCTGCAGAATAATTCGATTGAAGGCCAATGATGTAAGCCTGTTGTTAAACATAAAGAAATTTCCATTGAGGCATGCAAACTCCAAGGTACTGAAAGGGTGTTTATAAATCATATTTTTGGATAATAACCTGAAGTCGAAAAGAAGTGATCTATCGAAGGAAGGCCATAAAGTTTCCCACATCATCGACACGAAACATAGGATATCTCAAAATTATAGGAGTGATTCAGGATTGTTGCAGAGAGGTTCAAATAAGTATAGGAAGTTTGAATTTGTAGATAGGACTTCTCTTGAACATATCAGCGACATGACTCTGGAGATTGGAAGAATTTGACTCAAAATGGGATTAGAGGTCATGGTGACAACATGGGTGATCGAATCAAAGGCAAACAAATTTCCCAAACTCAGGAAGGCAAGTGGCAAAGAGAGGATATTCCAAAGCCAACACGAGATACAGATGAGTGTCATGTTCAAGAGCAACATACTGCCTATTATACAAGATACAAAATGTAGAAATTTTGAATAATAAACACTTATTCATAGAGATTATCCCGATTATACACTATTACGGAATACATGCACAATACATAATCTCCTCTACGTTGATCATCAATTTATCAGCATCAAAAACAATGAAACATCAATCACATGCACACATTAACACAGTATGTAACCCGGGGAAAGCATACAGCTGAAAACCCCACACTATCTGTATATTATAATGATTGATAACATGTAACAATACATAGTACAATACTCTTCACGCTTAGTACTATCTCCACCTGTTACACACAAAACTAGCTCAGATCCGAACAAGTCACAGGTTCAAATCTCCTCCGCTGCTTTGCCTGCCTCCACTGCACAATCCTACAAGAGAATCACGTGAGCACAAGCTACAATTTCCTTGATATTGGCCCACACTGCACAATCCTCATTGGCATTACTCAAATCCATGCATTTGCAAATCTCATGCACAACTAATAGTCACAACTCACCCTTTCACTTACCTCTAACACCTTTCTCTGTTGAACTGTCCATGCACTGAGTTAACTGATGTATTCTTTAGTTGCTTTATGAGTTAATAATTAGTGAATTAATTAAAAATTAATTCACACAACTCATCACTAGTGTATTCTTTAGTTAGACTAAATACAACTAGTTCAACTAAGTCAAACTGAACACAACTCCATCAACTCCACATCCAACTCCACAGAACTCACATGCATGAGTTCTAACTGAAGTCCTCCATGCAATAGCTCAACTAACACATAAGAAACCATGTGATTCCTTTTTTCAGCTGCATGTGCCACATCTGTAGCTCGAACTGAAGTGCTCCAAGAGAATAAGATAATGTTTAGAGTCCAAATATTACTAAGGCCTAATAATATTTGACTGTTTCTATTTTTAGCCTGGCAGCCTAAAAATAGACTTTGATCACTCCGCTGTGAACCAAAAATAGAAGTCCATCTATTTTTCCCAACATGACCAATCATCCACAAATAACATACTGCAACTCATAGACCATGATCCATATGTCTAAAAATAGACTTTGTGCCAAAAATAGCCTGCGGGCCCACTTAGTGAAGGCGACTCCTTTCCACTAAGCTCCATCATCTTGTTACATTTTCAACACTCCCTCTCAACAAGATATGGATTATCTGCAACCCCTATCCTGCAACTCTGGAATGTTCTGCATGCAACACATTTGCCCAGTCCACTTTCTCCAACAACACTTGGAACAAAAACACTTCCAACTAACTACTCTGTTGGGCTAGGAACATACTCTGATGTTGAAGCTCTACCTGTTGCTGACAAGTGCTCCCTCTCTGACATCTGTGCTACTGCAACATCTCCATGCATCTCGCACCATTGCACACTTCTCTGTGCCACCTAGCACTGTGCAAAACACTTGTGCCTCTCGCATTGCTGCAGCCTGCTAGCTATGCACTGTCCTGGGATTCCCTACACTGTCGCTCTCTCTGCCGCTCCATCCAAATCTGTCTCTACCCAATCAGTTAGTTCCTGCTACTCCACATCGGGGCTCCCATAGCAAGGTCTCATCCAAGAGGTTGGGTACCTCAAGGATATTTCCCCTCCTCCTTGGGACGATCAATCCACATCACCCCACCTCCTACCTGGAGGTATGGCTGCATGCGATCCCTCAACCCACCTGGCTCGAAGTTCCCCCCTACTGGAGGTCTCTTCATGAGTAGATATCTCTACTCAATCTCCTCTCAGCTTCCCTTGTTGTGGCTGCTACACAACCCCCTGAAGCTGCTGCACCAATAGTGGCTCCTCCACAATCGTCTAAGACTTCTTCTGGCTCTGCATGTTGAGAGGTAATATACACTCCCTCTCAACCACCAAGTCTCCATCAATTGCCTCGCTGCTCAAGGCTTTGCATGCATCTTGAACCTCAAGAGCATATAGGTTCTTGACCCGTGAATCAATCTGCTTCATCTGTCTAGTGATGTTGTGTCTAAGGAAAACCTTTCCCTTACTGAAGACTACATCACAACCTCTGTCTTGCAGCATTGCGATCGACACCAAGTTTCTCTTTAGTCCTGGTACATACTTGACATTGGTCAAGGTAAGGCGAGCTCCATGCTCCCTCTGAAAAATAACCGTGCCTACACCTGAGACACTATACTTCTCATCATTACCCATCGCTATGAGTATCTAGAGATATTTCTACTCCAAAGTACTGAACAAACTCTTGTCACCGGTCATGTGGAAAGAAGCTCCACTGTCAAGAAACCAACCACTTCCCACCATGGATGAAACCATGCATGCGAAGAGTGTGAAATCCAACTCGAACTATGAAGCAAGTGCCTCACCTTCAGATCCTTCCCTGGATCCCTTCTTGGATTTCTTCTTTGGGCAATTAGTAGCATAATGGCCCAACTCATGACAACAAAAGCATCTCACCTTCAACTTGTCAACCTTCTTCCCATTATTGGAAGAACTGGATTCGGAAAGAGAACCCTTCACCTTCCCCTTCTTCACCTTACTCGCTAAGGCAAAATTCTCCTCATCATGCATGGATGAAGAACTATCTCTAGTGCTCCGTCTGATCTCCTCTTGCACAAGATCCGACCAAAGTCTCTCCCATCTTGGCAATTTATCTCGACCATTGACAAAGTCCTGATAGGAATGCCAACTCTTCAGAAGACCAAGGAGAGCCAAGCCCACCAAGTCCTCATCATCAAAAGTCACCCCCACACTTCCCAGCTCATCCCGACACTGGGTGAACTTCGTGAGATACTAGGGCATACTGTCTCCATTCTCACACTTAGATGTTTCTGAGTTTATCCTTGAGCGCCATTCCACCAACTCAAAACTCAACCGCTTCTGATATAAAATTCGTGAGGACAAAGTATTTCTTGTACAGAGATCGACTGTATGGGCATTCACCGGATATCTCACCTTCCAAAAGAAGGATGAATCCAGAGGCT
The DNA here is from genome assembly GCA_031772625.1 of Pinus tabuliformis. Taxonomy (NCBI): domain Eukaryota; kingdom Viridiplantae; phylum Streptophyta; class Pinopsida; order Pinales; family Pinaceae; genus Pinus; species Pinus tabuliformis. The sequence continues at coordinate 828,440,446 of CM062813.1, forward strand.
ACCTGGCTCGATTACAGACTCTGCCTGAAGAAATAAGATGTAAACACTTTCTGAATAATAGATCTAATGATCAATCCTCGCTTTGATATCCTGTAGAACTTTTTCTACAAATCAACCAGCTCTGATACCATGTACAAATTTTGAATAATAAACACTTATTCACATAGATTATCCCTATTATACACTATTTCGGAATACATGCACAATAAATAATCTCCTCTACGTTGATCATCAATTTAGCAGCATCAAAAATAATGAAACATCAATCGCATGCACACATTAACACAGTATGTAACCCGGGGAAATCATACAGCTAAAAACCCCACACTATCTGTATATTATAATTATTGAGAACATGTAACAATACATAGTACAATACTCCTCACAAGTACTCAGTACTATCTCCACCTGTTACACACAAAACTAGCTCAGATCCGAACAAGTCACAGGTTCAAATCTCCTCTGCTGCTTTGCCTGCCTCCACTGCACAATCCTGCAAGAGAATCATGTGAGCACAAGCTACAATTGCCTTGATATTGGCCCACACTGCACAATCCTCATTGGCATTACTCAAATCCATGCATGTGCAAATCTCATGCACAACTGATAGTCACAACTCACCCTTTCACTTACCTCTAACACCTTTCTCTGTTGAACTGTCCATGCACTGAGTTAACTGATGTATTCTTTAGTTGCTTTATGAGTTAATAATTAGTGAATTAATTAGCAATCAATTCACACAACTCATCACTAGTGTATTCTTTAGTTAGACTAAATACAACTAGTTCAACTAAGTCAAACTGAACACAACTCCATCAACTCCACATCCAACTCCACAGAACTCACATGCATGAGTTCTAACTGAAGTCCTCCATGCAATAGCTCAACTAACACATAAGAAACCACATGATTCCTTTTGTCAGTTTCATGTGCCACATCCGTAGCTCGAACTGAAGTGCTCCAAGAGAATAAGATAATGTTTAGAGTCCAAATATTACTAAGGGCTAATAATATTTGACTATTTCTATTTTTAGCCTGGCAGTCTAAAAATAGACTCTGATCACTCCGCTGTGAACCAAAAATAGAAGTCCATCTATTTTTCCCAACATGACCAATCATCCACAAATAACATACTGCAACTCATAGACCATTATCCATATGTCTAAAAATAGACATAGTCTAAAAAAAGACTTTGCGCCAAAAATAGCCTGCGGGGCCCACTTAGTGAAGGCGACTCCTTTCCACTAAGCTCCATCATCTTGTTTCATTTTCAACACAAAACACACGTTACTTCCTATCCCCCCCTGCTATTTCTAGTGAGTACCTCTTTATTTTTAATCACAAGCTTGAAGAGGATACCATATGCTTGTCATATAACTTCATCTTTCAGATGAATCCATCCTAGTAAGTTTAACGAGTCCTAGGAAGGATAAAATCAGTCTCGTCATGCTGACAAGTTCTACGTCATTTAAGTTTTACGAGTCTGACAGAGGGGTAACTTGACATCTTTTTTATGTTTAGGGAGTTTGAAAAAGAGGCGGAAAAGAAAACTCCAAAGGTCCCTTTTCATAGATAGTCTCTCGAATCCGAAAAGGTATAAAACAATATTCAAGAGAACCTCTTAGCCATGTTTGACTAAGGTATTTTTTTTTTGTAGCTAGTCTATCTCAGTTCGTAAAAGGGTTAAAATTGTACTAAGTAGACATATTTTCATTTACTTTTACGAGTTTGAAAAGACAAGTGCTCGACAATATTTTCATATTTTTGCAGTCTGAAAGAGCTAAAAGAGGAATCCTCCTGGAGGAAAGAGTGGTACAAAAGAATATAAACTGGTTCCAATCATGATGGAACTGCTCAAAACATGTAAAGGTCAAGAGGCTCATTAATAACACCACTCATCGCAGATGTTCCCCAGGAAAGGGTAAAACAACCAAGTGAAAGCGCATGAGCGGCAAAAGCGATGGTGACGATGGAATGGAAAACTAAGGCACATCTGGCCAAAATAGGCTGATAAAAATGGAAATCATGGGAGGTAAAGTGGGAATGGTTTCATTTTTACACAAGCTTAAAACATGGGAAACTATGACTGATTATACTTGAAGATGGTTTCATTTTTTCACAAGCTTGAAACATGGGAAAAACTATGCTTGGATTTGGTTTTGTTTTTTACACAAGCTTGAAATGGAAACAAACTATGCTTGGGTTTGCTTGAAGATGGTTTCATTTTAACACAAGCTTGAAACATGGGAAAAAACTATGCTTGGATTTGGTTTCATTTTTACACAAGCTTGAAACGGAAGCAAACTATGCTTGGGTTTGGTTTCATTTTTACACAAGCTTGAAACAAAGATAAACTATGCTTGAGTTTGGTTTCCATTTTACACAAGCTTGAAACAAAGATAAACTATGCTTGAGTTTGGTTTCATTTTTGCACAAGCTTGAAACAAAGATAAACTATGCTTGAGATAAGTTAGCATGCCCTCAGCATAATGACTCAATTCGAGGTACATGCCCCCCAAGCTTCACTTCATTCACTTAAGAAGACTATTGGTTACTAATAGGTGGATGGAATGAAGGCTCAGTTACGAGATCAAGTGAAAAACTCGATTGGGAATTTACGAGATCTAATCAAAGACTCGAATTGGAAGGGGATTTGTTTCATTTTTTAACGAGCTTGAGACATGAAAAGAACCATGCTCATGACACCTTGTTTCATTGTTTAATGAGATTTTCGTAGGAAAGGAACCATGCTTACAACACCTTATTTCATTGTTTAATGAGCTTATGATAGGAAAAGAACCATGCTCATGACACCTTGTTTCATTTTTTAACGAGCTTGACAAAAGGAAGGAATTATGCTCATGGCACCTTGTTTCATTTTTTAACGAGATTGATAGAAGAAAAGAACCATGCTCATAGGGACTTATTTCATTTTTTAACGAGGTTGACATAGTAAAATAACTATCCTCATAGGGACCTATTTCATTTTTTAATGAGGTTGACATTATAAAAGAACTATCCTCATGGGGACCTATTTCATTTTTTAACAAGGTTGACATAGTAAAAGAACTATCCTCATCACCTTGATTATGACCTATAAGAGGTCATAGCTTCCAAGAGGTTCTCATCAGATGGGAGAACAACACTATGGAAGGGATACATGTCAAGGGATATAATGGAAATATCAGGTTCCAATTCCCCCAGTACATGACGCACTATATCACTGACTAGATAATCAATAAACGCAGGCACAGAACAGGTGGCCACATAACTAACCTGTGGCGGGGGTGATGCCACTTGCATACAAGGACCATTTAGGGAATATGGTTGAGTTGGATTCAAATAAGGACCAATGAATGAAATTTGATCAATGGCCACAATTCTTCCTTCATGTGGGAAACATATGACACAAAATAGAGAAGAGAGAAGAGCTCCCATGACATAAACATAGTCATGGTCGAGGAGTAAATTAAAATCCAAAGGGCCTTTGTTATGAAACCAGCTCACAAAAAGATAGAAAAGAGAGATCCACGCCTTAGAATTCAGCCTCTTCGAGGGGGGCAACCTCCTTTACATTGCATAAATGAACAATTCTTGGATGATACAAATGAAAATACCTCCTTTCTATATATAGGAGTCTAAGTGGTCCCAATACAATCAAAGCCTACATAACAATAATATTGTAGGGCACAACAGTAACAATGGTGGGCTTCTATGTGGCATAATAGTAACAATATGGGCACTACATGGGTACATCAATATAATAAGTGGGTTATACTAATAACAATAAGGGGTTACACTAGTAGTATAGGGGCCTAACAGCCTTGGACAACCATCACATAGAGATAGAAAATTTTTCCTCCCAAAGTAATAGGCAATTTAGGAAGGATCCCTAATGGTTAACTAGTTCTTGTGTTAAAAGATAACAAATTCTAGGTAACTAGCACAAGATGCGGAGAACATAAAGTTTGCCAAGTAGTTGAAGACAAAATACTAACATATGCACCTTCATCTATGATTTTTCCTGGTACAGGTATATTACAAGCCTGTACCATTATCTAAAAATGCATGTGAGTAGGAAGGTGATATCCTGCCAATCGACTCCAGTCAAAGAAAGTGACTAAACTACTTGGAGAGGGTGCCATTAGAATGGAAGAACTGCCCTATTGTGTTATAGGAACGGGAGGATCACCTCCCTGTACCATGGGAATAATAGGATATCCCCCCTTTACCATGGGAACAGGAGGATTTCCCCCTAATTCTTTAGAATCTAAAGAAACCATAAGAACTTGAGCAGTTGAACTTCAATCTCTACATGATAAACAAGATCGATTGAAGGTGGAATTGAGTCGACCATTTTTTCAACCAATGGTTGGTCAGGAATGAACTCATGGGATTCACTTTCAGAGAGAGTGGGATTGACTAGGGATGGATTATGATTAATTACTTAATCAATTAGTGGAGGATCAGGGGAAAACTTCTGATAACTAGTTGGAAGACGAGGTTGAGAAGTGGTAAGGTTATTCAACACTTTAGAGGCTTCATCCATATGAGGATAAAGGTGAATAGGATGATTCCCTTCACATAACCTATAGGGAAATTTAACCTTTCCATTTTTCCAATGGACCTTATTATTACTAGTTGAAGTTTTATCACTAGCATGATCTCCAAAGGCTGATGAAAAAGGTTGATGTGAACATGTGGACCACACTTCTAAGAACTTGGGAATACCAGGACAATCTCTAAGAAGGTGGTCACCCTTACATAGCATGCAAGGGAATTTCACGTTCCAAGGTTGATTGGAAGGTTTCTCAACATCAACTACATCGGTAGCAATCGCTGTTGGGTTGCCCCCTTGCTTATTTTTATTCTTCCTAATCTTCATATTCTTCTTCTTCTTATCCACTTGGTTACTGACTTGTAAGTTTTCACCAGACGAAGAGGAAGAAGAGGAAGAAGGTTGAATAGGTGAAGAAGGCAAAGAGTCAACTTTAGGATCAATCGAAGGTTGATATTTTTCAGGTGGAAGAGAGCCTGGTTGGGAGAAATTTGGACATTCAAAACCATAGGGGTCGAAAATAACCAAACTAGAAAACCAATGGTAAATCCAAGGAGGGACAAAATTTCCCTATAAGGAGCACCAATATTTCCAAAAGAAGGAAAAGGACTAGGATTCCCATAAGTGGAGTTTCCTTGATTGATAGATTTAGGAACTGTTGCCATTAGTCTCAACCTAAGATTTAATAAGGAGTATTTCCACAAGAAAGATGTTTTTCCGCAGTCAATTAATTGATTTTAGAAATTAACAAAACAAAATAAAAAAGGGGTAAAACTAGGCAAAAGGGTTTACCAAGTATCCGTGAACTGCAGAATACCTCCTGGCGAACTAAGAAGTATAGGAAGGAAATCTCCTGAATGTTGTGTTCAGTGTATCACGTTTACAAGGCAGCTAACTTGGTTACCTATGGATGGATAGAAACCTACATGGGGATCCAAATATATACGTGATGGTATGTGGGAGTGTAGTCTGTATTAGTGTTGTCTAATGCATAATCGTTCGATGAGAGTGTTCCCATATACTTGCCATGCATGGAGTGCCTCTGATATACTCGAAAGTACTGGAGAACGGTCTTATACACTTTCATACGTGGAACGAGATTTCACTCCTGGGATACAATGCTAGAAAATAATGAAAACTCTTATGTTTAACGATGCCAAAACACATCTCTAGCCTATACCTCTAAATGTTTGTGTTAACTTCCAAATTCTCCTTAGGTTAATTGAGGTAAATTTTAAGTTTATCTTCAATTAAGTTTCAGTTTTAAGGCTCAAAACAATGTCACTTGAACTCCTATGATGCAACTATCATGAGAAAATGATTCTTTCCGTTTCGATGAAACCTAATCTAGTAAGGGATGATATTCAAACAATGATGCAACAATCAAGAGTGCAACAAGTAAAGATTTCCTAACTAGATCTTTCACTTTCACTTTCCAAATGCAATGCCAAAAAGCAAAAATGCTTTTCACTTTTCCCAAGATGAACTTATATGAATTATGCTTCTATTATTCTTTAAATGAATTAATGCAACTAATGAACCATTTAGTTTTCAATTATTTGAAAAATGTGATCTATTTCCAATAATTAATTCCAAAAAATAACTTTTCATGCAATTGATCGAATGTAATTTTAACGAAAAGTAAATTTTTCACAATGAAAACTAATTCAATGCAAAATTGATTCCTTTAATCAATGCAAAAGAGCAATCACTGTTTAATTAATATAACAATCAATAATTCTCAAGCACACAAGTAGTAAACAAATATCTCAATCGACTCAAAACTTGAAAAAACTCAATCAAATTCCTATTTTTCACCACTTCAAGCAAGAGACAATCTTTTGCATTCCACAAAGAAATCAAAAGCATACAGACAAAGATAGATTCAGATAAAGCATAGAAGAGACCTCAAAGACTAGGACACACTAGAGTTTTCAGTGAAGACCCTAAAATTCTCAAATTAAAAAACCAATTCTACTTTTCATACCAAAACCCGTGTTGGCATCACTACTTTTCATAGTAAAACTCGTGTTGGTCTTCATCACAGGTAAAAAGTGGAAGACAAGGTTTTCAACATGATTGTACATGGAAAAACACGCACTATCAACGTGACTGTCACTGATAAAACACACACTGAGCAAGGAAATTTTAGGAAAAACAAGAAAGACTCAGGAAGAAACTCTAGACCTGGTACCCTAAGACACCAAAAATTTAGAGTACAAACTGAAAATCAATCCAAATACAGGGTCTTTCGATGGTTGGCCAAACTTAACGAGAAGGAAAAAAATAGAGTATGAAAAAGTTGTAGACTTCCCTAGAGGAGTCGCCAATTTGTCAACCAGGCAATCCCTTCTACGGATAGAAGCAATCCCTCTAACCCAATGTGTGGGTCTAGTAACAAACATGATAAAAAAATAAAACTTACCTAACCTAGATCAGAATGACAAATGAGAAAGGGAGATGGCCTACCTCTCTCCTATGCGCTTGACCTTTGATAATGATCCCGATCCCTTAGCTCCCGGGCTCGCTCCTCACTATTCCTTTTGTCTGAATACTTGCAAGAAAGATGAAAAGACAACAACAAGAGAGATCATAACATATGCATTCCAATGTAAGTTATACAACAGATCAAGGAGTATTGTACTTGGCAAACTATCATAGACAAACTTATGGGAAGTAAAACATTCTTTGTATTAATGATTAAATAAAAGAGGTAAGCATACAATTAGTGCCTTGATGTTGAAGGCCTCCTTTAGGATAGTTCCAAGTCCAAGCCAAACTTAGCAAACTCTCCTTTCCTCTCTCACCAAAATGGTAGCATCTAAGCACAATTGAGCAGAAGAATGGCAACCAACAATGACCAACCCATTGAGGAAAGTGAATAACGAATTTATAGTGATTGAGAGGAGGTTAGAGATCCACCAAAGGGGGAATAAGGTCCTTATCCCAAACGTAATATCCCTAAAGATAGGATCAAAGGCTCTAAATGGGAGTACTCGACCATATCTTCATCCAACAATTACTAGCTCGTCGCTCTCGAGGCTTATAGTAAGAGAAGATTCTGCTCCATTTTTGGAGAAACCGCCTGAAAAGGATCAACACGGATTTTCCTATCAAAAGTCGCGCTACCATCGCTAGTCACTGGTTAGACAAAAGGTTACGAACAAAGATTTTCTTACTAAAAGTAGCGTTGTTCTTGAAAATTAGGTTTTTTCACAAGTTTTTCCAGAATTATGTCAACACATTAATCCTCCATATCTTCAGGGATGTGTTGAGCATATAATTCATGGTGAATGAGTTTACACAACTTTTTTCACTTTATGACATTTGTGACGGAAGTGGCGTAAAGGACGACACTTTGGGTACAAAGTTAGGAATGTGACAAAATAATGTGTAACACTAACCGGTTGTTAGCTATATGGTTCATTACGTCTTTGTTGCCATATATCACAGAAGACATCACCAAAGGAGGATTCGTGACTGAAGAGAAGGTAATTGCTCGTGCCCAGTATTTGGATCTCATCTATACCCAATCCGTCACACTCTATGATAAGATACAAAATGCTCCGCAACCTTCTGATAATGTTCCTCAAACTCGTGGTAAAGAATCACATGCTGCTGATGGCGTGATTGGTTTTTCCAACCAACAGTCGACGAGTATACCATCTATTTCAACTCTTGTTGCGACTACTCAAAGCCCTCCTTCCACTCATGCATCTTTTACTTCCGAGATCAACATCGTTCAATCATCCAAAGGAAAATCTTAGTAACCAGGAAGTAAGAATAAAGGAAAAGGTAAAAATAATAAAGATAACCTTCCATAAGATAAACAAAAAAAATAGTCTTCTGAAGAAAAGCGGAAACCTCATTACCCATGTTTGATTTATAACGAGGAGCATTGCACTTGTGATTTTCCACACCGGGTGAAGGTGAATCAATTCCTTAAATCACCCGCTACACCCGCTATGTTGAAAAACCCATTTTTGAATCAGGAGACCAATATGGTTTCCTGTGATCCCGCTTCCTCTAACTCAGTTTTAATGCTTTCCTCTGCTAAGCCCAAAAATGATTTTATGGTGGCTACCCAAAATAAATACTACGGTAATGTGAATCCTTCAAACGGTCATGCTACTGGTCAACCTACAAGTTCGACTGTATCTCCATCGGATCCTACTCCAAATGTCATACCCATTGAATTGATGATTAAGCCTCACAAAGGTGTTATCCATAAATCGAAATTCAACCCTCTCGCAAGAGCTACTCAAGATTATAACATAGTTGAGGATCTGGCTCAGGCTCCATCAACTATGTCGACTCTTGAGGTGTCGTGAAATTTCCCTGCCCAAGATAAGGCTTAGCTTTCAGCAATTGGATGCATTGATCCCTCAAATTCCAACCTAGTATTTTTTAACCATGATAACTATACACCTCAACTTCCGACTCAATTAGATTTCATGATCCAAGTTGTTGTTCATGGTAAGAATATCCATCTTTCCATTGTGGACGAGGGAGCATCAACCTATATTATGTCCATTTATCATTAGAACACTATTGTTTCTGCCTAATTAAGTCAATCAATTACCACTTTTAAGGATTTCTATGGAAGAGCCTATAAATCGTGTGGAATTTTGAATTCTATGTAGGTAGAATTTGGTGGAAAGGCCATATCAGTAGAAGTCAAAGTTATCTACAGATCGTTAGATTATAATCTTCTACTAGGTCGTTCGTGGGTATGCCATGGATGTGGTTATTTTGACATATTTTAGAATGATCTCTTTTCCTCACAAAGGCAATATAGTTATTGATCAACTCACTTTATTTTCCACTTATTCTTTAGTTACTAGGAGAATCCCTCTTGTGGGGGAAATCCCTAACCCATATCAGCATGTGAGAGTTGGATTATTTAAGGATTCCTCTCTCATGGGAACTTTTTTCTTCCTCCTCCTCCACTTCCTGACAAATCTACTTCAATTGCCTATATTAATATGATATCTTCTTGTACTACTCTAATTTATCCATGGGTACTTCCAGATGAATCTAATGTTGACAGTTTTGATGACCGTATGCCACTCAGCCTCATTGAGATCAACTATGAAGCCATCTATTCGGCTTGCGCGACTTATTTTGATCCTTCCTTTTCGATTAATTGGGTTGAACATTCCTTGGATTATGATAGATCCTCTATTCCTTTATATAATATGTTTTCTACTGATGAGATCATGATGCCAGATGATGCGCCATGGGACGACCATCATCATCATTTCTCCTTTCCAGATTCCTTCGAGGATAATATTAGTGAAATTTATCGACCCAATATCATTGAGTTGTCTACGAATTCCACATCCATCTACAATGTCGATTCCGAGAAGAACTTGTTGAATATTGAAGAGACTATCCCTCTTGACATTTCGATTAAACCTGACATTGTCAAAAATATACATATCAGTGTGTCTTGCTCTCCCGATGAGGTCAAGACTTATAAATCCCTATTCCAACATTTTATAGATGCTTTCTCCTAGTCTTATGAGGAAATTCCAGGTATCAATCTGAAAATTGTTGTGCATGAAATTAAGATGTGTCCTGATGCTAAACTAGTTCAACAGTTCCTCCGTTCGACCCATCCCAAGAAGGTTGTTGCTATTAAGGCCGAAGTTGAAAAACTTCTATGCACTGGTTTCATCTATCCCGTACCTTTAACTGATTGGGTGTTTAACATTGTTCCAGTCATGAAGAAATATGGAACAATATATGTGTGCATCGATTATCGGGACATCAATCATGCTTTTCTGAAGGACAATTATCCCACCCTGTTCATCGGCTAGATTTTTTATGATTGCATCAGTTGTGAGATATTTTCATTTATGGATGGATTCTTTGGTTGTAATCAAATCAACATTCTCATGTCGGAACAACATAACATCACGTTTATTTGTCCCTGGGGCACATTTGCATATCGAAAAATCCCTTTTAGACTAAATAATATTGGGTATACGTTTCAAAGGGAAATGAATTATGTCTTCCATGACATCAAACATATTGTGCAACCATATTTGGACGATTTTCCTACTCACTCAAAACATCAAATTGATCACCCGATGCATCTTAGGGCCATATTTTTACAATGTAGACATTATAACATTCGACTCAATCCACACAAGTGTGTATTTTGTGTAATTTTAGATTGACTTCTCAGTTTTTTTGTATCAAAACATGGAATTCATATTGACCCATTGAAATTCCAAGTGATCATTGATCTTTCTTCTCCTTCTTCCCTCCTTAAGCTTCAACAACTCCAAGGGAAGGGTAACTTTCTTCAGAGGTTCATTGCCAACTACATCAAACTAACCAAAGGATTTACTTTCTTTTTAAAGGCAAGGGTTCCCTTCCCTTGGGACGACGCTTCTTAAAATGTGTTTGATGCCTTAAAATATGTATTGATTCATGCATCTTTATTATATCCCCCAGATTACCAACGTGATTGTTTCCTATACCTCGGTGTTGTAGTTACTACCATTTCTATGATATTGATTTAGGAGGATGATGTGGGAATTGAACATCTTATTTACTACTTGAATCGAAATCTCAGTGATACTGAAGTCAAGCACACTCATGTCAAAAAGTTAGCTTTGGAAACTGTCCAAGTTGTCTAGATATTTCACCATTGCATACTGCTCCGCAAACTATGGTTGTTTCCAATTGAAACCCTATGACACACATATTATCATCACAATCGTTGGGGGGCAAGTACTCTAAGTGGATTTTCATCCTACAAGAGTTCAATTTGGAATTCATCAAATCCAAGTCGAAGAAATCCTTAGTTTTTTCTAAGCTAATTTGCAACCTTCCCACTGCTAAAAATGAAACAACATCTAGTGATCCTATTCTAGACGAGTCAATGTTTCTAATCTCGTCATCTAACCCATGTTATGGAGACATTATCTTATATCTCTAGACCTATACTTTCCAATCTGATACATCTCACTCCAACCAATGATAAGACTTTGTATTTCTCAAGACCTAATAATTTGTAATCGTGTAACTAAGTGGCTAAACTCCAACGAGATGACCTGTATACACGAGATCAAAAATATTATTTTGGATTATGTGATTTTCAATATTCCTATTTCCAACAAATAGTAAATTTTGACCTCTTAAATGACCACGAGCTAAAATTTTCCATACACAAAATCCCCATTCAAGAGAATGTTGAAAATCAAAGGCACCTATTTTTTGACAAAAGAAAAGTTGATATATTCTTAAAGGATTTAAATAGGGATTTAAACCCCTTCACTTATAAGGACAATATCAAAGACCACTATCATAAATTTACTACAACCATCTCTACTTCCATCAACAAGTTCTCTATTGTGGTGTCGAGTAAAAGGATTAATGGAAAAACCAACCCTTAATATGTTAATGATTGTAAAATTGCTAGAAAATCAATTAGGGATGCTTCTTATGAATCTTAAAAGCTCAATAAGACAAATACATACAAACATCTTATAAAAAGAAAGAAAAGGTACTATATAAATATAAAGTAAGAGAAATTGTTGTACCTATCTAAATCAATCCTTGGGAAGTTTTAGAGGAAAATTGTAATTTGTAAAACTAAAGAAAATAATATGTTTCCCTTGAATAACTGGAACTACTTCCTTAAAAATGTTTATAAATCCTATACGCCATGGACACCATTTTATTCTTGTAGAGGATAAAATCATTCCTCTAAAAAATGTTGATTTTGGGGTTAAATGGTTCACAACTAGGAAAGTTGATGATACTTAAGGCCACCGAGATGAAAATTTTAAAATAGGAGGGTCTATCCTCATCCCTCACATATACAAGCTCTTCAATTTGGTAATAAAGCTAAGGCTTCCTTAATCCTTAGATGTGAAGCCTCATTGTACTTATCTTTAAAAGTGAGGATAAAAACATGCCCTCCAATTATAGGACCATTAAGATTAACTCCATTTTACCTAAGTTGTATGGAATTATTTTGGAAAAGAAGATTAGACTATGACTAGAAACCATGATAAATAGTTAAAGGCCAAGTTGAGTTTAGGAGATATCATTCAACTACAAATTGCCTTGTTACTCTCAAGATCATTATAGAGGACTTGCATAATAATAAACCAATATAATTTGTTGTTTCATTAACTTTAGAAAATATTTCGACACCATTATCATGGCAAACCTTTGGAAGAGGTTGGAATAGATATAAGTTCCTCTTGAGTTGAGGGTTATTGGGACAAGGTTGTATGGAAATGTTGTCTCCAGTTTTAGGACCAATGAGGGTTGGATGGAAGAAATTAATTGTGATACTGAAGTAAAGCAAGGTTATCCCTTGTCCCATACTTCTTTTGACATATCCATTAATAAGTTAGAATAATGTTTGGAAAAATAGATTGTGTTTGCTCAATTATCACTGGTATAGTCATCACTCTCCTTCTTTATCTTGATGATATTGTTCTTTTGGTGGGTGGTATTTACATTCTTATCAAACAACTAAGAATACTATAATACTTCTATTCCAAGATGTGTATAACCGTTAATACAAACATTTTTTTTATGATAATTAAATATAGAAAGATCACATATGATACTTTCATATATGACAACAACAACTTGGAGGTTGTTTCTTCATACAAATATCTTGGAATCCATATCCATGAGAAGCTTAAATAGAATTATAAAATCGAGAAAAGGATAAATGGAATATGGAAAGCTTATTATGGACCTAAAAACAATTGTAAGTAGTATATCTTTGGATAGGATTTAAAAAAAATCCTCTTTGAGACTCTCATCACACCTATTATTTCATATGGATGTCATGCTTGGGGATATATTATCTCCAAATAGTTGTGGAGGAATATAGAATAGATCCAAAATTAGTTTATGACGTATAATCTCAAGAATGAAGGAAATACACCATATCCTATCCTTCACATTGAAGCAAGTCTCCCCCCACTAAAAGCATGACTATCACTAAGCATATTATGTATAAGAAGAAGTTAAAAAACATGTAAGATAAACAATTTGCTAAAATTGGTTCTAACTCCAGCCAAATACACCCTCAACTCAAGTGGGGATGGCATAAGGATGCCCAATCTTGGCTAGACCATTGGGGGATAAAGGAGCATATATTTTGTAGAATAATAAAAGTTTTAAAATATTATTACATAAAAATTTAAGGTGAAATTGTGGGGAGATAAAGATTTAGAGGGAAAATGAAAACTAAGATATTATAATGAGATGATTAACCCAAATCTTGAAACTCAAAAGTATCTCTAGAAAATAAACATTATTAAAATAATAACAAATTCTCACGGGCATTTGTTAATTTCCAACACACCGTGGGATGAAAGAATTTTTCATCATTGTGACACTAAGAGGGTTGAAGATGAAAAGTACTTTATCTTAGATTGTCAAACTTATACTCATATTAAATCTAGATTTCAAAATCTTTGTCACACTACCAACTTTCTTGACCTTTAACTCAACAAAACTATGAAGATCTTGGAACACTTCTCTTAATGCTTTTCAAGCGTCGAAATAAAATTCTAAAGAATCCATAGTAAACTCTTACCTTTTTATAGTCGGATAGATCAGATCAAGTCTTAATGGACACTAATCATCATCACCGTCATCATAATCATGTTGTTAGAAAGTAAAATTTACCTATGACTAATTATATACACATTTATGTGCTTTCACAAATGGAATCCAATTTTATATGTTACTGACTTAGATTTAAAGTTTTATGTTTAACTATTAACTTGTTTATAACCAAAAAGACCAATTACAAATTATGATCAATTAAATTAATAGTCGCTTCTTCTTTCTTTATTTTTTGGGGTGACCATGGTGGTATGTTATGTTTACTTCAAAAATCCCTTAGTTGAAAAAATCAAGCATAATTACTTTTTCCATAATCAATTAAATCACAACCAACGCTTTCGAAAAGTCTTTATGAGATAGGTAAGCACGACTCATCAATTTGACTTTAATGATTGGTCTAATAAAATTAATTAGGAACGATATAAAATTAATTAAAATCTATTTTTTTGCATTTTAATATACCAAGATTTATCATTGTGGCACTAAGAGGGTTGAAGATGAAATCACTTTCTCTTAGATTGTCCAGCATATACTCATATTAAATCTAAATTTCAAAATGTTTATCACACTACCAACCTTCTTGACCTTTAACTCAACAAAACTATGAAGATCTTGGCACACTTTTCTTAATGTTTTTCAAGCACAGAAATAAAATTCTAAAGTCATAATGGACATTAATGATTATCACTATTATCATAGTCATGTTGTTAGAAAGTCAAATTAACCTATCAATAAGTATATACACATTTATCTACTTTTACAAATGGAATTCATTTTTCTATGTTATTGACTTAGATTTAAAGTTTTAAGTTTAACTTTTAACTTTGTTTATAACCATAAATACTAATTACAAACTATGATCAATTAAATTAATTTCTTTTTGAGGTTACCATGGTGATAATTTATGTTTTCTTCAAAAATCCTTTCGTTGAATACATGTGTAGTTAAAAAAAATAAGCATAATTACTTTTTCCATAATTAATTAAATCATAGCTAACTTTTTCCAAAATTCTATGAGATAGAGAGACTCAATCATCAATTTTACATTGATGAGTGGTGTAATAAATTAATTAAAAGCTATTTTTTCATTTTAATATACCAAGCTCCATCTCTCATAAGGTTACGGGTGGTAGAACCACTAGTCCTTAATGTGGACATAGGTAAATAGGAAGGATTGAATCACAAACTTTATAATATTTGTCATAACATGATTTATCAAGTGAGCTTGTCTCTAACATGGACACATGTAAATAGGAGGGATTGAACCAAGGACCTTATAATATTTAACATAACATGCTTTACTAAGTGAGTTACCACTAGTCCCACTAGTGCATAATGTGGACATGAGTAAATAAGGGTGTTGAACGAAAAGCCTCATAATATTTACATAACATGCTTTACCAAGTGAGCTACACCCTTGAAGAATTGTAAAACATATTTAAGTTACCTCCATTTAGTGGGGTTGAACTAAGGACCCCATAAAATTTTACTCAAGGCTTTGCAAAACATGCTTTGCCAAGTAAGCTACACACCAAGGACTTAATTGTAAAAACACTTGACCTTCATGCAAGTTTTTTCAAATCTCTTTATGATACAAATAGATTTAACTCATCAATTTCACATTGGTATATGGAATTTCACTCATGAATAATTTAGTACTGTTTTCGTTAAACAAATGGGACTAGCCAAGATTTTGAAGAAGCCTTTAACATCAAAAAATGTATCAACAATACACCCCATCGCTATCTATTCAAATCCAATACAAATATAATTTAATAAAATTAATTAATATCTTCATCTCCTAAAAAAATATTAATTGTAAAGCACATTTAAATCTCCTCCATTAACAATTTTATGATAAAAAAATTATAAAAAAGAAAATCAATTACTAAAAATAACACATTAATCATGAACCACTATTTAAATTACCTATATATACCTACATTTTCTTAAGAAAATGAATCATATTAAAATATTATCTAATCAAGAAAACCAATCATATTAAAATATTATATTATTTCTATTAACTACCCATAATCAATTAAACCATGATTATTTTTTTCTAAATCTCTTTAGGATACATATAGATTTAACTTATCAATTTCACATTCATGTATAGAATTTCACATTGATGAAACTTCTTTTGGTTAGATAAACAAAACTAACAAATATTTTGAATAAATCATTAAGATCAAAATATGCATTAACAATACATCCCAAAACTCTCTATTCAAATCCCATCAAAATATAATTTAATAAAATTATTAATATCTTCATCTCAAAATATTAATTATAAAACACATCAAATTATCTTTATTAACAATTTTATAATTAAAAAACTATAAATGCACCATGATAAAAAAAAAAACCAATAAATAAAATATAACACTAATCGTTAAAACTAACAAATAACACATTTAAAAAAAACACAAAACTATTTAAATTATCTCTACTCACAACTCTTTATGGAAATGAAATATATTAAAATATTATTTGTTACTAGAAAATGACGCAAAGCATGAAAAGTGCATTATAAAGAAGTCAAATACACCAAACAAAATGAAAACAAAATCACAAGGTATGATAAATGCATTATAAGGAAGTCAAATACCCCCAACAAAATCACACCGAATTCATTCAATTTAGATATGCACAATTGCATATACATTTATCTATTTAAATATGGAATTTAATTTTTTATCTAGTTAATTTAAATCTAATTTGATATTTAATTTTTAATTTTATTTAATAATTAAAAATTAATTACAAGTTATAGTATTTTTTCGTGGTCAATTAAATATAATTAAAGTTTTTTAAATTATTTGTGATATAAATAAATTTTAGTAGAGTTTAGACTTCTGTGATCTATATCAAGTTTACAAAAAAAAATTTTGGCGAAGATCACATCATTAATATTATATTGACAAATGATGTTTCATGTAATCTTAACTGAATTTTTTTTGTAAAATAAATAAATTTTATTAATCAATATAATATTAATAAATTAATTTTATCATTTTAATATAATAATAAAAATTAAAATAAAATATGTTATAACTTCTTAACCAAACAAATAATTACACGCTTTCCCAAATAAAATAAAATTTTATAAACAAAAATAGTCCATTAAAAAGGATAATTCACATTTAAATTAAATCTAAAATACTATAAAAAAAAAAAGTCCATTAAAACAGATAGTTCACATTTAAATTAATTGTAAAGTACATTCAAATAAAAAATAAATAATACATTTAAATTACCTCCACTCTCACACCTAATAACTACCCAAAAAAAGGAATCACAGGAATTATTTGGTTGGAAATTAAAATACATTAATTGTAAAATAATTTCAAATTACCTCGACTCTCACACACGATATGCATAATTGAGAAAGTCCATTACCAAAAGCAAGAATCACATTGAATTATTAGGTTGAAAATTAAAACACTAGGTATTTACTTTTGAAAATGGAAAATAATTTTATATATTTAAATTGAAAGTTTTATATCTATGGTTTAACCTTATTTGATAATTAAAAGAATCAATAATAATAAATTTATAAATTAAATTATTGACTTAATTTTTATATTTAATTAATTAATTTAAAAATAAATATTTTAATAAAATCAATGAATTTTTTTATTTTATTTTATTTTAATATATTAAGTTTTATTTTTGATACGGATAAAATATATTAATCTTATTAAAATTTATCACTTAAATTTTTGTTTTACACATTAATATATATATATATATATATATATATATATATATATATTATTTAGATTTACTATAACATTATTATTATTAATCAAAATACATTTAAATTACTTCTTCTCAAAACTATTTAAATAAAAATATTAGTTACACTCTTTTTAAATTAAAGAAAGCTAAATATATCACAATAAGATAAATTCAATTACCCAAAAACATACATTAAATTAATTGTAA
Source organism: Pinus tabuliformis (assembly GCA_031772625.1). Lineage (NCBI taxonomy): Eukaryota > Viridiplantae > Streptophyta > Pinopsida > Pinales > Pinaceae > Pinus > Pinus tabuliformis. The sequence continues at coordinate 828,458,570 of CM062813.1, forward strand.
AGACATTTAACTTATCTCCATTTATGGCTTTTTTGGCAAAAGATTTATATTTAGATATTGTTGATTGCATTCTCTCCTAAAGCATGATAATTATATCATGATAAAATTTATTATTAAAAAACACAAATTAAATTATGTTGTTAGAATGCAAAATTTAAACAACTTGTAAGTCTATATAAAAGAACAAAATATATATATATATATATATATATATATATATATATATATATAATAATTATTTGAAATATATATATATATATATATAAAGAGATTATAATTATTTCTTTCCATAATAAAAATGAGTTACAATTATTTTTCCCAAATCAAATCTCTATATGGTGAAAGTAAATTTAATTGAATGAATGCTAGGATAAAATTAATTAAGAGCAATTTTCTCATTTTAATATAACAAGCTTCTGCTCACTTTTATCTAGAACAAGCTTCTACCTTTGGAGAAGTTATTAAGTGTAAGACACACTTAAGTTAATTCATTTATGTATTTTTCCTAAAAAGAATTATATTTGAATATTGTTGGTTGCACTTTCTCCTAAATGAAGTAAGACATGATAATTGCATTAAAATTGATTACCCAAAAAAAAAGATTAAATTTAAATATAGTCAATTGCATACACATGATCTATTTTTAGAAATGGAATTCATCTTTCTCTTAGTTGCACTATCTCCTAGAAGAGTAAGGCAGAATAATTACATCACTATAAAAAGAAGTTGATGATTAACCTAAAAGGAACTTATTAATTGTGGAACACCATTTAAGTTCCACTCAATACTTCCTAGGGGAAAAAATCATATTTGAAATATTGTTAGTTGCATTATCTTTGACATGAGCTAACGCATGATAGTGCATTGAAATGTCATTTACTAAAAAAACTTGTATTGAATTATGTTTTGGGGAAATAAAATTTAGATATAGTCAATTGCATACACATTATTGGAATTCTTTTTCTTTGGTTAACTACATTCTCTACTAAATGAAGTAAGACAAGAAAACTACAACATGATAAAAGGAAGTCTTACCCAAAAAGAGACTAAATTTAGATATAATCACTTGTATACACATTATCTATTTTTAGGAATGGAATTCATCTTTTTCCATTACCTACACTCTCTTGTAGATGAAACAAAGCATAATAACTTCATCATGACAAAATGAAGTCTATTACCAAAAAATGACTAAATTTAGATATAATTAATTGCATAGACATTATCTATTTTTAGAAATGGAATTCTTTTTTTTCTATTACGGGCACTAGATGAAGAAAGGCATGATAATTTCATCATGATAAAATGAAGTCAATTATCCAAAAAAAATTTAGACATAGTCAATTGCATACACATGATCTATTTTTAGAAATAGAATTCATCTTTTTCCCCTAGTTGCACTCTCTCCTAGAATAAGTAAGGCATGCTAACTACATCATAGTAAAAGGAAGTTGATTACCCTAAAAAGACTCATTAAGCATGAACATTATTTAAGTTCCACTAAACCACTTCTTAATTAAAAGAATCATATTAGAATATTGTTAGTAGCATTTTCTTTAACATGAGCTAAGGCACAATAGTGCATTATGAAGAAGTTAGTTACTAAAAAATTCATATAAAATTATGTTTTAGGAAAATAAAATTTAAATATTCTTAATTGTTTCTACGCTATCTAATTTTAAGAATTCACTTTTTTTTCTTTCACTACTCTCTCTTAGACAAAATAACACATGATAATTGATCAAGATAAAAAGAAATCAATTACCAAAAAAACAAATTAAATAACACATAACAATTAATCAAGATAAAAAGAAATTAATTAAAAAAAAATTAAATTTAAATATATTCAATTGCATACCATTATTTATTTTTAAGAATGGAATTTATCCTTTTTTGTTAGCTACACTCTTTCCTAGAATAAGTAAAGCATGATAATTTCATCACAATAAAAGGAAGTCGATTATCCAACTCATTAATTGTGAAACACCATTTAAGTCCACTCACGGCTTCTTAGGGTAAGGAATCGTATTGGAATATTGTTGGCGAAAGGTATGATAATACATCATAAAGAAATCCGTTACTAAAAAAATCATATTGAATTATAAATTTAAATATAGTTAATTGCATCAACATTATTTATTTTTAAGAATATAATTCATCTGTTGTTCTTAAATGAATGTATATGATAAAAAGATCTCGATGGCCTATTACAAAATATATATATATATATAATAAAGATCTCGATGACCTATTACTATATATATATTATAAAAATCTCGATGACCCATTAAAATATATATATATTATTTATTTTTAAGAATGAAATTTTTTTTATTTCTATTAAATGATAAAAGGGGAGTGCTATTAGAAGTTATATAGAGCTTATTCATTCACAATTATTCACATTATATTACATTATATCATATGTACAGATACGTGATTGACACAATATCAGAATAGCGAAGCAAAATGAGGATATATATATATATATATATAGATCTAGATGACCCATTAAAATATATATATATTATTTATTTTTAAGAATGAAATTCTTTTTTTTTTTTTTTCTATTAGATGATAAAGGGGAGTCTTATTAGAAGCTATATAGAGCCCATTCATTCACAATTATTCACATTATATTACATTATATCATATGTACAGATACGTGATTGACACAATGCCAGAATAGCGAAGCAAAATGACGAACAATATGCTATGGAGCAGCCAACATGCAGTTTGAGTCGATCCTGGGTGGAGAGGCGGTAAGCCGTCCATCCAACCACTCGGCCTACACAACCTTAGATATTCTCTCTTAAATGAAATAAGACATGATAATTGTGTCATGATAAAAGAAGTTGATTAGCCAAAAAAATGATTCATTAATTGTGAAACACCATTTGTGATACTTCAACATACTATTTTTTAGAGAAAAGAATCAGATTATAATATTGTTGGTTGCATTTTCTTTAACATGAGCTAAAGCTTTAACCCCAACAAAAAAAATATGGAAGAAAAAATAAAATTGGAATTTTTTTTAAATACAATCAATTATTGCATACACATTACCATTTTTAAAAATGGAATCTATTTTTCCTGTAATTAACTTAGATGTTAAGTTTAATATTTATTTTTAATTTTATTGGATGACTAAAGCTTTTAATTACAAACTATAATCAATTAAATTATATTATAGTTTTTTTTCCTTAAAATCAATTAAGTTATAGTTATGTTTTCCAAATTTTTTGTGGTATAAATTAATTTCATTTATTATTTGACTTTTTTTTAATGTGTGATTTAAAGATATTCACAAAAATTAGGTATCACTTCTAATTAATTCATTAACAAAACCTAACCCCAAAAAATAAAAGAAAATTGACCCATAACTTTCCATTAACAAAATATTTCAACTAGAAAAATTGAATTAACATTAAAACTATAAATGCAAATTCCCTTTCTTATTTTACCAAATTTATTTTCTTAAAAATTATAAATTTTAAAACACATAGTTATCTCACTCATAATATTTTACACCGGAATTATATTTAAATATTATTAGTCGTGCTTTTTCCAACCTGAAATGAAATTAAGGCATCATAACTCTGTCATAACAATACAAATATAATCGCATCGTGATAAGATGAAATTAATTAAAAAGAAAATTCGTTAATTGTAGAACATTATATTTAAATGTTATTAATTACACCCATTGTTATGATAATTGCATCATGATAAGAGAAAGTCAATAACCCAAAACAACTGCCAAAAATCTCATATTGTAAAACACATTAACTGTGATAATTGCATAACAAGCGATTCCATTATGTAATGTAATTTTATTTAATGTAATTTTTTTAAATTTAAGGTTTTAAATTTATTGTTTAATTCTGTTTAATAATTAAAGTTTTTAATTATAAATTATAATTAATTAAATTATTATTATATTTTAATTAGTTTAAATTTATTTTAATTTTGGATTTATTATATGTTGAGAGGGATTATTTTTTTTTTAATTTGATAAATTTAGAGTCAAGTTAAGAGGGATTTAGGTTAGTTTGATTACTAGCTTTTAAATAAGTTATATTAGAGAATAATACTATAGAAAAAAACATCTATTAAGAAAACCATAAGAAAAATCATGAATTAAGAATAACATCGAAAAAAAAATAGGTTGGAATTCGCAAATGTTAAATTTTTTATGTTTATATTTATGTTTATTTTGTTTTTTTTTAAATTTAATTTAATTTAATTTAGTTTCATTTTATTTTGACTAAATCAAAATATTAAACATTATAACATTGCTATCATAGTGAGTTGGCGAGCACCTCTCAAGACAATAAAATTAATTTTCTAATTTTAATATATCAAATATTATTTTTAAGAAATTATTAATTACAAAACACATTTAAATTATCCTCCTTTAATTTTTTTTAATTAAATATATTTGACTATTTTTAATTCCACTCTCTTTTGATCTAGTAAGGCATCATAAAGAAAAACTTAATTACAAACATAATTTCACATTTAAATTACCACCACTCATGGCTTTTTAGATGAATAAATCATATTTAAATATTGTGGGTCTTACTCTCACTTATTTAGGTAAGGAATGATAATTGCATAATAAGGACGTTTATTATTACAAAATTAAGTTTTTGAAAAGGCGTAGTTTAACTTATATAGACAAAATGACCTTTTTCACGATATTTTTTCTAGTTAATTTTAATCAAAATCCTAGAAATATTTTTTAAAAATTGAGCTTAAATTGTTCGATATGCATAATTTGAGTGCCTAATCTATTTATATATTCAAAATTGTATTTTAAAAAACAAAAAATTTTAAAATTATATTGCCAGAGTTTAGTAAATTCTAGTGAAAAAAGACTATTTTATATATAGATTAAACTATGCTTTTGGAATATATATATAATTTTTATTTTTTTTTATTTTTTATTTAGATTTAATATCTTATTTTAAATTTTAAAACTAATTTCACATAAATATTATAATTACAAATTATAATTATCCAAGAGATTTAGAACAGTCAGTGAAGGAGCGCACTCTTAAGGGGCTCCGCAAGCAAAGGTCATTGGTTCTAGTCTCATGCCATCCCCGAGTGGCTTAGACACCCCTGAGTCATGGCCTCTCAGCCACAAGATAAGAGTGAATTTTAGAATTCACCCACTTATCAACAAAAATTATAAATTATAATTAAATAATTTTTTTCCTCATATGAAATGACCATTGAAATATTGTGTGTACACAAATTGTATATATAATATCCATATTGTGTGTAACTTGTATATATAAAATCCACATGGCAAAGCTCATTGATGGTATAAGTGTGTAACATATAATATCCATATTGTGTGTAATTTGTATATATAAAATCCACATGGCAAACCTCATTGATTGTATAAGTGTGTAATAGGGAAAAAATGTAACATGAGCCATTGAGTTAGATGTTATTTTTTTCTAAATCTCTTTAAGATGTAATTAGAAATTTGATATTAGCTATTTTATCATTTTAGTATACCAAGTTTTATTTCGAAAGAGGTTATTAATTGTAAAACAAACTTAAGTGACTTTATTTTTTATTTTTTGGGGAAAAAAATCATATTTGAATATTTTTTAGATGAAAAAGAAAAAGTCAATTATCAAAAAAAAGTTTTATTAATTGTGAATGACCATTTCAATTTAATTTTTAGTGTGTGGTTTATTGATTTTTTTTGGGAAAAGAAAGTCATATTTGAATATTTTTTTAGCTGGAAAAGAATTCAATTACCAAAAAAAAAGTTTTATTAATTATGAATGACCATTTAAGTTATGATTATTATTATTTTTAATGTGTGGTTCACTGGTTTTTTTTGGGAAAAGAAAAGTCATATTTGAATATTTTTTAGATGAAAAAGAAGAAGTCAATTACCAAAAAAAGTTTTATTAATTATGAATGACCATTTAAGTTGTTATTATTATTATTAATTTTAATGTGTGGTCTCAGTAGCATTTGAAAATAATTGACCCCATGACCTTGTATTAACAAGATGCTTTAACTACAAGAACTCTACCAATTGAGCTAACCCTTGGAGCTAATAACCATTTAAATTATTTGAACTCATTCATCATTTAAATTAGTTTTGCTCATAACCTTTTAGAGAAAAAAATCATATTAGAATCATGTTAGTAGTATTCTTAGATAAGATAAAATAAGATATCATAACTACATCATGAATAAATCAATTAAAAAAATCATATTTGAATTATATTATTGGAAAATAAAATTGAGATATAAACACTTAAGTACATATTTCTCTATTCAAAAATTAAATTCAATTTTTCTTAAGTTATTAATTTACATTTAGTTTATTTTATTTAATGATTAAAACTTTTGATTATAAATCACGATTAATTAAATTATAATTATTTTTTTCCAAAAAATTCATGATATAAATAAATTAAATATTTTTATTTAATAAATTAATTTAATAATAATAATAATTTAATATAACTCATTAAAAAATATTTTCTCATTTTACCTGCAAACTTCTATATCAACAAATTAATAATTATAAAACAAATTAATAACTATAAACCTATTATCTCCTAAATCAACAAATTAATAATTATAAACCTATTATCTCCTATCACAATTTTTGACAAAGAAATCATATTTAAATATTAATCATACTCGCTTAAATAAACTCCAACTATTCTTCTAAATTTCTTAGCCGAAGGACTACTAATTAACATTTTAACTAAATCCCATGCAAATTAAATTTCTTAGCCAAATTACTCTTAATTAACATTTTAACTAAGTCCTATACAAATTATGTTCACATAAACATAGCATCGTTTAACAGATGTCATCATTTAAATTGACTGGTCTTTGAAGTGATAAACGTTGGGGTTGTTAGAGGTATTTGATAGAATATTACTCCTTTCAATCATATATTCCAAGGGCTTTGATTAGGTTCGGTTGACATTTCACTTCAAAATTGACTCAAAGGGAGAGTGAAGTAATTTGAAAGATTTAAAAGTTGAGTAAAATTAAAAGTTATTTATGCGCCTTTCTTCGTCTATTTAGACGTATTTATATATCTTATTTTCTTCTTTTCAATATTATCATAATGGACCTATCGTTATCAACTTTCCAAATCCTTTGACAGTGATTGGTTATGATTTAGTATAAGTTGAAATGATTACTGTGTGGATTATTTATATTCCAATTTTAAGAGTTATTATATAAATTATATAATATTTTATTATATCTATATATATATATATTTCATTTAAGAATCTTTATTATATCTATTTGTTTATATATTTTTTTAAAATTTTGTGAGTTTTATTTTTAAATTATCAAAATAGATAGTCAATTTCTAAAACAAATTTTATTGGCCAGAACAGGAAAGACACATGATACTAAAAGACTTTCTAAATCATAATGTAGTTAGCTATCATTACTGATCAAATGAATTGATTAGGGCGGGATACTCTAGTCCAAAGCTTGAAGGCGGAGGAGGTTTGAAGTCATAGTGAGGATGCTTCTCCATATGGGCTAATCTCACTTCTAAGTGATCCAGTTTCTCTTGTAATCACCATTGTTTCCTCTCCATGTTGTGCAAATGGTGAAGCATATGTTGCTAGTTGCATTGCAAATCATTCATGAAACCAATAATTGTGTTCCTATCATTATGTTGATCTATGTTGAGTTGCTCAAAAAGATGGTGATATGTCTCAACTAACTAGTAGGGTTGTAGTGTGAGGGAATTGATTCCTCGGAGCCAAGTGTATGGGTTGGATTGGGATCTACAACCTCACCCACTCCCAAATTACCCATAAAATGTCTGTCTCAATAACGCCTTTCTCCACTTCCTCTCACTTGTACTCTAAACAATACCTCAATTCACCCTGAAAATCAATCAACTAGCCTCTAATACATCTAAATGAAATACGAGCATAACCCAAACAAATATTTCTCGGACAAAAATAACGCCTAAACTTATTACCAACCAGATTTATAATTTAAAAATAAAAATATACTTAAATAATAAGTTAAATTTTGAATTACTTTAGTTAATATTCTCTTCTTAAAAATAAAATTATAATTAAATAATAAAGTGTACAAAATTGAATAAATATTATATTCTCACCACCTAATCTAATATTTATCATCTACATAAAAATTAGTTAAATTGGAAAAATTGAAAATATGAAAATTAAATCAAATGCTAAAAATAAAATAATAAAGTGTGGAAATTGAATAAACATTATATGGTTGTATAAATTCTCCACACCTAATCTAATATCTATCATCTAAATAAAAATTAGTTAAATTGAAAATATGAAAATTAAATTAAATTAAATGTTAGCTATGATAAACATTATATTTTATATTTGCTATATTGTTAGTTGGTAATTATATTTTATATTTATTAGATAATTAGATGATAAAGAGTTAGAAATTTGACAAAATCATTATCAGTTAAAAGTTTTGACCACATATATGATATTTATTATTTGAAATTAAGGCATCATTAAGTGACGAAGAATTGAAAACTAAAGACATAGTCTAATTTATAGTGGAAATGATTTTTTCGTTTTTAGTGGGAACAAGAATAGGGATAAAATTTGACCGGCAAATTTCTCGTCATGGAGTGATTTTCCCTTCAAATACAAGTAAGAAAATTGCAAAACCGTCAAGTTTTTTTGTTGAAACTGTGAATACTGGTGGGGAGGTGCCAAAACAGTCAAATTTGACGTGTGTGTTTGTTTTGAAATTCCAACCGGTGGGAATACAATTTCAATCAAGATTGTGATTAAAATATGTTTTTTAATGCATACATGTGTTCAACACCCTCAAAAGTCCTCAAGTACTAGAATTTTACATATTAAACTTAAACTCAAGCTTTTTTTGTTAAGATTAACCAAAATAAATCTAAAGATTAAACAACTTAAACTCAATTTTTTTTGGGTTAAAATTAACCAAAAAAATTCCTTGAAAAGAGTCATTTCATTTATTAATTAGACTTAGTGGCAAAATTAACAATTTGAATTAGTTTTTTGGATTAAAATTAACCAAAACAAATTCTATGAAAAGAGTCATTTCATCTATTAATTAGACTTAGTGGCAAAATTAACAACTTGAATTAGTTTTTGAAACTTTGAGACAAATGTAAGTAAGTGATAAGACCCACTTCATATATATACCCTCAAAATCTAGAGTATAATGAGAACTATAATATAAATAGCTAATTAATGATTAAAAAACAAACAAATCTAAATTTACGTAAAGTAATTCCACCTTACTTGATGTGAATCAGTTGAAAATTATGATATCTCTTAGAAAATTAAGTAGATAACAAATCATGTCAAAATATTAACTAATATATTTTTATTTTTAATATAGAAATTAAAACATCATTAAGTAATAAATAGTTGAAAATTGAACCAAATTAAGATTAAGAAAAAGTCTCAGGTTACTTCTAAAAATAAAGCATATTTATGTGTTGGAATAATTAAAAACAGGACAATATGAAGCTATGCGAACATGATATTTATTGCTTAAAAGCTAAACCATGCTTAAGTGATAAAGAATTGAAAATTGAATACATCTAAGATTAGGGAAAACCCTACCAATTTTGATGATTCATTAAATGCATGGAATTGTATTTAATATTCTATGCCATGATATCTATTTCTAAAAACTAAATCACAATAAAATGATAAGGGGTTCAAAATTGAATAGATACAATATTGAAGTTAATGTTTTGTTCAATATCTATTTTGTGAAAATTACAATAGAAAGGCATGATAAAGAGTTGAACGCTAAAAAGATGTGAAAGGGGTGAAAGTACAATTCCTTAACTTTATATCAACAACTTAAAAACAATAGCATAAAGAAGTGATATATAAAGTTGAAACAAGTTAATCATAATAGGTTGAAGTCTCAATGATCTTAACAATAGGTTGAAGTCTCAATGATCTTAACAATGTATTGATGTAGCATTTAGTGTTAGCATTCCATTGTCTTGATATTTGTTCTTGGTACACTAAAGCATAGCTAGGTGACAAAATGAAAAAATTGAATAGATCAATTTTATTTGAATTACAGACAAAGTTGTCCAAAAGGGTGAGATGAAATGGTGTATATTAGGATGCCATCATCAAATTCTATATTCAAATCTCTTAGATATGAAAAGTTGTATGCTAAGACATTGAAAATGAAGCATGCACTTCATTAATGTGATGTTAGAGTTTGCAATTCCCAAAATATCAAATGTAAGTGTTGAAAATGACCTAAAACATGAATTGGACTTAGATTTTATGGACTAGTATTCCACTTTGTGTAGTTTGTGATCAACTCATTACATTTACATATTTGAATTGACTATTCAAGTCACACATCCTGATGGCATTAATTGCTACGTAAATTGTATAAGTGCCAAATAATAAACTTACATATGTTGTTATTCTATTTTATATTGAAAAAATGTGAAATACTATGATTTTGATTAGTTTGCAACAAATGAAAATCACTTTGAATGACACAATGTAATATGATGCAACTTGGGTGATACTTCATCCATAATCATTATAAAAAATATTTGATGTTTCGCTTAACACTTCACTAATCATCAAGGAAACCAAACCTTGCTAAAATGACATGCTTGAGTGAAGACTTTACCCATCATCAAGATAATAAAGACATGTTTTGATTGAACACTCTAACAACTATTGGGATGAAAATGATGTGTTGTAGGGAACACTTTACCTATCATTAAGGAAACTACTTCACCCATCATCAAGATACCAATGACACATTTTAGGTGAACACTTAATCCATCATTATAAAAAGTACTTCACCTATCATTAAGGTGGACTTATATAAGATATTTTTCAAAGAATGTGTCTAAATGAACACTTTGTCCATGATCCACTAAACCAATTCTTACATTTTGGGTGAACCCATTGTTAATGAAATCAAACCTTGCCAAAATGACACATGTCATATAAACACTTCATGCATCATCATTATGGCTATAACACATTTAACATGAGCACTTCACCTATCATCAAACAAACCATTTCACCCATCACTAAGATGGTAATGACCTAGTGTAGTGAACAACTCACTCATCATCATGGAAAACACTTCAACCATCATTTTAAAGGTGATAACAACTTAGTTCGAGTGAACAATTCACCATCATTAAGAATCAAAGTTAACTAAATTCCCTAATAACATATTTTGGGTGAACACTTCACAATTAAAGAATCAAACCTTGCCCTTGAAAATTAAAATATGAGATGAAATGAATGTACTTAAGATGTACTCTTTTTTACTTATTAAAATATCAAATTATCAGAGTAAATCTCTAACCCCACGAACATAAGTAAAATGATTTTCTTAATAATAAATGATATGTTCACTTAAAAAAACTTAACAACTTATTCTTGAATATATTGGGTTCTTGGTAATAAGTAGTGTTCACGTTCAATATCACTAAATTTATATATGCTTTCTATATCCCTTTCACACGTGGCCAAAACACATAAAAGTGAGGTGAGGTGAGGTGAAAGACATGAAAGTGGAGTAAAACAATCTGATTAGGTGGATAAAGCATGCATCCTCAATGCATCCTCTTACCCCATGAGGGTGATGAAGTGTTCCCTACCTGAATCAATTGAAAATTCCTTGTGGAAAAGATCACAATGAGATAATGAAAGCCAACTTCCCTCTTATAAGCATGGTTCACGAATCCCAATACCCTACGCTTATGGGTTTTTATAAACCAACCGCCTCATGGTCATGGCTACCATAAACTTTGTGAATAAGGTAGTGATGTGTGGAATGTGTGAAACATCCTCACACTAGAGCGTATACATTTAAATAACCAAAATAAAGGTAAAAAAAAATTAAAATAAAGAAAGAACATGGAAGTACGGTCAGTGGTGGTGTGTGCAGTGCAAGTGTCGTGCAACAGGGATGTGACAGTCTCCAATAGTAGTATTTTATGTTACCAATGCCCATTATATCATGTTTATTTTAAATAATTGTTGGTCAAATATTGAAAAATAAAAATTGGAGTACCCAGATTTGATGGACAGATGGTGGCACAGGCGGTCAGAACTTTCTGCAATCTTTAGTACCATATAATAATACAGATATACATATTGTATATATTTTTTAAATATATATATAGTAAAGTAGTGTTGATCAGTTTACTCTTATAGCCACTTTGTATAGCTGTTTACTTGCTCCTATTTGGAATTTACTTCAACCTTCAGCCTTGCGCGGATGTGTTGGTCTGAGATGATGAGGATTTAGGGGCTTCAGACAGGGTGGGCGAGACCCCAGAATCACGCAGGCATAGTGTAACTTCGTTTGCAGCAGGTCTGTTGCCTCGAGAGGGAGATATTGGCTTCATGGGCATGGTGAATATCTGGTCAAAACATTAATATGCGTTTGGTACAGAAACTTGAGAGGTCAGGTTAGATCTCATTTTGGGTCATGTTGAAACAGTAATCAGTTTTTTCTTTGCACTGAAATTTCAATATCAGGCCTTCCTGGGTCTTTTTTCTTGGTGGGTTGTGATGGGTTTTGGCGCTCGCCAGAACCCATCTGAGTTTTGGCGTTGAAAGTGGTTATAATGTTACCAACGTTCAAAACAATCAAACTTATTAGATCATGAAACTCTTTGATGAGATCACTGTGGGTTTTAGAATAAGGCATCCCCGCAACTCCTGGCAAGAAATCTGGGCCTTATTTCATCATTTTCTTGGCATGGTCCATCATCGGGCTTGTTTGTGATATGGGTACCTTGGGGTTCCTTGGTTTTTTGAAGTTTAAGCCTGGCGTCTGTAAGTCCCAGACCCTCCACATAATGCTAATTTGATTTGCTTAGTATACCCAACTGTGTAAACATTTCTGAAGAAGCTTATGTTGTATGATTTGTAGTTTGAGAAATATACACATCTTGCATAGATTTCTGATAAGTCTCTCCATATATATGTAATTGTATGTAATGTGTATGTTTCAACGTTAGAGTGTGATATGATTTGTCTACTTCACACAACCTTGGAAGCATAATTTCAGTTCTTTGAGTTAGTTCATTGAACTGGGATATACAGTATGATTTCAATAGTTTATAGTGGGGATTTTTGGCAGCTGTGAACACTACATTCCAGACATTGGATTATGTATGCAAAGACTAGTACTCAATCAAACACTATTGAATGTATTAAAAGAGTTTGCTCAAAGTAGATATTGTGGTATTGAATGTATTAAGATTTTACTCGAAGTAGATATTGTGGTTTTTTCAGTTAGTCAATTTGGGCACCAATGGCCTCAGTCCTTCATTGTCCCAAAACACGGATTTAATATTTACACATGCAGCACTATCATATATATGTCCCTTTGTGTGTGTTGGTTCTCTCAAAGGAGTAAGAAATGTCGTTTTATATTAGAAGTCTTAAGAGCTTGTCCTCATAGAGATCCTTACGCAAATATTTAAGGTTCATTTTTCTTTGTTGGTTCTTAATAGAGAATGGTTTTATTCTGGATTGTTCACAACTGAAAGTTACTATAATTTTATTCTATATTGTTTACAACAATTGATTTATATTCATGATTACAGGCTATGGAAGTAGCTTCATTTATAGAGAAGCATAATGATACTGTAGATGGAGATGCCTTCAAAAGGATTTTGCGTTCCAACACTGCAACAGCTATGGAACTATCAACTGTCTCCTGTTACTCTAAGGTTGTGGGGAGTATCAATGACCAGGAAAATGTTGTTGCTGATATTGTTTCAAATGGTAAGCTAGAGAAATCATGCGTGAGAGATCTAAATGAGGTTTCAAGTTTCGGGAACTTTTCAATAAGGTACATGATCAATTTCTTCACATGCTTATATTCATAGACATTCTTTTCAGTTTTTATCACATAATTTTTATGATTTTACTATGACAGATGTACTTTGCAAATGAATTGCATGCAAACTAACATTTCAAACGAACTGATCACCTACTTGCAAAACTACGGCAACACATTGTCTTTCTTCTGCAATCCAAATGTTCTCACTCTAACTATATTGTCTATATAGCAATGGTTATCCTTATCAAAGTATAAGTGGTGTAGCTAGAATGGTTCTAAGATTCTTGGGGTTTAACAAGCCTAGTAACAATTTCAAAACCCATACCTGATACCTTGGAGCTACTATCCCTTGATATCCCAAATAGGTTATTGATCCCTTAATATGTTTACACTTAGCTTAACCATCTCGACCACAACAATATCAGTCAATTATGAAGTTATTTCTAATGGTATAGAACACCATTGTGCGATTCAAAAACTTGGCATAAAACCCGTTTCTCCATCTGTATATCTTAAAGAGTTAGATGTCATCGGAGTTAGATGAACCTTAGATTCTTACATGATTTTCCTGGAAAGAGTCACATAAAAGGGTGATCATAAATTTAATATAGATGAAGATATAGATGAGCTTGTTTCTGATAAGTTTTAACTTGATGACCTGCTAATTGGGCGTCAGTGATATGATTTTTTGCTATATAAATATAGTATCTAAAACTTCAAGGTGACCCTCTTGTATTGCAGAGATTATGTGTCTGCAGTTCGAGCTAAAGACATCACAAAGAATTGGCCTTTCGGCCACCGGTATCTGCAGAAATGCTTGGAAAATGGTAGACAACCATTTTTACCGCCATTCGAATCTCCAATTTCAGGAAAAGAAACTTCTCAGGAAAAGCTCAATGGCAAAGAAACTTTAGTCAACGGATGCGATACCCAGCAAACAAATGCTGGGTCAGAATGCTTGAACAAAGATAAAATTGAGGATCCAAATAATTCAGAAAATGGGTTAATTGCACATGAAGGGGTTGGCAAAAGGAGACAGAAGAATCGCCGAAAGAAGAAAAAGCTGGTTCCTAGGAAAGCAAGGCAACATCAATCTTTGTTGGGAACTGGCAAGGAATGTGTTGTACTCGAAGGCATAGAAGATCAACTGAAAGAAGAACCAAAGGAAGAGAAGGAATTTTCAAGAATCACAATGCAAAATGATGATAAACATCAAGAAACAGAAACAGAGCTAATAATTCCATGTGAGCATCAAGGCAAAGATTGTGTTCCTGATAGAGACACACTCTCCTTTATAGAATCACCAAATGCACAATGTGAAATCACTCAGGCCATGTTTGAACTAATGTACAAGGAAAAGGACAATAAATCAGAATTAGATGATATACAAATCAATGAAACAGGTGAGAAAAAAAGAAACAACATGGTTGCATGTGAAATTAAGTCTCGGGACGATAATAAGAAGGACCAAACTTTGGAGAAGAGCAAGGCAGATCCTGGGAAGAATGAAGAATTCGGGAATCCAGGATCTCTTCCAGAGGCCATGATACCAAAGGTTTGTCCTGTTTGTAGATCTTTCTCATCTACATCAAATATAGCCTTAAATGCCCATATAGATCACTGTCTTTCAGGTGAGTCAAATCCTAAAAAATCTGGAACAAAGTTTTCCAAGCCTAAAGTGAAGGTGAGAAAAAAACGATCAATCCTAGACATAATTGCTGCGGCACCTGTTTGCACGCTAGAGGACCTGGATTACAGTACTAGCAAAGAGCAGTCGACCGCTGATACACATCCATTGTCTTTGGATCAGCTCAATCTCAGAGACACCACCAAGCAGAAGCAACATCGATGCAAAGATCCCAACGTCCATGTATCTCGGAAGGGAAAGAAGCTGCGGATTCTGTCCAATTTGAAGGAAGACTGCCAACCAGATTCAAGGGAGGATCCCCAAAAGAAAAAACGCTCAAGTTTTGATGGAAAATATGAGGAAGTGAGTCCCAAGAAGATAAAAAGAGTGGCCTCCAATTCAAGTCCATGCCATAAAGGGGATGCAATCTCTTCCAAAAGATTGAAGATTAAGGTATATCATTTCAATACTAGCCTGTATAATTTGTTAGACAGCAAGTGACAACCTTCAGTAATAAGTGAGCTATTGTTACAGATTGAACAAAAATTTTGCTAGAGCCCCTTTCAAATAATTCCCTCTATTTTTTGTTCGGAATAATAATGTCAGTCCAACTATGCTATTTTGAAGAAACTGTTTGTTCTAAAGAAGTGAAAACGAATTTCATTGGTGAAAACCTTGCTAAATCTTGTATGAATGTAATATTCTGGTTGAAACGTATATTTTTTAACTTTCATTCTCAGATTTGCTCAGTTTTTTGAAATAGAAATGAATGCCTCTCTGTTCGTTATGGAAACTTGCATTTTCAAAAGCATTTTAGGTGCAGATGCTACACAAATGATTAAATTAGTCATAAGTTAACAAGAATAATGAAATCGTCTAAGGGTGATGATTATTCATTACTGCAATTAACATATCTCTGACAAGTAGAATGAAGTTAATATTACTCCTAAGCTGCCTGCTATCCTTTTTCATATCAAATCATAGATATTACTTTCCCTTGGTCAGAATCCTGCATGCTCAATTTATATAGAAACTTTGTTTCCTGCAATCATGTGGACTAAATTCATTTCCAATCATTTTGGTGGTATTTTATATTTTTGTTTATGGAACTCTAATTTAACTTATTTTTTTCAACAATTAGGTTCAAGCAACATCTGCAACTAAACGTTCTCTGAGTAAAGATACAGTCAAAGGCAAGTCTACAAGCACATTAGTAGAAGCTCTGCATGAGAATGGACCACTCAGATCTGGAAATGGAAGTTTACAGCCATGCTCCAGTGGGCGAGAAAGTACAAAAGCAGACACTTACCAGGAGAAACTAGTGAACTTCAAAGAAGATGGCGGGGATCAAGCATCTTCCGAAAACAACGATGGGGGGCCAACAGATGTACTGGAAACAGTGGCTAGGAATCAGCTAGAAGCAGAATTGCAAAGATCACCTGCAAAATTTACATCCCCTCCAGCTTCTGAGGCAGATGATATTCATATGGCAGTGTCAGGGAAAACTAATAATGCAAGATCAGAATTGGAGATATCAAAAAATAATTGCCCTCCTTTGGAGGTTAGTGATGGGTTTACTTGCAAAAGGAAGAGACATGTTTCTAAGTGTACGACGAAACATTCTCCCACATGTAATACCAATCCAGCTAGTTTCAAAGTGTGTCAAGAAGAGGAACATATATGTGATGAAGATAAAGTAGGACAGGACTGTGTGATGGTTAGTTCTGATGACAGTTTAGGGAATGCATTGGAACCTCAGATGCCAAAATCTAGTTCAGTGTCAAAGACACGGGAGCATGACCCTGGGCTGTCTTCGGATAGAATAGAATCATCAGTGAAGTGTCAGTTATCAGGCAGTGAGCTGAAAGAACAATCATCGTCAATCAACCTCTTGGAGAAGTCAGGCACATTAGTAAGGCCTAATACTTTATTTTCAGAAGCAGGAGGTCTTCAGTCCAAGGAAAGTACAACAAATAAGATGGGCAATTCAAATGCACAAGAGCAGCAAGCAAGGCCTTTCAGATGTGATATTAGTTCTGGCAAAATGGAGAATTTTGCTGCTGATATAATTCAAGATATGAAGAATGTCAAAGATGCCAGCACAGATGTTATTGCAAAGAAAGCAATGGCGTTGGATCTGGATGCACAATCAAAGACTGTATATGATGTTGAGCTGATAAACAACCATGATGACATCACGATTAAAGTAGATAGTGAAAATAAAGAGGTACAATATAAGTTACACTCTGTTGTATCTGCTTTCGATGAAGCTTCCAAAATAAATGCCAATTCAGGCAGGCAACTTCCAACACAGTCTTTGAAAGTTTCTGATGGTATGAATGTGCAGTTTGCAGGACCAGCAAGAGAAACACAAGCTCAGATCAGTTCCACTATGTCCTATTTTAACCAAATTTTGCAGTCATCACGAAATTGTGAGGTTGCCATGGATGGCAATCTTCAAAGTAGGAAATCTGGAAGCAGTCCGGCTCAGTTAGATTGTGATGTCCGTGAGTCATTAGGAGCTGTCAGTAGAACAACAATGCATACACTAGACATTTCAACTGACAGTCCAAGCAATGGAGTTGCGCATGTTCAATCATTACCTAGAGGAAATGACACGGGTTCTTCTTCTTTGAATGTCCCTGAGAACATTAAGATAACTGAGACTGGGCAGGAGAAGGTTGCAGCTCAAAGGAATTCAGGAACACAGTACTATGCCATGGCTGAAATATCAAAAGAGAAAGCACAATCCAGTTCTCTACAAAAGAAGACCTTGAGACAGAACTCTTCAACTCAAAATATGTCTGATTCCATAGGAAATTATTCTATGATTCTGAACCCTCCAAATAGGCAACTGAACTCAGTTGCCAGAGATCCCACTGCAACCAAAACAGTTCATCCAGAATCCAACATCCATGCATCAATGAATAACTATTTGTGTAGTAGACCTGTTGTGCAACCATCAAAATTACACCGGGGACTTGTAGTTTCACAAGGAAATATTCTTGTCAACTCTTTGGATAGTATGAGAGTCACTTCTGTATCAAACAATTCAGTTTCAGTTAACAGAATGGCAGCGGAGAGTGAACATTCACAGCTGAGGAACATGAAAGAAATTCCACAAGCTACTGCTCAAAAGTTTGTGAATTTCACAGGAGGTGTCTTTGGTCATTCAGCCTCTATGTCTTATTGCACCTCATCAATAGATCCTCCATTTACATCACAAAGAGATTCGCTTCAGGAAGCATCTATGCAATCAGAGATTTCCCAATTTGTCAATCATCCATGCCCATTTGGCAATAGCATGAGGTTTACATCAGTGACTGTACCCCAAGTTGTTTCGCCCGCTCTTTTTGCTGGGCAACTTGGTGAGGGAAAGACAGCAGAAGGGCTTTCATATGGTTGCATTACAGTTCAAGATCAGCCAAACCTTTGTAATTTCCGGAGCAATCCAAGTGCAGATAAACCAAACCCTTGTAATTTCCAGAGCAATCCGAGTGCAGTTCAGCAGCCAGCTCGTAACAGTTCTATCTGTCCACCACAGAAACAAAATGGCTCAAATCAGGCTTCTAACAACACTTTGTTTGGAATAGAAAATGGAAGCTATGGGGGAAACCTTGTTGTTGGTGTTCCACCTTGTGCATATACTGCTCAAAGTGATGCACAGGTTTTGTTAAGTTCCAATTCTAATGGTAGAGGCTGTACATCTGTGTCTCTTACAACCTCTCAACTATACCAGGGTGCATATAGGAGGCAGCATTCTGCTACCAATACATCTCATTCATCAGGGTTAATTACCACCCAAAAGCTCTCAGATACCTCAAACGTCAACACAATAGATTGTTGTGGTGAAACTGCTCTGTTTGGTAATCCTATCCTACGTTTAATGGGGAAAAATTTGATGGTGGCAAACAAAGATGGTGGGCAACCCAAGCAGCTAGACAAAGTTCCGACCAGCATGGAGGAATATCCAAATGCAAACTACCTCAGGCTTCTAGGATTCACATCTGAGGAAAACTTTTGGCAAGATGGGAACAGTTATCTTAATCAACCTCTAGAAAGTTCTATTACCTTTGATCAGAATAATCTCCACGCTTCCGAAGGTCTAAGAAGACGAGATTCAAGATCTTTAGGGGGTTACTGCTATCAACCTCCAACGGCTGCAGGGAATATTTCTGATGTTTGGCTAAGAAGATTATCAGTTTCACCTTGCCAATCATCAGCTGGTGCCAACTCGGTAAATATAGGTCCTGCTGGGAGTCAATTAGGTTTTACAAGCCCAACAATAAAATATACATTATCACACATTCCATCGACATCAATGGAAAAGGAAATGTCATACAGGCCTGTCGGTGCAAATTTTCAAGCAAAAAAGAAACCTCCGTCTTCTGCTGGTTCCCAATCTGTTCATGAAGTCATTATAATTGATGACTCTCCCGATGAGGGACCTGTAGCCCCCATACCGATTCTTGAACCTACATCTTTCAGTGGACGGTCTCCTCAATCTCAGGAGGGACATTCAACACCTAGGATTTCAAAAGCTAACTCTAAGTTCAGATCAGGAAATACAATGCTTCAAACTGCTCCTAGTTGCTTTTCAGCGCTAACAGAGTCCAGTGTGGCTTGTGGTTCTAATCTTCCAAATGCAGGGATGTACAGGCAGAATTGAATAAACTAGGAATAACCATTCCGGGATTTTACAAAATTCCATCACATTATAGCCAATTGTGCCAATCATGGGAGCGAGAAAGTATGTTATCAGCAAGGGTCACATTGCCTTTTCAGATATTGAAGAATATATGCTTTTGAGTTGATATTTGTAGGGTGAATTCCTCACTTGTAGGGGAATTACAATTTTGCAATCATGGAGAGTTTGAAGTTGAGGATGGTTCCAACTTAGTAATACTGAAGAATATAAGCTTTTGGGCTGATCATGGTAGCGGTGAATTCCTTATGGGTAGGGGAGTTTAGATTTTGCAGTCACAGAGAGTTCAAAATCGAGGGTAGTTCTGAAGACATGGCTTGAGAACCTTCGTGACATACCAGCACAAGGGTTGAGAGACCAGATGACTGTATTTTGGTTTCGCCTCACAGTTCATGTATTGTTGCAAAAGAAGGCAGACCACCCCAGGAGTAATTCAAGAAGTCTTCAAATAGCTGCTGTTCAAATTTCTCTAACTTTTTTAACATTTTTTTGGGTGCCAATATTGATTGATCAGTGTGGGTGCCTTTTCCACACTCCGGTTTTTAAGTCAAAGCAAGCATGTCTTGCAGGCAACTATAATCTCTTTTGTAGCTTCTGAGCCTGTGTTTAAGATATGGTTACGTATTTTCAGAATTCAGATACATGATTCTTTCACGTATTTTCAAAATTCAGATACATGATTGATTCTTTCATAACTGGGGAAAGGAAACATGTTTTCCTAGATAAAAATCAACATTATGAATTCACCATTCTATATCTAGCTATGAAAGCTTTGCATTGATGATAATTCAGTTAGTGGTTCACAATTTCATATGTTGCTATGAAAACTTGCGTTGATGATTGAATCAGTGATGCTATTTGCACGCCATACTTTCATTTCCCAGCTTCTCAAACCTCCTTATTTAGAACATGGGTTTCCTTCAACCAAATGAATTAGTCACTTCATTCAACGTTACAATAAGAGTTCTTCCCGGAAAATGGTGAAGCCACTTCATTCAACGTTCCAACAAATTGATGAACTCACTTAATTCAACGTTCCAATAAAACGGTGAACTCACTTCATTCAACGTTCCAATAAAATGGGAATGGGAATATTTTGTGAACTGTTGTCAAAAGTACATTATGAATATCCATGATCCATTTGAAGTGTTATTTTATTTGTAATGAGAATAGTTTTATTAATGTTATTTATAATATTTTAAATAATATATATATATATATATATATCTTCATTTTTATTGGTGGATGAAAATGTGAATTCTTATGAATGCAAGCAAGTATATTTATAATGTTTGAACTGTATTGTTTAGGTACGTTAATTGTTGGACTTGGTTGATGTTTGAACTGTATTGTTTAGGTACGTTAATTGTTGGACTTGTTTGTTTCAACCAGTAAAGATGTTAATGGTTGGACTTGTCTGTAAGTTATATAGTTTTAAGTAAAGATGTTAACCGTTTGAAGTAAAGATGTTAACCGTTTGGAGTTGTTTGTATATATATATATATATATATATATATATATATTCTTCTTTCTTGAATGATTTCTATTAGGATAAAAGAATTACATGAAATCCAAATAGTTTTCACATTGGTTATAAAAACAATATAGTTGGAATTGTTTGTAAGTGTAAATTGGTTGAAAAAAATTCAAATTTTTAAAGTTTTTTTTGAATGATTTCTATTATGATAAAAAATTACATGAAATACAAATAGTTTTCGATAGTTATAAAAACAATTTTGGGAAATAGAAGCTTCAACCAGCTGTACTCAATAATCCACTAATACATGTCTATTAATGTCTACTGAGATCTTGGTTATCAAATGCCAATTATATAAATGTTTTTGAGTATTTTTTTTTATTATTCAAAAGATATTTGATATATCTAAGAGCAAAGTATATTATATTTTCATTTATGTTATATTTTCATTTTCATAAATATTAATGTCTAATGAGATCTTGGCTATCAAATGTCATTGATATAAATGTTTTTGAGTATTTTTTTTAGTTATTCAAAAGATATTTGATGTATATAAGAGCAAAGTATATTATATTTTCATTTTCATAAGTTTAGTACTAGATAGTTTGATAGATCAATCTTGAACATATACAAAATTAAAAACATGTAAAATTATTCATATTTTAATTTATAAACTAGAAAATTGCAGATTGAATTGAGCAAAGTGAGCAAACTCATTTTTAGGTTAAGATTATTTATTGTTTTTATAGATGAAAAGTTAGTGAATACAAAAATATTATTAATAATATATATTGGAATAAAAAAGATCAGATATCTTTAAATATTTATTAATTTTCCTAATAAGTTTTCAATAAAAAAAACATTATTCTGAATGTATTTGAATCCATGAAAAAAAGCAGAATTCAAATATTTTAGGTTTGTGCAAAATTTGTTTTATTAAAAAAATTTAGATCCAAAAAAATCATACATTTAGATCCAAAAAAATCATAATATATATAGGTTTGAATAATAATATATATATCTTGATATATATAGATATAGATATATAGGTTTGAATAATAATATATATAGGTTTGAAAAATAATATATTTATAGGTTTGAATCATTTGTATTTATGCATATATTTTGAATTTATTTAAATAAGAAATAATTAAATTTAATATAAATAATTTCGTTGAAAACAAAAACGTGACATTAAAAAAATTAAAACCCAGATTTTCATCATTTTATACTTTTAAATGTTACACAGGTTTAATATAAAATAATTCTAAAATGTTTCACATGTTTACTATAATATAAAAGAATCTCTTAAAATAATATAAATTTAAAAATAAAAGATTAAAACTTTAACTTTTGCCTATTTATATAATAGTTATAAATAAAACAACATGACTAAAGTCAATATTTGCACAGATAAAAGAACCATCTGACAATGAAATACACACTTCAACATAAAAGGACACAGGCTAAGAGTACAAACTGAAGTGAAAGTTTACAATATTTGAGGCAATACTCTATTTGTTTTATACAGAGGCAGATACTACAAACTGGAGTAAAAGTTTTCAATATTCAAGGTAATACTCCCTTCTTTCCTCTAAGTCATCAAATATAATTGGGAGCATTGAATCCAAATTATCCAATAGTATAAACCACTTAACATAAGTGACCAAACGTTCCAACACAAAATCATGAAATATGACTGATTGCTTTGAATCCAATAGATACATTATTCTGATACTGTAAACCACTTAGAAGCTTCATGATAAACTTAAGAACGCCAACTCTCATTGTGGAGAAAATTACAGCTGTTAGTGTTCATGAAAAGACGTTGATTCTATTCTCTATTATTTTATAGATCACTCGATAATCTTCTAAACTTTCTGGTAAGTTTTATGTCAGATGAAGTTCAAAATACTAGCGCAGAAGCCAAGTTCCCCGAAGAGTTTATAGCAAATGACTGCACAGTGCATTTCTGACTGCACACTGCAATTCAATTCGAAAAGTTGTTGTTGAACAATATAAACTCAAAAATATGGCCACTGTTCCTGAATCTTCGAACTGAGAAAAACTATTACTGCTACTCTTCTGACATTGGCCTTTAGTGAACTCAAGTGTTCTACAGCCTCATACAAAGCCCTTTGCAGTATGAGTCAATTCGACTTAGAATTTATTCTTAGATCTGTTATGACTGCACATAGCAAAATTTTTTTCTGTTAAAGGATAGGAAAGCTTATCTCTATAGTGCTATTTTCAAAAAGTCTGCAAAATCTGTTCCAGCTCTTGATCAGGGATCTCACAGTACAAGTTTTCATATTTTTTTTAGAAATATTTATTTTTCTTTTACAGAACCATTAAATTTTTTTAGTGGATTTTCTTTTCTTAGAACTAAGCTGAGGGTGAGTAGGCAATAACTCCAAAAGCTGAGGGTAAGTAGGTAATAACTCCAATATTGGATGGAAGAACAATCTTTCGGTATAAGTAGGTAATAACTCCAATATGGATGGAAGAACAATCTCTCCGCATAAGTAGGTAATAACTCCAATATTGGATGGAAGAACAATCTTTCAGCATAAGTAGGTAATAACTCCAATATTAGATGGAAAAACAATCTTTCCGCATAATTATAACAAACAATTTCCCACATAAACTAAGCTGTTATAATGAGTTTTTTTTTTTACTGTAAGGCATGGACAAACTTATCTCCATAGTGATATTTTCAAAGAAGTCTGCAAAATCTGTTCCAGCTCTTGATCAGTGATCTCACAGTACAAGTTTTCATATTTTTCTAGAAATATTTTTTTTGCAGACGCATTAATTTTTTATAGTGGATTTTCTTTCCTTAGAACTAGGCTGATGGTAAGCGGGCAATAACTCTAATGTTGGATGAAGAACGAACGTTCTACATAATTATAAAAAAAACATTTCCAACAAACATAAACTAAGCTGTTACAATGAGAAGTTCATCATTATGTTAAGAAAATGCTGTTGCCCTCCTGAGAATTCTTACTTTGTTTAATAAGATATTGAAAAAAATTTAGTTTATGATTGGCTTGTTAATTTAGTTTATGATTGACTGGTTGCATGTTGTTTATGTTTGTAACTTGGGCCTTCACTCCCTTCCTCTGTAAATAACAGTTTGAGACCCTCTCTTGATTTCTTGAAATATTTTAGATGAACACTGCCATTGGATTGGCAAGATCGCGCTTACAACCATGAAAAATTTGACCAGAATAAATAGAAATAGTCTCTAACTCTGTGAAACATACAGAAAGCTATGTAACAGTCGAATTACTTCATCGCCATTGCAACTCAGCGAGCGAGAATTTCTTAAACATGTTACATGCGGATATGTCAGTTTGCTTCATTGTTAAAATAATATACTATTTTGAATCTAACTGATGACATAACTAGTATAATGATCTAATATCTAGGATTTTCCCTTATTGGTTTAGTGTATACAGGTCACAAGATTTGAATCACCTGGTAATTTCTATTGTTGCAGAGACAATACAAAATACAGTTTGCTCAGTCTGAATCAGACTGGTCACCCTTACTGATAAACACACATGGGGTTTTGATAATCAAATATGAGAAACCACAGAGAAGAGGTCCAGTGCTTAGTACATGGGATGCTGCTGTTAACTAGTAAACAGTGTACAGTGTTTAGAGAAATTGCTGAAGCCTGAACAGTGATTTTTCATGCATTTAATAATTAGCGTACTTGCTTTTAAGTTTCCTCGGCCTATAATATATGGACCAGTTGGGTACGATCACGTCCATGATTTGTGAAGAGACGTGCAAACATATCTTCCGCTGTCTTGTCTTGTCTAAATACTATATATAAAAAGTCGATTGAAAGTAGTTGTCTCGTCTAAATCCTATAAATATTTCGATCGAAATCTTTACAGATTCTAAAATTTTCTGACGAAGATATCAAATCATCATTGCCCAGAGATTGCATTGTCCAACGTTTACATTCTCATCTCGTCATTTCTAAGTATGATCGGTAACTTTAAATTGAATGAGGTATAATATACAAAGGTTTTAAGTTTAAATGGATTACTTTAAATAGTAAATATGCGTGCTTTTTTTCGAATATTAAAATTAGAATATTACCAAACAAATCAATTTACAGTCAGTCTACAGGACGGGGAAGGTTGGAATGGGCATGTTGTGTGAACTGTGGATGAAAAAGAAACATTCACCTAGGGTTTGAATGTAATTGCAGATCACTCTATATCTACTTTTAACATACCTAATATATGATGATATAGCCTATATACTTTTAAGACATTATAGTATACTTTTACGTATATTTTTAATATATGTAATACTTAATATATAAGTTGGTTTATTCATTTGAAAATAAATATTTATAACATTTTGAG
The DNA here is from genome assembly GCA_031772625.1 of Pinus tabuliformis. NCBI lineage: Eukaryota > Viridiplantae > Streptophyta > Pinopsida > Pinales > Pinaceae > Pinus > Pinus tabuliformis. Next base: position 828,484,642 of record CM062813.1, read on the forward strand.
TTTGGTTTTTAATTATTAAATTAGACTGGATTATTTTTAAAATAAAAGAAAATTTTGATTAAATAATAACGAATGATATTTGTAATTATAAATATATTTATTTGAAAAGAAAATTAAAGGTATTTGACTATATATTCCAAAAATAGAGTATGATGTTTTTATGTTCTTGATTTGGAAAAATTCTCAATGAGATTATATTATTTAATAGCAAAAAGTTATAAATATGTAAAGTAATGTTATGTATTATTTCTTTTTTTATTGTTGCAAAGCTACACGAGTTATGGAATCTATGATGTTTATTTCATCAATGTGAACTTGCTAAATATGTTTTTTTTGGGAAGATTTTTCCATTTTTATTATCTAGAATATTTATTTTCTTTATATGAATTTCATGGTTAAATGTAGCTTAAAAAGTGACAACACTAAGATGATTTATCTCCAAATATATTTTTGGTTTAATTATGCTAGCAACTTTAACTCAAGTATTATCCCTAATCTCAATCATTTTTTAATATTAGTACACTGATTTTAGGGAGGTTAGATGTTCAAGTGACATATAAAAGAATCTAGGAGTAACCATGCATATTTTTGAGGTTTGACTTGGCATCCATTAAACATGTATTCATGTAAGAATTTTCATATATATCAATTTTTATAGAAATAATTGAATCAAATTGCAAGCAACTTCCAATACATTAATTGCTATGAAAGCATGCACTCATCCATAAACCATTGAAAGCATGTACCTACCCATGAACCATTTGAGAAAGTTGTGTTTATTTCATCAACATATCATAATAGTTGCATAAAAATTGAAAAAAATAAATATGGTCTCACACATAAATGCTTGCCTTTTGAGTCTCTAAGTCTTTCACACCCTTAAAAATTTGATATACCTCTTTGTTTAAGTTTTTAATAATACTTTTTTGTTCAAACCTACAATTATCTCTCATAAGTGTAATGGAATATTTCCACATCAATATGTCTTCATCCTCTCCCTTAGGTTCCTTTTATAGTTTCAAATTGAGAAAAATCCCTAACCCTCAATCTCCAAAATAATTGATAGATAGGGTTTAGTCTTAACCCAATTAGATCAATGGATGAGATTAGATCTAAGTCACTTAAACAAATTAATATTTATCCATAGAAGTTTTTTCAATTACATAACATTAATCAATTAAATTAATTAATATGTTTTTCTTAAGTTTGACTTATAAATCATATTACTTGTTCCTCTTAAAAAACCACCTACCGAGAACCTCTTCTCCTCCATGCAAGACACTAGCCTATGTTGAAGACCTTTGGAAACTCATCAACACTCCCTCCTAACAAGAAAGGGATTCTCTACCACCCCCAAATTTTCCTTGTACAACAAAAACTCCCCCTTCACTAGGGGCTTGGTGAAAATATCTACTACTTTCTCATTTGTGGATATTTACTACAATCTCACAACACCTCTTTGGACCTTTTGTATGATGAAGCAATACCTAAACTCTATGTGCTTAGACCTGTCATGATAGTAGATTTGCTAGAAGCTTGATACAACTTTGATTGTCATAGTGAATCATTGTAGAGCCAATCTCAAGACCAAACAACCATGAGAGAATTTTGTGAAGCCATATGGCATCACAACTTGTTAGAATTGTAGCCATGTACTCAGTCTATGCTAAGCTAGGTGCCACTAGTGCTACTTCTTGTCAAACTATGAGATAATATTTGATCCCAAGCTAAAGCAACAACTTGAAGTACTCTTCCTGTCCACTGTAGTACCAACCAAATTCGAATCTATGTAGCATTACAACTGTACTCCATCATCTCTGAAATACCTCAGTTCATACTCCAGTGTACCTCAAAGATACCTGATCACATGTTTCATTACCACTCAATGAACTCTCCTCGGCTCCACCATGGAATGGTTGAGTGTGTTTACAACAGAGCAAATATCTAGTTTGGTATTGATCAGATACATTAAAGAACCAATCAATTAACTATACAATGTGGGATCTATCAACTCACTTTTCCAAGAATTACGCTTACTCAAGTTGGTAATCATATGTGTCAACATCAACATGCAATATTCCATCTTAAATCTCTTCAAGGTATCAATTGCACATACTTACCATGTCTAAGGAATTTATCTCTTGATTGTTAGCACACCTCTAATCACAAAAAGTATTGCATCAACCCTATGTCCTTCATCTTGAAATTTGAAGCAAGGTCCTCCTTACACATCACTATGAGGTTCTTAGATATGTTAGAAAGAGATCATCCACATCAAGAACCGAGATGAGCATATCACCATCAACAAGTACATAGTACAAGTTGGAATCTACCTCTCTTAGTGAAGCCTAAGCCAAGCAAGTATCCATCAATCCTTGAGTACCATGCTCAAGGTGCATGCTTGATGTTGTATAATTCCTTCTTTAACCTGAACACATAGGACTCCCTCCCATGCAACTCAAATTCCTGAGGTTGCTCAATATACACCTCTTCCTCAATTACCCCTTCGAGGAAGGTAGCCTTCACATCAATCTAATATGTCCTCCATTCCATCTTTAAAGCAATGGAAATGACCACCTTGATAGATGCATATCTAGTGTCAAGAAAAAAATTGTGACAACCCACCCCATATTTACCCACTTTAACCTACTCACCAGGGCAAACATGAGATGAGAGTTACTATGCATGATCTGATTTCCAAGATGCACTTATGGAAAATGGGGTCCACATGTCCAGAACTGACTACAAACACCTAGTGACACATGATCACACTGTTATCAACCTAACTTGACCCAACACTATTTCCTTTCAATTTCGTTTCCTTAAATTTAACACAACTTTCTATTTTTGGCAGTTTTTCAGGTCCTAAACTTCCAAGGCCATTTTGAGGACCTAAATGACATTTTTAGGGAAAGAAAAAAGATAGGAAAAGTGTCAAAATTTGTTTCACGAATTTTCTTCTTGGCCTCCTCATAGAGATCTTCGAAACGAGGTATTATGATAAGCAAACAAAGATTATACGCCAAAATTACAACCCCGGGAAGTTGGTGAACCAAATTATTCATTTATACAAACACTTTGTGACTATGGTACCTATAGGTCATGAATGCATAGTTTGTTCACTGTTTTCATTAGTTCATCAAATATTCATTAAGAAGGCTTGATGCACTCTCGCACTAGTTGTAATAAAACACATATTAGCACATGCATTCATACAAATCAACCATGAGCCATCAAACCATGAATTAAATCTAGATCAAAAGCACCTCATATAATAAGAAATATACCATGCATGTAACAAACATTCAACTAGAATGAGCCCATGAAAAACTAGTCATATAAACAATAGTAAATCAACACTTATGCTTATTGATTATCACTAAATAATAACACATATTAACATATGCATAATACCAACCAGGTCAGGGACTTCCATGTACCACCCAACCATAGATTGGGTTGAGCCAAATCTCTCTTTCAACAAATCACCCTCATGCCATATTCCAAGATTGAATGTAGGATTACAAGGGATAAACCAAAACATAACAAAATAGGGAATCCGGGGGTTAAATCACCCCCACCCTCAAGCCATAGTGATCTTGACTGAACCAGTCCAAAGATCATCAAAACCAACACAAGATTGGATGCCTCCAAATTTCTTCACCATACCCAAAGGAATTTTCCTGTCTCCACCCACCTGTTAAGGGATTCTTGCCGAAAACCATCTCCACCCCAACCCTTGGGATTTTCCTGAGACAACCTCAACCATGATCCAAAATCTACCAGCTTTCTAAAGCTTAACCAAATAGAGAACCCGTTACATCATGTCTATCCAGGAAATGGCATAGGCAAGGTCGTACACCACTGCCAATCCAAGAAAATCCCATGCCAATGACAACAAAATTACCAATAAACCAAATGCATGAACCATGCATTCATACCCCATCAAGATAATCACATTTGCAACCTATTATCTGCAAAATCCTCCCATTGGCTGATCTTTCTTTGTTTTTTTTTTTTTTTTTTTTTGCCCTTGCTTACTATTGTCCAATTCCTCTTGTGCTCCCTTACTTTTCCTTACGTGTTCCTTGCTTTCTTACTTGCGTCTTCCTTGTGTCCCAATGTTCTCTCTCTCTTGTTGTAGTTTCTCTCTCATATTTTCTTCCTAGTGAACAATGCTAGGATGTCCAAGAGTGTTTTATAATGTTCTCTCTCTCTCTCTCTCTCTCTCTCTCTCTTTTTTCTTAAATCTCCCTTGCATGCATATTCTTGTCTCTTCATCTCCCTTTTCTCTTATTTTCCTTTATTTCTCGAATTAATTGCCTTTTATTGCCCTTTGCATTTTGCCAATGCCAATTTCCATAGCCAATAAAGAATTAAACACAAGTGAATCCAAATGTAATGTTCCCCCCTCTTCATCTTAGAATACGTGTCCCGTGACCTTGATTTCATTTTTCCTTTTATGATGTCCTTTTATTTACATGAAAATTTAACCCAGGGTTGTTATAAAAAGTCTCCTCATAGTCTACTCCCTCCTTTTGAGAGAACCCTTTCACCATGAACCTTGCCTTATACTTCTCAACATTGCCATCTGATGCATGTTTAATCTTGTAGATCCAACAAGAAGTGACCATTATCTTCTCCTCCAGCCTCAATACAATATCCTAGATATCATTATTCATGATGGAGTTGTACTCCTCCATCATGTCATCCCTCCAAACCTACTTGGTCATTGCCCCCTCAAAAGTAGAAGGCTCAAATTCAATGATGTTGTTCATCAAGGCCATGTAGCTAGAAAATATCCCTAGTGGTTTACTCTCTCTGAAAGTGCTACTAGGAGCGTCCACATGCTCCTCATCATCCCTCAAAGTCTTCTTTGCTCATCTCCTCCTCCTCCCGGCAGAGATTGAAATATTGATCCTCCTCCTGATAAAAATATTGTGTTCTTGTTGTTGGTTTAGAACAAGTTCAAATTTAAGTTTCCTACAACTATTTTATCCCTAGAATTTACTTTAACTCAACAAATAATTTTTTTACTATAATATAAATTTTGATAACTATAAAATACAAATACTTTGGTACTTTTAACTTATAAAATTAGTAGTGGAAGTTTGTAGAGAATTAATCATAAAAAGCATCCACAAAAACCCAATTAAATTTCCTTAAATAATTTCTCCTTCATTAAATTACTCTTTCGGAAATTAGGGGCCCCCTTATTAGGGAAATTAACTATCAAAACTTTAGAAATTACAATAGAAATAAACCTAGAAATATTTAGAAAATTCCCCGCACCAAGAATATCCTTCTCCCCAACATGCCAAAACACCCTACTTAGTCTCCCACATGTGGTTGACCATTGTTCCTACTCTTCGGTAAATTTCTACATCTCTTTTCCTATGTCTACCTCTCAAACTTGTAATTAGTTTTCACAAGTATGTTGGAATCTCACCAAATGAATGTGTCTTCATCCTCTTCGTTAGGCTCCTTTTATGCTTTCAAATTGAGAAAAATCTCTAACCCTCAATCTCCAAAGTTATATTTGGCTATGATTAAATCATTACCCACCTAAATCAATGGTTGATATTAGATCTAAGTCATGTAAATAATTAATATTTATATTTAGAATTTTCTCAATTAGCTAACATTAATCAATTAAACTAATTCATTTTGTTTCCCTAAACTAGACGTAGGAAAGAAATTATATTAATTGTCCCTCTCAAACAACCACTTAAAGATCGCTTCTTCTCTTGCATGCAAGACACTCACCTGTGTAGAAGACCTTCCGAAGCTACAAAATCAATAGCTTTTTCCATGTATAGCTAGATTCATTGAAATGGGTTGAGGGTTTTGATGCATTTTGTTTACACTATGCTGCTATGTAACCAATTTTAACATTGTTTCCATTGTCCTCTGAACCATGAACCATGATGTAGGTGAAATTTGTCATGAGAGTAAACAAATTAGAGAGATCGAGTGCTAACCATAAAATGAAAGGACACATGTCAATTGGGGTTGTAATAATAAATGTGTGTTAAGTATAAGTGCCAATCAAGATTGTTATAAGAAAAGTGTGTTGAAAACATTATAATAAAAATAATTACCTCACACAAATTTGATTATTATTATTATATTTCTTTTGAAGTTTTTATGGAAAAATTTTGTTGTTTTCCATGGGTCTTTGTTTTGTTTTCAATAATTTTCACTTAGACCACTCAAACTTAGGATTACATCATGTTTCCCCCCTTGTATAACCAAATCCACTAAAGGAAATGTCATCTACAACATGTGTAACAACCCATGGTTGATTTTCCATGTAAATAAAATTAGGACCAAAGTCATGGGACACATATTCCAAACTGAATGGTGGGAAAACATTATAGTGGGCATCACTTGTGGTTTATTAATGATTATAGAAATCGGAAAAGGCATTGGCAAATGAAAAGAGATAATAAATGGCATTTAATTATGAAAATAAAGGAAAATAGGAGAAAATGAAGGTGAAGAGACACAAATATGCATGCAAGGTAAATTAGAGGGAAAATGAAGGAAAAATTAGACATCAATGATAAAAAGGCATCAAAGAAATAATTCACAACTTTTCGTTAGTTTTAGCTTTGCTCTCTTACACTCTAGCACACTTAGAGCATTCTTGAGGCACTCTAGCATTCACTTGGATTTGGAGAAAGAAAATAAATAAAGAAAAGGACAAGAAAATGAAAGCAAAGGAGAAAAAGAATAAGTGTGGATCAACATTACAAAAAGGGTACATTGCATGTAACAAGTTGCATGTGTGATTTCCTTGTTGTTCTTTGGATGCATGATACATGCATGTGGGTCTATGGTTATTTGTTGTCAGTGGCATGGGATTTTCCTGGATTGACAATATTTCTTGGATAACCATGATGTAGTGGGTTCCCCATTTGGATTTTCTAATTGGTTCTCAGGTTCCCTATGGCTGTGGGTTGGGATAGAATTTCGGGAGCCCTAGAACAAATTGGGTCCCTGGAGGTTGTGGATTTGGATGGTAGTTCTCTAGAGCCCTATAACAACTTCAGTCCCTAGAGGTTGTGGATTGAGATAGGAGTCCCTAGAGCCTTGGACAACTTGGAAAGAGACTGATCTGGTTTGGTTTTAGTGATTTCTGGACCAGTTAGGTGAAATAATTATGGTTGAGGGTTGAGGTGGTTTTGCCTCTACTATCCTTGGTTGGTTCTATTTTGATTTAACCCATATGATCCCACATTCAAACTTGGAATATGGCACAAGGGTCATTGGCTGAAAGAGAGATTTGGTTCAACACAACCTATGGTCAAGTGGTACGTGGAAGTACCTAACTTGGTTAGCATTTGCATACATTAATATGAGATATTTTATATTTTTTTTAATGGGCACGTCTACCAATTATTATGTTGATCTTATGGTTGAATTGTCGTGGTTTCTATTTTATTTATATGTTGGTTATACGCTTGGTTCTATGATGTGCTCGAGTTATGGATCTCGTTCATGATTTTATAAGTTACCAATGGTTAATGAATGCATGGGATAACAAGTATTGTTGCATCTAGCTTGAGAGGGCATTGAGCCTTCTTGGTGTTTCTTAGTTGAAGTTCAAAATTTTATGATCAGATATGCAATCATGACATGTAGCTTCTATGTTTACTATATGTTTGACGAAATGTCTATCATGCATTAAGCATGTCTTGGTCAAGATCTTACTTGAGTATTAAACATACCTCCATACACATATCCTTCACCATTAATGATTTCAATATCAAAAATCTATCCAAGCGGTATGAAATTTATTGTGAACCCCTTCTCTGATTATTACAAGTGTTTATTCCATTACTTGTATCCAGATCCAAAATTTTTGAGCTATCTAAGACTTCCTTGAAGATGGATGTGTCATTTTCTAGTGTACATATTTCACCCTTACTTTTCATGAGTGATTAAATTATATTAAAATATCCTCCCACAATCCATGGTTGATCTTTAATAATGGGGGAAGGGTTGCTTAGAGAGTGAAGGAATATCACCTTGTCTCTTCTCATGGATGGTCCATAGACATTGAATAGGTACTAGATCTCTACCAACCTTATAAGCTGCAATTTAATAGTTAGAATATGGGAGTAGCGAACATGTCAATTACCATTATCTATTCTAGGTTCCATATGGTTTCCAATCATCTAACTGACCCCTGAGAATCTGTGGCTACAAATTGATAATGACTCCATTTTCATACCAACACTCTTTCGATCTAATCAGTAGAGTACTTAGTTTCTTGTATCATCTTAGAATAAGGGGAATCCCCATTCTATCAGTTCCAAATAATCTTGTGCTTTCCTTTGTAGTTCATGCATATTATATTATAGGTTATCACTTTAATTGGGAACTAAGTTGAGTGGATTTATATACTTCTGAAATTAACTTGATTCTTCCTAAATTGATGAGAATTTCCCCTAGTTCTTATGATATTTGTTCATTGGATATTCTACCTTTTGGCTTTTCTTCGTTATGCAATTTAGGAGGATTCTTGAATGGTTAAGATTCTACCCCAAGTTGGGATCTAGATGACGATATACTTGGATTGTTTTTATGTGCTTGTAGTCATTCCTTTAAATAACCTTTACTGAGGATTTAAACCAGTTAATGATTTGAGATGGTGCTCAAATATTCTCCTTTCCATTCCTTAGTGATGCATTTGAGGTTTAGATTATCTAGATCCATGTTTTCTATGGTGTTAGGATTTGATTCATTTCCTTATTTTTTCATGCTGATCTCCCAAAGTATAGGTTCCATTGTTGTTTTTTGATTTCCTACCATTTCTTCCTCAACTTGGGGGATAACATCCACATTTTCTAAATCTTGCATGGGTAATCCACATTTGGGGTGAGCTTGGGGTTTATTGGATTTTGGGAATTATGAAGTTCCAGATTGTCTAAGGGATCAAAGTTATTGTTGGTTCTAGGTTTTTTGCGAGAGGATGGTGGTAGGGAGACCTTTTGGTTTCTTCTTCTCAATAGGGGCCTAGTGCAACCTTCATTATCTTTAAAAACCTCCAAATCTAGAGTATCAGCTAAGGTTCATAGTAGACAATCATGGAAAAAAATGGTCATATTGATGGCATCACCTACAAAAAAGGAGAATGTGTTCATAGTCCATGCTTCATTTCCTTTTCTCATATTGGTAATATTTGTGATATTCATATAAACACTTATTCAAGGATAAAAGATGCACCTTTCTTGTCTTGCTACTTCTAATATTTTGAAAAAAATCTCTGATGGCTTTTTTTATCTTAGCCAAAATGTCCTCCTTCCATAATTCTCTTGGCAGGGAGTAAAATTATATCCACACTACTACTACTAAAAAATATTCCTTTCTAGGCATGAACATTTATGTCCAATATCAAAGGCATAGGCCAACTAATTTGAAGAAGTAAGGGACTCCTTCAAAAACTTTAGCTTTGTCTTCTAAATTGGAAAAATTTATTATGAGGAAACCTTTTATCCCTAATTCAAGCTTTATTTTTCATTTTGGTTTCCATTTATGCTAGATCCACCATTAAAGCGCATTTTTCATTTGCCCATATTCCCAATAATTTTCCTATGAGGGCATGGTCTTTCATATACAAGATATAATCTCTGATGTAATTGGATTTGAATTTGAATCTAGGGCCCATTGTTGTTTTGGGAGAACAACTACTTGGAGAGAATTTATGTGGTTGAGGAGCAACATTATCAGTTTCATATTTGTGAGAGTTGTCAATTCCACTTGATTTATTGAGGGTCACTTTTCCTGAATCTTGACCCTAATGCCTCTAAAGGGCACTATCACCTAAGACAATGTGACTAGAGGAGGGAGAGACACTCCCTTATGTAGAGCATGCCATGTGTAGATGCTTCAGAATCCCCACTATTTTGCTACAAAAACCCTAGGTCTAGTTTGAGCTAGTTCAACCAAGATCATGTTTTCACATGCAAAGACTTGGCATCAAGCAAGTTTGTAAATGAAATAAATTTTATCAATCATAAAGATTTTATATTTATTTTTTAACTATAATAATAAATTTTATGTTATAAATCTACTCTAGGGGGTGCATCAGGTGCATTCAGTAGTCCAAATATTGTGAAATCATTCCCTTTAATATAAATATGTTATACTCTACAAGCCATAACTAAAACCCAAAATTATTTTACCTCAAAACTACTAAGACTAAATCTGTACACTCTCTAAAATTAACCTAGTAAAAGACAAAATTTGACTTTCATGAACTAAACTAATTTGGAGAGTCACCATCCCCATTTACCTCCTCCATTCCTTCAAATACAACATCATTAAATCCTGGATCAATTGATTTTTGTCATTCACCAAGTTCCTTGAATAGATATAACCATGTTGTCCTTGTGCCAAATATTATGTAGGGTCTCCACTTGACACCTAACACTTTGCAATTTGTCTCCTATCCTTTGAATCTACATTCATTGGTCAATCAAGATATTTGTGGTTGATTCTAACATATTTTCTAGGTGATTAAACCAAATTTGAAACTGCAATATGTCATCTCTAACTTATTAGAGGTCCTCTACTCCATGTTTCACCATTCTTACATAAAACATTTCCTCACAACAAAAGGGGTACACTTATAAATTCTAGCATGACACCATAAGCATCCAAACATCCACTTAAAATTACACAAACAACTTATTTGGAGAGGCACCTTGTATATTAGATTAGCAATTAAATTTGTAGATGAAGAATATATTTTCCATGACCCAAAGTACTTTTCATGGCTCTCACATGCACAAATATATATAATATCAACATTCAGAATTATCATTCCCTCGTTAGCTCGAAACTATGGTTATTAATGATAACCTGAAAATCCTCTTAAAATCTACTCTTAAGAGGTAGAAGACTTCTTCCATACTAGAATTGGTGCCCATCTCCCAAAATTTTCCTTGGAAATAAATATTAGTAGGAGGAGGATGATTAGAGAATGACACCCTCCATCCTCACGACGAAATACCTCTCCATACCTCATACTACTACCTCCCATAAAAATCAATAAAAAATTCACATCACCCCACTCCATCATTGCCTCATGTTGTCATATTTGGAATAGAAGGCACACCCCTATATGGATGAACATAGAGGATCACTATCTAAGCCACATACAATTGGAAAATTCACCATCAAAATACATGGTTGTCTTTCCCCTCATTCACACCACTAGTTTTAACCATCACCTTTTTTAGCATCCTCAACACGCTCTCACAAACCTTCATGCACGAAACCACACATGTGCTTGATATTCTAGGTCCCACATTTTTTCATCACATTAGGGAACAAGGAAAAAAGACTCCATTAACCTAGAGGCAATCCTTTTCCAACCCGGTTTCTTCATTTGATTGGAGATCAACCACTTGGATATTCTATTTTAAAACATGATACACATTAAACCATGTAAATTGATTCAATAAAAGTATAATTCTATGAATAAGTTTGTTTAATCTTACATCTATGGGGGCAAAGCCCTTCTTTAGATGATGGATTAACATGTGTGAGTCATGGACTACAATTAATCTTTGAGGTTGTTGTTTAATGCTAGAAGAAACCCTTGATACAAACCATATACTTCAACTTGATTGTTTGATACAAGACTTAAACCTTAGGAACATGAAATTTCTAGTTGTGCCTCTAGGAAAAAGATTGCCTCCCTACCTCCTACCACCCCTAAATTTTTATATCTATTTTAATTTTAATAGAAAAGGAGATTTAATTTTGTAAAAAAAAAATCTATAAAATAAGATGAAACAAATCTATTTTTTTTTGTTTCATTTTACCCCACACACACACATAAGAAGGAAATAAGTATTCAAAAGAATAATTAGATTAAAATTTAATCATTAAAAAATACAATTTTGCATATAGAATCTCATTATATAAATATATTTCAAAATTATATATATATAAATATATATATATATATATATATATATATATATATATATATATATAAATATATATATATATATATATATATATATATATATATATATATAATCAAATAACACAAAATAATTTATAATGATGATGATGAGTAATGTCCACTGAGACCAATGAGGTCTATCGAATCTTAAGAAAGAAAGAGATGAATTGATACTTTTTAATATTTTATTTCTATGATCAATGACAAGGGAAGGAAGTGTTCCTAGATCACTATAGTTTTGTTGGCCAAACAAGTCAAGAAGGTTAATAGTGTGGTAGAGGTTTTGGAAATGAGAATGGATGTGAGTAAGAGCTATGAAATCCAAGAGAAAGCTCTTTTCATCTCCAACCCTCTTAGTATCACACAATTGATAGATTCTTTCATCCCAAGGTGTTTTGGGAATATAGCAATTCCTAGTTTCACTTTGAAGCTCATGGGAATTAGTTCTTATCTTTGCAATGTTCATTTTCTTCTTAGAATTGGTCAAGACAAAGAGATAATTTTGGTTATAGAAAGAGTGGGGTCGATCACCTCCTTATAATAACTTAGCTTCCTTTTCCCTTCTAGCTCCTTATCATCCCATAATTTGTCATTAAATTTGGTAGATAGTATTTTTAATATTATATTTATTCTTCCATGATGGTTTCCTCCTTTAACCCCCAATAGTCAAGCCAAGATTGGGCATCCTTGTGCCAACCACACTTGAGCTGGAGGTGGGGGTTTTAGCTAGAGTTAGAAGCAATTTTGGGGACCCTCTTGTTTTCCATCTTGTAAAGCTTCTTCTCATAAAACATATAACAAAACATAGCCATGCTTTCATTGGGGGAAATGCTAGTTTCAGACAAAAGGATAGGATAGGGAGTATTACCTTTAATATTTAGGTTATAGGTTATAAAATGGTTTTGGATTGAAACTCGATATTCCTCCACAATTCTCTAGATATATTGCAACCTCAAACCTCACATCCATATAAAATAACATGGGTGACGAGAGTCTCAAAGAGGGAATTTTGTTTCTCCAAATCCAAAGACCAGTCATCTTGAAATTGTTTTGAAGCTAATAATAAGATTTAAAGTCACCACTAATCCTTTTTTTAATGCTATAACTCTAGTTGAGCTGATGATGAATGTCAATACCTAAAAATTATATGAAGAAACATTCTCCAAGTTATTGTTATCATAGATGAAGTTGTCATGGTTGATCCTTGTGGATTTAATTATAATGACTTTAGTCTTTGTCAGTATTAATAGTAATACCCATCTTGGAGCATAAATCATGGAGGATTTTAAGTTTTTTGTCGAGATAAATGTTACTTTTATCAAAACAAATAAGCCTTTGACAATTAAAATTCTTTTGCATGTGGTTAACTTGTGCATGTCAATATTTAGGGTTAGGGATAAGGGTCTGTGGTCAAAATTGGAGTCGTGGTCATTTAGGATGTCAAATTTTACCATACAATTGAGAACATGGGTGTTTGATATTACATAATCCACAACATTATTGCCCAGACCATGAATCAAGTATCGGGAACCACAAAGCTTGATAAGCTTGGTATCAAATAGTTCTTGGTTATGTCTTCAAATTTTCTTTTGAATCTGTTAGCTAAATCATAGTCCTCATCCAACCATAGGGGTTAGGGTCAGAGTTATTTCTTAGGAGAGTAGCTTGGTTAATAATGGTTCTAACATTGAAGTCCCCTAGCAAAAGGATATCACCTTCACTCCTTAGATTATGGATATCCTATTTTAAGGTGTTGAAGGGAAAATTATTATCCTAGTTGTGTTTCTTATAGGAGGTAGAGTTGATAGGGGAAAAATAACAAATTGTGAGTAAAATCTTATTGGCATTAGAATCAAAAAATTTGATCCACATGTATTAATTGAGGGGGTTGATATTATGAAGCCGAATGTGAGAAGAAATGTTATGTCTTATACAATAGTCTATACCACTGAAACATCTACAAGAGGATTTATTGTTCCAAGTTGACCAAAGAATGAAATCCATGTAGGGGGCCCTAGATTCATCATGCTCCTTGGTCTCAACTAAGAAAATAATATCAATATCACTTTGGATCCAACTTAACATAGGTCCTTTATGCCATGGAAAAACACAACAGTTATAAAAGAGGATCCAAAGTGTTCATGGTTCCTATTTATTACTTTTATTTTGGACCCTCTCTCTAATTATATCTTTTACATTTCTAATGATTTCCCATTTCCCTTCCTTTCTAGCCTCCTTTATCTTTTGGACCTCTTTCCTTAGTTAAGCTTGGTCTTTTTTGATAAGATATTCATTTATAAATATTCTTGATCCTTTTAGGCTTGGATATTTCTTGAGTATATCTAAGTTATGGTCATTACAACTAACAAGAATTAGTCTATGTTTATGCTCAAGTAATTTTCCCACCATTTTTGCTTCTATTAAATAAGTTGTTTGAATTTGTGACTTAGCTTTTAGTTGTTCTTTTACTTTTTCTAATGTGTCTCCGTCATTTTTCTCTTCTATACCAGCAATTATAAGGCTCGGGCTCTCTTGTGGCACTCATGGTCTAGTTCAATTAGTTTGTTCATTTCCTCTTTTATGGGTTTGATATCAAATTTATTCTTTATGTTTCTTAGGGTTGAATTATTATTTAGTTTTTCTCTTATGGTGCAATTTTCTTCAGAAGTTGATTGTAGCTGTTGTACAACATTGTAGATAATTCAAGCTTATGCTCCATAAGCATTGTGTATAATTCTTGTTTAAGGAACCCTTTTCTCTCTTCTTTTTACTTTTATATAGATTCAATGTAATTGTGCATTGTGTATAATTCTGGTTTAAGTTACCTTCCTCTCTCTTCTCGTAGCTTTTCTACATGTTCAATGTAAGCCTAAAAAATCTTTATGGTGATTTTGCTTGGCCTCCCTTTGCAAAAAAAAAATTTAGAAATATGAAAAAAATTACTTATAATTTTATAAGTACTATCTAATAGTACTTAAAAAAAAGAGACAAAAAAGAGAGACAGAAAAGGAAAAGGAACATATACACCTGGATATTTGAGCTGCAGAGATATATTCCACCGTGATATTCGCCAAATCTTACAATATATAATATCAGTACCATAAAGTATGTAATGTTTATATGGATGCAGGGGTATGATATGCCACATAGTATAGTTGAAACCACCACAAAGTAGAGACAAGACCACCGCATAAGTGTTTTATACGCGAGAGTATAAAGCTATATAATGTGAGACCACCATAGAGTATATGCGAGACCACTGTAGAGTATATTCGAGACCACCAGAGGTGTTTATATGCTAGACTTCACAACACCACAAATATCGAGTATATGCACCGCAGAGATCCCAAAAATCTGCACTGCAGAGATAAATTCCGTACCACAAAGAGATATATAAATGTTCATATGCCACCGAGAATGTGTATATGCCGCACTGCACAGAGATATATAGATGTTCATATGATGCTACACCATAGATTATAGACAAGACGTACCACTGCATAAGTTTTTACGTGCAAGAGTATAAAGCTATATAATACGACATGATTGCAGACCACCCTAGACTATATGCCAGACTCCTGCAAATCAAAATATAATATATGTGTTGTAGAGTATGTAATGTGTATATCCTATAGGGGTATGATATGCATCAGAATATGGTTGAAACCATTGCAGAGTATAGGGAAGACCATGCATAAGTGTTTAATATGCGAGAGCATAAAGCTATATAATGGCAGAACACTGTAGATCATCGTAGAGTATATGCGAGACCCCACAAAGGTGTTTATATGCGAGACTTCACAATACCGTAGAGATGGAGTGTATGAGGATAATTATGTTAATTTATTATTATTATTTTTAAAAATAATTTTATTATTTTTTATGTGTCCTATTTAAATAATAATAGTCACTAAAAATTATGTTGGGGGATTGGGAAGAAAAAATAAAATCTTCCTCTGACATAATAGATGTTGATAATAATTATTTAAATATATATTCCTCATAACATTATCCATTAAATAATTATTATTTATAACTATTTGAATCATTATTTATTATATTTAAATAATGGTAATTTGAATCATTTGATATGACTTGAATTTAATATTAACTTTTTTAAAAGATTGGTTTTTTTGTTTGGTTTATATTTAAATAATAATTATTTGATTCATTTGGAATGATTTGAATTTAATATTAAGTATTTTAAAAGATGGATATTTTTTTGGTTTTTTTGTTTTGTTTATATTTGAATAATAATTATTGATTCTTTTGAAATGATTTGAATTTAATATTAATTCTTTTAAAATATGGGTATTTTTTTGTTTGTTGGTTAATATGTTTGTCACTGATAAATATAATATATTATTTGAAAAATCACATTTTAAAGATATTTAAATTTGTATTATAGTAATTATTAATATTAAATTTTAAATATTTATTTTTTATTATTAACTTTTTTTTTTTAAATATAAATTAATTTATGAAAATAAACCTTTATAAACTCCTGAATATTGAAACTAATTAAAACACAATTTACATTACCATAAATTACAAACTTCAATTTAAAATACAGAGTTTACAAATTTTAATAAATATAAAAACACCAATCTCATTAACTAAATTCGATTAAAAACAATTTTTTTACATTACCGTAAATTGTGAATCCTTATTTATTATATTTAAATAATAATTATTGGAAATATTTGAAATGAGCTAAATTTAATATTAGCTTTTTTTTAATTAATATTTTAAATAACAAAAATTTATAGTTAGCTTTCTTGCCACTTAATTTCGTTATTGAACTTTGAAAAATATAAACTCAATGTCATATTTGAACGAAAACTACGTTGTAGATATTCCTGATTAGTTCAAGAATAGTTAAATTGGAATAAAAAATAATAAAAACATACATGTGGATGAACAAAGTGTTTTTCAAAATTGAACTTACCTAGAACACAACCATAAATATTACTTACCAACTTCCCTAACAAATTTTCATTTATTTAGACGAATATAAAGAGTATGTTACTTCTTAAACAACTAGGAAAAATATGTTGTAACTATTTGTAATGTGGTTAAAATAATGTGACTATTTATAACGTAGTTAAATTTTACCATGTAGTAAATGTTTTTATTAATATAATGAACACAAATTAATAAGTATTTTTTGTTTAACCAACAAACAAACAAATGAAGTGTACAACGAAAGTAAAGATTTGAACGTGATTAAGATATTTATAAATCATCAAAATGGAAAAGCAATAGAATAATACGAGTTTTTCTTATCTAAATGATACATTATAAAAAAATATATTATAAAAAGTTTTATATTATAACTTAAAAATAATTAAATATATAACTAAAAAAATAATTTTATTTATATAGAGAATTTGACCATTTTAAATTTAAAAAAAAAAAATAGATTTATGTCATTTTTTGAAAATATTTGCATTAATGTTATAATTATAATTTAATCCAGTTTCAATGAATGTGGCTCCATTAATGATCCCTTTGTAAATAAAAAATAAAAAGGGTTACAATTTTGAGACAACATTAGCACAATATCTACCTTATGGCCCATTGGTAATTCCAAATTTGACTTGTGCCTAGCTAAAGACTCTGCCCTCTGGGGGTGACTTTTTCCTTGTTTTACTAAACTTGAAACACATGTCTCTATGAAAATAAATGATGTGAGCCATTGGTCCATAAATGATGTACCATTGATCCGACACAAAATATCAGACCCAAGCCACTTTATTGTATTTGGATGTTATGATTACAAAATAAAACCTCAACAATTTCAGCCCATTAAACTAAGGAATATTAAAATTAAAAATAATTTTAAAAATAAATAATATTGTTTTATAATGTAGATCTTCTAAATTGTAATTTAATTTTTGGTCACCACTTGGATGTTATATTACAAAATAAGATCTCAGCCGATTAGATTAAAAAAAAAAATTAAAATTAATTTAAAAAATAAATAATATTTTTTATAATGTAAATCTTGTAAAATGCACGATAAGTTTTGGTCCATCAACAAATAATTCATGGTCAAAATGTTTATAGAATACGATATACATGCCAGCATGGTCAAAATTCATGGTCAAAATGTTTATAGAATACGATATACATGCCAGCCACAAGATAGTAATCATTTGAAATGGTTTGAATTTAATATTAATGTTTTTAACAGATTGATATTTTTTTTGTTAATATGTTTGTAACTAGTAAAAATAATATATTATCTTTAAAATCACAACTAAAAAATGGAAGTACCAAAGAGGTGGAGGAATTGCCTGGATTGCCAAGAACAAAAAAATTTCAAAAAACCTTGCACTAACAGTGTTTGAATCATGTTTTTCATAGTGGAAATCGATTCAACACCATCAAAAACCTCAGGGCCACCCAAAACTTTGAAGTTTGAAAGTTATAACATGGATTTACAAAAATCCCTATTGTATTTTATCAAAATTTTACAAGAATTTCCATGATTTTAGGGCAAACAAACAGTGTACAAAAATATCTAAACCTTTACATTACACCAACTTTTAATATTATTACATTTTAAATGTTTACTCTTAACTATCAGAAATATTTAAAACATAAATCACATTATGGAAACAAAACTTTATAAACAAATTAATAGCAACATTTAATTTTTTTTAAAAGTTAAAAATCAATTTGCATTACCATAAATAATAAACTTCAATTTAAAATACAAATATTGCAATTTTTTTAATAGTAATGACAATTTTTTTTTAATAGTAATGAACACATTTTATTAGGGATAATGGGTTTGCAACTATTCTACCATTAGTTGAACTATTTCATAAATGCCACATGGGCTAACATGTTTCCGGAGACTTAAATTCACATCGCTTGGAACATCCTGAATCATATCACTTGAACCAAGTTCATTTGACCAAATATTACCAATTTTAATAAATAAAAAATGTAAGCAATAATAAAGTACTAAAGTTTAAATAAGCTTTGATAATCTTAATTATCTACTAAAGGTCAAGATGGATAAATTCTCTTTTAATTTTTAAAAAAGATTTGATTTCTCTTAGTGTTTGATAGATCCAGATTTAAGATTGATCTAGACTAGTTTAATTATTAACTATAATTAAAAATATAATTATAATTATTAATTTTTTAACGTAATTTCATTGAGTCAAAATGTTAAACAAGACATTTCATTACTCTAATACACTAGAGAGCCACTCTGTGCAAAAACTCAATGCTCTATAAAAATTTAGAATAACCTAATACCCTAACACCTTTCTTTATTCAATTACATATTTTCAATATGAAAACAAACACAGTAACCCAAAAAGTCATTATCTATATATTATAGTACTATATATTTTGAAGTTTTTGGTGGAATTAAAAAAAATCAAATCTTGTTCTTTTGTTAGTTCAGTTTGTTTTTTATTAAACACATGGATTATACACCTTGAAAATTTAGTTATACATTAGGAAAGTTTAACCTTCAAATTTTTAATTCCAACAAATCCCAACAAATTCCTGGACAAATTAGACCAACAATTTTTGACAAATAGGATACTGCACACAACAACCATGGTGAAATAAACAATGGTGAAATATAATTAGTTGCCTGGAATCCAATCTCTGACCTTCTCCGATCATCTAAACCACTCAACTTGCCTTTTTGACATAACTCGCAGACATTACTTACAGGGAATAATGAAATGTAATTGGCTGCATTGTTACCAACCGTAAATCATGAAAACTAATTGGCTGATTACTGACATTAATCTGTAAACCACAGATGAGTATTCCTAATAAACTTTAACAACACGTTAAAAAATGTAAAAATTTTAGAGCTTTTCAGTATTAGTGAAAGACGTTGCCTTCTATGCTCATCTATTATTTTCTAGTTACAAGAAGATCTTCTCAACTTTCTAATTTGGTAGGTCAGATGATGTAATTCTGGCGCTGGGAAGCCAAAGTCATGAACTGTCTAATGCAAATGACTGCACAGTGAATTTCAATATGAAAAGTTGTTGTTCAACAGTATAAATGCAATTATTTAACATTCTGGAATCTTCGAGCTATGAAAAACTATTTACTTGATTTTTTTTTTATTTTTTTTAACATTGACCCTTCGTAAGGCCAAGTACTCTTCAACCGAAGTGCGGAGATCTGATACAAAGCGCTTTGTCCAGTCAATTCGACTGGACATTTTTCTTAAGTTCTGTTATGCATACCTAAAAGCGAAAATCTATTGAAGTCTGCACCTCCAATTTTCTTACGGAGTGTTTTTTATAATGGCAGGAAGAATCTTCTGTCAGAGTTAGGTATATACGAAAGCCCCGCTGTACAGTGCTTTTTCTAGAAAAGTCTGAAAAATATGTTCCAGCTGTTAACCAGAGATCCCACCGTACAAGTTTTCACATCTTTATCAGGAAACTCCTTTTTCCTTATGAAGAGTCGATATCAGATAAAACCCATTTTCTAATTCTTATCAGAAAACATTTTGATAATGACGACCAGAACTGGACAGTTATGGAGGTGATTTGGTCATTAGTGAAAATTGTCGCAATAAAATTTCGGCTGCTCTTTTAGCTGGGCAACTTGGTGACGGAAAACGGGAGATGGGAGCTTCTCATTTGTTCCGAAAACAATGAAAAATTTTGTGAGATTTTTATAAAATTTGGTAGAAATTTTGGGAAATTTGTCAGAATAATAATCAAGACTTTATTCGAAGGCCAAGTCTGTTCACACTGATCATATGCCGACTATGTGTTAAAGAATCCAGGGCAAAATATTTATGATATGATTCTTCTAAGAATGATAACAATTTGTGAAGCACTTTTACTTTTTCTTGTTAGCTTGATCTTCTTCTTTTTATTAGTGTATGTTCTTTTACTTCATCAAACTGCTACCAAAATACAAAAGACAAGAACACAAGATGTTGGCTCTCTGCAAAGGCAAAATCTCTATCTCTTAGAAAGGAAAACCCTTTATCAAATTTCTCTTATTGAAGCTTCTATTGAACAATGCCAAACCCTAGATCCTTGACAAAAATATCCTCCAAGCACAAGTCAAGCCCTTTGTTCTCCTTCTTCCGCCACTTCGTCCTCCTTCTTTCGGCACTTCATTCTTCTTCCGGCCACTGATGATAGTCTGTGTTATGCTAGTTCTAGAAGAGATACTTCTCCTTGGTCCTTAGTGGACTCTTTCACATATGAGGATAACCTTATCTCTTGCCCAACCGAGCTCTTTCTTGAGATATAGTTGCAGACTTGATATGACAGCAGTGCAGCCCTATTTCTTCGCACGTGTGAGAAGATTCCTTATGTGACCTCTTCCTTCTAAACTTTAGTGAGCTCCTTCTTCACTTGAGTTAGAGGCCTTATAGGCCTAGTTATCTAGCCCAAACAATGAGATATGGATAACTGCAGTAAAGTGCTACTATGACCGCTGAGAGACCCTCTATATCTTCACACGTGTGACTGTAGAAGGCCTTAGGACAGTCCTCTAAGGCTTGGTATATTTCCTTCTTCCTTCGCTTCACTAGAGGCTCCTTTCAATGCTTCTTTTCCACCCTTAACTCGTCTTCTTATCTCGCTGATTTCAAAGGTGATTTCACTTGTCATTGGAGGAGTGGACAACCTCTATATATAGAGAGGTATGTCCCTCCTTTCGGTTGACTTGAGGCCGACTTGACATTTAAACTTCAAATTGCTTCCTTTAATGATGTCGTTGCATGGAGGAGACTTGTGACTTTGCTTGGAGGAATATCTTTGACTCTAATACATATATATACATGGTGTAACATGCCCTTTATGGTCTTCAACATTTCTTTTGACTCTTTGACTTCCCTATAGTACTTAGACATGTGCTATACCTATCCAATGAGCAAGAAACTCATTGATATAAATAAAAAATATAATATTTCTTTTCTTTTATAAATACAAAGATCAAAATTAAATTTATGAAGACAGAACCTAGTTACACTTTCTTCAACACTCCCTCTTAATTAGGGAGGTAGTCATAAACCATTACAAGGTGTTTGGCTATTTTCAATCTTGAAGAATTCACATAAGAGAAACCGGATTGGCAATCCATTTGTACTAGCATCATAGTAACCAACATTGTTTCCATAGCAAGGCCTTGACTAAAAACTCTATCTCTTTTTATATCAGAGCACAATGTTGGCGAGATCAATGATTATAGACACCTTCATCATTGTCTCTCAAGGTACATACCCACCCGGGTGTTCACTGAGTATGACCTTCTAGGACTATTCTTATCTTGGGTTCCCAACCCTCAAAGAACATCATTCCTCTTGCCTACTCTTGTCTTGGATGCCCTACACATCCTCAAAGAGCATCAGATGCCAGATGATTACCCAATCCTCCATTCTTTCTTCCAAGTAGAAGACAAGAATGTTGTGTCTATCTCTCCCTCTCAACTAGGGAAGATATGCCCAAGCTCCCTCTGACCAGGAAATTGCCCAAGCTCCTTTGTAATTAGGAATTTGTTAGAACTCCCTCTTAGCCACATACTTGTTCATACATCAACAACTTCTTCTTCGTGGGTCCTTCAGCTGCTGGATCTCCTTCTTTCCTTGATGTCATGAAATTTTTGTTGAGCTTCTTCTTTGTAGGGCATCAACCATCGATCACTTTCCTTCTTAGTTTTTCATGTCATTTCTTCCTTCACGGAAAGTAGCTTTCTTGATACATGTCTAGATATTTTGTCATCTAGCTACTCCTTTGTCATCTTGTTTCATTTCTGGAATATTCACCATGTGAATGCTTTGTTGTGCTTGCTCTTTCAATACTTTGTTCTAGTAGCCCTTCATGACTTCAGCCCAATGTTACTTCAAACTTTAAATAATAATTTGCTTGATGGCTTTCCATCATGACATCTTGTTGACTTGAATCAATAACATGTATATTCATATCTCCAATGCCTTTCTAAGTGTCAAGGGTCCTTTAATCTTTTCTTCCTTTGTCAGAATTCTTGTGCCTTCTTTCAGGAGATATCTTCAAAGAGTTTGTCAATTAATGATTCCTAGTGACCATGGTTTTCTTTCATCTCTTATCTCTTTCTTCATTTGTTTCTTCATAAATTGTTTAGTCAACCACCTCATACTCCTTAAGAAGGTACTTCTTCATGTTGACCTTCACTTGATGTGTGGCTCATGCCTTCGAGTATGTTATTCATGAAAGAGATCTTTCTATTCTTGATCATGTTTTTAGAATTATTCCCCATGATTCAATGATGACATGACTTAAACATAGATGCATACATACCTCATCTTAGTTCTTCTTTTGATCATCTCAGCTTCCTTTGACAACTTCCTAGATTGAGATTACCTCAATCCCCTTAGCTTAGCTACATCTTTCCTTACTTGCATATCATCTTTTCTTGAATCCCCGTAAGTGGAATTCCTATCGAGACGTTTGCTTTTCCTGAAATTCGTGAACCTTATATTGAAGATTTTATTGGAGGATCTTAGTAGTCCTCATCCTACAAATTCTCCTTTTTGTTGATGATAGTGGCCTTCCAAGACAATTCTTGTAGATCATGATCATTCCTTTATGCCTTGATGAGGTCATCTAATGGCTTCATCCTTCCTACATGAATATCTCTATCTGAGCTATTTCTACATAATGCTCCTATATTCCTGAAGATGCCATTTTCATAAACCATGCATTCTATCCTACTGCTACATGTTCCTATGATACTCAAAACTATGAAAGAAGACTTTATGTAAAGAAGTTGACTTAGTCATAGTAGAGGTCTGGAGGGTCCTCCTTTTTCTTCTTCTTGTCTTCTTCTTTCACTTCTTGAGTCATGTGAGCTTCTTCTCTTTTTCTCTTGTTGTTGTCCTTCTTAAGCTTGGGACAATCCCTTTTGTAGTGTTCATATTCTTGATAGCCAAAGCATTGGACTCTGGACATATCTTTGCTGCTTGTTCTTCATGAACCAAATTTGCCGAATTTTCCCTTTCTCTTGGCCATAGTAGCGAATGCTTGCTCCTTTGATCTCAAATCATCTTTGGCTTTGAGTCTAGTCTCTTCAATTTTTTATAGAGACCAAAGTTCACATAGTGGGGTAGCTTCATTCTTAGCATATATGCTTGATGTTAAGTTGCCCTAATCCTCATGTAGAGCATTGAGTACCACAATTATCATTTCTTTGTTAGACATTACTTCTCCTAGTTCTTGAAGTTGATCTCTCATCTTAGAGATCTTCATGAAGTAGGGAGCTATTACTTCCTTTGATATCTTCATCTTGTACAATTCATTGCGTAGTGATATCACTTCTCCAGTTGTGCTAACCAAGAATAGCTCTATCAATTTATCATAGATTTCTTTTGATGTTTAAAATTTGGAAACATAAGGATTAAGAGAGTCCTTCATGGATTCTATTAGAATCCTTTGATCTCTTATTTCATCCTTATTTTACTTTTCTAAGGCTTGAGTTTGTTCCTTAGCAAGGATAGCGATATCCCCTTTTATGTGGTCTAGAAGTTCATTCTCTTTGAGAAGTAAATTACTCATCTTCTTCCTGCAAGGAAATTAGTAGTCCCAACCAATTTGTTTCTTTCCTTGAAAAAACACATCGAGATATGTTTAGAAGGTGACATTAAAATACTTACTTGATAGTGTTTGTGATGTAGTAGTCTTCCTTCCTTCTTGAAGATTTGATGACTTTCTTTCTTGGATCTTGATGACCTTCAAATTGCCTTCTTCAAAGAGACTTGCTTGATGATGAAGACTTCTTTAAGAATGAGGCTTGATTTGGAATGCTCTTCTTTTGAATATGTAACTTGATGTAGGTCCTTATTTGAATGAATCTTCTTGTAGGTGCCTTTATATGAAAGGTCTTTCTTCTTGCTTTGTAATCTTCCTTGATGGATAGTTGATGGTAGACCTCCTTGACCTTAATGTATTTGAGACTTTGATGCTTCAACCTTGTGAGTATTCTTGAGATGTATTTCCTTGATGTGTCACCTTATGAGTGTTATTGAAATACCCTTTCTTGATGTGTCACCTTAACTCTAATACCATGTTGAAGAATCTAGGGAAAAATAGTTATGATAGGATTCTTCTAGGAATGATAACAATGTGTGAATCACTTTTACTTTTTATTCTTAGCTTGATCTTCTTCTTGTTATTAATGTATGTTCTTTTACTTCATCAAACTGATACCAAAACACAAAAGACAAGAACACAAGATGTTGGCTCTCTGCCAAAGAAAAACCTCTCTCTCTTAGAGACGAAAACCCTTTCTCAAATTTCTCTTATTGAAGCTTCCATTGAACAATTCCAAACCCTATATCCTT
This sequence comes from Pinus tabuliformis, assembly GCA_031772625.1. Lineage (NCBI taxonomy): Eukaryota > Viridiplantae > Streptophyta > Pinopsida > Pinales > Pinaceae > Pinus > Pinus tabuliformis. The sequence continues at coordinate 828,509,958 of CM062813.1, forward strand.
GACAAGAATATCCTCCAAGCACAAGTCAAGCCCTTTGTTCTCCTTCTTTTGACACTTTTTCTTCTGGCACTTCGTCCTCCTTCAGGCACTTCGTTCTTCTTTCGGCAATTGATGATAGTCCTTGTTATCCTAGCTCTAGAAGAGATATTTCTCCTTGGTCCTTAGTGGACTCTTTCACATGTGAGGATAACCTTATCTCTTGCCCAACCGAGCTCTTTCTTGAGTTATAGTTGCAAAATTGATATGACAATAGTGCAACCCTATTACTTCGCACGTGTGAGATGATTCCTTATGTGATTGTCCTCTTCCTTCTTCGCTTTAGCGAGATCCTTCTTCGCTTGAGTGAGAGGCCTTATAGGCCTAGTTATCTAGCCCAAACAATGAGATATGGATGACTGCAGTAGAGGGTTGCTATGATAGCAGAGAGACCCTCTATATCTTTTCACGTGTGACTGTAGTAGGCCTTAGGACGGTCCTCTAAGGCTCAATAGATTTCCTTCTTCCTTCACTGTGGTAGAGGCTCCTTTTGATGCTTATTTTCCACCCTTAACTCATCTTCTTATCTTGCTAATTGCAGAGGTGATTTCACTTGTTGTTGGAGGAGTGGACAACCTCTATATATAGAGGTATGTCCCTCCTTTAGGCCAACTTGACATTTAAAATTCAAATTGATTCCTTTAATGATGTCGTTGCATGGAGGAGACTTGTGACTTTGCTTAGAGGAATATCTTTGACTCTAATACATATATACATGGTGTAACATGCCCTTAAGGGTCTTAAACATTTCTTTTGACTCTTTGAATTTCCTATAGCACTTAGACATGTGCTAGACCTATCCAATGAGCAATAAACTCATTGATATAACAAAAATAATATTTCTTTTATTTTATAAATACAAAGATCAAAATTACATTTATGAAGACCGAACCTAGTTACACTTTCTTCAACATGATGAATGGTTCGTCTTGACAAGAAATAATGATAGATGGAAAGATTCACTATTGAATCTCCAACTTGACTCATGTATAAATTGCAGTGTTTGGAATGGAATCATCAAGCTCTATATGTGAGTTTTATTCTCTGATATGGTATCAGAGCTAGAGTCCTGAGAGCTCAGTGGTGTGAAGGGCACATGGAGTCTACCCTGTTGTTGGCGTTGTTGGAGAGCATTGTTTAAGAAATGAAAGACAGCCCATTGTTCAGAGAGCATGATCTTTGAGGTAGATGTTGTTGTGGGAAAGTGGCATAGAAGCTTGTGTGATTGTTGTTCGAATCTATAAGCAGTTGGGAGGAGCAGACACAGTTGTGTAGTGGTGTTCGACGTCCCTATTATAAGTTGGAGAAAATAGATGTGTGGGTCAAGATTTGAAGTCTAAGCAATAAGGAGGTGAGTTTAACTTGATTGCAAGAGGAGAGTGTGAGCTGACTGTGGTGGCCACTGTGTGTGGAGAGCCCATTGTGCTAAAATAAGTGTGATAGCATGCCTCTCATTTTTTTTTATAGAGAGTGCTTGCTACTATATGTAAGTTGAGCCTAAGAGGGTGTTATTGCAATAGGAACGAGGTCTAGCAGTGTAGAGATCTCGGTTGTAGTCACTGTGAGATAGAGTCATTGCGTCTTTGACAAGACCATTGTCTATCTTGGTTTGGAGCTCAAAGGAGTCGTGCTTCCCTGGTTCGTTGTTGGACGTTGTGATGGGTGAGAAGGTTCAACTTGGTTCATTGATTGTGTTGGAAAATATTTGCGAGTGGGTCTAGTGTGGCCTTTGAGCTATTATTGTGGTGTGAGTGGCCACATTGGAATGCATCGTCTTAGTTACTCTTTGAGAAGTGCAAAAGGCGAAGAATCTATGGAAGCACAGATTTGGAGTGCCAATGTGATATCTGGTACTCAGAGTCCTATGACCAAGCCTGAAGTTTTTTGTTTGATGCGTTGTTGGAGTTGTGGAGTTGGGTCCAATATTAAAGATGAGCGTTGCCACTAGAAATTTTTGAGCCGCGTGAAATATTTGGGTAAGTTCCCAATTTCAACCTTGTGTTGATAGTGTAACAGAAAAAAGAGGTTGAGTTTGGTGTGAAGGGCCACATTGGTGTGTGAAATGGGGGAAAGAATTGACGAGATTTATTTTCAGGAAGATAGGGCCCTCGACAATCGTATTCAAGAGATCTACAGACAATTGGGCAAGGATCACTGTGTTGCAATCCTCCTTCTTTCCAGGGAAGGAGGGGTTGAGATATCAGTATCACGACAAAATATTGAAGAGGATCTTAAGCATTTAATGCAGAGGGTGTAAAAGAGTTCCATTATTGGCAGCTATAGCATGCGATGCAGTCGAGTATGCATTTATAGCGACCATGTTAAAGCGGCAGTATATTTTATTTAATGTGCATCTATCGCACGCGATGGCCTTGAGGTAAGTTACTTTAGAAAGATAACAAGGGGTTTTCGACTGTACTTATGGCCGTTGCATCTTTTTTGATTTTGAGGCAGATTCATGGGTCAACAAAGAAAAATTAAACAGTTTTAGAGAGAATTGAAATAGTTGAGGAGAAAGAATGAAAGTGTAGAAGCGGCAAAAGAATATGAAATGTTTATAGTCATTGAACCCATGCCCAATGAAGACGTTATTTAGCTTGAAGAATATGTTGAAATATGGCAACAATAATATTCCAATTTAATTTGTCCTTGAATTAAATTGTGAAGTAAAATCGAATTTAGTCTTAACAGCTACTTGGAAATATTTAATTAATTTATTTTAAATTAATTAGTTGGAGAAATTCAAGTAAGAAGTCTTTCTGAAGTCATGCAAGAGTTATCCCTTAAATTAAGGAGATAAGATTGAGTTATATTTGAGTTTTAATTAGTTAACTCAGTTTACTGAGTTAAGTCCAGTTAAATTAGTTCCAAACTGTTTGAGGAACTAATAGTGAGTTAATAGTCAGTTGATGCATTAATGCACTAAACTAGTGCTACTCCAGTTAACTGAAGATTCCCTCATCAGAAACTCATGCATGTCTATTCTAAGAAAGAATCGGTTGAGATTAATGTTCAAGGACAATGTATTATCAGTTGCGTGTGTTTTCTCATGGAGAAAACTCATGCATGCAGTCAAGGGTTCATCCTTGGCGATTGTGCAGCTTTGAAGGCTTGTTTTTCCACTTGGTAATAGGCTAATCATCCACAAGGAACATCGCAAGGAAATAGGAGCTTGGAGGGAAAAGAGGAAGGCTGGAGAGAATCCAAGATTGCCTGTGAGCATCTGTGAGGATTGTACTAAGAGCTGGCTAGCTGTGAGAGTTAAGTCTTTTTATAATTCCTATGTATTTCCACCACGTATGATAATACAATAGTGTGGGGTTTTTATCTGAGACTTTCCCCAAAGTATTTTCATGTGTATTGTACCATTGATTCTTCTTCTTCTAGTTATATTGTTCAGCTCGATCTTTAAGATTCCACAAATTGATAGTAGAAGTAGGTTATAGTATTCTGCTTTGATTTATATTGCATTATCGGGTTAACCTATCATAGATTTTCTACATGGTATCAGAGTTGTGAACAAATACTGAGAAGAGAATTCAAAGTTTGAAGTTCGGGGTTGCAGGTGAAAATTGAATTCATACCATACTTCAAGGTTGCCCAATGGAGTTCTATGGCTTGAGACTCGAGTATGCCTTGGAAGGTAGCTCGAATTACATAGCATGAAAAGATAGAATGGAGGTTGTATTAGAAGACAATGGCTTGAAGGAATTCATTGATCAAGAAATCCTAAAGCCAACTTCAACTAATGCACAAGAGTTGGCTGAGTGGAAGAAGTGTGTGGCGAAGGTGAGACAGATCATCCTTGAGGGAGTTCGAGACCATATTGTCTCAAGTCTCCATGGGAAGGATACTCCATTTTCAATGTGGAAGACATTGAAGGACCTCTACCAGAATAGTAGCGACCAGAGGAAATTTGCACTCAAGGATAAGCTTCGTAGAATCAAGATGGAAAATGGAAATACTATTTCCACATATTTGAACAAGCTCACCACCTATAGAGATGAGCTTGGCAGTGTCGGAATAACTACTGCCGATGATGATATGGTGAGCCTCGCTCTCCTTAGCCTTCCAAAGAGTTGGAATAGCTACCAAGAGTCTGTGAATGGAAGGGAGAAATTGGCGGATTGGGAATGACTATGATTGGATCTTATGCAGGAGTAGATCAAGAGGAGCACATGAGATGGTTCTTCATCTAAGAATGATGATGAAGAAAATCTGGCCTTAGTAAGTAAGGCAAGGAAAGGGAAGGGGAAGGCTTCCCATTTCAAATCGAATTTTTCTCATGGAGGGAAGAAGGGTGACATGTCTAAAGTAAGATGCCTTAATTGTCACAAGATGGGACATTATGCGACTAATTTCCCATTGAATAAGTCCAAGAAGGGATCCTCGGAAGGATTGGAAGGTGAGGCATTATCTTGTCAGTTTGAAATGGACTTTACCCTCATTGCATGCATGGTGTCATCGATGATGGGTTGTGTCTGGTATCTTGACAATGGAGCCTCATTCCACATGACTGGTGATAAAAATTTATTCAGTGCCTTGGAGGAGAAAGACCTCAAGATACGCATAGAGATGGGTGACGACAGAAGGTATAGTGTTTCAGGAGTGGGCACAGTTGCTTTTCAGAGGTAGCAAGGAGCTCCTCTCACCTTGACAAATGTGATGTATGTGTCTGGACTGAAGAAGAACTTGGTATCGGTCGCAATCTTGGAGGCCAAAGGATATGATGTTGTCTTCAGTAAAGGAAAGGCGTTCCTAAGACACATAGCCACATGTCAGACCAAGAGGATAGGGATTCAGGTGAAGAATCTCTATAAACTAGAGGTAGATGATTGTGCAGCATTAAGTACAAAAGCAGAATTGGTGCAAAGCCAATACATTGGCGAGTTGTGGCACATGCGGTTTGGCCATTTGCATCATGGGGCTTTGAAGATAATGTAGCAGATATTTACAGGACTTCCCAAAGGTAAACTTGAGCAAGTTGACACATGCAAAGGTTGTACCTTAGGAAAGTACACCAAGTCTTCCTTTCATGATCGATACAGTCGAGCAGAGGCTATCTTAGAGCGAGTTTATACTGATTTTTGTGGACCATTCTCGATGGCATCCACAACGAAGCAAAGGTATTATGTGATTTTCATTGATGAATATTCTCGTAAATGCTGGATTTATTTCATGCAAAAGAAGGACCAAACTTTCACAAAGTTTTGTGAGTTCAAAGCTTTGGTCAAGAAAGAGTCAAGGAAGAAGATCATGGCCTTGAGAAGCGACAAAGATGGAGAATATGTCTCTCAAGATTTTAAGGACTTTTGTGCAGCGGAAGGAATTAAACGAGAGTTGACGGCACCTCATAACCCACAACAGAATGGGGTGGCTGAGAGGAAGAAAAGAACTATTGTAGGGGCAACATGGGCAATGCTACATGACCAAGGCCTACCACTTCACTTGTGGGCTAAGGCATGCAACACCATGGTCTATTTTCAAAATAGAAGCCCGCATCGCATACTTGGGATGAAAACACTAGAGGAAGCTTTACCCAGTAAGAGACCAGATGTGGGTCACTTCAAGATCTTTGGCTTATCGGTATATTGGCATGTGACAAAGGATGCACAAAAGAAGCTTGAGCAGATAGTAGAGTTGGGGATATTTTTGGGGTACATTGATACACATCACAATTATTGAGTGTACTTGCCTACTAGTCAGAGGATAGTGGTTTGTAGAGATCTCAAGTTTGATGAGCAAAAGGCCATGTGAGTTTCCCTTGAGAGGGAGCTCCAACTGCAGGCTGTGGAGGAAATGTTGGTTCCTAAGGAGGAGGAGCCTCAGACTCAGGCTGTGGATGTTACAGGAGTGGAGACATCCACTCAAGCAGAGTCTTTCAAAGATGGACGAAAGCGCACAAGAGAAGCTGAAATATTGTTGGAGGATGCGAGAGAGAATTTGGGAGCACCATCTTCTCAGCGCAGACAGAGGAGGTCAGCTGAGAGGTACACTGGATACATGGCCCTTGCTAGGGAATGCGTTGAGACCGAGCCATATTCCTTTGAGGAAGCAGTGTAGCAACCGATTTGGGTTGATGCTATGGTGGAGGAGTATGACTCCATAGTTCGTAACAGTGTTTGGGACATGGTTCTGAGACTGGAGAACAAGTCAGTTGTGAGTTCTCGTTGGCTTTACAAGGTAAAGCAAGCTGCTGGTGGTAGTGTGGAGAAGCATAAGGCAAGATTTGTTGCCCGTGGCTTTTCACATGTCGAGGGAGTGAAGCTACAGGGCTTCACTGATGTAGATTGGGCAGGGAGTCCATTAGATCGAAAGAGGTCGGCAATAGTTTCTTGGTACAGTAGGAAACATAGTTCGGTTGCACTTAGCTCAGCAGAGGCATAATACATGGTTGCAAATCAGGAGGCATGTGAGGCCATCTGGATGCAGAAAATATTAGTTGGTTTGTTTGATCAGAGGATGGATCCAACTGTGATCTATTGTGATAATCAGAGTTGTATCAAACTCTTTGAGAATCTAGTATTTCATGATAGGTCCAAGCACATCGACATCCGATATCATCATCTCAGAGATTGTGTAGAGAGGAGGATCATGTTGTTGCAGTATATTTCGACAGAGGAGAAAGATGTTGACATTTTGATAAAGACATTGTCAAAGTGTAAATTCGAGTTCCATAGAGATAGGATCGGGGTGGCAGATAATACCTTTCTTGTTGAGAGGGAGTGTTGAAATATGGCAACAAGAATATTCCAATTTAATTTGTCCTTGAATTAAATTGTGAATTAAAATTGAATTTAGTCTTAACAGCTACTTGGAAATATTTAATTTATTTATTTTAAATTAATTAGTTGGAGAAATTCAAGTTAGAAGTCTCTTTGAAGTCATGCAAGAGTTATCCCTTAAATTAAGGAGATAAGATTGAGTTATATTTGAGTTTTAATTAGTTAACTCAGTTTACTGAGTTAAGTCTAGTTAAATTAGTTCCAAACTGTTTGAGGAACTAATAGTGAGTTAACAGTCAGTTGATGCATTAATGCACTCAACTAGTGCTACTCCAGTGAACTGAAGATTCCCTCAACAGAAACTCATGCATGTATATTCTAAGAAAGACCCAGTTGAGATTAATGTTCAAGGACAATGCACTATCAGTTGCATGTGTTTTCTAATGGAGAAAACTCTTGCATGCAGTCAAGGATTCATCTTTGGTGATTGCACAAATTTGAAGGCTTGTTTTTCCACTTGGTAATAGGCTAATCATCCACAAGGAACGTCGCAAGAAAATAGGAGCTTGGAGGGCAGAGAGGAAGGCTAGAGAGAATCCAAGATTGCCTGTGAGCATCTGTGAGGATTGTACTAAGAGCTAGCTAGCTGTGAGAGCTAAGGCTTTGTATAATTCCTATGTATTTCCACCATGTATGATAATACAATAGTGTGGGGTTTTTATCTGAGACTTTCCCCAAAGTATTTTCATGTGTATTATGCCATTGTTTCTTCTTATGCTGGTTATATTGTTCATCTTGATCTTTAAGCTTCCGCAAATTGATAGTAGAAGTAGGTTATAGTACTCTGCTTTGATTTATATTGCATTATCGGGTTAACCTATCACAGATGTTCTAAAGAATATAAATTGATTAATACAATATTGAAGCAATTAATGCTAGTTCTGCCATTTTTCTCAGGTAAAACTTTTAAGCTTTGGGAAATTAAAATGGAGGGACTGTTTGTTTCAATAGTTTTATGGGAATTTGTTCAAAAAACATATATAAATCCCCAAGATAAGATTAGAGGTGAAGTAGAATTGCTTCTTATTATACCAGCACTGGATGAAAACATTTTGTCTAGTATTTTGCATGAATTTGGTGAAGTATGTAATGCAAAAATATTTTGGGATATTGTGGAGTGAGAAAATTAAAGTTGATGAAGGCGTTGTTAAAAATCATGATTGTATTGAAAGCATCATAACTGAGATTAAGACTGAAAGTATGTCTATAGCTGACAACAGAGTAGCATGTGATAGTAAGGAAACTCCTTGTGATGCAGTAATTAAAGATGAATGTGCAACGACTTATGACCCACTATTTGATGATGAAAACTTTTCTAGTGAAGATTGGTTACAAATGTTGTAGGAGAAGAAACTTATAGATGATTTGTTAAGTGTTAGAGTAACTCTGCTTGCAAATCAATTTGATGAGCTAGATGAAACTGAATACAAATATTTGGCAGAAGAAGATAAATTTGGAAAGAACCCAAATTATGATGATTTTGTAAATCTCACTAACATTTACCAATGTGCAGGTATCGGTAGCAGTAGTGACAAAACAACATAAAAAGAAGAATATAACTCAGTTGTAATGTCAACTGAACAATACTTAAAAACTCTCAATCATGGAAGTGAATGTGTTGAAAAGGGAGTTGAAATGAATTAGCATCATCCTAGTTGTAACAAGGAGAAATATCTAGTGTTCATGATGTGGAGTAAGAAGAAGAAGAAAGAAGTTTGGAGAAACAAGTTCAAGAAAAAGTTTCATCATTATACTGTAGCAAAGAAAGTCAAAATGAAATATTTGAGTCATGTTTGTAAGCCTAGCTGAGACTTAGACCAACAAGTGATATAACATATAAGTCGTGATTAAGGGGAGGAACCAGAATAATAGTCACGACATTGTTAATGCAACGATGAAGTTTGTTAATATTTTGATGATAAACTGTTGGTCGATAATAGTCGACAAAAATAATGATAGTCGACAGGATTCACTATTGAATCTCCGACTCAACTCATGTATAAATTGCCGCATTTGGGAATGAAATCGTCAAGCTCTCTATGTGATTTTTATTCTTTGATAAAATATGGGTTATAGCTATCAAGTTTCAATATTTTGGCTCCCCCAGGGACTTTTAATGGTGCTGAATCCATTTCCATCATCAAAAATAGGATTCACACTCTCTTACTATCATATTTTTTAAAGAAAAATGGTCGGATTCCAAAAAAATTGATCTCCTTTTTTCCCATCAAATTATTGAATAATCTAAGAATTTGTAATCTGGTTAAATTTACAATAGTTTCTAGAATAATCCAAGTAATTCCACAATCATATTATAATAAGTTTTATCCGTCCATCATCAAAACAAAATGACTTAAATCAGATTTCTGACAACTTAATATTTGGAATAGAAATGGAAGCTTTGGGTTTAAATTTGTATTTTTATTTTTTAACCATTAATATGCGTCATATTAAAATTATAAGCAATTTCAAATAAAATTAACAAAAGAAATTAGCAATTCTTAAATATCATACTATGTAACACTCACCATATAAGACTTTAAGATAATCATAAACTCATACATAGTGGATATTTGGACTTATTATGCAACATCCACTATGTAAGGCTTTAATATAAGCAGAAACTCATCCATGGTGGATCTTTAGAATTATCAGAAAGTGCTATTCTCTGTCTTCAATCACCCCATATGATTCTACATTGCACGCACTTAAGCATAAGCCTAAACCTTAACGGTTGAGATTCACACATGTCCATACCCATGGACTATTGATATTCTATATGCAATATTCATTGACTAATCTTGTTTATGCAGGTGAATATTTGTTTTTTCATTTGACTTTGAGAGTTTTATGTAGTTGCTTTAATGTTGACAAACTAGTGATAGATTTTCATTTTTATAAAATGGGCATATTTATTAGTTCCATTAGAAAACAAAACTATTTTGTGGTTGGATATGGAAATCCCAAATGTGTGGTTAGCAAGGCTATGATTCTTTGGATACATTCACACTTTGAACCTATGGGTTAGTTCTTGTCTACGGGAAAGCTTTATTCTTTGTCCTTCTCAGAAGATTATGAATTTCTTCAAAATCCATGATGACATATTATTATTGCTTGAAATGTTAGAATCCTCCCAAATTCTTACTTAAAAGTGGGTTCAAACTTGTTTTCTTATTTGTAAGGTTCTCCTCAAGTCCAACTCATCACATGGTAAGTTAAGATCAAGTGTTCCTAGTTAAAATACATTATAGTTAATGGGATTTGATGAAGAAAATTGAAAATCTTTGAAATTACATAAATAATAACAACACATAATTACATCAAATTATTAGGTAATTTGGCATTAGGAATGAGCATTGTTGAATATATTTAATCTTTTCAAAATAACATCTATAAAATTACTTGATTGGAACTTATTTTATGGTTAAGCCAAAATAAAAAAATAATAAAAAAAAAATTATGAACACAAAATACAATTCTTATATTAACCACACAAAAAAAAGTTTTACCTTCACAAAAAATTCAATAAAAATACACAATACATGATATTTAATATTTAAATGATAAACAAAAATAAAAAACAAACATTTCAAACCCATCATAAAAATATATACTTACCTATAAAAGTGCCCCTCAAATTTATACCTTGTTCGGGGTAACCTAGTTGTTAGTTAATGTTTGATGTTGCACTGTCTGCATATACATACCTTCTAAAATGCGGCATTGGGTTCTCTTAAATTCGAATTCTAATAGTCGAAGCAATAAATCTCGGTGTCTTTTAGTATTTCTGAATTGCATAGACTAAACAACATTTTGTTTGCTAATATCTTTGTAATTATATTCGGATATTAAAAAATTTGGAAAACTTCCGAATATGCGAATGCAAACTACCTTCGTAACGGTATTATCAATTTCAAGGGGATATTCAACACCATAGTTCAGGGGGAACATTCAACACCATAGTTCAAAATATAACTTTAAATTAAAAAAAAAAAAAAAGATAATACCTCTAACAACTCCAAGTTACGTTTATGTTTCAACTCTGCAAGAATCCAGTGTGACTTCTGGTTCTAATTTTCCAAATGCAAGGATATGAAGACCGAATTGGATAAACCAAGACTTACTAGCACTGGAACTTCTCATGTGATTATCGAGAAAATATGTCATCAACCAGGGTTACATTACCTTTTCAAATATTGAAAGATTTATGTGTTTGAAACGGTCTTCATAGAAGTGAATTCCTCATTGGAAGGGGGAATTACAATTTTGCAATCATGAAGAGTTCGAAATTGAAGATAGTTTCAGTGTCCAAATATTGAAAAATATATGGATTTGGATTGGTCTTGGTTGGATTTACAAATTGAAGGTAATTTCAGTGTCTAGATATTGAAAAATATATGATATATGATTGGATTGATCTTGGTAAGAGTGAATTTCTTAGTGGTAGGATTGGCCATGTGATGAAGAGATACTATGATATGACCAATTAAGGAAGTGGAATTGACAAATTGAAACTTTATAGACCTTCCTCGAGAGCTACAGGACCCCCAAGAGCTAAACCACCCCTCCAGGTGCCAAAACCCCGAGTCAGATTGTTTTTTCACTAAGTTGAACTCCCAGTCACATGCACAACCCTGTATCCATGTGACTATATGCCTCTAGTCGCATGCATAAGCCTACAAGGGAGCCACTGAAGTTCAAATTTCCCAATTTTGTGCCTTCAACCGTGAAATTTGTGCCACCTTTTTAGGGCTCTTTTTTGTGCAAAGATGCCATTTCATCAACCATGGCCTCTTTCCATAGTTTTCCATCCTCTGAATCTACTGCTTCCTTCACAGTTTTGGATGATCATCAGTAATAGATAAAGAAAAAATTGAAAAGAAAGCAAATGGACTATACCTTTCTGGTTGCCTTCTTTCTCGAATTGATCTTCTCACACCCAAAGTTTGTGGCTCTTCCCCCAAGGGGAGGGTTCTATAGAAACCCCTGTTGAATTTCCATGTAAAAAAAATAAGACCAAGGTCATGAGATACATATTCCAAGCTGAATGTTGGGAAAAGTGTCCTAGTGGTTGTCACTTTCAGTTTATTATGGCTAAGGAAATTGGCAAAGGCAATGGCTAAGGCTTTGGAAAGTCAAAGTGGTATTAATTGAAATTTTTATTTATAAAAGTAATGGAAAATAGGAGAAAAGGAAGTTGAAAGGTCACAAAATTGCATGTGAGGAAAATGGAAGGAGAAAATGAAGGAAAATGAAGAAATTAGAGGCCTCGATGATAAAAAGGCTTCTAAGGATCAATTCATATCTTTTTTCAGTTGAATATTTTGTCGGTTCTATGTTGGAGCTCTCCCTCTCTAGTCTCTCTCTCATACTCTTACACACTTAGAGTTTTCTTGGAGCATTCTTGGAGCACATTGGATTTGGAGAAAGAAGGCAAAGGAAAGTGGGAAAGTGCAAGGGAACAGGTGGATCAGTGGCTACAACTACATTTTTTTACAAGCATCAAGTTGCATGTATGATTTGCTTCCTAGTTTTTGCATGCATGTTGTTTCATTGTTATGAGCTATCATTGGCATGGAGGATTATCTGGATTGACAATGGTTTTTCCTAGCCTTTCTATTTCCTAGACAGTCATGGTGTTGTGGGTTTTCCCATTTGTTTTCTTATTGGTGCTCATGTTCCCCATGGTTGTGGGTTGAGTTACTAGTTCCTAGAGCCTTGGTTAGACAAACGCTTTGGAAGCCCTGGAATAGCTTGGGTTGAGTTACTAGTCTTTGAAGCCTTGGTTGGGAAAACACTCTCGAGCCCTTGTTGGGTTGAGTTACTAGTCCTACAACCTTGGTTGAACAAATTCTTTGGAGCCCTACGACAATTGTGGCTGAGTTACTAGTCGTTGAGCTGGGTTGGAACAAACACTTTGGAGCCTTGGAAAGATTAGGTAGAGACCGATTTGGTGATGGTTAGCAATGTCTGACCATGAGGTGGAATCATTGGCTAAGGATTGAGGTGGCTTGGCCTCTGGAAGCCCCGGTTTAGTTTTGCTTGGTTTATTCCATGAGATCCCACATTCATGCTTGGAATATGGTGCGGGGGTGATTGGTTGAAAGAAATATTTGGTTCAGCCCAATCTATGGCCGAATGGTACATGGAAGTCCCTGACTTGGTTGGCGCTTTCATATGTTAATCAGAGGCATTTTCTATTATGATCTATGATCATATCTATTGATTTTGATGGTGATATTATGGTTAAGTTTCCATGGTGTATATGTTGGTTAACTGTTGGTTTATCTACTAGTTATATGTTGGTTATATCATGTATATTGTTTATGGCTCTTGACATGTTTGATGAATAAATGAATGGTTGATGAATGTATGGACTAACAAATGTTATTACAACTAATATGGGAGGGTATTGGACATTCTTAACGATTCTCATATAAGTGTTAGACACCTTTGTTTAAATATGCATTCATGACCTATGATTACATGTATGTCATGTGTTTGATGAAATGTATGTGATGGTTAGGCTTGGTTAGGTTAAGTCCTTAATGATTTTTTTTGTTAAAGGCTTTGTCTTTGTGTCATTTATTGTTTTGGAAAGTCTCACCAGATCCCAAGCCTCATTTTTGTGCAAAGATGCCATTTCATCAACCATGGCCTCCTTCTAGAGTTTTCCATCCTCTGAATCTACTGCTTCCTTCACAGTTCTGAGATCATCATCAGTAATAGATAAAGCAAAATTTGAACAAAAAGCAGATGGACTATACCTTTCTGGCTGCCTTCTTTCTTGAACTGATCTTCTCACACCCAAAGTTTGTGGCTCTTCATCTTCTAATTCCTCCTCTGTTGTAGAGTCTAATTCTTCCTCCTTTAGCTCAAACTCTATCTTCTTAGGTTCCTTTGGTTGCACTTCCTGTTTAATAACATCTTTCACCTCTCTGAACACCACATCTCAACTGTATACAAACTTCCTTATTACTGGGTTCCAAAGCTTATAACCCTTTAAACCATCCTTATACCCAATAAAGATGCACTTTTCATATTTACTATCCAACTTGGTTTGTTTCTCCTTTGGAACATGTACATACGCATCACATCCAAATACCCTCAGATGTGAAAGAGAGGGTTTCTTACCAGTCCATACCTGTTGTGGAGTCTTATCCTCCAACGCTGATGAAGGTGAACTATTGACCAGATAACATGCTGTTTCCACCGCCTTTGCCCAGAATTCTTGTCCTAAACTGACACCACTGAGCATACTTCTTGCCCTTTCCATCAACGTCTTGTTCATTCTTTCTGCAACTCCATTTTGCTGAGGTGTATATGGAGTAGTCTTCTACCATACTATACCACACTTCTTATAGAATTCTTCAAGTTCCTTACTGCAAAACTCTCCACCGTTATCTGTCCTCAGCACCTTTATGTTCTTCTTTGTCTGGTTTTCCACCAGAGCCTTAAATTCTTTAAACCTGTCAAAGACCTTAGATTTCTTCTTAAGGAAATGTATCCATGCATTCCTTGAGAAGTCATCTATAAATGATACATATTACATAGAATTACCCAGTGATGGAACCTTCACAGGTCCAAACACATCACTGTGCACAAGCTTTAATATATGTTTTTCCCTCTTACCACCAGAGAGGAAACTCACCCGATTCTGCTTCCCATATACACAATTTTCACAGAAATCAAAATCCAGAGAGCTATTACTTATACCTTTACCATGAAGTATTTGAAGGCCCTTCTCTCCAATATGTCCAAGCCTTTTATGCCACAACATGGTCTTCTCTCGAGAGACCACAAGATTTTCTACTCCACTTTCAAGAACCACAGAACTATTGCACCCATCAAAAACAGTGCTACCTTGCAGCTTGTACAAAGTTCCAGTCCGAACTCCCCGCATCAATACCAGTGCTCCTCGAACCATCTTGCAGGTATCCTTCTTAAACACTATTTTTACACCTACATCATCTAGCTTGCTTACATAAATCAGATTTCTGGCTAATGTAGGAATATGCAGAACACGCAGAAGTGTTCTAACCCTTCCACCTTGCAACCTCAACTTTACTTTTCTGTGACCAACGATTCTAGCCTTCCTATCATCCCCTAAGAAGACATCACCACCATCATATTTATCATACTCGCAGAACCACTCTCTAAGGGGAGTGAAGTGAAAGGAAGCACCTAAGTCAATCAACCATGCCTCATGATCTACATGTGTACTTGAAGAATCTAAGTACACATCCCCACCTTCATCTGAGGTGGTTTTTGCCTCTGCGAAAGAAGCATCATCAAATCCCTTTCCTTTGTCATGAGCTTTAGATTTACAGTCCATTTTGTAGTGCCCTTCCTTTCTGCATTTCCAGCACACCACCTTTGTAGGTTTTCCTAGAGATTTAGATCTTCCTCTAGATTTAGATCTCCCACTTGATGACTTATTTTTGTTTCTTTTCTGGGTTGTCATCGTACAGACAAGGCATCACCATTCTGGCTCTCCGTATTTTTCTGTCTCATCTCCTCTGTTAGCAAGGATGAGACTATTTCATCAATCTGCAAAGCAATTGTATTGCTACCTATTGCAATAACCAGACTATCCCACGAATCTGGTAGAGAACACAACAAACTGATGCACTTATCTTCATCTAAAATTTTAATATCAACAGATAATAACTGACTTACCATAATATTAAATGCGTTCAAATGCTCTGTCACCGAGTCTCCATCTTTCATCCTCAAGTTATACAACTTTTTCCATAGGAACAATTTATTCACTAGAGACTTAGATTGGTACAAAGTCCCTAACTTGTCCCACAAAGCCTTCATCGTAGCTTCCCCTGATACATTCATCAATATTGAATTTGAGACATGCAATCGTATTGTGCTCTTTGCCTTCCAATCCAACTTCTTCCATTCTTCATTGGACACTCCTGTTGGTTTAGTACCCGGATGTTAGGTACCTCTAGTTTCATAACACTGGATCTACCGCGATCCACTGATCTTTATCCACCAACAGATCCTTCATCTTGAGTTTCCATAACTCAAAACTCTGACCATTAAATTTATTGATCTCTATCTTTCACTGCTCGCCATCTTCTTTCACCATCAGAATCGATCTCGTAGATCTCCCAATGAACAGTGTCTCCCAAAACCAAGACTACCAGCTTGATTTTTCATTATGTTCCTTTCAATGTTACACTACATATTTATACATATCGAAGCATCCAATACCATGGAACGAAAACCATCGCGTCCAAAACCATGGACCGAAAACCATAGGTAGGTCTGCCCAACCTAATATAGGGTCCAAAAAAAAAATTTCCCATGGCACTGCACCAGACCCCGTAAAGAGGGGCTACCCGCCACCCTCAAACCCCCCTGTGACCCTCCCGCTGCGTAATTGGCGCAATGAAGGGAGGGCTCCATGCCCCCTCTAACCCCCTAGTTCACTACGTGGGCTAGTCGTGGAAAGAATATAACACAACCCAACACTTACACCCAATGTATGATACAACACATATACATACACAAAGTGAAACACAACGAATACACATGTAATGATACTATGACTACATAATGCACATAACACAGTACCCCGTGTACACAACACAACATGTACGACATACACACAATACCTCATGTACAACAAGTACACAATACTACTTGTACACAACACCACTTGCATAATGTGTAGACAACACCACCTACACAATCTGTACACATCACCAAATGTATACAACACTACCTGCACAACGTGTACACAACATCACATGTACACAACAACACTTGCACAACATATACATAGCACCACATGTACACAACACCACATGCACATAGCATCACATGTACATCATGTACACAACACCGCACGCATACAACATCACATGCACACAAAACCACCTACACAATGTGTACACATCACCACATGTACATAACACTACTTGCACAACATGTACACAACATCACATGTACACAAAACTACCTACAAAACATGTACACAACACCACTTACACAACGTGTACACAACACCACGTGCACATAGTACCACATGTACATCATGTACACAACACCGCATGCATACAACACCACATGTACATCACGTACACAACACCGCACACATACAACACCACATGTACACAACACCATATATACTCAACATCGTATGTAAAACCTCATATACACAAGACCACATATAAAACATGTACACAACACCATATATACTCAACATCGTATGTAAAACCTCATATACACAAGACCATATATACAACATGTACACAACAACATCCATGCACAACACCACATATACCACACATACACAACACCATCTTTACACAACACTGTATATGCCATATGCACACAACACCATATGTCGAATAGCATCGTGTATGCAAGATGCAAAACATATATACAACATTAGTACTATACATCCAAAGACCACACTGGCTCTACCAGGAAACCCTGCTTCTAGTGTCTTATACATGCTTGTCCCAGCATGCTACAGATCACATTGCCTTCATTCAGCTGATGTATCCCTCAATATAGCCTATCCATAACATAAACATAGGCATAGTATAAGCATATAATATCAAATAATATCCACATGATACTGACCTCATAGATCTGCCAGGGCTACTCTTCCCACTTGATTCCTCACCAACCAAGAACCTCTTCATGCCATTCACCTGCATAAACAACCATTCATCCACAAGCATGATCCATGATGATCCTATCAGACAATGACATACATTCATACACATATACATATAAACATTAGCATAAAACAATTGTGATCTCTGACGACCCTTTCAAACAACGACATACATACATACATACATACATGTATACATATATAGACATCAACATAATCATGATCATAACATAATTACCAAATAACATAGGGTAAAGGTGAAGAGAACTCCCTTTATCTGTGCATAACATGCACAACATTGAGAACAATAATTCCCAACATAGGCAAGGCATCAGATCCATTTACTTCACCTTTCATGTTACCTTTCTCATGACTATCCTACCACTGTCCATTTATCCCGATGAAACCAACCAATCCAACTAATTGTCATATTCTTGCCTTCAGTTGCCCTTTACTCATGCACCAAGCTCTATCTAGGTCTTGCATTATATGTTGGGTTTCATTCAGCTCTCCCCAAGCTCCATTAACTTTCCTCTTCTCTAACCAATTCCCAAGGCCCTCAAAACATAAAAGGCAAGAACCAAAAACAACCAAGAAGAAAACCATGAAAACTCAATAATAGTACAACAACATAAACAAAGTGGCATGATCATGCACTAGACACAATCAAAACCACAAATTGAGCACAAACAAATCAGAAAACACCAAAAGCACAAAAAATTCAACATACATCATGACTCAATGCCCATGATTCCCAATGCCTCCAAGGGAAAGCTCAACTCGAGCCTTAAGATTTCATGGCAGTCTCTTTTTCCATGCAATCCCCTGAATCATATTTCCATAAAAACAAAATTGTCAGTGGATACATAAACATAACAATATATTGGTTACCTCACCTCATTGTACCTAACATGCTAACTTATAACTGAACATGTACATATATCATCTCTCAAGGGACTTAATTCCTCGATGAATCTATCCATAACTGGAACCAATTGTTATACATGTCAAATACATGTTCATGAATCTAGCACATATTCACATAATGTGAAACAAAATCAAGGTTAAGAAGACTTTCTATATGCAAAGCACTCTGATCGTTTAGAATTGTGAGTTCCAAAAATAGCCTCAGATCCATTTACTTCACCTTTCATGTTACCTTTCTAATGACTATCCTACCACTGTCCATTTATCCCAATGGACCCAACCAATCCAACTAATTGTCATATTCTTACCTTCAGTTGCCCTTTCCTCATGCATCGAGCTCTATCTGGGTCTTTCATTACCTGTTGGGTTTCATTCAGCTCTCCCCGAGCTCCATTAACTTTCCTCTTCTCCAACCAATTCCCAAGGCTCTCAAAGCATAAAAGGAAAGAACCAAAAACAACTAAGAAGAAAACCATGAAAAATCGATAATAATACAACAATATAGACAAAGTGGCACGATCATGCACTAGACATAATCAAAAACGCAAATCGAGCACAAACAAATCACAAAACACCAAAAGCACAAAAATTTCAACATACGTCATGACTCAATGCCCATGGGTTCCCAATGCCTCCAAGGGAAAGCTCAACTCGAGCCTTAAGATTTCATGGCAATCCCTTTTGCCATGCAATCCCCTGCATCATATTGCCATAAAAACAAAATTGTCAATGGATAAATAAACATAACAATATACCGGTTACCTTACCTTGTTGTACCTAACATGCTAACTTATAACTAAACATGTACACATCATCTCTTAAGGGACTCCAATTCCTCAATGAATCTAGCCATAACTAGAAACCAATTGTTATACTTGTCAAATACATATTCATGAATCTAGCACATATTTACATAATGTCAAACAAGATCAAGGTTAAGAAGACTTTCTGTATGCAAAGCAATCTGATCATTTAGAATTATGGGTTCCAAAAATAGCCAGAGGAATTATCACTTAATTCATTTCTTTTACCTTTTACCTTGCTTCAATTGAATCATACTATGTATTGTCACAACACCCAATCTTTAGTTATATAAACAAATCAATTGTTACCTTGTCATGTTAATACCAGCATGTTGCCCTACAACTGTTCACACATGTAAGCAAACATTCAAAATATACGGACATCGTGTCTATTAATTTGAAATTAGTCTTTACCAAGACTAACATCCATGTCATAGTATACAATAAACTCATAGTCATAAATCATAATAATACAACTAGCACCCACTCACACTCAAGCACATATCAACTATCTCAACACATATTGAGTTAGTACAAACATCTTAAAACAAGATCATTCCTTTATGTAAACTTATAGACACATACTCATATCATACAATTAATCACACATTTAATAACCAGTGAACATACCATGTTATATAAACCAAATAGACGACATAATAAAACTCCTACCTCAATGTATCTCAGGGGAGGCTATCACATCTACACAAGCCAGTCTAGATTAGTATGATACAATATCCAAATATATCGATTTGTACATGAATATCATAACCATAACCATAACCATCTGCACAGGTCAATCCGAATCAGCATGATACATATAACATCAAGATCTTAGTTGCAATGACCATACTCATCATGTGTGTGACCACAATGTATATAACAACAAGTTAACTATCATTCATGACTATTCAACGCACGTGCATATGACCACACTAATTAGCTAGTATCTATCATGCATGTAACCACAACATCAATAGAACAACGACATGTACATAACCATAATGTATATAACAACCATTAACCAATATACTTTCATGCCCAACATACAAACCTGTATCAAGATCGACTCTTACCCCGAGGTCCAGTGCTGCAACCTCAGTCTAATAATATACTTCTCCTACTTTATCTCAATCAACATATCAACATCATGATCACAAAAAATGCATAACGATCATCACAATGCATGCACAACTACCACATAGAAAATTAACATGCATGCATGAAAAACACATTCCGCCCACCTAGTCCAAGTGTTGAACCATGCTCTGATACCACTCTGTAACACCCTCCTCCCACATTTACCCAAGTTCACTGGTCTACTGAGGTAAACATGTGATGAAGAGTTACTATGATATGAATTAACCTCCTAAGTATAGTTCAGGAAGTGGAATCGACGAAACGAAACTTTAAATACCTTCCTTGGGAGCTACAAGACCCCCAAGAGATAAACCACCCCTCCAGGTGCCCAAACCCGAGTTAGATTTCTTTTTCATTGAATTCAACTCCCAGTCGCATGCACAAACCTACATTCATGTGAATGTAGGCCTCTAGTCAAATGCATAAGCCTGTAAGGGAGGAACTACAATCCCAATTTCCTAGTTCTGTGCCTGCAATTGCAAAATCTATGGCACCTTTCCAGGGCTAGACTCTAGATTACTGCCCAAAACTTGATGAGACTGTCCAAAACAATAAATTAGATAAAGACAAGTCATTTAACACAAAAATTGATCAAGGAATTGACCTAACCAAGCTTAACCATGACACAAATTTCGTCAAACATATGGCATACATGTAATCTACAGGTCATGAATGAATATTTAAACATAGGGGTATGATATTATGAGAATAATTAAGAAGGTTCAATACCCTCTCATATTAGTTGCAATAAAACATTTGTTAGTCCATACATTCATTATCCATTCATTTATTCATCAAATATGTCAAGAGCCATAGACAATATACATCATATAACCAACATATAAACCATGGAAACTCAAACATACTATCATCATAAAAATCAATAGATATGCTCATAGATCAAAATAGAAAATACCTATGATTAACATATGAAAATGATAACCAAGTCAAGGACTTTCCTGTACCACTCAACCATAGATTGGGCTGAACCAAATCTTTCTTTCATCTGATCACCCCCACACAATATTCCAAGCATGAATGTTGTATGTCATGGAATAAACCAAGAAAACCTAGACCAGGGATTCCAAAGACCAAACCACCTTAACCCTCAGCTAGTGATTCTAGCTCATGGTTGGACATCACTAACCATCACCAGATAAATCTCTACCCAAGTTATCCATGGCTCTAGAGCACTTATTCTAATTAAGCTCCAAGACTAGTAACTCAACCCACAACTCTCGAAGGAATCTAGAGCATTTGTCCAACCAAGGCTTAAAGACTAGTAAATCAACCCACCAAGGGCTCCAGAGTGTTTTTCCAACCAAGGTTTCTAGGACTAGTAACTCAACCCAAGTTGTTCCAGGGCTTCTAGAGCATTTGTCCAACCAAGGCTCCAAGAACTAGTAACTCAACCCATAACCATGAGGAACATGACCACCAATCAGAAAAAAAAAAAAAGGGAAAACCCCCAACACCATCGCTATCCAGGAAATGGAAAGGCTAAGAAAAACCACTGTCAATCCAGACAATCCTCCATGCCAATGACAACTCATAACCAAGAAACCACATGCATGTACCATGCATGCCAAAACTAGCAAGGAAATCATACATGCAACTTGATACCTACAAAGAAATCTAGATGTAGCCATTGATCCACCTATTCCCTTGCGCTTTCCTGCTTTCCTTTACCTTCTTTTTCCAAATCCAATGTGCTCCAAGAACACTCCAAGAAAACTCTAAGTGTGTAAGAGTATGAGCGAGAGAATAGAGAGAGAGAGAGATCCTGGCATAGAATTGACAAAAGATTCAACTGAAAAAAGCTATGAACTGATCCTCAAAAGCCTTTTTACCATTGAGGCCTCTAATTTCTTCATTCTCCCTCATTTTTCCTTCAATTTTCCTCACATGAAATTTTGTGACCTTTCACCTTCCTTTTCTCCAATTTTCCGTTATTTTCATAAATAAAATGTCAATTAATGCAACTTTGTCATTTGCCATTGCCTTTGCCAATTTCTTTATCCATAATAAACTGAAAGTGACACCCACTAAGATGTTTTGCCCAACAATCAGCTTGGAATACTTGTTTTTTGACCTTAGACTTATCTATTTTTACATGGAAATTCAACCAGGGGCTAGTACAGTTACAACCTCCTAGCCTAATTAATTATTTTGATAGGTATGTCTATTTTCAAATAGGGCTTCCCCAATTTTAATTTAATTATTAGTAATTATTAGGTGAATGATAAGAATGTAATTTCCATAAAATAGACTAGAATATTCTTAGTAGTATAGGAAAATCAATGGTTGAAATTTATCTACAAATAGTTATGTTTTTTTATAATTATTTAATTAAATTCATTAATTAAAAGAAATTGCATATGAACAAGTACCATATGAAAGGATTTATGATTTTTTGGACATGTGGTATTGATAGGCCATAATATTGGTCCATGGTATTGTAACAAAGCCTATTTAACAATTAAAAATCTCCATAATAAAGTGGGCCTAAAACTCCATGGATAAGAACCTTGTTACATGTTTTTTTTTGTTTTGTTTTTTTGTTTTTAATTTATATTATTAATTAATTTTATCATATTACTACTAATTAATTTTATCATTATTATTATTTTAAATGAAGTTATAATTTAATTATTTCTTATGTTTTTTTTTTTTAATTTTAATGACTTGAAATTTATGATAACGTAAGTGTTTTGATGCTTATTAGTCCTGGCCAAAGTAGGAGTCTAGCAATTGATTTGCATTTTGATTGCAATTAGTTTAGATTTTACTTAACAAAAATGTAATGTTAAATTTAGAAATAAATTACATATTTTTTCATTATAATTTAAAAAATTAATTTGTAAATAGTTGATTGGACAAAAAATTTAATTTCTTATTTCATCCTTAATGCCATTTTGTAAATAGTTGATTGGACAAAAAATTTGATCTCTTATTTCATCCTTAACACCATTTGTTGTAATAGTATCACCAATAAACTCTCTGTCAGGATAGTGAGAGGGACCTATTCATGGATGTTGTCTTCTCTACTAACTACAGAGGAATTTCATTTGTGTTTGGTTGCAAAAATCAGTTGTTCAAGGCTAAATTGAAGACGATGAAGCGAGGCTATGAAGAAACAACTTAATCTTCCTTGCCTCCACACTCAAAGGCTCAACTATGGTCTAACAATGGTCACTCACATTTATATATTTTCAATGTAGATGTAATTCACAAGGCATCACTTAATTTATTAATGGAAGAGTTTTGTTTTAAAGTTTTTTTTTTTTTTGGAAAATATCAAGTCTCAGAGGAGAAACATTAAGAGTTCGATAGCATAAATAGAAATAATATAACAGATCATTTCGTAAAAATATTGTACATATTAACATATCTATGTTGACACAAAGTGTTATGAATTCAGATTCAATGAACCTAGATGAACCTAGATGTTAATTTTCTTTACCCATTAACATATATAGCTATGGATATTGCAAAAAAATTGCAAACGTAATTACGAAATATATCTGAAGCATTGACAAACAGGGAATCTAGGTTATTATACGTTAAATATTTGTAAAACATGGATTTTGTTTTTCTTTTAAATTAAATTATATTTATTATTTCCGTTGCTACCGATATTCATAAGGGAAGATCAGGTTTGGTTTCAAAAAGCTACTGGCTTGCATATTAATGAATCCAAATCATCCTTTTATCATAATGATGTTAACATGGATCTCATTGAATTTTTAACCTCTCTATATGGGATTGAAGCGAGATCCATCAAAGATGGGATGAAATATCTTGGGTTTCAATTAAAAGCTAAAGGATATTCAAAATCGGATTGGCTCTGGATTCTGGACAGATATTATAAAAGGATTTCTGGGTGGGAATATAAATGTCTCTCCATGGCAGGTAGAGTTGTGCTAGCTCAATCAGTGTTGGTTCAATTAGCAGTATACTGGGCTCATCTATTCTATATCCCAGCGAGCATCATCCATATGATGAACAGACTTACTACAAATTTTATTTGGGGTGGTCAATCGGAGAAAAGGAAATATCATTTAACTAAATTATCTGATATTTCCTTACCAAAGAAGTTAGGAGGTTGGGATATTCTCAACTTGAGGACTTTCAGGAAGGTATTAATCTGCAAGTCTCTTTGGAGGGGTGTTTTGGGGTATGGGCCATGGAGGATGACTATAAAGAAAAAATATATGGCAAACAAAGACATTTCATTATGGTTCAAAATGGGAAATATTGGGGTTTCATACGAATCTGCGATCTGGATGAGTTTCCATAAGGTCGAAACTTTTTTCATAAAAAATTTGGTCTGGAGCTTTCAAACTAGGAATAAGATCCTTATTGGCATTGATTCGATCATGGGAGGAGGAGATAACATTGATATATCTAACAGAATTATAAATTTCTTTCATAGAAAGGGTTTCTTTACATGGAATAAGCTTATTGCAGCATGGCAGGGACCTATTCCTATTTGGAAGGATCAAACATGTATGGGTATGTCCGGTGAACTGGCGCGACAATGGGTGCAGGTTATGGTTGTTTGAGAAACTATGGTTTCTGCCGCATGTTGGATGATGATGTCCTCATTTGGAAAGGCAAATGTGGAATGGAGCCTGTAAGTGTTAAGGAGATATATTCAAGCCTTATAGTAGGAAATGCGACCAATCTCATCTCCTTTTTCCAGTTATCTATTGGAAGACTGGTTGTCCCCAAAAAACCATCTTATTTTCTTGGTTGGTATTCCATAACAAATATTTGACATGGGTTAATTTACAGAAGAGAAGTTGGTTTGGTCATAGATATTGTTATGCATGTAAATCAGCTGATGAAAACAATTTCCACATGTTTTTTCAATGTCGTTTATCTCAGCAACTCTGGCGTGGCCTAGCTGCACATTTTGGTTTCCCATATATTCCACATGCCTCTATAATAGAGGCTTTTCTTTGGTGGAGCTATCAAAAAGCTACACGGAGGCCTGTCATCATTTTTTTCCTCTGGTTTATATGGAAGTGGAGGAATCATATCATTTTTCAGAACAAAAAGGATCCTTTCATTGTAGTTTTCGATAACATTATATCCTCCATCAACTCTATCCCAGCAAAACCATCAAAGAGTAATATGTCAAATCAAACTGAACTTTGTCCTGATCATATGGTTTTTCCAAGAGCGTTTTTCGACGGGGTAGCTCAAAATGATATTTGCGGTTGCGGCGTTCATATCATTATGGAGAATAATCTGTAATACCAAATTTGCTGGAACGGAGGAATGAGAACCAATATAAAAGCAGAATCTATGGCTCTAGCTGGTCTTCTTTCCATATGTCTTTTTATAAATATTCAAACTCTTCATATTTATGGAGACTCCAAAGTCATTATTAAGCATGTCACTGAGAAGCACCATATCAACAAGCAGCATCTTGACAGTTGGTTGAATAGAATCATGTCTATGTGGAGGGAAATGGAGGGCTACTCTATTCGTCATATCTATAGATCACAAAATGTCCAGGCTGATATTTTATCCAAGAAGGGTCTACTCTCTCAACCGGGCATCTGGAATATGGAGGTAATATTTGAAGCAGAAATATTCCACATTCAGTAATTCTCTCTCTCTGGTACATAGCTTATTTTCATTTAGAAGACCAGGTATGTCTTTCTTGTTTAATATAATTTTGTTTTTTTTTAATCTTCCACTGTTAGTCCTGCAGGTGAATAAATCAATCCTATATTTATCTGGAATTTTGATGATGTGGCATTATCTTCTTTATCATCGTATTAATGTTGTTATATATCCATAACTATGTAAACACTGTATTATATCTGTCTATTAGGCGTATTGGAGATATTTTCAGAACTGACCTTTCTGGAGTCTATTGTCTTCAAATTGGTTGGACCTATTTCTCAGCTAAGATGTAATATTTCACCCATTATATAACCTATATAATACTATCGAGCTTTTTCTTCCTGAAAAAAAGAAGGGAAGATCAAGCAAATTTCTTTATGGTCATTTTTAATTTAATTACATCTCTAAATTCATACTAAAGAGGAATCGCCCTACTTTATAAATATTTGTTAAAAAAATACTATACACAATATAATACTTTAATTTTGTAAATAAAAACATATATATTTTAACATAATAAAAAAATATTTTTAACAATTTCATTTTAGAATAAATTCATAAATATATTTAAATTATTAATATGCATTTAAACATTTTTATATTCAAAATATTGGCAGGGACTATGCTAGCTACAACACTTATTATGGATTAATGCCTATCGACATTTACTAGCCATTTAATTTATATGGTTGGGCTAGTTATAATTCTTTTGCTATTTTTAAAATTTAAATGTTTTACCATGGGGTTGTTGGATAACATGCTTATGGAGGGAGTGTAGAAGACCTACTACCCCACCACCGTCCCAAGCATGAAGAAGGGGGATGACATGGCCATCTCCCCCATGCAGTCACACATGTTATAAGTTATGATTAATCGACAAAGTAACATGGCACCCACCATGACCTTCGTGTCTTCCTACCAAGACTAGAATTGCTCGACCATTTTTTGGAGTATTTGTGGTATCACCAAGCTACAGGTGAGGTTTTTCCTTCCTAGTGTCTGGATTTGTAGCACTATGATGAATGGAGGTCCATGCCTTCCTAGTTTGGCCTCCCCACTTCCTATCTTCATTGTCATTTGGATACTCTGCAACTTTCTCATGATTGTAGGGGTGCATGTGGCATGTCTAAGCATAATTTAGCAAGAGCAATGGCACTAGGAATCTATTGAAATATTTTGAAACAAGAACACATCAAGATCACTGGTAAATTCATTGAATTTTGTCATCTCTTGATGGTATTATTTCTACAGTCATGAGGCTCTAATATTTTTGTCCAAGTTTTTCTAACACCCCTTCAAGCCTAGGAAGCCCCCCTGTTTCCTAACATGGTTACCTATTTATTGCTACATCTCATCCGAATATCACTATCCTTATCCTCTCCACCCCTAAAGCTTTACATTCTGCCAGCCTTACATTGGCATCCATTTGGATCTCATTCCCCAAAATTGCACTCATATCTTGAATTTTGTCTTGTTGGGTTATGGATCTTCCTTAACGCAATGCTAAGGAAAAGAATGCACCTAAGGCATGGTTCTAGTGGCCAAGATTCCCAAAGCAGACTGAGCCTGAGTTTGTAATGGAAATTTACTTTTTAGTCACCCCTCCTAAAATCTAGGACAAAATTTTCTAACTTGAAGCCTATGTTGCAAATGATCAGAGGTCCCAAACCTTGGTCGTGCTATAGGACGCGGGAACCAATATTTTTAATTCATCGTCCTAAATCAGGAAATGAAAGTAATGTTGGGTCGTGTCATGAAAGAAAAATATGAAAATCATAATGAAATGATAGCCTACCTCAACAACATCCAACATATTAAAAAACACCAACACCCTTTCTGGTTAGCTTGGATGCTTGGCTAGTTCGCATTGAGAGGCATCTTCAATGTGGGAGACACTCCTCAACCAGTCCAAGTGTGCAAGAGCTTACCCCTGCGATTTCCTCCGAGGACTAATGCATAAGATGTGTCTCGTTATTTCATGTTTATGTTTAGCGAACTTGATTTTACTTTCTCGTATGCTTCACATATATAGTTTGTTAGTTACACCCAATTGATTGTTTGTAAGTTTTTTGATAACTTTGCCAAACCTCTGTCTTGGCATAGTGATACATAGGTAGTAGGTTCATTTTGGTTAACTTTGATAGACATAATAAAGTTTCATTACCTTTACTGTCGTTGGTTTGGTTTCCCTTATGGCAGGTCACAATAGTAATACCACTACCTGATATGTTTTGTATGCTTGAATTATGATCTAATGAAAGACAACTAATTAACCAAAAAAAATTAAATATGGATTTTTTATAATCCAGAAAAATAAATATTTATAACAAATTTTAGATTATAATAACGAATAATGTGTGTATATATATAACTCTAAGGATTTTTCTAATAAATAGTTTAAAATTTGTTTATTAAAGTTGAACAAACATCCCAAATTTCTCGTCATATTGAATATTTCAGATAGCACTTATAGCATCGAGTGATGCCCACAAGGGTGAAGAAACGAGATTAATAGTAGTGAAATAAATCACAAAGTGTTAATCATCACTTTTGGGGCTTGCACCCGATAACAAGGACTTCTTAGGAGGTCACCTATCCCAAGACTCCTTTGGCTCAAGCACGCTTAATTGTGGAGTTTTCCCCACAATCAAGCCCACTTAGCTTTCTACCCCATTTGCAAAACCTTAACAAGTATTGTATCATTGGAACTATTCAATTAGAGCTTCTTTCACTATTTTCATTTAAGCATGGGGCTTTCTCAGTGCATCATATTAGATATGATTTTCGGTATTATTAGTTAATTGTGTAGAGTAAGTCATTAACTTATGACCATATCCACAAGTGTTAGTCTCAACTAACCAAATTATATTGATTTTGAATAGTCCACATAACACTCATTGCTTCGAATGATGCTCACAAGGTTGAAGAAATGAGATTGATACAATGAAATAAATCACACATCATCAATCATCATTTTTGT
Source organism: Pinus tabuliformis (assembly GCA_031772625.1). Lineage (NCBI taxonomy): Eukaryota > Viridiplantae > Streptophyta > Pinopsida > Pinales > Pinaceae > Pinus > Pinus tabuliformis. Next base: position 828,538,914 of record CM062813.1, read on the forward strand.
AGCTTGCACCTAATAGCTAGGACTACGTGAGAGGTCACTCATCCCAAGACTCCTCTGGGTCAAGTTCACTTAACTATGGAGTTTTCCTGAGAAATCAAACCCACTTAGCTTGCTACCCCATTTGAAAAACCTTAGAAAGTATTGTACCATATGAACTATTCAATTAGAGCTCCCTTCACTTTTTTCAATTAAGCATGGGACTTTCTCAGTGTAACATATTAGATATGATTTTTGAGATTAACTAACTGCATAGAGTAAGTCATTAAGCTATGACAATATCCATGAGTGTTAGTCTCAACTAACCAAATTTGTCATGATTTTGAATAGTCCACATAACATTCATTTCATTGGGTGATGTTCACAAGGGTGAAGAAATAGGATTGATACATATGAAATAAATTGCATAGCATCAATCATCACTTTCATAGCTTATACCCAATAACCATGACTTCCAAGAAGGTTACCCATGATAAGGTGGTTCAAGTGAATTTGATGTGGTCAAGTTACTAGTGGTTTTTGGGCTCCATGTTTATGAAAACCCATGGTTTTTCCCATGGTATTCATATATAATATATGATATTTAAAGGCTAAAAAACTCCATGTTATTTTGTACTAGTGGCCATTACAGTTAGACGCACTGATGTATTTAGACACCACCACTTCTCTCAGTGATTCGTGATCCTAACCACTAGTATCAAAGTGTCATATCACATAAATGATATGATTCCTAGAGCAAGCAAATTCTAAAGATAAGAAGACTAAGATTGTTGGCTTATAAGAAGCATAGGATAAAGTAGATCCATGGTTGCATGAATGAAAACAAAAAATACAAAGGAACCGTATTGAAGAGTGATATGGATTGGCCTTGAATGGTGGCATTCATACCCCGAATGGATGCAAGCCTATGAGAAATATGTAAATAACATAAGAATAAGAGTGCTCATGCAGGCAATGAATGCAAAAAATCCGACGAGAGGATGGTGAGACAATATTTCTATGGCTATTGTACAATGAAAATGGAAAATGTGTCGCGAGTTACCCAAATTGCACCCTATCCATGATGGTAATCCCTAGCTGCAAGCTAGTATATGAGAATTGAAGTGGCAACAATGGAAATAATGCATTGGAAGAAGGATAATTGTAAAGTGGAAGTTAGCATGGGATCTGTGATAATAGCAGAACTTGGAGGCTAGGATGCTGAAAGGTTAAACAAATCAATGATGAGGAGATTCATAGGCTAAAGTAAGTATAGAAAATATTACAGATCGAGGCATCCAAAGGGCCTATAGAATGAAGGAAATGGGGATGATGTTTGGGACATAATGGAAGCATGCACAATGTCCATAGTTATAAAATATGTAGAACCATTTTTTTCTTGCAAAGCACCCACTAATTAACAAAATCTTACTATCGTGGGAAACAAAAAAAGAATCATAATTTCCCATTGAAAGATCCCTGTGACCATCACGATCGTTGCGATAACCACAAAGAAATGTTGAAACCACACTCATATCCAAATTTTTTTTGAAAGAAACATAGCTGGTCACATACAGATTTTTGTGCCAAATGTTTTAGTTGCATTCAATCATGGGTTGGACCTAAACTCTCTAACGAAACTGGTCCATTGATATTCATGGATGTTTTTGGTTTCTATAAAGGCTATTAATGTGCATGCTAGAGTAAAGAGTACATCGAAGTGATCTTATGTATGAATACAAAGGTTGTTTCCACACGGATTTCCATAATAACCCCTTTGGAAGGAAAACCATAAGAATGAGGTGTGAGTGGGCATGTAGCCAAGTGTTGTTTATGGCTAGATATCAATATAGTTTGAAGTCGTTATGGTGCATGAGGGAGTAAGAGCCCCCTGTTATGAGGAGATTGCAAATTACAGTGCTATTGAAAATGAAAAATAGAAGAAGGTTGAGTTGCATGATGGTTGAGTCATGGGCATGCACTGTGTTGATAAGATATCACATCAATTAAGTGCGTACATATAATATTGAGAAGGTAGGTCAAGGTACACAGTGGAAAATATATAGTGAGAGAGAGAGGTGATATGGATAATAGAAAGAATGAAGATGGAGTCAATGGTGCTAAAGTTTAGTGAAGGATCCATCATGTGATGTGTGAACACCCTAAGGGTTTTGGTCCAAGGCATGTGTATTTCCCTAGGAAGTTGTAAGACCTATTGTTTAGGAATACATGTTGCATAAGAAAACACATTATTATAAGGTATTAGTACTTTGATTAAGCATACATGTAGTGCAATGGCACATGGAGTCAACAAGTTATGGAATGGACCACTTGGATAGTATCCTACCTTGAGGGGTTGAATGTGAGATGATTGATGAACCATGTACGTGAAAAGATGTCCTAGATAAATGGTGGATATAGTGGCTAGTTACCCATGTAATCTGGTAGATGGAAACTTTTTTATATGGACTTTAATAGAAAGTGATTGGAACTAGGTTAATCTAATTTAGCCGGGGAGGGGGGGTGGATTGTTAAGGTGGCTCAAGTAAACTTGATTTGGTCAAGTTACAAGTGGCTTTAAGGTTCTTGTTTTATGACAACCCATGGTTTTTCCCATGGTATTCATCTCTAACGAAGCCTATTTAAAGGTCAAAAAACTCTCTGTTAATTAGTACTAGTGGCCATTAGGATTTGAAGCAACAATGTCTTTAGACCCCATCACTTCTCTCAGTGGTTTGTGATCCTAATATTGGGAAATATAATTTTCTTTATGGTAATTGGTGAATCAATCATTTTGGTGGACTTTTCTGGGTAGTTATTCATCAAAATTTTTAACTTGTGCAAATTTTCACCATATTGACTGACATGTCTCTAAAGAATAGAACTTAGGTGGAGGGAGAATTAAAACCGTAACTACCACTCAAACTAATATTCTTTAATAATAACATCTATCTATATATATTCTTTAATAATATTCTTTATATATATATATATAAATGAACACCATTTATATATTCTTTAAAAATGTTTAAAAGAATAATAAACTTAAAATTTAATTATTAAAAATTACCCCTTTCACATAAAATTTCATTATATAAATATATATATATATATATATATATATATATTTAAGTTAATTACATAAATAAATAATAAAAAATATTTATTATGAATATTATTATTATTATGAACATATATTGTTAATATTTTATTAAAATTTATGTCCGGACACAACTATTACATGGGAAATTTACAATATCTTTTGCTTGCTAGAAATTAAAAATGTCTAACTGCTACTAATAGAGTGCTAAAGTAAGACCATACTATATCAATTTGTCTATTGTTTTGGTAGAAATATACAAAATTGAACTTGCAAGAAACAATATTTATAGGGTAGGATAAGACATTAGTAATAAAATACTATCTTATGGATAGCTTATTAAGGTCTAACCTCTGATCCTCATAGGAACAACCAGGCTCTTCAGTCTCCAAGGTATGCATTTTCAGATGGTTAATTTGGTCATGAAGAATTTCCAATTGACTTCAAAGCATGGGGGCTTCAATGGGGAGCAATACCATACCACATTCATTCATATTGGGGGATATATATTGAGGAAAAAATGACATAATATATTGAGCAATAATAGGGGGTAAAGGGTTTTTATATTGGAGGGTATAAAAAGCTCAAAGTTAATGAAAAAATATAAATGGGTATAAAAAAATTTAATGAAAAATGGATATCGACAATATCTAGTGAAAGTAGGGTTTTTTTAAATTGGGAAGGTGTATTGGGTTCGTATTGGTAGGGGGTTAAATAATGTGATTTGTAGAGATATTTTTCAATATGTAGTCAAATTACGGGTAATTTTTAGTATGCCATGAACATATGTGGTATGTCAGAGGTTCATTGAGTGAAGCTCCCATGCTTCAAAGGGAATCTAATTCATCATATTGCTTGGAGATGTTATCTCAAAGGGAGAGATTATCATCTTGGAGTTGAACTGTGGATAACACATAAAAATTAAGTACCATGAGTTGCACATTCATATCATCTAGCTTTTGTTTTTTTGTGTGTTATGAAAACTAGACTAGCACAATTTACATTCTCAGTGCCATGTCTATAAGTGGCCTGATCCAAGGATTTTCTCCACATAGTGTCTCTTTTATCTTTTCTCTAAGCCATGTTCTGCAATCTGATTGGATATAAACAATATTTATCTATGAATAGCCCAAAATGACAGTCAAAATTGTCCCTTATTGCATTGGTGTGATTTGGATAAATCCTGGGATTTTTAAAGGGTTGATTGTGTCATAGAAGGAAGTGTCACTATAAGGAAAAAGCCCTGTAGTGAGGTTTTTGCAGAAATCCCTATAAAAATAGCCAAAAAATCTGTTTTAGTGGAATTCACTAGCAGAGTTGCGTAGGTAGATATTTTAGCGGATGTTTTTTAATGGTGCGTCTATAATAAACTAACACACCAATGAGCTACCATACTTATATGCACCTATGCTTAAAAGCATATGGTGCATTGTGGTAGACTTATTTCTTATATTCAAATTCAAGCTTCTGTGATCCATATCATAATGTATAAATAAATTTTTTGGAAGAAGTCACATTGAAGATTTTGGTCGACGCGTTTCGAACCAACAAGTGTGGTTCATCATCAGGACATGATGAAGAAGCAGATCCAGGAAGAGGGTTAAATAAGGAGACAGGTCAACCTAACAGCTAGAGAAAAACGGCTATATTTGACGCGGAGAGGGAAAAGAGAAATATTTAATAATATATAAATAAATTTTATTAATTTTTATTTGTTTATTATATTTCTATTCCGTGTATATATATATATATATATATATATATATATAAAAGCCTCTTAATGACTATATCTGATTAGAATTTTAATAAAATTGAATTCTTTTTATTATATCTATATATATATATATAACCAAGGATTAAAAAATGATATATAATATTCATATATAAATAATGTTTATATTATTAATAATTATTGATAAAACTAATCCTATCAAATTACTAATAATTAATATTATTTATATACATTAAAAAAAACAATTAATATTCCTATATTATTATTTTTCAACTTGTTAAATTATAACAACTACTATATCTAGTTAGTGTCTTTTTATTATATTTTTATATACATCAATAGAAGACTAATCATAAAGATTATAATCGTAAAGATTAAATGTATAATATTAATAATAATATTATTGATAATACTAATAAATAGTATTTATATTATTTTATATTATAATATTTAAATATATAATATCAATGGATATATAAAAATGGTAAAAAAAATAAAATGGCTTAGACAAAGACGGAGAAAACTAAGAAGAGAGGGCGGGAATCCAACAACTACTAATTTTCCAGGTGTCGTCCCTATTCATATTACTGGAAGACCTTTCAATTTCAATGGCTTCCCTATTCATGCAAAGAAGACCAAACATCATATATGCATTGAGAAGGTTAGGGTTATCGCAAAGATTCCTCACTTCTATCATGGTAAGTTTAAGGAAGCCATTGAAATTGAAAGGTATTCCAGTAATATGAATAGGGATGATGGTTGGAAAATTAGTAGCTGATGGATTCCCGCCCTCTCTTCTTAGTTTTTTCCATCTTTGTCTAGACCCATTTTTTATTTTATTTTTTTACTGTTATTATATATTCATTGATATTATATATTTAAATATTATAATATAAAATAATATAAATATTATTTATTAATATTATCAACAATAATATATATTTAATCTTTATAATTAGTCTTCTATCGATGTATATAAAATTATAATAAAAATATCCTAACTAGATATAGCGGTTGTTCTAATTTAACAAGTTGAAAAATAATAATATATAAATATTAGTTTTTATTATTATTATTTATTATGTATATAAATAATATTAGTTATTAGTATTTTGAGAGGATTAGTTTTATCCATAATTATGAATAATATAAAAATTATTTATATATGAATATTATATATCAGTTTTTAATCTTTGGTTATTGATATATAGATATAATAAAATAAATAAATTTTATTAAAACTCTAATCAGATATAGTTGTTAAGAGGTTTATATATATATATATATATATATATACACGGAATGGAAATATAATAAATAAATAATTAATTAATTAATAAATATTATTTAAATATTATTAAATATTTTCCTTTTCCCTCCTCAAATCAAACATAGTCGTTTTCCTCTAACTGTTAGGTTGACCTATCTCCATATTTAACCCTCTTCCTAGATCTGCTTCTTCATCATGTCCTGATGATGAACCACACTTGTTGGTCCGAAACGCGTCGACCAAAATCTTCAATGCGACTTCTTCCGAAAATTTCTTTATACATTATTTCTTATAATAATAATAAAAAATGATGCGTTAAGTACATAATGTGCACCGATGCATATACTACTCAATAGCACTGGAAAATGGTTAAATTTAAAAAAAATGTAAATCATATAATCCATTTTTCCCAGTCTAGTGCTATACGCTAACAATGTCGCAGTGCTATACTAGTACATGAACACCCCGGTGCATAAATAATATGGCGCACTGTGGTGGGTTTTTTAATTTAAAAACAATGGTGCACTTATTATAAGATACACACCAGTGTTGTTAATTTATTCGAAAGCCCCGATGCTTAACAAACAATGATGCACTATTGTAGAGGTTTTTTATACAAATAAAACCAATGGTGAACTACCTATATAAGGCACATTGTTGCTTATACTACTTGATAGCCCCAGACAAAGGTTAAATTTAAAAAATGGTAGTTGTAAAAATTCATTTTCACCATCTTCGGTGCAATATTCCCATGATGCGCCAGTGTGATTAATTTACTTAAACATTTTGGTGTATAATTACCAAGGCACACTGTTATAGGGTTTTTAATAAAAAAATAAAAGTGGTGCGCTTAGTAAATCATACGCACCCATGTTGTTATGAGAGTGCACCAGAACAAGGTTAAGTAAAAAAAAAAATACCGACAAGTAAAAATAATTTTTACCATTTGCAGTGTTGTAGAGCTCTCAAGCATCGGTGCTACACTTACCTCTGTTAAGCACCTTACCATCAGTGCTTCCCTTTATTGTAATTCTTTCATCTGGTACTCAATGTGTGGCTTTCAATTTTTTTGAAACGATGGTGAGATTTGTTTGTTTCATTTACATGGAAAATGTATAGGTAATGTCTATGTTTCTCTCTAATTTATTTTTTTGAGCGGAGTAGAATTGAAAATTAGGTTAAAAATCCATTGTTTTGGAAAAAATCCCCTTCACGGTGCATTTGACAGGTTCGGCTCGCACTGATAACGGTGCACCTTGTAAATTTACAGGATGCATCAAAAATCAGTGTGTTAATGTAATGCACCGTAGCCTTTTCGGCGCATTTGGTAAATTAAAACGCACCAGGAAAAGTTATAATTTTTATGGTGGTGCATTTGGTGAAAGTTACTTCCCAATGTGTTTATATTTGCCAAACACATCGCACACATAATATGAAAAAAATATAGCTCGGTGCATTTGATAACATGAACATTGTGTTTCAGTGCGAAAATGTTATACATCCGCACTAGTGCGAAATGATTTCTCAACGCACTGCTTTGAAAATAAAAATAACCAATGTTTTTTGTATGTATGCAAACCAAAAGTGGTGCATCATGTGGCTATACGCACCGAGGTCGATGCTTTCCATTTTTGTGGCACACTGAGTCTGGTGCATTACTATTGTTTTGGTGCACCAAGGATGATTTTCTTTTTAAATTGAAAGTTATATGTCCATATTTATAAATATAATTTTAATTTAATAAAAAAAATTATGTCTTATGTATGAGGCTAATGTATTTTATATGTCAATCATGTAGTACAGACATCAATAAAGAGAGTAATGACAACAATAGGAGCAAATGGTAGACCAACACAATGTGGTCCAACTATGGGAGGCCCATGAGAAAGAGATATTTATATCCTCACCCTATTACCATAACGACCTGGGTGCTCTTGAGGAATGTAGCTCTCCTTAAGTACTATGAGGATACTACATCCCTGAAGGAGCACTCTGGGTTGTTGGCATAATTGGTCCATCGGTGGGATGTCCACCAATAGTATTTTCGTGTGGTCCTAACACATGGTATAGGGCCTCTGAGAAGGACATATATTTTATCACTGGCTTATCCAAGAGAGGGGAGGATTTTCCCCAATTCCCTGATGTCCTCCATGGTGTTGCAGCGGAGAGTCAACTTGTCTACTCTTAGATATATGTTGAGGATCATGTAGTGTGTCCAACATATTTTCATGTGTTTGGTGGACAACTACAAACCACTTCTTTTGGTGCATAGAAGGTAGGTGCCTCTCATTATTAGTGAGTACCATTATACACTATCCTAGTGATGGGCAGTGAATTAGTTGAGCTCTTTTGTTTTATGTAAATTCTTTGGTGCAGATGCTGCGATGTATCAGATGGTATGCCATTTTTTTCTAGCCGTTTTGTAGGGATTTAGATAGATGTCATGCTATGATACACGGGAGGGCAAAATTCCCTTTCGCTTCGGATATATATATATATATATATATATATATATATATATATATATATATATATATATATATATTTGAGGTGCAAATGCACATGTGAGGAGAGATGATGCCCATGAGGGGTTTGTCGAAGTATTCAACCAACATTTCCACCAAGGCACTCAGGATACTAGCCAGTGAGGCTGACCACATATTTGGCTTGGTGTCATGTTCATATGCGAGGATGCGTTGGAGATAGTGTCCCAACATCCTCTTCACACCAAAAGAGCCGACATATGATAAAGGTAATATTAGTGTTTTCTTTAAATTAATATAGTTTCATTTTATTGTCTTAATTAATTAGAATACAATTTATTCTAGCATGTTATTTAACTTGTTTTATTAAATTATTTAATGAAATTGTCTAATTATTATTATGTATTATATATTTTGTAGACATCAACAGTTTCATTGGGGACATGCCTCCTCCCCCATCAGAGGGAGATGTAGAGATGGTCAAGGCCCCAAAGGGTGAGGCACATCCTCAAATGCAGAGGGGCGTGGGCATGCAGGCACGTAGGGCTGGTGTCAGATTCAGGATGGAATACTGCGACCGACTCTCTAGAATTTTGGTTGAGGAGGGAGTTTGCCCTACGAGGGCTCGAGACATCATGGTATATCCTAGGCTCCTAGAGCTCTTGAGGGACTGTGTGTGTGATATGATGAGTCTTATGTGTCATATCGTCGGAGCTACTAGACTATTGGCAGTGAGGAGGGATGGGCATACAGTAAATACGTCACACGAGTCTTCACCCAGTGCTACCCCATCGGATCATGATAATCAGGGTGGTGATCCTTCTAGTAGTATTACCCCATCAAATCATGATTAAGGTGTCGATGATCCTTCTGGTAGTACTCCACCTCCTCATCATTCACCTCATGATCACCTAGCACTGGCGATGTTGCCTCATTTTTCTACTAAGAGAGTAGACCAACCACATTCTCCTCCACCTCATAGTTTAATTGTTGCAGAAGTTGCCCATCCATCATCTTCTGCTATAGACCAAGCTTCCAATAGTATGTTTGTTGTACCAAATATTTTATAGAAGTTATTTGATTTGTTTATATATATATATATATCTCACTAGCTTATCCAATAGGGGATGATTTTCCTCAATTCCCTGATGTCCCCCATGGTGTTGCAGCAGAGAGTCAGCTTGTCTACTCTCATAGATATGTTGGGGATCATGTAGTGTGTCCAACATATTTTCAAGTGTTTAGTGGACAACTATAGATCACTTCTTTTGGTGCATAGGAGGTTAGGTGCCTCTCACTATTAATGAGTACCATTGCACACTATACTAGTGATGGGCAGTGCATTAGTTGACCTCTTTTATTTTATGTCAATTCTTTGGTACAGATGCCATGATGTATCAGATTGTATGCCATTCTTTTTCAGAAGTTTTGTATAGATTTAGATAGATTTCATGCTATGATACATGGCAGGGTGAACCTCTCTTTCACTTCAAATATTTTTTATTTATTTTTTGAGAGGTTTCCGGAGATGAGGCCTACTTTTGACCGTTGCTCTCCTAGGGTGATTACTGAGGTGCAAATGCACATGTGGGGTGAGATGATTACCATGAGGGGTCTGTCGGAGTATTCGACTAGGATTTCCACTAAGGCACTTGGGATACTAGCTAGTGAGGCTAACCAGATGTTTGGCTTGGTGTCACGTTCATATGCAGGGATGCATTGGAGGTAGTGTCCCAACATCCTCTTCAAACCAAAAGAGTCTACATATGATAGAGGTAATATTATTATTTTCTTTAAATTAATATAGTTTCATTTTATTATCTTAATTAATTAGAATAAAATTTACTCTAGCATGTTATTTAACTTTTTTTATTAAACTGTTTAATGAAATTATGTAATTATTATTGTGTACTATATATTTTATAGACATCAATAGTTTCATTGGGGACATGCCTCATCCCCCATCAGAGGGATATGTAGAGATGATCGAGGCTTGGAGGTTGAGTCACATCTTCAAATGCAGAGGGGCGCGAGCATGCATGCATGTATGGATGGTATAAGATTCAGGATGGAGTACTACGACTGACTCTCTAGACTTCTGGTTGAGGAATGAGTTCACCCTATTAGGGCTCGAAACATCAGGGCATATTCTAGGTTCTTGGAGCTCTTAAGGGACCGTTTGCGCGATATGATGAGTCTTATGTGTCATATCGTCAAAGCTACCAGGCTACTGACAGTGAGAAGGGATGGGCATACAGTAGATACGTCACATGAGTTTTCTCTTAGTGCCACCTCATCGGATCATGGTACTCATGGTGGTGATCCTTTAGGTAGTACTACCCCATCGGATCATGATGAAGGTGTTAGTGATCCTTCTGGTAGTACTCCACCTCCTCATCATTCAACTCATGATCACCCAGCACTAGGAGTGTTGCCTCATGTTTCTCCTGAGAGAGTAGACTAACCACCTTCTCCTCCACCTCATAGTTCGACTGTTGAGGAAGTTGACCATCCATCGTCTTCTATTATAAACGAGGCTGCAAATACTACGTCTGTAGTATCAAACATTTTATAGTAGTTATTTGACCTCTCTCTCTCTCTCTCTCTCTCTCTCTCTCTCTCTATATATATATATATATATATATATATATATAGATATAGATATATATATATATATATATAATTTTTTGTTCATGTTGATGTACTTAATTTATATGTTCGTGATGATGTGCATATTGTTAGGTCATGTTAGATATGTTCATTTAATGTTCTTGCAAATAGGTGGTATGTGATAGCAGTTATTTCACATGAGATATATGTATATTTGAAGATGTGTGTGGTGATGATGTTAGATACAATTCTTGTGCTTTGTTAGATGTAATCACGATGATGATGCTCTGTTAGATTATTAAATTTGTATGCTATCTAATGACATTTATATGTGTTAGAGGTGTATATAATTAGATGATGTTAGCGAATTTGAATGTGTATTTTAGATGATGTTTATGTTTGTTAGATGGTTATCATCATAATGTTTATTTTTATAAAATAATATTTATTATAGATTATATGTTGGTGGAGTTATATCAAAATTTTATATATGAAATTACATGCAAAATGACTTACTTAAAAAATGAAAAGATACTTTTGCAAATTACAAAGTTTAGTATGGTTGAAACTATAATTGTAAACATAAATATTTTTCTATTGCTTAGATAATTTATTCATATTAATTCTAACCTAATTAGTAAAATATTTCAATACTCACAAGGAAAAAACAATTAAATGTAAAATAATTTAGTTAGATCTTAATAAGATGAAAATGTGTAACACATTCAATTTTTAAATAAAATATTATTAATAATAGATTATTCAAAAATACAATTTAAACATGAAAAATTACACTATGGGTGATCTATATATAGAGATAGAAAACCACTAGAGATCCATCTTAATCACAGATTTATGAAGCACTAAAAGAGATTAAATATTTTGACATGTACATCTTTTTCCAATTGCATTCTAGAAAGATATTTCATATATTTGGCGTCTGGAAGCCCCGTTTTGGTTTATGTTGGTTTATTCCCGAGATCCCACAGTCATGGTTGGAATACAGGGGTGATTGGTTGAAAGAAAGATTTGGTCTAGCCAATAATCCTTGGCTCTTGGTAGATTTGTTGCTAAGATAGATCTATATTGGTTTATAAAATTCAATGTATTGTTAAATTTACAAAAATTAAGTCATAACTTTATAGCTAATTAAGATTTAATATAACTTAAAAATTTCTATTTTAATAAAATTTAATTTATCACTAAAGTTATGAGAGTTTCAAGCAATTTCTATTTGATATTTATAGCAACTCTTACCAATTAAAATTAGAAATAAAGAAGTTGACCCTTAAAGAGACAAGTGAACTTTTTTCTATTAATAAATATATAACATTTTTGTTCTATTTTGGTTCTTTATTTACTATTGTGGTTTAAATTTATCTTTTTTTTCTAATGATAAATATGCTAAATAATACAAAAATCATACTATATTAGATTCAACTTTTTGAAAAATAATATATTTGATTATTTCTTAATGAACAACTCAAGAAATATTATTTTTTCCACATACTTATCATGAGATAGTCACTGAAATTCATGTTTTCACATTTTTCCTAGCTAATACATCATGTTGACAATGATAAAGAGGGGTTTACTTCAAATAATTTACTTATAAATACATAAAAATAGATATTTATTTTACATAATCTAAAAAGGAAAGAAAAATACATCACCAAGTCTATTAGAAAGTAAAAAAAATGCCTCTTAATCACCATCACATTATTTATCATTTAATTCTTAACCATAAAATATTTATTAATTCAACTTTTATTTATAATTACCATTGAAAATAAAAGTCAAAACTCTTCCATTATCCATGAAGAAAAATTTAAAACCTCTCATGCATCCATGTAAACCCATTTGTTTCTCTTATGGTCCATAAAAAGATGTAATCAACATTTTACACATGCATAAGACCTCCTTTTAGTTTACATAATGTTCCAAGAACTGGAATTTAAATATAGTAAACATGAGTTTACCTCTTATGCCAAGAATTTATTCTTACATATTAATGCACAATTTTTTCATTGTTAAAGTCCTCATAGATTTATCACTACATGATTTGTATTGATTTTCTTATAAACCCGAAGAAAAACCATGTGAAATGATTAATAAACCAATAAGTATCTAAATCTAGAGTAAAACTTCAATGTTGTTTCCAATTTCCCTATTTTCTCATTTTGGTTATATTCTTCTCATTTTCCTATTTTAGAAGCATTGTCACCTTGAATCGTTATTATCATAGATATTATACACCATGTTTTAAACTACATTTACATTTATGGAGATGTGTTGCGTAGTGAACGTAAGAGAAGTTATTTTATATGTTGAAAAACTTTGACGGTGGTTGTAATAGGCCCTTTAGTACACATATATAACACATGATTTTCCTTCTCTATTTTTTATCACTTTGTGAGCTATTTTAGATTGATAATTACAATGTCATTTGAGAAAGAAGATAATGAGTATATTTAGATTGATATCTTAATACAATATAGTTATAAATAAGCATTCTTAATGGAATTCTCACCTTTAGGATTCAAAATTTTATATTATCTAGAGTAGAAATTGTTTTATATTAGAAATATATGTTTGGGGTCACAAAAGTACAACAAAAGAGTACAAATTGTTAACTCATTTACAATTACAATCTTTTGATCCATCCTTCTATCAAAAGCCTATAGAAGAAGTCTACTGTAAATTAGATTTAATCACATTAAATAAATATGTTAAAATTTTAATTTTTAAAATATAAATTACACAATTGGAAATAATTAGTCTTAAGTGTAAAAATGTTCCACTGGAAAAAAACATATAAAAACATTTGTGAATCTTACCAATTATATAAAATTCCAACAAGACGAATAAAAAATAATATAATTAGCAAAATAAAGAAAACAAAAAAATACAACAGTAGTATAAATGATGAAATAACAAAAGTACATATCACTCTCAGTTGTAATCACCCTGATTATCTTAATCGCTTAGCATGATAACATTGTTGTTCTAAAAAATATGATTTGATCTAGGGTCATGTCTTAATACGAACCACCAATCCCTATCCAACACATCTGGGTAAAAAAGCACTTGGTTGCAATATTTGGGGAAAACATAAGGCTCCCTAGCTTCATGCCACATCTTATCACGATCTTCCTTTACATTATCTGAGTGAAAGCATGGAGTTGGGTTACACTTTTTGGCGAAAGAGGACACGTTTGGATGAAAAAAATAATGGCTCAATCGAGCTCCTTGAGCGCTAAAAAGGTAGCTTGATTAAGGGTTAAAAACTAGCCCTTTATCGAGTTATAGCACTCTATCGAGCCATTTTTTATTGTATATTTCTCCCACAGTTTGCGCACACCATTTGTATAGGCCTCGGGAGCTCGACTGAGAGTTTCAGTAGCTCGACCAATAGTATTGGAGCTCGATCGAGTAATGGATCGTTCAAATCAATCTTGCCAACCAGCCTCCAACGTGATAGAGGCTCAAACCGAGGTAGGTATTCTATCCTTTGTCTTTTTTTTTGGCAAAATGTGACAAATTAATAAATAAAAACAACCATGTACAAAAACAATGGAAACCAATTAATTAAAAAAACAACCATACAAAAACCACGAAAAGCACAAAAATACCCTTAAAAAAGCTTAGAAAATCACAAAACCAACCAAGAAAACCATTAAAAAAACCTTCAAAACAACTTAGAAAACAATTCGAAACCACCAAAAAAACTATAATTTAAGTTTTAAATTTGTTTCTTACTTGCAACGTTTTGCTTATTAAATGTATATGTATATATATATATATATATATATATATATTACAAAAACAGGTAGTGGATATATTAGAAACATGGCCTTAATGCCAAAGAGCGGATTACAAAGGGTGAGTCTAAAACGATAAGTGTCGAATAGCCTTGCAAGACTGTGATATTTATGGTTAGCTCACATCTTTTCTTAGCTGCAACTATGTAATCAATTTCAGATATTTTCCCAAGCTTGTGGGTACAAACAAACTGATTTAGCAGAAAGCAATAAAACATGACAATGTTCTAAATTAAGGATTTGGTTCCCATATTTCTTGTCCGCCTCTGAGTAGAGCACCAGCCATAAGAAGGGCTGCTTTGTTAGCTTCAGTGTCCGCCTCCTTATTATTGGCTCTCAACACATGATGGAAATTTAGATTCTGGAAAGAGTTACCAAGGTCTGAAATTCTATGGATCAGCCTTGCTAGCCTTAGGTCCTTTGGCTTAGAATGTGTCGCCATAGTGTTGATAATAACCTAAGAATCTCTAATAACATTAACCTCCCTGATGTTCAGCACTTTCAACATCTTGAATCCTTGAAAAAGAGCCAAAGCCTCAGCTTGGATGCTAGAAGCGATGCCCAAACCCCAGGCGAAACTGTAAATCCTAGAACCAGCTGGGTTTAATATAACTCCTCTAGCACCAGCTCTTCCAGGATTGCCCTTAGTAGCCCCATCAAAAAATAAAGAGTGCCTCTGCTAGTTTGCAATCCATCCCTAGAGCTCATTTGTTGTAGCCCTTATTTGCCAACTTTTGGGAGGGAGATACACTTTACCAATTTTTGGAACTGTAGGTCGAGAGAAGAGCCCCAGTTTTTATCTTCTTGGGTGAGATTTAAATCATCTTTATGATCTCTCAGGCACTCTTTTAACTGGAATTTAATTTTAACTGTCACTAGCTTGACGTCCTACTCGTAATTTCTGAAAATCCTTTTCTTTCGCTCAAGCCAAATCTGTCAGCAGGTAATTTTAGGGAGAAACAACCAAGCAGATCTAATAATTTTGTTTCTTGGAGGAGGGCCAGGGTACCTTTGCAGCCATTTGTCAAAGAATTCAGTAATGGAGGAAGGCAACTCGAAGCTGGAACTCAAAGTATTCAGCAGCGCAGACCAGATCTGCAAACTAAAGGAACATTCTAGCATCAAATATGAAACGCTTTCCTGATTTACCTTGCAAAGACTGCACCTTGAAGGGCTGTGAAAGCCACTCTTTTGCAGATTATCGTCAGTCAATATTTTGGAATGGCATAACAACCAATTGAAAAAACCGATTTTTGGCAGGGAGGGGTGGTGCCAAATCCCTTTCAAAGGCTCTGGATTCCTGGCCGCATGGGGGCGCTTGCACAACATGGCATATCCCTGAGCAATGGAATAACCACCAGCCTGCACACCCCAACCTCTAGAATCCCTGCTTCGCATCCACAATGGAGCCAATCTGTGAAGCTTGGAGAGTAGTTCCTTGCGTTCTATATCCAATTCTAGGGGCGTTTCAATTTTCCAACCAACCCAACGTGATTCCTACCAGGATGATATGTCCCACAGGGAACACATTCCAGCATCGTTCATCCAATTGTGCAACGCTTGGAGAGAGGGACAGTCGCCCAATGATTCATTGTTCATAATTCTGTCTGTCCAAAGGTTGATCATTTTTCCATTGCGAGGGACCCAGTAGGCATGAGTATTTATAAGCGGGCAGGCTTTTGAACAGAGCTTCTGGAAGGGTGTATTCAGGAGCAGAAGAGGATGGTCTAGACAGTGAGAGCATTTGCCTTTAAAATATTTTTTCCAAAGAGCTAGATGTGCCCAGCCAAGGTTAGGAGCAATGCTTCTCCAAATGAGCTTATCTCCCATTGCTATATTTTGATATCCAAGATTTTTGAAATTCAAGCCTCCTTCCAAGAGCGGTTTGGAGATGAAATCCCAGCTGACTAACGAAAACATTTTCTCATTTTGCTTGCCCCCCTTCCGAAAAAATTTCTGAATTATCTCCTCCATTTTTCTGAGAATCCCGGAGGGAGCAAGAAGAACAGAAAACTGAAATATGCGAAGACTGTTAAGGACTGATTTAATGAGGACAGACTTGCCAGCAATGTTGAGCCAGGAAAAGCCCCAGGCAAGCAGCTTGTTCTTGAATTTCTCCAGTTGGGGAAGCCAATCTCTATTGTAGGCTCTTTTAAGAAAAACAGGAAGGCTCAAATACTTGAAGGAATTCCAGTTAGAGGAGACTGCGAAACCAAAGATTCTGGAAATGGAATTAAGCATGCTAGAAGTGGTGTTCCAACAATAGATATGGCATTTTCCATTGTTGAAACAACTTCCTGAAATCAAACAAAACTCGTCCAAGAATCCTTTAAATATGGAGGCTATAAGCAAAGAGGCAGCTCCCAATAACAAGGTGTCATCCGCAAAGAGGGCATGATTGATGTTTTTAACACCTCTTTCTATACAGAGCCCAATAATTTCTTGGTCCATCATTTCTTTTTTCTAAATAGAAGCTGAGAACAGAGGCTTGAAGAACAAAAAGAAGGGGTGAGAGAGGGAACCCCTGCCCAAGCCCTCTCATGGCTTTGAAAAAGTCTGCAGCTCTGCCATTTACTAAAGGAGTGATCCAAGGCTTCGAAATGCAGGCCCGAATCCAATTTATAAAATTCTCCCCAAATCCAAATTTGTGTAAGACTTTCAGTAGAAAAATATGCTTGACTCTATCAAAAGCATTTGCTAAATCAAGCTTGACAACCATACCTTTTTCCTTGCGACTCATACTTGAGTGGATTGCCTCTTGGACTGGCATGTAGTTGTCCACTATCTATCTCCCTTGAATGAATCCTCCTTGGCTTTTCGGAATGACTTTAGGGAGGATGAGCTTAAGTCTGTTAGCAATGACTTTAGTAATCAGTTTGTAACCGATATTACATAGCGATATCGGACGAAACCTGTTGAAAGTGTTGGCTCCTTTCTCTTTGGGGATGAGAGCCAGAAAAGTAGAGTTCGTGCTGCCTCTGATTTTCTGGCAAGCTTGGGACTTAATAACCATTTTGTATGGATATTTTTCCACAATCTACCAGCAAGATTGGAGGAATCTGGCTGTAAATCCATCCAGACCAGGGGCTTTGTCCGAGTCCATGGCGAAGAGAGCATCCTTGACTTCATTCTTAGTGACTTTAGCTTCCAAAAGGTGATTCATTTCAACAGTGATCAGGGAGGGTACCACATCAATCATATCAAAGCTTTGGTCCAGATTTTTATCTTCACTATACAGGTTTTTAAAGTGAAGGGAGGCAACTTTTTTGATGCTTGCATTGTCTTTGTGAGTAATAGTGCCATCTTTGATTTTGGAAATGGCATTGATACATTTCCTTGCCTGAGCTTGTTTGTGGAAGAAGGAAGAGTTCATGTCCCCTGCTTTAAGCCAAAGACTGCATGACTTAAGTCTCCAGTACTCTTCTTCTACTAGACAAGCCTTGTGGAAGTTTTTCTGGAGTTGGGCTTCTTTATCTAGAAACTCTTTAGTTTTGTCAGTTGTTTTAGCTTGGAGATGGTGAATTTCCAGACTGCGTTGAAGATTGTTTCTTTCATTTGTTGGGTTGGGTAGAGTTTTGGCCTAGATTTTTAGAGCCCTTTTCACTCTTCCGAGCTTCTCCTCCCAGACCAAAAAGGGCGAGCCTTTTACCGGCTGCATCCAGATGTCCTTAACTAAATACATGAAGTCTGATTCATTAGTCCAGAGCGGGCTGAATCTGAAGGGGATTGGGCCTAGGTCAAGCTGAAACACCAGTTCCATCTTAATGGGTTTATGATCCAAAGTGTTGCATGGGAGGATATGGACTCTAGGCTCTAATCCAAGTAGAAGAAAAGAGCTTTGAATTAAGAATCTATCCAATCTAGCAGCAATGTGTCTAGGACCAGTTCTTTTGTTAGTCTAGGTGTACTTGCCAAAGATTGGGTTGATGTCCAGCAGATCCCAGTCCTGCATAAGGTCCTCTGCCCATTCCCTTGCCGGGTCTCGAACAATGCTGCCTTCTCTCTTGTCTGCTGATAAGAGAGTAAGATTGAGATCTCCTACTATGATGATATTCTCAAGATTAACTAGATATGCTTGGGTTCTTATGGAGTCCCGGCAGGCCTTTTTTTCCATAGCATTCATAGGGATGTACACGTTGAAGAGGCTGATAATCACTTTTGAGTCTAAGTGCTGTAATTTTAAGAGCAACCAGTGAGTATTGAGGGTCTCCGAAACAAATGAGAATTTTCTAGTGTTCCAAAGAGTGGTCAGCCCTCTGAAAGCCCCTTGGGCTAATATAGCTTTCACCTCACATTTGTTCCAGAGTTTCTTGCTTGCCTAAAGGAATATGGAGTCTTCCAGTTTGGTCTCCTGGATGAGAAGTATGTCAGGAGTTTCTGTTCTTATTAAACTTCTGATGGCTTCTTCTTTGATTCTGCTCCCCATACCTCTACAGTTCCAGGAGACTATCTTCATCATTTGTATTTCTGGTTGGCTCCCTTGGAGCCTTGGGGCTGGTTTCTTGCCATCTTTGCTTTTGATGCTAGGAGCTTCTCAAGGGTTGGCTGGCTGCCTTGAAGCTTATCCTTGAAAGTTTCCTGCTCTCTTTTTTCCCGATCTGATTTGCGGCCTCTTGTGGATCTCCTTATCGAAGCTTGGGATTCTCCTATTTCCCCTTCTTCCTCTGAGCACTCCGATTCATGCTCCTCTTCCTTTGCTGCGATAGTGTTTCCTTTGGAGTTCTCAGCCATTGCCATATCTATTGCTGGAACACCACTTTCAGCCATTGCCTTTATTACTGGAACACCACTTCCAGCTTGCTCAACTCCAATTCCAGAACCTTTGGGGGTGCCTTTAGAGGGTGGGGTTGATTTTTGATTTTCTGGTTCTTGAGATTCCTCTATTTGTGAGCTTAGAGGGGCGAATTTGTTTTCATGATCCTTGCTGGGAGGGGGTTGCTAAGGGGGGGCTTGAGGGCCTCTTCCATTTGGACCAACCTGCTTTTGGGTTTTCCTAGTGCGCTTGACCTGATTCCAAACTTCTTCTTTACCCTTTTCTGGTTCCACATTGGTTGGGCATCCTCTGGTGAAGTGGCCGTAGACATGACATTTTCGGCATTTGAAAGGTAGCTGCTCGTAGTCCAGCTTCTGCAAATGGGACCAGTTTCCTACTTTGGTTTTGATGGCTTCTGGGAGACCCACCTTTAGGTCTACTTCTATGAAGATACGAGCACAATCATATTGATCTTTGCTATTTGCCCTATCTATGAATTTCCCAAGGGCATTTCCGATGTGCTTCAGTGAGTCTCAGTTCCAGCAATGGACTAGGAGATTAGGAAGTCTGACCCATTCAGGGACAACTGAGGGAACATCGACTGTAGGGTCGAAATCCGATGTCCATCTGTTGAGGTACAAACCCTGGGGGTCTATGAAATAGGGGCCATTCTGAAAGATCAGATCCTTGTCCTCCTTTGAGGTGAATCCAAAGAGGAAAAAGCCTCGTCCTAAGAAGTAGGAGGTGACACTGCTCTTGATCAGAGAAGCCCAGTTCATGTTTACCCAAGACTCAATGGACTTAGGAGAAGGCCATAGACCGGTGAACTGGCCAACGAGAGCCCGCTCATTTAAGGAGAGGACAACTTGAATCGGGGTATCTGGCGGTAGGGAGATTTCAGGAATGCTTTTCTCTTCTTCTTCTGCAGCAAGCCGACCAAGAGCCGAGAGAAAGCTTCGGCAGATGAAGGCATGCCTGTTTGGGGCGAGCTCGGGGCCTCCATGAGGGCGAGCCTGGCTTAATCTTCCCACCCAGCAGAATACGTGCGCTCTGAACCGCAAAAGCTCAAAAAGGAACACTGAGAAGGGGGGCAGAGGGCCCAAAGCAGCTAGGGCACAAAGGCGTCGAGGCGCATCTAGGGTTTCATGGTTGCTCCTGCAAAATCTTTTTTCCGCATATCATTGAATTCATATATTTTTATTATGAATGGTAAAAACATATTTTTTCTAATTATTTTAAGTTTTAAAGCTTTTCTTTAAGAATTTTGTGATTTTTTTTTGTTATTTAAAATGCATTTTAAATTTCTAACAAATTTGACCGAAAATATACCCTAAAAAACTCCAAAATAAAAAATAACGAAACTATAGCCAATAAATAAGTAAATTAGGAGCTTCAACTTGACATGGTGAATATGGTTACTTATAGTGAACCTCTATTTATAAAATAAGAAATTTTATTTTTTTAAATTTAAATTAATTTATATTTTAATATATAATTTTTTCAATAATAATTATAGTACGATTCTAATTTTAAAAAATAAAATATTAATCTTTAAAATTATATATATATATAACTAAAAATTATATAACATCATGTCATTGTATATAATTATAACGTTTTACATTATATATATATATATATAACCATAACATAACATAACATAACATGTAACTATATTTAACTATATCGTGATATAGCTATATATTATATTTCTATATATAACATAATATAGTTTTACAACTATTTAACATTATTATTATTATTATTATAACACCAAATTATAACTTACTTATAACATCACATAGTTATATATTATAATTCTATATATATTATTTATAGCATAACATAGTTTTATAATTATTTAGTTCATAAAACACATTTATAACATAGAACTCTATATATTTAACATAACACACATACATATAACATAAACATAACATAATTTTATAATTATCTCAAAGTTATATATATATATATATATATATATATATGCACATTGTGCATAACTATAACATTTAACATAGCATACTTTTATATATATATATATATATATATATATATATATATATATATATATATATATATATAAAAGTTCATGTTTCAATAATGCATTATTGATAGATACATTAAATCCATCATAAAAGGTGCATTTGGTCTAGTGAATAAAAGCATAGAGACTCTTTTCTATTTTGTAACATAATTTTATAATTATTTTAAAGTTATATATATATATATATATATATATATATATATATATTGTAACATAACATAGTGTAATATGCACATTATGCATAACTATAACATTTAACATAGCATACTTATTTAAAATACACACACACATATATATATATATATATATAAAAGTTCATGTTTCAATAATGCATCATTGATAGATAAATTAAATCCATCATGAAAAGTGCAATTGGTCTAGTGAATAAAAGCATAGAGACTCTTTTCTATTTTGTACCATATTGTTTCATTATTTAGTATGTTGTACAAGAAACATTGCCTTCATGTGCTTGCACCTAGTTCATGTTATGTATCAAACTCAAAAATTAAGAACTTAAGGTTTATTTTAGTGTTTGGTTGGCATGAAATTTTATTAGTTTTGTAAATAGGTTTATTTCAAAAATTTAAATATATATTTACATATTTATGTGCCATGAATAAAATGCATTATTTATAAATGAGAAAAAGTTTGAGGGTAGATTTGATCATTTCTTTTGATTATGTTTACATGGAACTCAATGTACTTTGGTTGATATATTATCAAAAAGTTGACTCTAAAGTTTAGGACTTCAGGCTAGATCATTTTGCTTGAGTTTTGAAATGTTTTTTTTGTCAACACTTTTTTCTTAGATTGGTTTATATGTATAACATGTATTATATGTAATATGCTAAGGCATTCCATATACACGCTCCAACTTCAAGCTATCGCAGTGTGAGAGGTTCTATTATACATGGTTGGTCTCGTGATAGATCACATAGCCCACTGAGAGTTCATGTTCAACTCGTAGATCCTACCTTTAACGCCAGTCAGAGTGCCACAGGAAGTTTTTTTATCTCTGTTGATCACCATGTTACATCTAGTGGACCTTCTTCGCCCATTTCAGGTACACCTCCTGCATTTTCTAAATCCTATTTAAACTTTATGTGTTTATGTCTTGAAATTGTCTTTAATTTTTAAATTGTATTCAATTGATGTGTTTGAATTTACTATATATGTTATTATGCTTCTAGTTTGTTAATTATATATATGTTAAATTATGTGTATGATTTACAAGTCCTCGGGAGACCAAAGCTGAGGATCAGAGTGCAACATCAATTCGTTCGTGAGATGATGCTACAACTCATATAACATTAGAGGATGTTACGACCCGTCATACACAGATCACATCATAGAGAAAGAAGATCCTTGCCAGTTCACCGACTCATCTTGCATTGTCTTTGATGTTGGATAACATCACTAGGTTGATCGAGACATATCGGAGGTTGGGCCCACATAGCCACATATTACAGTTCATATAGAGGATCAGAAGGCATGAGGTTAGAGGCTCAAATTCTTGGGCAGTGGTTAAAGATGTCACCAAGGACATTGATGTTCGTGGGGAGTTCTTCGAAATCCCTCCAAATATCCCTGCTAGACATAAAGGTCTAATTCCACTAAAAAGAGTTGTTGCAACAAGGCATGAGACTTGGTTTTGAAACCATGTGTACAATTCATGACTCACTTCTTGCTATGGTACATTGCTATTTGATTTACATTGGTGTATATTATTTATTTTAATTTTCATTATTCTCACTAATGCAGATACACTCATTACAATCGATGCAATCAACAAAATATCCACCCAAATAGCCCAATTCATGGAAGTAGCTCGAGCATTACAATAGTTTCAGCGAAGAACGATGATCTATTTGGATATTAATGGAAGCTATTGTATTTTTTGAGATAATTGTCTGTGAAAATCATACATTTTGTTTAATGTAATGAACACAATGTCCCAATTGAAAGGTAAGGGGTTACCAATGACCATCCAATTTTGTATGATAAAGGACCTCTTATTCATATATAATAAAATACATTTTAATTTAATCTATTGTGTTGTCTAATGTTGTTGTGAAATGTTACACCATTGATTAAATATATATATGATTAGATATTATAATGAAGAGATGTGAAATATAATGATATAAAAAAATAATCCAAACATCATATACAAATGCACTAGTCAAAATTTAATTTATATGAATACTTTTATAATATATATGTCGATTTTTCGATGAATAACAAATTTTAAAAATCACAATAATTGCATTATCACAGGCCAATGTTTCTAAAAAAGAGAAAATCTCATACAAAATATCGGTGCATTTGTAAAATAAACACGCATCGGTGCACTATTTTATCTAAAAGCATTGTTATGGTAAGATTTTTTGCATGGTTGGTACATTTTCCGAAAACTACAACATTAGGGCGTTCGAAAAACATAAGCACAGGGGCGTTATATTCTTCAAGCACTAGTATTGTTTGCATTTAATGCCCCGATGCATTGTAATTCTTAGCACCAATTCTTTCATAGAACTAATGTCCCGGTGCTACAAAATACTGTTTCCATTCCTGGTTCATTATTCAAATAAACAACAACAATTCTTTTATATTAGTATCACACCAATGCTTTTTACAAATCATAAGCACCAATGTTGTGAGCTTAAATAAAAGCATTGGGTTTGAAATATTTTTTTTTTTGCCCCGGTGTCATTCTTAAATTTATGATCCAATGCGTTTTTTTAAAGATATATGCACCAAGATGGTATAATTTTAAGGCACTGGTGTTCTTTGCATTCAACACCCCGATGCTTTTATTTAAATATACAACAACAATGCTTTTATAGTGTTAATGCACCAATGCTATTTTTCCATTAAGTGCGTCGCTAAAAGAACATCCGCTAAAACCTTCGGCCAACCAGATTTTTTTAGTTGTGATAAATTTATGTTATTAGCTCCGCTAAAATGTCCACTACCATAAACAAATGTTGTAGGAGAGGTTTTTTTGAATTTTTTTTCGATTTAATAACATTAAAAACCTTCATTATAACCTCTGCTAGAAGGTATTTTCCTTGTAGTGTGTGATCACCAAGAACACTAGTGACGAATTCAGGATGATGCCATGGGACGAACCTTCTTTCCACTCTAACAAGGGGGACAAAGAAAAATAGATAGCCAAGCTAGACTAGAGAATATCAACCAATGAAGCTAGGGAACCCCTATCCAAAGGAGAAACATAGTCAGAGTATACACTAAGTCGAGAGATTCACAATAGAGAGTCACTAAAAGGAGGTTTGATAATTATGATATCCATAAAGCCCTCTTACCCTGAATTATAATCCCTCAGGATTGATTTTTGCATCATCTTCCCTTGGAGATAAATATTATTCACATGGGGAGAGTCATGATGGCATTCCACTCTTTGTGATTTACACCTGTGAGAGAATTTGATTTATGTTGCTCAGGTTTCAAACATCTGTTGTGGGGGCTAATTCTCAAATATAGGGGAGGGAGGAGTTGGAAGATGAGGTGACATGTCCTGGAGGGTGAGCATACGATTGGGAGAGGGGAGATCAACACCATTTATAGCGATGAAATGAGGCATGTGCCAACCACTTTCGTGTCATAAATTTTAGTGATTTCCCATGAGGGACTAAAATTTCACCTTGTTTCACATATATTTTGATTGGACCTGAGTAATTTGATTTTGTAAATCATAGACAAAGGGATGAAACTATGGTAGATTACACCAACCATATGTTTCATTTAATTCTATTTGCCTAACCTGGAGTTGACATGCTCAGTTGATACATTTGTCTACCTCACTATTCTACTTCTAAAGGACGTGGAAGTATGCATTTTGGGGGAAAACTTGTATCAATGACATGATTCCTTTCATAAGAAGTTCCAAACAACTTTCTTTAGGAAAAATGTCATTGTGAAGATGGTTGCTAACAAGAAGAGAATCTACCAAGATAACTAGAATTGAGACTCACATGCCTTTCGCAATAAGGAGACCTTGCAAGAGGCCATATAATTCAACTTGATTATTTGTCATGAACCCCAACCCCAAATATACCTTGTATTCAATTTGACCTCAAGGCTACACAAAACCCATCCACCTCATGCCAACCCTTATGAATATTATCAAATTAATAAAGTGATTTATTTATTTCAAAACCAATTTTAATAATTCTTTTTTCATCATATTTAAGTGACATTTATTTGAATTATTTAAAATGATTTGATTGTAATATTAATTTAGAATCATTTACTATTTAATATTAATTGATTGTAATATTATGTGATTCATTTCACTAGTTTCAATTCCACTTCTTCATCCCTGTGAGCATCACCCGATGCAATGAGTGCTAAATGAACTATTCAAATTTCATGAGAAATTAGTTAGTTACAACTACCTCTCATGGAAATGGTCATAGATGAATGACTTACTTAACGGAGTTGAATCCCAAAAAATGATATCTAATTTACAATCATCTTAAATTTGGATATAGGAAATGTTAAAAGGAATTAAATTTCTTAATAAATATATATATATATATATATATATATATATATATATATATATTAGTTTTTATCATATATTATCAAAGGACAATAGTTCGAGTGGAAACTACAAGGTATAGTTCCCCCTTTACTCAGGTTCTATTATCTAGATACTTGTTTAGCATTTGTGGCCAAAATTTGTACAAATTCAATAATTGTGTTGAGAAAAAATCCTATATGCTTGAAAAGACGAGAATCTCTTGCCCATATTATAGTCCCCCTTTACTCAATTTCTATTATCTAGATACTTGTGAGCCTTTGTGGCAAAAATTTGTACAAGTTGAATATTTGTGTTGAGAAAAAATCCAATAGGCAAAGAACTAGAATCTCTTGCCCATATTAATCCTCAAAAATTACAAATTCACCAATTACTATCAACAAATTATATCCTATTAATTTGTCTATAATAAATAATAATAAAATACACAATAAAAAAATAATTTTTATATTTGATAAATCCAAATTTAATCTAAATATATTAATTTAAAATTTTCAAATTATAGATTTCTGAATAGTTTATTTATTTTTCATTATATTAATTTTAATAATTTAGTAATAAATATTTAAAATTATATAAAATTATTTTTTCACACGGTAATTTTTAATAAAATTATTATAAAACTTTTATGTGATGAATGTGCCTTTTAATATTTTTATTCCACCACTTAAAATAATAATAATAAAATCACAAATTTTCGTTTTTATATTTGCAAAAATAATCTCAAACTGAAATATTGGATAATACTCTCCCAGAAACACACAATTAAATATACAATTAAAACAGAGTACACTTAATACAGACTTTAGTAAATAAAAAGAACACAAGTACAGGAGATCAGAAAAGTTTACCATATTTGAGGTAATACTGTGCAAACACTTACAATAAGGTAATACCCTGTTGTTTCTTCAATTGCATATTTTTCAAGATAATTAAATTAATGTCGGGTGATTAATTCTCTTCAAAATATGGAAAAATAATTAATATATAATAAATATTTATATGAAAGACACGTGGTAATGAAAGACGTTGCCTTCTATACTCTTCGTGACGCGATAATGTTTTCAACTTCCTATTTTGATGGGTATATGTCAGCTCAGATTGTGTATTTTTCGTCAAAAATGTGGGAATATTTATTTTTTAATTTATAATATATTTTATATTAATATATATTTTAAGTGGTGCAATTTTATTGAATAATAATAATCAGTCAATTTGTAATTAGGGATAGTATTCAGTGATGCTTATTTTGGATATATTTATATTCTAATTTATAATATATTTTTATATTAATTTTTTATTATTACATATTTTAAGTGGTGCAATTTTACTGAATAATAATAATTCCTAAATTTGTATTTAGGGATAGTAGTCAATGATGTCTATCTTACAACTGATTATATATATATATATATAATTTTAAAGATATTATATTTTGGAAAAAAATTAAAATTATTTTAATTATTTAAAATGTACATAAATAATATTTAATATTTAAAATCACTTTATAAAAATTGTAAATGAAGTAGCTATATTTTTTATCATATCTTTATATAAATCTAATTTCAAAGTCTGTAAGTTTATATATATATATAAAAGAAATGGTTAGCTTTATAGCTGAAGTAGGTTAGCACCTTTACATTCAAAAACAAAGTTTCTTACATTGCCTTTCAATACCGTTCAAGTTAAAGCTTTCTTATAGATTAAGATTTTTTCACTAAATACATAACAGAAATTATCGCGTAGATCTCCAACAATCTCTATTGAAAACAACAAAATTGCAAAACATTGTGTAACTAGTAATTGATGAAGAAGCTACTCACTACCCTCCTCCTCATTCCATCTGTTCTAGTTTGATCGGCATCCATTTGTGGTGGTGGATCTGTTGTGATTCCCTGCCCCATTCCCATCGGTCATGTGTCTTGTTCGGCATGCAATGGTGGATTTGTTGAAGCTCCACTGCCTAACCCCTCTTGTTGGTTATCCTGCACTCTAATCTGAAGCTCTCTAAGGCCAAATACCTCCTCAACCACTTTAATGACAGTGATTTCTAGTGACACTTCCACATTATCCACCTTGTAATCCGACTTCTCCATTTTAGTGAATAACAAATATATTGTTGCCTCTAGATACTCCAGGTCTTTCTTCAAGTCCCCAAGCTGATTTCATACCAAACAATGTGGGAACAAGCCTCTATTACTACCTGTTCTCCTATTTTAGACACCAGCTTTGAGACCTCCTTTTTTATCACGTCCAACTACTCATCTAAGGACTTACTAGCACCATTCCCGCTTGTGGAAGCCATGTGTTCTACTCTTTTCTCTCTAATGCTAATCAGTTGCAGTTTTAACACGAGTATCCGACCCTTTAAATCCTTACCTAAATCTGAGACAACTGTAAGGGAGCTCTGATCACATTGAATGTTTACATCTTTTCCTCGCTCAAATTGGTCTTGGAAACCCGTTGCTACAACCGCCAATTTGAGATCATGTGTGACTGAGGATAACTGATCTAGTTCAAAAGTTGTACTACTAGATCCGAGCCTAGTGTGAGTAGTTAATATCTTGTCATCTTTACTCCACTTGTCCTGATACCTAGCAATACACCTCGTGTATTCCCATCTAATTGCTTGATAAGTGGACTCATTCACCCAAGATTGGCGTTCCTCAAGGCTTTTGCGAATCTTGGGATTAAAAACATGTTTAAGTGGGTTATCAGGCCATAATTCCCTCTTAATGAGAACCATGGTAACTATCATCCTTTGATTAAGTGCATTCATGGGATATGACATTCTTTTGGCTTATTTTGATCTTCCATAAGCATTCCTTGGGCCAAATTTACCCCAATATTAGCCTGCTCATCGACTAACTGATTATTTTCCCTTTTTACATGATAGAGATCAAAATTTTCAAACCTATCTAGAAGGAGCTTTATCCGATGATATATTGGAGGAAAATCATTCTCCATATGATCCTTCATCTTGTAGTATTTTTGTATGATAATCAATGAATCACCAAAGACACTTATGTGGTGGATACCCTTTGCAAATGTGATTTTCAATCCTTGCTAAAGACCTAAGGCATCTGCCTGATTATTCGAGGCAATTCCTAATCCCCATGCAATTTTTTTTCTCTATTTCTCCATCAAGGTAAAGAATAACTCGCCCCGCTCCTACCTCCCACTGGATTACCTTTCAATGCACCATCGAAGAAGAGCTAATGCTTGCATAAGGATCACCTCCATAACATAAATTGTTCTCTTGACATGTGAATTAGAAAAGGAAAAATATGATTACGGGACTTGAAGCTACCTGCATGATGAGAGGACCTTTTAAGTTTAAGCCACTCTTTTTCATTATTTGATAGGTCTTCCAATTCGGTCGGATCAAATCCCCATGAAGTTATGACTTCAAAGAGGAGTTGAGTTGCTTTCATGACTGTTGTGGTTGGGACCAGCTTGATATCATTAAAGATTGCACGATTTTGCGAGAGGCAAATAGCCTAGCACAAGTACTTGAGAATGGTTGTCTAGCATCTAGATATGTCTGAGTTGGAGCATGATTCCATGGGGGATGGAATCTCCATTTCTCAAACATTTCTGACCAATCAGAGGGGATAATTTGCATTTGATTATCAAGATGTAGAGAAATTCTCCACACTTCAGTTGAAAAAGGGCATTGGAAGTAGACATGGATGATATCTTCTTCAACTAATCCACATAGAGCACATATTGAAGGCTCATGTATGCATGTGTTTTTTAAATTCTCTACGGTCAAGATCTTTCCATGGACCAGTTCCCAACAAAATATATTGATATTCGGAAGACCATCCTTATTCCATATTCGGTTTCATATCTAGGAGGCCTGGGGGTGTGGGAGTTAATTGATCAGATATTCATAACCTTCTTTCATTGTATAATGAGTCTATTTACCTCCCAACCAAATTCGCCTATCCAATCGATGAGAAGCTATTGGTGCAAAGCCTTTGAGCACTTTAATCAAGGTGAGCCATGGTTGATGTAGATGAGGCGAGTGATTGGGGCAACTCCAACCAGACTAGGATCCATTTTCATTCCATACTGAAATGTTAGGCAAGCTTAGGAGTCCTTGCTTCTCTATCCATATTGTGAGATCCTTGACATCTTGACTATCATGTGCTAAGATAGTTGTAGCATTATGTCTAATGACTATGGATTATAACATGATTATTTGTAAAAGTTGATTTGAAATTGATAAATATGATTGTCTTGATATTTTGAACATGTGGTTGACTTTTGTGAGCATGATGCAGGGAGTTGCATGGCAAGGGAGGTTGCCATGAAATCTTGAAGAAGGCTCGGGTTGAGCTTTCCCTAGGAACCATGGGGATTGAGTCATGGTGTTTGTTGTTAGTCTTGTGCTTTTGGTCTTTTGCGATTGTTGCACTTGATTTGAAATTTGATTGTGTCTGGTGCATAGCTATGCCACTTTGTTTGCGGAGTCATGTTGTTATTGGTTTTTATGGTCTTCTTCTTGTTTGTTTCTTGTCTTGCCTTTTGTGTTTTGAGTCTTGGGAATTGGTTGGGAAAGAGGAAGAGTTAATGTAGCTCAAGGAGAGCTATGTGGTACTCGATAGGTGATGTATGACTCAGATGAAGCTTTGTCCATGAGTAAGTGCAGTGGAAGGTAAGACTATGACTGTCGGTTGGACTGGCTGGGTCCATTGTGGTAAATGGATGGTGGCAATATAGACATGAGAAAAGTAACTAGAAAAGGTAGAGTAAATGGACCTGAGGCGTCAGATGCCTTGGCTATGTTGGGAACTGTTGTTCTCAATATCATGCATGAATAAAGGAAATTCTCTTAACCTTGACCTTATGTTATCTGACAATTTTGTTAAGATCATGATTATGTTGATGTTTATATATGTATACATTTATGAATGTATGTATGTCGTTGTCTAACAGGATCATGATTGTTTTATGCTAATGTTTATATACGTATGTATGTATCCATGTATCTATGTTACTATCTGACAGGGTTGTCAAGGATCATTCTTGTGGAAAAATGATTTCTTATGTAGGGGAATGACATGAAGAGGTTCCTGGTCTTATGAGGAATCAATTGGGAAGAATAGTCACGAAAAATATGCGAGGTCAATATCATGTGGATATGATTTGATATTGTATACTTGTATTATGCCTATGTCTATGTTATAACAGGTAATGTTGAAGGATACATCAACAAAGTGAAAGCAGTGTGGTCTGTAGCATGTTAGGATAAGCATGGATGAGATACCGGAAGCAAGGTTTCTTGGTAAGGACAATGTGATTTTGGATGTGTGGTACTACTGTCATGCATATGTTGTATATGTTGTACATGTTGCATCTATGATGTGTGAACTTGTGTATACATAGCATGTGTACATGTTATTTATGAAATGTTATGTACATGATGGTACAAATAGGGTTGTGCAAATATTGCATATGGGGTGTTGTATACATATTGTACTATCTTCATGATGTATATGCAGTGTGTGTGCGTATGGCGCTCTATGCATGTTGGATATGTAGTGCTGTGTACGGATGATGCTACGTACATGTTGGATATGTAGTGCTATGTACACTTGGTTTTGCGTGCATGTTGTACATATGGTGCTATGTACATATGGAGTTGTGTGCATGATTGTACAAGTGGTGTTGTGAGCATGTGCTGCCATGTACATGTCGTACATAGGGTGCTATGAGCATGCGGTGTTGTGTACATGTCGTGAATGTGATGCTATGTACATATGGTGTCACATACACATCATGCATGTGGTACTGTGTATGTGTGGTATTGTGTATACATTGTACAATGGTGTAGTGTACATTTGGCATTGTGTACACGTTGTGCAGGTAGCGTTGTGTACATGGGATTTTGTGCACATGATGTGCAGTTAGTACTGTGTACATGTTGTACATATGGTACTAGTTTACGTGTGGTATTGTGTGCGTGTCGTCGATGCTGTGTTATGGGCATACAGTATTATGTATGTGCATTATGTAGTCATGGAATTGTAGCGTGTGTACTTGTTGTGTTGTACTCTGTGTAGGTACATGTATTGGGTGGTATTGCACATCAGGTATAGATGGAGGCATTGTATTGTATATATTGGGTGTAGGTGTACGTGTTGTATGCCAGGTGTAGATGCATGTATTGCATGGTGTGGTATGTCATGTGGTTGTATGTGTGTGTGCACACTATGTGTCTATGCACATGGTTGAGGAGAAGGCACTAGGTGTTTGTTGGTGTAGAAACCGAGTCGGAGTGCGTATGGAATAAAGACAAAGGTAGAAGCTAAGGATTGATGAAGGGATAAGTATCAACATTTTATTTCAGTTTTATTAGGCATGTGATTTATGACTATGGTATATAATGATTATATGTGATCTATGATTCTGGTTCATGATGATTACATGCGATTTATGATTTTGATTTATGATGGTTACATGTCATTTATGATTTTGATGGTTATGTTTGAGCTAACCTGATGTGATATTTTTATACATGTTGACTTGGTCAAATATGCTTAGTTTGACTTGTTGTGACAGGGAGCAAACATGATTGCAAATGTATCGTATTGATGAGCTACCAATGAGGTAAGATGTGAATTTATTTTAATTTATTTTAAAACTGATGGAAGCTATGTGCGTGGTACAGGAATCATGAACATGCCTGGTTTGGTAGCTGAAGTCAACTACAGGAATTAGCATCTTGATATGGTGGTTTGGTGGTTGATTATGGTGGTTTGGTAGTTGCTTTATGATGGTTTAGTATTTTATTTATGTTGGCTTAGTATATGCTTTATGGTGATTGATATATGCTTTATGATGGTTGATATATGCTTTATGATTATTTGATATGTCCTTTATGTTGGTTGATACATGTTATGTAATGTTTTGATATATGCCTTATGATGTTTTGATATATGATATGTGATGATTAGTGTATGATTGATATATGTTTGGTATATGATTTGGAATATGTTTTGGTATATATATTTTGATGATGTTGTTATATGTACACCCATGTATGGATGTAAATATCGTAATGAGATATGTTATAAAGCTCCACTATGCGGTATGGGTGTAATGCTATTATGCTATCATGTGGTTATGTTATCATGATGTTATGTCATATGAGTTTTCTTAAGCAGAATGATCATTGTAAATACCGTAATGAGTTAAGTTATAAAGTTCCACTATGTGGTATGTTGTCATGTTTCTATGATGTTTTGATTTTGAGTAGATCTTTCATTGTAAATACTGCAATGAGCTATGTTATAAAGCTCCATGGGCAACGTGTTTTTTTTCATAAGTCTTGTTGGTTATAGGTGTCATTGAACACTGAGGACGGTGTTCCCCCAAGGGGGAGGGTTTTGTAATAGCCCTGATGAAAATTCCATGTAAAATATATATAAACACCACGGATTATGGGAAACGTATTCCAAGCTGAATGTTGGGAAATACATCCTAGGGGGTGTTCATTTGGTTGTTTATGGCTAAGGAAATTGGCAAAGGCAATGGCTAAGGCATTAAAGAGGCAAAAAGGTATTTTTTCACATTTATTTATGAAAATAATGGAAATTAGGAGAAAAGGAAGGTGAAAGGTCACATTTTTCATGTGAGGAGGAAATTGAAGGAAAATAATGGAAAATGAAGAAAATAGAGGCCTCATTAATAAGAAGGCTTATGAGGATCAGTGGGCAAGACTAGGTCAGTTTAGATTTGGAGCTCTCTCATTATTCTCTCTCTCTCTCATACTCTTGGTCACTTAGAGTTTCCTTGGAGCACTTTGGCATTGGAGCAAGAAAAGAAAACAAGGTAAGAGGAAGCAATGATCAAGCACGGAAAGGTAGGATCAAGCAGTTACAACAAGCCTCATTGCAGGTATCAACTTGCATCTGTATTTTCCTTGCTAGATTTGGCATGCACGAGATTGCATGTGTATTTTCCTTGCTAGTTTTGGCACGCATGGGATTGCATGTGTTTCTTTTCTACCATGGCATGGGTTTTGCAAGGTGTGACAGTATTTTCAGCCTAGCCTTGCCATTTCCTAATAACTTTGAGGAGATGGGTTCTCTCATGCGTTTTGTGGGGAATGGACGGATTGGATTTAAAGCTGAGTGGGGTGGATCTCTGAATTGACAAGCACATGGTGGTAGTGGTCCCCAAACCAGACTGAGGATGCACAAAGCCATTGGCCTAGTAACCCCTAAACCGGATTGTGGGTTGCAGTAAAGACAGATTGTGTGACTCAGTGGGCCTAGGAATCCTTGCCGGTGAATGGCGAGATATACAGTAAAGCCAAGAGGTGGATTTTATTTCCGTTGGGCCTAGTGATTCTGGGATGGAATGCACAGTAAAGACTAGAGAGTATGTATCAGTGTAGGGCCTAGTGATCCCTGGATCAGACTTTGGATGCACGGTAAAGCCTGAGATACTAGGAGGCACTCAAATTCCTCACGGTGAAGGCAGAGAACTATGGTGGCATCCACATTGATTGGTGTTTTTTGATGTGTTCTATGAGTCCCACATTCATGCTTGGAATATGGCACGGGGGTCATTGGATAAAGAAACACTTGGCTCAGCCAATCTATGGTTGGGTGGAACGTGGTAGTCCCGTCCCCGGTTGGTT
The DNA here is from genome assembly GCA_031772625.1 of Pinus tabuliformis. Classification (NCBI taxonomy): domain Eukaryota; kingdom Viridiplantae; phylum Streptophyta; class Pinopsida; order Pinales; family Pinaceae; genus Pinus; species Pinus tabuliformis. The sequence continues at coordinate 828,573,929 of CM062813.1, forward strand.
CATTGCATTTATTAATGAAAAATTCATTCCCTTGATTTTCATGTGAAAATGTACTGATATATATATGGATTTTGATGGCTGATATGTTTATTGTATTTTTGTTCCTATTATGTTGTTTATATGCACATTTACCTCGGAGGGTGTTACAATTGAAAACTTATTAAAGATTTATATCAAAAATAATATTTATTTATTTATTTATTTATTATTTATTATTAAAAGAAATCACACACACACACACACATATAGATATAGATATAATAAAAATTATTTGAACTGAAATATTATTTCAACTGCTAGCATATATATATATATATATATATATATATATATATATATAGATATAGATATAGATATAGATATAGATATAGATATAGATAATATAGATATAGATATATATATATATATATATATATATATAGATATAGATATAGATATAGATATAGATAATATAGAGATATATATATATATATATATATATATATATATATATATATATATATATATATATATATATATATATATATCAACTGAAATATTATTTCAATTGATAGCAGCGACATGGATAGCACTCTACAAACACATAATTGAATATACAAACTACATTTAATATAAATAATAATAATAATAATAATAATAAAATAAATAAATAAATAAATAAAAACATGATAAAAATAAATAAATAAAATCACATCATTCAATAAGTTTTTGTTATTCCTAGGAATAAAAAATAAATAAAGAAATAGGAGATGGCACAACTCTTTTACAACGGGAAAAGAAGACCTACCAAGAAAAGTAGTTGCCTTGGTTGTTGCTAAAATGTGCAATGCAGCAAGTCTGAATACAACAAAAATTGCAAGAAAATGTAGCATTATAGCTTGTCTGGTTGCTTAGATACATACAAAAAAATATCAACAAAGTACATAGATTTGTATAGACAATATCGTTGACAGAAAAAGTAAGAAAAAAACAGCATTTGGCTCTGCAACAACTACTTGAAACCAACAACAACAATCTACATGATTGAGAAACACTGAGGACAAGAAAAATTGAATAATTTCATAGCAATAAATCTTGAGACTAACGCCTTAAAACTGAAAAGGAGAAATATGTATTGTTGATTGGGTGGCATTGATAATGTTGGAGCTCAATTTAATTCACAAATGCTATAGGGATGGATTGACTTCTCTATAAATTGTTGTCTATGTATTCTTCATATATAATGATGCTTGGGTCTAGGAATAATGGGCTTTTTGATAGCTTATGTGTTGTTTTACTATATAAGCCTCATGGACACCTTGATTCGTTCCACTGTTCTATATGGCTCAGAGATTTGGGGACCGTCTTTACTTGAGTCAGACTGGGCTTCAATTGAGAGAATGTAGATTCTTCTTCTCCACCGCATCATTAGGTACAAAATGATAGTGTCGTAGCACATCATCCTTGCAGAGTTTGGAGCTCAGCGCTTTCAACTTGAGACGGTCTTCAGATTGGTTTCATTCTTGCATTGTGTCCAGGGCTTGGCAGACTCGATAAAGAGTAGGGATCGTTATCCTTACTTGGCATATTGCTCTTCTAAGACTATTGCCCGTTCTACTCCCTTAGGCCGAGCTAGATGTTGGTTTATAGAAGTTTCAAACCTCTTAGAGTCAGTGGGAATTCAGTTGGATCGTCTCCCTCCTTTCTGATATTCCTTAGATGCTCTTGGTCACCTTTTACCTACTAGACAAGAGTTAAACAAGATCATCAGGGAGGACATCTATAGGCAGTTCGTCCAAGTCACCTGGGTCAATCCTCTAGGAGGGTTGCGCCCAAAGATGGCCTTCTATGTTGAGCACTTCTTGGAGTTGAGAGACGAGCTCATTATTCGACCCCAGTATACGTTTCACCACTCGATGCATGCTCTTCACATTCCTCTAGGCCAGTTCAGAGTTTTCTCATAGATTTCGGATAGAGATAGACCACCAGGTGGATAGACTATACAGAATTTGCCAGGTATGTCATTTACAGGAAGTGGAGACCGAGGTGCACTTCATCCTTGGATGCCCTGTCTACTACGAGATCAGAGGAAGGTTTCATTGCTTGTTCATAGATTCTTGGACCCTCGCCGACTTTTTCAGGTACCCCGATCAGAGATGTTTGGCCCTATATATGTAGGAGGCTCTTAGGTTTCAAGCGCATATTCTTTAGCCTCCCATCAGACTAGACCCCACACAAAGGATCACGACATTTTTCAGGGTACTACCTTCAAAAAGGGGCACCAAGAGATCAATTGATATGATTACGTATCCAGACTCCAGATCAGTGAGGATCCGTGGGACCTCACCCTGTGACATAAGAACTCAGTAGCAGTTCCGTCTCGGATTCGTTCCTGGGAGACAGACTAGGTCCTATAGCATTCAACGGCGTGTGAACCCCCCAGGATACAATTTAGTGGACAATCTGCATTTGCCATCGGCTCTTCATCAGGCTAACAAACTTTGTTGAGTTTCTTCCATGTTATTCATTCAGCCTCAGATGTCAGGAGAGATGGGTCTGATTCTCAGACCTGTTAGCTCCTAGATCTTCTCCTCTAGGGCCATATGTTGTTTTACTTCATGCATTGTATCTTTGATTTACTTCATGCATTGTATCTTTTATAGGAGACTATTTGGTTCTCTCGCTTTGTATATACATAAGTGTACTCAACAATCCCTTTGACCTACTTTGTGTTCATTAGTTGGACATAAATATAATTATCTATTATCTTTATCTATACTCCATGTATATGTGTTGAAATGTGATGGCCTGAAAAAATGATTTTGTCTTTTCAATTCTAGATTTATATGCCTCAAGGTTCAAGACCTCCAGATGTGCCTTCCATGTCATCTGATCTATGACACATTTTGAATCTCTGAGAATTAAAATCTTTTTTATGTTGTAAATCGTAGCAACAACATTAAGGCCCACATTGCAATCAACTTTTCTTTTGTGTTCGTCCATGCACCAAGCCTATTCTAAAGTGGAGAAATCTACTTTTGTTTATTTTAATCATTCCTACTCTCCCCCACCGCAAGCATTCCCTTGAGCTGCTCCATCAAAAAAAGGCTTCTTCTCTGGGTTTTTGATTTTTGTTTTGGAAACAAATCCCTGAAGAGAGAGATGATCTTTGTGGCTTGAAAGAGAGTACATTTCCTTTAATGGTTAAATACGATTTTGTTTCCTAGAAGCCACAGTCCCCACCCTACAAAAATGGGCAGCGCTTTAACTGTTTATACTTCTCCACCCAAAAGAATAACAAATCTTGAAAAGTAGACATGATTTAATATAGACTTTAGAAGCACAAAAATTTACCATATTTGAGGTAATAGTGTGCAAAAACTTAGAATAAGGTAATACCCTGTTCTCTCTTCAATAACATATTTTCAAGATAGCAGTAAGCGCTCTCTCACAAAATGGTGAAATATACTTGGTTGCCCTGTACAAAACACAAGTTACAACAAAGAACAAAAACTTATCATATTTGAGGTAATAGTGTACAAAAATTTACAATAATGTAGTACGCTCCTGTTCTTTCTTCAATTGCATATTTTCAAGATAAAAGTTAGCGCTCTCATACAAAATGGTGAAATATAGTCGGTTGCCTATAAGCCACTCAACTTGCTTTCAAACAAAACTCATAAACGTTAATTACAGGATAATTGGTTGCTTTGAATCCAATAACTGATATTATCCTCTAAATTACTTATAAACATACTTAGTTGACTTTACCGACACGAGGAATAAATCAGAGCTTTGACGTGATGATCTTCTTAACTTTCAATTTTGGTGGGTAAAATTAATGTCGGGTGATTAATTCTCTTCAAAATATGGAATTTTTTTTAATATATAATAAATATCTATATGAAAATATTTAGTAATAATTTAGTAATATATATTTTAGGTCTCCGGATTTTAGTAATAGTGGTAAGTTAACCTGGACTTGCCTAGAGTGATATTAATGGCTTTACCCATTACTAACTTATAATTAAAAAGATATTAATGACTTTCCTTGTTATTAACTTGGTGATTAAAAAGATATTCATGAATTTCCTCGCTATTAATTTGATAATTAAGAAGTTTTAAAAAATGCTTTTAGGATCTATTACATGAGAGTATTATTTATTTATGTTTTTCGAATCAACTAATATAGTCAAGTTTTGAAAAATGTTTTTAGGATTATCACATGAGAGTATTATTTGTTGATACCTTTCTAATCAATTAATGTGGTTCATCATTAAATTGATAAGATGAAAAAAAATTGATCAAATAAGAGTATAGAAAAAATAAAAGACCACAAAATAACCCTACGAAAATTTATTAAAATAAATCAAATTCACTATTAAATAATAATAATTTAATATCAACCATTATTATAATTATTTATGATATTAATAAAAATAATTTAGAGAATAATCTTTATTAAAATAACAGTATAATGGTATTAAAATAATTATAATATAGTATTAAAGATAATTAAGATAAGCATAAGGAAAAATAAATAAAAAATAATTAATGTATTGGAAGTACCTTCACACATTTTATATATAAAATTAATTTTATTCATAATCTAATAATATATTTTAAGATTTTAAAAAATATATATAACTGTTTTTGAAATAATTTATATAATCTAATAATATATTTCAAGATTTTAAAAAATATATATAACTGTTTTTGAAATAATTTATATATTAAAAATTGGGAAAAACATAAATATAAATTGTATTGAAATTTGGAAAAAACATAAATATAAATTAAATTATTCTCGTGGTTGAAAATAGATTATAAATAATATATTTTAAACCAAATTTAATAAATAAAATGTTAGGCATACTATTTAATATTTAAAATCGCTTTATAAGCATTGCAAATCAATTTGTTATAGCTTTTTATCATTTTATATCCTCACATAAATCCAATTTGAAAGTTTGTAAGTTTACTTTATTATTAAAAGACCGGTTATTTTAAATATAAATTTATAGTATAATTCAGTCATAATTATATAGCACTGTAAATATGCTTCACAAGGTTTGCTTAGATTTTTAATTATTATGTTTCTTGGGCATGTGAATTAAAACTCAGACTTTCCAGTTTAAATCAAAGCAAGCACCCTTATTAATCTCTGCTTTTTTGGGACTGCAAGAATTATTGTAATTATCTATGTTCTTTTCATTAATCCATGACCATAAGTCGAAGTTTATTAGTCTATTTAACTTAATGTTTTTGACTTTAGTCCCTGCAACATTTTTTCGTCGACATATGAGCTTAGTCCTACTGTTATTTCAACCGATAAGATACATTGAAACTTGGGGTAAATGTCAATTGATATAGAGAGTTTTAATTTCAAGTAAATAATGCTAACATTAATTCGTAGGCATTTTATGTTTATAATTAGGAGCACATATTTTTTTGTTTGCAAGGGTGTGAAGGGTTTACAAATAGCTCACACAGGTTTGCATTCAGTACTCCACTTGGCTTCACGTCATGAAAATTTTCCTCCATTTTCCTTCACTTTACATGGTTGTCTTCACTTCTCTTCATTTCTCAGTTGTCTTCATTTATCAGGGTGAGCAATGATGGTGATTCATTAGGCGAGCATCGAAATTTGTTGTAGCACATATCTGCTCGAGAAAAGCTTGGCCATATGCTTAGGGGTTATCGCCATGTTCTTGAGGGTTTTGATATACCTGCGCGGGAATTATGGTATTCCTACAAGGTAATATATCAATACCTAGCAGCACACCTTCTAGTTCATTATGTTAATGAAGTAGATTATGAAGTTGGTTCAACAGTGGGTTCTGCAGTTAGTGAGGTTTATGATAAAGATACATCCCTGGTCCTAGGAGCATCTATTGTAGCTTGACCCATTGACCTAGTTTGTTATGCAGTTGGTTATGTTAGTTCATCGGTCAAGTCAATCCAATTAAAAAAACAAGCATATCCATACTTATTTAGAGTAGAGCATATATTACTTTATTTAGTAGAATGAGTAGTTATACTACCCATACATTTTTTACGTTGTTCGTGATTTCAATAAGGGTAATGGAGACCCAAAAGTTGGTTCTATAATTGTTTAATATTGACCTTGATAATGTTAATTAAGCTCTGTTGAGGTGGGAACTACCCACTTTAACCAGTTAGATAAGGAACCTCTAAAAGCAAACACAGACAAAATTGTGAAAATGGTTTATACTAAATAAACAATGATAAATATATGCACCAAACTTCTGGGATGTCACATGGCTTTGAATTCACTTGCAAATCAATGATATATTTATATTCGTAGTTATTCTAGAGCATATTTACATTTGTAGTTATTCTAGATTTGTACTTATTTTAGAGCAGTATGTTCTTTGGTCTCCTCTGCTGAGGAAGGTCATTCATTCAAATAAGAATTTTTACTTGTCTTAGGGATGCAAGAATAAAGAATATTGAAGTTGGTCTTAATAAAAAAACCCAAGTTCAAGTGGGGAAATTTATCTGAAATTGTAGAGCCCTAAGAGCCTCTATGCTTTGGGAGGGTTGATTGTTTTTCAAATGGTAACTGTGTTATATTTTATTTTATCCTAAAATATTTCCTACAAAATGGTTAACAGAAAATGCTTTACTTTTATCCTGAAATCAAAATATTCAAAATATTATGATAATTTCTAAGAACACTTTACCTTCTTTACTTGTTAAGAAATAAAGCAAATGCATATCTAGTGGTAATCAAGCAAGTAATCAAGTGGTTTATTTTCGGATTAAGTCTTGTAAGCAAGCTAGCCTTGCGCTCTTCCTGAAGATATACAGGGGTGAGGCTAGGGAACTATAGTGACTTAGTAGTGTTACTTCTTCATGTTGTAGGCATAGCAATAGGTTATTGAAATCTCGGTTGTTTTCCTTGAAAGTGAAATCGCTATACCCAGAAGGCCACTATGTCGGCTATGATGTCTAGAATAAGGAAGTGCTCCGAAGGCATAGCCAACTTTCTACCTTGCTACTCGCTTCCGACTGACTTGCTACTCATTCTAGAGGAACTGGCTTGCTAGTAGCTCTGTTACTGCTACTTGAGAGACCAAGAAAGTATATAAGATCTTATAGGGGGTTTGGGATTATCCCCAACCAGTCTATATTAGAAATCTTGTTGCTATTTTACCCATTAGTAAATTTACGAGCAATCAGCATGCACCTTAATTACGACATACTCTAATTATATCGGTGATATCATAGTTAGGCTTTGAATTATATGGACCTGTAAGTAAATGTAATTTGTTCAATGAGAACGAATGGATTACATATCATAGAACTAGTAAACTAGGGTAGCTTACAATATTCCATTATAAATGGTAGTAAAAAGGAATTATATATAACTAATAGTCTAAAATATCGTGGTTAATAAACTAATATGCATAATAGTAGAGTAATTAAAGGTTGTCATACTACTATGATGGTTCGAGCATCCATAGTATATGTTATACCATGCAGTAGCTTATAACGTAATTACAAGCATATTTGTGGTTATTGGAACAATAGGATTACTTAAGAATATTACTCGTGTACTAGCTTATACCTTTAGCAATTATATATAGTTCATCTTGGTATCTATGCTCTAGTTGAATTAAATATAGGCAAAACAATAATTCACATATGATGAACCAAGAATAGTATAAGAAGAAAGACACCCTTAATAAAATTTTGTGCTCGAAAGCACAAAAGATAAAAAATATAGGTTCGTGAATCCTCCAACTCCAAAATGGACATTTAGCTAAATCCCACCCACACAACTACAAGCCATATGCCACCTTACCAACCCTACCAGCTTCCTCTAAGTAAACCCAATACTCAAAAGAAATGTGTTGGTGGTCAGCAACTGCAATATGGGCGGTGCTCGATTTAGAATCCTTGAAGCCTCCATAGAAAAAAAGATCTTTGGCTTCCTCCTCCTCTTTAATGGCTCTAAAAAAGAAATCATAGCTTGCGTATTTTATGTGGTTCTGTTCTTCCCTAATTACACAAGTAAGAAACTCCTAACATCGAATCTTATGATCTGGTCTCGATTTTCCCTAGGAGGAATCTTGATTTGGTCCAAAAGGCTTAGTCGGTGTGAAACCCACTAAAATACAGGTGGGAAAGATAATGTGTAACCTTGGTGAGTGAAATTTGTCAAAATGCATGCCCATGTACTACCATTGTTGCCAACTTATGGTGCTTTGGTATCACCAAGTGCATATCTAGTTGTTTCGAGAAGCATGGGATGCGATTGTCATTTTTATGAATGACCAACATATGGAATAGTCATTACACACGAGACATAAAAAGTAGTGAATAACATCTTTGTGTTTAAATTTCCATTAATTTTAATTCTTCCACATAATACACTTGCAGTATCAATGTTGAGTATGTATGATGAGCATTGTATATCATGTTATTTGAATTCTTTAAATTTATAAACATTATAATTGTATTTTAATATAATGAGTAGTCATAGTAATCCTACCTCTTTTTCCATATCATTCAATAACTTGCTTTGGCCATTGTTTTATGGAAAATTCTCTTCTGCGAACAAAAGTGAATCCCCTAGTTCTAGTGGCTGATCTAGAAACAACAGAGATAAAAAAGGAAAATGTTTTCCTTAGAGAAATTAAGAAATGGAGGAAATGCCTACCTAAAATCCAATGCTAGTCTTCCTCTTCTCTTGACTTGTAGACTTTAGGTCCAACTCCAATTACTGTAAATGGAACCTGGAATCCTAATCATGACAAACAAGAGAACTACAAGATATCCATAGCATAAACTAGTATCTTTATTCAATGAGTCAAGTGGGCATTGAATTACATATGCATCAAATAGACACAAAGCATAGGAAAACAAATCTTCTTGTATTAATGAAATGTCAGAGAATATTACAACCCTTTTTGTAGTTCTTGCCAATTTAGAATCTCCCACCAAACTTGTCCTTCCTTAGCCACAAGAAAAACCTTTAATCACAACTCAAGGATAGTAATGGATCCTTAGGATGAAAGGCAACCGCACCATGGCATAGCTAAGAGTCTCCAAAAGCCAACCCAGACTCTATCGGAGGTAGTGAATTTATAGGGTAAAAGTGGTAGTTTAGGATTTACAAATCTAGGCTTGAGATACACATATGAAGGAGGATAAGCTCTAATGATAAGCAATACGACCTCTAGAGTAGGAATTCGAGATCTCTACCCATGGTAAATAGTTAAAACGACCTTAGAAGCTTTTGGAAGGAGGAGTTTCATAAATATTTTTTATTTTTTCCCCGAAATTATAGAACCATCGCCCTGCAAAGTAGAGTAACTTGTGTTGGTCAGTGGAGGTGCTTAGTTATGCAATATGTGACCATCACAGGTGGACTAAAGTGCATGGTGCGTTGGGGCCAAAAACATGGTTTTTAAGCTGATAGACCCAAAAACTCATACTTTTTGGAGACATTATGCTTATGGCTTTGCAAAGAGATAATGACAAAGTGTTAAGGATGTTGATTGATCTGGGCTTTTAGACCATAAGATTGGGTGCAAAAAAATGACCTATAATAGATGCCACATTATTCCACTTAATATATTGCAAAAAAGTATGTGAATATAAATTCTGTAATAGTTTATTAATCCAATGCAAAAGAGTATATGAATAGAAATAGAAATTATGTAACTGTTGATATTTTATTTTATGGCGGTGATTATTCTGAAAGCTTTGTCCATGAACAAAAAGCACACCTTTCCGAGTGGAACTGTCATGACAGTTTTTTATAATACTTGAATAAATCCACACAATACAAGTTCCTAAGGGATAATATACTAATGGATACTATTACTATTAACGAACAAATGTTAATTGCCTATTAACATATTCATAGTTGCATGAAGCCCCATTAATTTTTTACCACATTGTTTATTGATTTGAGTTTCAATGATGAAATTATAAAGGTCCTTGAGTGACCCCTCCTATAACTGGATGTAATAAAAATATTCATGACCAAAGATTCTCTTCCTCTCATTTTCTTTTTAATCCAAACAAGTTATCCTTTCATTTTTTATTTATTTCGTCGGTGTATCTTACAATAATTTGACAATAACATATTAGACATTGTCTAACAAAAATCAACTATGATCTCCTTCAATGACATTGTGCAATCATGTCTCTTTCCCAAACCATAAAGCATCAGATTAGCACTAACATCTCAGGTTAAGGATACCTGGTCCATGGGTGCTAAAGAAGCAATTTTATCTGTCACCTGAGTTATTGTATCCAAGTTTGTGAAACATAATATTTATGGTCGAATTTACAAATAGAACTTTTATCTATTTGCAGTTTTTCTCTTCCCTGCACTTTACCTTATCCCGAACCCATAATGTTGGGACTAAAACAGGTTCTATCCCTATCAGAATAGAAGGGAAAGTAGTCATTTTCCATTTTCCACCAAAAAGTGGGCATTCTAAACTCTCGATAACAAACTTTCCTTACACAAATGTAAGGAAATATTTTTCTTTATTCTTTCTTTGATTTCTATGTAAGTTCATAAAAAAGGTACAAATGTTTTCGCTTTTCTATAATCTGTGTAAAGAAACATTCAAATTCGACAAAAGAATTCTCTAGGTTTCTCAACATATGTTTTTTGCATTTAAAAAATTCCAAAATATATGAAAACCCTACACTCTTGTAAAGCAAAATTATAAAAAATAATCAAGCATCTTGCAAGTCATATAAGGTTCAATTTTCTTTGGTTTTGGCTCAAATTGAATAAAGTTTTGCTCCATAGTCTCACCAATCTCCATTATAGCTTCCATGTTACCACACCTATAACCATAATTTGATGTGCTGGAAATTGTAACAACATTGTTACCCTGACACCAATTGAAATGCTCCATAATGAGTGGGTCTGCTCTTGCAACCAAATTCAGACCATTTTTCTAATTGAATTAGGTTGTTATGTTCTAACCAAAATTATATCCAGCTCCTTTAGGTGAAGTACCTCACTCACATCAGTCATATGTGTCTGACTAAAGTAAATCACACATAGGTCCTTCATGTGGTACTTCTTGAATGCAGTTAGGGCTCTTATATTATCGTGTGTCCAATGAGGGCGAGAGGCCACCATACAAGTAGAAGACCTAGCTTGCTACTACCATGGGAAGGTAGTCATACATATATGAAAAATACTTCCACACATTTTCCTTCCCATACTTTCTTAAGCTCTCATCATAAAATCCATACACTTGAGTAATCTTCCTTCTTTCATGGTTTCCTTGTAGCATGGTAATTCTATCCCTGTAGCTCACTTTCAAAGCAACCAACAAGGACATGATCTCAACATAGTAGTATCCACGACCAACATAGTCACCCATTAACAGATAGTTGGCATCAAGAGATTTACCACCAATGTGAAAGATCTCTATTAGATCATGGAATTTACCATGGTTGTCTCCACAAACATCAAAGGGACATTTCACTGGTTTGACATTCCATTCTTCCACTAAAACAACCCTTTCCTGATCAAGCAGGCCCTTTACCTCCTACTTTGACAATGGCTTCCATTCTAATAGTTTTTGTATATATATATATATATATATATATATATATAGATATATAGATAGATAGATAGATAGATAAATCCCAATATGAAGCATATCTGATTCTATAATTCAAGGATCCAATCAAATCCAACCACACTAAGATTAGCAATAAACCAAATTAACCTTGCAACACAAAATTGAGACCACTAGACAACTCCAGATCTTCTAGCAGATGACGTTTAAGATCAATTTCTGTGTACACCCTTTTAGTTTCAACGCATCCCAACAAACATGCAATTGTATGGTATTGAGAAATTGGCTATTTTTAGCAGCACAAATTTAGCGGTGCTCAACGACATCTAGTGGGTACCCAAGACAAACCTAGCTTATTTAAACCTACCGATGAGATGTAATAAACTTGGTTGTATAACCTTTTTCTCTACTTGTAAATCAAAATATTATTTCACAAACCCTCTCACAATTCATCCCTTCTCTTTCTCTCATATAAATCTCATACTTTGGAAATTAAGCCTCCATAGGTATAACCATATTAAACCACAAATACACAGTTCTCGCAAGTCCTTCAAATAAGGAGTAAGGATGACCTCTTCTATGCATTTGTCCAGAAGAAATCAGAGCATACACTACTGAGAAGTATAGCAAGAAAGTCTCAATTTGACTTTGCCAAATTCGAATTTCCACATTAGCAGACAACTTGGAGATAGTTAACTTAGGTGAAATGGCTCTTGTCACTCAGTTAGCTTAGTAAATTCAAGTTAGAGGGATTAGATTTCAATTAAGCAAGTGTGATTGCTTAATTTTAGTAATCCATTTTACTTATTTCCAATTGTATTCAATTAAACTAGTTCCAACTGTTGATAGAACTAGTGTAAGGTCAATTGTGAAGTGGGACAATAGTCTAACTTAGTGATCATCCAATTAATCGATCAATCAAATCAAAATAGCTATGCAAGAAATTTGAGCTCCTTAGTTGTGGTGGAGATTCCAAGGCAGTGTACAATTGATTATATACTAGATTGAGTGTACAGTTTAGAGTATTGGTTAGGTGATCAATCCTTGGGAATTGCACAAACAAATAGGGGAGAAATAAGGGAATATTTCCTTAGGAATTACACAAGGAAATATGATCAAGTGCAGGTAGCGCGAGTGAAAGCAGAGCGAGTTCAGGCAATACGATTGTAGGCAACACAAGTGCAGTCAAGGCGAGTGCAAGTCCAAGTAGAGTAAGAACAAGTTTACTTTTGCAATTTTTCCTCAGAGTGGGATATCACAATAGTAATTATTTCTAAATTCACTTGATTAATGCAAATGGTCTTAAGGGGTTGTTAGCAGTTTCTTTCCCCTAGAAACATTCGTATACCTATGTATTTGATGATGCATGTTTGCACATGTTGTTCTAAATTATGACTCTAAGTTCTGTAGAGCATTAGAGGAGAATTGTGTCTCTTCATTTAGATTAAATTTCTTGATCTATTGGAATTTAATCACTATATTTCTACATACGCTTTCTCTAGTAGGAATCATGCAAAGGTGAGATACACTCCCTGTTTGGCAGGGACTTGTTTCTTAGCAACAATTCTTGTTGTATTATTATCAATTCCTATGCCATTTCATATATAAAAACTAAACTAAAAATCTAACAACATGTAATAGACTTAGTGCTTAACAATGGGATGTTTTTGTTAACGAGTATGTAAGGTTGAGATAAATTATTCAAGCGGGAATTACGAGGGTGATTATTGATAAAAGGGAAACTTTTGCATATATAGAGGGGGGATGCAGAGGTTTCTAATGTTTTATTACTAGCATAAATTATATAAGCTTTAGCATGTGAGCCAAACTATCAATGAATTCACATATGATGGATGAATTGAATCTTATTTGTAGAAGAATTCTCTATTACATTTGAGGAGAATCCTTCTTTACATTTGAGGAAAATTCTCCATTACATAATATAAGAATTTTATATATTTGGAATCACACATAATAATATCCCACTTGAGGAAGAATATAAGCTTATGTGAATATTGTTCTTACTGATTTAGTCCCAAAAATATTTCATCACCTTTATATGACACCAACTATGGTTCTACAAATCTCTTGCTTATCCCTTGGGAAAATCTTTGTTAACATGTCAGTTGGATTTACTCACGATTTACTTCTGTTTGTATCTTCTCTAATTGTAGTAGCCCATCATCCATCACTTGGAAAATCCAATGATATCTAACATCAATGTGCTTTGTCTTGTAGTGAAAGGTAGGGTTGTTGGCAATATGGATTGCACTTTAGCTATTACAATTTAGTACATACTTTTCTTGGTACAAGCCCAGTTCTTCTAAGAACCTCCTCATCCAAATAATTTCCTTGCATCCTTTAGTAGTTGCAATATACTCAACCTTTATAATAGAAAAAGCCACCACCTTTTGTAATCTTGATACCCATGAAACTACAACTCCTACAAATGTATAGATGTAACCTATGTGTATCTTGTAGAATCCATTTCACCTACCATATAAACATCTTTAAATCCTTCCAATAAAGTATTAGTACCTCAAAAGAAGAAACAATAATCAATTGAGCCTTTAATCCATCTTAAATTCATTTAACTACATCCTAATGTTCCTTCCCTAGATTTGTAGGAAACCTACTTACCACTCTCATTGAATGTGTAATTTCAAGGGGAGTGTATACCATTGCATACATTAAGCTTCCTATAACTAAAGCATATGGAATCTTAGAAATTTCTTCTTTTTCTTCAATGCTAGAGGGGCACTGATTAGTCATTAATTTGAAATGAGATACAAGTGGTGTACTTACAAGTTTTTCTTTAGCCATATTAAATTTTTCTAATACATTTCCAAGGTATTGCTTCTGTGATAGAAATAGTTTCTTTCTTTCTCAGAAACATATAATATGCATCCCCAAAATTTGGTTTTATACTCCTAAATTATTCATTGCAAAGGCATGGTTTAGCTCTTCTTTCAATCTATTAATCATCAAATTATCTTTTCCAACAATCAACATGTCATCAACATATAATAATAAGATAATGAAATTGTCATTTTCATCTCCTTTATTGTATGCATGATGATTCACATTTAATATTTTAAATCCATGATCAAGCATATAAGAGAATTTTTTTATGCCTTTGACAGGGACCTTGTTTCATACCGTATAACTCTTCCCTTTTTAACAAAACCTTCTAGTTGTTCCATAAATATATCCTCTTCCAAATATTCATGTACAAAGACTATCTTGATATCTAGTTTCTCTAATTATAAATCTAGAGTAGCTACAAGACCAAGTACTACTCGTATTGATGACAATTTAACCACCTGGGAATTTTTTCTTTAAAGTCAATACCTTTTTCTTGCCTAAATCCTTTCACCACTAGTCTCACTTTGAACCTTCGTTTAGTTTTATTTCCTTCATGTTTTATTTAGTACACCCACTTATTCTTAAATACATTTTTCCCTTGTGGTATTTCAACCAAATCCCATGTCTTATTATCATGTAGGGATTTTATCTCCTCTTGCGTAACCTTTTTCCACTTCATACATTTTCTCCTTCATATGCATCCTACAAACAAGTAGGTTCACCTTCCTTAGCAAATAAAATATATTGTAAGGGAGAATAGCTTTGTGAAGGTCAATGTGGTTTGGTAGACCTACAAACTGATAAATTTTTTGGCAATATTTCTCTTTGTAGTGTCATGATCCGGATTATCCACAGTTTCTTGTTCATTCTGCCGACGTTTCAAACCCCAAAGGGGGTCCATCATCAGGACAAATCAGATAGAATATGAATGAAAGTTTATTGAGAGAAGAGAGCCTTGCGACCTGGATATAAATAAACCAAGAACCCTAATTTTATAAAGAAACCGACACATGATTTCTTATCTTTATTAATTATTATTTTATTTTTATTAATTATTATTTTATTTTATTTTAATTATTACCATTGTTTTAACCCTAAACAAATAAGTTTTATTTATTTATTTTGTACTTCTTTTATTAATTATTTTAGTTTTAATTGATTAATTCTTTTTATTTTTATTTAATTAATTAATTTAAATTTTTATTTTTATTTGATTAATTAGTTTAATCTTAATTATTTTAACCTTACTTTTAATTAATCAATTTTCCAATTAATAAATTAATTAATTAATTAACTAATTTATTAATTAATTTATCTAATTGGAAAATTGATTAATTGGAAAATTAACTAATTTATTAATAAATTAGATAAATTAATTAATTAATTAATTAGTTAGTTAGTTAATTAATTAATTAATTAATTAATTGATTGATTGATTAATTGGAAAATTGATTAATTAAAAGTAAGGTTAAAATAATTAATACTAAACTAATTAATCAAATAAAAATTTAAATTTAAATTAATTAATTAAATAAAAATAAAAAGAATTAATCAATTAAAACTAAAATAATTAATAAAAGAAGTACAAAATAAATAAATTAAACTTATTTGTTTAGGGCTAAAACAATGGTAATAATTAAAATAAAATAAAATAATAATTAATAAAAATAAAATAATAATTAATAAAGATAAGAAATCATGTGTCGGTTTCTTTATAAAATTAGGGTTCTTGGTTTATTTATATCCAAGTCGCAAGGCTCTCTTCTCTCAATAAACTTTCATTCATATTCTATCTGATTTGTCCTGATGATGGACCCCCTTTGGGGTTTGAAACGTCGGCAGAATGAACAAGAAACTATGGATAATCCGGATCATGACACTACAAAAAACTTCCACAGAAGCTTAAAATCTAAATTTTTTCTGTTAATGGCTACTAATTTTGTTCATGTTTTTGTTCTTATTTTTCCTCATTTTTGATGTGGACTACCGAATCCAAAATAGTTTTTTTTGTAAAACTAATGAATCACACGTTAATCAGATTATACATGTGGATTTCGCACTGAAGGTCCCACTTACCTGACCAATCTCTGTCGATCCCACTTTGACTTTTCTACTCCCTGAGTGCTTCAATCTTCACCGTTGATCTCGTTTACCCAAATCCAATGGATATCATGCGATATCGTGCGATAACTAGCACAATAGATAGTAGGTCGAGAGCACGCGAGATAAGTGGTTTCTCCATGCTACGTGTTGCCACCTTAGGTTAATCACGCGATTTAGAAAAATACCATTTACCATTTTTTTCCACGCGATATACCATTTACTGTTTTGGAATACTGCCCACGTTCCTTTATAATGAAAAAGGGTTAGCGCTTAGTCTACAGACTTGAAATAAAACCCTTAATGCTATTTAACTGATATTTTCAATAAAACGCATAAATGGAAGAATAATACCCGGTTAGGGTCTAGAACACGGATACACAGATTACAAAGGAATTTCTGCACCAGGAACAACACGTACACACCACACTTAGATCAATTATTCAAATAAATAGGAATTACAGAGTCTTGGCCCTCTCGGCTCGATTACATCAATTTGTCTGACCTCTATTTCTTTCACTCTCAAACCCTATCTATTTTTTTTCCTCTCGCTTCCTCTCCTTTTTTTTCTATCATTACATTTTTTTCCTCTTTAATGGATCAATCCTATTCTAAGTGCATTTACAAATCAATCTCTATTTTTATCAGTTCAATAATTAAATCCCTATTCTCAAGCTTTGATACACACCTATCCTAACAACTAATCACCTATTCTAAAATAATATAATGTTCTAATTATTGAAATAACTTAAGGAAAAAATAAATTCGAGAGATCCAACCCTCTCTACTAAAAATTGATTTGACCACTTAGGTCAATGAAATTCATTTCATGTTAGCCACAACATGTGAACATACAATCACATTGTTGGCTAAGTCCAGATGCTCCTGCATCAGACTCCCGGGGAAGAAAATAATCATTCATCAAACTTTTAGGATTTACTCCATACTTCTGTAATTCTGTTGTTGTTAACCAACTGGCATCCTCCATTGGTTGTCCCTTCCATTTGACTAGATACTGAAAATAAACCTGTCCTTTGGTTCTTTTGGATACTCTTTTCTTCACAACAGCTTCCACCTCTTTCTTGACTGTCTTTGGCATTTGTTCTTCCCAATTTAAAGTCTGAACTTCATCTTCTGCAGGTTCATCTTGTAGCTCTGACTCTGTCTCTTTGTATGGATACAAATTTGCAACATTGAAGATAGGGGATATTCCAACCCCTTCTGGCAATTCAATTTCATAAGCATTGGTTGAAAACTTTCTCACAATTCTGCATGGCCCTATCTTTTTCATCTTTAATTTGTTGTAAGTCCCAACAGGAAACCTTTCTTTCCTCAAGTACACCATCACTAGATCACCCACTTGGAATTATTTTTCTCTCATCTTCATATCAACTCTCTATTTATATTTTCCACTATTTTGCTACAATCTATCTTTGACATCTTCTTATAGTCTCTACATCTGCTCTACAAACTCTTCAGCTTTTGCACTTCTTGTCTCCTGTTTTCCCAAATTTCTAAGCTCATACACACCTCTTGGATTCATCCCAAAAACAATCTGGAATGGACTCATCCTAGTACTCCAGTTTGGAGTATCATTATAAGCAAACTCAGCCTGAGCAAGTGCTAAATCCCACTACTTAGGATTTTTATACACTAAACTCCTCAATATGTTTCCCAGGCTTCTATTTACCACTTTGGTCTGCCCATCTATTTGAGGGTGATATGTTGAACTAAAACTAAGGTTGGCACCTAGTTTCTTCCAAAGAGTTCTCCATAAATGCCCAACAAACTTTGTATCCCTATCAGACACAATACTTATAGGCAATCCATGTAACCTTACAACTTTTGAAAAAAATAGATTAGCAATATGTGTTGCATCACTAGTCTTTTTGCATGCAATGAAATGTGCCATTTTAGAAAATCTATCTACCACAACATAAATGGAATCATTTCCTCTTTGAGTTTTAGGTAATCCCAAAACAAAATCCATACTAACTGCATCCCATGGTCGGTTTGGTATTGGTAATGGCTGATATAATCTTGTGTTTTGGCTTCTCCCCTTAGCATGCTGACAGATCCTGCACTTCTCAACAAATCTCTTAAAATCAATTTTCAGCTTTGACCAGTAGTAAAAATCATTTACTTGAGCAAAGGTTTTGTCTTGTACAAAGTGTCCAAATAACCCTCCACTATGTTTCTCCTTGATTATGTTTTCCCTCATAGAACATTTGGGAATACACAGTTTCTTACTTTTAAATAGTAAACCTCCTTGGATAAGATAATCCAACCACTGGCTTCTATTATGAATTGTTGGATTTTGTATAGTTGCATAAATATCTTTGAATTCTGCATCATCTCTATACATATCAACCATTTCTTCAAATCCTACAACCCCAAATTTTAATTATTGCACAATAAAATTTACCGTGCTCAAAGCATCAGCCACTTTGTTCAACTTACCATTGGTATGTTTAATCACAAAAGTAAAACTCTGCAAAAACTCCACCCACTTGGCATGCTTCTCGTTCAATTTTGGCTGGTTGTTTATGAATTGTAATGCATGATTGTCAGAATACAATACAAACTCCTTTGGTAGCAGATAATGTCTCCATTTTTTTAAAGCTTTCACAATAGCATAAAATTATTTGTCATAAGAGGAATATTTATTCTTAGCTTCATTTAGTTTCTCACTAAAGTATGCTATTGGTCTCTATTCCTGACTTAAAACTGCTCCAATTGCAACTCCACTAGCATCGGTTTCAACTTGGAATTTTTTTTCAAAATCAGGCAAAGCTAAAATTGGTTTTTTTGTAATTTTCTTCTTCAGCAACTTAAAATTTCGGTCTGCTGCTTTTGTCCACTTGAATGGCTGATTAGTTTTTTTTATTGTTTCAATAATTGGTGCACAAATCTGACCAAAACTTCTGATAAATTTTCCATAAAAACTTGCAAGACCATGAAATCTTCTTACCTTAAATATGTTTCTTGGAGTTGGCCAGTTCCAAATTTATTAGACTTTCTCAAGATCCATTTTCAGACCTTCTTTAGAAACTACAAACCCCAAATAGATTAACTCTTCTTTCATAGAACTACATTTCTTCATATTTATTAGCAGTTTTTCTTTCTGCAAAGTTCTCAGAACCAACTTAAGATGCTCAATATGTTCCTCTTTGCTTCGACTGAAAACTAGAATATCATCAAGGTAAACAATGACAAACTTTCCTATGTATTTCTTCAAGACTTCATTCATCAATCTCAAGAATTTGTTGGGTGTATTAGTGAGTCCAAAAGGCATCACTAACCATTCATACAACCCACTGTTTGTTTTAAATGCAGTCTTCCATTCATCCTTCTCTAATCCTTATTTGATGGTATCCACTTTTCAGATCTATCTTAGTAAAATAATTTGACCCACTTAAACAATCCATCAAATCATCAATGCATGGTAAAGGAAATCTATACCTGATAGTAACACATGCGCCATTCACCACCTTTCTTTGGACTGAGTACTGTTGGTACAACACATGGACTAATGCTCTCTCTGATAATCCCTTATCCATCAGTTCCTGCACTTGTCTCCCTACTTCTGCATTTTCTTGAGGAGTTAACTTGTATGCTTCTTTATTTGGCAAACTTGCTCCAGGTATTAGATCAATGTAATGACTAATATTCCTTATTGATGGTAATGCATTTGGCAACTCAGCCATAATAATATCAGCAAATCATTCAACAGAGTTTTGATTTCTTCAAATAAATCATCTAAGTTTGTGGAAGTCAAAATTACCTTAGGTCTCCCTATTACAGCAAGATGTATCTTTTCATCCTTCTGGACTTCTTGCAGCAGTTCTTTCCCATTTAGTAGCATAACATTGTTTCCAAGCGCTTTTATACTTGCTTCATCCTTCAATGGCAGCAGTGTGTGTTTATTTCCATCCTTCTCTAGAGTGTAAGTGTTTCTTCTCCCATCATGCATAGCTTTCCGATCAAACCGCCAAGGTATTCCCAGCAATAT
The DNA here is from genome assembly GCA_031772625.1 of Pinus tabuliformis. NCBI lineage: Eukaryota > Viridiplantae > Streptophyta > Pinopsida > Pinales > Pinaceae > Pinus > Pinus tabuliformis. Next base: position 828,594,476 of record CM062813.1, read on the forward strand.
ATGACATATATCCATCGGCATTACATCACATAATATCACATCCTTATAAGTACAAATCTGGATCTCTACCTTGCATTGTTCCGTCACAATAAGCTGATGTCCTTTTTGCAGCCACAATTTTTTGTGAGTAGGGTGTATTGTTTTCACTAATCCTAACTTGTCCACCATTTCTGTAGAAACAAGGTTATCAGTGCTTCCACTGTCAATTATCACTTTACAACATTTTCCTTTGGACTTGCATGTAGTCTTGAATAGATTATTTCTCTAAGCTGTCTCTCCCATCTCTTTTTTTACTTTAAGCAATACCCTTTTCAATAACAAGGATTCTCCTACTTCAGGTGGTTCTTCTTTACTTGCAATTTGAGGATTTCCTTCCTTTTCCTCAGCCACATTCACATTCCACTGATTTGCTACTTTATTATGAGGACAGTCCCATGATCCATGTCCCCATTCCCGGCATGTGTAACACCGAATTTTTCTTCCTCGGCCTCTTCCTCTGGGTGCAAATCTCCCTCTACCAAAGTCTCCTCTCTGTGGCGGTCTACTACTCAAACCTCCTGCTTCACCCTGAGAGTGTTGGAATCTTGATCTGGTAGTTCCTCTACCTCTTGCTAGACTTTTTCCTCTATTCCTCTGATTTTGCTTCCTCAACATCTTCTCCTTTGCCTTCAAAGCTGCTTGATAGGCATCTTCAATTGTCTTCAGACTCAACAAACTAATTTCATCCTGTAAGTCATATCTCAAGCCATTAATGGATTTGGATACCTTTTCTACGTCATCCTCTGCATGTCTTTCTCTAATGCTCAGCTTATAAAACTCTTTCGTGTATTCTTTGACAGTCATTCCTTTTTGCCTCAAATTTTGTAACTGTCTGAAAAGATTTAACTAATAATCTTTTGGCATGAATTTACCTTTCAATTTACTCACCATTTTATCCCACTGCTTGATCTTGGGCTTCCCCTTTCTCTCTCTGGATGTTTGTAGTTCATCCCACCAGATAGCTGCATGGCTCTTCAATCTGGTAACTGCAAATTTCACCTTCTTTTTATCATCAACCTCCTCATAGTTGAAATACTTGTCTAATGAACTGATCCATTCCATCAACTCTTCTACATTAAGGTTCCCGCCATACAAAGGTATTTCCATCTTTGGTATTCCACTTGTTTTGGCTAACATTTTAAGAAATTTGACAGCTTCGCTTTCATCCTCTTCTTATTTCTCAGAAGATTGCTCTGCAGCACTGGCATCTCCTTCATCAGGTGCTCTCCTTTGAGCAGTTTCCATTGTCTCCATCCTTTTATGCAGGTGTCAAATCTCTTCTAGCAAAATTGCATTGGATACAGGTCTTCCTCGACCTATGCCAGCTCCTCTTCTAGGTGGCATGTTTGCTATATCAGAACTTAATCCTTGGGCTCTGATACCAAATGATGTGGACTACCAAATCCAAAATAGTTTTCTTTTTTGTAAAACTAATGAATCACACATTAATTAGATTATACACGTGGATTTCGTACTGAAGGTCCCACTTACCTGACCAATCTCCGTCGGTCCCACTTTGACTTTTCTACTCCCTGATCACTTCAATCTTCACCGTTGATCTCCTTTATCCAAATCCAACGGATATCGTGCAATATTGCACAATATAGTGCGATAACTAGTACGATAGATAGCAGGTCAAGAGCATGCGAGATAAGTGGTTTCTCCGAGCTATGTGTCGCCACCTTAAGCTAATCGTGCGATTTAGAAAAATACCATTTACCATTTTTTTTCCACACCATATACCATTTACTGTTTTGGAATACTGCCCATGTTCCTTTGTAATGAAAAAGGGTTAGTGCTTAGTCTACAGACTTGAAATAAAACCTTTAATGCTATTTAACTGATATTTTCAATAAAACACATCAATGGAAGAATAATATCCGGTTAGGGTCTAGAACACGGATACACAGATTTCAAAGGAATTTATGTACCAGGAACAACACGTACACACCACACTTAGATCAATTATTCAAATAAATAGGAATTACAGAGTCTTGGCCCTCTCAGCTCGATTACATCAATTTGTCTGACCTCTGTTTCTTTCACTCTCAAACCCTATCTCTTTTTTTTCCTCTCACTCCCTTTCCCCTTTTTTATATCACTACATTTTTTCCTCTTTAATGGATCAATCCTATTCTAACTACATTGACAACTCAATATCTATTTTTATCAGTTCAACAATTAAATCCCTATTCTCAAGCTTTGATACACACCTATCCTAACAACTTATCGCCTATTCTAAACTAATATAATTTTCTACTTATTACAATAATTTAAGGAAAAAATAAATTCGAGAGATCCAACCCTCTCTACTAAAAATTGATTTGATCAATTAGGTCAATGAAATTCATTTCATGCTAGCCACAACATGTGAACATACAATCACATTGCTGGCTAAGTCTGGATGCTCCTGCATCAATTTACATTTTTTTGCTCATTATTTCAATGAATACCTTCTTGTAGTGTTGGTTGTTTTTCCAAAAAAAATTAACAATGTTTTATGTCTCTATGCCTTTTTCAGCAACTTTAAACATTTTTCTTCATTAAAAATGACATCCCTACTTCTAATAATTCTCCATTTTAGAAGATCCCATAAATGGTAACCTAACCCAATTATCATCACATCCTAAGAAAACAAATTTAAACGAGGGTAAAAGCATGGATCTAGGTTACACTTTTTGGCAAGGGAGGGTGCGTTTAGGTGAAAAATAGAACTTGATTGAGCTACAATAAGCACTCGATCAAGCCATTATGAAGCGCTCGATCGAGCTCCTCGAGCACTAAAAAAATAGATCGATTGAGGCTTTAAAACAACCCCTTGATTGAGCTTCTATTTAACCCAACAGTAGGAACATGATCAAGCTTTAGGGGTCGATCGAGCCCTTATTTTATATTAAAAGGTGCACTCACAGTCTACATAAGTCATTTTTATGCAAACCACGAGGCAAACAGGAGCTTGACTGAGACTTTTAGGCTCAATTGAGGGTATTAAAGCTCGATCGAGTGATTCAACCATGGAACAACCCAACCAACCTCGCCAACAACCTCACCAATGTCCTAGAGGCTCAAGCCAAGGTAGGTTTCCTATCTTTCTTGTCTTTTTTATTTACTTTTTCTTGCAAATTAAATAAATTAATTTGAAAACATAAAACAAAAAAATACCATACAAAAACCATGGAAACTATGTAAACCACAAAAAATCACCCAAAAAGCCTTCAAAACAACAAAAACAACTTATAAAACCACAAAACAAATATACAAAGCCATAAAAAATAAAAAACAACCTAGAAAACCACAAAAAAAAAACTAAGAAAACACTTCAAAACCACTAAAAGAACTATAATTTGAGTTTTGAATTTTTTTCTTACTTGTAATGGAAACATGTTTATTATGAATATTTTCTGATTTTGAATGGTAAAAGCTTTATTTTCTAGTTACTTTAGGTTTAAAAAACAATAGCTAGGAATTTAGTGAAATAAATTTTCAAAATAAAATATTTTTTTTCTATTTTAAATATATTTTAAATTTCGAACCAATTTTGTGGAAAATATAAAAAACTCCAAAACAGAAAACAATCAAATTTAACCAATAAATGAATAAATTAGGAGTTTGAGATTATGACTTCTCATGCTAAACCTCTATTTGAGATTATTTCATTTTATTATTTTAAATTTAAATTGTTTATTTCTAAATATTTTTTAATAATAAATATAGTATCATTAATTAAAAAAAATACTTAAATAAAATTTTAATCTTTAAAATTATATATATATATATATATATATATATATATAATTATAGGTTTTTTCTACCGAGGTCACAATTTCTCCCACACAGTGAAATTCTCTCTGAAATATGATAAAAAGGATTTTTAGAAATCGAATCATGAGAGTGTTTGAATTATTTTTTGATGGTGAAAATGGATTCAACACCATCAAGTATCCCTAAGGCACCCAAAATCCTGAAACTTGACAGTTGTAACTAGGGTTTCCAAACAAAATTACCATATTTTTCAAAATCCTATCAAAATTTTTGTTGTTTTCAAGCGAAATTGTGGCCATGTTAGACTACGACACAGTTATATATAACATACTAGATATAACATTTAACATAACATATATATATATATATATATATATATATATATATATATATATATATATATATATATATATATATATATATATATATATATATAATGGAACATAACTATAACTATATTTGATGCAGTAGCATCTTACCTACAAGTCCAAAATTTATTTTGACTAGATCAGGGGCTTGTTTACCAAGGGAGTTCATTCCCTAAGTTAGATTTAAATATTTATGTATTTTTTATATTTTCAAAGATTTTTAGAAATGTGTAAATATGTAATCAATTAAAACTAAATCTACTCTAGAGGATGGATCTCGAGAATATTGAGGATGTTAGACATATTTGAGGATTGGTAGATATCATGAGAGATAAGTGATCTAGGAAATTTAGAATAGGAGTTTATTACTAAATTGTGGATCTGGAACTAATTCAGAGTTCCCTATAATTCAATTATGAATATATAAGAGAGGAGAAGCAAGAGAGGTGGGTGGAGAGGCTGAGTGAGGTCAAGGATGATAGGACCAATTGATGTAATCAGGCTAAAGACCTTTGTAATTTATTTGTATCAGGTGAAAAGGAAACCACTATGTTTGAGTGTGTGGAGCTAGGGTGTTGATTTATTGTTTGTTTGTTAGATAGTTAAATCTATGTGTATGCACACTTGATAAGTTTATGCTTACCTTATAAGTAAATGAAGTGATGAGTTGCAGGCATAATAAAGTCTAGGAAGGATTCACTTGTATCTATATAACATAAGTGATGCAGTATCAGAGTGGTGCACCATAGGAGGAGACCTTTCCAATAGCTAACAAGACTCCGGAGGTTGAACCTACCTTGGTTACAATTCTTCAACAATGATGGAAGCCAATGAAATCATATAAAGGAACAAACAAAGACTTAATTCATTTAAGTGCACGAGATTTCATCAACAGATGGAAGCAGGAGGTAATATAATAAACAAAATGTGAAAGCAGTGGAAACAAATAGTAAGCTATAGAATAAGACATGGTTGGATGAAGTAATTGATGATATTATCATGCTAATGATGGAAGAAAATGACCTTGCCATGTTGTCAGTGACTACGAAAGGCAAAGGTGGATTGTTAGATGGATGTTGGCTTGAATGATTTGTGTGGAATGTAGACCAACCAATGAGATTTGACCAAAGCATAGTCAATTTACAAATATGGAATTGCATTTGGAAATTATGTTGAGAAAGGTGGAGGTCTTGTTCATGTTTTTTCGTGGAGTTTTGTGACATTTTATTGAGCAATGGGTTTCACTAAGGGTTTTATTTTGGTGGATTCTAGTTTGATCACTTTATCAACCATGTCACGGAGAGGTTGTGTGTTATGCAACCAACCACAAAATATAAGAAAATATAGATCAATGATTTCAAAATTAGCCTCTTTGAGGGGGAAACCTCTTTTACATTACACAAATGAACAATTCTTGGATGATTCAAATGACAAAACCTCCTTTCTATATATAGGAGTCTAAGGGGTCACAATATAATTAGAGCCAACATAAAAATAATAATGTAAGGGCACAACAATAATAATAGTGGGCTTCTATGGGGCACAATAATAACCATATGGGGACAACATGGGCACAACAATAACAATAAAGGGCTACAGTGACAATAGTAATAAGGGAATACACTAGTACTATAGGGAACTAACATGCCCCTCTCCTTCAAAAAAGTGTTGTCCTCAACGCTTGAGTAGTTATGGATGCTTCTGTATAAAATTCTCATCCTCCCATGTGGAATATTCAGCTGCTAAGTTCTTCCACTTGATGAGATACTCTAAAATTGATCGATTTCATAGCCATCAATTTCTTGTTTCTATGACTGCTTCATGTTCCAATATGATTTTTCCTTCCTCATCAAGCTCTGGTAATATTTTTTGAATTGGGATCTTGTCGCCTATAACCTTCTTTAACCATGAAAGATGGAAAAATGGGTGCACTTGGGAAGATGTAGGAAGCTCCAAGTTGTATGCCATAGTACTAATCTTTTGTAACACCTTGTATGGACCATAATAATTTGGTGATAATTTATTATCCTTATTAGCTTACTTGAGGGACATTTGTTAGGATGGTTGTAGTCGTAGAAATACCCATTCACCTACATCAAAACTTCTTTCACTACGATGTTGATCTGCTTGTTGTTTCATTCTATTCTTCGCCAAATTGAGGTAATCCTTTAAGCATTGGAGAACTTGTTGTTGATGCTTGATGTGATCTTCCACTGCTTGATTCCTTAGAATTTTATTTTAAAGATGATGTGATGGATGGTGGGTGATATCCATAAAGTGCCATAAATGGGGCCATTTTTGTTGCAGTATGGAAAGAAGTGTTATACCACCATTCAGCTAGAGGGAACGACTTGACCCATTGTGTTTGTTTATCAGATGCAAAGAAACAAAGATATTCTTCCAAACATTTTTTCACTAGCTAAGTTTTCCCATCAGGTTGAGGATGATAAGATGAGCTATGAGCTAACTGAGTACCCAAGCAGGAAAATAATTTTGTCCAAAACTTTCCAATGAAAATGGGATCTTTATCGCTTACAATAATCTTTGGGTTTCCATGTAGCTTTTCAATTGTTTCCATAAATGTAGTAGCAACTGTACTGGCTTTAAATGGATGAGATAATGCACAAAAGTGTGCATACTTGGTAAGTCTACCAGCTACCACCATGATGACACGCTTTCCTTCAGACTAGGGTAAACTTGTGATAAAGTCCATTGAAACCTCCTCCCAACGTTGACTTGGAATGGATAAATGTTGTAACAGACCTGGGGTCTTAATTGTTTCAACTTTATTTTGTTGGAAAACCAAACATTTCACCATACTTTTGAATATCAGATTTAAGGTCATCCCAAAAAAATATTTCTTAACCTTGTGGTAACTTTTTAAAAATCCTGAGTGCCCTCCTAAGAGAGAGGTGTGCAATTCCAGAAGAAACTTTTGTTTGAGTTTGGAATTCTTACAGAGGTATAAGCGATATTTGTACCATAACAAATCATGTTTCAAGCTAAATAAGTAATTCACCTTGAGCTGGTCAGCTCCCCACTTTGACAACTCTCCTTCTCATATTTATAACACCCATTTCTCTTCTTTGTAGATTCAGTATTGAGGATGAGCCTTGTTCTAGACTCGAATTGTAGACAACATAAAAATGCACATTGTCGAATATCCAAGCCCAAAATCTCAAAAACCGCACCACAAAAATCCACAAACAATTATTGTATCAGATGTACTGGGATCTTGCTGCAACTTTTGAATTAGTTCCCACACTTCTTCATCATTCTTCAATTCATCCCTTGCTTCGTTTATCCAATCTAGTTGGATAATAGAAATGGCACAAAACAATGCTTCCACATCCTCACCCGTTCTTGAGAGTGCATCTGCAACAACAATTTGCTTCCCTTTTTTGTAGATGATTTCAAAGCCATAACCCTAACATCTTTGTGACCCATTTTTTTTGTTCTCCTGAAGATAATATTTGTTCTAAAAAATATTTAAGACTATCATGATCCGTTTTTACCTTGAAGTGTCTTCCCATTAGGTAAGGTCACCATTTCTTAAGTGCATGAAGTATTTCCAACATTTCCTTCTCATAAATAGCTTTTTGTAAATAAGTTCCTTTAATTGGACGAATTTCAAAAGAAATGGGTCTTTCTTCTTGCATTTAAACAACACCAATTCCATTTAATGAGGCATCAGATTCCACAATAAAGGTTTTTGTCAAGTCTGGTGTAGCTAAGACTGGTGCTTGGCACATTTCCTCTTTAAGATGTTCAAAGGCCTTCGTTGTTTCTAAAGTCCAAAAAAATGCATCTTTCTTCAGTAATGTTGTTAGAGGTGCTGCTATTCTCCCATAATTCTTAACAAACTTGCGATATTACCCTGTCAACCTGAGAAATCCTCGCAGATGCTTTATGGATGTGGGGATTTTCCATTACTTAATGGATTTAATTTTTCTAGGGTCTACCTTAACACCTTCATGAGATACAATATGACCTATATATTCCATGTCTTGTACTCCAAAGAAACATTTGGAGGTTTTTTCATATAATTGTTTCTCCTCCAATAGTTTGAGCACCATGTCAACATCTTGAACATGACCCTTCCAAGGCTTACTGTAGATTAGTATATTGTCAAAAAATACTAACAAAAATTTTCTAAGGAAGGGTTTGAAAATGGAATTCATCAAACCTTGAAATGTAGACGGTGCATTGGTAAGGCCAAAAGGCATGACCAAAAATTCTTAATGACACTCATGAGTTCTAAATGTTGTTTTTGGAATGTCTTCAGTCTTCATTCTAATTTGATGATATCCAGAATGAAGATCCAACTTGGTGAAGTAAATTGGTCCATTTAATTCATCCAATAATTCATCAATGATAGGAATGGGAAATTTATCTTTAATAGTGAGTTTGTTGAGCTCCCTATAGTCCGAACACATGCACAATGATCCATCCTTACTGTGCACCAATACTACTGGATCAGAGAAATAACTTTGACTAGGTTGAATTATACCAGCCTCTAGCATTTCTGCAACCATACGTTCAATTTCACTCTTTTGGGACTATGGATATCTGAAAGGCCTGATGTTTGGAGGAACACTTCCTGGAACCAAATGAGTAGCATGATCATGATCACGAGTAGGTGGGAGGCCTTTGGTAGCCCCAAATACCTTGGAATGATTGTCCAAAACGTTTTGGAGATATGGAGAAATAGATGATTTCAAGGTGGGAACCTCTAGTGAACATAATTGTGAAATTACGCCTCGTTTTTCTTTATTTAGAAGTGTTGACGATGCTGGACCTGCCAACATGTCAAGGGGATCTCCCCGGTAAGAAGTCCCAATTAGACCTCAGACCGTTTGGTGTAGGAGTCCCAGCAGTGGGTCGTAAGGTAATGCCTTGACCACGATGTTGCACAGAGGCAAGTAAGATAAATCTATTAGTAGCAAGGGTGTGACTGATGCAGTGAGTCAAGGAAGGTGTATGAGAGGTTCTAACACTTCGAAGGGGGAAGGAGGTGAAGGTAAGTTCTAGGTTGAAAGGGATCAGTCCCAACTTGGCTAAGAACAAACAACACAAAAGGATATGCACAGCTTCCGGCGAAGCAATCCACTCAGATGCGGTTATCACATTATACTGGTAAGATAACACGTACAACACTCACGTATCAGTCCAAGATGAGTGTGACAGTTGTTATAGAAAGGTTCAAGTGAAAGGTCTGTTTGATGTCAGGAAAAGTAGTCGACATCGACATTAACAACATATGCAACACATTAACAGCAAGATTCATATAATTGCATGTGAATCAGTTCATACACAAGTACGTAAGTTAAACAACACATATCATTAAAGAAACTGGAGCAGTCCAACTATAATAACAACATATGCATGGGAATGTGTTGGCTCTTATTATATAAAGGAGTGTAAGTCACAACCATGCAATACATCCATGTAATCCTACTAGCCCCAACAGTGGAATGTTACAGCCACATCCACCTGCTCCTCCAAAGAGATGTACTAGCTCTGTGCAGTGGAGAAGCCAAGGCACGATACAGTACTGTCCAAGCCTTCTTCAAAATAGTGTAAGTAGAAGCTTGGCTAACCAAAAGCTCATACAATGAGTTATGAGGGCCTATTTATAGTAAAGGGTGGGGTGATCCTTGAAATTCCCCTTTGTGACAATTCAACTACCCTCATGACTCTCACCTACTCTATGAATATTACATCTGGCCATTGACACTTGACTTACACTTGACATGACTCAACATTACAATGCACATGTACTCAAGTGAGACAACATGGCTTGAGCAAGCCTTGCAAGACATCACTGACACTTGGTCCACTGTGATGAGACCAACTTTTTGACATGCTTGTGATGGTGAAAGTGGTGAGCTGATGCCAATCTTGGTCGTCCATGATGGTGTGCATGCACCTCATGGTGACATTTTGCTGAAGCGAACTCTTGCCTCCGTTGCAACCGGTGCATTGGTTCGGCCCCTTCATCCAACTAGTCTGCTAACATGCTCACGGTCTTCTTGGGTGTGGCTAAAATGGAAACACACTGATGCATAGTGTCCATGTTGATCTTCAAGTGTGTGCTACTGGTCATGTGCATCAACTTGCCGAAGTACATGTTCAGCTCCAGTTGGACTTGCTTCTTGTCTTCGCCTTGGTGAGTGTGTTGAATGGGTTGGATTACATGCGTGTGCACAATGACATGCATGCTGTTGAATCCCTTACATGTGATCACCAACACTGCTCACCATGTCTACTCCATGTTAGCTGATGGGATGGGTCTTTAACTTGTAAGGGTGCAGTTTCATCTGTGAGAGCACGATGTGCCCGCTGTTGTTCCTGATCCTACTACAACTCATTCGTCTATCTGTGCAGCTTCATGTTATTCCTTGAGTTGCTGCTTCAACACATGCAACTCCTTCTTTGTTCCATTCTCTGTCTTCGCACGATCTTCATGTCACATTGTCACCTCATAGTTGGAGTCTCCAAATTTTCTTTCATCATCAATGGATCTACTTGAGCTTGCAACCTTGTTCCGCCTCTGTGTTGTCAACAACCCTCCTCTTGCATTTGTTGCATTTGGTATGCTGTCTTCAACTGTTGTTCATGATGTTGCTCGTTGTCATGTTGCTACTATCATATTTTGGTGTCCTTTTCTATGAACAACTTGATGTCTTTGCGGGTAGGAAATTCCATGGACACTTGATCGACTACATTCCTAGGCATGCTATGAATGGTGTCTTCATCTCTGCTCTCTTGGAAAAACTTTTACTTGTACTACTGAGAGGCAGATGAAAACCTACAATACCTAGAGACGTGGCAACACTTATGGTAAGAAATCTGTCAGTTGAAAACCCAAATGAACATGAGAACTGACTTGTATCATACCTGGGTGAATGATCATGACGGTTGCGCAATTTCGGCTGGGAGGTCGGGAGACTGACTACCAAGACAACACAACGCACCGTCCAGGCTGCTGGGAGACTGACTGACTACTAGAACTGTGTAATGCACAGTCCAGTCTGGTGGCTGACTATTGGGATTGCGCAATGCATAATTCCATCTGGGAAGGACTGCTAGCCCAGGGATAGATTTGCGCAATTTCTTGGGCCAAGCAGCCACTGTCCTCCAAAAATGCACAAAATAGTCCTGGAGGCCACTATTGGGTAGGAATGCAAAAATCTGAAGAGGAAGGTGAGCCTTCCTTTCCCAGATTACGCAATGTATCCTTAGTGAAGGCAAACCCGAGCCAAGGTTGGCACGACTTGCCGACGAGCAACTGGAAGCAAGTTAGTGAATGCATGGAGACACTAAGTGATAGCATAAGTGATCGACAGTGCATGTGAAACATGAACGAAATATTCAGCAAACAAATCAACCTGCATGTGGGTGAGACAGTTCACTGGTTGGGCAAATGTCCGTGCAAAACAGTTTCATGCATGTGACAGCAATAAGCTAGCAACAAAAACTAAAACAGAGCTAGGACAAGCTAGTATACATGTAAATGATAGCACACGTGCAAAGAAATCAAGAAAATAGTACTCCCAAAATAGAAAACACAAAAAGTGACATAAATGTAGCACAAGGCATGGGAAGTGAGCTTACCCCAAAACAGTTGAGCTGAATGTGCCGACTTCTCCTAGATGTGATGTGGGATGTTAGAGTTTTAAGGGTTATGTGAGGAATGAGCTCTGCAGCGTCTAGTTGATGAGTTTTAATAACACCGAGGTTGTGACGCGCATGCCACGAATCTAGGGGAATAGACAATTGGCGGAAGGTTTCGCAATGGCTCCTTGCATGTAACCTCCAACTGCTAAACATAGATCCCTGAAACAAGGGATGCCTTTGCATGTTGCCTTGGGAGAAACAACCCATGCGTGCAAGTCTGTTTTTCTCAGTCCCAGAAGGAACCAGTCAACTCAACCGCACATGCAAGACAGTGCTTGACTATTGGAGAGAAATGTGCATTTCTGGCTAGGAGTTGGGCTGGCTACCTAGGATATTTGCGCAATTTCTAGGCAGAGTAACTGATTGCTTCCCAAATTTGTGCAAATCCTGGGTTGAATAGCCTACTGCTAGGAAAATTTGCGCAAATCTTGCTGGGAAGGTTGGCTAGGAGGATTGCACAATCCTAGAGCCCAGCAAGCTATGAGAGAGGATTGTAAAATTTCTAGAGGGAAGGTTGGTTGCCCTCCATAAATGCGCAATTTTCAAGGGGAATCTTCTCAGCCTTCAGCTGGACCAATTCTGGGTGAGTAGCCTGTGAAGGGAAAAGATCAAACTGTAATCGACAGGCTGCCTTTGAGCAAGAAAGGCACTGAAGCTTGAGGACTTGTCAAAGCAAGGAAAGCTACTATGAAGGTTGGTAGGGAGGCTCCAAAATAGGCTGAGGCAAAATTTTGGAGGGTGGTTGAATCCGCTACAACACTTGGCGACACACTGGTAGAACTCTAGCTCTCTAAATAGACCTTGTTTGTGAAAAGCAAGTCTAACACCTTCAAAAGTATTGTTCATCTCTTAGATCCTCTTGGCTTCACACTATCTTGATTGTAAGATGTAGCATCTACCAGACTGTTGGTCGATTGACACACATTCCAAGCCAAGGAAACACAATTGTTTCAATTGGGGTTGAGGGGTATATAGGTGCACAAGCAGTATAGTCGTTAGAGTCTTAGTTTCATCTCTGGTGTTGCTCCACTGCCAGCAAGCTTGGAAAGTACCCCAGTGGAGTCACATAGGAATACAAGCATGGCTTCGCTGCCAGCGAGTCTGGTTAGTACCCCAGTGGAGTTACTTGCATCACCTCCCTACGCAGGAAGCCTTTCTCTTCTTTCACCTTATTCATTTTTTATTTTGAATTTTTTGACTTTTCATTTTTTTCCATTTTTCATTGTGCATAGCACTTATTCATTTTAGAGGCAGAAGAGGGATCCCGACTTATTGAGATCAGAAGAGGTTGCTCCAACAGAGAAGTAGTTTATTGTATCTCTGACGTGCCTGTTAAGGTTTTCCCCCTCACCTTACTCTACTTGACTGAGCTGACAAGGATTAACCCAAAAACAGTCAACTAGAGAAGGTGACACTAGTTAGCGTGCAAGCTTTGTGTTTTCACCAAGGTTCACTTTGAATAGTATGTGTTTTCCTTCTACGTATCATGGACTAAAATTAACAAGCTCATCATATAGAGGCAAGATGATAGATAACCAAATATTGATAGTTGTACAAGCCCTCTTGCACTTTACCCAGCTCGTTTCATGAGTCACACATGGTTTCATGCAAACTAGCCTACGAACGAAACAAGCGAACGAACTAACAATCAACAAAGTAAAGCAAGGGCATAAGCAAAAATGAAAGAAAAGCAATTAAACAAACATGAAAGAAAACAAATAAGCAAACAAAGCATGTAAGCAAACAAGCATGAAAGCAAACAACTGAAAGCAAACACTACTCCTACTCCTACACTAACGGTGCATGGGCTTGATCACGTGAAGTGATACTTCCAATGCAGCCACCAACGCATTGGTAGACCCATGTTGGTGAAGGCTTGGTCTGCGAGAAACCCAGTTGTGCGAACCAGCAAGCAAGAAAGATATAACAATGAAGACAACCACACTTTGTGATTCAAAGTGCCCATGGGACATAAGTGAGTGCATGTGCATGACGAGAAGTCTGCGGACTTATCATGGTGTTGTGTGACACTACGTGCAACTTTGAAGCATAAGCACACTCTTGACTATGACATGCAAGAAAACGAAAGAAACAAATATAACTTGCATCACACACGAGTGCTTGCAATGTAAGACTCCTCCAATGCATGAGAAATGGGATCATGTAGTTCGAGTGGAGGAAGTAAAATCTAAGTGTTGGATTGATCTTGAGTGCATACAGATGAGTGATGAGGAGCCTTGAGTGTTTGAAAAATTTCCTGATCGGAAGCGAAATCAACCCCAAGATAGCGAGGTCCTGACATAACCATCAGCTCGGGCTGAAGTTCCTCGACAGTATGTGGGGTTTCAACTTCGTTTATAGATGGATCTTTGTAGACCAGTGGCTTAGACAAATTAACAATGAGTGAATCAACATCGTGATCGGATGATGAGGTGAAGAGATCATGACAACCAAGATTAGAAAATTCAAGATGTTGATCAATCTCCTCATGGTTGTATGAATCACACTGAGGGGTAGATGAAAAGCGAACAAACTCATCCTCTATGTTTTCAAAAAAGACAGATGAAAGATCAAGTGGATTTTCAACGAGTAACTTATCCTCTATGTTTTCGAATGATGTACTGACATTCGGTGAGTCCTGTAAGTGATCAACAATGGGTGCATCCATGGATGAAGATACACATGCAAAATCATGGATGGCAGGTTCACCAAAGAGGTTAGGAAAGAACAGAGGGGACTCAGACAAAAGGGAGTCATCCTTCGCCGAGTGTTGATGTTCAAGCTCCCACTCATACTCTTCATGAATGACAACGCATGTTGGTTGTGCAACACTGACTCCGTCAGTGGGTTGTTCCTCATTCACAACAAGTGGAGAGTTTGGAATGGACGAACACAAGACAACATCATCCGGAGGAACACCTGAGTGCAAAGACGAAGGTCGAAGAAAAGAATGCATATGAGAACTCGAAGGACTCACAACCAAATCTGCGTGAAAATCGAGTGGAGTGATGTTGGGAGAGTGTGAAGGATGAACAGGTGTGTGAGCATGATCCTCAACATCACTAGGTAGTGGTGGAGATGTTGAATGAGAGGGAGGCAGAGATTTAGTTGAGACAGTGCCCGCTCCCACGTGAGATTGCGCAGTTCCGTCAATGAAGAATGTTGAGCGAGGCTTGATATCAAGCTTCCTCTGGGATGGCCATATTTCTTAAGGTGATACTTGAACAGGTCCCAAAGATAAGAAAATTTCATCTAGCTCTTTAGAGCTTGAAACTACAAGTCACGGAAGTGCTGCCAAAAATCAATAATGGATTCATGCGGAGCCCTCCGTTGATGTAACAGTTTCTGATCAAGATAATCTGGATCAAAATGATAAACCATGTCTTCAATGAGATCACATAAGCACTCAAATGAGTGCACAGTGTCAACCGGTAGGCTAAGCACCCAACGAAATGGAGATTCGCGAAGTGTGTATGCAAGTAGTAAACCGGCATGTTCGTCAAAAAACTCATCTTCCTCATAAATCATGGAAATAAATCTATATAAGTGCTCAGCCCAGGCCACTTCACCATCACCATCATACGTGTGAGTGGAAAAGAGATCAAAAAGATTCCCCAAGATGGATACATCTTCACGATTCGAAAAACACCTCGGGGGAAGAAGAGTGCAAGACTCCATGAAAGATATGCAAAGGTTAAAAACTGGATGAGAGGACAAATCTTGTCATCAGGTCCTCCTTATAGTGCCAGAAATGTTGACGATGTTGGACTCACCAACATGTCAAGGCGATCTCCCCGGTAAGAAGTCCCAATTAGACCTCGGATTGTTTGGTGTAGGAGTCCCAGCAGTGGGTCGTAAGGTAATGCCTTGACCACGATGTCGCACAAAGGCAAGTAAGATAACTCTGTCAATAGCAAGGGTGTGACTGATGCAGTGAGTTAAGGAAGGTGTATGAGAGGTTCTAACACTTCGAAGGGGGAAGGAGGTGAAGGTAAGTTCCAGGTTGAAAGGGATTAGTCCCAACTTGGCTAGGAACACACAACACAAAGGACATGCATAGCTTTCGGCGGAGCAGTCCACTCGGATGTCGCAGTTGCATCATACAAGGTAAGATAACACGTATGACACTCATGGATCATTCTGGGACAAGTGTGACGGTTTTATAGCAAGGTTCAAGTGAAAGGTATGTCTGATGTACGACAGAGCAGTTGACATGGACGGTGACAGCATTAACAACATCTGCAACACATTAACAACAAGATTCATATAATTTCATGTGAATCAGTTCATACACAAGTACGTAAGTTAAACAACACATATCATTAAAGCAACCAGAGCAATCCAACTATAATAACAACATATGCATGAAAATGTGTTGGATCTTATTATATAAATAAGTGTAAGTCACAATCATACAATACATCCATGTAAACCTACTAGCCCCAACAGTGGAACGTTATAGACACATCCACTTGCTCCTCCAAAGAGATGTACTAGCTCCGTGCAGTGGAGAATCCAAGGCACGTTGCAATATTGTCCAAACCTTCTTCAAAATAGTCTAAGTAGAAGCTTGGCTAACCAAAAGCCCATACAATGAGTTATGAGGGACTATTTAAAACAAAGGGTGGGGTGACCCTTGACATTCCCTTTGTGACAGTTCAACTACCCTCATGACTCTTCACTTACTTTGTGACTATTACATCCAACCATTGACACTTGACTTACACTTGACATGACTCAACATTACAATGCACATGTACTCGTGTGAGACAACATGGCTTGAGCAAGTCTTGCAAGACATCGCTGACACTCAGTCCGCTGTGATGAGACCAAATCTTTAACATGCTTGTGATGGTGAAGGTGGTGAGTTGATGCCAAGCTTGGTCATCCATGATGGTGTGCATGCACCTCATGGTGACATCTTGCTGAAGTGAACTCTTGCCTCTGTTGCAACCGGTGCATTGGTTCGACCCCTTCATCTAACTCGTTTGCTAACATGTGCATGGTCTTCTTGGGTGCAGTTGAAATGACAACACACTGATGCATAGTGTTCATGCTGATCTTCAAGTGTGTGTTAGTGGTCATGCGCATCAACTTGTTGAAGTACATGTTCAGCTCCAGTTGGACTTGCTTCTTGTCTTCGCCTTGGTGAGTGTGTTGAATGGGTTGGATTGCATGCATGCGCACAATGACATGCATGCTGCTGAATCCCTTGCATGCGATCACCAACACTGCTCACCATGTCTGCTCTATGTTAGCTATTGGGATGGATACTTAACTTGTACAGGTGCAGTTTCATCTGTGAGTGCACGACGCACCCATTGTTGTTCCTGATCCTACTGCAACTCACTCGTCTATCTGTGCAGCTTCATATTCTTCCTTGAGTCACTACTTCAGCACATCAAACTCCTTCTTTGTTCCAATATTTATCTTCACACGATCTTCATGTCACACTGTCACCTCATAGCCAAAGTCTCCAAAGTTGCTTTCATCATCAATGGATCTACTTGAGCTTGCAACCTTGTTCCGCCTCCGTGTTTTCAATAACCCTCCTCTTGCATTTTTTGCATTTGTTATGCTGTCTTTAGCTGTTGTTCATGATATTTCTCGTTGTGATGCTACTTTTGTCATATCTTGATGTCCTTATATACAAATAACTTGATTTCTTCGTGGGTAGGCAAGTCTATGGACACTCGATCGACTACATCCCTAGGTGTGCTTTGAATGGTGTCTTCATCTATGCTCTCATGGAAACCATTGTACATGTACTGTTGAGAGGCAAATGAAAGCCTGCGATACTTGGAGACGTGGCAACACTCATGGCAAGAAATCTGTCAGTTGAAAACCCAAATGAACATGAGAACTGACTTGTATCATACCTAGGTGAATTATCATGAAGGTTGCGCAATTTCAGTCGGGAAATCGGGAGACCGACTACCAAGACTGCACAAGGCATAGTCCAGGCTGCTGGGAGACTGACTGACTGTTGGAACTGTGCAATGCATAGTCCATTCTAGCTGCTAACTACATGACTGTTGGCCCAAGGATAAATTTGTGCAATTTCTTGGGCCAAGAAGAGAATGTCCTCCAAAAATGCACCAAACAATCCTGGAGGCTAGTATTGGGCAAGAATGCACAAATATAGAGAGGAAGGTGAGCCTTCCTTTCCCAAATTGCGCAATGCAGCCTTGGTGAAGGAAAAGTCAGGGCAAGGATGGCTCGACTCGCCGATGGGCAACTAGAAGCAAGTAAGTCAATGAATGCATGGCGACACTATGTGATAGTAGAAGTCATCGACAGTGCATTTGAAACATGAATGAAATATTCAACAAACAGATCAACATGCATGTGGGTGAGGCAGTTCGCTGGTTGGGCGAACGTCCATGCAAAACAGTTTCATGCATGTGATAACAATGAGATAGCAACGAAAACTGAAACAAAGCTAGGACAAGATAATATACATGTAAATGACAACAAGTGTTCAAATAAATCAAGCAAATATTACTCCCAGCAGCGAAAACACAAAAAGTGATAGAAATGCAGCACAAGGCATGGGAAGCGAGCTTACCCCAAAATAGCTGAGTTGAATGTGCTAACTACTCCTAGATGTGATGTGGGATGTCAAAGCTGCAAGGTTGATGTGAGGAATGAGCTCTGCAATGTCTGGTTGATGATTTTTTATAACACCGAGGTTGTGACGTGCATGCCACGAATCTAGGGGAAGCGAAACTTGGTGGAAGGTTTCAGAATGACTCCTTTCATGTAACCTCCAACTACTAAACATAGATCCCTAAAACAAGGGCTTCCTTTTCATGCTGCCTTGAGAGAAACAACCCATGCATGCAAATCTGTTTTGCTCAGTCCCAGAGGGAGCTGGTCAACTTAGCTGCACATGCAAGACATTGCTTGACTGCTAGAGAAAAATGCGCATTTCTGGCTGGGAGCTGGGCTGGCTGCCCAGGAGATTTGTGCAATTTCTGGGTAAAGCAGCTGACTACTACCCAGATTTGCACAAATCCTGGGCTGAACAGCCTGCTGCTGGGAAAATTTGTGCAAATCCTGCTGGGAAGTTTGGCTGGCAGGATTACATAATCCTGGAGCCCAGCAAGCTGTCAGAGAGGATTGTGCAATTTCTAGAGGGAATGATGGTTTCCCTCCAAAAATGCAAAATTTTCAAGGGGAAGCTGCTCAGCCTGCAGCTGGACCAATTCCGGGCGAGCAGCTTGTGAAGGGAAAAGATCAAACTATGATCGACAGGCTACCTTTGAGTAAGAAAGACACTGAAGCTTGAGGACTTGACTAAGCAAGGCAAGTTGTTGTGAAGGTTGGTAGGGAGGCTCCAAAACAGCTTAAGGAAAAATTTTGGAGGGTTGTTGTAGCTGCTACAATAAGAAGCTTTTTCATGCTGTTGATTATCTTTCCCTATTTCCCTGCGATACCCCTTAACTCAACTTCCTTTCCTTCGCAAAAAAAAAACAAGAAAAGATCTTGAAAATTAAAAGCTATCATACCCAAAGATTGTAGCCATTGGAATCTTAGTAAAACATCAGCACCACCCATTGGAATGGAAATCATTGAACTGTTTAATACATATTCTCCCATGGATATCTTGATATTATGGCACTTTCTAGAGCAATTTATGGTTCCTCCATTTGCAACCATCACTTGACACTCTGGTGTTGGATATAGGAAGCAATTCAATTCCCTGGCTATCTTACAATGAATAAAATTATGGGTACTACCCGAATCAATCAACACTATTACCTTTTTCTTCTTGATATGTACTTCTATCTTGAGAGTTTGAAGAGTGGTAATTCCTACCAATGCATTACAAGATATGGTCGGATTCATTTTTTCTTTCTCTAGGGTTGGTTCCTAGTGTATATCCTCTTCTTTTGATGTTTCTTGTTCCTTTTCTTCCTCCTCTTCACAATCTATGTAAAATAATTTCTTCTCAACACACTTATGACCTTTAGTGTATTTTCTATCACAACTATAATAAAGCCCTTTTGTTATTTTCTCTTCCAATTTTTGTGGTGTGAACCTTATAGGTTGTGGAAGGCTAGGGGCAGCAACACTTTCATCTTTATAGTTGTCAGTGGTAGGCTCCCTTGTTTCCATAATTTTTCTTTCAGTTTTTCTTGCCAACCTAAATGCCTTCTCCAATGAATCAGGTTCCCAAAGGCGAACCTCATGTTGGATGTTAAAGTCCCCATGAACACATCAATTCTATGCTCCTCTAGAATATGTTTACCCTTATATTCAATTTTTGGAAGTCCTCAATGTGCTCCACCATTGAACGCTTTTGTTTGAGATTTATCAATTGGCTAAAGAAGGTGTTGTTTTTTGTATCCTCATAATGTGTTATCATTTCCTCTATAAAAATTGGGCAAGTGGCAATTTGTTTACGAGAGAAAATCCATCGATACCATACAAACTGATTGTGTTCTAAATATAAAGTTGTAATGCATAGCTTTTCTGTGTTTTGCACATTATGGAGATCAAAAGATTGCTCCATCTGTAGTATCCATGTTACGGGATCCTTGCCATAAAACTTCCCCATATCGATATTTTGAACATGGTGGGTTTTCAATCCAACATTAGATTCTATGGAATCATGATTAACATTTATTTTGTTCTCATCATGAGTTTCCTCTACTACCTTTTAGCCATTAGGAAGCATTTCTTGAAGCAACTTTGCCAAAACTCTTTTCAAACATTCCATGTCTTTCTTCAAATATTCAATGTTTACTTCTAAACCATCCATCTTAGCTTCCATGACTTTCTTTAAACCATCTAACTTAGCTTCTGTTACTTTTTGTGAGAGTGAAATTTGTTGCACTTGGTCTCGTAATTTTGATATATCATGTTTTATTTATTCCTCTTCTTCATGAGTCATGGTAGATATTTCAGGTTTCTTACTAGGTGTTTCCATTTTATTTCTCTGAGGCATCAATTAATGATAATTATGCTTCACTATGCCCTTTGAATTACTTCAAACTAATTTTTAAAACCAAACTTATGCAAATTTTTAAAAAGACTACACACATTTTTTCACTTTGCAGGAGCTCGATATTGAATTTGTTATATCTATGTAATTATGAATCTCCAAGGGATGAATTTTTTTCCTGTGGTATCACTCAGAGTCCTCTTTCCAACCCCTCAAGTCTGATCAATATTTTATTCTCCAAGAAATATTTATTCCAAATCTCTCACGATGACCTGATTATAGACTAGTTCAGTAGATCGTAATTGTATGAAGTTCCACGTGTCACTGTTTTGATCTTCGGACCTAGAAACGATAGACATAAAACTAAAGTCCATCCTATTTCTGTTAAGTTTTACAAAATTTTAATTTGATGCTCAGAGAGAAAGTTATGACGATTTTCCCAAGGTCACCTGTTTGAGATATAATTCAAGATCCTGCAAAAACCTTAACTTCCTTGGATCATATCTCCGAAAATATAGTGATACAAGATCTAATATTAGGACCCGAGGTTCATCACAATTTAGGGTCAAATGGGTTTTAATTTCTGCTTTTGAAAATTCGTAGAAAAAAGGTTATAGTGAAAATTCCATGATGACATGTTTGAAGCAGCGAAACCCTAGAATCCAAAGCTCTGATACCAAATGTTATGCAACCAGCTCACAAAATAGAAGAAAAGATAGATCAATGACTTCAAAATCAACCTTTTAGAGGGGGAAACTTACTTTACATTACACAAATGAGTTGAATTCAATATACTAGAGGAGATTTCAAAGTTTTGAATTTAGGTTACAAGTGAAATTCAAAATTGCAATACATACTTTAGGATCGACAGATGGTGTTTTACAGTTTGTGGCTCGAATTATATAACTATAAGGACAAGATGGAGGCCGTGTTGGAGGATAATGGATTGAAAGAATTAATTGATCAAGAAATTCCTAAGCCACCAACGTCGGATGCAAAAGATCTGGATGAATGGATGAAGTGTGTGGCAAGGGCAAGGCAGATAATCCTTGAGGGATTTCGAGACCACATTCTCTCAAGTCTTCATGGGAAGCACTGACAGACCTTTTCCAGAACAGTAGTGACCATAGGAAGTTGGCATTGAAAGATAAACTTCGAAAAGTCAAGATGGAGGTGGGCGACTCGATTCCAAATTACTTGACCAAGTTCACTCATTGTCGAGATGAGCTTGGAACTATTGGAATCAATATTGTCAGGGATTATATGGTGTCTTGCTCTTCTGGGATTCCCAAAGAGTTGGCATATTTATTAGGACTCTGTCAATGGCTAGGAGAAGCTGCTAGGTTTGGAATCACTGTGGTCAAATTTGGTACAAGAGGATTTTCGACGAAACACCAGAGATGAAACCTCTTCCAAGGAAGTGCAAGAGGAATTTTCCTTAGCGAATAAGGAAAATAAGGCCAACGGAAATAAGTCCCAAGGTGAGGTGGGCGGAAAGAAGATGGACTTGTCAAAAGTCAAGTGTTTTCACTATCACAAGCACGGGCACTATGCCATGAATTTCCCACAAAAGAAAGCAAGCAAGAAGGAGCCTGCAGTAGCTGCAGCAGGTGAAGCTCTAGCTTCACAATTCGAACTTGATTTCACTCTCATTGCATGCATGGCTAGCACTATCATGGGAGGCATGTGGTATCTTGACAGTGGTGCCTCATTCCATATGATGGGGAACAAAGATCTCTTTAGTGATTTTGAGGAGAAAGACCTCAAGAAGAGCATAGATTTTGTAGATGACGAGAAGTATAGAGCTACAGAGATCGGTATGGTTACATTTTAGAGGGAGTTTGGCTCCCCTCTTAGGATCACAGATGTGATGTATGTTCCAGGACTATAGAAGAATCTTATTTCAATCACGGTATTGGAAGACCGTGGCTATGATGTGATTTTTAGTAAGGGGAAGGTTTTCCTTAGACACATCACCATGGGACAGGTGAAACAAATTGGTGCACGGGTCAAGAACCTATATGCTCTTTGGGTACAAGATGCATGCAAAGCCTTGAGGAAAAAGGAAAAGGTCAGATACTTGGTGGTTGAGAGGGAGAATGAATTAACTCTCAACATGCAACCTCAGCAGTAGTCCCATAGAGTTGTGGAGCAACCACAATTAGAGAAGAAGAGAGGAGATAGAGTGGAGACATCCACTCATGGAGAGACCTCCATTAGGGGGAAATTTCGAGCCAAGTGGGCAGAGGGAGCACATGCAACCATACCTCCAGGTGTGAGGTGAGGCAATGTGAAGTGATAGTCCCAAGAGGGCTGAAATTGTGTAGGGTCCCTTGAGAGGATTTATCTCATGGATGGTACCTTGCTACGAAAGCCTAAAGTACATATTAGCAGGAGAAATCAATGGTGATTAATCTAGTTAGAGCTTAGAGTGATAGAGGCTAGAGCAGTCAGATACTAAAGAGTGCATAGAAGGGTTGACAACAATGCATAAATTCAGAGTCAGCAAACGCACAGATTTTTCAACCAACAAAGGCAGTAGAAATCAAATATTTTGATGATAGATGCATCATATTGATTCAAGTTGGAATTTTTTTTAGTTTCAGGAGTTTATATAGAAACAACACTAGAGAGAAGTGTTGCATGCAGAACATTCCAAAGATTCAGGATCGGGATCAAGTTGAATTCATTTCTTGTTGAGAGGGACTATTTTAAAAATAGAATCCAGAAATTCCAATTTAATTTGTCCTTGATTAAATTGAGAATTAAAATTGTCATTCTATTCTCATAACAACTTGTAAATAGTTAATTAAGTTTAATTAACTTAATTAGCTTAGGAATTTTGAGTTGGAAACATTTATGTAGTCATGTATATGTTCTCCCTAAATTTTAGGGGTCTAGTATGAGTTTAAATTGAGTTGTAATTAGATAACTTAGTTTACTAAGTTATGGTCAATTAAATTAGTTCCAACTATTTGTGGAACTAATAGAGGACTAATAGTTAGTTTGTGCACTTGTGCATCCACAAGTGCTACTCCAGTTAATTGAAGATTCCCTCATGAGAAACTCGTGCATGTCAGTTCAGAGAAAGACCCAATTGAGGCTAGAGTGAAGGGGCAATGTACTATCAGTTGTATGATTTACTGAGTTGTAAATATCATGCATGCAATCAAATAAGGAACTATGTTTGGATTGTGTAGTTTTAGAAGCATGAATTCCCTTTAAATACGGGCTATTCATCCTAGGAATCACACAAGGAAATAGGGGCTTGGAGAGCTACAGAATAGGCTAAGGATTTGGCTTGAGCTAGCTTGTGAGCTGAGAATTGATTATATGTGTGCAGGGATTTTTCTTGTGAGAACAAGCCTTGTATTCTCATCTTGGATTTTTGATTAATACAATACAGATAGTAGGGGTTTTGAGTTGTGGCTTTCTCTGGATAAATATTATGTTATGTGCGATTGATTTGTCTTCTTCTTTTTCATATTGTTTTCATCGATCTATTGGATTCCACTGGTTGAAGGTAGAAGTAGATTCTTGTCCTGTGCTTTAGTAAACTGCATGAGCTTTTGAATCTATAGGAAATTCTACACAAACTTTCCAAGCTTATCATCCTTTTTTTATGAAACATTTGCTTCCAAAGATTCTAAAGTGTTTGACAATTGCAGGCTTACCATACTAGAGTTCATATGGAGATTTATCACTATTTATTTAAACATGTGCTTTGTTAAATATATCCACGGTTGAATGCACTACTTCTCCCTAGAAGGTGTGAGGTGTCCCTGATTCATAAAACATGGCACGTGCCATTTGTTGAATGATTATGTTCATTTTTTCTACTACTCCATTTCGTTGAGGATTTTTGGCTATGGAAAATTGTCTTTTGATGCCATGTTGTTCACAAAAATTAAAAATTTCATCTGATATAAATTCTCCTCCTCCATCAGATCTAAGGCATTTTATTTTTAGTTTCATTTCATTTTCCACCATAGCCTTGAATATTTTAAAATTTTCAAATGCCTCATCTTTATACTTCAATAAACCAACCCAACACATTCTTGTAAAGTAATCAATCATAGTATGAAGTATTGTTCACCACAAGGAAACTTCTTTCTCATAGGTCCACATAAATTAGTGTGAACAAGTTCAAGGGATTTACCTGAAGTTCATTCTTTAGCTTTAAACTGAACTTTGGGTTTCTTACCAAATTGACATTATTTGTAAATATTACATTTAGGTGGAGAAATGTATATCAAGTGACAAATTGTTCCCATCTTGATTGGTTTGTATAGTTGAGAAAAACTGAGGTGTCCCAATATTTTGTGCCAAAGTCAACTTTCTTCAAATTTTCTCAAAAAATAGTGCTCTTTCCCGCCTTCTAGGATATAGACATTGCTTGGAGTTATGGTTCCCTTGATTACGGTCTTACCATTATCTAAATTTATTACCACACAATTATTTGATCTGAAAATAACTTCATGCCCTTGATCACACATTTGACTAACACTTAACAAGTTATGTCTTAGCCCATCAATAAATAATACATTCTCAGCCTTGACCTTTTCTTTTAATACCACAGATCCTTTTCCTTTAATAGTAGTAGGTGAGTTATTACCAAAAGTCACATTCTTTTCTTTCTTAATTTCATTAAAAGAAATAAACTTATCTCTGTCACCTGTCATATGCTTTGAACAACCACTGTCAATGTACCATAGATTCTCTTGATCTCCTACATACAATGCTAGACCACAATTTTTAGAGGAAGAAATTTTATTTTTCCATACCTTGGGAGGTTTTATCTTCTGCTCATGTTGATAAGATGAATTCATCCTACTTCTGCATTCAATTTCTTCATGACCAAAGTTATTGCAAATAGAACATTCAACTTCATTTTGAAGAGGGGAGAAAGCATTATAAGAAGACTTTTTTGTCATGTTTCCATTATGTTGTTTTCTTGCTTCTCTAGTCATAATCGTTTTATAAGAAACACAATGAACTACTTTGTGACCAAAGTTGTGACAAGTGAAGCATTGACCATTGAAGTAAGAGTACCTGGGAGTATAATACCTTTTTGAGTAGCTTGCCCTTTGTTCATGGAAAGGTTATTTTTCCTGAGAATAGTTTGACCCTTCATTCTTTTGTTGAGTCCTATCATTATGATGAGTTCATTGACATAGATTTTGATACCTATTTCAAAAGATTTCATAGGTTCTGATGTTTCACCATTTTGATTTGGATTGTATCCAAGACCTGTCTTGATTAGTGGAGAATGTTGAACTTTAATGATTTCTTCTAAAGTTTCAGATCCTTTAGCAAATCTAAGATTTAGAGATTTTGTTTTCTCAAGTTCTTTCTTAGGCCCACAATTTCAAGTTCTAAGTTTTCACAATGTTTTTCCTTTTCTTGGACTTGTTTCTTCACATCTTCTTCTACTAATTTAGTTTCTTCTAATCAGATCTTCAACTTGGTTATTTCTTCAACAAGGATGTTTTCTTTATACATACTGATTTCCTTTTCTTGATTCTTGTTTATTACCCTAAATCTATCGATGTATTCTAGAGCCTCCACATTGTCATCATCAAACTCATCTACACATTTCTCTTCAAATTCCAGAAGTATTTGACAATATTGATATGATTCATCATTCTCATTATTGGAAGAACTTTCACTGTCTTCATGAGTATAACAACTTTCTTGCTAGTAAAACTTCTTTTAACATTCTTCTTTGAACCATTATTTCCTTTTTCATGATTTTATTTATAAGGACCTACTCTTCCACAAGAAAAACATTTGAAAGGAAGCTTACCTTTGAACCTACCAGTTCCTACTTGGAGCTTCTTCACAAAATTCACTTCTTCTTCATCTGAAATGTAACTTGTTTCCTTAGGCTCTTCTTTTTCTTTCCCTTTATTTGTGGCTTTGAATGTTGCTTCTCTAATACCTAATGTATCCCCTTTTCTCATCTCATAAGTTATCAAGATCCCATGGAGTTGTTCAATAGTGAGATTCTTCAAATCCTACATTTCTTCAATGGTAGAGACTTTGGAATTGAACTTTAGGGTTATTGATCTCAAAATATTTTCAACAATAGTAATATCCTTTATTTTGTCACCAAGATTTTTCATTGAGTTAACAATATTTTCTACTCTAATGAAAAGGCTTGCAATGCTTTCATCATTATGCATTCTAAGAGTCTCGCACTGAATTATATATGTCTAAAGTTTATCACTTTTTAACTTAGTGTCACCTTCATAGATTTGGACAAGATTGTCCCATATTTCCTTTATGGTGTTCAACTGCATGACTTTCAAAATAATATTCATCCAAACTTCTCAAGATAGAATTTGCAGCCTTTACATTGATCTCATATTATTTCTTCCCTGCATCATCTATGGGAATGGAGGTTGGGTATTAATATCCACCTTCAACAATTTCCCATATATCAACTCCTAGTGTCGACAAATATGCTGTCATTCTGATTTTCCAAAATATAAAGTTAGTTCCATTAAATAAAGGTGGCTTGATATAATATACTCCCTCTTGACTGCTCATATTGATTAATCTCCCTTTAAGTGATCAAGATTCTTTTAAGGGACCTGCTCTGATACCAATTATTAGGAAAAATACCCGGGGGGGTGGGTTTTGTGTGTGAATTAGTATTTTTAATTAACTTTAAATTTCAATTTCACATTCAGAATTATGTACGCTAATGTTCTTCATGTAACTTGCATGTGTACGCGACTCTAGTGAATGCAAATAGCATATATACAATTTACTTAATTTGTCATATATTTCAACAATGAGTTAACTTAACCAATCTTTAATTAATTCATTCACCATCCAGAATGTAGTAAAGAACAGATAAATCATAGCACATAAGAAACACACATATAACACCAAGATTTAGAAACCCAATGTGGGAGAAAACCAATATTGTCATCGTCGTTGTCTTATTTCTTATTATATAAAGAAAATATTCGTTACATCATGTACTAGTGCAAAATTTTACTAGCATGCAGGCACCCACCTGCAAGAGGCTACAACCTCCACTCGTTCTCCAACATCCACTCGAAGGGAGCTACAACAACCTAATCTCCTTTACTAGCTCCCACTGGAAGGGAGCTCCGACGCCCTCACTAAAGGTACTAACCTCCACCAGTGCATGTTTCCATGGATGTTTCCAGTGACTACTCATATTGATAAATCTCCCTTTAAGTGATCAAGCTTATTTTAAGGGACCTGCTGTGAATTAGTATTTTTAATTAACTTTAAATTTCAATTTCACATTCAGAATTATATATGCTAATGTTCTTCATGTAACCTACGTGTGTACGCGACTCTAATGAATGCAAATAGCGTATATACAATTTACTTAATTTGTCATATATTTCAACAGTGAGTTAACTTAACCAATCTTTTATTAATTCATTCACCATCTAGAATGTAGTAAAGAACAGATAAATCACAGCACATTAGAAACACACATATAACACCAAGATTTTAGAAACCCAATATGGGAGAAAACTAATGTTGTCATCGTCTTTGTCTTATTTCTTATTATATAAAGAAAATATTCGTTACATCATGAACTAGTGCAAAATTTTACTAGCATGCAGGCACCCACCTGCAAGAGGTTGCAACCTCCACTCGTTCTCCAACATCCACTCGAAGGGAGCTACAACACCCTAATCTCCTTTACCAGCTCCTACTGGAAGGGAGCTCCAACCCCCTCACTAAAGGTACTAGCCTCCACCAGTGCATGTTTCCATGGATGTTTCCAGTGACTGCTCATATTGATAAATATCCCTTTAAGTGATCAATCTTCTTTTAAGGGACCTGCTCTGATACCAATTATTAGGAAAAATACTATGGGGGGTGAATTAGTCTTTTTAATTAACATTAAATTTCAATTTCACATTCAGAATTATGTACGCTAATGTTCTTCATGTAACTTGCATGCGTACGCAACTCTAGTGAATGAAAATAGCGTATATCCAATTTACTTAATTTGTCATATCTTTCAACAGTGAGTTAACTAACCAATCTTTTATTAATTCATTCACCATCCAGAATGTAGTAAAGAACAAATAAATCACAACACATAAGAAACACACATATAACACCAAGATTTTAGAAACCCAATGTGGGATAAAACCAATGTTGTTATCGTCTTTGTCTTATTTCTTATTATATAAATAAAATATTCGTTACATCATGTACTGGTGCAAAATTTTACTAGCATGTAGGCACCCACCTTCAGGAGGCTGCAACCTCCACTCGTTCTCCAACATCCAATCGAAGGGAGCTACAACACCCTATTCTCCTTTACCAGCTCCTACTGGAAGGGAGCTCTGACCCCCTCACTGAAGGTTGCAACCCTCAACACCTTGTGGACCACGTTTCAGAATGTTTCACACTAGATCCACTTATCAAACAACCTATAAGTCACCTTTCATTAAATTTTCACACTATACCCACATCAACAATAAGCCCAAACCAATATGCCAATCTGAAATACTAAATCTCAAAATTTGAATCACTGAAGCACTGTAAACCAACTAAATCACTAAAGCATCAAACCACTAAATACTCAAGAAAACTAATCATTGAACTAAACCTCAACCAACTATTGCAACCAGATCAAATCAATGCACAACCAATTCAATCAACACTTCTAGATACAGATATGCATAATTGAGAGATAACAACAAACATAACAGATATCATTAATTGTCATCATGGGGAAGCAATTGAAAACCATAATACATATTCGAGACCTCCATGAAACATATTTGTGTCCGTACGTGATTACCATGCATAACACTCGCGTATATATACCAACATACTAAATAAAATATCACGGAATTTAAATGCAATTGTGGTGAAACCATATCCGCATGTGTACGCAGCCTTACTAAAGAAAACCAATGTAAATATATTTAAACTACTGAAGAAAATCTTCCTTGTAAGCCATAATCATACTTTCTGCAAATTTCACTATTAAATCACAAATCACTTCAAGCACATTCAAATAGATCTTGCATCATTATATATTCAAATATACCTACATTAGACAAGTATAAACATTATTAATTAATGCACTTTCAAATCTTCCATATCTGAGTCTTCTCCTTACTCCCTGGTGCACACCTGTTTCAGATCAGATCACACATGAAAGACTATTCACTTGCACACCCAACACCTTGATCTCCATCTTCTTATATAGTTTTTTTCTTAGCTAATACCTTAGGTAAATCGTTTGGTAATGTTTATGGTATTCGTTGATGGGATCAAATAGACGGTTCCACCACAATTACTATGGGAAATTACCATTGTAATGACCGTTGATAATAAGATTTCCATGGCTCAAATTATTTTCGTGAATTTTTCTCATAGGACCTGTGTATGTACGCGACTCTACTTCATAGGAACTGAGTATACTTTCTCAATATTCACATCTTTCATTCATCTACCACTAAACTATCATTTCTCTATCCATATTCTCTGTAACATCTTGTACCAATATTCCTGGTATATGCATTAGTTCCATAACCATCATATTATAGGTAAGTTAACATCAAGGACATATTTGTCAAGCAGGTTGCCATCAAGTACAACACATTAGCCATAATGCCCACAAATTATGCATATTATTTATATTAACTTAGTTTTTATTAGATTTCATTCATATTAATAAGTTCATGATAACATGTAGACACAACCCAGCTATATGGATGAGCTTATGAGGTCATTCGAGGGGGCACTTGATAAGCTAGACTAGCCTCCACCAGTGCATGTTTCCATGGATCCTCCTCCACCTCCACCTCCACCTCATAACACTTATGTGGAGGAGTGACACTATGTACAACCACATTGACCAACAGTTTAGGTAAACTTTTTTATTCCTAATATTTCAACATTTTCTTTTTTCAAGTTACATGCATGCTAATTAATTTGTAGACTAATTATAATTTGTCCTTGCTATTGTGTATACAGCCCACATGTATAGTTTTTTCGATGTCACAATTATGTGGACGCATGAATAAGATGCTAGGTATAGAGGCATTGACGATGTGGGTCCATCGATGTAGGCCCCAATCTTTGAGCAACAAGCAGGGGGGCACCAAACCGAGATTCATCAGACCCCCATCCTAGATGACTTGCATTTGGACTCAAGTGAGGTTAGTAGATTCATATATGTAATTAAAAATATGGTTCAAAATCATTTATTTCCATATTGTTTATTTTGTACAAATAATGATCTAATTACTTTGAATTTGAATGTGTCATATTATAGTGTCGAATTATGGAGACTTAGTTTGCGTAGTGGAACTCACATAGGAGTTCCGGTAGGACTTAGAGTAGATAGTTTTTATATTTTCAGACCCATTTCATAGGCCAAATTCACATGTGATACAGACTTTGTATATTTTCATACATGGATATTTTATGGGTACATGAACATTATTTCAATTTGTGGATTATTTCATATTATGGTTGTTCATGTAAAATTTGTAATTTGTATATATTTTCATATGGACAATTTATTAATACATTCATTACTTCAATTTATGGATTTTTATTAATCTTGTTTATGGATGTTCATAAATTTTTGAAGTTTATGGATCTATTAAGATTATTTCATCATTTAAAAAAAATTATATATATGTAGTATAACTTTTATTAAAAAATATAACAATTTTGATTTCTAGTTTCATAGACTAAGAAAATAAGTACAATTTAAGCTATGATGCAAGTCATGTTGATACTTAAAATGAATTAAACTATATGAAAATTGAATTAAAAAACACAAATAGGATTGAAATAAGTTTTAAATTCAATTTTAAAAGATGTTTCGTAAACAACAAATAAGTTTTATTCAATTTTATTTCTTTTGAGGTCATCTACAAGAGCTTAGTCATAACATGATATTTAAGTCATATGTATTGGAATTTAATATACCAAAAAATAATTATAATATATGTTTCTATAAAATTAGATATAATTAAATATGAAGTAATTCCTTATCACAAGTTTCAATTAAAAATCATAAATAGTATTGAAATAAATTTTATTCAATTTTAAAAGATGTCTTGTAAACAACAAATAAGTTTTATTCAATTTTATTTCTTTTGAGATCATCTACAAGGGCTTAGTCATAACATGATATAATTACAATCTTGCGATGATGCAAGTCACTTTGATACTTAAAATGAACTAAAATATAGCATGTATCAATTTAATATTGAGCATAGAAAGAGTTACAAATGTGCTTCATATTGGCTTGTAGAAAGTATATTTTAGTGCAATCAACATTTATGCTATTACAATTCAATTTTAAAAATAAATTATTTGAATTCTAAAGTCATCCATATATGAGTGTGTGTGTGTGTGTGTGTGTGATATTTTTGTGACCCACCCATATAAAATTGTATGGTCAACTTTTTTAAGTATTTCAATCAATTTTTTATCTCAAGTTTCAATTAAAAAACACAAATAATATTGAAATAAGTATTATTCAATTTTAAAAGATGTCATATAAACAACAACTAATTTTTATTCAATATTATTTCCTTTGAGATGATCTACAATAGCTTAGTCATAACATGATATAAGCCAATCGTATTGGAATTTAATATAGGTCAAAAAACAATATATGGTAACATTTCTATAATTTTATACAATGTTAGAGGGAGGGAGAGAGGGAGAGAGCATTTCATTTAATGGAAAATTGACATATTATACAATATTAAACAATTTTGCAAAAAATATCATTAGGACAACATCATAATTCTCCATAAATTATCTTGTTACTCTGAATCAAAATTCACAATGCTTATATAAATTTTGAGGTATATAAATTTTGAGGGCTTCAATTCGATAAAAGAGTAAACTTTTGAAATTTCATCACCACATTTGGCCCAAACGTGTAACCCATCTTTATGCATTCACCCATGACTTTTCATCCAACTTGGACCTTTTTCTTTAGGAATATGCATATATGCTTCACAAACAAATTTTTTAAATTGAGTGTAGTGCAAATCCTTACATGTCAATACCTTTTTTGGGATGTCAACATCAAGTGAAGTTGTGGGAGAGCGATTTATTAAGTAGTGTGTTGTGTGAACAACTTTTTTTGAAAAATATTTAGGCAAACTAGATTTTGAAAGAATACATCCCACCTTTTCCATTATTGTCAGATTCATTCTCAACTATTCCATTTGGTTGTGGAGTGTGAGGAACTATTTTTTAATGTTTTATGCCATATTTACTGCAATATTCTTCAAAGGCCCTTGAGTATTACTCCTCAACATTATCTACTCTAATGCATTTCAATAGTTTATTAGTTTCCCTTCCAACATCCACATGGAATTTTTCAAAAGTATCTAGAACTTGATCTTTACACTTAATAGGGAAAGCCCACACCTTTTTGATGCATCATCAATAAAAGTGACAAAATAAGCAACTCCTCCTAGTGATTATATATTAGTTGGGCCACAACTATCAATGTGTATCATGTCTAATATTTTTGTATCCCTATTAGGACTATCTCTAATAAATGACACTCTTTGTGTCTTTCCATAATACAATGTTTGCAAAATTTAAATTCTCTACCTTTTATATCAAGCAAACGCTTTTACTCAACAAGAATTGTTAAGCCTCTTTCAGTCATGTGCCCAAGTCTTTTGTGCCACAACTCCACTATGGACTCCTCCTTTGTAACAACAATAATATTTGACTTTTGTAACCTTTATTCTAAGGTGTAGAGAGTGCCTATTTTTTGTCCTTTTGCAGCAACCAATGAATCTTTAAAAATAAAACATCCCCCCTTGCCAAACATTGTATGGTAACCTTCATCATCTAGAATTCCAACTAAAATCAAATTCATTCCAAGCTCTAGTACATGCTTGACCTACTTAAGCAATAAACTACAACCATCTTGTTATTTATTAGAACGTCACCTATTCCTTCAATATTACAAAGATTTTTATTGCCCAAGTGAACCTTACTACATTACTAGATGTATAATAAATAAAATTTCCTTTGTTTGGTGTTGCATGGTAGGAGGCTCCGGAATATAAAATCCAATCACTATCTTGATTAGATGTATAAAGGCATTCATCATTATAAACAACAATAATTAATACCTCACCTTCCATTGCCATGTCAGTCGTTTCTTCATTAAATATTTTTGTTGTTGCCAACTACAGTTTGCTCCTTTTGTTCTTTCTTTATTACCTAGCAATCTCTTTTTATATGGCTACATTTCTAACAATGACAGAAGATTATTTTTCCATTCCTAGACTTTGACCTCCTTTTAGATATTATTCTCCTTAATTTTCTTCTATCGTGTTGTTTTCCACAATCACCCAGAGTTAATGCCTTCATATTTGGTATTTCTTCTCCTATAGACTTGCTTCACATTTCTTCATTTAATAAACTATTAGAAACATCTTCAAAACTTAATTTACCTTTTTCTGTTGCATTACTTATGGTCACAACCAAGCTTTGCCAACTATCACACATAGAGCTCATGAGTAAAAGTGTCAACTGTCACACATAGAGCTCGAGAGTAAAAGAGCTATGATCTCATCATCAAACATAATCTTCAATGAAGTGAGCTAGTTCACCACCATGTGCAACTCACTTAGATGTTCAACTATTCAACTCCCTTTCGTCATTTTGTGATTAAATAACCTCTTCATCAGAAACAATTTATTGATTGTTGTGTCTTGTTCATATAAATCATTTAGCTTTTTCCATAAAGATTTGGTGGTCTTTTCTTGTGAAATATGAAAGTATACCATGCCTGCCAAATATTACCAAATAGTAGCAATTTCTTTTCGATCTAACTTCCCTCATATGAAGGCTTATATTTTCCCTTAATCAACAAATGTAGATCTTTGAGTGTGAATGTATCTTCCATATTAGATCTCCTTATGGTAAAATTTACCCAAGTAAACTTTTGAATACTTATTATAGAATCCATTAATCCACATCTATATAAAACCTACACACACCAAATCTCCAACAAAAAGTTTGCACTAGTACTAATGGTTATATTTTAAATAACAATCAATAAATTATTAAATTAACAACCATAGATCTAAGATCAATAATAACTTATACAGATCTCATCAATACGATTTTGATCATAAATAAAATAACACATATAATCCAGAAGAAAGCAACACAAATTTTGCTTGGAAAATAGAAAAACCCATACGGAAAAATAAACTCTTTTATTAGCAAAAATTACATAAGCTTAATCTTATGAGCCCAACTACAAATATCTTCACGTAAGTAAATTTAACCTTATTTATAGAAGAATTCTCCATTACATTTTAGGAGAATCATTTATTATATTCTAGAAAAAGTCTAGGTTATATTTGAAAAATCATTTATTATATTCTAGAAAAAGTCTAGGTTATATTTGAAAAAACTTTCATTTCATTCTAATTAAAAATAATCTCCATTACATAATAAAATAATATTATTTTATATATTTGAACTCAAATAATAAAATGCCATGTATTTTGATTAATGGATTAGTTGAAGCATTCATATCCATGAAATTGATTAATTGACTAATTAGAACTGTGATCTCCATGAAATAAAAATAAAAAAATCTTAATTTTTATGTTTTTTCTTAAATATAATTTTTAATTTAATAAATAAAAAATATTATAATAATAGAAAATTTTAAATTTGTATATATTTTAACATGTATTTTAAATAATAAAAAATAATAACATTACCAACAAATTATTACATTAATTTAATCCAAATTACAAGCCCACTTCAAATCGGATAGGGGAAGTAGGGTATATAGATATTGATATATAAATATTGCCCAGTTAAATTTGGGACGAAATCTAACTTTGTCATCTCTCCACCACTATAGAAGTCAATAATTACACCTAAAATTTGACTTAATTTTCGTGACTCCTATAGAATCCAAAAAGATTCTCTGGCCGTCCAAAAGAAAATTTCCCATCTCGAAATTTAAACAAAAGAAAAACGCAATTTTAAAATAATAATAATAAAATTAAAATTAAAATAATAATAATAAAATTTAATTATTTTATTAGGTTTGCTAGAGTAGGTATTTTTCTTTTCATATTAGGTAATTGGTAATAGATTGTTCACCTATTATTTTTTGTAGAATAAATAATTTTTAATTTTATAAAGTGAAATTTTAAAAATTAATTTTTTATTTATTAAAAACAATTTATTAGCATTTATTTATAATACTATTGGTTGTAATTTTAAAAATTTTATTGTAACATGTCTAATAATTTGTGATATTATAATAACGTTTGAAATTTAATGCTAATTAAATGATATTATCTTTTCTCCCCGTGATGGCTGCACAAACTCATTCATTTAATGCTAGTCAAATCATGTCATCTTTTCTCTCTTTGATAGCTGCACAAATTGGCTCACTTGGATTTTCATAAAAACAATGTCATTGTTGAATTGAGACTTCTGTGATCCATATCAAATTTATGAGAGATTTTTCGGCGTAAATCACATGATATTTCATTTGTCGACGCATTTCGAACCAACCAGTGTGGTTCATCGTCAGGACAAGTTGAAGAATCAGATCCAGCATTGCATGTTAAATAGTCCCAGCAGAACCTCTTGAAATTAACTTATTTTTATGACC
Organism: Pinus tabuliformis; assembly: GCA_031772625.1. Taxonomy (NCBI): domain Eukaryota; kingdom Viridiplantae; phylum Streptophyta; class Pinopsida; order Pinales; family Pinaceae; genus Pinus; species Pinus tabuliformis. The sequence continues at coordinate 828,630,945 of CM062813.1, forward strand.
CTGGTTCGTCTAGCTATCCCACAGTCATATTTAGCCGTTAGTCAATATAGCCGTTGTCTGGTCAAGAATTATAGCAGTTGGAGGTTATGCTGGGACTATTTAACATGCAATGCTTGATCTGATTCTTCAACTTATCCTGACGATGAACCGCACTGGTTGGTTTGAAACGCTTTGACAAATGAAATATCATGTGATTTACGCAGAAAAATTTCTCATAAACAATGTCATTCTCAGAAAGTTGGATTTTCATAAAAATAATGTCATTCTCAGAATGTATTCCCGACCAAGTTGTGCATTTTGCTAGAGGAGTAGAAATATATCAATGCACGTAAATCAAATGCTTCATTGGATATGGATCAATGTTATCCTATTATGATGTTATTAATTTTCATAGGTATATTATTATTTGATTTATAACATATACCCAAATTTCACATTGTTATAAATCAAATAACTATTTTGATATCATTTAATAAAAAAATAAATATACACTTTCCTTATTTAATAAAAAATTAAATATAAATTTTAAAATACAAATATATTTTTTATTTTTAATATTTAATAAAACTTTTCTCACTTATTTTAAATTTAATTTTTTGTACTTATTTAATTTTAAAACATTTAAATATAATATTTTAATTTTCATTTCAATTAAATAAAATATTACATTGAATTAACACACATATATGAATATTAATGTTTAAATTATATAAATTAATTTAATATATATTAAATTAAAATTTCTTATACTATTAAAATTTATATGGTTATATTATTTCTTATAAAAGTAAGATTACATCTTCCATATATTTTTAATTTTCTAGTAAGCTTTTATTATATTATCAGTGGTTGGACCCTTCCAGAGTTATTCATATTGTTGTTGGAGATTCCCAGAATAGAACCGTTTACGTCCATCATCAAAGATGAAAAATCTTTCATGATATTTTCAACATTCTCTTCAACTAAGTACAATTTAATTGATTTAATTTTATTAACAATATTATCCTAGATTATTTAATTGATTTAAATTTTATTACGATATCGTTCTTCTACGGTGACGATATCGTTCTTCACGCAAGGTGCCCATCTAATCGTGATAAGCAACTTAGACTTCTTAAGGATTTCTGCTCTACCATGGGTATGATTGCTGACAATATCGTTCTTCTCGCAAGGTGATCAAATACTTAGACTTCTTAAGGATTTCTGCTCCACCATGGGTATGATTGTTAATACTAAGAAAACAAAAGTTATGATTATCAAATCCAAGAATGACACTTACACTAATTTTATGTATGAAAATAGTAACTTGGAGGAAGTGTCTTCGTACAGGTACCTAGGAATTGATATTCATCACAAGCTCAACTAGAACTATAGCATTGAGAAAAGGATTAATGGGGGGTGGAAAGCTTATTTTGGTCTTGAAAATAATTGTAAAATGGCAAACCTCGTAATGTGGGATAGAAAGAAGTTCCTATTTGAAACTTTAGTCACACCAGTTATCTTATATGGATGTGAGGTTTGGGGTTGAAGCATCTCTAGAGAATCCTGGAGAAATATTGAGCAAATCCAGAAGCGTTTTATAACTTATAACCTCAAAATTAAAAGCAACACACCCTATCCTATTCTCCTTATAGAAGTGGGTCTTTCCCTATCGAGAGACTAGCTATGACTAGGCTTCTGTTGTACAAGCACAAACTCAATAACATAGGAGACCATAGACTTCCTAAACTAGCTTTAAATTCCAGCCAAAACCACCTAAGGCTCAAGTGAGGCTAAGACACAAGGGCCTGGTTAAACCATTGGGAGATCGACCAGAATGTTGCATTGCAAAACATTAATAACATTAGAAATATTATTACTTCTAAGTTCAAAGAAAAAATGTGGTGTGAGAAATATTTAGTAGCTAAAAGAAAATTAAGATATTATAAGGAGGTCATCAACCCCACCCTAGAAGATCAAAAGTATCTCTCTGTTTTAACTAGTTCAAAGAAGAAAATTAATATAGCCAAGATTAGAACGAACTCTCATGAGCTCCATAGTGAAACGGGTTTGGATGGAAAGGTTCTACCATCTCTGTGAGAATACAACATCGAGGATGAAAATCACTTCCTCTTAGAGTGCCTCGCATACAACCACATTAGATCTCAGTTTCAAAATCTCTGTTGCAATACTGACCTTCCTAGCCTTTTACAATGTCAAAATTATAGTGAGCTCGGAAGGCTTCTCTCCAAGCTTTTGAGCATAGGAATAAAATCTTAAATCAAACTAAATAATTTGTTTCTTTAGGTCCGATAAAGCAAAGTTTGGTCTTAGTGGACGTTAACCATCATCAATAAAGAAATATTTTATATTATCTATTTATTAATTTTTTGAATTATATAAATTAATTTATTATTTATTATATTAAAATTTTATAAAATTAAAATTTGTATCATTAAATAAAATAAAATGGAAAACAACTTTTTTCCAAAATGAGAAAAGTTCATACAACATAGTATAAAACAAATTTGCATAATCACAATCTAGAAAATATTTCTAATATGATTTTAAAGTTTATGATCATATTACAAATAAAATTTCATTAAAAAAAGTGTCATACATTATTTTTTTAAATTGCATGATCATATTCTAGAAAACATTTCTAATTTGATTTAAGCCTATGACCCCAACAAGTATTAGGCATTTGGTAATAAACTGACCACCTATTACTTTGGTCAAACATGATAAATAATATTAAATTACAAATAATCAAATACTTCAATTTACCAATCACTAAAATCTAAATTAAGTAAATTCTAAACTTTAATACTAACTTAAATTTAATATTTTTTTATTTTAAAAAATTTATTTAAATTAAATTACAACTACTATGTAACCCTTGTCTAACTACTTCCATAACCACATATTTATATAATTATGTGGTCTATTTTAATAATTTTTAATTCAATTTAATAATCGATGGCGACTAACTCCAAAAGCCAACCAACCAGATGCACCTTTGCCGACAACAAAATTCGTACCTGAAAACTCAGCCGGAAATCGATTCTCTGTTCATTTATTTCCAAACACCTACACGTTCCTGGAAAGTTCAGTTTGAAAGCAACCCTCAGTTTGTGCACGCAAAAGCAACCGCTATCCCAAACTAAAATAATGGTGTCCCCTTTGCCAACCTTAATCATGCCTTCCTTTTCTTTGTCTTTCACTGCTTCATCTATTGCTCAAATTGTCAAAGGTTCAACTTGCGATGTGTTGGAATCTTCTCGAGAATTTTCAAGTTAATTTTAGATATTCAGTTTTAATACTTGGGTTTGGAGCATTGTTAATAAATTTATAAATTAATAATTAATAATTTTTAAAAAATTAATATTCATATCTTTTTTCTAAAATGTTTGAAATGAAACAATACAATTTTTGTTAAAGTATTGTAAAAGTTTCCATTTTGAAACTTAATTTTGATCTCAAAATTCTGTCAATGTTAATTTTACTATGTCAACAAAAGTTAAGGGAATAACTTAAACAAAACAAACCCACCACTCTATGGGTATTATAACCCTAATTACCACTCGAGCTAATATATATAAAATAAAATAAACAATGAATTCAAAATAAACTAAAAATTTATAAATGACCATCCTTTATATACTATTTTGGGAAAAAATATCTAAGAGAATAATAAATTTAAACTTTAATTTTTAAAAATTATCTCGACATAAATTTTCATTATATAAATATATTTTAAAATTTTGATATATAAATAAATAATATAAAAATATTTTGTTTTGAATATAGATTTATTTATTTCAAAATTAGTTTAAATATTTAAATGATATTTATTTGAATTAATTACCAGTCTAGATTCGTCTTAATTCTAGATTTACCAAGCATGGAAAGGGATCAAATTTATTCACTTTTTTATTTGCACCTCAAAAGGTTTGATCTTTCTCAACACTTGATAAATATGTTGTTAAGATGGATCCAAGTTGTTTAAATATTAATTATAATTATAAATCCAATTATTTTTTATTTTATTTTTTATGTTATTAAAATATTTAACAAGGCATGGTGTTACAACATTTTTTTCACACTGGGCTAGAGAGCATGGCATTAATTAATAATTTTATTTTATTACTTTATTTTTTTAATGTTTACCACTATTCTATGGCATAGTTTAACTTATAGATGAAATAGTTTTATTCACCGGGAATTCGCAAAAATCAAACAATACAATTTCAAGATTTTTTGTTGTATAAAATACATTTTTAAAATTTAGGAAGGTCGAATTGCAAAAAAGATGGATAACCTTTGCAAGGAAAAAGATAACAAGGAAGAAAGTATGCAAGACCAAATACAAGAAAAGGAAATATATATGGAAATATATAAGTAAAATAGGCAACAAGAAGAGGAAAGCAGACTGAAATCAAGATGTCTCTGGCTAAAATCCGGAGACAAATACAACGTTCTTCCACAATACAATGAAATTAAGGAGGTCAAAGAATCAGATAGAACAAATTCAAGTAAATGGTCAAGAAATAAAAGGAGTAGAAGAAGTAAAAAACACGGCACATAAACACTTCAAAGAACTCCTCTCAACAAGTGACCAGCAGGCAACTAATGAAGAAATCTTGCAGCAAAAAAAAATAAAAATAAGTGACCAGCAAAACAGGGAATTAGATAAAGAAATTACTGAGGAAGAAGTCAGAGAAGTTGTGTGGAATCTCCACCCTGATAAGGCACCAGGTCCAGATGGGTTTACAATAGCCTTTTACAGACAACATTGGGAAATTATCAAAAAAGACCTAATGAGAATGCTCAAAAATGCTTTTCAAAAAAAAAGATTGGAGGAAATAAAAAATCCTCCTTCCTAGCCCTCATTCTCAAAGAACCCAATCCTACAACTTTTAACAAATATAGGCCAATCTCCCTGTGCAACTCGTCTTATAAGATTCTTACCAAAATTCTAGCAAACAGAATGAAGAAATTACTTCCGGAAATAATCTCAGAAAACCAAGGAGGATTTGTCCCCAAGAGGCAAATCATAGACAATGTGATAATTGTACAATAGACTATCCACAGTGATATCCAAAGAAAAGAGAGAGGAATGATTGTTAAGTTAGATATGGCTAATGCTTTTGATATAGTTAATCATAACTTTCTTGCAGCATCTCTCAAAAGATTTGGCTTCTCAACAAATTTCATAGAGATTATCTAGGCATGTATTTCAAATCCTTGGATAGACCCTTTAATCAATGGTCGACCCAGTAAATTTTTCCAAAGCACTCGAGGGGTGAGGCAAGGTTGTTCGCTTTCTCCATTCTTGTACATAATCATGGCTGAATCGTTGAGTGCTATGCTGGAAAATCGGAGAAAAGAGAAAAAATAACAGGGATCCAAATATCGAGAGGAATCAAAGATGTAAACCATCCTCTCTTTGCAAACGATACCCTTCTCATAGGCGAGGCATTCTGCATTATAGCAAAACGATTCAAAAAATTCTTGGATGAATTTCTTCTAGCTTCAGGAAGACTCTTAAACAACTCCAAATGCAGAATATACTGTTGGAACACCCCATAAAAAACAATGCAACGTATCTCTCAAATCCTGGAAATACCTTTACAAATAAATTGGAGCCACTTCACTTATCTTGGGCTACCCTTAGCAAAGGAAGTGGTAAAATCAGAAGTCTGGAACAAGCAAGTAGAGAAAATGAAGGGAAAAATTCAGAATTGGGGAGTGATGTGGCTCAACCTGGCAGGAAGAGTGACACTAATTAAAGCACTTCTCTCGGCCTTGCCTATATATCAATATGCAATCATTATGGCTCCGGCAAGCGCCCACAAGCAAATGGAACTGATAATTAGAAGCTTTCTCTGGCAAGGAGGAAAGCAAGATAATAAAAAATTCAGCCTTGTTAAATGGGAGCAAGTTACTCTTCCCTATGAAAAAGGAGGTATAGCAATACGTTTGCCAGGACTAATGAACATTGCTCTAGGGACAAAAATTATCTGGAGAATGATAAATGGGAATGGCCACTGGTGGTCAAAAGTACTAACAATGAAATACTTAAACTATCATAGAACAAAGCTTCTCACTGAAACTATTCCAGACAGGCCATGCACCCAAATCTGGAAATTGGTAAAAAGGATAATCCCTCTCATTAGAGATCAAATATCCAAAAATCTAGGGAATGGCAAAACAATTTCTATTTGGGAGGATAGAATAATGGGGAAAAATCCCTTAAATCAGCAACAAAACTTAAGGGGACTTCAGAGATGGATGGAAGAGCAAAGTTTTAACACTCTTTATTCTATCTCGGATTGGGATCAGAATAACTGGGTAAGATGGAAAAAGTTGGCAACACCACCAAGACTAAAAAGTAAGTGGGAAATTTTAAAAGCCCATCTGGCAAGGGTTGCCCTCATCAACATAGAAGAGCAGGATGACTTTGTTTGGGATTCAAATGGAGGGGATTAAACAATGAAATCGGGGTACAACCTCCTTCAAAAACTCCACAATCAAAATGACTAGAGCCTTTGGAAGGTAGCTTGGAATTCAGAGAGTCTGCCCAAAATTAAAGTCTTCACATGGACACTTCTCGAAGGTAAAATTCTTACCTCTGAAAATCTAAAAAAAAGGAATATAAGGGCCCTCAAAATGCGTCATGTGTCAAAAGGAGGAAGAATCAATCCAACACCTCTTCATTAATTGTATGGTGGCGAGAGAGTGCTGGAAACAGGCAATAAGTCCTTTGGAAATAAACATAAATCCAACAACTCAGTTGACAACTCTTCATAAAAATTGGGATAAAAGCTACCCATATACAAAGAAAAAAAGGCAACAATAAACAAGATATGGAAATGCCTCCCTTAAATACTGTGTTGGCAAATTTGGTTAGCCCGAAACAAATGCATTTTCAAAGATCAAAAGCCAAATGTAGGCAAGATCCTAGCAAAAACTTGGAGCCAAGTTGTAGAGATAATAGGTACAAATGGAATCTCAAAAATGGACCAGAATGAATTACAAGAAGAAGAGAAAGATTGGTACAGCAAAGCAATGCTAGAAAACAAAGCAAAAGCAGTAGTTACAACAAAAAATAAAGAATTTCACACAAACAAGAATTGGAAATTAATACTAGATGATAAAGAATTTGCAGAATGGATAAAAGAACATAAGAGGCACATTCTCTTTTTTGATGGAGCTACAAAACGTAACCCAGGTGCAGGGGCAGGAGGAGTAATTTTAGCTCCAAATGGGAAAAAAATAATAACCTATGAATGTAGCCTTGGAGAAATGACAAAAAACAGGGTTGAAGCATACAATGTTCTCCTGAGCACAAGGCTTTTGAACAAAAATGCAATCAAGGACCCTATAATAATAGGGGACTCGGCTATCATAATAGCAGCATTGGATGCCAAAAGGGACTTCAAAAGCATAGCCATCAACAAAATCTATCAAAGGATCAGAAAAAGCTTTGAAACCCTGGGAAAATAACCATAAAGCATGTCCTGAGAAATCAAAATAAGGACGCTGATAGTCATGCCAACAAAGCAATTGACAGACCAATTGGGATTGTCAAAGAGAATAATGAAGTTTATGAAGAAAGTATACCATGATCCCACAACCAGTATGAGGATCGAGAAAGAGGATATAGATATGAAAAATCTCACAAGAAATTTTACAAGGGGAAAAGTAAAAAAGAAGAATCAAAATATCAACTTAAGTTGGAGATTACATGAAGAAAGCAGAGAATATAAGTCAGCAGAGGTTTTCAACTGTAATCAACATTGCTTAGAGCACTCGACTCTCCAAATTCCAACATGATACACGATATGATGAAACAATATTTCAATTGTCCTCATCTCCTAGGCGAGGTCGGCTTTAGTCGTGTCACCCACGAATGCCTGGATAGTAATGGTATTGCAAGCAATAGTCAGATCTCCAAGGTCACCTACGCAAGCTCCCAGGCGACCCGAGACAGCAAGGCATTCAACAGTAGCAAGTCTCCCCTCATCTGAGACCAATACATTAGGACAAGAAACCACAAAAATTTGAAGATTTGCCGCAAAGAAAGCGTGAGGAGACAGATGAAGAACCCCCGCATAGGAACTGTTGGATCCGGAGATCAACGGATAAGGAATGCCATCAGAGGTATCGGGAGAGGAACTCGATGGAGGCAAATCAAGGGTCATCGGGCGCTAACTTGCGCGAGACTTAGTCAAAGCGAAAAGGCAGGAATACGCAGGAGTGGTTTATCGGGAGGAGATTAAGCGGTAAGTGGTTTCTGGAGGGAACCCCCCGATTCCACTCACTGTTGGACACGTAGCAAGCAGGTGGGGCGAGAATACCACTTTATTGGGCAGGTATTCTCTGCGCGGTTTGCCCACCCGAAATCATTGCTCGCCGTTGGATCTATTGCGTGGGGATCGATGACAGTGGAGAGACGTGCAGTTTGAATGATCGGCATTAGGTGGTGTCTGTTAGATTTGACAGAGGAAACCTACGGTGGAGATTGAGTCTATTAAAGGTCAGTTTTGATATTTGCACCAAGTTTGTGGAAAAGCGGAACTATAGTCCCGTGTGTTTGTTTTATTGCCCACCTTTTCCAAAGTTAAGTGTGGGTTTTTTGGTTAAGTCCATTGTTTCAATGTTAAGTGCGGGTTTCTCTATTTTTTGAAGTTTTTGAGAAACAAGGTTGTTAAAGTAGTTGTGGGCCTTGCGCTCCTTGTTATGCACTACTTTGATCCAGCCCTCCTCGGATTGTACAAGGAACTAGCTTCCTTTCCCCTTTTTTTCGCAATATATAAAAAGTAACCGATTGCGTTAAAAATAAAATACATTTTTAAAATTTGCATAAATGTATTTAGCACCCTGAAAAACCCTTAGCAGCACTCGAATTATGAAAATTATACAATTTAAACTCAAATTTTTAAATTTTTTTGCGAGATTTTGATTAAAATTAACCAAAAAAAATGGCACTGAAAAATGCCATTTCGTTATAAGTTAGACTATGTCCTATTTTATCTCATTTTTATTTTAATTAATATTTAATTATTTTATTTTATTTTTCAATTTAAATTAATATTTAATTATTTTATTTTATTTTTCAATTTAAATTTTATTTATTTAGTTTTTTTATTATTATCTAATTTGACTTAATTGAAATATTTATAGGACATAACATTACAACTTCTCTTCCATACTAGGTTGGAGAGCACCTATCGGTGGAGGGTAAAAAGATTAATATAATATAATGTAAACATTTTTACTTGGTCAAAATAAAATAATAAAACAAATTAAAAAGTAAAAGTAAAAGTAAAAATCACAAAATATAAATAACCCTATAAAAATAAAAATAATAATGACCCATGCTATTGATTCATGATATTCATGTGGCATATAGTCTATTTAAAGGGTGAAATTCTACCAAGCTCCTAGAGGGATCAAACCTCTTGAGATGCAATGTGATGTCCCCTGTAATTGAATATTAATTACCATAGTAAAAAAAGTGATACTATTATTAGACTTAGAAAGACTGAAGTGACAATTTAATATTTGATTATGTTTGAATAATAACGACATTATTATGTTGTGCAGAAATTGGATTAACTTGGACAATGCCCATATATATATATATATATATATATATATATATATACAAGTTAGTTAAGGCACGTGGTTACCTACCCATAACTACTACTTGAAGATTTATTATCAAGGAAAGAAACCAATACGGTATGATGTGCTTGAGGAAAAGAGAGGGAAAAACGAGGAAGGAATTTTGAATGATATACAACCCATGCTGAATTAGGTCAGACGGATTGTTTAGGCTAAATTGGACTAAGTCTACTTAGGACGAGATATTCCTAGTGAGATTAGCTGACACTTACTGAACTTCGTGCATGTGAGAAGTAGCTCGGGGGAGATTCAGGGAAAATTGATCTTGTGGTTGGGAGGAAATCAACATTGTTCTTTCAAGATTGGACATCATTTATTTTTCTATAATGACAGGTGTAGACTACACATAAGTATTTACTACTAATTTTGAAAGAACAAGAATATGTAAAGGTTTACTAGTTTAATGAGTTAATTTCATTTATGTATGCATGTATATCACCATAGTTGATTAGGAAATTAGGAAAAGCTGAAAAAAAAGAAGAAAGAATTAGCAAGTGACCAAAAGAACTAGACCATACATTACTGAGTAACTGTGTAAACTCTTTACAACAAGTAATTTGTAAGAATTACATAACTAGAAATAGAGAAATAGATCGAAACTATACATATTCGAACTTCATTGTCCTTGTAACATAAAAATTTAGTTTCCTATTGTAACCTAAAATAAAGAGATCCTGCCTAGAAGAGGAACTCCAAAATCATAAGGCCAACAAGATGGAACATTAGCACTAAAGTATGAAATACATGCAATTAAGGAAAAGACGTAAGTAAATTAAATTGACATCCAACAAACAAGATTGAAAACAAAACTTAGAGCGTGAGGATACTTGACTATATATAAATAAATTTATATATAAGGAATATAACCTAAGCACCTATGTTAATAAGTAATTTCATTTAAAAAAAAAGCAAAAACCTTATGAGAACTATACTCGAAGACCAGAACTGTTAACATAAAGTGTAAACCCCCATCTCAAAACCCCTTAGCATTCTGGGTTTTTTTCAAAAGATAATACTTTTAACGCATGTCAAAAAATTTAGAAAATATACAAGTAACAGAGGAATTTCATCACCGTAATAGCTTAAGGTTCTGAACAGGAAAAATAAAATAACAATATGAGCATCCTTGGTTCTTTGGGACCAGTTAACCTTAAGAATCAAAGGAAAGGCGTAACATTAAAAGATACAGTTCCAAGCCAACATATCAAAATTGTGGCGTTAACAAGCTCTCAACGTAATTTAACCTCGATTACATATTTGGCCCAGTACAGGGGAAAATAACAAAAGGAACAAATTCTGGAATTAAAAGCGTTAAGTTAACTGATGGAAATGGTGTGCCGGAGTACACATTACCCGGAGACAAGCTGGAGTTGTGGCTCAAAGGCCTCTTGTAGTAAATATGGTGGTGAAATGGTATAGGGTCTCGAACCATATTCTCCAAAGCAAGTAGGGAGAAAACACCCTGTTGCGGAGGGACACTTTACCGTTTCCCTTGTTCCAAACAAACAACAAAGTAATAAAGTAGATGAAACAGGCTTACCAAAACAAAAATTTGCCATGAACTAAATTACCTGTAAATTATGGCATAGCCATGCCTGTCGTTGAGCAAGATTTCACCGCTAAGAGGAGGAAACTGTTCCGGTAACATGCTAATAAGAATACGATAGTCACATTGTTCTTCATGGAAATGAAAGGTAAAAGTTTCAAATCCATTTCCCAACCGGAGAAATTATGGGAAACATGGAGTAAAATTCACCCATTGTTCACTTGGGTCGAACCTCGGACAAATGAAACCTTTAGAAGATGAAAAATGCCACTATGAACCCTGCGCGATGGAAGAAAGTTACCCAGGAGGCTACGGTTCCAATACCCACCGTCTAATGATGATGTGCAGAGGAGGACCGTGGATGGAACCCCATCCCGAGGACTATGGAACACAGATGTTGTGCACAAGATTCTTCCAGAACCTCGATCCCTCCAATCCTATGGGTGGGTTAATTAGATAATGTTGCCACGGGTATGATATATATATATATATATATATATATAAACTCGTAGCAGTAAACATGGGCAATCAAATTGACTTATATAGTGAATAGGTTATTAAACTTTATACCATGCACCAATCTTGTAAGGTGAAGGGTAAATTAACTGTTGTAAAAGTTAAATTATCTAGGTCATATAAACAATAAATATTTTGTAAACTTATTAATGTTCGATTTTGATTTTTTTATTTATTTGTGTTATGTATTTAATATGAGGACACATGACAAGTGGTATCAAAACGCTCAGCTTGCAATATTGAGGCCTCTGGATGATAAATAAATAAATAAATAACAACAATTGTGATGTTCACACAGAGGAGATAAAGAAAATTGGAAGCCATTATGAGGAGAACTGGACTTACACCACTAAGACCGGTGATGGGAGTAGGATCAACACCTTTTCCAGAAACTAACCCTGAAGTATGGGTACAGTTGGGGGAGGAATCGCGCACCACCAACACTACGCTACTGGAAACAATGCAAGAATTGAAGAATGAGATGACCAGGCTGTGGGCAAACAACGAGAGGCTGATGCAAGAACAAGAGAGGATTATGAAAAGTTTGTTTGACAGACAAAATCAACGACAACCAATTCCTAGTCCTAAACATGGGAACATGACTAGAGATCAAGAGTTCAAAAATGAACATCTAGAAACAAAAGGCGGCGAAGAAAATCAAGAAGAAGAATCAGACAATGTATCACACCATAAGAAGCACAAACAGCAAAAAATTGAGTTGCAGGGAGAATTTCAAAAAATAAAACCTCCCATTTTTTACGGTGAACAAGAAGAGGTTGCTGAAGCCTAGCTTATTAATATGAACAAGTACTTTTAGTTATATGAATATGATCATAATCTTAAAGCTCGCTTAGCAATCTACCAACTGTAAGGAAAATCCACCTTATGGTGGGAGGAGGTGAAAACAGTATGTGGAATTAATGAACAGAATGTAACCTGGGAGAAATTTCAAAAGTACTTCAAAGATAAGTATTTAACTAAAAGATTTTACGATGAAAAATAAGAGAATTTCATGACCTTCGGCTAGGACAACTAACTATGGACGAATTTATAACTAAGTTCACGTCCTTGCTGCGATATGTTCCCTATATACGAGAAGAAAAGGAAAAGGTACAAAGATTTATTAGAAGTTTTCTTGTATTCATGAAAGAGAGTTTAGAGTTTGATAACCCAAAAACTATGGACGAAGTTATAAGAAAAGATCATATATGCGATCAATAGATTAGGCAAAAAGGAGATGGAGGAAAAAGATGGCTGATAAAAGGGAGTCGAGTTTTCGTCAAACAGTAAAGGAAACAAGGCCCCCAATAGTAAAGGACTTTATAAAGGTCAGCGAAACAAGAATGTTAATAAAATCCAGCCAAGATTCAAATTACCGAATGAATCCAAGCCTAATGAATAATAAAACAAGACTGAAGTTGAAGCAATTGTTAGACCCCCAGTGTAATGTTGGGGATGTGGCAGACCACATTATGTCAAAAATTGTCCGTACAATAAAGGAACTAATAAAGTTGCACAGATTCAAGAACCATCAATAGTAGGGGAGGTGGCAAGAAGTATTCCCAAGATCAATGTTTCTCTCAAGGATCATCAGGTTGAGTACCAACCTACGATGGTAGAATTCGAAGGTAAGATCTTCGACCAAACTATATCTATTTTGATTGATCCGAGGGCTACTTTGAGTTATGTAAGTCCCAAAGTGGTAGAACAATGTTGCTTACAAGTTGTTAAATTTAAGAACCCTTGGTTAGTACAACTCGCTATAGGAGAAAAGAGAAGAGTGTTGGCTAAAGTTAACAATTTCCCTCTAAAACTAGCAGGTCAACCCATTGTGGCAGACTTGAATGTCTTACCTTTAGGATCGTATGATATCCTAATAGGTATGGATTGGTTGGAGAAACATTGGTCCCTCATTAATTGTAAGGAAAAAACTATTAACTATGTGAATGAAGAGGGAATAAGACAGGAAATTCAGGGTGTAAAAAGACCACTGAAATTAAGACCAGTAACAACTTCCCAGTTAGCAAAATGTATATGAAAAGGATGTCAAATTTATGCAATACAAGTAGGGTTTTCTAATTCAAAGGAAAAATCTTCTACCTTGGAGAGTATACTAATGGTACAAAATTTTCCTGATGTGTTTCCTGAGGAGATTTCGGGACTGCCTCCAAAGAGAGATATAGATTTTACTATCGAATTAATTCCTGGAGCCACCCCGGTATCCCGGGCTCCTTATTGTATGAGTGTACTAGATTAACGGAATTAAAAAGGCATTACAAAAACTACTTGATAAAAAATACATTCGCCCAAATGTATCACCTTGGGGACCTCCTTTACTTTTCGTTAAGAAGAAAGATGTAACCTTACGTTTGTGTATGGATTATTGACAGTTAAATAAGTTAACGGTTAAGAATAAATATCCTTTGCCTCACATTGATGAGTTGTTTGATGAGGTAAAGGGGGCTATAGTATTCTCGAAAATTGACCTCCATTCTGGTTATCATCAAATTAGAATAAAAGAAGAAGACATAGCCAAAACAACCTTTAGAACTCGCTATGGACATTACAAATTCATTGTATTACCTTTTGGGTTGACTAATGCTCCAATGAATTTTATGTGTCTTATGAACAATGTTTTTCACCAATATTTGGATAAGTTCGTGTTGATTTTCATTGATAATATACTAATATATTCCTGAAACATAGAAGAACATAAAGAGAATTTGTGTATTGTTTTACAAACCTCAAGGGAACATCAATTGTACACAACAAATGTGATTTCTTTAAAGAACAAATTCAGTATCTAGGACATATCATTACTAAGGATGGAATTTTTGTAGACCCAGAGAAAATAAAAACCATAATGGAATGGCCAGTACCAAAGAACGTGGCTGACATAAGATCATTTATGAGACTGGCAGGCTACTACAAGAGGTTTTCTGAGGGGTTTGGTAGGGTGGCATATCCCATTACCTCCTTACAAAAGAAAGGAAAACATTTTAAATGGACCATTGAATGCCAAAACAGTTTTGACTGATTAAAGCACTTACTCACCACTGCACCTATTTTAAGCATCGTTGACCCAAACAAATAATTTGTCATCTGTACAAATGCCAGTAAGGAAGGTGTAGGGGGTGTGTTAATTCATGAAGGAAAAGTTATCGCTTATGAATCCTGGAAGCTTAAGGAGCATGAACATAAGTATTCTATATATGACATGGAACTAGCAACAATTATCCACACATTAAAGATGTGGTGACATTATTTATTGGGTAAGAAATTTTTGTTGATGATGATCATCATAGTTTAACTAATTATTTTAGGCAACCTACCTTGAATGCTAGACAAGCCCGTTGGGTTGCTTTCCTAAGTGAATTTGATTTTGAAATCAAACACTTGAAAGGAAAGGAAAACTAGGTCGTGGATGCCTTAAGATGGAAAGTAAACTATATTTATGAAATATATTTCAGTGAAGTTCATACCACCTTTAAAAAGAAGATTAAAGAAGCAACAGAAAGGGACCCTGAATATAAATTTTTATGGAAGCAAGCTCAAAATTCAAACAACAACGAACAACAAATGGGATATGAGGTAAATCAAGAAGAAATGTTGATTTATCGAGGAAGAATGTATGTACCTAACCAAAAAAATATTAAACAATTAATTTTAGATGAATACCATAAAAATCCTTATGCAACTCATCCTGGGTATCATAAATTAATCATTACACTCAAGAAAGAATATTTTTGGCCTGGTATGAAAAACGAAGTAGTTGATTATTTAGCCCATTGTTTGGAATGTCAGCAAATGAAGGCAGAGCACCAACATCCAACTGGACTACTCCACCCACTGCCTATTCCAGAATGGAAATGGGAAACCATCTCCATCGATTTTATTACAGGACTACCTAAGAATAAAAAATAGAATGATTCAATAATGGTGGTAGTGGATAAGTTGAGCAAGTCTACTCATTTTATCCCAGTACAATCTACTTTTAAAACTGTTCAAATTGCCAACATATTTATGAAAGATATTTTTATACTACATAGAATACCTAAGGTAATAATCTCATATAGAGATGTGAAATTTACATTTGCGTTCTGGAAAGCATTGTTTGGGGGCTTAGGCACACAAATACACTTTAGCACAGCTTACCATCCTCAGATGGATGGACAGATTGAATGAGTAAATCAAATGGTGGAAGATATGTTGCGCATGTATGTGATGCAGCAACCATCTAAATGGGAAGATTATATACACTTGGTAGAATTTTCTTACAATAACAGTTATCACACATCTTTGTAGATGAGCCCGTTCGAAGTCTTATATGGTCGCAAGTGTAGAACACCCTTGAATTGGGGAGGTCCTAAGGATAAATTAATGTTGGGACCTGACATGTTGAAGGAAATGTAAGAAACAATAAAGAGGGTACAAATGAATCTAAATACCGCTCAAGATAGACAGAAAACTTATGTCGACAAGAAGTAGAGTTTTTGAGAATTTCAGATTGGAGACCACGTATATGTGTGAGTGCGAGCCAAGAAAAGTACCTTGCAATGGGGAGGTTGTGCTAAATTAGCACCCCGATTCTGTGGTCCTTTTCAAGTGCTGGCTCGAATTGGACTTGTAGCTTATCAGCTTGCCTTGCCCAGCCACATACGTGTGCATAATGTCTTTCATGTTTCTGTATTAAAAAAATACAT
The DNA here is from genome assembly GCA_031772625.1 of Pinus tabuliformis. Classification (NCBI taxonomy): domain Eukaryota; kingdom Viridiplantae; phylum Streptophyta; class Pinopsida; order Pinales; family Pinaceae; genus Pinus; species Pinus tabuliformis. The sequence goes on from CM062813.1 coordinate 828,647,382, forward strand.
ATATGATCCTAACCATATAATCAGTTGGTAGGACATACAGGTAACTTATATAATCATAGAAACATTATGTTTGTAAATGGTTTTGGCTTAGAGGTTTTAAATGAAAGTTGACTTATTCTCCATGATTGTGTGTAGGTCAAATCGGAAGGCGAATTCCTGGTCGAGCCCCTACATATACTCGATTGAAGAGAAGTAACATTGAGGAAGCAAGTTATCACCCAGGTTAAATTGCAATGACAACAGTTTGGACCAGAGGAGGCCACCTGGGAAGATGAACAGGTTATGAAAGAAGCCTATCTGGGTCTATTTGGAAATATATAAACATCAGGACGATGTTTAATCTAAGGGGAGGGAGATGTGATGTCCCTCGGTAATTGTAAATATTAATTATCGCAGTAAAAAAAATCTGATACTATCATTAGACTTAGAAAGACTGAAGTGAAAAATTAATATTTTATTGTGTTTGAATCAGTGTTGCAGGAAGCGCCCCCCTCGGATCCTAGGCTAGAATCGCGCTCCGTACGGAAGCGTTCAGGAAGCGCCCCCGGAAGCGCGATTCGGATTTTTTAAAGCGCTTCCTGGATTTTAGGAAGCGTGGGCCCCGAAGCGCACTTCGGATGGCGCTTCGGGCCTCCGAAGCGCCACGCTTCGGGCCCGGAAGCGTGCGCTTCACGCAGCGCTTCAGAGCGCTTCCTCCAAAACCGCGCGGGCAAGGGAAAAATACATCATTTTTTTTTAATTTTTTTTTTAAAGTTAACTTAAGTTAGCATTGAGGGGGTGGGTTAGGGTGAGTTTAGGGTGAGTTTAGGGTGAGGAATGAAAAGAATAAAGCCCCCATTCATTCCTCATTTTCTCACTTTGAGTTTATGAGAGTTGGATAAGAGAAGAGAGGAGAGGAGAAGAGAAGAGAGGAAAGGAGAGGAGAAGAGAGGAGAGCTTGGAGGAGTGAAGAAGGAGGAGCTAGGAGAAGGAGGAGGAGCTTGGAGCAAGAGCTTGGAGGACTTCATCTACAAGAGCTAAAGAGGTAAGTTCAAACCCCAAACTCCCTTGTTTTTTTGAAAAAAAATTTGTATTTTTCTCCTCCCTCTCCTACTCTTTCCCATTGTTTCTACTTGCTCCTTTATTTACAGGTTGTCCACTACCTATATCCATATTCCAAGATGGTGTTCTTTTGGCTTCTATGTATCATTCCACTCTTGGTTTTAATGATGGCAAGGGTGAAGAATAGAAGGGAAGAAACAGAAGACGACATTGGTGATGGTACTAATAGTAGTGACCCAATGTATGATGAGGAGGAAGGGTTTGAAGAGGAAGGGGATGAACTTGAAGGGGACACTGAAACACAAGATGGGAAAGCTACATCAACACCCTTGTGGAACTATGTGACCAAACTTGATGGGGGAAAGGGTGGTGGATCTTACAAATTTGTGTGCCCTCATGGTTGTCATGGAGGAAAACCATATTGTGGTTCATATACCCGTCTGAGGAGGCATCTTTGTGGGGTGCTGGACAGTGATGAAAAAAAGGGTTCTGTGGGGGTACAAATTTGCCCAAACATTTCAACTGAAGAAAGAAGAAAATACATCCAAATAGAGATGGCTGCACAACAAAAAAACAAGAATCCAAAAACTCATTCTGAATCAAGTGCAACCTCTAAATTTGGTAGTTGCTCATCTCCTCATGGTACTTCTGCAACCTCTGGAGGTAGAAGAACAATAGGGGATTTCCTTAATGTTGCTGGGAGGGATGATGTGGATGGAAAGATAGTCTGTTTTCTTTGTGCTTGCGGTGTACCATTCAATGTGCTTCGCTCTCCCTATTGGCATGACATGGTAAAGGCCATCAATGAAGCCCCAAAAGGATACAAGGCCCCCAACTATGAGAAAGCTAGAACAGTGTTAGTAGAAAGAGAAAAAGCTAAGGTTCAAAGAGCTTTGACACGTTTTACAAATGAGTGGGTGGATTCTGGGGTATCCATTGTATCAGATGGGTGGACAAATATTAAAAACCAACATTTGATAAATGTGCTTGGTGTTTCTTCTAGTGGTGCAGTATTTATTGCATGTCATGACTCCTCCTCCATCAGTGCAACTGCACAAAACATTGCAGATCTCCTATTGAAATCAATCAAAGATGTTGGTCCGAATAATGTGGTTCAAGTGATCACAGATAATGCAGCAAATTGTAAGGCAACAGGAAAAATTATTGAGCGTACTCATGCAAACATCTTTTGGTCTAGGTGCCTGATTCACACATTGAACCTTTTGATGCATGATATTGTGAAACACAAAGATTGTGGGTGGATTGCTAAGGTTTACAGGAAAGGGAAGCAGCTCATTAAATTCATCACAGGGCATACAAGGGTAAACTACTTCTATGGCACTTACTCCAAGTTGCAATTGCTTAAAATTGCAAAGACAAGATTTTCTAGTTATTACCTCACCTTTAGGCGGCTAGTGAAGGTGAGACAAGCTTTAACTAATCTGGCGTGTGCTGAAACATGGGATGAAATTAACACTGACACAGATGGTGCTAATGCAGTCAAGGACACTGTTCTTGACAATTACTTTTGGTCACAGGTTAAATATATTTTGCAATTCACCAAACCAATTTATTACATGATCAAGTTTGCAGATTCAGATCGACCAGTAATTGGGGAGGTGTATGAGCAAATGGATAGCATGTTGGGGCAGATTAAAGACATTGTTGAGCCTAGAGATACCACCTTGTACAATTATATTCGTGTAGAGGTGCAAAACCGATGGGAAATGCTAAATATTCCATTGTATGCATTAGCATATGTTTTGACACCTAAATACTATCATCCATCATGGATTTCAACACCAGCACCTGGGGGGGGAAGCAGGAGAAAACCACACCAAGATCAAGAGGTTCACCAAAAATATATGGCTGCATTGAGTAAATTAATCCCTGATGAGGAGGAGGCTGCATTGGTACGGAGACAGGTGAGCAACTATACGCTCAACACTGGTCCATTTTGGAGCATGCATGCAATTAAAGATCGAGAGACTTTTTTCTGCTCTTGAGTGGTGGAACATGCATGGAGGGGGTACTCCACTTCTACAGAGTTTGGCATTGCGAGCGCTATCACAGGTGGTAAACACTTCTTCTGCAGAGAGGTGTTGGAGCTCTTATTCTTTCATCCATAGTGTTAAAAGGAACAGGTTGAGTTTAGACCGGGCAGAGAGCTTGGTTTATGTTCATTACAACTTGCGATTGTTGTCCCATTACTGTGAAGATGCAAAGTCTAATAAAGACTTGTTGATTTGGGACAAGAATCTAGAGGAGCCCAATTTGGAGGATGGAGTGTTGCGACTAGAGCAATTAGAGGATGCTCTTTTCCAGGTATGTCCATTGTGGTATGAATTTTCCAATTTTCCCTTATAAAGCATTTCTCTAATTCAATTATTCATGTTTTTAATTTTTTTGTTAACTAGTGTTTTTTTTTGCATGAATTTTTTGAGCGATTCTAGGATGATGATGACCGTGTTGATATGCCACCACCCCCACCCCCATCTGGTCCCTTGGTTCCTAGGTTCCATGGTTCAACACCAACAACAGGGGGTTCTTCTTCATCAGTTTCAGTGCCACGACTTCCACAGGCACCATCTTCTTCATTGCCACCATGTGGAGGCCCGCCACCACGTTCTATTCGTGGTGGATGGAGGAGAGATTAGTAGATATATTCACAATCTACTACTTTTTGTCATAGATTACTCATTAGACTTGTAGACTTGTGAATTTGAATTTTGAACCTTTTTGGCTTGGCGGTGACCAAGTGACATATTTTGTAAACATTATTATTTGAATTTTGGACATGACAAATGTTGATAGTTGCTCACTTGCTAGATAAATCATAATATGCTCTATGTTTTATGTTTTATAATATGCTTAAATGTTTTATGTTTTATAATATGCTTAAAAATTTGATGTATGTTTGTAATAGCTAGAATATAGATGATTGTTGTACATACTAGTAACTACAATGGAATCATGGATGCCATATCTATCTTGATTTATGCAAAAATATGCATGTTTTCATGTCTTCTACAATTAATTTGGTATTTGGGATGTTTGTTTTGAGTATAAATGCAAAAAAATATAAATATATATATATATATATAGCAGACGCTTCGCTTCCTAGATTTTTGGAAAATGACGCTTCCGCGCTCCCGCTTCCGCTTCCGCTTCGCTCCCGCTTCGTGCAACATTGGTTTGAATAGTAACGACGTTATTAAGTTGTACAAAAATTGGATTAACTTGGAAAATGCCAATTATATGTGTGTGTGTGTGTGTGTGTGTGTGTATCTCACATGTCAAGTAGTTAGGGCAGGCGGTTACCTACCCATAACTACTCCTTGAAGATTTATTCTCAAGGAAAGAAACTAATAAGGTATGAAGTACACGAGCAAAAGAGAGGCGAAAATGGGGAAGGAAGTGTGAATGATATACAATCCGTGTTGAAGTGTCAGACGGATTGTTCAGGCTAAACTGGACTAAGTCTAGTTAGGACCAGATAGTCACAGTGAGATTAGCTGACAATTACTGAACTTCTTGCATGTGAGAAGTAGCTTGGGGGGAGATTCAAGGAAAGTTGATCTCATGGTTTGGAGGAAATCGACATTGTTCTTTCGAGATTGGACATCATTTATTTTTCTATACTGACGAGTGCAGACTATAGATAAGTATTTACTGTTAATTTGGAAAGAACATGAATATGTAAAGGTTTACTAGTTTAATGAGTTAATTGCATTTATTTATGCCTATATATCAACATAGTTGATTAGGAAATTAAGAAAATATGGAAAAAAAGAATTAGCAAGTGACAAAAAGAACTAGACCATACATTACTGAGTAGTTGTGTAAACTCTTTACATGAAGTAATTTGCAAGAATTGCATAAGTAGAAATAGAGAAATAGATCGAAATTATATATATTCGAACTTCATTGTCCTTGTAACATAAACATTTAGTTTCCTGTTGTAACCGAAAATAAAGAGATCCTGCCTAGAAGAGGAACTCCAAAATCACAAGGCCAACAAGATGGAACATTGGCACTGAAGTATGAAATACATGTAATTAAGGAAAATGTTGTAAGTAAATTAAATTGACAGTGGGCAAACAAGATTGAAAACAAAACTTAGAGCATGAGGATATTGGACTATATATAAATACATTTATATATAAGGAACATAACATAAGCACCTCTGTTAATAAGTAATTTCATTTAAAAAAAAAAAACAGAAAACCCCATGAGCATTATACCCGAAGGTCGGAACTGTTAACATAAAGTGTAAACCCTCATCTCGAAACCCCTTAGCATTCTGGGTTTTTTTCCAAAAGATAATACTTTAAATGCATGTCAACAAATTTAGGAAATATACAAGTAACTAAGGAATTTTATCATCGTAATAGCTTAAGGTTATGAACAGGAAAAAGAAAATAACGATATGATCATCCTTGGTTCTTTGGGACTAGTTAGCCTTAAGAATCAAAGGAAAGGCGTAACATTAAAAGATACAATTCCAAGCCAACAAATCAAAATTGTGGCGTTAACAAGCTCTCAGCCTAATTTAACCTCAATTACAAATTTGGCCCAATACATGGGAAAATAAAAAAGGAACAAATTATGGAATTAAAAGAATTAAGTTAACTGATGGAAACAATGTGCTGGAGTACACATTACTCAAAGACAAACTGAAGTTGTGGCTCAAAGGCCTCTCGTAGTAAATATGGTGGTGAAATGGTATAGGGTCTCGAACTAGATTCTCTAAAGCAAGAAGGGAGAAAACCCCATGCCGCGGAGGGACACTTTACCGTTTCCCCTATTCCAAACAAGCAACACATTAATAAAGTAGATGGAACATGCTTATCAAAAAAAACTTTGCCATGAACTAAATTACCTGTAAATGATGGCATAACCATCGTTGTCCTTGAGCAAGCTTTCACCACCAAGAGGAGGAAACTGTTTTGGTAACACAGTAATAAGAATATGACGGTCATACTATTCTTCATGGAAATGAAAGGCAAAATTTGCAAATCCATTTCCCAACTGGAGAAATTCTGGAAAACATGGAGTAAAATTCACCTATTGTTCACTTTGGTCGAACCCTGGACAAAGGAAACCTTCAAAAGATGAAAAATGCTACTATGAACCCTGCGCGACAGAAGAAAGTTATCAAGGAGGCTATGGTTCCAATACCCACCGTCTGATGATGATGCATAGTGGAGGACTGTGGATGGAATCCCCATCCCGAGGACTATGGAACACAGTTGTTGTGCACGAGATGCTTCCAGAACCTCGGTCCCGCCAATCCTAAGGGGTGGGTTAATTAGATAACTTTGGCATATGTTTAATAAACCACGTGTATGATATATATAAACTCGTAGCAGTAAACATGGGTAACCAAATTGACTTATATAGCGAATAGGTTATTAAACTTTATACCATGCGCGAATCTTGTAAGGTCAAGGGTAAATTAACTGTTGTAAAAGTTAAATTATCCAAGTGATATAAACAATAAAGATTTTGTAAACTAATTAATGTTGGATTTTGATTTTTTATTTATTTGTATTATGTATTATGTATTTAATATGAGGACACGTGACATGAAAACCTCTTTTAGTTTGGAAAGAGATTTGATCCCTCTCGGTGCTTGGTAGACGAAGTTAAGATGGATCTAAGTTGATTTAATTTTATATTATATATTGTCAAAAGACAATAATGCGAGTGGAAGCTGGTAGGTTTAATTCTCCCTCCCCAAAGATTCTATTATTGGGAGACATGTTAGCCTCTAACAAAAAAATTGTACAAATTGAACATTTGTGTTAAGAAAAAATCATATATGTCAAAAAAGACAAAAAAATTAATTTATTTATATTAAATAATAAAAAACTTACACATTATTTTTGTTGATGAACTAAATTTAAGATAAACTTATATTAATTTTATATGTATATAAACATCTAATATATTTTATTATTTTTTCCACTAAACATAATTTATAATAAAATTACTAATAAACTTTTATATAATAACTGTGATTTTTATTATTTTCTTTAATTTGTGATAATAATGGACCTATAGCATGGAAATCTTATTAAATATTTATATTGAAAATAATATTTATTTATTTATTTGTGATAATAACTAACATATATCATATGGGGAAAAATGGAATTGTACAATGTTAGGGTTTCCTCGACAATGATCGAGGGTCTGGAGGCGGCCGCCCTGGCCTGCTCACAGAGCATCAAGGAAGCTGAAGCACCGGGCTCCCGGGGCTTAGTGACCATAGGTGAGACTTGGACAAAGGTGGTCAATGCATCTAGGGCGGGAAGACCGTCCTTTCTTGACCGAATTGGTTGTTTAGCTAGCAGAAGGATTTATGTCGTAGGGTCATCCTGGGTTGAATGGCGGATTTGGGGCATGAGGAAGGATTTTTGAGGGACGCATGCCAAATATTATGCCGAGGTTTATGCCCTTGACCACTCCTGGCCTCAGGACTGGTTATCCCATCGTTGCAGGTACCCAGTAGCTTGTTGCATGAAGATGCAGGGCATCACGCAATGTTCCTCTCGACGGCTGAACCTTAGCTTTCTCACTGAGATGGTGGTGCAAGTTCTGCGGGCTTGCCCTCCCCGGTGCCCTGGTGCGAATGGGGGTGGGAATTATCATATGATCGGAGAGAGGACCCCATATGCTGAGGTAATAACCCTGGCGCCTACACCCCCTCAAAGGTGTTGACTATTGCTCATTACCAGGATGGACTTCGTAGACCAATGTCGCAGCGTGCAACAAGCAGAAGGATATGCAATGAGGTTAGGACCTATTGGGGTGGAGAATCGATGAATGGGTCACGGGATCATCGGTGCTGCGCTGGGGGCCAGATCAATGACATAACTACACTTGCGCTTTGTCTCCAAGAGGGGTGGAGGGAACTTTTCATCTAAATGGCTACCTCCAGTATCTACGGCAAATGTCGGGATCTAGGAATGCCCACTGTATCTGGGGTGATGCATTATTAATAGCCCCCCTATGTCTCAACCAGATCTGGGATTGGTTCATGGATTGTATGAAGGAGCTCATCACCGAGTATCGGCCAACATGCGTATTCCTCTGTCCACAATACCTATCAGTCTATCGGCCTTCGAGAGGGTTATCAAACACAAAAGGGACTTTAGCTCTCGGAGCTAGGCCATCAGAACCTTGGAGGAGTACCCACAGACTATAGTGCTTAATGGAGACATTGAAGCTACACGGTCCTGCATGACCCAGAAGACCACAAAACCCCCTTCTTTGGTAACTTCTAATCGCTTTAATTTTTTTATTAAAACCCCTTTAGGGAAGTCTTCCTTGATTTGGGTTTTTACAACAGACTATGTTTTGAACCTGAAGAATATCATCGCCCAACAAATTGGCTATCCAGTTGGACTACAACATCTGTTATATGGGGGCAGAACCCTACAGGACCTCAGATCCATGTTGGGCTACAACATTATGTCAGAATCTACTATAACACTCAACCTAAGGCTGCGAGGTGGTGCCACGACCTTCAGTACAACAAAACAAACAGAAGGAGGCAGTGGGACAAGTACAAAAAAAACACAGATTCACAATAGAAGCACAAAAATGGAGGACTTTCTTTCAATAACATCCTACAAGGGGGAAAATCTCCTACAATGACCCCAAAGCAAGTTGGAACAGAACTCAGTCCATACATTGTGGAGCAGCTGAATAATATACCTGAACTAAATATAGATATACCAGAAACCGATGAGAAATGTAATAATTTTGAATCACAAGCCATCATTTGTCGATTCAACTATTTCTAGCCAAAACATGTTCAACTTTTCCATTGGATATTCACAAACTGGACTCTACACTATGAGATTCACCTCTGTTCCAAGGGGTTTTTCATTTCCAAATTCCCTTCAACAGTGACAAGAGACATTATACTATAGGAGGGTCCATGGTTTTGGGGATCTATGGGCCTTTTCATCACACCATGGCTTCCGGAATTCGATGCCAATACTATTGTCATCTCCAGGATGCCAGTTTGGGTCCGTTTGCACAACCTCCCATTACACTTCTGGGACCATCAAGTCCTTGCTGGTATAGGAAACACCATTGGCAGATATATTAAAATGGACACACAAAAAGTGGAGGAAAGAATTTTTATATTCACACGCATTTGTGTGGAAGTAGATATCAGTAAAGGCTTACTGGACCGCATACAACTGAAGCTGGGCACAAACACTAGATTATGAAAATACAACATTTAAGTGCAGAATATGCCAACAAACAAGACATCTACAAAATACATGTTCTGAAGACAAAAAAGACATCCGAAGAAAGAAGAAAATAGGGAAACAACACAAGGCTTGGCATTTCCCCATCAGATCCTGAAGAGGAGGAAGAAGTTGATGTGGAAGAGCCCATACCCAATGAGAACAATCAAATAGACAAAGAATCAGAAGTCCAAGAGATAACTTCACAAGGACCTATGGAACCACAACTGGCAAAGATGTCAGATACAATGGAAAACGGTGGAACCAAACGAATACATACATTAGACACCTCTGATTATGACAAGGAAAATCCTTGGCCAAATGCTGAAAATCCATTTGCACTTGTATCCACCATGCCGTCTCAAGGGGAGTGGCACAAGGTCGAGAAGAAGAAGGGGAGGAAAACATGATTTTCTCGCCATTTGTACATTAACTTTTCTTTTATTGAACCCCTAATATGAGGTCATTGACTTGCAAATGAAATGCAACTTAACATATACAACATGTAATTTTGTTTTCATTAATAAAATTACGACTTTTATAACTAGAAAAAACTAACATATATCATGAACTATTTTTTTAATTTGTGATAATAAAAAACCTATAACATAAAAAAGTTTACTAAAAATTTATATTGAAATTAATATTTATTTATTTATATAATAATAACTAACATATATCATGGAAAGCTTACTAAACACTTATATTAAAAATAATGTTTATTTATTTATTATTTATTATTAAAATAAATTACATTTTATATATATATAACAGTTATTTGAACTGGAATATTATTTCAACTACGACATGGATAGCACTTTCCACAAACACATAATTAAATATATAACCATCTATAATAATATATATATATATATAGTTATTCCTAGGAATAGAAAAAATAAAGAAATAGGAGTTGGCACAACTCTCTTACAACGGGAAAATAAGAGCTATCGGGAAAAGAAGAGCTACCAAGAAAGGTAGCTGCCTTGCTAAAATGTGCAATGCAGCAAGTCTGAGTACAACCAAAATTGCAAGAAGAAGCAACATTATAGCTTGTCTTGTTGCTTGATATCAGGAAAGTGCATGGATGTGTATAGACAACATGGCTGACCAGAAAAAAAACAGCATTTACCTTGCAACAATGGTTTGAAACCAAAAACAACAATCTGCATGATTGAGAAACACTGAGGACAAGAAAACTTGAATAATTTCATAGCAATAAATTTTGAGATTAATGCTTTCAAACTGAAAAGGAGAAATATGTATGAGAAATATGAAATATGTATGAGAAATATGTATTGTTGATTGGGTGGCATTGATAATATTGGAACTCAATTTAATTCATGAAAGTTATAGGGATGGATTGATTGCTCTGTAAATTGGGTGGTATTGATAATATTGGAACTCAATTTAATTCACGAATGTTATAGGGATGGATTGACTGTTTTGTAAATTGTTGTCTATGTATTCTTCATATATAATGACTTTTGGATCTAGGAATAATGCGTTTTTTGAACTTATATATTGTTTTATTATACTCCCTGTATATATGTTGAAATGTGATAACCTGAAAAAATGATTTTGTTTCTTCAATTTGAAATTTCCATGCCTCAAGGTTCAAAACCTCCCAATGTGCCCAGCCTGTCAACTAATTTATGACACATTTTGAATCTTCTAGAATTTGAATATTTTTTTATGTTGTAAACTTAACAAGCATCATTAAAGCCGACATTGCAATCAGCTCTAAGCACCTAGGCCTATTCTGAAGAGGACAAATCTTTTTGTGTTTATTTCAATCATTCCAACCCTCCCCCTCCCTCCAAATCTTTTAGTGTTTAATCATTCAAATTTTTAGAACCCGAATTCCCCACTCTACAAAAATGTCAAAAAAGACAAATAAACTAATTTATTTATATTAAATAATAAAAAACCTACACATTATTTTTGTTGATGAACTAAAGTTAAGATAAACTTATATTAATTTTATATGTATATAAACATCTAATATATTCTTATTTTTTCCACTAAACATAATTTATAATAAAATTACTATTAAACTTTTATATAATAAATGTGATTTTTATTATTTTCTTTAATTTGTGATAATAATGGACCTATAGCATGGAAATCTTACTAAATATTTATATTGAAAATAATATTTATTTATTTATTTGTGATAATAACTAACATATATCATGTGGGGAAAAATTGAATTGTACAATGTTAGGGTTTCCTCGACGATGATTGAGGGTCTGGAGGCGGCTGCCCTGGCATGCTCGCAGAGCATCAAGGAAGATGATGCACCGGGCTCCCAGGGCTTAGTGACCATAAGCGAGACTCGGACAAAGGAGGTCAATGCATCTAGGGCGGGAAGACCATCCTTTCTTGACCGAATTGGCGGTTTAGCTAGCAGAAGGATTTATGTCGTAGGCTCATCCTGGGTTGAATGATGGATTTGGGGCATGAGGAAGGATTTTCTAGGGACGCAGGGCAGATATTATGCCGAGGTTTGTGCCTTTGACCACTCTTGGCTTGAGGACTGGTTATCCCATCGTTGCAGGTACCTAGTAGCTTGTTGCATGAAGACACAGGGCATCACGTAGTGTTCCTCTCGACGGCTGAACCTTGGCTTTCTCACTGAGATGGTGGTGCAAGTTCTGCGGGCTTGCCCTCCCTAGTGCCCTGGTGCGAATGGGGGTGGGAAATATCATATGATCGGAGCGAGGACCCCGTATGCTGAGGTAATAACCTTGGCGCCTACACCCCCTCAGAGGTGTCGGTTATTGCTCATTACCAGGATGGACTTCTTAGACCAATGTCATAGCGTGCAACAAGCAGAAGGATACGCAATGAGGATAGGAGCTGTTGGGGTGGAGAATCGATGGATTGGTCACGGGATCATCGGTGCTGCGTTGGGGGCCAGATCAATGACATACCTACACTTGCGATTTGTCTCCAAGAGGGGTGGAGGGAACTTTTCATCTGAATGACTACCTCCAATATCTACGGCAAATGTCAGGATCTAGGAATGCCCACTGTATCTAGGGTGATGCATTATTAATAGCCCCCCTGTGTCTCAACCAGATCTGGGATTGGTTCATGGATTGTATGAAGGGGCTCATCACCGAGTATCGGCCAACATGTGTATTCCTCTGTCCATAATACCTATCAGTCTATCGGCCTTCGAGAGGGTTATCAAACATAAAAGGGACTTTAGGTCTCGAAACCAGGTCATCAAAACCTTGGAGGAGTACCCACAAACTACAATGCTTAATGGAGACATTGAAGCTACACGGTCTTGCATGACCCAGAAGACCACAAAACCCCCTTCTTTGGTAACTTCTAATCGCTTTAAATTAAATTATATTAAAACCCCTTTGGGGAAGTCTTCCTTGATTTGGGTTCTTGCAACAGACTGTGTTTTGAACCTGAAGAATATCATCGCTGTAGAGCATTGGGAAGGTATGTTTTAATAAATGATTTAGTGATGTTTTAAGCAATAGTTGTAATCTTTTCTTTATTATAAAGTAGGGGAAATGCAAAGACAACGAGTCTAAAATGATTCAATCACTAACAGTTGTCTTCTCTACGCAGGAAAAGGTAAAAGCAGGAAGGCGCAATGCGAAACGAGGATTTGACGAGAAGATAACGGCTGTCCCTCCAATTCTAAATAAGGTTCAGACCAGGTCGAGTAAATCAAGGGAGATCAGTCCGAAACGAGATGAAGGACTGCCAGTTCGGAATTACAGGCCGAGTAAAGGAAAGCGTTAACAGTTTAGCGGATCCCTCAGGATCTTCGATCCTGAGGGATCGCTACGATCAATCGTTTTGTCGACCAATGAACTCCGCTGTTAATTGTATAAAAGGAGGGTAGCATTGAAACTAGGGGATGACTTTTGTATCTTTACTTTCTGTTCATGAATTTTATTATCAGTTGAACTCAGACTATTGAGTCTCTCTGAGACTTAGTTTTGTACTCTCATTGATGCGTTAATATAATATCTCGGTGTTAATTTCTCCGTGCGTCTGAAGTAGTTTACGGCAGTGCGCCATTGGAAGCTTTGGGCCCGGCTCCAACGGACACTGGCTGATTGTACCATTACAATTCTGCTTTGTGTGGTTTGTTTCTCATAATCTGTTATGGTTACATGTTGTTTCATATTTACTCATCTGTAGCTCACCTGTTATAAATCTCTGTAACAAGTTCATATTCTTCGCATACTGTTGATTTGAGTTGTTTGCACTAATTACAGAACTCATAAATAGAATATTTCAGCTACAGGTGACTGGGGTTAATGGATTGTTGGTGACTATTACAGATCGTGTACATATGATTGACGTTTCCTGTCTTTAATGATTTGCTGTTCCATTTGATATACATATGATTGACGTTTCATGTCTTTAATAATTTGCTGTTCCATTTAATCAAGCTGCAAACCTGTATAAATGATTGCTTTCCTTTTTGTATGCAAGTGTGTGCCAAGGATTGGAAGTGTAGACCTCGCGAGACTTAGTTTCTTTACTGCCGTTCCATTTACTGCTGTTCCATTTACTGCTGTTCCTTTTATTGCTGTTCCATTTCTGAAGATTGTTGTTTCATTCTGTTTTCTTGCTTGCGTTTATTGAAGTGGCATGAGAGGAGGTTCAAGACTGTTGTGAGATACAGCAGACGCTATAATGCTCCCAGATCATGATCCATACTCCTTCATCAGTTTCTAGGGGGATAGGTTATTAATTCCATACCCTCGACCGACGAAGTTGCTGCGTGTGTGATTTCTTTTATGCAAAAGTAATTTAGCATTAGCATCCGTTTACTCTTGTATTCTTTAGATCTATACTACGAAGCATTATCCTGACAAATAGCCTCAAATTAAGATGTCCCTTACAATAACAAAACGCTCCCGGATTGACTTGTAATGTGAAATAACTAGAGGTGAAAAAGACCCTTGTTACAGCTCCACATTTTGGCGCCGTTGCCGGGGAAGGGGCATAGCCATTTGTTTTTTTAACAGGGTAGTGTGTGAATCTGTTAGGGGAGAACTGGATTTTAAAAATGGAAGGTAAGAATCTGCGTGCAGAGCATGTAAAAGCCCTGCTCCACCGTCCGCTTTCCTAGCAGAATTGATTTAGTAATTTAATTGGAGTGCATGACTAAGCAGAAAAAGCCAGAAAAGAATCAAAAGCCTCCATCCAAAATCGAAAAAGCCAAGGAGTCGGCGACCCTTGGACGAAAGACCTTTATAGACGAAATTTACAAGAAAGCCGGATCTCCGCCATCAGTAGGTTATAAGAAAGTAAACTCTAAACAACCTGCTAGTTCCCTTCAGGCCTCAGAATTACCATCTGAAGCCTTTGCGGAGGTGCACAGTCAGACAGAGGAGCAGGGCTTTCAAGAATTTGACAATTCGACTCCTGGACCAGTGCACGAAGGAAATTTTAGTAACCTTTGCGAAGGGGAAGGAGAAACAGGGGAAATCGAGGAACCTAGATCTCTTATTGAACTAAACCAGCCTTTAAATAGTCCGGATAAAGGAAGCGCTGCAAAAATCCTTGTTGAGGGAATTCATTCACCTCAGACCGTAGGGGCCATCATTATCCCTGATAAAGGGAGTGCTGTAAAAACAGTTCCTGTTAAGATTACCCCTCCTCAACCAAGGAATACTCTATTGGAAATTCCTGAAGATTACTGGCATATATTTGATTCCATGGCGCAGAATCAGCCAAATACCCAAACCTCTACTTTGCAATATCCCATAGTAGATTCTACTGCGAATGCACCAATGAAGGCAATTCCACTTCAGCATATTCCGACGTTCCATGGACTCACATCAGAAGACCCTGATGCGTTTCTATTTGAATTTGATGTGTTATGCAGGGGGTACGATTACACCACTGATCCCCAGAAGCTAAAACTGTTTCCCTCTACCTTGAAGGGAGCAGCTCTGAGATGGTTCATGGGTCTAGGTGGTGGAGTCATAAACAATTGGGATGAAATGAAAGCGACCTTCTTAAAAAAATATCAGGATTATTGTAGATCAAGAGAACTAAAGGATGAAATCTTTCAAATGTCTGCCAGACCAAATGAAACTTTAGAAGAATATGTAGAACGTTTCCAATATAACTTGCAGAGATCTCCATATGCATCGTTACCTCTGCCCGATAACGTGTTGAAAACTGCATTGATTAGAGGTATGAAGGAGCAATGGATTGAAACGTTGAATATTATGGGAAAAGGAGACATTTATCAGGAAAATTTTGCTGACATTATTGATCTGTGTATCAGGAGCTCAAGAGGCAGCACACGGATAAAACCAGCAGAATATGATCGCTTCACTAGAGACAATCGAATATCAACAGAAGGAGTATCACGAGTGGAAATTGGAAATCTGTTAGAGAATTTTAAAACTGATATCATGGGGACATTAACAACACAGCTTGATATTGTGCAGGCTAAACAGAAGCAAGCAGAAGCGGAACAAAATCTGGCAATTTTCTGCCCACGGTGCAGGAAGAAACATAGCCAGAAAGAATGCCCGCTTGATACAGTTCAAATATGTGCTATTTGTACCAAGGACCATCCGACTGAAAGCTGTCCCTCGCTCCCTGGTTTAAAGGCGGTGTACAAAGAAGCAGAAGAGGAACCAGAATCAGCATATTTTATCAACCAGTGTCGTCAATGGCAACCTAGGCAACCTGGTATGTTTCAAGATCCCTCCTCTTCTTTTCAATCTCCGCAATTTAATGCTCAGCAACAGAATATGTGGCAAAATCAGTCTTAGCACCCGTTTTCAAATTGGCCGCCTCAAATGTTTCCTACTCCGAACCCTTGGATGAACCAAGCTGGTTGGCCAAACTTTCCTTATCCTCCGTCATATTGGCCAAATAATTCATATCCTCCGCAGTGGACCCCTTCCACTTCGCAAAGTTCACCCTGGCAGAGCAACTGGCCAAGATCGACATATCAAACGCCAGGATCAATCCCGCTCCCTCAACCAACTCGGCCAGCCTTGCAACAAAATCCCCAGCCCAACCTAAGACCGCAGCTCCCAGCCCAACCCAACCCGAACCCAAACAATCGGCCAGTTCAATCTCTTCAAATTATAGAATCTTCCGAGATTGAATCTGATCTACAGGAGTGCAATGATCTTCAGTTGAGATCTGGGCGAATAATAGAAACTGAGGGACATAGAACCGCTCATATTGAAAACCAGTTACCGATAGAACAACCGTTACAACAAGAAGAAGTAAGTAAAGACCAAGTTCATCAGCAAGTACTTACATCTTCTCCACCTTTCCCAGAACGACTGGCCATTCCAAGACAAATGCAATATCCGGATTTTGATATTCTGGGAGAACTCCAAAACTTGTATATAAGAATTCCATTCCTTCAGGCTATACAGGACATCCCCATATATGCAAAAACCATAAAAGACCTGTGTAGCAGAAAAACAAAAAGAAATATAACCCCTAACCCTAGAGTCCAGGTAGTCGGCACCTTATCCGACCTCTTATCAGGGAAAGAAACACCAATTAAATATGAGGATCCTGGAAACCCAATTGTCACTGTTCAAGTCTGTGGGCAGACCCTGACCAACGTTTTAGTAGATCTAGGGGCTGCGATTAACATCCTGACAACATCAACCTGCCAGAAGCTTGGAATCACATCGGTAGAGCCTACTTCCACTTTACTAGAACTAGCTGACCGATCAGTAATAAGACCAGAAGGCACCTTGTATGATGTCATGGTTTCAGTGGACTCTTGGGAATACCCGACCGATTTTCTGGTGATTAATCCCAAAACCCGACTAGATGGACATCCGCTAATTCTAGGTAGACCATGGCTCGCTACTGCTGACGCCTACATTGGATGCCGGCAGGGAAACATGACCATAACCAGAGGACCGGATATCAAAAATTTAATCTTGTACCCGCCAGCCCAGCCAAGCATCACACCTCATATATCGATGACCAATCTGCGCCCTGCCTCATATATTACTGATAATATTAGACCACCATTAACAGTTCAGGAAGCGCTAGATTTTAAAGATCAAACGGAAGACGATGCCATTAATAAATTCATTAATCAAACAGAGTCCACATCGTATACACAATGCTTTATGATAAAAGCGGCATTTGATAACGAATTAGAGGAAGATCCTCTAAAAGATGACAATGACCCAAATATACCTGTAACCTCTGTTGCTAACAGCAAAGTAATACAAATTGAACCGGGCAAAACTTTAAACATTAACGCTAATCTGACACCTGAACAAGAGACCAAACTCATCCAGCTCCTACGAAAGTATCAGGAGGCATTTGCTTGGGACTATCCCGATATGAAGGGGATTGATCCCCAGCTATGTACACATCGTATCTATATCGAGAAAGATGCAAGACCAGTTTGCCAACCACAGAAAAGACTCAATCCCCATTTAAAAGATGTTGTAAAAGATGAGCTGCAGAAATTATTAGACGTTAATTTTATTTATCCTATTTCTGACAGCAAATGGGTCTCCCCACTTGTGGTAGTACCTAAAAAGAATGGGAAATGGAGGATCTGTGTTGATTACAGAGAATTAAACAAAGCTACACAAAAAGATCACTTCCCGCTCCCTTTCATAGACCAGGTATTGGACACCTTAGCAGGCAAGAAATTTTTTTCTTTCTTGGATGGCTTCAGCGGATATAACCAGATTCAGATCGCCCCTGAAGACCAGGACAAGACTACCTTTACTTGCCCCTGGGGAACGTTCGCCTACCGAGTCTTACCCTTTGGATTATGTAATGCTCCGGCTACATTCCAACGGGCTGTTCTTAGCATCTTCGCAGATTTAATTAATGATGGATTGGAAGTCTATATGGATGATTTTACACCATATGGAGATGACTTTGATCTAGCCCTGGACACTCTCGAAAAAGTTCTAGAGCGTTGCATTGCTACCAGGCTTTGCTTGAGTCACGAAAAATGTTACATGATGATGACAGAAGGACTCATTCTTGGACATCACATCTCAGCAGCAGGAATTCAGGTAGACCCGGCTAAAATTCAAATACTCATGCTTATTCCAACCCCCACTAATCAAACAGAGGTACGCAGTTTTCTTGGTTTTTCTGGGTATTATAGACAATTTATACAACATTACTCACGTATTGCCGCACCTCTACATGCATTAACTGGAAATGTTGATTTTTTGTGGACAGAAAAATGTGATCGAGCCTTCACAGAATTAAAGAAGTTGCTATCTACAGCTCCAGTTCTCAAAGGACCTAATTGGAACTTACCATTCCAAATTTCAACCGACGCCTCAGACACAGCAATCGGTGCAGTGTTGGGCCAAGAAGAAGAGAAAAGACCATACGCTATCTATTACATCAGCAAAAATTTGGCTCCGGCTGAATTAAATTACACTGTCACCGAAAAAGAATTTTTAGCTGTGATACATGCTATTAATAAATTTAGACACTATATTACAGGCTATCCCGTTATTTTGTTTACAGACCATTCTGCTATTAGGTATTTAGCAAATAAGCCTGTTACAAATGGAAGAATAACCAGGTGGTTGATCTTGTTGCAGGAATTCGACATTACAATCAGAGACCGACCAGGGAAGGAGAACCCTGTAGCTGACTTTCTTTCACGAATACCAAAAGCAGTTGAGGACCAATTCCCTGATGAACACTTGTTTGCAGTTGCTGTTCAGACTCCCTAGTACGCTGATGTGGCTAATTATCTTGCAGTAGGTAAGCTTCCAAAACATTTAACTCCCAATGAACGGAAACAGATCGTTGCGAAAAGCAATCGATTTTCGTGGGTTGGAGGCTATCTGTTTCACACAGGCGCAGATATGGAAATCAGAAGATGTATTCGAGAAGACGAAATCTTTGATATCTTGAAAGCCTGCCATGACGGGCCATGTGGAGGACATTTCGCTGAACGAAGGACAGCACACAAAGTATTACAAACGGGATATTACTGGCCTACAATCTTCAAAGATGCCAAAAAATTTGTCCAGGCCTGTGATAGTTGTCAGCGTGTAGGACGACCTGGCCCAGCAGACAAAATACCTTTGCGGCCTCAATTGGTGATCGAACCTTTCGAACGCTGGGCTCTGGACTTTGTCGGACCCATCAACCCCCCATCAAACCAAAAAACTTACATTTTGGTGGCAACTGAATATGTTACCAAATGGGTTGAGGCGGAGGCATTACCCAGAGCTACAGAGGAGTCGGTAATTCAGTTCTTGTTCCATTTGTTTGTACGTTATGGTCTCCCAAGGGAAGTGGTTACAGATGGAGGACCACAATTTGTGGGACATAAATTAGCGGCAACACTCAATAACCATCACATACATCACAAAATTACTACCCCATACCATCCGCAGGCAAATGGGCAAGTCGAGAACAGTAATAAGATAATAGAGTCCATCTTGACAAAAACTGTTGCCTCACACCGCCGCGATTGGGCCACTCGACTACCAGAGGCACTGTGGGCTTATCGAACCACATGGAGAAGTACTACTGGCTATTCACCATATCACTTAGTGTTTGGAAAGCAACCCATTTTTCCTATAGAATTTGAGATCCAAACCCTGCGAACTACCCAAGAAGTCGGATTAGATTTAAGTGAAGCACAGAAAAATCGATTACAGCAAATTAATGAGTTGGACGAAACAAGGCTCGCTGCATTACAGAATACAACACTCATCCAGTAGCAGCGAGCCAAATGGCATGATGCGCTCATCAAAAACAAGATATTTCACGAAGGAGACTGGGCTCTGTTATATGATTCTAGATTTCAGGATTTCCCGGGGAAGCTTCAGACTCGATGGTTGGGACCATACGAGATTCAAAAAGTCCATGACAATGGGACCCTTACTTTGATTACAATCGATGGATCTGGATATACATTTAAGGTAAACGGCCACCGAGTTCGTCTGTATCGCAAACCGCTCACTCAGGAATCATTTTGCTAGCAGTTACGCCAAGATACTAACATCAAGATTATGGGAGAGGAAGAAAAAACTTCCTCCCCTACAGATTCGTAAGAATTTCATTCTTTATTACCACATTTTGTATATAAGATTGTAAATTTTGTATATATGTTTCAACTGTGTGTTTTGCTGTTCCTTTTCAAAAGGAACAGCACTGGTGTGTTTTGCTGTTCCTTTTTAAAAGGAACAGCACTGGTGTGTTTTGCTGTTCCTTTTCAAAAGGAACAGCACTGGAGTGTTTTGCTGTTCCTTCTCAAAAGGAACAGCACTTGCGTGTTTTTGCTGTTCCTTTTCAAAAGGAACAGCACTTGCGTGTTTTTGCTGTTCCTTTTGAAAAGGAACAGCACTTGTGTGTTTTTGTTGTTCCTTTTCAAAAGGAACAGCACTTGCGTGTTTTGCTGTTCCTTTTCAAAAGGAACAGCACTTGCGTGTTTTTGCTGTTCCTTTTCAAAAGGAACAGCACTTGTGTGTTTTTGTTGTTCCTTTACTTGCGTGTTTTGCTGTTCCTTTTCAAAAGGAACAGCACTTGTGTGTTTTGCTGTTCCTTTTCAAAAGGAACGACACCTTTGAGTTTTGCTGTTCCTTTCCAAAAGGAACAGCGCTTTTTGAATTTTTGCTGTTCCTTTTCAAAAGGAACAGCACGTTTGAATTTTTGTTGTTCCTTTTCAAAAGGAACATCACTTTTGAATTTTCTTATTTCGTTTAAGGAGCAACATTTGTGTGTTTTTTTTTCAATTTCTTTTAAAGCAAGCAACATTCGAGTGCTTTTGTTATCTTAGGACATTGCATCAAAAAGAACCCTCCCACCCTCCCTTGTAAGGAAGAAATAGTATGCCCTCGTCCTTTCTATAAGAAGAAAACATTGTCCCGAGGCCATAAGTAGCAGCTATATATTTATGCAACAAATATAAAAGGCATGATATATCAAGATCAGCACATCATAAATCGCTATCTATAACAGCCCTAGTATTGATGCAACAAAGGAGGGAACCATACACTCATCATTCCTTCAGTCATAAGTCTCACTTCCTCTGCCTTGTTGGAAAGCTTTATCATGATACGTTCCTACAATTTTTCTTATTATTACTCAGAAATAAGAATAGAAAATTTATATTTTCCTATTGGGATAACAAGACTTCTTCCGCCATTCCCACTCTTAAGGAGGGCTGAACCACCCTTATGTGTAATCATACAAGAGCAAAAGTCTATCTCAAAAGAAAAAGCAGCAGAACCAAAAGAAATTATTTTTCAAATGCAGGATAGGGGGTTTCATTAAGAACCAGCCTACTATGATCATAAGATTGGAAGCGAAGTGGCATTCCCATCATGGCCACCACACCAGGGATATGGTCCAACAGGTTCATTATATAAACAAACCTTGGAACAGGGGGTCTCATCACGAGCTAGCCTGCCCACGTTTCGCGCCTCTCTGGTGAATGGCGTCATGGTTATCTGGTTACCCAGCCAGCATGATGGCCTGCATGTTGACAAGAATTGCTCTTCAAAACTACACAAAGGACTATGGTTCCGGGGTGAAATAAACAACTCTGCCACGGTTATAAACACCGGTCGGCAGCAGAGCTCTGTTAATGGTATCGGAGTCAAAACATATACACCAATTTGGATCTTATTAAATCTTTCTTTCTATCCTCGTAATAATTATATCTTACACCTCAAGGAATACGTCACATGAACATTTATCATTACCAAGTATGGCAAAGGCATTTGACTATGACAATTTCAGACTTTCCATGAGTGCTAGACGTCCTATCCTTATGTTCTGCATCACATCACGAAGGCTTATGTTAAACGCGATCTATCTGTCGCATCGATCTCGGTATTTCATTGTCTAATCTGAAACATGGCAAAATTTTAAAAGCTGCTCCATTATGACTCGGTGATGGAATGACCGCCTTCTTCTATTTGACGGCTGGGGCAGCCTATCATTTCGCGCGGGGGGGAGGTGACTTCATTACTCCGCCGGCCACGTGTTAACACATCATTCGGAAATGATATGATACGGAGGTACGATATGTGTTAACGGCATGACAATGCTATTTTTTGAAAAATTTGTTATTTATGATCAATTATTCATGCATGCTCTGTATCTTTTCTTTTTGCCGCAATTAGGTTCTTTGCATTGCTGTTCCATCTAGACCCTGAAACAGAACCATGGGGGGAAAGTCTATCAGAAGTGAGCCAAGCGAGCTCATAGTTTCCGAAGCCGCTCGGAAGATCTTAGAAAAAGCAGGGTGGTTAACTTATTTTGGCCGCCTGCGCAAATCAAACGAAATAGTGGCCATGGAATTCCTGCAGAATTTGCAGGAAGAACACTCAGTGGTAGGTGGGAAGCAGATAGCAGTCACGAAGGAAATAATCGCGGAAGTAACCGGATTACCAGACTTAGGTCCAATATGGATGACAAAGAAAGAAAGACTGCAAAACATCGTAGAACTCTTCGAAGATGAAGGGCAGGAGCTAACAGTGAAGTGAAAAGGAGTGCTGCCGGCAACACTGGGAGAACCTTGGAGCGAACTGGCAAAGGTAGTACAGAGCTACATCACCTGCGAAGGACGAAAAGATGTGGTAAGGCCGCGTCACCTTAAGCTCTTAGCTGTGTTAAAAGGAAAATGTGCTGTGAATCTCCCTGCATTGTTAAATTCATTGTTGCATGATACCTCTCGGAGCCTGAAAAAGGCACACCATGAAGACGCAGTGGTTAGCCACCACGGGCTGATCCGCCTGATAGTGACATACAGTCTCGCTCGGCAGCAGACTAGCTGGCGGGAACTTCTTACAGCAATTGAAGGGGAAGTAGAATCACCATCCCCAAAGACGAAGCACCCCGCTAGCACCGCCGAAACACCTAAAAAACCCAGAGAATCGCCAAAACCTAAGCAACCCTCGGGCACAACCGAGCAAGCGAAGAAACGCATAAAGCTAGGGAAACAAAAATGCACCCCTGAAGCAACTAGACATGCAGAAAAACGTAAGGAATTGGCCGCAGAAAGACCTGCTACCTTAAAGCGAAGGCATTCCTCTGGCACAGAAGAACAGGTTGAAAAACGCAGAAAGATGGAGGCGGAGGAACAGATGGTCAGCACACCCGAACAGCCCGGGAGGCCTAGAAAGTCAGTTCAGTTAGCAAAGATAAGAGGTAGGCTGGAAAAAATCCAGCCCAACATAGGCCAGCCGATTGAAATAATAGAGGACCCTCCAGCGCTAGAACAAATACCTGGGGAAAACCTGGAACAAACAGAGAATGAAGTAGGAACTGAAGAAGGAGATAGGGATGACGACTCTGCGGCCGAGACCAGCTATCCAGAGGGAGCTGCTGAGCAGCCAATTCGTGAGAAGGAGATGGAACAATTGGGGGGTAGCCATCCACAAAACCCTGTGGAGGAAGAAGAGATGGCCACCATCTTGGCCAGCCTTAGAGGTTATCCTTCACCCTCCAGTCCGGCAGAGCCTCCCGAAGGACCATTTGAGGAAGAGACGCGTGACGAATTGCATGATGGAATGGCAGGGGAAGAAAAACCCCCTGTCATCGAGAAAGAAAATGTGAATACCGATCAGGAACAAGCCGTTCCTAAAACACCAGAAGGAAATCCACCCGCTGATGGCGGGGAGGATGAAAATGTTTGTCGGGAACAGGACATTCCCCGAATGATGGAAGAAACCCTCGATGAAAGAGGAGCAGAACTGAGGGCCGCCCATGTGCTCACAGCCGAGGCAAAAGAAATTAAGAAGTTGAGAAGAAAACAGCAGAATTGCTGACCATTATAGCCCAGCTTCGGCGGAAAATTCGAAGTCTGAAAGCCAGTTTGAGAATAAAGAGGACTGTGAGAAGAAAAAGGAGGACAAATACAGCTGGGTCCTCTCAGAGAGGAAGACAGAGCACCTATAGGCATCTAGTAGGTCGATATTCTGCTAGTAAACCTGCAGCTGTTCCAATTAATACTGAGGAACAAAATGCTGTTCCATCTGAAACAGAGCACCAAAATGCCGTTCCTAT
Source organism: Pinus tabuliformis (assembly GCA_031772625.1). Classification (NCBI taxonomy): domain Eukaryota; kingdom Viridiplantae; phylum Streptophyta; class Pinopsida; order Pinales; family Pinaceae; genus Pinus; species Pinus tabuliformis. The sequence goes on from CM062813.1 coordinate 828,671,699, forward strand.
TGACATAGAGGAGCAGGCTGATATTCCAAACAGCCCATTAGAACCAACTGCCGTTCCAATTAAAGTTGAGCCACAGGACGACATTCCAGTTACAGAAGGACCGCCGTACCCCTTTGTACATGTCAAGAAGGAGAGGGAAACTAGAGCAGTTCACACTGAGACACCACCTTCAAGGAGAATTAAGCGACGAAATGTAAAGGTCCAGGCGAAACTTCCGGCCTCCAGGGAATTATGGGAAAGGGATCCAAAACCAAGGCCTTGCACCGCGAGATGAGACAGGCCCAACAAGAGGCTGAACAGCTACGGGAACAAATGATCCCTCGAGAAAAATATGAAGAGCTGCAACAGGAAGTTGAGCAGAGGATTCCTCAAGAAAAATACGAAGAATTGCAGCAGAGGGCTGAGCAGTTAGAGCAACAAAGGATCCCTCTGGAAAAACATGAAGAACTGCAACAGCAGCTGAGAAACATGAGTGAATCGGAGAGTCGGGCTTTTGAAGGATGGCAGAAGGAGCAAGAAAAGGTTGCCAAGGTAACACGTCGACTAGATGCTGTTATTAAACAATTGGACACTGTATGTTCGTTGTATGATGATGTTTTGACTTGCAGGGCCCCCGCAAAGAATTATGCTTTATTCCTCCTTGAAAGATACCTAAGATTGAAAATAAAAGCTGTCAGGGCAGGTGCCCCCATTCAGATTAACACTGTTAATGATTTTATTGATTGTTGCAAACATTATGGGGTTAAGGTCCAACGATTATTATGTGAATTTTATTTGCACAATATGGTGCTTGAGCAGGAAACTGATCTAAACCCTGGCCCTTTTGTGGGGGATATACAGCTGCAAGCCTTTGTTTCATTTGGGGTCAACCAGTTAAAATGGCTCAGGGCTTACAATGCCTTTCAGAGGCAGGAGCACAGCCTGGATCTATGGGTCAGGGCTGAGCCTCGAGATCCAGTTCGCCTATGGCAATCACATAAAAGCCTTATGAGAAACCATGGCGTTATGAAACTACTAGGACCCATGCATGAGGAGTTGATCCGAAATAGCTTAGAATACTTCCTGGTTATTAAAGATTCCGCCTTGGAGGCTGCCAAATTCCGTTATCGGATTTCCACCCCAAGCATCCAGCTCAGGGAGCCCTTCAGATATGAGAACTTTGAGCTGGCTGCTGAACGATTGCCTTTTTATGGCCAGTGCATTCTGCAAGCTGGACCATCATGGTTAGAATATCGGTTCCGTAGCCCAATTATCTGGCACCCTGCACCAGGGTACCAGGCCTTGTATGATATGCCTGCAGATCAGTTGCATTATTTCTTTGATAATCTGGTTGCCTATCATGGTTGCAGACCCCCTCATGAAGTACCCTCTCCAGCCTATTCTCTTACTGCTCTCCATGTTAATTATAACGGTTTCATGAGGCCATGAAACAGAGTAAGTCGGGGGGTGTGTAGAGCATTGGGAATGTATGTTTTAATAAATGATTTAGTGATGTTTTAAGCAATAGTTGTAATCTTTTCTTTATTATAAAGTAGGGGAAATGCAAAGACAACGAGTCTAAAATGATTCAATCACTAACAGTTGTCTTCTCTACGCAGGAAAAGGTAAAAGCAGGAAGGCGCAATGCGAAACGAGGATTTGACGAGAAGATAACGGTTGTCCCTCCAATTCTAAATAAGGTTCAGACCAGGTCGAGTAAATCAAGGGAGATCAGTCCGAAACGAGATGAAGGACTGCCAGTTCGGAATTACAGGCCGAGTAAAGGAAAGCGTTAACAGTTTAGCGGATCCCTCAGGATCGATCCTGAGGGATCGCTACGATCAATCGTTTTGTCGACCAATGAACTCCGCCGTTAATTGTATAAAAGGAGGGTAGCATTGAAACTAGGGGATGACTTTTGTATCTTTACTTTCTGTTCATGAATTTTATTATCAGTTGAACTCAGACTATTGAGTCTCTCTGAGACTTAGTTTTGTACTCTCATTGATGCGTTAATATAATATCTCGGTGTTAATTTCTCCGTGCGTCTGAAGTAGTTTACGGCAGTGCGCCATTGGAAGCTTTGGGCCCGGCTCCAACGGACACTGGCTGATTGTACCATTACAATTCTGCTTTGTGTGGTTTGTTTCTCATAATCTGTTATGGTTACATGTTGTTTCATATTTACTCATCTGTAGCTCACCTGTTATAAATCTCTGTAACAAGTTCATATTCTTCGCATACTGTTGATCTGAGTTGTTTGCACTAATTACAGAACTCATAAATAGAATATTTCAGCTACAGGTGACTGGGGTTAATGGATTGTTGGTGACTATTACAGATCGTGTACATATGATTGACGTTTCCTGTCTTTAATGATTTGCTGTTCCATTTGATATACATATGATTGACGTTTCATGTCTTTAATAATTTGCTGTTCCATTTAATCAAGCTGCAAACCTGTATAAATGATTGCTTTCCTTTTTGTATGCAAGTGTGTGCCAAGGATTGGAAGTGTAGACCTCGCGAGACTTAGTTTCTTTACTGCCGTTCCATTTACTGATGTTCCATTTACTGCCGTTCCTTTTATTGCTGTTCCATTTCTGAAGATTGCTGTTTCATTCTGTTTTCTTGCTTGCGTTTATTGAAGTGGCATGAGAGGAGGTTCAAGACTGTTGTGAGATACAGCAGACGCTATAATGCTCCCAGATCATGATCCATACTCCTTCATCAGTTTCTAGGGGGATAGGTTATTAATTCCATACCCTCGACCGACGAAGTTGCTGCGTGTGTGATTTCTTTTATGCAAAAGTAATTTAGCATTAGCATCCGTTTACTCTTGTATTCTTTAGATCTATACTACGAAGCATTATCCTGACAAATAGCCTCAAATTAAGATGTCCCTTACAATAACAAAACGCTCCCGGATTGACTTGTAATGTGAAATAACTAGAGGTGAAAAAGACCCTTGTTACAGCTCCACATTTTGGCGCCGTTGCCGGGGAAGGGGCATAGCCATTTGTTTTTTTAACAGGGTAGTGTGTGAATCTGTTAGGGGAGAACTGGATTTTAAAAATGGAAGGTAAGAACCTGCGTGCAGAGCATGTAAAAGCCCTGCTCCACCGTCCGCTTTCCTAGCAGAATTGATTTAGTAATTTAATTGGAGTGCATGACTAAGCAGAAAAAGCCAGAAAAGAATCAAAAGCCTCCATCCAAAATCGAAAAAGCCAAGGGGTCGGCGACCCTTGGACGAAAGACCTTTATAGACGAAATTTACAAGAAAGCCGGATCTCCGCCATCAGTAGGTTATAAGAAAGTAAACTCTAAACAACCTGCTAGTTCCCTTCAGGCCTCAGAATTACCATCTGAAGCCTTTGCGGAGGTGCACAGTCAGACAGAGGAGCAGGGCTTTCAAGAATTTGACAATTCGACTCCTGGACCAGTGCACGAAGGAAATTTTAGTAACCTTTGCGAAGGGGAAGGAGAAACAGGGGAAATCGAGGAACCTAGATCTCCTATTGAACTAAACCAGCCTTTAAATAGTCCGGATAAAGGAAGCGCTGCAAAAATCCTTGTTGAGAGAATTCATTCACCTCAGACCGTAGGGGCCATCATTATCCCTGATAAAGGGAGTGCTGTAAAAACAGTTCCTGTTAAGATTACCCCTCCTCAACCAAGGAATACTCTATTGGAAATTCCTGAAGATTACTGGCATATATTTGATTCCATGGCGCAGAATCAGCCAAATACCCAAACCTCTACTTTGCAATATCCCATAGTAGATTCTGCTGCGAATGCACCAATGAAGGCAATTCCACTTCAGCATATTCCGACGTTCCATGGACTCACATCAGAAGACCCTGATGCGTTTCTATTTGAATTTGATGTGTTATGCAGGGGGTACGATTACACCACTGATCCCCAGAAGCTAAAACTGTTTCCCTCTACCTTGAAGGGAGCAGCTCTGAGATGGTTCATGGGTCTAGGTGGTGGAGTCATAAACAATTGGGATGAAATGAAAGCGGCCTTCTTAAAAAAATATCAGGATTATTGTAGATCAAGAGAACTAAAGGATGAAATCTTTCAAATGTCTGCCAGACCAAATGAAACTTTAGAAGAATATGTAGAACGTTTCCAATATAACTTGCAGAGATCTCCATATGCATCGTTACCTCTGCCCGATAACGTGTTGAAAACTGCATTGATTAGAGGTATGAAGGAGCAATGGATTGAAACGTTGAATATTATGGGAAAAGGAGACATTTATCAGGAAAATTTTGCTGACATTATTGATCTGTGTATCAGGAGCTCAAGAGGCAGCACACGGATAAAACCAGCAGAATATGATCGCTTCACTAGAGACAATCGAATATCAACAGAAGGAGTATCACGAGTGGAAATTGGAAATCTGTTAGAGAATTTTAAAACTGATATCATGGGGACATTAACAACACAGCTTGATATTGTGCAGGCTAAACAGAAGCAAGCAGAAGCGGAACAGAATCTGGCAATTTTCTGCCCACGGTGCAGGAAGAAACATAGCCAGAAAGAATGCCCGCTTGATACAGTTCAAATATGTGCTATTTGTACCAAGGACCATCCGACTGAAAGCTGTCCCTCGCTCCCTGGTTTAAAGGCGGTGTACAAAGAAGCAGAAGAGGAACCAGAATCAGCATATTTTATCAACCAGCGTCGTCAATGGCAACCTAGGCAACCTGGTATGTTTCAAGATCCCTCCTCTTCTTTTCAATCTCCGCAATTTAATGCTCAGCAACAGAATATGTGGCAAAATCAGTCTCAGCACCCGTTTTCAAATTGGCCGCCTCAAATGTTTCCTACTCCGAACCCTTGGATGAACCAAGCTGGTTGGCCAAACTTTCCTTATCCTCCGTCATATTGGCCAAATAATTCATATCCTCTGCAGTGGACCCCTTCCACTTCGCAAAGTTCACCCTGGCAGAGCAACTGGCCAAGATCGACATATCAAACGCCAGGATCAATCCCGCTCCCTCAACCAACTCTACCAGCCTTGCAACAAAATCCCCAGCCCAACCTAAGACCGCAGCTCCCAGCCCAACCCAACCCGAACCCAAACAATCGGCCAGTTCAATCTCTTCAAATTATAGAATCTTCCGAGATTGAATCTGATCTACAGGAGTGCAATGATCTTCAGTTGAGATCTGGGCGAATAATAGAAACTGAGGGACATAGAACCGCTCATATTGAAAACCAGTTACCGATAGAACAACCGTTACAACAAGAAGAAGTAAGTAAAGACCAAGTTCATCAGCAAGTACTTACATCTTCTCCACCTTTCCCAGAACGACTGGCCATTCCAAGACAAATGCAATATCCGGATTTTGATATTCTGGGAGAACTCCAAAACTTGTATATAAGAATTCCATTCCTTCAGGCTATACAGGACATCCCATATATGCAAAAACCATAAAAGACCTGTGTAGCAGAAAAACAAAAAGAAATATAACCCCTAACCCTAGAGTCCAGGTAGTCGGCACCTTATCCGACCTCTTATCAGGGAAAGAAACACCAATTAAATATGAGGATCCTGGAAACCCAATTGTCACTGTTCAAGTCTGTGGGCAGACCCTGACCAACGTTTTAGTAGATCTAGGGGCTGCGATTAACATCCTGACAACATCAACCTGCCAGAAGCTTGGAATCACATCGGTAGAGCCTACTTCCACTTTACTAGAACTAGCTGACCGATCAGTAATAAGACCAGAAGGCACCTTGTATGATGTCATGGTTTCAGTGGACTCTTGGGAATACCCGACCGATTTTCTGGTGATTAATCCCAAAACCCGACTAGATGGACATCCGCTAATTCTAGGTAGACCATGGCTCGCTACTGCTGACGCCTACATTGGATGCCGGCAGGGAAACATGACCATAACCAGAGGACCGGATATCAAAAATTTAATCTTGTACCCGCCAGCCCAGCCAAGCATCACACCTCATATATCGATGACCAATCTGCGCCCTGCCTCATATATTACTGATAATATTAGACCACCATTAACAGTTCAGGAAGCGCTAGATTTTAAAGATCAAACGGAAGACGATGCCATTAATAAATTCATTAATCAAACAGAGTCCACATCGTATACACAATGCTTTATGATAAAAGCGGCATTTGATAACGAATTAGAGGAAGATCCTCTAAAAGATGACAATGACCCAAATATACCTGTAACCTCTGTTGCTAACAGCAAAGTAATACAAATTGAACCGGGCAAAACTTTAAACATTAACGCTAATCTGACACCTGAACAAGAGACCAAACTCATCCAGCTCCTACGAAAGTATCAGGAGGCATTTGCTTGGGACTATCCCGATATGAAGGGGATTGATCCCCAGCTATGTACACATCGTATCTATATCGAGAAAGATGCAAGACCAATTCGCCAACCACAGAAAAGACTCAATCCCCATTTAAAATATGTTGTAAAAGATGAGCTGCAGAAATTATTAGACGTTAATTTTATTTATCCTATTTCTGACAGCAAATGGGTCTCCCCACTTGTGGTAGTACCTAAAAAGAATGGGAAATGGAGGATCTGTGTTGATTACAGAGAATTAAACAAAGCTACACAAAAAGATCACTTCCCGCTCCCTTTCATAGACCAGGTATTGGACACCTTAGCAGGCAAGAAATTTTTTTCTTTCTTGGATGGCTTCAGCGGATATAACCAGATTCAGATCGCCCCTGAAGACCAGGACAAGACTACCTTTACTTGCCCCTGGGGAACGTTCGCCTACCGAGTCTTACCCTTTGGATTATGTAATGCTCCGGCTACATTCCAACGGGCTGTTCTTAGCATCTTCGCAGATTTAATTAATGATGGATTGGAAGTCTATATGGATGATTTTACACCATATGGAGATGACTTTGATCCAGCCCTGGACACTCTCGAAAAAGTTCTAGAGCGTTGCATTGCTACCAGGCTTTGCTTGAGTCACGAAAAATGTTACATGATGATGACAAAAGGACTCATTCTGGGACATCACATCTCAGCAGCAGGAATTCAGGTAGACCCGGCTAAAATTCAAATACTCATGCTTATTCCAACCCCCACTAATCAAACAGAGGTACGCAGTTTTCTTGGTTTTTCTGGGTATTATAGACGATTTATACAACATTACTCACGTATTGCCGCACCTCTACATGCATTAACTGGAAATGTTGATTTTTTGTGGACAGAAAAATGTGATCGAGCCTTCACAGAATTAAAGAAGTTGCTATCTACAGCTCCAGTTCTCAAAGGACCTAATTGGAACTTACCATTCCAAATTTCAACCGACGCCTCAGACACAGCAATCGGTGCAGTGTTGGGCCAAGAAGAAGAGAAAAGACCATACGCTATCTATTACATCAGCAAAAATTTGGCTCCGGCTGAATTAAATTACACTGTCACCGAAAAAGAATTTTTAGCTGTGATACATGCTATTAATAAATTTAGACACTATATTACAGGCTATCCCGTTATTTTGTTTACAGACCATTCTGCTATTAGGTATTTAGCAAATAAGCCTGTTACAAATGGAAGAATAACCAGGTGGTTGATCTTGTTGCAGGAATTCGACATTACAATCAGAGACCGACCAGGGAAGGAGAACCCTGTAGCTGACTTTCTTTCACGAATACCAAAAGCAGTTGAAACAGCAGCAGTTGAGGACCAATTCCCTGATGAACACTTGTTTGCAGTTGCTGTTCAGACTCCCTAGTACGCTGATGTGGCTAATTATCTTGCAGTAGGTAAGCTTCCAAAACATTTAACTCCCAATGAACGGAAACAGATCGTTGCGAAAAGCAATCGATTTTCGTGGGTTGGAGGCTATCTGTTTCACACAGGCGCATATATGGAAATCAGAAGATGTATTCGAGAAGACGAAATCTTTGATATCTTGAAAGCCTGCCATGACGGGCCATGTGGAGGACATTTCGCTGAACGAAGGACAGCACACAAAGTATTACAAACGGGATATTACTGGCCTACAATCTTCAAAGATGCCAAAAAATTTGTCCAGGCCTGTGATAGTTGTCAGCGTGTAGGACGACCTGGCCCAGCAGACAAAATGCCTTTGCGGCCTCAATTGGTGATCGAACCTTTCGAACGCTGGGCTCTGGACTTTGTCGGACCCATCAACCCCCCATCAAACCAAAAAACTTACATTTTGGTGGCAACTGAATATGTTACCAAATGGGTTGAGGCGGAGGCATTACCCAGAGCTACAGAGGAGTCGGTAATTCAGTTCTTGTTCCATTTGTTTGTACGTTATGGTCTCCCAAGGGAAGTGGTTACAGATGGAGGACCACAATTTGTGGGACATAAATTAGCGGCAACACTCAATAACCATCACATACATCACAAAATTACTACCCCATACCATCCGCAGGCAAATGGGCAAGTCGAGAACAGTAATAAGATAATAGAGTCCATCTTGACAAAAACTGTTGCCTCACACCGCCGCGATTGGGTCGCTCGACTACCAGAGGCACTGTGGGCTTATCGAACCACATGGAGAAGTACTACTGGCTATTCACCATATCACTTAGTGTTTGGAAAGCAACCCATTTTTCCTATAGAATTTGAGATCCAAACCCTGCGAACTGCCCAAGAAGTCGGATTAGATTTAAGTGAAGCACAGAAAAATCGATTACAGCAAATTAATGAGTTGGACGAAACAAGGCTCGCTGCATTACAGAATACAACACTCATCCAGCAGCAGCGAGCCAAATGGCATGATGCGCTCATCAAAAACAAGATATTTCACGAAGGAGACTGGGCTCTGTTATATGATTCTAGATTTCAGGATTTCCCGGGGAAGCTTCAGACTCGATGGTTGGGACCATACGAGATTCAAAAAGTCCATGACAATGGGACCCTTACTTTGATTACAATCGATGGATCTGGATATACATTTAAGGTAAACGGCCACCGAGTTCGTCTGTATCGCAAACCGCTCACTCAGGAATCATTTTTCCAGCAGTTACGCCAAGATACTAACATCAAGATTATGGGAGAGGAAGAAAAAACTTCCTCCCCTACAGATTCGTAAGAATTTCATTCTTTATTACCACATTTTGTATATAAGATTGTAAATTTTGTATATATGTTTCAACTGTGTGTTTTGCTGTTCCTTTTCAAAAGGAACATCACTGGTGTGTTTTGCTGTTCCTTTTTAAAAGGAACAGCACTGGTGTGTTTTGCTGTTCCTTTTCAAAAGGAACAGCACTGGAGTGTTTTGCTGTTCCTTCTCAAAAGGAACAGCACTTGCGTGTTTTTGTTGTTCCTTTTCAAAAGGAACAGCACTTGCGTGTTTTTGCTGTTCCTTTTGAAAAGGAACAGCACTTGTGTGTTTTTGTTGTTCCTTTTCAAAAGGAACATAACTTGCGTGTTTTGCTGTTCCTTTTCAAAAGGAACAGCACTTGCGTGTTTTTGCTGTTCCTTTTCAAAAGGAACAGCACTTGTGTGTTTTTGCTGTTCCTTTACTTGCGTGTTTTGCTGTTCCTTTTCAAAAGGAACAGCACTTGTGTGTTTTGCTGTTCCTTTTCAAAAGGAACGGCACCTTTGAGTTTTGTTGTTCCTTTCCAAAAGGAACAGCACTTTTTGAATTTTTGCTGTTCCTTTTCAAAAGGAACAGCACGTTTGAATTTTTGCTGTTCCTTTTCAAAAGGAACATCACTTTTGAATTTTCTTATTTCGTTTAAGGAGCAACATTTGTGTGTTTTTTTTTCAATTTCTTTTAAAGCAAGCAACATTCGAGTGCTTTTGTTATCTTAGGACATTGCATCAAAAAGAACCCTCCCACCCTCCCTTGTAAGGAAGAAATAGTATGCCCTCGTCCTTTCTATAAGAAGAAAACATTGTCCCGAGGCCATAAGTAGCAGCTATATATTTATGCAACAAATATAAAAGGCATGATATATCAAGATCAGCACATCATAAATCGCTATCTATAACAGCCCTAGTATTGATGCAACAAAGGAGGGAACCATACACTCATCATTCCTTCAGTCATAAGTCTCACTTCCTCTGCCTTGTTGGAAAACTTTATCATGATACGTTCCTACAATTTTTCTTATTATTACTCGGAAATAAGAATAGAAAATTTATATTTTCCTATTGGGATAACAAGACTTCTTCCGCCATTCCCACTCTTAAGGAGGGCTGAACCACCCTTATGTGTAATCATACAAGAGCAAAAGTCTATCTCAAAAGAAAAAGCAGCAGAACCAAAAGAAATTATTTGTCAAATGCAGGATAGGGGGTTTCATTAAGAACCAGCCTACTATGATCATAAGATTGGAAGCGAAGTGGCATTCCCATCATGGCCACCACACCAGGGATATGGTCCAACAGGTTCATTATATAAACAAACCTTGGAACAGGGGGTCTCATCACGAGCTAGCCTGCCCACGTTTCGCGCCTCTCTGGTGAATGGCGTCATGGTTATCTGGTTACCAAGCCAGCATGATGGCCTGCATGTTGACAAGAATTGCTCTTCAAAACTACACAAAGGACTATGGTTCCGGGGTGAAATAAACAACTCTGCCACGGTTATAAACACCGGTCGGCAGCAGAGCTCTGTTAATGGTATCGGAGTCAAAACATATACACCAATTTGGATCTTATTAAATCTTTCTTTCTATCCTCGTAATAATTATATCTTACACCTCAAGGAATACGTCACATGAACATTTATCATTACCAAGTATGGCAAAGGCATTTGACTATGACAATTTCAGACTTTCCATGAGTGCTAGACGTCCTATCCTTATGTTCTGCATCACATCACGAAGGCTTATGTTAAACGCGATCTATCTGTCGCATCGATCTCGGTATTTCATTGTCTAATCTGAAACATGGCAAAATTTTAAAAGCTGCTCCATTATGACTCGGTGATGGAATGACCGCCTTCTTCTATTTGACGGCTGGGGCAGCCTATCATTTCGCGCGGGGGGGAGGTGACTTCATTACTCCGCCGGCCACGTGTTAACACATCATTCGGAAATGATATGATACGGAGGTACGATATGCGTTAACGGCATGACAATGCTATTTTTTGAAAAAGTTGTTATTTATGATCAATTATTCATGCATGCTCTGTATCTTTTCTTTTTGCCGCAATTACGTTCTTTGCATTGCTGTTCCATCTAGACCCTGAAACAGAACCATGGGGGGAAAGTCTATCAGAAGTGAGCCAAGCGAGCTCATAGTTTCTGAAGCCGCTCGGAAGATCTTAGAAAAAGCAGGGTGGTTAACTTATTTTGGCCGCCTGCGCAAATCAAACGAAATAGTGGCCATGGAATTCCTGCAGAATTTGCAGGAAGAACACTCAGTGGTAGGTGGGAAGCAGATAGCAGTCACGAAGGAAATAATCGCGGAAGTAACCGGATTACCAGACTTAGGTCCAATATGGACGACAAAGAAAGAAAGACTGCAAAACATCGTAGAACTCTTCGAAGATGAAGGGCAGGAGCTGACAGTGAAGGGAAAAGGAGTGCTGCCGGCAACACTGGGAGAACCTTGGAGCGAACTGGCAAAGGTAGTACAGAGCTACATCACCTGCGAAGGACGAAAAGATGTGGTAAGGCCGCGTCACCTTAAGCTCTTAGCTGTGTTAAAAGGAAAATGTGTTGTGAATCTCCCTGCATTGTTAAATTCATTGTTGCATGATACCTCTCGGAGCCTGAAAAAGGCACACCATGAAGACGCAGTGGTTAGCCACCACGGGCTGATCCGCCTGATAGTGACATATAGTCTTGCTCGGCAGCAGACTAGCTGGGGGGAACTTCTTACAGCAATTGAAGGGGAAGTAGAATCACCATCCCCAAAGACGAAGCACCCCGCTAGCACCGCCGAAACACCTAAAAAACCCAGAGAATCGCCAAAACCTAAGCAACCCTCGGGCACAACCGAGCAAGCGAAGAAACGCATAAAGCTAGGGAAACAAAAATGCACCCCTGAAGCAACTAGACATGCAGAAAAACGTAAGGAATTGGCCGCAGAAAGACCTGCTACCTTAAAGCGAAGGCATTCCTCTGGCACAGAAGAACAGGTTGAAAAACGCAGAAAGATGGAGGCGGAGGAACAGATGGTCAGCACACCCGAACAGCCCGGGAGGCCTAGAAAGTCAGTTCGGTTGGCAAAGATAAGAGGTAGGCTGGAAAAAATCCAGCCAAACATAGGCCAACCGATTGAAATAATAGAGGACCCTCCAGCGCCAGAACAAATACCTGGGGAAAACCTGGAACAAACAGAGAATGAAGTAGGAACTGAAGAAGGAGATAGGGATGACGACTCTGCGGCCGAGACCAGCTATCCAGAGGGAGCTGCTGAGCAGCCAATTCGTGAGAAGGAGATGGAACAATTGGGGGGTAGCCATCCACAAAACCCTGTGGAGGAAGAAGAGATGGCCACCATCTTGGCCAGCCTTAGAGGTTATCCTTCACCCTCCAGTCCGGCAGAGCCTCCCGAAGGACCATTTGAGGAAGAGACGCGTGACGAATTGCATGATGGAATGGCAGGGGAAGAAAACCCCCCTGTCATCGAGAAAGAAAATGTGAATACCGATCAGGAACAAGCCGTTCCTAAAACACCAGAAGGAAATCCACCCGCTGATGGCGGGGAGGATGAAAATGTTTGTCGGGAACAGGACGTTCCCCGAATGATGGAAGAAACCCTCGATGAAAGAGGAGCAGAACTGAGGGCCGCCCATGTGCCCACAGCCGAGGCAAAAGAAATTAAGAAGTTGAGAAGAAAACAGCAGAATTGCTGACCATTATAGCCCAGCTTCGGCGGAAAATTCGAAGTCTGAAAGCCAGTTTGAGAATAAAGAGGACTGTGAGAAGAAAAAGGAGGACAAATACAGCTGGGTCCTCTCAGAGAGGAAGACAGAGCACCTATAGGCATCTAGTAGGTCGATATTCTGCTAGTAAACCTGCAGCTGTTCCAATTAATACTGAGGAACAAAATGCTGTTCCATCTGGAACAGAGCACCAGAATGCCGTTCCTATTGACATAGAGGAGCAGGCTGATATTCCAAACAGCCCATTAGAACCAACTGCCGTTCCAATTAAAGTTGAGCCACAAGACGACATTCCAGTTACAGAAGGACCACCGTACCCCTTTGTACATGTCAAGAAGGAGAGGGAAACTAGAGCAGTTCACACTGAGACACCACCTTCAAGGAGAATTAAGCGACGAAATGTAAAGGTCCAGGCGAAACTTCCGGCCTCCAGGGAATTATGGGAAAGGGATCCAAAAACCAAGGCCTTGCACCGCGAGATGAGACAGGCCCAACAAGAGGCTGAACAGCTACGGGAACAAATGATCCCTCGAGAAAAAAATGAAGAGCTGCAACAGGAAGTTGAGCAGAGGATTCCTCAAGAAAAATACGAAGAATTGCAGCAGAGGGCTGAGCAGTTAGAGCAACAAAGGATCCCTCTGGAAAAACATGAAGAACTGCAACAGCAGCTGAGAAACATGAGTGAATCGGAGAGTCGGGCTTTTGAAGGATGGCAGAAGGAGCAAGAAAAGGTTGCCAAGGTAACACGTCGACTAGATGCTGTTATTAAACAATTGGACACTGTATGTTCGTTGTATGATGATGTTTTGACTTGCAGGGCCCCCGCGAAGAATTATGCTTTATTCCTCCTTGAAAGATACCTAAGATTGAAAATAAAAGCTGTCAGGGCAGGTGCCCCCATTCAGATTAACACTGTTAATGATTTTATTGATTGTTGCAAACATTATGGGGTTAAGGTCCAACAATTATTATGTGAATTTTATTTGCACAATATGGTGCTTGAGCAGGAAACTGATCTAAACCCTGGCCCTTTTGTGGGGGATATACAGCTGCAAGCCTTTGTTTCATTTGGGGTCAACCAGTTAAAATGGCTCAGGGCTTACAATGCCTTTCAGAGGCAGGAGCACAGCCTGGATCTATGGGTCAGGGCTGAGCCTCGAGATCCAGTTCGCCTATGGCAATCACATAAAAGCCTTATGAGAAACCCTGGCGTTATGAAACTACTAGGACCCATGCATGAGGAGTTGATCCGAAATAGCTTAGAATACTTCCTGGTTATTAAAGATTCCGCCTTGGAGGCTGCCAAATTCCGTTATCGGATTTCCACCCTAAGCATCCAGCTCAGGGAGCCCTTCAGATATGAGAACTTTGAGCTGGCTGCTGAACGATTGCCTTTTTATGGCCAGTGCATTCTGCAAGCTGGACCATCATGGTTAGAATATCGGTTCCGTAGCCCAATTATCTGGCACCCTGCACCAGGGTACCAGGCCTTGTATGATATGCCTGCAGATCAGTTGCATTATTTCTTTGATAATCTGGTTGCCTATCATGGTTGCAGACCCCCTCATGAAGTACCCTCTCCAGCCTATTCTCTTACTGCTCTCCATGTTAATTATAACGGTTTCATGAGGCCATGAAACAGAGTAAGTCGGGGGGTGTGTAGAGCATTGGGAATGTATGTTTTAATAAATGATTTAGTGATGTTTTAAGCAATAGTTGTAATCTTTTCTTTATTATAAAGTAGGGGAAATGCAAAGACAACGAGTCTAAAATGATTCAATCACTAACAGTTGTCTTCTCTACGCAGGAAAAGGTAAAAGCAGGAAGGCGCAATGCGAAACGAGGATTTGACGAGAAGATAACGGCTGTCCCTCCAATTCTAAATAAGGTTCAGACCAGGTCGAGTAAATCAAGGGAGATCAGTCCGAAACGAGATGAAGGACTGCCAGTTTGGAATTACAGGCCGAGTAAAGGAAAGCGTTAACAGTTTAGCGGATCCCTCAGGATCTTCGATCCTGAGGGATCGCTACGATCAATCGTTTTGTCGACCAATGAACTCCGCCGTTAATTGTATAAAAGGAGGGTAGCATTGAAACTAGGGGATGACTTTTGTATCTTTACTTTCTGTTCATGAATTTTATTATCAGTTGAACTCAGACTATTGAGTCTCTCTGAGACTTAGTTTTGTACTCTCATTGATGCGTTAATATAATATCTCGGTGTTAATTTCTCCGTGCGTCTGAAGTAGTTTACGGCAGTGCGCCATTGGAAGCTTTGGGCCCGGCTCCAACGGACACTGGCTGATTGTACCATTACAATTCTGCTTTGTGTGGTTTGTTTCTCATAATCTGTTATGGTTACATGTTGTTTCATATTTACTCATCTGTAGCTCACCTGTTATAAATCTCTGTAACAAGTTCATATTCTTCGCATACTGTTGATCTGAGTTGTTTGCACTAATTACAGAACTCATAAATAGAATATTTCAGCTACAGGTGACTGGGGTTAATGGATTGTTGGTGACTATTACAGATCGTGTACATATGATTGACGTTTCCTGTCTTTAATGATTTGCTGTTCCATTTGATATACATATGATTGACGTTTCCTGTCTTTAATAATTTGCTGTTCCATTTAATCAAGCTGCAAACCTGTATAAATGATTGCTTTCCTTTTTGTATGCAAGTGTGTGCCAAGGATTGGAACTGTAGACCTCGCGAGACTTAGTTTCTTTACTGCCGTTCCATTTACTGCTGTTCCATTTACTGCCGTTCATTTTATTGCTGTTCCATTTCTGAAGATTGCTGTTTCATTCTGTTTTCTTGCTTGCGTTTATTGAAGTGGCATGAGAGGAGGTTCAAGACTGTTGTGAGATACAGCAGACGCTATAATGCTCCCAGATCATGATCCATACTCCTTCATCAGTTTCTAGGGGGATAGGTTATTAATTCCATACCCTCGACCGACGAAGTTGCTGCGTGTGTGATTTCTTTTATGCAAAAGTAATTTAGCATTAGCATCCGTTTACTCTTGTATTCTTTAGATCTATACTACGAAGCATTATCCTGACAAATAGCCTCAAATTAAGATGTCACTTACAATAACAAAATGCTCCCGGATTGACTTGTAATGTGAAATAACTAGAGGTGAAAAAGACCCTTGTTACAGCTCCACATTTTGGCGCCGTTGCCGGGGAAGGGGCATAGCCATTTGTTTTTTTAACAGGGTAGTGTGTGAATCTGTTAGGGGAGAACTGGATTTTAAAAATGGAAGGTAAGAACCTGCGTGAAGAGCATGTAAAAGCCCTGCTCCACCGTCCGCTTTCCTAGCAGAATTGATTTAGTAATTTAATTGGAGTGCATGACTAAGCAGAAAAAGCTAGAAAAGAATCAAAAGCCTCCATCCAAAATCGAAAAAGCCAAGGGGTCGGCGACCCTTGGACGAAAGACCTTTATAGACGAAATTTACAAGAAAGCCGGATCTCCGCCATCAGTAGGTTATAAGAAAGTAAACTCTAAACAACCTGCTAGTTCCCTTCAGGCCTCAGAATTACCATCTGAAGCCTTTGCGGAGGTGCACAGTCAGACAAAGGAGCAGGGCTTTCAAGAATTTGACAATTCGACTCCTGGACCAGTGCACGAAGGAAATTTTAGTAACCTTTGCGAAGGGGAAGGAGAAACAGGGGAAATCGAGGAACCTAGATCTCCTATTGAACTAAACCAGCCTTTAAATAGTCCGGATAAAGGAAGCGCTGCAAAAATCCTTGTTGAGGGAATTCATTCACCTCAGACCGTAGGGGCCATCATTATCCCTGATAAAGGGAGTGCTGTAAAAACAGTTCCTGTTAAGATTACCCCTCCTCAACCAAGGAATACTCTATTGGAAATCCTGAAGATTACTGGCATATATTTGATTCCATGGCGCAGAATCAGCCAAATACCCAAACCTCTACTTTGCAATATCCCATAGTAGATTCTGCTGCGAATGCACCAATGAAGGCAATTCCGCTTCAGCATATTCCGACGTTCCATGGACTCACATCAGAAGACCCTGATGTGTTTCTATTTGAATTTGATGTGTTATGCAGGGGGTACGATTACACCACTGATCCCCAGAAGCTAAAACTGTTTCCCTCTACCTTGAAGGGAGCAGCTCTGAGATGGTTCATGGGTCTAGGTGGTGGAGTCATAAACAATTGGGATGAAATGAAAGCGGCCTTCTTAAAAAAATATCAGGATTATTGTAGATCAAGAGAACTAAAGGATGAAATCTTTCAAATGTCTGCCAGACCAAATGAAACTTTAGAAGAATATGTAGAACGTTTCCAATATAACTTGCAGAGATCTCCATATGCATCGTTACCTCTGCCCGATAACGTGTTGAAAACTGCATTGATTAGAGGTATGAAGGAGCAATGGATTGAAACGTTGAATATTATGGGAAAAGGAGACATTTATCAGGAAAATTTTGCTGACATTATTGATCTGTGTATCAAGAGCTCAAGAGGCAGCACACGGATAAAACCAGCAGAATATGATCGCTTCACTAGAGACAATCGAATATCAACAGAAGGAGTATCACGAGTGGAAATTGGAAATCTGTTAGAGAATTTTAAAACTGATATCATGGGGACATTAACAACACAGCTTGATATTGTGCAGGCTAAACAGAAGCAAGCAGAAGCGGAACAGAATCTGGCAATTTTCTGCCCACGGTGCAGGAAGAAACATAGCCAGAAAGAATGCCCGCTTGATACAGTTCAAATATGTGCTATTTGTACCAAGGACCATCCGACTGAAAGCTGTCCCTCGCTCCCTGGTTTAAAGGCGGTGTACAAAGAAGCAGAAGAGGAACCAGAATCAGCATATTTTATCAACCAGCGTCGTCAATGGCAACCTAGGCAACCTGGTATGTTTCAAGATCCCTCCTCTTCTTTTCAATCTCCGCAATTTAATGCTCAGCAACAGAATATGTGGCAAAATCAGTCTCAGCACCCGTTTTCAAATTGGCCGCCTCAAATGTTTCCTACTCCGAACCCTTGGATGAACCAAGCTGGTTGGCCAAACTTTCCTTATCCTCCGTCATATTGGCCAAATAATTCATATCCTTCGCAGTGGACCCCTTCCACTTCGCAAAGTTCACCCTGGCAGAGCAACTGGCCAAGATCGACATATCAAACGCCAGGATCAATCCCGCTCCCTCAACCAACTCTACCAGCCTTGCAACAAAATCCCCAGCCCAACCTAAGACCGCAGCTCCCAGCCCAACCCAACCCGAACCCAAACAATCGGCCAGTTCAATCTCTTCAAATTATAGAATCTTCCGAGATTGAATCTGATCTACAGGAGTGCAATGATCTTCAGTTGAGATCTGGGCGAATAACAGAAACTGAGGGACATAGAACCGCTCATATTGAAAACCAGTTACCGATAGAACAACCGTTACAACAAGAAGAAGTAAGTAAAGACCAAGTTCATCAGCAAGTACTTACATCTTCTCCACCTTTCCCAGAACGACTGGCCATTCCAAGACAAATGCAATATCCGGATTTTGATATTCTGGGAGAACTCCAAAACTTGTATATAAGAATTCCATTCCTTCAGGCTATACAGGACATCCCCATATATGCAAAAACCATAAAAGACCTGTGTAGCAGAAAAACAAAAAGAAATATAACCCCTAACCCTAGAGTCCAGGTAGTCGGCACCTTATCCGACCTCTTATCAGGGAAAGAAACACCAATTAAATATGAGGATCCTGGAAACCCAATTGTCACTGTTCAAGTCTGTGGGCAGACCCTGACCAACGTTTTAGTAGATCTAGGGGCTGCGATTAACATCCTGACAACATCAACCTGCCAGAAGCTTGGAATCACATCGGTAGAGCCTACTTCCACTTTACTAGAACTAGCTGACCGATCAGTAATAAGACCAGAAGGCACCTTGTATGATGTCATGGTTTCAGTGGACTCTTGGGAATACCCGACCGATTTTCTGGTGATTAATCCCAAAACCCGACTAGATGGACATCCGCTAATTCTAGGTAGACCATGGCTCGCTACTGCTGACGCCTACATTGGATGCCGGCAGGGAAACATGACCATAACCAGAGGACCGGATATCAAAAATTTAATCTTGTACCCGCCAGCCCAGCCAAGCATCACACCTCATATATCGATGACTAATCTGCGCCCTGCCTCATATATTACTGATAATATTAGACCACCATTAACAGTTCAGGAAGCGCTAGATTTTAAAGATCAAACGGAAGACGATGCCATTAATAAATTCATTAATCAAACAGAGTCCACATCGTATACACAATGCTTTATGATAAAAGCGGCATTTGATAACGAATTAGAGGAAGATCCTCTAAAAGATGACAATGACCCAAATATACCTGTAACCTCTGTTGCTAACAGCAAAGTAATACAAATTGAACCGGGCAAAACTTTAAACATTAACGCTAATCTGACACCTGAACAAGAGACCAAACTCATCCAGCTCCTACGAAAGTATCAGGAGGCATTTGCTTGGGACTATCCCGATATGAAGGGAATTGATCCCCAGCTATGTACACATCGTATCTATATCGAGAAAGATGCAAGAGCAGTTCGCCAACCACAGAAAAGACTCAATCCCCATTTAAAAGATGTTGTAAAAGATGAGCTGCAGAAATTATTAGACGTTAATTTTATTTATCCTATTTCTGACAGCAAATGGGTCTCCCCACTTGTGGTAGTACCTAAAAAGAATGGGAAATGGAGGATCTGTGTTGATTACAGAGAATTAAACAAAGCTACACAAAAAGATCACTTCCCGCTCCCTTTCATAGACCAGGTATTGGACACCTTAGCAGGCAAGAAATTTTTTTCTTTCTTGGATGGCTTCAGCGGATATAACCAGATTCAGATCGCCCCTGAAGACCAGGACAAGACTACCTTTACTTGCCCCTGGGGAACGTTCGCCTACCGAGTCTTACCCTTTGGATTATGTAATGCTCCGGCTACATTCCAACGGGCTGTTCTTAGCATCTTCGCAGATTTAATTAATGATGGATTGGAAGTCTATATGGATGATTTTACACCATATGGAGATGACTTTGATCCAGCCCTGGACACTCTCGAAAAAGTTCTAGAGCGTTGCACTGCTACCAGGCTTTGCTTGAGTCACGAAAAATGTTACATGATGATGACAGAAAGACTCATTCTGGGACATCACATCTCAGCAGCAGGAATTCAGGTAGACCCGGCTAAAATTCAAATACTCATGCTTATTCCAACCCCCACTAATCAAACAGAGGTACGCAGTTTTCTTGGTTTTTCTGGGTATTATAGACGATTTATACAACATTACTCATGTATTGCCGCACCTCTACATGCATTAACTGGAAATGTTGATTTTTTGTGGACAGAAAAATGTGATCGAGCCTTCACAGAATTAAAGAAGTTGCTATCTACAGCTCCAGTTCTCAAAGGACCTAATTGGAACTTACCATTCCAAATTTCAACCGACGCCTCAGACACAGCAATCGGTGCAGTGTTGGGCCAAGAAGAAGAGAAAAGACCATACGCTATCTATTACATCAGCAAAAATTTGGCTCCGGCTGAATTAAATTACACTGTCACCGAAAAAGAATTTTAGCTGTGATACATGCTATTAATAAATTTAGACACTATATTACAGGCTATCCCGTTATTTTGTTTACAGACCATTCTGCTATTAGGTATTTAGCAAATAAGCCTGTTACAAATGGAAGAATAACCAGGTGGTTGATCTTGTTGCAGGAATTCGACATTACAATCAGAGACCGACCAGGGAAGGAGAACCCTGTAGCTGACTTTCTTTCACGAATACCAAAAGCAGTTGAAACAGCAGCAGTTGAGGACCAATTCCCTGATGAACACTTGTTTGCAGTTGCTGTTCAGACTCCCTAGTACGCTGATGTGGCTAATTATCTTGCAGTGGGTAAGCTTCCAAAACATTTAACTCCCAATGAACGGAAACAGATCGTTGCGAAAAGCAATCGATTTTCGTGGGTTGGAGGCTATCTGTTTCACACAGGCGCAGATATGGAAATCAGAAGATGTATTCGAGAAGACGAAATATTTGATATCTTGAAAGCCTGCCATGACGGGCCATGTGGAGGACATTTCGCTGAACGAAGGACAGCACACAAAGTATTACAAACGGGATATTATTGGCCTACAATCTTCAAAGATGCCAAAAAATTTGTCCAGGCCTGTGATAGTTGTCAGCGTGTAGGACGACCTGGCCCAGCAGACAAAATGCCTTTGCGGCCTCAATTGGTGATCGAACCTTTCGAACGCTGGGCTCTGGACTTTGTCGGACCCATCAACCCCCCATCAAACCAAAAAACTTACATTTTGGTGGCAACTGAATATGTTACCAAATGGGTTGAGGCGAAGGCATTACCCAGAGCTACAGAGGAGTCGGTAATTCAATTCTTGTTCCATTTGTTTGTACGTTATGGTCTCCCAAGGGAAGTGGTTACAGATGGAGGACCACAATTTGTGGGACATAAATTAGCGGCAACACTCAATAACCATCACATACATCACAAAATTACTACCCCATACCATCCGCAGGCAAATGGGCAAGTCGAGAACAGTAATAAGATAATAGAGTCCATCTTGACAAAAACTATTGCCTCACACCGCCGCGATTGGGCCGCTCGACTACCAGAGGCACTGTGGGCTTATCGAACCACATGGAGAAGTACTACTGGCTATTCACCATATCACTTAGTGTTTAGAAAGCAACCCATTTTTCCTATAGAATTTGAGATCCAAACCCTGCGAACTGCCCAAGAAGTCGGATTAGATTTAAGTGAAGCACAGAAAAATCGATTACAGCAAATTAATGAGTTGGACGAAACAAGGCTCGCTGCATTACAGAATACAACACTCATCCAGCAGCAGCGAGCCAAATGGCATGATGCGCTCATCAAAAACAAGATATTTCACGAAGGAGACTGGGCTCTGTTATATGATTCTAGATTTCAGGATTTCCCGGGGAAGCTTCAGACTCGATGGTTGGGACCATACGAGATTCAAAAAGTCCATGAAAATGGGACCCTTACTTTGATTACAATCGATGGATCTGGATATACATTTAAGGTAAACGGCCACCGAGTTCGTCTGTATCGCAAACCGCTCACTCAGGAATCATTTTGCTAGCAGTTACGCCAAGATACTAACATCAAGATTATGGGAGAGGAAGAAAAAACTTCCTCCCCTACAGATTCGTAAGAATTTCATTCTTTATTACCACATTTTGTATATAAGATTGTAAATTTTGTATATATGTTTCAACTGTGTGTTTTGCTGTTCCTTTTCAAAAGGAACAACACTGGTGTGTTTTGCTGTTCCTTTTTAAAAGGAACAGCACTGGTGTGTTTTGCTGTTCCTTTTCAAAAGGAACAGCACTGAAGTGTTTTGCTGTTCCTTCTCAAAAGGAACAGCACTTGCGTGTTTTTGCTGTTCCTTTTCAAAAGGAACAGCACTTGCGTGTTTTTGCTGTTCCTATTGAAAAGGAACAGCACTTGTGTGTTTTTGTTGTTCCTTTTCAAAAGGAACAGCACTTGCGTGTTTTGCTGTTCCTTTTCAAAAGGAACAGCACTTGCGTGTTTTTGTTGTTCCTTTTCAAAAGGAACAGCAGCACTTGTGTGTTTTTGTTGTTCCTTTACTTGCGTGTTTTGCTGTTCCTTTTCAAAAGGAACAACACTTGTGTGTTTTGCTGTTCCTTTTCAAAAGGAACGACACCTTTGAGTTTTGCTATTCCTTTCCAAAAGGAACAGCACTTTTTGAATTTTTGTTGTTCCTTTTCAAAAGGAACAGCACGTTTGAATTTTTGCTGTTCCTTTTCAAAAGGAACATCACTTTTGAATTTTCTTATTTCGTTTAAGGAGCAACATTTGTGTGTTTTTTTTTCAATTTCTTTTAAAGCAAGCAACATTCGAGTGCTTTTGTTATCTTAGGACATTGCATCAAAAAGAACCCTCCCACCCTCCCTTGTAAGGAAGAAATAGTATGCCCTCGTCCTTTCTATAAGAAGAAAACATTGTCCCGAGGCCATAAGTAGCAGCTATATATTTATGCAACAAATATAAAAGGCATGATATATCAAGATCAGCACATCATAAATCGCTATCTATAACAGCCCTAGTATTGATGCAACAAAGGAGGGAACCATACACTCATCATTCCTTCAGTCATAAGTCTCACTTCCTCTGCCTTGTTGGAAAACTTTATCATGATACGTTCCTACAATTTTTCTTATTATTACTCGGAAATAAGAACAGAAAATTTATATTTTCCTATTGGGATAACAAGACTTCTTCCGCCATTCCCACTCTTAAGGAGGGCTGAACCACCCTTATGTGTAATCATACAAGAGCAAAAGTCTATCTCAAAAGAAAAAACAGCAGAACCAAAAGAAATTATTTGTCAAATGCAGGATAGGGGGTTTCATTAAGAACCAGCCTACTATGATCATAAGATTGGAAGCGAAGTGGCATTCCCATCATGGTCACCACACCAGGGATATGGTCCAACAGGTTCATTATATAAACAAACCTTGGAACAGGGGGTCTCATCACGAGCTAGCCTGCCCACGTTTCGCGCCTCTCTGGTGAATGGCGTCATGGTTATCTGGTTACCAAGCCAGCATGATGGCCTGCATGTTGACAAGAATTGCTCTTCAAAACTACACAAAGGACTATGGTTCCGGGGTGAAATAAACAACTCTGCCACGGTTATAAACACCGGTCGGCAGCAGAGCTCTGTTAATGGTATCGGAGTCAAAACATATACACCAATTTGGATCTTATTAAATCTTTCTTTCTATCCTCGTAATAATTATATCTTACACCTCAAGGAATACGTCACATGAACATTTATCATTACCAAGTATGGCAAAGGCATTTGACTATGACAATTTCAGACTTTCCATGAGTGCTAGACGTCCTATCCTTATGTTCTGCATCACATCACGAAGGCTTATGTTAAACGCGATCTATCTGTCGCATCGATCTCGGTATTTCATTGTCTAATCTGAAACATGGCAAAATTTTAAAAGCTGCTCCATTATGACTCAGTGATGGAATGACCGCCTTCTTCTATTTGACGGCTGGGGCAGCCTATCATTTCGCGCGGGGGGGAGGTGACTTCATTACTCCGCCGGCCACGTGTTAACACATCATTCGGAAATGATATGATACGGAGGTACGATATGCGTTAACGGCATGACAATGCTATTTTTTGAAAAAGTTGTTAGTTATGATCAATTATTCATGCATGCTCTGTATCTTTTCTTTTTTCCGCAATTACGTTCTTTGCATTGCTGTTCCATCTAGACCCTGAAACAGAACCATGGGGGGAAAGTCTATCAGAAGTGAGCCAAGCGAGCTCATAGTTTCCGAAGCCGCTCGGAAGATCTTAGAAAAAGCAGGGTGGTTAACTTATTTTGGCCGCCTGCGCAAATCAAACGAAATAGTGGCCATGGAATTCCTGCAGAATTTGCAGGAAGAACACTCAGTGGTAGGTGGGAAGCAGATAGCAGTCACGAAGGAAATAATCGCGGAAGTAACCGGATTACCAGACTTAGGTCCAATATGGACGACAAAGAAAGAAAGACTGCAAAACATCGTAGAACTCTTCGAAGATGAAGGGCAGGAGCTGACAGTGAAGGGAAAAGGAGTGCTGCCGGCAACACTGGGAGAACCTTGGAGCGAACTGGCAAAGGTAGTACAGAGCTACATCACTTGCGAAGGACGAAAAGATGTGGTAAGGCCGCGTCACCTTAAGCTCTTAGCTGTGTTAAAAGGAAAATGTGCTGTGAATCTCCCTGCATTGTTAAATTCATTGTTGCATGATACCTCTCGGAGCCTGAAAAAGGCACACCATGAAGACGCAGTGGTTAGCCACCACGGGCTGATCCGCCTGATAGTGACATACAGTCTCGCTCGGCAGCAGACTAGCTGGCGGGAACTTCTTACAGCAATTGAAGGGGAAGTAGAATCACCATCCCCAAAGACGAAGCACCCCGCTAGCACCGCCGAAACACCTAAAAAACCCAGAGAATCGCCAAAACCTAAGCAACCCTCGGGCACAACCGAGCAAGCGAAGAAACGCATAAAGCTAGGGAAACAAAAATGCACCCCTGAAGCAACTAGACATGCAGAAAAACGTAAGGAATTGGCCGCAGAAAGACCTGCTACCTTAAAGCGAAGGCATTCCTCTGGCACAGAAGAACAGGTTGAAAAACGCAGAAAGATGGAGGCGGAGGAACAGATGGTCAGCACACCCGAACAGCCTGGGAGGCCTAGAAAGTCAGTTCGGTTGGCAAAGATAAGAGGTAGGCTGGAAAAAATCCAGCCAAACATAGGCCAGCCGATTGAAATAATAGAGGACCCTCCAGCGCCAGAACAAATACCTGGGGAAAACCTGGAACAAACAGAGAATGAAGTAGGAACTGAAGAAGGAGATAGGGATGACGACTCTGCGGCCGAGACCAGCTATCCAGAGAGAGCTGCTGAGCAGCCAATTCGTGAGAAGGAGATGGAACAATTGGGGGGTAGCCATCCACAAAACCCTGTGGAGGAAGAAGAGATGGCCACCATCTTGGCCAGCCTTAGAGGTTATCCTTCACCCTCCAGTCCGGCAGAGCCTCCCGAAGGACCATTTGAGGAAGAGACGCGTGAGGAATTGCATGATGGAATGGCAGGGGAAGAAAACCCCCCTGTCATCGAGAAAGAAAATGTGAATACCGATCAGGAACAAGCCGTTCCTAAAACACCAGAAGGAAATCCACCCGCTGATGGCGGGGAGGATGAAAATGTTTGTCGGGAACAGGACGTTCCCCGAATGATGGAAGAAACCCTCGATGAAAGAGGAGCAGAACTGAGGGCCGCCCATGTGCCCACAGCCGAGGCAAAAGAAATTAAGAAGTTGAGAAGAAAACAGCAGAATTGCTGACCATTATAGCCCAGCTTCGGCGGAAAATTCGAAGTCTGAAAGCCAGTTTGAGAATAAAGAGGACTGTGAGAAGAAAAAGGAGGACAAATACAGCTGGGTCCTCTCAGAGAGGAAGACAGAGCACCTATAGGCATCTAGTAGGTCGATATTTTGCTAGTAAACCTGCAGCTGTTCCAATTAATACTGAGGAACAAAATGTTGTTCCATCTGGAACAGAGCACCAGAATGCCGTTCCTATTGACATAGAGGAGCAGGCTGATATTCCAAACAGCCCATTAGAACCAACTGCCGTTCCAATTAAAGTTGAGCCACAAGACGACATTCCAGTTACAGAAGGACCACCGTACCCCTTTGTACATGTCAAGAAGGAGAGGGAAACTAGAGCAGTTCACACTGAGACACCACCTTCAAGGAGAATTAAGTGACGAAATGTAAAGGTCCGGGCGAAACTTCCGGCCTCCAGGGAATTATGGGAAAGGGATCCAAAAACCAAGGCCTTGCACCGCGAGATGAGACAGGCCCAACAAGAGGCTGAACAGCTACGGGAACAAATGATCACTCGAGAAAAATATGAAGAGCTGCAACAGGAAGTTGAGCAGAGGATTCCATGAGAAAAATACGAAGAATTGCAGCAGAGGGCTGAGCAGTTAGAGCAACAAAGGATCCCTCTGGAAAAACATGAAGAACTGCAACAGCAGCTGAGAAACATGAGTGAATCGGAGAGTCGGGCTTTTGAAGGATGGCAGAAGGAGCAGGAAAAGGTTGCCAAGGTAACACGTCGACTAGATGTTGTTATTAAACAATTGGACACTGTATGTTCGTTGTATGATGATGTTTTGACTTGCAGGGCCCTCGCGAAGAATTATGCTTTATTCCTCCTTGAAAGATACCTAAGATTGAAAATAAAAGCTGTCAGGGCAGGTGCCCCCATTCAGATTAACACTGTTAATGATTTTATTGATTGTTGCAAACATTATGGGGTTAAGGTCCAACGATTATTATGTGAATTTTATTTGCACAATATGGTGCTTGAGCAGGAAACTGATCTAAACCCTGGCCCTTTTGTGGGGGATATACAGCTGCAAGCCTTTGTTTCATTTGGGGTCAACCAGTTAAAATGGCTCAGGGCTTACAATGCCTTTCAGAGGCAGGAGCACAGCCTGGATCTATGGGTCAGGGCTGAGCCTCGAGATCCAGTTCGCCTATGGCAATCACATAAAAGCCTTATGAGAAACCCTGGCGTTATGAAACTACTAGGACCCATGCATGAGGAGTTGATCCGAAATAGCTTAGAATACTTCCTGGTTATTAAAGATTCCACCTTGGAGGCTGCCAAATTCCGTTATCGGATTTCCACCCCAAGCATCCAGCTCAGGGAGCCCTTCAGATATGAGAACTTTGAGCTGGCTGCTGAACGATTGCCTTTTTATGGCCAGTGCATTCTGCAAGCTGGACCATCATGGTTAGAATATCGGTTCCGTAGCCCAATTATCTGGCACCCTGCACCAGGGTACCAGGCCTTGTATGATATGCCTGCAGATCAGTTGCATTATTTCTTTGATAATCTGGTTGCCTATCATGGTTGCAGACCCCCTCATGAAGTACCCTCTCCAGCCTATTCTCTTACTGCTCTCCATGTTAATTATAACGGTTTCATGAGGCCATGAAACAGAGTAAGTCGGGGGGTGTGTAGAGCATTGGGAATGTATGTTTTAATAAATGATTTAGTGATGTTTTAAGCAATAGTTGTAATCTTTTCTTTATTATAAAGTAGGGGAAATGCAAAGACAACGAGTCTAAAATGATTCAATCACTACCAGTTGTCTTCTCTACGCAGGAAAAGGTAAAAGCAGGAAGGCGCAATGCGAAACGAGGATTTGACGAGAAGATAACGGCTGTCCCTCCAATTCTAAATAAGGTTCAGACCAGGTCGAGTAAATCAAGGGAGATCAGTCCGAAACGAGATGAAGGACTGCCAGTTCGGAATTACAGGACGAGTAAAGGAAAGCGTTAACAGTTTAGCGGATCCCTCAGGATCTTCGATCCTGAGGGATCGCTACGATCAATCGTTTTGTCGACCAATGAACTCCGTCGTTAATTGTATAAAAGGAGGGTAGCATTGAAACTAGGGGATGACTTTTGTATCTTTACTTTTTGTTCATGAATTTTATTATCAGTTGAACTCAGACTATTGAGTCTCTCTGAGACTTAGTTTTGTACTCTCATTGATGCGTTAATATAATATCTCGGTGTTAATTTCTCCGTGCGTCTGAAGTAGTTTACGGCAGTGCGCCATTGGAAGCTTTGGGCCCGGCTCCAACGGACACTGGCTGATTGTACCATTACAATTCTGCTTTGTGTGGTTTGTTTCTCATAATCTGTTATGGTTACATGTTGTTTCATATTTACTCATCTGTAGCTCACCTGTTATAAATCTCTGTAACAAGTTCATATTCTTCGCATACTGTTGATCTGAGTTGTTTGCACTAATTACAGAACTCATAAATAGAATATTTCAGCTACAGGTGACTGGGGTTAATGGATTGTTGGTGACTATTACAGATCGTGTACATATGATTGACGTTTCCTGTCTTTAATGATTTGCTGTTCCATTTGATATACATATGATTGACGTTTCCTATCTTTAATAATTTGCTGTTCCATTTAATCAAGCTGCAAACCTGTATAAATGATTGCTTTCCTTTTTGTATGCAAGTGTGTGCCAAGGATTGGAAGTGTAGACCTCGCGAGACTTAGTTTCTTTACTGCCGTTCCATTTACTGCTGTTCCATTTACTGCCGTTCCTTTTATTGCTGTTCCATTTCTGAAGATTGCTGTTTCATTCTGTTTTCTTGCTTGCGTTTATTGAAGTGGCATGAGAGGAGGTTCAAGACTGTTGTGAGATACAGCAGACGCTATAATGCTCCCAGATCATGATCCATACTCCTTCATCAGTTTCTAGGGGGATAGGTTATTAATTCCATACCCTCGACCGACGAAGTTGCTACGTGTGTGATTTCTTTTATGCAAAAGTAATTTAGCATTAGCATCCGTTTACTATTGTATTCTTTAGATCTATACTACGAAGCATTATCCTGACAAATAGCCTCAAATTAAGATGTCCCTTACAATAACAAAACGCTCCCGGATTGACTTGTAATGTGAAATAACTAGAGGTGAAAAAGACCCTTGTTACAGCTCCACAATCGCCTAACAAATTGGCTATCCAGTTGGACTACAACATCTTTTATATGGGGGCAGAACCCTACAGGACCTCAGATCTATGTTGGGCTACAACATTATGTCAAAATCTACTATAACACTCAACCTAAGGCTGCGAGGTGGTGCCGCGACCTTCAGTACAACAAAACAAACAGAAAGAAGCAGTGGGACAAGTACAAAAAAAAACACAGATTCACAATAGAAGCAAAAAAATGGAGGACTTTCTTTCAATAACATCCTACAAGGGGGAAAATCTCCTACAGTGACCCCAAAGCAAGTTGGAACAGAACCCAGTCCATACATTGTGGAGCAGCTGAATTATATACCAGAACTAAATATAGATATACCAGAAATCGATGAGAAATGTAATAATTTTGAATCACAAGCCATCATTTGTCGATTCAACTGTTTTTAGCCAAAACCTGTTGAACTTTTCCATTGGATATTCACAAACTGGACTCTACACTATGAGATTCACCTCTGTTCCAAGGGGTTTTTCATTGCCAAATTCCCTTCAACAAAGACAAGAGACATTATACTATAGGAGGGACCATGGTTTTGGGGATCTACGGGCCTTTTCATCACACCATGGTTTCCGAAATTCGATGCCAATACTATGGTCGTCTCTAGGATGCCAGTTTGGGTCTGTTTGCACAACCTCCCATTACACTTCTAGGACCATCAAGTCCTTGCTGGTATAGGCAATACCATTGGCAGATATATTAAAATGGACACACAAAGAGTGGAGGAAATAATTTTTACATTCACACGCATCTGTGTGGAAGTAGATCTCAGTAAAGGCTTACCGGACCGCATACAACTGAAGCATAAACAATGAAGCTGGACACAGACACTAGATTATGAAAATACAACATTTAGGTGCAGAATATGCCGACAAACAGGACATCTACAAAATACATGTCCTGAAGACAAAAAAGACATCCGAAGAAAGAAGAAAACAGGGAAACAACACAAGGGTTGGCAATTTCCCCCACCAGATCCTGAAGAGGGGGAGGAAGTTGATGTGGAAGAGCCCATACCCAATGAGAACAATCAAACAGACAAAGAATCAGAAGTCCAGGAGATAACTCCACAAGGACCTATGGAACCACAACCGGCAAAGATGTCAAATACAATGGAAAACAGTGGAACCAAACGACTACATACATTAGACACCTCTGATTATGACAAGGAAAATCCTTGGCCAGACGCTGAAAATCCACTTGCACTTGTATCCACGATGCCGTCTCAAGGGTAGTGGCACAAGGTCGAGAAGAAGGGGAGGAAAACATGACTTTCTCGCCATTTGTAGATTAACTTTTCTTTTATTGAACCCCTGAGGTCATTGACTTGCAGATGGAATGCGATTTAACATATACAATATGTAATTTTGTTTTCATTAATAAAATTACAACTTTTCTTACAAGAAAAAACTAACATAGATTATTTTTTTAATTTGTGATAATAAAAGACCTATAACATGAAAAGTTTACTAAAAATTTATATTGAAAATAATATTTATCTATTTATATATGATAATAACTAACATATATCATGGAAAGCTTACTAAAAATTTATATTAAAATAATATTTGTTTATTTATTATTAAAATAAATTGCAATTATATATATATATAGATATGAATTATTTGAACTGGAATATTATTTCAACTACGACATGGATAGCACTTTCTCCCACACACAATTAAATATATAACCATTTAATAATAAAAAAATTGGTTATTCCCAGGAATAAAAAAAATAAAGAAATAGGAGTTGGCACAACTCTCTTACAACGGGAAAGTAAGAGCTATCGGGAAAAGAAGAGCTACCAAGAAAGGTAGCTGCCTTGGTTGTTGCTAAAATGTGCAACGCAGCAAGTCCGAGTACAACCAAAATTGCAAGAAGAAGCAGCATTATAGCTTGTCTTGTTGCTTGATATATATGAGAAAAGATATCAGCAAAGTACATGGATTTGTATAGACAACATGGCTGACAAAAAAAAAAAGAAAAAACAGCATTTTTTTTTCAGAGGGAAAAAAACATGATATTATATTCTGGAAAATGATGAGAGGATACATAAGCAAGTGAGGCTGGCGGGCAAGACAGGCCAAGAAACATAGCCATACATAACATATAACCAAAACATATAACCAAAAGGATGGAGACCGAAACAGTCCGGCCGCTAAGAAGCATGAGAAGATGGCCGAGAGGCGCAGATGGCCTAGAGGCGCATATACCTTGCAACAATTATCTGAAACCAACAATAACAATCTGCATGATTGAGAAACACTGAGGACAAGAAAACTTGAATAATTTCATAGCAATAAATTTTGAGATTAATGCTTTCAAACTGAAAAGGAGAAATATGTATTGTTGATTGGGTGGCATTGATAATATTGGAACTCAATTTAATTCATGAATGTTATAGGGATGGATTGACTGCTCTGTAAATTGTTGTCTATGTATTCTTCACATATAATGATTTTTGGATCTAGGAAAAATGTGTTTTTTGATAACTTATATGTTGTTTTCTTTATACTCCCTATGTTGTTTTCTTTATACTCCCTGTATATATGTTGAAATGTGATGATCTAAAAAAAGATTTTGTTTCTTCAATTCTAAATTTCCATGCCTCAAGGTTCAAGACCTCCCTCTGTGCCCGGCCTGTCAACTAATTTATGACACATTTTGAATCTCTCAAAATTTGAATTTTTTTTATGTTGTAAACTTAGCAAGCATCATTAAAGCCGACATTGCAATCAGCTCTAAGCACCCGAGGCCTCTTCTGAAGAGGACAAAACTTTTTGTGTTTATTTCAATCATTCCAACGCTCCCCCTCCAAATATTTTTGTGTTTAATCATTCAAATTTTTTAGAACCTGAATTCCCACCCTACAAAAATGGGCAGAGCTTTAACTGTTTATATTTTTTCACCCAAAAGAATAGCAAATCTTGAAAAGTAGACATGATTTAATACAGACTTTAGAAGCACAAAAGTTTACCATATTTGAGGTAATAGTGAGCAAAAACTTAGAATAAGGTAATACCCCGTTCTCTCTTGAATTGCATATTTTCAAGAGAGCAGTAAGCGCTCTCTCACAAAATGGTGAAATGTACTTGGTTGCCGGGTACAAAACACAAGTTACAACCAAGAACAAAAACTTATCATATTTGAGGTAATAGTGTACAAAAATTTACAATAATGTAATACGCTCCTGTTCTTTCTTCGATTGCATATTTTCATGATAAAAGTTAGCGCTCTCATACAAAATGGTGAATTACACTCAGTTGCCTGTAAGCCATTCAACTTGTTTTTAAACAAAACTCATAAACTTTAATTACAGGATAGTTGGTTGCTTTGAATCCAATAACTGATATTATCCTCTAAATTACTTATAAACATCCTTAATAACTTGAAGGACACGCGGTAAAAATTAGAGCTTTCCCTTATTGATGAAAGACGTTGCCTTCTATACTCTTCGTGACGCGATAATGTTCTCAACTTCCTATTTTGATGGGTATTTGTCAGGTCAGATTATGTAATTTTCTTCAAAAATGTGGGAATCTTTATTTTTTAATTTATAATATACTTTTATATTAATTTTTTATTAATATATATTTTAAGTGGTGGAATTTTATTGAATAATAATAATCAGTCAATTTGTAATTAGGGATAGTAGTCAGTGATGCTTATTTTGGGAATCTTTATAGTTTAATTTATAATATGTTTTTATATTAATTTTTTATTAATATATATTTTAAGTGGTGCAATTTTATTGAATAGTAATAATAAGTCAATTTGTATTTAGGGATAGTACTCAGTGATGCTTATCTTAGTACTGATTATTTATATATATATATATATATAGATAGATAGATAGATATATTATTTTTAAGATATTATATTTTGGAAAAAAATTATAAATTTAAATTAAATTATTTTAGTTATTTAAAATGTTACATAAATAATATTTAATATTTAAAATCACTTTATAAAAATTGCAAATGAAGTAGCCATATTTTTTTATCATATTATATCCTCATATAAATCTAATTTGAAAGTCTATAAGTTTATATATATATATATATATATATATATATATATATATAAGAAATGGTTAGCTTTATAGTTGAAGTAG
Source organism: Pinus tabuliformis (assembly GCA_031772625.1). Taxonomy (NCBI): domain Eukaryota; kingdom Viridiplantae; phylum Streptophyta; class Pinopsida; order Pinales; family Pinaceae; genus Pinus; species Pinus tabuliformis. The sequence goes on from CM062813.1 coordinate 828,704,871, forward strand.
GTTAGCACCTTTACATTCAAAAACAAAGTTTCTTACATTTCCTTTCAATACCGTTCAAGTTATAGCTTTCTTATAAACTAAGATTTTTTCACTAAATACATAACAGAAATTATGGCGTAGATCTCCAAAAATCTCCATTGAAAATAACAAAATTGCAAAACATTGTGTAACTAGTAATTGATGAAGAAGCTACTCGCTACCCTCCTAATTCCATCTGTTCTAGTTTGATGGACATCCATTTGTGGTGGTGGATCTGTTGTGATTTCCTGCCCCATTCCCATCGGTCACGTGTCTTGTTTGACATGCAATGGTGGATTTGTTGAAGCTCCATTGCCTAACCCCTCTTGTTGGTCATCCTGCACTCTGATCTGAAGCTTGCTAAGGCCAAATACCTCCTCAAGCACTTTAATGGCAGTGATTTCCAATGACACTTCCAGATTATCCACCTTGTAATCCGACTTCTCCATTTTAGTGAATAACAAATATATTGCTGCCTCCAGATACTCCACGTCTTTCTTCAGGTCCCCAAGCTGATTTCATACCAAACAATGTGGGAACAAGCCTCTGTTACTACCTGTTCTCCTATTTTAGACACCAGCTCTGAGAACTCCTTTTTTATCACGTCCAACTGCTCATCTAAGGACTTACTAGAACCATTACTGCTTGCGGAAGCCATATCTTCTACTCTTTTCTCTCTAATGCTAATCAGTTGCAGTTTTAACATGAGTACCTAACCCTTTAAATCCTTACCTAAATCTGAGACAACTGCAAGGGAGCTCTGATCACATTGAATGTTTACGTCTTGTCCTCGCTCAGATTGATCTTGGAAACCCGTTGCTACAACTGCCAATTTGAGATCATGTGTGAGTGAGGATAACTAATCTAGTTCAAAAGTTGTACTACTAGATCCGAGCCTAGTGTGAGTAGTTAATATCTTGTCATCTTTACTCCACTTGTCCTGATACCTAGCAATACACCTCGTGTATTCCCATCTAATTGCTTGATAAGTGGACTCATTCACCCAGGATTGTCGTTCCTCAAGGCTTTTGCGAATCTTGGGATTAAAAACATGTTTAAGTGAGTTATCAGGCCATAAATCCCTCTTAATGAGAACCATGGTAAATGTCGTCCTTTGATTAAGCGCATTCATGGGATATGAAATTATTTTGTTTTATTTTGATCTTCCATGAGCATTCCTTGGGCCAAATTTACCCCAAAATTAGCCTGCTAATAGACTAACTGATTAGTTTCCATTTTTACATCATATTGATCAAAATTTTCAAACCCATCTAGAAGGAGCTTTATCTGATGAAATATTGGAGGAAAATCACTCTCCTTATGATCCTTCTTCTTGTAGTATTTTTGTATGATAATCAATGAACCACCAAAGACACTTATGTGGTGGATACCCTTTGCAAATGTGATTTTCAATCCTTGCTAAAGACCTAAGGCATTTGCCTAATTATTCGAGGCAATGCCTAATCCCCATGCAATTTTTTTTCTCTATTTCTCCATCAAGGTGAAGAATAACCCGTCCTGCTCCTACTTACCCCTGGATTACCTTTCAATGCACCATCAAAGAAGAGCTAATGCTTGCATAAGGATCACCTCCATAACATAAATTGTTCTCTTGGCATGTGAATTAGAAAAGGAAAAATATGATTACGAGACTTCAAGCTACCTGCATGATGAGAGGACATTTTAAGTTTAAGCCACTCTTTTTCATTGGTTGATAGGTCTTCCAATTCGGTCGGATCAAATCCACATGAAGTTATGACTTCAAAGAGGAGTTGAGTTGCTTTCATGGCTGTTGTGGTTGGCACTAGCTTGATATCCTTAAATATTGCATGATTTCACGAGAGCCAAATAGCCTAGCACAAGTACTTGGGAATGGTTTTCTAGCATCTAGATATGTTTGCGTTGGAGCCATGATTCCATTGGGGATGGAATCTCCATTTCTCGAACATTTCTGACCAATCAGAGGGGATACTTTGCATTTGATTATCAAGATGTAGAGAAATTCTCCACACTTCAGTTGAAAAAGGGCATTGGAAGTAGACATGGATGATATCTTCTTCAGCTAATCCACATAGAGCACATATTGAAGGTTCATGTATGCGTATTTTTTTTAAATTATCTGTCTTCAAGATCTTTCCATGGACCAGTTCCCAACAAAATATATTGATCTTCGGAAGACCATCCTTATTCCATATTCGGCTCCATATCTGGGAGGCTTGGGGGTGTGGGAGTTGACTGATCAGATATTCATAACCTTCTTTCGTTGTATAATGAGTCTGTTTACCTCCCAACCAAATTCGCCTATCCAATCGATGAGAAGATATTGGTGCAAAGCCTTTGAACACTTCAATCAAGGTGAGCCATGGTTGATGTAGATGAGGCGGGCGATTAGGGCAGCTCCAACCAAACTAGGATCCATTTTCATCCCATACTGAAATGTTAGGCAAGCTTAGGAGTCCCTGCTTCTCTATCCATATTGTGAGATCCTTGACATCTTGACTATCATGTGCTAAATATGAGGAAGGAATTCGATCTTCCAGATATTAATTCATCTTTTGTTTCCTGGTTGCCATCCCAACTTCTCCAAAACTACTAGAGCAAAGGCTTTACATAGTTTCCATATCTTTGTCCCCTATCCTTCACAAGCTTCATTCTTTGGTCTAAGTAACCAATTATTGTGAAAATATTTCCTCAAGAAAGATTTTTTCCACTATTCCTTTGAATCAAATATGAACCTCCATACCAATTTTTCCCCTAGAGCGAGATTCATGTACTTCACATAATTTATAGCCAAGCCTTCAGACTTTTCTGGCAAGTTGACTATATTCAAATTTTCCAAATGAAAGTGGTTCTCATTAGTTTTAGCACCCCGCCATAGGAATTTCTGAATCATATTGCTAATTTTGTGGATGATACTCTTGGGGGGAAGGAGACCCAATCCATTGTAGACTAGAAAAGAGGAGAGAAAGATTTGATTAGGACAAATTTCCCTGCCACATTCAACCATCTTTCTCCCCAGGATGGGATTTGCTTTTTAATTTTTTGGAGGATTTCCTTCTAATCCTCTTTAGTAGATGGCCCAAGAGAAATGGGGATTCTAAGATAGGAGAAAGATTTCTAGTCCTTAGCAATAGGAAGCCCCAATATGTGTGAGATTTTATTCAAGGTGTTTTTTGCGAAATTCCATCCTATCAGATTAAATTTTCCTTTTATTTACGAGTCCCCCTGAGATCAACAAGTAGGAGTCCAATATTTTCTTAAATATTATCACTATGATTCAAGAGGCACCCCTGAACATAAGTGTATCATCAATGAATTGAGAATGGTTGATCTCTTTCACATTTCTTGCTATACTTAGCCCTTGGATTCACCCATCTTGACTTTCCAAGTTGCATCTGAGACTTTTTGCCATTATTAAATATAATAGAGGAGATAAAGGACAACCTTGTCAAAGGCCCCTTATAGAAAAGAAGAAGGGCATTGGTTACCCCTTGATCAATGACACTATCCAAGGTGCTCCTATGCAGGCTCTTATCCACTAAATGAAATCTTGACAGAAACCCAATTTTTCAAGGACAAGAAGTGGGAAGGAATGGTTTACCTGGTCAAAGGTGTTGGTCATATCCAACTTGATGAGGAACTGTAGTGAATGGCTTCCTGCACTAAAATAATTTTATCCAATATGTTATGATGTTGCATAAACCCTCCTTGGTTCTCTGAGGTGAATGAGGATAGTAATAATTTCAACCTATTGGCGATGAATTTAGTAAGGATTTTATAGGAAGAATTGCAAAGGGAGATAGGACGAAAGCGAGAAATTAACAAAATCAAATTATTTCAAAATAAGGGCCAAGAAAGAAGAATTAGTTCCACCTCCTATTTTCTTTTTCACCCACAAATGGTTCAACATTTTGAGAAGGTCAGTTTTAATCATAGGCAAAAAGAATCGATAGAAGTTAATAGTAAATTTGTATGGGCCTGGAGCCTTATCCTGATCAAGAGTCCTTATCGCTTCAAAGGATTCATCCTTAACTATAGGCTTAACTAAATTCATATTTGAGAGAGGGGTAATTACCTTTGGCGTGTTCCTTAGAAATTCATTTGCTTGTTCTAGTGGAATCATCTCTGCAGTGTAAAGGGCTTGAAAATGAGAATACACCTCTTATTTGATTTCCTCGAAATAGGATATTTTTGGCTTACCTTCCGGGGTGATTTATTTTACTTGATTCCTCGATTCCCTTGCCATATCCTGTTTATGGAAGAAAGAAGTGTTCAAGTCCCCCTCCTTCAGCCATAAGCTCCTAGATTTGTGGTGCCAAAGAGATTCCTCTTGTTAACTTGATGTGAATATTTCCCAGCTCAACTCCCTTTCCTTCTACAAATTTCTATCCCCAACTGGGATGTTCTCTACCAGTTTGTAATGTTCTTCAAGTTGCTTGATTAAGTCTTTCCTTTTTCCCGGAGGTTGGAAGGATTCATTTAACCATTTTCTAAGAGATTGTTTAACATTTCTAAGCTTGGATTCCCAAACAAATGCAGGGGAACATTGTGTTGGAGCTTTTCATGCTTGTGTTATCAAATCAACCACCCCCTCCTCTTGGAGCCATGCCACGTTGAATCGAAATGGGATCAGTCCAGGATTTTTCGTCTTTTCCATTTATAGAATTATTGGTCAGTGATCTGAGGTGCCATGAGGTTTAATTTTTGAAGAATAATCTAAGTCTTTCGAAATTCAGTTGTTGTGGATCAGGAATCAATCCAAATGAGTAGCTATGTGATTATCTCCTGCTCTCTGATTTGACCAAGTGAACTTACATGTTTTTGGGATCACATCATAAAGGTCCCATTTATCAATCAAGTCCTCCATGCAATCTCTGAAGAGGTCTCTAACAATGCTCCCCCCCTTTTTTAGAGGCACTTAGGACTATATTGAATTGGCCTGTAATGGTACACTTTTGACGCAAATCCTTACTTCTGATCTCCTCTAGTGAATCCCAAACTTCCGCCTTCAAATTGTATAAAATGGGGGCTTATATATTGATAGATGGAATCCTTTCTTCTGTCTCTTTATGTTTCAACACCACCATAATACAGAACTAGGCCTTTAGATTGTCCACTAAAGAGAAGTGCTTAGTTGACCAAAAGGTGTAAAGGCCTCTTGAGGCACCTCTTGACTACTAAACCATAACCTAAATTTATTTCTAAAAGACTTTTACGACTTTGAAGGCTTCTTGCTCCTCTAGTTTATACTTTTGAAGGAAAAAATCTAAGGTGCTTCTTTCTTAACCATATCCTTTATAGCTAGGAATTTAGCGGGGCTCCACAGACCCCTATTCCAAGATAGAATTATCATTTGGAGGTGGGGATCTATGGAACCCCTCCTTCAGTTCCTTCTTTACCTTTTCCACCCCTGTTTTTCAATATCTTTGAGATTATAGGTTTATTTCCTAGCTTTTTATTTTTCTTTGCTTCCTTTTCCCTTATTATTTTATGTTTCAGTTGACCCCTCTTTCTAGAAAACTCAATCTCAGGACTACTCCCTTCACCAGCCCATGTTAAGCTCTAGTCCATATGTCGTGTCATAACTCCCGCTATTTCCTCTGCAACACCAAAGGGGGAGTTGCACTACTAAGTGGGGGTTTTAGGCTTTTGGTGTTGATCCCTATTTTGATGGTTAGAGACTGTCGGTTAAGGCGTGTCCTCCTTGATTTCTACATCTTCTGAATATTTAGGTTCATATTTGATTTCTTGATTCTCATTGTCCCTTTATTGATTTGGCTTTGTAGAGTTAAGGTCCTCCTAATTCCTGAGAACAGTGAATAGATTTGAAGAGGTGGAAGCTGTATTATTTCCTCGATTAACTTGGGGTTTTGGAACAATGGTATTTCCATAGTTTCATCTTATGCATTGCATCTGCCATTGTTCTTTAGATGGGGATGGTTGTTTTACACCTTTATTGGATGGAACTTTAGTGTAGTCCTTAGGAAAGTGGTTGTAATCATGGTAGTGTCAGTACTTAAATAGGATCTGCTCATAGTCCAAGGTGTGTTGATGCTTCTAGTACCCTAAAGTTACGTTTATTTCAGCAAGGAAACCCTTTTTTAGATTCACTTCCACACAGATCTTCTTACACAAAAACTAAGAGCCTTTTGGTTCGACTTTATCTAGGTATTTCCATGCTCCATTTCCAATTGTTCGAAGATCGATGTCGCTCTAACAGGATAGAGGGAGCCATGGGAGTTTAACCCAAACCGAAATGGTTATGGGGACACCCTCATTCGTGTTGAATTCAGGTGTCCACTTTTTCAAATACATTCCCCGAGATCTAAGAAAATAAGGCTTGTTCTGAAAGATCACATCTCTATCTTCTCTAAACTTAAACAGAAAGGTGAAAAAACCATTACACTGCGAAAACAGAAATATTCCTCTTCATTTTATATTTCCAAGTGTTTTCAATCCATACCTCCATGGATCTCGATGAAGGACACATGTTTGTGAACATTCGAATCAAAGCTCTCTCCAAATAAGCCAATGTGGTGTGTCTAGCATCCAACGAAAGGACTATATCTCGCACTTAGTCATTCCTTTTGACAAAATTTGATTGGTTCTCATTGGATTGTTGACACTTTGGAAGGGAGGCCACCAAAACTTAGAAGGCAACAACTTCATCTTCAGACGAAATGGGGGGAGGAGGGGGAGAGGGTCCCTCCATAGGCACCATTGGGGTTAGGTTTTTTGCAGTCGATTATAACCATAGGAGGTTAGAGTCAGAGCACATATACTTGCTTCAAGTCATCAAACTATTAAGCCATATTACATGTATAGATTTATGATATAACTAAGTCATAATCTAATATATAAATTCAATTTGAAAGTTTGTAAGTTTAATAATAATAAAAATATTATTTTAAATATAAATTTATGATATAACTAAGTCAAAATATAATATAGGACTTGTCTTTCTTAATCTAAACACACTTCACAAAGTTTGTATAGAGTCTTAATTACTATACCCATTTTTTATAGATAAGAATTAAAATTCAGATTGTCGAGTTTAAATCAAACCTATCACCCTTATTATAGTATTATCAACTCCTATGCCATTTCATTTATAAAAAACTAAATTAATGATCTAGCAAGTTTGTAATAAGCATAGTGCTTAGTAGATGGCATGTTTTTGTTAACTAGTATCTAATATTGAGGGAAATTGTTCAAACAACGATAATGAGGATATTTATGCATTCTCATAGTTTTAGCATTCTATTAAGTTTATTTTGGTCATATAAAAGGGAAACCCTTGCTTTAATATATAGCAGCATATATAGAGAGGGGTTTCTTATGTATTTAATAAGGAGTGTATTATATTTTTGTAACATCCCCCAGTAAACCTTGTGTAAAAACACATAGGATTATTAAATTACAAAATTTACTAGCATGCAACTTCTCGAATTACTAATTCCATATTCATTCACTGACCATTAGATAAAGTCTTCATCATTACATAGAGTAAATTTAGAAATGGAATAGTAAGTTGCATAACATAACAATGACTGTTTTAGCACATTAACATAAAGCTCCTTGTAGTAACCTTAGATCATTATCATTCATTTCATTAAGCTAGTTAATCACATGTGTGATGATGTAAGCGTTAACATTATGCAAGGAAGCAACATCATTAGAATGGAAAAATAGGAAAAAAAAGCATTATACACTGATATACCTTGGAAAGCCCGAAGGGAAAAACCAACAAACGTTTAATTTTATTAAATACTTCGTGAGGTTGTTCACCCCTCACTCAATGGATGTAAGGTAGTCCATCCATTGACCATTGTTCAAAATAATCTTACAAAGAAATATCATCTTAAGTTCAACATAACTAGATAGAAGCTATTAAGGAATTTAGACTTCTGTGATCCATAACATTGTCTAGATAATCTTCGGCAAATCACATAATCAATCTTTTGTCGACGCGTTTCGAACCGACCAGTGTGGTTCATCGTCAGGACAAGTTGAAGAACTGATCTGGTTTAGCTTGATTAAATAGAGTGTGCAGAGACTCCAACGGCTATATTGCAACGGCTAATTTTGACCTGAGGATCAAAGTCAAACCCCTGATTTTATTATTAATAGAAGCATATAATTTATTTTAAAAATTATATTTTATTATTTTGTAAGCTTCAGTGGGACCCTCTCATTTTTCCACATTACAACATTTTTTACAACCTCTACAGGATTCGAACTTGGGTGGGGGGTGTGAAAGCCATCCGCCCCAGCCATTACATCATGCACGTCATGTGCAAGCATATAATTTATTATTATTAGTTAATTGAATAATAACTATTTTTATTGTTTAAATATAATGGTCATTATATCTTCATATTTATTAAATAACCTATATTTATTATCATCCCTAAATTATTTAAATACAAATAAATAGTATTAAATTATTATTATTCTTAGAATTTAGTTACAAATTAATCATGATATCATTTACCCTTGATTCCTCAAACACTATGACTTTGTGGCTTAGTTCTTCCCATTAGTGGGTTATCTTGTAGTTGACATTTCTTCATTCTCCACGGACCCCTATTTCTTTGCCTATCATAATGTTAAATGTAATCCATCCTTAACATGAATTGCAATCCTTCTTGCAATCACTATTGTCAACAAACTCTGACATCCAATAATAAATCTTCTACTAGTTATGCTTCAAGCATCTTTTCATGTTCATAATTAAAACACATACAAAGTATTGAGACTTGCCTCTTTATTAACATTGCACACACATTAATCAGAAGTACATAATTACCCAAACATGTTTTTTTGTCCATGCATGTGTATGGTTATGAAAATGCCTAACCATTCAAATTCCCACATCCTTAAGGTAAATTGCACAAAGATCACCAAAGCATGTTCATTCATCCATACTTCACGCGCATTATAAGAAAAGGAGTAAAAAAAAATTACCTCTGCCCACTAGAGTACAATGATATTAAAATATTCACTAAGATAGTATTTAAAATAAATGTTATGTTTATCACTATTTCTTCACACAAGAAGAGAGAAAAACCTCCCAAAAGTTATACGTCATAGCTAATCATATTTCCTTTACCTAAGACCACATTCTTTCCCAAAAGAAATTAGCCTAACTACTAATATCTTTATGCTTGCAAACACATCTTCTTTTCCAAAGGAAACTAACACCGTAGAAATTATTCCTTTGCATATGAGCACATATTCTTTCTCAAGAAATCTAATACATTAGACATTCTTTTGTGCATACAAACACTTGTAATTTTCAAGCACACTAACACAATAGATAATATTTTTATGTTTATAAACACATATTTTCTTCCAAAAAAATTAATATGTTAATCATTATTTTAGACCTGAACACTTATTATTTTCAAGAAGTCTAACGGAATTGTCATTCTTTCTATGCATGAAAAAACACATTTATTTCCCAAGAAATCAAAAAACATAATAATTATTCTTTCATGCATGCAAACACATGTTTCTTTTTCAATAAATCAAATGCATAATAGATATTATTTCATCCATGCAAACCCATGTTTCCTTTTAAAGAAATCAAATTCCAAATAGCTATTCTTTTATGCATATGCAAATACATATTCTTTTTTCAAAAAATCTAACTCAATAATTATCCTTGCACACAAATACCTGAACTTTCGAAAATAAAGGTAACACAATGGATATTATTATTGTACATGCAAATGCATAAACTGTCAAATAAATATATATATATATATATATATATATATATATATATATATTGCAATAGCCATTCTTTTGTGTATGCAACACATATTTATCTTTTTAAGAGGATCCATATACTTCTTTGTATATGTGAACACTTTCCATTTTCCAAGAAAACTAATGCAATTAGAGATTGTTTATATGCATCCGAATAAGTATTATTTTTAAATAAAATAGCTATTTTTTTTGGTGCAAATAAACATTATAGCGAACATGTTTGTATGGTCCGCTCTTTTTCTACCGCATGAGTAGACTCAACATGGCCAAACAAGGAGTGATCACCCATGATGACTTGCGGTAGTTAAGGTAGGTTATTTACAGTGGATTTGCTACTTGGATCTTCTAGCGATGACTGTGGGCGCTTCTTCAAAGAGCATAGGCTGCTCACGGCTACCCACTAAAATAAAAATAAGCATACAATTATTTTTATGAACATTGATCATAACAACGACTATCCAAATGGAACAATGAGGTTATATATATCGAGACGAGTTTGCAAAAAATCGAGCACTTATTCCATCAAAAAATAAATCAAATGCACTTGCAGACACTTATGGCAGTAAATCCTCTCTCAAGGAAAACCTTTTCTCTACCGTACAGAAATTCTAAGTAAAAAACAATGACATCACCCATCCTCTACATAGAGGAAGAGTATTAATATATATGAGATCCTTCTCTCTCGTGCCCACACCATATGTGAAACATTTTCTTGGATTGAAACCAATTCACAATGGCTCTTGGTGGTCAATCGTTTGCAACTGTTCTTGGCTTGTCCACGTATTTATTATTAAATTAACAATATTTTCTCAATGAGTTTCTACAGAAGCTTATCGTAGGGATATTAATTTTTTAAACAATAAATTAATAATAATAGATGTGATATCAATAACAACTTATATATATTTCATCAATACAATATTGATCATAAATAAAATAACATATACAATCAAGAAAAAAGAAACATAAATTTTACGTAGAAAAATTAGCAATGTAATAGGAAAAACTATGGGGAAAGATCATCAACTCTTTTATTACTAGTAGAAATTACATAGTAAGCTTGATCCCAACTCACAATGGCTTCGCACAATGGATCAATTCAATCTTATTTGTAAAAGAATTCTCTAAGACATTTGAGGAGAATCCTTCCTTACATTCAAGTAGAATTCTCCACTAAAACGAATATTATTTTATATATTTGGACTCACGTGTAACAATCTCCCACTTGAGGAAAAATATAAGCTTATGTGAATATTTTTTCTATTAATCTAGTCCCAAAAATCTTTGACCACCTTTGTATGACACCAGCTAAGGTTCTACAAAGCTCTTGCTTATCCCTTAGAAAAAAAAGCGTTAACATGTTGGTTGGATTTAATTCTATGTGTATCTTCTGTAATTGTAGGAGTCCATCATTCAACACTTAGTGAATCCAATGATATCTAACATCAATGTGCTTTTTCTTGTAGTGAAAGGCGAGGTTTTTAGCAGGATGGATTGCACTTTGACTATTGCAATTTAGTACATACTTTTCTTGGTTCAAGCCTAGTTCTTCCAAGAACCTCCTCATCCAAATCTTTCCTTGCATCTTTAAATAGATGCAATATACTCAACCTTTGTAGTAGAAAATACCACCACCTTTTGTAATCTTGATACCCATGGAACTGTAACTCCTACAAATGTACATATGTAACCTATTGTGGATCTTCTAGAATCCATTTCACCTGACATATCAACATCTATAAATATTTCCAATAAGGTATTTGTACCTTGAAAGCATAAACAATAATCAATTAAGCCTTTAATGTATCTCGAGTCCATTTCACTGCATCCTAATGTTCCTTCCCTAGATTTTCAAGAAACCTACTGACCACTCCCACTGAATGTGTAATGTCGAGGTGAGTGTATACCATTGCATACATTAAGCTACCTGTAGCTGAAGCATATGGAATCTTGGAAATTTATTATTTTTCTTCAATGTTAGAGGGGGCAGTGATTAGTCGTTAATTTGAAATGATATACAAGTGGTGTACTTAAAGGTTTTGCTTTAGCCATATTAAGCTTTAAAATACATTCCCAAGGTATTGCTTTTGTGATAGTAATATTTTATTTCTTTCTCTATCACATATATTTTGCATCCCCAAAAGTTGCCATTTGTTGCTCCTAAATTATTCATTGCAAAGGCATGGTTTAACTCTTCTTTCAATCAAATAAAATATTTGAGGAGTGGGAGGCAATCAAGGCTCTAGGGTTCAACAAAGGGAGTGACATAGGGTAACAGGTACCCATGGAAGCACAGGGAGGAGGGAGCTACCCTCCCTCCTACAGTAACATGGTTGCAAGCAGGGGAAGAGCAGGGAATAAGAACAAGCCTCCACAACCCTTGGAGGTCAAGACAAAAAAAACAGAAACTCAGTAGGCAGAAAGCAACAATACCCATGCAGAACAAGGGACCCACGAAGAGAACCGACAGGAGAAGAAAGCGGAAGACAGAGGTTAGGAGACAGGGAATAGATCCAAGCTGGGGCCCTGTAAACCCAAGACCACAACCAAACCGCGGGTTATTTTAAATGATCTAGCTCTGCAAGAGCACAGGGATCACATGGCAAACTATGCCATTATATGCAAATTTATGGGTATCTGGTTGTTAGAGAAGGCATTGTACACTTGGATAAAATACAACTGGAAACCAAAGGGGGAGTTAAATATACATCTTGGATCCAAGGGTTTTTTTACAGTGGTATTCACAAACATGGAGGACAGAGACAGGATTTTTGAAGGAGGACCATACTTCTTTGCAGCTGCTGGACTCTATATGCGGCCATGGATGATGAACTTTGTGCCAGAACGAGAAACCTTCACTTTGATACCAGTATGGATTAGACTCTAATCCTTCCCTTTAGATTACTGGATGCCAGAATCTTTAAAATCTATAGGCAATAAATTAGGTCATTTCTTAAAGATTTTTGAGGCTACTCTACGAGGAAAATATACCTCCTATGCTCGTATCTATGTGGAGATGGACCTATCAGGAGCCCTTCCAGATGAGGTCATTCTAGAAGTCTATGACGAGGAATGGGTTCAAACAGTTGACTATGAACATATCCCATTTAGATGTCACAAATGTCATGAACATGGGCACCTATCTAGAGACTGTCCTCTTAATAGAAGGGAGGAAGATCTAAACACCAGTAAAGGGAAAGATCAGATAGGTTTCACCAAAGTCGGAGGAAAAGGAAAAGGAGGGGGAAGGAAGACACATAAGAACCCTACTGAGAAGGAGAACAAAACAAGAAGGCACAATAGTTTTGAAATCTTAGGAGAAGAAGATGCAGATGGAGGTGATCAAAAGAGGACAGAGAATCAGACAGCAAGGGGGGAAAGGAAAAGAGACCAGCATGGAGTTCACTCAGGAACAGAATGAATACACGACAGACCCTTTGTGTAACATGGAAATAGAAAAAGACCATGATACGACTCAAAGTGAAAGTGGCACAGAGGACCAAGACTTACAGGAGATCTTGGAAAGGGAGAACCTAGAGATGGAAAAGTTTCTTGAATGAGGAGGGAACCTAGGAATAAACTCTATACCTCAGGAGGACGTTGACAAGGTACAACAACTATTCCTTAACAAGTCACATCAAACAGCTGCAGGAGTCAAAAGAGGACATGATAACCAGGAAAATAAAGGAACTTCCACAATAGGACTAATAACAGGAAAATTAACAAAAAACCCAGGAAAGAGGAGGGGAAGTAAAAGACAGAAAGAACTACTGTTGGAGCAATCTTGGAGCGAGTTCACTTAGATTTTTATGGACCTTTCTCTACAGCCTCCACCACTAAACAAAGGAACTATGTTTTTTTTATTGATGATTTTTCTCATAGATGCTAGATCTACTTTATGCAAAAGAAGGATCAGACCTTCTTGAGGTTTTGTGAGTTTAAAGCCATGGTAGAGAAAGAATCTGCAAAGAAAATAAAAGCCTTGCATAGCGACAATGGTGGAGAGTATGTCTCCCAACATTTTAAGGACTTCTATGCTGCAAAAGGAATTAAACGGGAATTGATGGCACCCCATAACCCACAATAAAATGGGGTGGCCAAAAGGAAGAATAGATTGATTGTGGGAGCAACTCGAGCGATGTTGCATGACCAAAGTCTACCACTGCATTTGTGGGCTGAGGCATGCAATACAGCAGTATACTTGCAGAACAGAAGCCCACACCGTATACTGGGGATGAAGACACCTATGGAGGCCTTTTCCAAGAAGCGACCAGATGTGAGTCACTTCTGAATCTTTGGATCATCAGTTTACTGTCATGTGACCAAAGATGCCTAGAAGAAGCTAGATCCAACAGCTGAGTTGGGAATACTTGTGGGGTACACGGATACACCCCAAAACTATCGGGTGTACCTGCCTACCAATCAGAGGACAGTGGTACGCAGGGATCTGAAGTTTGACGAGCAGAAAGCCATGTGATTATCACTTGAGAGGGAGCTCAAGTTGCATGAAGAGGAGGAACTTTTAGTTTCTAAGGAGGAGGAGCCTTAGATTGATGCAGAGTAGCCGCATGCAGAGGATCCAGGAGTGGAGACATCCACTCATGCTGAGACTTCCAGAGATGGGTGGAAACGCTCAAGGGAAGCTGGCAGGTTGATGCTGGATGCACGGGAGAATGTGGGACAGCCATCTTCTCAGCGCAGACAGAGGAGGTCGCCCGAGCGGTACACTGGGTACATGGCCCTGGTTGGGGAGTGTGTAGATACCGAACCTTCTTCATTCGAGGAGGCAGTGTAATGACCAGTCTGGGTTGATGCAATGGTAGAGGAGTACGACTCTATCATTCGAAACAGTGTGTGGGATGTTGTCCCAAGACCTCAGGGAAATTCAGTGGTGAGTTCCAGATGGCTTTATAAGGTAAAGCAGGCAGCTGATGGCAGTGTTGAGAAACACAAGGCAAGGTTTGTTGCCCGTGGTTTTGAGGGGATCGCCTATGATGAGACCTTTGCTCCTGTAGCAAGGTACTCATCTATCAGATCGATGTTGGCACTATCAGCTCAGATGGGTAAGATCCATCAGATGGACGTGAAGACAACATTCCTTAATGGGAAGATTGAGGAGGAGGTGTACATTGAGCAGCCAAAGGGTTTCGAGACCTTCGATCGAGAGTTGCATGTGTGTCGACTCAAGAGGGCTTGTATGGGCTGAAGCAAGCACCCTATGCTTGGTACACCAAGATCGACAACTATTTCACCAGGTTGGGCTTCACCAAGAGTGAAGAAGATACGAACCTTTACCACATCATGGTAGAAGGTAAACCATTGATCATTGTTCTTTATGTCGATGATCTGATTTTCACAGGGGATGATCAGCTGATATAGTCTTGCAAGTAGGACCTTGCAAGAGAGTTTGAAATGAAAGACATGGGTCTTATGCACTATTTTCTAGGCATGGAGGTGTGGCAGAAAGATGGTGAAGTATTTGTGTCTCAAGGAAAGTATGCCAATGAGATACTTAGGCGCTTTCACATGGAGAAGTGCAAGCCCATGCAGACTCCTGTAGTTGGGAACTGGAGGAAGGAGGATGCTACTTCAGGTGAGGTAGTAGCTGCTACTGTTTAATGGCAGCTGGTGGGTTCACTTATGTATCTGGTGAACACACGACCCGATTTGTGCTTTACGGTGAACCAGCTAAGTCAAGCTATGGTTCAGCCTACCAAGCTGTTCTGTAAGGCAGCGAAGCATGTGCTGAGATACCTTAGAGGCACATCTCAATTCAGATTGTGGTACAAATGGACAAAGGGAGTGAAGATTCAGGGCTTCACAAATGCAGATTGGGTAGGGAGTCCATCAAACCGGAAGAGCACTTCTGGAGGAACCTTCAACCTTGGTTCAGCTGCAGTTTCCTAGTACAACAGGAAACAGAGATCAGTTGCATTTAGTTCAACAGAGGCTGAATACATGGTTGCTAATCAGGCTGCATGTGAGGCCATTTGGATGTAGAAGATTCTAGTGGGGTTGTTTGGTCATAGGATGGATCCAACCGTGATCTACTGTGATAATCAGAGTTGTATCACTCTCTTTGAGAATCTAGTTTTTCATGACAGGTCCAAGCACATTGATATCCAGTATCACCATATTCGAGACTGTGTGGTCAAGAGGATCATGTTGTTGCGGTATGTTTCGACGGAGGAATAAGATGCAGATATTTTGACAAAGGCATTGTCAAAATGCAAGTTCGAGTTCCACAGAGACAGGATTAGGGTTACTGATAATCCCTTTCTTGTTGAGAGGGAGTGTTGAAAATAACAACAAGAAATGCTAAATATAGAAGTTCTAAATTTAGTACTGCTATAAATAGCATTTCGGGATACTTTCCTATTTTAGTTAGTCCCTGAACTAAAATAGAGAAGTAAAATTCGAATTTGATATTAGCAGCTGTTTGTAAAATAATTAATTAATTCACCATGAGTTAATTAGTTGTAGAAAATCAAACATGAAGTCTATGTGGGGACATGCAACAATTTCTCCATTGATTGAGGAATTTATCCATCAGTTAAAGAGATAAGGATGAGTTATAATTAGTTGGCTCAGTTAACTGATTCAAGTCTAGTTAGATTAATTTAAATAGTTTGTTGAATTAATTGTGAGTTCAGTTAGTTAATACATGCATGCATGTAACTGCTGCACTTCAGATAACTGAATATTATCTCATAAATAACTCATGCATGTTAGTTCAGACAGAGACCCAGTTGAGATCAAATGGAGGGATAGTGTACTATCAGTTGCATGAATATTCCATTGTGAATATCTCTTGCATGCAGAAGGAATTCTTTCCTTGAGGATTGCGCAGTTACTTCTTCAGTTTTTGTGAGTGTGATGAGGCAAATTCACACATGTGGCATCATTGTACCCCAAGAAAAATTGCACAAGGAAATAGGAGGCTTGGAGGGCTGAGGAAAGGCATATCTCTTGTCTACTCAGTCTGTGAACTGTATTGTTTGATTGCAGAGACAGCAGGATAGCTTGAGAGATTATTCTTTTTATAAATCGAACATATTTCCACTTGTATGATAATACAGAGATTGGGGTTTTAGGGTGAGGCTTTCCACGGGTTATTTCTTTTGTGTTATGTGTGATTGATTTCTCATTCTCAATTATATGTGTTCTCATTGATCTTGCTCAATTCGATTAAGCTTCAGCAAAGTTTGTTGTAGAAGTAGATCTTGTACTTTGCTTTAGTATATTGCATAATTTGTTGATCTACAGTGGAAATTTCTACATTTGATAGGCCCAAATAAGTGATAAAATATCCCTCCCAATAAGGCCGAAATCATTGAAAAGAATATAATCATGGTTACATTTTTCATGATCTTAATTTATGATCTGAATTCTATAATTTCTCTGAAATCCAAAGATTTTGGTCCTATAAAAAATAAAAAAGGAAAGCAAGTTACCTATTACAAAGTTCTGGGCACAAATATCCATTGAAAGATCCAACGTAAAACCAAAAATTCTATAGATCAAAGCCTAAATTTCCACCTAAAGGAAAGCCAATTTTTGAAAAATATTATATCAATGCTTTCACATCAAAAGAAGGTTCTCCAAGAACCAAAGCATCATATATATTAAGAAGCTGCAGGAAGTCAAGGAATGCAACAATGATAAGTCTCTTTACTTGTCAAATCATATCTTGAAAATCTATATCAGGACTGAGAGACTATTGAAGACATTTTGAAAGATATCAGTAATAGAAAGAAGAAGATCTTTTGAGAAAGAATAGTCTCCCTGGAAGCAGTCATAAAATCAAGGACAACAACACTGTTATTTGGAAGAAGCAAACTTGAAACAAGTTAAGGTCTCAAAAGAAACATTTGTCCATCATTGCACCCAAAAGAAGGTCTTATAGCAGCTTCTATAATCATGAAGGATAAGGTACAGATCATGAGGTATGTATAATGTATTCATCTAACACAAAATGTTTTAGGATTAGCTTCTTATATAAGATTTGTTGTTTTCATTATAAAAATCGTGGATATTAGTATTGATGTCTAAGATTGTAAACCCTAGGAGACACATGAAAGCTCTAGTTATATAGTAACGCTAACTGTAATCATTTAGTACTCTTGACTTCTAGGATTTGTAAGTAATCTAGGGTGTCAAATGAACTCTAGTGTTGATTTGGAGAAGAAGATAATTTGATTATACTTGGAAACCCTATGATTAAATCATCTATTAATCTATGAAAACCCTCGATTGTCAATTTGGCATCATGCTTTTGGTATCGAACATTTTTCTTGGTTATATTTGTCAATTAGTATTGCAAGTATAAAGATTATAGATAAATTCAGAGGGAGAACTTCAAGAAAGTCCTATAAGGTTTGTAAAGAAACAATGCAAGGTATGCAAAAAGTCTTCTTCATTAAAAGTATGATCAGTTTGAATTTCTCTTTGTGATATTACTAACTATTTCATGTCTAGGTTTTTGAATCATAAGGATTCTTGCTAGGTAATTAATCTCTTGATTAAATCTACCATCACCATATTTTGTTGATGAAACCCTAGTTTACTTAGGGTTCGTATAATGAAATTTTATCCTTGTTTAAGATATGCTAACAATGATGTTGAATCCCTAGTCCTCTAGGGTTATTAGTAAAAGGTCCAATAAAGAAAAGTATGTTCTTATAATATTTAGTAACAAAATCCTAGTATTTGTTATAAATTGAAACCTTAGATCATTAAGGCTGTGATAAGTTAGGGTTTGTTGATGATAAGTCAAAATCCTAGTTTCTTAGGGTTTGGAAAATTAGGGTTTATAAGCAAAACCCTTATAAAAGAGGATCCTAAGAGTGAAACCCTAGGAATGTATGCTTCTGCTCAATCGAAACCCTAACTTGATCAAGATTATTGTGTATCTAACTTTAATGTAGTAATATATGTTTCTAGGGTTTACCTAAGTAAGTATCAATATAAGTTTCAATGAT
The DNA here is from genome assembly GCA_031772625.1 of Pinus tabuliformis. Classification (NCBI taxonomy): domain Eukaryota; kingdom Viridiplantae; phylum Streptophyta; class Pinopsida; order Pinales; family Pinaceae; genus Pinus; species Pinus tabuliformis. Next base: position 828,723,644 of record CM062813.1, read on the forward strand.
GAAACCCTAGATATTCATATGCTAGTAGGATAAATTGAGTATCATTGTATCAATACTTTTCTAGCTCTCTATATTTTTCCGTCTCATCTCCTCCGACAACAAGGATGAGACTATTTCATCGAATTGCAAGGCAGTTGCATTGCTACCTATTGCAACAACCAGTCCATCCCACGAATCTGGTAGAGAACACAACAAACTGGTGCACTTATCTTCATATGAAATTTTAATATCAACAAATAATAATTGGCTTACCACAGTATTAAAGGCAACCATATGCTCTGTCATTGAGTCTCCATCTTTCATCCTCATGTTATACAACTTTTTTCATAGGAGCAATTTATTCACCAAAGACTTATATTAGTACAAAGTCCCTAACTTGTCCCACAAATCCTTCACCGAAGCTTCCCCTCATACACTCAGTAATATTGAATCTGAGACACATAATCGTATTGTGCTCTTTGCCTTCCGATCCAACTTTGTCCAGTCTTCAGCTGACATTATTGTTGGTTTAGTACCCTGATTTATCATGATCCACTGATCTTTATCCATCAACAGATGGACCTCCATATTGAGTTTCCACAACTCAAAAATATTACCATTAAATTTCTCGATCTCTATCTTTCCACTGCTCGCCATCTTCTTTCACCACAAAAATCGATCCTGTAGATCTCCCACTGAACAGGGTCTACCACAGGCCCGATAAAAACCCCTCAGTAGCAAAGGCATCCACTTGAAGCCAAAACAACTTTGATACCAAATGTAGGTTTTAACCTCGTACATAAATTACTTGCATACAAATTCTAAAAAATAGAAAATAAAAAATGGCGAGAGAATAAAACATAAAACATATATACACATATATTTTACCCTAGATCCAAAAACCAAGACTACTATATTGATTTTTCATTATATTCCTTTCAATGTTACAATACATATATACATGCAGAAGCATCCATAAACCCCAATCCATTAACCTTGGATTAGAACATAACCGTAGTTCCCTTGACCGGATCTACAAAATACCATGGCAGAAAACCATCATGTCCAAAACCATGTGCGAAATCCATGCGAAAAACCATAGGTATCTCCACCCACCTAATATAGGGTCCAAAGAATATAACACACACCCAACATGTACAACCTCTTTTCTGTCATGCTAGAAATATTTCCACAATCTCCAGTCATATGCCTTGATTCACCACTATCTACTAGTCACATATCATCATCATTTGTAATAGAACCTATCACAGCAGAAAAGTAAAAGAAATATTTGTCACCTTTAGCCTTCTTTGGATGATCTTCTTCAACATCAGCTGTGGAAGCATGTTGTTTTCCCCTTTTCTTTTGTTGTTATCTACCTTGAGACAATTTCTCTTGAAATGTCCAAATTTATGACAACCATAACATTGAATCTTTGACATGTCCTTCTTCTTTTGGGAAGATTTCTTATGTTGAGATCCAAACTTATTCTTCCTTCCTTTTTTTCTTGAAGCAAGTTGCAAATGCTTGAGAAGCTTCTTCCTTCTTGTCTCTTGAAATAAGTCTTGATTCCTCTTGAGCACAAATGTCCATATTTTTCAAATGAAGGAGCTTCCTTCCAATTGCTTATGCCTGTTGTATATGCATCCCATGATGTAGGAAGACCATTGAGTGTTGTAGTCATGAGTTCTTGATTAGGAACATATAATTTTGCCAATAGCTTGAATTTGATCTCTGATTTGAGAAATCCTCACGAAGTATGAAGCCATGGTGTCATTATTAGTGTTCGGTGTGGAGCCTGATTATCTTCTATATTCAAAGGTTTCAACTGGATGTATACCTTAGGAAGACTGTACACCCCTCCACGCGGGGGGTGCGGGGCAGGGAGGGGGACTTGTCCCCACTGTGGGGGTCCGAGGGGGTTAATCCCCCCCGACTGGGGGGTCCGGGGGCTAGCGGTCCCCTGGCAGGGGTTCAGGGGGAGTGCCCCCGAAGCTAAAAATAGATGTAAAATTGCCTTGTAAAAGTCTAGTAATTTCTAGTCAATCTGGGCCGTTCATTAGGAAGATGATCTGATGGTAGAAGTTATGTTTAATTGAGGGTTTTTTTCCCTAGAAGGCAACCCCTCACTATATATGAGGGAATTGTATTGCGTCTATGCATATCTGTATTCTGAGTGAGGAAGAGAGAGGAGATTGAGAGCAAAGAGGGTGTTATAGCGGATCTGTTGTAGGTTGTATCTCTTCAGTTTGTTGGATAATATAAAAGGAAGGACTGGTTGTTTCTTGTAGCCCAAATTGGGTGAACCACGTATATCTGTGTCTCTCTTGTTTTATGTGTTTTCTATGTTTATATTTCTGCAATATTTTATGTGTTCCATTGCTCCGTAATATATAATTTTCTAACAATTAGTCATCCTCATATCACAAAGTTCTCCAAACTCATGGATTGACCATCATTCTTCTTGGTGTAGTGATTAATTAGGTAATCATACATCTTCTTGGAAGTATCATGCTTTGCAATGTAGGGAATGAGATGATCTCTACCAAAGTCTACTAAAGACTCATGGAAGTGATGGAATCGTCCTTAAAATTCTTTTTCCCTGCTACATATGTTCATTCCCCAACCTTCCATGTTACAATGTCCAAAACCTTGTGCTTGGCAAGAAGAAGATCAATTCTAACCTTCCAAGCTTTGAAATTTGAGGCTCCTTCTAGCTTGTGTCAAATTTCATAGAGGAAGCCATGGATTTAAATCAACAAGAAGGACTTAAATAAAATAATCTTATAGCATTTCTTCAAATGGTGATATCAAGGTTCCCTTTCTTCACTAAAGCTCTGATACCATGTTTATTTTCTAAGTGCAATAGATACTACTACATAATTTCTAAAAAGAAATGATAATTACTTTTCATGTAGATATTCTTTTAGCTATTCCAATATTATCGTTCATTGATTATACTTCAGAAATTCAACCATAAATAATAGTAGAATAATAGAGATCACAATGTACAAAAGAGAACAAGATATACCCTGGAAAAACCCATCAACCTTTTCATTAGAGAAATTCTTCTTGTTCAACGAGAGAGACACCTAGACCTATGGTCAAAATTGGTCTTCCCATCCAAGTCAAATCTCCTAATCTGATCTAGAACTTCTCTCTGCCTACCTTGACTTACAATTTTTGACCCTCCTATAATTCCCAGTCACCCCAGAATTTCAGCCCTTGTTGTTGCCTAGAATTTGGCCCCCTGCCATAGAATGCCCAAAACAATTATGAACCAAAGAGAGAAGAGACCATCCACAAGTGCGAGTTGCAAGGGAGAGAAAGAGAGCCAAATTCATTTTCTTCTTTATCCTATTCATCCTTCTTCTCCTTTACTTGCTTACTCAAAAATTGCCTTATGTGTGAGATGTGAATTGCCCAAGTGGAGGAGGTCAAATTGTCTTTATATAGTGATCTGTCTTGGCTAAATGGGTGGGTCTCGTACCAAGGTTGACTTAACATAGGGGGAGGCTGACTTGACTACTTTTGGAGCCAAAAATTATAATTCAAAAATTTATTTTTCTTCTTTAAAAAGTCACAATAGGACTTTAACTCAAAATATTTTTTCTTTTGACTTTAGTATTTAAATTATTCTTTATAATAATAAATACAAGTACATCAAGTGACCAAATATACATTATGAAGACTGACAATAATTACAAATTTGGCATTCCAATAGTGAACATGTCATCAACATATAATAATAAGATAATGAAATTGTCATTTTCATCTCTTTTAATGTATACACAGTGATATGCATTTAATCTTTTAAAGCCAAGCATAAAATAATCAATTTTTTTTATACCATTCATAAGGAGCTTGTTTCAACCCATATAGACTCTTCTTTAACCTGCAAACCAGATTTTCTTTCCCCTTTTAACAAAATCTTATGGTTGATCCATAGATATCTCCTCTTTCAAATCTACATGTCCGAAGACTGTCTTGATATCTAGTTTCTCTAATTCTAAATCCAAAGTAGCTACAAGACCAAACACTACTCGTATTGATGACATTTTAACCAATGGGGAATTTTTTTCTTTAAAGTCAATACCTTGTTCTTGTCCAAATCCTTTCACCACTAGTCTTGCTTTGAACCTTTGTTTAGTTTCATTTCCTTCATGTTTTATTTGGTACACCCACTTATTCTTTAAGACATTTCTCCCTTGTGGTATTTCAACCAAATCCTATGTCTTATTGTCATGTAGGGATTTTATCTCCTCTTGCATAACCTTTTTCCACTTCATACCATTTTCTCCTTCACATGCATCCTACAAAGAAGTAGGTTCACCTTCATTAGCAAATAAAATATATTCTAAGGGAGAATACCTTTGTGAAGGTCAATGTGGCTTGGTACACCTATGAACTAGTAAGTTTTTTAGTGAGATTTCTCTTAATCGTTGTTGATTTTTCTCTTCTTGTTCTTATAGTTGTTGTTCCTCATTTTCATTTTTCTACTCATTATTTCAATGAATGCCTTCTTGTAGTGTTGGTTGATTTTACTATTGTTTTTTAACAAAGTTCTATGCATCCACAGCTTTTTCAACAACTTTAAACATTTTTTGTTCATAAAAAATGGTATCCCTACTTCTAATAATTCTCCATTTTAGATGATCCCATGATCGGTATCATAACCCATTATTATCATATCCTAATAAAACACATTTAAATTACTTTTCATCTAACTTGGATCTTTGTTCTTTAGGAATAAGCAAATATGCTTCACAAGAAAAAAAAATCAAGCGAGTGTAGCATAAATCCTTACCTGTCCATACCTTTTCCAAAATGTTAACATCAAATGAAATTGTGGAAGAGTGATTTATTAAGTAGCATGTTGTGTGAATAACGTTTGCCTGAAAATATTTAGGCAAACTAGAATTTGAAAGCAAACATCTCACCTTTTCCATTATTGTCAGATTCATTCTCTCGACTATTCCATTTGCTTGTGGGGTGCGAGGAACTTTTTTTCATGGTTTATGCCATATTTATTACAATATTCTTCAAAGGCCTTGAAGCAGTACTCTTTGCCATTATCTTTTCTAATGCATCTCAATAATTTCTTAGTTTCCCTTTCAACAACCACATGAAATTTCTGAAAAGTATCTAGAAATTTATCTATGTTCTTAATAGGGAAGGCCCGCACATTCTTTGATGCATCATTACAAAATAAACAACTCCTCCTAGTGATTATATATTAATTGGGCCAAAACTATCAATATGTATCAAATCTAATCTTTTTGTGTTACTCTTAGGACTATCTCTTATAAATGATACCCTTTCCTCTATCCATAATACAATGTTTGAAAATTTTAAATCCTCCACCTTTCATATTAAGATTAATATTTTACTCAACAAGAATTTTTAAGCCTCTTTCAGATATGTGCCCAAGTCTTTTGTGCCACAAATCCATTGTGGACTACCCCTTTGTAACAACAAAAATATTTGATTTTTGCAACCTTTATTTTAAGGTGTAGAAAGTGCCTATTTTCTATCATTTTGCAACAATCAATGAATCTTTTACACTTTTCCATCCTCCCTTGCCAAACATTCTATGTTAACCTTCATCATAAAGCTTTCCAGTTAAAATCAAATTCATTCCAAGCTTTGGTACATACTTGACCTGCTTTTTCAATAAACTACAACAATCTTGTGTCTTTATTAGAACATCTCTTATTCCTTCAATATTACAAAGACTTGTATTGCCCAAGCGAACCTTATCGATATTCCTAGATGTATAAGAAAAAAAAATTCTTTGTTTGATGTTGCATGGTAGGAGGCTTTAGAATCTTAAATAGAATCACTATCTTAATTAGATGTATAAATGCATGCATCATCATATATCAGTAATTAATATCTCACATTCTATTTCCATGGAAGTAGTTTCTTCATTATTGTTGGCTACAACTTGCTCCTTTTGTTCCTTCTTTAAATTCTAGCGATCCCTTTTAATATGGCCAAGTTTCTCGTTCTTCCATGCCAAGACTTTGACTCCCTTTTAGAGATTGATCTCCTTGATTTTCTTCTATCATGTTGTCTTCCACAATCACAAAGTGTTAATACCTCCATATTTAGTATTTCTTCTCCCATAGATTTCTTATGCATTTCTTCATTTAATAAATTGTTAGACACATCAAAAATTGATTTACCTTTTTTTGTTGCATTGTTTATGGTGACAAACAATTTCGGCCAACCATCAGGCATAGAGCTTGGGAGTGAAAGAGCTTCAACCTCATCATCAAACATAATCTTCAACTAAGTGAGCTAGTTCACCACCATGTGCAACTCATTTTGATGTTCATCTATTGAACTCCCTTCCTTCATTTTTAGATTATGTAACCTGTTCATCAGAAACAATTTATTGGTTGTTGTCTCATTCATGTAAATCATGAAGCTTCTTCCATAAATATTCGGTAGTATTTTCGTGTGAAACATGAAGGTATATTGTGTTTGCCAAATATTGCCAAATAATCACAATTTCTTTTTGATATAACTTTTTCAATCTTCATGATTCACTCATGAAGGGTTCTTAGATTTTCCCTTAATTAGAAATGTAGATCTTTAAGAGTGAGTATATCTTCGATCTTAAATATCCATATGGTAAAATTTACCCCAATAAGCTTTTCAATGCTTATCTTTGACTCCATTGAGCCACCTACATATAAACCCCTGTATATAAAACCTACACACATTGAATCTCCAACAAAAAGTTTGTTCACCCTGTGTTTTATTTTAAACAATAATCAATAAATTAACAAGAATAGATCTTACATAAATAATAACTTACATAGATCCCATCAATACAATTTTAATCATAAATAAAATATGAAGAAAACAACAACACAAATTTTACTTGGAAAACTAAAAAGTGTATTGAGAAAAACTGCAAAAAAAGATCAACTCTTTTATTACTAGAAAAAAATACATAGCTTCATCTTATGAACTCAACTCCAAATAAGTTCACCCATAATAAATGAATTCAAGCTTATTTAGAAAAATTTCTTTATTACATTTTAAGAGAATCTTTAATTACATTCTATGAAAAGTCTCTATTGCATTCAAGAATAAACCATCTTTACCATAGGAAAAAAAAGTCTCCATTACATAGTAAAATAATATTATTTTATATATTTGGATTCACATAACAAAGTGATTAACGACTATCTCTAAGAAATTTGACTAATTGACTAGTCAAAGCATTCATGCCTACAAAATAAAAAAAAATTAAAATAACAAAAATTATGTTTTTGCTTAAATATAATTTTTAATGTCTTAAATTAATAATAAAAAAATATCATAATAATATTTAAATGTTTAAATTATTAATTTTTAATTGTTTATATATTTAAAAATATTTTTTAAATAATAAAAAATAATAACATTACTAAATATTTATTACGAGAATCTAATCCAAATTGCAGGCCCACTTCAAATGAGATGGGATAGGGGAGGTAGAGTACATAAATATTTCCATGGGTTAAATTTGTAACAAACTGATCTCTTCAAATCCACCACAACTCAATAATGGCATGTAAAAAATAATGTGTAAGCCATACTTAAACCAAGATTTAAAAAACTCAATAATTAGACGTAAAAAATAATTCGTAACCCATACTTAAACCATGCCAAATAGAAATACTGAGCCAAAAAAATGAACGTTAATTTTTGTGACTCTTATGTTAATTTCCGTGACTTAATTCCTCCAAAAAGCGCTTCTATCTATATTTTTAAACCTAAAAAAAAGCTAGAAATATAACTGCCGTACAAAAAAATTCTCATTATGAATAAAAAACAACTGTGAAAAAACAAAACAAATCAATCTTAAAATCATAATAATCATAATAATAATAACTAATAAATTATAAAAAATGTAAAACTAAAATATTTCTACATAATTCGATGACATATTCTAATTATTTCTAATCCAATTAAATAATCAATGCCAACTAAACCATGTGCACGTTTGCCGATTGCCGACAGCAAAATTCGTACCGGCAATCTTGTCAGAGGTGCGGGCCACCTGCCTCCCCCTCCATCAACGTCCACTTTCCATTCACCCTCCGACGTGGTCTCCCTGGCCACCTTAGTTCCATTCACTTCTCCCCCATCATATTCACTTTTCCCAATTATATTTATAAATTAAGTAATTTGTTTTAAGATACGGTCTAATAGTTAGGTGATGTGATTTAATTTCTATAGGTGGTATGGTCTTCATATCTTGAACAAGACATATATCTGAAAAATGTTCCAGTCAAATTTCTTCAATTAAAAGAAAGAAACTTGTCCCTACAAGACGTTGTCCATCCATTATCATCTTTTAGACTTTTTACCTAATTTCATTAATTTCTAAACCATATCAATAAATATATATATAGATTTAGTATTTGAAAAATTTTAGAATATTATCAATTTTTATAAACTTTTTACCTAAATTCATTCATTTCTAAACCCCAAATGAATATTGATAAATTTATATATAAATTTAGTATTTGAAATTTCTTAGAATATTAGAATCATAAAGAATTCATATTTCAAACTTGTGATTATAATTTCTTTTTAATAAAAAATTAAACTAAAAAACATACCATGAATATCTAAAACTATATAATAAAAAAAATAACACAAAAACAAAAATGGTGAAATATAGTTGGTTGCCTGAAATCTAATAGCTAACATTTTTCGATCATGTAAACCATGAAATGTAATTGGCTGCTTTGAATCGTGAAATAGCTGATATTAATCTACAAAACCACAGATGAATATTCTTAATAAATTTTAAGAACACGTTAAAGAAATTGGAGCTTTTCTCTGCTCATATATTCTTCTCTAGTTACGATGATCTTCTCAATTTTCTAATTTGATAGGTCAGGTGATGTAATTATGTTCCAAACTCGCGGTGGGAATCCAAAATCATTAAGTTTGTGGAGTAATTTATAGTGGTGGAGGAATTGTCTTTGTCGTTTAAAGTGGTTGGAATTTGGGTAAAAAAGTTTACTTTTTTTTGTAAATGGATTCATCACCATCAAAAATCTCTAACACACCTAAAATTATGAAGTTTGACAACTTTTACTTAGATTTACAAAAATCCCTACCGGATTTTTTCAAAATATGATCAGAATTTCCATAACTTTCAAGGCAAAAAAACATAATCGTTAGAGTATGGCCGAGAGTTTAATGCAAATGACTGCAAAGAACATTTCAATATGAAAACTTGTGGTTGAACCGTATAAAAACAATTGCTTAATAATCTGGAATCTTCGACCAATGAAACATTATTTAGTTCTTTTTTCCTCGGTTAAATTTAATGGGTATTTATTGGTGTTTTTTTTAACAGTTAAATTTTATCTATATTAATATCTATATATTAATGTAACAAAGGTCAATTTCATGAATGACTTAAAATTTTACTTATAGTAATTTCAAATAACATCATAGAAAATACAAGAAAGTGATTCTGTTGATTGAAATTCCAAGATAAGTATTACATTATACAATAAGGAATATACTAAAATTTTAAATAAGTATAAACTTATTTATAATGGAGTTTTGGATTTATGAGAAAAAGCTAATTTGTGTCTTTAATCACACCATGTGATCCTACATTGTATACACTTAAGCATAAAGCATGAACATTGAAGCCTAAACTTCAAAGGTTGAGACTCATATGACTTGTCCACAGGCATAGGCCATTGATATTCTATATAAAACACTAAATTTTCTTGTTTATGCAAGTGGAATATTTGTATTTTTTATTTTGAGAGCCTTATGTAGTTTCTTTAATGTTGGCACACTCGTCATAGATCTTTTTTTATAAAATGGGTCTATTTATTAGTTTCATTAGAAAACAAATCTATTTTATCGTTGCGTATGTAAATCCCAAATAGGTGGTTACTAAGGTTATGATGCTTTCAATACATTCACTCTTAAACCTATGGATTTGTGTCTTTAGGTGTTGCTCTATCTAAGGGAAAGCTCTATTCTTCTTCCTTGTCAGAAAATTATGAATCTCTTCTAAATCCATGTCTTCGTATTATTATTGCTTGAAATGTTAGAACCTTCCCAAATTCTTATTTAAAAGTGGCTTCAAATTTGTTTTATTATTTATAAGGTTATCCTTAAGTCCAACTCATCAAATTGAAAGTTAAGATTGATTGTTCCTATTCAAAATACATTATAGTTAGGGAGTTTGACCAAGCTACTTGAAAATTTATGATTAAACCTAATTTGTAAAATATTTGAAATTACTTAAATAGTGGCTATACATAATTGCACCAAATCATTGGGCAGTTTAGCATTAGGAATGAACATGGTTGAACATATTTGATCTTCTTAAAGTAATATAAAACATATATATCTATGAAATTATTGTGATCTTATGATCAAACCAAAATTTAAAAAGTTACTAAAGCTAACAAAAAACATTTTTACATTCACAACAAAAAATTAATAGAAGCACATAATACATGATATTTAAATGATGGACAAAAATAAAAAATCAAACATCAAACAAAAGGCATTTTCAAAAGGATACCCATCACAAAGAAAATTTACTTGACATATAAAAGTACCCATCAAATTTATACCTTGTCTGAGGTAACCTAGTTGCTAGTTGTTGCACTTTGTGCATATACTTTTTAAAATAAAGCATCGAGCTTTGTTAAGTTCGAATTCTAATAGTCAAAGAAACACATCTAGATGTTTTCTTAGTATCTCTAAATTATAGGAGGGTGCATAGATGAAACAACATTCTGCTACTAATACATCTCATTCATCTGGATTAAATACCACCCAAGGGCATTAGATACCATAAACTTCAACAAAAATGGTGGTGAAACTGCTTTCTTTGGAAATCCCATGCTAGGTTTGATGGGAGAAAGGTTTGATGAACCCAAGAAACTAGACAACATCCAATATCTAGATGCAAACTACCTTAGGCTTCTAGGATTCACATCAAAAGAAAACTTTTGGCAAGATGGGAACAATTCCACACTCTGAAAGGTCAGGACAATATTCAAGATATTTTGGAAATTACAATGGTTACAACTATCATCCCCCAAGCTATTGCAGGGAATATTTTTGAAATTTGGACAAGAAAATTAGTAGGTCCACCTTCACAATCATGAACTAGTGCTAACACGTTAAATATAGGTCATGCTGCAAGTCAATTTGTCTTTACAAGCTCAACAACAAAATATGCATTATCACACATTTCATCGGCATAAATGTTAAAAGAACTATGTGCAAGCCTATCAGTGCAACATATCAAGTAGAAAGATCAACCTACATCTTCCAATCATTCCCAATTTGATCATGAAGTCATTATAATTGATGACTTTTCTGATGATGGACCTTAAATCCCCATAACGATTCTTGAATCTATTGAAAAATGTAACTAGTGTGAGTCTTCATAATTGTACTTAAGTCATGTAATATTTTTTTCAAAAGAAATTTATTATTATCAATTTGACTTATTAAAGCATGGGATTCATGCTTGGGTCAAGAAATCTATAGGTCAAAGGACCCATTGAGTGCTCTAGGATTTTCATTGAGTCAAAGTCAAAATTTATTTTTGTAAGAGACCCTTCTTGGGCTCCTTAAGGTCAAGAAAGAAATATTCTAGTCTTACATCTCCTCCATCAAGTCAACCTTGGTCACCTTACAAGTCGTCTTCCTCATTTATCAATTCGACCTCTATTTTATCATGTCGTCCTAAAACTACAAGTTTCAACCATTGTATATAGCAAAGCTACTCACCCTATCTTGGTGCAATTCGATGATGAAAAGGGTCTACAATTTAGACAAAAAGAAAGAGATGCAATGGGTAGTAAGTAAGGGTGTTTGACGTCTACAAATGAAGAAGAATATGAATGCCTAAAGAGACTAAAGTTTTCCCATGATTATAGAACCAAAGATGACAACAATTACAGAGTGAAATACAGGCCTGAGAGTCTATCTATTACAAGGTTATTCAGATCACTACAAAATAGAGAGTCTATCCATTACAGGGCCAAAGACATCTACTGTTGCAAGAAGAACTTATGTACTATTACAGGGACAAAGTTATGTAAAATTGCAGGACCTAAGTTTTCCATGATCACATGAATCAAAGTTTTGATGATTAAAGAAGATCGGTTTTGGAAGAAGATCGTATCAACATGCAGACTTGATGGATGGAGTTTTGGGTCAAAAGTCTAGGTTGTCACACTGTGATTTGAGTCTACTGAAGGAAGCTTTCTTGAATGGGTTTTCCCCTAGATAGGGGCTTTTCCCTTACTAAGCACCTATATCTTGTGTTCTCTTGTGTTTTTGGAAATTGTCTTGATGATAATAACAAAACTACATAGAAGAAGAAAATAATTAATCACAAGAAATTTTCAAATAATGGAGAAATCAAATTAACTAAGGTTTCCTTGGACTTCTCAACATGGTATCAGAGCTAAGGTCAGTGAATCATGGTAGCTAAAGATCACTTATGTGTTAAGAGAAAAAGGGTTTCACATCTACAATTGAATATCAAAGAATATTAAAGGAAGACCAAACTTACTTCTGGTCTTGACTATAATACATTTCCTCTGCAATTTAACCATGGACTTAGAAATTTGAAATATCACAAAGAAGAACCTAGAAGTTCCATCTCTTAGGATCGTAAGGCTAGGCATACAGTCTAGTCAAGGTTGAGCCCATTGCAAAAGAAAACGAGCATATGATCATAAAAATGAAGGGTCTGAAATCACCTTTGGAGTGATGCAAATTCTCTATGTTTTCTTAGAAAACTGAACCTTAAAATTTTGTATGGGCGACCGAAAATCAAAGTGTCTCGTCTTAAGGAATTTCAAGAATTTGATGTTGAAAATAGCAACAAGAAATTCTAAATATAGAAGTGCTAAATTTAGTACTGCTATAAATGGCATTTCGGGATACCTTCCTATTGTAGTTAGTCCTTGAACTAAAATAGAGAAGTAAAATTCAAATTTGTTCTTAGGAGTTGTTTGTAAAATAATTAATTAATTCACACAGAGTTAATTAGTTGTAGAAAATCAAACATGAAGTCTATGTGGGGACATGCAACAGTTTCTCCATTGATTGAGGAATTTATCCATCATTTAAAGAGATAAGGATGAGTTATAATATTGAGTTGTAATTAGTTGGCTCAGTTAACTGAGTCATGTATAGTTAGATTAATTCAAATAGTTTGTTGAATTAATTGTGAGTTCAGTTAGTTAATGCATGCATGCATGTAACTGTTGCACTTTAGATAACTAAATATTCTCTCATAAATAACTCATGCATGTTAGTTTAGATAGAGACCCAGTTGAGATCAGATGGAGGGACAATGTACTATTAGTTGCAGGAATATTCCATTGTGAATATCTCTTGCATGCATAAGGAATTCTTTCATTGGGGATTGTGCAGTTAATTCTTTAGTTTTTGTGAGTGTGATGAGGCCAATTCACACATGTGGCATCACTGGACCCCAAGAAAAACTGCACAAGGAAATAGGAGGGTTGGAGGGTTGAGGAAAGGCATATCTCTTGTCTACTCAATCTATGAGCTGTATTGTTTGATTGCAGAGAGAGCAGGATAGCTTGAGAGCCGATTCTTTTTGTAACTCTAACATATTTCCACTTGTATGATAATACAGAGATTGGGGTTTTAGGCTGAGGCTTTCCCCGGGTTATTTCTTCTGTGTTATGTGTGATTGATTTCTCATTCTCAGTTATATGAGTTCTCATTGATCTTGCTCAATTCGAAGCTTCTGTAAAGTTTGTTGTAGAAGTAGATCTTGTACTTTACTTTAGTATATTGCATAATCTGTTGATCTACAGTGGGAATTTCTACATGGTATCATAGCAAAGGGAAGTTTGAAGTTTGAGGTTCCTGAATATAGAAATCAAGTTCTTATCACATCTAAATTTCACCTATGGCGTTCAACGGTTTAAGACTCGAATAGGTTAAATTTAAAAAATGTTAGTCCTAAAATTATTTTCATTGTATCGATGCTATATCCACTAGAAGCATCGATGCTGACCTTGTATTTAAATGGTCTGATGCGTATTTAAAAATATCACCGCTTTTGGGTTTATAATTTTAAAATATGTGGTGATATATTCCCACGAAGCACCAGTGTGGTTAATGTATTAGAACGCTTCAATGCATCTTATCAACAACACCCTATAGGATTTTTAATTTAAAAAAATGCGGTGCTATATTCCCACGAAGCACGGTGTTGTTCATGTATTAAAATGCCCAGGTGCATCCTAGAAATATCACCACTAGAGGGTTTTTTAATTTTAAAATAATGTGGTGCTATATTTACACTAAGCACCAGTGCGATTCAGTTATTGAAATTCCGCAATGCATCTTAACAAGAGCACCACTATAGGATTTTTAACTAAAAAAAAGTGGTGCTCTTGGAGGTAGGGCGCACCAGTGTTGTTGTAATAATGCACCAAAATAGGGTTAAATAAAAAAAGACCTACCAGCCGTAAATTTTTACCATTTGCAGTGTTGTAAAGCTCTGAAGCACCGGTGCCACTCTTCCTTTACGCATGATCCAAGTGGATATTAGTGGCCACCCATCTATTCCACTTGGACCCTCACCATTGTTTCTTTCAATTTTCTTAATTGTAGCACAATTTATTATTTTGGCAGTTTTTCAGGTCTAGAACTTTCGAAGCCATTTTGAGGCCCTAAATGATATTTTTTTTGGAAAAAAAAAAACTTTAGCCTTTGCAATTGAAATTTTTAGTCCTTGAATAGATATTTCTAATGAGGTATTGTATGCATCAAACAGAGATCGTATACCAAAGTTACGACCCCGGGAAGTTGTTGTACCAATTTACCCAACGGGGTCCACAAAATTTTGGTGCTTGATCTCCTATGGTTATGTTTTTTGATGTTTCGGGTTTTCCATTTTTTCTTAATAATAAATAGGCCTTGGACCTTCATTGTAACACAGTTTAGAAGGCATGTATCTGCCACATCTCTTCTCAGAGATAAGCTACCATCGCCTCAACTAGTTTATTTCCAATCTGCATGTAACAATTTTCAGTACTCATTATTAATGAATTGAAGTTATGTTTTCACTGTATCTCTATTTTTTCGTTTATATTTGTATTTCATTTCGTTCCTTCATAAATCTAGATCAGTGGCATCAGAGCGGTATGATTTTTTTCTATCTTTCTGTGCATGTCCCCAATGAGGTTGGGGTATAAGGAGTTAGGGCTTGAACTGGTTGAACCTTTGCAAGACTGATCTCGCCAACCCTGATGGCCTCCCATGGTGAAAGAAAAGAAAGATGAGGGAGCAGGAGATCCTTTCAAAATATTGATTGAAGAAGCCCTCAAGCGACAAAGGAACGCGATGATGGAAAAATTTGCCTAGATCCTTTGGCAGATGCCCACAAGCGACACATCTTCATCTAGAAGCTACTTTGGAGGCGCCACAACCTTTAAGGTACAAGTCAGCTATGACATTCCCATATTTGAAGGCTAGGTAGATGCAGATGTCGTAGATAAACGGTTAAATATGTTGGAAGGATATTTTTCGATTCATGAATTTTCCAATAGGGAAAAAATTACTTGTTCACTCCTTAAAGTCACACCCCATGTCAAGGACCGGTGGAAAAACTACTATGAGCAGAAGGATGAGAGGTAGCCCTCTGAGACGTCCTCAAGGAACAATATTACCCTGTCAGGAGCTATGAAGATAAGTACATAAAGTGGACAACACTGTGGTAAGGAAGGTACCAAGACGTGTTGGAGTTCACAAATATTTTCCATACCCTTTGCACAAATTTGGGTATAAAGGATTTTGAGCGGAATTTGGTACTCAAATACTACAACTGTCTACACAAATACATCTGGGATGAGATGGAGTTCCTAGACATCTCCTCGATTGGCGTCGCCTATCGATACACTATGAAGATCGAGCATAAATTTAAATAGAAGAAATGAGACTTTAGATCTACGAATTTGAAGCAAGGGAAAGGCGCCCCCAAACCATAGAATAAAGGACAAAGCAAAGGAGGGGTGACATAGGACAACTCACCAAAGCCGAAAGAAAAGAAATATACCATGAAGAAAAAGGACACATGAAAGTGGTGTGAGTTCCATAAGAGCCCCACTAACAACACAAGTGAGTGTCGAGCCATGCAGTCACTAGTGGTCGATATGAAAGCTTTAGAGTCATATGCATGTTCCGACCCTGAGTCAGAAACTGACAAGGGGAATGACAACGGGACGTAGACTATTAATGCAGAGCTAAGTGAGACCATTGCCACCACCAAGGTCTAGAAGATTGAGCTCAAATATCTAGAGGAGGGGGAGCGTCTCTTCCAATCGTAGATTTGTGTGAAGGGTTCTCCACTACAATTCATTGTCAAAAGTGGAAGCCAAAAGAACCTCATTTTAGCATAGGTCGTGAAGCTGTTAGGCCTACTAACTACACCACACCCACATTCATACACCATCAGGTGGCTTCACCAAGGATGAGATATCCTGCATCAGCCAGCAGTGTTGTCTTCACTACATCATCAAGCCCTTCACAAATGAGGTACTGTGTGATGTTTCTCTCTTGAATTTTTTGATGTCTTATTAGGCGAAACATATTTGTGGAAGCGTCATGTTGTATATGAGTCTAGGCCTCACATTGTTATTATTACTTTGGGCAATAGATTATATAGAATACCATAGGTAGCCCGGCCTACCACCATCTCTTTAATCTCTGCTAGGCAATGAAATAAGATCATATCCCAAACTAGGTGTTAGAGTCGGTCTTGTCATTCCTCTGTCAGAGATCAAAACTCTTTCTGCATTTCATTTTTAGGTGTCTCGTTCCATTCACTCAGCTGCATTCCGCTAGGGGCATGCCATAACCTGACGGAAGGCCTTACCATTCATTCCCCTCATGTCTTGTACCTGCCGACTTAGGTCTTTTCATCAATGTTTATTAAATTCCATGACAGTTAAGGTTTGATTTTTTAATGGACGAAAGTCATTTCGGTCATTAAGTCTAAGGATTTGTCGTTGGGTCTTCAAACAATATCCAATAAAGCCAGCAAGGCCAGAGGGAGGCTCTCATAAAGTTGTGATTCACATATTTTCATTGTCATGTTGACAGATTACGACTGTTCTTCAAAACTCTATTTTGAAGAAAAGTCAACAGTTTATCATTTGCAATAATTTTCAAAAGTTTCTTAGTGGATTTCTCCAAGCGCAGCCCTAGTCTCCTTAGCCAAATTCCATGTCGGCTACCCCTGCAAAAAATTGCCAAAAATTTCATCATTTTAGTCAAAGAAATCAAAAGGAAGTGTGAAAAGCAGAGTTGTATTAATTGTGAAAAAGTGCCCAAGTGAAAACATTACAAAATGGGTTTTGGAGGAAGAAAAAATCAAATCCAACTCTTGCAACATATTTCTCCAAGTTATATAAATCATTTGTGTCAAGTTACATTCATAAATCTTATAGCAAAATCGAATTTGGAGGTTGAAGAGCAAACTGCAGTTCGAAAAGGCCGTGACTGTGTTAAGAGTTGGAGCGCGGCGCACAGGTGGAGGAGCGCGGCGCACATAGAGCGCACGGTGCACTGGGTATTTCTGCCCAGTGCTAATTCAAACGGGCGCAACGCACACATAGGGCGCGGCGCACTAGGTTCTTGGCGCGGCGCATATACACAAAAGCCCGATTTTTCTCAGAATTTGCAACCAATCGCCTTCAATCCCTTGAATTCGCCAGGTGAGGTCAATCTCTCAGTGTTTCATCCATTTTTATGTTAGTATGATGATAGTTCATGACAGCTTATAGTTGCACAAAAACTCTTAAACCCTACCACTTAAAATCATCAAAGCAAATGCTGTTAGGGTTACAAATTCATTGTGTTGGTGCCAAGGCTCTTCATCCATTTTAACTTTTCCTTATTTCCCTCATTCCCTTCTTCCCTATCCCACTTTTTCCATTTCTCCCTATCCTAAATTGCTACTAAAATCCTATTCCCTATCCCCTCCGCACATTTGTCAAAGGTAAAACCCCAAACCCTACCCCATATAAATTTTCCTAACACCCCAAACGCTACCCTATATAAAATCTCCTAAACTCCCTACTCCCTAAATAAAATCCCTCCTCATTGTCCCCCCTTCATATTATTCCCCTTCCTAACAGTCCCTTGTTGCATTTTCCCCTTGGTGGCAGATTTCAACACATCAAAAAGAGCAGTTCAAGCACAGTTCATACATAGTAGTCATCTTGTCTTCAGGGTATTTTGTATAGCAGTCATGGCATCTGAGCATTCATCGAACTATGAGGTGGAAACCCAAAGTGACTATCCCTTGGAAGAACAAGCACCCTGGAGGCCTCATAAAAGTGGCAGACATGTTAGAGAGGAACCGACCACCCTTACAAAATTGCAGGCCTGTCCTCTTGCTATGTCATGTTTTCAGCATCAGTCATGTTATGAGTTTTGTCAAAAGGTGGCTAGTGTCCAATTTCATCATGAGTTGGCTCGTCTTTTTGTGCTGCACTTGCACGGAGATCAAGCTATCTTGGTTGGTGTCACCTTCACACTCACACCAGAATCTGTCTCATTAGCAACTGGTATACCGAACATTGGTGAACCATGGCACAAGAAACAGAAGATTGACCGGTAGCATTATGAGCCATACATCAAAACCAGTTTCTTAAGGCATCTCAAGAGAGTGTTCCCATTCCAGTATCTGAAAGATGAATATGCTCCACTAATGAGATTGATTATGAAATATTTCAGCTGTGAGGGGCGATTCTCTCGTCTGTATGCTTATCACATCAGGTTGCTCATGCATTTCACCAGGGTACGGATGATGAACATTCCGTATTTCATTTGCCGAAACATAGAGAGGATGACCACCTTTATACAGCGCAAAACACCTCAAAAGCAACTTAACAGTGTCTATCATTTTGCTCTTATTAAAATTTTGGTGGTTCATCAACTTGGATTGCAGGGCATCACTTGGGATGAATTCATCTCGCGTGATTTCTTCACAGCTTCACAGAGAGTATCGAAGGTTAAGCATGAGGGTGAACCTTCTCATCGGTATGAGCGCCATGAGATTGCTAGTGTGCCAGTTTTCATCACACATCAGAAGGGCACCATACGTTTGTTTTTAGCGGCAAAGCGAGTGTTATCTCCACCTAGGGTGGAAGGGGCCTCGCTTCCTCCATCAGCATCACAAGAACAGGACAAAGGCAAGGAGCCAATGCAGGATGAGGGGCCTTCAGGTGAGCGATCAGGTGAACGAGAGACCGAATTCGTTCTCCCTCATGATGATGATACAGATACAGATCCGCAAAGTGCACAGCTTAAAGAGATCATCCAAGAGCAGCAAGTAGAGATTCAAGCCTTGCCCCTTGATTTGGGAAGAGCCAAATGGAACGTGAAATATCTGGAGCAGAGGAACAAACAGCTTGAGGATTAGCAAGCGATCATGGAGCTACAAAACATTCACAATAATCGCCAAGCCGCGCAAAGGAGAAGAGTTGAGCTCATGTCATTGGAGCAAGAGATTAATGAGGATCGGAAGGCCAATCTCGAGAGAGTTAACATGCAGTTAGAGAGGTTGATGGACAAGGCTGACAAGGACCATGCATTGCTGAGACACATGGCTTTCCACTACATGACGCGAAACAAAGTGTGCAAGGCCCGAATCAGGAATTTGAAGGCGAAATTGAGGAAGGCAATCAAGAAGCAAAAGAGGCAAAGGGAGCTCGATCGACTTCAGATATTGGCTGAGGCCTCTTTAGCCCAGCATAACACTTGATAAGGAAGCTCCAACCCAAATTTCAAGAAATTTGGGGCATTTTTGGTGTTTTTGGAAATTTTTGTGCAAAAAACAGGGTTTTTCTCCCTGTGTGTCGCGCCACCTGGCGCGCGCTTACACTAGGGAGCTCCAAATGACAAAAGGTTTTCATTTTTGGATTTTCCATGGAAAATCATGACTATTGGTGCATTTCCAAGAAGTTTGGGCTAGTTTTGAGTCCTCAGGAGGTCAAAAACACCCTAAAAATGACCTCTCTGCCCCTATTTTGACACACAGGAAGCAGTCTTGGGAGATTGCAGTTTTTGAGGGGCAAATGGGCACCAAATTCAGAAATTCCACTTGGGTTGGAGAGTAGACAGGCAGGGCTTTCCAACAAGCACACTTGGGCTCAATTTGGACTTCAGAAGGTGCCTCAAAACCAGCTCCAAAGTAGCGTGACGCATACAGTTTTTGGCGCGGCGCACAGAGACCCAAAGGCCAAAATCGCTCCCGCTTCGCGAAATTTTGATTCGCAATTTTCTCCAAGTGGGCCCGCTCATTTACAATACATTTTTCCCAACATTAAAGGCAAAGTTTAAAAAGCATTTTTGGCTTCTATCCAAGTGGCGAAATGAAGGCGAACAGCCACCCAAGAAAATCTATGCTCATATTTGCTTTTTTCTAATTGGTCCTCATAAAAAATTGAATGTAACTGCTGATGGTTGGCTCTTCACTTCCTGGGTTGATCAAACTTCTCATGGCAAATCTTATTTATTTTATCGAGAGTCATTTTGTAAAGGGTTGGAATTTTTGGGAAACTGTGGGAGAGAAACTCAGTCACTCACTGTACATTTTGACAGAGAATTAATGAAATATTGCAGCTCTGGTTCATGAGATTCCTGTGGCGTGAGTTTAGCAAATGTATCTTCTTTATGTTTCATATTTTCATTCATATTCATTTCCAGTGAAAGCTTTCTAAGTAAAAAAGGTAGAATTCAGTGTTATGCTCTGCCTTGGGATAGTTTTCGCGTTCTATGTTTCCTTCTGTTGAAAAGGATTCATGTATTTATGCCCTTTTCACACTCTCAAACAATCTCTCCACTTCATATTATTTCAAATTTAATTGTTAGACTGTCCGCCTGTCTTACCTCACGAAATAATCTGCGTCTTTGAGTTAAATTCTCTGCTCATGCTGTTCCTTGGCCCTACACATCCCAAAAAACTTAGTCATTTATAAAAATACCTCTATCACATCTACTTACCTAGCCTAAAATCAGTATTCATTTTTGAGTCATATCAGACCCTGTTGTTTATTTTCCTGAGTGTGACCCGGAGAAAGCCCTCTCCTGTTCTGGTAGGGCTAGCTACCAGACCGAGTGTGGTTTATGGCTACCCTGAATTTTGCCTTCCTTCAGCCTAAGGCAAATTTAGGTGCTAACATAGTGGCGACTCCACTGGGGAAGAAAATGGTTTGCTTGAAGATTTTCTTGCCCCAGTACATATCTCAAGTTCATAACTGATTGTTGATGGTGAACAACGATCAGACATAAGAAGGCTAAAATCATTCACCTGGCGACTCCATTCACTGAAGAATCTAGCAATCAATCCTTCATGGTGACTCCACTACAGAGAGATCAGTAGCTTTGAGATTTTCAAGATGGAACGGGTTGCAAGAAGATACGCTCCCATGAGCTGAGATCACATCCTAGGTTTTCCAAATAAAATTCCCAAGGTGGATTGGCTTCAGAATTTGCCTATGTTTAGAAATGTGGAAGGTAATGACGCTGCTCTTCATCTAGTGAAATTTCACATTCATGTGCATAAATTAAAGATCAATTTTCCTGAAGACTGTTTGATGAAAATGTTTATGGCTACTCTGGAAGACGAAGCCCGATCTTGGTATGAAAGTTTGCCACCTGCTTCTATTCATTGTTTAAAAGATTTTCATACAATATTCTTTGAAAGGTATAAAGAATCGTATCCATCCTTGGCTTTAGTTCAGGACTGTTGTAGCCATGTTCATAGTTTTATTGAAGATCTTGAGAATTTTTATGGGCGTGATGACTTAATGGACGGAGAAATCATGGAAGCATTGTATGAAAAACCACTTCAACAGCATAAAGAAAATCATGAAAATTTGCAACAGAATCAAGATTTTAGTACGGTGGAAGATGAAAGAATTTTGCATCTTGACAGTCAACAGGAATTACATGAAATGGATCAATAGTATGAGGAATATTTGTATACACCTTCACTTGAAATTAATGACGACAGTCATTGTTTGAGCAAAAGGAAACAAAAGGTCTTATCTCATTTGTCTGAAGACGAGATAGATCAACTCTTGCACTGTCATGTTCCAGCTCAAGCTAAAGCATATTTGCAGTGCACACATGGTCAAGAAGGTGATGGTGGAACTTCTTCCTCTGCTGAAAAGGATGACAGTCCTGTAAACAGCTTTATAGATCAGCAGGTTGAAGATGTTCATATGGCTGAAAGTGATGAAAGAAAAAGTGTCGTTTCAGATCTGTCCATAGAAGAAGACAACATGCAAGGAAGTCTAGTTCTAATTCCAGAATGTGATAATGTCAAGACAGCTATTTCAGATACAGAGTCAGATTTTGATGACCAAGAATACAGTGTGCCGAATCTCATGAAGGAGAACCCTGCTGTTGAAATCATCTGGAATAAAGAAGACAGAGTTATGAATCCAAACGTTCTCATGTCATCAGAACGAAGCCTTCATAAAGAGGTAATCCAGTCTGTTCATGAACAACAAGATGAGAATTTTGTTCAAGTAAGTAAAAAGGTTTCTCTGGATGAATCCGTGGTAGATGATATAAATGTTAGTGTTGGGTTTCAAGAATAATTTGAAGTTTCCTTTCTCATGATTGATGGGTGCAAAGACAATTTGGTTGTCATATCATATGAAGATGACCTACAATATATTCAGACTTTAGCAGACTAGACCATTCTGGATTCCCTTTCTTCTTCCTATGTTTCATGTTTTGAAATGTTCTTTAAAGAGAAAATCTGCTCATCCACTTGTTCAGAAATTTTTGAGGACCAGGACCATATTTTTTCTAAAGTACATTATGAAGGAAGATCATAATCAAAAGAAAAAGACATCTTGTTTCCTCAGCAAGAGGTAAATCTTCATGTTTTTCATGATCCAATGGAAAATCTGTTATAGTTAGCAGTGAAGGTGATTATTGCAGTATTCAGTGATGAAGGAGATCATGGTCAACTGTGTTTTTGGATGCCTAGTTACCAGTATTTGTTGTTGACCAGGAGATCTGATCAGGAGAATTAGTCGGCAAGGCATCTGCTTGATTGGTTACATTGGCATTTTGATATAGTTGGATGGTATATTGTCTTGTAAGAAACACAGGTGGTCATGTACTACCACCAAGCTTTAAGTTTTAAGTTCAGGTCTTGGTATGTTGAGTTAGTTTGTTAGAGTCAAGTTTTACAGTCATTTCAGTTTGCATTGAGTCAGTTTCAGTCAAGTTTCAGTCAATAAATTGAGTCGTGTTGTTTGTCGAAATAATGACTCCATAGCCCAATGGACGAAGGCACTGTCTGCTCTCCCAAAGATCTGTCGTTCTT
The DNA here is from genome assembly GCA_031772625.1 of Pinus tabuliformis. Classification (NCBI taxonomy): domain Eukaryota; kingdom Viridiplantae; phylum Streptophyta; class Pinopsida; order Pinales; family Pinaceae; genus Pinus; species Pinus tabuliformis. The sequence continues at coordinate 828,747,036 of CM062813.1, forward strand.
GGCACCTCCAAGGAGCTACCATCCCCCATTGGAGCCAATGTTAGAGTCAGTCTTGTCAGTCCTCCGTCAGAGATCAAAACTCTTTCTGCATTTCATTTTTAGGTGTCTCACTCCTTTCACTCAGCTGCATTCCACTAGGGGCATGCCATAACCTAACAGAAGGCCTTACCATTCATTCCCCTCATGTCTTGTACCTCTTGGCTTAGGTCTTTTCATCAATGTTTATTAAAGTCCATGACATTCAAGGTTTGATTTTTTAATGGACGAAAGTCATTTCAGTCATTAAGACTAAGGATTAGTCATTGGGTCTTCAAAAAATATCCAATAAAGCCAACAAGGCCAGAGGGAGGCTCTCATAAAGTTGTGATTCACAGATTTTCATCGTCATGTTGATAGATTACGACTGTTCTTCAAAACTCTGTTTTGAAGAAAAGTCAACAGTTTATCATTTGCAATAATTTTCAAAAGTTTCTCAGTGGATTTCCCCAAGCGCAGCCCTGGTCTCCTTAGCCAAATTCCATGTCGGCTACCCCTACAAAAAATGGCCAAAAATTTCATCATTTTAGTCAAAGAAATCAAAAGGAAGTGTGAAAAGCAGAGTTGTATTAATTGTGAAAAAGTGCCCAAGTGAAAACATTACAAAATGGGTTTTGGAGGAAGATAAAATCAAATCCAACTCTTGCAACATATTTCTCCAAGTTATATAAATCATTTGTGTCAAGTTACATTCATAAATCTTATAACAAAATCGAATTTGGAGGTTGAAGAGCAAACTGCTGTTTGAAAAGGCCGTGACTGTGTTAAGAGTTGGAGCGCGGCACATAGGTGGAGGAGCGCAGCGCACTGGGGATTTCCACCCAGTGCTAATTCAAACGGGCGTGACGCACACAGAGGGTGTGACGCACACAAAAGGCGTGACACATTGGGTTCTTGGCGCGGTGCATATACACAGAAGCCCGATTTTGCTCAGAATTTGCAACTAATCGCCTTCAATCCCTTGAATTTGCCAGGTGGGGTCAATCTCTCAGTGTTTCATCCATTTTTATGTTAGTATGATGATAGTTCATGACGGCTTATGGTTGCACAAAAACTCTTAAACCCTACCACTTAAAATCATCAAAGCAAATGCTGTTAGGGTTACAAATTCATTGTGTTGGTGCCAAGGCTCTTCCTCCATTTTCATTTTTCCTTATTGCCCTCATTCCCTTCTTCCCTATCCCACTTTTTCCATTTCTCCCTATCCTAAATTGCTACTAAAATCCTACATTTGTCAAAGGTAAAACCCCAAACCCTACCCCATATAAATTTTCCTAACACCCCAAACCCTACCCTATATAAAATCTCCTAAACTCCCTACTCCCTAAATAAAATCCCTCCTCATAGTCCCTAATCCCTTCATATTATTCCCCTTCCTAACAGTCCCTTGTTGCATTTTCCCCTTGGTGGCAGATTTCAACACATCAAAAAGAGTAGTTCAAGCACAGTTCGTACACAGTAGTCATCTTGTCTTTAGGGTATTTTGTATAGCAGTCATGGCATCTGAGCATTCATCGGACTATGAGGTGGAAACCCAAAGTGACTCTCCCTTGGAAGAACAGGCACCCCGGAGGCCTCATAAAAGTGGCAGACATGTTAGAGAGGAACCGACCACCCTTACAGAATTGCAGGCTTGTCCTCTTGCTATGTCATGTTTTCAGTATCAGTCATGTTATGAGTTTTGTCAAAAGGTGGCTAGTGTCCAATTTCATCATGAGTTGGCTCGTCTTTTTGTGCTGCACTTGCACGGAGATCAAGCTATCTTGGCTGGTGTCACCTTCACACTGACACCAAAATCTGTCTCATTAGCAACCGGTATACCGAACATTGGTGAACCATGGCACAAGAAATAGAAGATTGATCGGTAGCATTATTAGCCATACATTAAAACCAGTTTCTTAAGGCATCTCAAGAGAGTGTTCTCGTTCCAGTATATGAAAGATGAATATGCTCCACTAATGAGATTGATTATGAAATATTTCAGCTGTGAGGGGCGATTCTCTCGTCTGTATGCTTATCACATCAGGTTGCTCATGCATTTCACCAGGGTACGGATGATGAACATTCCGTATTTCATTTGCCGGAACATAGAGAGGATGACCACCTTTATACAGTGCAAAACACCTCAGCAGTAATTTAACAGTGTCTATCATTTTGCTCTTATTAAAATTTTGGTGGTTCATCAGCTTGGATTGCGGGGCATCACTTGGGATGATTTCATCTCGCGTGATTTCTTCAGAGCTTCACGGAGAGTATCGAAGGTTAAGCATGAGGGTGAACCTTCTCATCAGTATGAGCGCCATGAGATTGCTAGTGTGCCAGTTTTCATCACATATCAGAAGGGCACCAGACGTTTGTTTGCAGCGGCAAAGCGAGTGTTATCTCCACCTGGGGTGGAAGGGGCCTCGCTTCCTCCATCAGCATCACAGGAACAGGACAAAGGCAAGGAGCCAATGCAGGATGAGGGGCCTTCAGGTGAGCCATCAGGTGAACGAGAGACTGAATTCGTTCTCCTTCATGATGATGATACAGATACAGATCCGCAAAGTGCACAGCTTAAAGAGATCATCCAGGAGCAGCAAGCAGAGATTCAAGCCTTGTCCCTTGATTTGGAAAGAGCCAAATGGAACATGAAATATCTGGAGCAGAGGAACAAATAGCTTGAGGATCAGCAAGCGATCATGGAGCTACAAAACATTCGCGAGAATCGCCAAGCCACGCAAAGGAGAAGAGTTGAGCTCACGTCATTGGAGCAAGAGATTAATGAGGATCGGGAGGCCAATCTCGAGAGAGTTAACATGCACTTAGAGAGGTTGTTGGACAAGGCCGACAAGGACCATGCATTGCTGAGACACATGGCTTTCCACTACATGGTGCGAAACAAAGTGTGTAAGGCCCGAATCAGGAATTTGAAGGCAAAATTGAGGAAGGCAATCAAGAAGAAAAAGAGGCAAAGGGAGCTCAATCAACTTCAGATATTGGTCGAGGCCTCTTTAGCCCAGAATAACACTTGATAAGGAAGCTCCAGCCCAAATTTCAAGAAATTTGGGGCATTTTTGTTGTTTTTGGAAATTTTTGTGCAAGAAAAAAGGCTTTTTCTCCCTGTGCGCCGCGCCACTTGGCGCGCGCTTACGCTAGGGAGCTCCAAATGACAAAAGGTTTGCATTTTTGGATTTTCCATGGAAAATCATGACTATTGGTGCATGGCCAAGAATTTTGGGCCAGTTTTGAGTCCTCAGGAGGTCAAAAACACCCTAAAAATGACCTCTCTGCCCCTATTTTGACACACACGAAGTAGTCTTGGGAGATTGCAGTTTTGGAAGGGAAAATGGGCACCAAATTCAGAAATTCCACTTGGGTAGGAGAGTAGACAGGAAGGGATTTCCAAAAAGCACACTTGTGCTCAATTTGGACTTCAGAAGGTTCCTCAAAACCAGCTCCAAAGTAGCGCGACGCATACAGTTTTTGGCGCGGCGCACAGAGACCCAAAAGCCAAAATCGCTCCCGCTTCGCGAAATTTCGATTCGCAATTTTCTCCAAGTGGGCCGGCTCATTTACAATACATTTTTCCCGGCATTAAAGGCAAAGTTTAAAAAGCATTTTTGGCTTCTATCCAAGTGGCCAAATGAAGGCGAACAACCACCCAAAAAAATCTACGCTCATATTTGTTTTTTTCTAATTAGTCCTCATAAAAAATTGAATGTAACTGTTGATGGTTGGCTCTTCATTTCCTGGGTTAATCGACCTTCTCATGGCAAAGCTTATTTATTGTATTGAGAGTCATTTTGTAAAGGGTTGGAATTTCTGGGAAACTGTGGGAGAGAAACTCAGTCACTCACTGTACATTTTGACAGAGAATTAATGAAAGATTGCAGCTCTGGCTTATGAGATTCCTGTGGCGTGAGTTTAGCAAATGTATCTTCTTTATGTTTCATATGTATTTCATTATGTTTCATATTTTCATTCATATTCATTTCCAGTGAAAGCTTTCTAAGTAAAAAAGGTAGAATTCAGTGTACTGCTCTGCCTTGGGATAGTTTTCGCATTCTATGTTTTCTTCTGTTGAAAAGGATTCATGTATTTATGCCCTTTTCACACTCTCAAACAATCTCTCCACTTCATATTATTTCAAATTTAATTGTTATACTTTCCATCTATCTTGCCTCACAAAATAATCTGCGTCTTTGAGTTAAATTCTCTGCTCATGTTGTTCCTTGGCCCCACACATCCCAGAAAACTCAGTCATTTATCAAAATACCTCTATCACATCTATTTACCTAGCCTAAAATCAATATTCATTTTTGAGTCATCTCAGACCCTATTGTTTATTTTCCTGAGTGTGACCCGGAGAGAGCCCTCTCCTATTCTAGTAGGGCTAGCTACTAGACTGAGTGTAGTTTGTGGTTACCCTGAATTTTGCCTTCCTTCAGCCTAAGGCAAATTTAGGTGCTAACACTGGGAAATTTGTTTTCTTTCAGATTTTCTCTTAAAGTAAGGGGAAGATCGTGGCCACATCCATGGCCCCTGGGAAGGGTTCCTCCATGCAGTAGAATCAGGTTGATAAGGTCGTGGAAGAATACAATGACATCTTATCCTCACCCACAAGGTTACCCTTGCACTATAAGGTCAAGCATTTGATTGATATGACTCCTGGAGCACCCCTGCCCAATGGGACGATATACCGCCGCTCCATTCTGGAAAATGAAGAGATCAAGGGGAAGATCTAGGAGTTTATGCTAAAAGGGCACATCTGACCAGTTTCCTCACCTTGTGGGAGCCCGATTATATTGGTACAAAATAAGGATGGGACCTAGAGGCTTTGCATTGATTATCGGGCATTAAATTAAATCACAGTGAGGAACAAGTATCCAATCCCACGGATTGATGAGCTTCTAAACCAACTCAAGGGGGGCAAGTATTTCAGCAAGATCGATCTGAAGTCTAGCTATCACCAGGTTCCAATAGAGCCCACAAATGTATGGAAGAACACCTTCAAATCCAAGGAAGGCCTTTTTGAATGGTTGGTCATGCCCTTTCGGGTTGACAAGTGCCCTTGCTAGTTTTATGAGGTTGATGGATGACACCTTACAACCTTTCACCAACTCGTTCGTGGTTGGTTATCTAGACGACATCCTCATCTTCAACAAGAGTTGAGAGGAGCACTTGCAACACATTCGACAGGTCCTTCAAACCCTGCAACAACACAAAATATGTACCAACTTGGAGAAATGCACCTTTGGCATGATCTAGGTCCAGTATTTGGGTTACATCATAGATGAGAAATGCATGCATGTGGATCCGTCTAAGATCCAAGTCATTTAGGATTAGCCAACCTCGACCACTGTATCAAAGCTTAGCAACTTTTTATCGACATGGTTGGTGCTTCCCTTCTTGTATTTAATGTTCAAGTGGAATTGTTGCAGATATATACACTACTTCTTATGCAAACCATTTTGCAACTTCCCTTGTGCCTATATAAACTGAAGAGGTCAGTGATTGGTGTGGATGATTGTCTCCTTCCCCAGAATGTAATGTTTCCATTGTCGGTAATCTTGAATAATATAATACATCTCTTTATCATAGGTGGGGTACTTCTGAATTATATCAGAAAGTGTCTCACTATGATAGGCCATTGAATGCCCATGTTTGGTGAGGACTACACCAGTAACATATTTGGCACAGCTATAACAAAGCTCTCCATAGCTCGATTGGTTGCATTCACTTTCAAGTGGGTCTAGGACCATTATGTCTGATTGATGTTGCCATGCCTCATGTGACTATACAGACATAATCCACACATGTACAGTCTGAGGATGATAAATAAACTAGGTTTATTGAATGCATCCAACACATTTTCTAGCACGTTCATGACATCTTGGAGAAGTCCAATGGCAAATACAAGCAGTAACATGATCAACCTCGAGTGTAGCAATAGTTTCAGGTGGGAAACAAAGTTTGGTTGCATTTTCATAAAGAATGCCTTACTGGAGCCCATAAGAAGCTCAAACCACTCCAATATGTGCCTTACAACATCACCAAGGCTATGGGAGATAATTCGTTTGAGCTCGGCATTCCCCGACTCCTTGGCCTGCACCTAGTGTTTAATGTGGACAGCCTTCGGCCATACTTTCCATCATTACTAGACACATCAGACATTGCAAAACAAACCAACATAGCTAAACCCAGACTGCATGGAACATGCCACAACTGATCAGATCATGGACACATATATCAAGAACACGTGTTAGAAGAATATCTAACTGTATGGGGTTGTCAAATTTGGCCAACTCCTGCACCAAGGCAAGTGACTCACTAAGGACCAAGTTCAATAGAAGTTTATCCATCTCATGGAGGTACTCAATGCAATGGGGACCATTTCTTCCTAGGGGGAAGGATTGATCTAGTTGGATATTGGTGACCACCGACCTGTTCCACTTGGAACCCCACCATTATTTATTTCATTTTCCTTAATTACAGCACAATCTACTATTTTTGACAGTTTTTCGGGCCTTGAACTTTTGGAGTCGTTTTGAGGCCCTAAACGATGTTTCTTTGAAAGCTTTGCAATTGAAAATTTTATTCCTTAGACAAATCTTTCTAAGGAGGTATCGTATGCATCAAACCAATATCATATGCCAAAGTTACGACCCCAAGAAGTTGATGTACCAATTTACCCAACAAGGCCCACAAAATTTTGGCGCTTCATCTCCTAAGGTTAGGTTTTTGGATGTTTAGGGTTCTACATTGTTTCTCAATAATAAATAGGCCTTAGAGCCTCACTTTAACATAGTTCATAAGGCATGTATCCACCACATCTCTTCTTAGAGATAAGATACCATTGCATGAGCTAATTTATTTCCATTCTGCAAGCAAACACTTTTCAATATTTATTATTAATGAATTGAAGTTATGTTTTCGCTATCAACATGGAAAATTTAAGGGGTTAATATTTGTAGGTGGGTTAATTTTCCATGTTTTTTCCAAAAGAAAGATTCGTCTATTTCCATTTTTTATAAAAATAATTCACCCAAATTTTACAATATAAAATTATTTTACCTTAAAAATTGCTAACATTATATAGAGAGTATATATAAATTCATTATAAATTTGAATAATTTTACAAATATATCAATAAACATTTTATAGTTTTTGCATATTAGGGACTAGTGAGATTCGCTAATGTTTTTAAACTTCAAGATAATTTTCCATCCTTAAAATTTCCCCTCTTCATTGTATCTCTGTGTTTTTGTTTATATCTGTATTTCATTTCGTTCCTTCATAAATTTCAATCAACACAAGTACCCCGACGTTGATGCTTCTCTTACTCACCATCCTTCCATGTCATGCTTAGTACATGGCTTTCCAATTTTCTCAAACCGGTGGTGATTTTTGTTTCTCATTTACATGTCAATTATGCTTTCCCGATGACCAAATATCTAGGTAATGTCTATGTTTCTCTCAAAGTTAAATTTTTAGCTGATTAGAATTGAAAAACAGATCCAAAAATCCTCTAATTTTTTTTTCCTGTGCAGTGCGTTCGACAGGTTTGGCTTGCAACGATATCGATGCACTGTATAAATTTATAGGGTGCACCGCAGTTCAGGGCGTGAACGTAATGCATGCGATGTCGTTGGTGCGTCTTTTAAATTAAAAAGCACCAGGAAAAACTATAAATTGTATGTCGATGCATACATTTTTAAATTACTCCCTTTGGGTTTATATTTAACAAATGCACTGCAAACATAGTATTAAAAAATATAACTCAGTGCGTTCTATAACCTGAACATTCCATACTGGTGCAAAAAAATAATATGTATGCATTGGTGCATAAGGTTGTCGATGCAACGCATTGAAAGTGTATTTATGCAGACCAAAAGCAGTGTGTCATATGTTTGTATGCACTGTTGTCAGTGCTCTCTATTTGGTAGCACACCGGAGCCGGTGCATTACTATTTTGTGGCCACACAGGGGATGAACTTTTTTAATTGAAATTTATGTGTCCATATTTATTAATACTTTTTCCATTTAATAAAAAAAATTATGTTTTATGTATGAGGTTGATGTATTTTATATATCAATCATGTAGCAGAGACGTCAATAGAGGGAGCAATAACACGAGCAGGAGAAAATGGCAGATCAATACAATATTATCCAACCATGGGCAGCACGAGAGAGGGAGAGGGATTTATACCCTTACCCTATTAGTGAAACAAACCGAGCACTCTTGAGGAATGTAGGCTGCCTTAAGTACTATAAGGAGGCTACATCCCTAAAGGCGTACTCTAGATTCGTGGTACAACTGATCCATCGATGGGATGTCCACCAACAATATTTCTGTGTCGATCCTAACACATGGTATAGGCACTCTGAGGAGCATATATATTTTATCACTGACCTATCTAAGAGAGGGGAGGATTTTCCTGAGTTCCCTGATGTCCCTCGTGGGGTTGTAGCAAAGATTCATCTTGTCTACTCTCAGAGATATGTTGGGGGTCATGTAGTTCGCCCAACATATTTTTAGGTGCGTGGTGGACCACTACGAATTGCTTCGTGTGCTGCATAGGAGGTTAGGTTCCTCTCATTATTAGTGTCTGCCATTTCACATTATACTAGTGATAGGAAACACATTAGTTTCCCTATTTGGTTTTACGTCGATTCTTGATATAGGCGCCACAATGTATCAATTGGTATGCCATTTTTTTAGGTATTTTTGTAGGTATTTAGACAGATGTTATGCGATGATATATGGGAGGACGAACTTACCTTTCTCTTACAAATATTTTTTTTTTTTAAATGAAAATGTACAGAAAATATATTTTCCAAAATATGAGACCACAAGTAAAGTAAATACATTTTTTATGTTTTTTATATTACTTCCAGAAACAAAATCTTTATGTGGAAGTAGGAAGACCAAGAAAGGTGAAAGTGAACAGAGAAAGAAACAAAGAACCATGAAACCTAATAGGAGACAAAATGTGAAAAAAGTTGGTAAGAATCAAGTGAATGGAAATTGTATCAAATTGTGATTAAATAAAATATTTCTCATTTTTTTTATCAACTAAATTAAAGAAAAAAATAGTTAAAGAAAAGTGAAATGAGAAAGTAAAAGTAAAAATGGCACATTCTAAAATTAATTAACTTAAAGTTAAAAGTGGTGGAAATAGTCAAGGACAAGTTTGTTTTTATTTTGATTTGAAATAAGTTTTAAAAGTTGAAAAGAAAAAGGGAAACAATGAGGTTTGAACCCAACTCTCTTCAAAATTATTTTTGAAGCCCACCATCAGACCACTAAGCCAATTTTATTTAAAACAAAAGGAGAAAGAGATTTATAATTTTTAGAATATTGCATATATTTCAAAAATTGAAAAGGAATTGTTTGAATATTTTACTTGGCTTCAAAACAATTACGACTTCAATAGTCTCCATCATTGGAGTTGTGCTTAGCAGAAAGCAGAATTATCAAGAGTGGTTTAGAAAGCTTAAAAGTGCTCTTGTTTTAACGATTTGTGGGAAGTTTGTTAAGGCAGAATAGATAAGGATGGAAAAGAAATTGCACCAGAGCCACCTGATAACGAGGAGCAATGTGCAATTTGGAAACAAAAGACAACAAGGAATATGTATTAATAATTGCATTGGTGACAGAAGAGCTAGGTCGATATATCATTTCATATGATACTGCATTCAAAGCATTACAAAATTTGCAATAACTGTATGGCTCGCACTCAAACTTGAAATTATTCAGTTGTTGTTGATAGTTTTTAATTTTGAGTTGAAAGATAATGATCCATTGAATAGTTCTTCTAAAATAAAAGCCATTTTTCATGATATAAAAGCCACTAGAAATGAAGTAGATTTACAACTCACAGCTTTTATAAAAGTATTTCACGCAGTCTATTCACACTATTTGGAATATATCCAAGCTAGTGGGTAGTTAAAAGACATTACATTTGATAAACTAGTAAACAAAATAGTTGAGAGAGAAAAGACCTTTGGAAAGAAAGAGACTCCACCCAATTCTAATGTAGAAACTTTATGCCTTGCACAAAAAGATTAGAAGTCTCATTGTGAAACTTCTAGAGGTGATAAAAGTAATAGAGGCCATGGTAGAAGAAATTATAGAGGCAGGGAGGGAAAACATAATGAGGGAGACAGACAACAAATCAACAAAGAAATTTTAATGATAATCAGTTGTCAAGTGTTTTAGATGTGTTAAAATTGGTCACACAGCTGTTAATTGTATAATTCCTTGGGAGAAAGTCAGTGAAAGGAGGGAACAGTTGAATGAAAAGAAATATCATCCACCACCAGATAAGGGAAAATCATCAAAGTCTACACATTGCAATTTTAATATTAATGATGTTTTTATTATTGCATTTTCTTCATGGAAAGACAATTGGATTTTGGATTCAGGGGCCACATGTCATGTGACTTTTAGGAGAGATTTTTTTTGAAAAAATTAGTGACCAAGTTGATGGGGTAGTATATTTTGTTGACAAATCTCAAGTTAAGCATTCAGGAATTGGATCTATTCATTTGAAGATACCAAAGCTCACATATTATTTTCTACTGGATGTCCTTTACATTGCACAATTTCAAATAAATCTAATGTCTCTTATACATATTCGACAACAAGGGAATTCCATACATATCTTCGATGACATCATTGAGATATGTAGAGCATCTGATCATGCAGTCGTTATGACCGGTGTTGAAGAAGGTACGATTTTAAGATTGAATGGCACATCATCTAATGTAATGAATTCTCATGATAGTTCTGCTCTTTTAGCGTAACGAAATGATACTATATCTTCTATTTTATTATGGCATGCTTGTTTTGGTCATATTAACTATGATAGTATTAGAATTATGAGACAACAAGGTATAAAAGGATTGCCTATAATTCCATGAAAGGTTACACCATGTGATGCTTGCATTTTTGGGAAACATTCTAAGCAACCTTTTCATTGTTCTTCTTCTAGAGTTTCATACATTCAGATTTATGTGGTCCTATGCCTGTTGCAACTTCCAATGGTAATAAATATATGCTGACATTTATTGATGATTATTCAAGAATGTGTTGGGTGTATTTGTTGAAACATAAGTCACAAGTATTTGAAAATTTTAAAACTTTTCGTTCAATGATCAAAAATGAAACTCAATCGAACATTGACATTCTTAGAACTAATAATGGTGGTGAATATACTTCTTATGCATATTTGAAGGACAACGAAATCAAACATCAGATTACCATACAAAATAAACCACAACATAATGACATTGCAAAACGTATGAATAGAACTTTGCTTAATATGGTTAGATCCATGATGCTTTTTAAGAATGTTAAGTTGATGTTTTGGGGAGAAGCAATGCTTTGAACAACTTATATTTGCAATCGATGTCCTTCTTATGCCATCAATAATAAATCTCCTTATGAAATGTGGTATAATCGTCTTCCTGTTGTTCAACATTTTAGAGTATTTGGTTCTCTATACTATGCATTCATTCCTAAACATCAACGCAACAAGTTGAGTGTCAGGAGCTGCAAATGTATTTTTTTGGGATATTCTACTACTTCTAAATCTTAAAGGTTGTATGATGAGGAGAACAAGAAATTTATTCTTTCCAGAGGTGTTATTTTTCTTGACTGTCATAAAGATAATTCCACTCTTGATAAAGAAGTGGCTCATTTAGAGAAATTTGCATCCAAAAAGTTTTATTTTGAATCTAATAATGATGTTCCACATACTGAAGGGGGTTCCCATTCTGGATCAGTATGTGGTTTTTCCATCTTTGACTCATGAGAATGATGAGAATGTTACTACTGAAGAAAATTTGGAAGATAGTAATGTTTCTGCAGGGTCATAAGGAGTTCGTAATGTACCTGTAGTTCAGGATGAGTAAGCATCATAGCCACTTCAACAACCTTTACGAAGATCCACACGTGTTCAAAAAGTTCCAAGAAAGTATGATGATTTTGAGACAGGAAGTTCTTCTAAAGGTGATTCAGGTAACATTTCTCATGACTGTGAATTTAATCATTCTACAATTAGTGAAACTAGTTCTTTTGAAGAAGCTGCTAATTGTGATGAATGGAAGGATGAAATGAAAAAGGAGTATGATGCACTTATTAAGAATGGAACTTGGAGGTTAGTGGATCCTCTTGCTGGCATCAAACCTATTGGTTGTAAATGGGTGTATAAGATCAAGTACAAGGTATATGGTTCACTTGATAAATACAAGGAAAGGCTTGTAGCAAAAGGCTATGCTCAGAAGGAAGGTGTTGACTATACAAATACATTTGCTCCTACAACAAAATGGGACACACTTAGAACTCTACTTTCTCTTAAAGCTGAGAATACCTGGAAGATACACCATATGGATGTTAAAACAACTTTTTTGAATGGGGATTTGAAGGAGGATGTTATATGTTTCAGTTTGAAGGTTTTGCTATTAAAGGTAAAGAGAAAAAGGTATGTAAGTTGGTAAAGGCATTGTATGGACTGAAATAGGCATCTTGTGCATGGTATGAAAAACTAACTGAACACCTTCTCAAGTTGAATTATAAGTTGTTTGATCTGGATGATGCAACTCTTTTTGTTAAGAAAGTTGGAAATTCGGTTGTATATTTGGTTGTCTATGTAGATGATTTTATGATTACAGGAAATAATGATGACTATATAGTATCTGTTAAAAGAGAGTTAATGAAAATTTTTGACATGACAGATTTGGGTTTATTGCATTATTATTTAGGGATTGAAGTTGATCAAAAACCCAAATATATTTTTATTTCTCAATATATATATATATATATATATATATATATATTGGACAACTATTGGACAGATTTGGGATGTAGGATTGTAACCCTGTTGCTACTCTAATGGAGCAAAATTTGAAGCTTACTTCCACTGAAGGAAGTACATTTGAAGATCCAACAAAGTACAAGAAACTTGTTGGAAGTTTGAATTTTCTAACTACTACTCGACCTAACAAAGATTTTGTTGTAGGGATATTTTCTAGCTTCATGCATCAACCATGTGAAGGTCATTGGAATGGAGCGAAGCAAGCACTCAATTATTTGAAAGGAACTCGAACATATGACATCAAATATTCCAAAGTTGCATATTTCCATCTCACTAGCTATTCAAATTCTAATTTTTATGGAGAAAAGGAGAATGGGGTCTCTACTTCTGTTATTTGATGAATCTTGGATCAAAAACCATTAGTTGGAGATCACAAAAGCAGTCTATTCCTATTGATTCTACCATTGAAGCCGAATATGTTACAACTCAAGTTACAAAAGAAATCATTTGGTTCGCAAAATACTTGAAGACTTGTAGGAGAAACAAAAAGATCCATCTCCACTATTTGTTGACAATTCTTTTGCAATTCATTTTCCCAAGAATATCAAGTTTCATGATCGAAGCAAGCATATTAACACCAAATATCACTTGATTTGACATTACATTGAGGCCAAAGTCATTCATCTGACACATTGTCCTACTTCAGAGAAGATCGCAAATATCTTTACCAAAGCACTTGGACATGAAAAGTTTGAAAAGTTCAAAATGTTACTCGACATGTCAGATGTCCCTTCAGATTAAGGGGGGAATGTTAACTAATCCTTCGGGATTATGTTTGTAAAATAGTAATTAGTTGTTACTTTTTACTTTCCATTAATAAGTTATTGAGACAATTTTATCTCGAACCTACCTTACATTTGTATAAATGAAGTTCTCATCATGAATGCAATCAGTTTTCCATTGTGGAGTTTACTCATGGGCCTATCTACAATAAGAACACCTACTGCCATTCCATTTCTTGTCTTTCCACCTCACTCCACCTCAACCGACGAATGTGGAGATATGAAAGATCAAATACAAGATAATCAATATATATTGTGTGACCAAATGTGAAATGAACCTTATTAGTGTTAGAGTTGGATCATTTTGAATATTGGTTTTGAGAGTAACAACCAATAATTATTTTTTTAAATATAAAAAACTAGTAATTTTATTTAAAAAACAAAATATATTATATTATATTTTAAAATAAAATATATATATATATATATATTCAAAATACAAAATCCAAAAACTTCTAATACTAAACTAACTATTTTGTTTTTATTTTTTATTTTTATTTTTATGTAAATTGATCGACACGACAAGACATTAAAACATCTCTACCATATTGGACTTGAGAGTGGATCTTAACACAAAGGAAATTGCATAAGCTTCATCTTATGAGTCCAAATCCAAATTGCTTCACCCACAATAGATGAATTGAGTCTTATTTATAGAAGAATTTTCCATTATATTCAAAGAGAATCTTTCCTTACATTCTAGGAGAAGTCTATGTTATACTTAAGAAAAACGTCTCATTACATGATAAAATAATATTATTTTATATATTTCGATTTATAAGAGAGCTTATTTGTATTTTGATTGATTGATTGAAGTGGCCATGTCCATGAAATTTGATAAATTGACTAGTTCATAATAAAATAATATTAATTTGTATATTTGGACTCACATATATGAGTCTCATGTTGTATTTTGATCAATAGTTGAAGCAGTGATGTCTATAAAATTTGATTAATTGATTAGTAAAATAAACAGCCATGTCTATAAAATTTAATTAATTAATTAGTAAAAATAGTAATGTCCAAAAATTTGAAAAAATAAAATAATAACTTTTATGTTTTTTCTTAATTTTTTTTTAATTTTTGACAACAAAAATATATTTCAATATTTAAGTTTATTTAAATTAATTTTTATATCTTTTTATATTTAAAAAATATTTTAAATAATAAAAATTAATGATATTACCAAAAAAATATTAGAACAATCTGATCCAAATTACAAGCACACTTCAAATGGGAAAGGAGATAGAGGATATAGATATTAATATATAAATATTGGATATAGATTTTAATATATAAATATTTCCAAAATTAAATTTGAAACCAAAATTGATGTTGTAAAATCCACTACTCTAAAATTCATTTTTTATCCTAAAAAAAATTGTAATCAATGAACCAGGAAAAAAATGACTATAGAACTCAAGTCAACCACTATAGAACTCAATGGTTACACATCAAAAACATAATTGGTAACCAATAATTAAGCCCTGCAAAAATACTCATGAATGAACCAAAAAAAACCGACACAGTTAATTTTCGTGACTCTTACAGAATCCAAAAAGCTTCTCTATGTAGTTAGACCTAGAAATGTAACTACCTTCCAAAGAAAATTTCCTATTATTTAAATCAAAAGAATTAAAAAAAATCAATTTAAAAATAATAATAAAATTTAATTATTTTATCTAACTAATCACATTTTCCCTAACAATCAAATAACTAATCCATTATAAAAATTAAAATTTAAAATATTTAACTTCTACATAATTTTATAATATATTCTAATTATATTTAATTCAATATAATAATCAATGGAAACCTATGCCAAAACCCAGTCAACTATATGCACCTTTTCTGAGAACAAAATTTTCCGTAACAATCAGGTAAATAATCCATTATAAAAAATTAAAAATTAAAATATTTTAATTTCTACATAATTTTATAATATATTCTAATTATGTTTAATTCAATATAATAATCAATGGAAACCTATGCCAAAACCTAGTCAACTATATGCACCTTTTCTGAGAACAAAATTTGTAATCCAATGATTCGTTCAGCTTTTTTCATTTTGTCGATTAGATAAGAATAAAGTGATATTATATCATGTCATCATTTATCCTTTTTATCTGTAATATGTCTCTTCTGAGACATTTGTAATGCTGAACATTATATCATCTTAATATAATCTATTTTGATTTTTTCTTTTGAAAAAAAAAGAATAAAGTGATATTCGATTATTGTGAAGGTTTAATTGGTTGAGTTTTTTTTATTTTGTTGGTTAGATAAGAATAAAATGATATTCAATAATTGTGAAGGTTTAATTGGTTCAGTTTTTTTTTATTTTGTCGATTAGATAAGAATAAAGTGATATTCAATGATTGTGAGGGTTTCTTGATAATCTTGTTAGATAAGAATAAAGTGATATCCAATGATTGTGAAGGTTTAATTGGTTCAGTGCCTTTTTATTTTGTGGATTAGATAAGAATAAAGTGATATTCAATGATTGTGAGGGTTTAATGATAATCTCGTTAGATAAGAATAAAGTGATATTCAATGATTGTGAAGGTTTAATTGGTTCAGTTTCTTTTCATTTTATCGGTTAACTAAGAATAAAGTGATATTCAATAATTGCGAGGGTTTAATAATAATCTTCCCACCCAAATTTAAATCTTTTTGATATAATACTCTTTTGTGAACTGCCTTTATACTACTCCATTAAAAGTTTCTATGTAATGATTATGTTATCTTTATGTCTCTTCCTTGATTCTTGGGTAGAGGAGAAATTCCAATTCAAATGAAGTTTCTGGAAAATTCAGCATGAAATTGATCCTCTGTTTCATTTAAATGGAAACAGCTACAGGTTCCTGGAAATTTCACCGGAAATCGATTCTGTGTTTCATTTATTTCTGAACAGTTACATGTTCCTGGACAGTTCAGCCAGAAATCGACTCAGTTTCTGCACACAAAAGCCACTGCTATCCCAAACTAAAGAAATGGTGTCCTCCTTGCCAACCTTAATGTGACTTCATATAATCATGACTTCGTTTTCTTTAAAAAAATTCGGATAGTGATGAATGACTTGTTGGCTGTTGCTTGGGTTGGGGTTGTATTCTTCCAGGAATCCAAAGCTTTTCTAATGTGGTGGAATAGGACCATTAACTTCAAGTTAATTTTAGAGGTTTAGTTTTAACAATGGGATTCGAAACAGTGTTAATAAATTTCCAAGTTTAAAACAAATAAATTTTTAAAACTTATATTCATATTTTATTTTAGTGTTTTTCCAATTTCAATAGAATTTACAACTTTTTATAATGTGCATATTATATAATGGGTTCATGTTTTTTTTTTTTTTCTAGGTTAAGACTAAACTAAGTACTCACGGGGAATTGAACCAGTGACCTATCGCAAGGAGTGCCTTAACAAGACACCCATTCACCGTCAATCCAAAGCCCCGTGGGCTATAATAGATTCATGTTAGTAACATACATGTGTTTTATTAATAAAGTTGTATTATTAACTAAATAATTTATATGACATAAATACCTTTTAAGAAATGTGGCAGATGAGGTGATCGATTTGATTTTGGGTTTGGATTAGTAAATCTTTTAGTTCGATTTATGTAAAGAAAAAAACATGTCTATTTTTATAGTTTCTTATTTTTGATTATGAAAATGCTCAATGTATTCATGGTAAATAAAATTAAACATATTCATAGAGATTTATGTGTATATTTTAAATATATATTGTTCCATATGTTCATTGCAAATAAAACTAAAAATATTTACATAAATTTGTGCGTAAGTTCTAAATATATGTTGTTTTAAGTGTTCATTGCATATAAATACACACATGTATTAATTATTAATTTTTTACCTTTTTTTTTATATCACATTTGTTAAAGAAATAAAACTTTTATTTCCACTATTACATGTAGGATTAAGTAGTAAAACTAAAAATATGGATATGTTAACACTTTCATAGTTGGACCTAAGTGTAGACATTTAGCATTTTAAGGTTTTATTGTATTTTTTAATTTAAAATAATATAAATTTAACATTAAAAATTATGGGAAAATAAAGATGCACAAGATGGATATGTTATTTTATATTCTTACAAATTTGTTTCAAAAAAATTTCAACTCAAGTCTTAATTTGAAGATATATATTATTTTAAAAGAAAAATAACACTATCAATTAATACAAAAACACTATTTTTTTAATTTATATCAATTTTGGGTGAAAGCATGGGGCTGGATTACACTTTTTGGCGAAAGAGGGCGCGTTTGGGTGGAAAAAACAATGCCTTGGTCGAGCTTTTTTTAGCACTCGATTGAGTTTCTTGGGCGCTAAAACAGAAACTCGATCAAGGGTTAAATACTAACGCTTGACCAGGCTATAACTCTCGATCGAGCCCATATATATATATATATATATATATATATATATATATATATATATATATATCGCTTCCACGGTCTGCGCACAACATTTGCACAGACCGCAAGAGTTTGAAAATAGCTGGAGTCTATAGGAACTCGATCGAGCAATGGAGTCCTCAAACCAATCTTGCCAACCACCCGGCCAACATCGCAACAGCTCAAACTAAGGTAGGTACTCTATTCTTTGTCTTTCTTTTTCTTTTCTTTTTTGCAAAATGTAACAAATTAATTAAAAAACACACACACACAACCATGTACACAAACCATGAAACTATACAAACACTACGAAAACCACAAAAAAAACCTTCAAAAAAGTTAGAAAATCACAAAACCAACCAAGAAAACCATATATTAAAAAAAAAAAACCTTCAAAACATGGACCAAAACTACAAAACCAACTTAGAAACCATAAAAAAAGCCCTTCAAAACAACCTAGAAAATGCTTCTAAAGCACAAAAAAACTATAATTTAGGTTTTAAATTTGTCTTTTACTTATGTTTTGTTTATTAAATACATGTTTTTTTAAATGGTAAAAAACAATTTTTTTCTAATTATTTTAGGTTTTAAAATTTTTCTTTAGGATTTTGTGAAATAAATTTTCAATTTTTTGTTATTAAAAATGCATTTTGAATTTCCAGCAAATTTGACGGAAAATATACCCCAAAAAACTCCAAAAACAACAAAACTATAACCAATAAATAAGTAAATTAGGAGCTTGAAATTGACAAAATGAATATAGTTGCTCATAATGAATCTCTGTTTATAAAATAAGAAATTTTGTTTTATTTTATTATTTTAAATTTAAATTAATTTATATTTTAAATTTTTTTTAATAATAAACATAGTAAAATTCTAGTTTTAAAAATAAAATATTAATCTTCAAAGTTTATATATATATATATATATATATAACATTTTGCATAACATATATATAACTATATAACATAATATGTAATTATATTTAACTATTATTTAACTATAACATCACATAGTTATCTATTATAATTCTATATAATATAACATAGGTTTACAATTATATATATATATATATATATATAGATAAGCCCCAAGGGTTAGCTCAACCAGTGAAGTACTTGTTGTTAAGTGCGGGGTTAATTCTCCTCGACGCCCTTGGGATTAGGCCTTGATAATCTGGTCCACGAATTTGATTCCCTTCTGGGTTGATCTGCCCAGATTTTCCTATGTTTTATATATATATATATATATATATATATAACATAACATAACATAGTTCTATAACTATTTAGTTCATAACATAAAGTTATTTAACATAACACATATAACATAGCAACATAACTATAATTATTTCATAACTATTTAACTATATAATTATTTAAATAAAACCATACATATTTAACTAGACTATAAAATTATAACATATCACATCGCTATATATATATATATATATATATGATAGGAATTTATAGGGTAAGTTCCTCAGACAGAACACCAAAGGACACCGCTCACAAACAGATCACAGATCAATACACCAGTACTTTTGACGTGGTTAAAACCCTCAAAGAGGGAAACAGTCCACGGCCTGAGCCAACGCGGCCACTTCAGGCAATTTATTAATAAAAGAATAGAAATTTACGTAAGCTTCTCTCATGGACGGTTAACCTACAAATGACCCTCCATGCTCTTTAAATATAGATCATGGACCAATCGGGTGTTAAGCCACGGATCAAGTGTTGGTAATACCGAGGAGAGAATGAACCGTCGGATCACTACATATCGTGACCGTCGGATTGTAAGTTACAAAATGTACATAGTAAAGAAACACACTTTACCTAACTCTATACTAGACCAAGTTATACTTAACTATTTCCTATGTGTCGGAATATCCTAACATCCCCCCTTAAGAACAACTTGGGATAGGATTGAAGGATTTACAAATATGACACAATAGGAGAAGGAATGAGGCACTAGAGCCTATCCCCCCTTAGTGACAACTTCCTGAACTCCAACCATAAATCGAAATTTAGTGAACTTCGCCTCTATGAGAGCCTTTGTAAAGATGTCTGCAACTTGATCATCTGTTGAACAATATTGCACTTCAAGAACATGGTCATGAATGAGCTTTCTGATGAAGTGCATGTGCAGTTCAATGTGTTTGTTGCGCTGATGTTGGACTGGATCTTTGCATAGTTGAATGGCACTTTGATTATCACACCAAAGTGTAGTCGGATGCTGCTGCTGAAAGCCAAGCTTTGACAGGATCTAACGAAGCCACAAGGCTTCCTTACTAGCTTCTATGGCACCACAATACTCTGCTTCTGCTGAAGAAAGAGAAATGGCACCTTGTTTCTTGCAAGCCCATGTAATAGGTCCTGAACCAAGAGTGAACACATAACCTGCAGTAGACTTCCGATCATCAGGGTCACCAACCCAATCAGAATCAGTGAAACCAACCAATAGAGGAGATGCTTCGGCACTGTAATGAATCCCAAACTGAACTGTACCTCGAACATAACGAAGTATTCTTTTAGCTGCTTTCCAATGACTTTCACGTGGGTTTTGCATAAACCGAGCAACAAGGCCAACAACAAAGGAAAGGTCAAGACGAGTATGGGTTAGATACAAAAGTTTTCCTACAAGTTGACGGTATAAGGTAGCATCAACTTCGAGAGAAGTACAAGTGACTGAAAGTTTGACTCCAGACTGAAAGGGAGAAGGGGTTGGCTTACAGTCTTCCATGTGAAAATGGCGTAGAATATCACAGGCATACTTGGACTGGGAAAGGGAAATACCTTCCTTGGATTGCAAAGAAAATAATGTAAGTGTCCTAAGTCTGTCATTTCAAACTTCCTTTTAAGGCTAGACTTCACATGGTTTATAAGGTTGGGATCACTACCAGTCAGGATAAGATCATCAACATAAAGAATAAGAATGATAAGAGACTTGCCCGCTTTCTTGGTGTAGACGGTATTGGCAGAATGACACCTAGAAAAGCCATTTTCTAAAAGAAAGTTATCCATTTTGGCATACCAAGCTCGAGGAGCTTGCTTGAGACCATAAAGGGATTTCTTAAGCCGACATACAAGGCTGGAGTCTGTTTGTATAAAGCCAATAGGTTTTTCCATATAGATTTCTTCATGCAAATCCCCATGTAAGAAGGCAGATTTAACATACATCTGATGGACTTCCCATTTGAAAGAGGCAGCAAGGGAAAGAACAAAGCGGATAGAGTTCATTTTTGCAACAGGGGAGAAGGTTTCAGTGTAGTCAATGCCTTCAACTTGTGAAAAACCCTTAGCAACAAGATGAGCTTTATGTTTATCAACTTTCCCATCTGGTCCATACTTGAATCTGTAAACCCATTTGCATCTAACAAGTTTTCGTCCTTTTGGTAGAGGAACAAGATCCCATGTATCATTTTCCAATAATGAATGATATTCTTCATTCATAGCTACTTCCCAATCTGGATGGCCTGAAGCTTCTGCAAAGGTGTCAGGATCATAATTCACTTAAGCTTGAGCCAGTAAAGAAGAGGCGCTATCAAACTGAGAACGTGTACGTCGCTGATCTGTAGGATCACCTGCTACATCTCGAGTAGCACGGACCCATTTTGGAAGCTAAGGAGCTGAAGGAGGATCCTGAGAAGGTGGGGGAGGATTTTCATCCTCACTTTCATCATCTGAAGAAGAAATATTTTCAAAAGTAGAAGAGATAGGGAGAGGTGGCACATCCGCCGAACTAGGCTCGTAGGCCGATATATTTTCAGAAAACTTTACATCTCTTCTAATGATAACATTTTTGGATTTAAGTGGAATAAGTCTATATCCTTTGACATCTTCAGAATATCCAACAAAGATACATTTTTCACTCTTAGGTTCTAAAGCTTTATGTTTCTCATCTGGAATATGGGCCCATGCTTCACTTCCAAAAACACGAAAGTGACTTACATCTGGTTTAATTGAACTCCATGCTTCTTCTGGAGTGATATTCTTTAAAACCTTAGTAGGAGTGCGATTTATTATGTAATTTGCACAGTTAATTTCTTCTGCCCAATAATTAAGACTAAGTCCTTTAGATTGAAGCATACAATTAGCCATTTCCTTTAAGGTGCGATTCTTCCTTTCAGCTACACCATTTTGTTGTGGAGTATATGGAACAATATGTTGCATTTGAATTCCATTCTCAGTGCAAAAGTTGATGAATTTGTTGTTAACATATTCTCCGCCATTATCAGATCTTAGCTTAAGAATTTGATGTCCAGATTGTTTTTCAACAAAGGCCTTAAAGGCCAAGAACATGTTAAATACTTCACTCTTGAGTTTTAAAAAGTATACCCAAGTGCGTCTGGGAAATCATCAATGAAAGTTAAGAAATACTTGTAGCCAGAGAATGAAACAACTGGAAGTGGACCACATAAATCACTACGCACGAGCTGTAAAGGGGCTGAGGCGTGCCAAGAGGCACGTTTTTCAAAACTGTCCCAATGATGTTTTCCGAGGACACATCCGGAACAAACACCATCTCTGCAAGATACTATTGGAATACCTGTCACCATATTTTCTTTACATAGATTCTGAAGAGAGCGATAGTTTAAGTGACCAAATCACCCATGCCAAAGTTTGCTCACTTTATCATTATGAGCAACAAATACTGAGGGAAGATTTGATGACCCAAAGTTGTGAAACTTATGCAACCTTGTAGAATCATCAGCAATGCTAGTAGCTAAAATCTGTCTAGGATCTCTTAGGTCCTTAATTACAACATCGTGAGGTGAAAATTCAATGATTTTACCTTCACCTGAATGAGTTATCTGATATACAGATAGAAGGTTGCAGGATAAGGTTGGAACACATAATACATCATTAAACTGGTCATTGTCTATATGAACAGTTCCAGTCCCTACAACGCTAAGAGATCTATCATCACCAACATATATATTTTTGGTGTTACAATCATTTAAAGAAGAAAACATAGCTTTGTTTTTGGCCATGTGATAAGAGGCTCCAGAATCAATGAGCAACTCATGAGAATGAGAAGAAGAAGATACATTTAGTGCATAGCCAGACCGAGATGCTTGAAAACCACATGCAGAAAGTGCCATTCCTGAAGATGAAGTTGAAGTTGAAGAGTGCTCCAAATGGATATTATGCTTCTTCATTGCTGCTTCCAAGGCTTCCATCTTCTTAAAGCATTTGGATTCTAAGTGGTCATCTCGATTACAAAAGTTGCAATGTCTATCAGTCTTCTTCCATTTGTTTTTATTTGTCTTATCATTTTGTTGAAATGGTTTTTCATTTTGAGGCTGAAATTGCTTAGGACCCTTATTTGGTTTAGGACCATTCCTTTTAGGATGCAACTTCTTAGGATTCTTTGGATTTGGTTGCTACTGGGTGGCTAACACTTTCTTGGAAGAGTTTCCAAGATTAAGAAGACCAAGGTGTAAGAGTTTTTCTTGTTCTCTTATTAAAGAATCACAAAAAGAATCAAAGGAAGGGGACTTGTAGTCTTGTCCTTGAGAAACGAAGGCTTCTCTTGTAGAATGGAAGGTGGAAACAAACACAGAGTAGGCGGGTCCCAACTTAGTAAGAATGGAATAGATAAGGTTACTATCTTCTTTCTTAACCTTAACACCTTCCAAGAGAAGTCTAAGGGTCTTGAACTTGGACAAAAAATATTCAATGCAAGAAAAATTATTGGGGTCCAATGTAAGCAACTCATTTTCAAGTTGATGGGCTCTAAGTTCATTTTTGATTCCAAAAACTTTAGTAATCTGTTTCATTTCTTCTTCAGGAGTATCAAGTTCTACAATATGGAATCTAATATCTAGAGAAATAGACATTCTTATCAACCCTTGTGCTTGATCTTGCCTATTTTCCCATTTAGCTGCCTTGTTTTCATCTTTCGGTTTGGTTTCTTGGCCTGAGGCTATGCTGTAGAGACCTTTACTTCTAAGTAAGTCCACAATGTAGGACCACCATTGGAAGTAGTTGGTGTTGTCAAGAATAACTTGGCATGGACTTTCCATTTTAACAGAAAAGTGAAGCTATAGATGCTGAAACTAAGTGTTCCAATGGAAAGATCTCGAAAAATTAGGCTGGTTAAAAAAAAAACGGTTTTGAAAACGGCTTCCAGATGAAGAAGTTATGGCTTTTTGAAGAAAATTTGATGAAGATGTCGACGAAGTGCGGAAATGAAAAATTCCGCCCCAAAAAAAGGAGACTTGAACTCAAGACCTCTACTCTCATAAATTAGCTTTGGACCAAGTGAGCTATAGAGAGAGAGAGAGAGAGAGAGAGAGAGAGAGAGAGAGAGAGAACACAAAACCCAATATGGACATACAAAAAAAAACGAACCTTGCAGCTTGAAGGTAGCTTTACCCAGAAACTAAATATTTTCCTCAATGTTTCTGATTTTCCGAGATCACACTAAGGCGCAGCGGAAAACAGCATACGCATGAGAAAAATCCTTCCTTTCTGTTTCTGATTTTCCCAGATCGCACAGAGTCGCGGGGCAAAGAGCATACGCAGAAATGAAAGGTATAGATCCGGTAATAAAAAAAGCTAAATAAACCGAAACCGAAATAAACAGAGAGAAAATAACTACAAACTGCAAATAAACACTGTATACCTCCAGATCTTAAAGGCTACCAGAAACTTTTTCGCGTGAAACGAAAGGGGTTTCTCACTGGAACAGACGCTCCCAACACAACATAGCAGTCCTCTCGGCCCGAAAGCTGTCAGAAATAGTAGATCTAGGAAATGACAGTCGGATGCAGTTCTACCGGCTTCATATTTGGATCACCAACGGACGCGGCCCTCAAATAGCTCTGATACCATGTAGGAATTTACAGGGTAAGTTCCTCAGACAGAACACCAAAGGACACCGCTCACAAACAGATCACAGATCAATACACCAGTACTTTTGACGTGGTTAAAACCCTCAAAGTGAGAAACAATCCACGGCCTGAGCCAACGCGGCCACTTCAGGCAATTTATTAATAAAAGAACGAAAATTTACATAAGTTTCTCTCATGGACGGTTAACCCACAAATGACCCTCCATGCTCTTTAAATAGAGATCATGGACCAATCGGGTGTTAAGCCACGGATCAAGTGTCGGTAATACCGAGGAGAGAATGAACTATCGGATCACTACATATCGTGACCGTCGGATTGTAAGTTACAAAATGTACATAGTAAAGAAACACACTTTACCTAACTCTATACTAGACCAAGTTATACTTAACTATTTCCTATGTGTCGGAATATCCTAATATATATATAGTTCATAACATAATTATATAACTATTTATCATAACATTAAATTATTTGACATAATATACATGTAAAACACACCCACACATATATTCATGTTTCAACAATGTATCGTTGATAGATAAATTAAATCCATCATAAAAAGTGCATTTGGTCTAGTGAATAAAGCATTTAGACTATTTTCTAATTTGTACCATATTTTGTTTCATTATGTAGTATAAGACACATTGTCTTCATGTGCTTGCAACTACTACATGTCATGTGTCAAAGTCAAACATTAAGAACGTAAAGTCCATTATAGTACTTGATTGGCATGAAATTTTATTAGTTTTTTAAATAAGTTTATTTCATTTTTTTACATATATATTTACATATAGTTGCGCTATGAATAAAATTTATTATTTAGAAACGAGAAAAAGTGGGAGGGTAGATTTGATCACTTCTTTTGATTGTATTTACATGGAGCTCAATGTACTTTAGTTGATAAATTATCAGAAATTGGACTCTAAAGTTTAGGACTTCAAGCTAATTAGTTTGCTTGAGTTTAGAAATGGTTTTTTTGTCAACATTTTTTTCTTGGATTAGTTTATATATATTATATGTATTATATATAATATGTTGAGACATCCCAGATACGCGCCCCAACTGCAGGCCATTGTAGTGCGAGAGGGTTTGTCATACATGGTCAGGCTCGTGATAGATCACATAGATCACCAAGAGTTCATGTTCCCCTAGTAGATCTTGCCTCTGACACTAGTCAGAGTGTCAGAGGCAGTGTTTTTGTCTTTATTGATGACCATGTTTGTACATCCAATGGATCGTCTACGCCCATTTTATGTACATCTCCTGCATTTTTAAATCCTCTTTAAACTTTGTGTGTTTATGTCTTGAAAATATTTTTAATTTTTAAATTGTCTTCAACTGATGTGTTTGAATCTAATGTATATGTTATTATGCTTCTAGTTTGTTAATTATATATATGTTAAATTATGTTTATGATTTACAAGTCCTCAGCAAGCCGAAGCTAAGGATCAGAGTGCAACATCGATCCCTCCATGGGATGATGCTACAACTCATATCACATTAGATGATGTTACGACCCGTCATACATGGATCACAACAGAGATAAAAAATATCCCTTCCAATTCACTCACTTGCCTTGCATTGTCTTTTATGTTGGATAAAATGACTAGGTTTATCGAGACATACCGGAGGTCAGGCCCACATAACCACATATTATAGTTCATACATAGGGTCAGGAGGCATTAGATTAGAGGCCCAGATTCTTGGGAGGTGGTGAAAGAGGCCACCAAGGACATTAATGTTCGTGGGGAGTTGTTCAATATCCCTCTGGATCACCCTGCTACACATAAAGGTCCAATCCCACTTAGATATTTTAGTAATATTCATGCAGCCCCTTTTTTTATGATAGATTCATTGGAGCTTGGGGCAAGCTCCCCAACCATGACGAGGTCGCAATTTATTTTGCTAAGAAAATGTATATGTTCAGTTTGTGTTACATATGATGCTGAATTACACTGAAGTTGAATCTCATTTTTACAGTACCAGTAGGGGACGTACCTATGAGCGCGAGGGGGATCATAGGGACCCTGGGCATGTACCAACACCTCCGAGATTCTTGCCACTACCGTCTTGAAGCATGGTATTACTTGAAGAGCTAGAGGAGTTGTCGCAACTTAGTGGTGAGACGCAGGAGACTATTGCAGACAACATGCAAGCGTCATTAGATAGTGAACATGTTGCATTACATGGAGAGATACAAAGACCACCACCACTACCTCATCACCCACCAGTGCCCTTATATGATGATGCATTTCTCGTGATTTTACCCTTTGATTAGCTTTTGACACATACATGTATGTATCATGATGCCATTTGTGAGACTTGGAGGGTGCATGGCCCACATGACATAGACCAAGTACATATTTCTATGAAACTTTTGACTCTTATTGTCAAATTATGCATAATTATTTATATTAAAATATTTAGTTTGTATTAGATTGCATAATTTATATTAATAAGTTTATGATATTATGTAGAAATGTTCCATCTACATGGATGAGCTTATGAGGTCATCCGAGAGGGCAGTTGATCAGTCAGGGCATCCTCAATTAGAGTGCATTTCCATGGATTCTCCTCCACCTCCACCTCCACATTATATGTTCAATAATGTGGAGGAGAGTCAGTATGTACAACCACATGGACCAACAGTTGAGGTAAACTTATTTATTCCTAATATTTCACATTTTCTTTTTTTAAGTTACATAAATATGCTAATTAATTTGTAGACTAATTATAATTTTTCCTTGCCATTGTGTACACAGGCCCATATGCAAAGTGACATTGATGCCACTGTTATGTGGAGACATGAGTGGGATGTTGGGTTTAGAGGAACTGATGATGCAAGTCCATAATTGCAAGCCCCAATCATCAAGCCACGGGAAGGAGAGCACAAAACACATATTCATGATCAGACCCCCATCCTATCGGACTTGCATTTGGACTTGACTGAGGTTAGTAGATTCATGTATATATGTTTACAATTAAAAATGTGGTTCAATATAATTTATTTCCATATTGTTTATTTTGTACAAATAATGATCTAATTAGTTTGAATTTGAATGTGTTATATTGTAGTACCAACTTATGGGCACTTAACTTGTGCGACAAAACTCACATAGGAGTTCTGGTGGTACTTAGAGTGTCATAGTTTGTGTATTTTCAGGCTCATTTCATAGGGCATATTCACATATGTGATACAAACTTTGTACATTTTCATATATGAACAGTTTATGGATGTACATCATGGACATTATTTTAATTTATGGATTCTTATTATTTCAATTTATGGATGTTCATGTGATATTTGTAATTTGTAAATGTTTTCATATGGATAGTTTATTGATACATGTATTCACTATTTCAGATTATGGATTTGTATTAATCTTGTTTGTGGATGTTCATTAATTTTTGAAATTTAAATGGATCTGTTAAAATTATTTCGCTAATTTAATGATTTTTCTATATACTATAAATTGTATTAGTAAAATCTATGTTCAATTTTGATTTCCAGTGTCATAGACTAAGAAAATAAGTACAATCTTAAAAGTTATGATGCAAGTCACTTTGATACTTAAAATGAACTAAAATATATCATGTATCAATTTAATATTGAACATGGAAATAATTTCAATCATGCTTCATATTGCCTTGTAGAAAGTGTCTTTTAGTGCAATCAACATGTATGTTATTACAATTCAATTTCAAAAATAAATTATTTGAATTATATATATATATATATATATATGGATGAAAATATTTGTAACCCAACCATATACCACAATGCGTGGACAACTTTTTTAAGTGTTTCAATCAATTTCTTATCTCATGGTTCAATTAAAAAACACAAACATGATTGAAATAAGTTTTTTTCAATTTTAATATTAAAAAATGTCATGTAAACAACAAATAGGTTTTATTCAACATTATTTATTTTGACATTATCTACAAAAGCTTAGTCATAACATGATATAAGTAAATCGTATTGAAATTTAATATATAAGTCAAACAACAATATATGGCAAAATTTCTATAATTTTATATAATGTTATTAACTTTCCTAAATTTACAAGTAGCTATCCAACTATTTCCATCAATTCCTTATGATGGAAATTTAAGTTTTATTCAATTTTAAAAAACTCAAGTATGATTGAAATAAGTTATATATTCAATTTTAAAAGATGTAGAGATATAAATATAGGTTTTATTGATTTTATTTTGTTTGAGGTTGTCTAGAAAATCTTAGTCATAATGCACATCGTCAATAATTTTTTTGTGCTTACACTGAAATCAATGCACAATGTTAAACTAATTACCTTGAAATTAATGTACACCATATATCTAGTTACATCATTTATCAGAAATCAACATCTTCACTGAAATCAATGCATATAATGCAAGAAATCAAATAGGATGAGAAATCAACATCTACACTAAAACCAATGCACCTAATGCAAACAATCAAATAGGATTAGAAATCAGCATTTGCATTGAAATCAATGTATCTAATGCTACAAGCAATCAAATAGGATTAGAAATCAACATCTACACTGAAATTAATGCATCTAGTGCTAGCAATCAAATAGGATTAGGAATCAACATCTACACTGAAATCACTGCATCTAATGCAAGCTCAATCAAACAAGATTATAAATTAACATATTTAATGAAATGAATGCATCTAATGCAAGCAATGAAATATAATTAGAAATCGATATCTACACAAAAATCAATGCATATAATTTGCGAGAAATCAAATAGGATTAGAAATCAACATTTGTACACTAAAACCAATGCATCTAGTGAAAGAAATTTTCTTCCCTTTGTCTCTCCACTCCATCTATATTGATCTCTCCCTCTATCTCTCCTTTTTTGTTTCTCTATATCATCCCCCCATAAACACACACACACTCTCTTCATATCTATCTATCTCTCCCTCCCTCCCTCTATCTCTCTCTTCTTCCTTCTCTCCCCATTCCATCTATATCTTTATCTCCTTCTGTCTCTCCTTCTTCATCTATCTATATCACCCAAAAAACATACACATTGTTTCTCGATGTCTATCTATATCTCCCTCCTTCTCCCTCTCCCTCTCTCTCTCTTCCCCTTCTCAGCCTTTGTCTCCCCTTCAGTATCTCTTTCATCCTACTCTCCTTTGCCTCTATTTCCATCTACGTTTACAATCCCTCTCTCTCTCTCTCCATCTCCCTTGACACTCCCTCTCTCTCTCTCCGCCTTTCTCTCTATATATGTCTTTCTTCTTACCTCCATCTCTCTCCCACTCCAACTCCATCTCTCTCTCTCCCTCCCTCTCAATTCCTCTCTCTCTTCCTTTCTCTCCCACCTCTCTCTCTCTCTCTCTCTCGAGCTCCCTCTCTTTCTCATAGACTCTCTCCTCCTCTCCCTCTCTCCATCTTTGTGTCCCCCTCTCTCTCTCTTACCCTTCAATCCCCCTCTCTCTCACTTTATATTTCAAACATTTTAGAATATTTTGATAATTAAAATATTATGTTTAAATATTTATTTATTTATTTTGATGTTGTATAAAAATTTAATTTTTTTATGTTATACATATTTAAAATGCAAGATTTCAAATGTGTGTTGTACATTCACTTGGAGGGAAAATTATAATTTCCATGGAAATATTATCTAAAACTTTCCAAAATATAAATGTTCTAGCTACTGTTGGGCCATGAATACGACCACTTTGTAACACTTATTTCATCCATTTTTACTCTTCTCTATTATATCATCTATTATAATTTATCATTTAAATCCATTTTATAAATGATTTACGCTGTCATGGATGAATATTATTTATTCTCTTTTATTTCTAATAAATTGATGATTATGCATGATTTTATCAATGATAGTTTTAATAAATCAGTTGTAACATTATTCACCATTTTTAGCCTCCAAGATAATTTCCAGATTGAAGACTTGATCATTAAAAGTGCCAACTCAGAAATTCGATGGAATAAGAAGTGACGGTTTTGCGGTTGAGATTCTGAGCAAATGAAGCAGAATCTGAAAAATCCGGAACATGGGTTTTGTCCAGAACGGGCCCAATTAACTTTTCCAGAGAATGGTTTGCCCAAATTCGGCCTGTACTGAGAGAAACGCAGGGTTCTTTGAGCACGATTTTCTCAGATTTGTTGTTGCGGTCGTCCTCCAAATCTCAGCTGCAAAGCCAAATTCGTCTTGCTCTTGTTGAAAGCTGGATGGAAATATATCTTCTTGTTTATCAATTGGTTGGAAACAATCTAATTTTGTAATAGAAATCATGTTGTACTGCTCTCTGATCTCTCTTTATTTAAAACACAACAGAGATCAGAGAGGGGGGTGATTTCAGGGTGATTTCAGAGGGATTCGAATGATGGAATTGATGATGAATTAGAGATTCAGAATTGAGGATGGCAGAGAGAATGGATAATGGCTGATAGATTGAGAGATTTCTTGTTGTAATCCACTGTAACTCTGCTTTGATATTTTAATATAAATCTAGTTGCCAATTCATCTTTGATCCTGAAGTAACCCAGCAGCATCCGCTGGCGGCTAAGGGCCCAGCCTCTGGTGGAGTACGCTGCTGCTGCTGTATTATATCTTTATGCTTCATGTGTGGTTTGATCTCTTTTCTTTTACTCTGTTCATTAATCTGACGCACTTTACCATTTTACATATCGGCTCTGTTATACTTGATTGAATATTATTGTTACTTACAACAGGGAATGTTATGCATCACATTATTGTTTATTTTGGCAAATCATATAGCATTGTTGTTCCTTACAGATTACAAGTTAACTGCGCTGTATATTCATGAATTGGTACTAACGTATGATTTATTCTTAAATCATGACTGATGTTTATTCGGATGTACTGTTCTATTGTTTCATGGCCGTGATTCATGCATATTGTATCGAAGCTCAGATTACTGTCCCTTTTAATGATAAATGTGTTGCGTGTTTGATTTGGATTGTTGTACATTCATATGTGATTGCTGTTCCATTTACTGCTATTCCATTTTGGACTTGCTGTTCCATTTCCTATTTGTTGTTCCATTTTACTTTCTGTCGTTCCATTTACTTGCATTTGCTGCTTTGGTGTGAGAGAAGGTCTAAGGCTGTAGTGAGCCTCAGCAGTCGCTGCCTAGCTCCCAGACCTATTGTCCATGCTCTAATTTCCTTTCCATCAGTTTCTAGAGGGATGGGTTATTGCTACCGAACCTTCGACTGATGCAATGCTTGGTGTGATTTAGCCTTTTGAAGTAGTTAAGTTGTAAACATGCACCCATTTACTTTGTTGTTCATTTCTATTGATTAATTGCACTAGTTTGCTTTTAAAGAGTTTTTCTAGTTTACTTTCAATGGCAACTTTAGTTCAAGTTCAATTTCCTTTTGATTGCTTTAAAGCAGGACTGTCAACTGTAGAGAACATTGGTTATTGCTTCCTCGTTCCCAGATTGATTGTCTTGTTCCAGTTTGATTTCAATTGCATCAATATCCAGAGGAATGAGTTATTGCTACTGTATCCTCAATTGTTGTTTGCTGAGTGAATAGTTGGATTTCAGAGCATTTGAGTTTATGTTGTTGTTAGATTTCTTTTTCAAGCTTTCATTTACTTTTGCATTTTAAGCACTATACTACAAAACATTATTCTTGAGTAAATAGTCACCTCAGACTGAGTACACTCTTGAAATAAAAAGTCGTCCTTGGGTTGATAATTAATGTGAAGGTAATTAGGAGTTTAAAAGACACCTTTTTATCGCTCCACATTTTGGCGCCGTTGCCGGGGAGAGTGTAGCCATTTCTAAAGAGTAGTGTGAATCTGATGAGTGCCTGTTAGGGAACAGTTGGATCTTAAAAACGGAAGGCAAGAACCTGCGTACGGAGCACGTAAAATCCCTGCTCCACTGTCCGCTTTCCTAACAGATTTGCTGTTGCTTTCTTGTATAGAAATAGATGTTTGAATTTTTGTGTGAATGACTAGGGAAAAAATAGAAATTTTGAAAAAATAAATCACATAATTTCACTCAAGTGGTGATGTAAGCACCACCCATTTCACTAACTAATTGATAGGAATATTGGAAGAAGGAGCTTCGAAGGAACACATGAAGGACATCTTCTGTTATGATAAGAAACTGCCCAACATTTTTTTTGAATTTCCTGCTCAACTAATTCCACACCTTCACCGCAATAAACTAGTACAACATGCTTACAGTGTTGAACTGTCAAATTTAGCCACCCTTCCCACCCATTCTATCTCACATGTGCCATTAGAGAAAACTTACAATGAGATTCAGAGTGTTTCAAATTCAAAAATTGTAGAAGCTATGGAAGAAAATGAGGTTCATTGTAGGTTGCACCAACAAATCATTTTAAAAGCTCAAGAACTTCATGGTATGATGGGAAATCAAGAAAGTAACGGATATATTGAATATTGGTTTCACTCCATCACATGTTTGCATCATCACTCCATACTTCAACAATTTTTGAAACCATCTTTTCAAGGGAAGTTGGCTTCTCATACCCTAATTTTTATCAACATGCATTTTTCGAATTTGGGTATGTGCATACATGAGGCCTTATTTCTAACATGATTCCACTGGAAATACTCTTATACATAAACATATTCAATTCTCAAAGAAGAGTAGGATAGTGGAGAAAATAAAATAAATAAAGAAATAAAACAAACACATTTTTTTTTATTTTTGTAAAACTAGTTGTTTCTTTTGTTGCAACACGCTATCGAAATCAACATCGGTGATAAATATTTCAATCTATTTGTGTATTTAGATGAATCATAATAGAAATAATAAGTTCTACAAACACTCATTTTCATTTTTATCACCAATATTGAAAAAATGCTTGAATATCATTTTTTTGGCTTGCTGGCTTGATGAACTTTCTGGAAAAACAGTCGGGACAGTCATGTTTTGAGGGACCAAAAGTGAATATTTTCAAAACCTGTTTCTACCCTAGGTATCCCTTGATGTCTACTTTCTAACCCAATTTGAACCACTCAATTTGGATTTCAAACGAAAAAGTTAGAAACAAAACATTGACAGGGTGTCTAGTGGGCAACTCAGGAACAGAGTTGGGACAGTCAGTTTTCGGAGGCATAAATGTGTGAATTTTTAAAACTTGTTTCTATAGTAGATTCCCCTGTGAATCTAGTTTACAATGCAATTGGAATCACCCATTTTCGATATCGTATGGGGAAGTTATGATTAAAATACTGACTGTCTATCGTAAATCAGCACCCTTAAAACTATGTCTTTCCGGTTGTTCCTTACAGTAGTTGACCTATCAATTCTTCTTCTCTTCAAAACCTGTTTCTATTGGAAATAAATAAATGAATATAATTTCATTTCCAATTTGAATCATTTGAATCCAACACCAAACGAAAAAATTATGCTTGAAATATCAACTGTTGGTCTAAGCTGGGTAATCAAAAATGACTCTGTTATGCAGGTTGTTCTAACTAAAATTGACATATCATAGCATTGAATCTTTAAAACCTGTTTCTACTGGAGATAACCCTTTGAATTAGCTCTCATTTTGCTTTGGAATCACTCAATTTCGACGAAAAACAAAGAAGTTGTGATTAAAACACTGCAGGTTAGCATGATTGGCCACTGCTCTCCCGCAGGTGACAAATAAATTTTACTTTGTTATTTTCTCCATGGATTTGTTCTACAGAGTAACTACCTGTTAGTTTTTTTGCATAATTCTTGGATTAGGGGAGCCGTGCACCTCTCTTTCTCCATGATTTAATGTTTTATTGCAGGTAGACACTCGTTTTTTGCAGGTCCTAGGAGAAAAAGAACGTCAATTTATGGACGAGTGATTTTTGAAACAAATTTTAATAAAACAAAGGAATTTCATCCAACTCATTACCCAACGGATTCATAATAGAAGAAATGAAGAATTGATTTCGATTTGAAGATTCATGTCATGTCTTTGCTGCCAAAACATTTTTCGAATAAATCATTTTTTTGACATCACATCATAGCTGTTGTAACTTAATCTATTTATTTACATACTGTTTTTTGTTGTTTCTTTTCTAATTTTTCTTATATTTTGTATTTCAGGTGTTGCTTCACTCAAAGTATAACTCATCCTCAGCATCAATGCCGTGAACAGCTAATCTGTTTTTTTTGCATGTTTGCATTTTATGATTGTCCATTTTGTTGTTCTTTTTTTCACGTTTTGCTGTTCCTTTTCGAAATGGAACAACACTTCTGCACTTTCACGTTTTGCTGTTCCTTTTCGAAATAGAACAGCACTTCTGCACTTTCACATTTTGCTGTTCCTTTTCGAAATGGAACAGCACTTCTGCACTTTCACGTTTTGCTGTTCCTTTTCGAAATGGGACAGCACTTCTGCACTTTCACGTTTTGCTGTTCTTTTTCGAAATGGAACAACACTTCTACAATTTCACGTTTTGTTATTCCTTTTCGAATGAAACAACACTTCTGCACTTTCACGTTTTGTTGTTCCTTTTCGAAATGGAACAACACTTCTGCACTTTCACGTTTTGTTGTTCCTTTTCGAATGGAACAGCACTTCTGCACTTTCACGTTTTGCTGTTCCTTTTCGAAATGGAACAGCACTTTTGCACTTTCACGTTTTGCTGTTCCTTTTCGAATGGAACAACACTTCTGTACTTTCACGTTTTGCTGTTCCTTTTCGAAAGGGACAGCACTTCGACACTTTTCATTTTTGCTGTTCCTTTTCCAAAGGAACGACACTTTTGATTTTTGCTGTTCCTTTTTCAAAGGAACGACACTTGCGTTTTTGCTGTTCCTTTTCCAAAGGAACGACACTTTTGATTTTTGTTGTTCCTTTTCCAAAGGAACGGCACTTGCGTTTTTGCTATTCCTTTTCTAAAGGAACGACACTTTTAGTTTTTGCTGTTCCTTTTTCCAAAGGAACGGCATTTGCATTTTCACACTTTTTTGTGTGTATTTTTGTTTTTTTTTTGTGTGCATTTCCTTTGTTGTTCCCTACAAGGAACACCACTTTTTGAGTGTTTTTGCTGTTCATTCAAAAGAGACACTTTGGGAATATTTTTGAGAGCAACCCTTTTCTTCCTCTTGTGAGATTATTCCTAATTCATCCCAACCACATTTTACTGATTCCCTTTTATGGCATGAAGTACACTATTTTTATGAGGACAAGAATTAT
The DNA here is from genome assembly GCA_031772625.1 of Pinus tabuliformis. Taxonomy (NCBI): domain Eukaryota; kingdom Viridiplantae; phylum Streptophyta; class Pinopsida; order Pinales; family Pinaceae; genus Pinus; species Pinus tabuliformis. The sequence goes on from CM062813.1 coordinate 828,783,173, forward strand.
GGATTCTTTTGAAGCGAGTTAATATCATTCACGTTATGATCTTTAACATGACAGCTCTTTGATGATAGATTTTTTTCAAAAGGGACACAATTATTTATATACTACTTTACTGCATTGTTTTCTGTTGAACATGATATTGATTGATCATCTTAATACCATGCTGGTTCCATCATCCCTGGTTATAATCTTCTTTGTCTGTAATAAATGAGATTATGGGTATATTTTTTTCTATTGACATCTTCAACTTCTTCCGCCATCCCTGCTCTTAAGGAGTACTGAGCCTCCCTCTTTTTATCATAAAAATGTGTAATAATAACAAAATTTTGTTCGCAGATGGAGGATAGGGGGTCTCATTACGAGCCAGCCTACCATGTTCATAAGGCTGTAACAAAGTGACATTCCTATTATGGCCACCACACCAGGGTTATGATCCATTGGATAGCCAAATTATCCATGGAACAGGAGGTCTCATCACGAGCCGGCCTGATCACTTTTGCTACATCCTAGTGAATGGAAATGTGGTTATCTGGTTACCATGCCAGCACATTGATCTCTTCTGTAGAACAACACTGAAACTCTCTAGTTATAAATTGAGGATTCTGGCTCATATGGGTTAAAAAGCAACCCTGCCGAGGCTATGGACGCCTGCTGGCAGCAGCGGCTCTGCTTATGGTATTGAAGTTATATCTTATCGTCGATTATTATTATAATACCCTTTTCTTATTTTCCTTTTTATCAGAGAAGTTATTCCCTTAATTTTTTCCCTGTTTTGAACCTTTATGCATGAGAAATTGTTTTTAGATCAATCGCATCATTTTCAGCTAGAATGCTGTCAGTCAAGCATCTTTTTGGCATATTGTTGTCCTTTTTCGTTTTGCATAAACTATCATCAATCTAAAGCGTCCTATCTCTCATTCATAACTATCTTTACACACTCTGCTCTCATTATAATCATAACTCTCGTTGTCCTATCATTGATATGTGTACTCTGCTTCATTTACTGATATATTGTTCATTCCTGTGTCTTGCCGTCAGCATAACCCCTCTCATACGCTTTATGGTCATGGCATTCCTTTTTCAATTGGAGGGGGGAATGTATGCATTATGGAATTGCATGCGATATGATTACTACACTCTGCCATAACTTGTTGATTTGACAAAAGTTTTTCTGACTGAAAGTTTTGCATGCATCTTATCTATTTCTATTCAAAACTAACACTATGGATTCAAGAACATTGTATGCAAAATAGTGCTTTGTTTACAGGAAAACAACAAGTATGGAGAATTCTATTCGCAGCATGACCACACTATTGCAACTAACAGAAGAGGCTCGAGCAACTCGCGAACGTGAACAATTGTTCAGACATGATGTGCTTGCCTAGATTCCACCTTTTCTGCCTACATCAGCTTCAACAAATGCCAGTACCTATATGTCATTCCACATTTTTCTTTTGGAGGTAAAACTTGAGGTAAAATCGCATAATTTTCTGATTTATTACAAATTTAGGAGAATTTCATAAAAATCCATTTTGAGCATTATTTATCATCCTTCACTCCACATCTGTACCACTTCCCATTTTTTCAGCGACATATCATCTTTCAGTTTGGGGGAGTGTTGCTTTCATTCATTTCTTTCTTATAACCACGTCATTCATATTCTTTATCATCCATTGCTATTCTTATTCATTCTCAACACCTCCCTTATTCCATGTTGTTTTACACCAAGCATAGAATTCAACAGATAGTAGCTACCACCTCTATTCGTTTTCTAGCATCACATGAGGGCATGCTAATTTTTCAAAGAGGGGGAGGAATTGCTACGCATGATGGATGTTTTCTATTTTCTTTCTCATTTAAGGCATACAATTTCAGTGTAGAAATTGATTTCCATAATATTTTTAAAACTATGAACTCAATTCTTGTGATCTCTAGGAAACACAGACATACTATTAAAATACACATACCTAGATAATTTCAAGATAAATTGGTTCATAAAATTTCGGAAATCATGCACTCTCACCTATAGCCATTTTGTTTATATCTCATAATCCGTGCATCAAAACGATCTGATTTTTGGATCATAAAAGCATTCATATATTATAAATTTACTTGCCAAATTTCAACAAAAGCTGGTTTGTAATTTTTGAGAGAATGGTTAAGGAAGTTTGTTGTTACTTATATCATATTTTGTTGCAACTTCATATATACATATAGTTGAATGTCAATGTAAAAATTGTTATGCCTTCATCAAGTTTACTAAAAGTGAATATTCATTAATTAAGGAAGAATTCATTTGTTCTATCCATTTCATGAGCTCAGATGAACATATTTTTTTTTCGCTTGGTTAACACATGGGTTTTGTCTTTGGGTTGCATGAAGACATGCAATATATTCAGTTTTCGTTGCATGAGGACATGCAACATATTGAGTGTGGGGGTATGTTGGGCCATGAATGCGACCACTTTGTAACACTTATTTCATCAATTTTTACTCTTCTCTATTATATCATCTATTATAATTTATCATTTAAATCCATTTTATAAATGATTTATGCTCTCATGGATGAATATTATTTATTCTCTTTTATTTCTAATATATTGATGATTATGCGTGATTTTATCAATGATAGTTTTAATAAATCAGTTGTAACATTATTCACCATTTTTAGCCTCCAAGATAATTTCCAGATTGAAGACTTGATCATTAAAAGTGCCAACTCAGAAATTCGCTGGAATAAGAAGTGACGGTTTTACGGTTGCGATTCTGAGCAAATGAAGCAGAATCTGGAAAATCCGGAACATGGGTTTTGTCCAGAACGGGCCCAATTAACTTTTCTAAAGAATGGTTTGCCCAAATTCGGCCTGTACTGAGAGAAACGCAGGGTTCTTTGAGGACGATTTTCTCAGATTTGTTGTTGCGACCGTCCTCCAAATCTGAACTGCAAAGCCAAATTCGTCTTTCTCTTGTTGAAAGCTGGATGGAAATATATCTTCTTGTTTATCAATTGGTTGGAAACAATCTAATTTTGTAATAGAAATCATGTTGTACTGCTCTCTGATCTCTCTTTATTTAAAACACAACAGAGATCAGAGAGGGGGGTGATTTCAGGGTGATTTCAGAGGGATTCGAATGATGGAATTGAGGATGAATTAGAGATTCAGAATTGAGGATGGCAGAGAGAATGGATAATGGCTGAGAGATTAAGAGATTTCTTGTTGTAATCCACTGTAACTCTGCTTTGATATTTTAATATAAATCTAGTTGCCAATTCATCTTTGATCCTGAAGTAACCCAGCAGCATCCGCTGGCGGCTAAGGGCCCAGCCTCTGGTGGAGCACGCTGCTGCTGCTGTATTATATCTTTATGCTTCATGTGTGGTTTGATCTCTTTTCTTTTACTCTGTTCATTAATCTGACGCACTTTACCATTTTACATATCGGCTCTGTTATAATTGATTGAATATTATTGTTACTTACAACAGGGAATGCTATGCATCACATTATTGTTTATTTTGGCAAATCATATAGCATTGTTGTTCCTTACAGATTACAAGTTAACTGCGTTGTATATTCATGAATTGGTACTAACGTATGATTTATTCTTAAATCATGACTGATGTTTATTCGGAAGTACCGTTCTATTATTTCATGGCCGTGATTCATGCATATTGTATCGAAGCTCAGATTACTGTCCCTTTTAATGATAAGTGTGTTGCGTGTTTGATTTGGATTGTTGTACATTCATATGTGATTGTTGTTCCATTTACTGCTATTCCATTTTGGACTTGTTGTTCCATTTCCTATTTGCTGTTCCATTTTACTTTCTGCCGTTCCATTTACTTGCATTTGCTGCTTTGGTGTGAGAGAAGGTCTAAGGCTGTAGTGAGCCTCAGCGGTCGCTGCCTAGCTCCCAGACCTATGGTCCATGCTCTAATTTCCTTTCCATCAGTTTCTAGAGGGATGGGTTATTGCTACCGAACCTTCGACTGATGTAATGCTTGGTGTGATTTAGCCTTTTGAAGTAGTTAAGTTGTAGACATGCACCCATTTACTTTGTTGTTCATTTCTATTGATTAATTGCATTAGTTTGCTTTTAAAGAGTTTTTCTAGTTTACTTTCAATGGCAACTTTAGTTCAAGTTCAATTTCCTTTTGATTGCTTTAAAGCAGGACTGTCAACTGTAGAGAACATTGGTTATTGCTTCCTCGTTCCCAGATTGATTGTCTTGTTCCAGTTTGATTTGAATTGCATCAATATTCAGAGGAATGAGTTATTGCTACTGTATCCTCAATTGATGTTTCCTGAGTGAATAGTTGGATTTCAGAGCATTTGAGTTTATGTTGTTGTTAGATTTCTTTTTCAAGCTTTCATTTACTTTTGCATTTTAAGCACTATACTACAAAACATTACTCTTGAGTAAATAGCTGCCTCAGACTGAGTACACTCTTGAAATAAAAAGTCGTCCCTGGGTTGATAATTAATGTGAAGGTAATTAGGAGTTTAAAAGACACCTTTTTATCGCTCCACAGCTACCTCCATCAAAGATACATAGAGCGCTTCATTTCTTCCAATTGAAACTATTTAGGTTTTATTTCTTTAAAGGTAGCTTTAGGTTTTGGTTACTTTAGGATTTTAAAAATATTATATATTTTATTATGTTAGATTTATAAAAAAAAAATTAGGTTAAAAAAAATTAAGATATATTGATTCACCTTCTATGAATCTTTCTATGTTAATGGTCAACTCTTTTGGTAGTGCCTATGGCCTATATAAACCACATTTATTAATGTGTTTGTGCTAGTATATATTATAATATAAGAAATTTTGTTTTATATTAAAGTTAATAATATTGTATAAATCCTTTGTCGAAGTTAGAGCATAGAAACACGAAATCCACTTGAGCTCCCGCACTCCGAAGAACATAAGCCTTCTTCCAAGAGGTTTGTACACATCAAGAACGAGTTCTTCTCGCTATGTGGATCGATCTGATGACTTCTAGTGTAGTGGCATTTCAAGTGAACGGGAGAAAGATCAAGAACAAGAGTTGGTCGAAGAAGACAAACACGACATCTGCATTATCATTCCTTGTTCTCCTACTACCTCAAGGTAAATCAGGTGCATCAAATTCAACAAGTTTTATGCAGTTTTCCTTCCTTTTGAAAACGCAAATGGGCAATGGATTATGTCTGAAATTTTTGATAATGGGGCCTGCCAAAACCTCATCCTGAAGAAGCCATTGACAATACCAGTGGCTCCATGTTGGATTCACACTCAATGTATAGCATGCATAAGTGATCAAGATCCACATCTTATTGCATGGCAGTGGGTTTTATTTTATCAGATCCTAACCCAGGTAAAGCTTCGAGCTTGTATTTGGATAGAAATTGGATTGGATCAGCGGGTCTGAATCAAATACGCTCCAGATCTACATTTCGAGATTTTTGCTAGATACCTACATGCATCAAGGATCCAAATCATCTTGCACGGTGGAGAGCCCCCTCCTCTCATAAAAAAACCCAGATCTATCGCTTAGGTCCAGATCCAAATGAGAGACAAGTATAAGGGAGATCATAGGGCGCAGGTCCAGATGTGGAGGAGTTGTATCAGCTTTTTATCAAAACAATTACTAAAAAATCGATCCTGCTAAGGGTTCGAGGAACGAATCTAGTGACATATCTGAAGAAAAATTCCCAAAATATCACAGGTATTCCTACTTCATTACAAAGTCTGGTTTTTTCAGGAAAAGTGTTGCAGGATGTGATCCATTTGAAATACTATGGTATTCAAAATAATTCTACCATCATATTGAATTTAAGACTGCAAGGTGGTGCCCAAGGAGAGATCTTTCCACCTGTATCATCTTCGTCTGGCACAGGTCTTGCCTCGTTCAAGGATGCATTGAGAGAGAATGCTGCCACACAAGAGAAACAAAACCAAATCTAACAATCCCAGGTTGGTACATTGTAGAGAAGATGGAGAAAACCCTAGATATGCCCATAGGATTACTAGAAGTAAGTGGTATTCTCACTAATTTGAAAGAAAAATCTATCATATGTCGATTTAACGGTTTCTAACCCAAATTTGGAGATCTAAATGAGTGGATCTACCTCAATTGGTCCAAAGATTGTGACATTTATTTGTGTGCAAAAGGTTTTTTTGTGGTTCAGTTTGATAACCAAAATACTTTGATTATGTCATAAATGAAGGACCATGGTTTTGGGGAAGGGAAGGTCTCTTTGTAACCCATGGTTTCCTAGTTTTGATGCCAACTCAATGGTGGTTACAAAAATGTTGATTTGGGTAAGGCTACATAATCTTTCGCTCCCCTTTTGGCACCACCAAGCCCTAGAAGGCATTGGGAACTCTTTGGGAAGGTTCCTAAAGATGGATTGAGAAATAATGGACAAAGGTATCCTCACTTTTACACGCATATGTGTGGAGATTGATTAATAAAAGGCCTTCCTAGTCGTATTCACCTGACACATCAAGACTTCAAATGGACACAATGGTTAGATTTTAAAAATACCGCCTTTAGATGTCGGATTTTCCATCAAACAGGGAACTTGCAAAACACATGCAAACAAGCAAAGAAAAGGACAAAGAAAAGACTGCAAAAGAAAAAAGGATGGAAATTCCCAGACCCTCCTTCTTCAAATGATGAGGATGAAGAAATGGATGAGACCCAACAACATCCAGAGACACAAAATCAACAAGGTTCTCAAAAGGAGGGAGAAGAGAAGCAGAAGGATCAGAACAAATAGGAAGAGATTCCCAATAACTCAACAATGGTTTCGATCCATGAGAACCAACACGAGGACAAGAGCAACAATCAAGGCTCAAGTGGAACAAAGTGATCTCATGTTTCTGAGAGCTCAGGTTCAGATAAAGAAGCCCCAAACACTTCAAGAAATAATGAGTTGGCAATTGTTTCAACTACTCCATCACTTGGGGTTTGGCAAAAAGTCCAAAAGAAAAAAGGCAAAAAAGAAAAAACCAATTTATCTGGCCAAATGTAATTTTATTTTTTATTTTTTGTAGCCTAGCTACTATGAGTGCTTAAAGCACATACACTGGTCACCCGAGACAATATTTGAATGCACTTGTGCATCTGCTCTATGTAACTTTTTATTTTTATTAATAAAAAGTTGTTGATTTTTCTTCGGATTTTTTTTATATTGATCCAAAATTAATAAATTTAATATTAACATTAGAATATATTAGTATTAATTTTTTTATATTAATATCATTTCATCATTTAATTTAATAATAATAATAATAATAATAATATTTTAATATTAATATTAAATTTAATAAGGTTTTTACATGACATTATAACAAAAATTCTAATAAGATTTGGAATTTTAAAATGTTTAAAATTAGATAATTCAAAAAAAAATCATAAAGGCTCGATCGAGCTCCTGTTAACCACGTAAATGGCTCGATCGAGGGTTTACGAAACCCTTGATCCAGCTATTTAAATTTCAATTTCAAGCGCTCAATCAAGCACTTTAAGCACTGGATTGAGCCTCTTAAGTCCTAAAATCAGTAATTTCAGCACCCCTTCTGCAAAATTTCAAGCAACTCCATTTTGTACCATAGCGGACTTAGGGCTAAATTTGCCCTCAGGTGGCGTATTTGATGACGTTGGATTCATGAAGAAACCCAATATCCAATGGCATATGCATTTGACATTTTTGAATTCATATGATATTTTTCATCTAATTTCTTTTAAACATAATGCTTGAATTTTTTTTTAACTCTATTAAAGAGATTGAATAAAAAATCAATATCGTAAAATATAAACAATGGAATTTTTTCAAAAAATACAGTTATCTTTGTTTATGAGTCCTCTTGAAAAGGGTACTTTTGGTTTTTAAATTTATTTAAATAGTTGAAAAAAAAACCTTACAGGAACACATGTGCCTACAAAATGCAATTGAAACATTACTTCGCCAACTTCGAAAAATAATAAAAAAAAAACATATTTTTGCATAAAAAAATAAAAATTTAGTATGAAAAACTTATCTCTCCGTATAGATCATGCTCGTGTATATATATATATATATATTTTAAAAATTACACATTTTAGACTAAGTTATCCTACGTGAGCACACACATACCTCTTAAGATGTGTGAAAAATTTCAAGGACAAGTATTTCATTTAATGGAAAATTGACATATTATACGACACTAATTTTTTTTGCAAAAAATATCATTAGGACAACAACATAATTCTCCGCAATTTGTCTCTTTACTCCAAATCAAAATTCACAGTGCTTATATGAATTTTGAGGGCTTCAATTTGATAAAAGAGGAAAAACTTGAAATTTCATCCCCACAATAGGCCCAAAAGTGTAACCCATCTTCATGCTTTCACCCTTTTCCATAAATAAAAGTTCTTTATTCAAGAAGACATTTTACAGTTATACAAATTTGTTTAAAAAAACATGCCAACCTTTAGGCCTAACAAGGAGATATACATTATCTTTAGAGAAAAATTAACATATCATTATTACAAAAACAACATTCTTTTAAAGTTACACTAATTTTCCATAAATAAAAGTTCTTTATTCAAAAAGACAATTTTTTTTCTAATAGTGAATTGCAACTTGATATTACTCAATAAACAGATATTTTAATTACATTGTTCAACTTTTTCACCTAAAGACACATCAAAACCAAGATTAAGCCTCCCTTCTAGAGCTCATATAGAGTTCATACATAGCTAAAAGATACAATTTTAGTTACCATAACAAGCACACAGATCTAGTGAGCTAAGAACCTCTAAGATCACATCAAAACAATAGCGACTTGAACCATGCAACCATAAGTATAAGGAAACCAACCATGCTATGAAAAAGGCACACAGGCATGGCTAGCATAAGACCCAAAACATCATAGCCATATCATAGGTGTCGAAGGCTATACATTCTAAAAAAAGTAATCATCCACCCAGCATAATAGACACGCAGGTATGTCTAAAGTGAAACCATTTATGACACAACCAAGATAGCCACGACACTAAAAGATAATACCATACATCATATAACTAGCAAAACATAAGACAAATTTGCACTAGCAATACCTCACTGACCAAACCTAAGACTAGCAAACATGAAAACAAACACCCACCAACATTGCCGACCTACTGCAACTTTAATCATTCTCTAAGGAGGAAATTGTGGTCGGCACATGAGCACTTGAACCCGGGGGCCCATAAGATCTCCACTATCAGATTCACTCACTATGTAACCCTGTATGAAAGCCATATAAGAATCAAGCCCATTAAAGCAAAACCCGTAGTTTTTTAGCATTCTTTTAACATCCTCCAGGGAGGAGAAGGTAATATAATTCTCCACTTTCTTATCTTTGAGAGCCAAGCTCAAAAAGGTTTTCATTTGTTGATGCAAAACTATTGAATTCAAAGTTTGTTGCTTCTTTCCCCTGGTATGCCCGAGGTCAGGAACCCACTTTGAAACATCCTCAAGGAGCTCTGAATCTAAATGGGATTGACGTTAAATCCCAACTTGAGTCTCTAACACTTGGTTCTCTAGAGGAACAACATTGAAGTCGGTAGCAACTAAATCATGGGCAAAAGGTTTGACCCTCCACTGCCCCAGAGAGGTAGTGCCACCTCCTCCCCATTTGCAACGCATTCGCTATTTAAGAGGCATCATTACAACAAAGAGGGAACACTTTGTCTGGCCACTATAAATTCCACGACCTGCAAAATAACAAGATAAGAAACTAGATGCACATCCTTGACAACTTGACCATAATCCCATTAAGGTTAGGAACCCACTTTGAAACATCCTCAAGGAGATCTAAATATAAATGGGATTGAAGTTCAATCCCAACTTAAGTCTCTAACACATGGATTTATTTTCTCATCTTTGGAGGAACAACATTGAAGTAGGTGGCAACCAAATCATGGGCGAAAGGTTTGACCCTTCGCTACCCCAAAGAGGTAGTGCCACCTCCTCCATGTTTGCAACACATTCACTATCTAAGAGGCATCATTACAGCAAAGAGAGAACACTTTGGGTAGCCATTTTAAATCCGATGACCTGCAAAATAACAAGACAAGAGACTAGATGCACCAACCTTGACAATTTGATCGTAATCCCACTAATTCATCACAAAAACTCCAAACAAAGATTTGGATTCCATCGAATTAATAGGAGGGACAATTGGAGAGTCACCACCCTCGTTAGACACCCCACAACCTTGTACCATGAAACACTGAAATATGATTAGATATAACACAAGACCGTAGATAAAGCAACGTGACCAACTACCAGGTAATCCGACAAAATTCGGATGGACTTCATCTAAGAAAACCTTTGAATTCTCATAAGATCAGACACTTCATATCTCAAGGCACCCCAAAGACTTGAACCTTGAAAATAAATACCTTGGAGTATAAGAATTGATCATCAACCTCTAATCTCTGTCAATAATTGAACTATAACTGATTGGAAAACTAGCCCCAACAACACAAACCTACACCTTAGGTATTTAAAAGATCCACAAAGAAAATAACCCAAGATAGGGAAATAAAAATTTACACAAGAGAAAACAATTAGCACCTTCACCAACCCAACACAAAACCTAAAGCCTCACAATTGAGAGCAATCTCTGGCACCATTAAATCTCTGCTCCAACATACCCCCACTTTAAAGTACCAAGCTCACCCCTTTCTCAGAATAGACAATTAGCCAACAAAGGGAGGTCGAGGTCCACCCCTCGCTTCCACTCTAACATGCTTTTACAATCTCCAAAACCTCCATTTTGACACCCATTTAAATATGCTACCAATTGTAAGCCTGCATGCAACTTCTAATGGGTTCCTATTGTGCCCCTCCGTACTTTTAATGCACATTACAATTGGGAGGTGCGGGCACATCCCCCAACATCCCTATCTCATCGACATTAACACCCCCATCATGGAATTCAAGAAGACAATTTAATTGTCTATATTTCATCCTTTTACACAATGCTTTATAAAATTCTATAAATACCTCTAATAATTATTTTTAATGATTATTTATGTTTCCCATAATTCCATTACAACTAAGATGTCATAATTGGGTAGCATTATCTTACACCAACCCCCAAATTAGTGCAGAATTTCATGCATGAGCCCACATGTCTCTTCCATGTGTGCTCACCCTACTAAGTCCCACATTTTTTCCAAACATTATGGAATTGGGAAAATTGGGACCCCCTCCATTCGTTTAGAGGTACCCCTATCATGACTTGGCCTCTTCATTCACTTAGAAATAAACCACTTTATTATTTTGTCTTGACTTGGCTTCTTCATTCACATATAAATAAACCACTTTATTATTTTGTCTTACAACATGATAGACATTAAAACATAAAAATTAATCCAATAAAAATATGATTCCATAAAGAAGAATGTTTAGTCTGAAGGAGCCCTACTTCAAATGATGGATTAACATACGTGAATGCCTTACTATAATTAACCTTTTGAGATTGTTATTTATTGGGAGAATAACCTTTGATACAAACCAAAAACTCTTATTATTTGATACATTGCCCACCTCACCCCTACCACTACTATATTTTTATATTTATTTGAACTTTAATAAATAAATAAAACACATTTTTTTAAATAACTTTTTCTTCGCATGAAAATAAATAAATATATATATATATATATATATATATATATATATATATATATATATAAGTTTTCTATATAAAATATTATTATAAAAATTTCAAAATTTTATTGCACAGACAAATAATACAAGAGGATTGGTTAAAAATGGTTTATTTCTTTTCAAAACAATTTTATTATTATTTTTATTTAATATAATTTAAATAACAATAACGTGAATCATTTGAAATCGACTGAACTTAATATTAATTATTTTGAATGGTTAGGGATTTTTTTATTTGATGATGTGTAATTTGTGGAATTAGCATATTGCTTAAAAAACTATGAGTTAGGGTAATTTAAATTTGACGGCATCTAACTTACAGCACACCAAATTTTGACATGACTACATTTTAGGGGTTTTCTACGGGCTACCACAATTTTTTGCTAACCATATAATATCAAAAATATATCACACACCTTCAAAACTAAATTTTTTTAACATAAATCACTTTATAAAATAATATCCCTGGAAACCTCACATCGTCAGAATACTTAACTAAAATGATTTAACCAATTCACCTAACCATGACTCATAAACGACCATTAATTACTAAGGTTAATCAATTAAAAAACACAAGCTGCAACAAAGTAGAAAAATTACCAAATTTATGCACCCGGCGTGCATGACATGGTCGTTGGGCGGTTGGCTTTGGCACCCCAATCACGTTCGAATCTTGCTTGCTGCTGCAGACGTATGACGTTTGAGGATGACGTATGATGATGTAATCTGTTTCGATGATGACTTATGATGAGGATGACGTATGATGATGTAATCTGTTTTGATGATGACTTATGATGATGTATATGTAATCTGTTTTATGATGACGTATTCTGTTCGCTTCGGCGATAAATATTGTATGATGAATCTGTTCGCTTTGGCGATATAAAATGTATTATGATTTTTCATCGGGGATTCTCTCCCCCACTGAAAAAATTATCAAATTTAGGTAAAACTCCACAAAAATTTACAGAAATAAAACTCCACAAAAATTTACAGTAAGATAATCCAATATAATCCAATAGCTCAAATTAATCTGTAGACCACAGACTAATATTATTAACAAACTTTAAGAACACGGGGAAGAAATTATAGCTTTTCACTATTTGTAAAAAACGTGCCCCTATGCTTATTTTTGTTTAATACGTGATAATAATAATATTCTCAGGCGATCTTGGAATTTTTTTTTAAAGGATGACAATGTCAATGATCAGTGTGGGTAGCTATTTTCCAAATAGGAGATTTGAAATTTAGGTTTTTTATTTTTTATTTTTTTGGATTTATATTATTTTGATGACTAATTGAGCTGTTTTTTTAGGAGTTTAGAAAATCATTTTTAGAAAAAAAACAAAAGGAAATTTGCAAAAAAAAATTGGGGGAAAATGTATAGACAATTAATTGGTCAAAATTGGTTTATTATATCTAAAGAAAAAAAAAATTTAATTGGTTGATTTCTATAGAAATATAAATAAATATAACAATTTTGCAATTAAGTGTTCAACATGTTTTTTATTATTTAACTTACATGACAATTACCACTACCTCCTCTTATAGAAAATTGGATTTTTGAATTTTACAGTAACCACAAGACACTACCACTTCTTGCAACAACAACAACAACAACAACAAAAAAATAGACTTTTGAATACTTATTATCCCTTGTATTTTTGAATATTACACTAACCACAAGACACCGCCACCTCTGGCATAAAATTGGACTCTTGAATACACTGACCACAATATACCACCACCTCTTGCAAAAAACCAAAGGCTTGAATATTACACTAATCACAAGACACCACCACTTTTGCAAAAAATTGGAGTTTTGAATACACTAACCACAAGACATATTTATTATGCACATAGGTATGTATATTTTGGAATAGGGTTTCCAGGATTTTAATTTAATTATAAATAATTAAGTAGATAGTTGGGACAATTTCAATTAAATTATCAATAATTATTAGGTGGACTGTAGAAATTTAACATTCATGAAATATTCTAGAATATTCTTATAGTATTCACAAATAAAAAGTTGAGATTATCTCCATAGTAGTTATGTATTTTTTTGCAGTTTTAATTTAATTGATTAATTAGATAAAAAATGTCATATCAACATGTTGGCTTTTTGGTCATGTGGTATTGATAATCCATGGTATTGGCTGATGATATTGTAACAAAACCTATTTACAAATTAAGAATCTCCATGGTAAAGGTGGGGTGAACCTTTAGCTAGTTATTATGTGGATCACTCCAATGAATATTCTAGAAAATTCTTAATAATAGTCACATATGAAAAGTGGAGATTTATCTCAAAAGTAGTTATGTCCTTTTTTGGGGGGGTATCTAGAGGAACAATCATCTTCAAGGGGATTTGAACACATACCTCCTCACACATAATACTTCATCTACACGACTATCACTAGTTGAGTTTCTCCCCCCCCGTCCACCCTCGCCCTTTGGGGTTTAGTTATGCCCTTTATTTATTTTAATTAAATTTATTAATTACAAAAAGTGTCATATAAATATGTGTCATATGATCATGAGGTGTGACTTTTTGGACGTGGTATTACTAAGCCATGGTATTGTAAAAATCTCTATTTAAAGGTTATGAATCTTTTTACATGTGTGTGTTTTTTTAATGTGTGTGTATATATATATATATATATATTAAATTAAATGGCTAAACACTTTATTATACATATCAAATTGCTAACATTACAAAAAATCATAAGGATCAACTAAATTATAGCTTTATTATTATTATTTTTGTAATTCAATTATTTTCTATTAATTCATAAAGTGATTACATCGTGGGAAGAGCATCTACCAACAAACTAAGGCCTTAATCCTACAAGTATGTTGGCCATTAACTACAGACAAAAGAAAATTGATAATAACTGCATAAAACTATGAGACCAAATGTTAATGGCCCAACATGCCCAAAACTTAGCAACAAACAAAATGTATCTCACTCACCTCATTATGCATTAACATTGTCGGGATCCTGAGCAGCATTACCGCTTTCACCCACAAGATGAAAAGCATCATGTATATGGGATCAATGCCCTTAAAGGTTATCCATTCAGCATTGCAATCTCATTAAAGAAATTTTAAGGTCTAAAATGGGCCTCCTAAGGAATACTATAAAATAATAGTGGAAATAGTAAAATAAGATTAGATTACAAGATCAAGTTTTGGAGGGAAAAAGGAAAAAACTACATTGTCAACTTGCGTTTTCAACTTATCTCCCTATAAATTTACTCAAATTTCGAGCAGGAGCACTTCTTGGATGCAAAATTTAATTTTTCATCAAAGGAGTACCCATGTTGCATACTTCCGATGGATCCTACTACACAAAAATTGTGAAGTACATGAAAAAAATGTGGTTGCAAACATGTTTTTCACGCATTTCACATTTTTCGTGTAGTAGAGTCCGTCAAAAGTATGGAACATGGGTACTCCTTTGATGCAAAATTAAAATCCACATCCAATGAGGGCTCCCACTCAAAATTTGAGTAAAATCGAAGGGAGATAAGTTGAAAATACAAGTTGAAAAAGTAGTTTTTTTATTCTTTTATTGTTTAGTCTTTTTCCCTTTTTAGTCCAAAAATTGTGAATCATCCCCCATTGTTGACATCATCATATTGAATCCCATTGGTTCTTATAAAGTTGATTTTTGTTGTACATTTTTTTTTAGGCCCATTTTTTACCTCAATTTTTCTCTAATGATTTTGGTTGTGGCGAAGTGAATCTTGTCAATCCAAAATGTGTCAATGGTTGTGTTGAATATAATTAAGAAAAATGATAACTTCATTGTTGATCTGATATTCACCCTATGAGTGCCATCAGTTAAAGATTTATTAAACTAAAGGTATTACAGACTCATGTGTTGGTGTGTGTTCTGTGTTATTGAAACAACGGATCGATCAGATTGCCAATACACAAACAATAAAATGGAGAGACAACAGAGAAATACAGTAAGCAACACAAACACACAAACAATTTTAATAAGGAGTTCACCCTATTCTCCAGGGCTACGTCTCCAGTCCAGCTTCAGTGGTGGCCTTGTTTTATTGTGTCTTTCAGCAGAGAAATTGCAATACAGGGACTCAATATGAGTTCTCCTGAAGCAGATTTTGCTTGGCAGGGTGGTTCTTGGATTCCCCAAGCCACTTGGAGTACACAAACTGTTCTTCTTCCTACCAACTATGTGACCTCTTGGTCTACAGTGGAAAGAGCCAAATGTGATGCTCAGTTCGGACAGATTCCTCTATGGGAAGGCT
Source organism: Pinus tabuliformis (assembly GCA_031772625.1). Classification (NCBI taxonomy): domain Eukaryota; kingdom Viridiplantae; phylum Streptophyta; class Pinopsida; order Pinales; family Pinaceae; genus Pinus; species Pinus tabuliformis. The sequence goes on from CM062813.1 coordinate 828,799,145, forward strand.
TGAATATTCAAGCTCTCTGGTGCTCGACGCTGCCTGTGGTCAGCTCGGCCCTCTCCCTCTTCTGCTTGGCTTTACTATTCTCTTTGTTCAGTCCTCCTCTCAGGGTTCATTTTTCACTGTCTCTCTTCGTCGATTGGACTCTTTTCAATTCTGACTCAAAATCAACTCTAACTGATTCAATGGCTTTAGCCATTCGATCCTTATGCCTATTCGGTTCCTCTTCCACCTGTGTCGATTCACCTTCTGCAGTTGCGCTTGGAATTCCCTACATTCGGTTTCATCATGAACGCTCAGGGAGTGGCCACTTGTCCTCCTCTAAATGGCGCAAGCATGCTTCGTCGGTTCGTTTCTTTAGTTACGCCTTGGATGCGTTCTTCCTCCACTGTGGCGGTCAAACGGGTTCCAAATCCCATTAGAACGCGGCTTAATTCCCTGTCGATTCTGCTTCTTTCCATCAGGTGCAATCTCAGCTGTCCGATATGGGCCCTCCAAATTCGACGCCATACACACATTTCACGCAGTTGACTTGCTTGACCGATAGCGCCCGATCAACAGTGGTTTTCTCTCACCTCTTCCTGCCACGCGTCGATCGGTGTATGGAATTACTCCGCTCTTGTCCAAAACCTCTTACCGTTTAAGGGCACCCTAATCAATACTACCGGTTTTCCAGTGCACGGGCCCCGCCTTTGTACGCTAGCATTTTTTGCTTTTTCCGCCCGCGGTTTCCTAGCTCCCGATGTGACCGAGTGCTTGGGCTCCCCCTTCAGGGCCCTGTTCGCCTAACAGTGCATCAAAAACCTCTTCCTTTTCCCATTCTGGGGCTCCCAAGGGCTACTTGGGCCTCTTGCGCAGTCTCCATGGGCCTCGGTCAGCGCGCTTTGACCGAGGTCCTCGTCGTTCCACGTCGGCTGCCATTGCCACTGGTTCAGGGTGTTTTTGATACTATCTTGGATTTCCTTAGAGTTCTGTTCGACCTAATTCAGTCATGGTTCTTGACAGTATTTCTATGGATCCAATTCGGATCATGGCCTCCCTACTGAAAAAGATTTTGGACCACCAAAAGTTGGTTTTCAAGCATCGACTAAGTGAGGATATTGTTTCTTCACTTGTCCAATCTCAATCCACTTTGCGCTTCTCGGCTTTGAACCTTTGAGCCCAATCCTGAGGTACTCAATTTCTCCCCTGCGCGTTGTCCTCACCTTCCTGTTCAACACGCTGTCTTCCTGCAACTCATTGAGGTATTCAGGTAGCAGGTCATCGATAGAAGGCAATTGACTTTGCTCTTTAGGGTCCTCAACCATTGAAGGTTCAAACAATCTCAAACAATTTGCATTTACGACTGAGTAGATGTGCATGTAAGCTGGTAGATCAAGGCGAACAAAATTTTCACCAATTTTCTCAAGTATTCTAAAAGGTCCATACCTGATAGGCTTTAGCTTTTTACCTTCACCTTGCATCCTGTCCTTGCTGATATACAACCAGACTTGGTCTCCAACATGAAAACTATGCTCCATCTGATGCTTATCATGCCTAGTCTTGTACTTGGCCTGGCTCTTTTCCAGTTGTTCTTGTACTGCCTGATGGATCTCTTGGATCTGTTTCCTTTTAAATGAACCTAGTTGCCTTGTCCACATCACTGTGTCCATCAACCATGGTGTCTTTACCAAAGACAAAATCCAAAGGAGACCTTGGTGTGAAACCAAAGCAGGTCTCAAAAGGAGATCTCTGTGTAGAAGAGTGTTTGGCTCTGTTGTAAGCATGCTGCACATAACACAAGTGTTCATCCCAAAGCTTAGGATGTTTACTGCAATAACCTCTCAGTAACTAGATCACAGTCTTGTTTACTACTTCTGTCTGGCCATCTGTTTGTGGATGAAAAGTTGTGCTTTTCTTTAACTTGGTGTCCATCAGTTCCCACAGACTAGACCAAAACTTCCCCACAAATCGGGTGTCTCGATTAGATACAATGGAAGTGGGTAATCCAAAATGAACCCATACATGTTCAAAGAACAATTTTGCAGTCTGTTCAGCTGTGATCTGTTTACTACAAGGTATCAAAATACACATTTTGTTGAACCTATCCACAACAACATATAGATAGTCATGACCTTTCCTAGATTTAGGTAATCCTCCAACAAAATCCATGGAAACACTTCCCAAGGGTGAGAAGGAACTGGCAATGGAGTGTACAAGTCTAGTTTTCTATTGTTGGGCTTGCTTTTAGCACACATGGCACACCCTCTTACATATCTAGAAACTGTCTCATTCATTTTCGGCGAATAGCAGAATCTTTGCAGCTGTGCAACTGTTTTGCTTACCCCAAAGTGACCTGGTATCAGAGAAGTGTGTGCTTCCCTAATTATATTTACTCTCTCAGTTTGTGGAATGCAGAGTTTCCCACAATGGTATGAGAGTCGGTCCCCTATATGATATTCCAATTCTTCTACTCTTTTGCCTTGACTCAAAGTTGCATATACATCTTTAAAATCCATATCCTGAGCATATTGTTCTATGTAGCTTTCATGTAGCACAGAATTATGCTTAAGTATGGTAGATGCATTTATAATGGGTCTAGATAACATGTCTGCAACCTTGTTATGTATGCCCTTTTTATATCTGATGACTAAGTGAAACTATTGTAGAAAACCCATCCATCTGTAATGTCTTGATTGTTGCAACTTAGTTTGGGAGTGTAGATATTGAAGTGGTTGATGATCAGTATGTATTACTGTCTCTTTGCCCATTAAATAATGTTTCCACTTTTTCACACTCTGAACTAATGCATACAATTCTTTACCATATGTAGGATAGTTAAATAATGCAAGATTAAAAGTCTCAGAATGATAACATATCGATTTTCCATGTTGTGTCAACACTGCTCCCATGGCATAGTCACTGGCATTGGATCTCAAATGGTGTTTGTAAATCTGGCAATGCTAGTACATGTGTTGTACTTATTTTCTCTTTCAAGGTGTCGAAGGCTTTCTGATGTTTGCCTCCCCACTGAAACACCTTATTCAATCCTGTTAAAGCATGTAAGGGAGCTGCAATCAAGGAGAAGTTAGAGATGAACTTCCTCCAATATTGTGCTGCTCCTAGGAAGCTTCTCACTTCTGTAGCAGACTTGGGTTTAGGCCAGTTCACAATGACTGCCACTTTAGAGGGATCTATTTTCAATTCACCTCCCCCTACTATATGACCCAAGTAGTTTAGAGATGTTTTGCCAAATTCACATTTTGAGAGTTTAACATAAAGTTTTTCTCTTTTCAAAACATCTAATGTCTGCTTAACATGCTTTAAATGTTCTTCCCACGTTTTACTAAAAATCAGAATGTCATCCAGATACACAATAACAAAATCATTAAGAAAATGTCTGAGCACATCATTCATTAATCTCATGAAAGTAGTAGGAGCATTAGTTAAGCCAAAAAGCATAACCAGCCATTCATACAATCCTTGTTTTGTTTTGAAAGCAGTCTTCCATGCATCTTTCTCTGCAACTCTGACCTGATGGTATCCACTGTGCAAATCTAGCTTGGTGAAATAAACAGCTTCTTTTAATTGATCTAAAAGATCATCTATGCGACGAAGGGGATAAGGATTTTTTATTGTTATCTTATTCAATGCTCGGTAATCAATGCACATTCTCCACGAGCCATCTTTCTTTCTCACCAAAACGATTGGTGACCCACATGGTGATGTGCTAGGCCTGATGAAGTCCTTCTCGAGCAACTCCTGCACCTGCTTCTTGAATTCAGCATTCTCTAAAGCAGACAACCTGTACATCCCAATGTTAGGCAATGGAACATCTTGTTGCAAACATGTACTATTGCCTTTTTGGGTGGCAGACCTTTGTAGAAATTTTGAATAATATAACACATATTCAATGGAGATTATCCTGATCATGTACTATTGCGGAATACATACACAATACATAAGCTCCTCTATGTTGATCATCAATTTACAGAAGCAGAAACATTCACAGGCGCACATAGAAGCATCAATCAAACTTATTAACACAATATGTATCTCGGGGAAAGCATCTCGCTAAAAACCCCAACTATCTATATATTAATGATTGAGACCATGTATCATTACAAAGTACAATTCTTATCACAAGCAATCCAGTACCAGCTCCACCTGTTACACACAATACAGCTCATATATGATCTCCAAATCTATTCCACTGCTTGCCTGCCTCCACAGCTCAATACCTGCTCGAGAACTGATGAGAATGGTTTACCAAACTCGTATTTCACCTGCAAAGAATCACTCACACTGTGTTGGACGTGAGCACAGGCTACAATTCTTGGTATTGGCCAATTCATTGGCATACTCAATCCCTCTGATTGTGCAAATCATCATGCACAGTAATAGTCACAACTGATAGCAATCTGATCCTCTAACACCTATCCCTGCTGAACTGAACATGCACTGACATGCAACTAAGTTAACCGATGTATTCTATAGTTGCATTATGAGTTAATAACTTGTGAATTAATTCACCCAACTCATCTCTAGTCTATTGATCAGTTAGACTAAATACAACTAGTTTAACAAAGTTAAACTGAACACAACTCCATCAACTGCACCTCCAGTCCACTAAATTCAACTCACTTGAGTTATAACTGAAGTCCTGCATGCAAATATTAGTCATCCCATAGGTAACCATGTATTTCCTTCTGGGGTCTGCATGTACCACATCCGTAGCTCATCCTGAAGTGCTCCAAGAGAATAAGATCAAGTTTATAGTCAAAATATTATTATGAGACAATAATATTTGACTTTTCTATTTTTGGCAGCCAATCTAAAAATAGACTTTGATCACTCATACTGTGATCACTCATACTGTGGCCACCCATACTGTGGTCACCCATACTGTGATCACTCATACTGTGATCACCCATACTATGATCATCCCTGCTGGGATAAAAAATAGAACTTGCGCCATAATTTGCCTGCGGGCCCACTTAGTGAAGGCGACTCTTTTCACTAAGCTCCATCATCTTGTTGCATTCTCAACAAGCATTTCTTGTTTCACACTTTTCAACACTCCCTCTCAACAAGAAAGGCTTCCTCTCAAACCTAATCCTGTAACTTTGGAATGTTCTCCATGCAACACATCTGGTCGGTCCACTTGCTCTGTCATCAAAGTCTCCGACTATTATTGCCTCTGTCGACTGAAAAATCTGCATCTCTATGCTCTTTAGTATCTGACTGCTCTAGCCTCTGTCACTTTGATCTCTGACTGCAGCTGTGCTGCTGCTAGTTCTATCTCCCAGCATTGCATCCGCACTGCACCTCCCAACTGACCTCCCTGTTGGGCTAGAAACACCCTCTGATGCTGAAGCTCTACCTGCTGCTGACAAGTGCTCCCTCTCTGACATTTGCTACTGCAACATCTCCATGCATCTCGCACCATTGCACACCTCTCTGTGCCACCTAACACTGTGCAAAACACTTGTGCCTCTCGCATTGCTGCAGCCTGCTAGCTATGCACTGTCCTGGGATTCCCTGCACTGTCGCTTTCTCTGCCACTCCATCCGCATCTGTCTCTACCCAATCAATCAGTTCCTGCTACTACACATCTGAGGCTCCCGTAGCAAGGTCTCATCCAAGAGGTTGGGTACCTCAAGGATCCTGCCCCTCCTCCTTGGGACAGTCAATCCACATCACCCCACCTCCTACCTGGAGGTATGGCTGCATGCGATCCCTCAGCCCACCTGGCTCAAAGTTTCCCCCTATTGGAGGTCTCTGGATGAGTAGATGTCTCTACTCGATCTCCTCTCAGCTTCCCTTGTTATGGCTCCTCCACAACCTCCTGAAGCTGCTGCACCAATCGTGGATCCTCCACAATCGTCTGAGACTTCTTCTGGCTCTGCATGTTGAGAGGTAATATACGCTCCCTCTTAACCACCAAGTCTCCATCAGTTGCCTCGCTGCTCAAGGCTTTGCATGCATCTTGAACCTCAAGAGCATACAGGTTCTTGACCTGTGAACCAATCTACTTCCCCTGTCTAGTGATGATGTGTCTAAGGAAAACCTTTCCCTTACTGAAGACCACATCATAGCCTCTGTCTTCCAACATCGCGATCGACACCAAGTTTCTCTTCAGTACTGGTACATACTTGACATCGGTCAAGGTAAGGCGAGCTCCATGCTCCCTCTGAAAAATAACCGTGCCTACACTTGAGACACTATACTTCTCATCATTACCCATCCCTATGAGTATCTGGAGATCTTTCTCCTCCAAAGTACTGAACAAACTTTTGTCACCGATCATGTGGAAAGAAGTTCCATTGTCAAGAAACCAACCACTTCCCATCATGGATGAAACCATGCATGCAAAGAGTGTGAAATCCAACTCAAACTGTGAAGCAAGTGCCTCACCTTGAGATCCTTCCCCATATCCCTTCTTGGACTTCTTCTTTGGGCAATTAGTAGCATAATGACCCAACTCATGACAACGAAAGCATCTCACCTTCGCCCTGTCAACCTTCTTCCCATCATTGGAAGAACTGGATTCAGAAAGAGAAACCTTCCCCTTCCCCTTCTTCGCCTTACTCACTAAGGCACAGTTCTCCTCATCCTGCATGGATGAAGAACCGTCTCTGGTGCCTCATCTGATCTCCTCTTGCACAAGATCCGACCAAAGTCTCTCCCATCCTGGAAATTTCTCCCTTCCATTCACCGAGTCCTGGTAGCTATGCCAACTCTTAGGAAGGTCAAGGAGTGCTAGACTCACCATCCTCATCCGATAGTCACCCCCACACTTCCCAGCTCATCCCGGCATTGGGTGAACTTCGTGAGATACTTGGGCATACTGTCACCATTCTCGCATTTGATGTTTTTGAGTTTATCTTTGAGCGCCAACTTCCTCTGATCACTCTTGCTTTGGAATAGATCTGTTAAAGCCTTCCACATCAGATATGGAGAAGTCTTTCCATGCAGGCTAGACACAATGTGATCCTTCACACCCTCCAACAGAATTCTTCGACATTTTGCGGTCTTCTTTTGCCAAGCATCAGCTTGAGTAGCATCAGTAGGCTTTAGGATATCCGTATTTATGAACTCCTTCAGCCCGTTATCATCCAATACTTCCTCCATCCTGTCCTTCCATGCAATATAGTTTGAGTTTCCCTCAAGAGCATACTCCAATCGCAATCCGTTGAAATACATTGTTGCGTTGTCACCAAGAAAACACTGCTGCAAATTCGAATTCCACCAACAACCAACTCAACCGCCTCGGATCTAAGGTTCATGAGAACACAATATTTCTTGTACAGAGATTGACTGTATGGGCATTCACCCGATATCTCACCTTCCAAAGGAAGGATGAATCCAGAGGCTACCTGGCCCGATTACAGACTCTGCCTAAAGAAATAGAATGTAAACACTTCCTGAATAGTAGATCTGATGATCAACAGCTCCGATACCATGTAGAAATTTTGAATAATATGACACATATTCAATGGAGATTATCCTGATCATGTACTATTGCGGAATACATACATAATACATAAGCTCCTCTACGTTGATCATCAATTTACAGAAGCAGAAACATTCACAGGCGCACATAGAAGAATCAATCAAACTTATTAACACAATATGTATCCCGGGGAAAGCATCTCGCTAAAAACCCCAACTATCTGTATATTAATGATTGAGACCATGTAACATTACAAAGTACAATGCTTATCACAAGAAATCCAGTACCAACTCCACCTGTTACACACAATATAGCTCAGATCTGATCTCCAAATCTATTCCACTGCTTGCCTGCCTCCACAGCTCAATACTTGCTCGAGAACTGATGAGAATGGTTTACCAAACTCATATTTTACCTGCAAAGAATCACTCACGTTGTGTTGGACGTGAGCACAGGCTACAATTCTTGGTATTGGCCAATTCATTGGCATACTCAATCCCTCTGATTGTGCAAATCATCATGCATAGCTATAGTCACAACTGATAGCAATCTGATCCTCTAACACCTGTCCCTGCTGAACTGAACATGCACTGACATGCAACTAAGTTAACCGATGTATTCTATAGTTGCATTATGAGTTAATAACTTGTGAATTAATTAATAACTAATTCACCCAACTCATCTCTAGTCTATTGATCAGTTAGACTAAATACAACTAGTTTAACAAAGTTAAACTGAACACAACTCCATCAACTGCACCTCCAGTCCACTAAACTCAACTCACTTGAGTTCTAACTGAATTCCTGCATGCAAATATTAGTCATCCCATAGGTAACCACGTATTTTCTTCTGGGATCTGCATGTACCACATCCGTAGCTCATCCTGAAGTGCTCCAAGAGAATAAGATCAAGTTTATAGTCCAAATATTATTATGAGACAATAATATTTGACTTTTCTATTTTTGACAGCCAGTCTAAAAATAGACTTTGATCACTCATACTGTGATCACTCATATTGTGGTCACCCATACTGTGATCACTCATACTGTGATCACCCATATTGTGATAATCCCTACTGGGATAAAAAATAGAACTTGTGCCATAATTTACCTGCGGGCCCACTTAGTGAAGGCGACTCTTTTCACTAAGCTCCATCATCTTGTTGCATTCTCAACAAGCATTTCTTGTTGCACACTTTTCAACAACCTTTAGGTTCTTGAAACAAGACATCATACTCTGAAACAACCTTTTCTATATCAGCTTGTTGTTCAACATTACAGCCCTCAAATGCATTGGTTTTATCAGGTTTCTTTTCCTTTACAACCATCAGTAAGAATTGTTTGCATGAATTAATTATTCTTTTCATCTGTCCTGAGTTTATGAGAGTATAATTATTCTTGAGCTTATGAGCTCTTACAAAGTATTCGATTCCATCTTTAACCTGTAGATACTTGTTCTCAGCTCTATAGAAAATAGCCTCTCTATCATACAATTAAGGACTTCCTAAAACAACTCCACATATATCCAAAGGAATTATGTCTAACTCAACCTCATCTACAAATGCTGACCCAAAGAAAAACTTGAGTTTGCACTATCTAGTCACTTGTAGTTGTGCTTTATCATTCAACCATCCTAATGGGTATGGTTTCTTGTGAGGTGTAGTTGCTAATCCCAATTCCTTTACAGTTGCTTTAGAAATCAAATTTACTTGAGAGCCACTATCAAACAAAGTATCAATCTTTTGATTTTTGGAAATAACTCGAATATTGAAAAGTTGATGTCTTTTTCTCTCATTTTCTTCATCAATAACAGATTGAGTAGAATTACTAGTAGATGCTTCAGAATTCTTACCTCTTATACCTGTGGCTACTATAGTTGTTTCATCTCCCGAGCCTGACCCCAAATATCTCTGAATAGTAGCAGTTGTCTTCTTCTTCTTGCCCTCGGACTTCTTAGGTCTCAGCTCTGGATGCAGAATCCAACAATGCTCATCATCATGCCCCTCCTTTTTACAGTGAGTGCATGAAGCTTTGGCTTTTTGTGTAGTGTTAGCCTTCCTTGCTTTCCACTTTTGTTTTCTTTTCTCCTTGCTCTTGCTTACAATGGGTTGGGATGGTCCCCCAACTTCTGGATTTCCATTCCTTCCTCTAGCCTCTAGATGAGTAGCTTGTACAGATACCTCATCTATACTAGTGGGATTAAACATGAGGATGGTATGACTCATGTAGTTGTGTAGACCACCAATGTACTTCAAAAGAGTCTCTGGTGAGTCTAGTGAGATACCTAACGTCAACGCTCTCTTTTTGAACTCTTGAGTATACCCTTGTACACTTTGCCCCTTCAACTGCTGAATATTTTTCCAACTCATCATGGCCTACTGCATGTAGGCCAATGGATAGAACTGTTTTTTGATTACAGAAACAAAGTCACTCCAGACAGAGATGGTCTTACCATGGCTTTTCATATCATCTTGGGTTCTACCTTTCCACCAAATCAAGGCAGTGCCTCCTAGGCGTAGGCTTTCCAGTTGAATCTTACTCTTGTCTGAGTTTATGTTCTGTACCCTGCAATACACATCAATTTGTCTAATCCAGTTGTCCAGTTTTTCAGCATTTAACTCTCCATCATATATAGGCAAATCGAATTTAACATCTAACTTAATCAAAGATGCTTTCTTATTATGTACAGGGCTATTAGGAGGTGTGCGAAAGTTTTCCTCTTTCCCCTTTCCTTTGGAGTTGTCATGGAAGTGACACTCGTCATCTTCTTTCTCTCGCTTAGAGCCTGATGCATCTTCCACCTTTTGCTTTCTAAAGTCTCTGTACATTTCTTCAACCATAGACTTTATAGCTAGGAAACTCTCTATGAATTGAGGGTCTAGCCCCATAGAACTTTCTTCTGACATGGTCTTTCGAGGATAGACTCTTCCAATTTCAGGATTAGTTTCCACCAACTCTCCTTCTCCTATTTTGAGGTTTGATCTTGTGAGCATTCACCGCTATACCAACGCAAGCTTGTCTAACCTTATAGCCTTGAGCTCTGATACCACTTGATCTGATATTCACCTTATGAGTGCCATTAGTTAAAGATTTATTAAACTAAAGGTATTACAGACTCATGTGCTGGTGTGTGTTCTGTGTTATTGAAACAACGGATTGATCAGATTGCCAATACACAGACAATAAAATGGAGAGACAACAGAGAAATACAGTAAGCAACACAAAGACACAAACAATTTTAATAAGGAGTTCACCCTATTCTCCAGGGCTACGTCTCCGGTCCAGCTTCAGTGGTGGCCTTGTTTTATTGTGTCTTTCAGCAGAGAAATTACAATACAGGGACTCAATATGAGTTCTCCTAAAGCAGATTTTGCTTGGCAGGGTGGTTCTTGGATTCCCCAAGCCACTTGGAGTACACAGACTCTTCTTCTTCCTACCAGCTCTATGACCTCTTGGTCTACAGTGGAAAGAGCCAAATGTGATGCTCAATCCGGACAAATTTCTCTATGGGAAGGCTTGAATCTTCAAGCTCTCTAGTGCTCGACACTGCCTGTGGTCAGCTCAGCCCTCTGCCTCTTCTGCTTGGCTTTACTGTTCTCTGTGTTCAGTCCTCCTCTCAGGGTTCATTGTTCACTGTCTCTCTTGGTCACTTGGACTCTTTTCAATTCTGACTCCAAATCAACTCTAACTGATTCGACTGTCTCCGTTCATGGCTTTAGCCATTCAATCCTTATGCCTATTCAGTTCCTCTTCTTCTTGTGTCGATTCTCCTTCTGCAACTGTGTTTGGAGTTCCTTGCGTTCGACGTCATCATGAACGCTTAGGGAATGGCCACTTGTCCTCCTCTAAATGGCGCCAACATGCTTCGTTGGTTCGTTTCTTCAGTTACGTCGTGGATGCGTTCTTCCTCCACCGTGGCGATCAAACGGATTCCAAATCCCTTTAGAACGCGGCTTAATTCCCTATCGATTCTTATTCTTTCCATCGGGTGCAATCTCAGCCGTCCGATCTGGGCCCTCCAGATCCGATGCCATACGCACGTTTCGCGCGGTTGACTTGCTTGACCGATAGCACGTGATCAACGGTGGTTTTCTCTCACCTCCGCCTACCACGTGTTGATCGGTGTATGGAATTGCTCCACTCCTGTCCAAAACCTCTTACCGTTTAAGGGCACCCCGATCAATACTACTAGTTTTCCAGTGCGCGGGCCCTGCCTTCGTACGTTAGCATTTTTCTCTTTTTCCGCCCGTGGTTTCCTAGCTCTCGATGTGACCAAGTGCTCAGGCTCCCCCTTCAAGGCCCTGTTCGCCTAGCGAATCGCGCATCAAAAACCTCTTCCTTTTCCCATTCCGGGGCTCCCAGGGGCTACTTTGGCCTCTTGCGCGATCTCCATGTGCCTCGGTCAACGCACTTTGACCGAGGTCCTCGTCATTCCACGTTGGCTGCCATTGCCACTGGTTCAGGGTGTTTTTGATACTATTTTGGATTTCCTTAGAGATCTGTTCGACCTAATTCAGTCATGGTTCATGACAGTCTTTCTATGGATCCAATTCGGATCAATTGCGATCATTGTGACGATCTCAGGCTTATTACTCGATCGATGCTTGGACAAGGCGAATGTAACCGCCCCTCCCATATTTATCCAATTCCACCAACTTGCTAGGGTAAAAATGAGACGAAGAATTACTGACATGACCCAACCTCTTAGATCTAGTTAAGGAAGTGGGGCCGAAAAACTGACCACAAATTGACAACTCACCTCATCCCTCAGGGATACAAGACCCTCAAGGGCCAAAGAACCACCCTAGGTGACCAAACCCTGAGTTGGGGCTCCTTTTCACATACTTTAACCCCCAACTGCATGCATGAAAAGGCCTCCAAGCAGCTATAGGCCTCCAACCGCATGCATAAGCCTGCCTGGGTGCGTTGTGATCCAAATTGTCTAGTTCATAGGGTGTGGTCCCAAGATCTGAGCCTTAATTCTAGGTCAGCCTCCATACCACTACCCATAACTTCCTGAAACTTCTCAGAATCAATAATGACATGACAACAAAGCTAAACATTCAAACTTGAAGGCACAACTTGACCTACACTGCCTAGAACATAATAGACATTTCATCAAACACATCGAAAACATGTAAGCTACAAGTCATGAATTCATATATGATCATAATAGTTTGAAATTCATCTGAGAATCACCAAGAAGGCCCTATGCCTTCTCCACATATCTACAACACTTTTTAGTCCACTTATTCAATAACCCTTCATCATCTAATCCAAACATGTCAAGATCCATAGCTAGAACCTGTTATGAAACCATGCTTATAACCAACATATAACCAAAATAATAATCATGATAGAACAACCATCCAACCCACATAATAACATGTAAAGGTACTCATAAAATACAAGAGGAATAGAGCTCTTATTAACATATGTAAAAGCCAACCAAGTAAGGGACTTCCACTTACCACCCGACTATAGATTAAGTTGAACGAACTCTTTCTTTCAGCTAATCACCCCCATGCCATATTCCAAGCATGAAAGTGGGATCTCATGGAATAAACCAACAAAACCAAACTAGGGATTCTAGAGGCCAAACCACCTCAACCCTCAACGTGTGATTCCACTTCATGGTTGGACATCACTAACACCAACCAGATCAGTCTCTACCCAAGTTGTACAGGGCTCCAAAGTGTTTGTTCAACCCGCGGATCTAGGAACTAATAACTCAACCCACAAACTTCTAGGGCACCACAGTGTTTTTCCAACCCAGCTCCAGGAACTAGTAACTCAAACCACCAAGGGATCCAAAGCATTTGTCCCAACCTAGGCTCCAAGACTAGTAACTCAACCCAAGTTGTTCTAGGGATTCCAGAGCGTTTGTTCCAACCAACGGCTCCAGTAACTAGTAACTCAACCCACAACTATAAGGAACCTAAGCTCCAATCAAAAAACAACAAGTGGAAAAACCAACAAACCATGGCTATCCACGAAATGGAAAGGCAAGGCTAAAACTACCATCAATCAAGGAAAATATCCATGTCAATGACAACACATAACCAAGAAACCACATGCATATATCATGCATGCCAAAAATAGTAAGGAAATCATACATGGAACTCGCTGCTTGCAAAATAATCTAGTTGTAGCTTGATTTGTAATTAGTGCCTTAGCTACTAATTCAGATTTCAATTCAATTCATCTCTCAATTCTCCACTAAAACATAATGGAAAATTGGCTTACCATATTCATTCTCATTATTGCTTAAAGACATACAAACAAAACATATGCAAACTATAATACAATCAAGATAGAGACAGGAAACAGACAATTTGATAACAGAGTTCACCAAAACCTCCCTGGCTACCTCTCCGGGTTCATGAATCCCATGAACCTACTTTATTGATTATTGAAATAAAAAGGGAAAAATAATTAGACCTACAATCTACTTCTCCTTTACAAAATCCCTGAATCAATAAGCCTTGAAGAAGCTCTCCACAAGCTCTCTTCTCCCCTTCTTGATTCCCAGGAAGGGTTTTTAAAGGCTCTCAATCTAAACCACATAAATATTTTTATGGAGACAATATCTCTCAAGATTCCCTTTGATTAGGACCTTGGCATATCTCAAGGGAATTGGTTGGAACAAATCTCTCAGCCATCCTTAAGGATCTCAACTTCCTCCACAAGACTCTCCTTGAGAATCTTTTCTCATATGTTAATCATTTTACATGGCCATTTTTCCCAAATACCAACAAGAATATTTTCCAAGCCTATGAAGACATATGAACTTCATTCCCTTTTCAATAGAAAAACTCCATGTGAGTTCTTTTTTGGTTGTATCTGAGGTTGACCAGAACAAGTCGACATTCGAGGATCCTCCTGGATCACACCTCCACATGGAGAAAACTTTTGGTCGCCAAAAGTATCAAATCATCAATCAACTATATGCAATGTCTTTGAAACATCTCCTTTGTCTCCTTCACCTTTGTTCTCCGAAGCTTGAATGATGAAACCATTACTTGCATATGTAGTTGACATTATCGAGATTACAATGAAGCAATTTACTTGCCAAGAGTTTATAAAATACTCTTTGGACAAGTTTACATGGAATTGCCAAGATGGTTTAGGCAAATTGCTTCTTTCAAATCAATTACATAATGATGATTACAAAACCCATTACAAAAACTTAGGCATAATGCCTCTCACTCTCTCATCACCTCAGAGTGGCTACAAATCCCCTTGATGGCCATTTAAAACACTTTATGTTTTATTGTTTCTTGCCATCATATTATCATATACAAATAATGGGGTGAGTGCTCTAAGTACCATAAAGCACTAAAAACTTTAATTAAGGTTCTTACTGCAAACTCTCATAATTCAACAAATCTACTTGACTTGGGTTTGGAATGTTGTTACCACTACGCATTTCACCTTTGCTGCAGTCGATGCCTTCAACACGTTCAAAGTAACTTCAACTGTTGGATCGACGAGTGCTGCCTTCGGATAATCAAATTTATCGATTATAGTTGGACCTGCCAAGTGAAACTCTCCCCTGCAATCATTAATGGTCGCTACCAAACTCTCATGGTATCTTCCGAAAATATGACACTCGTGTCTTCTAAGGTCTACGTAAGATCTGTTCATCGTAATGTGACTCTGGTTGCAAAAAGAGAAAGATTTTCACGCTTCTTTCAACATTTCCCGAACGATGGCCAAATTACTTCACATATTCTTGTTATACAAGATGGAGCTAACTTGTAAGATGCACTGGCCTCTGCTCATTTTCTGTCTACTTTGAAGAGCATGCTCTTTGCAGATTGCAAGATTCCATTCTTTCAACAATGGACAACTCGTGGAAACTTCACTCATGCTTGTGGTAAGTCTTCCCACACATTCAACATTTTGTTTTTCAAAATCATGTTGGGATTCCACGAGTACTGATGCTCACCAGATAAATAGCAGCTCGAAATCCTATCACAAGAGTGTTGTTAGACAAATGCAAGCCAGAGCATGTATTCAATCTGATTTTGCTCTTAGATTCCTCACCATTAAAAGCAATCTCTTAAACAGAGAAACCTGAGTATGAGCAACTGCAGATTAGTAGCCACTGCCCTCACAATTCTCTCTCGTTGCAAAAAATACTCCTGCATGTCCTAGAGCGTTAGAATCGTCGTAATGGACCCCATTTCCCACTCCGGCTTACCCCCTAGAACATCAGCCATCGACAACAGATTGATTGTAACCTCGAAAACCAGCGCTGGATCCAGAGAAGAAAGAAACGACACCAAATGTGAAACCACGTCCAATATGCCAACATTGTAACCTCGTGTTAATTCTGAGAGTGAATTCTACGTGGAAGGTTAATAGAACCCATCATCATTTGAAACTCTGAAATCGTCCAATTCTGAGATTAGCTAGAGGTTTTGAATGCTATCGGGTCTGTAGAATCCAAATCGCATCGCCCAAGTGTATATACCCTGTGGTATTGCCGAAAGCCATTTATAAAGGGAAATCGCGCTAAAACACTTAGCGGATTCAAGAAAGGGACTTGAAATATTATGCATTGGAGTTTTGGATCTTATCGGATCCAGGACATATATCGCATCGACACATCGGGAGTGGAGTTTATTAAGTGTTAAGCGCCATTTCGAATCGCCAATAGCGATCAACGATATCGCATCAGACAAATGGATAGCGCCAATATAAGAGCCTTGCACCTATCGATCGCAGATATTGCGATTGGTTCCTGACCGTCCAATCGGTCAGATCTAGATCTGCGGTAAAAGCCCACACAACTGTGTAAAAGGCAGAAAATCTTGGTTTTAGCCTTTTCAAAGGTATTTTGGATCCCCAAAGGGAAAACCATTGGTTTTAAGCTTTTTCAAAGCTTTCGGTTCTGATAGGAGAGAGGGATTATATTTGTGTGAAAATGGGTGATTCTTGGGTTTTTTAGATCCACTTATGGGTTTATATTAAAGCCATTATTTCCGCTGCACCATTTTTGGTATCAGAGCAGAAGAAAGAGTTATTTGCAGCGAAGATGCCACCAAGGAGAGGAATTGGTCGAGGAAGACCAGATCCAAATGCAATTCTATTGGAAGAGGTGCGGAGTCTGCGTGCACGAATGGAGACAATTGAGACCGCTCAGAGAAGAGTACCTGATGAAGGAGATGAAAGTTCTTCAGAAGAATCTCCTACAGAGGAGGCAGTGGAAGAAGACAATGAGACTGCCAAGGTCATCAAGATGCTGGAAAAAGTAGGAGGAAAACCCAAGATGGAAATCCCTATGTATGAATGAAGTCTAAACGCAGAAGAGCTTATGGATTGGATCAGATCCACAGACCAGTACTTTGACCATGAAGAGGTTGAGGAGAATAATATGGTGAAGTTCGTAGTCACCAGATTGAAGGGCCATGCAGCTATCTGGTGGGATGAGGTACAGACATCAAGAATGAGGAAAGGGAAGTCCAAGATCAAGCAATGGGACAAAATGGTAAGTAAAATGAAAGCCAAACTTTTGCCTAAAGACTATCATTTAAATCTTTTTAAGCAATTGCAAAATTTAAAGCATAAAGGAATGTCTGTTAAGGAGTATACAGAAGAATTTTATAGATTGAGTATTAGAGCAGGGCATGTAGAAGATGATGTGGAAAAGGTAGCTAGATATATAAATGGTTTAAGGTATGATATACAAGATGAGATTAGCTTGTTAAGTCTGAAAACTATTGAGGATGCCTATCAAGCAAGTTTGAAGGCAGAGGAGAAGATCTTGAGAAAGCAGAATCAGAGAAACAGAGGAAGAAGCTCAGTGAGAGGTAGAGGAGCTACCAGATCCAGAGGACAACAACATCAACATGAAGCAGGGAGCTCAAGTAGCAGACCACCACAGAGGGGTGAAGCTAACAGAGGAAGATTCGCGCCCAGAGGAAGAGGGTGAGGAAGAGATGTTTGATGTTATACATGTGGAGAGTGGGGACATATGTCATGGGATTGTCCTCATAATAAACCAGCAAATTAGAGGAATGAAAATGTGGCTGAGGCAAAGCCAGAACCACCTCGACTTATGGAAAAGGAAGAACCCCCTGAAGAAGGTGAATCACTGTTATTAAGAAGAACTTTGCTGAGAGCAGAGAAGGAGACTGGAGAGCCTGCGCAGAGGAAGAACTTGTTCAGAACCACCTGTAAATCAAAAGGTAAGTGTTGTAAGGTAATAATTGACAGTGGAAGCACTGACAATATTGTGTCCACAGAGATGGTGGATAAGCTTGGGTTAGCAAAGACAGTACATCCTGCACCCTACAGAGTGTCTTGGTTACAGAAGGGGCATCAAGTCATTGTGACAGAACAATGCAATGTTGAGATACAAATTGGTACGTATAAAGATGTGATTTTATGTGATGTAATGCCCATGGATGTATGTCATATATTATTGGGGAGACCGTGGCAGTTTGATCGGAAAGTGGTTCATGATGGGAGGAGAAACACCTATACCATAGAGAAGGATGGAACTAAGCACACGTTGTTGCCATTGAAGAATGATGCTGATAAAGGAACGCCTAGAAATAGTATTATGTTGATAAGTGGAAAAGAATTGCTACAGGAGGTAGTGAAAAGTGAGGAGTTGCATTTTGCTATCGTAGGAAGGCCAAAGGTAATCTTAACCTCCACAAATTTAGATGATCTGCCTGAAGAAGTTAAAGTTTTGTTATATGAATTTGCTGATATCATTGTGGATGAATTACCAAATGCCTTACCATCGATTAGAAGTATTATCCATCATATCGATCTAATACCAAGGGCAAGTTTACCAAATAAAGTTGCGTATAGACTAACTCCTCAAGAAAACGTAGAAGTTGGAAGGCAAGTATAGGAACTGATGGATAAGGGGTTGATCAGAGAAAGTCTCAGTCCATGTGTTGTACCAATAGTACTCAGTCCGAAGAAAGGAGGAGAATGGCGCATGTGCACAGATTCCAGAGCTATCAACAAGATCACAATCAGGTACAAATTTCCTTTGCCATGCATGGATGATTTAATGGACTGTTTAAGTGGATCCAGATACTTTACTAAGATAGATTTGAAGAGCGGGTATCATCAGATAAGGATTCGGGAAGGCGATGAATGGAAAACTACCTTCAAAAAAAATAGTGGATTGTATGAGTGGTTAGTGATGCCTTTTGGGCTCACTAATGCACCCAGCACGTTCATGAGACTAATGAACGAAGTCTTGAAGGAGTATGTAGGTAAATTTGTCATTGTTTACCTTGATGATATTCTAGTTTTTAGCAAAAGTAAAGAGGAGCATTTAGAACATCTTAAGTTGGTCCTAAGAACTCTACAGAAGGAGAAACTACTAATCAATTTGAAGAAGTGTAGTTTCATGAAGGAGGAGTTGGTGTACTTGGGATTTGTAGTTTCCAAAGAAGGCTTGAAGATGGATCTGGAGAAGGTCCAAGCAATCTAGAACTGGCCTACTCCCAGAAGTATATTTGAGGTAAGAAGCTTCCATGGACTTGCAAGTTTTTACAGAAAATTTATAAGAGGGTTAAGTCAAACCAATCGTTGAGACAATCAAGGAGATCAATCAACCATTTAGACGGACAGAAGCAGTAGACAGAAACTTTAATTTTCTGAAGAAGAAGATAACAGAAGAGCCAATTTTAGCATTTCCTAATTTTGAGAAAGTCTTTCAAGTAGAAACAGATGCCAGTGGGGTAGTAGTTGGCACAGTTCTGAGTCAAGAGCAAAGGCCAATAACATATTTCAATGAGAAACTGAATGATGCAAAGAAGAAATATTCTTCTTATGACAAGGAGTTTTATGCTATTGTGTAAGCTTTGAAAAAGTGGAGACATTACTTGCTTCCAAAATAATTCATCTTATATTCAGACAATCATGCTTTATAGTTTATCAATAACCAGCTGAAGCTGAATCAGAAGCATGCCAAGTGGGTAGAATTTCTGTAAAGTTTTACTTTTGTAATAAAGAATAAGAGTGGTAAGTCTAATAAAGTAGCATATGCATTGAGCAGGGTAAGTTTTATTATGCAAGAGTTCAAAGTGGGTGTTGTAGGGTTTGAGGAAATGATAGAAATGTACAAGGATGATGAAGATTTTAGGGATATCTACGCAACAGTTCAAAATCCAATGAGCCATAACAGAAGTCAGTGGATGGACTACCTCATTCAAGGAGGCCTATTATTTAAAAAGCAACAAGTTATGTATTCCCAAATGTTCCATGAGGGAGAAAATAATCAAGGAGAAACATTATGGAGGTATATCTGGTCATTTTAGACAAGATAAAACCTTCGCTCATGTGAATGCTTTTTATTATTGGCCAAAAATGAAAAGTAATGTTGAAAAGTTTGTTGAGGAATGCAGGATATGTTAGTATGCCAAAGGAAGGAGTCAGAATACAGGACTGTATCAGCCATTGCCCATACCAGATTGACTGTGGGATGCAGTCAGCATGGATTTTGTTCTGGGGTTACCAAAAACTCAACGAGGAAATGATTCTATTTATGTTGTAGTAGATAGATTTTCTAAAATGCACATTTTATTGCTTGTAATAAAACTAGTGATGCAACACACATAGCTAATTTATTCTTTTTAGAGATTGTAAGATTGCATGGTTTACCTGTAATTATTGTATCAGATCGAGATACCAAGTTTGTAGGGCATTTTTGGAGGACACTTTGGAAGAAACTGGGAGCTAACCTCAGTTTTAGTTCAGCATACCATCCTCAAACAGATGGAAAAAATGAAGTAGTGAACAGGAGCTTGGGAAATATATTAAGGAGTTTAGTATATCAGAATCCCAAACAGTGGGATCTGGCACTAGCACAAGCTGAGTTTGCTTACAATGATACACCAAACCGAAGCACTGGAATGAGTCCATTTCAGATTGTCTTTGGAATGCATCTGAGAGGTGTGTATGAGCTTAGGGATTTGGGAAAATAGGAAGCCAAGAGTGCAAGCGCTGAAGAATTTGCAGAACAGATGCAAAGATTACAGGAAGAAGTCAAGAGCAAATTGCAAGAAAGCAGTAACAAATACAAGCAGAGGGCAGATCTGAAAAGAAGAGAGAAAGAGTTCCAAGTGGGAGACTTAGTGATGGTGCATTTGAGGAAAGAGAGATTTCCTACTAAAACTTACAACAAACTGAAAATGAAAAAGATAGGACCTTGTAAAATTATAAGGAAATTTTCAGCCAATGCATATGAGATTGAGTTGCTAGAAGGGATTGGAATATCCCCCATTTTTAATGTTGCAGATTTATATCCATTCAAGGAGGCAGAAACAGAATTGCAGGAGGAAGCTACAGGAGATGAAGTTCAAACCGTGAACTGGGAGGAACAGGTACCAAAAGCAGTAAAGAAAGAAGTTGAAGCTATTTTGGATCAAAGAGTATCCAAGAAAACTAGAGGGCAGACTTATTTCCAGTATCTAGTCAAGTGGAAAGAATAGCTAGTGGAAGATTCCAGTTGGTTGACAGCAGCAGAACTACAGAAGTATGGAGTAAGTCCTGAAAGCTTGAAGGGAAAATATTTTCTTCCCCGGGAGTCTGATGTAGGAGCATCGAGACTTAGCCAGCAATGTGAAAACTTGTTCACATGTTGTGGCTAAACAGGTTGAAATTCATTGACTGATTGGTCAAAACCGGTTTTTACTGAGAGGGTTGGATCTCTCAAGAAATTAGTTATAATTCATTATTGTAATAAGTTAGAGACTATCTTATTTTAGATTCAGAGATAGAGTTGTTAGCATAGGTGTGAGAAAGAGCTAGGAATTAGAAGATTGCTATTAGATCTATTAAAAATAGAGATTTGTTGTTAGATATGGTTATAATGTTTATCAATTGATAAAAGGAAGGAAAATGTAATGAGTAAGGGGAGAGAGTGAAGCGAAAGCATAGAGAGAGTGTGTGGAATGCATTTTTTGGGAGACAGAGGTATTTTTCTGTGTAATCCGGCCTAAGGTCGAGACTCTGTATTTTTTATTGGAAATAAAACAGTGTTGTGTGCATAGTGTATTAACCAGCTTGTGGAGGCCTTCAAATGTTTGCTTTTCTTTGATTCGAATGGTATTAATATTGTCCCTATGTTTTCCATACTTTATAATAGAAATCTTGTGTTAGAGGATCAATTGGTGAGTGTATTCCATTGTTCTGGTTTTGCAAACAAAAAACCCAAACACACTAATTATCGGGCGTAAAACGCAATTGGATTGAGAATCTGGATATCAAGTCATTTAGACAGAGGTTTTGAATGCTATCGGGTCCATAGAACCCAAATCGCATCACCCAAGTGTATATACACTGTGGTATTGTCGAAAGCCATCTATAAAGGGAAATCACACTAAAACAATTAGTGAATTCAAGAAAGGGACTTGAAATATTATGCATTGGAGTTTTGGATCCTATCGGATCCGGGACATATATCGCATCGGCACATTGGGAGCGGAGTTTATTAAGTGTTAAGCGCCATTGCAAATCGCCAATAGCGATCAGCGATATCACATCGGACCGAGGGATAACACCGATATAAGAGCCTTGCGCCTGTCGATTGCCGATATTGCGATTGGTTCCTGATCGTCCGATCGGTCAGATCTGGATCTGCGGTAAAAGCCCACATAACTGTGTAAAAGGCAGAAAATCTTGGTTTTAGCCTTTTCAAAGGTATTTTGGATCCCGAAAGGGAAAACCATTGGTTTTAAGCTTTTTCAAAGCTTTTCGGTTCCGATAGGAGAGAGGGATTATATTTGTGTGAAAAGGGGTGATTGTTGGGTTTTATAGATCCACTTGTGGGTTTATATTAAAGCCATTGTTTCCGCTGCACCAGTGATCACTGAACTGAACCTCAACTAACTATTGCAACCAGATCAAATCAATGCAAAACAGATTCAATCAACACTTCTAGATACAGATATACATAATTGAGAGATAACAACAAAATAACAGATATCATTAATTGTCATCATGAGGAAGCAATTGAAAACCATAATACATATACGCGACCTCCATGAAACAGATTTGCGTCTGTACGTGAATACCACGCATAACACTCGCGTATATATACCAACGTACTAAATAAAATATCGTGGAATTTAAATGCAATTGTGTTGAACCAGATCCGCGTGTGTACGCAGCCTTACTGAAGAAAACCAACGTAAATATATTTAAACTACTGAAGCAAATCTTACTTGCAAGCCACAATCATACTTTTTACAAATTTCACTATTAAATCACAGATCACTTCAAGCACATTCAAACAGATCTTGCATCATTATATATTCAAATATACATACATTAGACAAGTATAACCATTATTAATTAATGCACTTTCAAATCTTCCATATCTGAGTCTTATCCTTACTCCCTGGTGCACACCTGTTTCAGATCAGATCACACATGAAAAACTATTCACTTGCACACCCAACACCTTGATCTCCATCTTCTTATATAGTTTTTTTCGTAGCTAATACCTTAGATAAATCGTTTGGTAATGTTTATGGTATTCGTTGATGGGATGAAATGGACGTTTCCACCACAATTACTATGGGAAATTACCATTGTAATGATCGTTGATAATAAGATTTCCATGGCTCAGATTATTTTCGTGACTTTTGCTCATAGGACCTGTGTATGTACACAACTCTTCTTCATAGGAACCGCATATAGTTTCTCAATATTCATATTTTTCATTCATCTGCCACTGAACTATCATTTCTCTTTCCATATTCTCTATAACATCTTGTACCAATATTCCTGGTATATGCATTAGTTCCATAACCATCATATTATAGGTAAGTTAACATCAAGGACATATTTGTCAAGTAGGTTGCCATCAAGGACAACACATTAGCCATAATTCCCACAAATTATGCATATTATTTATATTCATTTAGTTTATATTAGATTTCATTCATACTAATAAGTTCATGATAACATGTAGACACAACCCAGCTACATGGATGAGCTTATGAGGTCATCTGAAGGGGCACTTGATAAGCTAGACTAGCCTCCACCAGTGCATGTTTCCATAGATTCTCCTCCACCTCCACCTCCACCTCATAACACTTATGTGGAGGAGTGACACTATGTATAACCACATCGACCAACAGTTGAGGTAAACTTTTTTATTACTAATATTTAAACATTTTCTTTTTTCAAGTTACATGCAGGCTAATTAATTCGTAAACTAATTATAATTTGTCCTTGCTATTGTGTATACAAGCCCATATGTAGAGTTTTGTCAGTGTCACAGTTATGTGGACGCATGAATAAGATGGTAGGTATAGAGGCATTGACGATGTGGGTCCATCGATGTAGGCCCCAATCTTTGAGCGACAGACAGGGGAGCACCACACCGAGATTCATCAGACCCCCATCCTAGATGACTTACATTTGGACTCAAGTGAGGTTAGTAGATTCATTTATGTAATTAAAAATGTGGTTCAAAATCATTTATTTCCATATTGTTTATTTTGTACAAATAATCATCTTATTAGTTTGAATTTGAATGTGTCATATTACAGTGTCAAATTATGTAGACTTACTTCGCGCAGTGGAACTCACATAGGAGTTCAAGTAGTACTTAGAGTAGATAGTTTTTATATTTTCAGACCCATTTCATAGGCCAAATTCACATGTGATATAGAATTTTTATATTTTCATACATGGATAGTTTATGGATGTACATGAACATTATTTCAATTTATGGATTATTTCATATTGTGGTTGTTCATGTAAAATTTGTAATTGTATATATTTTCATATGGACAGTTTATTGATACATTCATTTCTTCAATTTATGGATTTTTATTAATCTTGTTTATGGATGTTCATAAATTTTTGAAGTTTATGGATCTATTAAGAGTATTTCATCATTTAAAAAAAATCTTAGTATAACTTTTATTAAAAATATAACAATTTTGATTTCTAGTTTCATAGACTAAGAAAATAAGTACAATTTAAGCTATGATGCAAGTCACTTTGATACTTCAAATGAATTAAACTATATGAAAAATGAATTAGAAAACACAAATAGGATTGAAATAAGTTTTAAATTCAATTTCAAAAGATGTCTGGTAAACAACAACTAAGTTTTATTCAATTTTATTTCTTTTGAGGTCAATTTTATTTCTTTTGAGGTCATTTATTCAATTTAATTATTTATTTTATTTATCAATCTAAATTTAAAGAGAAAATCCATCGATACCATACAAATTGATTGAGTTCTAAATATAAAGTTGTAATGCGTACCTTTTGTGTGTTTTGCATGTTATGGAGATTGAAATATTGCTCCATCTGTAGTATCCATGTTACGGGATCCTTGCCATAAAACTTCCTCATATCGATCTTTTGAACATGGTGGGTCTTCAATCCAACATTAGATTCTATGGAATGATGATTAACATTTATTTTGTTCTCATCATGAGTATCCTCTACTAACTTTTTGCCATTAGGAAGCATTTCTTGAAGCAACTTTGCCAAAACTCCTTTCAAACCTTTCATGTCTTTCTTCAAATATTCAATGTTTACTTTTAAACCATCCATCTTAGCTTCCATGCCTTTCTTTAAACCATCTAGCTTAGCTTCTGTTACTTTTTGTGAGAGTGAAATTTGTTGCACTTGGTCTCGTAATTTTGATATATCATGTTGCATTTATTCCCCTTCTTCATGAGTCATGGTAGATATTTCAGGTTTCTTACTAGGTGTTTCCATTTTATTTCTCCAAGGCATTAATCAATGATAATTATGCTTCACTATGCCCTTTTAATTACTTCAAACTAATTTTTCAAACCAAACTTATGCAAATTTTTAAAAAGACTACACACATTTTTTCACTTTGCAAGAGCTCGATATTAAATCTATTATATCTATGTAATTTTGGATCTCCAAGGTCTAAATTTTTTTCCTATGGTATCCCTCAGAGTCCTCTTTCCAACCCCACAAGTCTGATCAATATTTTATTCTCCAAGAAATATTTATTCCAAATATCCCACGATGACCTGATTATAGACTGGTTCAGTAGATCGAACTTGCATGAAGTTCCACGTGTCACTGTTTTGACCTTCGGACCTGGAAACGACATACATAAAACTAAAGTCTGCCTCTTTCTGTTAAGTTTTACAAAATTTTAATATGATGCTCAGAGAGAAAGTTATGATTATTTTCCCAAGGTCGCCTATTTGAGATATAATTCTGGATCCTGAAAAAACCCTAACTTCCTTGGATCATATCTCCGAAAATATAGCGATACAAGATCTGAAATTAGGACCTAAGGTTCATCACAATTTAGGGTCAAATGGGTTTTAATTTCTGCTTTTGAAAATTCGTAGAAAAAAGGTTATAGTGAAAATTCCATGATGACCTGTTTGAAGCAGCGAAACCCTAGAATCCAAAGCTCTGATAGAAAATGTTATGCAACCAACTCACAAAATAGAAGAAAAGATAGATCAACGACTTCAAAATCAATGTTTTAGAGGGGAAACTTCCTTTACATTACACAAATGAGCTGAATTCAATATAATAGAGGAGATTTCAAAGTTTTGAGTTCAAGGTTACAAGTGAAATTCGAAATTGCAATACATACTTCAGGATCAGCAGATGGGGTTTTACAGTTTGCGGCTCGAATTATATAACCTATAAGGACAATATGGAGGCTGTGTTGGAGGATAATGGATTGAAACAAATAATTGATCAAGAAATTCCTAAGCCACCAACATTGGATACAAAAGATCTAGATGAATGGATGAAGTGTGTGGCAAGGGCGAGGCAGATAATCCTTGAGGGATTTTGAGATCACATTGTCTCAAGTCTTCATAAGAAGGAGACTCTATATGCTATGTGGAAAGCACTGACAGGCCTTTTCCAAAACAGTAATGGCCATAGGAAGTTGGCACTGAAAGATAAACTTTGAAAGTCAAGATGGAGGTGGGCGACTCGATTCCAAATTACTTGACCAAGTTCACTCATTGTCGAGATGATCTTGGAACTGTTGGAATCATTATTGTCGGGGATTATATGGTGAGTCTTGCTCTTTATGGACTCCCAAAGAGTTGGCATAGTTATTAGGACTCTGTCAATGACCAGGAGAAGCTACCAGATTTGGAATGACTGTGGTCAGATTTGGTACAAGAGGATTTTCGACGAAACACTAGAGATGAGACCTCTTCCAAGGAAGTGCAAGAGGACTTTTCCTTAGTGAGTAAGGAAAAGAAGGCCAACAGAAATAAGTCCCAAGGCGAGGTGGGCAGAAAGAAGATGGACTTGTCGAAATTCAATGTTTTCACTGTCACAAACACGAGCATTATGCCATGAATTTCCCACAAAAGAAAGCAAGAAAGAAGGAGCCTGCCGTAGCTGCAGCAGGTGAAGCTCTAGCTTCACAATTCGAACTTGATTTTACTCTCATTGCATGCATGGCTAGCACTTTCATGGAAGGCATGTTGTATCTTGACAGCGGTGCCTCATTCCATATGACAGGGAACAAAGATCTCTTTAGTGGTTTTGAGGAGAAAAACCTCAAGCGGAGCATAGATTTTGGAGATGACAGAAGGTATAGAGCTACCGAAATCAGTATGGTTACATTTTAGAGGGAGTCTGGCTCCCCTCTCAGGATCACAGATGTGATGTATGTTCCAAGACTACAGAAGAATCTTGTTTCAGTCGCGGTATTGGAAGATCGTGGCTATGATGTAATTTTTAGTAAGGGAAAGGTTTTCCTTAGACACATTACCTTTGGACAGGTGAAACAAATTGGTGCATGGGTCAAGAGCCTATATGCTCTTGAGCTACAAGATGCATGCAAAGCCTTGAGGAGCAAGGCAAAGGTTAGATACCTGGGGGTTGAGAGGGAGCATGAATTAACTCTCAACATGCAACCTCAGAAGAAGTCCCATAAAGTTGTGGAGCAACCACAATTAGAGAAGAAGAGAGGAGATCGAGTGGAGACATCCACTCATGGAGAGACCTCCAGTAGGGGGAAATTTTGAGCCAAGTGGGCAAAGGGAGCACATGCAGCCATACCTCCAGGTGTGAGGTGGGGAGATGTGAAGTGATAGCCCCAAGAGGGCTGAAATTGGGTAGGGTCCCTTGAGAGGTTTTATCTCATGGATGGTACCTTGCTACAAGAGCCCAAAGTACATATTAGCGGGAGGAATCAGTGGTGATTGACGTATTTATAGATCAGAGAGACAAAGGCTAGAGCAGTCAGATACTGAAGAGTGCATAGAAGGGTTGAAAACAATGCATAAATTCATAGTCACCAGACACGCAGAGTTTTCAACTGACAGAGGCAGTAGCAATCAGATATTTTGATGACAGATGCATCATATTGATTCAAGTTGGAATTTTTTTTAGTTTCAAGAGTTTCTATAGAAACAACACTAGAGAGAAGTGTTGCATGCAGAACATTCCAAAGATTCAGGATCGGGATCAAGTTGAATTCCTTTCTTGTTGAGAGGGACTATTGAAAATACAAGCAATAAATGTTAAAAATAAAATCCAGAAATTCCAATTTAATTTGTCCTTGATTAAAATGAGAATTAAAATTGTCATTCTATTCTCATAACAACTTGTAAATAGTTAATTAATTTTAATTAACTTAATTAGCTTAGGAATTTTGAGTTGGAAGCCTTTATGTAGTCATGTATATGTTCTCCCTAAATTTTAGAGGTCTAGTATGAGTTTAAATTGAGTTGTAATTAGATAACTTAGTTTACAGTTATGGTTAGTTAAATTAGTTCCAACTATTTGTGGAACTAATAGAGGACTAACAGTTAGTTGGTGCACTTGTGCATCCACAAGTGCTACTCCAGTTAACTGAAGATTCCCTCATGAGAAACTCGTGCATGTTAGTTCATAGAAAGACCCAATTGAGACTAGAGTGCAGGGGCAATGCACTATCAGTTGTATGATTTACTGAGTTATAAATATCATGCATGCAATGAGAGAAGGACCTATGTTTGGATTGCGTAGTTTTGGAAGCATGAATTCCCTTTAAATACGGGCTATTCATCCTAGGAATCACACAAG
Source organism: Pinus tabuliformis (assembly GCA_031772625.1). Classification (NCBI taxonomy): domain Eukaryota; kingdom Viridiplantae; phylum Streptophyta; class Pinopsida; order Pinales; family Pinaceae; genus Pinus; species Pinus tabuliformis. Next base: position 828,827,615 of record CM062813.1, read on the forward strand.
GAAATAGGGGCTTGGAGAGCTACAAAATAAGTTAAGGATTTGGTTTGAGCTAGCTTGTGAGCTGAGAATTGATTATATGTGTGCAGGGATTGTTCTTGAGAGAACAAGCCTTGTATTCTCATCTTGGATTTCTGATTAATGCAATATAGATAGTAGGGGTTTTGAGTTGTTGCTTTCCCTAGATAAATATTATGTTACGTGAGATTGATTTGTCTTCTTCTTTTTCATATTGTTTTCATCAATCTATTGGCTTCCACTAGTTGAAGGTAGAAGTAGGTTCTTGTCTTGTGCTTTAGTAAATTGCATGAGCTTGTGAATCTACAAGAAATTCTACACAAACTTTCTAAGCTTATCATCTTTTTTTTATGAAACATTTGCTTCCAAAGATTCTAAAGTGTTTGACAATTGCAGGCTTACCATACTAGAGTTCATATGGAGTTTATCACTGTTTACTTGAACATGTGCTTTGTTAAATATATCCACAGTTGAATGTATTGCTTCTCCCCAGAAGGTGTGAGGTGTTCCCGATTCATAAAACATGGCACATGCCATTCGTTGAATGATTATGTTCATTCTTTCTACTACTCCATTTCGTTGAGGAGTTTTAGCTATGGAAAATTGTCTTTTGATGCCATGTTGTTCACAAAAATTAAAAATTTCATCTAATATAAATTCTCCTCCTCCATCAAATCTAAGGCATTTTATTTTTAGTTCCATTTCAATTTCCACCATAGCCTTGAATATTTTAAAATTTTAAAATTCCTCATCTTTATACTTCAATAAACCAACCCAACACATTCTTGTAAAGTAATCAATCACTAATATGAAGTATTGTTCACCACAAGGAGACTTCTTTCTCATAGGTCCACATAAATTAGTGTGAACAAGCTCAAGGGATTTACCTGAAGTTCATTCTTTAGCTTTAAACTGAACTTTGGATTTCTTACCAAATTGACATGATTTGAAAATATTACTTTTAGGTGGAGAAATGTCTAGCAAGTCACAAATCGTTCCCATATTTCTTGGTTTGTATAGTTGAGAAAAAGTGAGGTGTCTCAATCTTTTGTGCCAAAGTCAAGTTTCTTCAAATTTTCTCAAAAAATAGTGCTCTTTCCTGCGTTCTAGGATATAGACATTGCTTTGAGTTCTAGTTCCCTTGATTACGGTCTTACCATTATCTAAATTTAGTACCACACAATTCTTTGATCTGAAAATAACCTAATGCCCTTGATCACACATTTGACTAACACTTAAAAAGTTATATCTTAGCCCATCAATAAATAATACATTCTCAGCCTTGACCTTTCCTTTTAATACCATAGATCATTTTCCTTTAATAGTGGTAGGTGAGTTATTACCAAAAGTCACATTATTTTCTTTCTTATTTTCATTAAAAGAAATAAACTTATCTCTATCACCTGTCATATGCTTTGAACAACCACTGTCAATGTACCATAGATTCTCTTGATCTCCTACATACAATGCTAGACCACAATTTTTAGAGGAAGAAATTTTACTTTTCCATACCTTGGGAGGTTTTATCATCTACTCATGTTGATAAGATGAATTCATCCTAATTCTGCATCCAGTTTCTTCATGACCAAAGTTATTTCAAATAGAACATTTATCTTCATTTTGAAGAGGGGAGAAAGCATTAACAAAATCTTATGGTTGTTCCATAAATATCTCCTCTTTCAAATCTCCATGTACAAAGACTATCTTGATATCTAGCTTTTCTAATTCTAAATCCAAAGTAGCTACAAGACCAAGCCCTACTCATATTAATGATATTTTAACCATTGGGGAATTTTTTTTCTTTAAATTCAACACCTTGTTCTTGTTTAAATCCTTTCACCAATAGTCTTACTCTAAACCTTTGTTTAGTTTCATTTCCTTCATGTTTTATTTGGTACACCGACTTATTCTTTAGGACATTTCTCCCTTGTGATATTTCAACTAAATCCTATTTTGTATTGTCACATAGGGATTTTATATCCTCTTGCATAACCTTTGTCCACTTCATACCATTGTCTCCTTCACATGTATCCTACAAACAAGTAGGTTCACCTTCATTAGCAAATAAAATATTCTAAGGGAGAATACCTGTGTGAAGGTCAATGTCGCTTGGTAGGCCTATGAACTAGTAAGTTTTTTATTGAGATTTCTCTTAATGGTTGTTGATTTTTTTCTTCATGTTCTTATTGTTGTTGTTCCTCATTTTCATTTTGCTATTCATTATTTCAATGAATGCCTTCTTGTAGTGTTGGTTGATTTTCCTATTGTTTTTTAAACAAAGTTCTATGCGTCCACACCTTTTTCAACAACTTTAAACATTTTTTGTTCATCATAAATGGTATCCATATTTCTAATAATTATCCATTTTAGAGGATCCCATAATCAGTAGCCTAACGCATTATTATCATATCCTAATAAAACACATTTAAATTATTTTTCATCTAACTTGGATCTTAGTTCTTTATGAATAAGCGTATATGCTTCACAACCAAAAAAAATCGAGTATAGCATAAATCCTTACCAGTCCATACCTTTTCCAAAATGCCAACATCAAATGAAGTTGTGGAAGAGTGATTTATTAAGTAGCATGTTGTGTGAATAACTTTTGCCTCAAAAGATTTAGGCAAACTAGAATTTGAAAGCATACATCTCACCTTTTCCATTATTATTAGATTCATTCTCTTGACTATTCCATTTGGTTGTGGGGTGCGAGGAAGGTTTTTTCATGCTTTAGCGATATTTATTACAATATTCTTCAAAGGCCTTACATAGTACTCTTCGCCATTATCTTTTCTAATGCATCTCAATAATTTATTAGTTTCCCTTTCAACAACCACATGAAATTTCTGAAAAGTATCTAGAACTTGATCTTTGTTCTTAATAGGGAAGGCCCACACATTATTTGATGCATCACTACAAAACAAGCAACTCCTCCTAGTGATTATATATTAATTGGGCCAAAACTATCAATATGTATCAAATCTAATATTTTTGTATTCCTCTTAGGACTATCTCTTATAAATGATACCCTTTCCTCTATCCATAATACAATGTTTGAAAATTTTAAATCCTCTACCTTTTATATTAAGGAAAATATTTTACTCAACAATAATTTTTAAGCCTCTTTCAGTTATGTGCCCAAGTCTTTTGTGCCACAAATCCACTTTGGACTTCTCCTTTGTAACAACAACAATATTTGACTTTTGCAACCTTGATTTTAAGGTGTAGAGAGTGCCTATTTTCTGCCCTTTTGCAACAACCAATGAACCTTTTACAATTTTCCATCCTCCCTTGCCAAACATTGTATGGTAGCCTTCATCATCTAGCTTTCCAGTTAAAATCAAATTCATTCCAAGCTTCGATACATGCCCGACCTGCTTAAGCAGTAATCGACAACCATCTTGTGTCTTTATTAGAATGTCTCTAGTATTCCTTCAATATTACAAAGACTTGTATTGCCCAAGTGAACCTTACCCATATTCCTAGATGTATAAGAAATAAAAATTTCTTTGTTTGATGTTACATGGTAGGAGGTTTCAGAATCTAAAATCCAATCACTATCTTAATTAGATGTATAAAGGCATGCATCATCAAAAATATCAGTAATTAATATCTCACATTCTATTTCCATGGAATTAGTTTCTTCATTATTGTTGTTATTGTTGGCTACAACTTGCTCCTTTTGTTCCTTCTTAAAATTCTAGCAATCCCTTTTAATATGGCAAGTTTCCTGTTCTTCCATGCCTAGACTTTGACTTCCTTCTAGAGATTGAACTCCTTGATTTCCTTCTATCAGGTTATCTTGCACAATCACAAAGAGTTAATGCATCCATATTTAATATTTCTTCTCCCATAGATTTCCTATGTATTTCTTCATTCAATAAATTGTTAGACACATCAAAACTTGATTTACTTTTTTTGTTGCATTGTTTATGGTGACAACCAATTTTGGCCAACCATCAGGCATAGAGCTTGGGAATGAAAGAGCTTCAATCTCATCATCAAACATAATCCTCAACTAAGTGAGCTAGTTCACCACCATGTGCAACTTATTTTGATGTTCATCTATCTCTTCCTTCATTTTGAGATTATATAACCCGTTCATCACAAACAATTTATTGGTTGATGTGTGTAGTTCATGTAAATCATGAAGCTTCTTCCATAAAGATTCAATGGTATTTTCCTGTGAAAGATGAAGGTATAATGTGTCTCCCTAATACTGCTAAATAATCACAATTTCTTTTTGATACAAATTTTCCAATCTTCATGATTCACTCATGAAGGGTTCTTAGATTTTCCCTTAATTAGCAAATGTAGATCTTTGAGTGTGAGTATATCTTCGATCTTAGATCTACATATGGTAAAATTTACCCTAGTAAGCTTATCTATGCTTATCTTTGACTCCATTGAGCCACCTGTATATAAAACCTACACACACTGAATCTCCAACAAAAAGCTTGTTCACCCGTTGTTCTATTTTAAACAACAATCAATAAATTAACAACAATAGATGTGTGATAAATAATAACTTACATAGATCCATCAACATAATTTTAATCATATATAAAATAACACACATAATGAAGAAAAAAGCAACACAAATTTTACTTAGAAAACTCAAAAATGTATTGAGAAAAACCACAAAGAAAAATCAATTTTTTTATTACTAGAAAAAATTACATAAGCTTCATCTTATGAGCTCAACTCCAAATAGGTTCACCAGTAATAGATGAATTCAACCTTATTTACGAAAAAAATTCTTTGTTACATTTTAGAAGAATCTTTAATTACATTCTAGGAAAAGTCTCATTCAAGAATAAACATCGAGCAAGTCAGCCAAGTGAGACAGGGCAGGTCTTAAACATCAGTGTATCAGGGAACCACCTTTTCACCCACCTATAGAGAAGAGAAGACGAGTGAGGCAGAAGAGAAGACGACTGCCAGCCTCACTTAGAATACTTACAGCATTGGATACCGTCTTTACAATTGACTAGTTGAAGCATTCATGCCTATGAATTATATATATATATATATATTTGCTTAAATATAATTTTTAATGTTTTAAATTAATAAAAAAAATATCATATAATACTATTTAAATGTTTAAATTATTAATTTTTAATTGTTTATATATTTAAAATATATTTTTAAATAATAAAAAATAATAACATTATTAAAAAATATTATGTAAATGTTTAAATGATTAATTTTAAATTATTTATATATTTAAAATATATTTTTAAATAATAAAAATTAATAACATTACTTAAAAAAAATTATTACGAAAATCTAATCTAAATTGCAGGCCCACTTCAAATGAGATGGGATAGCGGAGGTAGAGTACATAAATATTTTCATGGTCAAATTTGGAACAATCTGATATTGTCAAGTCCACCATGATACAACTCAATAATTGCATGTAAAAGATAATTTGTAACCAATACTTAAACCCAGCTTTAAAAAACTCATTAATTACACGTAAAAAATAATTTGTAAGCAATACTGAGCACAAAAAATGAATGTTAATTTTTGTGACTCTTACACTAATTTCCGTGACTTAATTCTTCCAAAAAGCGCTTCTATCTATATTTTAAAAAATATATATATATATAACACTGCCGTACAAAAGAAAATTTTCGTTTTGGATCAAAAGAAACTGATTTAAAAAAAAACAATTTTAAAATCATAATAATAAAACTCAATAATTTTATCAACTAATAAATTATAAAAAAAAATGTAAAACTAAAATATTTAAACTTCTACATATTTTTAATCCAATTAAATAATCATTGCCAACCAAACTATATGCACGTTGCCGACAACAAAATTCGTACCGGCAACCTTGTCAGAGGTGCGGGCCACCTGCCTCCCCTCTCCCCCCTCCATCAACGCCCACTTTCCATTCACCCTCCGACGTGGTCTCCCTGGCCACCTCGTCCCTTTACATTTACCGGCGGCCAACTTTCCCCGCAACCACCATGCTCTCAAAACCTAATTATAATTTTTTATAGTAATTTATTACGAAGATGTGGTACAATAATTAGGTGATGAGGTTTAATTTCTATAGCCATATTTTTTTTTAATAGTAATTTATATTTCTTTATAGTAATTATTATGAGGATGTGGTCTAATAATAGTTAAGGGATGAGATTGAGTTTCTAGATATTTCATGGTCATCAAATCTTGAACAAAACTGTTGTCCATACAAGGATGTTGTCTATCCATTATAGAATTTTAAACTTTCTAATAATCTTTAAACCACAAATAAATATTAATAAACTTAAATTTAGTATTTAAAATATTAAAATTATAAAAAATTCATAACTTAAACCTGTGATTATAATTTTTTTATAAAAATTACAATAAAAAACCTACCAAAAATATCTAGAAATATATAATGAAAAAACTAAGACACAAAAACAAAAAATGGTGAAATATAGTTGGTTGCCTGAAATCTAATAGCTGACATCTTTGGATCATGTAAACCATGAAATGTAATTGGCTGCTTTGAATCCTGCAATAGCTGATATTAATCTGCAAAACCACAGATGAATATTGTTAATAAACTTTAAGAACACGCTAAAGAAATTAGAGTTTTTTCAGTATTAGTGAAAGACGTAGCCTTCTCTGCTCATCTATTCTTCTCTAGTTACGATCATCTTCTCAACCTTCTAATTTGATAAGTCAGGTGATCTAATTATGTTCTAAACTCTCGCTGGGAAGTCAAAATCATGAAGTGTTTAATGCACCTGACTGCAGACTGCATTTGAGTTTGGGAGTGGTCTAACAAGGTAGAGGAATTGTTTGGACAGTTAAAAGTGGTTGGAACCCGTGTAAAAAAATTTCAAAAAATCTTGTAGAAGCAGTGTTTGAATCGTGTTTATAGTGGAAATGGATTCAGTGTCATCAAAAACATCTAGGACACCTAAAATTTTCAAATTTAACAAATATAACTTGGATTTACAAAAATCTTTGTCGAATTTTCTCTAAATATAACCGGAATTTCCATAACTTTATGGTCAACTCCTCCATCTACTTAAACTAGGCGGAAACTTGTGATTGAACAGTATAAAAACAATTACTTAATTATTTGAAACCTTCGATGAAACATTATTTACTTCCTTATTTACTTCCTTTTTCCTCGATTAAATTTAATGGGTATTTATTGGTGTTTTTTTTTAACAGTTATATATTAACTATATTAAAATCTATATATTAATTTATCAAATGTCAATTTCATGAATAACCTAAAAAAATTATTTAGAGTAATTTCAAATAAAATCATAGAAAATACAAGAAAGTGATTTTGTTGATTGAAATTCCAAGGTAAATATTACACTATATGCAACATGGACTATATTAAAATTTTAAATAAGTATAAACTTATTTATAATGGATTTTTGGATTTATTAGAAAAAGTTAATTTGCGTCTTTAATTACACCATGTGATCTTACATTGTATACACTTAAGCATAAAGCATAATATTGAAGCCTAAGGCTCAAAGGTTTAGATTCATATGACATGTCCACAAGCATGAGCTATTGATATTCTATATAAAACACTAAATTTTCTTGTTTATGCAAGTGAAACATTTGTTTTTTTATTTGATTTTGAGAATCTTATGTAATTTCTTTAATGTTGGCACATTCATGATAGATCTCCTTTTTTATAAAATGGGTCTATCTATTAGTTTCATTAGAAAACAAATCTATTTTATGGTTGGGCATGGAAATCCCAAATATGTGGTTACTAAGGTTATGATGCTTTTGATACATTCACTCTTAAACCTATAGGTTTGTGTCTTTAGGTGTTAGTATATCTAGAGGAAAGCTCTATTCTTCTTCTTTGTCAGAAAATTATGAATTTCTTCTAAATCCATGTCTTCATATTATTATTGCTTGAAATGTTAGAACCCTCCCAAATTCTTATTTAAAAGTGTCTTCATATTTGTTTTGCCATTTATAAGGTTCTCCTTAAGTCCAACTCATTAAATTGAAAGTTAAGATTGATTATTCCTATTCAAAATACATTATAGTTAATGGGTTTAACCAAGTTACTTGAAAACTTATTCAACATAATTTGTAAAATCTTTGAAATTACTTAAATAATGAATATACATAATTGCACCAAATCATTGGCTAGTTTGGCATTAGGAATGAACATGGTTGAATATGTTTGATCCTTTTAAAGTAATATAAAACATATATATCTATGAAATTATTGTGAGCTTATGATCAAGCCAAAATTAAAAAAAAAAAATTATTAAGGCTAACAAAAAAACATTTTTACAATCACAACAGAAAATTGATAGAAGAACATAATACATGATATTTAAATGATAGACAAAAATAAAAATCAAACATCAAACAAATGACATTTTCAAAGGAAACCCATCGCAAAGAAAATTTACTTTCCTGTAAAAGTGCCCATCAAATTTATACCTTCTCCAAGATAACCTAGTTGCTAGTTGTTGCACTTTGTGCATATACTTTTTAAAATAAAGCATCGGGCTCTATTAAGTTCGAATTCTAATAGTCAAAGCAATACATCTAGATGTTTTCTTAGTACCTCTGAATTATAGGAGGGTGCATAAATGAAACAACATTCTACTACTAATACATCTCATTCATTAGGATTAAATACCACCCAAGGGCATTTAGATACCTTAAAATTCAACACAATTGATGGTTGTGGTGAAACTTCTTTGTTTGGAAATCCCATCCTAAGTTTAATGGGAGAAAGGTTTGAAGGTGGTGAACCCAAACAACTAGATAACATCCCATATCTAGACACAAACTACTTTAGGCTTATGGGATTCACATAGAAAGAAAAATCTTGGCAAGATGAGAACAATTCTACACTCTGAAAAGTCTAAGAGGACAATATTCAAGATATTTTAGAAATTAAAATGGTTACAGCTATCAACCCCCAAGCTATTACAGGGAATATTTTTGAAATTTGGACAAGAAAAGTAGTAGATCCACCTTCACAATCGTCAACTAGTGCTAACTCGTTAAATATAGGTCTTGTTGCAAGTCACTTTGTCTTTACAAGCTTAACAACAAAATATGCATTACCACACATTTCATTGGCATAAATGCTAAAAGAAGTGCTTGCAAGCCTATCCTTGCAACATATTAAGTAAAAAGAGAAACCTACATTTTCCAATCATTCCCAAATTGATCATGAAGTCATTATAATTTATGACTTTTGAAATGATGGACCTTAAATCCCCATAACCATTTTTGAATCTATTGGAAAATGTAACTAGTGTCGGTCTTCATATCGGTCTTTATAATTGTACTTAAGTCATGATGTAATATTTTTATTAAAATAAATTTATTATTATCAATTTTACTTATTAAAACAAGGATTTCATGCTTGGGTCAAGAAGTCTATAGGTCAAAAGACCAATTAACTATTCTAGAATTTTCATTGAGTCAAAGTCAAAAGTTATTTTTGTAAGAGACCCTTCTTGAACTCAAGAAAGAAAAACATTCTAGTCTTACATCTCCTCCATCAAGTCAACCTTGGTCACCTTACAAGTCATCTTCCTCATTTATCAAGTCATCTCTATTTTATCATGTCGACCTCAAACTACAGGTTCCAACCACTATATATAGCAAAGCTACTCGACCTATCTTGGTGCAATTCGATGATGAAAAGGGTCTGCAATTCAGACAAAATACAAGAGATGTCAAGGGCAGTGAGTAAAGGTGTTTAACATCTACAAATGAAGAAGATGATGAATGCCTAAAGGGACTAAAGTTTTCCCATGATTACAGAACCAAAGATGACAACAATTACACAGTGAAATACAAGTCTGAGAGCCTATCTATTACATGGTTATTCAGATCACTACAGAATAGAGAGTCTATCCATTACAGTGCCAAAGGCATCTATTGTTACACGAAGAAATTGTGTACTATTACAGGGACGAAGTTATGTAAAATTACAGGACCGAAGTTTTCCATGATCACAGGAATCAAAATTTTGATGATTAAATAAGATCAGTTTTGAAAGAAGACCATATCAACATGTTGACTTGATAGATGGAGGTTTGGGTCAAAAGTATAGGTTGATTTGAATCTACTTAAGGAAGCTTTCTTGACTGGGTTTTTCTTTAGATAGGGGTTTTTGCCCTTAACAAGCACCTATATTATGTGTTTTCTTGTATTTTTGTGTTTTTGGCAATTTTCTTGAAGATAATAACATAATTACAAAGAATAAAAAAATTAATTAATCACAAAAAATTGTTAAATAATGGAAAAATCAAATTAAACAAGGCTTCCCTAAATTTATCAATACGATCCTAAGACACTTTATACACTTGACTTGAGCCATAATCCTTTTAAAAGGTTAAATTTTAAATATCACATCTGACATCTCACAAAAATTTTAGTTTATACACCTGACTGGAGCCATAATTCAAATTTTAAATATCACATCTGATGTCTCACAAAAAATTTAATTAATACACCTTACTTGAGCCATTTAAATTTTAAATATCACATCTCATGTCTCACAAAAATTTTAAAAAACATTAATGACCTGTTTTCAGAGAAAAAACAAATGTATCATGTTTAAAACTTTGGACCATTTCTCAATTTGTGCATCATCCTTCGCAGGGCCCTGATAATCTTCTTTGCATCGTTATTTCATAATAGAACTCCACAAACAAAAGTATCAAACAAACCGGATCTAACATAAAAATATTAACCAATTTACCTCATCAGAATTACAAACTTAATTTAAAAAACCCAAAATTACAAACTTCAATTTTAAGAACCCAAAACAAGTGATTACCGACTTTAACAACAAAAAAAACGAAAGTAAGAAAAATGCTACCATATTTTAGGTGATACTCTACAAAAAAATTTCAGTGCGAAAAAAGCGCTATTTATATTAATATCAAAGAGAAATTTACAAAACTTACAAATGGTCTGGCAAAACGTGCCAATCAAAAATAGTCATATACATGATTCTTCATGTATAACATCATGAGTCATCTTCCCCTAAAACATTAGAAGGAAGGACCAAGTGAAACTAGTTACGGAAGCTAAGAGTAATAGTATCTTTACAGATAGTAATACAGCCCGATATTTGGAGCAAAAAAGTAGACCTTGTTGAAAAAGAAAAATATAGTCACCATCTGCAAAGGAGAAATCCCACTTTGCAAAGGACACTGTGAGATGCCTAGTGGCCAAGAAGAGATAGTCCATCAACAGGGAAATAAGAGAAAATATGTTCAGAGTTATGTCCCTGGGATGAGAAATTTTTCCATGTTGTAGGTGATGTTTTCCAACTGAATATCCATATACCAATTGTCTGGTTCTTGAGATAGACCTTTCTTTGATAATCTGTCAGCTTGTTCATTTTGGGATCTGTCAACATGTTGGATAGAGAAGCCATTTTGTGCTTGCCAAAATATCTCAATTCTCTTCATCCATCCTATTAGAAGAGGGTTGTTTATGGAAATCTTCCCTAAGACATGATCGATTATAATTTTGGAGTCTCCATAAATATGTAAAACAAGAATGTTTAGAAATTTACTGAAACATAAGAGGCCCGAAAGTGCCATTGCCTCCGCTTTGTTATTGGTACGTTTACCACCATTCCAGTGAATGTTGAAATTTAGTTGTTCATTCATGGAAATGCAAACACCACAAGCACATATTCCTTTTTGTGCTGCACCATCAAAAAAACCCATTGGGTATTCAAGCAAATGGTTGTTATGTCTACGGGGCTTACTACTTGGCTGTTTGAGCTGTGGCATGAACACATTGTAATATGAGATAACCTTGTGAGTTATTTGTTAAAACTCTTCTTTTTTGTTTTGGAACAAAAAATTGTACCTCCATTTCCATATTGTCCAACTAACTATTTGGGGGATGGACCTCCAGGAAACCTTCTGCACACTCCACCATTGCAGTGAGTCCTTTATGGAAGAATTCATTTTATACCTGAAAAAATTTGATAAGTTTCTCCATAACTGAGAGGTGAGGTTGCATTGTATGAAGATATGCTCATTATTTTCCGCTTCAGCTTTGCAGATTGAACAGATGCCCGACCTTTGCCACTTCCTCTTTTGCAGATTCTCCCATATGAGTTTTTTATTATGAAAAATAACCAAGAGAAAATAATAATTTTTCTTAAAGCTCTTGTTTTCCATAAATCAATTGGAAATTTGCATCCTGTTTGGGGAAGTAGTGACTTGGATATGGTTAAATAGGTTTCAGCAACACTTATACAATTTGTCCTCCTTCTCCCCTTCCATGTGATCTAGTCATGTGGCTCTATACGACAATTCCAATATTTTTTATGATTGTCAATATCTTGTTCCATTTTAAAGCCAATTGTCCTTGTAGACCTAAATCTTGTGCTTCTTTCCATATAGGAGAAGGTCCCTACCAGCCCACAATGACATGTCCCCAAACAAAGATGCCCGCACATTGAAGGACATTTATAATTTCCTGGGGAATAGAGCAATCCTTCCCAGCTCCAGAAATTGGGTCCAAATCAATGAAACTTATGTTCCCATTTTGGAAACTCCATGAGAGATTTTGTAAGAAAAAAGATTGTATTTTGCGAAAACTTTTCCAGATAGCAGAGCCATGAGAGGATCCTATAGTGCCTTTTCTGTACCAGAAAGCAAAGTCTTTATTGCCCAGATACTTCATTTTGATAGACATACTCCAGGTGCCCTCTCCGTATAGACCTCTCCATAAGGATTTGCATAATAAGGCTATTTCAAATTTGCGAAGATTCATAATCCCCCAACCTCCCAGATCCTTTGGAAGAGTAATATTAGAAAGTTTGGTTAGATGAAATTTCTTCTTTTCATTGCAACCTCCCCAAATAAAATTTGTTGTAAGTCGATTTAGCATGTTAATAATGCTAGCTGGTATATAATAAAGGTGAGCCCAATATACAGTTAACTGTGCTAAAACTGCTTGTGCAAGAATAGCTCTCCCTCCCATCGATAGGCACTTGCATTCCCATCTAGAGATTCTTTTATAGTAACGATCTATGATCCATTGCCAGTCCGCTCTGGTGTAACAGGAGGGTTTAAGGTGATATCCAAGATACTTCATTCCTTCTTGTATAAGAATTGCTTTAATGTTGTACAACCCTGCAATGTAATCAATGATTTCCCTGTCACATTTTCAATGAAAGATAATAGATTTACTTTCATTGATTTGTAAATCTATAGCCATTGTGAATTTCTTTAGGATTTTATAAAGACATATCCAGGTGAAACGATAAAGCATTCCGAGAATCAGGATTTCATCAACAAAATGGCTGTGAGAAATGCTGTTGTTTTTGCTGATCATCAGAGGCCAAAAGTGTCCATGCGTAACAGCCCTTTTGATATGCAGGCTTAGGCAATCCATTGCCAGGATGAATAGTGATGGGGATAGGGAACATCCATGCTTCAATCCTCTAGCAACACGGAAGAAACTAGTAGGATGTCCATTTATAAGAATGGAAAAATTAACCTTTTCAACACAAGCCATAATTCAATTTGTATAGTTTGGTCTGAGACCAATTTTGGTAAGGACACATCTTAAAAACCCCCAATCTAGGTAGTCATATGCCTTCTTTAAATCGATTTGTAAAATGGTTGCTTCAAGTTTTTTTGTGTGGATGGAATGCAAACTTTCCTGTATGTTTACAACAGGATCATGAATAATTCTATCTTTTAGGAAACCATGTTGTCCCTGTGAGATATAGCGTGAGAGAGTACCTCGTATTCTGCCAGCAATGATCTTAGAGATAATTTTATAGATTGAGTTGCACAAGGATATAGGTCTAAAATCCGAGAAAGAAATGGCCTTTTTTGTGGAATTAGGGAAATGTAGGTCGATGATATATATTGGTGGATTTTACTCGACATTCTAGATTCCTCAAGCATGCTCAGAATATCCTTCTTTACTAGATCAAAAAAGTGTAAGAATAATTCTATCGTCCATCCATCTGGACCTGCACATTTATCTTTCTTAAAAGATTTCATTACTTTTAAAAGTTCTTCTTCAGAGACAGGTCTGTATAGTTCTTCATTTTGTTCATCCCTGAACATTGTGGGGTATGGATCAATACCCCAGATGATATCTTCAGCCATTATGTTATCATTCCTACTGTAAGATTCCTGGAAGTGTCGAACATCCGCTTTGCAAATATCATCCTAAGATTGAAAAGTATTTCCTTCCTCATCCCTAATCTCCCAGATTATGTTAATGTTCCGACGCTGGTTTGCATATCAGTGAAAGAATTTGGTATTTCGGTCTCCTTCATTTAGCCATATAGCCTTGCTTTTTAGACTCCATGTGGCTTCCTCAATAGTCAGTAATTTGTTTTTCTTAGATTCCAATTCTTTTATGCGGAGGCGAAATTTTAAGGGAATACATTGAGCTGTCATCCTTGAGGCAATCCTATCCAATTCCATCTGAATGTCTTCTAGGGAGTTTCTATTGAATTTTAGCTTCCAAATTTGCCAGGGCTTTACAACTTTCTGAAGGGAAACTAAATTGTCAAGGAGACGCTGAGAAGGGGAGGTGCTAGTGAGAGCATTGCGACAAGCCTAGGTTTCCTACACAAGTTCATTGAAATCTGGGTCATCCAACCAAGTTCTATTAAATTTGAAAGGAAAGCCCTTTCAGATTCCTGTGTTTTTCCATTGCAGTGAGATGGGCCTATGACCTGAAATGAAATTGTTTATGATTTCCGTATCTAAGAGACCCAAACATTCCAACAACTTTTCATGGAGTAAGAAATGATCAAGTCATTTGGCCAGATAAGTAGACCCAGATCTCCCATTATCCCATGTGGGGGCTATTTTTGTAGGACAGAGGTCTACAAAATTATAAGAGAGCAGGGCATCTTGTAGAAGGTCAGCCAAAGGATCCACCTTCCTACCGCAACCCCAAACTTCATCACTGCTTAAAGTACAGTTTAAATCTCCCACAATCATTAAGGAGTCCAGTTCCATTATCTCAGACGAGAGAAACCGATTCGAGAAAATGAAACGGTCCTTGTAAGGGGCATATACATTAAGTATGTGGATGAAACCAGGAGTGCCGCGAAAACTAGCTTCAAGCAAAATACCAGCGAAACATCTGAAAGCTTTGACCGAGACGTAGGATGGATCCCATAAAGCAACTAGCCCCCCAAAGAGGCCCATGGAGTCAGTGGCCGTGATATGCCAGCTTGGAAACATTTTTCTAAAATATGAGACAACTTCAGTATGGTTATGCATTGTTTCTTGTAAAAGAATGAGATTTGGATGTATGGAAAGGAACAAGTCTTTGAGAGCTATGAATTTTGGGTCCGCTCCCAGCCCCCTGATATTAATAGACATTATGCAATTCATGGAGAAAGATCAACGAGTTGCCTTGCTCTAAGAGTCCCATAAGAAGAAAGGTCTGTAATAGGAATGTCAATAAAGAAACGGTCCATCGTTGTGGAGTGAGAGTCACTGGTTTTCCTTCCGCAGAAATGCATGTTGCCTCTATTTTGCTTCCGCCTGACAGTAATATTACCAGCCGAAGTTGGGCTGATGTGAGGGGAGCCAGGTGAAACAGGTTTGTGAATGGTGAGGGTTTGCAGGTCCAGAGTCTTTTTTTTAAGAGAAAATCCAGGTCGCTTCCCACCGAGTTAGGAGAACGGCTGAGTTTGGAGGGGTAACAGAAAGGCAAGGTTCTTTGCCTTTTATTTTACGAGATACCATAGTAGGGGAAGGTGTAGGTGAGGGTACGTAGGTGATGTGTGATGATGACAGGATATTGTTGAAAGGGTGTGAGAAAGGTAAAGGGCTGGGAATTTCCACCTGTGAACAACATTCTGGAATATGTAGGCGTTCCGACAATGCCAAAGCCCCCTGATGATGCAGGCCAGGAACCCATCACCTGTGACATTATACATAACCTTGTACCATCTTCCAAATGCATAAAATAAAAACATGAAAATAAAAAACATATTTATTATTTTTAAACCTAATTTTATTATTTTTAAAGATATTATATTTAAACAATGAATAACATAGACTTTTTAAGCTAGTTTTAAATCCCAACCAAAATCATCTAAGGCTCAATTGGGGTGGCATAAAGACACCAGGACCTAGTTAAACTATTGGGAGATCAACGAGAATGATGCATTGCAAAACATAAATAACATTAAAGATATTGTTACTTCTAAGTTCAAAGAAAAAATGTGGTGTGAGAAAGATTTAGCGGCTAAAAGAAAATTAAGTTATTATAAGAAGGTCATCAACCCCACCCTAGAAGATCAAAAGTATCTCTCTAGTGCCCCGCATACAACCACATTAGATTTCAGTTTCACAATCTTTACCTTCCTAGCCTTTTACAATGTCAAAATTATAGTGAGCTCGGGAGGCTTCTCTCTAAGCCTTTTGAGCATAGGAATAAAATATTAAATCAAAATAAATAATTTGTTTATTTAAGTCAGATAGACCAATGTTTAATCTCAAAGATGTTAACTATCATCATCATAAATTATCATATATTTATATTTATTTCAATTTTAATAATAATAAAAATAAATTATAATAATTTTTATAAAATAAAATAAAATAAAAATTTAAAATTATTTTTGTTATAATTAACCCATTTTTTTACCTTTATATAAGGAAAACTAATGGATTTAAAATTCAATGGTTAAAAATACAATTTCTTTAATAAAATCTCCTTGAATAAATATGTTTAAAAATCTATTTATAAGGAATATTATTATGTTAAAAATAATTTATTATTTTTAAAAACAAATTTACCATATTAAAAAAATTATTAAATTTAAAACTAATTTTATCATTATTTTTTAATTTATTATACATAAATAATCATTATTTAGAATATGATTATTATTTTTTTTCTAATATATTCATAACTCGTGAAATTAATATATTAATGTAAAAATCGTAATTTTGGACCATTCCTCGGTTTGTGCTGCATTCTTCGCAGCGGCCACGATAATCTTCCCCGTATCGTAATAGACCTCCTCAAACAAAAGTTTCTAAACCAACCAGATTTAAGGTAAAATATTAACCAATTTACCTGACCAATAATTACAAACTTGTTTTTACAAATAGTTTTAAAAACCCAAAACAAGTTGATTGCAAACTTTCACAAATAAAAAAACGAAAGTAAGAAACACTTACCATATTTTAGGTGATACTTTACCAAAAAAAATATTTAATTTCGAAACTCGCGCTAGGAAGCCAAAGTCCTCGAATAGTTTAATGTGAATGACTGCCAGTGCATTTCAATATGAAAAGTTACGGTTGCACATTATAAACATAGTTATTTAATATTCTCGAATCTTCCAGCCATGAAAAACTATTTCCTTGTATTTTTTTTGACGTTAACCCTTCGTAACGCCAACGGCTTTACAGCCGAAGTCCCGAAATCTGATTTAAAGCCCTTGGTTAACTCAAATCGACTTGGTATTTATCCTTTATTTTGTTATGCATACAAAGCGAAAAATTCTGCACTTTCAACTTTCTTGTGGAGTGTTCTTTGTAATGGCCGGAAGAATTTTGAACAGAGCTAGCGGTAGAGAAAAGCCCCTATGTACAGTGCCTTTTTCCAGAGAAGTCTGAAAAATATGTTCCACCTGTGGATCAGAGATCTCACCGTAGAGGTTTTCACATGTTTATCCGGAAACTCTTTATTCTTATGAAGAATCGGTATCAGATAACAAACCCCCTTTGAAAGATTATCAGAAACCACTTCCATATTGACAAGCACAACTGAAAGCCCTTCTACCGTTTTTCCCTCGCCAAGTTGCCCAGCTAAAAGAGCAGCCGAAATTTTATTGTGACAATTTGGTTCAGGCGTTGTGTAATTATTCTAGGTTTTCGAGTTTCTGGTGGGAATTCGAATAAACAATTCAATTTTTTATTAGATTTTGTTTTTCCTGTGTTTGAGATCTGGTTTTAAATGCAAAAATAGATTCAGCTTCTGAAACCCTTCAGAGGCACCGGGATTTGATATTTTAAAGCAAACTATAAATTATCAAACATCTCATCGGCATAAATGGACAAAGAACTGTGTGCAGGCTTGGCATTGTAAAATATCAAACAAAAAATCAACCTCCATCTTCCACTGATTCCCAATGTGATCATGAAGCCAATATAACTGATGAATTCGTGATGAGGCACCTTAAATACTTATAACAGTTCAAATTCTTGAAGCTATATCTTTTTAGTGAACTGTCTAGTCAATTTCAGAAGGGACATCCAACAACAAGGAGTTCAAAAGCTAATTGATGTTCAAAAATTGACTCTAACATCAAACCAAAAATATAATAACAATACCTCTGCCTACTCCAAGTTATCTTTCAGCTGTGAAACAATCCAATCTGAATTGCGGCTCTAATTTTCCAAATGTGAGGATATGAAGACAGAGTTGAAAAAACTGTTGGAACTACTACACACCTACATGCAGACTCTTAGTTAGAGCATGGGACTGCATGCAAGATTCCTTTTGCATGTTGGAACTACTACACACCTACATGCAGACTCTTAGTTAGAGCATGGGATTGCATGCAAGATTCCTTTTGCATGATTTACTCCTTGATTTGCTCCTTCTTTAACTCCGCAACTGACTAGTTATCTCCAGAACTTGTTGTAGGTGTTGAGTCTTCTCATTGATCACCACTATAGTGCATTACCTTGGGATCTTCACCCAGTGATGCTATATCATGAGCATTGTAACATATTTTCGAATGCATCATTCTTTTCTTCTTTCCATTTTCTTTTAGTGTTTTTGCTCTGCAAAGCTGTGTGTTCAACCTTTACTAGCTAGATTCATCTGTGTAGGTTTTCTAACACATTTATATGGTATCAGAGCCCACAGGTTGCTAGATAAAAGGCGCACCAGTACTTTATTTTGCAAGTATTACAGCATGGAGATCGAAGATTGACAGAAAAATGGAGTTTCCCAAAGCATCGATCCTAACACCATACAACTATCATGAATGGAAGGACCAAATGGCTCGATACCTTCGTCATAAAGGGTTGTACAGGATTACCATGGCTACAGAAGTGGAACCCACTTCAGCCATAGAGAAATCCAAGTACCTCAACCGTATGGATGAGACCCATGGATCCATATGCATGTGCATCTCTCCAGAGTTGCAGTTTCATCTATCTGTCTGCAATACTCCCAATGAGATTTGGAAAAAGGTTGAAGAGCTCTACGGGAAACAGGATGAGATGAAAGGACATCTGCTCGAAGTGGAGCTGCTATCATTGGATCCACAGAACTATGACAGAATTCAAGACTTCTTCACCAAATATAATGATCTATTGCTGCAACTCAAGGGTTGTGGAATTGACAAATCCAAGGAGGAGAGTCGCCAAGTTCTCTCTATTATGTCAAAGCTCGGACCAGAATACTCTGTCTTTGTGTCTACATTTCATTCAGTAAGACTCGCAACAGGTAAATCATACACTATGCCTTCTCTCAAAGAATTTATGGAGTCCCTTATTTTTGAGCAAGATAAACTCATTGGCATGGGGAAAATCAAACCTCCAAAAGCACATGCACTTGCTGTGCATGATGGCAGCCACAATAAAAATCACAGATCTGATTCAAATCAGAAAAATCAGTAGCAAAAAGACAAAGGAAAAGCACATTCCCATCCAAAGAAGGAAGGGTACACCAAGCCCTTCAATGACTCCTCTGGCTCGAGAAATGAGAAAGGGAAGAAAGGAAACAGATGCATCTACTGTCAAAGAGGATTCCATCCAGAATCCTCTTGCATGAAGAAACAAATTGACCAAATGGCAGAAATTCTTCAGAAGCACAACCTTGGGGACCACATCCCTCAGGGCGCCAAGAAGAAAACTGAGGATCCGCCACACGGGAAAGGTAACAATTTTCATGCTTTAGTTGCAATTAATTCTTCTCCTGATGCATGGATTATAGATTCTGGTGCATCACATCATATGGCTGCTGCAAAGGAAGTCTATTCCTCTTTGGATGCATGCAAAGGACCTCCCATCCTCATGGGAGATGACTCACCTATTGAGGTCACCGGAAAAGGTAGAGTGGAAATTTTACACAGAAGCTTTGAAGATGTGCTTCATGTTCCAAAACTTTCGGTAAACCTGCTTTCAGTTTATCAGATCACTCATTTTGACACCGGAAAGAGAGTGGAATTCACTCCAGATGCAATGAACATATATGATCTACATAGAAATGCCAAAATTGCAACTGGTGAGGTAAACAATGGAGCCAGACTGTATACATTTTCTGAATTTATTGAATCTGAATCCTCCTTATTGCTTACACATGCTGATGATAGTAGTAGGCTTTGGCACGAGAGGTTTGGTCACTTAAATTACAGGTATATGCAGCAACTAAGCAAGAATGAGATGGTGGAAGGCTTGCCAAATATCAGTTTCTCCAAAGGAGTTTGTGAAGGGTGTGTTCTTGGCAAACATCCCAAAGAAAAGTTTGACACCGGCAAGACTCACAGAGCATCCTCTCCTCTAGATCTGATCCATAGTGATCTCATGGGGCCTTTTCCTCATCCTTCCATCAACAAAGCAAGGTATGTGCTTACATTTATTGATGATTTCTCACGGTATACTTGGGTGTATCTTCTCAGGAACAAATCTGAAGTTTTTGAGCACTTTGAAGAATTCAAAGCACTAGTTGAGACACAGTCAGAGAGAAAGATCAAAGCCCTCCGTACAGACAATGGGGGGGAATATGTTAACACAGCACTTCGGAACCTTTGCCTTCAGTACGGCATACAGTTGCAGTACATAGTTCCATACACTCCGCAGCAGAACGGAGTTGCTGAGAGAAAGAACCGATCTCTCAAAGAGATGGCTTCCTGCATGTTGCATGCCAAGTCACTGCCTCATAAGCTTTGGGCCGAAGCACTTAATTGTGCTAACTACATCCAGAACAGATCTCCTCATAGGTCTGTCAAGGATCAGACCCCCTTTGAGGCTTGGAGCGGCACTAAACCAGAGGTCACTCACCTCCGTGTTTTCGGCTCTCGAGCATGGGCCCGGATCCCCTCTGAAAAGAGGAAAGCTCTTGATCCACAGAGCATTGAGTGCATCTTTGTTGGATCCCTGATGGTGTGAAGGGATATCGACTCCTGATTTCCTCTACGGACAAGCTCATCATTGAGCGAAGTGTCAAATTTGAGGAAAGTCTCTCGCATGCACCTCAAGCGCCGCATGTAGACACTTTTTATCTACCTCATGTCTGAGATGATGACTCAGTGCATTCAGATGCAGATACAGATCATGCAGATGCCGAGGAAGAGCATGCAGATGCAAAGACAGAGTCTTCAGATACAAATCTAGTGCATGCAAATGATGATCCACATCCAAGCCCAAATCGGGCTTCCAGCAGTGAATCATATTCCCCTGTCATAAATCAAAGAACAAGGAGCTTACGTGAGGTATATGCACAAGACCAACCAGCTGCTAGAAATGGTCTTGTGGGGGATAATTCTGATCTGCAGAGGACTAGCTCAGAGTTTATTGAGCCTCCTCTTGTCCTCACTACCACTGAACCATCGCCCTCCTGGCATTGTCATTTGGTTCAGTCTTTTGATCCACAGTCTTATGCTGAGGCTGTTGGGCATCCATCTTGGGAGTCCGCCATGGAGGAGGAGTATAATTCCCTCCTCGAGAACCAGACTTGGGATCTGGTCCCCCTTCCTTCAGGAAGGAAACTTGTCCGATGCAAATGGGTCTACAGGACCAAGAGTGCTGCAGATGGGAAAATCACCAAACAGAAAGCAAGGCTAGTAGCCAAACGCTTCCAACAAGTGCATGGCATTGATTATGACGAGACCTTTGCTCGAGTAGCAAAGATGGATTCCATACACCTTACACTTGCCATTGCGGCTACCCAGCGGTGGGAAGTACATCAGATGGATGTGAAGAATTCCTTTCTTCACGGAGACCTATCTGAGGAGATCTACATGGAGCAGCCACATGGTTTCATTCAGGATTCATCTTTGGTCTGCAGACTAAAGAAATCTCTCTACGGCCTTAAGCAGGCCCCGAGAGCTTGGTACGCAAAGATGGATTCTTTTCTCTTATCACAAAACTTTGAAAGATGTAAGTCTGATCTGAATGTTTACATGCTTAGGACACATGATTCTCTTCTTATCTTAGTTTTGTATGTAGATGATCTCCTAATCACTGGCAGCTCGGCTTCAGCCATTGCTACAGTCAAGAGGGCCTTGCATGATAGGTTCTTGATGACGGACATGGGTCCATTACATTTCTTTCTTGGTCTTGAGATCAGCCAGAATGCCACAGGCATCAAACTCTCTCAGGCTAAGTATACACGGGATCTCCTTGAGAGATTTCACATGACTGACTCCAAGCCAGCACCGACTCCTTTTCTGTCTGGGGTCCGCCTTGAGGATGGAGGTGACACTCCATTAGTTGACAACACTCTCTACCGACAGCTAGTGGGGAGCTTATTGTACCTCACCCACTCCAGACCAGATCTCTCATATGCAGTAGGGGCAGTTTCCAGATACATGCAGGAGCCGCATGAGCTACACTGGAATGTTGCCAAGCGCATCCTCCGATATGTGCAGGGCACCATCACCTTCGGGATTCACTACGCAGCAGGCACTGCATTGAATCTCCTTGGCTTCACAGGTTCTGATTGGGCGGGAGACAACATTGATCGCAAGTCCACCTCCGAATATTCACTCAGTCTAGGATCTGGCCTTATCTGTTGGTCGAGCAAGAAGCAGGCTGCTATTGCTCTCTCTTCACCTGAGGCTGAGTACCGAGGAGTAGTCAACATCACCATTCAGGTTCTGTGGCTACAACACTTCCTCACTGAGTTGGGCATCCAGTTCCACCAGCCCATTGTCATCTGGTGTGACAACCAGAGCACTCTCAAATTTTGCAGGGATCCAGTACAACGGCAGCGGACGAAGCACATAGAGATCCATATGCACTACATCAGAAACTTAGTACATGATCGGGCAGTTTGAAGAAAAGTAGAGCTTTAAATGGAAATATGAGTAAAGCAGTCAAAGGTTACACTAACCATCCAATTTATAGCCATGCTTGTTAGCAACCTGCAACAAAGCCCAAAACCTGCTTTTTTCAGCCATAATCAGCAAGAATAGGGTGCACTTACAAAGCACAAGCTATTCCAATTGTAAATTAGCCATTACTCTGAATGACTAATTTTCCCATAAGAAAAAACAACAAACTTTTATTTTGACAAAAGTTGTTGCATATTTCAACCACCAATGACTGTCAATAAAAATGCCAACAAGGACATCCCATCAGATAGTACATTAGTTTACTCCCTACGAGCATGGGACCGAAGACCAAAAATCCCTTGCTCCATACAGAATGAGGGGGAATAAAAACTCCCCTGTACGAGCCCCTGTTCAATCAACATATAAAACAAAGCATGCAGAGAGTAGACAACAAAAGCCTGCATCACTACCAACAACCCTAAAAGTACAAGACGGCCTCATACAAAAAGGAGAGAACCTAATCCGATGATGGGGGCTTGATCCCTGCAGTCATTGTGGAATTGGCAGGGCAGAGCAGATAACTCACACTTGGAGAGTTGATCTGCCACAGTGTTCTGCTCTCTAAAAATATAGCAGAATCGGATACAGAGGAATCACGCCTTCATTGCAGAGATTTGCTCCAACCAGTGTCACAGTGATGAAACAGATAGTGAGGGTTTCCAGAGCTCAGTCGATTGTCACTTTCGAGTCTGTGCTCAATCCGCCGTACTAATAGCAGAGATAATACCAAGAACCAGAAAGAGATATGATTGCTCCACATCCACACACACTACGAGCAGAGGCACCACCAAAATATTCAATAACATAGATATGGTCCAAGGCTTTGAAAGACTAGCAACGCCTGGAGCATTTAGATTTAAGTGGCCCTATTTCTAAGAAGTATCCAACAACTCTAAGAAAGGCAACTTTCAGATCTGGGACAATATTCTAGAATATGTAGGCTTTCCAACAGGGCCAAAGCCCCCTGATGCAGGCCAGGAACAAGTCACCTGTGATCTTATACATAACTTTGTACCATCGTCTAAATGCATCACCTGAAAACATGAAAATAAAAAATATATTTATTATTTTTAAAACATAATTTTAAAATATTATATTAAAATAATAATTAATTAAAATATTATTTAATTATGTTTATAACTTATGAAATTAATATGTTGTTTTAAGAAACAATAATTTTAAAACAGGAAGTCCTTCCTCTGGCACTCGATCTGACCCGTAATACCTCTTAAAAAAATATTAAATTTTCAATATCTTACTTTAATTTTTATAAAATTTAAAAAATAAATCATTTTATAAATTTTTTTTTCCCAAAACTAATTATATCAAACAAATTTAATTTTAAAAAGTTAATTAATTTATCTTATCCCCTTTCAAATTTCATTTAAAATTTTTTAAAAAAATGATAACACATTTTAATAAATATACAAGTTAAAAAATTAATTAATTTATCTTATCTCCATTTCAAATTTCAATTAAAAACTTTAAAAATAAATGATAACACATTTTAATAAATATACACGTTAAAAAATAATTAATTTGTCTTATCCCCCATTTCTAATTTCAATTAAAAAATCTAAAAAAAAAGTGATAACACATTTTAATAAATATACAAGTTAAAAAATTAATTAATTTATCTTATCCCCGTTTCAAATTTCAATTAAAAAATCTAAAAAAAATGATTAACACATTTTAATAAGTATACAAGTGAAATTAACAATATGTCTATTTTAATATCACGATAATAAGTAAACTCTTAAATAATAATAATTTTTGAATTAATTTTATAAATATACATAAAAATAAATGATATTTATCAAATTTATATATTATTAAAGTCTATAGGCATATATCATAAATGTATTGGAAAGTAACACTATTTTCTTTCATTCTTTTTTTTTATTTTACATTTTATTAGGGTTTAATTTTTTTTAAATTAATTATAAAATCAAATCATTTAATAATATGTTATTAAGTTTATTATTTATTTTATTCATATTTATTTCTTGTTAAATATTTATAGTTTACTCATAATTATCCCTTGCCAAACACTATATAGTAACATTTATCATTTAGCTTTCCGGCTGAAATTTTACTATAAAACTACAAATATCTGGCTCTTATTAGAACATCTCTTATTCCTTCACTATCACAAAGACTTTTATTACCCAAGCTAACTCTATCCATATTTCTTTGTTTGGTGTACCCTGGTAGGAGGCTTCAAATTTACAATCCAATTACTATCTTCACGGGATATATAAAGAAATGCATCATTGTAAATAACAATAACTAATACTTTACCTTTTGTTTCACTGGCAATAGTTTCTTCTTTATTCTTGTTATTGTTTGGTATGGTTTTATTCTTTCTTTAATATTTGACAATCCTTTTTGATATGGCCAAAGTTTCTTGTAATGATAGTAGTTTATTCTTCCACTCCTAGTCTTTGACCTCCTAGAGATTGATCTCTTTAATCTCTTTCTATCTTGTTGTCTTCCATAATCAACAAGAGTTAATGCCTCCATATTCGATATTTCTTCTCCAATAGATTTCATGAGCATTTTTTAATTTATTAAACTATTAGAAACATCTTCAAAACTTAATTTGTCTTTATGTGTTACATTACTTATGGTGAAAACCCAGTTTTGCCAACTATCAAGGATAGAGCTCAGAATAAAAAGGCTATGATCTCATTATCAAATATAATATTCAACAAAGTAAGTTGGTTCAACACCATGTGCAACTCATTTAGATATTCACCTCCGCATCAAAAACAATTTATAAACCGTTGTGTCTGAAACAATTTATAAACCGTTGTGTCTGGTTCATATAATCATGAAGCTTTTTCCATAGAAGATTCAATGGTCTTTTCTTGTGAAACATGAAAATATATCATGTCCACCAAATATTGTTGAATAGTAACAATTTCTTTTTCATCTAAGTTATCTCAATATTCATCAATAATAGTAACAATTTCTTTTTCATCGAAGTTATCTCAATATTCATCAATCATTTATGAAGGTTTTTTATATTTTCCCTCAATAAACAAATGCAAATCTTTGAGTGTGAGTATATCTTTCATCTTTTGTAAAATTCAAGATCATCAATAATAGTAACAATTTCTTTTTCATCGAAGTTATCTCAATATTCATCAATCATTTATGAAGGTTTTTTATATTTTCCCTCAATAAACAAATGCAAATCTTTGAGTGTGAGTATATCTTTCATCTTATGTAAAATTCAAGAACAAGAGCGAAATATTTTGGAGGAAAAAGAACAAAAGCATTTATTTATTTTATTTTTATTTTTTCGGTTTCTTATAGGGTTTATTTTTTGGGTTTCTTATAGAGTTTACTCAAATTTCAAATTTAAACACCAATTAGATGCATAATTAAATTCTACATCAAGAAGTACCTAGTTTGCATACTTTTGGTATACACACTGAAAAATTGAAAAATTTCAAATTTAAACACCAATTAGATGCATAATTAAATTCTACATCAAGAAGTACCTAGTTTGCATACTTTTGGGTATACACACTGAAAAATTGAAAATACATAAAAAACAGTGACTATTTCAATTTTTTTAATGTGGGTATATTTGAAGTATGCATAATCGATACTCATTGGATGTGGAATTTAATAACTTAACAACAATATATATGAAATCAATAATAAATTATATATATCTTATCAATACAATATATTCAATATAAATAAAAATAACAAACACAATCAATAACAAAGCAATACAAATTTTATCCTGAAACCCAACAACATATTGGAAAAATCTATAAAGAAAAATAACTTTTTTTTTATTACGAGCAGAAATTACATAAACTTATCTTGTAACCCCAACTCCGAATAACTTCACACAATAGATGAATTCAACCTTATTTAAAAAAAAAATTAATTCAATCTTATTTTAAAACAAATTCTCCATGATTTAATAAAAATATTATTTTATATATTTGGACTCACATATTTAACATTAACATTTACATAATAAAATGTGTATTATATATATATATATATGGACTCACATATATAACATAGTGTTTGTGTTTCAATAGTTTAATCGAAGCCGAAATTTTATGTTTTATATATATATATATATATATATATATAATTAAATTAATAAAAATGATGATAGTGTTTGTGTTTCAATAGTTTAATCGAAGCCGAAATTTTATGTTTTATATATATATATATATATAATTAAATTAATAAAAATGATGATAGTGATATATTTGAATTTTAAATGATGATAATGATTGTTTGAATATTTAAATTCATTTAAATTAAGGTTTTAAAGGTTTTTTAAGATTTAGATTTTTTTTAATATAAAATTTTTAAATTAATAAAAATGAAAATAATGATATATTTAAATTAAGATTTTAAAGGTTTTTAAAATCATTTTATATATTTAAAAATTATGTTACATAGTAAAAAAATACTAATATTATTGAAAAAAATATTATTATGAAAAGCGTAGAAGATATTCAAATCTAAATTGCAAATACTAATATTATTGAAAAAAAATTATTACCAGAAGAGGTAGAAGATATTCAAATCTAAATTGCAAGACAAAATTGCCTTACTTGAATGCCATAAGGGGAGTTTAAAATGTAGATATTGATATAGTCTAACAAAGGTTTTTCTTGCTAGAATCTTAAAATATAATTTTGAATATAATTATGATTTCTTGTGGTTTAAAATGCAAGTTTGAATGCAAAAATGGATTCAATAGGCTAAACAACCAATAAGGCACTAGAACTTTGTACAATTTTGAATTAAACAACTTAAACCATGATTCTTAAAAATCTCTATAAACTTGGAAAAATTTGACAAAATTGCATAGAAAATGACCATTTTATTTATTTATTAAATAAATTATAACCCAAGAGTCATTCTACAGTCTAGTATGATGTGTAACTTTCTTAGTACATCATTAAATTTGAAATTTTACTCATTTTAAAAAATTCAAAAAAAATAATAACTAATTAACTATACAAATTATTCAAATAACGACTGCTCATATTAGAACGGTATTTAAAAAAATCTATACTAATATAAATATTTCCAAAATCAATTATCTCATATGAAAATTATTTTAAAACCCAAAAAAACTTTATCAAACTCTTCAATTATAAATATTAATAAATAAATAACACTAATAATTAAAAATTAGTTTGAATGACTCATATCAAATTCAACAAACTTCTATCTATATGTTAAACCTGAAATGTAAATAATGTCCTGAACAAAAATTGCATTGATGAATCAAAAGAAAAATAATAATAATAATAACAATAAATCGATTACTTCATTCACCAAATTGCATTTTCCCATTCAAATAATTAATAAATTAAAAAATTAAATATCTAAACAAAGAAATCGAATATTTAAACTTCCCCATAATTCGACAACATATTCTAATTATTTTAACCCGATTAAATAATCAATGACACCCTGGGCTCAAAGCCAGGTAACTATATGCACCTTTGCCGACCACTTCAAAATTCGTACAAGTAACATTGTGAGAAGTGCGGGCCACCTGCTTCCCCTCTCCCTGTCGGTGTGAAGGGCCACTTTCAATGGAGATTCCGAAATCGAATTCGAATTGTCCCCTCGCCCAAGGAAAGGATTATTGAAGAGTTGATTAAGGCCAAACCCCAAGCTCCTCAGAGAATAAAATGGATCCACGAACTGTCCCCTCGCCCTTACCGCCGAGCAAGTTTACTTCCTACCGATTTTAGCCCGGAATCGATCCTCTGTTTCATTTATTTCCGAACACCTGCAGGTTTCTGGAAAATTCGGCCCAAAATTAGATTGGTCATCTGTTTCATTTATTTCCAAACAGCTACATATTCCTGGAAAATTCGGCACCAAATCGACCCTCAGTTTCTGCACGCAAAAGGTATGACACCGGTTCTTATTCTTTGCTTGGAATCCTTGGAAATAGTATTATCGTCAAGAATTGTGAAAAATATTTTTCAGGTTATGAATTTTATATTTTACAAACAAATGTGAATCTCAATAACGGTTTGCTTGTATTATGATGGTTTCAAGAAACATAACTTCAGCATCTTAATTCTGAGCCTGGGAGCCTATTTTATTTTGTGGGAGTATACAATTTTTAAGTAATATTGTTTAAAATATATAAAATAGATTCAGCTTTCTGAAAAATCCTTGGAACAAAAGATTTCTGAAAATTACATCACTAACAAAACAAATTTAAAACTTAATAAATTTTTGCTTGGGAATTTCAAATGGCTTTGTAATCAATTGTAGATCTTTTGAAATAATCAATTTTAGATCTTTTGAAACGATTATATCAACATCTTTCTAGCCACAAATGTTGGTATGAAGAAAAAGAAGAGAAGAGATTTAATAAGTTAGCTGCATTCATTGTTGTGTTTAGGCTGCATATGACAGATTTTATGAATTTTCATTAATATGAAAAAACACTGGAATAAAAGGAAATTATAAATTCTGCAAACACTAGAATAAAAGGAAATTATAAATTCTTCTTGCAGGGAGGAGTGAAGTAAACAATAATAAACGGTAAAACATCTATGGAGTTTCTAAATAACAATGTATTGTAATGAATCCTTTTGTTTTAGACCGAGAAAGTTAAACTGGATTGATAAAAAATTGATTTATCTCTGGGAAAAGATGAACCTGCATTGGTGCTATGGCAAAAAAATAAATAAATAACATTCTTTACTTTTTTTTGACCTTGTGGTCTGAAAACAAAAAACCTGCTCTGCTATCCCAAACATTAAAAAAACTGGTGTCCCATTTGCAAACCGTGACATCATATAATCCCTGCCTTCCTCTTCTTTCTATTTCACTAGTGGATGTATCATTTAAATTATTAAGAAAAACTTTTTCGGATAGTGATGAATGCCTCTAGCGTTGGGGTTGTATTCTTTTAGGGAATCCAAAGTTCTTCTCATGCCTTGGAATCTCTTACAATCTCCTTGTTAAATTGAATGGATGAAGTGAATCCAGCCTTAATAAAACTTGAGTATAAAGAATTTCTACTAGTTTTCATTTTATACATTCAAGTTTTCATTCATTTTATATATTTAAATTGAAGAATTTTTTTATATAATGATGGATTTTCAACTTGAATTTATCATTTTTATTGCTTTAACCATGTAAATGATTTCTCCCATATGAGCCATAAAGTAATTTTCTTTGTTGAAACCTTACAACACTTTTATGGATTGATTTTCAATTCCAATGAACTCGTAGTTTCATGGATTGATTTTCACTTTCAAAAAACTCAAGCTCATACAAAGTCGATGCCCTTGCTTTCACTTGGAAAATATAATTCCTACTTGTCTCAATTGTAATTCATTCTATGTACATGAGTCTGCTCCTATTATCTAGAAGTTGTTTAGATCTAGTTGTTTCCTAGATTGGTGTGTGGTTGAGATATTCTTTCAACCAAGTGTTTGTGTATCCAAGATAGTCCAGCTATCTTGAAACAACACTACATGTATTTATATGTAACATTATTTGATTAATTCATGTAGTGATCAATTTTTCAAATTAGTATCAAAGCCCATATGATCCTAGGCCTTAGCTCTTTGGGGCAAAAAAAACCCTAAATTAAACATAACTTCTACCATCCGATCATCCGCCTAATGAACAGCCCAAATTGACTAGAAATTACTAGACTTTTACAAGACAATTTTACATCTATTTTTAGCTTCAGGGGCGCTGCCCCCGAATCCCCGTCGGGGACCGTTGGCCCCCGGACCCCCCAACCGGGGGGGATTTACCCCCCCCCCGGACCCCCGTGGGGGGTACAAGTCCCCCCCGCACCCCTCTGCGTGGAGGGGTGTACAATATTTCTGGGGCATGCATCCGGCTGAAACCTTTGAATACAGAAGATAATCAAGCTCCACACCCAACAGATGTAGCTTAGAAGTTTCTAATACGAACCTTGGTAAAAAGGATGGGAGCCTAGAAGATCTGAAATTGAATTGAAGACTTTGTTTCAGGGAGAGTTTTTCACTTGTAGAATTTACTATTTCTAGTTGAGACAACAGAAGGATCAGAACCGACACTTTCCTTTCTTGCTCCTATTGGTATTGGTTTAACCATGTTATATTGGAAGGCACCACCAAGGGATACCCGTGTGAAGTTTTCTATTGTGACTACATCTGTTGTATTTGGTGTTGCTTTACTTGTTAGCCCATGTGGCTATACAACATTAGACCCTCCTATTGTTCAACTGTGGTGCAGTGATCTGGTCATGGAAGAAGAACACACTCTTATAGGAAAATGGGATGTTCACTCAGCACTTGCATCCTCTTCACATTTGTATTGACCAAATAATATAGACCAAAAAGGCAGTGCTCCCCGACATGATGTCATGTAAAATAGAATTATGTCATTGTTCAAAGTTTTTAGAAAGTGTTATGTCATTGATGTAATTCTAGTTGAAATACATTGACATTTAGTTTGGTCAACTATTATCATGCATTTGTGTCCTTGTTGGAACTGGCCATTCCGACAATACACAAATTTATTTGTAGGAATGATTGAATACCAGATGTGATGAAGACATGACAATGAGGATGACATCAAAGGATAGTGGTTGGAGCTACATCAGAGATGAAAGGATGATGGACAACTAAGTTAAAGTTTGTGTGAGTTTGTGAAATAGAATATTGATGATGGTGTATTATGTGTCACATACATTTATTAGTAAGCAAGTCTATGGTATTTTGTAGTGGTCTTTGTAAAGTATGTACCTGGTAACTCTAAAAGTTGGAGTGTGTAATGTAAGCCTGATGAGGCATGTGTACCCACATAAAGTTCATAGTGATCTTAAAACCACTTTGCAGTGTAGGTTTGTGGTAAGATAGAAACGACGTGTGAGAGTGAAGTGGATAGGTATTCCTGTATGCATGGTTTAGGGTCAGTTGTCAAAACCTTGGGCATGGTTTAGGGTAAGCTGATAAAACCCAGAACATGATTATGGGTAATCCTAGAAAACCCATGATGATAATGATGGAGGGGGATTTATAGGTACAAGTATGCACATAATGGTTGATTGAACCATGTACACGAAGGACTTCCTAGTAGACTGGCAGTTGGCACTCATGCATTCTGGTAGATGGTTGTTCCTTTATATGGACGTCGACATATTCTTTTTTAGTCATGTTTGTAAACACCATAACCATAACTAGACTTTGCAAATTGAGATCGAGATTGAGACAAGTAGTCATTAAGGGGGTGACTTGGAAAATATAATTCCTACTTGTCTCAAGTATGATTCTTTCTATGTAAAGGAGTTTGCTCCTATTATCTAGGAGTTGTTTAGATTTAGTTGTTTCCTAGATTGGTGTATGGTTGAGATATTCTCTCAACCGAGCAATTGTGTATCCAAGATAGTCTACCTATTTTGAAACAACACTACATATATTTATATGTAACATTATTTGATTAATTCAAGTAGTGATTAATTTTTCAAATCTTTCTCCTCATGATTATGAAAGCTTTCCATTTATTTCATATTAGTAGATGGTTAAGATATCCATTAGCTTGAACCACCTTATCATGTGAAATATATAATTCAATTAACTCCAAGTTGAAAGGTTATACTTAGTGTGGTGCCACTATCATATAAGTTTGATGTACTTCAAAATCTTAAGGGCCCAATTTAGTGAGCCTCTTAACATTAACAATGCTTTTAAACTCATTGAAAAACTTCAAATTGTTTAAACAATACAATATTTTCTTTAATGATTTGTAAAAACATTGAATCTACCCAACCAAGAGGGATCTACCAAGCCAAGAGGGATCAAATCTCCTGATATGCAAACTTCTTTTAAAGTGAAATAAAATTTAATCTCTTGGTAAATTCCAAATTAAGACGGGTCTAGGGTGGTTTAAAATTTACATAACTTGTACATATAAATATAAATGATAAAAATAATTTATAATTAATTATCAAAGATATCATCTTTTACAATATCTATATAAAATTTAAAATTTCCAATACATATCTACAAATGTGTTCCTCATACTTTACAATATCTATATAAAATTTAAATTTGCCAATACATATGGCATATGGTATACATATTTACAAATATGTTCCTCATACTATTTTTCCAATTTTCATAACATTTTTCAAATTTAAAAAACTTATCGACCTCACTTTACACTTTTTTGGGAGAATAGCTAGTTTTATTATTATTTTTTTAAGTTATTCTACATAGATAATAACTATTTAAAATTTTATTTTTATTTTTTTGTCTTGTGAAAATAATTTATTATTGTAAAAATCTTAATTTCGAAGAGTCTAGACCTTCCTCAGCCAGAACCTTTTTAAAAGGTTAAATTTTAAATATCCCATCTTATTTCTCACTAAAATTTTAAACATAAATGACCCCCTTCCGAGAAAAAAAAATTCGCCTGCATTTGAAACTTTGGACCATTTCTCCATTTGTGTGTCATCCTTCGCAGGGCCATGATAGTCTTCTCTGTATCGTTATTTCGGAAGAGACGTTTTCGAACAAAAGTTTCCAAACCAACCAGACTTAACTTAAACATATTAACCAATTCATAAACATAATGATTTAATATTCTCGAATCTTCGAGCCATGAAAAAATATTTCCCCGTATTTTTTGAAGTACCAACATCTGATTTGAAGCGCTTTGTTAACTCAAATTGACCTGGTATTTATTCTCAATTTTGTTATGCATACAAAGCCAAAAATTCTGCACATTCAAATTTTTTTCCTCGAATAATGGTCTGAAGAATTTTGTGCTTTGACGGTAAGTATATTTGGGCCAAGCCTGGAATATTGTAGGTCAAATTCTATTAAGTACACTGGTCTGCTGTGGTGGATGCTTGAAAAGCAGATTCCCCACCCCGTTTTGGGGGCAAGGGAGTCTCGCTTTCCTAAAACCATAGGATCTTAGTATATCGACTTACAGGTAGTTGGATGTACTCTTGTGTATCGACTTGCAGGTAGTTGAATATACTCTTGGTGTTATAGTGGCAATTATGAGGATTGATCTTGGGTCTCCCATAAATTAAGACTGGTAGTTACCAATTCACCATTTAATTTTAAAAAAAAAAAAAATGGCCAAAAGAATTTTGTGACAAAGCTAGCCGTAGAGAAAAGCCCCTACTTCTCTGTGCAGTGCCTTTTTCCAGAGAAGTCTGAAAAATGTGTTCCACCTGTGTGGATCAGAGATCCCACCGTACAGGTTTTCACATCTTTCTCCGGAAACTCTTCATTCTTATGAAGAGTCGGTATGGGATAACAAACCCCCTTTTAAAGATTATCAGAAAGCACTTCCATAATGACAAGCAGAACTGAAAACCCTTCTGCCGTTTTTCCGTCGCCAAGTTGCCCAGCTAAAAGAGCAGCCGAAACTTTATTGAGAGAATTTGGTTTAGGCGTTGTGTAATAATTCTATGTTTTGGAGTTTCTGGTGGGAATTCGAATAAACAGTTCAATTTTTTATTAGATTTTGTTTTTCCTGTGTTTGAGATCTGGTTTTAAAGGCAAAAATAGATTCAGTTTCAGAAGCACTAGGGTTTGATATTTTGCAGCAAACTATACATTATCAAACATCCCATCAGCATAAATGGAAAAATAACTGTGTGCAGGCTTGGGGCTGAAAAATGTCAACACAAAAAAATCAACCTCCATCTTCCACTGATTCTCTATGTGATCATGAAGCCAATATAACTGATGACTTTCCTGATGAGGGACCTTAAATACCTATAACCATTCTTGAAGCTACATCTTTTTAGTGAATGGTCTAGTCAATTTCAGGAGGGACATCCAACACCAAGGAGTTCAAAAGCTAATCGTAATTTCATCTCAAGAAAGGCAATACCTCTAACATCCACTAGATAATTTTCAGCTCCGAAAGAATCCACTCTGACTTGTGGTTCTAATCTTCCAAATTCAAAGATACGAAGACATGATTGAATAAACCAGGAATTACCAGTCCTGGAAATTGTTAAAAGTATTTTATGAGCAAGGGTTTCATTACTTTTCTAAATATATTGAATGATATATGCTTTTGGGATGATCTTGGTAGAAGTGAATTCCTTATTGGCAGGGGAATTGCAATTTCGCAATCAGGAAGAGTTCCAAATTGAAGGAAGTTTCAGCGTCCAAACACTGAGAAATATATATAATTTTGGGTTGATCTTGGTAGCACTGAATTTCTCACTTGCGGGAGAGTTGCCATTTGCAATCAAACAGAGTTTAAAGTGGAGGGTACATGGCTTGAAAAATGTTGTGACATACCAACTTGTAGTTTGAGAAAATGGATTCAATATCTTATATTTGCTAAAACGAGGGTTGTGTTTGTTGCATTATACTTTCTCCAACTTCAGACATTTTTGCAGGTACCAATGTCAATGATCAGTGTCATTACTATGGGTACTTTTTCACATATGGAATTTTCAGTCATAGCCTGGTCGATTATTAATTATATCAAAAAAAAAATCTTAAAATA
Source organism: Pinus tabuliformis (assembly GCA_031772625.1). NCBI lineage: Eukaryota > Viridiplantae > Streptophyta > Pinopsida > Pinales > Pinaceae > Pinus > Pinus tabuliformis. The sequence continues at coordinate 828,863,208 of CM062813.1, forward strand.
TTAAATTAAAGGACGGAATACTATTTGGTATATATAAATTATTATTATACGTTATTAGGAATACAATATATTAAAGTATTTGTAAATAATTTCCTTAAGATAATTCCATAAATTTAATTAGTGTAGAGCTAGGTTATAATATTTATGAGGCATAAATTTATTTTGTATAGAGCTAGGGTCAATTAGTTGAGTCTGTGTTCTTAAAGCCAAGGATTCAATTCTCCTGTGGACTGGCCACTACTAACGTTCATCGCTGGGAAGCCAAAGTCGTCGAAGATGTTAATGCAAATACTGCAGAGTGCATTTCAATTGTGGCTGAAGAGTATAAACACAATTATTTACTATTCTCGAATCTTCGACCTGTGAAGAACTCTTTACCTCATTGACCTTTTGTAAAACATGTACTGTACAGCCCAAGTGCAGAGACCTGATACAAAGCGGTTCGTTGAGTCAATTCGACTTGGTATTTTGAGTCAATAAGTAATAACACATTTTAATAAATAAACAAGTGAAATTAACAATATATCTGTTTTAATATGATGATAATAAATATTCATAAAATTTTCAAATAATAATAATTTCTTAATTAATTTTATAAATATATATAAAAGTAAATTTATCATTTATTTATCGAACTTATATATTATTGAAATATATATATATATATATAAAATAAATGTATGGAAAAATAACACCATTTTTATTTTATTTTATATTTTTTTTATGTGTTTATTTTTAAAAAATTAATTATAGAATCAAAATATTTAATAATATATTATAAAGTTTATTATTTATTTTACTCATACTTATCTTTTAAATACTCATAGTTTGTTTATAGTTATCTTTTTCCAAACACTATACACTGACATTCATCATTTAGCTTTACCGTTGAAATTAAATTTATTATAAAATTTTATATATAATTGACTTGCTTCAATAATAAACTACAACTAACTTATGTCTTATTAGAACATCTCTTATTCATTCATTGTTACAAAAACTTTTATTGCCTAAGCTAACCTTATCCATATTCTTTTGTTGGTGTAGCATGGTAAAAGACTTTTATTGACCAACCTAACTTTACTCATATTCCTTTGTTGGTTTAGCATGGTGGGAAGCTTCAAATTTACAATCCAATTACTATCTTCATTGCATATGTAAAAATATGCATCATTGTAAATAACAATAACTAATACTTCACTTGACAATAGTTTCTTCCTTATTGTTGTTATTGTTTGTTATGATTTGCTCCTTTTATTCTTTCTTTAATACACAACAATCCCTTTTGATATGGCCAAGTTTCTTGTAATGATAGTAGGTTATTCTTCCACTCCTAGACTTTTACCTCCTTCTAGAGATTGATTTCCTTAATCTCATTTTATCACGTTGTCTTCCCTGATCAACAAGAGTTAATGCCTCCATATTTAGTATTTCTTCTCTCATAGATTTCATGCAAATTTCTTAAATGAATAAACTATAAGAAATATCTTCAAAACTTAATTTATGTTTATGTGTTACATTACTTATAGCGACAACCAAGTTTTTCCAACTATGAGGCATAGAGCTTAAGAATAAAAGCGCTATGACCTCATTATCAATCATAATATTCAACAAAGTGAGTTGGTTCACCACCATGTGCAACTCATTTAGATATTCACCAATATTCATCAATCACTGATGAAGGTTTCTTATATTTTCCATTAATCAGCAAATGCAGATCTTTGAGTCTGAGTATATCTTCCATCTTAAAATCTCTATACGTAAAATTTACCCTAGTAAGTTTTCAATGCATATTATTAACTCTATTAAGCCACGTGTATATAGTTGGTTTAAAACAATGTACCAAAAAATTAACTTTTAAAGAACCAATATGATTCAAGGTGATGATGTCATCTCCAAGCTAAATATTTTGGAAGAAAAAGAAGAAAACTATTTTTTTCAATTGTATTTTTGACTTATCTGCTTATAGGTTTTACTCAAATTTCAAGTTTAGACATCCATTAGATGCAAAATTAATTTCGACATTCAACAAGTACCTAATTTGCATACTTTTGGGTAGACCCACATCGGAAAAATTGAAAATACATGAAAAATTTGTGATGATTTCAATTTTTTTAATGTGGGTCTATTTGAAGTATGCATAGTAGGTATTCATTGGATGTGAAGTTTAATTCTGCATCCAATACATATTTAAACTTGAAATTTGAGTAAAATTATAAGGAGATAATCCCAAATTACAACAAAACAGTAGTTGCCTTTATTTTTATTTAAAAATTCATTTCTTATGTTATTATTTTATTATTTTCTTTAGGAAGATCATTTTAGATCTCAAAATTCTCCTAATGAATCAACAAATTAACAACAATAGATATGAGATCAATAATAACTTCATCATAAATAAAAATAACAGACACAATCAAGAAAAAGGCAACACAAATTTTATGTGGAAAACCCAACAATGTATTGGAGAAAACTATATGACAATATCAACTCTTTTATTATGAGCAGAAATTACATAAGCTTCATCTTGTGAGCCAAACTCCCAATAACTTCATGCACAATGGATGAATTCAACCTTATTTATAGAAAAATTCTCCATTACGTTCAAGAAGAATCCATTACATTAGAGAAAAAGACTCCTTAGATTCAATGAGAACTCTCCATTACATAATAAAAGTATTATTTTATATATTTGGACTCACATATTTAACATTTACACAATACAAGTATTATTACCCAGTCGCAGGTATAGTAACACATTCAATTTTCCGTTGAATTTCAATTAGTTTGCCAAATCACCAAAAATTAAAAATTTCACAAAGTTAACATTATATTATTTGATTTTATTTTTGTTTATTATTAATTTAATTAATTTATTTTCATTTCCATTGGTCAAGAGCAATTGAGTCTTATTATGCAATCATTATACATTACATTATCACAGTGAGTTGTAAAAAAATTCAATGAAGATCATACCACATTTTGAGTTTGTAAGTCTGAAAATATAATGTTTGATATTAATGACCAGATTTGGAATTGACGTTTGAGACGTATCATTTGGGTAACCTGAAAGCATTTAACTGCATGAAATGAAATCTAGAGAATGATAACAGACTCCATTGCCCTTTCCAAAGGCTATTCATCAATGCTAATCCATGGGCATAGTACTATAAGAAATCGTATTGATGTTACTTGTATTTATATTGCAGCTTGCATTTTTTTGAGGTTCTTGTCATGTACTGTGCATGCAACAAACTAGCATTCGATGTTAGTCATAACTACAACACACCCTAAAAACACTCTATAACAATTGTTCATGTATCTATTTTTCTTTGTACCATTCGTGTATCTATTTTCCTTTGTAGGCTCACTAAATTTATATCATGGGTTTGAGTATGCGTAGAGATGGCAAGGATTGGGAAGGGTAAGGACAACGAGTACACACCATTAGTCATGCTCTTTCCATCCCGCCCATTTTTTTCTTCATAAACGTTGTGTTGGGCGTGGAGCTTGATTACCTTCTTTATTAAGAGCTATCACTGCATGCGGGGTCTAGTGGAGGGCTGACGACAATTTTTATGAGCCCCCTCTGGCGGGGTTCGGGAGAAACGCCCCCAAAGCTAAAAATAGACGTAAAATTGCCTTGTAAAATATTGTAATTTCGTAGTCAATCTGGGTCGTTCATTAGGCGGATGATTTGACAGTAGAAGTTATGTTTAATTTAGGGTTTTTTTTCCCTAGAAGACAACCCCTCGCTATATATGAGGGAATTGTTTTGCAACTGAATAGATGTGTATTCTAAGCGAGAAAGAGAGAAGAGATTGTGTGAGAGCGAAGAGGAAATTACAACGGATCTGTTGTAGGTTGTATCTCTTCATTTTGTTGGATAATATAAAAGAAGGACTGGTTGTTTCTCCGTGGACGTAGCCCAAACTGGGTGAACCACATATATCGGTGTCTCTCTTATTTTATGTGTTTTCTTTGTTTATATTTCTGCAATATTTTATGTGTTCCATCGCTGTGTAATATATAATTTTCTAACACATTGTATTCGAATTTGAAGTGCCCATCACAGATATCTCTTACTCCAAGAAAGTCATCGTCAATGCATCGTTGCCAAGAAACCCACATTTCTCTTGGATTATGGTTATTAATCTCTTCCTTTGACTTTGAAAATCAAAATTCAAATTTTATTTGTATACTAGTCAAATATTTATAGATTTAATCTAATAGGTATTATATATAAAGATTTAAACACTTCCAAAGAAGGCTCCGGCTAATTTGTATCATTTTTAATTATTTTTATTTATATGTTTTTATAATATTTAAATTATAAAAAAAATTGTGTTTCATAATTACAATACAACATGCCTTGATTCTACAACTCCAGTTTCTTCATTAAAAGACAAAATTATTTTGTGGTTTTTGTTAATATTTTATGAGTTTAAAGGTGTTTGGTTTTCAATATAATTTATTTTTTTAAATAAATATTTTTTCTTTTACTCATTTTTCTGTGTAAATCCATATAGATTAAAAAAAATTATAATATCTCCATTTTTTATTTATAATTCATTTTATTTTATATAATATTTATTTGTATTTTTTTAATTTAAATTAAACTATATTATTTGAGGTTTCTTAGGCTATTTTATACTACAGTTTTCATAGTAACAGACATTCATGTTTCCCAGTTATGAAAATATGGAAGTGTAAAATCACTACAACATAAAAAATTATTTGTTATTCTTGGTTTTCCTTTTGATATAATGTTAAACCAAAACCAAATATGTTGTTAAAATTCAACCTGAAGCAAGTAAATGAAGTGTTATTGAGCTCAAAGACCTAACAGAGGCTTCTCGACTCTTGGTGTCACTAAACACATTTCAATATATTTGAGCGTGTTTCATTGGATGATAAACATGACAATACTATAGCCGTGTTCAATGCATAGAAGTTTGTCTTGCTTTATTTCCGAGCTCGATTTGAAGTTTCTCTGCACAAAATGTAAAGAGTGGCAATTGCATTAGCTTCCAGAATTGGGTTTGTATTAAAAACTTTCACCCGCGACCATTTTAGTGTTATGTGGATGATAGGTCTAGTTATGTTGGATAGCACTCTCTGACTAATTCAATAGGGTTTAGGGTTTGACTTTTGCTGAGTTTACAAATCTCATGGAGATTCAATATATAATATAATGTAAACTTGGTATTCTTGTCTGTTATTTTGACAATTTAGTGTAACATATCCTATACATGGTATTATTGTCTGCTACTGTGATGATTTAGGGTGGCATGTCCTTACATGGTACTCTTGTATGCTATTGTGATGATTTAGTGTGACATGTCCTATACATGTCATTTGAGGCTTCTTAGGTTATTTTGTAATGATGGTTTTATCATAAGCCCTCGCTGAATCATGTACTTGTAGGATAGATCTCTTTCTACTACTGACTGTATGCCAAGCAATGTTGGGAAATGTCCATCGATTTCTTAGATTATTCAATACGGTACATTTAGCCTCCAACTCACATAATCTGTATTGTATAAAACAATTCAACAACAACAAAAGAAACAAACCAATAAAAGCATTTAATGCAAAAAGCATCAAATAACTTCAGGCAAGAATTAATCACATGGCCACATCATGAATACATCTATGGTACAATCCAAAGCACGACAGATTCTCTCGCAAGATGGGCCAATTTCATACCACTATAGTCAATCTACCATGTCCACTCATACTTATGAAATTCAATGGTGCAGGGAACTACATAACAAATTCTCTTGTATATATTTATTTATTTTTACTTTAAGTTAATTATATTTAATCTAAGCAGCAGGGTTCGCCAACTATGTAGCTTTGTTTTATATATTTGGATTCACACATTTAACATAGTGTTTGTGTTTTGACCATTTAATTGATTGAAGTAATCATGTCCAACTTCTCACCCCGATTGGGGGGTAGCACAAGATTTGAAACCTATTTTTTGTAAACTTGGCAAGGTTACATCTTCATCATGTCCAACTTCTCACCCCGATTGGGGGGATAGCACAAGATTTGAACCCAAGACTTCCGGTTCAATGAGACTTCATTTCCATAGCCATTGCCACTTGAGCTTGAGCTACCCCAAGTGGACATGATACTTATATATTTCAATGTTTAAATTCATTTAAATTAAGTTTTAAAGGTTTTTAAAAATTATTTTATATATTTAAAAATGTATGTTAGATAATAAAAAATAACAACATCACTGAAAATTTATTATGAGAAGAAGTAGAAGATATTCAAATCCAAATTGTAAGACTTCTTTATGGAAAGGAGATTGTCTCCTTTGAATGACACAAGGGAAGTATGGAATAGATACAATCTAACTAATATATGAATCCTAAAATACAATTTTAAATAAAATTGTGATTTTTTGTGGTTTAAAATGCAACTTTGAATGCAAAAATAGATTCAATATGTTAAGCAACCTATGAGGTACTACAACTTTGTCAATTAAACAATTTAAACCAAAATTCCTAAAAATCTCTATAAACTTCAAAGAATAAAAAATGCATTAAAAAAATGACCATTTTATTTATTTATTAATTAAATTATGAATATACATATTAATATATAATTATTTCCAGATACCTGAATTAAGGGGTTACACGATCAACAAGATATCGATGGTTTGGAGGAGACAGATCATGAGCGATTAGGGTTTGTCTCAGACCTGCAAACGGCAGACCTGCACAGACATAGACAATCTGCCATTACTCTCTAGCAATAAGACAACCACTACACGACAAGAAATAGTTCGCCAGTGATGGAACCCCCTCAAGGGGAGGCTATGACGCCTCCCCCCACTAACGCGAAAAAAATTCTGCGGCACATAGAAGATGTCAGGAAGGAACACCAGGAAGATATAGGAACAGAGCCCGAAACCTTGCTAGAGAATACCAATAGGAATGAAGCACCCAAAGTGACGTCGGAAACTTGCAAGCCTGTAGCAGCTAATAGACCTAAGATTGAGCTCCCAAGTCATCGGATTAACACTTAAATCTAGTACATGAAGGATCACGCATTGATTGGAAAGTTCATAGGCTTCTAGCCCACAGAGAAAGCATTTCATGGCTAGATAGCCACCAAATGGAAACCAAAAGGGCACATTACTTTGCAGTTAGGGCCTAAGGGTTTCTTTACTGCAATCTTCAACTGTATAGAGGACCGAAACAGGGTTCTTGATGGCGGACCATACTTTTTCAATGCAGCAGGACTATACCTAAGAGATTGGATTGAGCGTTTCAATTTGGACAAAGAAGATTTGAGCTGGGCACCAGTATGGATCCACCTTTACTCCCTCCCTTTGGAATACTGGGATGAAGACTCGCTGCAAGATATTGGGAATGGTTTAGGGGAATTCATCAAAATTGCAGAGGAGACGAAACTCAAGCGATACACCTCCTATGCGCGAATATGTGTCTATATGCACTTCAACAAAGCTCTCCCAGACGCGGTAAGCCTATTTCATGATGATTTAAAATGGATACAGTCAATAGATTATGAGCATGTCCCATTCTGTTGTAGAAAATGCCATTCCCTTGGCCATTTATTCCAAGATTGTCCTTCAAATCTTAAAACCTCGACCTATCCCACAGTGGACAAACTTGACTTGGATGGGTTTACCAAAGTATCCAACTGCAAAAAGAACCACAAAAAACCCTTTACATTCCTTAAAAAACCTGTCGCCAATGTCTCCATGCCATCAACCAGTAATAGCTTTGAAACCCTAATTCAGCGGGAGCTTAATTACTTTGAAAACCTCGACCATTCAAGAAATCCCTAAGATGACTCCCCAGGCCACTCCCTCAAGCTCAAAGAAGGCCCAAAAATCCGTGCAATCCATAGATCTCAAATCTTCCCCTTCCAGCAAGTCCCCAAAATGGAATGCTCAGGGAATGGATGTGGATAGCGTGCAACAGGAAAACAGGACAGTAGAGGACACAGAGGTGGAGCGAGAAGAAGTCCAACACATGGAAGAGGAGCTAGAGAGCTTCGACATTGGAGATCTAGACATACTGGGACTAGAACAAGCTTACAAGAAAAAAGAATATCACAAGATTCCAGAAAGGCAGCTGGAAAGTTTAGAAATCATTCTCTCCAGGGCACAACAGCAAAGATCGCTAGGCATCCAAAGTGGGAGTCAATGGGATGGAAAAAGAATCTTTAAAGATAATAAAAAAAGAGGAAGGAAAACAGATCTTCAAAGAACCATCCGCATTGGGGAGATGCTGGTGGAATCTGGAAGATATTCCAAGCTTACAAAGTATTACAATCCCCTACCCAATCATGCATCATGAAGCTCATTTCATGGAACATCAGAGGGGTCAATAGCCCCGGGAAATATAGACTGATAAAAAACATGTTTCAACAAGAGAAACCTCAAGTCTTCTTCTTGCAGGAAACCAAATGTAACTCTACAACGCTAGATCAGACCCTTGCCAAAGCATGGCTAGGCAACAAAGCGGTTGTAGTGGATGCCACAGGAGCATCAGGAGGACTAGCAATAGTATGGGATGAAAGAGCTATCACACTTACTAACATTCATGCTAGTAAACATTTTATTCAAACCACCTTCCATATTATAGGGACAAAGGTTCATGGACACATCACCAATGTCTACTTTCCTGAGGAAGCAATAAAAAAAATAGACATTCTGAATACTTTAGCTTTGATCAACTCTGAAAGAACTCATCCACTTTGGATTACAGGAGGAGATTTTAATATGATAACAAAATTGGAAGAAAAAAGAGGGGGAAGGGCCAAGCTGGACAATGAAAGTTCTCACTTCAAAAACTTCATCCACGACAACTGGCTCATTGATATGTCGTTCAACAATGGAATCTTCACATGGAATAACAAATGAGTAGGTGCACATCAAACTGCCTCTCGATTGGATCGATTCCTGCTTTCTGACAATGCAATTCATCTTGGAGGGGACTTCTCGGCTTCAATCTTACCACTCTCAGGCTCAGATCACCGGCCTATTGTGCTTCAATGGCAAAGGCCAGGAAACAATACACACAGGCTCTTTCGATTCGAAGCTTTCTGGGTGACACATCTAGACTTTCACAACCTGATTAATGCGGTTTGGAAAAACTTGAAACCCCCGGAAGGCACAAAAATGTATCAGCTCCAACAAAAACTCAAAAATCTCAAGAACAACATCAAACAATGGAATCAAGTTACCTTTGGCAACATTTTCCAAGCACAAAGCACTCTTGATCAAGAAATGAAAAAATTACAGCAGAGAATCACTGCAGAGGGAAGATTTGAAGCTCTAGCAGAATAGGAGAACCATCTACAAACGCGAATCTCAGAAAGAGCAAAGCAAGAAGAAATAATTTGGAAGCAAAAGTCAAGAGTTAGATGGCTTAAAGGGGGTGAACGAAACACAAAGTTATTTCATTGCACTACTATCCAGAGAAGAATGCACAACATTACTCACATCCAGAATAAGCAAGGGGAACAACTAGAAAAACATGAGGATGTAGAATAGGAACTCCTCACTCATTTTCAGCAGGTTCACCAAGAACCTCAGATAGATCGGCTGCCAGCTATAGAGAAAATTACCAAGAATATCCCTAAGATCATAATAGAGGAACACAATCAGATCCTTCTCAGGCCGATATCTTTACAGGAAGTGGAGACAGATATGCGACAACTTAAAGTACGAAAAGCGCCTCACCTAGATGGATTCACATCCGATTTCTTCCACAACTTCTGGGATTTAATCAAGGAGGAGGTACAACAAGTTGTTGAGGAATCCAGGACTAATAGATGGATGCTTCCCTCTTTGAACGCAACCTTCATTTCCTTTATTCCCAAGGAAGAACATTGTCAGACTCCGGACAAATTCCGGCCTATTGCTCTATGTAATGTCATATATAAAATTGTCTCCAAAGTTATTGCTTCACGACTAAAACCCCTGCTTCCATTACTTATATCGCCGAAGCATTCAGGATATGTGGAAGGAAGGCAAATCACAGATGGAATTATACTCACTCACGAGATCATTCACTCTTTAAAGCAGGTATGCTCCTAAAAATCGATCTCTCTAAAGCTTTTGATAGTTTAAGCTGGAAGTATATTCAAAAAATGTTGATAGCCTTTGGATTCGCCCCCCCTAGGTCAGATGGGTAATGAGTCTTATAACATCTACCTTCTTCTCAATTTTGGTCAATGGGATCCCTTCCACCCCCTTTCACCCCTCCAGAGGCATCCGACAAGGGGATTCCCTCTCCCCCTTTCTGTTTGTTATTATGGCGGAGGGTCTCGAACGATACATCAAAGAAGCCCGTCATTCCCATCATTTGAGAGGCCTCTCCTTTCCCAACACCCCTGCCTTCACCCACCAACAATTTGTGGATGACAACATGTTGTTTGGCCACCCCTTGGTCCAAGAAGCCCTCAAATTAAAATCCATTTTAACTGATTTTTCAAATGCCTTTGGAGCATGCACTAACAAAGCTAAATCCCAAATCTTTTTCTTTCATACCCCTGCTATAACCCAATCCTCAATTGCTAGGATCATAGGTTTCTCGATAGTGGCTCTCCCCTCCAAATACCTAGGTGCTCCTATGACGGACACTACTATAAAGCACTCATCTTGGCATCTGCTCTTGGAAAAATTGGAAGCCTGTCTCTCTTCTTGGACTTTCATAGCTCTCAACATGGTGAGCCATCTCGTCTTAATCAAAGCAGTGTTGCAATCCATGCCGCTTTATCTTTTTTCAGTTCTGGCAGCGCCCAAGTGGGTTCTCAAGGAAATCAAACATCTTCAAAGAGCCTTTATGTGGGGAAACACGGAACAAAAGAGAAAATGGGCATTGGTAAAATGGGATACAGTTTGCCTCCCGAAAAACTATGGAGGTACTGGGCTACGGGATCCTCAACACAGCAACGCAGTCATGGGAGCACACATCTGGTGGAAATGGATCTCGGATCCGCATACTCCCTGGGCTATTCTCTGGACAACAAAACATGCCAATAATAGACCAGTAGATGACTTAATTTGGCTCACAGAAGTTGGCCCAGGTTCCCTAATCTGAAATGCAGCTTAACATCATAAGGATCTAATTCAACATCACAACTTATAGGAAATTAGGAATGGTAACAACACAAGGTTCTGGGAAGATTCTTGGCAACAAAGACCCAAATTGAAGGACTTGATCACTCCCCACCAACTGCAGGATTGGGTAGAGCAACCGACGATCAAGGTAAATCAACACTGGAGGCCCACCCATACACAGGGATACAAACAATGGATAAGCACGAACCACATCATCAGGCAAGGCATGCAGCTCATCAAGGATAAGCTGGAAACAGAGCTCTCAAATAGACAAATACGCTACTCTGACAAGAAGGATATAATTAGATGGGGTTACGAAGTGAGAGGAACCTTCACGTCACAAGAGGCCTATCATATAATTATAAGAAACCATAAAGTCAAGGACCATCTCTGGAACAAAGTATGGGACCCCCCCATCTGGCCAAAAATATCCACCTTCCTCTGGTTGCTTTGCCAAAATAAAATCCTCACTTGGGACAACCTTCGGAAAAGGAGCTTTCATGGACCTTCTATGTGCCCAAACTGTAAACAGGTGGAAGAAACTACTGAGCATCTCATAAACTCCTGTCCGCTAGCAAATCGACTTTGGGAAAAAGTTAGCTTCAGATGCCAAAAAGATGGATGAATTAAGGAGGATATCACCAACACTATACGCACTTGGGCAACAAATCCATACAAAAGCAAATTGTTAAATGCTTTATGGAAACTTATACCAGGATTCCTCATGTGGATCGTCTGGAAAGAAAGAAATAGTCGCATCTTCAAGGACCATTCCACCCCTTTAGAAGTCCTATGGAATAATATATGTCAAAACCTTCGAGAAACCTTACTGCTCCAAACCTGGCATGAAGAAGACTTTCCCTCCACTCCACAGGAACATAATATATGGGTAAATTGGAATCTCCAGTGGAACCAGATGCAGGCAAATCAGGGTAAAAATTCATCACAAGGAACGACACCAGCCAGATGGATTCCTCCACCCCTACATATGATACAACTTAACTTTGACGGAGCGTCTAAAGGTAATCCAGGCAAAGCAGGATATGGAGGAATCTTCAGGAATCACAAAGGCACTCCTCTCCTAACTTTTATGGGTTCAATTGGTTGGGATACAAACAACTCAGCTGAATTAGAAGGGCTATGGCAGGGGCTCCTCCTTGCTCAACTCCATGGCTTCTTCCCTCTTATAATTGAAGGGGATTCTCAGATTCTTATTAACATGGTGAATCAGATTCTACAAGGGACTCCATCATACAAAGTCGGTAGCAGTTGGAGATTGGCCGAACAATTGGAGTAGATTGAACAATGGCTATCAACTCATAGAGCAGTCACCCTTAAGCACATTCGTAGGGATGGCAACAAAGTAGTAGATCTTTTAGCTAACATTGGAGTTGATAGTGGAAAGACTCTTCATGCAGGAACACTTAATTCTACTGCCACTACTCCTCAGTTACAGGAATACAATGATCTGGTACAAAATGAAATGGAAAATGAAGAAGAAACGCACCCGGATGCAAGTGATTACTATGGTAATTAATATGATAAGATGATCAGCCGGAGGACGGGATGGCCACATGGCCACTTGCGTTGTCCCCCATGCCAACCTCCGACGCATTCAAACCACCTTGCAGGAGCCATTAATTATGTCCGAAGGCTGAGACACCTCCACAACCTTCATTGCCATGGAACCTGTAGAGCATCGTGCAATTCTTCCCCCCTTGCTCCATTGCGTTTGCCCTCTACAAGCCACAGAACCTTGCTCTCGCACTGTGACAGGAAGCAGATGTTGGTTGTTGAGTTGTCCTGATCTGGGCAATGGATTTCATTACTCTCATTCTAGTTTTTGCAACTTAAACCAGGCTTAGACCTCCCCGGTTCATTCTCTGCATCGAAATTCCACCAATCCCTCTGCTGCCAACCTTGCTCTCAACACTGCCATGGCTCGCATTAGACATCGAATGCAAAGTAAACGTGGAGGCACTCGCAGAGGCATCATTCGCCCACAGGCATCGACTGGCTCTGCCACTGCCTCCCCTGACTCCTCCGCTGATAATCCCAATCCTCTCAGCTCTCTCTATGGTCGTTACCCAGACACTCGAAGTGGAAGGGGATGCGCCAGGCTCCAAGGCTCAGAAGGGAGGGACGATGCAGTTCACTCAGCGGATTTCCCCCTTCCTTCGCATCCAGCTCCCCATGTCACTCAATTCCGGTTTCGCGGCACTTTAACCCGACCTATAATCACTGCCACAGTGACCATTTCTTTCTCGGAAGAAATTGATCCACAGGCACCTCCGCCTGAGCACAAGGACGAGCAAAACAGAGCGGATCCAAGCAACCGCGGTATTAGCATCCCTGGTAATCAGCAGCATGACGATGGCAAAGCAGCCCTACATGGCAAAGCGGTAGTTGGCAGTCAACCAGCTGTGGATAGCAAACATGGCGACACAAGGGCCTCGGGAAGCCGACAAGGCGACACGTCTGCAATGCTGGTGGGCACAGGTAGCACTGCGGCCGATCACGCTGGTTCTAAGGAATATGGATGGTGTCCGGTTGTGGAGGAAGAGCCAACAGAAGAAACCTTGCAGCTGCTGGCCAGGTTACATGGCGAGCCTTGAATCCGTTTTTGATTAGTTTTGTTACATGTCATTTTAAACCTTGTTTCCTGTCGGGTCTTTTTTTGGTTATGTCCCCAACTCGGAGACGAAAATTTTAAATTTTGTTCCCAATTGTTGATTTACAGTGGAAAATTCTGAGTTAAGTTTTGGAAGTTACAATTTTTTTTTTGAATTTTTGAATTATGGAACTATAGCCCCTGCGAGGGTAAATTGAACTGTCCTAATTTTTGTACTCGAACTGGTTTCGCCCCCATCTGGGGCAGTCACGATTTCAAGGTTTGATGCTCAGAATGGCCATACAACTGACCCAGTGCCGCTGAGGCCGAAGCCTCTCTGTACATTATGTCTTTATAAATACATCAGTTTTACTTAGAAATATATATATATATATGTATTTCGACAATCAAATATTTTCCGTAATTTATGGAAATTATTTTGAAACCAATTTTTTTATCAAATCCTCCACCATAAATAATTAATAAATAAATAACACCAATAATTAAAGATTAATTTTAATCACTCATAAAAAAATCCAACAAACTTCTATCTATGTTGTTAAACCCTAAAATGTAATTGATGTCCAAAACAAAAATTTCCATTAATAAATGGAAAGAAACTTAAAAAAACCAACTTTATAATAATAATCATAAATCAATTATTTCATATACTAACTTACATTTTCCCATTCAATTAATTAATAAATTATAAAAATAAAAAAACAAATATTTAAACAAAAAAATCGAATATTTAAACTTCTCCTTAATTCGATAGCATATTCTAATTATTTTTAACCCAATTAAATAATCAATCACAACCATATGCCCCTTTGCCGACCACATCAAAATTCGTACCGGTAACATTGTCAGAGGTGCGGGCCACCTGCTTCCCCTCTCCCTGTCGGTGTGAAGGGCCACTTTCCATCGAATTCGAATTGTCCCCTCGCCCTCGCCCTCGCCCTCGCCCTTGTTTTTATATGAAACCCCCGTCCCGCCCAAAATTAAATTGGTGCTCTGTTTCATTTATTTCCCAACAGCTACAGGTTCCTGGAAAATTCATTGATGTGTTTAGGCTGTACGCTACAGATTTTTATGAATTCCATTAATATGAAAGAACACGAGAATAAAAGGAAATTATAAATTCTTCGAAACAATAATAAACAGCTAAAACATCTATGGAATTTCTAAATACCAATGTATTGTAATGAATACTCTAAATAACAATGTACTGTATTGAATCCTTTTGGTTTAGACTGACATTTAGTTACACTGGATTGATAAGAAATTGATTTATCTATGGGAAAAGATGAACCTGCATTGGTGCTCTTGAAAAAAATAAACTTTTTTTACTTTTTTTTCCCTTTGCGAAAAAATGCACTGCACTTGTGCTCTGGTTTTTGTCTAAACTTGCTCTGATTTGCACTTTCAATGAACTCGAACTCATACAAAGTTGATGTCCTTGCTTTCACTTGGAAAATATAATTCTTACTTGTCTCAATTGTGATTCATTCTATGTAAAGGAGTTTGTTCCTATTATCTAGGAGTTGTTTAGATCTACTTGTTTCCTAGATTGGTGTATGGTCAACCAAGTGATTGTGTATCCAAGATAGTCTACCCATCTTGAAACAACAATACATGTATTTATATGTAACATTATTTGATTAATTCAAGTAGTGATCAATTTTTCAAATTGGTATTAGAGCCGATATGGGCCTGGGCCTTGGCCCTTCTAGGCCAAGGGAGTTGGAGAGTGAATAAATCCTTTGTAAGCATTGTGTTGTCTGTCCATCGTGTTGTTTGTCGAATCTTGGGTGCACTTCACAGATGATGGAAGTTGTGCATGCCTTGATGAGCCATTTGCACATTCCTCGTGATGCATAATCATCCCACAGGAGGATACAACAACTCTGCGAGCAGATCACGCCGCCTCTGATGCCCTCGTCTGATCATATGTTTTTGTTGCAAGGACATATGGACAGTGGCATTGAGGTTTCCAACCCGAGGAACTGTGTGTATACGCTAAATGAGGTTATGGAGCACCAGAGTCAATGGTTTCTTGATGGTGGCAAGTGTGGGCCTCCGCCTGCCTCTAGGAGCATCATTGATGTGGTGCCGACGGTGAATAATCTGGTGGTGATTTATAGTGAAAAAATATTCATGGTTTCACTTCGAAACTCATATCTTCCAGTCTGCGAGAACACAATTTGGTTTTTGCCAGAGCATCATGGTTGATGTGTTAGTCATCACCACAAGAGGGGTTGAAGAAGACATGATTTAATGTCTAGCACCGACCTATACTCGTGATTTTTTCATTACTCGGAGCTCAGTTACAATCAAATGGATGGCATGTACTGGTGTGGTGAGTCAATCCCTGTGTGTGGCAACCATGTGTTGGTTGTCATGAAGCATTGAGACCACTGGCGCTGCATTTTCAAAGCTCTATTTCTGGTTGAGTAGACAAAGTGTGGACAACATCTTTGTGTGAGCGTTGTGTCACCATTTCCAATTATTTGTGTGGCACAACTATGAAGAACTAAACAAAATCTTGCATTGTCAAGCTAGATTGCATCTGAGGACAAGAAATTATCAGTTATTACCCTGGAGGATAAGGGTGATGATGGTATTGAATTTTGGAATGTAGATGGCTTCAGTGATAATTGTATTGATCCTAAGTGTGAAGTTCATGTTCAGACACAATTGATTTTAAGAGTACTCCTGAAAGGTTGCATGAACTTCTAGTTTGTCCTAAATGTAGTAGAAGGATCTGTAGAGTGTGTAGAGAAGGAAAGGGTAGTGTTTCACTACATGATGCACTGAATCCTGGTGTAGGTCAAAGTGGATCTAGTCATGGAGGTTCTTCTTACCGTTTTTTAGCTGCAGATAAAGTCCTTTGCAAAAGATGTTGTCCACAAAAATGTTCTTAATGCTCTTCTTCAATACCGTGTCAAAGTTCTTAGTTCTTTGCGTCAAATATTTGGTTTGAAGTGTGGAGCTTTAAAATCTTTACAACATTTGGTAGTATGTAGCTCAAAAGATTCTGGTACGAACCTTGGTAAAAAGGATGGGAGCCTAGAAGATCTGAAAGTGGATTGAAGACTTTGTTTCAAGGAGAGTTTTTCACTTATAGAATTTCCATACGGAGGTTTACTATTTCTGGTTGAGATAACAGAAGGATCATAATCGACACTTTATTTGCTTGCTCCTATTGGTATTGGTTCAACCATGTTATATTGTAGGGCACCACCAAGGGATACCAATGTAGAGTTTTCTATTGTTCTTGTGACTTCATCTGTTGTATTTGGCATTGATTTACTTGTTAGCCCATGCGACCATACAACATTAGACCCTCCTATTGTTCAACTGTGGTGCAATGATATGTTCCTGGTCATGGAAGAAGAACACACTCTTATAGGAAAATGGGATGTTCGCTCAACACTAGCATCCTCTTCACATTTGTATTGACCAAAGAATATAAACCAAAAAGGCAGTGCTCCCAGACATGATGTCCTGTAAAATAGAATTATGATGTCCTGTAAAATAGAATTATGTCATTGTTCAAATTTTTTAGAAAGTGTTATGTCATTGATGTAATTCTGGTTGAAAGAATGCATTGACATTTAGTTTGGACAACTATTGTCACACATTTGTGTCTTTGTTGGAACTGGCCATTCCGACAATGGACAAATTTATTT
Organism: Pinus tabuliformis; assembly: GCA_031772625.1. Classification (NCBI taxonomy): domain Eukaryota; kingdom Viridiplantae; phylum Streptophyta; class Pinopsida; order Pinales; family Pinaceae; genus Pinus; species Pinus tabuliformis. Next base: position 828,880,627 of record CM062813.1, read on the forward strand.
GCAGGAAATATTGACCACCAGATGTGATGAAGACATGACAGTGAGGATGGCATCAAAGGATAGTGGTTGGAGCTACATCAGAGATTAAAGGATGATGGACAACTAAGTTAAAGTTTTTGTGAGTTTGTGGAATGGACTCATGATGATGGTATATTATGTGTCACGTAACTTTATTAGTAAGTAAGTCTATGGTGTTTTATAGTGGTCTTTGTAAAGTATGTACATGGTAACTCTAAGAGTTGGAGTGTGTAGTGTAAGCTTGATGGGGCATGTGTACCCCCATAAAGTTCGTGGTGATCTTAAAACCACTTTGCAGTGTAGGTTTGTGGTAAGACAGAAACCACGTGTGAGAGTGAAGTGGACAAGGATTCCTGTAGGCATGGTTTAGGGTCAGCCGACAAAACCCTGGGCATGGTTTAAGCTAAGCCGATAAAACACAGAGCATGGTTATGGGTAATCCGAGAAAACCCATGATGATAATGATGGAGGGGGATTTATAGGTACAAGTACAAGTATGCACATAATGGTTGATTGAACCATGTACACGAAGGAATTCCTAGTAGACTGGCGGTTACAATGGTTGGCACTCATGCATTCTGGTAGATGGTTGTTCCTTTATATGGACGTCGAGATATTCTTTTTTAATAATGTTTGTAAACACCAGAACCATAACTAGACTTTGCAGATCAAGACAAGTAGTTATTAAGGGGGTGACTTGGAAAATATAATTCCTACTTGTCTCAGTTATGACTCATTCTATGTAAAGGAGTATATTCCTATTATCTAGGAGTTGTTTAGATCTAGTTGTTTCCTAGATTGGTGTGTTGTTGAGATATTCTCTCAACCAAGTGATTGTGTATCCAAGATAGTCTACCTATCTTGAAACAACACTACGTATATTTATACGTAACATTATTTTATTAATTCAAGTAGTGATCAGTTTTTCAAATATTTCTCCTCATGATTATGAAAGCTTTCCATTTATTTCATATTTTTGGGTGGTTATAACCACCTTATCATGTGAGATATATAATTCAATTAACTCCAAGTTGAAAGGTTATACTTGGCGTGGTGCCACTATCATACAAGTTTGATGTACTTCAAAATCTTAAGGGCCCAATTTAGTGAGTCTCTTAACATGAGCAATGCTTTTAAACTCATTGAAAAACTTCAAATTGTTTAAACAATACAATATTTTCTTTAATGATTTGTAAAAGCATTGTCCTCTAACTCTAAACTTGAGTTATGCTAAAGTTAAATTATACATGATACCAATATCTAATGAAAGTTGTTACTCCCTCTTTAATGGTTACAATTTTTTATAAAAATGAAATGCAACAATTGAAACATTCAATAAGACCTCAAACATGACAATGATTGTATTAAATCACTTTCATGCTTTTATACATATGATTTTTTTTAAATATCTCTAAATTACAACAAAGCAAAGTGGATATAAGCAACATCATTCTACTATCAGTACGTCTCATTCATTGGGATTAATTACCACCCAAACCAATTTAGATACCTTAATTTTTAACACAATAGATTGTCGTGAAACTTCTCTATTTGGGAATACCATCTTATTTTTAATGTATAAAATGTTTGGGGTGACAAAGCCCATTTAGATACAAAAAGTTTTAAGGCAATATATTGTTGTGAAACTTCTTTGTTTGGGAATCCCATCCTATGTTTAATGGAGACAATGTTTGGTGGTGGAAAATAAAGATGGTGGGGACCCAAGCAACTAAACAAAAGTCACATCAACATGAAGGTATATCCTAATACAAGGTATCCAAGGTATCTTGGGCTTTTGGGATTCACATCGGAAGAAATTTTTTAGCAAGATGGAAGCACTTCCTTTCGTCAATCTCTAGAAATTTTTATATCTTTGATTAGGATATTTTCCACACTCTTGAATGTGTAATAGGACAAGATTGAAGATCTTTCGGGAATTACAATTTTACAACTATCAATCCCAAACTGCAACAAGAAATATTTCTGAAATTTGGACAAGAAGATAATGTCATTCTTGTTGCACATCACTTTGCCTTTACAACTCAACAAAAGAACATACATATCACATATTTTGTCAGCATAAATGTAAAAAGAAAAAGCATGCAGGCCTCTGGGTGCAATATATATATATATATATATATAATAAAAAATAAAAAATTCAACTTCAATCTTCCACTTTTAGATAAGCCTTCCACTAAATTCCCATTCAGATCATGAAGTCACTATAATTGACGACTTAACTAACTCATGGGTGATCTTAATCCCCTATACTGTTTCTTAAACTTATGATTTTTAGTGAACGGTCTAGTCAATTTCAAGAGAGACATTCAAATTGGAAGTTCAAAAGCTATACCTCTAGCTATTCCAAGTTATTTTTCAGCTATGAAAGAATCTAGTGTGACTTGTGATTTTAATCTTCCAGTTGTGAGGGCATGAAGATATAATTGAATAAACTAGGAATTGTCCATCTTGGAAATCATTTATTGAAAAAGTAAGATAACTTTTCAAATATTCAAAAACATATGCTTTTGCGATGATCTTCAAAGAAGTGAATTTCTTACTAGCAGGGAATTGCAATTTTGTGATCACAAGAAGTTCGAAATTGAAGCTACTTATACATCAAAATAATGACATTTTGGATTGACCTTGCTAGAGTGAATTTTTTTGTTAGGGTGAACTTGTTTCTATGAAAAACTTAATTTTGATAGGTCTTGTTTTGAGCATATGGATTTGGTGAGTTGTGGTATTAGAGCTCATGGATTACAAGTAATGAAGTTTTTAAAAGTTGTAGGACTTCTCTTTTGTAATGTAACTTAATTGAGTGGAAGGCTTATTGGCTAGTTGACACATTTTAAGACATAGGGTAATAATAGGTTTATTGTTGACAAGTTTTTCTCTAAAGAGGATTTTCCAAAAGTAAGTCATGAATTGCAAGGTTTATGTGTATTATTGCTATGTATGTTTTTCATAATTATTTCTATTGTATTTATTTTATCTCTAATTGTTGGTGTACATGCACATTAACACAAAATAAAGCACACTTAGCTTTAGTTAGTTGTAGTGATTGCATGTGGTGTACATGCACATTAACATAACATAAAGCACACTTAGTTTTAGTTACCATTAGTGCTTGCATGCAATTAAACTTAACTTAGTTGCTTTATGTATTGATTCTTTCATCGCTAGTAAATATACAAAATTCTTTCTCTCTTCCAAATTTTCTCAATTCTTGCAAGTTTATGCAATTATTCTCTAGATAGGTTCTTACATGTGCATGTTCTAATAATTTATCATGGTATCGAGAGGCCTAGAGAAGGTGCATAAACAATTTTTTACTAGTTTGAAGATCAAAGCTTTGGAAACCGCTAGGAGCTTGAAAGTGTCGGAATTTTCCACAAATTCTAAGTGTCGAAAACTACGAGAGAATTAAATTGGTGAAAAAATGGAATTCCCAACTTCCGTCATTCTCACTTCATACAATTACTATGAATGGAAGTTGATGATTTTGCTTCATCTTAGGAGCAAAGGGTTGTACTAGAAATTCATGGGAATTGAGACGGAACCAATGTAGGATGAGAAGTTTGATTGGCTTAATAGATCTGACATGGCTTATGGAATATTGTGTCTATCTGTTCTTCATGATATTCTTTATCATATCATAGATATTGAATTGCAACATGAAATTTGGACTACCTTGAAAGGATTATATGGTGATGAAAATGATAGAGAAGAGCACCATTTAGAGATAGGGAGCTCGATCTATTATAACAGTCATGAAACCAGTGAAGACTTATTCAACAACGAGCACAAATATGAAAGCAAAATTATGCAACATGAAATCTTTGTAATGTGCAAACTTTACTTCAAGTTTTGCACCTCAAAAGATTTGATTCTTCTAACCCTAAATTAAATCTATCTTAATTTATATGAAAACAATAAACTTTCATAAATTATCATATATTTATATTTATTTCCATTTTAGTGAAAAAAGGAAATTTTATAGTATTTTTTATAAAATAAAATAATTTTTTTTTAATTAACCGATATTTATTTATTTTATATATGAAAAACCAATTAAAAAATTAATGGATTTAAAATTCAATCCTTAAAAATACAATTTCTTAATAAAATCGCTTTGAGTAAAGATGTTTCAAAAGTCAAAGAGATTTATTATATAAACAAATAACTTAAAAAAAAACTATTAATAATGAATATTATTACGTTAAAAAATAATTAATTAATTTTAAAAACAAATTTCCTATATTTTAAAAAAGATTTTTTATTTTTAAACCTAATTTTATTATTGTCTTTTAAGTTATTATACATACATAATAATTATTTAGAATTTTATTATTTTTTTTGTCTAAAATATTCATGACTTGTGGAGTTAAATTATTATTGTTGAAATCTTAATTTCGAAGCGTCTAGACCTTCATAAGCCATAATCCTTTTAAAAGGTTAAATTCTAAATATCTCATCTTATCTCTCACTAAAATTTTAAACATAAATGACACCCTTCGTAGGAAAAAAAAATCGTGTGTTTAAAACTTTGGACCATATATCCATTTGTGTGTCATCCTTCGCAGGGCCGTGATAATCTTCTCTCTATCGTGTGATTTCGGAAGAGACCACCTCCCACAAAAGTTTCCAAAATTAAACATATTAACCAATTTACCTCACCAAGAATTACAAACTTGTTTTTACAAACGAATTTTGAAAACCCAAAACAAGTGATTAAGAAAAAACTTACCATATTTTAGGTGATAGTGTACAAATTTTTAAAAAAAAGGTCTATAATTTCGAAACTTGCGCTAGGGTGCGAAACTCCCCGAAGAGTTTAGTGTGAATCACTGCAGAGTGCATTTCAATATGAAAAGTTTCGGTCGCACAGCATAAACATAATTATTTAATATTCTCGAATCTTCGAGCCATGAAAAAATATTTCCCTGTATTTTTTGACATTAACCCTTCGTAACGCCAAGGGCTTTACGGCCGAAGTACCGAGATCTGATTTAAAGCGCTTTGTTAACTCAAATCGACCTGGTATTTATTTATCCTTAATTTTGTTATGCATACAAAGCGAAAAATTCTGCACCATCAATTTTCTCATGGAGTGTTCTTTATAATGACCGGAAGAATTTTGTGACAGAGCTAGCCGTACAGAAAAGTCCCTCCTCTGTACAGTGCCTTTTTCCAGAGAAGTCTGAAAAATATGTTCCACCTATGGATCAGAGATCCCACCGTACAGGTTTTCACATCTTTATCGTGAAACTCTTTATTCTTAAGAAGAATCGGTATCAGATAACAAACCCCCTTTTTAAAGATTATCAGAAACCACTTCCATAATGACAAGCAGAACTGAAAGCCCTTCTGCTTTTTTTCCGTCGCCAAGTTGCCCAGCTTAAAGAGCAGCAAAAATTTTATTGTGAGAATTTGGTTTAGGCGTTGTGTAATTATTCTATGTTTTGGTGTTTCTGGTGGGATTCGAATAAACAATTCAATTTTTTATTAGATTTTGTTTCTCCTGTGTTTGAGATCTGGTTTTAAATGCAAAAATAGGTTCAGCTTCTGAAACCCTTCAGAAGCACTAGGGTTTCATATTTTGCAGCAAACTACACATTATCAAACATCCCATCGGCATAAATAAAAAGAACTGTGTGCAGGCTTGTCGCTGTAAAATATCAACACAAAAAAATCAACCTCCGCCTTCCACTGATTCTCTATGTGATCATGAAGCCAATATAACCGATGACTTTCATGATGAGGGACCTTAAATACCTATAACCATTCTTGAAGCTACACTTTTCAGTGAATGGTCTAGTCAATATCAGGAGGGACATCCAACACCAAGGAGTTCAAAAGCTAATTGTAATTTCATATCAAGGAAGCCAATAGCTCTAACCACCCCAATTTAATTTTCAGCTCCGAAAGAATCCAGTGCGACTTGTGGTTGTAATCTTCCAAATTCAAAGATATGAAGACATGATTGAATAAACCAGGAAATACCAGTCCTGGAAATCGTTAAAAGTATTTTATGAGCAAGGGTTTCATTACCTTTCTAAATATATTGAATGATATATGCTTTTGGGATGATCTTGGTAGCAGTGAATTCCTTATTGGCAGGGGAATTGCAATTTCGCAATCATGAAGAGTTCCAAATTGAAGGTAGTTTCAGCGTCCAAATATTGAGAAATATATATGATTTTGGGTTGATCTTGGTAGGACTGAAATTCTCACTTGCAGGAGAGTTGCCATTTGCAACCAGAGTTCAGAGTGGAGGGTACATGGCTTGACAATGTTGTGACATACCAACTTGTAGTTTTAGAAAAAAACGGATTCAGTATCTTATATTGCTAGAACGAGGGTTGTGTTTGTTGCAAGCAATGATGCTTCAAAATGAACTGTATTTTGGTTTCGCTTGTTCTGCAGTATCACACATGAAGGCATATTACAACAGTAGATCAAAAAGTCAGTCTTCGAATATCTACTGTTCAACTTTCTCCAACTTCAAACATTTTTGCAGGTACCAATGTCAATGATCAGTGTCATTAGTACTTTTCCACATATAGAATTTTCAGTCACAGACTGGTCGATTATTAATTATATGTATGAAAAATAAATATTCTTAAAATATTAAATTAAAGTACGGGATAGTATTTGGTATATATAAATTATTATTATACGTTATTAGGAATACAATATATTAAAGTATTTGTAAATAATTTCTTTAAAATAATTCCATAAATTTATTTAGTATAAAGCTAAGTTATAATATTTGAGGTATACATTTATTTAGTATAGAGCTAGGTTATAATATTTACGAGGCTCGCTCAATTAGTTGAGTCTTTATTGTTAAATCATTTTACTATTATGAAGGATTCCATTCTCCTGTGGACTGGCCACCACTAATGTTCATCGCTGGGAAGCCAAAGTCGTCGAAGATGTTAATGCAAATGCTTCAGAGTGCATTTCAATTGTGGTTGAAGAGTATAAACACAATTATTTACTATTCTCGAATCTTCGAACTATGAAGAACTCTTTATCTCATTGACCTTTCGTAAAACATGTCCTGTACAACCCAAGTGCAGAGACCTGATACAAAGCGGTTCGTTGAGTCAATTGGACTTGGTATTTATCCTTAGATCCGTGATGCATACTTAAGTGACAAGTTATTAAAGTCCCCACCTCCATTTTTCTTATGGATTTGCTTTTGGTGATGGTAGAAAGAATTTTCTGTCTGTATAGAAAAGCCCTTCTGTATAGTGTTTTTTTTCCAAAGTAGTCTAAAAATATGTTCCACCTGTTGATCAGAGATCCCATCGTTCGTTCAGGTTTTTATAGGAAAACTTTTTTTCCTTTACTAAGAATATATATATATATATATATAACCAGAGGAACTAGTAGTATGTCTGACATGTAATTATTAGTACATTTCTGGGGTTTATGTCTTGTTTTTCTTTCTTAAACCTGGTCACAACTAAAAATTATAAACAAAATACTTAGCAACAAGCTAACCAACTGAGATATCCAGTAAAACTAGAACTTCTTATCGAATTATATATTTATATGAATTTAATTTAAAAATCTGTAAATTTACTTTATTATTAAAAAATTATTTTTAAATATAAATAATTTAGTGTAGCATATCTTTTTTATTTGGCGATATCCTTTAAAAAAAAATTGTACTATTTTTTTAATATATTTTTATCTACAGCCAATCATGAAAAGAACTCATTAAATACATAGAAAAATGTTTTATAAGTTTTTGAAAACAATCAATTATATAATTATGCTTTTGAAAACCAAGAATTAAAATATTTAGATCATATTATTTTAATAAAAAAGGTTAGATGTAAACCAAAATGAAATAGACACCCGTGCAACAAGCAAGAAATCAACCTCCATCTTCCCTTGATTCCCAATCGGATCATGAAGTCATTACAATGGATGACTTTCCCGATGGTGAATTTTAATCCCCATTCTGATTCTTGAAGTTGAAGCTGCATTTTTTAGTTGACAGTACAGTCAATTTCAGGAAGAGTTTTCAGTAACTAGGAGTTCGAAAGTTGACTCTAATATCAAACCAGTAAAGACAATAACAATACCTCTGGCAATTACTGAAAAAAACAATACCTCTGGCTACTCCAAGTTATCTTTCAGTTGTGAAACAATCCAGTCTGAATTGCGGCTCTAATATTCCAAATGTGAGGATATGAAGACAGAGTTGAAAAAACTAGGAATGGAAAGTTAAATTGGACAGTTCGAAGAGAAGTAGAGCTTTAACTGGAAATACGAGTAAAGCAGACACAGGTTTGCAGTAACCATCCAATTTATAACCATGTTTGTTAGCAACCTGCAACATAGCCAAAAACCGACTTTTTTTAACCATAGTCAGCAAAAATAGGGTGCAATTAGAAAGCACATCCTGAAGCATGCCCAGCATGATTGACAACCCCAATTGTAGATTAGCCATTACTCTGAATGACTAATTTTTCCATAGGAAAAAAATAACAAACTTTTATTTTGAAAAAAGTTGTTGAATTAGTGCCAATAGAAATGCCAACAAGGAAATCAACAAGATAGTCCCATCAGATAGTACATTATTATACTCCCTACGAGCATGGGCCCGGACCGAAGACAAAAGAGCCTCTGCTCCATACAGAATGAAGGGCAATAATGACTCCCTGTATGAGCCCCTGCTCAATCAACATATAAAACAAAGCATGCAGAGAGTAGAAAACAAAAGCCTGCATCACTACCAACAACCCTAAAAGTACAATACGCCCTCATAGAAAAACGAGAGAACCTAATCCGATGATGGGGCCTTGATCCCTCCATTCATTGTGGAATTATCCGGGCACAGCAGATAACCCACACTTGGAAGGAGAGTTGATCTGCCAGTGTTCTGCTCTCTAAAAATATGGCAGAATCAGATACAGAGGAACCGTGCCTTCATTGCAGAGATTTGCTCCAACAAGTGTCACAGTGACAAAACAGATAGAGAGGGTTGCCAGAGCCCAGTCGATTGTCACTTTCGAGTCTGTGCTTAATCTGCCATATACTAATAGAAGTGATAATGCCAAGAACCAGAAAGAAATATAATTGCTCCACATCCGCACACTCCACGAGCAGAGGCACCATCAAACTATCCAATAAAATAGATATGATCTAGGGCTTTGAAAGACCAACAATACTTGGAGCATTTAGATTTAAGTGGCCCTATCTCTAAAAAGTATCCAACAATTCTGAGAAAGGTAGCTTTCAGATCTGGAACAACATTCTGGAATATGTAGGCGTTCCGACAATGCCAAAGCCCCCTCTGATGCAGGCCAGGAACCCATCACCTGTGACATTATACATAACCTTGTACCATCTTCCAAATGCATCAAATAAAAACATGAAAATAAAAAACATATTTATTATTTTTAAACCTAAGTTTATTATTTTTAAAGATATTATATTTAAACAATGAATAACTTTCCTAAATTATCATATATTTATATTTATTTCAATTTTAATAATAATAAAAATAAATTATAATCATTTTTATAAAATAAAATAAAATAAAAATCTAAAATTATTTTTTTATAATTAACCCATATTTTTTACTTTTATATAAGGAAAACTAATGGATTTAAAATTCAATGGTTAAAAATACAATTTCTTAAATAAAATCTCCTTGAATAAATATGTTTCAAGATTCAAAATCTCCTTGAATAAATATGTTTCAAGATTCAAAATCTCCTTGAATAAATATGTTTCAAGATTCAAAATATTTTATTATATAAACAAATAGCTAAAAATCTATTATAACTATTATAAGTAATATTATTATGTTAAAAAAATAATTTATTATTTTTAAAAACAAATTTACTATATTTAAAAAAAAAAATTATTAATTTTAAAATTAATTTATTATTATTTTTTAAGTTATTGAATTGAGGCTTGTTTGATCCATAACATTTTAATAAAAATTTCAACATAAATCACATGCAGAAAACTTTTGTCATTCACTTTAAAAAAAATTTAAGTTATTATATGTAAATAATCATTATTTAGAATATGATTATTATTTTTTTCTAATATATTCATAACTTGTGAAATTAATTTATTAATGTAAAAATCGTAATTTTGGACCATTTCTCGATTTGTGTTGCATCCTTCGCAGCGGCCACGATAATCTTCCCTGTATCGTAAGAGACCTCCTCAAACAAAAGTTTCTAAACCAACCAGATTTAAGGTAAAAATATTAACCAATTTACCTGACCAATAATTACAAACTTGTTTTTACAAAATAGTTTTAAGAACCCAAAACAAGTGATTGCAAACTTTCACAAATTAAAAAAACGAAAGTAAGAAAAACTTACCATATTTTAGGTGATACTTTACAAAATTAAAAACAAAAGTATTTAATTTCGAAACTCGCGCTAGAAAGCCAAAGTCCTCGGATAGTTTAATGTGAATGACTGCCAGTGCATTTCAATATGAAAAGTTACGGTTGCACATTATAAACATAATTATTTAATATTCTCGAATCTTGGAGCCATGAAAAAATATTTCCTTGTATTTTTTTTTTGACATTAACCCTTCGTAACGCCAACGGCTTTAGAGCCGAAGTCCCGAAATCTGATTTAAAGCCCTTGGTTAAATCAAATCGACTTGGTATTTATCCTTAATTTTGTTATGCATACAAACCGAAAAATTCTGCACTTCAATTTTCTTATGGAGTGTTCTTTGTAATGGCCGGAAGAATTTTGAACAGAGCTAGCGGTAGAGAAAAGCCCCTTTGTACAGTGCCTTTTGCCAGAGAAGTCTGAAAAATATGTTCCACCTGTGGATCAGAGATCCCACCGTACAGGTTTTCACATCTTTATCGGGAAACTCTTTATTCTTATGAAGAATCGGTATCAGATAACAAACCCCCTTTTAAAGATTATCAAAAACCACTTCCATAATGACAAGCAGTACTGAAAACCCTTCTGCCGTTTTTCCCTCGCCAAGTTGCCCAGCTAAAAGAGCAGCCGAAATTTTATTGTGACAATTTGGTTCAGGCGTTGTGTAATTATTCTAGGTTTTGGAGTTTCCGGTGGGAATTCGAATAAACAATTCAAGATTTTGCTTTTCCTGTGTGTAAGATATGGTTTTAAATGCAAAAATAGATTCAGCTTCTGAAACCTTTCAGAGGCACTGGGATTTGATATTTTACAACAAAGTATACATTATCAAACATCTCATCGGCATAAATGGACAAAGAACTGTGTGCAGGCTTGGCATTGTAAAATATCAAACAAAAAATCAACCTCCATCTTCCACTGATTCCCAATATGATCATGAAGCCAACATAACTGATGATTTTCGTGATGAGGGACCTTAAATACTTATAACAATTCAAATTCTTGAAGCTACATCTTTTTAGTGAACGGTCTAGTCAATTTCAGGAGGGACATCGAACAACAAGGAGTTCAAAAGCTAATTGATGTTCAAAAATTGACTCTAACATCAAACCAAAAAGACAATAACAATACCTCTGGCTACTCCAAGTTATCATTCAGCTGTGAAACAATCCAGTCTGAATTGCGGCTCTAATTTTCCAAATGTGAGGATATGAAGACAGAGTTGAAAAAACTAGGAATGGAAAGTTAAATTGGGCAGTTCGAAGAAAAGTAGAGCTTTAACTAGAAATACGAGTAAAGCAGACAAAGGTTGCACTAACCGTCCAATTTATAGCCATGCTTGTTAGCAACCTGCAACATAGCCCAAAACCTACTTTTTGCAGCCATAATCAGCAAGAATAGGGTGCACTTACAAAGCACAAGCTAATCCAATTGGAAATTAGCCATTACTCTGAATGACTAATTTTTCCATAAGAAAAAACAACAAACTTTTATTTTGACAAAAGTTGTTGCATATTTCAACAACCAATGAGTGCTAATAAGAATGCCAACCAGGACATTCCATCAGACAGTACATTAGTTTACTCTCTACGAGCATGGGACCGAAGACAAAAAAGACCTTGCTCCATACAGAATGAAGGGGAATAAAAACTCCCCTGTACGAACCCCTGCTCAATCAACTTATAAAACAAAGCATGCAGAGAGTAGAAAACAGAAGCCTGCATCACTACCAACAACCCTAAAAGTACAAGACACCCTCATACAAAAAGGAGAGAACCTAATCCGATGATGGGGGCTTGATTCCTGCATTCATTGTGGAATTGGCCGGGCAGAGCAGATAACTCACACTTGGAGAGTTGATCTCCCACAGTGTTCTGCTCTCTAAAAATATAGCAGAATCAGATACAGAGGAATCGCGCCTTCATTGCACAGATTTGCTCCAACCAGTGTCACAGTGACGAAACAGATAGAGAGGGTTGCCAGAGCTCAGTCGATTGTCACTTTCGAGTCTGTGCTCAATCCGCCGTACTAATAGAAGTGATAATGCCAAGAACCAGAAAGAGATATGATTGCTCCACATCCACACACACTACGAGCAGAGGCACCATCAAAATATTCAATAACATAGATATGGTCCAAGGCTTTGAAAGACCAGCAACGCCTGGAGCATTTAGATTTAAGTGGCCCTATCTCTAAGAAGTATCCAACAACTCTAAGAAAGGCAACTTTCAGATCTGGGACAATATTCTAGAATATGTAGGCTTTCCGACAGGGCCAAAGCCCACTGATGCAGGCCAGGAACAAGTCACCTGTGATCTTATACATAACCTTATACCATCGTCCAAATGCATCAGCTGAAAACATGAAAATAAAATTATATTTATTATTTTTAAAACATAATTTTAAAATATTATATTAAAATAATAATTAATTAAAATATTATTTAATTATGTTTATAATTTATGAAATTAATATTTTGTTTCAAGAAACAATAATTTTAAAACAGGAAGTCCTTCCTCTGGCACTCGATCTGACCCATAATACCTCTTAAAAAAAATATTAAATTTTCAATATCTCACTTTAATTTTTATAAAATTGAAAAAATAAATCATTTTATAAAACATTTTTTTTCAAAACTAATTATATCAAACAAATTTAATTTTTAAAAATAATTAATTTATCTTATCACCCATTTCAAATTTCAATTAAAAATCTAAAAAAAATGATAACCCATTTTCATAAATATACAAGTTAAAAAATTAATTAATGTATCTTATCCCTCATTTCAAATTTCAATTAAAAACTCTAAAAATAAATGATAACACATTTTAATAAACATACAAGTTAAAAAATTAATTAATTTGTCCTATCCCCGTTTCAAATTTCAATTAAAAAATCTAAAAAAAATAATAACACATTTTGATAAATATACAAGTTAAAAAATTAATTAATTTATCTTATGCCCATTTCAAATTTTAATTAAAAAATCTAAAAAAAGTGATAACACATTTTAATAAATATACAAGTGAAATTAACAATATATCTATTTTAATAGGATGATAATTTAAGTTTAAACTTTTAAATAATAATAATTTTTGAATTAATTTTATAAATATATATAAAAATAAATTTACCATTTATTTTATCAAATTTATATATTATTAAAATCTATAAGCATATATCATAAATCTATTGGAAAGTAACATTATTTTCTTTTATTTTATATTTTACATTTTATTAGGTTTTACATTTTTTAAAAATTAATTATAAAATCAAATCATTTAATAATATGTTATAAAGTTTATTATTTATTTTATTCATTAGTTATTTTTTATTAATATTTATAGTTTACTCATAATTATCCCTTGCCAAACACTATATAGTAACATTCATCATTTAGCTTTCAGGCTAAAATTTTACTATAAAACTACAAATATTTGCCATCTTATTAGAACATCTCTTATTCTTTCACTATCACAAAGACTTTTATTACCCAGGCTAACTCTATTCATATTTCTTTGTTTGGTGTATCCTTGTAGGAGGCTCCAAATTTACAATCCAATTACTATCTTCATGGGATATATAAAGAAATGCATCATTGTAAATAACAATAATTAATACTTTACCTTTTGTTTCATTGGCAATAGTTTCTTCTTTATTCTTGTTATTGTTTGGTATGGTTTTATTCTTCCTTTAATATCTGACAATCCTTTTTGATGTGACCAAGTTTCTTGTAGTGATAGTAGCTTATTCTTCCACTCCTAGACTTTGACCTCCTTCTAGAGATTGATCTCTTTAATCTCTTTCTATCGTGTTGTCCTCCATAATCAACAAGAGTTAATGCCTCCATATTTGATATTTCTTCTCGCATAGATTTCATGAGCATTTCTTAATTTAATAAACTATTAGAAACATCTTCAAAACTTAATTTGTCTTTATGTGTTACATTACTTATGGTGACAACCTAGTTTTGCCAACTATCAAGGATAGAGCCCAAGAATAAAAAGGCTATGATCTCATTATCAAACATAATATTCAACAAAGTAAGTTGGTTCAACACCATGTGCAACTCATTTAGATATTCACCTCCGCATCAAAAACAATTTATAAACCGTTGTGTCTTGTTCATGTAATCATGAAGCTTTTTCCATAAAAGATTCAATGGTCTTTTCTTGTGAAACATGAAAATATATTATGTCCACCAAATATTGTTGAATAGTAACAATTTCTTTTTCATCTAAGTTATCTCAATATTCATCAATAATAGTAATAATTTCTTTTTCATGTAAGTTATCTCAATATTCATCAATCATTTATGAAGGTTTCTTATATTTTGCCTTAATAAACAAATGCAAATCTTTGAGTGTGAGTATATCTTCCATCTTAAAACCTCTATATGTAAAATTTCATTAACTCTATTAAGCCACTTGTATATAGTGGGGTTAAAAAAATGTACTAAAAAATTGATTTCAAAATAACCAATATGATTCAAGAAGAAGAACAAAATATTTTGGAGGAAAAAGAACAAAAGTATTTTTATTTTTATTTATTTATTATTATTATTATTATTATTATTTTTATTTTTATTTTTTTATTTTTTTTATTTTTTTTTTTTCGGTTCCTTATAGGGTTTACTCAAATTTTAAATTTAAGCACCAATTACATGCATAATTAAATTTTACATCCAACAAGTAGTTTTGGTATACACACACTGAAAAAATTCAAAATACATGAAAAAACAGTGAGGATTTCAATTTTTTTTAATGTGGGTATACTTGAAGTATGCATAATCAATACTCATTGGATGTGGAATTTAATAACTTAACAACAATATATATGAAATCAATAATAAGTTATATATATCTTATAAATACAATATATTCAACATAAATAAAAATAACAAACACAATCAATAAGAAAGCAATACAAATTTTATGTGGAAAACCCAACAACATATTGAAAGAGTCTATAAAGAAAGATAACTTTTATATTACTAGCACAAATTACATAAACTTCATCTTGTGAGCCCAAGTCCCAATAACTTCACATAATAGATGAATTCAACCTTATTTACACAAAGAAATCTCCATAATTTAATAAAAATATTAACCATAAAAATATTATTTTATATATTTGTACTCACATATTTAACATTTACGTAATAAAATTATTATTTTTTATATATGGACTCTTCAATAGTTTAATAGATTGAAGCCGAAATTTTATGATGATAATGATATATTTGAATTTTAAATGATGATAATGATTTATTTGAATGTCTAAATTCATTTAAATTAAGTTTTAAAGGTTTTTTAAAATTTAGATTTTTTTTTTAAATATATATTTTTGAAATTAATAAAAATGACAATAATGATATATTTGAATGTTTAAATTCATTTAACTTAAGGTTTTAAAGGTTTTTTAAAATTATTTTATATATTTAAAAATTATACTAATATTATTGAAAAATTATTTATTACCAGAAGAAGTAGAAGATATTCAAATCCAAATTGCAAGAGGAAATTGCGTTACTTGAATGACATAAGGGAAGTTTAAAATGTAGATATTGATATAGTCCAACAAATGTTTTTTTTGCTAGAATCTTAAAATATAATTTTGAATATAATTATGAGTTCTTATGGTTTAAAATCCAACTTTGAATGCAAAAATGGATTCAATAGGCTAAACAACCAATAAGGCACTAGAACTTTGTACAATTTTGAATATAATTATGATTTCTTGTCATTTAAAATGCAACTTTGAATGCAAAAACGGATTCAATAGGCTAAACAACCTATGAGGCACTAGAACTTTGTTGATTAAACAACTTAAACCATGATTCTTAAAAATCTCTATAAACTTGGGAAAAATTTGACAAAATTGCATAGAAAATGAACATTTTATTTATTTATTAAATAAATTATAAGCCAAGAGACTCATTCTACAGTTTAGTATGATGTGTAACTTTCACAGTACATCATTAAAGTTGAAATTTTACTCATTTTAAAAAATTCAAAAAAAAATAATTAATTAATAAACTATACAAAATATTTAAATAATGACGGTTCATAAAAAAATTGCACTCAAAGAAATTGGATCCCTCTCAACTCATGTTAGATCGGTATTTAAAACAAATCTATACTAATATAAATATTTCCAAAATTAAATATCTGATATGAAAATTATTTTAAAATCCAAAAACACTTTATCAAATCCTCAATTATAAATATTAATAAATAAATAACAGTAATAATTAAAAATTAATTTTAATGACTCATATTAAATTCAACAAACTTCTTTCTATATGTTAAACTCTATATGTTAAACCCTGAAATGTAAATAATGTCTCAAACAAAAAAATTTACATTAATAAATCAAAAGAAGAAAAATAATAATAATAAATCGATTAATCCATGCACCAAATTGCATTTTCCCTTTCAAATAATTAATAAATTAAAAATTCAAATATTTAAACAAAGAAATCGAATATTTAAACTTCTCCATAATTCGACAACATATTCTAATTATTTTAACCCAAATAAATAATCAATGGCACCCTGGGTTCAAAGCCAGGTAACTATATGCACCTTTGCCGACCACTTCAAAATTCGTACAAGTAACATTGTGTGCGGGCCACCTGCTTCCCGTCTACCTGTCGGTGTGAAGGGCCACTTTCAATGGAGATTCCGAAATTGAATTCCGAAATCGAATTCGAATTGTCCCCTCGCCCAAGGAAAGGATTATTGAAGAGTTGATTAAGGTCAAACCCCAAGCTCCTCAGAGAATAAAATGGATCCACGAACTGTCTCCTCGCCCTTACCGCCGAGCAAGTTTACTTCCTACCGATTTTAGCCCGGAATCGATCCTCTGTTTCATTTATTTCCCAACACCTCCACGTTTCTGGAAAGTTCAGCCCCAAATTAAATTGGTGCTCTGTTTCATTTATTTACCAACAGCTACAGGTTCCTGGAAAAATCAGCACCAAATCGACCCTCAGTTTTTGCACGCAAAAGGTATGACACCGGTTCTTATTCTTTGCTTGGGATCCTTGGAAATAGTACTAGCATTTGCACCTTATGTTGCAAAGGAAACGCCGTAAGGCATAGAGTGGGGAAGAATAGGATAGAGTGGGGAAAAATAGAGACATGTATAGTGTGGGGAAGAATAGGGACATGTGAATGGAAATTGTTGAAAGCAAGAGTGAATGATAATGAGTTACAATTGCAATAATTAGTTATGTGTATTCTGAAAATGAATATTTTGTAAATAATAATAGGTTGTGGAAGCATTTATAAAAAGTATGCCTTCAACTACACAATAGATATCTACAGAAATAGAAGGCTAGAAAACAAGAATTTTAATTTATAAGATCCAATTTACATGGTTGGTCAACATGTAGAAACCCTTTGTGTCATCGCTCTCTCCAAGTGGGGAATAATAATATGACAATGGAATCACTATTGTGAATATGCAGAGACATAATACTATGGCATGCTTATAGATCATTGTTGGATGAATGACTTGCAATTGCCTTTCAAGCTTCTGGTTCACCATAAGTTGGATCTACAAAATATTAGTTGGATTTGAAGAACAAATAAAGCTAGGATAAAAGGTCCAAATTTATGAAATTATTAGTTTCTTCCTTCCCCACCTTTCCATTGTTGTTATTATTATTATAATATTAATCATAATATTATTATTATTACCAGATAGCTCCCTAGATGCCGTCAAACAATTAATATTTATTTTATTAGAACAAATCAAGGTACGGATAGAAAGCTAAAATTTCTGAAATTATTAGTTTCTTCATTCCCCTCTTTTTCACTCTTAGCATTATGGAACTTCCTTTCACATCCTAAAATGGATTGAACTTGCAAGAAAATTCGAGGTGAACCTTATACCTCTATCTCTTTTGTTCATTTTTGTACAGAAGGAGGTATATACATCTTTAGTTCATATTTCTAGCCATTATCAACACCTAATGCATGCTTTTGTATACATGGAATTAAAATTTCATCATGTTTGAACTCAACTATTTGCCTTCCAAGGCTGGCTAAAATGGTTGTTGGGCTGAGGGCCTCCACTGCAAATATTTTTATTGATAATGGCCCTTACAGAGAGATTATTTTCAAGCATTTTCAAGTGGCTTCTTGATCCAGGTGGATATTGGTGGCCACCTGCCAAGTCCACCTAGACCCCCACCATTGTCTTTCTCAGCATTTTCAGTTTCCTTAATTGTAGCACAACTTACTATTTTTAGCATTTTTTCGGGTCCTGAACTTCCGGAGCCGTTTTGAGGCCCTAAACGACGTTTTTTTGGGAATCCGGGGGCAACACGAGTCCATGGAATGGACTGGTGTTGCCCGTTCCAATAATGATAGTGCTCGGATAGATCTTTCTAATGAGCTATTGTACGCGTCAACCGGAGATCATATGCCAAAGTTACGACCCCGGGAAGTTGATGTACCAACTTACCCCCAAACGGGGCCCACAGTTTGGCGTTTCATCTCCTAGGGTTAGGTTTTGGAATGTTAAGGGTTTTTCCATTGTTTCTCAACAATAAATAGGCCTTCAAGCCTCATTGTAACACAGTTCAGAGGCATGTAGCCATCACATCTCTTCTCAGAGATAAGCTACCATCGCCCTAGCTAGTTTATTTCCATTTCTGTTTGTAAGCATATTTCAGTATTTTCCATTAATGAAATGAAGTATTATTTCCGCTGCATCTTTGTGTATATGGTTATCTCTGTAATTTGTTGCGTTCCTGTTTAAATCCGGATCAGTGGTATCAGAGCGGTCTGCTTTTTCTCTGTTTTTCTTTGCATGTCCCCAACAAGGTCGGGATATAAGGAGTTAGGGCTTGAACTGGTTGAACCTTTGCAAGACCAGCCTCGCAAATCCCGACGGCCTCCCATGGCGGACGAGAAGAAAGACGAGGGGGCAGGAGATCCCATCAAAATCTTGCTCGAAGAAGCGCTCGAGCGACAACGGAACCCGATGATGGACAGCTTTGCGCAGATCCTTCAGCGGCTACCCAGAAGCGGCGCATCGGCTTCCAGCAGCTCCTCTGGAAACGCCACACCCTTTAAGGTACAAGTTAATTTTGAAATCCCCATATTCGAGGGTCAGATAGACGCCGATGCCGTAGATAAATGGTTAAATCTGCTAGAGGGTTATTTTTCTGTTCATGAATTTTCGAGTCGGGAAAAGATTGTTTTTGCTCTTCTCAAAGCAGCCCCCCACCTCAAGGACTGGTGGGAAACCTACTGCGAGCAGAATGATGAAAGTACTGGCTCACTATTTTCAGCCGCACCCACCTGGGATTCATTCCGGGATGCCATCAAGGAGCAGTACTACCCTGTCGGAAGCTATGAGGATGAATACATAAAGTGGACCACGCTGCGGCAGGGAAGGGACCAAGACGTGCCGGAGTTCACCAATCTTTTCCATACCCTTCGCACAAAGTTGGGTATCAAGGATTCGGAGCAAAATTTAATACTCAAATACCGTGGCTGCCTGCACAAGTACATCCAGGAAGAAATACAGTTCTTAAACATCCCCTCGCTCGGCGCAGCATACCGGTATGCCGTCAAGGTCGAGCAGAAGTTTAAACAAAGGAAGCGAGACTTTGGATCTGCGAATCCAAAGTAGGGGAAAGGTGCCCCTAAACCACAGAACAAAGGACAAAGCCAAGGCGGGACAGCCCAAGACAACCAGCCGAAGCTGCCAGCAAAGAGAAATGCCGCGAAGCCGAGAAAGGACACTGGAAAATGGTGCGAGTTCCATAAGAGCTCCACTCACAACACAAGTGAGTGTCGGGCCAAGTAGTCACTGGTGGCTGAGCTAAAGGTTTCAGAATCAGATGCATGTTCTGACTTTGAGTCAGAACCCGATAAGGGGTATGAAAAAGGGAAGCAGATCATTGATGCGGATCCCAGTGCCACTGTTGCTACCGCAAAGATCCAGAAAAATGAACCCGAAGATCCAGAGGAGGAGGAGCGTCTCTTCCACTCCCAGATGTGGGTAAAGGGCTCCCCGATACAGTTCATTGTTGATAGCGGGAGTCAAAAGAACCTCATTTCGGCAGAGGTCGTGAAGCGGTTGGGCATACCGACCACAGCACATCCACAACCATACACCATTGGGTGGCTTCACCAAGGGCGAGATCTTCGCGTGAGCCAGCAGTGTCGCCTTCCATACAACATCAAGCCCTTCACGGATGAGGTATTGTGTGACATTGCTCCCCTTGAAGTTTGTGATGTATTACTAGGACAACCATACTTGTGGAAGCGACATGCTGTGTATGAATCAAGGCCCCGTGCTGTTATTATTACATTGGGAAATAAGTTGTTCAGGATACCAGAGGTAGCACCACCTGCCGCCATCTCTTTGATTACTGCAAAACAATGCAGTAAGATCATTTCCAAAACCAGGAAATTTGTTTTCCTGATGATACGCCCTCAAGGGAAGAAGAAGACAGTGGCCGCGACCTCCAAACGGGGTCCCTCTGCACGGCAGCTACAGATGGACAAGATTGTGGAGGAGTACGAAGACATCTTCACCTCCCCGGCAGGGGTTCCTCTGCACTGTCAAGTCAAGCACTCCATCGATCTGACCCCAGGTGCGCCGCTACCTAATGGACCAATTTATCGGCGCTCCGTTCTGGAGAACAATGAAATCAAGAGGCAGATTCAGGAGCTCCTGCAGAAAGGTCACATCCGTCCGAGTTCTTCGCTCTGTGGGAGCCCGATAGTGTTGGTACAGAAGAAGGATGGGACATGGAGACTCTGTATTGACTATCGGGCACTGAACAAGATCACTGTTCGTAATAGGTACCCGATCCCGCGGATTGATGAGCTCCTAGACCAACTAAAGGGGGCGAAATATTTCAGCAAGATCGATATGAAGTCAGGATATCACCAGGTACCAATTGAACCCTCAGATGTGTGGAAGACTGCCTTCAAATCCAAGGAGGGCCTCTTCGAATGGTTGGTCATGCCTTTCGGATTGACAAATGCTCCTGCAACCTTTATGAGGCTAATGGATGACATCTTGCGGCCATTCACCAACTCCTTTGTAGTAGTATACTTGGATGACATTCTGATCTTCAGCCAGAGATGGGAAGAGCACCTCCACCACATCCGACAGGTTCTCCAAACACTGCGGCAACACAAGCTATGTGCCAATTTGGAGAAATGCACTTTTGGCATGACCGAGGTTCAGTATCTGGGATACATTATTGATGAACAAGGGGTGCATGTCGATCCAGCCAAGGTCCAAGTCATTCGGGATTGGCCCTCTCCAACCACTCTAACAGAGCTCCGCAGCTTTCTAGGTCTTGTCAACTTCTACCGCAGGTTTGTGTTGGGATTTTCTCATATTTCTTGGCCCTTGAGTCAAGTCACCAAGGGCGGGGCGAAAGAAAAATTCTTTTGGTCGGAATCTCAACAGAAGGCATTCAGGGAGTTGAAGGATCGCCTCTGCACGACACCAGTGCTCGCGTTACCAGATTTACAACAACCATTTGAGGTTGAGACAGATGCCTCTGACTATGCTATTGCGGCAGTCCTTACTCAACATGGACATCCAGTGGCATATCACAGTGAAACACTTTCAGACACAATCCGGAAGTACCCCACTTATGATAAAGAGATGTATTCCATTGTACAGGCCTGCCGACAATGGAAGCATTACATTTTGGGGAAGGAAACAGTGATCCACACAGACCACTGACCTCTGCAGTTCATACAGACCTAAGGGAAACTGCAGAATGATCGCCATCAGAAGTGGTCTACATACCTGCAACAATTTCACTTGAATATCAAGTATAAAAAGGGCAACACCAATAATGTTGCAGATTGCCTCAGTCGACCACCGATCATGGCGCTAACCACCGTGCTCAACTCTTGCGGGCACGAGACTTCTGATTGGCCACTTCTCTACAAAAACGACCCAAAATTCGGCCACACATACCAGACACTCTTGGAGGGTCGGCAGGTTGCAGATTTTCACCTCCAGGATGCCCTATTATGCCACCTCGGTCACCTTTGTGTTCCTTCAAGCGAGCGTGCCAAGATGATTTGGGAAGCACACTATAGTCGGGCTGCTGGGCATTTCGGGGTCGAGAAAACAGTGGCAGTACTGCAAAACTATTTCTATTGGCCGAATCTTCGACAGGATGTTGGGAAGTACATTCGATCATGTACTGCCTGTGCCATTGCCAAACCGACCATTAAGAAGCAAGGCCTCTATACCCCGTTGCCTACCCCTAGTCGACCTTGGGAATCCATCTCCATGGATTACATGTCAGGCCTTCCTTCCACTAAGCATGGAAATGACTGTGTTTTTGTGGTCATCGACAGGTTCTCAAAGATGGCCATTATGATGGCCTGCAAGAAGAATATCACAGTAGAAGCCACTGCTAAACTCTTCTTTGAACGAGTGTGGGTGCACTTTGGGATCCCACAGTCTATCATCTCAGATCGGGACAGTCGGTTTCTCAGCACCTTTTGGTCCAGTCTCTGGTCAATGCTGGACACCAAACTCACGAAGTCCACAGCCTTCCATCCTCAAACTGATGGCCAGACAGAGGTTGTCAGTAGGATGATTGTGCACATTCTGCGCATCTATAACTCAAAGCATCCACGCACATGGGACGAGAGCCTCCCCTACGTTCAGCACAGCTACAACCAAGCTCTTCACAGCTCCACTGGCCATAGCCCTTTTCAGGTGGGTTTGGGATTCCAGCCACTATGCCCCATTGATGTGGCCATGCCACTTGCAGCTACTCACATGAATTCAGCTCATGTCCAGTCCGAAACAGATAAGGCCACCAGCTTCATTGAGCGCATCCAACATATTCGCCAGCAGGTCCATAACATTCTTGAGAAATCAAATGCCAAGTACAAGCAGCGACATGATCAACATCGGGTGCCACACAAGTTTCAGGTGGGCGACAAAGTCTGGTTGCATTTGCAAAAGGAACGTCTTACTGGAGCCTATCGGAAATTGAGACCACTCCGATATGGTATTTACACCATTACTAAGGTTATGGGAGACAATGCATTTGAGCTCAGCATTCCCCCATTCCTTGGCCTGCACCCAGTATTCAATGTGGACCGCCTTCGGCCATACTTTCCACCATTGCTAGACACATCCGACATTGCAAAACAACTCAAACCCACAGAATTAAATCCAGATTGCATGGAACAAGCTGCAACTGATCGGATCATGGACACACAGATCAAGAACACTCGCCAACAGAATATCCAACTGTATCGAGTTGTCAAAGCGGGCCAACTCCTTCAGCAGGGCAAGTGGCTCACCAGGGAACAAGTTCAGCAGAAGTTTCCTCATCTCATGGAGGAGCTCAACGCAATGGGGACCATTGCTTCCTAAGGGGGGAGGAATGATCCAGGTGGATATTGGTGGCCACCTGCCAAGTCCACCTGGACCCCCACCATTGTCTTTCTCAACATTTTCAGTTTCCTTAATTGTAGCACAACTTACTATTTTTAGCAGTTTTTCGGGTCCTGAACTTCCGGAGCCGTTTTGAGGCCCTAAACGACGTTTTTTGGGGAATCCGGGGGCAACATGAGTCCATGGAATGGACTGGTGGAATGGACTGGTGTTGCCTGTTCCAACAATGATAGTGCTCGGAAAGATCTTTCTAATGAGCTATTGTACGCGTCAACCGGAGATCATATGCCAAAGTTACGACCCCGGGAAGTTGATGTACCAACTTACCCCCAAACGGGGCCCACAGTTTGGCGTTTCATCTCCTAGGGTTAGGTTTTGGAATGTTAAGGGTTTTTCCGTTGTTTCTCAACAATAAATAGGCCTTCAAGCCTCATTGTAACACAGTTCAGAGGCATGTAGCCATCACATCTCTTCTCAGAGATAAGCTACCATCGCCCTAGCTAGTTTATTTCCATTTCTGTTTGTAAGCATATTTTAGTATTTTCCATTAATGAAATGAAGTATTATTTCCGCTGCATCTTTGTGTATATGGTTATCTCTGTAATTTGTTGCGTTCCTGTTTAAATCCGGATCACTTCTGTGGATGAAGAAAGTGCAGCAGTAGTTCTAGTAAGTTGATCAGTGTATAAAAGAAATTCTCATCTCAAGCCCTGAGTAGGCTATGAGTGAGACTTTTTGCCTCTACATAAGAGTTCATTAGATAATGTGTTCTACAAACCCCTCTCACATACTCAACTACATGACTGCCCTATTCAAGAAGCCAGCTATTCCAATAAGCATGTGAATGAAAATCACCTATACAATTTACCAATTACAACAATAACCAACCAACAAAAAAAAAATGTACTCAGCAGACTAAGGCAACAAACTGGTCAAGTAATAATCCTCAAAAGGGCCAATATACTGGGACTGTCCATTCAACTAGGTATTACCACTTATATTTTATCTTGATTTAAGTATATTTCCAGTAACAATTCACCAAACTGTAGTCAGCCTATGTGATGAAACAATATCACCAAAAGTTCAAACTACACATGTTACCAATAAAATTGTTGGCTAAACCTATAAACAATCTTAATCATCCACTTCTACCTGCCTTCTTAGTATTAGGCTTTTACCAACATGTGTGTGATTAAACTGTTTCTCATCTTTTATCAGCTACCAGGTTTGACAAAAAAGAAGTGCAAATTTCCTGCCTCCATTATCTAACAGATCTGCTAATTTCAGAATCATTCAAAACTTGAATAGGGCCAATATATTGAAATAACACCATGAGATCCTCAGAACTTATGCCTCCATTTATAAGCTATCTTAAATAAGCCATTTATTTTGGTAATCCAAATAACAAAAAAACCATTCCATTTCTTGCCTTTAAAACATATATTTTCATCCAACAACTTCTAGTGGCAGGCAGAGGCAGATTCATTGAATTTTACCATTCATGCCAGTCTTGGTATGCAAAGGCAGATTCATTGAAATCAGATATTTCTTTCAGCAAAATATAGCAGTGTGATGAATATGTTGGCAACGATTAAATGACCCCTGGTCCACTACAACGAGGAGAACATGATTCAATAACTATTTGAAGGCTCTACATGTACAAATGTAGTACACTGTTTTCTTCTGCCCAAGCTGCATTTATGGTTGCGATTATCACAGTCTTGTTAGGCACTAAAGTTTTTTCTAGATCATTCCCTAAATCAAAGGCAGTTACAGATGAATTCAATTCTGAACTCTGCAAGAGATTGGCTTTTAAGTGAACCGTAATAGCCATGGAAATTTATTTATAAAAAGTATGCCATCAACTACAAAATTGATATCTATAGAAATAGAAGGCTAGAAAACAAGAATTATAATTTATAAGATCCAATTTACATGGTTGGTCAACATGTAGAAACCCCCTCCACTACAAATATTTTTATTGACAATGGCCCTTATAGAGAGTTCATTTTCAAGCATTTTCAAGTGGCTTCTGTTGATGAAGAAAGTGCAGTAGTAGTTCTAGTAAGTTGATCAGTCTATGAGTGAGACTTTTTGCCTCTACATAAGAGTTCATTAGATAATGTGTTCTACAAACCCCTCTCACATACTCAACTGCATGACTACCCTATTCAAGAGCCAGCTATTCCAATAAGCATGTGAATGAAAATCACCTATACAATTTACCAATTACAACAACAACCAACCAACAAAAACAAAAAAAATGTACTCAGCAGACTAAGTCAACAAATAGGTCAAGTAATAATCCTCAAAAGGGCCAATATACTGGGACTCTCCATTCAACTAGGTATTACCACCTATATTTTATCTTGATTTAAGTATATTTCCAGTAACAATTCACCAAACCGTAGTCAGCCTATGTGATGAAACAATATCACCTAAAGTTCAAACTAAGCATGTTACCAATAAACTGTTGGCTAAACCTATAAACAATCTTAATCATCCACTTCTACCTGCCTTCTTAGTATTAGGCCTTTGCCAACATGTGTGTGATTAAGTTGTTTCTCATCTTTTATCAGCTACCAGGTTTGACAGAAAATAAGTGCAAATTTCCTGCCTCCATTATCTAATAGATCTGCTAATTTCTAAATCATTCAAAACTTGAACAGGGCCAATATATTGAAATAACATTTCCTTTGCTCGAAATTGTTTCAATCTATGATTGTTTATATAATCGTCTTACAACTTGTATAATTTTATAGAGGAGTGTGGTTTCCTAGCATGCTTATGTATGAAATTAGGTCCAAGATAAATGGCAGGAATTTGACTGATTTTAGTGTTTGAGCATTTTCAAAGCATTTCAGGTTCATCTAAATAAAATACTTAGCTTGTTGTTTGTCTACTTTACAGTTTCCAGCAGCAAACATAATTTACTTTTATACTGGAGTCTATCCTTGAACTCTTAAATAGAACTCTACACATGTATCCTTTCTATTAAGAGTGCTGATTTTTGTCTATTCATTTTCTTTTTGACTGTGACTGATGCTTGTTCAAAACAATGTTGTCAGACTCTTTTCGGACTCCTGAATCTTGCCAAGTCCACTGAGTCGCCGCTGAAAAGAGTAACTCCTAGACACTCTTCTATCATAATCCCCACTTGCCAGACTCCTTTGAAACTTGGCAACACATATTTTGAGTATTTTCTTTTTCTCTTTGCCAAGTCTGAAAGATTCTGCTGAGTCTTCCTGAGTCACAGCCAAGCTGAGTCTTAGAAGAGTCCAAGTCTGACAACATTGGTTTGAAACAATTTCTTTTTCAAGTCAGGTCAGCACATCTTCCTGTCCTTCCCACAATATTTATTTATGTGTCCATGTGTGTAGGATGTGTATGTGGATCTATTGCCCACTTTATTTCGTTTGAGTGAATCAATCATTGTTAAGATGAACTTTACAACAAACTAGTTTGTAAGTGAGGTGTCATGAACATACCTCTCGACAAAAAAGCTGAACTCTTGTGCAATACAAAAGTTGTTTCATCTATGGAATGAAAATTTTGTTTGATACTACCAGATTCAAACTGAATCGAGAGAAGTTTTTGTCCAATGTTTATTGAGAGTAAAATTAGTCTTTTAACTAGATGTTCTATATAGGAAATTGTTAAAAATGGTCAACTAAGGTCAAATTCCATTATGGACGGCTCCTTTGTATGAGATGATGATGGCATTGGATTCCTCTTCTCAAGAGGACCAATTTTTACCTAAAGCACGATGGATTCTGATACGCAGAAATGTATATTTGAAGTCAAGCCCATAATGTTGGTTTTGGTCAAGGTCAACCCCACAGTCATGTAGGCTCATGAAGCCCAAAAGACATAACCTTTGACCCACATTGAATTTTTTAAATATAAGATGAGTTCACTCCATTTTGGCATGATGGATTCGACTTTCTTTGAGAAACTATCTCTCTCCCATACGTGCAAATTTTTGGAGGACGGATTTCCTGTGATTTTCTGTGGTTGAATTTTCTAGTACACAGAGCAGCATTGACTAGGCACTTTGACCAACTGTTTGACTGCGACCTGGATGGATTATTACTCTGCCAGCTAGGCTGCACTTGTGAGCAGAGGAACCGAGCACAAACTGAGGTGTTTGACCACAACTCTGAGGTAGGTTTAACCGCAGACTGTTGACCAAGTTTTGACAAGACTTTTGAAGGTTGCCTTGACTGCATTTTGACTGTGCCTTGAGAGGGTGAATTTCTCTCTCCTTTTACTGAATAGATTGGGCTGATTTGACTAAGCTGTTAACCGTTGACTGCTGACTGGCTAGGATAGCTTTGACTATTGCTGACTTCTGCATATGTGACTTTGAATTTTGGACATTTGATTGGGATCATCTATGGCAAGTCAATAATATTGAGTTTGACTAATGTATCATTGTACTTATGGATTTCTCTCTTTGTGAACTTTTGATATTATCAAGAAGAAAAGATCTGTGGGTTTTCCCCCTTCTCAGGTTTTTCCCTGGCTTTAAGGCTAAATCATGGTGTCCTCTTGTCTTGGCTTGTCTTTTGCATTTATGTTTGATGTTTTTTCATCAGTTACTGTCATGTGATAATGTTCAACGTGATTGCTAATGGATTAATGGAATTAGTAATGGGCTAATGGATTAATGAAGTAACTGACCTCTGACCTAAGCAAAGAACATGTTAACTAAAAAATTAACATGGTATTAGAGCTAGTTGAGGTCAAGCCCAAGCAAGAGGAGGAATGCAATCTCAAGAGATGCAGCAGTGGACTGGTAATGTATTTGAAGTATCTTGTTGCAAGCCTTAGAAAACATGAGAGGTCTCGAAAAATAATATAAGTCTAGGTATATGCAAGAGCTGGGCTAAATAGCTCATGAAGGCCATTAATCAAATATGAAGATGCTAAAGTCCTCCTTCAGTAGCTAAACCACGTGTCATGATAAGAAGTCAATGAAGAGTTTTGTTTTAAGAATTTGTTGATCTGAGTCCAAGCTTCTCATTGGATAAAGCAGTCAACAGTATGTTTGAAGATCTGATCCCTTTGGCACCTCTGCATCAGAATTCTGAAGCTAGAAGTCCTTCCATCCAGTCACCGATGCTCACATAAATTCAACTCTTGTAAACAAAGATGTCCAACAAGCACATTTGTTGAGGATCAAATAAGTGACTCTAGGGATACATATATTTATTTGGATTTGACCAATGAATTAAAGAGATTCCTATGTAGCAATGAACAATCGAGTTGTTGGCCTAGTTCTCTGAACCATTAAGAAGGAGCCAAGTGTTCCTATTGTTCTAAGCACAAGAAACAATAAAGGTCTGCTATGCAATGGAGCTATCTCTCTTTTACATTCTGGGCATAAGTATGCTTTTGGATAAGTCTTTTGAAAAGAACTTTATTCTCCTAAGAGGCCAAGAAAAGTGCAAGAACACAAGAATATGCCAAAGGTCATTTCATGAAGCTAGCCTTGGAGAAAGGATTACTCTGTTCTCGATCTTGTGGTATGGAGGCAAAAATGTTATGGCTCGGTGAACTTTGTCTTATATTCTCTCTCGCTCTTCAATTCAGACAGTGAATCTGACCTATTCATGCCTCTTTGTTCTCTGAGTTATTGAAGAGAAAAAGTTTTGTTAATGTCGATTGTTTTATCTAAGAAGATGCCTACTTATTCCTTGTGCTTGTAATAAGGCCAAGAAGCCTATGTCACATAAAGCACTGCTATATACTATCATGCTCTGTGAATTTGGCCGACCAGTATAGGTCATTGGGGCTGTGATTTCTTGATCTCCGGGTTATAAAAGAAGAAAGGTGGTGGACTTCTCATTCCACATATTTATAAGGAAGCGGAGAATCTTTTAAAGGACAGTTCTAAGGCCCTTCATAATTTAAGGAAGTCGAGATTTTGTATGCATATATTTGCAAGCCTTGAAAAGACAATCAATGGGCATCCTATGTCGTCTATATTAGTAAAATCAAGGAACCTTATTTTGTGTATTGAAGAAAAGGCCAAGTCCTTATCACTGTTACAAGTGCCCATATATATATATATATATATATATATATATATATATATATACAAGTGTTAAAAGCCTGTTCCATTCAAGCCAACTTGCAAATCAATAAGGAATATATATTCATGTCTTTGAAACCTTCATAAGAGGTGCCCAGAAGCAAATAAAAATAGAGGATGCAGTTATGAGAAGGGATGGTCCCTTTAGACATCAATCTGAAAATGATTTTTGAAGAATAGTGAAAGCCCTCCATAATGTCATTATCTAGTAGTTGATGTTGGCAGCCCTCCATGTGATCCTATTTTTGTCTAGTAGCTGAAGCAAAGGAAGTTCATCCAAGAAAAGTATGCAACTTCTTTGTGTTGGCACCATTGGATAACGGTGGCAGTACCCTTGGAAGTTTGGAAGATAGAAGAAGTGTGACACACTTTGGAGTAGACCCTTGTAGCAGCCTGTATGAACATAAAATCAGAGGTATGGTATCTCTCAAGGTGCCTCATGAAGAACACATTGGAAGAAGGATTTGCATGGCTAATCCTATGTCTTGGCGAGCACGATGAGCAGAGGGAACTGTGAGGACCCTGATTTTGGCATCTTGATTAGGTCATTGGGCACTTTGATGCATTGAGCCAGGATCTTATGAAAGACGGTATTATGAATATGGATGATTGGATGCGAAGGACCCCTCCTCATCATGGATTGGGTAATTTAATGCATATTACCCATTTAATGCAGTAATTTAATTTTTTTAGGTACTTTTGATATGCTATTTGCGGAGGTAATATTTCAATGTTCTTACAATAGGAAACATCTAAACATTCAAGTGTGCTAATGTTTCCAGTGTTTCGCTAGAGACAGTTAAATTACAGCGCCAACTCAAATCAAGATATTGAAGACAACTTAAATTACCAAAAGAACCTAGAAGCATCTAGAACTGTAGGGAGTGAGACAGACCTATGTCTTTTAGGTTTATTAAATTACCAAAAGACTTTGGAAGCACCTGCAAATGAGAAGAGTGAGACAGATCGATGTAATCCAAGCTTATTAAGCACCCAAAGGAATCTGGCAGTGACTTTAGATTTGGGCAACTTGTTAACTCCAATCGTTTCAATGACACCAAATGACAAAATTCATCCAACAAAGTTTTAAGGTTAATCTTATGGAGCACAATCAGTTCGAGGTGCTTAAGGTGCCCTATTGATTTTGGTAACTTTAAAAGGGAGAATAAATAACTAACTGTCACAGCAACAAAGGTGCCTGCAAAATGTTCCAGGGTTTTAATCGTAAGAAAGAATTCGACGATTAGCTTCTACAAAACCATTTAAATTCATTGCAGATCCTACTGTGCAAAATCAATAACGAATAAACACATACTTTAAATTGCCAAAATTTTATTTACCTGATATCCGGATTGCCACAATGATTTCAATTTCTTCCCCCACACTTCTAAAACCCTAAGGTTCTTCATAGGTATCCAAGAAGGCAGAGAAAACCAGAGGCATTTATTCCAACGAAGCCATCTAAGGTTTGGTAATCGCACCCTCCTCAAAAATCGCTCCACCAAACCACCTTTACTATCAAGAAGTTGCAACTTCTTCATAGCAATGCCACGATAAGTTGTATTGTGGCAAAGCTTCTTCACGCTTGTGCTTGTAATAAGGCCAAGAAGCCTATGTCACATAAAGCACTGCTATATACTATCATGCTCTGTGAATTTGGCCGACCAGTATAGGTCATTGGGGCTGTGATTTCTTGATCTCCGGGTTATAAAAGAAGAAAGGTGGTGTACTTCTCATTCCACATATTTATAAGGAAGCGGAGAATCTTTTAAAGGACAGTTCTAAGGCCCTTCATAATTTAAGGAAGTCGAGATTTTGTATGCATATATTTGCAAGCCTTGAAAAGACAATCAATGGGCATCCTATGTCATCTATATTAGTAAAATCAAGGAACCTTATTTTGTGTATTGAAGAAGAGGCCAAGTCCTTATCACTATTACAAGCGCCCATATATATATATATACAAGTGTTAAAAGCCTGTTCCATTCAAGCCAACTTGGAAATCGATAAGGAATATATATTCATGTCTTTGAAACCTTCATAAGAGGTGCCCAGAAGCAAATAAAAATAGAGGATGCAGTTATGAGAAGGGATGGTCCCTTTAGACATCAATCTGAAAATGATTTTTGAAGAATAGTAAAAGCCCTCCATAATGTCATTATCTAGCAGTTGATGTGATTTTGTTGAGAAGGTTTAGTGGCAGCCCTCCATGTGATCCTATTTTTGTCTAGTAGCTGAAGCAAAGGAAGTTCATCCAAGAAAAGTATGCAACTTCTTTGTGTTGGCACCATTGGATAACGGTGACAGTACCCTTGGAAGTTTGGAAGATAGAATAAGTGTGACGCACTTTGGAGTAGACCCTTGTAGCAGCCTGTATGAACATAAAATCAGAGGTATGGTATCTCTCAAGGTGCCTCATGAAGAACACATTGGAAGAAGGATTTGCATGGCTGATCCTATGTCTTGGCGAGCACGATGAGCAGAGGGAACTGTGAGGACCCTGATTTTGGCATCTTGATTAGGTCATTGGGCACTTTGATGCGTTGAGCCATGATCTTATGAAAGACGGTCTTATGAATATGGATGCTTGGATGCGAAGGACCCCTCCTCATCATGGATTGGGTAATTTAATGCATATTACCCATTTAATGCAGTAATTTAATTTTTTTAGGTACTTTTGATATGCTATTTGCGGAGATAATATTTCAATGTTCTTACAATAGGAAACATCTAAACATTCAAGTGTGCTAATGTTTCCCAGTGTTTCGCTAGAGACGGTTAAATTATAGCGCCAACTCAAATCAAGATATTGAAGACGACTTAAATTACCAAAAGATCCTGGAAGCATCTACAACTGTAGGGAGTGAGACAGACCTATGTCTTTTAGGTTTATTAAATTACCAAAAGACTTTGGAAGCACCTACAAATGAGAAGAGTGAGACAGATCGATGTAATCCAAGCTTATTAAGCACCCAAAGGAATCTGGCAGTGACTTTAGATTTGGGCAACTTGTTAACTCCGATCGTTTCAATGACACCAAATGACAAAATTCATCCAACAAAGTTTTAAGATTAATCTTATGGAGGGCAATCAGTTCGAGGTGCTTAAGGTGCCCTATTGATTTTGGTAACTTTAAAAGGGAGAATAAATAACTAACTGTCACAACAACAAAGGTGCCTGCAAAATGTTCCAGGGTTTTAATCGTAAGAAAGAATTCGACGATTAGCCCCTGCAAAACCATTTAAATTCATTGCAGATCCTACTGTGCGAAATCAATAACGAATAAACACATACTTTAAATTGCCAAAATTTTATTTACCTGATATCCGGATTGCCACAATGATTTCAATTTCTTCCCCCGCACTTCTAAAACCCTAAGGTTCTTCATAGGTATCCAAGAAGGCAGAGAAAACCAGAGGCATTTATTCCAGCGAAGCCATCTAAGGTTTGGTAATCGCACCCTCCTCAAAAATCGCTCCACCAAACCACCTTTACTATCAAGAAGTTCCAACTTCTTCATAGCAATGCCACGATAAGCTGTATTGTGGCAAAGCTTCTTCACGCAGTGCTGAAGTAGCTGGTGACTCCAGCTTTTGTAGCATGATATTTGAGAGCTCTTGTCATCCCTATCTGGGTTATCAACATTAACCTATGTATATCTAATCAGTGTGAAGTACTACAAAACTGAGAGGGGAGGGTTGAGATCTCACCCATTATATGCGTATAGATCGAAACCCCTTATTTCTGCAACACAAGAAACAACATCTCTCCAGGTTTGAACACTAGTGGAGTCGTATCGCGGTTTCCTTTCACCAGTTTGCGCGATTTCTATCCCGATTTCAGTTTCAGAAGGGTTTTGGGGGCATGAGGATACAGGGGATGCCATTGCCAATGCCGATTCGACTATACAAATAGAAATTGGAGCCCGTAAACTGAAACAAGCATAAACTCCATGAAACTATAAACGGAAACAACCAGAGGCATTTATTCCAGCGAAGCCATCTAAGGTTTGGTAATCGCACCCTCCTCAAAAATCGCTCCACCAAACCACCTTTACTATCAAGAAGTTGCAACTTCTTCATAGCAATGCCACGATAAGCTGTATTGTGGCAAAGCTTCTTCACGCAGTGCTGAAGTAGCTGGTGACTCCAGCTTTTGTAGCATGATATTTGAGAGCTCTTGTCATTGCTATCTAGGTTAAAAACATTAACCTATGTATATCTAATCAGTGTGAAGTACTACAAAACTGAGAGGGGAGGGTTGAGATCTCACCCATTATATGCGTCTAGATCGAAACCCCTTATTTCTGCAACACAAGAAACAACATCTCTCCAGGTTTGAACACTAGTGGAGTCGTATCGTGGTTTCCTTTCACCAGTTTGCGCGATTTCTATCCCGATTTCAGTTTCAGAAGGGTTTTGGGGGCATGAGGATACAGGGGATGCCATTGCCAATGCCGATTCGACTATACAAACAGAAATTGGAGCCCGTAAACTGAAACAAGCATAAACTCCACGAAACTATAAACGGAAACAACCATAAACTCCATGAACTCTCCCGGAAGCAACATTCTACTCTTTCTTCTTGGCCAACTGTAACCTTAGTCACAAACAAAAGGAAGGCCACTCCACCCAAACTTCCCGCTCTCGAGCCCAAACATAGGATGGATGCACAATATACGAAATTCTAGAGGTAATACCTGTAGTTTTTAAATTAACTTTCAGCAGCATGGCGATCATGTTCAACACATGACATCTCAACCATCCTAGATCCTTATTTTGCAAATATACCCAAAAAATTACAACAACGTTCTACTCTTTCTCCTTGGCCAACTCTAACCTTGTCATAAACAAAAGGAAGGCCACTCCACCCAAATTTCCTGCTCTCGAGCCCAAACATAGGATGGATGCACAATATACAAAATTCTGGAGGTAATACCTATAAAAATAGATTGCGGGCAAACTCTTTGACAGAAAGGACATCTGCAAATAATGTGTTTCTCTTCGGTCTTTGAGTTGGAAATGACCTCAACACAGACTGTGTCGCTAGAATAGATGAACATAGATATATCACCTCAGGAACACTGCAAATCCTCTGGGAAGGTTCATGTAATGATAATTATGTCTGAGATGAAAATGATGGACTACGTTTATCAGGCTTTGGTTCAATGCAGATAATAGAACGCTAGATTTATGCCTCTCCATTCTCTTCAACCTGCAGGTGTAACCTGCTATCAGACCACCATCTAGGTATTTCTTCAATCTAGATGGGCCAAAGCTATGGAAATCAACTTTGATTTATCCTATTTTGAATAAGCCTGAATATGCAGATATTCAATTATTGATTGGAACTAAAGATAGGGACACAACTGGAACTGATTTACCCTGTTATAGATATTTCTACAAACAGGGATAGTGACCAAATAGCATCACTTCTCAAGATTGGGCATCCTTATAGAAACTGTGTATTCTTCATTGGGGAGGATCCCTATTGGGCACCAACACAAAGATGAGGCTATAGCTAAAGAAAAAAAAGAAATGAGTTCCAGGCCATGATGAAGAGGACTTGACATAAGAAGAGCTTTCCAGTGTTCTTTTGTAAAAAATCTCTTAATGTAAAGTAACACATTTTGAGAAAAAATGCTTTACCTCAAGACATGTTTGGCAATGTTAAAGACAAAAGTTGGGTGTCTATTTTTAATGGTAGTAGTAATCCCTCTATCCAGAAACAATAAGAATACAACATTGCATTCTGTGCGGAGGAAGGTGGAAGTAAACAGGAGGAAACAAACTGTGGGTGCCCTCCCAAAAAGCCAAACTGCATCCTCCCTGAATTAGAAACTGCAGCTGGTGCTTCTAAAGAAGCATCTCAGGCTGATGCAGAGATACAAAATATCAGAAAATTGCAGTATCTTTCATGAATTTTCTTGGATGCTTCCATTTCACATATCTACCACGCATAAACGTTAAATGAGGATACCTGAGTCTGATGTTGTACTTGGGAAGCAAGGTTGTTCTTCTCAAATAGATTCTGAAAGTTATGCAGAGCTGTCCAGATAGGAATTGGTTGGTAGATTTTGTATTACTTAAGAATTTACATAGTTCTAGATTAGCGTGTTGAGAATTTGGTGGTGGAATTATTTTGCCCACAACTGATTCAAACAAGACTTGGAGAAGTGATGCCATTACAAATCCGATACATAGAATTAAAGTGTCTAAAAATTGCTCCTTTTTTCAGTTGGGGACCCAGCTCTTTCAGAACCCAGTATATTGAAATCAGGCCTTTCGTATACTCTGTTCAGATTTTAGAGGGGGGTTTATTTTTCCCATAATTGATTCAAACCAGATACAATTAAGTCAATGCGATGGTGTGTATTAACCCGTTCAGAAAATAATGCCCATTATCAAATAGATACAATAAATTGGTGTCTTGTCATCAGAAAATGCATTACGTTGTTTAGCTACCACTTCTATGTTTTCATCATTGTTGTTATCATAAAGAAACCACCTATGGACACCTACATAGCATGGTACATGATCCATTCTTTAAGAAATGGAGCTTGGTTCCAAAGCACTAGAACTAAAGGTTATCAGCCAGTATTATATATATTGTATATGTGTTTGTTTGTGTCATTGGCAGATATACTTAAATTATAATATGCAGGTATTCAATTATCGATTGGAACTAAAGATAGGGACACGACTGGAACTGATTTACCCTGTTATAGATATTTCTACAAACAGGGATAGTGACCAAATAGCAGCACTTCTCAAGATTGGGAATCCTTTTAGAAACTGTGTATGAGCACAGAGGATTAGAGATTGTGTACATACCTCATCAAGATTGCAGTGAATGCCTTTAAGAACTCCACAGACTTTAAGGTAGTACGAAGAAGCGATCTCGTAGAACTGGTCGCCCTCTTCCACAGACATTAATGATTAAAGTAGTACTAAGAAGCCATCTCGTAAAACTGGTTGCCCTTTTCAATATTATCTTTACTGTAAAATTCGCATGCAATAGCGTATCACAGTGAATTTTTATTTCATTTTTGAAAGAAACCCTGAATCAATATACAAGAAAACCCAAGAATTTTCTCATAAGCTACCAATTGAAAATGAATATGAGAAGTGACTCTTACTAAGAGGTGGAATTGGCGCATAAACGAGAGACACCAAAATATTTAAAAGGGGCTTCCTCAGCTGCCTCTCAACTCCTCTGTAGGGAGGATCAATCACCAAAACCATCTCAATATTACGGTCTAATTGCACAAAATTTTGTGTTCATTAAAAACAAAACCTAACGGAATTATAAAAAAAAAAAATCAAGCAAGAATGAAAAATACCAAGCCAAAATGGATGGATCCGACCATGCTCTGACACAAGAAGGCCAGAGAAGTGTCTCTCCGTTTAGGAAGCCCATAAAATATTGCACTAAACACTCTTCACGATGAGATAAAGAGAATAGACTCGATTGTTGATCTCTGGACATCCCTGCATGCTTCTAGCAGACCATACAACAACTGCATTAAGAAATCCCTAAATTAGAAAAGATTGCCCGTACCACAGCAATGCAATATAGATATCATATATTAATTTTATGATTGCATGTCATGTGCCTATAATGAATGAATGTGGATGTGCTGTCAGAATGTACCAGCCGAATGGACAGCAATTAGAAAAACGCTCGTCAAAAAGAAATACCTCTTTGAACATGTCCCTGCAACCCAGCTACCATTTCAACTCAACTCGAGTGAAAATAGCAAATGAGAACATGTATTCTTTAGCCGGTCATTGCAAGAGAGAAACAGCATGTCAAACATATAAATACAAGAACAAAATAGCTGCTCTGCTACCCAGGATGGAAATTCATGGGCAAATTGTTCTTCACAGAGTGGTTTGTCCGTCCGTAAAATAGAGTCAAAAAAATTTCCCCGCCTGTCTAAGAGAAACCATCAAATTTGCTAAATTAAATTTTTTCCATGCTGGTCAATATTATGTGTTAAAATGATTGAAACAAAAATTAGCGTAAAAGAAACAATGAAATATGATAAATTTTGATAACTGCTACAGATTTGAAATTCCTACCGATTAGAGAAATGAATATCATGGTTTCATCTTTACCTATCTGCAACCCAGCTGCATGCTGGCCAGATGTGATGCGCTGCGAGATGTGATGCGTTGCAAGGAGAATGAATCGGTCACATTACATGCGTTGCAACGGCCTATAATGATCGGACGGAAGAGATTTGTTTAATCGTCTAACTCAACGGATCAACGGCTCCCGGCATTACACAGTGGCATCCAGGGAAGTTAATCCCAAAGGGAAACACCTTACGGCGTAATTATCGTCAAGAATTGTGAAAAATATTTTTCAGGTCATGAATTTTATATTTTACAAACAAATGTGAATCTCAAGAAACATAACTTCAGCATCTTAATTCTGAGCCTGGGAGCCTATTTTATTTTGTGGGAGTATACAATTTTTAAGTAATATTGTTTAAAATATATAAAATAGATTCAGCTCTCTGGAAAATCCTTGGAACAAAAGATTTCTGAAAATTACACCACTAACATCTAAGATTCTAGAAATTAGAAAAAAACAAATTTATAACTTAATAGATTTTTGCTTGGGAATTTCAAATGGCTTTGTAATCAATTTTAGATCTTTTGAAACGATTATATCAACATCTTTCTAGCCACAAATGTTGGTACGAGGAAAAAGAAGAGGAGATTTAATAAGTTAGCTGCATTCATTGTTGTGTTCATGCTGTACATGACAGATTTTATGCATTTTCATTAATATGAAAGAAAACTAGAATAAAAGGAAATTATAAATTCTTCTTGCAGGGAGGAGTGAAGTAAACAATAATAAACGCTAAAACATCTATGGAGTTTCTAAATAACAGTATATTGTAATGAATCCTTTTGTTTTAGACCGAGAAAGTTAAACTGGATTGATTAAAAATTGATTTACCTCTGGGAAAAGATGAACCTGCATTGGTGCTATGGCAAAAAAATAAATAAAAAACATTGTTTGCTTTTTTGACCTTGTGGTCTGAAAACAATGAACCTGCTATCCCAAACATTAAAAAAACTGGTGTCCCATTTGCAGACCGTGACATCATATAATCCCTGCCTTCCTCTTCTTTCTATTTCACTGGTTGATGTATCATTTAAATATTAAGAAAACCTTTTTCGGATAGTGATGAATGCCTCTGGGGTTGGGGTTGTATTCTTTTAGGGAA
This sequence comes from Pinus tabuliformis, assembly GCA_031772625.1. Classification (NCBI taxonomy): domain Eukaryota; kingdom Viridiplantae; phylum Streptophyta; class Pinopsida; order Pinales; family Pinaceae; genus Pinus; species Pinus tabuliformis. The sequence goes on from CM062813.1 coordinate 828,919,799, forward strand.
TCCAAAGTTCTTCTCATGCCTTGGAATCTCTTACAATCTCCTTGTTAAATTGAATGGACGAAGTGAATCCAGCGCTAATAAAATTTGAGTATAAAGAATTTCTAATCTCTATTAGTAGTTTTCGTTTTATACATTCAAGTTTTCATTCATTTTATATATTTTAAATTGAAGAATTTTTTTATACAATGATGGATTTTCAACTTGAATTTATCATTCTTATGCTTTGCTTCAACCATGTAAATGATTTCTCCCATATGAGCCATAAAGTAATTTTCTTTGTTGAAACCTTACAACACTTTTATGGATTGATTTTCAGTTCCAATGAACTCGTAGTTTCATGGATTGGTTTTCACCTTCAAGAAACTCAAACTCATACAAAGTTGATGCCCTTGCTTTCACTTGGAAAATATAATTCCTACTTGTCTCAATTGTGATTCATTCTATGTACATGAGTCTGCTTCTATTATCTAGAAGTTGTTTAGATCTAGTTGTTTCCTAGATTGGTGTGTGGTTGAGATATTCTCTCAACCAAGTGTTTGTGTATCCAAGATAGTCTACTTATCTTGAAACAAAACTACATGTATTTATATGTAAGATTATTTGATTAATTCATGTAGTGATCAATTTTTCAAATTAGTATCAAAGCCCATATGAGCCTGGGCCTTAGCTCTTTTGGGCCAAAGGAGTTGGAGAGTGAATAAATTCTTTGTAAGCATTCTGTTGTCTGTCCATCGTGTTGTTTGTCGAATCTTAGATGCACTAGACAGATGGTGGAAGTTGTGCATGCCTTGACAAGCCATCTGCACATGCCGCGTGATGCATAATCATCCCACAGGAGGATACAACATATCTGCGAGCGGATCTCGCCACTTCTGATGCCCTCGTCTAATCATATGCTTTTGTTGCGCGGACCTATGGATGGTGGTGTTGAGGTTTTCAACCCGGGAACCATGTGTATACGGTGGATGAGGTTATGGAGCACCTGAGTCAAAAGTTTCTCCACTTGCCTCTAGGAGCGTCATTGACGTGGTGTCGACTGTGAAGAATTTGGTGGCGTTTTATATGCTAGACTGGAGGTTAAACAACGAACCGATTGAAGAAGGTTGCAGTGAGGAAGAGAGGGATCAAGCTTTTAGAAAAACTGTAAAGTGAAAAATATTCATGGTTTTACTTCGAACCTCATCTCTTCCAGTCTGCGAGAACATTATTTGGTTCTTGGCAGAGCATCGCATGGTTAATGTGTTGGTCACCACAATAGGAGGGGTTGAAGAAGACTTGATTAAATGTCTAGCACCGACCTATACTCGTGATTTTTTCATTACTCCGAGATCATTTACGTTCAAATGGATGACATGTACTGGTGCGGTGAGCCGATCCCTGTGTGTGGCGACCGTGTGGTGGTTGTCGTGAAGCATTGAGACAACTCGAGCTGCATTTTCAAAGCTCTAATTCTAGTTGAGTAGACAAAGTGTGCGAAACATCTATGTGTGAGCGTTGCGTCACCATTTCCAATTATTTATGTGGCACAACTACGAAGAACTACACAAAATCTTGCATTGTCAAGCCAAATTGCCTCTGAGGACACGAAATTATTAAATTATTGGCCTGGAGGATGAGGGTGATGATGGTATTGAATTTTGGAATGTAGATGGCTTCAGTGATAACTGTACAGATCCTAAGTGTGAAGTTCATGTTCAGACACAATGGATCAATAGCATTGATTTTAAGAGTACTCCTGAAAGGTTGCATGAACTTCTAGTTTGTTCTAAATGTAGTAGAAGGATCTGTAGAGTGTGCAGAGAAGGAAAAGGTAGTGTTTTACTACGTGATGCAGTGAATCTTGGTGCATGTCGGGGTGGATCTAGTCATGGAGGTTCTACTTACCATTTTTCAACTGCAAATAAAGTCCTTTGTAAAATATGTTGTCCACAAAAAGGTTCTTGATGCTCTTCTTCAGTACCGTGTCAAAGTTCCTAGTTCTTTACGTTAAATATCTGGTTTGAAGTGTGGAGCTTTAAAATATTTACAACAGTTGGTAGGATGTTGTTAGAAAATTATATATTACAAAGCAATGGAACACATAAAATATTGCAGAAATATAAACACAGAAAACGCATAAAACAAGAGAGACAGATATACGTGGTTCACCTAGTTTGGACTACGTCCACGGAGAAACAACCAGTCCTTCCTTTTATATTATCCAGCAAATTGAAGAGATACAACTTAGAGCAGATCTGCTGTAACACCCTCTTTGCTCTCAATCTCTTCTCTCTTCCTCACTTAGAATACAGATCTACATAGATGCAATACAATTCCCTCATATATAGTGAGGGGTTGCCTTCTAGGGCAAAAAACCCTAAATTAAACATAACTTCTACCGTAAGATCATCCGCCTAATGAATGACCCAGATTGACTAGAAATTACTAGACTTTTACAAGGCAATTTTACATCTATTTTTAGCTTCGAGGGACTGATGGCCCCCAGACCCCCCAGCCGGGGGGGATTTACCCCCCAGGACCCCCGCGGGGGGACAAGTCCCCCCCGCGTGGAGGGGTGTACAGTCTTCCTGGGGTATACATCCGGCTAAAACCTTTGAATACAAAAGATAATCAGGCTCCACACCTAAAAATCTCCCATTTGGAAACTGATTATAGCAACTCCACCCCTGCTTCATGTGCTAGACAATGACTCCACTTTGGACCTGGCCGTTTCTCATCTTCTTCATCATACTTGAAGACCAATTGAAACTGAGCAGATTCTCAGTTTCTCCCTGGTTACAACTTTTGTTAACATATCTATAGGATTCTGGGTAGTGTGTATCTTTTCCTGCGTCAACTGTCCATCTTCCAACGCTGACCGTATGAAATGGTACTTGAGCTGTATATGTTTAGTCTTGGAATGAAATGCAGAGTTCTTTGCAAGATGTATGGCACTCTGGCTGTCACTGTATAACCTGCCCAACTCCTAATTTTTACCCAATTCATCCAGAAACCTTTGTAACCAAATCATTTCTTTACTAGCCTCTGTAGCAGCAACATACTTTGCTTCTGTTGTTGAAAGTGCAACAATACTTTGGATTTTTGAAACCCAACTGACTGTTGTTCCACCTACAGTAAATACATATCCTGTAGTGCTCATCCTGTTATCTCTGTCACCTACCATATCTGCATCAACGTATCCCTGTAGAGCAATGTTTAAACCACCAAAGCATAATGCTTGATTTGTGGTACCTCTCAAATACCTGAGAACCCACTTGACTGCCATTCAATGTTCTTTTCCTGGATTATTCATGTACTTGCTTACAACTCCCACTGCATGTGCAATATCAGGCATTGTGCAGACCATTGCATACATTAAGCTTCCAACTGCTGATGCATATGGAACTTTAGACATATGAGCTATTTCTTCTTGAGTATTGGGACATGCCTCCTTACTTAATTTGAAATGGCTAGTCAAGTATACTAACTAGTTTTGTATTCTGCATATTAAACCTTTTCAACACCTTTTCTATGTACTCACTTTGAGACAATGTTAATTTGCGATTCTTCCCGTCTCTAGTTATTCTCATACCAAGGATTTGTTTTGCAGCACCCAAATCCTTCATTGCAAATGAGTTTGCCAATTTCCTTTTGAGCACATTTATTTACTGCATGTTAGAACCTGCAACAAGCATATCATCTACATACAATAACAATATAATGTAGCTGCCATCATTTTGCCTTTTGTGATAAACACAATGATCAGAGTGACATCTAGTATAACCTTGTTCAGACATAAACCTGTCAAATTTTAGATACTACTGCCTTGGAGCCTGTTTTAAGCCATACAAGCTCTTTTTCAACTTGCACACTAGTTTTTTCTTCCCTTTTACCTCATATCCTTGTGGCTGCTGCATATATATCTCTTCCTCCAAATCCCCATGGAGAAAGGTTGTCTTTACATCTAACTGCTCAAGATGAAAATCTTCAACTGCTACTAGACTTAAAATAGTTCTGATTGAATTCATTTTAACAACAGGAGAAAATATTTCATCAAAATCAATACCTTTCTTCTGTACAAACCCCTTCACTACAAGTCTAGCTTTGTACCTCTGTTTTCTTCCATCTTCTTCCTTCAGCTTGTAAACCCATTTATTCTGCAATGTTGTTTTACCTGCAGGCAACCTGACTAAGTCCTAAGTCTAGTTATGTGCTAAGGAGTCCATCTCTTCTTTCATGTGCTAAGGAGTGCTAAGGAATCAGTCAACAATACATAATATAATGAAGGAGAGTATCGTTTAGGGGGTCTACTTATTCTGGTAGATCTTCTAACACCATTTTCAGGTGTTTGAAGTGCTTGTTGTTGTTGTGGTTGTTGTTTTGGTTGTTGATCATTATGATTTTCAGGCACCATCACTTTTCCTGTGATATCGTCAAACACTGTGTATTCTCTATTTTCTTTTTCTTGTTTCTTTTCCTGCAACTGATTCTTATACAAGACCTTTTCATTGAATATTACATCTCTGCTCTTAATGATTTTGTGATTTTCATAATCATATAAACGATAACCAAAATAATTAACACCATATCCAATAAAAGTACATTTATTTGATTTTTCCTCAAGCTTTGTTCTATTTTCTTTGTTAATGTGGACAAAAGCTTCACAATCAAAAGTCTTTAAAAATGAGTAGTTTACCTTTTTACCGGTCCATGCCTCCTCTGGAGTACCACCATCCAAGGAACTTGAAGGTCCTCTGTTTATTAGATAAACAACAGTATCTACAACATTTTCCCAAAATTGTAAAGGCAATCCTGCATGCAATCTCATGCACCTTGCACACTCCATGATTGTCCTGTTCATCCTTTCTAACACGCCATTTTCTTATGATGTGCCTGGAACTATCTTCTCTCTGCGAATTCCATTCTCTGAACAGTACCTATCAAACTCTTTGCTGCAATATTCACCTTCATTATCTGATCTGAGACACTTCAACATTTTCCCTGTCTCATTTTCAACCAAAGCTTTCCATTTCTTGAAAGTATCAAATGCATCAGATTTATTTCGAATACAATAAATCCAGGTTTTTCTGGTTGTATCATCAATAAAAGTGACATAATAACGAGAGCCACCAAGAGATGACACCTGAGCAGGTCCCCATACATCTGTATGCACAAGCTCTAATTTTTCACTCTTCTTTTCTTTCTCAACTCTAAAGAATCTAACTCTCTTCTGTTTTCCATAAACACAATTCTCACAGAATTTTAAATCAATATGCTTCAAACCTGGCAACAAATTTCTTAAGTGAAGAATCTACATCCGCTCCTCACTCATGTGCCCGAGCCTATGATGCCACAATGTCGTATCTTCTCATGTAAAGGTTAAAGCATTAACACAGTTAGAAATACCATTGCATAAATACAATGTACCAACCTTTTCTCCTTTCGATATTACCAGGGATCCTTTAGTGAGCTTCCAAGTTTTATCTGTGAAAGTAGTTACGCAACCTTCACCTCCCAACTGCCCTGTTGAAATTAGATTTTTTTCTCGATCTGGAACATGCCTTACCTCCTTCAATAGCCACTGATTTCCATTTTATTGTTTTATGAAAATTGTACCCATTCCAACGATTTTACATGGTTTATCATCACCCAATCGAACTTGTCCAAAATCTCCTTGAACATAATCATAAAAATGTTTCTTATCAAGTGTGGCATGGAATAAGGCCCCTGAATCTACCACCCAAGCATCAATAATATTTTCTAATGAAAGAATCAAAGCATCTTGTAACACATCACCTGTTACATGCGCTTCATGATTAGTTTCTTCCTGCGCATCTCCTTCTTTTCCCTTCTGAGATCTACAGTCTTTCATTAGGTTTCCTTTCTTCCCGCATTTCCAGCACACTATCCCCGATCTGGACTTGGATTTGCCTTTTCTTGACTTACTGTGATATCCTGAGCTCTTTCCTTTTTCCATTTTTCTTCCCCTAGTCTCTGCAGTGAAAGCATTACCTGATGTCTCACCGGAGCTTTTCCGTCACATTTCTTCGCTAAGGATTGCACCAACAACATCATCAAACTTTAAAGTACTAGATCCAAAGACAGAGTTACTAACAGCCATAACTAAACCATTCCAACTTTTTGGCAATGAGCACAGAAATAACAGAGCCCTAACTTCATCATCAAAATTTACCCCTACAGAACTTAACTGACTTGTAACTGCATTAAAATCATTTAAATGATCTGCAACGGATCCACCTTCTTACATCTTCATATTAAATAAACGCTTCATAAGAAATACCGTATTTGAGACCGAGAGTTTTTCATATAGTTTGGCCAATGCCGACATTAAACCCTATGTTGTCGTTTCCTTTGAAATATTAAACGCTACTGACGCCGCTAGGCACAACCTTATTGTTTCAAGTGCCTTTCTGTCAAGAATATCCCATTATGTGTTTGTCATACTCATCGGCTTCTTTGTCTTTCCGCTCAATGGTAGGTACAGATCTCTCTGATACAGACAATCTTCCATCTGCATCTTCCACAGCTGGTAGTTTTGGCCGTTGAATTTTTGGACCCTAAACCTACCATGTTCCGCCATTGCTCCCACTCGAATCAGGAACCCTTCTCTCCTGCGAGTTTATCAGCCAAATAGACCTTCGACTCCGATATCAATTGTTAGAAAATTATATATTACAGAGCAATGGAACACATAAAATATTGCAGAAATATAAACACAGAAAACGCATAAAACAAGAGAGACATAGATATACGTGGTTCAGCCAGTTTGGACTATGTCCATGGAGAAACAACGAGTCTTTCCTTTTATATTATCCAGCAAACTGAAGAGATACAACCTACAACAAATCTGCTGTAACACTCTCTTTGCTCTCAATCTCCTCTCTCTTCCTCACTCAGAATACAGATCTACATAGATGCAATACAATTCTCTCATATATAGTGAGGGGTTGCCTTCTAGGGCAAAAAACCCTAAATTAAACATAACTTCTACCATCAAATCATCCGCCTGATGAATAGCCCAAATTCCAACAATACACAAATTTATTTGTAGGAATGATTGAATACTAGATGTGATGAAGACATGACAATGAGGATGACATCAAAGGATAGTGGTTGGAGCTACATCAGAGATGAAAGGATGATGGACAACTAAGTTAAAGTTTGTGTGAGTTTGTGAAATAGAATATTGATGATGGTGTATTATGTGTCACATACATTTATTAGTAAGCAAGTCTATGGCATTTTGTAGTGGTCTTTGTAAAGTATGTACTTGGTAACTCTAAAAGTTGGAGTGTGTAATGTAAGCCTGATGAGGCATGTGTACCCACATAAAGTTCATAGTGATCTTAAAACCACTTTGCAGTGTAGGTTTGTGATAAGATAAAAACGACGTGTGGGAGTGAAGTGGACATGGATTCCTGTATGCATGGTTTAGGGTCAGCTGTCAAAACCCTGTGCATGGTTTAGGGTAAGCTGATAAAACCGAGAACATGATTATGACTAATCCGAGAAAACCCATGATGATAATGATGGAGGGGGATTTATAGGTACAAGTATGCACATAATGGTTGATTGAACCATGTACACGAAGGACTTCCTAGTAGACTGGCGATTGGCACTCATGCATTCTGGTAGATGGTTGTTCCTTTATATGGACGTCGACATATTCTTTTTTAGTCATGTTTGTAAACACCATAACCATAACTAGACTTTGCATATTGAGATCGAGATCGAGACAAGTAGTCATTAAGGGGGTGACTTGGAAAATATAATTCCTACTTGTCTCAGTTATGATTCATTCTATGTAAAGGAGTTTGCTCCTATTATCTAGGAGTTGTTTAGATTTAGTTGTTTCCTAGATTGGTGTATGATTGAGATATTCTCTCAACCGAGTAATTGTGTATCCAAGATAGTCTACCTATTTTTAAACAACACTACATATATTTATATGTAACATTATTTGATTAATTCAAGTAGTGATTAATTTTTCAAATCTTTTTCCTCATGATTATGAAAGCTTTCCATTTATTTCATATTATTAGATGGTTAAGTTATCCATTAGCTTGAACCACCTTATCATGTGAAATATATAATTCAATTAACTCCAAGTTGAAAGGTTATACTTAGTGTGGTGCCACTATCATATAATTTTGATGTACTTCAAAATCTTAAGGGCCCAATTTAGTGAGCCTCTTAACATTAGCAATGCTTTTAAACTCATTGAAAAACTTCAAATTGTTTAAACAATACAATATTTTCTTGAATGATTTGTAAAAACATTGAATCTACCCAACCAAGAGGGATCTACCAAGCCAAGAGAGATCAAATCTCTTGATATGCAAACCTCTTTTAAAGTGAAAGAAAATTTAATATCTTGGTAAATTCCAAATTAAGACGGGTCTAGGGTGGTTTAAAATTTACATAACTTGTACATATAAATATAAATGATAAAAATAATTTGTAATGTAATTTGTAATTAATTATCAAAGATATCATCTTTTACAATATCTATATAAAATTTAAAATTTCCAATACATATGGCATACATATCTACAAATGTGTTCCTCATACTTTACAATATCTATATAAAATTTAAATTTTCCAATACATATGACATATGGTATACATATCTACAAATATGTTCCTCATACTATTTTTCCAATTTTCATAACATTTTTCAAATTTAAAAAACTTATCCACCTCACTTTACACTTTTTGAAACAATTGCTAATTTTATTTTATTTTAAGTTATTCTACATAAATAATAACTATTTAATTTTTTTTTTTTTTTTGTCTCTGTGAAAATAATTTATTATTGTAAAAATCTTAATAACATTTTTAAAAGGTCAAATTTTAAATATCCCATCTTATTTCTCACTAAAATTTTAAACATAAATGAACCCCCTTCCGAGAAAAAAAATTCGCCTGCGTTTGAAACTTTGGACCATTTCTCCATTTGTGTGTCATCCTTCGCAGGGCCATGATAGTCCTCTGTGTATCGTTATTTCGGAAGAGACCTTCTGGAACAAAAGTTTCCAAACCAACGAGACTTAACTTAAACATATTAACCAATTTATAAACATAATGATTTAATATTCTCGTATCTTCGAGCCATTAAAAAATATTTCCCCGTATTCTTTGAAGTACCAACATCTGATTTAAAGCGCTTTATTAACTCAAATTGACATGGTATTTATTCTCAATTTTGTTATGCATACAAAGCGAAAAATTCTGCACCTTCAATTTTCTCCTGGAGTGTTCTTTATAATGGTCTGAAGAATTTTGTGGTTTGAGGGTAAGTAGACTGTAGGTCAAATTTTATTAAGTATATTGGTCTGTTGTGGTGGATGTTTGAGAAGCAGATTCTCTACCCTGGCTTTGGGGGCCAGGAGTCTCGCTTTCCTAAAACCATAGGATCTTAGTATATCGATTTGCAGGTAGTTGGATGTACTCTTGGCGTTATAGTAGCAACTATGAGGACTAATATTGGGTCTCCCATAAATTAGGACTGGCACTTACCAATTTACCATTTAATTAAAAAAAATAGTATAATGGCCAAAAAAAAATTGTGACAGAGCTAGCCATAGAAAAAAGCCCCTACTTCTCTGCGCAGTGCCTTTTTCCAGAGAAGTCTGAAAAATGTGTTCCACCTGTGTGGATCAGAGATCCCACCGTACAGGTTTTCACATCTCTCTCCGGAAACTCTTCATTCTTATGAGGAGTCGGTATGAGATAACAAACCCCCTTTTAAAGATTATCAGAAAGCACTTCCATAATGACAAGCAGAACTGAAAACCCTTCTGCCGTTTTTCCGTCGCCAAGTTTCCCAGCTAAAAGAGCAGCCGAAACTTTATTGTGAGAATTTGGTTGAGGCGTTGTGTAATTATTCTATGTTTTGGAGTTTCTGGTGGGAATTCGAATAAACAGTTCAATTTTTTATTAGATTTTGTTTTTCCTGTGTTTGAGATCTGGTTTTAAAGGCAAAAATAGATTCAGTTTCAGAAGCACTAGGGTTTGATATGTTGCAGCAAACTATACATTATCAAACATCCCACCAGCATAAATGGAAAAATAACTGTGTGCAGGCTTGGGGCTGAAAAATATCAACACAGAAAAATCAACCTCCATCTTCCACTGATTCTCTATGTGATCATGAAGCCAATATAACTGATGATTTTCCTGATGAGGGACCTTAAATACCTATAACCATTCTTGAAGCTACATCTTTTTAGTGAATGGTCTAGTCAATTTCAGGAGGGACGTCCAACACCAAGGAGTTCAAAAGCTAATTGTAATTTCATATCAAGAAAGGCAATACCTCTAACATCCACTAGATAATTTTCAGCTCCGAAAGAATCCACTCTGACTTGTGGTTCTAATCTTCCAAATTCAAAGATACGAAGACATGATTGAATAAACCAGGAATTACCAGTCCTGGAAATTGTTAAAAGTATTTTATGAGCAAGGGTTTCATTACTTTTCTAAATATATTGAATGATATATGCTTTTGGGATGATCTTGGTAGAAGTGAATTCCTTATTGGCAGGGGAATTGCAATTTCGCAATCAGGAAGAGTTCCAAATTGAAGCTAGTTTCAGCGTCCAAACACTGAGAAATATATATAATTTTGGGTTGATCTTGGTAGGACTGAATTTCTCACTTGCCGGAGAGTTGCCATTTGCAGTCAAACGGAGTTCAAAGTGGAGGGGTACATGGCTTGAAAAATGTTGTGACATACCAACTTGTAGTTTGAGAAAACGGATTCAATATCTTATATTTGCTAAAACTAGGGTTGTGTTTGTTGCATTATCACACATGAAGGCATATTACAACAGTAGTTCAAAAAGTCAGTCTTCGGATATCTACTGTTCAACTTTCTCCAACTTCAGACATTTTTGCAGGTACCAATGTCAATGATCAGTGCCATTACTATGGGTACTTTTCCACATACAGAATTTTCAGTCATAGCCTGTTCTGAAGGATTCAATTCTCCTGTGGACTGGCCACTACTAATGTTCATAGCTGGGAAGCCAAAGTCGTCGAAGATGTTAATGCAAATAATGTAGAGTGCATTTCAATTGTGGTTGAACAGTGTAAACACAATTATTTACTATTCTCGAATCTTCGACCTATGCAGAACTCTTTTACCTCATTGACCTTTCTTAAAAAATATACTGTACAGCCCAAGTGCAGAGACCTTATCTACAAAGCGGTTCGTTGAGTCAATTCGACTTGGTATTTTGAGTCAAATAATAATAATTTTTTAATTAATTTTATAAATATATATAAAAATAAATTTATCATTTATTTTATCGAATTTATATATTATTGAAATCTATACATATATGAGATAAATGTATGGGAAAATAACACCATTTTTATTTTATTTTATATTTTTTTATGTGTTTTTTTTTAAATTAACTATAGAATCAAAATATTTAATAATATATTATAAAGTTTATTATTTATTTTATTCATACTAATCTTTTAAATATTCATACTTTGTTTATAATTATTTTTTTCTAAACACTATATAGTAACACATTCATCATTTAGCTTTCATTATTATTAAATTTTATATATAATTGACTTGCTTCAATAATAAACTACAACTGACTTATGTCTTATTAGAACATTTCTTATTCATTCATTATTACAAAAACTTTTATTGCCTAAGCTAACCTTATCCATATTCTTTTGTTGGTGTAGCATGGTAAAAGACTTTTATTGCTCAACCTAACCTTACTCATATTCCTTTGTTGGTTTAGCATGGTGGGAAGCTTCAAATTTTTAATCCAATTACTATCTTCACTAGATATATAAAAAAATGCATCATTGTAAATAACAATAACTAATACTTCACTTGACAATAGTTTCTTCATTATTGTTGTTATTGTTTGTTATGATTTGCTCCTTTTTTCTTTCTTTAATACACGACAATCTCTTTTGATATGGCCAAGTTTCTTGTAATGATAGTAGGTTATTCTTCCACTCCTAGACTTTGACCTCCTTCTAGAGATTGATCTCCTTAATCTCCTTTTATCACATTGTCTTCCATGATCAACAAGAGTTAATGCCTCCATATTCAGTATTTCTTCTCTCATAGATTTCATGCAAATTTCTTAAATGAATAAACTATAAAAAATATCTTCAAAACTTAATTTACATTTATGTGTTACATTTCTTATGGCGAAAACCAAGTTTTTCCAACTATGAGGCATACAACTTAAGAATAAAAGCGTTATGACCTCATTATCAAACATAATATTCAACAAAGTGAGTTGGTTCACCACCATGTGCAACTCATTTAGATATTCACCTCCACATCAGAAACAATTTATTAACTGTTGTGTCTTGTTCATGTAATCATGAAACCTTTTCCATAAATATTGGATGATCTTTTCTCGTGAAACATGAAAATATATCATGTCCACCAAATATTGTTGAATAGTAGCAATTGCTTTTCTATCTAACTTATCTCAATATTCATCAATCACTAATGAAGGTTTCTTATATTTTCTGTTAATCAAGAAATGCAGATCTTTGAGTCTAAGTATCTCTTCCATCTTAAAATCTCTATATGTAAAATTTACCCTAGTAAGTTTTCAATGCATATTATTAACTTCATTAAGCCACGTGTATATAATTGGTTTAAAACAATGTACTAAAAAATTAACTTTTAAAGAACCAATATGATTCAAGATGATGATGTCATCTCCAAGCTAAATATTTTGGAGGAAAAAGAAGAAAACTATTTTTTTTCAATTGTATTTTTTACTTATCTCCTTATAGGTTTTACTCAAATTTCAAGTTTAGACACCCATTATATGCAAAATTAAATTCTACATTCAACAAGTACCTAGTTTGCATACTTTTCGGTAGACCCACATCAAAAAAATTGAAAATACAGGAAAAAAATGTGATGATTTCAATTTTTTTAATGTAGGTCTACTTGAAGTATGCATAGTAGGTACTCATTGGATGTGAAGTTTAATTCTGCATCCAATGCATATTTAAACTTGAAATTTGAGTAAAATTATGAGATAAGCCAAAACTACAATAAAACGGTAAGTGCCTTTATTTTTATTTAAAAATTCATTTCTCATGTTATTATTTTAATTATTATTTTATTATTTTATTTAGGAAGATCATTTTAGATCTCAAAATTTTCCTAATGAATCAATAAATTAACAACAATAGATATGAGATCAATAATAACTTCATCATAAATAAAAATAACAAACACAATAAAAAAAAAAAGCAACACAAATTTTATGTGGAAAACCCAACAATGTATTGGAGAAAACTATGTGGCAATATCAACTCTTTTATTATGAGCAGAAATTACATAAACTTCATCTTGTGAGACTCCCAATAACTTCACGCACAATGAATGAATTCAACCTTATTTATAAAAGAATTCTCCATTACATTCAAGAAGAATCCATTACATTAGAGAAAAAAGCTCTTTAGATTCAATGAGAACTCTCCATTACATAATAAAAGTATTATTTTATATATTTGGATTCACATATTTAACATTTACACAATACAAGTATTATTACCCAACCGCAGGTATAGTAACACATTCAATTTTGCGTTGAATTTCAATTAATTTGCGAGATCACAAAAAATTAAAGATTTCACAAAGTTAACATTATATTATTTTATTTTATATTTGTTTATTATTAATTTAATTAATTTATTTTCATTTTCATTGGTCAAGAGCAATCGAGTCTTATTATGCAATCATTATACATTACAATATCAAAGTGAGTGAGTTGTAAGAAAATTCAATGAAGATCCCAGATTTCGAGTTTGTAAGTCTGAAAATATAATGTGTGATATTAATGACCAAATTTGGAATTGACTTTTGGGACGTATCATTTGGGTAACCTGAAAGCATTTAACTGCATGAAATGAAATCTAGAGAATGGTAACAGACTACATTGCCCTTTCCAAAGGCTATTCATCAATGCTAATCCATGGACATAGTACTATAAGAAATCGTATTGATGTTACTTGTATTTATATTGCAGGGTGTATTTTTTTTTGGAGGTTCTTGTCATGTACTTTGCATGCAACAAACTAGCGTTCGAAGTGAGTCATAACTACAACACACCCTAAAAACACTCTTTAACAACGGTTAATGTATCTATTTTTCTTTGTACCATTCGTGTATCTATTTTCCTTTGTAGGCTCACTAAATTTATATCATGGGTCTGAGTATGCGTAGAGATGGCGAAGATTGGGAAGGGTAAGGACAACCAATACACGTTGTTAGTCATGCTCTTTCTATTTCGCACATTTTTTTTCATAAACGTTGTGTTGGGTGTGGAGTCTGATTATCCTTTTTATTAAGAGGTGTCGCTGCATTGGACTCTGGTTCATAATGGGGTGGCAACGATGCCCGTTTTTCCACCGCCAGCGGAGTTCAGTGGGGGGTGACGACGATTTTTATGAGCCCCTCTGGTGGGGTTTCAGGGAAACGCCCCCGAAGCTAAAAATAGATGTAAAATTGTCTTGTAGAATATTGTAATTTCGTAGTCAATCTGGGTCGTTCATTAAGCGAATAATTTGACAATAGAAGTTATGTTTAATTTAGGGTTTTTTGGCCTAGAATACAACCCCTCGCTATATATGAGGGAATTGTATTACCACTGAATAGATGTGTATTCTAAGAGAGAAAGAGAGAGGAGATTGTGTGAGAGCGAAGAGGAAATTACAACAGATCTATTGTAGGTTGTATCTCTTCATTTTGCTGGATAATATAAAAGAAAGCCTGGTTGTTTCTTCGTAGACGTAGCCCAAACTGAGTGAACCACATATATAAGTGTCTCTCTTGTTTTATGTGTTTTATTTGTTTATATTTCTGCAATATTTTATGTGTACCATTGCTGCGTAATATATAACTTTTTACCACATTGTATTCGAATTTGAAGTGCCCATAACATATATATCTTATTCAAAGAAAGTCATCACTAATGCATTGTTGCCTAGGAACCCACATTTCTCTTGTATTATGGTTGTTAATCTCTTCCTCTAACTTTGAAAATCAAAATTCAAGTTTTATTTATATACTAGTCAAATATTTATAGATCTTAGATTAAAAATCTTATAAGTATTATATATAAAGATTTAAAGATTTAAACACTTCCAAAGAAGGCTCTAGCAAATTTGTATCATTTTTAATTATTTTTTATTTATATGTTTTTATAATATTTAAATTATAAAAAAAATGTGTTTCATAGTTATAGTACAACATACCTTGATTCTACAACTCCAGATTTTTCATTAAAAGACAAAATTATTTTATTGTTTTTGTTAATATTTGTATCAGTTTAAAGGTGTTCTGCTTTCAATATAATTTATTTTTTTAAATAAATATTTTTTCTTTTACTCCTTTTTATGTGGAAATCCATATAGATTAAAAAAATTATAATATTTCCATTTTATTTTATATAACATTTATTTGTATTTTTTTTAAAATAAATTTAAATTATACTATTTGAGGTTTTTAAGGCTATTTTATAATGCAGTTTTTATAGCAACAAACATTCATGTTTCCCAATTATGAAAATATGAAAGTGCAAAATCATTACAACATACAAAAATTATTTGTTATTTTTGTTTTTCGTTTTGATACAATGCTAAACCAAAACCAAATATGTTGTTAAAATTCAATCTAATGCAAGTAAATGAAGTGTTGTTGAGACCACAGACTTAACAGAGACTTCTCCACTCTTGGTGTCACTAAACATATTTCAATATATTTGAGTGTGTTTCATTGGATGATAAACATGACGATATTATAGTTGTGTTCAATGCATAAAGGTTTGTCTTGCTTTATTTCTAAGCTCGATTTGAAGTTTCTCTGCACAAAATGTAAAGAGTGACAATTGCATTAGCTTCCAGAATTGGATTTGTATCAAAAACTTTCACCCGCGACTATTTTAACGTTATGGGGATGATAGGGCTAGTTATGTTGGGTAGCACTCTCTCACTAATTCAATAGGGTTTAGGGTTTGAATTTTGTTGAGTTTACAAATCTCATGGAGAGTCAATATATAGTATAATGTAAACTTGGTATTCTTGTCTGTTATTTTGATGATTTAGTGTAACATATCCTATACATGGTATTCTTGTCTACTATTGTGATGATTTAGTGTGGCATGTCCTATGCATGGTACTCTTGTCTGCTATTGTGATGATTTAGTGTGAAATGTCCTATACATGTTATTTGAGGCTTCTTAGGTTATTTTGTAATGATGGTTTTACCGTAAGCCTTCGTAGAATCATGTACTTGTAGGACCGTGCTAGATCTCTTTCTATTACTAACTGTATGTCAAGCAATGTTGGGAAATGTCCACCGATTTCTTAGATTATTCAATATGGTACATTTAGCCTCCAACTCACATAATCTATATTGTATAAAACAATTCAACGACAACAAAAGAAACCAACCAATAAAAGCATTTAATGCAAAAAACATCAAATAACTTCAGGCAAGAATTAATCACTTGGTCACATCACAAATACATCTATGGTACAATCCAAAGCACGACAGATTCTCTAGCAAGATGGGCCAATTTCATACCACAATAGTCAATCTACCATGTCCACTCATACTCAAGAAATTCAATGGTGCAGTCGACTACATAACAGATTCTCTTGTAAAATGTGTCAATTTTGCATTCAATAGTTGAAGGCTTTGTCTCATTATATATTTATTTATTTTTACTTTAAGTTAACTACATTTAGTCTAAGCGGCAAGGCTTTGTTTTATATATTTGGAATCACGCATTTAACATAGTGTTTGTGTTTTGATCATTTAATTGATTGAAATAATCATGTCCAACTTCTTACCCCGATTGGGGGTAGCACAAGATTTGAAACCTATTTTTTTTGTAAGCTTGATAGGACTACCTCTTCATAATGTCCAACTTCTCACCCCAATTGGGGGGATAACACAAGATTTGAAGCCAAGACTTCCAGTTCGGTGAGACTTCATTTCCATAGCCATTTCCACTTGAGCTTGAGCTACCCCAAGTGGACATGATAATTATATATTTGAATGTTTAAATTCATTTAAATTAAGTTTTTAAAGGTTTTTTAAAATTATTTTATATATTTAAAAATGTATGTTAGATAATAAAAAATAACAACATTATTGAAAATTTATTATGAAAAGAGGTAGAAGATATTCAAATCCAAATTGTAAGACTTCTTTATGGAAAGGAGATTCTCCTTTGAATGACACAAGGGAAGTATGGAATAGATACAATCTAACTAATAAATGAATTTTAAAATACAATTTTAAATAAAATTGTGATTTTTTTATATTTAAAATGCAACTTTGAATGCAAAAATAGATTCAATATGTTAAACAACCTATGAGGTACTACAACTTTGTCAATTAAACAATTTAAATCAAAATTCTTAAAAATCTCTATAAACTTCAAAGAAGAAAAAATACATTGAAAAAATGACCATTTTATTTATTTATTAATTAAATTATGAATATACATATTACTATATAATTATTTCCACAATCACAATCAAATATCTTATAGTAATTTATGAAAATTATTTTGAAACCAATTTTTTTTACCAAATCCTCTGCCATAAATAATTAATAAAGAAATGACACCAATAATTAAAGATTAATTTTAATTACTCATTAAAAAAAATCCAACAAACTTCTATCTATGTTGTTAAACCCTAAAATGTAGTTGATGTCCAAAACAAATTTAAAAAAAAAAACCAATTTTATAATAATAATCATAAATCAATTATTTCATATACTAAATTACATTTTCCCATTCAATTAATTAAAAAATTTAATTAAAAAAAAAAAAAAAAAAAAAAAACAAATATTTAAACAGAAAAATCGAATATTTAAACTTCTCCTTAATTCGATAACATATTCTAATTATTTTTAACCCAATTAAATAATCAATCACAACCTGGGCTCAAAGCAACAAATATTTAAACAGAAAAATCGAATATTTAAACTTCTCCTTAATTCGATAACATATTCTAATTATTTTTAACCCAATTAAATAATCAATCACAAACTGGGCTCAAAGCCAACAATATGCACCTTTGCCGGCCACATCAAAATTCGTACCGGTAACATTGTTAGAATCCGTACCGGTAACATTGTCAGAGGTGCGAGCCACCTGCTTCCCCTCTCCCTGTCGGTGTGAAGGGCCACTTTCCATCGAATTCGAAGTGTCCCCTCGCCCTCGCCCTCGTTTTTATATGAAACCCCTGTCCCGCCCAAAATTAAATTGGTCCTCTGTTTCATTTATTTCCCAACAGCTACAGGTTCTTGGAAAATTCATTAAATTTTCTTGCGGGGAGGAGTGAAGTAAACAATAATAAACAGCGAAAACATTTATGGAATTTTTAAATAACTAGCGATTGTCCCAAAAGGTACAAAGAGAGGCCGATAGAATTATTAAATTGGAATTGTTGAATTTTTCTAGAAGAGTTGACTGGTTTGTGGAAAACCTTGTTTTCTTGGCCTGGATCATTGTGCAATTATTTTTCAGGGACACATTGAATGGCCTGGATCATTTTAGAATAAGTTAATTACCCAAAATCAAGAGGTTAAGTTAATTACCCAAAATCAAGAAACCTCTATAGATAGCCAAGCATATACGAAGAATACATCTCATTCATATGCAATACTAAATCCATCTTTTCTTTTCTCTAAGTAAAATTTCAAAAGCATGAACACATGCCATTTCATATGCACAATAAACCCAACTTCTGAAATTTCAATGCTTGGATGCATCCCATTCATATGCTACAGTAAACCCATATTTTCCTTAAATTTCAATCCATAAACACATCCATTCATGAGCCATAACAAAACCACAAAAAACAAAACCCAACCCTGCAATGCCAGAGCATTATCCCCATTTAAAAGCAAAGAAGTAGCAAATATAAACGAAGTGCACTAATCTCCACTTGGCAGAGAGATTGGTATTCTACTGCAAACATGTAAAACAAATTTTGAATCTGAATGCAAACAGAGTCATTCCTGCATGTTATTCATTAGCATCTTGTTTATTACTTGACTTTATAATGATTTGGCAGATGTGTTGATGAAAAAAGTGATACATTTAAATGAACAATGTGGTATTTTAGCTGACATTTGAAATGGAATCAACATGTCTCTGTTGTTGGGCATTAGACTTGGCACTGTTAAACAAATAAAAGTAGCCTTGAAACCAGATCTGGAACAGAGCTATTCATCACAGGATGATCTGGAAGAAGCTTGAACTCAGTTTTATAGTGATTGCAAAGACGTACATTTTTAATTCCACAGAGAAGGACCCACGTTGGCGAGACAGACAGACATGCCTACCGTTTATGGATCACTTGGTAATTGCCCATTTCTAAAACACTAATTGTAGAAGAGCGTCAAGTTCATTTCCAACAGTGAAGTTGAAGGGTGGAAAAATGTCCACTCTACTATTGGCATTTATAAATGCCGAGAAAAATAATGTGACAGAGATCAATAAATATTGATCATTCATGCCAGAAACGAAGAGCTACAATGAGGTAACAGTAATGGAAGAATGCAATACAAGAACTTGAAGTTGCAAGGCAACTCATGCCATAAATGATAAAATAATATAAAGATGACATGAAAAACGTTGTGACCTCAGTAAGACGGGAAAAAGATTTGAATTACCTTCTGGCTGGAGGGAATGCCTTTGAGATAAGGTGAGCTCAATACCTGCAAAACAAGGCACAGGTTCAAAAGGATTATAGCAAAGCTTTGTAAATTTTATCGCTACAGAAGAAGAAACCCTAACTGATCAAATCTCCAAAGAAATTTGAACCAAAGAATCTACTTTTTGTTTTAATTGTCCTGTGTAAAGGAACGAGAAAATGCGAGGTAAGCGATGGAGAAGCCTGGCGACTAAGAGGAAACATGGCCACAAGAATGACCTGGTTCACTTCCGGGGTAAGGAGAAATTGTTGCCGCCACGGTTGCACTGTGGAAGCCATCGACAATATAGACCTGTAGCTTTCCCCTGCAAAGAAGGGGAAAAGGAAGTACCAATAAACCATGCATAATAAATTACAGATCATCTGCAAACTCTGAATAAAACTAAGTGACTAAATGTTGCCACATTACATTTAAGAAACCTAACAAGTATCTCCTTTTAATTACTTTAGAACTTTAAGAATAGGGAAAACAAGGTTTTCATTTGGTTATTTCTTACCCATCAATAAATGAATTCATTACCAAAATGTACTGGAAAGTGGCAATAAATAGATGAAACCATGATGGAACTTAATCTACTTTATTGGCACTGAAACCCACACTATTTGGCATAAAGAAAGGTATTGGAAAACACATGTGGGTATGTTAAATTTTAGTACCAGCAAAAATATCAATTAGTGGGGCAGACAGTATGAGAGGCCAAAATCTGACAAGGGTCCCAGAGAAAGCAGTCACAACAATTAACACAAACAACGAAGTTTCAAATCAAAGCACAGGCACCGGATGGAAATCAGACAAAACAAAAAAGCCACAACTTAAACTAATTTGGGAAGCAGATGAATATAGGATAAATATGGTTGTTTTAATAAAAAAAGATAAATATGGTTGATCAGTCCAACAGAGCAATAACAGATACCAGTGAATGGGAGGAATGATATGATAGATCATAGAACCAATGAGCATGAACAACTTTAACAAACATTCAAAATATGCAAGGTGTCAGAGGACAAAGATAACTGATCAGACCAACAGTTCCATGAGACAGGATCTTGCAACAAGGGCACAGCAAATGATGATGAATATCGCTTGTCCTAGCAGCACATTAGAAGCTCTCAATTTAGTGTCTACTCATTCATGGCTATATCATCAATACCTGGTATGCATGGAGGTCTTTAGTCAGTTTTTCAGTTCTTTAACAAACATTCAAAATATGCAAGGTGTTAGAGGACAAAGATAACTAATCAGACCAACAGTTCCATGAGACATGATCTTGCAACAATGGCATAGCAAATGATGATGAATATCACTTGTCCTAGCAACACATTAGAAGCTCTCAATTTAGTGTCTACTCATTCATGGCTATATCATCAATACCTGGTATGCATGGAGGTCTTTAGTAAGTTTTTTCAGTTCTTCTGTCGCAGTCAATATTTTTGTAAGGTTGAGAGTTGTAGCCACAAGTCAAGGTAGTTCATGGAGTTCTTTCAAGTTTCAAGCACCTATGTATGTGACTATTTTTCTGATTAATGTCTATTAAAAAATGCTTTACTGATCTCTTGCATGAATATATGTGAGAGATGAATTTTGCAAGCCTAAGGAACTGAACTATGGTACAAGCCTAAGGAACTGAACTACGGTACAATGTAAAATATTACAAAAAAATTATACAAATGAAATAGCAATATAGATACAGAACTAAAATTCTATAGCAATATAGATATAGAATTTATCTCAGGTAAGAAATTACATAATAAGTGCGTCATAGCAAAATGAAGAAGATAAATCATTCAAGAATTACCTATAAGATTGAGTAGAGGTGTGAAGGCTTTTTGTAGAATGTGAATCATTCCATGAGTGGAGGAGGCGTGGAGATTTCTTTGTTGATGTGAATGACCTGACACTCATAATGTATCATTTTTAGAACCTTCATTGAAGAATATGGGGCTCCAAAGACTTGCCAAAACCATTTTAATTTTTACGATGCAGCTGAAGGAGTGGTTCGTCTCAGAACGCTGTTGCAACATTGTTCCATCAGGTTTCACAAAAGATAAATTCAAAGTTCATGGTATATGAGAAGAAAGAAAGAAGACACTGTAGCATATTACATTGAAGAAAGTGGAGCATGCTCCATGGCAATCCAACAACCTGCAGAAGAGCTATGTGAAATAGAAAACAGAACATTTAATTACTACCTTGAGTTAAACATCCTCATTTCATAAATATAGAAAGATGCTTATTAGCGGATGTAAGTATGACACTCGCTGAAAGCCCCATTTTCATCTTTACTCTTCGCCCTTTTTGAGGTATCAGTAACTCCAAATACTTGCCAAAACCTGAGTGTTTCATCTGCTGCAGCTGATGCAACTGTGTACCCATCAGGGCTATGAAGAGGTAAGGCATAAGAAGGATCATGAGGACAAATCCATTCATAAAACGAAAGATGAATGCATAAGTACTCATAAAAATAAATCAATTTCCATACCTGTGCCAAATGAAGAACTCGAGAAGTATGACCTGTAAGTTCAGTAATATTCACATCAGATTGATACTTCCATAAGGTTAACTGGTTCTGACTAAATCCATATGAACTCAGTAACTCACGTTCATGCCTATTCCAGAGTAATGAACAAACTTGGGAATGAGTGTCTACGGTATTTAAGTAGGCACCTATGTGAGTATTCCAAAACTTTATAGACCTGTCTGCACTCCCTCCACCACATGCTAAAAGATTGCTTTGGAAGGGGCACCATGCCAAGGCCTTGACTGCTGCACAGTGTTCATCTAAGCGGTGGAGATATTGAGAGGTAGAATTATGGGATGCCATGCTCTGATCCCAAATGTACAGTAGATTATCATTCCCCCCACTTGCAAGTTGTTGGCCAGAAAGAGACCATTTCAATCCACAAACCTCCTGGTCATGCCCTCTGTATGTTTGAACAATGTGCTCTCGCATACGAACATCATGATTGATTATGATCCCATCCCGTCCTCCTGTCGTAAGAATAGGACCATTCCAAGCAAGGGCACCAACACGTGCATGATGACCTTTCAATGTTCTTAACTGCAATTTTATCCATGTCAAAATTTGGAGTTTGCCATTACATTGGAATGAAAAAACCTTGAAGAGATAAGGAGATTTTATTTACCTGTTTATCAGATGAAGAGTCCCATAGCTGTATAACAGAATTATTCAACCCAATGGCAATGTGCCTCCCATCAGGTGCCCAGCTAACACTAGTAACAGGGCCTTCTTCATCGTTTGCAATCAGAAGCTCCAATATAGAACTATTTGAAGCATTCCACAGGTATACAGTATTGCCAAGGGCTATGGACAACACATTGTTAAAACTCCAGTCTAGTAGGTTCAAGTAATAATCATCCACAAGGTCTGGTGCATCCAGAGTTCTATATGCAAACTATAATCAACATGGATAAGCTAAAATATGAAGAAAAAAAAGGTAAATGGCCCTCCTCCTTGCGTCACATAATTCACTGGCCCTAAGATGTTGCAAATAATAGCCTACACTTGGCATAAAGGCCAATTCCTTCTCTAGACAGATTTTAATCGCTTCATCGTGGTACGGCGTTGAATCACTGTGGTCGATGCAATGAGTATTCAAATCTTTTGACCATGGACTATCAATCTGCAGATTCTCTTCACACAAAAGGCTTTCAATGGAACTATCCATTTTAATTGTCAATATCGTATCGGCTGCCAACAAATTTCTTAATGCCTTTGCAATGGAAAACAACTAGACCAAGGTGTTTCAATTCAATGATAATAATCAAACAGCTTGATGTTTGCTTGCTTTGAGCCTTCTGCCTTCTAGCTGAAGAATATGACAAGCTTTTGCTCAAAATTAAATAATATGCAGCCGGAATGTATTTAAGCTTCAAATTAGGAAATCCAAGCGGATCCAACTAAAACTTTTCAGTTCTTGTAATTGTCTCTACAATCTGTCCAAACATTTACTCTTTTAGAACAAAACCGCAGATTCTTAACCCTTAACCCACAAACTAAAGCATTCGCAATCCTGCTAGCTGGTTTTAGGTTCAAAAGACTACAGGCGATCAAAGCTTAAAGGTAAAACACAAGACAGCGTGCACTCCAAAATTTACCAAAAAGAAATCTATTTCCTTAAAATGCAAAAAGGTAAATCCAGGATTAAAGACTGAAGAATAAAAAAACTCGCGAAGCCCAGCGACACAAAAATTACCTCATATGGCGTTAAGTTCTCCTTTCATTTAAAGATCGAAATCCCACAACGAATATTTGCTGCCTGATGTATAGGCGACTGCCCTACCGCATGGTAGGAACAGAGAATGAAAGATTTGGCTATCGAACTGTACACAATTGCAGTGCGAATGGCATCCTTTATTACTCACTCAGTCTGGATCCACGAAGCTCCAAATAACGAAAGCCCCAAATACTATTCTGTTTGACTGGACTCCAAGGGTATATTTAGAATGCAAAAGCAGGTAAATATCAATGGCTGGGATTAAAGTTTCATTCACGAAAGGTATTTTTCAGTGCTGATATAGTTTGTAAATATTTTTAAAAATTGGATTGGGGTGTGGTAGCAAATTCAACATTAAGTGAAAAAGTATAAGGAGACTGTAAACAATCCACCAAATGGACTATTACTGCATTAACAAACACAAGCCATTTTGTACAATCTAAAAGGGCTTAAGGGTTTGGGTTTCTTACACAAGTAAACATCAACAGAAGATCCGGTTCTCAAAGCATTATATATAATGGAATATGATAGTGACCCTTTTTCTAGCCTTCTTCATGCTCGCACACATAAAGAAAAATGTCGACTTCAAAAGCTGCAACGTTGTCCTGCGGCGGAACAAAATTGGACAACCCAGTTCCGGAAATAGGATCTGCCTAAGATTTCCCCCAGTGGCTATCTGATCAGAGTTTTTGCATAACAGGGCCAGGTACTTTATGCGCCCTCTACTTTATAACCCATATACAATTTGCGCCCCACCCCTAAACCCTGGAAAACCTTGTTTTACCCACACTTAGGTCATTTTTTTCCTGAGAATATACACATCAGTTTCTTCATACGCATACTCCGGATGAAAATCCTCATGGGGTACTTTCTCCACAGTGAAATAATTAGGATAAATCTGCCAAAAATGCTTATGGGCTTCTAGAGATCGTATATGATAACATAATAGAATTACAGTATTCGCTCCAGAAAGGGCATTCATGGTGGAAATCAAAGGCTCCACAATATTCTCCAAATAAACAACATTCGTGACAACAATGAAACCAAATGGAGGCTTCAGTACCTAAATCTGCTTCTCGTTGTTCCAATAGAGCTGAGAAATATTCACTCTTCCAACGCTGGATCCTGAGAATATACACCTCAGTTTCTTCATATGCACACTCCGGATGCAAATCCTCATGGGGTATTTTCTCCACAATGAAATAATTAGGACAAATCTGCCAAAAAAGTTGATGGGCTTCTGGAGATCGTATCTGATAACCTAATAGATTACAGTATTCGCTCCAGAAAGGGCATTCATGGTGGAAATCAAAAGCTCCACAGTATTCTCCAAATAAACAACATCCGCGACACAATGAAATCAAATGGAGGCTTCAGTCCCTGAATCTGCTTCTCGTTGTTCCAATAGAGCTGAGAAATCTTCACTCTTCCAACGCCGGATCCCGGTTTTCCGGCCGAGGCGAGGGAGGTCGCCACCGTGTTTTTCTTCACGTTGCGTTTGAGGGCGGGCAGAACGGGGGCGATGTCAGTCAAGACCACGTCGAGCCTGAGCAGGGCACAGAAAGCATGCATGGGTGGGAGTAGAGTCTGGCCCGAGTGACTGTAGGCCATGGCACCGACATCGCCCAAGTTAATGTACACGGTTGCAGAATGAGAAGAAACGAATAATTGAAGGAGACCATGACGAATATCTTGAAAATGTGCACAGATGTCAGTGGAAAGCAGAAGGGTGGCGCTTGTTCTCCGAAATTGCTGAGAATAAACAGAAATTGCCCGACACATATGAACAATTTCCCGCTGAATGTGGACGCCAAGTGTAAACGTTAGAAACAAAAGGACGATGAAAGTCTCTTTCAAAGGAAGGCCTATCGGCCTAACAATGTATTGTAATGAATCCTTTTGGTTTAGACTGACATATAGTTAAACTGGATTGATAACAAATTGATTTATCTCTGGGAGAAGATTAACTTGCGTTGGTGCTTATTGCCAAAAAAAAAATTATTGCAAAAAAAAAAAAACAATTATTGAGAATACAAAGAGTGCTTTAACAATGCACTCAAAGAATTTCTGAATGTTAAATTGAATGCACGAAGTAGATAAATGAATGAAGTGAATCCAGCCTTAATAAAACTTGAGTATAAAGAATTTCTAACTTCTATTAGTAGTTTTCGTTTTATACATTGAAGTTTTCATTTTATACATCTAAATTGAAGAATTTTGTCTGTGATGATATGCATATTTTACTAGTATAAATACACTAATTTGATATTTAGTGGTTGGTGCTATAATACATCTATTTTAAATACATTATTATTAGCATTTCCGATGGATTTTCAACTTGAATTTATTATTCTTATGTTTTGCTTTGAACTATGTAAATGCTTTCTCCCATATGAGCCATAAAGTAATTTTCTTTGTTGAAACCCTACAACACTTTTATGGATTGATTTTCACTTCAAATGAACTCGTACTTTCATGGATTGAATTTCACTTCTAATGAACTCGTAATTTCATGGATTGATTTTCACTTTCAATGAACTCGAACTCATGTAAAGTTGATGTCCTTGCTTTCACTTGGAAAATATAATTCTTACTTGTCCCAATTGTGATTCATTCTATGTAAAGGAGTCTGTTCCTATTATCTAGGAGTTGTTTAGATCTACTGGTTTCCTAGATTGGTGTGTGGTTGAGATATTCTCTCAACCAAGTGATTGTGTATCCAAGATAGTCTACCCATCTTGAAACAACACTACATGTATTTATATGTAACATTATTTGATTAATTCAAGTAGTGATCAATTTTTCAAATTAGTATTAGAGCTTATATGGGCCTGGGCCTTGGCCCTTCTGGGGCAAGGGAGTTGGAGAGTGAATAAATTCTTTGTAAGCATCGTGTTGTCTGTCCATCATGTTGTTTGTCGAATTTTGGGTGCACTTCACAGATGGTGGAAGTTTTGCATGCCTTGATGAGCCATTTGCACATTCTGTGTGATGCATAATCATCGCACAAGAGGATACAACAGCTCTACGAGCAGATCTTGCCGCCTCTGATGCCCTCATCTGATCATATGCTTTTCTTGCACGGACCTATGGACAATGGCATTGAGGTTTCCAACCTCGGGCACTATGTGTATATGCTGAATGAGGTTATGGAGCACCAGAGTCAACGGTTTCCTGATGGTGGCAAGTGTGGGCCTCCGCCTGCCTCTAGGAGCGTCATTGATGTGGTGCCGATGACGAATAATCTGGTGGTGATTTATATGCTAGACTAGAGGTTAAGCAACGAACCGATTGAATAAGGTTGCAACGAGGAAGAGAGGGATCAAGCTTTCAGAAAAAGTGTAAAGTGAAAAATATTCATGGTTTCACTTCGAACCTCATATCTTCCAGTCTGTGAGAACACTATTCGGTTCTTGCCAAAGCATTATGGTTGATGTGTTAGTCACCACAACAGGAGGGTTTGAAGAAGACATGATTAAATGTCTAGCACCGACCTATACTCGTGATTTTTTCATTACTCGGAGCTTAGTTACGTTCAAATGGATGGCATACACTGGTGTGGTGAGTTGATCCCTGTGTGTGGCGACCGTGTGTTGGTTGTCATGAAGTGTTGAGACCACTGGCGCTACATTTTCAAAGCTCTGTATCTGGTTGAGTAGACAAAGTGTGGGCAACATCTTTGTGTGAGCGTTGCATCACCATTTCCAATTATTTATGTGGCACAACTATGAAGAACTAAACAAAATCTTGCATTGTCAAGCCAGATTGCATATGAGGACAAGAAATTATCAGTTATTAGCCTGGAGGATGAGGGTGATGATGGTATTGACTTTTGGAATGTAGATGGCTTCAGTGATAATTGTGTTGATCCTAAGTGTGAAGTTCTTGTTCAGACATAATTGATTTTATGAGTACTCCTGAAAGGTTGGATGAACTTCTAGTTTGTTCTAAATGTAGTAGAAGGATCTCTAGATTGTGTAGAGAAGGAAAGGGTAGTGTTTTACTACATGATGTAGTGAATCCTGGTGTAGGTCAGTGTGGATCTAGTCATGGAGGTTCTTCTTACCGTTTTTTAACTGCAGATAAAGTCCTTTGCAAAAGATGTTGTCCAGAAAAATGTTCTTAAGGCTCTTCTTCAATACCGTGTCAAAGTTCTCAGTTCTTTGCGTCAAATATCTGGTTTGAAGTATGAAGCTTTAAAATATTTCCAACATTTGGTAGGATGTAGCTCTAAAGATTCTGGTACGAACCTTGGTAAAAAGGATGGGAGCCTAGAAGATCTCAAAGTGGATTAAAGACTTTGTTTCAAGGAGAGTTTTTCACTTGTAGAATTTCCATATGGAGGTTTACTATTTCTGGTTGAGATAACAAAAGGATCATAATCAACACTTTTCTTGCTTGCTCCTATTGGTATTAGTTCAACCATGTTATATTGGAGGGCACCACCAAGGGATACCAATGTGAAGTTTTCTATTGTTCTTGTGACTACATCTGTTGTATCTGGCATTGATTTACTTGTTAGCCCATGTGACCATACAACATTAGACCCTCCTATTGTTCAACTGTGGTGCAGTGATCTGATCCTGGTCATGGAAGAAGAACACACTCTTATAGGAAAATGGGATGTTCACTCAACACTTGCATCCTCTTCACATTTGTATTGAGCAAAGAATATAAACCAAAAAGGTAGTGCTCCTCGACATGATGTCCTGTAAAATAGAATTATGTCATTGTTCAAATTTTTAAAAAAGTGTTATGTCATTGATGTAATTTTGGTTGAAAGAATACATTGACATTTAGTTTGGCCAACTATTGTCACACATTTGTGTCTTCGTTGGAACTGGCCATTTCGACAATAGACAAATTTATTTGTAGAAATGATTGACTACTAGATGTGATGAAGACATGACAGTGAGGATGGCATCAAAGGATAGTGGTTGGAGTTACATCAGAGATTAAAGGATGATGGACAACTAAGTTAAAGTTTTTGTGAGTTTGTGGAATGGACTCATGATGATGGTGTATTATGTGTCACATACCTTTATTAGTAAGCAAGTATATGGTGTTTTATAGTGGTCTTTGTAAAGTATGTACCTGGTAACTCTAAGAGTTGGAGTGTGTAATGTAAGCCTGATGGGGCTTTTGCACCCCCATAAAGTTCGTGGTGATCTTAAAACCACTTTGCAGTGTAGGTTTGTGGTAAGACAGAAACCACATGTGAGAGTGAAGTGGACAAGGATTCCTGTAGGCATGGTTTAGGGTCAGCTGACAAAACCCTGGGCATGGTTTAGGCTAAGCCGATAAAACGCAGAGCATGGTTATGGGTAATCCGAGAAAACCCATGATAATAATGATGGAGGGGGATTTATAGGTACAGGTACAAGTATGCACATAATGGTTGATTGAACCATGTACACGAAGGACTTCCTAGTAGACTGGCAGTTATAATACAATACCAATACCTCTAGCTAATCCAAGTTATCTTTCAGCTGTGAAACAATCCAGTCTGAATTGCAGCTCTAATATTTCAAATGTGAGGATATGAAGACAGAGTTGAAAAAACTAGGAATAGAAGTTAAATGGGACAGTTCAAAGAGAAGTAGGGCTTTAACTGGAAATATGAGTAAAGCATGCAAAGGTTACATTAACCATCCAATTTAACCATGCTTGTTAGCAACCTGCAACATAGCCCAAAACCGACTTTTTCCAGACATAATCAACAAAAAATTACAAAGCACAATCTGACCCATTGTAAAGCCATTACTCTGAATGACTAATTTTTCCATAAGGAAAAAACAACAAACTTTTATTTTGACAAATGTTGTTACATATTTCAACAACCAAACAGTGCCAATAGAAATGCCAACAAGGAGGTCAACAAGATAGTCCCATCAGATAGTACATTATTTTACTCCCTACGAGCATGGGACCGAAGACAAAAAAACCCCTGCTCCATACAGAATGAAGGGCAATAAAGACTCCCCTGTATGAGCCCTCGCTCAATCAACATATAAAACAAAGCATGCAGAAAGTAGAAAACAAAATCCTGCATCACTACCAACAACCCTAAAAGCACAAGACGCCCTCAGACAAAAATGAGAGAACCTAATACGATGATGGGGCATTGATCCCTGCATTCATAGTGAAATCGTCCGGGCAGAGCAGATAACCCACACTCGGAGAGTTGATCTGCAATAGTGTTCTGCTGTCTAAAAATATGGCAGAATCAGATACAGAGAAATCGTGCCTTCATTGCAGAGATTTGCTCCAACCAGTGTCACAGTGACGAAACAGATAGAGAGGGTTGCCAGAGCCCAGAACCCAGTCGAATGTCACTTTCAAGTCTGTGCTCAATTCGTCATACTAATAGAAGTGATAATGCCAAGAACCAGAAAGAGATATGATTGCTCCACATCCGCACACTCCACCAGCAGAGGCACCATTAAAATATCCAATAAAATAGATATGGTCTAGCGCTTTGAAAGACCAGCAACACCTGGAGCATTGAGATTTAAGTTGCCCTATCTCTAAAAAGTATCGAACAACTCTCAGAAAAGTAACTTTCAGATCTGGAACAACATTCTAGAATATGTAGGCGTTCCGACAGCGCCAAAGCCCCCTGATGATGCAGGCCAGGAACCCGTCACCTGTGAGATTATAGATAACCTTGCACCGTCTTCCAAATGCATCAACTAAAAACATGAAAATAAAAAATAATTTTATTATTTTTAAAGATATTATATCTAAATAATAATTAAAATATTATTTAATTATGTTTATAACTTATCAAATTAGTATGTTGTTTTGAGAAACTGTAATTTTAAAGCAGGTAAGGCCAGCTTCTGGCACTCGATCTTAGCCGTAATATCTTTAAAGATATTAAATTTTCAATATCGAATAAATTATTTTATAAAACAATATTTTTCAAAACTAATTATATCAAACCAATTTAATTTTAAAAAATTAATTAATTTATCTTATCTGCAATTTCAAATTTCAATTACAAAAATATAAAATAAATAATAACACATTTTATTCCAATTAAAAAAATCCATTTTAATATGATAATAAGTATTCATAAAATTCTTTTTAAAAAAATATTATCATTTATTTTATGAAATTTATATATTGTTAAAATCTATATACATATATGATAAATTTATATATTATTAAAATTTATATACATATATGATAAATGTATTGGAAAGTAACACCATTTTTATTTTATTTTATATTTTATTATATGTTAATTTTAAAAAATATATATTATAAAATCAAATCATTTAATAATATATTATAGAATTTATTATTTATTTTACTCATACTTATCTCTTAAACACTCCTAGTTTAATTATAGTTATCCCTTTCTAAACACTATATAGTAGTATTCATCATTTAGCTTTTCTGTTGAAATTAAATTTATTATAAAATTTGATATTTAAGTGACTCGCTTCAATAATAAATTACAACTATCTTGTGTCTTATTAGAACATTTCTTATTCTTCACTATTACAAATACTTTTATTGCCCAAGCTAACCTTACCCATATTCTTTTGTTTTTTCTCGTTAAAACTATACTATTCTATTATATACAGGAACAGGAAAAACAGTTACAATCATAGAGTCATTTTGCCAAAGGCCAACTGTGGCACTTTGGAATGAGAGTTATCAGAAAGAGCAGCCCACGCAGGGGCACCGCGACTGAGCAAAACAACCCACGCAGGGGCTTTAAACCACAGAAGTGCAACCAGATCATACTTAACATCCCGCGCAGGGGCTCTGGACCAAAAAGTGTTCATCCCTCGCAGGGGCATCAAAAAACCTTCAGCAAGATCCCTTTCGGGCCAGACAAACATAGCAAGAACATACAGTAAGCCAACATGACAAACACAGAAAATCAAAATAGGACCTGAGCAGCGCCTGAGAGAGTGATGCGGAGCGGATGGACGGCTAATCGTCCAGCTTCTCTTCGACCACCCTACACCAGCCATATTTTTCCCTTTCCTCTGCAGTAGGAAAGGAATCCATGTCGTCATTGTCCCCCGTGGGTGATAACGCTGCCTGAGTCTGAGGTAGGTTGGAGGCGTGCTCTGGAGCAGCCGCTGGCGTCTCCTCGACATCCTTTGAGCTCCCGCCCGCGTGCTTCCCCTCGCTGAGATGTTCCTCGCCATCATCCTGAGGTTCTTCAAGGAAGAGGACCGAGACGTGGGCATTGATACGGGATTTTTCCTGAGAGCTGCTGAAGGAGAAAATGGCAGTACCGAAAGCAGGCAGAGGTGCCGGGCCAGAATCTGGGCTTCTGGTGTCCATGAATTGGCTTGATTGGAGGGGATTGGCCTCAGCAATTCGATGGCAAAGGCATCGACAGCAGTGGGATTGGGGATTTTCGATTGAAGGACGTGAAGACCCTCCCCGGGCAGAGCCTCGACGGCTGAGCAGGCGCTGTCGAGGCCTGACCATCTTTGCAAAAGTACCGGGGGTATGGAACAAAGCGGAGTAGGAGGATTTGAAACGCCACCCAACCAGCCTTTCAGACCTGAAACAACGCTCAACTGACAGAGGAATGGCAAGAGCTGTTGCCCTGAAAACCATATACCAGGCAAGAGCCCGAACACCAAATACCAAATACTGAGCGTGAACCAACGCATGACAATCCAACCCACCACCTTTCTTAAACTCTTCATCGCCTCCTCGAGTTCTGTTCGCCATAACTGCTCGCTGCAGTCACACCAAAATCCCGGACAGAGCATTGAATCGCCGTCCATGATCACCCATACATATATTCCTTGGCGGCAATCTCGCATTGAATGCCTGCCTTAAGCTTGAGGCAGCACATGGCATTCATGTGGCTCCTCACTTCCACCCGTCGTGTCACCCGCATCCGGGGTACCCATATTCTTTTGTTGGTGTAGCATGGTAAAAGACTTTTATTGCCCAAGCTAACCTTGCTCATATTGCTTTGTTGGTGTAGCATGGTAGGAGGTTTCAAATTTACAGTTCAATTTTTGTCAGTGTAGCATGGTAAAAGACTTTTTATTGCCTAAGCTAACCTTACTCATATTCCTTGCTTTGTTGGTGTAGCATGGTAGGAGGTTTCAAATTTACAGTTCAATTTTTGTCAGTGTAGCATGGGAAAAGACTTTTTATTGCCTAAGCTAACCTTACTCATATTCCTTTGTTGTAGTAGTACGATAGGAGGTTTCAAATTTACAATCTAATTACTATCTTCACTGGATAGATAAAGAAATGCATCATTGTAAATAACAATAACTAATACTTCACTTGACAATAGTTTTTTCATTAATTTTTTATTGTTTGTTATGGTTTGCTCTTTTTATTCTTTCTTTAATATACGACAATCCCTTTTGATATGACCAAGTTTCTTGTAATGATAGTAGGTTATTCTTCCACTTCTAGACTTTGACCTCCTTCTAGAGATTGATCTCCTTAATCTCCTTCTATCATGTTGTCTTCCATGATCAACAGGAGTTAATGCCTCCGTATTCAGTATTTCTTCTCCCATAGATTTCATGCAAATTTCTTAAATGAATAAACTATTAGAAATATCTTCAAAACTTAATTTACCTTTCTGTGTTACATTACTTATGGAAACAACTGAATTTTGCCAACTATGAGGCATAGAGCTTAAGAATAAAAGGGCTATGACTTGATTATCAAACATAATATTCAACAAAGTGAGTTGGTTCACCACCGTGTGCAACTCATTTAGATATTCACCTCCACATCAGAAACAATCTATTAACTGTTGTGTCCTTTTCATGTAATCATGACGCTTTTTCCATAAATATTTGGTGATCTTTTCTTGTGAAACATGAAAATATATCATGTCTACCAAATATTGTTGAATAGTAGCAATTGCTTTTCCATCTAACTTATCTCAATATTCATCAATCACTGATGAAGGTTTCTTATATTTTCCGTTAATCAACCAATGTAGATCTTTGAGTGTGAGTACATCTTGCATCTTAAAATCTCTATATGTAAAATTTACCCTAGTAAGTTTTCAATGCATATTATTAACTCCATTAAGCCACGTGTATATAGTTGGTTTAAAACAATGTATTAAAAAAATAACTTTTAAAGAACGAATATGATTCAAGATGATGATGACATCTCCAAGCTAAATATTTTGGAAGAAAAAGAAGAAAACTATTTTTTTAATTATATTTTTTTACTTATCTCCTTATAAGTTTTACTCAAATTTCGAGTTTAGACACCCATTAGATGCAAAATTAAATTCTACATTCAACAAGTCCTAGTTTGCATACTTTTGGGTAAACCCATATTGGAAAAATTGAAAATACATGAAAAAAATGTGATGATTTCAATTTTTTTAATGTGGGTCTACTTGAAGTATGCATAGTAGGTATTCATTGCATGTGGAGTTTAATTATGCATCCAATACATGTTTAAACTTAAACTTTGAGTAAAATTATAAGGGGATAAGCCCAAATTACAGTAAAATGGTAGTTGCCTTTATTTTTATTTTAAAAATATTTTCTTATGTTATTATTTTATTATTTTCTTTAGGAAGATCATTTTAGATCTCAAAATTATCCTAATGAATCAATAAATTAACATCAATAGATATGAGATCAATAATAACTTCATCATAAATAAAAATAACGGACACAATCAAGAAAAAAGCAACACAAATTTTATTTGGAAAACCCAACAATATATTAGAGAAAACTATGTGGCAATATCAACTCTTTTATTATGAGCAGAAATTACATAAGCTTCCTCTTATGAGCCCAACTCCCAATAGCTTCACACACAATGGATGAATTCAACCTTATTTATAGAAGAATTCTCCATTAGGTTCAAGAAGAATCCATTACATTAGAGAAAAAGACTCTTTAGATTCAATGAGAACTCTCCATTTCATAATAATAGTATTATTTTATATATTTGGACTCACATATTTAACATTTACACAATACAAGTACTATTACCCCAACCGCAAACATGGTAACACATTCAATTTTGCGTTGAATTTCAATTAGTTCCCAAGCTCACCAAAAATTAAACGAGATTTCACAAAGTTAACATTATAGTATTTGATTGATTTTATTTTTGTTTATTATTAATTTAATTTATTTATTTTCATTTGTATTGGTCAAGAGCAATTGATTCTTATTATGCAATCATTATGCATTACATTATGATAGTGAGTCGTTAGAAAATTCAATGAAAATCGTACCACATTTCAAGTCTGTAAGTTTGAAAATATAATGTGTGATATTAATGACCAAATTTGGAATCGACGTTTAGGACATATCATTTGGGTAACCTGAAAGCATTTAACTCCATGAAATGAAATCTAGAGAATGGTAATAGACTCCATTTCCGTTTCCAAAGGCTATTCATCAATGTTAATCCATGGGCATAGTACTATAAGAAATCGTATTGATGTTACTTGTATTTATATTGCAGCTTGTATTTTTTTGGAGGTTCTTGTCATGTATTGTGCATGCAACAAACTAGCATTCGAAGTTAGTCATAACTACAACACAGCCTGAAAACACTCTATAACAAAAGTTCATGTATCTATTTTTCTCTGTACCATTCGTGTTTCTATTTTCCTTTGTAGGCTCACTAAATTTATATCATGGGTCTGAGTATGCATAGTGATGGCTAGGATTGTGAAGGGCAAGGACAACAAGTACACGTCGTCAGTCATGCTCTTTCCATCTTGCTCATTTTTGTCTGCGTAAACGTTGTGTTGGGTGTGGAGCCTGATTATTTTCTTTATTCAAAGGTATCACCGCATTGGACCCCAGTTTTTTCGCTGCTAGTGGGGGGGCGATGACGATTTTTATGAGCCCCCTGGCAGGGTTCAGGGGAAACGCCCTCGACGCTAAAAATAGATGTAAAATTGCCTTGTAAAATATTGTAATTTCGTAGTCAATCTGGGTCGTTCATTAGGTGGATGATCTGACAATAGAAGTTATGTTTAATTTAGGGTTTCTTGCCGTAGAAGACAACTCCTTGCTATATATGAGGGAATTGTATTGCAACTGAATAGATGTGTATTCTAAGCGAGAAAGAGAGAAGAGATTGTGTGAGAGAGAAAAGGAAATTACAACAGATCTGTTGTAGGTTGTATCTTTCCATTTTGCTGGATAATATAAAGGAAGGACTTGTTGTTTCTCCGTTGACGTAACCCAAACTGAATGAACCACATATATCGGTGTCTTTCATGTTTTATGTGTTTTCTTTGTTTATATTTCTGCAATATTTTATGTGTTCCATTGCTCTGTAATATATAATTTTCTAACACGTTGCATTCGAATTTGAAGTGCCCATAACAAATATCTCTTGCTCCAAGAAAGTCATCATCAATACATTGTTGCAAAAGAACCCACATTTCTCTTGCATTATGGTTATTAATCTCTTCCTCTGTGAAAATCAAATTCAAGTTTTATTTGTATACTAGTCAATATTTATAAATCTTAAATTAAAAATCTAATAAGTATTATATATAAAGATTTAAACACTTCCAAAAAAAAGGCTCCGCCCAATTTGTATCATTTTTAATTATTTTTATTTATACATTTTTATAATATTTAAATTATAAAAGAATTGTGTTTCATAGTTATAGTACAACATACCTTGATTCTACAACTCCAATTTCTTCATTAAATGACAAAATTATTTTATTGTTTTTGTTAATATTTGTATGAGTTTAAAGGTGTTTTGTTTTTAATATAATTTATTTTTTTTAAATAAATATTTTTTCTTTTACTCCTCCTACGTGGAAATCCATATAGAATAAAATTTTTCCTAATATCTCATTTTTTATTTATAATTCAATTTATTTGATATAACAATTTATTTGTATTTTTTTTAAATTTAAATTACATTATATTATTTGAAATTTCTTACGCTATTTTATAATGTAGTTTTGAGAGTAACAAACATTCATGCTTCCCAATTATGAAAATATGAAAGTACAAAATCATTACAACATAAAAAATTATTTGTTATTCTTGTTTTTCCTTTTCATACAACGCTAAACCAAAACCTAATATGTTGTTAAAATTTAATCTGATGCAAGTGAATGAAGTGTTGTTGGGCCCAAATACCTAATAGAGACTTCTCAACTCTTGGTGTCACTAAACACATTTCAATCTATTTGAGTGTGTTTCATTTGATGATAAACATGACAATATTATAGCTGTGTTCAATGCATAGAGGTTTGTCTTGCTTTATTTACGGGCTCGATTTGAAGTTTCTCTGCACAAAATGTAAAGAGTGGTAGTTGCATTAGCTTCCAGAATTGGGTTTGTATCAAAAACTTTCACCTGCGACTATTTTAATGTTATGGGGATGAAAGGGCTAGTTATGTTGGGTAGCACTCTCTCACTAATTTAGTAGGGTTTAGGGTTTGACTTTTACTGAGTTTACAAATCTCATGCAGAGTAATCTCATGCAGAGTAAGTATATAGTATAATGTAAACTTGGTATTCTTGTCTGTTATTTTGATGATTTAGTGTGACATGGCCTATACATGGTGCTCTTGTCTGCTATTGTGATGATTTAGTGTGACATGTTCTATACATGTTATTTGAGGCTTCTTAAGTTATTTTGTAATGATGGTTTTATTGTGACCCCTCACCATACGGTACATTTAGCCTCCAACTCACATAATCTATATTGTATAAAACAATTTAACAACAACAAAAGAAACCAGCCAATAAAAACATTTAATGCAAAAAGCATCAAATAACTTCAAGCAAGAATTAATCACATGGCCACATCATGAATACATCTATAATACAGTGCAAAGCACCACAGATTCTCTGTCAAGATGGGCCAATTTCATACCACGATAGTCAATCTACAATGTCCACTCACACTCAAGAAATTCAATGGTGCAGTCAATTACATAACAGATTCTCTCGTAAAATGTGTCAATTTTGCATACAATAGTTGAAGGCTTTGTCTCATTATATATTTATTTATTTTTACTTTAAGTTAACTATATTTAATCTAAGCGGGAGGGATCGCCAACTATGTAGCTTTGTTTTAGATATTTGGATTCACACATTTAACATAGTGTTTGTGTTGTGATCATTTAATCGATTCAAACAATCACGTCCATTAAAAAAAAAATCAAAATTTTTATGTTTTTCTTTAAATATATTTTTAAAATTAATAAAAATTATATATATATATATATATATATATATATATATATATATATATATATATATATATATATATATTGTAAGCTTGGTAAGACTACATCTTCATTATGTCCCAATTTATTATTTTTAACCCAATTAAATAATCAATAATAACTTAAGCTCAAAACCAGCCAACCATATGCACCTTTGCCGAACACATCAAAATTTGCAGCGGTAACATTGTCAGAGGTGGCGGGCCACCTGCTTCCCCTCTCCCTGTCCGTGAAGGGCCACTTTCCATAGAGGTTCGGAAATTGAACCTCCTCCCGTCGCCTTGTTTTTATGCGAGAAGCGGCCAGGAAAGGATTATTGAAGAGTTGATTAAGACCAAACCCCAAGCTCCTCAAAGAATAAAATGGATCCCGGAACTGTCCCCTCGCCCTTACCGTTGAGCAAGTTTACTTCCTAGCGATTTTAGCCCGAAATCGATCCTCTGTTTCATTTATTTCCCAACACCTCCAGCTTTCTGGAAAATATAGCCCAAAATTAAATTGGTCCTCTGTTTTATTTATTTCCAAACAGCTACATATTCCTGGAAAGTTCAGCACCAAATCAACCCTCAGTTTCTGCATGCAAATGGTATGAGACCGGTTCTTATTCTTTGCTTGGGATCCCCTGGAAATAGTATTATCGTCAAGAATTGTGAAAAATATTTTTCAGGTGATAGAAATTTATATTTTACAAACAAATGTGAATCTCAATAACTGTTTGTTTGTATTATGATGGTTACACAACTTCAGCATCTTAATTCTGAGCCTGGGAGCCTTTTTTATTGTGTGGGGAGTATACAATTTTTAAGTAATATTGTTTAAGAGGTATAAAATAGATTCAGCTTTCTCAAAAATCCTTGGAGCAATAGATTTCTGGAGATTACATCACTAAATTTTTTTTTTTTCAGAAGAAAAAACTATATATGTTATATTGAGTTCATATAAGCTGTTGGATAATTACATAGCAAAATATGGATCGAAAACCATCAATCACATATCGCAACAGGAAAAGGTCTTCCTGTGGAAAATAAAAACCAAGAATGGTCGAAGACATTCTGTGCAAATGATCTAAAAAAGCATTGATACAATTGTTAACTGATATTGAGTGCATTGAGACATATTGCCCAAATGAGAAAGATGCATCTTATGATGAGCCGCCAGAATAAAGCCAGTTGAAGAAGAAGACGACATCTGATGAGAATTACTCCGGAGGCAAGCCGCCAGTGATCAAGGAAATAATGATTCCAGGAGGTGTATGAGAGTCCTGAAAAACATAGCCGCAGCGCCACTTCCAGATATGCCAGAGCGTGAAGAGGAAGATGGCGTGCCAGAAGGGACGCTGAGTAGACCACCAAGAGAAGGCATCCATAACCGAGGGGAAATGTAGGACAGGAAAACCATAGCAAGTTGACAGCTCGATCCAAATGGCAGAGGTGACAGTGCAATGGAAGAACATGTGGATGTTCGATTCCAAGTGAGAACGACAGAAGCAGCACTGACTTGGACCCTGCCACCCTTTTGATTGAAGAACATCCCATACAAGATTCCTGTCATGAAAAAGAAGCCAGCCAAACAGAGTGGATTTGAGAGGGCAGTTAGCCTTCCATAGATTAAGAGGGAAGAGGGAGGGAGGAGGCGGGGTGAGGGAGGTGAGGACGGAGTAAAGTCGTTTAACAGTGATGGGGCGGGTGGTGGTGTCTGTAGAGCAGATGAGGGAGTCATGTGGCCCCATTTGAAGGATGTTCAGGCGGGAGAAGTGGAGGGTGGCGGAGGACCAGAGGGGCCGAAGGGGAGGGGGAATATGTAGTTGATGGTTCGATTTCCAGATAGGCGACAAGGAAGACCATGAGTCAATGAGCATGGACCAGGTGAAGATGCCCCTGGTGTGAAAAAAGGTGAGGAGCGCCGGAGGAATATGGGATTCCAGATTGTGAAGGGTGGGGTCAAGTGCAATGAAGACAGAAGAACCAGAAGAGAAAGACCATTTGAGAATACTAAAGAAAAAACGCTGATGCTTGCGAAAGCAGCACCAGATGGGAGATCCATTACAAATCCCAAGAGAGGATTTTCTAAGCCAGTAATCTAAACTGCGGCCCTTTAAATATTTCTGCTTGACAAGAGAAGACCATGGGCTGTTCCCGAAGAAGGCCCTGTGCATGGATTTGACGTTGAGAGCATTGCCAAAACGCCGCATATTAATAAGACCCCAACCTCCTTTCTTTTTGGGAGTGGAAATGAGATCCATCCTTGCAAGATGTAGCTTCGATTGGTAGGAATGGCCTCCCCAAAGGTAATTAGCGGCAATAGACTGAATGGATTTGTGGACTTTTGCAGGAAGTACAAAGAGATGACCCCAATATACTGATAATTGGGAGAGAACCGCTTGTACAAGAACGAAACGGCCAGCAAGTGATAAAAGTCTGTGTTCCCATTTGGAAATTTTGCTGTAGAACCTGTCTATGAGCCATAACCAATCAGCAAATTTGTTGTTTTTGACTTTTAGCCGGAAACCAAGATATGGGAGACCGTCAGTGAAGAGTGCGAGGTTGATGCCGAAACGATTCGCAACCCAAAGGGCATTGGCAAGGTTGGAGTTGTTATGAAATAACATGGTTTTATCACTATTGATGAAAAGGCCAGTTGCCGCATGGAATTTCTGGAAGATGATGAATAAGCATGCCCACGATGATTTGTATAACATGGCAAATATAAGGATGTCATCAACAAAAAAGTTATGGGAGAGAGAGACGTCCTTACAAATCATAACCGGCTTACACCTCCCCTGAGAGACTGCAAGATTGATGTGCGAACTAAGAGAGTTCATCACCAAAATAAAAAGAAGAGGGGACAGTGGACATCCCTGGCGAAGTCCTCGTTCCGCCTGGAAGAAGGTGGATGGAATCCCATTGATTATGACAGAGTAGTGAACGGATTCAACACAAGCCATAATCCAACTGCATGCCCGAGGCGAGAGACCGATTTTTGCAAGAAGAACACGGATGAAGCTCCAACTGACACAGTCAAATGCCTTAGAGAGATCAATCTTGAGTGCGGCCGCGTCAATGTTTTTGGAGGAGATGGCAAAAAGACCTTCTTGAGCAAGGGCGACGGCATCAAGAATGAGCCGATCCTTCAAAAAAGCATGTTGCTGAGGAGATATAAAGGAGCTGATAGATTTTTTCATGCGCTCAGCAATGATCTTAGAAACGATTTTATATAGAGCATTGCATAGGGCGATGGGCCTGTAATCCCCAAAGGATGATGGGTTCTCAATCTTTGGAATTAAGGCAATGAAAGTGGCCGATAGAGCGCTGTTAATGTTCCCAGCTTGGCAAGTAGCATTTACCATGTTGAGAAGATCATCTTTAAGAATATCATAAAAATGTGAGAAAAATTCGATTGGAATGCCGTCAGGCCCGGGACTTTTGTCCTTCTTGAAGCCTTTTATGATGCTAGAGAGTTCTCCTTCC
Organism: Pinus tabuliformis; assembly: GCA_031772625.1. Taxonomy (NCBI): domain Eukaryota; kingdom Viridiplantae; phylum Streptophyta; class Pinopsida; order Pinales; family Pinaceae; genus Pinus; species Pinus tabuliformis. Next base: position 828,961,457 of record CM062813.1, read on the forward strand.
GAAATTGGACTGAGGAAAAGATCATTGGCGGCATCGTCAAACATGGTCGGAAGGTGGTTAACCGCCCACATCATGTCATAGATGTCATTAGGCTGGCGTTTGTATTGGCTTCTGAAGAATGAAGTTGCCGCGGCCGAGATGTCATGCTGTGAGATGAGGGTGTTGCCCATCGAGTCATTCATGCTCCAGATTGAATTCCTTGTTCTGCGTGCACTAGCGATACTGTGGAAAAACTTGGTGTTTCTATCGCCCTGCTTGAGCCAGAGAGCTCGGCTTTTCAATCTCCATGCGGCCTCCTCTTTTAGAAGCAGATCTTGCTTCCTTTTCTCAAGGGACCAGAGGAGGATCTTCTTGTCGAAGGATGGACCGTGAAGAAGGATGGAGGACGAGGTGCAATTAATTTCTTGCTGGATATTGCTTAGATCCCGACAGTCGGTTGCTCTTTTCTTAATTTGCCATGACTTTACATCCCCCCTGAGCTTGTCCATCTTTTCGCGGAAGGTGAGGAAGGGAGCCTCCGCAGAGAGAGAGATATAGCTCCAGGCGGACTTGACAAAGGCCTCAAAGGAAGGATCCTGAAGATGAACTGAATTAAACTTGAAAGAGTATCCCTTCCTTTGCTGATCATTGACCCATGCTAGTGAAATGGGTTTGTGGTCGGAGGTGGCAGCTGAGCCAATTTTGACAGTGGGCATCCCCCAATCCTCAATGATAGAAGAAGACAGGATGACACGGTCAATTCGCTTAGCAATATAAGCGCTACCCACTCTGCCATTATTCCACGAGGGTGCCATAGGAACCGGAGGGACGTCGACCAGGTCTCTGTTGAGGAGCTCAGCACGCATTTTAGCTGCTAAACTGTCCATGGACGAGCAGTGACCCCAAGCTTCTTGTGAGCAGAGCGTGAAATTGAAATCACCTGGAGACGCGCAGAGAACACCGGGAGCCGGAAGCATAGCCATGGACGCCGGAAGAGACAGAGCGGAGGCTTGAGCCTCCGGTCCACAAGGACCAGAGGAGGGGAAACGTCAAGAATGAGCCGAGGCAAGGTTAAAAGGATGGCGGAGAGAGTAGGGGTGGAGACACGTCGTCGAGGGATCAGGCGGAGGACGCTGCCGAGTGTCTAGGCATGCATGAGCAGCCAATGCATGAGCTTGAAGATGTCGAGTGTTGAGATTCTGGCCAGCAAAAACATACTATTGGCCGGGGCGATTGGCAGCACCAGAGTCTCATAGGGTCGAAGATGGTGGCCGCAAATTAATGGCTGCCGGAAGAGTGAACTATTGGCACCTGTTGAGTGGGCGTAGGCCAGAGGATGCCATGGCTGTAGCTAGCTTGCACCCCAGCGCGCGCTCCCGAACTTCTATTCTCATCCGCTATTCAATAAAAGATCAACTCTATCTTCTCTAGATTACATCACTAAAATTTAAGATTTTAACAATTAGAAAAATCAAATTTAAAACCTAATAAATTTAATTGCTTGTGAATTTCAAATGACTTTCTAATTTCTTTTAGATATTTTGAAATGATTATATCTTTTAGATCTTTTGAAATGATTATATCGACATCTTTCTAGCCACAAATGTTGGTACGAGTGAAAAGAAGAGAAGAGATTTATTAAGTTAGCTGCATTAATTGTTGTGTTTAGGCTGTACGTGACAGATTTTATGAATTTTCATTAATATGAAAGAATTCTAAAAGGAAAATATAAACTTATAAATTCTTCTTACAGGGAGGAGTCACGTAAACAATAATAAACGCTAAAACATCTATGGAGTTTCTAAATAACAATGTATTGTAACGAATTCTTTTGTAATACGAATGCTCTGGTTTTTGTCTAAACCTGCTCTGCTATCCCAAACATTAAAAAAACTGGTGTCCTATTTGCAAACCGTGACATCATATAATCATGCCTTCCTCTACTTTCTATTTAGCTGGTTGATGTATCAATTAAATTATTAAGAAAAACTTTTTCGGATAGTGATGAATGCCTCTGGCGTTGGGTTGTATTTTTTTTTAGGGAATCCAAAGTTCTTCTCATTCTTCTCATGCTTTGGAATCCGACCATTAGGTATTCATTTTTAACACTTGTACCCTATGCGTACATACAATTAGGTATTTATTTTTAACACTTTTCCTCTAGGTGTACCTGAATGTTTTACATAAGGCTCATTAAAAATTCAATTATTGATTACACAAAGAGTGCTTTAACAATGTACTCAATAGCCAACTCATCCACAACCAAGAATTTCTCCATGTTAAATTGAATAGACGAAGTGGATAGCTTTTTACAATCTCCATGTTAAATTGAATGGATGAAGTGAATCAAGCTTTAATAAAACTTGAGTATAAAGAATTTCTAATGTCTATTAGTAGTTTTCATTTTATATATTCAAGTTTTCATTTTATATATTTAAATTGAAGAATATTGTCTTTGGTTATATCTATATTTTACTAGTATAAATATACTAATTTGGTATTTAGTGGTTGGTGTTTTAATACATCTATTTTAAATACATCATTATTAGCATTTTTATGCAATGATGGATTTTCAACTTGAATTTATCATTCTTATGCTTTGCTTTGAACCATGTAAATGGTTTCTGCCATATAAGCCATAAAGTAATTTTCTTTGTTGAAACCTTACAACACTTTTATGGATTGATTTTCACTTTCAAAGAACTCGAACTCATACAAAGTTGATGCCCTTGCTTTCACTTGGAAAATATAATTTCTACTTGTCTCAATTGTGATTCATTCAATGTAAAGGAGCTTGTTCCTATTATCTAGAAGTTGTTTAGATCTAGTCGTATCCTAGATTAGTGTGTGGTTGAGATATTCTCTCAACCAAGTGATTTTGTATCCAAAATAGTCTACCTATCTTGAAACAACACTACATGTATTTATATGTAACATTATTTGATTAATTCAAGTAGTGATCAATTTCACAAATTGGTATCAGAGCTTGTATGGCCCTAGACCTTGGCCCTTCTGGGCCAAGGGAGTTGGAGAGTGAATAAATTCTTTGTAAGCATTGGGTTGTCTGTCCATCATGTTGTTTGTCGAATCTTGGGTGCACTAGACAAATGGTGGAAGTTGTGCATGCCTTGATGAGCCATCTGCACACGCTGCGTGATGTATAAGCATCCCATAGGAGGACACAGTAGCTCTGCGAGTGGATCCCACCACCTCTGATGCCCTCGTGTAATCATATGCTTTCGTTGCGCAAACCTATGGATGGTGGCGTTGAGGTTTTCAACCCGAGGAGCCGTGTGTATACGTTGGATGAGGTTATGGAGCACCTGAGTCAACAATTTCCTGACGGTGGCAGGTTCGAGTCTCCGCCTACCTCTAGGAGAGTCATTGACGTGGTGCCGACTGTGAAGAATCTGGTGGTGATTTATATGCTAGACTGGAGGTTAAGCGATGAACCGATTGAAGAATGTTGCAGTGAGGAAGAACACTATCTCTTCTAGTCTGCGAGAACACTATTCAATTCTTTGCAAAGCATCACATGGTTAATGTGTTGGTCACCACAATAGGAGGGGTTGAAGAAACCCTAATTAAATGTCTAGCACCGACCTATACTCGTGATTTTTTCATTACTCGGAGCTTAGTTACGTTAAAATGGATGACATGTACTCATGTGGTGAGTCGAGCCCTGTGTGTGGCGACCATGTCGTGGTTGTCGTGAAGCACTGAGACCACTCAAGATGCATTTTCAAAGCTCTATTTCTGGTTGAGTAAACAAAGTGTGGGTAACGTCTCTTTGTGAGCGTTGTGTCATCATTTCCAATTATTTATGTGGCACAACTATAGAGAACTGTACAAAATCTTGGATTGTCAAGCTAGATTGCATCTGAGGACACGAAATTATCAGTTATTGGCCTAGAGGATGAGGGTGATGATTGTATTGAATTTTGGATTGTAGATGGCTTCAGTGATAACTATTTTGATCCTAAGTGTGAAGTTCATTTTCAGACACAATGGATCAAAAGCATTGATTTTAAGAGTACTCCTAAAAGGTTGCATGAACTTCTAGTTTGTTCTAGATGTAGTAGAAGGATCTGTAGAGTATGCAGAGAAGGAAATGGTAGTGTTTTACTAAGTGATGCAGTGAATCTTGGTGCAATTCAGGGTGGATCTAGTCATGGAGGTTCTGCTTGCCATTTTTCAGTTACAAATAAAGTCCTTTGCAAAACATGTTGTCCACAAAAAGGTTTTTGATGCTCTTCTTCAGTACCGTGTCAAAGTTCTCAGTTCTTTACGTCAAATATCTAGTTTGAAGTGTGGAGCTTTAAAATATTTACAACAATTGGTAGGATGTAGCTCAGAAGATTATGATACGAACCTTGGTAAAAAGGATGGGAGCCTGGAAGATTTGAAAGTGGATTGAAGACTTTGTTTCAGGGAGAGTTTTTCACTTGTAGAATTTCCATATGGAGGTTTACTATTTCCAGTTGAGACAACAAAAGGATCAGAACCAACACTTTCCTTGCTTGCTCCTATTGATATTGGTTCAACCATGTTATATTGGAGGGCACCACCAAGGGATACCAGTGTGAAGTTTTCTATTGTTCTTGTGACTACATCTGTTGTATCTGGCGTTGCTTTAATTGTTAGCCCATGCGTCTATACAATATTAGACCCTCCTATCGTCAAACTGTGGTGCAGTAATCTGGTCACGGAAGAAGAACACACTCTTATAGGAAAATGGGATGTTCGCTCAACACTTGCATTCTCTTCACATTTGTATTGACCAAAGAATATAGACCAAAAAGGCAGTGCTCCCCGACATGATGTCATGTAAAATAGAATTATGTCATTATTCAAAGTTTTTAGAAAATGTTATGTCATTGATGTAATTCTGGTTGAAATACATTCACATTTAGTTTGGCCAACTATTGTCACACATTTGTGTCTTTGTTGGAACTGGCCATTCCGACAATAGACAAATTTATTTGCAGGAATAATTGACTACCAAATGTGATGAAGACATGAGAGTGAGGATGGCATCAAAGGATAATGGTTGGAGCTACATAAGAGATTAAAGGATGATGGACAACTAAGTTAAAGTTTGGGCGAGTCTGTGGAATAGACTCATGATGATGGTGTATTATGTGTCACATACATTTATTAGTAAGCAAGTCTATGGTGGTTTGTAGTGGTCTTTGTAAAGTATGTATCTGGTAACTCTAAGAGTTGGAGTGTGTAATGTAAGCCTAGTGAGGCATGTATACCCCCATAAAGTTCGTAGTGATCTTAAAACCACTTTGCAGTGTAGGTTTGTGGTAAGACAGAAATCACGTGTGAGAGTGAAGTGGACAGGGATTTCTCTAGGCATGGTTTAGGGTCAACCAACAAAACCCTGGGCATGGTTTAGGGTCAGCCGATAAATCCCAGAGCATCGTTATGGGTAATTCGAGAAAACCCATGATGATAATGATGGAGGGGGATTTATAGGTACAGGTATAAGTATGCACATAATAGTTGATTGAACCATGTACACGATGGACTTCCTAGTAGACTGGCGGTTGCAATGGTTGGCACTCATGCATTCTGGTAGATGGTTGTTTCTTTATATGGACATCGGTATATTATTTTTTAATCATGTTTGTAAACACCAGAACCATAACTAGACTTTGCAGATTGAGATCGAGGTCGAGACAAGTAGTCATTAAGGGGGCAACTTGGAAAATATAATTCCAACTTGTCTCAATTTTGATTCATTCTATGTAAAGGAGATTGTTCCTATTACCTAGGAGTTGTTTAGATCTAGTTGTTTACAATATATTGTTGTAAAACTTCTCTGTTTGGGAATCCCATGTATGTTTAATGGAGAAAATGTTTGGTGGTGGCAAATAAAGATGGTGGGGACCCAAGCAGGGAAACAAAAGTCACATCAACATGGAGGTATATCCTAATACAAGGTATCTTGGGTTTTTGGGATTCACATCGGAAGAAATGTTTTTAGGAAGATGGCAACACTTCCTTTTGTCAATCTCTAGAAGATTCTATATCTTTAAACAAGATATTTTCCACAATCTTGAATGTGTAAGAGGACAAAATTGAAGATCTTTCGGGAATTACAATGTTACAACTATCAATCCCAGAGTGCAACAAGAAATATTCTGAAATTTGGATCAGAAGATAATGCAGTTCCTGCTACGAGTCACTTTGTCTTTATAGCTCAACAAAAAAAATATACATATCACAGATTTCGTTGGCATAAATGTAAAAATAAAAAGCATGCAGGCATCTCGATGCAAAATATATATATATATATTCAACTTCAATCTTCCACTTTCAGATAAACTTTCCACTGAATTCCCATTCCGATCATGGAGTCATTATAATTGATGACTTGACTAACTAATGGGTGATCTTAATCCCCTATACCGATTCTTGAACCTATCATTTTTAGTGAACGATCTAGTCAATTTCAAGAGAGACATTAACTGGAAGTTCAAAAGCTATACCTCTAGCTATTCCAGGTTATCTTCCAGTTATGAAATATTCCAGTGTGACTTGTGGTTTTAAGCTTCCAATTGTGAGGGCATGAAGATAGAATTGAATAAACTAGGAATTGCCTAACCTGGAAATCATTTATCAAAAAATAAGTTTACTTTTCAAATACTCAAAAACCTATGCTTTTGCGATGATATTCAAAGAAGTGAATTCCTTACTAGCATGGAATTGCAATTTTCTGATCACGAAGAGTTCGAAATTGAAGCTACTTATACATCAAAATGATGACATTTTGGACTGACCTTGCTAGATTGAATTTTTTTTGTTAAGGTGAACTTGTTTTTATGAAAAAATCAATTTTGATAGACCTTGTTTTGAGCATATGGATTTGGTGAGCTGTGGTATTAGAGCTCATGGATTACAGGTGATGAAGTTTTTAAAAGTTGTAGGACTTCTCTTTTGTAATGTAACTTAATTGAGTGGAAGGCTTATTGGCTAGTCCATGATGTTGGCTAGTTGACACATTTTAAGACATAGGGTAATAATAGGTTTATTGTTGACAAGTTTTTCTCTAAAGAGGATTTTCCAAAAGTAAATCATGATGTGCATGGTTTATGTGTATTGTTGCTATGTATGTTTTTTTATAATTATTTCTATTGTATTTATTTTATCTCTAATTGTTGGTGTACATGCACATTAACAAAAAATAAAGCACACTTAAGCTTTAGTTAGTTGTAGTGATTTCATGTGGTGTACATGTGCATTAACATAACATAAAGAACACTTAGTTTTAGTTACCTTTTTTGCTTGCATGTAGTTAAACTTAACTTAGTTTCTTTATGTATTGATTCTTTCATTGCTAGTAAAATATATGAAATTCTTTCTCTCTTCCAAATTCTCTCAATTCTTGCAAGTTTATGCAATTATTCTCTAGCTAGGTTCTTACCTGTGCAAGTTTTAATAATTTATCAGGGTATAGAACTGTGAGAGACCTAAAGAAGGTGCATAAACAATTTTTTACATGTTTGAAGATCAAAGCATTGGAAATGGCTGGGAGATTGAAAGTGTCGTAATTTTCCACAAATTCTAAGTGTCAAAAACTACCAGAGAATTAAATTGGTGAAAAAATGGAATTCCCAAGTTCCGTCATTCTCACTTCATACAATTACTATGAATGGAAGCTGATGATTTTGTTTCATATTAGGAGCAAAGGGTTGTACTTTAATAGATGTGACATGGTTGTGTCTATTTGTTCTTCATCATATTCTTTATCAGATCATAGAAATTGAATTGCCACATGAAATTTGGACTACCTCGAAAGGATTATATGGTGATGAATATTATTGAGAAGAATACCATCTAGAGATAGGGACCTCTATCTATTATATTCGTCATGAAACCAATAAAGACTTATTCAACAACGAGAACAAGACTTATTCGAAAACAAATATGGAATCAAAAGCATGGAACATGAAATCTTTATAATGTGGAAACGTTATTTTAAGTTTTGCACCTAAAAAATTTCATTCGTCTAACCCTAAATTAAATCTATCTTAATTTATATGAAAACAATAAACTTTTTTTTTTGTAAGCTGAGGAGGGACCATACATTTTCCATTAATTCGAATTGAAACAAGTACATTTTCATGGTGGCCTCAACTCGCCCCGAAGGGAATCCGGGTCTGTTGGCCACCTTAAGTTTTTGACAGCCATCCAAAAACAAAAAATACTAAATCTTCTTGTCCAGGCTAAGTATACTAAGCATTCAAAAAGATTACTACTGGTTCTTAATTGGGTTATAAAATGATACTGAAACCAAAAACTATCCACCGACATTCAAAAACTATGGAAAGCATATACATATCTTCAGATATTAACCAGCCCTGGCTTCCTCTGATCATCTTCTTTCTTTTTTATTCCCAGATTGATCTTAAAAACAATAAACTTTCATATATATATATAAAACTAACCGATATTTATTTACTTATATATATGAAAAACCAACTAAAAATTAATGGATTTAAAATACAATTTCTTAAATAAAATCGCTTTGAATAAAGATGTTCAAAATTCAAAATATTTTATTATATAAACAAATAACTTAAAAAAACTATTAATAATGAATATTATTATTTTATAAAATAATTAATTATTTTTAAAAATAAATTTACTATATCTTAAAAAAGATTTATTATTTTTAAACATACTTTTATTATTATACATATATAATAATTATTTAGAATTTTATTATTTTTTTGTCGAAGATATTCATAACTTGCGAAAACAATTTATTATTGTAAAACTCTTAATTTCGAAGCGTCTAGACCTTCCTGAGCCATAACAGGTTAAATTTTAAATGTCTCATCTTATTTCTCACTAAAATTTTAAACATAAATGACCCCCCTTCGGAGAAAAAAAAATTCGTGTGCGTTTAAAACTTTGGACCATTTCTCCATTTGTGTGTCATCCTTCGCAGGGCCATGATAATCTTCTCTCTATCGTGATTTCAGAAGAGACCTCCTCCAACAAAAGTTTCCAAACCAACCAGATTTAACTTAAACATATTAACCAATTTAACTCACGAAGAATTACAAGCTTGCTTTTTCAAACCAATTTTAAAAACCCAAAACATGTGAATCCAGACTTTAACAAATAAAAAAACCGAAAGTAAGAAAAAACTTACCATATTTTAGGCGATACTCTACAAAAATTAGAAAAAAAGACTATAATTTCGAAACTCGCGCTGGATGCCAAACTCCCCGAAATGTGAATGACTGCAGAGTGCATTTGAATATGAAAGAAAAGTTGCGGTTGCACAGTATAAAAATAATTATTTAATATTCTCGAATCTTAACGCTTCGTAACGCCAAGGGCTTTACAGCCAAAGTACCGACATCTGATTTAAAGCGCTTTCTTAACGCAAATCGACTTGGTAATTATCCTTAATTTTGCTATACATACAAAGCGAAAAATTCTGCACTTTTAATTTTCTCATGGAGTGTTCTTTATATTAGCCAAAGGAATTTTGTGACAGAGCTAGTCGTAGAGAGAAGGCCCTCCTCTGTACAGTGCCTTTTTACAGAGAAGTCTGAAAAATATGTTCCACCTGTGGATCAGAAATCCCACCGTACAGGTTTTCACATCTTGATCCGGAAACTCTTCATTCTCATGAAGAATCGGTGTCAGATAACAAACCCCCTTTTAAAGATTATTAGAAACCACTTCCATAATGAGAAGCAGAACTGAAAGCCCATATGCCGTTTTTACCTCGCCAAGTTGCCCCGCTAAAAGAGCGGCCGAAATTTTATTGTAGCAATTTGGTTGAGGCGTTGTGTAATTATTCTATGTTTTGGAGTTTCTGGTGGGAATAAGATAAACAATTCAATTTTCTATTAAATCTTGTTTTTCCTGTGTTTGAGATCTGGTTTTAAATGCAAAAATAGATTCAGCTTCTGAAACCCTTCAGAGGCCCTAGGATTTGATATTTTGTAGGATTTGATCTTCATCTACTGTTCAGCTTTCTCCAACTTCAGACATTTTTGCAGGTACCAATGTCAATGATCAGTGTCATTAGTTTGGGTACTTTTCCACATATAGAATTTTCAGTCATAGCCTGGTCGATTATTAATTATATCTATGAAAAAATAAATATTCTTAAAATATTAAATTAAAGGACGGAATACTATTTGGTATATATAAATTATTATTATACGTTATTAGGAATACAATATATTAAAGTATTTGTAAATAATTTCCTTAAAAGAATTCCATAAATATAATTAGTATAGAGCCAGGTTATAATATTTATGAGGTATAAATTTATTTCGTATAGAGCTAGGTTATAATATTTATGATGGCTCAATTAGTTGGGTCTGTGTTCTTGAAGTCAAGGATTCAATTCTCCTGTGGACTGGCCATTACTGATCTTCATCGCTGGGAAGCCGAAGTCGTCGAAGATGTTAATGCAAATACTGCAGAGTGCATTTCAATTGTGGTTGAAGAGTATAAACACAATTATTTACTATTCTCGAATCTTCGACCTATGAACAACTCTTTACCTCATTGACCTTTTGTGAAACATGTAGTGTACAGCCCAAGTGCAGAGACCTGATACAAAGCGATTCGTCGAGTCAATTCGACTTGGTATTTATCCTTAGATCCGTGATGCATACTTAAGTGACAAGTTATTAAAGTACCCACCTCCAATTTTCTTATAAATTTGCTTTTGGTGATGACAGAAAGAATTTTCTGTCCGTATAGTAAAGCCCCTCTGTATAGTGCTTTTTTTCCCAAAGTAGTGTAAAATATGTTCGACCTGTTGATCAGAGATCTCAATCGTTCGTTCAGGTTTTTATAGGAAAACTTTTTTGTTCAGGTCTTTATAGGAAACTTTTTTTTCCCTTGTTAAGAATATATATATATATATTAAACCAAAGGAACTAGCAAAACGTCTGACAGACTAAAACCGCTTCTGCTTGGCTAAGAGCTCGTCTTCCTCGGACGTAAGGAAACAGGTTAACGGCCCAAGACCCAGAGGCATCTGGCAGGAGTGAAAGTCTGCTCCCTTACGGACCACCAGCGAGTTATTTCAGGTGGCGTGGTTTTCCTTGATAACAGTGATGTGTCAACTGACATTCGCGGATAGCAGCCAGAGATGGCTGTCCTCACTGTTGGTTTGACAAACTGAGTTTGATAGATTTTTCCACCTTTTGGAAAAAAAAATACGTCTGACAGATAATTAGTAATAAATTTCTGTCTTGTCTTTCTCTCTTAAACCTGGTCACAACTAAAAGCGAACAGAAAAACACTTAGCAACAAACACTCAACAGTATCCATTAAGTCTAGAATTTCTCATCATGTTATATATTTATATGAATTTAATTTAAAAATCTGTAAATTTACTTTATTATTAAAAAATGTTTTTAAATATAAATAATTTAATGTAGCATGTTTTTTTCTCTGATGCTATCATTTAAAAAATTTGTACTATTTTTTAATATATTCTTATCTATAACCCATCATGAAAAGAACTCGTTAAATACATGGAAAAAGTTTTATAAGTTTTTGAAAACAATCGATTATATAAATATACTTTTGAGAATAAAATATTATTTTAATAAAAGAAGTGAGATGTAAACCAAAATGAAATGGACAACCGTGAGTGCAACAAGCAAGAAATCAACCTCCATCGGATCATGAAATCATTACAATTGATGACTTTCCTGATAGAGCTCAAGAATAAAAGGGCTATGATCTCATTATCAAACATAATATTCAACAAAGTAAGTTGGTTCAACAGCATGTGTAACTCATTTAGATATTCATCTCCACATCAAAAACAATTTATAAACTGTTGTCTTGTTCATGTAATCATGAAGCTTTTTCTATAAAAGATTCAATGGTTTTTTTTGTGAAACATGAAAATATATCATGTCTACCAAATATTATTGAACAGTAACAATTTTTTTTTCATCTAAGTTATCTCAATATTCATCAATCATTGATGAAGGTTTCTTATATTTTTCCTTAATAAACAAATGCAAATCTTTGAGTGTGAGTATATCTTCCATCTTAAAATCTCTATTTGTAAAATTTACCCTAGTAAGCTTTTTAATGCATATCATTAACTCCATTAGCCACTTGTATATAGTGGACTTAAAAAAAATGTACTAAAAATTTAACTTTAAAAGAATTAATATGATTCAAGATGATGATGTCATCTCCAAGTTAAATATTTCCAGGGAAAAAGAATAAAACTATTTTTTTTCGGTTGTATTTTTTACTTATCTCCTTATATGGTTTACTCAAATTTCAAGTTTAGACACTAATTAGATGCAGAATTAAATTCTACATCCAACAAGTACCTAGTTTGCATACTTTTGGGTAGACCCACACCGAAAAAATTGAAAATACATGGAAACAATGATGATTTCAATTTTTTTTAATGTGGGTGGATGTGGAATTTAATTTCGCATCAAATGCAAATTTGAACTTGAAATTTGAGTAAAATTACAAAGAGATAAACTCAAATTACAATAAAATGGTAGCTTTCTTTAATTTTATTTAAAAATTCATTTTTTATGTTATTATTTTATTATTTTCTTTAGAAAGTTCATTTTAGATCTTAAAATTCTCCTAATAAATCAATAATTTAACAACAATAATAACTTATATATATCTTATCAATACAATGTATTCAACATAAATAAAAATAACAAACACAATCAAAAGAAAGCAATACAAATTTTATCTGAAAAAACCCAACAATATATTGGAAAAATCTATAAAGAAAAATCAACTTTTTTATTACGAGCAGAAATTACGTAAACTCCCAATAACTTCACACAATAGATGAATTCAACCTTATTTACCAAAAAAAAATCTCCATTATTTAATAAAAATATTACACAATAAAAATATTATTTTATATATTTGGACTCACACATATAACATAGTGTTTGTATGTCAATAGTTTAACTATTGAAGTGGAAATTTTATATATATATATGATGATAATGATATATTTGAATGTTTAAATTTATTTAAATTAAGGTTTTTTAAAATTAGAAATTTTTTTTAATATATATTTTTTAATTTTTTTAAAATAATAAAAATGATAATAATGATATATTTGAATGTTTAAATTCATTTAAATTAAGGTTTTAAATGTTTTTTAAAATTATTTTATATATTTAAAAATTATGTTACATAATCAAAAAATAATATTATTATTGAAAATTTATTTATTACGAGAAGAGATAGAAGATATTGAAATCCAATTTGCGAGACAAAATTACCTTACTTGAGATAAGGGAAGTTTAAAATGTAGATATTGATATAGTCTAACAAATGGTTTTTTTCTGGAATTTTAAAATACAATTTTGAATATAATTATGATTTCTTGTGGTTTAAAATGCAACTTTGAATGCAAGAATAGATTTAATAGGCTAAACAATCCATGAGGCATTAGAACTTTGTACAATTTTGAATATAATTATGATTTCTTGTCATTTAAAATGCAACTTTGAATGCAAATATGGATTCAACAGGCTAAACAACCCATGAGGCACTAGAAATTTGTTGATCAAACAACTTAAACCATGATTCTTAAAAATCTCTATAAATTTGGGGAAAATTTGACCAAAATGCATAGAAAATGACCATTTTATTTATTTATTAAATAAATTATAAGCTGAGAGACTCATTCTACAACCTAGTATGATGTGTAACTTTCTCAGTAGGTCATTAAAGTTGAAATTTTACTCATTAAAAAAAAAAACAAAAAACAAAAAACAAAAAACTATACAAAATATTTAAATAATGGCTGTTCATAAAAAAAAATTGCACTCCAAGAAATTGGATCCCTCTCCACTCATGTTAGATCAGTATTTAAAATAGATCTATACTAATATATAAATATTTCCAAAAGCAAAAATGGCATATGAAGATTATCTTGAAACCCAAAAAACTTTATCAAATCCTCAACCATAAATATTAATAAATAAATAACACGGATAATTAAAGTTAATTTTAATAACTCATATCAAATTTAACCAACTTCTATATATATTGTTAAACCCTGAAATGTAAATAATGTCCAAAACAAAAATTTGCATTGATAAATAAATAAAGTAAATAGATAATAATAATAAATCTATTATTTCATATGCTAAATTACATTTTTCCATTCAAATAATTAATAAATTAAAAATTCTAATTAGGCCGATAGGCCTTCCTTTGAAAGAGATTTTCGTCGTCCTTTTGTCTCTAACGTTGACACCTGGCGTTTCATATGTGTCGTGCAATTTCCAATTAATTTAGTCGTGCCATTCTCCGGATGCAATGGAAATTTCAATGGCGAGTGCTCATTATTTGTTCGAGTGGCAAATTCTGGAAATTTCTATGGCGAGTGGTGCCATTATCTGTTCGCGTGGCAATTTCAGCGAAATTTGCGTAGGATTATTATCTTGGGACACCTAAACTGTTCGTGTTGTTGGGAAGGAGGTTGGTGTAGTTGCAACTCACTAACTCTACCATGACATGCCACCCCTGATTTTGGGCCAGCAATCTAATGGCATTTGCTATAATATTGTTAGTCTTTATCAGTTTCAAGAAATGGATTCTGATGCATTCAACAGAAATAATATCTAACGCTTGGATTTGGATTAGATTATAACGCCAATGCTCAAGCAAGAATGACGAACTGGTGCAATAGTAATGTACACAGGGGTGTTGAATCTAATGTAATGGATTATGGGGTCCTGATTTGGTTACCTTTTGTGGGCTGCGAAAGAATGATATTCTTGATTTTCTGGAAAGAATTTTATGTGAAAAGGAAAAGACCTGTATTGGTGGAATCACTACTTTTATCAGATGGTGGTCATAGGTCCTCAATATGCCAACTTTCTTGTACATATCTCAAAGTGTGAATGGCTCTGCAACCAACCATATAAGAAGAGAGTTGAAATGTTTGTCCCCTTCTCTTGGATTTTCTCTTCTGGTGAATGCGGAAAGAGGGATTTGCTGCAAACCCTCACGGTTTTAGAACTCTTTACCAGGCAACCATGGAACCCTTTTTTTCCACTTCCATTTTTTTTTTCAAAAATTAAAGGTTAAATCTCTTTCACAAATGGTGGAGGATACTGCAATTAACTACAATTCGAAATGAAACTTATTGAAAAACATGTTGATTCTTTGGGTAAATATTTAGCCAAAGAACAACCAGTCCATCACCATTTCAATGCATCTTGATTCTTCAGATATTGTTTGTGATAAGGATGCAAGAACAGAAGATGCGCTAATAAAAGAGTTTACAACCAGTCCATCACCATTTCAATGCATCTTGATTCTTCAGATATTGTTTGTGATAAGGATGCAAGAACAGAAGATGCGCTAATAAAAGAGTTTTTGAATTGGATCATTTTCCGGGGAGATATGAAATTAGGTTTAAACAGGGGTTATAAAGGAATTAAATGGCTTCAAGAACTCGTCCATAGCAGGAAAATCTGGTTATTAATGTGCTTTCCTCATCAAAGCGATTGTCTATCTATCCAAATGGCTTCAACGGTTGTTGTTACTTTTTAGTTCTCCAAGCAGCGGGTGTTCTGTTTTCGTTAAACGTATAATAATATAATTGTTTTTAGTTTCCAAACATTATCTGCTACACGGTGAATATAATAATCTCCTGAAGGGCCTCTTTCCGACCAACTTTATTCGTGACATAGTAAATGTAATGTCTTGAAATAGATAATTAATTTAAAGAGTGTATATTAACTATTTTTGTTGGTTTTATTATCTTATTCATCCTGTAACATATGATATCAACTTCATATTATTGATTTGGTTTTTCCAACGGCTTATCTCTGTTATTTTATGCTTGTCTATGTTATTTTATGCTAGATTTCTTCTGGATTTGGTGGACCTTTAGACAATAGTTGACATGGAATGATAAATTATGTATTTAGTACTATTATAATAATTAACCGTCACTATATTCATTTAACTGATGATAAGCTTGTCTATATTATTTTATGCTGGATTTCTTCTGGATTTGGTGGTGGACTTTTAGACAATAGTTGACCTGGAATGGTAAATTATGTATTTAGTACTATTATAATAATTAATCGTCACTATATTCATTTAACTGATGATAAACAAATGAATATCGACTGTTTTTATTATATTGTATTTGAAATCTTACAAACATAAATTCAGTTAAAGCTCAACAATACATTTCATTTAAATGCTTATATGTGGTTATTAAACTTTTGAGAAACAGGCCAATAAACCAATATTCTAGGGCACCTTGCCATTCTAGCTTCTTTGTGCAACTTCATTTTTAAAAGTACAAGTATTTTTGTAAAAAATATTAAAAATAGAAAATAATGAATATTGGAGACCATATAAGATGTACCGTCTAAAATATTTTATATATATATAAGTACAAGTATTTTTGTAAAAAATATTAAAAATAGAAAATAATGAATGTTGGAAACCATATAAGATGTACAGTCTAAAATATATAATTCTTATATATATATATATATATTAAAATCTCAATTGTATTTTCAATTTGGGTAACGGTTAACTTTTACACAAACATATGCTTCCACAATTGTAACTCTTCTTACTTAGAGTAATTTACTAAATGACAAAACTCATGACTCCTATAGATATTGCATCAAGCAAACTTCAAATTCAATTTGGGTAATGCAACTCTCATATATGACCAAGCGGGCTTCTATGGTTCAGAATTGTTACTTTTCATAAGGCTCACTAACTAGTTTATACGGTTTTCTCAATAATTATGCTTAAAAGGCAACACCAAAGGAATTAAGAGAGCAGAACAGAAAAACACATTGTTTTCATTCAAACGTACAACTACTGAAAAACAATTTAAAAAAGGTAGAGACGCTTTAAGGCACTTAAAATCCCTCAAGAATCTCCGCTATACATATCTTGATGCACAGGATGGCCGAAGCACATTAAACATGGCAAATTATATGGTGTATGATATATTAGAGCTACAGAAACATTAATTATTTTACAATTATGTTGAATCTAGTATTAACAGAAAATCATACAGGAAAGTTTGTAATTGTTCTAGGTCCCCAGTATTTGAGAGCTGCCATATCATCAGTAGTCATACAGGAAAGTTTGTAGTTGTTCTAAGTCCCCCGTAATTGAGAGCTTCCATATCATAAGCTCTCGCAGCTTTCTCTTCTTGATCGTAGCCACCTAGGAAAAAAAAGACCAATCTCCAGCTCTGAAGCAATCCAGCAGTCACTGGTATTTGGCTGGACATGTGATGTCTGCCTTTGTAATCGGCAGATTTCATTGTTTTATAGACTTCAACTTATACCATGGAGTAGCTTCTCTTAACACTAAGAGGAAAAATAAAAGAATGACTTTCAGTTTGAAATATAAAGACGCAGTTTATTTTATGTGATTTCTTTGATATGTCATTGAGTGAAGCTTTAGTGATTATAAGTTCACACAATAATCCAAAAATTTTCATCAAATTAAATGCATACCTGGTTACTCCCTGATATTTTGATGCACCCCTTAAGCCACTACTATTTCTGCAAAATTAATCAAAGCAACTACTTATTACTTCTTAAAAAAAAATGTGAAACTCAGTGGATATTTTGATGCACCCCTTGAAAAGCCACTACTATTTCTGCAAAATTAATCAAAGCAACTGCCTATTACTTCTTTAAAAAAAATGTGAAACTCAGTGGATTAATGAAAATTTTCTCATTGAAAATATCCAAAATATATGGGACAATATATACACATGTTTTAAATAAATAAAATACATTAATAAAACCATGTACCTCCTGAGAGACGCAATATATTCTTGCCTGGTTGAGTGCTGCATCTCTTCCAGAGCCTCTTTGTATTGGCTAATCTTAAATGAAGAGAGCGAGGGACAATAGCCCTGGAAGTTGAAATGCATACACAAATGTTGGTGCAAAAGTCCAACTTTGGGAAGCATCAGATGGTTTCCTTGCACTCTGCCATCTGTTCACAATAACTTGCTAAAGCAAGACTTGATATCCCAAAGAAAGGTAATATATATTTGCATTGGCATTCAATCATCCTTATCAATGTAGAGACGTTTCATTCATTCATAATTAATTCTCAGGTTCAAAATATGTGCTCTTGAATCAAACACCTAGCAAAATCAACAAAGAAGCGACAGAAACTGCGTTCAATATTAGGGGATTTAATAGTGGGTATGGTGGTTTCAAACATGTAGGTTAATAAATAATTAGATAAGATCTTATGGCAAGTTGAATTTGAAACTTTTGAATCAAAAGGAACAAAATGCCAGCTCCATGTTACATAATAGGAATCCAGCTACTGTTTTCTGATAGTAGACAAGTATAATGCACCAAATAGCTCACAATATAGGTTGATAGAACCTCTGTGATATTTGGAGTCTACACTGCCTGTCGGCCCACCTTCTGAGCTACTATTGATATTGTACAGCTTATTAAATCTGAAATAGAGTAAAAGATATAGGAGACAAAACAGACTGGGAATGTAAGTCCTTTATACTGGAAGAGAAAAAGAGAACAGAGCAGCATGTAAACGCAGAAGAACATAAAGAAAACCACAAGACTTTCTGACTCAACATGTATTTCTTGGGGTCCAGATTCATTCACATGTATTTAAAAATGCTGACATGCTTGAACCAAAAAAGGAAGAGAATTTGAGAATTTCAAATGTTGTCCTAGTTGTTTTAGATATATTTTCTACAATAAAAAGGAAAAATCATGAATACATGGGCATGGAAGGCTTACATTGTAAGTGTGATAATACATGAATGGAGCCCCATCTTGATGTACAATGTTCTCCATCCTCCACACTTCACAAGAATTTGTTATAAATGTCCATTAACTAAGATTCCATTGCTCTCGAGGAGGAATATTTTACCAGAACATCAGCTGTGACTATTGATGGTGACTACAAAACAACAGGATGAGGAACTTAGAAAGAAGAAGAATTGAGGCAATGGCCTCTTTTCCAGTGATGATTATTAGACAAGGTTATTAACCCTACAAAATGACGATTTTCCAACTCCATAAATAAAGCATTTTCATCATTACATCAACTCAACTCTCTCAGTCTCTTTATCAATGTCAAGTGATTTTTTCTTTGCATTTTGCTTCAAAGTTCGCGTACCAAAGGTTCCAAAGAGTCTGTCAGATGAATCTCTGTATTTCTCAGAAATCATGACCACCTTTCTGTAATCCAAAGAACTATAATGCTTCTCCCTTATAACAGGATTCATGAAATTCTCTAGATGGTTGTTTAATAAAAGACTAACTAACTGCCTTGCCTCTAACAAAGAATTTTTTGGATCTATTGCACCTTCAAGCTCATCCAAGCCACTATCATGAAATTGAGTATCTGCAAAAGATTCTAGCAGTTTCAGATCAACCTTAATTCCCATAACAACGTTTGTATTGAACCGCTTAATTTGTGTAGCTTAATTACCGGCTATAACAGCCATTGGAGTTAGTATGAACTTGTATGTAAACTGGAGGCAATATCAGCAATGATCAGGCAGATTAGGTAGAATATGGTGATTTTTGTAAATTTAGGTTAAAATCATTTTTTATTTTAAAGAAAACTTAAAGCTATCTTGATTGAATGAGAGGTCTTCAAATTTAAATTTAGAAGAAACAGGTTAACCCTCTGAGATGCAGAGATATCTGGCATGCTTAAAAAACTAAGCAAAAGGAAGAGGGCGTTTAACTCAAATTTAGAAGATAGGTTAATCTTCAGACGCAGAGACATCCAGCGCGAGTAAAAATTTAAGCAACCTATGTTTCCATAGATTTATTTAAAAGAAAGAAAAATAATTTCAAAAGACTATAGCAGAAGAAGAATTTAATGTTTGTAGTCACTAGTGTTTGATACTGATTTTTCATCCTTGGTTTCATGCTTTTGTGAAATTGTCGGATTTCTTCTTACAATTGTTTTGATATTATGTTGATGCTATTAGCTACAGTTTTTTTTTTTTTTAATTGTATATGTTAGCAGAACCACAGGGTTTTGTAGTGGTGACCTTCACACAAGGAGTTTCTTAACAGTGCAACCTATTAATGACTGTTCTATGCCCCATGGGTAGTTTTCCTTGATTATGTTACTAGTAATTGCAGCTTCATTTTTCTCATTTAAAAATTTGCCTGTCATGTTGCTGCTGACTATGGCTTTGTCTAAAATTTCTGTAGTCTTCAATATTTCTTATATGACCTACCTTCATGCCTTGACTCCTTGGTTCCCTATCTAATTCATCTTAGATTAACGTGATTGAAATATTTTGTGGCTGTCTTATATGCATGTTGCTCTCTGTTTCATATGGAAGTGGGCATGTCTTTTTTAGATGTAATTGGCTTCATTGAACTCATTTGACCTGATGCTGAACCTTTCAGCAATTCTTTCTTTTTTTATGGGGTTGTCACATTTTACGGAACTATAGCTTCCACAAACTCTGCTATTAGAGTTTATGCTAGATCCTTTCTATTTCATCACAATTACGTTGTGCCTATTATTGGGTTCTTGTTCATAACTGAGTTGTATGTATTTATTAGAGAGTTAAAATTAAGAGAGGAGATAGGGGAAAGGATTCATCATTCAAATGACTTTACTCTGTATTTAATATATTTGCTTTTGTCAGTATTGTTTTCATATTATTAGAATTTACAACTAAGAACAATGTAACTTTTTAATTGGTCTTATTATTTCATTGCTCAGAAATATAGGCTATATCTGAAAAGGTTAAGTGGAGTGGCACAACAACAAAGTGGAATGAACTCTTCTTTTGGGGGAACTACAGAAGCAGGTGTTGGACCTTGGGTTTACTTGGAAGGTTGGATCTTCAAAGGCTTGCGGCAGCAGGTCAAATATCACCTCAAGCACTGGTGACGTTACCAGCTGAACTTCTTGGACAAGTGAATCCAAACAATGGGTTGGGCCTGCCAAACATTGATCGGACACTGCTTTTACAAGCAACATTTCATGGTGTAAACTCTAATCCTTTAAATAGAGGGAAATTTGGGCAACCATTGATGAACAGTCAGGGAAATTTACTTCAGGGACTCTCGAGAAGCATAGAGTTGAAGCAATTTTGCCAGCCACAGCAACATATTCCTTCCTTTGGAAATTTGGGTTTACCGACCAATGATACATCTGCGGGATTTTCTATGCTGCAACAACAACACAATACAGGTGCAGAAATTGGCAGTGTGGATTGTGGGAAATTATGGGAAATTATGGGGCTCCCAATCTATATACAATATCTTTCTTTTTTCTTCTTCCATGGTCAAGTTATGTTTTATAAAGTTTTTAAAAAAATAATTCTATAAAATTTCCGAAAAAATAAAAGTTGTTTTTGCATAATGGTAGTCTAATTGTTATGAGTTTTGGATGAAATTTTTATGGAATTTATACAATTTTACAAGTTTTTTCCACATTGAATGTATTTATATATTTAAAAACATATTTTAAATAATAATAAAAGAAGTTAAAAAAAAATCACTAAATTTAAAAAAATTAACAAGTGGAATAATTAGGTAACATTTAGAAAGTGTTAAATGTATTTTTCTTTCTAAATATGTTTTAATAATTTGTATTGTTTTTATTTTCTTAATCTTCAACTCAATAAAATGTGGACATAATAACTAGAATGTGGATTTAATAACAATTTATAATTAGAATGTGGACTTAATCACTATTTATAATTAGAATGTAGTAGACATAACAATTTATATATTTAATAATAATAATAATGGGGATATTTTTATATATGTTTAAAAATAATTTCTATGGGGATTTAATTTACCAAGCGGAGGAATAAAATCTTTCAATATGCAAACTTATTTCTGACTAAGAAAAAATTTGCACCTTAATAGATTTATTCCTCTCAACTCTTGATAGGTCTGAAGTTAGATGGATCTACGTTTGGTAGATCTGAAGTTAGACGGATATATGTTGGTTTTGAGCAACACACATTCTTTTTACACACATATTAAATATTTTTGTTATTAATATTTTTTCTTCCTTGCATATATTTAATTATTTTTATTATTAATATTATTTTATATACCAAATTCAGATTAATCATGAATTCCCTTATACCTTGAATTAGAAAGAATTTATTAATGGAATAAGAATTCTCTTACTTTTTCTCTCTTTATATGTTTGATGTTAAAATCTTTTACTCAACATGCATCTTCAAATATTTGATGTATAACCTATATTAAACTTTTCTTTATTATTATTATTATTATTATATCTTATATATCAATTCCATCTTAAAAATGAAATAAATGACACATTTGAAGAAAATATAAGAAATTTTTAAATTTAAATTACTTTATTTTATTTTATATATACATTAAAATATTGTTATTAACAATATTATTCTTAAGTTTGATTATTAGTGCATGTTTCTTTTGTCAACATATATTCCTCATGAATAATTATTGGTATATATTCAAGAGAGACAGAGACAACAAGCTAGACTTTGTTGCCTTATAGAAAAGATGTAAACACCCATGGCAAACCCTGGAAGGGAAAAGCACTAATAGGTTCTTTGAAGAAGAGGTGAGTCCTACCAAATTGTGCAGAAACTTGTGTATGGTTTTAGTAAATTGGGAAAAACTAAAACATGTTTTAGTAAATTGAGAAAATTTATAAGCATTTTTCAATGGTCTCATATTAACAATCACTAAGTATGTAAGTTTATAATTCATTTTATCATATCAAAATCTTATATACTAGATTAAAAATAATAATATATATAAAAAATCAACGGACATATTTAATAATAATTTTTTTTGAATTACTACATATAGTAAACATATATATAAATGAGAGGAATTCTACTTTAATGAAAATGCAACAATAGCATGTTAAAATTAGATATCAAATTCAAATCCCCACAAAATTTATTTATTTATTTATTGTGATGTATGAAAGGATATGTCAAATGTAGAGAACCTAAGGGGCAAGTAGAGAACTGAAGGGCTTGTTTGATATGTATAAACAAACTGTGGGACTTTCATCCTTTCAATATTTTAATTATTATTTTGATTGTATATTACCAACTTAACACAAACATAATAAACAACTTAAATCTAATACAATAATTATTATTTCAAAACACAATACAACTTTTTCAATTTAACAATTCTATCGGTCTCTCCTTACACCTTTTGGGACAATTGCTAGTATTTAAACAAAGAAATTAAATATTTAAACTTCTCCTTAATTCGACAACATATTCTAATTATTTTTAACCAAATTAAATAATCAATGACAAACTGGGCTCAAAGCCAAGCAACTATATGTACCTTTGCCGACCACATCAAAATTCGTACAGGTCACAGTGTGAGAAGTGAAGTGCGGGCCACCTGCTTCCCCTCTACCTGTGCGGGCCACTTTCTATGGAGATTCCGAAATTGAACCTCCTCAATTCGAAATCGAATTCGAATTGTCCCCTCGCCCTTGTTTTTATATGAAACCCCTGTCCCGCGAGAAGCGGCGAGGAAAGGATTATTGAACAGCCGATTAATGCCAAACCCCAAGCTCCTCAAAGGATAAAATTGATCCACGAACTGTCCCATCGCCCTTACCGCTGAACAAGTTTACTTCCTAGCGATTTTAGCCCGAAATCGATCTCTGTTTCATTGATTTCCCAACACCTCTAGGTTTATGGAAAATTCGGCCCAAAATTGGTCCTCTGTTTCATTTATTTCCCAACAGCTACAAGTTCCTGGAAAATTAAGCCCTGAATCGATTCTGTGTTTCATTTATTTCCAAAGAGGTACATATTCCTGGAAAGTTCAGCACGAAATCGACCCTCAGTTTCCGCACGCGAAAGGTATGACAGCGGTTCTTATTCTTTGCTTGGGATCCCCTGGAAATAGTATTATCGTCAAGAATTGTGAAAATATTTTCAGGTTATGAATTTTGTATTTTACAAACAAATGTGAATCTCAATAACTGTTTGTTCGTATTATGATGGTTTCAAGAAACACAACGTCAGCATCTTAATTCTGTCCTGACAAATTGTAAATTGGCTGTACTGCTTCTCTTATGTTCCTACTTGCTAGCCTGGAAGCCTATTTTATTTGGTTGGAGCATACAATTTTTAAGTAATATTGTTTAAAAGGTATAAAATAGATTCAGCTTTCTGAAAAATCGTTGGAGCAATAGATTTATGGAGATTTTATTTAAGATTCTAAAAATCAGAAAAATCAAATTTAAAACTTAATAAATTTAATTGCTTGTGAGTTTTAAATGGCTTTGTAATCTCTTTTAGATCTTTTGAAATGATTATATCATCATCTCTCTAGCCACAAATGTTGGTACGAGGAAAAAGAAGAGGAGATTTATTAAGTTAGCTGCATTCATTGTTGTGTTTAGGCTGTACGTGACAGACTTTTATGAATTTTCATTAATATGAAAGAACACGAGAATAAAAGGAAATTATAAATTCTTCTTGCAGGGACGCAGGAGTGAAGTAAACAATAATAAAGGGCTAAAACATGTATGGAGTTTCTAAATAACAATGTATTGTAATGAAAAGATGAACCTGCATTTGTGCTCTGGGAAAAAAATAAACCTGCTTTACGTTTTTTTACCTTTGGGAAAAAATGAACTGCACTTGTGCTCTGAAAAAAATGAACCTGCTCTCGTTTTTGTCTAAACCAGCTCTGCTAACCCAAACATTAAAAGCACTGGTGTCCCATTTGCAAATCTCAATGTGACATCATATAGTCATGCCTTCCTTTTCTTTCTATTTCACTGGTTGATGTATCATTTATATTATTAAGAAAAACTTTTTCGGACAGTGATGAATGCCTTTGGCGTTGGGTGGTATTCTTTTAGGGAATCCAAAATTCTAGAAATTCATTTTTAACACTTGTCCCCTAGGTGTACTCACTAGTATGTATTCATTTTAACACTTGTTCCCTAGGTGTACCCACGTTGCTCGCATGTTGTAAACAAGGTTCGTTAAAATTTCAATTTTTTGACCACAGAAAGAGTGTTTTAATAATGCACTTAATAGCGAACTTATCACAACTTAGAATTTCTCCCCCACACAAAAAGTGCTTTAATAATGCACTCAATAGCGAACTTATCCACAACCTAGAATTTCTCCATGTTAAATTGAATGCACGAAGTGAATAAAGTTTTACAATCTCCATGTTATTTGAATGCATGAAGTGAACCCAGCCTTAATAAAACTGGAGTATAAAGAATTTCTAATCTGTATGGGTAGTTTTCATTTTATATATTGAAGTTTTCCTTTTAGACATTCAAATGGAAGAATTTTGTTTTTGGTTATATCTGTATTTTATTAGTATACGAATTTTGTTTTTGGTTATATTTGTATTTTATTAGTATACATACCTTAATTTGATACTTAGTAGTTGATGCTATAATATATCTATTTTAAATACATCATTATTAGCATTTCCATGTAATGATGGATTTTTAACTTGAATTTATCATTCTTATGCTTTGCTTCGAACCATCTAAATGCTTTCTCTCATATGAGCCATAAAGTAATTTTCTTTGTTGAAACCCTACAACAATTTTATGGATTGATTTTCAGATCCAATGAACTCGTACTTTCATGGATTGATTTTCACTTTCAATGAACTCAAACTCATACAAAGTTGATGCCCTTGCTTTCACTTGGAAAATATAATTCTTACTTGTTTCAATTGTGATTCATTCTATGTAAAGAGTATGTTCCTATTATCTAGGAGTTTTTTTAGATCTAGTTGTTTCCTAGATTGGTGTGTGGTTGAGATATTCTCTCAACCAAGTGATTGTGTATCCAAGATAGTCAACCTATCTTGAGACAACACTACATGTCTTTATATGTAGCATTATTTGATTTATTCAAGTAGTGATCAATTTTTCAAATTGGTATCACTTCCCATATGGGCCTTGGCCCTTCTAGGCCAAGGGAGTTGGAGAATGAATAAATTATGTGTAAGCACGATGTTGTCTGTCCATCGTGTCATCTGTCGAATCTCGGGTGCACTTGATAGATGGTGGAAGTTGTGCATGCCTTGATGAGCCATCTGCATAAACCGTGTGATGCAGAATCATCCTTCAAGAGGATACATCAGCTCCGCGAGCATATCCTGCCACCACTGATGCCCTCGTCTGATCATACAATTTTGTTGCATGGACATGTGGTTGGTGGCATTGAGGTTTTCAACTCGGGGAACTGTGCGTATACGTTGGATGAGGTTATGGAGCACCCCAATCAACAGTTTCCTGACAGTGGGAGGTGCGGGCCTCCACCTGCCTCTAGGAGCATCGGTGACGCGGTGCCAATGATGTAGAATCCAATGGTGATTTATATGTTGGACTCGAGGTTAAGCGACGAATCCACTGAAGAAGGTTGTAGCGAGGAAGAGAGGGATCAAGCTTTCAAACAAAGTGTAAAGTGAAAAATATTCATGGTTTTACTTCGAACCTCGTCTCTTCCGGTCTGCGAGAACACTATTCGGTTTTTGGCAGAGCATCGCATGGTTAATGTGTTGGTCACCACAACAGGAGGGGTTGAAGAAGACCTAATTAAATGTCTAACACCGACCTATATTGGTGATATTTTCATTACTCGGAGCTCAGTTACGTTCAAATGGATGACATGTCTGGTGTCATGAGTTGATCCCTGTGTGTGGCGACTGTGTGGTGGCTATTGTAAAGCGTTGAGACCACTGGCGTTGCATTTTCAAAGCTTTGTTTCTAGTTGAGTAGACAAAGTGTGGGTAGTGTCTCTCTGTGAGCATTGCGTCACCATTTCCAATTATTTATGTAGCACAACTACAGAGAATTATACAAAACCTTGCATTGTCAAGCCAAATTGCATTTGAGGACACAAAATTATCAGTTATTGGCCTAGAGGATGAGGGTAATGATGGTATTGAATTTTGGAATGTAGATGGCTTCAGTAATAACTGTATTGATCCTAAGTGTGAAGTTCATGTTGAGACAGAATCGATCAAAAGCATTGATTTTAAGAGTACTACTGAAAGGTTGCATGAACTTCCAGTTGGTTCTAGATATAATAGAAGGATATGTAGATTGTGCAGAGCATGAAAGGGTAGTGTTCTACTACGTGATGGAGTGAATCCTAGTGCAAGTCAGGGTGGATCTAGTCAACAAAGTTTTGCTTACCGTTTTTTAGCTGCAAATAAAGTCCTTTGCAAAAGATGTTCTCCACAAAAAGGTTCTTGATTCTCTTCTTCATTACCGTGTCAAAGTTCTCAGTTCTTTGCATCAAATATCAAGTTTGAAGTATGAAGCTTTAAAAGCTTTACAACAGTTGGTAGGATGTAGCTCAAAATATTCTAGTACGAACCTTGGTAAAAGGGATGGGAGCCTGGAAGATCTGAAAGTGGATTGAAGACTTTGTTTAAGGGAGAGCTTTTCACTTATAGAATTTCCATACAGAGGTTTACTATTTCCGATTGAGACAACAGAAGGATAAGAACCGACAATTTCCTTGCTTACTCCTATTGGTATTGGTTCAATCGTGTAATATTGGAGGGCACCACCAAGGGCTACCAGTGTGGAATTTTTTGTTGTTCTTAAGACTACATATGTTGTATCTGGCGTTGCTTTACTTGTTAGCCCATGTGGCTATACAACATTAGACCCTCTTATTGTTCAACTGTCGTGCAGTGATCTGGTCACAGAAGAGGAACACATTCTTATAGGAAAATGGGATGTTCACTCGGCACTTGCATCCTCTTCACATTTGTATTGACCAGAGAATATAGACCAAAAAGGCAGTGCTCCACGACATGACGTTGTGTAAAATAGAATTATGTCATTGTTCAAAATTTGTAGAAATTGTTATGTCATTGATGTAATTCTCATTGAAAGAATACATTGACATTTAGTTTGGCCAACTATGGTCACACATTTTTGCCTTTGTTGGAACTGGCCATTCCGACAATAGACAAATTTATTTGCAGGAATGTTTGACTACCATATATGATGAAGACATGGCAGTGAGAATAGCACCAAAGGATAGTGGTTGGAGCTACATCAGAGATTAAATGACGATGGATAACTAATTTAAATTTTGTGTGAGCTTGTGGAATAGACTCATGATGATGATTTATTATGTGTCACATACATTTGTTAGTAAGAAAGTCTATGGTGTTTTCTGGTGGCCTTTGTAAACTATGTACCTAGTAACTCTAAGAATTAGAGTGTGTAATGCAACCCCGATGAGGCATGTGTACCCCATAAAGTTCGTGGTAATCTTAAAACCACTTTGCAGTGTAGGTTTGTGGTAAGACAGAAACCACGTGTGAGAGTGAAGTGGACAGGGATTCTTGTAGGCATGGTTTAGGGTTATCCGACAAAACCCTGGGCATGGTTTAAGGTAAGTTGATAAAACCCAGAACATGGTTATGGGTAATCCGAGAAAACCCATGATGACGATGATGGAGGGAGATTTACAGGTACATGTACAAGTATGCACCTAATGGGTCATTGAGCCATTAACACGAAGGACTTCCTAGTAGAATAGCAGTTGCAGCAGTTGACATGCATGCATTCTGGTAGATGGTTGTTTCTTTATATGGACGTCGACATATTCTGTTTTAATCATGTTTGTAAACACCAGGACCATAACTAGACTTTGCAGTTTGAGATTGAGATTGAGACAAGTAGTCATTAAGGGGGTGACTTGGAAAATATAATTCCTACTTGTCTCAGTTGTGATTCATTTTGTGTAAAGGAGTATGTTCTTATTATCTAGGAGTTGTTTTAGATCTATTTGTTTCCTATATTGGTGTGTGGTTGACATATTCTCTCAACCAAGTAATTGTGTATCCAAGATAGTCTACCTATCTTGAAACAACACTACATGTGTTCTCTCAACCAAGTGATTGTGTATCCAACATAGTCTACCTATCTTGAAACAACACTACATGTATTTATATGTAACATTATTTGATTAATTCAAGTAGTGATCAGTTTTTCAAATATTTCTCTTCATGATTATGAAAGATTTCCATTTATTTCATATTGTTGAGTGGTTAAGATATCCACTAGCTTGAACCACCTTATCATGTGAAATATATAATTCAATTAACTCCAAGTTGAAAGGTTATACTTGGGGTGGTGCCACTATCATACAAGTTTGATGTACTCCAAATTCTTAAGGGCCCAATTTAGTGAGCCTCTTAACATGAGCACTGCTTTTAAATTCATTGAAAAACTTCAAATTCTTTAAACAATACAATATTTTCTTTAATGATTTGTAAAAGCATTGTACTCTAACTCTAAACTTGCATTAGGCTAAACTTAAATTATACGTGATACCCATATCTAATGAAACTTATTACTCCCTTTTTAATGGTTACAATTTTTTATAAAAATGAAATGCAACAACTAAAACATTCAATAAGACCTCAAACATGCCAATGATGGTATTAAATCACTTTCCTTCTTTTATACATACGATTTTTTTTAAATATCTCTAAATTACAAAAAAGTGCATATAAGCAACATCATTCTACTATTAGTAAGTCTCATTCAACGGGAATAATTACCACCCAAACCAATTTAGATACCTTAATTTTCATTTATGAGGATTAATTAGAACCCAAACCAATTTAGATACCTTAATTTTTAACACAATAGATTGTCGTGAAACTTCTCTATTTGGGAATACCTTCCTATGTTTAATGTAGAAAATGTTTAGGGTGACAAAACCCATTTAGATACCAAAATTTTTAAGGCAATATATTGTTGTGAAACTTCTCTGTTTGGGAATCCCATCCTATGTTTAATGGAGAAAATTTTTGGTGGTGGCAAATGAAGATGGTAGGGGACCCAAGTAGGTAAACAAAAGTCACATCAACATGGGGGTATATCCTAATACAAGGGGCTTTTGGGAGTCACATTGGAAGAAAACTTTTAGCAAGATGGCAACACTTCCTTTTGTCAATCTCTAGAAAATTATATATCTTTGATCATGATATTTTCCACACTCTTAAATGTGTAAGAGGACAATATTGAAGATCTTTCGAGAATTATAATGTAACAACTATCAATCCCAGACTGCAACAAGAAATATTTTTGAAATTTGAACAAGAAGATAATGCAGTTCCTGTTGCGATTCACTTTGTCTTTACAGCTCACATATTTCATCAGCATAAATGTAAAAAGAAAAAACATGCAGGCCTCTGGGTGCAAAATATCAACAACAACAAAAAAATCAACTTCAACCTTCCATTTTCAGATAAACCTTCCACTAAATTCCCATTCAGATCATACAAGTCGTTATAATTGATGACATAAACCTTCCACTAAATTCCCATTCAGATCATGAAGTAATTATAATTGATGACTTAACTAATTGATGAGTGATCTTAATCCCCTATACCGATTCTTGAACCTATCATTTTTAGTGAACGGTCTAGCCAATTTCAAGAGAGACATTCAATATGGAAGTTCAAAAGCTATACCTCTAGCTATTCCAGGTTTTTTTTCAACTATGAAAGAATCTAGTGTGACTTGTGGTTTTAATCTTCCAATTGTGAGGGCATGAAGATAGAATTGAATAAACTAGGAATTTTCCATCTTGGAAATCATTTATCGAAAAAGTAAGTTAACTTTTCCAATATTCAAAAACCTATTCTTTTGCGATGATCTTCGGAGAAGTGAATTCCTTACTAGCAGGGAATTGCAATTTTGTGACCACGAAGAGTTCGAAATTGAAGCTACATGTAACATCAAAATAATGACATTTTGGATTGACCTTGCTAGAGTGAATATTTTTGTTAGGGTGAACTTGTTTCTATGAAAAAACAAATTTGATAGGTCTTGTTTTAAGCATATGGCTTTGGTGAGCTGTGGTATTAGAACTCATGGATTACAGGTAATGAAGTTTTTAAAAGTCGTAGGACTTCTCTTTTGTAATTTAACTTAATTGAATGGAAGGCTCATTGGCTAGTCCATGATGTTGGCTAGTTGACACATTTTAAGACATAGGGTAATAATAGGTTTATCGTTGACAAGTTTTTCTCTAAAGAGGATTTTCCAAAACTAAATCATGATGTGCATGGTATATATGTATTGTTGCTATGTATGTTTTTTATAATTATTTATATTGTATTTATTTTATCTCTAATATTTTGTGTACATGCACATTAACAGAAAAAATAAAGCACACTTAGCTTTAGTTAGTTTTAGTGATTGCATGTGGTGCACATGCACATTAACATAACCTAAAACACACTTAGTTTTAGTTACCTTTAGTGCTTGCATGTAGTTAAACTTAACTTAGTTTCTTATATATTGATTATTTCATCGCTAGTAAATATACAAAATTCTTTCTCTCTTCCCAATTTTCTAAATTCTTGCAAGTTTATGGAATTATTCTCTAGATAGGTTCTTACCTGTGCAGGTTTTAATAATTTATCATGGTATGAGAACTGCCAAAGGGCTAGAGAAGGTGCATAAACAATTTTTTACAGGTTTGAAGATCAAAGCATTGGAAATTGTTGGGAGATTGAAAGTGTCAAAATTTTCCACAAATTCCAAGTGTTAAATAATTAAATTGGTGAAAAAATGGAATTACCAACCTCCGTCATTCTCACTTCATACAATTACTATGAATGGACGCTGATGATTTTGCTTCATCTTAGGAGCAAAGGGTTGTACTAGAAAGTCATGGGAATTGAGACAGAACTAATTTCAGAGGATGAGAAGTTTTATTGGCTTAATAGATCCGACATGGCTTATGGAAAATTATGTCTATCTATTCTTTATGATATTCTTTATCAGATAATAGATATTGAATTGCCACATGAAATTTGGACTACCTTGAAAGGATTATATGGTGATGAAGATGATCGAGAAGAACACCATTTAGAGATAGGGAGCTCGATCTATTATAGCAGTGATGAAACCAGTGAAGAATTATTCAACAAAGAAAACAAATATGGAAGCAAAAGCATGGAACATGAAATCTTTGTAATGTGCAAACTTTACTTTAAATTTTGCACCTCAAAAGATTTGATTCTTCTAACCCTAAATTAAATCTATCTTAATTTATATAAAAACATTAAACTTTCATAAATTATCATATATTTATATTTATTTCAATTTTAGTAAAAATTTAAAAAAAATTATAATATTTTTAATATAATAAACTTCTTCTTCTTCTTCTTCTTTTAATTTAATTTGTTGTTCCTATTTCCCATAGGCAGTCCTTCACTACAAAAACTACGCCAGGAAACCAACTCAACCAGCCTTAGGTTCAAGCTGGCCCTTGAACTAGAGGGGGCTCCCTCAGTTGTTACGAGGCTTTGTTTAACGTTATTCACCTGTCACTGAACAACAACCTTTGAAGCACAATGGCCAGATTTATGGTTTCAATTGGGGGTGGTTGGCGATCAATGACAATCTCTATCTATGATTAAGGGCCTCTCTCACAGGGTCCCTTCAGAATGTATCAGCTTCCAGCCTGACAGAATGGCTTAGCTTTTCAAGGATTATGGTAGAAGAATCTAAGGAGATTACTAATAATTAAGTAGTCAGACTGACTACTTAACAACCAAGGAAATTTGGATGCATGTAGAAGATTTCTACAGCCCAATAAAACACCTTGTAGAGTATTCAAGAAGGCCAAACTGAAACCAATTCTAAGAGGAGCTATGTTGAACAAATAGTCGAATAAGCTAATCTATTTTAATGGCTATCAGAAGGCATAAAGAAAAAATCATTCAAAGATGAGTTATCTTGGACAAATAGTCTAATAAGCTAATCTCTTTCTAAAGGTTATGATTTTGTAGGGGATTTAAGAACAAATTGATACTCAATCTACACTTACCCAGACCTTCCTATAAATTCTTTGAACATGTGTAGAAATAATATATGAAACACTAGAAAAACATACTAGAAATCACAAAATTCTATCAAACTGGAGCCGGAAGGCTTTCATTAAAAATCCTATAATATAAGCTATTACAAAGTGAAGAGCCTTGGCATCAAAAGCCCACATTGTTTATTACAAATGAAATAATATATATAGACAAGATCTCTCCTAACTGTTACAATAATTATGGAATACAATCCTGAATAGTATACTAAAAATAAAACACTTTCTCTAAATTGTCTGTTGGAAACTTTGAACTGGTTGCAAGTATCTTGCCTTGAGATTTGGAATGGGTTGAATGACTACTGAAAATCTGCAACATAATCCTCAATTTGCTGAAAACTTTGAAATGCTTGCAAGTATCTTGCCTTGAGATCTGGAATGGGTTAAATGACTGCTGAAAATTTGCAACATAATCCTCAATATGTTGATCCTCTGCTGCTAGGTGTTTTAGACTGATCTTCATTCCCTTGAGGTCTGGAAAAAGTTTGAAACCTTTTTCCCATAATATGCTAACTGTCCCTTTAAACCTGATTGGTCTGCCATCTGTGAGTTTTATTTTTGTCATTTTTTTATTTTCATCATCCTTTATTTTGTCACAAATATTTGAGGAATATAAAATTTTCAAATATTTGATTAAACTCTTAAATGAATTTCAAGATTTAGAATTTCAAGATGTATATTTAAATGATTTGATAAACCATCTACCAAATTCGTGTATTGTTTTGGCTTTCCATGGATTCACAGAGCCATGTGTAGCTTTTAAAATCCATATCTTGTTTCTCTTTTTCACCTTTCTCTGTAAATTCATTTTATGCATGTAAATTACTTTTACCTTGTACAATAGGTGGATGGTTTTGCAAAACCATGGGTTGATTTGTGTAGTTGGAAGAGTATTTTCACTTTACTATTTTACCTTCACCTGCAACATGATTTTACACCTGTAAATTGATTTCACCATGCCTGTAAAATTATTTCACCATGTTTCTTTTACCTTAATCTCCTATTGTGAAATAGGTTTACATGAATTCTATCTTTGCTCACATGTACATTAATTTCATATGAGATTTTCCCTTTTATTTTCTATGATAAATTCATGGCATCAGTGAATTTATTTCATGTGTGGCTATAAAACCATTTACACTTATTTCATTTTACTAACTTGGTCTTCCATCTATGAATCTCCTGTAAAATGTAGTTTCACCTTATTTTTGCATTCGGCGTCCTATCCACATAGCAATTATCTCATAATCATATCAAATTCCATTCTTGCCACATTTATAAAAATCAAAACAAATAAAGTTCCGGTAGTGGTAAGTGGTTTTAGGCTTTGGGGGTCCGAAAGTACAAGGGAGTGGCACGTAGTAAAAATGGGTGGCCATTGAAATAGCTTTTCGAACCGCCCCTTAATTAAAGGTTGGAAGAGCGGGGGATCCAAAAAGTATTTTTAACCTTTGGATTAATGTGCCCATATCTTGAGGTATGGGAAAAAAAGGGGAGTTTTAAATGTATGAGTGAGGGGTGAGCCATAAGTTTACCTTTGGACTTGGTTTGAATTTAGAATCGAATTTTTATAACATCATTTTAATTTGAAGTAAATATTTCCATAAAAATATATAATTATATTTTTATAAAAATAATATATTTTAAATTAAAATTAATATATATAAAAAGAATAAACCATTCAAAAGCATAATAATTATATCTCTCAGCATTTAGCCCAGAAGGAAAGTGGCAATTTCTCACTGAATTTTTTTAAATTTTCAGTGTGCCAAAATATGTTACAACATCGGCTCCAATGGGGACTGCTTCCCCTTGCGGGATGCAAAGAACTAGTAGACCAGATGCCTTATGTGTTGGGCATGGAGTCATACCATAAAATCATTGATCACTGATATGCCATCATGTAATGTATAGCCAATCCCCATCATCCAGCTACTACATATTAAACCTGCAACTGTGAATGGCAACTTATATTTCTTGCACTAATCCAGAGACTTATTCATTCTGAAATCTGAAAATTGAAAACTGCTGAAGTGAAACAACTAACACTGTAAGTGGAAATAAGCACAAGAGTGCCTAATTCATGGGCTATGGAGTCAATCATTTAATCCCTTGGAAGTCATTGCACTCAACCAAACCAAATTTAATACTGAAATCTTGAAATATAATTGAAACGATTGTAGATTTATTGCACCCTGAATCTGAAAGTAGCTAATCAATCCCACACCCCATCTAATTGAACTGGAAATTTTACACTGTTAGGTGTAATCTGTTTTCCAATGTAACCAAGTGCAGAGTGGATTTATTAACAAAC
The DNA here is from genome assembly GCA_031772625.1 of Pinus tabuliformis. NCBI lineage: Eukaryota > Viridiplantae > Streptophyta > Pinopsida > Pinales > Pinaceae > Pinus > Pinus tabuliformis. Next base: position 828,996,688 of record CM062813.1, read on the forward strand.
CACGTTGCCAGCAGCTGAAAATCTGAAGAATATATACAATATGAACATAAAATCCCATGGAAAACTTATACTCACAAGCGTACTTTAAAAGTTGCATCCTCTGCAGACACTTCATACTCTTGACCATGGTTGAGTGGGAAAGACATATATTGTTGATTGCAAGTGTCAACGAACCTTGCATAGCAGTGAAGGCAGTTGAAATTTCGAAACAGTGGGATCGGTTACCCAGTGGAATCGCCATATGACAAAGTGGAGTTGCGAGGTGAAAGAAATGCAACCAATAATAAATGCCTACTCCTTGTTCACCAGCAAGGAATAGATCTAATCTTTATCGTTCCCCGGAGAAAGATATCTTCGTTACTTTGCTCCTCAGCAATGACGCCAGATGTTGTTCCTGTTTCCCGTAGGCAGTCCTTGGCTGGAAAATCTACGCCATGAAACCAACTCAACCAGCCTTTAGGTTCAAGTTGGCCCTTGAACCAGAGGGGGCTCCCTTAGTTGTTACAAGACTTTGTTTAACGATGTTCACCTGTCACTGAACAACAACTTTTGAAGCATAATGGTCAGATTTATGGTTTTAATTAGGGGTGGTTGGTGATCAATGACAATCCCTATCTATGATTAAAGGCCTCTCTCACAGGGTCCCTTCAGAACGTGTCAACTTCTAGCCTGACAGAATGACTTAGCTTTTCAAGAATTATGATAGAAGAATGTAAGGAGATTCCTAATAATTAAGTAGTCAGAATGACTACTTAACAACTAGGGAAATTTGGATGCGTATAGAAGATTTCTACAGCCCAATAAAACACATTGCAAAGTATTCAAGAAGGCCAAACTGAAACCAATTCTAAGAGGATCTATTTTGAACAGATAGTCTAATAAGCTGATCTCTTTTAATGGCTATCAGAAGGCATAAAGAAAAAACCAGTCAAAGAGGAGTTATCTTGGACAAATAGTCCAATAAGCTAATCTCTTTCTAAAGGTTATGATTTTGTTGGAGATTTAAGAATAAATTGATACTCAATCTACACTTACCCAGATCTTCCTATAAATTTTTTGAACATGTGTAGAAATAAGATATGAAACACTAGAAAAACATACTAGAAATCACAAAATTTTGTCAAATTGGAGTCGGAAGGCTTTCATTAGAAATCCTATAATATAAGTTATTACAAAGTGAAGAGCTTTGGCATCAAAAGCCCACACTGTTTATTACAAATGAAATAATATATATAGATAAGATCTCTCCTCACTGTTACAATAATTATGGAGTACAATCCTAAAGAGTATACTAAAAATAAAACACTTTCTCTAAATTGTTTGCTAGAAACTTTGAACTGCTTACAAGTATCTTGCTTTGAGATCTAGAATGGGTTGAATGACTACTGAAAATCTGCAACATAATCCTCAATCTGCTGAAAACTTTGAACTGCTTGCAAGTATCTTGCCTTGAGTTCTGGAATGGGTTAAATGACTGCTGAAAATCTGCAACATAATCCTCAATCTATTGATCCTCTATTGTTATGTGTTTTAGACTGATCTTCATTCCCTTGAGGTCTGGAAAAAGCCTAAAACTTTTTTCCCATAATTTGTTAACTGTCCCTTTAAATCTGATTGGTCTGCCATCTGTGAATTCTATTTTTGTCATTTTCTGATTTTCATCATCCTTTATTTTGTCACAAATATTTGAGGAATATAAAATTTTCAAATATTTGATTAAACTCTTAAATGAATTTCAGGATTTAGAATTTTATATATATATATATATATATATATATATATATATATATAAATGATTTGATAAACCATCTACCAAATCCGTGTATTGTTTTCTTTTTCCATGGATTCACAAAACCATGTGTAGTTTTTAAAATCCAGGGCTTGTTTATCTTTTTCACTGTAAATTCATTTCATGCATCTAAATTCTTTTTACCCTTGTAGAATACGTGGATGGTTTTGTAAAACCATGTATTGATTTGTGTGGTTGGAAGAGTATTATCACTTTACTCTTTTACTTTCACCTACAACATGATTTTACACCTGTAAATTGATTTCACCATGTTTCTTTTACCTTAATCTTCTACCATGAAATGCATTTACATGAATGTTATCTTTACTCACCTATATATTAATTTCATATGAAATTTTCCCTTTTATTTGCCATGATAAATTCATGGGATCGGTGACTTTTATTTAATGTGTCACTGTAAAACCATTTTACACTTATTTTATTTTACCAACTTGATTTTCCATTTATGAATCTCGTGTAGTTTCACCTTATCTTTGCATTCGGTCTCCCATCCACATAGAAAAATGTAATTTCACATTATATTTGCATTTGGTCTCCCATTCACATAGCAATTATTTCATAATCGTATCAAATTCCATTCGCGCCACATTTATAAAAGTAAAAAAATAAATAAAGTTGGAGCGGGGAGTGGTAAGTGGTTTTAGGCTTTGGGGGTTCGAAATTACGAACTTGTTTTTTAAAACCAATTTACCTCACCAAAAATTACAAACTTGTTTTTTCAAACCAATTTTAAAAACCCAAAACAAGTGATTACAGACAAACAAATAAAAAAAAGGAAAGTAAGAAAAAACATACCATATTTTAGGTGATACTCTACAGATTGTTTTTAAAAAGAGGTCTATAATTTCGAAACTCGCGCTAGGATGCCAAACTCCCCGAATAGTTTAATGTGAGTGCATTCGAATATGAGAAGTTGCGGTTGCACAGTATAAACATAATTATTTAATGTTCTCGAATCTTCTAGCCATGAAAAAATATTTCCCTGTATTTTTTTGACATTAACCCTTCGTAACGCCAACGGCTTTACAGCCGAAGTACCGACATCTGATTTAAAGCGCTTTGTTAACTCAAATTGACCTGGTATTTATCCTTAATTTTGTTATGCATACAAAGCGAAAAATTCTGCACCTTCAATTTTCTCATGGAGTGTTCTTTGTAATGGCCGGAAGAATTTTGTGACAGAACTAGCCGTAGAGAAAAGCCTCTCCTCTGTACAGTGCCTTATTCCAGAGAAGTCTGAAAAATATGTTCCGTACAGGTTTTCACATCTTTATCCGGAACTCTTTATTCTTATGAAGAATCGGTATCAGATAGCAAACCCCCTTTTAAAGGTTATCAGAAATCACTTCCACAATGACAAGCAGAACCGAAAGCCCTTCTGCCGTTTTTCCCTCGCCAAGTTGCCCAGCTAAAAGAGCAGCCGAAATTTTTATTGTGACAATTTGGTTTAGGCGTTGGGTAATTATTCTATGTTTTGGAGTTTCTCGTGGGAATTCGAATAAACAATTCATTTTTTTATTAGATTTTGTTTTTCCTGTGTTTGAGATCTGGTTTTAAATGCAAAAATAGATTCAGCTTCTGAAACCCTTCAGAGGCAGTAGGATTTGATATTTTGCAGCAAAGTATACATTATCAAACATCTCATCGGCATAAATGGAAAAAGAACTCAGTGCAGGCTTGGCACTGCAAAATATCAAACAAAAAAATCAATCTCCATCCTCCACTGATTCCCAATATGATCATGAAGCCAATATAACTGATGATTTTCCTTGTGAGGGACCTTAAATACCTATAATAATTCTTGAAGCTACATCTTTTTAGTGAATACCAAGGAGTTCGAAAGCTGAAGCTACATCTTTTTAGTGAATGGTCTAGTCAATTTCAGGAGGGACATCCAACACCAAGGAGTTCGAAAGCTAATTGTAATCCTAGTTACCAGAAACGGGACGATGTCCCCCGTTTCTGGCAGAAACCTTCGAGAGAAACCGGACCATACTAGAAACGCCGTCTGCAACGGCCGTTTTCGTTTTCACTGGCAAGAAACGGTTTCCCGCGAAACGAAACAGTTTCTTCTGGCCGTTTCCGGATAGACTTGCAGTTTCTTCTGGCCGTTTCCGGATAGACGTGCAGTTAAATTTATTTTTTCAGACTCAGATTAAATTTAATTTTTTCAAACGTGGGTTAAATCAAGTTTAATTAGCAATTGATTACACATACAGAGAGTTTAATTGGCAGTTCACTGTTAGTCTGCTGCGCTGGACTGTTAGTTTCTGAGCTGGACTGTTAGTTTCTGGAAATTAAACATAAGAACTCCAGAGTCCAGAGTATTTGTGAGCGAGCAGTTGAAGAAAGAACTAGCTGAGAACGCAGGGTATTGTGAGAGCGTTGCTAAAGAAAAACACCAGTTGCCACTCCAGTTGCTCATGTTCTTTCAAGGATTTAAGCAGAAGAATAGAGCAAACCCATCACTACTCACATGCAAGCCAGGCACAATTCAGAGCCAAGCAGCTTCACGCCCGCATCTTCAACAGCATTGTCAAAAGGTACTACCTACACACTTCAATCTCTGGTTTTCTTTTATGAATGCTCGTTCTAGAGTCTAGACCACATAATTCTCTCAAGATTTGGGTAGGTAAGGTTCGCTGGGATCAACTGTTCATATCATAATGCGCTATCCCTGTGTTCAGTCCCGTAATATCCTTGTATGCTTGCCAAGTTGTATCATGTATGCGGATTTTGAACTCTCTGCTATACGGTCTTGTCATTCTCCTGTTGTAAGCACTGTACTATGACTATAAATCAATCTGCAGAGGATGAGCAGTTCTCTGTTCAGTTCCATATGGATCAAGAGGGGTGCTTGAACCTGAAACTTGCATTGCCAAGCGGTCAAAAACAAGTATCTCCTTCTCTTCCTACTAACATCCTGACAGAAAAGGCCAATCTGATGGTGAATCCATGCTCTTATGCTTTGTTAATACCAATACTCTTCAGAGAATGATCCCTTTAATATAGAAATTTGACCTTCTTTCTCCATGACTTCATCTTCTAAAACCTGTACTCTGTGCCACAAGTCAGTTGCCTCATTCCGGATGTTTAGAATAACCTGGTCTTTAGCTTCTGCTGCTTGCTTAAGCAATATATTCTGCTTGATCATATCACTCTTTTCGGCCCTTAGTCTGCAGTGGGAAATATTTCAACAACAGGTGACAGAAATCCATGCCCACAGAACAGGAGCTCCAGCAAGTCGACAACCTGGAGAATTTCCTAAAACTGTCGAGTACTTCTATGCAAATCCCTTTCCGGGTTGCATTTGTGAAAAAAAACAATTGCCTAGGAGAGTGTTAAAGGGAAATTTATGAGTATCTTATTGGTTTAGGTAAATCTGTGCGTTTTAATTATTCCTCAATGAATTCCTCTTTACACTTAAATGAATTTGCAGTGTAACTTGGAATTCTTCGCAATATAGTCCAAGAATCATTCTTTTTTCCCGTGACCAATAAGATGCAGTCTGTGTTCCATCTATGCAGACAGAAATTTAACTAATTGTGCCAAAATTCACGGTGTACTTTCATATGCATTCCAAAGGCTTGGTAGCAATCAGGGAAGATTTTTGATGCAACAGTATATAAATGTTTTTCACTGCTGCCTATTCAAATGAAGGCGTGTTCTTGTTGATATGCCACTTCCCTTTGCTTTGCTATGACAATCCATTGATGTAAATAGACATGATTCATGAGGCAGTATTGTAATTCTGCTACTGCTTCCTTGATCTCTATGAAAATATCTGGTTCCTTTGTTTTTTCACCTAAATTGAATGGCAATCTATATGTGTGAAAATTCTATATATTGTTTTGCCTCTGACATTGGGGCTTCATGGCTTATACTGATATAACCAGTACTTGCTGGTCAGTGGAAATGGTTTTAATATGTTCCTGGATAAAAGTATATGGAAGCCTGAAACAGGTGATGCGAGACTCTGCACATTTCATCATGCATATGACATATTTTCCCTTTCAAATCATTCATCAGATTTTTGGAATGTATCAATTCAGCCTCAGTTTCAACCTTTTTGTAGTTGGCATTTTGCAATTTACAATTTCATGAGCAAAAAACATTGCAGGTTTATGATTAATGCTTTGTTTATATTGTTCACTTTTGATATGGTGTTTTTCTCTCTCCTCGTTTCTTATATGCGAAACCTCCAAACTTCGTTTCTCGTACCGTTCTCGTTTCCCGTTTCGTTTCCCGTTTCTCGTTTCTGGTAACATAGATTGTAATTCCATATCAAGAAAGGCAATACCTCTAACCACCCCAAGTTAATTTTCAGCTCCGAAAGAATCCAATCTGACTTGTGGTTCTAATCTCCCAAATTCAAAGATGCGAAGACATGATTGAATAAACCAGGAATTACCAGTCCTGGAAATTGTTAAAAGTATTTTATGAGCAAGGGTTTCATTACCTTTCTAAATATATTGAATGATATATGCTTTTGGGATCATCTTGGTAGAAGTGAATTCCTTATTGGCAGGGGAATTGCAATTTCGCAATCAGGAAGAGTTCCAAACTGAAGGTAGTTTCAGCGTCCAAATATCGAGAAATATATATGATTTTGGCTTATTGAAGATAGTTTCAGAGTCCAAATATTGAGAAATATATGATTTTGGGTTGATCTTTGTAGGACTGAATTTCTCACTTGCAGGAGGGTTGCCATTTGCAATCAAACAGACTTCAAAGTGGAGGGTAGACGGCTTGATAATGTTGTGACCTACCAACTTGTAGTTTGAGAGAACGGATTCAATATCTTAATCTGCTAAAACGAGGGCTGTGTTTGTTGCAAGCAATGATGCTTCAAAATGAATTGTATTTTGGTTTCGCTTGTTCTGCAGTATCACACATGAAGGCATATTACAACAGTAGTTCAAAAAGTCAGTCTTCGAATATCTACTGTTCAACTTTCTCCAACTTCAAACATTTTTGCACGTATCGATGTCAATGATCAGTGTCATTGGCACTTTTCCACATATAGAATTTTCAGTGGCAGACCGGATTATTATTATTATTATTAGTGTCTTTCTTATTTTCAAGTTTCTTTTACATGTACGTTATTCAGTCTATTTCTGGGGAGGGTAGTACAAGAGTCGAACCCAAGATTTCCGGTTCGGTGAGACTTCATTTCCACGACCATGACCACTTAAACTAGCCATGTGCACGATAGACTAATAGATTATTAACTAGCAATTGTCCCAAAAGGTACAAAGAGAGGCCGATAGGATTATTAAATTGGAATTGTTGAATTTTTTTAGAAGAGATATTGGTTCAATCAGCCTAGTCGCCTACACTGCCACAAGTCTTCTCGGTAAACCCTGACAACGATTCTGCTTTTGTGAAAAATTAAAATTTGCACCAGTGAACGTCACACATATACCTATACAGCTGGATTGTTGATTGATATCTTTGGACGTTGAATAATTTAAGGTAAATCTATTCGCTATTATGCATTTGTGGAAAAATGAAAATTTGCACCAGTAAGCATCACAAATATATACAGTTGGATTGTTGATTCATACCTTTGGACATGCTCGATTAATGAATAATTTAGGGTATAATATATTACGTAAACAAAGGATCAAAGGGGGAAGGGGTGGGGTTTGTGTACTCGATCAAGCCTTTGAGATTCATGGGAGAAACGAAGGAAAAATCCCTGCCCAAAACCTCCTCTGCAATCATCCACTGTACCCTCTCAGTTGGATGAAATTTGTCCCAGTAAACATATTCCTTGGGATCCTTGCAGATTGAGCACCCTGGATCCAACCCACAGCCTACATGGCCATTGTATGGACCATCTCCACAGAAAACTTGTTGACCCACCCCGTACCTCCTAGTCTTCGTCATCCAAAATGAGGTCTAGTCTGCAGCACCCTAGGCTGATGGCCTAGGCTGCCCTGGTTCGAGTCCTCCTGCCGACGGAACCCTCCTCGCTCTCTTTTTCACATCCCCCCTCAGGTGAGAAAGGATCCATAACCCTATATAATCTTATTAATGAATATTATTATATATAATATTATATTAATATTAAGGTTTAATCCTATTCATATTACCAAGAATAATTTAAGAGAGTCATAAACTAAGCAATATGGGGATTAACAAAAAAAATTAATTAATTAATCTATAAATAAATAAAAATAATTTTTTAGGAAGAAAGTGCAGGAATCTAGTATCTGTTGATACTCCAGCGGTCATCTCTATTTAAATTAACAAGTCTTTTTTTCAATTTCTAAGGCCTCTCTAAATTTACGATAATGAAAATGGTCAATCCTCGCAATGACCTTAGCCTCTTCAATGGAGATGTGATGATTGGTTTTTTCTGCATGCTCTACCAAAGCGGAGGAGCGAGACCTTCCATGCCTGATGTCACAGCATGTTCACAAATCCTTTGGTTAATGGATCGACCGGTCTCACCAATATAAGGAGCTCGACAAGAATAGGGAATGATATAAACACCCTTCTAATCCTTGGGGTTAATTGGGTCCTTAACAAAATGAAGAGAACTTCATATAGTGTTAAGAGGTCTAAAAGAAGAATGAATCTTATGCTTCCTCAAGATCCTAGCGATTTTATCCGTGGTCCCTAGAATAAAGGGAAGATGAACACTGGAAGACCAATCCTTGGGGTCAATCTTACTCTTAGGACCCTTTTCAGCATTTTGAAAACCTTAAGACCTTGAGACCTACTATAACCATTCTTATTAAAAACTTCCAGGAGGTCAGTTTTCTCATCTTCAAGGTGATTTTTGTCATAAACTTGCAACGCCCGCCGAAGTAGCTAAGGTGTTGAGAACGCCTATCTTTTGAGCAGGAAAATGATGGGAGCTAGCATGGACTTAAATTGAATTTAGTTATTTTAGAGAGATGTTACAATGTTTAACATTTTGACTTAGTCAAATTAAAATTAAAATATAAAATATAAAATTTTCCAACCCATGGTTTTTCCTTATTATATTTTTAATCTATGGTTTTTTCCCATGGTATTTTTCTCTAATGTGAGTTATTTAAAGGTTAATATTTAAACTAATCTAAATTCATTTTAATTCTACATCTACCAAATGCCAAAAAAATCAAATCTCTTTTCACACTTAAAAAATCAATACCTCAAAAAAAAAGTCCCTCTTAACACATAATAAACTTACAACTAAAAATAAATCTAAACTAATTTTTAAATTTAAAATTTAAAATTTATATTTCAATTAAATTATAAAAATAAATTAATAATACATTGCATTTAAAAAATAAAAATAAAAATAAAAATCCTCAAAAATCTTTGCTTTTCTGAGCTTTTTTCTTTCGATCTTTGATTTTTATGATTTTTTCGTGCTTTCTTGATTTTTTTTGCATAGAATCTTTTTTGAGCTTTTGTGCTTTCTTGACTTTTAGTGCTTTCTTGATTTTCCATTGTTTTGTTTTCTGGTTCAGATCAACGGTTGAAAGTGTTTCATTTGATCTAACGGATCAGAGTAAAAGTGTTGACGAAAAGTTGATGCATAGGAAAGGCCTATCGGCCTAATTATATGTATGAAAAATAAATATTCCTAAAATATTAAATTAAAATACGGAATAGTATTTGGTATATATAAATTATTATTACACGTTATTAGGAATACATTATGTTAAAATATTTGTAAAGGATTTCGTTAAAATAATTTCATAAATTTATTTAGTATAGAACTAAATTATAATGTTTATGAGCTTACTACGTTATAATATTTATGAGGTTTGCTCAGTTAGTTGAGTCTTTGTTCTTAGATCACTTTTATTATTGTGAGATCAAGGGTTCAATTTCTTGAAAAGCTTCGTGGTTCTGTGGACTAGCCAACAAGGACATCCCATCAGATAGTACATTATTTTACTCCCTACGAGCATGGGACCGAAGACACAAAAGCCCCTGCATGGGACCAAAGACAAAAAAGCCCCTGCTCCATACAGAATGGAGTAGAATGAAGGGCAATAAAGACTCCCCTGTATGAGCCCCTGCTCAATCAACATATAAAACAAAGCATGCAGAGAGTAGAAAACAGAAGTCTGCATCACTAACAACAACCCTAAAAGTACAAGACGCTCTCATACAAAAAGGAGAGAACCTAATCCGATGATGGGGGCATTGATCCCTGCATTCATTGTGGACTTGTCCGGGCAGAGCAGATAACCCACACTTGGAGAGTTGATCTGCCATAGTGTTCTGCTCTCTAAAAATATGGCAGAATCAGATACAGAGGAATAGTGCCTTCACTGCAGAGATTTCCTCTAACCAGTGTCACAGTGACGAAACAGATAGAGAGGGTTGCCAGAGCCCAGTCGATTGCCACGAGTCTGTGTTCAATCCGCCATGCTAATAGAAGTGATAATGCCAAGAACCAGAAAGAGATATGGTTGCTCCACATTCGCACACTCAAACAGCAGAGGCACAATCAAAATATCCAATAAAATAGATATGGTCTAGGGCGTTGAAAGACCAGCAGCACCTGGAGCATTTAGATTTAAGTGGCCCTATCTCTAAAAAAGTATCCAACAACTCTGAGAAAAGTAACTTTCGGATCTGGAACAACATTCTGGAATGTGTAGGCCTTCCGACGACGCGAAAGCCCCGTGATGATGCGGGCCAAGAACCCGTCACCTGTGACATTATACATAACCTTGTACCATCTTCTGCATCAACTAAAAACATGAAAATAAAAAATATATTTATTATTTTTAAACATAATTTTATTATTTTTAAAGATATTGTATTTAAATAATAATTAAAATATTATTTTATTATGTTTATAATTTAAGAAATTAGTATGCTGTTTTGAGAAACTGTAATTTTAAAGCAGGTAAGCCCTGCCTATACCTTTAAAAATATTAAAATTTCAATATCTCATTTTAATTTTCATAAAAATTTAAACAATAAACTATTTTATGAAACAATTTTTTTCAAAACTAATTATATCAAACAAATTTAATTTTAAAAATTAAAAAAAATATATTATTCCAATTTCAAATTTCATTAAAAAAAGTCTAAAATAAGTAATAACACATTTTAATAAATAAACCAGTGAAATTAACAATATATCTATTTTTATAGGATGATAATAAGTATTCATAAAACTCTTAAATAATAATAAATTTTTAATTAATTTTATAAATATATAAATAATTTTATCATTTATTTTATCAAATTTATATATTATTAAAATCTATATATATGATAAATGTATTGGAAAGTAATATCATTTTTATTTTATATTTTAATTTTATTATGTTTTATATTTTTTAAAGTTAATTATAAAATCAAATCATTTAATAATATATTATAAAGTTTATTATTTATTTTATCCATATTAAACACTCATAGTTATTTTTGGCCAAACATTATAGGGTAGCACCAACTTTAATAATAAACTACAACTATCTTGTGTCTTATTAGAACATCTCTTATTCCTTCACTATTACAAAGACTTTTATTGCCAAAGCTAACCTTACCCATATTCCTTTCTTTTGTGTACCCTGGTAGGAGGCTTCAAATTTACAATCCAATATATAAAGAAATGCATCATTGCAAATAACAATAAATAATTCTTCACCACTATTTCAATGGCAATAGTTTCTTCATTATTGTTTGTTATGTTTGCTATGGTTTGCTCCTTTTATTCTTTCTTTAATATCTGAGAATCCCTTTCGATATGGCCAAGTTTTTTGTAATGATAGCACTTATTCTTCCACTCCTATAGGTTGACCTCTCTATAGAGATTGATCTCCTTAATCTCTTTCTATCATATTGTCTTCCATGATCAACAAGAGTTAATGCATAGCACTTATTCTTCCACTCGAGAGGTTGACCTCTCTATAGAGATTGATCTCCTTAATCTCCTTCTATCATATTGTCTTCCATGATCAACAAGAGTTAATGCCTTCATATTCGGTATTTCTTCTCCCATAGATTTCATGCACATTTCTTAATTTAATAAACTATTAGAAACATCTTCAAAACTTCATTTACCTTTCTATGTCATATTACTTATGATGACAACTGAGTTTTGCCAACTATCAAGCATAGAGCTCAAGAATTAAAGGGCTATAATCTTATTATCAAACATAATATTCAACTTGGTTCACCACCATGTGCAACTCATTTAGATATTCACGCTATGATCACATTATCAAACATAATATTCAACAAAGTGAGTTGGTTAGCCACCATGTGCAACTCATTTAGATATTCACCTCCACATCACAAACAATTTATTAATTGTTGTGATCTGTTCATGTAATAATGAAGCTTTTTCCATAAAGATTCAATGGTCTTTTCTTATGAAACATGAAACTATATCTTGTCCACCAAATATTGCTAAATAATAGCAATTTCTTTTCCATCTAACTTATTTCAATATTCATAACTCACTTAGGAAGGTTTCTTATATTTTCCTTTAATCAACAAAAGCATATCTTTGAGTGTGAGTATATCTTCCATCTTAAAATCTCTATATATAAAATTTACCCTAGTAAGCTTTTCAATGCATATCATTAACTCCATTAAGCGACTCGTATATAGTGAGCTTAAAAAAATGTACTCAAAATTTAACTTTAAAGAACTAATATGATTCAAGATGATGATGTCATCTCCAACAGGAAAAAGAAGAAAACTATTTTTTTCAATTGTATTTTTGACTTATCTAGTTTTACTAACCCATTAAATGCAAAATTAAATTCTACATCCAACAAGTACTTAGTTTGCACCACATCAAAAAAATTGAAAAAGAATAAAAAACATGATGATTTCATTTTTTATAATATGAGTTAAATGTGGAATTTAATTTTGTATTCAATTTACATTCGATGTATATTTAAACTTGAAATTTGAATAAAATTATAAAAAAATAAATCCAAATTACAATAAAATATAACTTTCTTATTTTTATTTAAAAATTTATCTCTTTCATTTTAAATCTCAAAATTCTCCTAAAATATAATGAATCAACAAATTAACAACAATACATATAGAATTTATAATAATTTATATATATCTTACTAATATAATATATTAATATAAATAATAGGGACATAACAGAAAAAAGCAACACAAATTTTATGTGGAAAACCTACTCATGTATTGGAGAAAATTATTGAGAAAGATAATCTCCTCTGCCTTTACAAAAAAATGTGTTATATTAAAGAAGACGACTCATTTAGATTCAATGAGAACTTACCTAATAAAAATATTATGCTATATATTTTATAGTTTTGTCTCACATATTTAACATTTGCATAATAAAAGTATTATTTTATATATTTGGACTCACATTTAAGATAGTGTGTGTTTCAATCGTTTAATCGATTGAAGCCGTGATGTCGAAAAAATCGTAGTTTTTGTGTTTTTCCTTAAATATATATATTTTTAAATTTTTTAAATTAATAAAATTTATATTTTGAATGGTTAAATTAAGTTTTTTAATATTTTATTTAAAAAAAATAATAGAAAATAATAATATTATTGAAAATTTATTAAAAAATTAGAAGATATTTAAATCCAAATTGTAAAGTTTTTTTTTAAAATAGAATGGAGATTGTTTCAATTGAACAAGACCAGAGAGAAATATGGAATAAATACAATTTAACTAATAATGAAATGATTTTTTTGGTTGGAATTTTGAAATACAATTTTGAATAGAATTATAATTTCTTGTCATTTAAAATGCAACTTTAAATGTAAAAATGAATTCAAGCACTATATCAAAAACAACTTCTTGATGGTTGGATGAATCGAATTATGGATATGTGGGGGAAGATGGAGGGCTATTCTATTAGTCATATTTATAGATCTCAAAATGTCCAGGCATATATTTTATCTAAGAAGGGTCTACTCACTCAACCGGGCATCTGGAATATGGAGGTAATATTTGAAGCTGAAAGATTTCCTATTCAAGAATTCTCTCTCCCTGGTTCATAGCATATTTTCATTCAAAAGCCCAGGTATGTCTTTCCTATTTTCTATACTTTTGTATTTTTGTTTCTGCCACTGTTTTGTCTTGCAAGTGGATAATCCGATCCTATATTTTCTGGAATTTTGATGATGTGGCATATTCTCCTCCATCATCCTTTGTCTTGTTGTATCTCCATATAATGTATATATTGGATCAGACCTTTCTGGAGCCTATTGTTGTCAGATTGGTCAACCTATCTCTCAGCTATGATGTAATATTTTGGCCATTATATATCTTATATAATACTATTGAGCTTTTTCTCCCTAAAAAAAATGTAAAAATGAATTCAATATGTTAAACAATCTATAAGGCACTATAATTCTCTCAATTAAACAATTTAAACCATGATTCTTAAAAATCTATATAAATTTTAAAAAAATGTAACTATGAGAATATATAGAAAATAACCATTTTATTTATTTATTTATCAAATTATGAATATAAATATTAATATATAAATATTTCCAAAATCAAATATCTCATAATAATTTATCAAAATTATTTTGAAACCAATTTTTTCCCTAACAAATCCTCCACATAAATAAATAAAAAATAAATAATACCAATAATTAAATTAAAATTAATTACTCATAACAAAAAAATCAACAAACTTCTATCTATATTGTTAAACCCTGAAATGTAAATCATGTCCAAAACAAAATAATTCCATTAATGAATGAAAAAAAAACTTAAAAAACTAATTTTAAAATAATAATAATAATAAATATCTCCTTAATTCAATAACACATTCTAATTATTTTTAACCCAATTAAACAATCAATGGCAACCTGGGCTCAAAGCCAATCATTTGCACCTTTGCCGACCACATCAAAATTCGTACCGGTAACATTGTCAGAGATGGCGGGCCACCTGCTTCCCCTCTCCCTGTCCGTGAAAAGACCTTTCCATGGAGATTCCGAAATTGAACCTCCTCAATTCCAATTCGAAATCGAATTGTCCCCTCCCCTCGCCCTTGTTTTTATATGATACCTCACCACTGTCCCGTGAGAAGCGGCAAGGAAAGGATTATTAAACAGCTGATTAATGCCAAACCCCAAGCTCGTCAGAGGATAAAATGGATCCAGGAACTGTCCCCTCGCCCTTACCGCTGAGCAAGTTTACTTCCTAGCGAGTTTAAACATAAATCAATACTCTGTTTCATTTATTTCCCAACACCTCCAGCTTTCTGGAAAATTCAGCCCCAAATTAAATTGGTCCTCTGTTTCATTTATTTACCAACAGCTACAGGTTCCTGGAAAATTCAGCCCGAAATCGATTCTGCGTTTCATTTATTTCCAAAGAGGTACATATTCCGGGAAAGTTCAGCACGAAATCGACCCTCAGTTTTTGCACGCGAAAGGTATGACACCGGTTCTTATTCTTTGCTTGGCATCCTAGAAATAGTATTATCGTCCAGAATTGTGAAAATATTTTCAGGCTATGAATTTTGTATTTTATAAACAAATGTGAATCTCAATAACTGTTTGTTTGTATTATGATGGTTTCAAGAAACACAACGTCAGCATCTTAATTCTGTCCTGACAAATTGTAAATTGGCTGTACTGCTTCTCTTATGTTCCTACTTGCCAGCCTGGGAGCCTATTTTAATTTCAAGTAGAGGCGGAGGAGCCTATTTTAATTTCAAGTAGAGGCGGAGGAGTTGCAGTTATATTCATAGGAAATTGGCAAGAATTTTTGTAAATCCAAGTTATAGTTGTTAAACTTTAAAATTTTAGGTGTTCTAGATGTTTTTGATGGCCTGAATCCATTTCCACCATCAAAAACAAGATTCAAACACTGTTTCTACAAAAGAAATGAAATTTTTTGCGTGGATGCCGACCACTTTTAACCATCTAGACAATTCCTTCGCCTCATTAGAAGACTCCAGTTTATTTTGGTGGAGCATACAATTTTTGAGTAATATTTTGAATTTAAGTTGAGCTTTCTGAAAAATCATTGGGACAATGAGATCTCTAAAATTTAAGATTCCCAAAATTTGAAAAATCAAATTTAAAACTAAATAAAAAAATTCTTGTGAATTTTAGATGTCTTTGTAATCCCAAAATATTGGTACGAGGAAAAAGAACCCAAGAGATTTATTAAGTTAGCTGCATTCACTGTTGTGTTTAGGCTGTACGTGACAGATTTTTATGAATTTCATTAATAGAATAAAAGGAAACTATAATTTCTTCTTGCAGGGAGGAGTAAAGTAAACAATAATAAACAGCTAAAACAGCTATGGAATTTCTAAATTAACACTGTATTGTAATGAATCCTTTTGGTTTAGACTGACCTTTAGTTAAAGTGGATTGATAAGAAATTGATTTATCTCTGGGAAAAGATGAACCTGCATTGGTGCTCTCGAAAAAAAAACCTGCTTTACATCTTTTTACCTTGGGGAAAAATGAACTGCACTTGTGCTCTGAAAAAAATGAACCTGCTCTGGTTTTTGTCTAAACCTGCTCTGCTATCCCAAACAGTAAAAAAACTGGTGCCCCATTTGCAAACCTCAACGTGACATATAATCATGCCTTCCTTTTCTTTCTATTTCACTGGTTGATCTATGGTTTAAATTATTAAGAGGTTAATCTTTTGCGGATAGTGATGAATGCCTTTGGCGTTGTGGTTGTAATATGTATTGTTTAGGGAATCCAAAGTTCTCATGCCTTGAAATCCGACTATTATGTATTCATTTTTAACACTTAATGGGAATGTTGTTAACACATTTATAAATTTAAAATTAATAATTTATATTTATTTTAAATATTTACTTAATTTTAATATATTTTTTTAAATATGTATAGATTGTTTTAATATTATTATTATTATTATTATTATTATATTTAATATTTAATAATTTAATTTTACAGTTTTTTTCTAAGTCCGGTATTCTTAGATCATTTTACTCATTTTGAATTTAGAATTTCCATTTTTTTTTTTGTGTGGTAGAATCAACAATGAGGGGACAAGTTCTCTCATGACAAGGGGTTTATATATTTTGTCACAACTACAACTGCTAGGTGTATCCGCATTGCCTTGCATGATATAGCGACAACACAAAGAGCCCCTTAACAATGCACTCTATAGCCAAGACTTAGAATTTCTCCATGTTAAATTGAATGCATGAAATGGATAAATTTTTACAATCTTCATGTTAAATTAAATGTTTGAAGTGAATCAAGCCTTAATAATACTTGAGTATAAAGAATTTCTAACTTTTATTTGTAATTTTCATTTTACACACTTAAATTGAAGAATCTTGTCTTTGGTTATATCTATATTTTATTAGTATAAGTACACTAATTTGATACTTAGTAGTGGGTGCTATAATACATCTATTATTAAAATTTCCATACAATGATGGATTGTCAACTTGATTTATCATTCTTATACTTTGCTTTGAACTATGAAAATGCTTTCTCCCATATGGACCATAAAGTATTTTTTCTCTGTTGAAACCCTACGACACTTTCATGGATTGATTTTCACTTCCAATGAACTCATATTTTCATGGATTGATTTTCACTTCCCATGAACTCGAACTCATACAGAGTTGGTGCCCTTGCTTTCTCCTCATGATTATGAAATCTTTCCATTTATTTCATATTGTTGGGTGGTTGAGATATCCAGTAGCTTGAACCACCTTATCATGTGAGATATATAATTCAATCAACTCCAAGTTGAAAAGTTATACCTGGGTGATGCCACTATCATATAAGTTTGATGTACTTCAAAATCTTGAGGGCCCAATTTAGTGAGCCTGTTAGCATGAGCAATGCCTTTAAACTCATTGAAAAACTTCAAATTATTTAAACAAAACAATATTTATAAAGAAAATATAATGATTTGTAAAAGCACTCCTCTAACACTAAACTTGAGTTATGCTAAACTTGAATTATGCATGATACTAAATGAAACTTGTTACTCCCTCTATAATAGTTACAATCTTTTATAAAAATGAAATGCAACAAATGAAACATGTAATAAAACATCAAACATGACAATGATTGTATTAAATCAATTTTCTCTTTTATATATATGAATTTTTTAAAAACATGTAATAAAACATCAAACATGAGAATGATTGTATTAAATCAATGTTCTCTTTTATACATATGAATTTTTTCAAAACAAAGTGCATATAAGCAACACCATTCTACTATCAATATGTCTCATTCATCGTGATTAATTACCACCCAAACTAATTTAGATACCTTAATTTTTAACAAAATAGATTATTGTGAAAATGGTCTATTTGGGAATACCATCCTATGTTTAATGGAGAAAATGTTGGGGTGACAAAAAAAAAAGAGCCATTTAGATACCTTAATTTTTAAGGCAATAGATTGTTGTGAAACTTCTCTGTTTGGGAATCCCATCGTATGTTTAATGGAGAAAATGTTTGGTGGTGGCAAATAAAGATGGTAGAGAACCCAAGCAGCTAGACAAAAGTCACACCAACATCGAAGTACATCTCAATACAAGGTACCTTAGGCTTTTGGGATTCACATCGGAGGGAAACTTTTGGCAAGATGGGAACACTTCCCTTTGTCAATCTCTACAAAATTATGTATCTTTGATCAAGATATTTCCCACACTCTTGAACATGTAAGAGGACAAGATTGAAGGTCTTTTGGTAATTACAATGTTACAACTATCAATCCAGGACTGCAGCAAGAAATATTTCTGAAATTTGGACAAGAATATTAACGCAATTCCTGTTGCGAGCCACTTTGTCTTTACCACTGAACAACAAAACATACATATCACATATCAGCATAAATGTAAAAACAAAAAGCATGCAGACCAGTGGGTGCAAAATATTAA
Organism: Pinus tabuliformis; assembly: GCA_031772625.1. NCBI lineage: Eukaryota > Viridiplantae > Streptophyta > Pinopsida > Pinales > Pinaceae > Pinus > Pinus tabuliformis. Next base: position 829,015,338 of record CM062813.1, read on the forward strand.
CAACAAAAAAATCAACCTCAACCTTCCACTGAATTCCCATTCAGATAATGAAGTCGTTATAATTGATGACTTAACTAACTGATGGGTGACCTTAATCCCCATACCGATTTTTGAACCTATAATTTTTAGTCACACGGTCTAGTCAATTTCAAGGGAGACATTCAAACTGGAAGTTCAAAAGCTAACTTTAGTATCCGACCAAGAAAGACCATACCTCTAACTATTCCAGGTTATTTTTCAGCTATGAAACAAGTGACTTGTGGTTTTCATTTTCCAATAGAGGACTGAAGATAGAATTGAATAAACTAGGAATTACCAGCCTTGGAAATCATTTATCAAAAGAGTTCGTTAACTTTTCAAATATTCAATAACATATGTTTTTGCGATGATGTTTGGAGAAGTGAATTCCTTATTAGTAGGGAATTGTGATTTTGTGGTCATGAAGAGTTCGAAATTGGAGCTAGTTGTAATGTCAAAATATTGATATTTTGGACTGACATTGGCAGAGAATTGAATTTTTTATGTTAGGGTGAACTTGTTTCTAGGAAAAATCAAATTTGTTAAGTTTGGTTTCGAGCTTATGGTTTTAGTGAGTTGTGGTATTAGAGCTTATAGATTATATGTGATGAAATTTTTAAAAAGTGTAGGAATTCTCTTTTGTAATATATTTTAATTGAGTGGAAGGTTTATTGGCTAATCCATGATGTTGGCTAGTTGACACATTTGAAGACATGGATAAAAATAGATTTATTGTTGACTAGTTTTTCTCCAATGAAAATTTTCCAAAAGTAAATCATGATCTATATGGTTTATGTATACCGTTGCTATGTATGTTTTCTATAATTATTTGTCTTGTATTTATTTTATCTCTAACTATTGGTGTACATGCACATTAACATAGCATAAATCACACTTAAATTTAGTTAGCTTTAGTGCTTGCATGTGGTGTACATGCACATTAACATAGAATAAAACACACTTAGCTTTAGTTAGATTTAGTGTTTGCATGCACTTAGGATTAACTTAACTACTTTATGTATTGATTCTTTTGTCACTACTGAATATACATAAGTTATTCTCTCTTCCAATCTTTCTCAATTCTTGCAAAGTTTATGCAATTATTATATAGCTAGGTTCTTACCTGTGCACACTCTAATAATTTAACATGGTATTAGAGCCACAAGAGGCTTCGAGAAAGTGCATGAACATTTTTTAGCAGGTTTGAATATCATTGGACACTGCCATGAGATTGAAAGTGCCAAAATTTTCCACCAATTTAAAGTATCGAAAACCACTGAAGAGTTGAATTGGTGAAATAATGGAATTTCCAAACTCTGTGATTCTCACTCCGTACTATTACTATGAATGGAAGTCGATGCTTTTGCTTCATTGAGCCGAGAGGCTCATTCTACAACTCAGTGATGTGTAACCCTGTTTGTCCGTCATCAAAGTTGAAATTTTTTTCATGTCGGCCAAAATAAAACTTTTAAAATATCTAAAAAAAGAAATTAAATAACTATACAAATTATTTAAACAAAGTCTACTGATAAAAAAAATTGCAAGTGAAGAAATTGGATCCCTCTTAGCTCATGTTAGATCTGTATTTAAGATGGATCTATGATGGTCTTAGGAGAAAAGGCTTGTACCAAATAGTCATGGGAATTGAGATGGAACCAATGTCATAGGATGAGAAGTTTGATTGGCTTAATAGATCTAACATGGCTTATAGAAGGTTGTTCCTATCTATGTTTCATGATATTCTTTATCAGATCATAGATATTGAATTGTCACATGAAATTTGGACTACATTGAAAGGATTATATGGTGATGAAGATGATCTAGAAGAACACCATTTTGAGATAGAGAGCTCGATCTATCATAACAATCATGAAACTGGTGAAGACTTCTTCAACAACATGGACAAATATTCTTGAGACAATGTTGCACATGAAGACTTTGCTTCTTCTGTTGCTAATGAAGTTGTTGCAAATGAGCATTTTATCTAGTCTAATAATGAAAATGTCGCACGAGGAAATTTCTTCCTCCACTGGTGATGAAGACTTTGCTACAGAGGGAGACATTCTTTTTGAAAACATAGAAGAGGACTTTGATTCCTCTACTATTGTTGATGTTGATGGTGCAGATTCAATGAAGACTCAATTTGATGATGCCCCACACGCTTTCTCAACTGCAAAGCCATGCATACCCATGCATGCATCCAAGGCGGCATACATAATGTCATGCATGCATCCCTAGAGATAGGCATACTCATGCATGCATATGATTGTTAAACACATGTTGAAGTTGTTGGGAATCCATATTGGAATGCAACCATGGATAAGGAGAATCAATCTGATCCAAACATGGGATTTGACGTACCTCTACTTCCAAAAATGAATCTTATTCCTCTAGATCCATTCGTAGAGAAAGAACCCACTTCTAGATATGTACTTAGCTTGGGATTTGGCCCCAAGCATGAAGCAAGATGTCGTTGCTTTATCATAAGTAGAGGTTGAGTAGAGAGGAGAAACCAATGCAACCATTCAAGCCATCTGGCTGCAACATTTCCTTTCTGAGCTCGGTATCATTGTCCATCAACTGAATGTCATATGGTGCGACAATCCGAGTACACTGAATTTTTACAGCAATCTAGTGCAACGAAAACAAATCAAACATATCGAGATCCAGATGCACTATGTCAGAGGATTGATTCATAATGGGATCATTGATCTACAGTATTGTCCTACTTCTAAGCAAATTGTTGACATCTTCACCAAGGCTTTCACTAAGCATAAGTTTCACTATCTGCGGGATTGTCTCAGGTTGGACACAACTGACTAACAATTGACTTTGTTTATAGTTTGCATTGTATTTTGAGGGAGGGTTTTTTTCCTAGCGGGTTTTCCCTCTTTCATCTTTCATGCATTGTACATGGGTACCTAAAATGTCCTTATTGTCTGGACTTATCCATCTTGCATCATAGTCACCTAAGTTATGTTTAAAGGGGTTGATGGTAAACATGCACATTAATATAACATAAAGCACACTTATATTTATTGCTTGCATGTGGTGTATATGCATATTAAGATAGCATAAAGCACACTTTGCTTTAGTTAGCTTTTGTAGTTATGTAGTTAAGCTTAACATAGTTGCTTTGTGTATTGATTTTTTCATTGTTATGAATATACATAATTCATTCTCTCTTCTAATTTTTCTCAATTTTTGCAAGTTTATACAATTATTCTTCGATTAAGTTTTTACCTATGCAAAATTTAATAATTTAACACTAACAAGTGGTATTAGAATCAAAAGATATTGACTTGTTAAAAAAAGTGATAATTGGAAATTCTAATACATTATATGTTGAGGCTAAACCTAAGAAAAGCTGGTTAGAATTTGACCCATAAGTGAAGATTGCCTAAAAGAAAATAAATGTTAAATGCTCAAGACAAAAATGTTAAGCTGCAAGGAAATAGAGGCTCAATGCTCCCAGACAAAAATGGTAAAGCATATAAAGATTAGCCGAAAGGAAATAGAGATTCAACGCTCCAAGACGAAAATGGTAAAACATAGTTATTTACGTGGATTCCAATCGGTGACATTTTTCGATCATGTGAGCCACTAGCTTGTTTTAAAACATTATTTACAGGAAATATTGAAATATAGTTTGTTGCTTCGAATTCAATTCTGGACATTATTCTGTAAACCACACATGAAAATTCGTAATAAACTTTAAAAACAATTTGAAGAAATCAGCATTACTGAAAGGCGTTGCCGTCTATGCTCATCTATGCTGAACAGTTCACATTTTGCCCAGAAAATGTTGGTTTTTTTAGCAGATTTTTCTGTTAAATTTAGTTGGTAGATTTTTGGTTAAATTTAGTTAGGAATTTTTAAAAACTCAAGTTACTACGGTAGGCTGTTACTTCGTATAATATGGGTCTTTGATAATGTTAAATCTATTTTTTATATTAAAATTGTGATCATAATATTAAAAGTTTAAGATATTATTAGTATAGATTCATTTAAAGTAAGAATCTAACATGAGTCTAGAGATCAAATTTCTTTAGGTGTAATTTTTTATTATTATTTATTTTTCATTGTTGAAATTGTATTTTTGAATGCTAAATAGAATATATAGAAGACCAAATAAATGTTATAACAATAAAAATTAATTTATGAAGCAAATTAAAATGTTTTTTTAATTTATTATTATTAACCTATTTTTAAGTATATGTCAATATTAATTTGTATTAAAATATTTTATCAATAACCAAATTATAAGATTTAAATATCTTACTTAAAGGGTAATGGACAGACAAACAAACTTACACATCCCTCTCATACTAGGCTGTAGAATCAGTCTCTTCTCAATAAAACTCAACAAGCCAAAATATACCATCATATTAGTTAGAAAAATTATGTTATATATTATTGCTTACTTGAAAAACCAGTATAATTTTTCTTTCCCTCTAGTGCCCAAGCTTTTTTGGAGTTTGATTGTTCACAAATAGTTCAAAATTGATATTCTATCCCGCAGCTTATTGTTTTGGCCAGCGTCAAATGGAAATGGCAACTTAGTGAGGGTAAATGAGAAGTGAGTTAGCCAAAAAATTGATTATTTCAAATTTGTATACTCTATAAAAAAAATTGATTTATTACTTCACTTCTACGATCTTTTCAAATTGGATCTTTTGAGAATGGTGGAGGCATCTAGAATGTCGGGCAGCATTCACCACCACACTACCTCCACTTTGATCGCTCTTATTCCAAAGAAAGGAGAGCCTGATTCGTTTCAAGATTTCAGACCGATCTCTTTATGCAACATATCATTCAAGATCATTACTAAGATTATAGCTGAAAGAATCAAAGATACGCTGGCATCTTATCTAACTCCTAATCAACATGCTTTTCTAAAAGGACGCAATATTCTAGATGTTGTAGCCAGCACTCAGGAGTGCCTTCATTCTATGTTCTCCCACAATTCAGAGGCTGCCATTATGAAAATTGATCTCCAGAAAGCTTATGATTGTTTGGACTGGGGGTTTATGCAAAGTCTCCTGGCAAAGATAGGTCTGAAACCCAGCCCTATTCGATGGATCATGGCATGCATAGAAAATGTTAACTATGCGGTTATTATAAATGGTTTTCCCTCTCCTTTTTTTCGTGCGGAAAGGGGCTTGCGCTAGGGCTGCCCCCTATCGCCACTTCTTTTCATCTTGGCCATGAATTCCATGAGTACACACATCAACAAAGCAGTTGAGGAAAAAATGTGCGATCCGATAAAGATTTGCAAGCATATCTTCATTTCGCATAACCTGTTTGTTGATGATGTCCTTTTATTTGCAATGCTATCTAGAGCATCCTGGATTCGCCTAAAAAATATCCTTGAGAGATTTCAAAAAGCATTTGGGCTTTTTATAATCAAGGCAAAATCCTTCCTTTACCACAATGATTCCAACAGGGACATGATTATATGGATCTCTCAGCTCTTTGGTATAGAATCAAGATCTTTGAAAGATGGAATCAAATACTTGGGGTTTCACCTTAAAGCGAAAGCTTATTCAAGGAATGATTGGCTATGGCTGACTGGCATATTTTTCAAGAAGATTTCGATGTGGGAACATAGATCCTTATCTTTGGGTGGTAGAGTTGTCCTCACCCAATCTGTCTTGATGTAACTGGCGGTCTACTAGGCCCATCTGTTTATTCTCCCGGCTAGCATAATTCATTCCATGAACAGGATCTCCGCTAACTTTATCTGGGGTGCAAAGGCTAATCGAGGCAAAATCCATCTGTCCAAAATGGAAAGCATATCGATGCCAAAAAAGCTTGGGGGTTGGGGTCTAATGGATCAAAGGCTGTTCGGAAAGGCTCTGGTCTGCAAATCAATGTGGAGAGGCATCTTTGGCGATTGTCCTTGGAGTGCAATCATTCATCAGAAGTATCTAAAAGGTAGAAGATTGGAACACTGGTTCAGATCCGGCTTTATTGGAATAAAACAGGGATCCGCCATATGGCACAACTTCAGAAAAATGGAAAATACTTCTTAAAGAACCTGAAATGGAGGATGTACTTTGGTAGGTATATCTATATTGGTATCGACTCTTTTGCAGGCTATAGGGGGATTCTCCCTGTTCGAGACCCTCTTCTTTTTGCCCTTCACAAATTGGGCCTTTTTACATGGGACAAGATCATTGCAGAATGGAGGGGCCTTTTGCCTATATTGAAGGATGTTGTTGATATTGGCCTACCAGTTGCCTTGCTTTCATCGTGGGACAATGTCAAAGATGCCCTAGGGGAAGGAGGGATCAAGCGTGCTGAGCCAGAAGATCATTTAGCTTGGTCTCTATCACATACTCATTCGACAGCAAATGTAAAAGATATCTACTATGATCTTGTTTCCAAAAAGATCCCGCCTACAAGACAGATATTTCTGATGGTGTTGTGGAAACTGGGTTGTCCTCTCAAATTGACTATCTTTTCATGGTTAGTTTTCTACAACAAAAACTTAACATGGGAAAACTTGAGGAAGAGATGGTGGCATGGCCCAAGCAGATGCGTGATGTGCGAAGCTGAGGAGGAGACAAACTTTCACATGTTCTTCAAATGCGAGGCCTCCCAACAAATTTGGTATGATTTGGCTATTTCTTTTCATTTTCCTCATCTGGGTTTCATTTCTATCCATGCAGCGTTCGAGTGGTGGGGAAGGCAAGAAGAATCTAAGCGACTCATCCTTCCCATTGTGTTATGGTGTGTCTGGAAATGGAGAAATCTCAAGATTTTTGATGACTCAAAACTCCCTTTCAAGTCTGTTCTGCTCAACATCTCTGCTCTCTATGAGTCGATCCAAAGGAGGCTGCCGAAATAAATTCTGAGTGCTTGCAGGTTTCTGGTTCATCTTTTTTTGTGTTTTGTCTATGTTTTTCATATTGGTATTTAGGAAAATCAGACTTTCTTTCAGCATGCACCAGCGTTTCTGTGATTTGCTTAGTGCATTATGTTCCATTATGGATGCCCAAATGTTGTTTGTGGTTCTCATTTATTCCTCATAAAATCTGTAAAATCAGTCTATCTATAGTCTGGTCTCCGTTTCAGGGAACCACAAGCTATTTTCCTTCAATGTACTCTTCAGGTTTTGTTGTTTATATTGCCTCAATATATATATAGCGCTTTTTCTTCTGAAAATAACAATATGCTCCATATATTTGATATAATCATTCCGTGAGATAAGGGCACACGTATATACATTTCGAATACCTCTCTACATTTCCAACAAAGCACAAGATCCTCAACATGCAATGGTTGGACATTTTCTAAGTGTGGCGTGTTACTTTTTAAAACAAAAATTGAGTCATTCAAGCGCTGCAAAAGTATAGCAGCTAATGCATCTACAATATCTATTTTAATTTTCAACTTTCCTCAAGTTTTGCTAAATCTTTTTGGTCCAGATCCCGAGACCATGTTTGAAATATTCTCCCTTCATCGAGAATTACAAAAAGACCATTTGTTTGAGCAACTGTAGCTTCATAAGCCTAAATTCTTCTATTTACAAGAGCTATAGGGTGCAACACTGCTGACTGAATAGGAGGGAGAATTTCTCCAATAAAATGAAATATTGCCTTGTCTAACATGCAAACTGACACAATGTAGGTTGTGTCACATAGGTAGTAATGCCCCATTCTGACCTCGAAATATGTTGTCCAAAAAGATGTAGTCAAGAGAGCACCTCAAAATCCTTTGGTTTACAGGTAAATCGATGGGTTTTATTAGCAAACTCATATGTTGGCATTAACATGCCAATGACACAAGTACAATTATTACAGAAATATTCCAAGAAGAAAAAAAATTGTTTGTTCTGAATTTGATCTTTGGCATTATTCTCTCAAAGTCAACCTTCTAAAACTCAAATGGTCTTGCATGGCTAACCTCATGGCAATGGAAACACCTCTGATGTCATTAAGGATTTCACAACAATGTCTGAGTAGAGCTAAACAAAGGAGAGACAATATATTTCACATTTCCAAGGCATCATAAGACTATATGGCTAAGCTTCTCTGTGATAAGACTTCCATTTACATGAAATCCATGGCAAAAAGAAAACTAGTCCACAACCATGTGAATAGAGAAATTGGTGAAGTTTCTTCAATTTTCCAGAATATACCTAAGTGAGATGTCATAGCATGGAATGCCTTGATTGTAGCTTATGAGAAGAATGGGTTCCTTGGGAGCTTTAGAGGCTTTTTGGAAAATGCAAGGTGTGCATCCAAGCTCTGTTATGTTTTCCTTTGTTCTTTTTGCATGTGCCAAATTCTAGTAGCTTAAGTTCTGGTAGTGTTTTTGAAGAAATCATAATCTTGTACCCACCATTCAAGCAACCTCGTGACGATACTTCAAAGATATTGATTCTCATTTGGAAGCAATTTTTTCGTATTTAATATCAACTGCAATCAAAAGGTGACAACCTTCGATAAAAAAAGCAACAATGACAAGGGTATTCATTCTTTGATAGAAAAATAAACCAAAAAGTCCTAGGAAATGCACAAATTGTTGTTAGATGTGTTGCATAGTTGTCATATTCAATGAACAAAAAATCCAGTTATAGCATTGGGTTACAAACATATCATCTTAACTGTTTGACCCTACATCAATTGGTAACCAAAGTTGTGGGACATTCACTCACTCCAAAATGTGGTTTTTCTACAAAAGCCTTCTTGATGACATCCAATTTGAACCTAGGTCATTTTCAAAACTAAAGTAGGTTCACAATATAAAAAATATGAACATGTGAAAATTTCTAGAAAAGAAACATAGAAGCGAAAGACTAAAACAAAATTTATAATACCTTCAAAATTTATTTATTTTTTGCATTTATAACAATACCTACAATTATGAGAAAACCACCTTTTCTCGCAGGAGCTATGACAAATGAAGCGAGATGCATCTCTTCAATTAAAAAAAGTTGATTGCCATGGCACAAAACTAAATTTCACAAAACGTCAAAACGATTCAAAGTCAGTGACTGACAAGGTTATTCGTGGCACAAAAGTTGATAAAGAGGTAGCAAATGCAGCTATCAATCCCATGTTGGACATTGTAACATCATTGGAGGATATTCAATCAACATATTCAGAGTCTATTTTACAAGGGTTATCATATCAACAATGCTCCTCAACATTTAAGAATATTCTAGTGATCAAATGTATAGGCAAGAAAGGAATCTATTAAGTTGATAGCAAATGGTCTCAAGTATACATGAAAAATGGAAAATAGGAAACCTTTTTAGCATATAACACGTGGACCCTTCCAGATCATAGAAAATCTCTTTAAATGATCAAGTGCTTGGAAATATGGATAAATTTTCAAATGAGAGTTATGTCCATTACAAGTCATTGTAGGATGAATTCACTCATTGTGATGGAGGACCGAGCAGTACAGAGGCATCAAGATCAAACAAACCACAAGTCATTGGTTTAGTTCAACAAACTATCTTCACTACCCCTTTCTCTCCATATGGAGGAAATGCAAGTACAAGCTTCCTTTGTAAAAGACTAATCAATTCCTATTACAAAACTTAGATCCAATCAAGTGGATCAATTGGAAATGAAGAGGTTAAATCATATGTCATGTAAAATGTCTCATTAGAAAGGTTGTTCACAACTTCCTTCGAAATTTGGCCTTCAACAAGCACAACAACATTTTGGTTCCAAACAAAAAGCCTAATTCTTGGAGTAGACAAAGAGGGATTATTGGTAATGCTAAATGGTTCATAAGCAAAAGGTATTAAACCTATAAGAACATAAATACATAATGGTGTCCAATGTCAATGCTCTTTAAGTGACTTCAACTTTAAACCAACACCCCACCAACTGTGTTCTCAAAATGGTATGGTAGTTGTGCAACCGAATATGCCTTAAAGGGTGGTGTTGATATCAGATATGTTATGGAAAAAGAACCAATTTTAGTGGGTTGAAATGGACACTTTTAGGAATTTGCACTCCCTACAATGTTTAACATACAAGAGGCCATGGAAAAGGCAAACCTTGCTAGCAAGATATATTGATATAAGGGAGTTTAATGAGGTAGTTCATCCATGCGATAGAAGGTTGCTACAGAAATGTAGTTGTTCTTCTTGGCCTAATGAAGAAATGGATGATTGGCATGTCTTAATTATTCATATGAAACAATTTTTCTCCTAAGACTTATAACCAACTATACCATGTAATTTACAAACAAAGGCCTCTAGCTATTGGGGTGATGAGCCTATGGTAACAAGTCCTTTGTTACCAATAAGAGGAGAGCCCCTATCAGTGTTGTTTTAAGAATCTTCATGCATGGATACTAACAACTAAGGCACATGCTTAGGAGCTATTTTTAAGAATTGTTTTAGCAGGTAAACAGAGAAAGAAGGGCATTGATTTTGTGTTTGACTTATGACCCTTTTGTGACTGTTATTGTGGTTTATTTTCTGCAGAGAATGATGGTTAATTTGTAACCTTATTTCATGCACGTTTTTGGATTATCTTCATTTAATGAGAGCATTCCACATTGGTGAAATTACATCCATAATCAAATGAATATTTTCCTTTCAGGGTCATATTACACCAATGTATTAGGAGGAAACTACATAGGGAATGATTATAACATGAAGCTAATAGAAATGCTCAAGGTGGTATTGGACAAAGAAAATATTTAGGACAGGTGGTTGGTCTCAAATAGTAGGTCAATGGCAATCAAATTAAGGGAAAAACATTCTAGTTTGAAGCAGAAATTTGACTTTATAATTAAGGGAAAAACATTATAGTTTAAAGCAGAAATTTGACTTTATGTCTAAGTAAATTTAAAATCAACAATAGGATGAGGGAATTTAGCAGCTTTTATGCCAACTAAAACATCATTAAACAACATCTTGATACATAAGGAAGTCATCCAAGATTTTTCTAGTTTGGCTTGGTTTCTTTCGTTAGTTGAACCACCCGTTTGACCTTGTGTTACCTACATGCAAGAGCTTGTCCACAACACATAATGGATTCTCTGTGGATAGTAAAAATTCCATGGCCATGTTATGTTTCATGGACAATTCTTCTACAATACATTAAGTGGAATAGAAATAAAAATCAATCTATATTTATAATGCAATTCCTTTCCTTTTATTATAAACTTCCATTCAACTCCCAGCTCAGACTATGATTCGTCCTATTTCCCAAATGAAATTCCTTTCAACAATGGTCTCACCTCAGACTATCATTCCAAATTGTGAAGATGCAAATATCACATACATGATTTAACAATAAAAATTTTGTTTACTCCCTTATGTACTGGGTCAAAACAACTGACAAGTCCTGAGGCTGCAAGCCTGCTAAATTTCGTTCATGTTTCCAAATGCTTGTAGCAATTGTTGATGTTGTTTTTACCAATAATGGTAGATATTCCTTGCCAAAGAGAAATATGATCCTAACGATGATATCTTCCTTTTCAAAAGGTAGATTGCACAATAAATGGATTAATTCCATGTAGTCATCCATTCCTGATGTGAATTTCTGATCCAACCTGCACAATAGATGGTTAGTGTACAGATTGAAAGCTTTGTACTGTACTGTATTGAACTCTGATGATAAAGTACGTTTACACAGATACATTCCTACCCCAACAAACTTGGAGATATGGAAACGAATGAGAAGACTGGAGAGCAATTTGGAAAACATGATTCAGGAACGACGAGCTTCAGGTTCATATGGGAATGATCTTCTTGGTCTTATGCTTCGGGAGATAGACAGACTCTCCATTGATGACAGCAAGACAGTGAAGTACACAACACAACAATTAATGGACGAGTGCAAAACATTCTTCTTGGCAGGAAGGGAGACTACAAGCGTTTTGCTGTCATGGGCAATACTCCTGTTGGCTCTCCACCCTGATTGGCAAGATAAAGCCCGTGAGGAAGCGATCTCAGTCAGTCAAAATCATGATATTCTGTCAATGGATTTTGTGTGGAAGTTGAAAATAGTAAGTGTAGCATTTTTCCAACTGGTTTTCCTGTGAATATGTTTGTTACTTGTTACTGGAACTTCTTTATGCCCATATTTACAAATAAACAAATCTCTCACTGGTAAACTTCACACCCTTCTCATATATGTCCCCTAAAAAAATACCCATATACATCTTTATGATACCCATGTACATCTTTATATTGTTCTTTTCTATATAAATACCTCCCCATACTAACACAAACCCATGGACATGCATACCTATTTAAACTTAGTTTTGATATCCACTTCTACCCTAACCACACACTTCAATTTCTACAACTTGGAAATGGACAATTCTATATTATTTAACCTGAAATCTCAAAACTTTTTCAAATTAAATCAATGTATATGTATTTATATTTTGGATAGATGGTGATCTGATGCTTTGTTAAGGCACTCCTTGATGTGAAGTCATCAGTTCAATACTCTGTTAAAGCACTCTTTGATGTGAAGTCACTGACTTAATTCCAGTTTTTCAAAATCTGCCAGGCAATTTTTGCAAATGATTTCCAACTGGCAATGGGAAATTAGTTGTATTCTTTGATTAAAATCAAAGGTGGAGGGTCATGCAAAAGCAACTGAAATGAAACCCTGAGTTGGCTCCTCCAATGCATGCCTGGGAACATGAAACCCTGTTATGGTTTATGGCATGCTTTTTATGGTCGCACATCACCGTTGATTCTGGTGTAAAGTTAATAGTGAGTATTCTTGATTAGATGATTAGCTATGGCCATTAGCTGAGTTAGACCTGTGGTAACGAGATGGCCAATATTATGGGGCATTATGCTTTAAATTTGTAGTTGTTATTGTTGGTGTCATTCTTGCAAATTCCAAAGCCTTAGTTTTTGGTTTTGGTGCTGGAAACATGGGACACTAGACTCTAGAGCATTTCTTGTGCTTGTAAGAAAGGTGTCCTAGTTGGAAGATTAGTGTGGGTGTGATGAACAAGCGACATGTCAAGAAATGTCAAGAAATTATTAAGTAGTATTTTGTTATAAGGGCATCCATGTTTATGGTAGTGCTAGGATTCATCTAATAAAATAAGGGGAAACTAAACAATGTGAATAGAAGATCATTCTCGTGAGTCTGCGATATACAAAAGCAGGATTATATATTGAGATTATACAAAGGGTAACATAGAAAAGCAATGCTCAGACCATTACATTTCTTAAATACTTTTTGAAATACTGGTTGTTAAATGCTCAGAGTGTTTGGCTAGTTAAATACTTGTTGTTTCTTCTGTAATAACATAAATCTGTTAAAGGGAGAGGTTATGTTTCTTATTTCTTTTTGTTTGTATTTCTTACCAGTAGTTTTCTCAGTTTGTTTGTGATGTTGGACAAATTATATGATCCAAAACAATTGATTTGCACTGAGATAATATCAGCTTTATTTCACATAACTAGATGTAGCAAGTAACTATGCAATCACTTATTGTTGTTAGCTTCAGCCTAAAGGCCCTGGAATTGTTCCAACTGCTCCATATGCCTCTACTATGGATTTGAATATGACCAACATGTGATTTGACCATTAATGGTTACTTGCTTTCCTACAAATCAGAAAACTATTATTGTTATGGTATAAAACACTCACTATTGACTTTACACCAGAATCAACGGTGATGTGCGACCATAAAAAGCATGCCATAAACCATAACAGGGAAGTACATCATCACCATAGTTATTCATCAAAGTGTAACGAAGAAAGATGTAACAAAATACCATGCTTATTAACATATACACAGCAACTACAAGAATCCTGATGGAACAGAGTAGGTTATCAAACATTTAGAACAATGCTCCATTCAATATCCACACAATATGGCAAGAACCCTTCAATAGCATGCCAAAACTAAACAATGTTCCCACTTGTAACAACCCAAAACTAGCAACAACCCTAAACTGTTCAGAGCTCAAGTACTTGTACACCACTACCTGCTCAATGGCAATTTAGGTAACCTTTACAGCATTCTGTTACCCTCATGTACATGCATCTTTCACATCCAAACTAGTAAGTAAAGCAGAGTCTTTTACAAAGAAACGTTACAATGAGTTCGAAGCTCTCTTAAAACTTCAAAGTTTAAAATGAATATCACTTTACATTTGACCAAGTGAAATAATATATCTAAAACTTTACATTAAAATCACACAGTGTAAGACTGTTGGATAGTATTTATATCAAGACCCTTCAGCTTGACCACAGACTCCACATGCCCCTTCAATGTATTCAACTCCCTAAGCCTGTCATCAGAAAAGGCAAATCATGAGAACCAATGTGAAAAAAAATGCAACTGAGGAAATTCATCTAAACAAAATATGAAAATATTGACCTGGCAACTTCAGCACGCCTCTTTGCTTGTTCAGCAATTTCTGACAACTCTCGGTAGCTGCTCTTCTCATTGAATAAATGTGTTTCAGGTGGATGAAGACCGTGTAATGTACGCTGAGCATGAGCCCATTGTGCTTCACGCTCCTCTTTACCATAGTCTTTCTTAGATGTGAAGGCAGTCTGCAGGCAAGAGATAAAAAACAGTGAACACATGACATTAGAACAGTTTGTGCCAATTAACACCCAGGAGATTCAAATAATTCCATGGAGCATTAGAACCTCTGGCCCTTCCCCTCGGATAAACTGCTGCAGGGCTACGCCTACATTCTGACTCATCCCGGCATTCCCACCATTGTAATCATCTACTATTCTATTTTCTTGCGTTATTTGCGAGTAATTAAGGTCGATATTAAGTAAATTGATAAGCTTGTTTTTTAATGTGCAGTTTTATGATCATTTCGTGGACGGGAATTTGAAGGATGAAATTAAAAACCTGACCGCCATACGCAAGAGAAATAACATAAATGCTAACAGCAATTGCAATATTACAGCTGCCGAGAGCGACCTGTACCTGGCGGCTATTGACGAAAATATTGTGACGAAGATAGGGCCGAGGAATGATCTGGGAAAACTGTCCAGACGGGTTGCAGAGCTTCGTCCAGGCGGGTTGCAGAGCTTCCTGAAGGCGCTTTGCAGAGTTTCGAACGGGAAACGAATGCGTTTTGGCGCGAGGTCGTTTTGGTTTTGGAGTCAGCTGCGTTTTGGTTTTGGTGGGTCCCGCATCGCCTGCCGGAAAGGCAAAGGTGCCGGTTGCCGGAGTTACATGATGCGCCCCATGACATACATAGCTGGCCAGCCTACATAGGGGCATTTAATACCCAATGTATGGCTGGTTAGCTCTTGCCCAACATTCTCAAACTTCACATTTTTCCGGGTGAATGTGAGTGACAAGTGCATGTTTTTTTCACATGTTCAATTTTGAGCCACAGCATGGTCGATAATTAGTTATAATTATTTTTCCATCTTTAAAATTTAAATATTAATTTTTCATAATAAAAAAAATAAATATTTATAATAAATTATTAAAATGTAATAGGGAATAGTATGTGGTTATAGCTACATTATTGCTAAATATTGCTCTTATTTAAAGAATTTTTAAAAAAATTATAAATTCATTTAAATTTATAAAATTTTCTAGTTTATAGTTATATTGTATTTTTAAAATAAATTATTATTATTATTATTATTATTATTATTAATAAAATATTATTAATTTGTTTTTAAAGTAAAATTTTAAATTTAAAAGAAATTTTTTTGGACAGTTCAATTAGGGATGGCCATGCAAATGAAATATTATGTGTAAGGAGGTTCGGTGTTCAAATCTCTCAATTCACTCATGTGTATGGAAGGGACATAAGTATTTAGAGCTTATCCTTGTAGATGAGGAGACTTGTCGAGTTGTCTATTCCTCTAAATACAAAAAAAATGTTTAAAATTTAGAAGGGGAAAATGATTCAATCTAACTAATAAACAAAATGGTTTTTTGTGATGTCCCCATAAAACTGTAATTATTTTTATTTTACCGCAGTAAAAACAAACTGGATTTTATAGTTAATATTTGAATTAAGTATTAAATTTGATAATTATAAAGAAAACTATTTTTGGTGTCTTAACAAATCTTGTAACTTTTCATATCAAGAAAGTTAAGGCAGGGAGTTGCGTAACCCTAATTACCTCCCTGATTATGAATTCTCCAAGCAAAGGACTCGAGGCAGGAAACATGAAAGGAACAGAGAAGAAAAGGGAGAGGATCAGTTCTGACACGTTAGGCAAAAAAGAAGCTAAGCAGAAAAGAAGCTAACTCTGGTGGTGACCAGATAGTTGTGGCACTATGTGAGAAGCCTTGCAAGAAGATATTGATCTTGTAAGCAAGCTCGGGGCAGACTTGGACTTGAAAGCAAGTCTCAAAGTTGGGAGGATTAGAATATGTTAAAATACAGAGGTGATTTCTGCAGTTGGATTTTTTACAAAGGTGATTTCCACAGTTGGATTTTTTCAAGGTAAGTAAAACAACTTGGAGAAACTTTATTAATTATAAAATAATAGAGTAAATGTTCAGTTTTGTTGGGAGGATTGGAATTTGTTAAAATATAGAGGTGATTTCTACAGTTGGATTTAGGTGATTTCTACAGTTGGATTTTTCCTAGGTAAGTAACACAACTTGGAGAAACTTTATTTATTTATTTATTTTTACAAGGTCGGGTACTTATATATTAAAAAACTTCAAAAGAGGGACGAGTCCCATTACATATGCCTGAGGTAACACATTGGAATTGGTATAAAATAGGCGTGCAGGCCCAAAATCCAACTCACTTCTCTTGTTTCTTAAGTTATGAAAGACATAACGGCTATATTGTCGTAGAAACTATCCTAAAAGAAAACAGTATTTATAATGCATGAAGAGTTAACACCAGAATTGATTAACTGAATCCTCAAGGGGCTAATCCTTCTTATCGCTATGCTTGGTGGAAGCTTCACCTTGCGCACTTTGGTTCATCGTCCTTATGTAGCTGACTGCCTCTTCTAAGTGTTGGCACTTCTCTTTAAGTCCTTCTATTTCAGCTTTTTGTTTTTCAAATTTCTTTTTCTTTGACTTGTTCTCAGACTCGACTTCGGCTTTCAGTTCGTTGAAGTATTTTATGAATCGAGCGATCATAAAGCAGTGCGGCTTGCACAGAGCGCAACTGCTATTAGTCTCAATGCGGTCCAAGGGATTATCAGACATTGTTAAAGCGAGATTGCTTGGCTCCTTGAGCTTGAACCGGATCTTAGTTTGCAGTCTACAAGAGAAAGAAGTGTGGGAAGCAGAGATTCGGTGAGTAGTTATCAGGAGGTCCCAGATATTCGTGAGTAGTTATCAGGAAAACACTGCTGCAAATTCGAATTCCACCAGTGCAAAACTCAATCGCTTCTGATCTAAAATTCGTGAGAACAAAGTATTTCTCGTACAGAGATTGACTGTATGGGCTTTTACCAGATATCTCACCTTCCAAAAGAAGGATGAATCCAGAGGCTACTTGGCCCGATTACAGACTCTACCTGAAGAAATAAAATGTAATCACTTTCTGAATAATAGATATGATGATCAACTCTGCTCCGATACCTTATAGAAATTTTGAATAATATAGCACTTATTCATAGTGATTATCCTGATTATACACTATTGTGGAATGCATGCATAATACATAACCTCCTCTACGTTGATCATCAATTTAGCAGCATTAAAAACAATGAAACATCAATCGCATGCGCACATTAACACAGTATGTAACCCAGGGAAAGCATACAGCTGAAAACCCCACACTATCTTTATATTATAATGATTGAGAACATGTAACAATACATAGTACAATACTCCTCTCAAGTACTCAGTACTATCTCCACCTGTTACACACAAAACTAGCTCAGATCCGAACAAGTCACAGGTTCAAATCTCCTCCGCTGCTTTGCCTGCCTCCACTGCACAATCCAAAGTGAAAATCACGTGAGCACAAGCTACAATTACCTTGGTATTGGCCCACATTGCGCAATCCTCACTGGCATAATTCAATCCCATTGATTGTGCAAGATCTCATGCACAACTATAGTCACAACTGATAGCAATCTCAACCTCTAACACGTGTCTCCACTGAATTGTACATGCACTGAGTTAACTGATGTATTCTTTAGTTTCTTTATGAGTTAATAATTAGTGAGTTAATTTAATCAATTAATTCACATCACTCATCACTAGTCTATTTGCAATTAGACTAACTACAACTAGTTTAACCAAGTCAAACTGAACACAACTCCACAATCAACTCCACCGAAACTCAACCACATGAGTTCTAACTGAAGTCCTGCATGCAATAGCTCAACTGACTCATAAGAAGAGCGTATTTCCTTCTGACAGCTGCATGTGCCACATCTGTAGCTCGAACTGAAGTGCTCCAAGAGGATAAGAGAATGTTTATAGTCTTAATATTATTATGAGACAGTAATATTCGACTGATCTATTTTTAGCCTGGAAGTCTAAAAATAGAAACCACCCATATGTCTAAAAATAGAAGTCCATCTATTTTTACCAATATGACCAATCATCCACAAATAGCATCCTGCAACTCATAGACCATGATCCGTATGTCCAAAAATAGACAAAGTCTAAAAATAAACTTTGCGCCAAAAATAGCATGCGGGCCCACTTAGTGAAGGCGACTCCTTTCCACTAAGCTCCATCATCTTGTTGCATTTTCAACATCAGGTATCTTTCGTTAAAGTATTTTTGAAAATTTTCCCAAGTTATATTTTGTTCGCTTACTCCTCTTACAATCTTAACTTCTTCCCACCACAGGGTGGCTTTTCCCTATAATTGGAAAATGGCCAATCGTGCCTTGAGGTTGTGGTTGTACTCATATAGCTGGAGGTATTTATTCATATTAATCAACCATGCCTCAGCTGCTTCCTCCAATTCCCCGTCAAAGTGTGGCGGTTTGATCTTACGAAACTCCCCTTGCAACTCTATCCATTGCCTTTTTGATGTGTGCTGCTTGGAAGCATTATCAGATCGTTCTTCCCGTTCTTCCTCCCTTCCTTCTGACTCTTCGGGTTCTGTGTGGTGATTTCGCTCCTCAGACACCCTTTGTTGCTCAGCGCTGGGATTCAGTGGTTGTTGATTTTTCTTGTTAGATAGGCTCTTTATAATCCTTTCCTGTTCCAGGGTTAACCTCGCATTATCTTCCCGCAATCGGGCCATTTCATTTTTCAACTCCTGTACTGTCTCTAGTATTGCAAGATTCGTATTGCGAGCCTCTTCTCCAAGCTGTACCCATAATTCTGGGTTATTTTCAGGGCCTGTTACAGGTCCCTGACCCGCCACAAACCTACGTGAAACACTGTCTGCTCTTCTCATATCGGCGGTCTTCTGTTTTCCTGTACTTATCATAAGAAAAGTAACAGAAGGAGGGTTAACACATTAACTATTTTTTTTTAAATTGCAAAAATAGAAATGGGAATAAAATGATTACACTTTATCTATCTATGTTTTTTTCTTTTCTTTTCTTCAAGAGGTCACGGTTTTTGAAACTTGGCTCTGATACCACTTGTAATGACTCTACCTTAATTATTTACCAGAACTTACAAAGCTCATCAAAAAAATTTTGTTACAACTATATATTTCCCTCCACTATACCGTGCAAATATTTACACGCAGCTCCAGATTTGATATAACACCTATGTACTAGTATTATTAAAGTGTTTAATATCAAAGATTTGGTTTTTATGCATGGCGGTCCACGCGGCTAACAAACAGACTCTAATTCTATTTCTTATGCTACTGCCATCACGTGGCTTGCCTTATCTGCTGCGAGTGATATTAACTCTGCCCACTCCATCCTGTACGTGGCCCGGGCAGGCAGTCCGGTCGCACCAACCACTAGGAAACCCCGCCTCATCGACGATGGAGATTGCCTTCTGCGATCCGACGGTGGTTACCTTCGCGGGTTTTGACCTCTTCTCCGGGATGCATTGTGATTGTTCTCATTTGCTGGGCAGCTCCTTCAATAGGGTCTCAACGTTCCCCGAGTAAGGCATATTCAAGTTGGAAAATAGTTTCCTAATTTTTCTATAGTTGTCTCAGTTATTGTTAACAGTCACACTAACCATGTTTCTTATGGCTATGACTCCATGCAGGTTGTTTGATGACCCCCATGAAATCTCTCGGCTGGTGGAATAGCTCTCCTCCAGCATTGGCTTTAAGGGTTTCCAGGTATGAAATTT
This sequence comes from Pinus tabuliformis, assembly GCA_031772625.1. Taxonomy (NCBI): domain Eukaryota; kingdom Viridiplantae; phylum Streptophyta; class Pinopsida; order Pinales; family Pinaceae; genus Pinus; species Pinus tabuliformis. The sequence continues at coordinate 829,035,509 of CM062813.1, forward strand.
GTTCCGGCTTGATGCCCTCGGCTGAAGAGTTAAGGTTAAGGGTTTTAGAAGACTTTCCCAAGTTCATCAAAGGGTCTTTCCTTTCGGGGTTTCATTCTACATAAAGTTGTTTTTAAGGGTGATGTATCCCCTTACGAGCTCAGTGCTTACAACTACTTAGGCATATATAAACTCCAGCTCGTTTATTATTTTGTAATTGTACTAGTATTCAAGTTGTGGAACTGTACGTAACTCTTCTCAGTTGTAATGTGATTAACTTTGGTGCATGACTATGAGTATTATGCCACGGCATCGAACCCTCTTTGTTGTTGTGCAAAACAATTTCTTGTTGGTTTTTATTTTAAGTTGGTGCGAATATATATATGTAGACTATTTGCATTTCATGTACATAGAATGTTCACATTTCATGGTCTTGTCTGCGTTGAAACTATGTATAACTTTTTCTTCTTTTTTTTTCTTTTTCAGTTGAAAAGTGGCCTCGGCCAACGTAGAGCTCCGTTCTTTACAATTAATAATGAGTTTCAGTTACAAAGCCCCTTGTTAATCCGCATTTGGATTTTGGTTGTAATCCTACTGTGTGTGAATTTCTGGTTTGAAAATGTCAGTGCCCATTCACTCAAGGTCACTGCATTAATATTTCCTCTCGAACATCTATTTTCTATCAATTGCCTTCCGTTCTTAACCCTTGAGGGTTTTATTCCTAGAATGGTTGTGCTACGACCCAAAAAAAAGGTCCACTGTTATGCTCTAGTTCTGGGTTTCTTAGGTTCATCCGTGGCTCATAACCCTAACCACCGGGCAAAGCGACCCATCTTCGCACACCCTGGAATCGTTGTTTGCTTCAGAACATGTTATTATGCTCTAACATTGTCTTTAGGTAACTTCAGATGAGTCATCTATTAAAGTTCTTTATTGTCTTTATGTTACTTGCATCAAGCAACTATTATGAGTTTAGTTATGGTCTTTAAGTTGCTTACAAAAGAGGCACTATCTTCAGTTCTCTCTTTTTTGTTTTTTGATGTTACATTTGTCCTTAGAATATTTGCAAATGAGCCTACTAATATCAATTCTATATTTATTCTTGCGTATGAGAAAGCTTTCCGCTTCTTTTTTTATTTAGGAGTTGTTTACAAAGTCCATGAGTTATCATACAGTTTTGATATTTGAAAGTTCATTAGTCTAGGTAGCCTATTTCATTTGCCTCCCTATGGTCTTAACTTTCTTTTCCTTAATGCATGGAATTGCTAATAGACTATATTCTTTCTTTGCAACAGAATCACTCTACCGGCATACTAAAGTTTGTTGAAACGAAGTTGTTCAACTAAATCGAATTCAACTTTCCATTCAGAACAGAGTTATCTAAACAGAGACCGTTAATTAAATTCTTAACTGAGAATAACTCTCCTTGACAGTTACATTTCTACTTGTGCCTTTCAGAATTAGAAGTCCTGTATATAAAGAAAGTATTTGAACTTACTATATTTATTTTGGTTATAACCCTAGGAACCTGTTGCTTGCAGAGAAAAACACTTCTAATTTGGTTAAGAAATTAGTACAATCTTCGGTTGGTACCTCACTGTATTACTTCCAGTAAATAATTCCAGAGGAAGAGATCACCTCTGATTTTGTAGCTAGTCAAACCACCCAACCATGAGATTGTCTTTCGAGACCAAATCCCCCCCCTAGCTTGCTCAAAGACGTTCAGCCTTTTGCAGGTTGCTCGCGCTCTGTTCTCTTCCTCCCCTGCCTTTCTTTTCCTGGAAGCCATCCACAGTTAGGGGATGTAGTTAGGGTTCAACAATTGTTTCTTTTTTTTAACTTCCCTACTCAGAAGTTACATGATATCCTCGTCACTAGGAAATCATTTCTCATTTTCATTCACTATTATAAAAATATTAATTAATGCAACAGATAATAACCATCATCCTTCAGTTTGTTTTTCACTATGGTAAATAAGATATTTACAACATTCTGGGGATATTACAGTAACCTGGTATGTAAATTGCTTCTTCTCCCCCCTCCTCCATGCATCGGAGTGTCTGGTTTTGGGATTGGGTTTTGCATGGGGATGAAGTGTTTGTGGGTGGGAGTAAATTGGGATGGTGGAAGCCTCTGAAGTTGATAGCTTCGCAGCAATCTGTTATCTTAACGAGAATAATCTCTGTGTCGATTTGCTATGAAATTATCCTCTCCCGAATGGGGTTATTTTGAATATGGGACAGTGGTGTTAGCCTTGGGGAATGTTGTTGTCTGGCCTAGTTCAAAGACCTTAGGGTCTTGGGTTGGGTCACCTTCAACTCTACATATAGGGTCTGCTTTACTGTTTTTTATGGGGTTGAAAGGAAACTCGCATCCCTGCATAACTGGTGGAACTGGCATGGTAACGACTTGGCTGGCTGGCTTGCTTGGCTTCGCACCCATGGCCTATGTAAAAGCTTCTGCGGGGTCGCATTTGTGGTGTTGCACCATCCTGGGTTTGGGAATTATCATAATGTGTTTGGAGTTGGCTATGATGGGCTCTTAATTTCTGTTTTTGGTTGTTATGCAAATGGGCCTGGGGGTAAAGAAATTGAATTCCTGGGTGGGTTGGAGGACCTTAATGGGAGGCAGGGAATGTGAGTGGCAGAGAGCCAAAGTTTAATATTAAGGCAATTACGATTTCTTTCTCCCATGGCAGGTGCACGGGGAGGTAGGCTCACCTAGGAGTGAAGGGCTTCTGGGCTCGAACCCCCACCTGCACAGGGATCTAGCAACACCCATTTTCTCACCAAGTATCGGGACCGAATTGTGATGGCAAGGGAAGCGAAGGCAGAGGGTCTTGGTAGGAGGCCTCGGGTCGCTGAGCAAGAGGAACAACCCAGTTCCCTAGGTGGAAGAAGAGGTCGTAAGACAATCACCAACCTCATTAATGAAGCAACCAATGCATGCCGCGAAGGGACCAGTGAAGAATTAGGAGATTGATCGAGGAATGGGAAGCTGACCTGAACTGCCAGGTAAGCGCGACAGATATAGAGATGGAGGACTGGTGAGCGATGGTGTCAAACCTTGGGCATACTCACGGGCGGGTGACCTAGTTCAAACAGAGCTTTTACCTCTATTGAATCATGAAAAGCCTCCTTGGGAAAGCCCTTGAGAAAATTTCAGTGAGCATGGCAACAACAGTGCAGGACTTCCAGAAACTGCAATTCCAATTGCAAAATCAGTATGGACGCCTCAGTCGCATCGAGAGTCACTTCCCATGTCTTCTCTCACAGACAGTGCTGCCTGGTTCTAATGTTAAGGACTGGACTCCAGTCGAATCTGTTTCTACTGAGCAACATGAATAGGATGATAGCTAGTTTTCAATTTTTGACTAGTTCATATGCAGATAGCTTTTAATTTTCAGTTTGAAGTTGTATATGTTTATAAGCAAATAGAGTATGGACAAGGACATGATATACAAACTTATATATCTTGGGTAGAAAGACTTATGACTTTTTGTTACTGGATGACTTAGCATGTGGTTAGGTGGCCAACAAACTTGGTTTCCCTCTTAATAAATTAAGGCCATCTAACATAGTTGTAACTTGCTTATATATATATATATATATATATATAGAATTTAGGAAAAAATTATTCTTTAAATTATTATATTTAAATAAGAATTATTTATTTTTTTATTATTATGTTTATAATAGGTAGAATTAGTATGTTATTTAAGAAACAAAGACCTAAATACATTTAAAATTGTTTGATCATATCTGGTCCACTCCAAATCAACTTTTAAAATATCTTCCCTCAGCGAACACAAAAATTTTAAATATAAATTACAGTCCAAAACAAAACTTTCCGAAACTAATCTTTACCAAATTTAACTTTAAAGAAAAATAAAAGAACCATTTTATCTTGCCGTGCATTACCAACTTCAATTTGAAAAACACAAACAATTGAGTAGAAACTCTAAAATAAAATAAAAAACACAGTATGCAAAGTACAAAATCTTACCAGATTTGAGGTAATACTGTACAAAAATTTACAATAAGGCAGTACACTGGAATCCAATCGCTGACATTTTTTGAGCATGTCTGGACACCTAGCTTGGTTTTTTAACCTAATTTGAGGACTTTTTTTACTGGGAAATAATGAAATATAATGGGTTGTTTTGAGTAAAATAGTTCATATTATTATGTAAGTTATTTATTTATATTTTTAATAAAAGTGAGGTGGTGATAATGTTACTAATTTTGGTTTTTTTTGACAGATTGTTATTATTTAGTTTTTGTTTATTATACAATAATAACATAAATTTATGTGAACATATTTTATTTTATTTATTTATTTATTTATTTTAATTTAAAAACCGAAAAAACAAAAAACAAAAATATTTAAAAGAATATATATATAAAATATTTGTATTTAAAAAAATTATTTGTAAAAAAATAGATATATATTATTGATATTAATAATAATTTTAATTTAAGAAAAGAAAACTTAATGTATGAGATTTTATAGGATAAAATATTTATTTTTGAATTTATAACCTATTATAATGAAGCACATGTTCATAACCATTCAAACATTTTAATTGTGTACTATATGTAGGAGGAAGATATATAATTCCTTTCATAATTAATATAGAATTAACACACTATTTTTATGTGTGTATATATAGTTAATTTTTGAGTGTATAAGTTGAGAAGTTCTAGTTTTAAACTCAGATCTTAAATTAATCTTCACTGAAAATCTATTCCATTACAAATATAATTTAATCTTTATTCAAAATCATTACACAATAAATAATATTATATTGTCAAATAATTTATCATAAAATATTAATAAAATTATAATTTATTTAATTGTTCAAGTAAATTAATAAATTTTTACAAGTTTAAATTTAACTTTTACCCTTAATTTTGCTTTCAACAATGGTTAAGAGCAAATCATAAGGTTGAACTTGCACTTCCTAATGCTTTCATCGGACCTTGAGAAGAAGTTGTGAATAACAATAATAGAATTGGTCTCAGATATGACAAGGATGTGTCTTTTCATGTTCTAGAATATTCCAAGGTTATCTAGTTTTGCAACATTGGATTCCTTCAAGATGATCCATTTTCACTTGCTCTTGTTGCACAACAACCATAGATTATTAGATGCCAACATTGTAATCAAGTTGGCCATGTGAAAGATCAGAGTTTTGATCTTCATCCTTATGAACATTTTGGTAAGCACACTCATCATTCAGATAGATGTTCCAGAAACAAAATTCTACAAAAACGAGGATTCACCTTAGATGGATCACTTCTTGGCAATGGTCTTCAACCACCAAGAAGATATACCAGTCATACCACATAATTTGTTCTCGAGTATTGGCTAATCTTGGAGTGAAGACTTCTTCATGTTTTCACCTTGTATATATACCAGTCATACCACATATTTTGTTCTCGAGTATTGGCTAACCTTGCAGTGAAGACTTCTTCATGTTTTCACCTTGTATCTGACACAGGGGAATTAATGGTTGGTTAGTAGCTTCGAAGATTAATCCTTCGAACATTTATCGAGTGAGCCTAAGCCATAACTTGAACCTGTTGTCTGAGCGCACAACTAGAGATGACCATAGCCAAATTCAGACTTGTAGCTAGAGACATAACAATGCCTCATAAGCATGCTTTTTTTATTGGTTTCCTTCCTTAAACCATCTGATACAAAAGGTTTTGGTTTTCGCTACAGTTTGTGTTAGGGAGCACTTCCACTAGCAGACTTCAGCGTCTAGCCAGATTAATAATTGTTCCATAAACTGTTTTGATAGTTTCAGAGTTGGTGGTCAGTCTAAAACCACAATTGGTTGAGATCTCGAGTTCTCCCACCTTTTGGTTTGTTTGTGATTTTCTTTTAAAATGACCATTTGAGATAGCACATTCAACGATTGGTTGTCATGCATTTTTTCATTTTAGTTATCTTCTTAGACTCTCATATACACCCCTTCATATTAAGGGATAAAATATTAACCACTTTCTAAACTCAGGGTTCTAATAGACAATTAATGCAAATCCCAAAATTGAATCCAACAATTAATGCAAATCCCAAAATTGAATCCAACAATTTCATTGTTATATTTATACATATAAAATTTAAATTCATTTTCATTCATTTTCGAAGATTGTGATTCCAACCAATTAATGTCAAATAATGTAATTATCTTCAAACCCGGGAAGACAAGTCCTAAAGCGTGTACAGTGCATTTGAATATGAAAAGTAGTGGTTTGAACAATATAGACACAATTATTTAATATTCTGGAATCTTCGAGCTATGAAAAGCTATTTACTTCTTATTTTTTTGACATTGACCCTGCGCAACCCTTTACAATTTTTTTTTGACATTGACCCTGGGCAACCCCAAGTGCTTTACAGCCGAAGTGCGGAGATCTGATACAAAGTGCTTTGTTGAGTCCATCCGACTTGGTATTTATCGTAAGATCTATTGTGCATACATAAAGAGAGAAAATTATTGAACTTGGAGCCTTCACCTTTCTTATCTAGTGTTTGGCAGGAAGTATTGTCTGAGAGACCTAGTGATAGAAAAACCCCCTCTACAGTGTGGTTTTCAGATAAGTCTGAAAAATATGTTCCAGTTGTTGATCAAAGATCCAACCGTACATGTTTTGACATCTTTATTAGGAAACTCTTTTTTCCTATGAAGAATCGATATCAAAAAGCGAACCCCTTTACCAGAAAACATTCCCATAATGACCAGCAGAACTGGATACTCAAAGGTGATTTTGGTCTTCAATGAAAATCAAATTGTCACAATAAAATTTCGGCTACACTTTTTGCTGAGCAACTTGGCGAGCAAAAAATAGTAGAAGGGCTTTCGTATGTTTGTGTAACGATTCAATATCACCCAAACCTTTGTAGTTTCCTGAGCAATCTAAGTACCATCCAACGGTCAGCTCAGCAGTTGTATATGTCCATCACAGAAAAAAAAAGGGGGGTTTAAATCAGGCATCTAACAACTCTTTGTTTGGAATAGAAAATCGAAGCTACGAGGGAAATCTAGTTGTTTGGTGCTCCACCTTGTGCATATGTGGTTTAAAATGAAGCATCAGGTTGTCTTAAGTTCTGATTCTAATTGTTGACGTTGTGTATCTGAGTTTTTTTGGTATTTATGATTATATTTGAGGGTGCATAGGATAAATAGCATTTTGCTACTAACATCTCATTCATCGGGATTAAATACCACCCAAGGGCATTTAGATATTTAAATTTTAACACATCGATTGTTGTGGTGAGACTACTCTGTTCAGGAATTCCATCCTATGTTTAATGTGGGGAAGGTTTGATGGTGGTGAGCACAAGAAACTAGACAAGACCCAACTAGCATGTAGGAATATCTGAATGCAAACTCCCTTCGGCTTTTGAGATTCACAAAAGAAAACTTTTGGCAAAATGGGAACACTTCCCTTTGTCAATCTCAAGGAAATTCTATTAACTTTGATCATAATATTTTCCACACTCCCGAAGGTCTAAGAGGATAAGATTCAAGATATTTTGGGAATTACGATGGTTATAGCTATCAACCCCAGGCTGTTATCTCGGTAAATATAGGTCATGTTATGAGTCACTTTGTTTTTACAAGATCAACAACAAAATATAGATTATTACACATATTGTCGCCATAAATGTAAAATGATCTTTAAGCATGCATCCCTACGGGTGCCAAATATCAAGCAAAAAATCAACCTTCATCTTCCACTATTTCCTAATATGATCATGAAGTCATTACAATTGATGACTTACTTGATAAGGGACCTTAATTCCCCCATATTAATTTTTAAACCTGTGTCTTTTAGTGGATGGTCTAGTCAATTTCAAGAGGGAAGTTTATCAAGTAGGAATTCAAAACTAAAACTAACTCTAATATCAAACCAAGAAAGATAATAACTTCCTCCAAGTTATTTTTTAGACTGTAGTATGACTTGTGGGTTTGATCTTCCAAATGCTAGGATATGAAAGACAACGTTGACTAAAATACGAATTACCAGTCCCAGAAATCCTTAAATCATTTATCGAGAAAGTATGTTATGAGGGAGGATTACTATCAACTTTTCAAAAATCGAAAATGCATGCTTCTGCGATGACCTTGAGAGAAATGAATTCCTTATTGGTCCTCGCTCGAAGGACTACAAGGATTACAAGAATTGGTTGGAATTTTGTTACTCACCTTACACATAAACAAATGTTTTTTTTGTTTCAGATGAAAGTTTAAAGAAATTCATTTATTGTTTTTTCATTGGAATTTCATTTTTAATAAAAGTTTTACATTTATCATTTTATTTGGTTTCTTCCTAAAGCAATTGCTTCACATTATATATATATATTTAAGTTGTATTTTTTTCATCCCTATGAGGTGGTATTAGACTCACAATGGAAGCATCGAAGGGAGTACCCGATGGACACTCTATTCATTTTTAGGGGTGGGTGGAAAATGGTAGTTAATGTGTGTATCTTTGTTAGTGTGTCGAGAGGTGATGCGTGAGGTGTATTTGTGTATTGGGTTACAAAAATGGGAGGTTGTAGATTGTATAAGAGGGGAGGCGAGGATACATCCCCATCTTCCACTGTTGTTTGCATTAGTCATGTTTGTAGGTGGCTTCCTTCATGTATTGTCTTTACTCTGGGGTTTGAAAGCTAGGACATTGTCTCATCTGTTGTGTGGGATCTCTAGTTACTATTCGCAATTTTTAAAGGTGTGAATTCTTTTGCGTGACTCTGGGGGGTGGTAATTGAGATTTTTGGTGGTACCTGCTTTGCTCTTCGAGATTTGGCATCAAGTGAGTTTTTTGGTACATTCGAGGTCACGTTGGATTTGGTGGTTATTACTCTCTCTTTTCAAGAATTTGGGTCTATATTTTTGTCTATGCTCCTAGTTTAGTGAGACTATATATGTTTATTTGTTGGTCAGTTGGGCTCTAGTATTCTCTATACGTTGGGTCTGGTCAATTGATTACATTTGGGACTGTCCTTGTGTGGGTTTGGGAGTTGTTGCTTTAAGGTTTGTAGTTTCTTGTGTTTCGATTGTGGATAAACTCCTGAGTCAATTGGAAGAATGTCTTCTATTAGTAGTTGATTTTGGATGGTTTCTTTTGTTTTTTTTGGAAGACTTTGCGTTCAATTTCTGTTGTAGTTGTTTCCTATTTAGTTTGGGTGACATAAAGTTGGGTTGGTTCTCATTGTGGGTTAGAGTTTCATTTGTGGAGAATTGGACAATATTATAGGTACTAGATCTCTTGTTTGGTCTGTAGGTGACGACCTTCTATCTTTTTGGTTCGTGTTTGAAGGATTTCCATTCAATTCCTCATATAGTTTCATTGGGCATGGGCTATCAAGTCGGTGTCCTGTGTGTCTATTTGCTTCAGTACTGATGCCTCCAAGACAGAGAATGAGAAGTCAAAGGGGAGGTTTCAATAATTATGGGCATAATTGGGTTCGAACATTTGCTAATGATATTGTGGCCTCTGCTTTTGATGCGGTCCCCCTGGAAGTACAACGAGAGATTCTCATCCTATAGAACAAGGAAGTAAGAGATCATCCTTATTATTTAGATTCAAAATTGGTGAGTGAGGATGATAAATGGTTTCCAATTCCTGGAAGATTTTGGAGAAGGAGGTGGCAGTTCCTGAATTCCTTGGCCCTTAACCAATAGCTAACAATTATGGTGTGCCTTATCTTCAAATATAAATAGGTCAATAATTACAATGTTTTCTTTGCCTTGGGAGATATGAAGCGAATGCTTCCTAATATGTAATTTTTCTTGGATAATGTTGATTCTCGTATGGCAAAGATGGAGGGGTTTTTTCTTAGTGATTCTGCTCCTAGAGATTTTTCTGACCTTCCAGCGGATGATCACTTTCGGACATTTGATATGCTCTCCTCAAACCATGAGTATTAAGATTCTCCTGGTTTTTCGGTCCTCTGGCTTTTTGGGCAGCACTATGGTTTCATGGTTCAGGAATTTTGATTTGGTGCATTCCCTTATGTAGGATAATTGGATTCTATGGTTCTGGGAACTCAATGGGGTTATCAGGCTGTTGCTTTTGGTTATCAATGGTGTTGGACTATTATCAAGTTGATGCTTTTAGTACATGTTTTTAATGGACAACGTGGTTGTGGCTCTCTTGTGATTATTGCCTCTTGTGATTATTGCCTTCCCCTCGGTGTATTTAGTGTTTGTTGTCAGATTGTACTGTGCGACTTTGGTTCTAATTGAATAGTAATGTTGTGATTTTGATTCTCAACATGCACATATTGTGCTTAGATGTTGAGGTTTCTCTTCATTCTTATGGATGCAATTTACTCTTAATTAGGGATGGAACTTTTGATCATGTTTGGAGCTGGTGTGGATGTGTTTTCTTTTTGTTCTTATTTAGGTAATTGAAGATTTAAATCTAGCTTGAGTTCATTTGGTGCAAATTGCACCGAGATACATATGTTCCAAAATACTTTTATTCACAAAAAAATACAAAAAAAACAAAAACAAAAACTTTTAATTTTTTCGAGTGAAATAATGCTAACATTACTATTCTACTTTATATTTAATGTTTATTTTAATGCAAGTTTATTATGATTTAAAAAAAAAAAAACAAAAAACAAAAAAACAAAAAAACAAACCTAACATAACGACCAACATAACTGGATACTCAAACGTGATTTTGGTCTTCAATGAAAATCAAATTGTCACAATAAAATTTCGGTTGCACTTTTTGCTGAGCAACTTGGTGAGCAAAAAATAGCAGAAGGGCTTTCGTATGTTTGTGTTACGATTCCAGATCACACAAACCATTGTAGTTTATAGAGCAATCTAAGTACAGTTCAACGGTCAGCTCATAACTGTTGTATATGTCCATCACAAAAATAAAAAAGGATTAAATCAGACATGTAACAATTCTTTGTTTGGAATAGAAAATTGAAGCTGCGAAGGAAATCTAGTTGTTTGGTGTTCCACATTGTGCGTATATTGTTTAAAATGAAGCTTGAGGTTCTCTTAAGTTCTGATTCTAATTGTTGATGTTCTGAGTTTTTTTTTAGTATTTATGATTATATACGAGGGTGAATATAAGAAATAGCATTTCGCTATTAACATCTTATTCATCGTAAAATTTCCAAAATATTTTAATGGTAATATATATATATATATATATATATATATAACTTTATTTTTCTATAAACTTGATATAAGATTATATTGTTTTATATGGACATTGAAATATTTGATTTATAATTGAGAGTGAGAATGAAATATTTTCACTACTTCTCTTTAGTATGGGCATTGATAGTGGAATATTTTCACCACTTCTCTTTAGTATGGGCACTGATAGTGTGAGAGTGAGTGAAATATTTTCACCACTTCTCCTTGGTATGGGCACTAATAGCATTAGAGTGAGATTAATGATGTTTTATTCATTTTTATTTTTTTGTTATATTTCAGGGTTTTTAGGGGACACTTGTCAACTCCAAGTTGAACACAGACATACTTACACATCTCTCTCATATTGAGTTGTAAAATAAGTCTCTAGGCTCAATAAAGTCAATATTAATTTTTTTTTTTGTTATTATTATTTTTGCTATTCTTTTCAACATTATCCTTAAAATCTAATGGGTTAATTGAAATCCAATCACTAACAGGTAACCCATTTCATTTGTTTTTGAACATAGCTCATAAACATTTCTTTTAGAGGAAATCATAAAACATAATTGGTTGCTTTGAATATTTTGTAAAGAGTAGTTTAACAAAGCTACAATTTTTTGTTTAACAAAATTACATTTTTTTTTTGGAAAATAGTGGAAATTTTTGCAAGATTTTGACAGAACTCTAATAAAATTTTTGGGAAATCTATATTACAATTGTCAATCTTCAAGATTTTGAGTGTCTCAAGTGTTTTTGATAGATAAACCCTTTCCACCATTAAAAACAAATTAAATACTCTTATAATTAATTAAATTTAAAATAAATAATTTCAATGAAAAATAACTTTTCAACTAGATAGGGAAAACTATTCTAGCTTTCCAACGTTAATGAAGGACGTTCCCTTCCAGTCTTTCATACTTTGACGTGATGATCTTCCAAGCTTTTTCATTTTGGTGCGTGAAATTAATGTGAAGTCATGTAATTCTCTTCAAGATACTCGCCCTCGCAAAACTAAAGCACTCGAAGAGTTTAATGTTTAACGCAACTGACTGCACACTGCATTTTACCATGAAAGCTTGTGGTTGAACAGTTTAAACACAATCATTTCACTGAGTGTTTAGATGGTTATTATTTTATTTAGCGTTTAGATAGTTATTATTTTAGAATGGTTTAATTTAATTTATAAATTAATTAATTTTTTTGGAAGTAAGAATATAGCTTTTTTGTTTATTAAATTATTTTTTTAACATATAAATAAATTTAGCATCTTCCAAAACCCATTAAAACAATTCTAGTTATCCATATTAATAACTTAAACTTAAATTTTAAAATATTTCTTATTAAAATTAACGGAAAAATATCATAACAAAACCATTCCGTCTGTAATTTAAACTAAACCTTCTGGAATTTGCCAAATTAAAAAACTATTTACTTCTATTTTTTATATATTTAAACTAGAGTTTTTTCAAAAATAAAATAAAATTATACATATTAAAATATATTTTAAAATTACAGAAAAAGCAATATGCTAAAAAATTATATTAGCACATACGGAAATTCCACTATTTAATGTAATTAAAATCCTATTTTTCTCTAATAATCTAAGCAAGCAATAATAATTACTTGAAAAATAATATTTGAAGTTATCAAAATATACTTCGATAAGAAACTATGACACACTAATTTCTTGTAATCTGAGTAAATAATCAATCACAACATTTCCGACCACCGAACACCAAGCAGCTGACAACTTTGTCAGAGCTGCCGGCCAGCTGCCTCCCATTTTCCCATCTATCAACGGTCACTTTCCATCCACCCTCCCGCCGGCGATATCCGGTGACCACCTCTGCGTCGTCTCTCTGGCCAGCGCGTTCCTTCAAATGCAGTTGTCTATAACGCGACTTTTCGAAAGTATTTCTGGCCGGTTTTTCCGGTCAAAATCCGGCAGGGATTTATTGGAATCGCAAGTTTGATAGTTAGTTTCTGCACAATGAAAATGTCCCAGGGGTTTTCGAGGGTGCTGAATCCAAATATGCAGTTAAAAAACCATTTTAACTGCAAGAAATCAAGATTTAACCTCAATTTCTTCCACCGGATTCCGTCACCAAAATCTCCAAAAAAATCGCATTATAGACAACTCCCTTCAAATAAGACAGCGATCAACTTTTCCGCCAACAGCCATGTTCTGAAAAACATGTGGCCCATCTCCCGGTGATAACTCCTCCCGGCAGAGCATACTTCCCGATGGCGTCACCATTATGCACTGTTACAAACGATGGCCGATTACAACAAGTTGAAGTCTTCAAACATCGACTGTACAACATTCTCAAACTTCACATATTTCCGGGTGCCAATGTCAATGACAAGTGGGTGCTTTTTTCACATGTTCAATTTTGAGTCACAGCATGGTCGATAATTAGTTATAATTATTTTTCCATCTTTAAATTTAAATATTACTTTTTCATAATAAAAAACTAAATATTTATAATAAATTATTAAAACGTAATAGGGAATAGTATGTCGTTATACCTACATTATTGCTAAATATTGCTCTAATTTAAAATATATATATATATATATATATATATATAAATTCATTTAAATTTATAAAATTATCTAGTTTATAGTTACACTGTATTTTAAAAATAAATTATTATTATTATTATAAATCAAATATTATTAATTTGTTTTTATAGTAAAATTTTAAATTGAAAAGAAAATTTGAAAATTTAATTGGGGATGGCCATGTAAATGAACTATTATGTGTAAGGAGGTCGGTGTTCAAATCTCTCAATTCACTTATGTGTATTAAATTGAAAAGAAAATTTGAAAATTTAATTGGGGATGGCCATGTAAATGAACTATTATGTGTAAGGAGGTAGGTGTTCAAATCTCTCAATTCACTCATGTGTATGGAAGGGCCATACGTATTGTAATGTCCCTAAATAACCCGGTGAAATCTGGACAATAAATAGTAATTCTTTAAAAGATTATGAATCGGTTTAAGATCTAATTTGTGGTATTCATGAAACTAATTATGGAGACTATTTTGGGAATGGTGCATGGAACCCATTCATCCTCTCTCCACGGGTAATAACCGATTCTTGGATTCGGTACTGAGGTTTGGTATTGAGAACTGATTCTTGGTTATGTTAAATGGGCACCAGTTGTTCCGGAGGTGATATTCTCGAGCGGGAAGGTTCTTGATGACAGTATGGTCACACCTGGATAGGTTCTCACCGTTGATTGATAGGGTTTTCCACTCTACGCTCTGTATTCTTCAGGAGGAGAACCAACCAGTTTTCTCCCGGATGTTGTCGCTCATTTGCAAGGAGGAGGACCGAAACCGCTCTTCTGCAACCATGTCGTGGGACTCAGAAAGAACTCCAGGAGGGTTCGATGCGCTATCTTCTCTTAGATTATTATTAAATGGGAAGTGCAAGGCCACCGAGATAGCTGCCAGATGAGACATGACAACGAAGCTACCAGAAAAAGGGGTTTGTGTTGGAAGTGCAAGGCCGCCGAGATAGCTGCCAGATGAGACATGACAACGAAGCTACCAGCAAAAGGGGTTTGTGTGGGATGATGTTTTTGTTTTTAAGTCTGTGTGAAAGCTACTAGGATATTAGTATCTGTAGAAATATTTTTGTAAAACAAATATTTTTATTAATGCGTAAATCTAACCTGGATCTGTGCGGAACCACATAAGATCCTGTTGTGGAAATAGAGCGGTAGTAAATTTGGTAGCCAACAATAATATGCTACTTTTAGATCTGTGTGAAGAACCGTGGGGTTCAACCGTGGGTATTAATGGCAGCATGCCCAGTTGATGTGCTAAAATATGAAGAACCATGGAGTCAAACGCTGGGAAATATGAAACCATGGAGTCAAACGCTGAGTATTAATGGCAGCATGACCAGGTGATGTGCTAATATATCATGAATCTAGAATTGAATTTACATTGTTGAAAGTCATAATACATTTTGTAATGTATTGATTGCTTAGGGTATTGGGAGAGTTTGTATGAGCAAATTATTGAGTGTAGCGAATACAATTCGGATACCGTGGCTGTATATTAACTGACCGTAAGTCCATTAAAATGAAGAGTGCTAAGAGTAAACTCAAGCATGGTTGCTTTCTTTGTCATGGGATCACAAAGGTAGAAAGTGCATGCATTAGAAGAATGATTGATTTTAGATGTTCTCTTTGTAAGAGAATAGGTTAATGCAGGTGGTATTGTGTATGGTAAAAGGCTGATTAGTTTATCTCTTTTCTTGGTTAAAGAAGTAATTAATGAGTTGATGCTTGTATCATTAAAAGACTATGTCCATTGCATATACTAAAGAAGGGGTATTAGGATAAGCTAATGGCTCAAAGAACAGTCATCGTGTTAGGGAGATGTGTTCTTTGTATGCATAAATCTTGACCCTTGTGTTATATGTATTAGAAGAAAACATGGACTTGTAAACTAATGGTTAGAACTCTTAAAAAGAGTTATGCATTAGTAAACATTGTGGAGGTCAAACACTATTATTGGGTATATATGTATGCTAGTTAGCTAGTATGTTATGCGTGCTCATGCATATGAGTAGATGTTAAAAGATCTCTTAAATGTTGATTATTGTTTGGATAGTAATGTAACTAATCTTGTTGCCAAGATTGTTAATGACTGCATTGACAGGAAACGATGGCAGATGGTGCCAAGGAAAGTGTGTGTTAACATTATGGCAGGAAAAGGATTATTCGTCCATGCAGATGGATTCAAGCTGCAGTATTGTCTATTGCTGGAACCATTATGCCACAAGGGATGTTGTATGTGGCGGTATGTAAATAAAAGATTACATGTAAGCTGTATTAGCTTTCAACTCATTATGTGATAGGTTAATGATAATTCATTGTAAAGATTTTAATACAATGGTTAAGGGATGGAATCCCTTATAAACCATTGAGTGAGGGGTGAAAACCCTCACGAGCGTTTAATAAGAAGATTAAACGTTTGCTGGTTTTCACCCTACGGGGTTTCCAGGGTATATCCGTGTTCAATGGTGTGATTGATGTGATTGCTTTATGGGTCCATTGTTGATGATGGGTCCTTGATGATGATGGTTCTTTATTTGTTGTGACAAGCATAATGTCTTAGTGCATGATTATTTAGTATGGTTAAGGATATCAAGTAATGGATGCAGGGGATTCATGAGACAGCTTATGTCAGAACACTACCACATGGATGGTTAACGGTTATGAAAATGGATATATAACTTATTGTCTTTCACTGCAATTTACTTGATGTATTAGTGAATGTGATATCTAATGGTTAGTGATGATTTGTGGAGTTGTTAATTGATTAATTACTTGTGGTAATTGTATAAATTAATTCTAACTCCCTACTTTTACCCGCGAGGTTACCGGGGTATGTGACAAGTGGTATCAGAGCTAAAGGTTGCAATACTGGCGCCTTTGGGAATTGGTAAGCGGAAAGGATATTGAGGTACGCCATCAGTAGGCATTAACTCAGGTATGAGTTTAATCAGTCGCATATTCATTTATGTCGTACACTACTTTTGGCATGATGGGTGTGATTCATGTTTATAACTTCCTTGAGAAATAAGTGATAAGTTGTTGCATAATTACATTCATAACATTGGATTCCTGATGAGGAAAAGACAATGAAAACTTTTGTCGCACTTAAGAACAATATTGAGTACTCATTACACTTAAGAACGATATTAAACGCTCATTGACGAAAATGACAATCAACTACCAAGTTTGATTTGCAAATATGGCAAAAACAATGATGTATTTAATGAACAAAATTGAAGTTACAATGAATGAGCAAATGCATGAATATAAATTGGGGAAACATCCTTGAATAGAATGAAAAATTGTTTTAAAAAGGACATTAGAAGAACCCCTTTAGATACTGAAAACATGCAATGAGTCAAGCAGCGAGACTTGATTGTCATAGCTAACTTTTGATTCAGTCTTGTCATGGATGCATGAAGACAATTGGTAGTTGAGATTGGTTAGTGTTGTATGACTAACCCATAGAACTTATATGCATTTGAATTGGACTAAGATTGCTACAATTCGTAAATAAGTGAAGTTGATTGATGTCACATGCATGGAATGTGTGTGTGAAGATTCTTACTCTCTCTGTGCTATAGTTCTAGTTGTTTATGGGAGGAGTTCTTAACTTTATTCACCAGGAGAATGCATGATGAATAGTATATGCTCATGTCTTACCCTCTAATTAAGTGAAATCCATTAGCATGGTATGTGTTTATCATTACTTGTTGAGAGGTAAAAATCATTGGAGCCTCGATTTAATGATGGTTGAATTTATCTCTACTATGGGAATGATGGATTGGTTGAATTTATCTCTACTATGGGAATGATGAATTTCTGATGCATGTTGCATTCCAGTGTGAAGTTAATTGTAGAAGCATGTTCAGTGAGTAACATTTCTTGGACCCATTCATGGTATAATTACATGTGATAATTATTCATAAATGGACTACCTGCATTAATACAGTTGTCAGTAAACTCTAACTACCTTCCCCAGCTATGGATGCTTCCAAAGGAAAAGGAAGCAAGGAGAAGGAAGAAGACCGTGCTGCAGGGACAGACGGAGATGGGAAAAGAAATCGCTAAGTCTGGTGATGACCAGATAGTGCCAACTTTGGGTGTCAGAATCTTGCAAAAGACTCGAAGTCTGGGAATGATTAGACAGTGCTTGATATGCATGTGAGTATTCCCTTGACCATGCTTAAGGAGTTGGTAAATGATAACTATAGTGTGTTGCTGTTAATGATTTTTGTAATGTCTCCTTGAAGTCGTTATTCTGAAATGGATACATAATAGTTTTATGATATTTGTTGCATCTAGCATCAAGTGGTAACTCTGGTGCATGTGTGACACTTGGGAGATTATGTTTCTAATTGCATAAGTAGAGCAATTGCTTCCGGTAAGGGTGGTTTAATTTGTTAGTTATGCATGTTGGTCCAAGGATAAGATAAGTATCTTGCTCACCTTCTTGAAGAATACATATGAATGTTTATATGATTTCTTAGTAGAGGAAGTATTGGAATGCATGCAATGAAAGAATGGTTCTTTTCTAGATTTTCTTGGTAAAGAAAATGTGTTAAAGCATGCAATTAAAAATTGATTATTTTGTATGCTTTCTTAATAAAGCAAATAAGTAGTTCTTATTGGGAAGACTCCACGTGAGTCTTGTATGTGAAATGCTTGTCTCTTGTCTATAAAATCCTTACTTGTTTTATGAAAAGAACTATGTGCATGGAAGTAAAGTAATTGTGTTAGGAGAACACATGTTGCATATTGGTAGCTATTGTGACTTTGGAATTATAAGTCTGTGTGTACTTAAAGAAAGTGGTCATGTTAGCTTCCTTGAAAAATAATAGTCTCTTGGAGAGATTGTCTTGTGGGATGAGCTGTGTTGATTGCTTGATTTTGATGCATAAACGATAAGTAAACCTTGTTTTTGCATCTTGATTTTTATGCCTAAAGATAGATATCTTTAATCATTTCTTGAAAGGGAATCTTGAGAAACCCTCACATCGGAAGATAGAGAAATGAGGATTAAAATGACTTCCTTTAAGAAAGAGGTATGTGATTTGTTGTATAGTATTCTAGTGAAAGGAATATGGGTTGTATACATTAAAGAAAGGCTTATATGATAAGCAATGGTATGCACAAAGATTAGTCATTATGATATAGAGTTATGATCTTTTGTATGTTAGAGAGAATATGTTTAATTACATTAACAATGCATGACCCAAGTTAGCCATAGTAAACATGAGATATTGCTCCACGAATGATGGTTGAAATTGGAACAACAGACTATGGCAAAATTGGAAATGCTTAGATTGTTAACTCAACGGTTGTTGACATTTATACATTAATGTGTATTTGCATATGCTTTTATACATGACAATATTGTATGCATGAACATTCTTGGAAATGGAATACGTGTTAACTGATGCATATTTATAACTAACGTTGCTGATGGGATTAAGTAGTGGTAGCTTAATGGCAAAAAGAAAACTCATCACATAAATTGCTGCAATGTGAATTGCAATTATGAATGAGAAAGAATGATGTTATATGATATGCATGAATTATGTTATTTGGAAAATTTGCATGCATACAACGTGTATGATGGATATGATTCCCATCAATCTTGATGTTGTGGACCCATGTTGGGGTTAAGTGTAAATGCATGATATACATGCATGTTTGTTGTGCTAATGATAATGTTCACATGGTTCATTGTGTAAATTACTTTGAGAAAGAGTATCAAAAGAGAAAATATTCATGCTATGTCTGGTTGGGATCAGATGGCATAAGAGGAAAGAGTTTCCTGTGTATGCTACGTCTGGTTAGGATCAGATAGCGTTTACTAGCGAGACCAGTGTGATTGCGGTTGAGTAGGACCTGCGTTTACTAGCGAGACCAGTGTAATTGCGGTCGAGTAGGACCTGCAAGTGCTTGGGTTGATGGCAATACCTGCCCGGAGGGGTTGATGGTACTTGTCTGCCCGGAGTTGGGTTGATGGCAGCTACCTGCCCGGAAGGGTTGATGGTACTTGTCTGCCCAGATCTCCTCTCCCTAGAATTCTTGAGCTGGTTGGCCAGTGGGATTCTATGTTAGACCTGGTAAGGTCTCTATCGAAGAAACTGTCTGGATGTGAAAATGACTCGGTTTGGTTGTGGAAACCAGTTCCCATGGGTTGGGAATTCTTTAGTCCATTGTGGTTTCATGGCTAAAGGAAATAACTAATCAGCTATATGTTATGTTAGAAATAAATTTTACATATAGTTGTGTGAAATGTGTTATGCACTTATAACAGGAAATGAGTTTAATGTTCAATAAGGAGTAATTGGAAATTTTAATTCCTTTATGGTATTATTAATTTTATGAACATCTTAGTGGGAGCTAAGACAGTTTTTGCTGGATGCAGTGATTGACAGTTTTGATGGTTAGAGAGCTAGGTGCTCTTTTGGTACTTCTAGAAGTACATTATGGATGTCTTTAATGAAAATTCATGCAGTGTGCACGTGGGCAGTGATTTATCATTGGTTGATTAGTGTTAGTGCTCTTTAAGTACTTGTAAAAGTACTGTGATTTAGAAATCATTTAGCAATTGATTGATTGTCAAACATATTTCATTTGACTCAAAATATAGTGACTAAGGTGATTGAAACTGTTAGTCATATATTATAGGAATTACTTACCGTGGAGGAATGAAGAGTTTTCCACCCACTATTAAAAGGGCTTAAATGAAAGTATTCATGATTTTCAAGCATAAGATGGTAAGTTGACACAGAGAATGGTTTATTATGAATGAATAAGGGCCAGGTGGTGGCGATTAGAAGTTGCATATTTTTGCAATTACAAATGCTTATGACTATTGATGCTTATAACTAATGATCTCTTTTTATGATTATATCAATACTATTTTGTTTGTCGTCCTTCCTTGGAATGAAATCGTTGATTTTAAAAGGAAAGGATCATATTTTCTGTGGTATATCAATGAGTAAAATCTCAAGTTCTCAATGAAAGATGAACACCGAGGACGGTGTTCCTGTTAAGGGGGGGAGTATGTAATGTCCCTAAATAACCCGGTGAAATCTGGACAGTAAATAGTAATTCTTTAAAAGATTATGAATCGGTTTAAGATCTAATTTCTGGTATTCATGAAACTAATTATGGAGACTATTTTGGGAATGGTGCACGGAACCCATTCGTCCTCTCTCCACGGGTAATAACCGATTCTTGGATTCGGTACTGAGGTTTGGTATTGAGAACTGATTCTTGGTTATGTTAAATGGGCACCAGTTGTTCCTGAGGTGATATTCTCGAGCGGGAAGGTTCTTGATGACAGTATGGTCACACCTGGATAGGTTCTCACCGTTGATTGATAGGGTTTTCCACTCTATGCTCTGTATTCTTCAGGAGGAGAACCAACCAGTTTTCTCCCGGATGTTGTCGCTCATTTGCAAGGAGGAGGACCGAAACCACTCTTCTGCAACCATGTCATGGGACTCAGAAAGAACTCCAGGAGGGTTCGATGCGCTATCTTCTCTTAGATTATTATTAAATGGGAAGTGCAAGGCCACCGAGATAGCTGCCAGATGAGACATGACAACGAAGCTACCAGAAAAAGGGGTTTGTGTTGGAAGTGCAAGGTCGCCGAGATAGCTGCCAGATGAGACATGACAACGAAGCTACCAGCAAAAGGGGTTTGTGTGGGATGATGTTTTTGTTTTTAAGTCTGTGTGAAAGCTACTAGGATATTAGTATCTGTAGAAATATTTTTGTAAAACAAATATTTTTATTAATGCGTAAATCTAACCTGGATCTGTGCGGAACCACATAAGATCCTGTTGTGGAAATAGAGCGGTAGTAAATTTGGTAGCCAACAATAATATGCTACTTTTAGATCTGTGTGAAGAACTGTGGGGTTCAACCGTGGGTATTAATGGCATCATGCCCAGTTGATGTGCTAAAATATGAAGAACCATGGAGTCAAACGCTGGGAAATATGAAACCATGGAGTCAAACGCTGAGTATTAATGGCAGCATGACCAGGTGATGTGCTAATATATCATGAATCTAGAATTGAATTTACATTGTTGAAAGTCATAATACATTTTGTAATGTATTGATTGCTTAGGGTATTGGGAGAGTTTGTATGAGCAAATTATTGAGTGTAGCGAATACAATTCGGATACCGTGGCTGTATATTAACTGACCGTAAGTCCATTAAAATGAAGAGTGCTAAGAGTAAACTCAAGCATGGTTGCTTTCTTTGTCATGGGATCACAAAGATAGAAAGTGCATGCATTAGAAGAATGATTGATTTTAGATGTTCTCTTTGTAAGAGAATAGGTTAATGCAGGTGGTATTGTGTATGGTAAAAGGCTGATTAGTTTATCTCTTTTCTTGGTTAAAGAAGTAATTAATGAGTTGATGCTTGTATCATTAAAAGACTATGTCCATTGCATATACTAAAGAAGGGGTATTAGGATAAGCTAATGGCTCAAAGAACAGTCATCGTGTTAGGGAGATGTGTTCTTTGTATGCATAAATCTTGACCCTTGTGTTATATGTATTAGAAGAAAACATGGACTTGTAAACTAATGGTTAGAACTCTTAAAAAGAGTTATGCATTAGTAAACATTGTGGAGGTCAAACACTATTATTGGGTATATATGTATGCTAGTTAGCTAGTATGTTATGCGTGCTCATGCATATGAGTAGATGTTAAAAGATCTCTTAAATGTTGATTATTGTTTGGATAGTAATGTAACTAATCTTGTTGCCAAGATTGTTAATGACTGCATTGACAGGAAACGATGGCAGATGGTGCCAAGGAAAGTGTGTGTTAACATTATGGCAGGAAAAGGATTATTCGTCCATGCAGATGGATTCAAGCTGCAGTATTGTCTATTGCTGGAACCATTATGCCACAAGGGATGTTGTATGTGGCGGTATGTAAATAAAAGATTACATGTAAGCTGTATTAGCTTTCAGCTCATTATGTGATAGGTTAATGATAATTCATTGTAAAGATTTTAATACAATGGTTAAGGGATGGAATCCCTTATAAACCATTGAGTGAGGGGTAAAAACCCTCACGAGCGTTTAATAAGAAGATTAAATGTTTGCTGGTTTTCACCCTACGGGGTTTCCAGGGTATATCCGTGTTCAATGGTGTGATTGATGTGATTGCTTTATGGGTCCATTGTTGATGATGGGTCCTTGATGATGATGGTTCTTTATTTGTTGTGACAAGCATAATGTCTTAGTGCATGAATATTTAGTATGGTTAAGGATATCAAGTAATGGATGCAGGGGATTCATGAGACAGCTTATGTCAGAACACTACCACATGGATGGTTAACGGTTATGAAAATGGATATATAACTTATTGTCTTTCGCTGCAATTTACTTGATGTATTAGTGAATGTGATATCTAATGGTTAGTGATGATTTGTGGAGTTGTTAATTGATTAATTACTTGTGGTAATTGTATAAATTAATTCTAACTCCCTACTTTTACCCGCGAGGTTACCGGGGTATGTGACACATATTTAGAGCTTATCCTTGTAGATGAGGAGACTTGTCCAATTGTCTATTTCTCTAAATACAAAAAAAAAATGTTTAAAATTTAAAAGGGGAAAATGATTCAATCTAACTAATAAACAAAATGGTTTTTTGTGATGTCCCCATAAAACTGTAATTATTTTTATTTTACCGTAGTAAAAACAAACTAGAATTTATAGTTAATGTTTGAATTAAGTATTAATTTTGATAATTATAAAGAAAACTATTTTTGGTGTGTTAACAAATCTTGTAATTTTTCATATCAAGAAAGTTAAGGTAGGGAGTTGCCTAATCCTAATTACCTCCTTGATTATGAATTCTCCAAGGAAGGGACTCAAGAGGCAGGAAACTTGAGAGGAACAGAGGAGAAAAGGGAGAGGATCCGTCCTGACAGGTTAGGCGGAAAAGAAGCTAACTCTGGTGGTGACCAGATAGTTGTGGCACTATGTGAGAATCCTTGCAAGAAGATATTGATCTTGTAAGCAAGCTCGGGGGAGACTTGGATGTGAAATCAAGTCTCAAAGTTGGGAGGATTAGAATCTGTTAAAATATAGAGCTGATTTCTACAATTGGATTTTTCCCAGGTAAGTAAAACAACTTGGAGAAACTATATTAATTATAAAATAATAGAGTAAATGTTCTGTTCTGGAAAAATAACACGAAAACTTGGAAATTTAAAATTTTGTACAGTCTTGGAAAGGAAAGAAATTTACTAAGCAAAACTAGAATTATGGAGAGAATCTTGGTCTGACAAAAAAAACAGTATGTAATATTTTCCTTGATATAACCAAAACCATATATTAATTATAAAGGAAAACCTGGACCGCGGCATGTTTTACTACCAACTTTAAAAGATATATATATATATATATATAGCCAATGTTAGGAAGTCTGAGAACATATATCGATGCAGTATAGTATAGCATCAAAGAAAATTAAGGAGTTTCGTAATACAAAAAGGGCCATTAAAGAATCTGGAAAGACAACCCCGACCCACAGGACCTGATACATCCATAAGCTAGGGAAGGCTCCCAGTTCTAAGCCTTCATGTCCGCAAGCAATAACCTAAATTACGCATAAAGTATTTAAACAGAAAAATAGCGGATTGAAAGCTTTCAAACTCAGACAAGAAAAATTTGGAAAGACTGGAAAGCGACATAACCAGAAAGGAATAAGTTGCTGAGAGACCATATATACAAAACATAGCTCGAATATTGCAATATCTAACAAACAGAGAGATGTGAGAGTTACAGGAGTTGCCTATTAAACATGAGTATTAACCAGTTTAAACTAATAATTCATTGGCATTATATAACGAGTCAGGCTAGCCCTAAAAGACATCTTTGAAAGCATTCATTATTATGAAAAAGATTCTAGAGTAAATGAAATAATTAAACAAGCGCTGGATGAAAATTCCAGAGAAAATAAGACATATAATTCGAGCATTGTCAATAATACAATAGACTTCCAGTTTGATTCCCAAGGGGTTACTAGATAAACCCCAAAGTCTGGAACCATCACCCGAAGGGTCGAAAAGGGTTCCCTTAAAATAAAAAATACACATACATCGTAAATACAAAATTACAGTAGCTAGTATTCTGGAGCAGAGCCCCTTTGTGCAGATAATAAGCATACACCTGAAGTACCAGATTAACTCAGTAGGAATCTAGAAACCCTTCCAAGGAAATCCATCATGGCAAACCTAAATGCCTCTCTACCCGGCCAATAGATGCTGCAAGAAAAAACATTGAACATACTCGAGAACCCATTGAAGAGCTGAGTGTGTAGGTCTCATAAAATTGGTGGAAACCACCTCAGAAATCCTTTGACACGCCGAGACCTCACCTGAAGAACTTGCACACTCCAACATCAAGAAAATCTGTTAGGAGGTAACAATACAACCGCAAATCAGGTAGCTTAAGAAAGACACAACAAAGAATAAGAGATTACCTGAAGGGGATGCATATGGGTGGAGGCTCCACCTGTTTTGAAACCTCTGCAGAAGCCAAACCGAAGTCTTCACAACTCAAACCACTCAGGGACGAAACCCTGGTCTCAGAACCCAAAAACTAGAGAGCTGAAGACTGAAACAATAAAAATGAAACAAGACCTCTGTAAAACCCCAATGAAGTTTTCAAATGAGTCGTCGTCCGTTAGATTAGAGAAATGGTCAGATCACCGTCAAAGCAGCGAGGAGAACGAGGCAGGAGGGACAACTGGAGGGCGCACGGTGAAGGAGACGAGTCCTGCTCCTGCCACATCTCGTGGCAGAGCAAATTGATATTATTAAATCCGTAATGAGCATATAAAACCATGTGTATAGTAAATCTTTAGTACCCAGACTTAATTGCAAATGCATCGAAATATATGCATTGTACTGTACAACAATAAACCACTTTGTAAATAATATTTGATTGATATAATATGCATGTTTGATATTATGTTCAAAGGGTAAGTGCCTTTACAATCGTCATATAAGAACTATGGTAATATGTAACAATTTTTTTTTTTACTATGGTTTATGTTAAAGTACATGGAGATGTGACAAGTGGTATTAGAGCCAAGGTTACCAAATTGAGGCCTCTGGAAAACTAATGACTGATAGTGTTGTGTATACTCAGCAAAAGAAGCAGGAGCAGCTACCATGAGAAGGACAGATAGTGCTCCCCACAGAAACATAACAGGCTTAGGACCTGCAACTTTCCCGGAGACCAACCCAGAAGTATGGGTGCAGTTGGGAGAAGAACCTCGTAGTGCCAATCCTACAATATTGGAGACTGTGCAAGAATTAAAAAGCGAGATGGCCTGATTGCGAGCTGACAATGAAAGGTTAATGTTAGAATAGGAAAAGATTATGAAAAGTCTGTCAGATAAGAAAAATTAGCGTCAGCCGATTCCTAGCCCAAAACACGGGCACATGTCTGGAGAGCAAGAATATCAGACAGAGTATGTGGAAATAGAAGGAGGGGAAGAAAATCAAGAGGAAAAGTCAGATAACGCCTCAAAGCATAAAATGAAAAAGAGGCAAAGGACAGAGCTGCAAGGAGAGTTCTAGAAAATAAAGCCGCCCTCTTTGACGGTGAACAAGAAGAGGCAGTTGAAGCCTGGCTCATTAATATGAATAAATACTTTCAGCTATATGAATATGATCACAATTTAAAGGCTCGCTTGGCCATTTTCCAGCTGCAAGGAAAAGCCACCCTATGGTGGGAAGAGGTAAAGACTGTGCGAGGGGTGAACGAACAGAGCATAACATGGGAAAAGTTTCAAAGATATTTTAAAGAGAGATATTTAACTGAACGTTTCTACGACGAGAAAGAAAAATAATTTCACGACCTACGATTAGGACAACTAACAATGGATGAGTTCATTACCAAATTTACCTCCTTACTTCGGTATGTTCCTTACATACGAGAAGAGAAGGAAAAAGTGCAGTGATTTATCAGTAGTTTACCGTTGTTCATGAAAGAATGTATTGAGTTCGACAATCCGAAAACAATGGACGAGGTCATCCGGAAGGCCCGGATATGTTATCAGCAAAGTAAACAGAAAGGAGAAGTGTTGGGAAAGAAATGGATTGATAAAAAGGGCAATAAGTTTTTTGTTGGTAATAAAGGGAACAAGAGCAATATCAATAGAGGACCTCCCAGAGGTCAGATAAACAGAAATCTGCAGAAAAATCAGTCCAAATTTCGACCTCCCAATGAACCCAAATCCAATGAGCAATCAGGGAGAACTGAAGTTGAAACAGCAGCAAGACCCCCAGTACAATGTTGGGGGTGTGGAGGGCCTCATTACATTAAGAACTGTCCTAACCGTAAGGGTGTTGAACAGATTTCATAGATTCAGGAGGCATCCACAGTAGGAGATGTAGCCAGGAGTATTCCAAAGATCAATGCCGCCCTTGAAGATCATCAGGCAGAATACCAGCCAACTATGGTGGAATTCGAAGGTAAAATATTTGATCATGCTATATCTATTTTAATTGACCCAGGAGCTACATTAAGTTATGTTAGTCCTAAAATAGTTGATCAGTGTGGTTTACAAGTTGTCAAGTTCAAAAATCCTTGGTTAGTACAGCTAGCAATAGGGGCAAAGAGATGTGTGTTGGCTAAAGTCAACAATTGTCCCTTAGAAATAGCAGGACAACCTCTGGTGGCAGATCTAAACATATTACCCCTAGGGTCATATGATGTTCTAATAGGCATGGACTGGTTAGAAAAGCATTGGTCCCTTATAAACTGTAAAACAAAAGCTATCTGCTATATGGATGAGCAGGGAAATAAGATTCAAGGCATTTTGAGACCACTAAAATTATGACCAATAACCACCTCTCAACTAGAAAAATGCATCAGAAAAGGATGCCAGATTTATGCGATTCAGGTGGGATACGCCAACTCAAAAGATAAGTTTGTGTCCTTGGAAAGTATCCCTGTGATACAGAATTTTCCAGATGTATTTCCTGAAGAAATTCCAGGGTTACCTCCAAAAAGAGACATAGATTTCACCATTGAACTAATACCAGGAGCAGCCCCGGTGTCCCGAGCTCCTTATCGTATGAGTATACCAGAACTGACAGAATTAAAAATGCAATTACAGGAGTTATTGGATAAAAATTATATTCGTCCAAGTGTCTCGCCTTGGGGAGCCCCCATACTGTTTGTCAAAAAGAAGGACGGGACCCTACGGATGTGTATGGATTATCGTCAGCTAAATAAGCTGACCATTAAGAACAAGTACCCTTTACCTCGCATAGACGAACTATTTGATCAAGTGAAGGGTGCAACGATGTTTTCAAAGATTGATCTACGGTCAGGATACCATCAGATCAGAATCAAGGAGGAAGACATAGCTAAAATGACCTTTAGGACCCGCTATGGACATTACGAGTTCGTGGTGTTACCCTTCGGGCTGACCAATGCCCCCACAACTTTTATGTGTCTAATGAACAGTATATTTCATCAATACTTAGATAAATTTGTATTAATTTTTATTGATGATATACTGATTTATTCCCGAAATGTTGAGGAACATAAAGAGCACCTCAGGATAGTGCTGCAGACTCTCAGGGAACACTAATTGTATGCAAAATTTAGCAAGTGTGATTTCTTTAAAGAGAAGATTCAATATTTAGGCCACACCATTACCAAAGATGGAATCGTTGTAGACCCAGAAAAGATAAATACCATAATGGAATGGCTAGTACCAAAAGACGTGGCGGATATAAGATCTTTCATGGGACTGGCAAGGTATTACAGACGATTTGTTGAAGGATTCTCTAAGGTGGCCTATCCTATTACCTCCCTATAGAAGAAGGGAAAAATATTTAAATGGACAGTCAAATGCCAACAGAGCTTTGAACAACTCAAGCATTTACTAACCACTGCACCAATTTTAAGCATAGCAGATCCAAGTAAGGACTATGTGGTGTGTACAGACGCTAGCAAGGAAGGGGTAGGTGGTGTTTTAATGCAAGAAGGTAGAGTAATCGCCTATGAATCTAGGAAGTTGAAGGAGCACGAACAGAAATACTCAGCTTATGACTTAGAATTGACAGTTGTTATTCATGCACTAAAAATGTGGCGGCACTACTTGATGGGTAAGAAATTCCTTCTAATGACTGACCATCACAACCTGACTAATTATTTTAAGCAGATTTGATTTTGAAATCAAACACTTGAAAGGAAAGGAGAACCGGGTAGCTGATGCCTTAAGTTGAAAGGTACATTGTCTTTATGAAATTTCTTACAGTGAGGTGCGGACCACTTTCAATGAACTAATTAAAGAAGCAGCTGAGTGGGATCCAGAATACCAGTTTTTAGGACAACAAGCTCAAATTACAAACAACCATGAACATCAACTAGGATATGAAATGAATCCTGCAGGTATGTTGATTTATAAGAAGAGATTATATGTGCCTAACCAAAACAACATTAAGGATTTGATTTTAGATGAATATCATAAGAGTCCCTATGCAGGACACCCGGGATACCAAAAATTAATTACTGCACTCCGCAAGGAATACTACTAGCCGGGTATGAAAAAGAATGACTCGTTGCCTGGAATGTCAACAAGTAAAAATAGAACACCAACATCCTGCTGGATTACTGCATCCATTACCAATTCTGGAATGGAAATGGGAGACCATCTCCCTCGACTTCATCACGGGATTACCCAGATCTAAAAAGAAAAATGATTCCATAATGGTAGTAGTGGACAAACTAAGCAAATCAACTCATTTCATACTAGTACAATCCACATACAGGGCAGTACAGATTGCCAACATATTCATGCAGAATATTTTCAGATTACATGGGCTACCAAAGACTATAATTTCTAATCGGGATGTAAAATTTACATCAGCCTTCTGGAAAGCTTTGTTTGAAGGTTTAGGTACGCAGTTAAACTTCAGCACTGCCTATCACCCTCAGACGGACGGGCAGACAGAGCGGGTGAATCAGGTGGTAGAGGACATGCTACGAACTTATGTGATGCAACAACCCTCCAAATGGGAAGATTACTTACATCTGGTCAAATTTGCTTACAACAACGGCTATCATACCTCCTTACAAATGAGCCCGTTTGAAGTTTTGTACGGACGTAAGTGCCACACACCATCCAGTTGGGGAGGACCTGAGGACAAGTTAATGTTGGGACCCGAAATGTTACAGGAAATGGAAGAAATGGTTAAGAAGGTTCGTTCCAATTTAAGGGCCACTCAAGATCGACAAAAGAACTTCGTCAATCGAAAAAGGAATTTCAGAGAATTCCAAGTAGGGGATCATGTGTATGTAAGGGTACACGCCAAAAGGAGTACCTTACAATGGAGTGGTTGTGCTAAATTAGCACCCCAATTTTGTGGTCCATTCCAAATTTTGGCACAGGTGGGGCCAGTGGCTTACCAACTAGCCTTGCCCAACCATATTTGAATACACAATGTTTTCCATGTATCTGTACTAAAAAGATATGTTTATGATCCTAAACATATAATCAATTGGCAGGATATACAGGTAAAAGAATTTTCTCTAAGCAAGTCAAATAAGAAATTAATGATAATAAAAATTGACAAAAATTTTCTGCTTATGTAGGTCGAACCGGAAGGAGAATTCTTGGTCGAACCTCTGGTTATACTCGATCAGAGAGAAGTAACGCTGCGGAAACGAGTTATCACCCAGGTTAAAGTGCAATGGCAGCACTATGGGCCGGATGAGGCCACCTGGGAGGATGAGAAGCTCATGAAAGAAGCTTTTCCGGGTCTGTTTTCAGCAGAAAAACATCGAGACGATGTTTGATTTTTGGGGGGGGGGGGGGAGATGTGATGTCCCCAAAAAACTGTAATTATTTTTATTTTACCACAGTAAAAACAAACTGGATTTTATGGTTACTGTTTGAATTAAGTATTAAATTTGATAATTATAAAGAAAACTATTTTTGGAGTGTTAACAAATCTTGTAACTTTTCATATCAAGAAAGTTAAGGTAGGCAGTTGCCTAACCCTAACTACCTCCCTGATTATGAATTCTCCAAGGAAAGGACTCAAGAGGGTAGACAGGAAACCTGAGAGGAACAGAGGAGAAAAGGGAGAGGATCTGTGCTGAGAGGTCAGGTGGAAAAGAGGCTAAGTCTGGTGGTGACCAGATAGTTGTGGCACTGTGTGAGAAGCCTTGCAAGAAGATATTGATCTTGTAAGCAAGCTCGAGGGGAGACTTGGACCTAAAAGCAAGTCTCAAGGTTGGGAGGATTGGAATCTGTTAAAATACAGAGGTGATTTCTACAGTTGGATTTTTCCTTTATTTACTAATCTCAGGTAAGTAAAACAACTTGGAGAAACTTTATTAATTATAAAATAATAGAGTAAATGTTCAGTTCTGGAAAAATATTGTTACTACAAGAAAACTTGGAAATTTAAAATGTTGTACAGTCTTATCCTGAAATAGGAGAGTAGCTATTTTCATAAATTACAGAAGGAGAATTTTTCTAGTTCAGGCATAAACTAAGAATGTAGTACAAACTTAGAAAAACAAACTTACTTAGAAAGGAAAGAAATTTACTAAGAAAAACTAGAATTATGGAGAGAATCTGGGTATATCTTTCTGACAAAAAAAGAACAGTATGTAATATTTTCCTTGATATAACCAAAACCACATATTAATTATAGAGGAAAACCTAGGTCAAGGCCTGTTTTACTGCCAACTTTAAAAGATATATATATATATATATATATCTGTGTGTGTGTGTGTGTGTGTTAAGCCACTATTAGGAAGTTTGAGAACATATAGCGATGCAGTGCAGTATAACATCAAAGAAAACTTAAGGAGTTTCGTAATACAGAAAGGGCCAATAAAGAATCCGAAAAGACAACCCAGACCCGCAGGACCTGATATGTCCATAGGCTAGGGAAGGCTCCTAGTTCTAAGCCTTCATGTCTGCAAGCAATAACCTAAATTACGCATAAATTATTTAAATAGAAAAATAGCGGATTGAAAGCTTTCAAACTCAGACAAGCAAAATTCGGAAAGACTCGAAAGCGACATAACCAGAAAGGAATAAGTCACTGAGAGACCATATATACAAAACAAAGCCCGAATATTACAATATCTAGAAAATCAGAGAGATGCGAGAGCTACAGGAGTTGCTTGTTAAACATGAGTATTAACCAGTTTAAACTAATAATTCATTGCCATTATACAATGAGTCAGGCTAGCCTTGAAATACATCTTTGAAAGCATTCATTGTTATGAAAAAGATTCCAGAGTAAATGAAATAATTAAATAAGCTGGATGAAAATTCCAGAGCAAATAAGACATATAATTCGAGCACTGTCAATAATACTATAGACTTCCAGTTTGATTCCCAAGGGGTTGCTGGATAAACCCTGAAGTCCAGAACCGTCACCCGAAGAGTCGACAAGGGTTCCCTTAAAATAAAAAATACACATACAGTGTAAATACAAAATTATAGTAGCTAGTATTCAGGAGCAGAGCCCCTTCGTGCAGATAATAAGCATACACTCGAAGTACCAGATTAACTCAATAGGAATCTAGAAACCCTTCCGAGGAAATCCATCAGGGCAAGCCTGTATGCCTCTCTACCCGGCCAATAGATGTCGCAACAAAAAACATTGAACATACCCGAGAACCCATTGAAGATCTGAGTGTGTAGGTCTCAGAAAATCGGTGGAAACCACCTCAAAAATCCTTTGACACGCTGAGACCTCACCTGAAGAACCTGCACACTCCAACATCAAGAAAATCTGTCAGAACGTAACAATACAACCACAAATCAAGTAGCTTAAGCAAGACCTAAGAAAGAATAAGCGATTACCTGAAGGGGCCGCGTATGGGTGGAGGCTCCACCTGTTTTGAAACCTCCGCAGAAGCCAAACCGAAGTCTTCACAGCTCAAACCACTCAGGGATGAAACCCTAGTCTCAGAACCCAAAAACCAGAGAGTCGAAGACTGAAACAATAAAAATGAAACAAGACCTTCGTAAAACCCCAATGAAGTTTTCAAATGAGTTGTCGTTCGTCGGATTAGAGCAATGGTCAAATCACTGTCGAAGCAACAAGGAGAACGAGGCAGGAGGGACAACTGGAGGGTGCACGACGAAGGAGACGAGTCTTGCCCTTGCCACATTCGGTGGCAGAGAAAATTGATATTATTAAATCCGTAATGAGCATATAAAACCATGTGTATAGTAAATATTTAGTACCCAGACTTAATTGCAAATGCATTGAAATATATGCATTGTATTGTATAGAAATAAACCGCTTTGTAAATAATATTTGATTGATATAATATGCATGTTTGATATTATGTTCAAAGGGTAAGTGCCTTTACAATCGTCATATAAGAACTGTGGTAATATGTAACAATTTTTTTTTTTACTATGGTTTATGTTAAAGTACATAGAGATGTGACATTTTTCCCTCTGAAATTGAGTTATACAATTTCAAGTGAGATTGTGATTTCTTCTTGTTTAAAATGTGTTATTGAATGTAAAAATGATTCAACACCCTCAATCTAGAAATTTGCAAATTAAATAACTTAAATTTATAATTTTTTAAAATATGTGCTAAATTTTGATAAAATTGAATGGAGAAATATCAAGGAAAAAAAACTCTTTTATTGATTAATTAATATAATTAATTTAATTTTTAATAAATTTAAATTTAAAATAAATTTATTTTAGTTTTTTTTTTTTTTTTAATGGCTATGATAACAAATATTGACAAGATCAAAATTAAGAAGAGTATTTTCAATTTTGCAAACACATTTCGTGTGGTTCATCATCATGACCACATCAAAATTATTTATAACACTAAAGCAAAAATCTGAAATGACTTAAATTTCATTTGTATGTGTGATTTTTGAATTAGTTATTTAATGTGGAAATATAATTTGATATAAATAAATGTATCAATTTTGTAATTCAAAAAGTTAGTTCAATATATTTTTATCTATAATATTTTGTACAGAACATAATAATAATAATAATATTATTATTATTATTATTATTTTATATGTAATATATATTTTAGTTTCTCTAATAATATATATTTAAAGTATATAAAACTTTTGTTTATTTTTCAAAAATAGTCCTAAGTAAATTATAAATTTTTAAAATTTATTAAAAAAAATTATATAAATAAAGAAATATCTTTTATAAATTATTCTATTTTAAAATTTAATTTAATGGAGGAAAATTATTCTTATAAATTTTTTTTAATAAAATAAGATGAAAAAAAATTGAAAAAAAATCAACTTTTATAATTATATGTGATTTATATATCTTCTTGAAAAATGAAATTTGAAATTTGAAATTTAATTATTAAATATATATTTTTTTAATTTCATCATACACATATATTTAAACTTAAAAAAGATATTTCATAAATAATTAATTTTTTTTAATTGGTTTAATTTTTTATTTTTTAATATAATGTTAATAGTTTTATGTGGATTGTTTGATTAAGAGAATATTAAACTTAAAAAAAATAAAAATAAAAAATAAAATAGTTACTATCAACTATGTTATTGAAGAGATGTTTATTAATTTATAAGTTAAATAATAATAATTATTATTATAATAATTGAATTTAAAAATAATAATAATATTAATTTTATTTCAATTTTATTTTATTAATATGAGTAAACGAAGATTTTCATGGACATAATTATATTTATTAGGATAATTTTAACATAATTAAAATAAAAATTATTTTGTTTATAGAGATGTAAATTTATGTAATATAAATTGAATATTATAAAAAATTTATATGAATTTATGTTAATTTAAACTTTAATATTAAAAAGAATTTATATGAATTCATGTTAATTCATTAAAAAAAAAAATTAAGAAATTTGATCTCCCTCAATATTTTTTTAGCTTAAACTAAAAAAATTGAACTTGTGACCTCTCAATTAATTTGATACTTAACAATAAAAAACCAATTAAACAAACACTAAACTTTTATTCCTCTCAAAACTTAATAAATTAAAAACCAAAATAAATCTATACTAATTTTAATATACAATTATATTCCTTAATAAATACTAATTTTAATATACAATTACATTCATTAATAAATATTTTTAAATGTGTGGAACTTTAACAATTACTTCTCTATTAAATCACTTTAAACATAATTTTTAATAAAGTTCTTATAAAAACTTCACGTGATAAATGTATTTTTTCATGTTTTTATTGGACTATAGTTAAGCTATATCATTGAGAGTATGTTGAAAATAATATCTAATGATGAAAGTGGTTTCTAATTATTTTATTTTATAACTTAAATAAGAATTGACTTATAATATATTAAAAATAAAAATAAAATTATATTACATGCTAAGAAAAATATTTAATAAAAAAATAGTTAATTAAAAGTTTATAAATTATATTATAAAATACGAAAATAAATCGTTAAGTTTTACTAGCACAATTGGTTGAGGATGGACCTCTTTAAAAAGGTCATCCCGAATCAAACCTCATGGAACTAAGTCTCGACTTATCAAGCCATAAGTCAAATTTAGAAGATTATGCACAAATTGACACAAAATATATATATATATATATATATATGAAAATAAAATTAATATTAAAAATATAATATATATATATATATATATAATATTAAAAATACAATAAATTAATAAATTTAAGAGAAATTTCATAAAATTTTATATCAACCACTCACATGCCAAAAAAATAGTATACTCCGAGCACAACTAAAACACAAGCTACATTGAAATACAATACACTACAATGTTTACTTAAATGAAAACACAACTCACAACAAAGTACACAAATTTACCATATTTGAAGTTGTAATCTAAAATAAGAGATTAATGTTATCATTATCCAACAAAGGTCACACGGTTTGCGTAAACTCTTGATTTCCATCCTCGTTTTTATATCCAGAAGAAGCGCATTAAAACATAGATTGCTAAATTTAAATCAAACTTACCACCCTTCACGTATTACCGATTTTTTTTTCCTTGGAAAAACTTGAAGTTAATTCTAGAAATGCCTTTTTGCCACTCGGATGTGTAACACTGCTATGTGATGATGAACGCATAAGCTTAAAATTAATAAAATTTTAAAATTAATGGAAGTGTTTTCTAATTTCAATTATATATATTTTATTTTTAAAATTAGTATGAGCGTTTTTTCGTCAAAGTAGTGTATCATTTTTAAGATATATGAAGTAAAATATTGCAATTTTGGTGATTTTGATGATATTTAGTTAATTTTAATTTATCTTCATTTATGTGTAGTTAGGGTAAATTCATACTTATGTGACATAGGGTTAATTTCACCTATTACTATTATAATCTCGAAATGTGATCTTGCACCTATTACTATTATAATCTCGAAATGTGATCTTGCTTCATCATATTGGACACATAGGCTAGTCAAAGTTTAAAACAATGATGTTACAAGGAGTAACTTAATAATATACTCCATTATTAATTGAACTACACTTCTAAGACTAGAATTTCAATATTAATCTAAATGTTTGAAGTGAATAATGCTTCCAAATCTCAAAATTAAAGTGAATGCATGAAGTGAATCAAGTCTTAAAAAATATGAATTTAGATATCCTCTTGCACTTTTAATTTTACTCATTCAAATTGAGAAATCATACCTTTCTATAGATCCACATGTTTAGTGATCATACTTTTTCTTTTTTTATGAAAATGGATGATTGGTGCTTTAATATATCTATCTTAAATACACCATTTTTAGCATAGGCATGTAGGCTTCTCTTTTTAACTTCAATTTATCATTCTTATGCTTTAGTGTGACTTATCTTTAAATTACTGCTTTTAATAATGAAGTATATCCTCTTTGAAGATTACTTATTGGGCAATTTTCTTATCATGCTCCATATGCTTTCTCCCACCCATATGAACCATGAATTGAATTTTCTTAGGTTATAATGTTTTTATGGATTGGTTTTTGTATTTAATGAACTTGTATAAAGGTGGTGCCCTTGCTTTCTCCTCTTGATTATGAAGGATTTGCATTTATTTCATGTCGAGGGTGGTTGAGATGTTTATTCGCTTGAAGCACCTTGTCATGTAGGGGACATATTTTGGGTTGATGGATAGAGGAGGAACTCAAAGTTAAACATTCATAAATAATTTAAAATAGCACACAATAAACCACACAATGGCATATACAGCTCTTTAGCTCTAATTTTCATTGTTTGAATTACTTAAGGATACAAGAATAAATAGAGCCAAAAGTCTTATGGGGAACTTTCTAGAAAAATCTTTAGAACAATAATTAGGTTGATTTTAGATGACACATGTGTGAGAATAATTTAATTTTAAATGTAGACTCCACTAGAAACTACTGGACACTGCTAAGAAAATAGGAGTAATTAACACATTAAAACACTTCCCTTAATTATCACCATTATTATCTACTCATTTACATGTCACCTAAGTCAAACATTAATTTTAGTTCTACATATTGGTATATGTTGTCTTAAACTCTATGTTACATAAACATTTTTTTCCCTTTTACTCTAACCATACTATGAAATATGGTTTATTTATATTAAAGTTATGCAATGAACTATACATATCAATTTATTAGGTCTTTCCTTCCATCATTTATATGGATGACACTACATGATGTTTTGAAATATTTCATTAAAAACTTCTCTAACCTAAAGGCTTATTGTTTATTTATTTTTTTAAATGTTTATATGAGTATAATGAAAAATTGAATTTTGTA
Source organism: Pinus tabuliformis (assembly GCA_031772625.1). NCBI lineage: Eukaryota > Viridiplantae > Streptophyta > Pinopsida > Pinales > Pinaceae > Pinus > Pinus tabuliformis. The sequence continues at coordinate 829,073,049 of CM062813.1, forward strand.
AACTAAAAATTAAAATTATTTAAAAAATATATTGTATTGTAAAATCTTTAAAATAAATTACTATTTAATGCTCAGAATCACTTCAAAAACATTGTATATTAATTAATCAAAACTTATTAATAACACGATTTCCCAAAATCAAACTAAACCCACAAACAAATCCCTATGTACATATAACACTTTAAACCACCCCCGACATGGAACTCTAATATTGCAATGGCAAGCAGAAATCTTCCCAATCCTTATCTCTCAAGATTAAAGCCTTTAATCTTATTTCCATTTTTTAATGGGTGAATTTATGAAGATGATTTATATTTTTGGCCTAAATGTGGGATGAAATTTCAAAATTTTACCTCTTTTTTTTTTTCCATTGAGGCTCTCAAAATTCATACAAATTTAGTCGTGTGAATTTTGATTTAAAGTAAAAATATAATTTGTAGAATTTTTTTTTCAAAAATATTAATGTTGTATAATTATCAATTTTCCATTAAATTAAATATTTGTCTTTGCAAATTTTTTTAACAAATATGTGTGTTTTTGCTAAATAATATATATATTTCAACTTTTGCAATTTATTACCGACAATACGGAAATTTAGAATTTCTCATTCTCCATTTTTCATCTATTTATCTAATAAAAATGGATCATCTCTCGATTCAAATACATAATGTAATATATCAAAAAATCATTACTAAAGCTTAAACTCCAAAATTAATAATTTTTTTTAAAAACTCATCATATTTATTATTAAATTTATCTGTAATAAATATTTCATGCTATTTTAGATAATTAAGACAAAATACTAAAACATACATCAGCTTTAAATAAAAAAAAATCTAACGTGTCAAAAGTAAAAAGATTATTATGTATAAATTAATTAATATTAATATATATATATATATATATATATATATATATAGATATAGATATATATATATAATCATGTTTATTACGCATTTTCCTCTGTCATTTATATATTTACGTGGATTACGTTAAACTGTGTCTTGAGATATCTCATTAAAAACTCCCTGCCCTAAGATCCTTAACTTTTTTGAAATAATTCATGTAATTATAAATGTCTATCCAAATATTTGTTTGTGATCTTTTTATTAATAATTCTCATTAATAATTTAATAATATATTTTGGAATTGGTAATATATTTTGAAATAACATATAAGTTATATCTTATTTTTTATAAAGAAAATTGGCCAATGGGAGTTTAGTGATAATTCTCCAAAATATGTTATTTCAAAATAGTCTTACTTCCAAATCATCTAAGTTACCAGGATGATTTGGTGGAATTCCTCCCAGTTTATTGGAATAATCATCAAGTTAACATGCGTAGAGTTGAATCTTCAGTTAAGTGGAGTCTTTATTAGTTTGACTACAAAACTAGGTGGCAATTCGAAGTTCAATTAGACTATACTTCCAAATCATCTAAGTTACCAGGGTGATTTGGTGGAATTCCTCCCAGTTTATTGGAATAATCATCAAGTTAACATGCGTAGAGTTGAATCTTCAGTTAAGTGGAGTCTTCATTAGTTTGACTACAAAACTAGGTGGCAATTCGAAGTTCAATTAGTTTGACTTTTTATTAATAAGTCTCATTAATAATTTAATAATATATTTTGGAATTGGTAATATATTTTGAAATAACATATAAGTTATATCTTATTTTTTTGGAATTGGTAATATATTTTGAAATAACATATAAGTTATATCTTATTTTTTACGCAGAATTTCAATTATTAATGAGACTTATTAATAAAAAGTCAAACTAATTGAACTTCGAATTGCCACCTAGTTTTGTAGTCAAACTAACGAAGACTCCACTTAACTGAAGATTCAACTCTACGCATGTTAACTTGATGATTATTCCAATAAACTCGGAGGAATTCCACCAAATCATCCTGGTAACTTAGATGATTTGGAAGTATAGTCTAATTGAACTTCGAATTGCCACCTAGTTTTGTAGTCAAACTAATGAAGACTCCACTTAACTAAAGATTCAACTCTAAGCATGTTAACTTGATGATTATTCCAATAAACTGGGAGGAATTCCACCAAATCATCCTGGTAAATTAGATGATTTGGAAGTTAGACTATTTTAAAATAACATATTTTGGAGAATTATGAGTAAACTCCCATTGGCCAATTTTCTTTATAAAAAATAAGATATAACTTATATGTTATTTCAAAATATATTACCCATTCCAAAATATATTATTAAATTATTAATAAAAAGATCACAAACAAATATTTGGATAGACATTTATAATTAAACACATAAACCAGGAGACCTTTATACTTCTCAGGCCCAACTACCATTAGTTTTAACAAATATTTGTTTGTGATCTTTTTATTAATAATTCTCATTAATAATTTAATAATATATTTTGGAATTGGTAATATATTTTGAAATAACATATAAAATATAAATTATTTTTTATAATAAAATTACATTATAATTAATAAATTTTAAATTAAATTTAAATATTAATACTTAGAATCATTTCATAACCATTGCAAATCAATTAGTCACACCTTCTTATCATGTTATATATTCATACAAATGTGATTAGTCACACTTTCTTATCATGTTATATATTCATATAAATGTTATTTAAAAATGTGTAAGTTTGCATGGTATTAAAAGATCTATTGTTTTTGTTTTTGTTTTTTAAATCATTTAACTACGAAATTGGTCGGGTGAAGTTGACCTCGGATTGGCTCTACAATTCCGACAACTTGGTTGTGCAACAGAGCTTTGAAGTTCGATATGGCCAACCCCAGGGGGGCAACAACGACCCCTCCTTTCACAACATTGTAGCTAGGAAACCTCCTCCCATCTCGGTCTGTAATTTAGGCCCACAAATTAGGAACTTAGCGAAGGACCCGTCCACCAGCTCCTCTTCCCTGGAGGCAACACAGAAGGGGTTTGATGATCAAGCCCAAGCTAACAAGAATGGAAAAAGGACTTAGGGGTCAAATGGGTCGTGCATGCCATCATCTAAGGTTAAACCCCTTCTTGAAATCCCGATGGAAAAGCTTGGAGCTACAGTTGAGCACATGAAGGAATATGCCTTGATAGGAAAATTTGCAGGGTCATGGCCTTCAGAAAGGGTTCTAATAAACTAGATAAGGAAAACCTGGCACTCAAAGGGAGATCTAGGCAACTCAAGCTTGGGCCAAAAGGGGTTTTTACAGTCATTTTCAATGACATAAAGGACAAAGATGCAATCTTTCAAGGAGGCCCTTACTTCATGAATGCAACAGGTCTTTTCTTCAAACCATGGGTGCCTAGATTTAACCCTGAGAAAGTAGACTTCTCAACCCTTCTAGTGTGGATTCTCTTATATTCGTTACCACAGGAGCACTAGGATACAGAGATTCTAGCTCGGATTGGAAACAAATTAGGAGATCATATAATGTTGTCAGAAACCACTAAGTCAGGGCATTACACTTCGTATGCACGTCTTTGTGTTTACATGGATCTCACTAAGCCTCTGTCGGCAAGCATCTTACTGAGTTGTGAGGACATCGTCTGGGAACAGGCCATTGATTACGAACAAATACCTTTCTGATGCAAACAAAGCCATGAATATGGCCACCTTTACAGAGACTATCCAGTCATCCTAGAAAAACAAAAGAAACAAGAAAATTTGCACCCAGATCAAGCGACAGCCTCAGAAGGATTTACTCTAGTTAATAACAGGAAAAGAGCAGTACGCAGAAAGGGAGGAAATAATAAGGAAAAAGAACAACAAGAGAAGAACCATTTTGGCATTCTCCATAATCTCCTAGAGGACAACCCTCAAGCCCCAGCAGAGGAGGAGAATCAGTCTAAACACAATGCAGCCAAGGGGGAAACTACTAATGAGAAAGACAATCCAATAACAGAGCACCAACACAAGTTTGGGGATGATACCTCAATAAAAGATGCAAAAGCCCCAACCCTAATGGAGGAAGAGGACATCTTGGCTTTGAAGCTGCTTGAAGTAAGCTTTCAGCAGATAAAAGAGGATTGGAAATCAAAGGACCCAAACTCTCTCCCGGAGGATCAAGTGAAATTGGTCGCAAGGGTATACATTAGACATCAAGATCTCCTGCTAAACCGAGTCAATAATCAAGGTAATGATTCCTCTCTCAACATAATGAGTTCCTCATAAGGAATAAAATGAAATCCTCCTCAAGATCAAGTAGTAGCTCCGAAAATTCGAACCTCTGCCTCCCGATCTCACACCCCGGCTCCTGGTCTAAGCCTCCCTGCAAAATTTGAGACTTAGAGCACATCCGATGCTTCCAGAAATCAACACAGAGTCTGAAAAATGCATCTTATTCAACCTTGGGTTGAAGGCTTCAGAGACAAGAAAAACTAACAGGCAAGCTCGGCTAAGGAATACAAGTCCTGTTGAATGGTCCCCACTGCCATTGGTTTTGTTAAACTGAATTTTGATGGAGCTTCTAATGGCAACCCAGGCCCGACTAGCTATGGAGACACCTTCAGGAACGAGCAAGGAGTCATTTTGCATATTTATATGGGCAAATTAGGAGTTACAACAAACAATGCAACAGAGCTTTAGGGATTAGAACAAGGTTTAAAATTAGCCAAACAACTTCACTTCCATCAGCTCGTAATTGAGGGGGACTCAGAGCTCATCATCACAATCCTTAAAAAAATTCGATCGGGCACTCCTCTTCAAAAGATTGTCAATAGTTGGAGGCTTGAATGCAGGATGGAGTGAGTGGTCAGGCACTAACACAAATAGAGGGAACTCTTCTGCTGCATATTAAGCGTGAAGGGAATAGCTGGTAGATTTGCTAACAAACAGAGGATTGGCCTTAAATACACCTTTATGGGGAACTCAATGGTCAAGGAACATCCTGAATCTGCTAAGGCCAGCATGTGATGCAATCGCAACTAATGATTGTCTGCCAATATCGAGGGAAAGATCAAACTTCCCCGAGAGGCCTAATGTAGAAATCAAACCTCACTATATGTTGGAGGATTTGAGAGCTCTCACGCTCTCTTCCAATTGCTGAAGTTGTTAATGATTCTGGGTTGTGAAACCCTAGACTGACAACTTAACATTAGTTCCAATTTGGAATCTGGAATGTGCCACATCAAAGATGAGAAATTGGAAGGAGAGACTGGAATTTTTTTCATGTCAGATAGTCTTCTTAAGTTGATTACGTATAATTTAAAGACAATATGAATGTATGCATGGTTTGGTTTCCCTGTGGGCAGGCCACTCGTATCATCCCAAACAATGTATCCTTCCACTCTGCAGTATTATCAAAACGAACTTCATCTATTATTTTAAATATAAAATTATACTATAAATAATATAATAATCTTGCATTAATTCTTCTTTTATTAGTCTGAACAGGGTTTGCATAGACTCTTAATTTCTACCTTCGTTCTTGTTGGCATATACTCTTAATTTCTATCCTCGTTCTTATAACATATATTGCTAAATTTAAATGAGCCTTACCACCAGTGATCAAATTTGAAGGGCAGGTCTTAATTTTATTTAGAAGGGCCCACATTTAGGTCGCCCTTCCATAATGAAAAGCATAAAAAAAAAAAGCAATTCAATTGACAACAGTAAATTATCTTCAAATTTCTTTTTTTAACACATGGTGAATCGGTAATAGTTTGGAACTAATGTTTTTTTTTTCTAGTTAAGACTAACCTAAGTACCCACGGGGGATTTGAACCGGTGACCTATCACAAGAAGCGCCTTAACAACACACCCATTCACCGTCAATCCAAAGCCCCGTGGGCAGTTTGGAACTAATGTTGAGTTCGAAGACAACATACTATTGGTTTCTGATGCCTTTACAATGTTGCAAGCTACAAGATATTCCTCAGTTTATCTAGAACAATAACCCCTTCCAACACATCTGCAAGTCTAATATTCATCGTACAATTCATACGCATTGCAACTAACAAGTGATAGGCCAACCGTGTTCATAACATTTATGTTCACCAAATGTTATGTTTTCTGTCTTTGAATTGTTGTTATATTAAGCAGATATTGGTATAAGAACATCCAAAAAAGAATTAGTTTGAGATGAAAGAAAAACTTTACATCTCAACATGCAGTTGAAGAAAACATGGGGCAGAAGAGCCTCAATAACATGATTTCACAGTACAAATTCCACTGTGCCAAGAGTCATTTGATGTGGTATGGGAAATTGTTATATTAAATTGATATGAGTAGTGAATAACATATGCGTAAGAAATACAATGTTATCCAAATAGTAAAAGGAAATTCTTTCTATGTATGATCAATCTATGGTTAATGGGATTTGTAATTACAAACATGTTACATTGGACTGAAAGAGTGCTTTTGGTAGTTTTTGAATGACGAGTAAAATAGATGTGGCATTTGAATAAAGTATCTAAGGAGATGGAACTCCTTGTTGCTCTAAGGAAGGGTTATATTTTACATCAATTCAACTTCCCCAATAGGACACGTTTGCCATCTGTGAGCCATTTTGCTCAGATAGCCAAATTTCTTCAAGTTTCTGGAAGTAACTGGGCCATTTTGCTCATATAAACAAGTTTCCAATAGTTTCTGTGATTAACTGAGTATTTTTGGTGGAACAAATACCTTCACCCACACTCAGCACCTTATCGAAAGAGTTATTCCTTAAATGTTACCCAACTAAACTAAACTTTATGATAATACTCACAAAGTTAAAAAAAAACATGCTTACCACATCAAAGCAATTTTTTTTCTTTGATAAAAGAAACTCTTCCCCCTTCCCTTACAACATCAAGAATGGCCCCTTTTTAACATATTTGTTAAATTCTTTATTATCTAGACTTCATGCAAATGGCAGTTTTGCCCTTCTTTATCTGTTTCATTTCAACAACTTACAATTCCACTCTTGGGGGCCAAGAATTCCCTTACCACAACTACTTTCTATCATGCATATTTTGTAATGTTTTGCTGCCTTTGCTTTTGTGGTTTCACATTTATCTTGTTGTATCATTACTTCCTAGTCTTTGTACTAATTCACCAAGAGAAGGAACTTGTACCAATCTATTTGGAGTAAGAATTGGTGTTTCCTCTCACTAGACTTCCCTTCCAACAAGAAAAGCTTGAAGACCTACTAATCTGCATTTACAATAGAGTATATAATTGTCGCATATGGTAATTAATCTAAACTCAAGGCATGTTTTTTGATCTTCTATAAATCTTTGATTGCCAAGGTTTGAAAGACTTAAATTTTTTATATATTGAACTTTTCTTTTATACAACAGTTCCAAGTTCGAATGTAATAATTCTCCAATGCTTAGCATGTCATTTCTTATATGTTGTTTGAGACTTTGGGAGATTAACAATTTTACTTAATGGTAGAATCTTTATGGTAGACTATTCAATTCAGTACCTCCATACACACACACACACACACACACACACACACATATATATACACACACACACACGCATATGTATGTATGTGGTACACTGTTCAATACAGTACCTCCAATTCCAGCAATGTTGTATGGCAAACTTTCATTCTGGCTCGTAAGATGTTTATGATAGATTGCTTCTCCTACGCATACCAAAGTTTCTTTTATAACTTCACTATATCAGTATTTAGCACAATGTTTAATTCAATACCTTAGTTCTTCCAATTCCATACAACTAAAATCATCAAAATCGAATCTGTTGTAACATCTCACACTTACAACTATTGATTGTGAAGCATTGGTGTAACTATTCTATGTTGTCAGGGGTTTTATGATATTTTCTATCAAATTTGTTTCCCAGAAATTTATTAGAATCATAGTTTGATTTTTCATTGAATATATATATATATATATATATATATATATATATATATATATAATATAATATAATATAATATTTATTTATATATTAATAAATTAAAAATATAGTCTAATAAAAATGATTTTTGCTAAATTCTAACTAAAATTTTCAAAACATGATATAACAACATGGATCATTGAAATAACATAATCCAACAAAAATTGTTTTACCAAATCTCAATTAAAAATCTAAAACATAGTATAACCACACCTTGTTATTGCTTAGCACATAGACTTATAAATGAAAGCTATTAAGCTGCGGTGATTTTTACCATTATCAAACAGAAAGCTGTTAAGCCTTAATGGTTCTTATCAGTAATAGATAAAAATAATAATGACAGAATTTGAAAAAAATGCAACTTTCTCATGAGATAATTGCCCATTGAACAGACTGCACCAATGGGAGCAGAATCATGAAGAATAGGGGCCGAAGTCTAGAGAAAAGTCTAGACAAGTTGGGAAGGTACGTTAGAATGATATTGCTTCAGAGAAACAGTGCTCACCGGAACCTTTGTACAAGAAACTCTCCACCCTACACACTCAACAAAGTCGCTGAAAACAATAAATGAACAAACAAATCACGTTACCAATTTTGAAAATAATTAGATGAATTATGGTTCACAAAGAACTCAAATCGACAAACACCACACTATATAGTACCTTAAAAAAATATGACTATGTTGTAGTATTCTTACTATTCACTAGGTGCTTTGCACCCAATGCTCTGCCCTAGACGCTGGAATCAAGAAATTATAGTAGTATTGTTACTATTCACAAGGCGCTTTGCACCCAATGCTCTGCCCTCAACGCTGGAAGAAATTAAAAACAAATAGACAAAGAAATGTTAATCCAGAAACATGTACAAATAACAAATGAATTACTGAAACAGAAACCAGAAAAATTAGAGATTCCAATCACTGTTCATATTAATGTGAAGAAAGTTCAGATCTCTCTTACCTTATCCATCCATTCAACAGAGAAACGAGTTAAGTCATCCATCCATTCAACATAGGAACAAGCTAATGTGTTTCACTGAAATACCCTTGTTTCTGAAATGTTTTCCTCTTTGTTCTACACTGGCTGGCCCTAAGTGGTTAATATCACAAATCTCGACCATCACTAACTTTCTGAAAAAGTTAGCATGGTGATGCAAGAGCATCTAGACCTAGCCAGCAATGTGATGAAATGGCCACATGTTGTGGCTAAAACAGAGTGAAATTCACTGACTGTCAGTCAAAATCGATTTACTGAGAAGGTTGGATTCCTCGAATAGTTTGTTATTGTAATAAATGGGAGATTAGCTTATTTTAGATTTTGGGATAGAGCTGTTAGTCTAGGTGTGCTTGAAAAGCAACAGAATAGAAGAATTATGTTCTACCTTGAAAAAAATAGGAAATTCTGTTAGATAATTTAGGAGAATTATTCGAGTGGATAATAAATAGAGAAAAATTGTAATAAGCGAGGGAGGATTCTTTTAGAGAGATTAGAGTGACTGAGATGAGAAGAGGTCTTTGGGGTGGAGTGTAAGTTTAGAAGTGTGTGTGGGGACTGTGCTATGTAAAACAGAGATCATTCTTTGTGTAATTAGGCAAAGGGCCGAAACTTTGTTTGTGAATAAAATAAATGTTTCATGTTTCAATGCGGAAGAATTCATGAGGATAGATGTATTGCTTTCCTTTGTAATTTGATTGTAGTGGCTGCGATCTGTGTTTTTTTATGTTAAATTATAGAATTCCCATGTTTAATGTAATTCTGACGCGTCGACATTTGTGAATTGAATAAAGTTTTAACACAGAGAAAGGTCGTAAATCACTTAGTGGAACCTTTTGAGCGAATTTGGAAACATCTCAGTTATTTTGTATGGCATATCGGTCCGATAAGACCATCGCATCGGATCGGAAAGAAGTTTCCAAATCGCATTGTATGACATTGGAATGTGCGATCTCCAATCGCCGATTGATTGCATCGGAACGGAGACGGATGCGATAAGATTATAAAGTTTTGTTGAATGGCGAATCGCCGATTGATTGCATCGGAACGGAGACGGATGCGATAAGATTATAAAGTTTTGTTGAATGGCGAATCGGGTCCGGGAAGCATCTCATTGCTTATGGGAAGCGATGTCTAGGATTCCGATTTCTGATTGAATTGGATCGGAACAGCGGAGTTTATATCGGTTCGGAGATGGAACAGTGGAGCTTGTATCGAATCGTAGATGGGTGGAGAGTGCATGCGATTGTCGATTGAAATCGCATCAGAGTACAGAGATGTATTAAATTGTAATGGTGGAATCAGTGATAGTTAATTGGCACTCAATCCTAATGATTGAGACCGACGATTGATATTATGTCAGTGCAGATCGAAGTTGGAGCACATCGCAGTTGAGAAGGTGTAGTAATACCGTATCAAATCGTGGTTAAACGCCCAAATTCTTGTGGCGTATCGTAATACAACAATTGGCCAATCGATTCGGCATCAAATAAATGAAATCTGGGTTGCTGCAATTTATGTATATATGAAATTTGTTTGAAAGCGTTTAACGTTGTTTTAATGATAAAGAACCAAGATGTTATATTCCGATAATCACATATCGGAAAGGAAGGACGGATGAAGACTCATGGGGAAGCCAGTAGCCAATAATGATAAAAGTGGTTCTTATTGAATGTGCCAAGACTGTATCCAAGTGGAGAAAGGTATTATTTGCGCAATTTTCTTTTGGAAATGTTGTTGTTTTTCTGAATGTAGAAATCAGAGCAGAGGACGAGCACAACACTGATATAGAGGAAAGTCGGGTTCGAAACTAGAGAAGGTGAGTAAATGCCAGTTTCAATATCTGGGTTAAAAAGATAAAGGCGCACATATATGTTTGAAACCTTGGTTCAATTAATAATGGGAGCGAAATGGATCTATGTATCGAAGCATTGTGAATAAGGTGGGAGAGAAATTTAATTGTGTGGCATTCATGTGGAGGAATTGAAATGATGGGTTCTATAAAAGCACCATGTGTATTTATGGATTTCAAATCTTGAAATAGATGTTATTAGCTTTCGAGGGAATGGTATTGTGAACATAGATTAAAGAGCTTACCTGTGGAAAAGATTGTGTATGAAATTGCCAGCAATCTGAACTTTATATGGACAGTTTTGATGTATTCGTTGATGGCGTGAGTAGAGTGTGATTCTGGTATCGCAGGGGTGTCTCTGCGTCACGCGGAAAGCTTTATTCCATTTGAATCTAGTTTTATTTCATTTGAAGTTAGCATGGAAAGCTTTAGGCATAAATTAGAAAACGCAATTCAAAAGGAAAATGTTGTTTTTGAAATGGGAGCAACTAGGAAATTGTTGTTTTTGAAATGGGATTTAACATCAGTTGAGAAAGGAAATTTACAAGTTTAACTATTGTAATTTGTGATAGACTCACAGTGAATTGGAAATTGAAATTTTCAGAATTTGGATTTCAGAAAAAATGAAATTTTAAAAAAAAATTAGACTGGTTAACCACTTAACAGCCATTCTTAAAAAAATTTATAATATTATTCCAATTTCTTTTTAAAATGGCAAAATTCAAATTTTAAATTTTTTTGACTAGTAATTTTTTTTCCTTAGTTCTGTGACGTGCCAGAGGCCCTTTAAAGGACTGTGATATGTTCAAATTTGATCACTACTTACCACCCTTATTGTGTTATTGATCAACGCCTATGCGGTTTTGATCATTATCTATCAGAAAAAACAAAGATCTAGCGATATGTAATATGATCAATTGAGGTGACGATGTCCATGGAATTTGAAGAAACGGAAAATTCATAATTCATGGTCATTGTGTTTTTTTAAATGATTTTCTCTAATGAGTATTCTGCAACAAGTGCTTAAAAATAAAATAAAATAACTGTTATTTAAACGCCTGCATGCACATATATAATTCGGTCGCAGATCATTGGACATTCTAATTATTTTTAGTCCAATTAAATAATCAATGAGAACCTATGACCCGATGCACCTTTGCCGACAACGGAATTCCTACCAGCAACTATGTCCGAGCTGCTTCCCATCTCCTCTCTCGTCAACGGCCACTTGCCATCGACCCTCCCGCTGGCGATTTCCCCACGACCACCTCCGACGTGGCCACCTCGTTGCTTCACATCTACCGGCGGTCAACTTTTCCGAGCAACAGCCATGCTCTGAAAACGCCATCACAACTTGCCCATCTCCCGGGGGTAATTCATCCTGGCAACATGCAGGCTATGAAAATGCATTCATCTACTCTTCGCATTCAATTCCATCCAGTAACCGCCAATTCGAATTCATAATTTCACTCAGCCTTACCCCTACCCCGAGCAAGTTTACTCCCAAGCGAATTCAGCCGGAAATTGAACCTCCCCAAATTTGAATTGCCCCTTCACCCTTACCCCAGTTAGTTTACTTCCGAGCGAATTCAGCCTGAAATCAGGCAACCAATAAATCCCATGCTATCGGGCCATAAATGAACGGCGGCAGTATATGCCCACTGTTCGATTTTGCTAAGGGCGAAATCGAACGGTGGGCACATACCGCTGCCGTTCATTTATGGCCCGATAGCCTGGGAAATATGGCTCGCCCTGAAATCAGTCCTCTGTTTCATTTATTTCCCAAAAGCTGCAGGTTCCTGGAAAATTCACTGAAATTGATCCTCTGTTTCATATCATTCCAAACGGCAGGTTTCTGGAAAATTTAGCCCGAAATCGATCCTCCGTCTCATTTATTTCCAAACAGCTATAGGTTGCTGGAAGATTCAGCGGAAATCAATCCTCAATTTCTGCACGCAAAAGGTAAGAGACCGGTTCTTCTTCTTTGCTTGGCATCCTGGAAACAGTATTATCGCCAAGAATTGTGAATATACTTTCATGTTACGAACAATGTATTTTACAAGCAGAAGTGAATCTCAATAACTGATGCAGGAGCATCATATCCTGCATCATATTAGATAATTTTTTTCTCCACTTAGAGGAGTCCTCTTCTGCTTGTGATATTTAGATTTAGGGAATCTGGTTAGTTAGGAAGTTATGCCAGGGTATTCTTAAGCTGTAGATGTATAAAATTTGTTAGGATTAGGTGAAAATAGCTTGTAGAAATAGAAACAGATGTAATTAAGGGAAAGCCCCAAGAAAATGGAAATTAGGCCAAATAGAGAGGTAGGAGGAATCCTGGGTTTGTAGAAATTATGTGCAGAGCCTTTTAATGAAATAGTGTAATTTCAAAATGGCTGTGAATGTTTCCTTGTATTTATGTGATTTCAATTCGAATCAATCCCTGCGTAAGCCAGTCGCGGTGCGTGAATTTTGTCGGTTTGAATGGGGTCGAATTGTATGCATTTATGATGGAGAAACGAAAGTGGTTTTGCTATCGGCTTACTTATTTGTTGCAGGAAGGATTTATTTATTGTAGAGTGAAACAGTGCAGGTTCCAAGTCAGGTTCAAATTCGGGGATTGCGTGGGAATCGGATCAAACATTTAAACAAACCTGTGGAACACCTATACACAAAACAAGGGATCTATTGCAAAGGAAACGCCCTGATTCTCCAACCCTGGTGATCGCTGGTTTGTATATTCGATTGAAAAAACAGGGGGTAAACCTTCAGTTCCACAACCTTAACGCGCTGCAAAGGAAATACATCAAATTTAGTATATTTGTGGCTGCAGAGAGGTCAGAGAGCGGATCCGGTCGAAAGAGTCAAATTAGAACACTAAATTCACAGTCAAACGTGTTGCAGTGAGGCACCAATTTTGTGGCCTGTGCAACTGAAGGATTAGGGTTGCGTTGTATCACCTGGGTGTGAGTTGAAGCATAAGGTTATTTTCTTCTCTGTGCTGTTGGGTATCCGGCAAGGCACCAATAACTGTTGTTTGCATTCTCTATCAAGAATTAGGTTGGTTTCAAGAAAGACAACGTCAGCGTATTAATTCTGTCATGGCTGAGCTGTTTTCTCTTATGTTCCTACTGGCCAGCCATTAAATATTTGAATTCCTTGAAACCTATTTTTTTTGTGATGGAAAAAATAAATTTAGAGTTAAATAATTTTTATCTTGATAATTTCAAATGCTTAGTGATCTGTTTTAGATCAGTTGGAATGATTCCTGTATTAGCTTTGAAAATTCTTTTAGCATATTTTGTTGTACATTTTCAGTCACAGGTATTGTTTCCTGGAAACTTACAACATTTTTTGTACTCTTGTCACATATGTTGATACCAGGAAAAGAGCCCAACGGATTGATTAAGTTATTGTGACAATTTTTTTATGAATTTTCATTGATATGAAAAAAGTAGAGAATAAAAAGGAACCATAAATTCCTCCTACCGTGAGGGGTGAAAGATCCATGCCATTGCAGAGTACATTGTGGAGTAAGGAGAGCTTTCATTGTGCGAAGTTTTCTTTGCACTCTACACAATGAAAGCCACCTTCACATAACTTTCACTCTTCTCGCCTCCGCACAACAACGACGACCAAAAATGAAAATGCAAATGATGGTTTTGTTTGATGACGGAGTAAGAACTCGATACAATGTGAAATATGTACATACACATGTTACCTACACAATTTTTCCATTTCATACTAAAATGCAAATGGCATGCCAGGGTATTACAAAGTACATTGTGGAGTGCAGAGAGCTTCCATTGTGCGAAGTTTTCTCCACACTTTGCACAATGAAAAAGCTTTCACACAATTCATACACACTTTGTTTATTCTTACTGTAGCATTGACCTATCGACTGCTACTAATAATGTCTCAATGTTTTAGTTATTGGAAGTAATTTGATGGACAAAAAACTGTTTGGAGTGTTTGTGGAGGACTTCAATCGTTTTTTAATTGGTCATAAAATTATTGTTGAGTGGACAGAAAAGCAAGGCCAAATATTCCCCTTAATAATTATAACCCCTTCCCGCATTCCCATATTCAATTCGATTGGACTGCAATAATATGCAAAAATAGTCCTACCTAAGGCTAAAGCCCAGTCCATGCATGGAGCGCTCCCTTGGTGAATTTCACAACTCCACATGCTTATATACAATATTTATTCTTTGATCTGCCTTATTGACGTGTTCCCATTCAATGCTTAAGAATTTTTACATTACGCTAAAAGTTGGGAAGTTAGGATAATTGAAGTTTGAATTTTCCCTAATGAGAAGTTTGAAAGAGCACCAATGAAAGGGTTAGGTTATCGGACCTTTGGTCAGTTAGCTAAAGTTTCAAGTTTGGAATTGCTTCGATTATTTCATTCAAAAAGGGAAGACCATAAATAGTCAGATTGTGATAATATGTGCAATACTCCTACGAGACGCTAAAGCCCAATCCTCGCAGAGAGCCCTAACTTAGTGAATTTCACAACTCCACAAGCTCATGTACAATATATATTCTTTAATTTGCCTGACTGATGCATTCCCATTCAATGCTTAAGAATTTGTTACATTACGCTAAAAGTTGGGAAGTTAGGATAATTGAAGTTTGAATTTTTCCCGATGAGAAGTTTGAAAGAGCACCGACCGAGTTAGGTTATCATGCCTTTAGGGATTTTGTTAAAGTTTTAAGTTTGGAATTGCTCTGATTGTTTCATTCACACAGGGAAGACCATAAATTCAAGTTCAAATCTATAAGAAAAGAAGCTAATTTGTATCAATTACACCTCGATCCGAAGAATAATGACAGAGAAATCTTACTGGGATCTTGGTTTTTGGAGGCTTATTCATCGGGCTAAAGGTTGAAACAAAGAGGATCAATTTGTTTACTACCTATTCCAATAGCATGGTACATAGCTCAGAGCAAAGCAACAACATTATTTCTCTAGAAAAATACATGATTCCCAATGTTCATAATCCCATTCAACATTTATCTCTTGATCCCCCACTGGAAAAAATAGTGTGAGGCAACCCTATTTATTTCCCCGAGCTTCATTGAAAATTCCACCAACCAAAGGTGAGTATCTGCCACAAGCGAGTGGTTCGACTTCTCGAAGAACATGAAAAAGTAAGGGTTTGGGACCATGAGCATTGCTACCCCGTCCAACTATACCAACATCCTATCCCGGATCCTATATAATATCACATTCAATGTTAGCGAGTGGGTCATGATTTTCAATGGGGGTCTAATCAATAGGGGTCCAAAGTCGAGCTCTCTACTAGGAACCACATTGTGCTTTCCTTTGAGGCCCTGACCTCCCAACCTCTTACAACCTGACTTACACCTGGGCCCCAACCTTGGTCGTGCCATGTCACCTAGGTCCACCTTCCCTACCATCGTGGAATTGGGGCCCACAAAACTCTCAACCCCTTACAAAACAACTTTTTCACGTTATAAGCTAATTTGGTGAATATTAGTGTTGTTGTTGTTTTCAAAAATTCACCAATTTGGCCTTCTAGGTGGTGGGCTCCAGTATTGTAGCAATAATGCTACAACTCCTGGAGCTTCCTTCTCTAATTTTATCAACCTGGTAGTTCGTAACAAACTTGGAAGCGACGGTGCTGTATGCACAAGTACTAGCTCTTGTCACAGCTGTCACTTGGCCAGCTGGCACAAGTCCGCTAGGGCTCAAGCCAACTTCTATATGTTCTCAGAAGAAGCTTTTTAAGTGATGAACGAAAGCTATCTCAAAGGAAATTAACCTACTTTGCAAGAATGAAATGAAAGCCAACAAAACATGGAAACCCTAGTAAACCCTAATTCTACCAGCTTAATCCTTATGATGCAATGGTGGGAATGCAACTTCTAAAAGTGATGCCATTACTTCTATTGAGATGAGATGCATGTGTCTAAACTTCTTTCATCTGAAGAGAACATGTTTTTGTATTTTTGCTCAAGTTGTTGGAGTTATTATGACTGTGCTTCTTACTGGGTCTTGACTGTGCAGGGATAGATCAAGGAGGGAAATGCTTGGAGAAGGTCAGGAAGGCTCAGAGAGGGTCTAAGGGATCCCTAGCATCCTTTCAGAGAAGTTCATAAAGTTCAGATGCTTGGCAACCGTGTTTACAAGCTTCTACAGGAAGTCTGCAGGGGTTTCTACAGGAAGTCTGCTAATTTCTACAGGATGTTCTGCAATAGGATTTTTGGGTGATGGATGAGTGGAAGGGGCTATATGGTTGGTCAAGGAGGTAGGAGGGGAGCTTGTGATGGCTTATGGATAGAGAGATGAGATGAAGAGGGGGTGAGTAAAGCTGGTGGATCTAGAGGAGGTAAGAGGAAATGGAAGGCCGAAAAGATAAAACAACGTGGATGATAGAAGAGTTGGGAGGAAAATGATCTAACTGGGAGATAAGTAGATGGCCTAGGCACGACTTAGAAGGATAAGGAAACGATGGAGTGGTGCTACGCAGTGTAAATGAAACAAATCACCCTTGTCTTGCGTATAACCGAAATGTCATCAACCTACTCTAACTGTTTTATTAGAAACCAAAGAACATCAATGTCATTTTTAAGGGAAAATCGTGCATGGTGCTGAAAAAAAGAGTTATTGCTCAAGATCTAAATGCATGGACACTTCTACAAACGGAAATATTACGTTAAAGCTTGCATGAACATGTAAAACTGTGTTTTTGGTAGTTGGCACGGTCTGCACTCCCAGTCCCCAAACAGAGGTGAAAGTGAGTGTGCATTCAACCCTTTTTGGAACTCAGACTAACTTCAATCTCCCTACTCTAATCTAAACTACTGAAGCAACTTTGTTCATAACACTAACCTATGTAACCACACCAAGAAATTCGAATCAGCAAACTGTGTTTCCAAGTGCATGTAAAGGAAAAGAAATATAATGCTGAAAGAAAGAAAGGTAACAATACAAAGGAAGGAAACCTTAGGCTCTCAGGTTGGGCCCAACCCTGAGAGCTTAAGCTCCTTTAAGAACTCAGAGCTGCCTCAAATCTACCTGCTTATTCATTAAAAGATAATAGTCAAAATTCTGATAACATGCCAAAAATGGCTTACAAAGAGCAAAACAGGGCTATAGCCCGTAATTCAGAATCTGCAACAAAGTTTCAAAAGTATTTTTTCGAAGGCTACAACCTCAACATTTATACATTATGAGGGCCAAGCTAGCCTCCTAAATTAGTGGGGCTTGGCTGACCAACTAAAAGTAAACTGTTGTTCCCTTAGAATCCGTTGGCTGCCTTCTAGCTCGGTGGTGATAGCTGTTGGAGCTCGGAGTTGTGGGTGGAGATCACGAGGAAGGCCATTCAATGTTGTGGACAACCTTCCTACAAAACCTCAATGCCACCTTGGCTGTCTCCTAGCCTTCATCTGTGTGGTTTTGCTCCATTTAATGTCAAAAAACCTGAAATAAACATGTATTAGCCACCTAGGAATAGTGATTTCCCTTCATTCGTACAAATAACATAAATATACTAAAAACTGATGCATAAGTCATGAAAATTGAAGGGTTGAGCAAGGGTAGTGAGGCCAAATGAGCCCAAAATGTTACCAAATTTGGGGCTCATCATCACCCCCCAGCTAAAATATTTGCTCATCCTTGAGCAACTAATCCAGCTCCTCATCCTTCATTGCCTTTACTGCCACCCTTACATCCCAAGCCTCTGTAGTAGTGTCCTCCTTGCTGATATGGAACCCAACCTTTCTGTTCACCTCTTCCCACTGTTCATTATCATCTTTCTCTGTGCTGCCTTCCATCAATCCTAGCAGCAGTGGTGGGCTTAGCTTGAGGCCAATCCAGCTGGCCTGGAGGTTTTGCATGGATTTCTTATAGAGGGCCACCCGTACTAGAGCTTCCCTCATCCGAGTTGGGGTATGATACTCTCTGATTTTCAGACTGTGGGCCAATGTATTCCATCGGCGGGTGCAAGCTTGGACAGAGTTGTCTCCTAACAGTCTCTCCATGTCCTCAAAATGCGCTATGGCCTGGGCCTGCTGATCCATATATCTCAATGAAGCTTGAGGGTCGGTGGACAAGTGTTGGTGTGTCGAGATTAGTGCAACTGGATCCCCTGGTTCTGCTCTAATTAGCAATGGCTCATTCAGCTCTCGGTTCATGACCGCTTTGGCTTCTGCTGCTCTTTTGTCCTCATGGTTCAACCATGAGGCAAATGCCATTAATTGCATATCTCCTAAGGTCGTATTGGGATCCCATGAAATTACATTAGGCAGGGCCAAATTATGGAGGTATAACTCTGCTAATTTGGCCTTATCCTCTGATGAGCTGGTACTGCATAATTCAGTGAATTGTTGCGGGTCTTGGAGCTGAGAGATACCCCTTTGCGCCAAGGTATTGATTTGAAATTGCAGCCATTGGTCTTTCAGGTACAGGCCATAGGATTTGGCCGGCTGTCTGCATTGTATAGCATCCATGGCCCAACTGGCCATGCAGGCCAATTGTGCCTCTTTCTGCTGTAGCTGTTGTCTGAGAGCTTGCACCTCAATTTGTGCTTGTTGTTCTGCTTCCTGTAGATGCAAGGTTGGCTCCCCAAGACCGGTTTGCAGTTCCCTTTTGCCTTGCTGTTCTGTTGTGCTGTCCCCTGAAGGTGTGCCTGTTCCTCTCCTCAGCTCTTGTAGCTGCAGTCTAAGTTTTTCGTTTTCTTCCTGTAGGGACACCCGCTGGCAATTTGCCACATGTTTAGCCATAGCCAATTCCTTTCTAGCCTCCTTGAGTTGTTCCTCCAAGGGGCCTATGTCTGCCACACCTTTTGATGTGGCTATTTTCATCCATGTGTGGGTTCGTACTCGCTCTTCCTCCAATGCAAAGAACAGTGGCACAGTGAATTTCTGAGGTATAATTTTGCCAGCCTCTAAGAAGTTGTAATATGAACTCAGACTTGGCTGAGGGCTAGGCTCTGGAATATGCTCTTTCTCTACTCCTTTTGGTGGCTCTACTTCGCCCTCCCTCGGTGGTGATGAGAGTGCTTCTCCTTCCATCCTCTCGGTCTCCTTAAGCCGGGCTAAGGTTTCCTGTAGAGCATCTTGTAGCCGGGCTTTTGAGGCCAACTGGTCCAACCTATCCTTCCAAGTAGTTTTCTTCGGGCTCCCCCTCTCATAGGTGACTGATATCTTTGAGGGGGACCTCTCCTTGGGTGAAATAGGGGCATCTCTATAGTGATTGGGCTGCTGGATGGAGGCTGTGGCTTGCCCGTTTTTATTCTCACACTTCTCCTAGCTTTGAAATATAGAGGGGTATCCCTCTTTCTCTTCTCCTTTGGCTTAGGAGGTGTACTGAGGGCGGCCAGCACAGCTGCTGCCTCCATTGCAAGAATGTCAGCTTTCTTCTCCTTGGGTTTCGCTTTCTCGGGGCTTCCTATAAAAGACCCTTTTTCAGTTGATTTATGGCTTCCAGTAGAAGCCGGTTTTGGTGTTCCTGTAGAAACAGGTGGCACCGCTTTAGTTTGTTTTGCTGAATGTGTTTTACTTTTTGACTTGGTTGCGGCTGCTGTCGAGGTGCCTTTGCTGACGTGGACCTGCTTAGCCTTTTCCACTCTGCTTTGTAATCTTTTCTCTCTGGCCGTCAACATGGGTGTGTCATCCTTCTCTTTGGCACCCTTTTTCTCTTGTTTCTTCTTTTGCTCTTTCTTCTGCTCCGTGGTCGTGGTCTTCTGGCCTTTTTCTTTCTTCCCTGCGGGCACTGACTCCGTCTCCTCACTGCTGGATGAACCGAGCTCTTCGGTCAACATCTTTATATCACCATCCTTGGTCGAATTTTTGAAGGCTTCCCATGAGAGAGGAACATTGTATGTGTGGAGCGCATCCTCCACGAGGAGTTTAATGAGCCCATGGTGGGCGACCTGGTCTAGTGTGCCTTCTTTCAACTTGGTGGCACATTCAATCATAGACTGTAGTAGAAAGTAGGGGATACTTAGTTTGTTTTCTACAGGTAGGTCCATCTGATGCCTTAATTCCGTGAGTAATCGAAAATGGTACCCATATACAATGCTAAACCGACCTTCGCAGGTGATGTACTTCATAATATGGAGGCTAACTTCACTCCAAAGTGGCAGTAAGCTGGTTCTACGAACCCCGGTTTTATCTTCTGAGAATTCCTCCTCTGGGGGGAAGAATTCCTTCTTAGCCTTCTGGCCCAATTTCCTCTCTTCTTTATCCCATGGTAATCCCATTGGGAGCTCAGTAACTCGGCTGATGAATTGTGGGGTGAGTCTGAGACTCAAACCCTTGAAGTTGACGGTGGCCAATGTTTTGGATTTCGGCTTCAGAGCTTGCAAGAACTCCTCTGCCACCTCATCGTCATAGCCCTGCAATTTGTCGCAGAATGACATCCATTGCGCTTGCGTGAACAACTCCACCACCTCAGGATTCTCTCTTAGCTTTGTTGAGTCGGTTGGTTCCCTTCTGATGAACCCACCCGGCATGGTGAAAAATTGTTGCGTTAGCTGGAGGTGGCGAGTGCGGAAGAAAATTGGCCTACTGGGACAGAGCGTAGAATTACGCCTCTGCCACGCATACAATTCACGAAAACTTATCTCCCGATGAGCCTTAACACGGCTTAATTATAACTCACATCCTGTAGGACGACAATTCATGCAAACGGCAGACAATACTTGCAATTTTTTTACGACCAGACTGTAGAACGTCGACTCTGCCACCCTCGAAACCAATTGCATGGAAGGTTCAGGCTTACCTTTTTAATCCGCCACCTTTTGACGTGAGGAACCCAATTTCCTGTAGAAGCAGCGCACGAATTCTGGAGGATACTGCAGTGGGTCTGCGCCTTCTGTGCTGCTATCAGACGTTCGAACGGCCGAAGGCTTGGAGTGTCGAGCTTCAGAGGAATGCGGATGCTCACTCGACTTCCAAACGGCTGATGATAAATGCGTGGGGTGGCGATCTAGCCGATAGATTTGAATCCGGCGGAATTCGTGGCGCGGGGGTGAGCTGTCCCTGCCAGACCATTGGATGACGTCGTCTACTCATTCCCCTGCAAATTCCCTGACTGCTGCATCATTCTCCGCAGATCCGCCGCCGCCATTTCTGTTAAAACGCGCTTCTCCCTGACTGGACGGTTCTCACGTGTCCACTACCCGTTCTTTTTCCACGGCCACCATTCTACACATCCGACTAGACCAGCTGACTGGTCGACGTGGCCAGTTGAATGGCCATGCAACTGCTCAACCTGTTCATTTCATGCTTGCAAACATTTCAAAGTAATATTCATGTAATTCGACGAAAGAAAGGGCGAGGCACTTACCTGTGCGGCCGCGACATGCTTTTCCAGGCTTCAGGACGACGATGACTAGATTTGCTTGCTGTTGTTATTTGCACAGGTCCGGATTTGCTTGCTGCTGCTGCTATTTGCACAGGTCCGGATTTGCTTGCTGCTGCTGATGATGAAGCGTATGACTCCACTGCATGCGCCCGCTTTGTTATTGCATGTTGCAGGCGATCGAATGGTGTACACTCTAGTTGGCTAAACTGCTACGGGATTCCTGTAGGATGTCCTGTAGCAGTTTGTCCTCCTTGGGTGCATGCTGAACGATGAAGACAGTGGCATCACGATCACGCTCGCAGGGCCCTTGGATAGCTGGGTTGAGTATTGCATGGCATCTCAGCGTCTTCTTTCATTTCAGAATTGCTTCCTCTTGATAATTCACTGATCTGCTTTGATTGTGTAGGTATCTTCATTGCATGTCGACAGGGGTGGTAGAAGGAGCTGACAACAGTGTGTGAGGGAGAAAATAGTAGCTTTCATGCGTCCATACCGGACCTTAGTCGTTAGATCTCCTCATACAATTAGTTCTGGGCCGTCCAAAACTTCTACAGGAAGTTTCCTGTAGAAATACAGAACTTCCTGTAGAAAGTCTGTAACTTCCTGTAGAAGACTAAGTTGTGATGAAATCGTGCCCATACCTTGGAGAAGATGAGTGTTCTCGGAGGAGGTGCTGGTAGGGTCTCCTGGCAGCATGATATGGACCCTTGTCTTCAAGTTGAGGGACCTCTTCTTCCTTCATAAACCTGCAACCTGCATGCATTACCACATTGTGAACTTGCTGTCCCTGTTTTTTTTGGTTTTTTTTGTTTTTTTTGAAAAACAGCAGGGGTGCCTCAATGAGGTTTTCACCCTTGCCATCTGCCTCAAGCGCCTCGGAAAGGTTTTCACTCAAGGGTCTTTTTCATACTTTTTTCTCTTTTTTTTGAAAGACAGCAGGGGCGCCTCAATGAGGTTTTCACCCCTACCATCTGCCTTGGGAGCCTCAGAGAGGTTTTCACCCAAGGATCTTTATTTTTTCTCTTTTTTATTTATTTATTTATTTTTTTTTAAGATCTTCAGGGTATGCCCAAAACAGAGGCAGAACCCTTCTCTATGACCAGCACTGATTTCTCCATAGTTTTAATGAATTCTTGTCTTGAGAGAGGTTTCCTGTAGATTTTCAGTCGATGCCCATTGACAAGCATGGGGATGGCCTCCTCGTCAATGGTCCGAATGAGGACAGATCCATTTTCATGACATTTCTCTACTGCATATGGTCCCAGCCATCTGGTTCTCAGCTTCCCCTTGAAATCTTTATGCCTGGAATCATACAACAATGCCCAATCTCCTGGCTGAAATTGCTTGTCATTGAGGTGTTGGTCATGCCACACCTTCCTCTGAAGTTGAACCACTTATGTGTGAAGAAGGGCCTGCATTCGGTGCTCATCCAATCCATTCAGCTGCAATAACCTTTCTTGTTGGGCATGGCTGAGGTCTAGGTCCAGCTGAGCTGCCATCCTCAAAGTGTTGTATTCAAATTCGATAGACAGCAAGGCTCTCTTCCCATAGACCAGCTCATAAGGTGTGAAGCCGGTTGTGGTCTTCCAAGTGGTGTTGTAAGCCCATGTGGCCTCAACCAGGCGATCTGCCCAATCCTTCCTGTTGCTGCTCACCACCTTAGTCAAGATCCCTTCCAATGCTCTATTGGTGACTTCCACCTGCCCATTTGCTTGAGGGTGATAGGGGGTGGAAGTCCTATGATTGATTTTGTGATGAGCTAGTAGGTCTTCAATTAAGTTGGATGTGAACTGGCTTCCTTGATCGGTGACTAGCTCTCTTGGGTAGCCAAACTTGTAGAAGATGTTTTCCCTTAAGAACTCAGCCACCTTTTTTTCTGTTGTTGCTTTGATTGCCTTAGTTTCTGCCCACTTTGTCAGGTAGTCAGTGCACACAATGATGTAAGACCTTTGCCTCGAAGGAGAGTTGATTGGACCCACATAGTCCATACCCCACTTCTCAAATGGCTCAAGAGTCACTTGAGGTTGGAGAGACATCTCATCCCTTTGAGTCGGTTTCCCCATTCTTTGGCATCGGTCACATTGGCTGATATATCTTCTGACATCTTGATGAAGTGTGGGCCAATAGTAGCCTGCCTGCAGGATTTTGAAGGTGGTCCTCTTTGCTGCAAAATGTCCTCCACAAGGTCCATCATGATAAGTGAGGAGGATATCAAAGACTTCCTCCTCCCTTACACAATGCCTTAAGATCTGATCAGGGCCAAGCTTGAACAGGTTGCCCCCGATCCAAGTGAACGAGACACTTTTTCTGACGATTCTGCTCTTCTCTCTTGAGAACAGGTGCGGAGGGAACTATGCGGAAACAAGGTAGTTCGCTATATCAGCAAACCATGGAGAGAGTACTAAAATAGCAAACAGATGTTCATCGGGCATCTGGTCATCCACTGTTCCATCCTCATCTGCAGACAAGTCCAATCTAGATAAAAAGTCAGCAACAACATTTTCTTTACCTGGTTTGTCAACAATGGTCAAATCAAACTGCTGCAACAAAAGTAACCATCTAATAATATGAGCATTCACATCTGGTTTATTCATTAAATATCTAATTGCAGCATGATCAGTATGTACAAATGTTTGATAGCCAGTGATATAATGTCGGAACTTGTTCAGTGCATGGACCACGACCAAAAATTCTTTCTCGGTTACAGTGTAATTCAATTAAGCTTTGGATAAGTTTTTGCTAACAAAGTAAATGGCATATGGAAGTTTTTGTTCAACTTGTCCTAAGGCTGCCCCTATGGCTTTGTTCGAGGCATCAGTGTGGATGTGGAAAGGTAGGGCCCAGTTTGGACCTCTCAAGATTAAGGCAGACACCAACTTGTCCTTTAATTCATTCAAAGCCCTCTGACAATCGTCAGTCCATTTAAACTCCACATCCTTTGCCAAGAGGCCAAACAATGGCGAGGCTAACTTGCTGAAGTCTTTAATGAATCTCCTGTAATACCCTGCTAATCCTAAGAAACTCCGAACATCCCTTACCTTTTGAGGAGGTGGAACCTTCTTGATGAGAGCAATTTTGTTAGGATCCACCTGTAACCCTCGGCAAGAAATGGTATGGCCTAGCACGATCCCTTCAGTCATCAAGAATTCACATTTTTCAGGACTAAGGGACAGGTTCATCTCAATGCATTTGGTTAGGAACTTTCCCAGATTGGACAATGCTTCCTGGAAGTTGGACCCATAAGGAGTGAAGTCATCCATATAGATTTCCACCGCATCATGGACCAGCTCAAAAAAGATGCTCAGGACGGCTCTCTGGAAGGTAGCAGGAGCATTGCATAGCCCAAAGGGAAGAACTCAGTAGGCAAAGGTACCCCAAGGACAAGTGAAGTTGGTCTTATCTTAGTCTTCCGGGCTGATTTGGATTTGGTTGTACCCGCTAAACCCATCTAGGAAAGAGAAGAAATTCTTTCCTGCCAGTCCATCCAACACTTGATCTATGAAAGGTAGAGGAAAATGGTCTTTCTTGGTAGCTTTGTTCAGTTCTCGGTAGTCCACACAGATTCTCCACTTCCCATTTTTCTTGGGAACCAACACCAGAGGGGACACCCATTCGCTATCCGAGATGGGGTAGATGAATCCAACATCCAACAGTTTTTGCAATTCTTCCTTGACAATGTCCTTAAGGGCTGGATTCATTCTCCTCTGGGGTTGCCTAACCGGTTTACAGTCCTCTTTGATGTATATGTGATGGGTACAGACCGAAGGATGGACTCCTTTCATCTCCTTATAGCTCCAAGCAAAAGCATCTAGATGACTGGCCAACAGGCTACACAGCTCCTTTTCCTGGGAAGGAGATAGGGAGGAGCTGAACTTTAACGTTCTCTCAAGGCCGAACTCCACATTCTTGACTCTGGGAGTGACAGGGTTGGTCGCACAAAGATCCACTAGGGTGTTGGCTTGGGCATCCTCCACCAATTTCTCTAAGGTCTCAATCAAGTCATCCTCGGTTGGGGGGTCTCTTCTAGTGGTGTCTAGGGTGCACAAAGGTGTTGAGTACACCTCATCCTCTTCTCCTTCCTCCAACCAAAGTGGTAAGTCATGCTCTAAGGAGGGTTGGGCAGGAGGGTATAGGACTGGCTGCTTGGACATAGGACCATTTTTGATGGTCATGTTTCCTGCACGACAGCTTATGTAAGCATCTGCAGTGGCTAACCAAGGCCTTCCCAAAATGAGAGGGTATCCAGTAAGCTTTGCCTTTGGTTGCAGAACCAAGAAATCTGCAGGGTATTCCCAAGAGTCAACAGAGACTAAGACATCCTCCACAATCCCTTCGGGAGTCACGGTGGAGCGATCTGCTAGTTGCAGGATTGTCAAGGTCTTCCTCCAGGAACCCTGAAGGTTGAGTTTGAGCATGGTATCCCTGGTCATCACATTAATGGCAGCCCCCAGATCAATCAAGGTGTGAGGTATGATGGTGCCATTGATGTGGACATCTACTACAGGACTCCCAGGATCTAGATACTTTGGGCAGATGACTTGTCCCAACATGAGGTCAGACAGTTGTCCTAAGACATTGATGGTTGAAGCATCTCTCTTTCGCCTACCTGGGTGTCTGAAACACTTTTCCTTAACCAGTTTGTTGTATATCGGTACATCTTTGATGGCTTGGAGAAGTGGAATTTTCACACACAACTGTTTGAGTTCTCCCAGAAGCTCATCCTCCTCTGGGTTGGGTTGTGTGGTGGCCGTTAGTCTCTCAGGAAAGGGTGGAATAGCCTTTGGTTCACTTTCCTGTTTATCTTCCTCATGCTCTGGGGGAGGAGGTTGGCGATCCGGAAGAGTCTTTCTAGACCAAAGATTGATCTCCTGGATCTCCACAGCATAGGTAGGGCATGATGTTTCCCCAGTATATACCTGTTGGGCATGTCTGTTGTTGGGGTTCGGGTTCGGTTGAGCAGGCATTTGAGGTTGCCTTGGGGGAGCAGGAGGTAATGGTTGAGGTTGAACTGGTGGTGGAGGCAAAATGGCGGGAAGAGTGTTGTACTGGGGCCTCCACCCCGACTGAGGTGCATTCCACTGAGGCTGTGGCTGGGCATGTGAGTGATACGAATGAGTAGTGGGTTGAGTATGATACTGAGGTGGATAAGACCATGGAGGAGGCACAGACCAGGAAGGATGAGCAGGGGGACCCCAGGAAGACATAGGAGTAGATTGGTTGGGGCTGTAATAAGCTTGGGGTGCCCCTTGCATCCCCTGCTGGTAAGGTCTAGGTCCTTGCGGCCTCCTTTGGTTGAGGAAATAGAGAGGTTCAGTGGGGGCTTCTGTCCCTTGATACATGGCTTTAAGCCCAGGTAAGGTTGGACATTGATTTGTGGGATGGTCCTCCTCACAAACAAAACATACTTCAACCGAATGTAATGGACATTCGTTCTTAGGGTGTTTCCTTGTGCACCTAGGGCAGAAGATAGCCAAGGCCCTCTCAGCTTCTTCTTTCTTCTGTTGGATCCTGAATGTGTCAAGTTGCATGGCAATGGTATGTCTCACCTCACTCTTGAGATCTTCTAATTGATTTGCAAACTCATGTTTGGAGAAAGGAATACCAGCTGAGAGGAGGTTTCCTCTACCTCGTTTCCGGGCTGCCCTAGAGTGGTTTCTAAACACAGTCTTTATGTCCTCATAAGGCAGTTGGCAAATATCTCCTCCAGCTAACATGTGAAGGGTAACTAAAAGGTCTTCAGGGACTCCTCGGAGCAGGACCAACTTGAGGGATTCAGGGTCAAGTGTGCACCTGGCCCGTTTATAGCTAAGTTGGAACCTTTCCTCATAATCCTCTAAGGACTCATCATTTCCCATGGTCATCCGAAAGATTTCTCCCTTGGTTTCCTTGGACCTACAGTAGTCCCGGTATTTAGTGTTGAAAGCTTGCTGCATCTAAGCCCAAGTGGTGATACTGTTCCCAGGTAAGCCCATGAACCAACGTAATGCTGCATCCTTAAGGGTTGAGGGGAAGAGTTTCAACTTCTGCTCATCTTCAGTATAGTCATAGGTTCGACAAAGGACAGCAAACTCAAACAGGAAGGTATCAGGATCTTCAGTAGTCAGTCCATGGAAGTGAGGTAAAGCGGAGGGGCTAATGTTCTTCATTTTCATGTCCCCATTGGTCTCTCGGATGGGGAAGGAACCTTCTATTCTCTCATATTCTCCTCTATTGTCAGCCATAGCTTTAGGTGGAATGGTCTCTAATTCTTCTTCTGCTATAGGATCTTCGTATATCTCAGGAGGTTCACCTATAGGTTCTTCTGGATCACTGTCACCGAAGAAGAGAGAAGGGTGACTCAGTGATGTGGTGGGGTGTTGGGTAAGAATTTGCCTGTTTTATCTCGATTCCTACGAGGCATGAAATGGAAATACTTTTGATTAGTTTTGTTTTTTTTCTCTGGTACCTGCAAAAACTGAAACAGATTGATCTACAACTAACTATCTTGTTGAAATGAAAATGCAGAATTGAAATAAAAGCAGGAAAGAACTAATCTACTTTGCTCAAATGAAATTGCAGGAATGGAAATGCTAGTCTACGCTTGCAGAATTGAAATGCTAATCTATGCTTGCAAAAATGAAATTGCGGAATTGAAATGTTAATCTATGAAAGCAGGAAATGTCTATGCTACTTTTGCAGAATGGAAATGAAATAAACTACTTGGAAGAAGGCGAGAGTAGGAAAATAGAAGAAAAGCAACAATTACTAATACTCTGACGCTTCCCCGGCAACGGCGCCAAAAAGATGGTGGGCTTCAGTATTGTAGCAATAATTCTGCAACTCCTGGAGCTTCCTTCTCTAATTTTATCAACTCGATAGTTCGTAACAAACTTGGAAGCGACGGTGCTGTATGCACAAGTACTAGCTCTTGTCGCAGTTGTCACTTGGTCAGCTGGCACAAGTCCGCTAGGGCTCAAGCCAACTTCTATATGTTCTCAGAAGAAGCTTTTTAAGTGATGAACGAAAGCTATCTCAAAGGAAATTAACCTACTTTGCAAGAATGAACTGAAAGCCAACAAAACATGGAAACCCTAGTAAACCCTAATTCTACCAGCTTAATCCTTATGATGCAATGGTGGGAATGCAACTTCTAAAAGTGATGCCATTACTTCTATTGAGATGAGATGCATGTTTCTAAACTTCTTTCATCTGAAGAGAACATGTTTTTGTATTTTTGCTCAAGTTGTTGGAGTTATTATGACTGTGCTTCTTACTGGGTCTTGACTGTGCAGGGATAGATCAAGGAGGGAAATGCTTGGAGAAGGTCAGGAAGGCTCAGAGAGGGTCTAAGGGATCCCTAGCATCCTTTCAGAGAATTTCATAAAGTTCAGATGCTTGGCAACCGTGTTTACAAACTTCTACAGGAAGTCTGCAGGGGTTTCTACAGGATGTTCAGGATTTCTACAGGAAGTCTGCTAATTTCTACAGGATCTTCTGCAATAGGATTTTTGGGTGATGGATGAGTGGAAGGGGATATATGGATGGTCAAGGAGGTAGGAGGGGAGCTTGTGATGGCTTATGGACAGAAAGATGAGATGAAGAGGGGGTGAGTAAAGCTGGTGGGTCTAGAGGAGGTAAGAGGAAATGGAAGGCCGAAAAGATAAAACAACGTGGATGATAGAAGAGTTGGGAGGCAAATGATCTAACTGGGAGATAAGTAGATGGCCTAGGCACGGATTAGAAGGATAAGGAAACGATGGAGTGGTGCTGCGCAGTGTAAATGAAACAAATCACCCATGTCTTGCGTATAACCGAAATGTCATCAACCTACTCTAACTGTTTTATTAGAAACCAAAGAACAACAATGTCGTTTTTAAGGGAAAATCGTGCATGGTGCTGAAACAAAGAGTTATTGCTCAAGATCTAAATGCATGGACACTTCTACAATCGGAAATATTACGTTAAAGCTTGCATGAACATGTAAAACTGTGTTTTTGGTAGTTGGCACTGTCTGCACTCTCGGTCCCCAAACAGAGGTGAAAGTGAGTGTGCATTCAACCCTTTTTGGAACTCAGATTAACTTCAATCTCCCTACTCTAATCTAAACTACTGAAGAAACTTTGTTCATAACACTAACCTATGTAACCACACCAAGAAATTCGAATCAGCAAACTGTGTTTCCAAGTGCATGTAAAGGAAAAGAAATATAATGTTGAAAGAAAGAAAGGTAACAATACAAAGGAAGGAAGCCTTAGGCTCTCAGGTTGGGCCCAACCCTGAGAGCTTAAGCTCCTTTAAGAACTCAGAGCTGCCTCAAATCTACCTGCTTATTCATTAAAAGATAATAGTCAAAAGTCTGATAACATGCCAAAAATGGCTTACAAAGAGCAAAACAGGGCTATAGCCCGTAATTCAGAATCTGCAACAAAGTTTCAAAAGTCTTTTTTCGAAGGCTACAGCCTCAACATTTATACATTATGAGGGCCAAGCTGGCCTCCTAAATTAGTGGGGCTTGGCTGACCAACTAAAAGTAAACTGTTGTTCCCTTAGAATCCATTGGCTGCCTTCTAGCTCGGTGGTGATAGCTATTGGAGCTCAGAGTTGTGGGTGGAGATCACGAGGAAGGCTATTCAATGCCGTGGACAACCTTCCTACAAACCTCAATGCCACCTTGGCTGTCTCCTAGCCTTCATCTGCGTGGTTTTGCTCCATTTAATGTCAAAAAACCTGAAATAAACATGTATTAGCCACCTAGGAATAGTGACTGCCCTTCATTCGTACAAATAACATAAATATACTAAAAAATGATGCATAAGTCATGAAAAATGAAGGGTTGAGCAAGGGTAGTGAGGCCAAATGAGCCCAAAATGTTACCAAATTTGGGGCTCATCACCAGGGCTATTGGTTTTGGGCCTTGTTCTGCCCTCTACTATTGTTGAATTGAAATTGGGGCTTTGGGATTTAAGGGGCTATTGTAGTTTTTTTGTAGGGTTATTGGGTTTGGGTCTTGTTGTGCACTCTGTTGTCGTTGAATCGGAATTGAGGCTTTGGGATTTAAGGGGTTATTGAAGTTTGTTTACAGGGTTATTGGGTTTGGGTCTTGTTGTGCCCTCTACTGTCGCTGAATCGAAATTGGGGCTTTGGGATTTAAGGGGTTATTGCAGTTTGTTTTCAGGGTTATTGGGTTTGGGTCTTGTTGTGCCCTCTACTATCGCTGAATCGAAATTGGGGCTTTGGGATTTAAGGGGTTATTGCAATTTCTTGAGAATCTAATTTAGCCTTCACATTTGAAGGATTGTTCTTGTTTTTTATTATTTGTGTGAGGTGAATAATTTCTCATAGCTTAATTAGATTTATTACTATTCTTATGTCCCATGTTAGCTTTGCGCACCAGTGTTATCAGTGACAACTGATTTAATATTTATGTGGAAGAATTATGTACTTGTTATTGATTCTCTGTTTGATGTAAATAGCTACTCAAAGTTTGAATTCGATTTTCTCCTTTTGTTCATTTTGATGGTGAACAGGCATTAATTAACAATTGTGATGTTTAACGATCGCCCAAGTTATGCTATGTCGTGGCACAAAGTTTATTGATTATGTAATTGTGTTGTAGAGCTATGCACATCTTTACTGTGTTACTGAGATTTGTAATACATGTCGAAATGATTCTACTGTTGTCAAATATATATGTTCATATATGGTTACCGCATAATCTTCAATTCGCTTTCCAGTTTTGTAATTCTCTTGGTGTATACGCGATATGAATTTTTGTTAAACTGAAAATGTTTAATGGAACTTGGGAATGCTTAATGGAACATCAGTCCTGAGTCCCTAATTTCATTCATAGCGTTTACTATGCCAATTCATTTATAAATTTCTATGTTCTATTAAAGGAATTGATGGTGAGTTTAATACTCCCACCGCTCTGAATGAAATCTGCATTTTCTGATAATTAATCCATGTTTTTCTATTCACTGTGTTACATAGTAGCTAAAGTTTAAGTGATACAGATGCCTACACTCTTGGTAGATTGTTACAATTTGATCATTACTAGTTTAAACAGTTTCCTCCTATCTTCAAGAAGAGATGCAGGACTTCCTTTTGGGTTTTCTAGCTAAATGCTTCTCCTGGAGTTTTTATGCTCGCTTTTTGCAAGTACAGATCCCAGATGTGATGTTCTGGATTGACATGTATTTTTTTCCTCAAAATGAGTTATTTCTAATTGTTGCTAATATCTTTGTAACATCTTTTTAAATATTATGTGAAAACTATTTTCTTTCAAGTTTGTAATTGGTCTTGCCACTGCTTTAAAACTTTTGACTATGATTTTTGTGTTGTTAGCTAAGTTATGTAGTTTTAGTGAACACAGTGGTAATAATCCTTTCCTTTATATTGTGTCTGTTTTTTTATTCATTTCTTCTTGTCTAGAGCATGATTTCTATTGTTATAAAATGTTTTCTTTGAAGTAAGGTTCATTTTTATGGCACTATGAGTAGATGACAATGCATTCTGAATGGATTTTGATTTGGGATTTAAGGGGTTATTGCAGTTTGATCTAGAGCTAAATTTTGCATTGGTTTTCTAGTCTATAATGTGCCAAGACTGACACTTTCTTGGGCTTGATTTGGGATGGGAAATGTTCATTTAATTATTCTCTTGTTTTTTTATGCATTATTTGGCTGAGTTTAGTAGAATTTAGTTTGGTTTTCATCCTTAGTTTGACATTAAAAGCAATGAGAATATTGCCCAAGTCAAATATTGATATCTTCTTCAACATTATGATGGCTTGATTGCCTATTTTAAATTTTCAAGTGCAAATTACCATAAGAAAATACATATTTTTGCAAGTACAGATCCCAAATGTGATGTTCTTGATTAACATGTATTTTTTTTCCTCAAAGTGAGCTATTTCTAATTGTTGCCAATACCTTTGTAACACTTTTTAAATATTAATGTGAAAACTATTTTGATTTCAAGTTTGTAATTGGTCTTTGTGCTGCTTTAAAACTTTTGACTATCATTTCTATGTTGTTAGCTGGGTTATGTAGTGTTTGTGAATGCAGTGGTAATAATCCATTTCCTTTATATTGTGTCTGCTTTGTTTATTCATTTCTTCTTGTCTAGAGCAGGATTTTTGTTGTTATAAAATGTTGTCTTTGAAGTAAGGTTTGTTTTGATGGCACTGAGAGTGGATGCCAATGCATTCTGAATGAGTTTTGATTTGGGATTTAAGGGCTTATTGCAATTTGATCCGGAGCTAATTTATGCATTGGTTTTCGAGGCTATAATGTGTCAAGACTGACACTTTCTTGGGCTTGATTTGGGATGGGAAATGTTCATTTAATTATTCTCTTGCCTTGTTGATGCATTATTTGGCTTAGTTTAGTAGAATTTAGTTTGGTTTTCATCCTTAGTTTGACATTAGAAGCAATGAGAAAAAACATAT
Organism: Pinus tabuliformis; assembly: GCA_031772625.1. Taxonomy (NCBI): domain Eukaryota; kingdom Viridiplantae; phylum Streptophyta; class Pinopsida; order Pinales; family Pinaceae; genus Pinus; species Pinus tabuliformis. The sequence goes on from CM062813.1 coordinate 829,106,507, forward strand.
CTTAAATTTTCAAGTGCAAATTACCATAAGAAAAAACATATTTTTGCAAGTATAGATCCCATATGTGATGTTTTGAATTGACATGTATTTTTTTTCCTCAAAATGAGTTATTTCTAATTGTTTCTAATATCGCTGTAACACCTTTTTAAATATTAATATGAAAACTATTTTTCTTTCAAGTTTGTAATCAGTCTTGGCGCTGCTTTAAAACTTTTGATTGTCATTTTTATGTTGTTAGTTGAGTTATGTAGTGTTTGTGAATGCAGTGGTAATAATTCATTTCCTTTATATTGTTTATTCTTTTTTTTTATTCATTTCTTCTTGTCTAGAGCAGGATTTCTGCTATTATAAAATGTTGTCTTTGAATTAACGTTCATTTTGATGTCACTTAGAGTGGATGACAATGCATTTTGAATGCGTTTTGATTTGGGATTTAAGGGGTTATCGTAGTTTGATCCAGAGCTAATTTTTGCATTGGTTTTGTAGTCTAGAACGTGTCAAGAATGACACTTTCTTGGGTTTGATTTGGAATGGTAAATGTTCATTTAATTATTCTCTTTCCTTGTTGATGCATTATTTGGCTCAGTTTAGTGGTAATAATCCATTTCTTTTATATTTTGTCTGCCTTTTTTAATTCATTTATTCTTTTATAGAGCATGATTTATGTTGTTATAAAATGTTGTCTTTGAAGTAAGGTTCATTTTGAAGCATAATAGAAACAATAAATGTAGAAGCATAATAGAAGTTATAAATGTGTTGTTAATCAATTGGTGTGTAGAAACATAATAGAAGCTATTATTTGCATTCTCATGTCACTGTGTCAGAATTCTCCATTATAATAGACTATAGATGTTCCTTCTAAGATCGATTTTGGTTACAATGCCACATACAATATGAAATAAATCAACCTATATTGTAAGCCAAAATCTTCATGTGACAAGAAAAAGAGACAGTCCATCCAAAATCCACATCATAATGTGGTTACAACCAAAAACATATGACACCCCTATTCTTTATGGCCTTGAGAATTTTCAGTGCCAAAACTCCCTGAGTTGCCTGCTTGAGCCAAGTAGGTTGGCCTACCTAAAAAGGGTTGATTAGGATGTGGTTGATTGCTTCCATATGATTGAGTCCAATTTTCCCCTTCCAACCATGGAGGAATTGAGTACCCATACCTCACATTTGCGCTACTAACCCCTGCATTAAGTGGAGGTGTGTGATGAGCATATATAGAATTGACACCTCCTCTGGTAGGAATAAGGAAAGTGGGTAAACCCCCATTTTGATAGTGAGGCACTTGAATGTTTATGAGGTCTTGGAATAATGGTGTATTATTTGCAATATTTTCCAATGTGTTTGACATAATCCTAGTTTCATCAGTTTTGCTTGCATCATTGTCAACCATATCGATCATCCCTTGTTCCTTTTCAAGCATTTGTTTATCCATTCTTGCTTCCTTTTCCTGTCTTGCCATTTGTTTTAATTGGTCATTCTCTTGCCTTGCTTTCTCTCTTTCAAGCCTTTCATCCGCTCGACATTGTGTTGCAATAATCCTTGTTGCCTTCTTCTCCTTGGCTAGATCCTTCTTTCTCTGTTTTAATTCCTGAATTTCAATTTTTTTTAATACTCAACTAATAGTTTTATATAGTCTTCTGAGGTGAGTAACAGTTAACTTTGGCCCAAACGAAGACTACCCAGTGTTTCTTTTTTTTTTTTAAACAGACCAAGTAACTTCTCCAACCCTCCCACCTGCATGTCATTGCTTGGCACTTGCCTTCCAGTATCCGAGAAAACTGATTGAACTATATTGTTATCTTCATCTTATGCCTCATTATGTTCTGCATCTTCTTCCATTGATTTATTATCCATTCAATTCTACTGGTTGTGAAGGCATGTTCATGCCTTTTTCATTGGTTCTTAAGACATTATGTCCATTCAAATTAATCATGGCTTCTACCAGCCATGATGGTGGGGTTACTTGGCTTGGCAATGTCAATTGGTCATTGTTGCTTCCTAGTGCAATATCAGCAATGCCATTTTCAAATACATCTTCATTGTCAACTGCATGTTCAACAATGTCATTAACAATATCAGCAACAAAAGTTCCATGTGCTTGAATTGGTAGAATGACCTCCATGTTATTGTCATTTTGATCGTGATTATATTGTATTCCTCATACATGTTCATCATCATCACCATATAAGTGTCCTTGAGAGAGGGAACTCATATTACCAACTGCAACCTGATGCAGGAGCATTCAGGCCTAGTCAGCAATGTGATGGCATGATCACATGTTGTGACTAACAAAGGGTTGGAAGACAATAGTTTAGTTAATTTTATTTATTTAAATGTATGAGAGTGTTTATTTATTGAAAATTATGAGAAAAGGGCATAGTGGCTCATTGATTATCCCTATGTGGAGATCATGCCAAACAATTATATTTATTTGGTTTGAATAAAATATGAGGAATTTAAAAGCTTGATTTAGCGTTTGTTTAGAAAAGAGTGGAGTTGAAGAGGTTTTTTAGGAGAGAGTGAGAGATTTCTAGATCTAAATTAGAATTGGTTCATGAATCCACTTTTATATAAGTTGTGATCTTTTTGTATAATTCAGAGGTTGGATAGGTTAGCGAGAAAGAATCTAGAGAGGTTAGATAGGTTAGTTAGAGGTTCGAGAGAAGCCAAAGAGGAGAGAGCGAGGGTTTCAAGATTGAAATAGGGCCTTTTTTGATGTAATCGAGCTAGAGGGCTGAGACTCTATAAATTCATTATATGGAATAAATGATTTCGTGTGTGTGTAAATGGCCCATCTCTATTGAAGTCCTTCGCTTGTCTCTATATAGTTTACCTATGGAACAACTGAAGCATTCTGCTCTGTTTTTATGTCTTAAGTTATAAAGCGCAACATTCAATGCTTTATTACGGTCCATAATTTTATACAGTGGTTGAGCGCTTTAACCGCAGTCATTTATCCATAGATACCACAGAGAGTTTATATAAGGAGTTATTCATGGAAACAAAGTGTGGAGGAGAATCGTGTTTATAACGAAGAATCCGTTAAAAACAAGGGAGATCAAGTCCAAGAGGGAGTAGACGGATCGATGCACAGTAGCCGTTGATCTAGAAGATCAACAGTCCAGATCAAATCGCAGGGAGCAAAACCAATTCATATCGCAACGGCAAATATTGTTATAAGGAGGACAAATTCAGGCCTTAAGGAGTTGCAATTTCGATCACACCGATATATCGCATCGGCGGAAGTCTTTGTGGATGTTGAAAATGCAACAAAATTATGGAGCTTAGTGGAAAGGAGTCGCCTTCACTAAGTGGGCCCGCAGGCTATTTTGGCGCAAAGTCTATTTTTAGACATATGGATCATGGTCTATGAGTTGCAGGATGCTATTTGTGGATGATTGGTCATGTTGGTAAAAATAGATGGACTTCTATTTTTAGACATATGGGCAGAGTCTATTTTTAAACTACCACGCTAAAAATAGAACAGTCGAATATTATTAGCTCTTAATAATATTTGGACTATAAACATTATATTATCCTCTTGGAGCACTTCAGTTTGAGCTACAGATGTGGCACATGCAGCTGTCAAAAGGAAATACGCTTTTCTTGTGAGTCAGTTGAGCTATTGCATGATGGACTTCAGTTAGAACTCATGTGGTTGAGTTTGGTGGAGTTGATTGAGGAGTTGATGGAGTTGTGTTCAGTTTGACTTAGTTGAACTAGTTGTATTTAGTCTAACTGCAGAATACACTAGTGATGAGTGATGTGAATTAATTATTAATTAATTCACTAATTATTAATTCATAAAGAAACTAAAGAATACATCAGTTAACTCAATGCATGGACAGTTTAGTGGAGACAGGTGTTAGAGGTTGAGATTGCTATCAGTTGTGACTATAGTTGTGCATGAGATTTTGCACATGCATGGATTGAGTATTGCCAATGAGGATTGCGTGGTTCAACCAAGGAAATACGAGTTTGATTCAGCCATTCATCATTATTCTCATGCAGGATTGCGCAGTGGAGGCAGGGAAACAGTGGAGAAGATTTGAGGCATCAGATCTGAGTTAGTTTGTGTGTAACAAGTGGAGATAGTACTGGGTACTTGTGAGGAGTATTGTACTATGTATTGTTACATGTTCTCAATCATTATAATATATAGATAGTGTGGGGTTTTCAGCTGTATGCTTTCGCCGGGTTACATACTGTGTTAATGTGCGCATGCGATTGATGTTTCATTGTTTTTAATTCCGCAAAATTGATGATCAACGTAGAGGAGGTTATGTATTATGCATGCATTCCGCAATAGTGTATAATCAGGATAATCTCTGTGAATAAGTGTCATATTGTTCAAAATTTCTACATGGTATCAGAGCAGAGTTGATCATCAGATCTATTTTTCAGAAAGTGATTACATTTTATTTCTCCAGGCAGAGTCTCTAATCGGGCCAGGTAGCCTCTGGATTCATCCTTCTTTTGGAAGGTGATATATCTGGTAAAAGCCCATACAGTCAATCTCTGTACGAGAAATAATTTGTTCTCACGAATTTTAGATCAGAAGCGGTTGAGTTTTTGAGCTGGCGGAATTCGAATTTGCAGCAGTGTTTTCTTGGTGTCAAAGTTGAAATGTCTTTCAACGGATTGCGATTGGAGTATGCCCTTGAAGGAAACTCGAATTATATTGCATGGAAAGACAGGATGGAGGCAGTGTTAGATGACAATGGGTTGAAGGATTTCATAGATGTTGAGGTCCCAAAGCCTACTGATGCTGATCACATTGAGGCTTGGCAAAAGAAGACAGCAAAGTGTCAAAGGATTCTGTTGGAGGGCGTGAAGGATCACATTGTGTCCAGCCTGCATGGAAAGGCTTCTCCATACTTGATGTGGAAAGCGTTGACAGATTTATTCCAAAGCAAGAGCGATCAGAGGAAGTTGGCACTCAAGGATAAACTCAGAAACATTAAGTGTGAGAAGGGAGATGAAGTTCACTCAATGTCGGGATGAGCTGGGAAGTGTGGGGGTGACTGTCAATGACGAGGACTTGGTGAGCTTGGCCCTACTTGGTCTTCCGAAGAGTTGGAATTCCTATCAAAACTTTGTCAATGGTCGGGAGAAATTTTCAGGATGGGAGAGACTTTGGTCGGATCTTGTGCAAGAGGAGATCAGGCGGAATACCAGGGACGGATCTTCATCAAGGGCATCTGATGAAGAAAATTGCACTTTGGCTGCCAAAGCAAAGAAGGGGAAGGAGAAGGTTTCTCTTTCCGAATCCAATTATTCCAATGATGGGAAGAAGGTTGACAAATTGAAAATGCGATGCTTTCGTTGTCATGAGGTGGGACATTATGCTGCAAATTGTCCACGGTGGAAATCCAAGAAGGGATCCGGGGAAGGATCTGAAGGTGAGGCACTTGCTTCACAGTTTGAGTTGGATTTCACACTCTTCGCATGCATGGTTTCATCCATGGTGGGAAGTGGTTGGTTTCTTGACAATGGAGCTTCTTTCCACATGACCGGTGACAAGAGTTGTTCAGTACTTTGGAGGAGAAAGATCTCCAGATACTCATAGCGATGGGTAATGATGAGAAGCATAGTGTCTCAGGTGTAGGCACGGTTATTTTTCAGAGGGAGAATGGAGCTCGCCTTACCTTGACCGATGTCAAGTATGTACCAGGACTGAAGAGAAACTTTGTGTCGATCACGATGTTGGAAGACAGAGGTTATGATGTAGTCTTCAGTAAGGGAAAGGTTTTCCTTAGACACATCATCACTAGACAGGTGAAGCAGATTGGTTCACGGGTCAAGAACCTGTATGCTCTTGAGGTTCAAGATGCATGCAAAGCCTTGAGCAGCAAGGCAACTGATGGAGACTTGGTGGTTGAGAGGGAGTGTATATTACCTCTCAACATGCAGAGCCAGAGGAAGTCTCAGACGATTGTGGAGGAGCCATGATTGGTGCAACAACTTCAGGAGGTTGTGGAGCAGCCACAACAAGGGAAGCTAAGAGGAGATCGAGTAGAGACATCTACTCATGCAGAGACCTCCAGTAGGGGGAAACTTCGAGCCAGGTGGGCTGAGGGATTGCATGCAGCCATACCTCCATGTAGGAGGTGGGGTGATGTGGATTAATCGTCCCAAGGAGGAGGGGCAGGATCCTTGAGGTACCCAACCTCTTGGATGAGACCTTGCTACGAGAGCCCCGATGTGGAATAGCAGGAGCTAACTGATTGGGTAGAGACAGATGCGGATGAAGCGACAGAGAGAGTGACAGTGCAGGGAATCCCAGGACAGTGCATGGCTAGCAGGCTGCAGCAATGCGAGAGGCATAAGTGTTTTGCACAGTGCTAGGTGGCACAGAGAGGTGTGCAATGATGCGAGATGCATGGAGATGTTGCAGTAGCGCAGATGTCAAAGAGGGAGCACTTTTCAGCAGCAGGTAGAGCTTCAACATCAGAGTATGTTCCTAGCCCAACAGAGTGGTCAGTTGAGAGTGTTTGTTCCAAGTGTTGTTGGAGCAAATGGACTGGGCAAATGTGTTGCATGCAGAACATTCTAGAGTTGCAGGATAGGGGTTGCATATAATCCATATCTTGTTGAGAGGGAGTGTTGAAAATACAACAAGATGATGGAGCTTAGTGGAAAGGAGTCGCCTTCACTAAGTGGGCCCGCTGGCTATTTTTGGCGCAAAGTCTATTTTTAGACACATGGATCATGGTCTATGAGTTGCAAGATGCTATTTGTGGATGATTGGTCATGTTGGTCAAAATAGATGGACTTCTATTTTTAGAAATATGGGCGGAGTCTATTTTTAGACTGTCAGGCTAAAAATAGAACAGTCGAATATTATTAGCTCTTAATAATATTTGGACTATAAACATTATCTTATCCTCTTGGAGCACTTCAATTTGAGCTACAGATGTGGCACATGCTGCTGTTAGAAGGAAATACGCTTTTCTTGTGAGTCAGTTGAGCTATTGCATGATGGACTTCAGTTAGAACTCATGTGGTTGAGTTTGGTGGAGTTGATTGAGGAGTTGATGGAGTTGTGTTCAGTTTGACTTAGTTGAACTAGTTGTATTTAGTCTAACTGCAGAATACATTAGTGATGAGTGATGTGAATTAGTTATTAATTAATTCACTAGTTATTAACTCATAAAGCAACTAAAGAATACATCAGTTAACTCAGTGCATGGACAATTCAGTGGAGACAGGGGTTAGAGGTTGGGATTGCTATCAGTTGTGACTATAGTTGTGCATGAGATTTTGCACATGCATGGATTGAGTATTGCCAATGAGGATTGTGTGGTTTAGCCAAGGAAATACGAGTTTGCTTCAACCATTCATCATTATTCTCATGCAGGATTGCGCAGTGGAGGCAGGCAAACAGTGGAGGAGATTTGAGGCATCAGATCTGAGCTAGTTTGTGTGTAACAGGTGGAGATAGTACTGAGTACTTGTGAGGAGTATTGTACTATGTATTGTTACATGTTCTCAATCATTATAATATACAGATAGTGTGGGGTTTTCAGCTGTATGCTTTCCCCGGGTTACATACTGTGTTAATGTGCACATGCGATTGATGTTTCATTGTTTTTAATTCCGCAAAATTGATGATCAACGTAGAGGAGGTTATGTATTATGCATGCATTCCGCAATAGTGTATAATCAAGATAATCTCTGTGAATAAGTGTCATATTATTCAAAATTTCTACAGTGGATGGACTGGGCCTTAACCCTTTGCAAACTCCGATAGCGACATTGCAATATAACGTGGACCGTTGGATCATATACTTGATCAACGGTGGAGATAAGGCGCACGCGCATTAACTAGAAGGTGGTTTCCAAAAGGTGGTAAGCGGTTATCGGGTGGCCTCAAAAGCCGTAAGCGGTTTTTCCAATACGAACCCGATGAGGATATGAGTCAGAATTTAAGTTGATATCTAGAGGTGATCGAACTGTCCGCCGAATGGACGATCGGACGGATTTGGGGTGCGAATAAGCGCGAAAGTTAATTCCCAATCCGAACCTGATGGGATCTATACAGTGGAATTAATTCCATTTTCCATCTGGGTTATGAGTTCGGAGCGGGTTTTCCCGTGTCTCCTTTGTATTCCAATAAAATTGATGACCTGGATTTTTAATGTAAAAGTGTATCTATTCTCTGCTTCCGATATAATGTGCGAGTAGGTTTTAGAGGCTTAAGGCTTCAATACCAATGCTTCCGATGTGGTGGGAAATAACCACAGTTTTAGGCCAATAATTGTGTATATGGAGGGGGCGATTGGCTTTGTGATCGAATTATGCCATCAAGGGGTTTCTTGCGTCATTTTTGGTATTAGAGCTAGATCAACGCTCTGTAAAGAATGGTTTGGAAATTGAATTGTAATCTCAGCATATGTATAATTTACACTGAAGTGAATTTGATATAGATGGGGATCAGACTACACAGGACACTGAGATCAGAATGGGGAAACAATGAATTTTCTGATGAAGGCTTGGTAAGAATGGTTAATTTGATAATTTTGCAGAGATTTGTTTTGAATGTCTAAAGAACAACAAGGGATTGAAATTTCAAAGGAGAAGATGTTTTCCTTTCAGGAAAATGAAATTTTTGTGTAAGTTGATTGCATGATTGATTTGATTGAGATGAAAGGTTTAGAAGTTAAAGCTGAATAGAAGAGTTGTTTGCTGTGGCATTGAAGTCATTTAAATGATTTGAAGAATTTTGTGAAAACTGAGAATGATTGAGGATTTCTTAAAGCACTGTTGAAGGCAATGATATTGATGATTGAAAGAACAGAGATTGGGTTTAATAGGATTGAAAGAAGAACCACTACAAGGAATGAATTTTGAAATTTATAGAAGCAAGGCAAGATTTGCTTACAAACAGGTTATCAAAAGGAATTGATAGTGTATGTCATGAATTGGTAAATATAATTGAAATACATATATAATCTTAATTGATCTTGAAATCTGAATAATCCATTGTGAAAAGTAAGAGGAAAAATAATTGCTGAATGTATGGAGTCTTTTGAATGGAAAGTCTAAATGAAATAGTGAACAAATGAATCCTTTGACAAAGATTTAATTGATGGAATGGGAATTAGTTTTAAGACATATTTGAAGGAAATATTGCAGGTCTGAAAGGTACTTTGATGTATCTTGAGATAAGATTGTGCAGGTTAGTGGAAGAAGTGGAATTGTTGAAAGGTAGAATGAATTGTACCAGCATCATAGCATATGAGCTATGTTAAATAAGATAGAGCAAGAAGAACTCTCAGATGAGTAAAGATGAGAGTACCCAACAACAAATGAAATTACTGAATGAAGAAGGAAGTGAGCAATTGAAGATGCAGAGCCTAGAGTAAGGAGTATTCAAGAGGAGATGAGAACAACTTCCAACTGTGGTTGGGTAGAAGTTGCTAAGGCAGCTCCACAATTATGATTGTGGATAGGAGATAACAATTCCAGCAAAAGGAGTGTTGGCTAGAATTGTTAGTCATTGAAAGGTTCGAAAGAACCAATAGATGCCAAAAGGCTGAACTCAGGAAAGTTTGGTGAGGCATGAAGGAGACTTGTTATAGGTGAAATGAAAAGGCTAGTTGCAGCTCACTAGTGAACAAGGAAAGTTCACCAGAGGAAGAAATGGAATTGACTATTGATAGTTATGACAGGGGTACAGAGGAAAGTCAGAGATAGAGGAAAAAGAGTGCTGAAGCAGTTGGACTCAAAGGAATGAGTAAAGAAGAAAGGGACATAGAGTTGGTTGAGATGAAGGCAGAACTCAGTCATTTGGAGAAGCTGGTATTGAAAGGAATTAGAGAAAAATGGAAACAAGGATTTTATGTGGGAAAAAGAGTTAAATGGCATGTCAGAGAATTGTTTGCTGAGAAATTAATACTTCGAATAGTTGAGAATGAAGGAGTAGAATACATCTGTGAACCAGAGAAAGGATCTCTCCTTGGGGAAGGAGACAGTGATGACAGTGATGAAGAACTGATCTATGCAGATCAGAATGAGAGGAATGTGTTGGTAACATCTTCACAGACAAGAGAATCTCATATTTTTGGGACTAATTATTTCTGTGAATGTAAAATTGCAGGTATGCAGCGTAATGAATTTGAACCTGTGTATGAAAAGGTAAAAGAGGTAGAGGCAAGACAAACACAAAAGGAGATGCATAAAGACTTTCAAGACTTCAATAGATGGAGGAAATTTAAAGGTATGGTTGAATGGTTGTGTCTTCTCTTAGTGGAAACTTATTGGATCATATTTGAAGGAATTTTAGCATGGATAGAAGACCAATGGGAAATGGAAATAGGAAAGGAAACAAATGCATTGCAAACTTGTGAAATGAAGAAAAGGAAAGCTGACACAGAGAACTTAGCTGAAGAGGTTAAGTCAAGGAAATCTTTGAAAGATCAAATACTTATCAGAGAAGAGGAAGAGAGATTGTTGTCTTATTTGGATAAATTTAGTGTTGGGAAAAATTGTGTAGAACAGAAAGGTATTCTACAAACTTATGATGAAGTTGCCAAGCATAGTCAAGAAGTTGCAGTCCCAGAAGTTTTTCTTAATGAGGAAGAATTTCTCGATAATTTAGTGAACTATCAGAATAGTTCATAGAAGCATGAGTAATTGATCACTGAGGCTTCAAATGAAGAGCCTTGTAATTTTGAAACTGACATGTTGTGTATGTTTTCAGGTTTGACAGGTAATGAACAACGATTGGAAAATGTGCTTGTGCATGTTGATGAAGAAGTGAGATTACTGGAAGAAATCGCTGAAGAAGAAAGATATTTTGAGCATGTATTTAATAATTTTGAGAATGATCATATTGACAGGGAAATTGTCATGATTAAAGAAGTTGAAGATAAGCAAATTAAAGTTTGTGATGATAACCAAAATGAAATATCTTCAGTAGAGAATCAAAATGAAAGTATTATAGAAATTGTGAAGGAATATAAGATGATGTTGACAGATACAAAAGTTCAGAAATTCTATGATTTTAAAGTGGATTATTTTTATGAAGCTATAAACCATGAAGAAGCTTTAGAAAACCAGAATTATGTTTTTGTTGTAGGAGAAGATGAAACAACATCATTTTGTTACAATACTATAAGTATAGAAGATGAAAGGGTACTTCATAATGATATGCTCCAAGAAATCCTAGCTATTGAATATTTGAATGATAGTCTTGTGCCATAACAAGAAACACTATGTAATGTAGAGGAAAGTATTGGAATGAGAATTGATGACAATTTCATAACTTTTGCAGAAGGACAATATAAATATTTGATGGCAGAATTATCTATGAAGATTGAAAACCATAGTTATTATGAGTCTGACAATTGTGATGGAAATTCTGTTTTATACAGGAAGGAGGAATCATATGTAAATGACATGCTTATTGAATATGAAGGAAATGACATTTCGCTGGAAAAGTTATTAGATGAACCTGATAACATAGAGGAAAAGATTATCTTTAATGATAATGGAGAAGGAGATGTAGAGTACAAATAATAGTTTGTAAATGACAGAGATGAAGAAGATTTAGACAAAAATTTTATAATTTATATGGTAAAGGAGAATGTACAGTAGGAAGATGTGAGAGGAGTTCAGTTAAAAACAAATAGTAAGGAGGAAATTGAGAAATTGTGGAAGATGAAGTCAGTGAAGAAGAGGGACAACAAGGAAGAGAAATTAAAAATAGGAATTTGTATTAGCAAGGAAAGAGGACAACAACAACATAAGATTTGGAAATATGGAGGAATAGAAGTGACAGTGGTAGAAGAATTGAATCAGCAGCATGATGGAAGTGATGACCAATTACAAAGTAAAGTTTGGGATACTGGATAATCAACAGAAGAAACACATGACTAGGAGGTCATGAAAACTTTCAACTTTGGGAGTCTGATGCAGGAGCATTCAGGTCTAGTCAGTAATGTGATGGCATGATCACATGTTGTGACTAACAAGGGGTTGGAAGACAATAGTTTAGTTAATTTTATTTATTTAAATTTATGAGAGTGTTTATTTATTGAAAAATATAAGAAAAGGGCATAATCGCTGATTGATTCTCCCTGTGTGGAGATCAGGCCAAACAGTTAGATTTAATTGGTTTTAATAGAATATGAGTAATTTAAAAGCTTGATTTAGCGTTTGTTTAGAAAAGAGTGGAGTTGAAGAGGTTATTTAGGAGAGAGTGAGATATTTTTGGATCTAAACCAAAATTGGTTCATGAATCCACTTTTGTATAAATTGTGATCATTTTGTATAATTCAGAGGTTGGATAGGTTAGCGAGAAAGAAGCTAGAGAGGTTAGATAGGTTAGTTAGAGGTTCGAGAGAAGCTAAAGAGGAGAGAGCGACAGTTTCAAGATTGAAACAGGGCCTTTTTTAATGTAATCGAGCCAGAGGGTCGAGACTCTGTAAATTCATTATATGGAATAAATGATTTCGTGTGTGTGTAAATGGCCCATCTCTATTGAAGTCCTTCTCTTGTCTCTGTATAGTTTACCTGTGGAACAACTGAAGGATTATGATTTGTTTTTATGTCTTAAGTTATAAAGCACAACGTTCAATGCTTTATTACAGTCCATATTGTTATACAGTGGCTGAGTGCTTTGACCCCAGACATTTATCCATAGATACCACAGAGAGTTTATATAAGGAGTTGTACGTGAAAACAAAGTGTGGAGGAGAATTGTGTTTATACTGTAGAATCTGTTAAAAACAAGTGAGATCAAGACCAAGAGGGAGTAGACGAATCGATGCACAGTAGTCGTTGATCTGGAAGATCAATAGTCCATATCAAATCGCAGGGAGAAAAACCAATTCATATCACATCAGCGAAGATTGTATTAAGGAGGACAGATTCATGCCTTAAGGAGTTGCGACTGCGATCACACCGATATATCGCATCGGGGGAAGTCTTTATGGATGGACTGGGCCCTAACCCTTTACAAACTCTGATAGTGACATTGCAATATAACGTTGACCGTTGGATCATATACTTGATCAACGGTGGAGATAAGGCGCACACGCATTAACCAGAAGGTGGTTTCCAAAAGGTGGTAAGTGGTTATCGGGTGGCCTCAAAAGTCGTAAGTGGTTTTTCCAATCTGAACCCAATGAGGATATGAGTTGGAATTTAATTAAGTTGAGATCCAGAGGTGATCAGACCGTCTGTTGAATGGACGATCGGACGGATTTTGGGCGCAAATAAGCGCGAATGTTAATTCCCAATTTGGACCCAATGGGCTTTATATAGTGGAATTAATTCCATTTGATGTTTGGGTTATGAGTTCGGAGCAGGTTTTCCCGTGTCTCCTTTGTATTCTGATAAAATTGATGACTGAGATTTTTAATGTAAAAGTGCATCCATTCTCTGCTTCCGATATAATGTGTAGGCAGGTTTTAAAGGCTTAAGGCTTCAATACCAATGCTTCCGATGTGGTGGGAAATAACCACAGTTCTAGGCCGATAGTTGTGTATATGGAGGGGGCAATTGCCTTTGTGATCGGATTCTGCCATCAAGGGGTTTCCTGCGTCACAACCACATCATCATGTTCATTTAATTATTCTTGCACTTCAACACATGTTTGGACATGCCCTTTTCCTGAACATCCACATGAAACGCTTGGCTACAACTAGTATCATGCATAAGAACATCATAATTTAGTGGCCAGATTCCTATCCTCCTAAAGCCAACCTTGATATTTGATGGTGTCAGAGCCCTTTTAAATGCTTTACTTGCAAGCTCTGCTAGCTTGGACCTTTTCACCTCAACCCCTAGATTATTTTTCATTGATGTAATACTCTCTGACCTGCAATAGTTCTTGAAAGGGTCAAACACACTAACATCAAGGGGTTGCAATCTGTAAGTGGTATGAGCAAGCAATATTAACATGTCGATGCCCAAATTGTTTGCTTCCTCAATTGTTTGTACAACAATGTACCTTCCATGTCCATGTAATATCAATAGGTGTATGTTATTAAGTGAGACACCACCTAGTACAGATGCACCAAAGTGACAAAGCCAATTTAAAAAAATTAGTCATCCATGCATGGGGATGTCTAGCCATGCATGCACTTGATTCATATTTTTGTATATATTTTTTCAGTTGATATTTACCTTTGAATAGTTAAAATCTTGGGATTGAAGCACTAATTGCATTGACACAACATAGAATAGTTATCCACTCCCTGCTATTAGGAAAAATATTTTGCACGTTTCAACTCCCTCTCTTGGCAATTACCTACATGCCAAAATTCCTTCCTACCTGTAAACCTGTTTCATCACAGTTCCATATATGGTATGAACCATAAGAATGTTTACTGTAAACACTAGAAAGAGTTTCATAGAACTTACATACAACTGCAGGGCACAAATTTAATGCGTTGTCTTTGTCAAGGTCCTCAGTTGTACACAATATAAGGTCTGGATGCCTTTTTTAAACCCAAACCACTAGGATTTACCAGGAAACCCATCTTTGAATGGGTTTGGCCTCCCTTGGCAAATTTGAACAATTGTGGATTTGAGTTGTATCAACTCTAGCCCGTGTCCCAATTGGGCCATCTCTTTACACCACTTAACCACCTCAGCCTCCTCCTCTTCAATCATAACTGTAAGAGGCCCACTATATTTTGTATGAGTGAACTCATTTATCTGATAATATATTGATGAGGGAGGAATACCATGTTTTTTTGTAGATGCCCGAACTAAATATCCATTAAACTCTATGTTTCCAATTGCAACGAACATTTCTTCTTTTTTCCAACCACTTATAGCGTTGATATTTTTAGTTGAACTTGCCTCTTGCACTATGGTTGACAGTGGCTTTGTGGGTGATGGTGTGACAACATCAGCTTTAGTCACATGGTCATCCTCAACAACGTTTCTTGGAGAATTATTTAAATTCACATCACATGTCATGTCCTCATCCGACGAAGGGAATCGCAGTTGGGCACCCCTTGTCACTCTCCTGCCACTTCTCCTTGTATGAGCAACATAACTAACTCTTTCCATAGATGCAACTACCTACAGAATTATTGCATGCATTTAGTTAAGAATATTTGAAAATTATGCTTTCATATAAGCCAAAAATATTTCAGTTTTATTACAAGCAATTATCAACATGTATGTTAGTAGCAGCTTAAGAGATTTTCATACATATGCCTTTTTTACAATATCCTTGAAAATTCAAATCTACAGAATGAATTTGTTGTATGTCTTCAAAATTATCAGTGATTGTTGTTTTTACACTTAAAATACCATCATTGTATTTGTACTTGGAAAAACATTGCTCATGTGTTGAAATTGACCTGGAATTGGTTGTATGTCTTCAATTATATCAATATATGTTTTGGATAAAATGTTTTATGCGTTATAGGAGGAATTTCAACTATACAAAGTGTTTTTGGTTAAGATGTTGATATGTTTTAGTTATTTTCTATAACTTTTTATTTGAATTAAATTGTTTAGTCTCATGTTTGTCAATATTGTTTAGTTTCATTAGGTAATATTGTTTAGTTTCATTAGGTCTCTAAGTACCAAGATTTGAACAATACTTTTATTTTTTCTTCGAGACAAGAACTCTAGATCTAACAATGCAAGAGAATCCACAAAAATGCCAACCTGCATAGATATATGAATTACAGAATAAGATATATACGAAAGCCTTTTTTACTCCTTGATTTAAATGGGATCCTATTCATAACTTATTGTTCTCCTCTGTTTCCTTCTTCTTGCAGTTGGTTTATTTTTAGGTTTCATGACAAATGATTCATGTTTGTCTCTACTCACATATTTGCATGTTTTTAGTATTGAATTTTCTCAAAAGATCATCTGGGTTTCTACATTCTTGTCATCTGAGAAGACCCATCTATTTATTGTTGAATATAATGCTTCATAAGCTTCTGCATTGCTTATTTTCCTTGGGTTTCCACCTTCTGGTCCTCTGGGCATACCTCTCTACTTATTATTGACTGTAATGCTTCATAAACTTTTGCATTGCTTGTTTTTTTTGGCGCTATCCTTGAATTCTCATTTGAGTTCTTTGGAAACTTAGAGACCTAATGTCAATATTGTTGTTATTCCTAAATAAGACACTCTATAGACATGAAAGAAGCTCTAGGAGGAATTTCAACTATAAAAAGTGACACTTGGTTCCTTTTCTGGTTACGATGTTGATCTGGTAGTTACTGTTGTTTGAATTAATTTGTTTAGCCTCATGTTTGTCATTATTGTTATTCATAGTCACCACAAACATATTAGGTTTGGATTGGGAAGACATGGTAATTTTTCAAGTTGTTTGGTTGATGAGGCTAGCCTTAGTTGTGTTCTTGGGCCTAGTTATAAAGTGCATTGCCTTAGTGTTGTTTCAATTAAATTTAATCCTTAAATCTTGAAAATTGTAAAGTCTCCATTTAAAGTCTGACACTTTTGGAGACACTCACAAACATCCTATAAATTTCAACTAAACAAAGTGATCTTTCTAGTTAAGATGTTGATCTGGTTTAGTTCTTTTTTTATAAAATTTTATTTGACTTAGATTGTTTAGCTTCATGCTTGCCAATATTGTTTAGTTTCATTAGGTCTCTAAGTACCAAGATCTGAACAACATTCCTATTTTTCCTTCAAGACAAGAACTATAGATCTGACAATGCAAGAGCATCCACAAAAATGCCAACCTACATAGATATATGAATTACATCATAAGATATATAAAAAAGCCTTTTTGACACTTTGATTAAAATGGGATCTTATTCATAACTTCTTTTTCTCCTCCATTACCTTCTTCTTATAGTTAGTTTATTTTTAGGTTACGTGACAGATGATTCAATGCTACATCATTTTCATTCCTTTTGATATCCTTATCATGTCTGCCTCTATTCACATATTTGCATGCTTTTAGTATTGAATTTTCCCAAAAGAAAGTTTGGGTTTCTACATTCTTGTCATCTAAGCGAACCCATATATTTATTATTGACTATAATGCTTCATAAACTTTTGCATTACTTGTTTTCTTGGGTTTCCACCTACCATTCCTCTGAGCAGACCCCTCTACTTATTGTTGAATGTAATGCTTCATAAACTTCTGCATTTCTTGTTTTCTTTGGCATTATCCTTGAATTCTCATTTGGTTTCTTTGGCAACTTAGAGACCTAATGTCAACACTGTTGTTATTCATAAATAAAACACTCTACATACATGAAGGAAGCTCTAGGAGGCATTTCAACTATAAAAAGTGACACTCGGTTCCTTTTCTGGTTAAGATGTTGATCTGGTAGTCACTTTTATTTGAATTAATTTGTTTAGCCTCATGTTTGTCATTATTTTTATTCATATTCACCTTAGACATCCTAGGTTTGGATTGGGAAGACATGGTAATTTTGCAAATTGTTTGGTTGTTGAGGGTAGCCTTAGATGTGTTCTTGGACCTAGTTATAAAGTGCATTGCATGTTGTTTCAATTAAATTTAATCTTTAAATTTTGAAAACTGAAAAATCTCTATTTAAAGTCTAACACTTTTGCAGACACTCACAGACATCCTAGGAATTTCAACTAAACAAAGTGATCTTTCTGGTTAAGATGTTGATCTGGTTTAGTTATTTTTTATTAATTTTTATTTGACTTAAATTGTTTAGCCTCATGTTTGTCAATATTGTTTAGTTTCATTAGGTCTCTAAGTACCAATATTTGAACAATATTTCCATTTTTTCTTCAAGAGAACAACTCTACATCCGACAATGCAAGAGCATCCACAAAAATGTCAACCTGCATAGATATATGAATTACATCATAAGATATATACAAAAGCCTTTTTGACACTTTGATTAAAATGAGATCCTGTTCGTGACTTATTTTTCTCCACCATTACCTTCTTCTTGCAATTAGTTTATTTTTAGGTTGCATGACAAATGATTCAATGCTGCACCATTTTCATCCCTTTTGATATCATTATCATGTATGACTCTACTCACATATTTGGATGCTTTTAGTATTGAATTTTCCCAAAAGATCATTTGGGTTCCTACATTCTTGTCATTTGAGCAAACTCATCTATTTATTGTTGACTGTAATGTTTCATAAACTTCTACATTGCTTGTTTTCCCTGGGTTTCCACTTTCTGGTCTTTTGAACAGAGCCCTCTACTTATTGTTGGATGTAATGCTTCATAAACTTTGCATTGCTTGTTTTCTTTGGCACTATCCTTGAATTCTCATTTGGGTTCTTTGGCAACTTAGAGACCTAATGTCAATACTGGTGTTATTCCTATAGATAACACTCTTCATACATGAATGAAGCTCTAGGAGGAATTTCAACTATAAAAAGTGACACCTGGTTCCTTTTCTGGTTAAGATGTTGATCTGGATTGTCTATCACATGTTGATTTTTGGATGTTGCCTATCACACATTGATTTTTGGATGCCATGACACATCATTTCTCCTTGAAAACTGTGACATGTGGAAGTCTAGTCTCCACAAGTTCTGTGACTTATTTTTGCTCAAGAAAAAAATTTAATGAAATATTTATTTTCAATAAAAGAAGAAATAAAAGTGTGTGGTTTGAGAATTAGAATATGTAGTTGTCAGTTCAATTTAAAGTTTATCTCCACGAGTTTTGTTATTTTTCATCTCTAACTAGCCATACTAGCCAATACTTTGCATTATGGTTGTGTCATATTTTAGAATCAACTTGAAAATGATTCATAATATAGAAACATAGAAAAAATATATATATTTTTATGAAAATAAAACTATAAGAAAAAGTGTTGTAATTGAAATAACTATCCTAAATTTATGGTCAAATGTTCTGTGATGGTTTTGGTTTGGGCTGGTGAATAGTTTAAATGTTAAACATGCAACTTGAGCAGTGGTTGAACTTTTTTTATAGTTTTTTGCACTTGAATTTAATTGGTGGCGTATGGACATGGATTGCAATGACTTCATTTTGAATGTGTGATCTGGATTGATTTGGATGCGACCCAATGGTGAGGATTTGTTTTTTGTTGATCCATGTCCTTTGATATGTTTTAATAGGAAATATAATGGGTTGGGTGTCATTTATTGAACACAATGGGTTTAAATGTTGAGTAACAAAACAATGATGGCTGACATACATTCATTTTTATTATGTGCAAGTATGGATATGCATTTGGGATAGACAACGTTGTTCATTAGTGAGGGTTGAAATGACTGCTACTTTGTACTTTTGGAATAGACCATATTGAAAGAATCTATGGTTTTATATGTTTTTTAATTAAGTTAATATGATTTGTGCTCTTAAATATTAAAATACTATTTATAAACAATTGTAGACATAAATTTAAAAATATTTACACTTAATGTTATTTATTTTTATTTAAATATTAATTACACATTTTTCAATCTCCCTCTGCAACAGCAGACATCTCTCCCGATGAAAAAACTACAAACACTAATTTTCTGTTAATCTATATAAATAATCAAAAACAAGCTTGCCCACCAACACCAACCAACTGACAACCTTGTCAGAGCTGCCGGCCAGCTGCCACCCATCTTCCCATCTGTCAACGGTCACTTTCCATCGACGCTCCCGCTGGCAACTCCCGGTGACCAGCTCTACGTCGTCTCTCTGGCCAGCTCGTTCCTTCACATAAGCCAGCGGTCAACTTTTCCGGCAACAGCCATGTTGTGAAAAACAAGTCGCCCATCTCCTGGTGGTAACTCCTCCCGGCTGAGCATACTTCCCGAGGGCGTCATCAACAAGATTAACACCATTATGCACTGTTACAAAGGATGGCGCATCAAGTCTTCGAGCATCGACTGTACAACATTCTCAAACTTCACATTTTTTCGGGTGCCAATGTCAATGACCAGTGGATGTTTTTTTCACATGTCCAATTTTGAGTCACAGCATGGTCGATAATTAGTTATAATTTTTTCGTCTTTAAAATTTAAATATTACTTTTTCATAATAAAAAATAAATATCTATAATAAATTATTAAAATGTAATAGGGAATAGTATGGGGTTATAAATATTACTTTTTCATAATAATAAAATATATATATATATATATATATATATATATATATATAATAAACTATTAAAATGTAATAGGGAATAATATGGGGTTATACTTACCTTATTGGTAAATATGGTTCTTATTCAAAGAATTTTCTAAAAAATATATAAATTTATTTAATTTTATAAAATTATTTTGTTTAAAAAATATAAATTTATTTAATTTTATAAAATTATTTTGTTTATATTATTCTTATTTAAAGAATTTTCAAAAAATATATAAATTTATTTAATTTTATAAAATTATTTTGTTTATAGTTATATTGTATTTTTAAAATAAATGGTTATTATTATTATTATTATTATAAATAAAATATTATTAATTTGTCTTTAAAATAAAATTTTAAATTGAAAAAAAATAAAATGACAGTTTAATTGGGGATGGTCATATAAATGAAGTATTATGTGTAAGGAGTGTCATCGTTCAAATCTCTCAATTCATCCATGTGTCTGGAAGGGGCATATATACTTAGAACTTATCCTCGTAGATGAGGAGACTTGTCGAGTATATTCCGCTAAAGAAGAAAAAAAATTAAAAAGGGAAAATGATGCAATCTAACTAATAAACAAAACGGGTTTTTCTTTTGAAATTGAGCTATACAATTTCAAGTGAGGTTGTGATTTCTTATTATCTAAAATATGTTATTGAATATAGAAATGATTCACAACCTCAAACTTGAACTTTGCAAATTAAATAGCTTAAGCTTATAATTTTTCAAAATATCTACTAAATTTTGACAAAATTGAATGGAAAAATATCAATCTTAGGATTTTTTAAAATATCTACCGAATTTCGACAAAATTGAACCAAAAAATATGAAGGAAAAAAAAAATTCTTCTATTAACTAAATTTAAGTTTAAGATAAATTTATATTAGGTTTTTTTTTTAATATCTATTATAATAAATATTGACAATATCAAAATTATTTATTACACCAAAGCAAAAATAAGTGACTTAAATTTCATTTGTATTTGTAAATTTTGAATTGATTAGTTAGTGTGGAAATATAATTTGATATATCAATTTTGTAATTAAAAAAGTTAGCTCAACGTATTTTTATGGATAATATTTTTTTATTGAACATATTATTATTATTTATTTATTTTTAATATATATTTGAATTTGTATAATAATATATGTTTGAAAAATATGAAACTTTTATCATTTTTCAAACTAGTCACAGGTAAATTATAATTTTTTTAGATTTATTTTTAATAAAAAGATTAAAATTTTATAAATAGGAAAAATATTTTTTTAAATTATTTTATTTTAAAATTTAATTTAATGTAAGGAAAAAAAATATAAATATTTTTTAATAAAATAAATTTGAAAAAAAAACTAAATTTTTATGATGATGATGGTAGTGGTTAAATATTAAATATCATTTTTTAGATATCAGTCTTTCGGATTAATCACATGGTTAGGATTTGGTCTACTTTTCGAACCAACTAATGTTGTTCATCCTTAGGACAAGGTGAGAAATTAATTGATCAGAGTGAATAAATAGCAGGGATGCATCATTGCCAAGATTTATTCGTTAATTAGTTGAAAAATAGTCGTTAAACTCTTGGCAATGATGCATCCCTGCTATTTATTCACTTTGATGGGTTGGTTTCTCACATCGTCGTGTGGATTAACCACATTAGTTGGTTCGAAAGGTCGACCAAATCCTAACCACGTGATTAATCCAAGACTGATGTTTACATTATGGATCACAAGTCTTAGATCTAACATTATTTTTTTATTTAAATTTTTTATCAAACAAATATAATTAAAATTTTCAAAAAATTGTATTTCATAAATAAATAATATAAAAGATTTACCATGAGTAATGTGTTTTATAAGAAATATTATCATGTTTATAGAATAATTTATTTCTCTTTAAAAATATATTTATTATTTCTTTTCTTTATTATATTTAAATAAATTTTTTTAAATAATATGGAAAAAAATTAATCTCAACTGAAACTTATTTTGAATATATATATATATATATATATATATATAGATATATATTAAAATTTAAATTTTAGTTTTTTTCTCACATTATAACCTATAAAGTATGTAATTAATATATTAATAGTAATTAATTTTATTTAATTTTTAATTTTTTACTATAATGTTAATAGTTTTATGTGGAGTGTTTGATTAAGAGATATTAAATTATATATATATATATATATCTCTTTTTTTCAGAGAAAAAAACTGACATAGATTTATATTAAGAAAATATAAAAGTCTTCAAATACATATGGCTGTAAATTGAGTTGAAGAGAAGCCCCACATGGTTAGAAAATGATATAGATGGTCCGAATCATCCATATCTGAAAAGAGGATAAACCTATACATCACATCTACAAAACCTGCTTGTCTTAAAAATGCCACAGTTATACAAAAACTAGAAGGAACAACCCTTCAATGATTACATAATAGATAACACATAGGAAAAGAAAGGAGCAGACCGCTTTGCCTTGAAACAGAGATCCAAAAGGAATGATACCAACTTGCCGGAGTAGAACAAATAAACCCAGAATCATATAGCAAGGACATTTGGCGAAAAGTCATTTTGATGAAGAGATTCATGACAAGCCAGGATTCGCTGAAGAATGGCGTGAAGGGGTTCCTTTGAACCTTGGAAAATTTGTGCATTTCGCCAGATCCACAAGAACCAACAGGAGATGATAAACAATGACCTCCAAGATGAGGATTGCCTACTCCACCATACAACATCATCTTGAACAGAAGAAAAGATGATGTAAGGAAAACCAAAATGTAAAGACAGATCATACCAGATGTTAAGGGACGAGGCACATTGAAAGAACATGTGCAGATTTGATTCCGCTTCATTGAGGCACATAGCACATCTGCGCGGGCCCTGCCATTTCTTCCTTTGAAGGACCTCCCATGTAAGGTTTTTGTTCCAAAATAACAGCCAGGAGAAAATAATCATTTTGAGAGGACAAGCAGCCTTCCAGAGACGGGGAGGAAACAGCGGTTGAGGACTCCTTCCAATAACAGAGATCATATCAACATAAATAAGCTTTACGCTCACAGACAGATTGGATCTTTTGAGAGCCCAAACTAGAAGATCGTTTGTACCCGATCGAATGATTCCCATGCTACAAAGGCTCGCTTTTACCGGATTCCAGAGAGAGAACATCGAATAGGGTAGATGCAAATCCTCTCCTTCTTTCCAAACCAGGGAAGAAATAGACCATTCTTTTATTAGCTTATCCCATGTGAAGCATCCCAGCCTGTGAAAAATGAGGACCAACGACAAAGGAAACGAGAACTCCCGGGCGCATGAAATATGATCATAACCAATGAGCATGCACGAACCCGAGCCGAGATTCCAGCTAAAATAATGCATGAAGAAATGATGAACTTTCCTGAGACTCTGCCAAATCGACGATCCACTCCTGATACCAATGGACCGCCACCTGTACCAATATTCAATACTCTTGCCTCTTAGATATTTTGCCTTAATAATCTTACTCCATGGCCCATCGCCAAAAACACCTCGATGAAGAGATTTACAGAGGAGGGCATTTCCAAAAGTACGTAAATCTAAAAGGCCCCATCCACCAGCACTTTTTGGTTTTGATATAGAAGCCAACTTGACAAGATGAATTTTGTTCTGAAATGCATATCCTCCCCAAAAGAAATTTGCAATCAATCTGTTCATATGGTTTATAGTGCTAGCTGGGAGATAAAAAATATGAGCCCAATAGACTGAAAGTTGAGAGAGGACGGCCTGTACAAGGATGAATCTGCCAGCTAGAGAAAGAAATTTAAACTCCCATCCTGAAATCTTTTTATAAAACCGCTCCAGAAGCCATTACCAATCCCTTTTTGAGTTTCCTTTTGCCTTTAAGGTGAAACCCAGGTATTTGAAACCTTGCTTAATTGAAAAAGGAGCAATACTCATCAGTTCAGATATCCAGAGAACAATTTCCATATTTGAATCATTGTGAAACAAAGAGGATTTTTCCTTATTGATAACCAGACCTGTAGCTTTCTGAAATTTAGAAAGAATATCATTTATGCATATCCATGAGGCCTTACAAAGCATAGCAAAGATAAGGACATCGTCCACAAAGAGATTATGAGAGAGGGAGACATCCTTACAAATCTTTACCGGGCGGCATCTCTTCTCTTCAACTGCTTTATTTATCTGCAAACTGAGAGAGTTCATTACCAGAATGAAGAGCAGAGGGGAAAGGGGACATCCCTGTCGGAGTCCCCTCTCCGCTTGGAAGAAAGGCGAAGGAGATCCATTAACAATCACTGAATATCTGACATTCTCAACACAGCACATGACCCAATTGACACTTTGTGACTTCAGTCCAATTTTTGCCAACAGGATTCTTAAAAAACCCCAATCCACACAATCATAAGCTTTTTGTAAGTCAATCTTGAGAATGGCCGCATCCATATTCTTTGACAGCATTGTGAACAGACTTTCCTGAGTCATGGCAACCACATCCAAGATAAAACGACCCTTTAAGAAGGCATGTTGGTCCCCAGAAATAAAGGAATTTAGAATAGGTTTCATTCTATCCGCAATGATTTTTGAGGATAATTTGAACATGATGTTGCAAAGCGAAATAGGCCTAAAGTCATGGAAGGACTCAGACCTATGCTTTCTCAGGAGGGGCAGGGCCCCGCTGAAGAAGCTATATATCAACATATATTTACAATTTGTACATAGTATAGATCATCATCAGTACAAATACGCTGTTATAGCAGCTTTGCAGGATTCAAAACAGGTCGGGGGGTGTGCAAACCATCCGCCCCGACCGTCACATTGTGCACATCGCGTGCACTCAGACCTATGCTATATATATATATATAATCAACTAGGTTGTTGAAGAAATATTTATTAATTTATTAAATAAAATAATAATTATTATTATCTTAATGATTTAATTTAAAAATAATAATAAAAATAATTTTATTTTTATTAATAAAATTATAATTTATTTTTATAAATTCCATAATATATGTATTAAATAAAAAAATAATACTAGTTAAAGAAAAATTTCATGGATATATTTATATAATTATATTTATTAGGATGATTTTAATACAATTAAGAATATAATTATTTTGTTTGTAGAAATGTTAAATTTATATGCAATATAAATTTAATATTATAAAGAATTTATATGAATTTATGTTAATTCAAAATTTAACATTATAAAGAATTCATATGAATTTATGTTAATTCAAAAGAGAATTAAAATTTTAGAGATATAATTTATTTTTTTCAAAATTTTCATTTAAAAAATCTTTGCATTTTAAGAAATTTGATCTCTTTCAATTGCTTTTTAACCCAAACAAAAGAGAATTAACTCTATCACCTTCCATTCAGTGAACCCAAACTAAAGAGAATTAACTGTGTCAACTTCCATTCAGTTAGATACTTAACAACAAATTCAACTAATTAAAATAACACTAAAATTTTATTCCTTTCCAAACTTAATAAATTACAAAAGAAATTAAATCTATGCCAATTTTAGTATACAATTACATTCATTAATAAATAATTTTAAATATTTGAAACTTTAAAAAATATTTCTCTATTAAATCACTTTAAACATCAATAAAGTTCGAATAACAACTTCATGGGATAAATGTGTTTTTTCATGCTTTTATTGGACAATAGTTAACCTATATCATTGAGAGTCTTAAATATCTAGGTTGAAAATAATATATATATATATATATATATATTTATATTTATATTTATATTTATATTTAATGGTGAATGTGGTTTTTAATAATTTATTTTAGTATACAATTACATTCATTAATAAATATTTTTAAATATGTGAAACTTTAAAAAATATTTCTTTATTAAATCACTTTAAACATCAATAAAGTTCCAATAACAACTTCATGGGATAAATGTGTTTTTTCATGTTTTTATTGGACAATAGTTAACCTATATCATTGAGAGTGTTAAATATCTATGTTGAAAATAATATTAATATATATCTATATATATATATATTTAATAGTGAATTATATACATATAATGGTGAATGTGGTTTTTAATAATTTTATTTTATAATTTGGAATAAGAATTGGCTTATATCATTGAAAATATATTAAAAATAAAAATAAAATTATATTATATTATATGATATGCTAAGAAAAATATTTAATAAAAAAAGAATGGTTAATTAAAAGTTTATAAATTATATTATATTATGAAATATGAAAATAAATTGTCAAGTCTTACCGGCACAACCCGTTGAGAATGGGTTTCCTTAGAAAGGCTACCCTAGATCAAATTTTATAGGGGGTGGTTGTGCCTTGTGCTAGGAGAGGAGACATGCTAAAAAATCAAGTCATCTTAGCGTTAGTGTGGCCTAGGCCCGGTGCCATCCCCCGGTAATTTTGACGGATTAAATACCCCTACTGCTCCTAGGTCCCATGCGATCCCCCGGTAATTTTGACGGATTAAATACCCCCACTGCTCCTCAAGCCATGGGTCAAGCTTGGAGGATCACAGAGCTCTTAGGAGGAAACACCTACTCTTAACCATTAGGCTCACTCAAGCTATATGTATGTTTATGACAAAAATGTAAAACCTTGTTCTTTCTTCAATTACATATTTTCATAATGAGAATAAGCACCCCACACAAAATGGTGAAACATTATTAATTGTCACATGCTAAAGAAATCTAGCCATTTTAGGGCTAGTGTGGCCTAGGCTGCGTGCTATCCCGAGTAATTTTGATGGATTAAATGCCCCTAAATCGCTGCTCCTCAAACCACAGGTCAAGCTTAAAAATCACAGGCCTCTTAAAAAGAGAAACCTCCTTTTAACCAAAATCAAAACTGGAGAAATTTTACACAAACCATACATACATATTTATTTATTTATTTACATATACATATAACCAGACAAATATATATATGTTGCATATACATATCAAAATGAAATCCAAATATAAAATGTATACACAACATCGAAGCTAACAAAATAAAACATAGGACACCGGATTGGAAACTCTAGGCCCGCAAGATTAAAACAGAGTAAGTCTGTATTAGATCTGAGCCTGTAGTGAAAAAACCAGGAGGGAACCCCAGGCTTTCCTTTGATAAACAATAAGCAGCACAAGTATGTTCCAGGTAGATGTGTGTGAAACAAATACCAGAAAAATGTTGAATCAGCGTTCAAGCCAGTTTATCCAGGAAGGAAGCGAGAAATTAGAAGATCTAGTGACACCATCAATGATAGCCTTTCAGTCCCCGTAGATTGAAAGCCAATCCACCTTGTGTAACCTGGCCAGGCCATGTATGGCAAACCCCAAAAAAGCTAGCCTCTCAACACAAGTATTTAAACCCTCTCCACCAAACCAGGAAAATAGCGCTGTCTGTGGACAGAAACACAAGACCGCCCCACATCCACATTTATCTGCCTGGGATGCCTCATCAAAGAAGCACGCTGCGAACTAAAGATTAAAATAATTCTTCATGAATTAGCCCCTTCACCCTTACCCTTGAAATTTTGCCAAGAGAAATCACCCCGAAATCAATCCTCTGTTTCATTTATTTTCCAACAGCTGCAAGTTCCTGGAAAATTCAGACCGAAACTGGTCCTCTGTTTCATATAATTCCAAACAGCTACAGGTTGCCGGAAAATTTAGCCCTAAATCGATCCTACGTCTCTTCTATTTCCAAACAGTTACAGGTTGCTGGAAGACTCTGCGGAAATCGATCCTCAGTTTCTACACGCAAAAGATAAGAGGCTGGTTCTTATTCTTTGCTTGGCAACCTGGAAATAGAATTATCGTCCAGAATTGTGAAAATATTTTCATGTTATAAATTTTATATTTTACAGACAAATGTGAATCTCAATAACTGATGCAGGGGCATCATATAGATATTTTTTCCTCCACTTAGAGGAGGAGTCCTCTTCTGTTTGTGATATTTTGATTCAGGGAATCTGCTTAATGAAGAAGTTATGCCAGGGTGTCTTTAAAGGGCAGATGTAGAAAATTCGTTAGGATTAGGTGGAAATAGCTTCTAGAAATAAAGACAAATGTAATTAAGGGAGAGGGCCAAGAAAATGGAAATTAGGCGAAATGGAGAGGTAAAGGGATTCCGGAGTTCGTAGAAATTATGTGCAGAGCCTTTTCATGAAATAGTGTATTTCCAAAATGCGTGTGAATGTTTCCCTCTATTTATGTGATTTCAATTCGAATCAATCCGTGTGTAAACCTGTCGCGGAGTGTGAATTCTGTCGATTTGAATGGGGTCGAAATATATGCATTTATGATGGAGAAACGAAAGTAATTTTGCTATCGCCTTTCTTATTTGTTACAGAAAGTAAATATTTATTGTAGAGTGAAACAGTCCAGGTTCCTAACTTCCAAGTCAGGTTTAAATTTGGGGATTGCGTGGGATTGAGATCAAACATTTGAACAGACCTGTGGAACACCAATACACAGAACAATGGATCTATAGGTCGATTGCAAAGGAAACGCCCAGATTCTCCAACCCTGGTGATCGCTGGTCTGTATATTCCATTGAAAAAACAGGGGGTGAATCTTCAGTTCCACTGAACCCCCAACCGTAAAGCATTGCAAAGGAAATACATCAAATGTCGTTATATTTATGGCTGCAGAGAGGTCAGAGCGTCGATCCAGTCTAGAGAGACATATCAGAACACCAAATGCAAAGCCAAAGTGTTGCAGTGAGGCACCAATTTTGTGGTCTGTGCATGTGAAAGATTAGAGTTGCACTGTGTCACCTCATGGGTGTGCGTTGAAGCATAAGGTTCTTTTCTTCTATCTGCAGTTGGGTATCCAGCAAGGTACCAATAACTGCTATTTGCATTCTCTTTATATAATCATGCCTTCCTTTTCCTTCTATTTCATTCAGTGGTTGATCTACCTCTTTAAATTAAGAGGTAAAAACTGGTGTCCCCCTTTTGAATCCTCAGTGTGACTTTATATAATCATGCCTTCATTTCCCTTCTATTTCAGTCAGTGATTGATCTATTCTTTAAATGAAGAAAAACTTTTTGTTAAAGTTTTGCTGGAAGTGATGGTTGACTGTGTTACCTGGAAAAACTTGAAGTTTATTCTAGAAATGCCTTTTTGGCACTGGGATGTGTAACACTGCTATGTGATGATGAACGCATAACCTTAAAATTAATGTAAATGTTTTCTAATTTCAATATATATTTTTATTTTTAAAATTAATGTAAGTGTTTTTTTCAAAAGTAGTGTATCATTTTAAAACTAGCATTTGCACCAAATGTTGCAAAGGAAACGCCGTAAGGCATAAATTGAGGAACAATTCCGACATGGGAATGGGAAAATGTACATAAAATGCAGATATGTAGCATAAATGAGATTCTAAAGATGTATAGATTGAAGCTTATTTAGGGTGCTTAAGTCTATATTTTTTTTAATTATTGAATTAATATTGCATATAAATCTCATAAAATTCAACCAACTTATAATTGAGGGCTTTGAGCTCTAAGTTTGTCTTTGGGTCATTAACATGGTAATGCACTGTCTCAACCACTAAACCACATAACAACAAACAAAAGACTACAAAATGTTACGATCATTACTATAGTAAACCCAATGACTCTACACACAATAATTTATTCTTTACTCGAAGAGAATATTGCTTAACCATATCCACAAAAAGATTGCAAGGTGGAAAGCATTATGCAGAACATAATCTCTGTTATTATAACTTGTAAGTTGTAGCATTGTTCCAACCAATAAAACTATCTTCACATTTTGGAAGATCAAATGGAAATAAGTTTTTAAGAATTCAATAAAAAACGTCCAAGATCATTGGATCACATGATTAATGGTACCCTGTCCTATGAATCTAATATTTTTATGCACTTACAATTAAGGGAGAAAACAAGGTCCAAACAATGTATACCACAGGGACCAATAAATAGTATATTTGCTAATCCTTGCTAGGATCAGAAAAAACAACATTACTTCTCCTTAAATCCTTCACAATCAAATTATACAATTGTTGTACAACACAAGGCCCATGTTGTTGTCAGTAGTTCTGATTGAGAATGCGACCAGATTCCTTCAATCTGATACAGTGATTAATGCACCAATTATACAATTGTTGTACAACACAAGACTCATGTTGTTGTCAATCAAGCAATAGTTCTGATCGAGAATGCGCCAGATTCCTTCAATCTCATATAGTGATTAATGCACCAAACACAGATGTACTAGTTGCAACGACTTTTATATCATTTTGCTGATGTTGTCATGTCAAAATCAATGTGATACAATTAAGTCACCTTTAAGAAGAACCTCATTGCAATTTCTATACAAGGATGTCTGTCTTATCATTACTCATTCTAATTTCACCTCTTTTATTGTCAGACTTCACGAATTAGCTTCCAAATGCTTGCTTCATCCACAGACCAGTGAATTACCTTTTATAAATATTTTGTTTGAGCATTGGAACTCAATAACATTTACAAAATTATAAAAAGTTTATCTCCAATCAATTTCTTTTCTTTTCTTTTTCTTTTTCTGATTTCCACTTATTATTGTTATATAAATATCTAAACTCATTTTATAATACTTTAAAAATAGAAATTTTCAGATATTATAATCCCTAAATCCTTTCTTCCCATTCTTAATGACTTTTGCAATTGGAAATAGGGCTTTGCAATTAGGTTCCCTCTGCATTAAACTCTGCAACTGACCCACCACGGTTAGTGTTGGAGTCCTTGGAGGGGTTTTATTCTCTTGAACAAAAGTCAAGTGACAAGAAAGAGTTTGGGCTCCCGGCTCTACGTCGGGCCTGTACATTATTACTGGAATCTCTTGTACCTGTTTTGGCAGATCCTATTTTGGGTGTTGAACATCCAGTTCTGCCCTTAAATATAAAGGAGCAAGCCAAAAGTATTGCACATGAATGGAAGTCGAAGATAAACCTTGAAGGAGATGTTGCCAATGGCAATTCGTTGGAGGCCCAGGCCTTCTTGCAACTTCTAGCTACTTTTGGAATTGCGTCAGAGTTTGATAAAGATGACTTATGCAAGCTTGTTCTTGCATTTGCACGGTGCAGGTAGACACCTGAACTCTGTCGTTCCCTTGGACTTGAATCAAAAATGCCAGGTTGGTTGGCTGGTGTTCTGTAATGTTAGCCTCAGTGGCTAGGCTGGCAAAATTTCCATCCATTTTGGTAGATAGGTTTTTTGTTGTTTTTCTGGCATTCATGGCTAGCTTGGTTTTTTTGAGGGACTGGTGGATTTTATCAGTATACTTGGTTGTGGCTGATTGAGTTGAAGATAAATTTTGGTAATCTTGGCTGTAGTAAACCTTCCCAACATTTTTTGTTTAGTCCAGTGAACGGGTTTCTAAGTTGACGGGGTTGGTAGTCTTTTCTTTAGATCTCAACATTTCATATGCAAGGCAGATACTGAGTGGTCTCTACTAGGTAGACATCTTTTTATGAGGTAGAAAGTTGTATGTAAGTTATTTTGTTGATATTAATAAAGGCACCTGAAGATGATCAGCTATGGTAAAGTGTCATAAGGCCTTTCATGAGTGGGGAACTGTTTACTTACGAAAATGGTCTCAAGCTAGCATAACTGTTATCTTTATTGACAAATCCGTTGAAGTTGTCTGTATTGTTTTTTCTTTCACAGTAAACTGTCTTCTGGTATTTCAAATGTTTGTGACATATTCAGATTAACTGAAAATTTTGTGACAATTTAATGTAGATGTTGTAGAAACCCTGGTCAATAGTGGAAAACAAATTGAGGCAATCAACTTTGCTCATGCATTTGGGCTGACAGAGAAGTTTGCACCTGTTCCTTTGTTGAAAACAAATTGAGGCGGTCAACTTTGCTCATGCATTTGGGCTGACAGAGAAGTTTGCACCTGTTTGCTTTGTTGAAGGAATATCTGAAAGATGCTAAGAAAGCTTCCCAGGCAAGTTTAAAAAGCGGGAATAACTCTATTGTTGCACAAGTACGATTGTATTACTGTTATACAAAATGTCTTGTTATGTGATGATCATTTTGGCTTAGTATTGTTGGTTATATCGGAAGTTCCTTTTTTGACCGATATTTTTATTTGCTGCTACAGAATGAAGTAAATACAAAAGAGCTTTCTGCTTATAGAGCTGTTATAAAGTGCATTGAGGAGCACAAACTTGAATCGCAGTTCTCACCAGATCCTCTTCAAAAGCGTGTAGCTCAGCGAGAGAAAGCTAAGGCTGACAGAAAAAGGTCTGCAGGTGCTGTTAAGTCTCAACCTAAGCGTCCTCGTGCTAATGGAGGAAATGATGGTGTATATATGCCTCTGTTAAGTGCAGATGAAAGAACTCCGACTCTTTATGCTTCTTCCAATGGTGCAGACAGAAGCTTTTATAGGTCTTTGGATAGAGTACAATATTCTGGTGCAGCTCCAGGTGTTACATCCTACAACCTACAGGGCCAAAATGCCTATGACAGATCAAACCAAGGATTATATGGAGCAGGCTATGGTGTTGGAAATAGGACTCCAGTCTCGCTCTCAAGGCCATATATGTATCCATCAGATAACATGGGGCCTTCGTTGTTGGGTTCCGATTCTTACAATTCTTCTACTAATTACAGCAACCATCACTTTGGCAGTAGACTGCCTGCCCCTCCTCCAGCTTATCAGTCTTCTTTTATACATTAGGTAGGTACGGTGCTTATCTTACCGTGGTCAAGCAAGTTCTGATCTTATCAAGCCCCATAAAACCTTTTCTATTGGATGTGGCTGGTAGTAAGCACTTAGCTTTGAAGAGGTTTTTTGACTTTGTTTCTGTAAATCTAAAAGATTGGCAAAGTTCATTTGGCAGCTTTTCACAATTGTCGGTGGTGTTTTCTTCTATTAAGGAATCTTCTATTAAGGAATTTTATTTTTGTATGGTATTGAGTGCTTCATCACTTTCCCAGGTTACTATATATTGTAGTGTTTACAGTTCAAAGATGATTCTATGCATAATTTTGGTATTTTTTTATTTGTTTGACAAATCAGAGAGGATCAATCTGTCTCTTTGTGGAAGATTAAAATTTGGTGAATAATATATCATTTGTGATCTTGTTCAGAGCTCATAACACAAGACTTTCAATTGCATTGTATGCTGAGGGCTGGTCTTGTGCTGAATATGATTTAATTGTCCACTTGCACGTTACCTCATTGGTACCTGTTTACTCTACGCCTATGAAGCGAATAAGCCACTTTATTTGAGGAAACCAAAGATTTCAATTCAAATCTTGCAATCCAGATTTCAGCTAGGATAGTGATTCTTAGGAAAGCTATATACTCTCTTGATATTGGAGCGAAAGCAGATATGCTGGCTCTTAGGCATATGTTTTCGGGTATACAATGGTTAATTTCAGCCACCGTGAGGATGTATGCAGACCATTTGAATTTATGCTTCAACAAAATGGTCACATCCATTTACATAAATGAGTATGTATGCACACTGTTTGAACTTACACCTCAACCAAATAAATGCGAAAATCGATTTATGGAAACAAATCGATGCACATATTGGTTTTGTATTGCTTGAATTGTTATTGTAAATTGGGAAATGAATTATTTTATGTGGAAGATTAATTTGACTGGAGAAATAGCAAAACAAATTGCGTGTATGAATTATTAAATTCTGTTTTCGAAGTGTTTTGCGGAGTTCAGTGGATTTTCTGTCATGCAAATCCATTTGGTATGGGTTGTGTGAGTGCCTGTGTAGTTACATTCTTCATTTACTTTCTATATATTTGGCAGCTGGAAAATATATTTTGAAGCAAAATGAATTGGCTTGAGCTTGCTAGTTAATATGAATATTTCAGCCATATTAAACGCGTTAGAAGTGAGGAACGCGTTTTAGTCAAGCTATTTGGCATGCTTAAAAGAAACCAACAATGGCGACTGACCTCATTTTCAGTTGATTTGAAAATTAGTTGACTGGTAATGCTAGCTAAATATAGTTTCTCATTAATGGAGTGTTCTACCAAAAAAATCGTCCTCATTATTTTGTTGTCGCGTACTGAATTAATGATGGAATTGAATGGAACCGTTTTAATGGCCGTTAAATGAACCTTTGCTTGTATTCATTCTACTGCATTACCCCGTGTTCGTATAAATTTCTCAGCCTAGATTTTTGGAGAAATTCCTGAAACAAGTTTGTTTCTGTTTGCTTTGTCGGTGTTAAGTTTTTGCTGATTAACTCTAGTTTTGCCTAAGGTACAATGTATGCTCATTATGTTGATTGTGAACTTTAAAATGGTACCCATAATGGGTTCAATGGCGGTGTGAAAACCCTTGTGAAGCACACGCTTAAACGAAGCAATTTGCCTTTGTTTGAGGTTGTGCACAAAGTGTTTGACGAAATACCTATACTATAATTTGGGCTAAGGCACTGCAATGCATCAAATATCGCTTTTCCTGTTTGAAATCACCACTGTACACAACAGAATTTTGTGTTGCATCTTCCGCGCATACATTTCTATAATACCCAATCCCAGATGGGTAAACAATTACCTATTTTCACAAAAGAAAAAACAGGCTGTCTTTCATTATCATAAGAAAAAATAGTTACAATATTCACCCTTCTGAAATCCAAAATGACACAGTACTACAACTGCTGCTCTATGCATAGAGCTCTAATCTGCTTAAGGCTGGGCTTACATGATAAATTTGGGTTTACATTAGCAAAATCTCAATTTTGATAAAAGAAAGACAGAATTACAAAACCTCTCAACTCAATAAAAAACCCGATGAACATCTTTCCTTGTTTATTTCAGCGATGATGATACTCTGTCTCTGCTTTAGAAGGGCAGACAGACAATGCAGTGTATACCATTATATTTGAAACATCCAGAGCTACAAATGGATCCATTAAAAAAATAATTGTAGCTTATTTCGCCAGCATGATAGATCTACCACGTTTCGATAGTAGATCAGCCACCATATTCTGCTCTCTGTAAATGTGGGAGAATGTGATGTGCTTGAAGGACTTCGCCAGATCTCTAATATAACACATCCAATGGTTAAACAATCACTTACTCTTTCCCAATGGAAGTATATCGTTTTAGAAATGAGTTAGACTTCAAATATTGGCTTAATGAATTCTCATGGTTTTATCCTTTCATTCCGCCATGCAAAAATAAAATTCCTGTAAACTTCTTGGCATGGGGCTGTTTCTTGCATGTGAAAATGCACTGTTTATTGAAAATACAACTGGAATACATTAATGGAAGTAACGAGACCAATGGGAATTTTTAAAGAGATGATACAATACAAAAATCTTGGGTGAAAATGCAATTGCCTTTACATCTACTTGTTCACATTGCTGTACAAAAGGTAAATAGTTCAAATTTGACGATACACACGGAATGGATTAGTTACTCTTTTCCTATAAAAGTAGAAGCTTTGTTTTTGAAATATTGGCTTAATGAATTCTCATTATTTTAATCTTTGATTCCGCCCTGCAAAAAAACTCTTTCCTGTAAATTTCTTGCGACAATAGGCAATTTCTTGTGTGTGATAATAGACTGTTTCTTGTAGATCCTGCTATGTTGCAGTAATTGAGTATCAAGACCGAAGGAAAATTTTGAAAAGATAGTACAATATAGAATGGTGAAAATGCAATTGCCTTTCAATGGATTTGTTTATATATTGCTTTGCAAAATAGGAATGGTTCAATATGTGACTTATAGGTAGATGGTTTAATGGTTTAATGGATGAATCTAACTTAGGTTAGGATTCAGAACAATAGAGAGAAGTAAATATAATAATTAAGCAACAAATATTCAAACTATGTGTACCATGATTTATCTTAGAAAATCTTAATTGCAGAAAAACCAGTCAATAATAGATCTATTATTGTCTTTGGCTAAAACACAGCCATGCTGGGAAACACTCTGAGCTTTCACCGCTCAACCATAACTCACTATAATGAAGAATCCTCTAGCCTTTTAATGACTTCAACTACATATAATACCATGAGCTTATTACCATGGGTCAGCGATACCTATACCCAAAATCCACAACCGTTAACACAATCTCAATTCCATTCCATCACATAATCAAGTTTATCTAAGAACATATAACTCTTGGAACTAATGTTGGTTCAACCGATAATAAGTTTATCTAACAACATAACTCTGGGAACTAATGTTGGTTCAACCGATAATTTTACTAAACCCTTGGAAATGTCACTTTTAAGTGTTTTTCAAACACATGAAAATGTAATTATATTACAACATTTCTCATGCTCAACAGTAGAAGTGCATCTAAACTTGATGAATGAAAACTGTGATAGATATAAGGAAAATAGAAAGTTACTACCAGGTATGTGGATGCAGGTAAGGAACCAGAAACCGTGACAGAGTTGAGTATGACATACAAAACAAGATCTATAGACATAACGAATTATTCAGACAATCTGAATATAACATATAATAGATAACACATATAATAGATGCATATAATTTCTAGATGGAAATGAAGAGAGAATATAAAAAGGATGAAAATTCTGCCAGCGCTCGAAACAACACTACCCAAATGTACCTACAACATCACTACCTATTGTTGTTTCTCACCCCATTGAGAATAGATTCACTAATGGATTCCCACAGTTTGAAATAGAATCCAAGGCATCAAAAGGTAAACCTAGGATACCCACTTATTCAAGACATGTTCTCTAGAGACTGTCACTTTGCATTTAAGTAATTTCATTCATCCTCTTATGCAGATCTCAACAAGTTTCCTTCAACCGATCATCTTGGGTACCTGCTTGAGGTACTGGAGAATAACGAAGATGAGCCTAAGCGGGACAATGATGATCAAGAAAAGTAGAGACCATCATCCACAGTCTGCAGTTCTGTACAATAAAGAACATGACAAAGATTTACTTAGAAAACAAGCTGTCAATAATGGATTCCTGGAAGTAGTTGAATAGAAGCTACTTTGTTTTGTTTTGGTGATTATTATAAAAAGGTAATGATCAGTGAGTTTCTTTCCTTGCAACAGCTATGGACATAACCTTCCAGAGAGTCCATTTTCAAATCTTAATGGATCCAATGGTATTAAAACAATATTATATACTACAGAGTAAACAATGGGGAACATGCCCACTATTTCCAAAGTTTTAACACAAGCATCATCAAAATCTGCTATCGATAAGGAACTTACTTGTTCTATATGTCTGGGTACTTAGAATATTCGTTTTTTTTACATTGTTATTTCAATGATTTATCTGTATTCTAACAACAGACAACAAAATCTGAAACTTCTACCCATAAATCTATGTGCAGATGTCGTTGTGGAGCCGAAGCAATTAGCATGTAGCCACTTATTTTGTTTCAAATGTGTGCCAAAGGTGAGATAAACCAAGCACTCATTTGCATTATTAAATCCATATATTTTTGAAAGAACATATATAACTGATTCAGGCTGCCATTTCTGTGAATTCTGTTGGTGCAGGTAATTAAATTGTCTGAGGAGTGCCCTATCTGTGTGCAACACAAGGGCAACCAGGGCTTTAAACTTTCTGCAATGAGAGATTTACAATTTGATTATTACCCTTGGGAAAGAGAGCCAGTCCCACACCAAATGTGTCGTAGTTATACAAAATATACATCATGATACTCAGCTTGGTCCATTTCTCAGATGGCACCGGGTCTAAAATATAAAACAATTTGAAAATAGTGCAAATGCAATCCTTTGTACCTATATGAAGATACAGATAATGTACACAGTGCCCCGAGATACATCAAGGATTTTATCAGTATACTTGGTTGTGGCATCTGTCACCTTTAATACCCTTCCAAGGCCCTATTACCGATTACAGTATGGTGCCCATTCTCAAGCTGTCAAATGAATGAAATAGTAAAAACCTACTAGTTGAAATTGTTCCATGCTTGCAGGCTGACTATTTTGTCAGTCTACTCTTCATTCTTAGCACTTGTGCTGATGCATAACAGATTTCACTCAGATAGGAATCCAAAGTTCACAAACAACTTCTCGTGGCTCTCAATTAAGAGTGGAGATACTCACAGGGAACAGTAATCCGGGAGCCTATAAACATGGCGTTGAAGCATTATACTCAATAAGCACTCTGTTTCGTCTGGGAAGCAATCGTACAGGAGAAGGTGCCCTGGAAATATTATGAACACTATCAATTTCATCAAAATTATAACTAAATGAAATTCACCAAAATTCTAACGTGAGGGAAAAGATAAGATTTGATAATTTTATTAATCTGAAACCAATGAACATAAAAGCAGGTAAATCGGACTTTAAAAGCACATCAGTATAAAAACAAGTAGGATGCCAAAGCAGATCCTATACCTAGGCTATCAAACCCAAAAAAACTAAATAAGTATGTAGAAGAAAGAGGCACAAAAATGTGGCATCAAAACAAATGTATTCTAGACACAGATGAATAGAACTTACCGCAACCAATAACAGCCGCAAGCTGAAGGGTAGGTGTTGGAGCATACAGGAAGGGGGAAATAAAATGGAAGACAGTTTGTAAACGAATAGTTGAATGGTGGATAAAGATCAAATCCATGAGACATGCCAGCACGTATTCCCGCATGGAACAATCCTCATGATAGAGTGCCGTCTCAAATATAGGTAGAAGCCTGAAAAAAATGAGTCTGGAATTGAAGCAGCATGAGCATGCCAATTTAAGTGGCAACAACCTAGTCTCTGAATCTTTAGATTGCAATCCATTTCCAAGATAAATTGCTAGTCTAGACTTCATCAAAGCTTCCTCCTCCTCCTTTGCCTCTTTCTCCAGCACATACTAAAAATCACCAAAATGAAATAACCATTAACTTCTGAACATAAGCGTTAAACGCTAAACCCTAAACCCCCATTTTTAATAATAAATCCTAAACGTTAACACTCGGCTACCTTCGAATTATAAAATCTAAAACCTGCACTCTAGAACGGAGCCGTTTGTTGTTGACGTTCTCAAGTCTAAACCCTAGACTCCTAAGTCAGATATGCAGTTTAAAATACATCATTTATACTCTAAACACAATGTTAATGGATCCTTAAAACCGAAATCATGAACCCCAACCTATCGTTGCAGTTTAAATTCTAAGATATGAATCACCAACCTGGTAGATCTCTACTGAACTTTGAAATTTAATCCTGAACCTTAAATGAGGTAAATTAAATACCTATAAAAGACGATCTTGATCGAAAATGGAGCTGCAAATCTTCTCCTCCACAACATAAAGCATCTTCTCCTCCACAACATAAAGCATCTTCTCATTCAAGGATTTGCCAAACCCTAATTCGAACATTGCTTAGGGCATGAAAACTGAAATCTACAATGCATTTGGCGTAATCCACCAAACTCTGGGCCTCGACAACGGAATTGGCGTTAAGGGCTCGGTGGAGCAGCTGAGAGCAAAGTTGTTTGCGGGTACCGAATGACAAAACAAAACCCTCAGATTTGAGGGAATCCAAAATTCCGCTCAGGGCGCACAGATGGCCCGCAGATCTTTGCACTCGGACAAAAAATTTAATAATAAAACAGTATGTCAAATTCAAAGATCCATTTCATCCCAACCTCATAACTTAAAAGCATCCATCTGGCAATCTGGCGTAAACTGGATCTATGGCAATCTGGCGTAAAATGGATCTGTGACAGTGTGGGCGAAGAAGCAATCACAATTATTCGTTTGCTTAAAATAATGGTACTGGAGGACAACTTCGGATCAGAAATATAATATATATATTTTAGTTTATCTGGAAACCGTGTACAGTCGCATGAACGGTGAGGAACAACGCAAGAAATCTCAGAAGATGTCCCTTGCCCCATCCTACATCCGCTCTGTCTTCGGCAAGGGAATCCCTGATGTTAATACTAAACTATTCTTCTATTTTCTTATTTTCTGGAGGAGAGCAGCTTCTGCCTCAGCTCTGCAGTGTCGGTCTCACCGAAGTGATCCTCCAGAATCCAGTTCCCCGTGGCCGGATCCCTCATCCAGAACACTGTTCCCTTGTTATTTCCTCCACCTCTGCCTGCCTTGCTAACCTCTGGAAATTCCCGCCCCGCCGCACCGCTCGATCTCATCGCTTCGGCCGCCGCTGCCGTGTATTGCCTGCAAAACACAAAGAAAAAACAACATCTAAGGCTCATTTTTCTGTGGCGGTGTAGAATACAAAACCCTAGCGCTACTGGCCCTAATTTCACCCAACAAAATTTTAATGGAAAAATAATGCAATATAGACTTCATTTTGGTTACTCCCGGAAAGAATATGGAAAAGTGCATACCGAGCATGAGAAATTCTGATGTCAGAGAGCAGAGAAGATAATGTGCTCGCAGATAGAAACCGCCTCGCCATGATGAAAACGGGACACAAGACAATGAATCTCTGAAGAAAATGGAGAGACAAAACAGAAAGTGTAGGCAGTGGGAAATGCCAAGGAAATCGAAACTCAGGGAAGCCATCACTACTGTCTGCGAAGGGTTTCGAGCGGGTAATCTCTCCAGCATGAGATAAACAGGGAGTTCAACCAGCGCTGTTTAAAATTCCAACTGATCCAACGGCACAATCTCTTTTAATCGTCTAACACATCAGATCAATGGTCGAAAATAGGACACGGTGGCATATAAGGGAGTTCTTCCCAGAGGGAAACGCCTTACGGCGTAAATATATAAGGCGTAAATATATGAAGTAAAACATATTATGGAATAAAACATGATCGAGGTTTTAGAAATTACTTGAATTTTCAATATATTTTAATTTAATTATATATTTTAGTTCGTAAATAATTATATTATAATATTATGTAATTTAGTGAATTTTATATATTTTATATTTAATAATTTGAATTTATATTATAAATTTTTAAATATGGTTTAAATTGTTTTTATATAATTAAATTTTTAATAGTTTTTTTAGTTACAATTTTTTATATTTTAAGTAATTTTATCAATAATATTTTTAATTATATATATATTTATTTATTTATTGTGTTTTAAAAAATAGAATTTCTTTTACACAAATTTAATTTACAAATTTTAAGTTATTTAATTAATTTTATTTTATCTATAGTTAGGTTAAGTTCATACTCAAGTGATATAGGATCAATTTCAGTCCTTAGTATTATAACTTCCAAATATACCTATGCTACATCACATAAAGCATATAGGCTAGTCGAAGCCAACGTTTGAAACAATGATATTACAAAGAGTACCTAATAATAGACTCCATTGTTAATTGAAGGACACGTCCAAGACTAGAATTTCACTATTAATCTAAACTAAATGTAGGAAGTGAATAATGCTTCAAAATCTCAAAGTTAAAGTGAATGCATGAAGTGAATCAAGTCTTAAAAAAGTATGAGCTTAGATATCCTTTTTTCCTTTTAATTTTACTTATTCAAATTGAGTAATCATACTCTTCTATAAATCCACAGGTTTAGTGATCATTTTTATTTTTTTTACGAAAATGGATGATTGGTGCTTTAGTATATTCATCTTAAATACGCCAATTTTTAGCATTGGCATGTAGTAGTGGATTTTTAATTTGAATTTATCATTCTTATGCTTTAATTTGGCTTATCTTTAAATTACTACTTTTGATAGTGAAGGATACCCTCTTTGAGGATTACTTATTGGGAAATTTTCTTATCATGCTCCATATGCTTTCTCCCACCCATATGAACCATGAATTGAATTTTCTGAGGTACAATGTTTTTATGGATTGATTTTCATGTTTAATGAAGCCATATAAAGGTCCTGTCCTTCCTTTCTCCTATTGATTATGAAAGATTTGCATTTTATTTCATGTTGAGGGTGGTTGAAGTGTTCACTACTTGAAGCACCTTATCATGTGGGGGACATATTTGGGGTTGATGGATAAAGGAGGAATTCAAAGTTCAACATTCATAAATAATTTAAAATAGCACACAATAAACCACACAATAGCATATATATCTCCTTAACTCAAATTCTGATCCACTGAATTGCTTGACGATACAAGAATAAATAGAGCCAAAAGTTTTATGGGAATCCTCTAGAAAGATCTTTAGAATGATAATTATGCTGATTTTAGCTTATACATGCAAGAATAATTATTTTAAATTTAGACTCCACTGGAAACTACTAGAAAACTAAGAGCAATTAACACATTCGATCACTCTACCTTAATTGCTGCCACTACTATCTACTAGTTTAAGTCTCACCTAGGCTTGCAATATTTCTTATTAAGTCAAACACTAATTTTAGTTCTACATGTTGTCTTAAATTCTATGTTGTATAAACATTTCTTTTCCTTTTTACTGAAACATACTATGAACTATGGTTTATCTATATTAAATTTATATAATGAACTATACATATTGATTATATTTATTACTATGAACTATGGTTTATTTATATTAAATTTATACAATGAACTATATATATTGATTATATTTATTAAACTTTTCCCTCCGTCATTTACATGGATGACACTAAGCCATGTTTTGAAATATTTCTTTTAAGGCTTCTTTAACCTAAGGGCTTATTGTTTAATTTTTTTAAACCATTTAATAAGTATAATGAAAAGTGGAATTTTGTAAATGATTAATATAAAGTATATATAATTTTTTATTAATAATTTAATAATATATTTTGGAGTTATTTAAAAAGCATATTGTAGTATGAAATCTTTAAAATAATTTACTATTTAATGTTCACAATTATTTCAAAAACAGTGTATATTAATTAATCAAAACTTATTAATACCATGCTTTCTCAAAATCAAACTAAAACCACAAACAAATCCCTATGTCTATATGATGCAGGAAAATTCACCTTTTCCTGCAATGTCCACTTCCACAAACCTGCAATCTTAACTTAATATATGACCAAGCGAAGGATGCAACAATAACAAAATGTAAAACATTCTCATAACCAAAATTTATTCCTATCACCAACTCTCATTTAATGGCATCCTCGAATATTTTTAAATAAGATAATATAACTCTCACCTCTCCAACAATTCACACATATTGTTTCACTTCAATGAGTTCATGCAAACTCAAATTATTTAACATAACAAAATATATTACAAGGAGTCACACACAAAACCTTTGGCAAATCTGCATTTCTATTAACAAATAAAAGTTGTACATGCATAACCTCACAATCATACAATTCTCTCTTGGCATTCCACATTCATTTGGCCATTAGTTCTCACTGTCCATAGGCTTATAATAAATATAATTAAGAAATACAATATATTTTCTAAATCTTAAAAGCACTCTATAAATCACTCCATAAATCAACTTTTCCTAAATCCTAAAATCACTCCCTAATTTATTCCAGAAAGCTCTCATGATTTATTCCCTAAAGCTTTCATGATTACAACTCATATGAGTTTTCATAAAATCATAGGGAAATACATTTAAATAATTAATGCAATCGCTTAGGGAAACAATTCCCTTGGTAAATAAAAAGAGCCATACTCTAGTCAAAATATATTTTGACTTGGAAGTTTGGATGCTCCTACATCAGACTCCTAAGGTGAAAAAGAATCATGGTCTCCTGACCATGTATTGATGAAGCAAATATTCCTGGATCCAAAATTTTGTTTTGCAGTTGGTCCTTTTCCCTTTCATGTTGATGTTGCTTTATTGTCATCATCTTCATTCTTCTAGGCTTCTAGACCTTATGTTGCAATTCTCCTCCTTCCTTGTTGATGTATACTCGCT
The DNA here is from genome assembly GCA_031772625.1 of Pinus tabuliformis. Taxonomy (NCBI): domain Eukaryota; kingdom Viridiplantae; phylum Streptophyta; class Pinopsida; order Pinales; family Pinaceae; genus Pinus; species Pinus tabuliformis. The sequence continues at coordinate 829,150,322 of CM062813.1, forward strand.
CTGTCATCGCCAAACCTCTATTATCTTCTTTCTTCCTACAAGATGCCTCCTTTGGGACACTTTAATCATCAACCTTCTTATTTACTCAATCTCTATGTCCAATTTATCCTCTAGCTAGCACAAGTTACCCATTCCTTGCTGGAATTTGTTGTTTTCTTCCACTAAATTACCAGGATACCAATTATCTAGAGTTGCTTCCATCATTCTCTACATTTTCTGTTGAAACTCATCATCATTATTGTCCCCTTGTTGTTGCATTTTTTCCATGGGAAACTCATTCTTATCATTTCTTGGATTGTTGCAATTCATTATACTCTCTGTCATCTGATTGTTCAACCAGTCTTCTAAAAACTTCAATTCTACAGCAATAAATTGCATGTCCACTCTTGTCCAACTTTGCAAGTCACTTCCAATGGGTTTTGTATTTCATCATTTGAAGTACCTCTAAGCCAATTCTTTGCTCTTCGCACACCCTCGTCCTTTTGGAAATTTCCATTACTTGCACACATTTTATCTGCACATCTTCCCTCCTTATTGGTTAGATATGACAATCCTGTCTCCTCCATTGAAATGACAAAATCCTGAGCTGTCATTTCTTCATTCCCTGCAGACATAAAACATTCATTAGTTTTAAAAACATGAGACCTTGAATTCTCTTTTGGTACTTCCATCTCTCTTTCCTTACTTTCTCCAAACATCCTTAACCAATCTCTGTTCAGATGCCTCATCCATCTTCTTTGATTTCATGCATGCAACTTCTCAACTGGCCATTGGACTCCTTTTCCAACATAAAGTACATTCCTCAATTCTTTCATCACTTTTTTCAGCCACTACTTTGTTTTCTCTTGTAGATGCTTCTTTATTTTGTTGAGCTCTTCCTTTATCTTAGTTATCTCCTTCTCCCTTTATTCATCACTTGTTTCCTCTTTTCCAACTGTCTCAGCCTCCTTCCTTCTTTCACTGTAACTTTTCTCTGAACCCATAAAATGACTACCAACAACCATCTTTTCCTTCTTCTTCTTCTCCTGTGAACTCTCCTTGTTCACTTGTAAACTACAACGAAACCTTTACGTCGTAGCAAATTCTGTACCTGCTACCGATACCTCACTAAGATTTCTCTTGAGCTTAGCCTTTTGGTATTTATGATTCCTTACGAGGAACCTGCAATTCTACCCACAGTCGTTATGGAACTTCCCTCTAACAACTTCTACCCAATTGCTACTTGTTGGAAGTCGTCCTTCTTATGGTTGCAACCCTCAATTCCAAAAAATGTACCATCTATAATACCATTTGATGCAGGAAAATTCACCTCTTCCTGCAATGTCCACTTCTATGCACCTGCAATCTTAACTTAGTATATGACCAAGTTAAGGATGCAGCAATACCCATAGGTAAAATATGGTCATAACCAAAGTTTATACCTGATCACCAAAGCTCATTTAATGACATTCCCAAATACTTTTAAATAAGATAATATAACTCTCACTTCTCCAACAATTCACATATATTGCTCCACTTCAATGAGTTCAGGCAAACTCAAATTAACGTTTTCATGCAAACTCAAATTATTTAACATAACACAATATAATACAATGAGTCATACATAGAACCTTTGGCAAATTTGCATTTCCATTAACAAATAAAAGTTGGACATGCATAAATTCACAACCATACATTTCTCTCTTGGAATGATTCCACATTCATTTGGCCATTAGTTCTCATTTCTAAATCCTGAAAGAAATCCATAAATCACTTTATAAATAAGCTTTTCCTAAATCTTAAACTCACTCCCTCATTTATTCTCTCATGATGTATTCTCTAAAGTATTCATGATTTATTCCTTAAATCTCTCATGGTTTTCAAGGTAAATTAGCTTTTGCCTTATGGAGAAAATCTTAGCTATCCATAACTTTTTTAAAACTAATCCTGTCTTAGAGATTTTTCAGTTCATATGAGTTTCCATAAAATCATAAGGAATACATTTAAATAATTAATACAATCTGTTAGGGAACCAATTCCATTGGTAAATAAAAAGAGTCCTACTCTAGTCAAAATATATTTTGACTTGGAAATTTACTCCATAGCCAATGAGCCTTAACATTTTTGAAATAATTTATATCAAAATATTTAATAATATATTTTGGAATTATATATATATATATATATATATATATATATAACCCAATTACCATTTATCCACTACTCAATAAACATGAATTATTTTTTATATTTAAATTAAATTTAATAAATACAATTTTTAAATAATTACTATTAATACTTAGAATCATTTCATAACCATCACAAATCAATTAGTCACAGCTTCTTATCATGTTATATATTCATATAATTTCAATTTTAACATATATTCATATAAATTCAAGTTAAAATGTGTAAGTTTTCTTACTATTAAAAGATATATTATTTTACATATAAAGTTATAGTATAAATAATAGGTGTAGTTTAATTTATAGGCAAAATGGTATTTTTTTGTGTTTAATTTTTAACCAAAATCTTAGAGATTTTAAAAAATTTGAATTTAAGCTATTTAATACACTTAAGTTTAAATTGTTTAATTCGTAGAATTTGAATTCCGCAACAAATTTTTGAAAATATACCTAAGTAATCTAATATTAATACTTATTTTATTAATTTTAATTTCTGCCTTCGTTATTGTTTGGGTAGACTCGTAATTTTTATCCTCGTTCTTATAACATAGATTGCTAAATTTAAATGAGCCTTACCACACCAGGAGCATCATATTAGATATTAGATATTTAGGCCGATAGACCTTCCTATGCATCAACAATGGTCAACACTTTGAACATGTTCCGTTGGATCAGGTAAGACAGTTTCAACCATTGATTTGAAATGTTACTGATTTTTCCAAATATCAGTTGAGTTAACTTTATGACTTGGGAAGATATTTTTATTGTTTTTTCCTTTTTTATATCACTCCAGTTGTGCGGGATAAAATTTCCATATGAGCGACGCAGGCATTAAATGAGCCACGAGCTGAAGAAATAATGGCGGTGTCAGAAGGAAGGGTAGGGCGACGCTGCTAAAGAGGCCAGGTTGGTTTTCCATGTGCTTCTGAGTTCGCCAGGCAGAGATATAAGACAGATAAATAAGACGAGAAGCTAGGCAGAGATATAAGACAGATAAATAAGACGAGAAGCTTCAATTTCTGAATCTGTTTTCTTTTCTCTCACTTGTTTCTTATTTCTTTACCCGTCAAAATCTGCCGCAGATGTGGATTTTGTCTCTCAAATCTTTGTAACACAGTGTTTGAATGGACTGCCGTGAATCTGCACAGGTGAAACAACACGCAGGACAATAATACTGTAAGACGGATACGAAAAGCATTATAAACTTGACCGTTCAGAAAAAAAATGAGATCATCTCGTGATGGTGAGTCAAGAACATCCACTCACTCAAGCATTGATCGACAAAAGCGTTTAATGATTCTATACAGTTGATAAGCAACCCATTAATTGAAGCATTGATGGACGGTTCTTGCAGTGATTTTGAAAACGAGAGATGGTGACTTAAAAGCATATACAAAATGAAGCGTTGAGAATATATAATAGAGGATAGTTTAACTTCTATGTGTGATAGAGGAGAACGCTCGACTGCATAGAGAAAAGTCACCGAGCTGATTAATGATCACTTCTCTTTTCAGCGCACGTTCTGGTTAATGAGATGGTTTGGATGCGAACACTCATTGGTTCGGAGAACTCAAGGATGTCCAGCCTGCTATAGGATTTCCACAAAATGAAACATCAATCATCAAGCATTGCCCTGCTTCTTCTTACCTTCTTCACGTTGTGTTTTGTTGGACGCGCTTCCTATTTGTGTGTCTCTCTGCTTTGGGCGTCAAGGTCCGACTTCCTATTTGTCTCTATGGTTTTTGGTTTTTGTTTTTGTGGTTTTTAAATTTGGTTTTGTATAGAATTGGATTTGGGAGCAACAGAGAAGGCTGGAGAATTGAATTTGAATTCGTGCAAATATAATTCTGCTTTAAATCCAAATCCCTGACGGTCATAGCACTCAAACGAACGGGAATACACGAAAGTTATCAAAGGCTCTGCATGAGCCGATTGCTGCTCTGTATTTAGAAGTAAAATAAACTCGACCCAATATCATTATTATTCCAGAAATTTCTTTATCAATGAATTCCTAGCGCTTTATTTAAATTACATTGACGGGCTTGGTTTCCATGCCTTTTCTTTCTTTTTTAATTATTGGTCTGTAAGAGTCCAATATATATGAAAGGCTTGAATTACAGATTTGAATTCCAGCAAATATAATTCATATTAAATTTTAATGTCTTGCAGAAGTGAACGAGCCACTTGTACCATCTTTTGGCAGAGTTTTGTGTTTGTCGTTGCACTTTGTGGGTATGTTGGAAGTGAAGCTCTCTACAAGTGCTACAGACTTTGTTGCTTCATCTCACTAATCATGGAATACCCATTGCAGGACAAATCTATTTCAGATACAAGCCTTTGATATATTTGTTCAGCATTTACTTTTGCAATGGTGAACTAGTTGCCTTTCCCAATTTGTAAGGGCACAACATCCAGGTACTCGTAAAAGAATTGGTATTGCTGACATACTCTACTCTAATGTAAGGGCACAACATCCAAGCCTTTGATATATTTGTTCAACATTTACTTTTGCAATGGTGAACTAGTTGCCTTTCCCAATTTGTAAGGGCACAACATCCAGGTACTCGTAAAAGAATTGGTTTACGAATTGGTATTGCTGACATACTCTACTCTGATGTAAGGGCACAACATCCAGGTACTCGTAATAGATAGATATCAATTTTTTATAATTCCATACTCGTAAAAGAATTAATCAAGGCTCATTCATCCATTTTCTTATCTGTTGCAGAATACTGTAGTTTAATTTCATTTTCGCAAAATATATCATGACTTGAATCCCATTGAGTCGGTCATCTACTATCCCTCAGACCTCTGCCTTCACCACCGGAGCAATGAACGTCAAGGGAAGGGCGGAAAGGCAGACGGAGGCAGATACGCTGGTTAATGGTTTATATTTTTGATGGTTCCGGTTTCAGGCATATTAATGGTTCCTATATAATGGTTTCCTTTAATTTAGACATCACATCTCTCTTTTTCTTTCTTCTTCTAAATTCATTTCAGAGTTTTTTACTAATTTTTCTATAAAGGTTTTAGGCTGGACTTTCCTCTTCTCCTTGGGGCTTAGCTTTCTTCAAATTATGGAGATGAATGTTCCACACACTGGTATGTATTGTAGGGTTCCGTTAATTTATGTGTTTTTTTTTTTCTCCCTGTGCATTTGTTTAAGAGTTTTTGATTTAATTATTTTATCATTTTAGCCATGTGAAATTTTAGAAGTTGGATTTGTTGTGCATATGAAATGGCATGTGTTCATATTTTTGAAATTTTACTCAGAGAAAAGAAAAGATGGATTTGGTATTGCATATGAATGACATGTATTCTTCATATATGTTTGGCCATCAATGGAGGTTTCTTGATTTTTGGTAATTAACTTAACCTCTTGATTTTGAGTAATTAACATATTCTAAAATGAAATAAGACATTCAACGTGTTCGTTGTAATATAGATATAAACAAAAACATTTAAAGAAAAATAAGTGCACAATGATCCAGTCCAAGAAAACAAAGTTTTTCACAAATCAATTAACTCTTCTATAAAAATTCAACAATTCCAATTTAATAATCCTATCGGCCTTTCTTTGTACCTTTTGGGACAATTGCTAATTATAACTGCGTGTGAATTCTATCGATTTGAATGGGGTCGAATTATATGCATTTATGACGGAGAAACGAAAGTAATTTTGCTATCGGCTTTCTTATTTGTTACAGAAATTATATATTTATTGTAGAGTGAAACAGTCCAGGTTCCAAGTCAGGTTTGAATTTGGGGATTGCGTGGGATTCGGATCAAACATTTGAACAGACCTGTGGAACACCAATACACAGAACAAGGGATCTATAGCTCCATTGCAAAGCAAACGCCCTGATTCTCCAACCCTGGTGATCGTCGGTCTGTATATTCCTTTGAAAAAATAGGGGGTGAACCTTAAATCATTGCAAAGGAAATACATCAAAATTAGTTTTATTTGTGGCTGCAGAGAGATCAGAGCGCCGATCCGGTCTAAAGAGACAAATCAGAACACCAAATTCAAAGTCAAACGTGTTGCAGTGAGACACCAATTTTGTGGTCTGTGCAACTGAAGGACTAGAGTTGCACTGTGTCACCTGGCTGTCCGTTGAAGCATAAGGTTTTTTTCTTCTCTCTGCAGCTGGGTATCCAGCAAGGCACCAATAATTGTGTTATGTTGGTTTCAAGAAACACAACGTCAGCGTCTTAAATCTGTCATTATTTTTGTTTCATAATTTCAAATGCTTAGTAATCTGTTTTAGATCAGTTGGAATTATTATACATAAAATTTGTTTAAAAGATATGTTTAGTGTAAAGTGCAATATCATCTTTAGCTGTAATAGCTTTGAAACTCTTTTAGCAAATACTGTAGTAAATTTTTAGTCACATATGTTGGTATTAGGAAACTTTTAGCATATTTTGTAGTACACTATTTTGCAGTACATTTCTAGTCACAGTTGTTGGTACCAGGAGTGCAAGGAAGGGATTGATTAAGTTATAGTTGCATCTATTGTTGTGTTTAGGCTCTAAATTATTGTGACAATTTTTTTATTTTAAATATTTTTATACAGTTAATTTTTAATAATTTTGTTTGGTGATAATTTTTTTATATTTTAAATAATTTGTTTTGGTTTTTTATATAGATTTTTATTGGTCGTTGTCTTTTTTTGTTTAAAAAAAAAAAATATACATGTTGAATTTAAAACTTCATGTGACATCGGTCAATTCCATCCACTGTCACCAGGGATGGAATTTGACCGGTATTTTGCCCATCACGCCCATTTATTTTAGATCTTCTGGTGTGTATTTTTAGCAAGTTGACCACCCGACATATCCTCACTGCAAGTTTGCAAACACAATAGATTCGCCACTCAATTAAAAAGGGAAAGTTACCCGGAAATGGATGCCGTCCGGAAAAAATTCCGACTCCAGCCACTGAGTCTGGCGACTTGAAAAAGAGTCAGCGGCTGGTTGTCGTATGACAGACTGTGACGGACCATCTGCGGGATGACCATCACATAGCCATCCATGGAATGCATTCCAGCAAATTTGAAATTTGAAATTTATTTGGCGCCCTCCGTAAATACTCGGCTATGATGTTTTGGATGCGCTCAGCCATGTCAGTACATAACTCATCCCCGCCTTTCACAACGCAGGCAGCAGCAAAGCGGCCGCTCTTATTTGGGGCATCTCTATTTCCTTCTGTCAGTGGTGAATGCTTCATTCTGTGCTCTCTAGGACAGACATGGCCTCCTTTGCATTCAAAGCCAATTCCGCCATGAAACCTCCGGCGCCAAAATACTCTCCATATTTGGAGATCTCATTCTTCCCCTGCCGCCAGAAATGAAAACGGAAGACCCTCTGGAAGATGTTTCCGCTCTGGTGGAATGTGTCTTGCCGAAGCTAAATTTGGAGAACTGCACAGTTGAGATTGAGCACATGCAGACAATGGAAGCTAAAGTTAGAGACCATGATCAAGTTCAGGCGGAAGCTTAGAGACCTCATGCAGTCAAATATTGAACAATTTCCCTAGCATCAATATTCAAATACGGACGAGCTGGAACTATTCAATATTTGACGCAATATTCAAGTACAGACCAGCTGGAACTATTCAATATTTGGGCAACCAATAAATCCCATGCTATTGGGTATTCAATGTGGTTTAAGAGTACTATGATGGGACTTCAAGTCGGTCAGCAAACGCCTAGTAAATTCACCATCCATGGATGGGCATGTAACCGGGTCGCCCTTCGGCCGGAAAGGACTTCGGCTTCCACCGGAAAACACTGACGCGAGTTGCAGGACCTGCATTAATGCGATAGTCATTTGAATTTTGAAAACGCCCGCCCAAATTCTAGATATTTTAATTTCAAATTCGGGAATGGTTCATCAGTTTCATCTCATGGCGTATAGCAATGCATCAGGAGCTCAGCTGGCTGTGGCGAAAGGAGGCGAACTCAAAGTATTTCACGATTCGAGCCGTGTGCGCCACAGTGTCGGGCAACGAGCTAGACCCGAAGGTATTTCACCTGTGAGTCTGTTGTTGAATCGAATGAGCTTTGCAAGGCTACGTGCCGCGCAGAGACCTCGCGGAATCGGCCCTACCAGACAGTTGCCCGAGGCGTCCAGGGAAATGAGCTTTTGGTTTTTGCCAAGCTTCCGCGGGAGTGTGCCGGTAAAAGAATTGTTCCAGATCATCAGTGTTAGCAGCTTGGGCAAGTCTGTGATTCTGCGCGGAACCCATCTTTCCACTTCAGACTTCGAAGCTCCCAGCAACGATTGAACTCCCGACCTTTCGATTTGTACCTTTCACTTACAAAGCGAACGCAGTAGCACTATGTTATGGATAAAGGCAGTTGTGTTGTGCCTTTTCATTTTCTTTGACACTGAGAATGGCAACATCGACAACTGACAACTGCATCATCGTAGAAGCACAAAACGAAAAGCGGGGAATTTTGTAAATATCAAACATGAGGGGATTCTAGCGCAAATGAGTGACATTATTCTTCTGAATTGTCATTACAGTTGTTTTTTTTAATCTGGCACAATAAAATAGTTTTTTTTTAAACTCGCAGAATAAAATAGTGGGCACTATGTTATCATTCGAAAGTGTTTAAAGAATTTGATAGGTTACTTATAAGAATCTTAATAAGAGGATACCAAGTATTTCTTTTCACTACTCACATTAAAATAAATTTACATCATAATCCTTAGAAAATTTAATATTATTTCTTTTCACCACTCAAAGTAAACTAAATTTACAGGATAATCACTTAAACTATTAATATGGAAAAGTATTATCGAAGCTTTTTCTAGAAAAGGGATGCGTGGAGATTGGATATGATTTCACGGAATCTCTTCATGTACGAAGAGAATCGCGGTGGCAATTAAATTTGGCAAGCTGGTAAGAAGAAAAATCTTGGCTATCCAAAGAAAGTTGGTGTTGCAAGCACGTTTTCACTCTATAGCTTAAATGAATGTTAGAAATACTCAAGGTTTAATAACTAGTTTGAATTAGATTATTCATGGAGATGCAGAAGATTTCCATTGTTAACCATGAAGGTTTTCTTGCAGCCGTTTGAGGGACACATGGAGGATCAAGGGAACTTTAATTTCCCCGGATGCCAGGGCTCCAATCCCCTTAGAAATTGGTAGATTGGGATTTTAAATTGGTAGACATGCATGCAAACTCCAGTGAACGAGTAAGGTTTTTGAAGTAAAAGGCGTGCATGCAAACTCCAGTTAATGAGGTTAATGGAACTACGGTAAAACTGAATTGAGAGCCAGAGACCATCAAGTTTTAATAGCTAGTTTTGAATGAGATCATCAAGTTTTAACAGCTAGTTTTAAATCACATTATTCATGGAGGTTTAACCCTAATGTCTTGTTGCCATGGAGGATAAGGGTACTCAAATTTGCTCGATGCAAAGGCCACCATTTCCTCAACCCCTTAACACTTGCTAGATTGGGTTTTTAAAGTTGAAGATTCAAATTAAAAGATTAATTACATTTTGGCCTTTTAATATTCACAAATTAAAATAAATTATTATTTTCATATAGAAATGGAAAATATTTTAAAATTTTATGTATTATTTTATAGATATCCTTTTTTTTTTTTTGTAGATAAGCACTTATAGATATCATTGTAATCTCCAATAAAGAAAAAATAAACAACTATTTAAAACCAAACCAACAACAACAAAATTTTACATAAAATAAATATAGCTTACAAGAATATTTTTCCATAATAATTATGAAGTCAATGATTAGTGCACATGTGCATTCCCATGCATGACACCAGTTGCAAAAGAACATATAACTCACATTATTTCTAATCAACAAAAATGAATGAACATTGAAAATGGGATAATAAGGAATGATAGCTCGATTTAATCAATTTTAATCTCAAGTGTTTGTTCTCATATCTTCAAAATAAATAGGCATAAGCAAAACACGTTGGTGATATTCATAAATGCAAGAAAGCTAAGAAAGTAGTAAATAATGCAAGAAAGCTAAGAAAGTTGTAAATGCAATGGAAGAGTAGGACGTAAGACAATTTGCATTTTTGAATCCAAACACTAACAACGTAGGGTGTTGATTGGAATTGAAATTGTTTTTATCTATGAATAACAAAATATTTCACAACAACCAAAGTCTTGATCTTCAATTCCCATTACTAAGACACAATTGTAATAAATTATCAAGATATGGAGAAAAATTGTTAGAATTAATTTTTCTCATTGTTTATATATATAACAGGTAAAGCATATTATAGAGTAAATTAGAAATGGTTTTATTTGCAAATTTGATAAGCAACTTTATATTTTAATTTCATTTATATGGGAAAAATTGTATACCCCTCTATCAAAGGCCTTAGGGTTCTTAGAGGGTAATGATGAATTCAAATTTGAACCCTATACACATGCAAACTCGAGTTTAACTAAAATCCAATTTTAGTGGGATAAACTAGAAATACTCTAAAGGAAAAAAAATTGTGGTGAGTTCAAAATCTAGAAATATTTATGGTTGAGGTACTAATGTATCTCAAGGTTGAGCACAAAAGAAATTATACATATTTCTCATACTAACCTATTGAATGTGTGTCTCAATGAAATAAAATGGATACATGTCAACTAAAGGTTGAACACCCAAATAATTACACAGGTAGCTCATAATAAAATTTATTGTAATTTATTTCTTATTTGAAATTATTTTTTTTCTAATTACAAGTTTTTTCATTATTTCTAATAACTATAATAAATAGAAATGTGTCTTGAACTTCCACTAGGGAAACTAGGAGAGGCATAAAATTTCTTTTTCTTTAAGAGCCACACAAAATTTTTAGTAATAGTGTACCAAAAACCCAACAACTTTTTTTCTGAAATAAGTGGCCTCTATGGTTATACTCAAGCAAAAAAGCAAAGTAACTAGGACTTGATAGTAAATAACCACAAAACATAGTTAACATTCAATACTTTCTAGAGCCTGAGGCTTCATTGATAGGATCCCTATTATCTCTTGGAGAACAATCTAGAGTAGGGGGCAAGTCAAGGAAACCTTCAATTTTCTGTAGTCTTTGGTCCATCAAGTGCACTGACACCTATAGTTCATTCAATTAAAGAAGCATCTCTTCTCTTCTCTCAAAGTGTTCTTATCCACCAACACATAGCCGAGCAACAACATGAGGTGTTAGTAAAGAACAACGATAATGATTGAGTTGGCCCCAAGAGTGGCCTATGATTGGAACTTGTCTTGCTACTTTGGAAAGCACCTTAGAGTTAGTAATGTATTTTTTCTCATATGAAATGTCACATTCAACATGGGAAATTTCTTCTTGAAGGCTTGTATTATTAAAAAAAAAAAATTGTATTATATTGTTTAATTTTTTTTTGAAAGTTCGGTAGTGATGAGGCTATATCATGGTCATATCCAAGAATAACATTCGAATAGAGCAAGGAATTGAATCATTGTCTTCAACATCTAGGAGTAACTTAACAACACAATCATCACAATCTATCCAAAATCCGTCGACATTTTTTTTGTTTACTTTTAAATTATTTTTAATTTTTACTAAATTTTATTAAATATTTCTTAAATTATCATAAAATATAATTAATAAAAAAAATCTAATTATTAATAATTTTTAGTTAAAAATATTCTTAACTTTATTAAAACTATGTTAAAATATTATTTAAAGAAAATCAATTTATTATAATGAATGATATATATTAAACAACCTAATTATCATATAGATGTGATCATTTAATATTTATGAATAATATATATAATTATATTTAAATATAAAATATTGGTGTAATTTAACTATTTTATAGTGTAGCTCACATGGTGTAGCTTAATTAGTGATCATTCTATTCAAAAGTATTATATAAATTATTAGATTAAAGGCTCAAAGTCTCGTTGGATTAAGCAAACAACAAAAAAATTAATAATCATTATTTTATTTTTTATTTTTTTGGTATATTTTCTAATCAATTTTTCTTAAGTATTCAGTAGAGATTTATTAGTATAGAAACAAAAATAATTCCTCAAGTAAGAGATCTAAATCTAGAGGAAGATATAATCTCCAAGAAAATTTGTAAAGGTATGTTGGAGATGTAGAAAAAACCTTTAGATGAAGTATGGGATGTGTACTTGCCTTTTTTCATGCACACATGTAGATCTTGAGGCATGGTTGATTAACTCAATTGAATCTTCTCATATGACTCGTCACAATGAGTGGTTTGTGTGTATGAAAGGTACGATGGGAAAGGATTCCAGCCTCCACCAGGAAACACTGACGCGACTTGATATTGTCGGCAGTCAAAGTACCTCGAATTTATTATCAACAAATTCCCATTTATATTCCCCACTTCCGGACGCCATTTGATTTTGATATTTGTTTTCCCGCTTTGTTTTGAAATTTGTTGTTCGGCTTTGTTATCCGACGGCATGCTCTCCTTCGCCCACTTGCGGCATGCTCTCTTTCATCCATGGAGTTTCAGGTTTGAGTTGGTGTTGACCTTGTACATGGCCAGCCGTGCCCAAGGCACCATGCCTTTTGTCACGCCCCTAATTATTTTTTCGTTTAATTGAGCGGGTGTGGCACCGCCTAAGTTAATAACTTGTTCACCGTTAATTAACTTTGCGAACTACGCCTTCAACAATTCATAATAAACATGAATTCATATTATTAATGTGCGGAAACCATCAACAATATAAGAATAATAATAACTCGACAATAATATAAAAGAAGAGATATTTTATTATATAATGAGAGTTTACAATGGCTAGGAGCCGCACTCCACTGGCGTTAATAAAATAAGAGGGCGCCCGCCCGTACAAGAGCACACGGCGGTCTGCCACAATACACCACCGAAAATACAATAATACAATGCACATACACGAACTTGGCGTTGGGCGGGCGGGCGCACCCGTGCACGACCCGTGCCCAAGCCTCAACCCAAAACTAAGTGTAAGCGGTGTGGGCGCCCGTGCGCACCACTACAAACTCTACACGACCCTCGCCCTGCTCGGCGGGCTCATCTCCACCCGAGCTGTGGTAAACCTGTGCAATCTCTTGTGCGCACACACCTTGTGCGATGAGAATGCGATGAGAGATCGATGTGAGTTCGATGTCCAAATGAACGTGCGCCTCCAAGCTTATATACGCTCACTTGTTGTGTCGCCCTCCATGCGGCCGACCTTCACTTCTATCATCATAACGCCCAACGATTATGCCAAACGCCGTCGGCTTGCCCCAACGCTTCGTGCATACCTTCGTCGGCTCGTTCATAAGGCGGGCTGCCTATCCGCCTTATAAATGGGCGAGCGCCCTCTCATATACGCGCGCACATATAACTTGTGCCTTCGTCGTTTTGGAGTGCTAGCACATCAACACTTAGTCGATTTTTCACAACGGAGGGAGCGCGCGCACATGCCCAAGAACGCAGGGCGTTACATTCTCCCCCACTGGAAATCGTTGTCGTCCTCGACAACATACCATCTTGGTAGCCATCCACCAAGATCATTAATGCCCATGATGTCAACTCCTCCACATATTGCAATCATCATCGCAACATATGTAGAGCCACCGTCTCCACCATGTCTCGTCTTGGCAACCATCTCTCACCAAGATCACCATACCAATGTATGTTGTATATCAGATGTCCATGATCATCGACCACCCTGTCACAATCTCCTCATGCTTCTCTCCACCGTGGAAGGTTGATCCCTCCAACTCAAGCTAGATGTCCACCGAAACAATGTGTCAGACTCCATCATGTCATCACCACCATGTGCAAAACTGCCCATGATATGTCAACAAGTGCTAACACACCTCAACCATGTGCCAACATCTCATCTCAACATTATGTCATATATCGGAAGTCATCTCAATCCATGATCATCAATCACCATGTCACAATCTCCACATGCTGCTCCATTGTGGAAGGCTGGTCCCTCCATCTCAAGCTACATGCCCACTGCAACATATCATGTCGACCTCATCATGTGTCGTCCTCATGTGAACTGCTGCCATGATACTCCAACACAATGCTAACATATCTCTGCACACTGTTAACCCCCATGTCTGAACTAGTTGGGTAGCTAATCCAACAGTCACGCCCAAACCATGAGAAAGCACATCCTCATGCCACCATCAGTCGTTCCTCAAAGCATCTTTTCACATCCTGAACTCGATCAAGAATCCATCCATATAAGTAAACCATGCTCAGGTCCATGAAGTAGTCCTCATCTCAACTGCAACATGTCATCCATGATGTTTGGTGTCAATGTGCTACACGAAGTCAGCCACATCTACTCCAACATCATCCATATGTGTGCCTCCTCCATATGAAGAGACCATCTCATCAAACTCCAACTCTCGGTATGCCACATCCAAGTCCATAAAGCTACCTCCATCACATTTGCAATGTGTCAACCTTCAAGTCTCCATAGAAACAAGTAACTTTTGAATGAATAAAATCCTTCAATTAAAAAACAAAAAAAGCAAAAATGGTTTTTAAAATAGGTATTATTATGATTTATAATTTTAATCAAATTTTGATTAATGTAGTTGTAAAACAGTGAAATATCACACGGTTAATTAATTCAATATTTTATTTACAATTAACTTTTAAATTATTAAATTTCTCCAATAATTAAAAATAAATATTATAATGATAAAAGGAAAATGTTAAATAATTTAATGTGTTATTTGCATATTTTTCTTAAATTATTAAAAATATTTAATAATAAAAAATAATTTATTTTATTGAACATAAATTTCATAATAATTATGTGAAAATTTTAATAATATTCGTTAAGAAAACTACTTTAAGTTATTATAATAGCATTCTTTAAGGTATTTAAGTTCAACATGTCATTTGGATTAGAATCTAGGTGGATAGGATAACAATTATTTTCCTAAGTTATTTACGATAACTCCAATTGACCAAGAATATATATTTATGTCAATAGACATGTCTATTTCGCAATAGGCTTTTCAGAATTTAAATTTAGTTATTAGTGATTATTAAGTGGATGGTGGACATTTAACTTCCATGGAATATGCTAAAATATTCCTATTAGGTTAAGATTTATCTTTAAGTTAGTTATGCTCTTTTGATTAATTTATCTCAAATTAATTAATTAAACAAAATGTCATATCAAATATGTGTCACATTGGATATGCGGTATTCATAAGCCATGTTATTGGCTCAACTAAATATATTTACAAGTTAATAATGTCCATGGTAAAGTGGGGGTGAATCTACATGATTAAAAATCTTGTTTAACTCATACATTATTTTTATAAAATATAATAAAAATAATTTAAAATAAAATTATAATGTACTTAATTTTTATGATTTTTTTAAAATCAAGCAATGTGAGATGTCTCTTAGTGTAATTGTTTTTATTCTTATCATGGATTAATACCTATCAACACTTACCATCCATTTAATTTATACAATAGGGTTTATATATATAGATATATTCTAATTTCAATTTCAATGGATAACTGCAAATTATTTTAAATAAAGTAATCAAGAACTAAATTAAAGTTTTTTTTCTTTTTCAAATATTAAAATTTCTAAACCTATGATGGATTAAAAATTTGTTGTTTATTGAAGAATATGCAATTATTATTGTATAGATGTGTGTTTTCTCTAACTAGCAATTGCAACTGATGTTACAAAGGAAACGTCCTAAGACGGTAGCATAGGTATGAGTAGTAAAGAAGAATGGAAATCTAATAAACATTGAATTCAATTATTCAAAAAACATATATACAAAGTGAAGCATCTCAACGTTAATTTGGAGAATGAAGGGAATTATTTGTGGCCAAAATAATAAACTCCAGACTGCATATAAAATGAAAAGAATATCAACATGTTGCTTGAAATATTACATTATGATCTGTAAAGTTTGGATTTCATCCTCATGGAAAAATTGCCTACAACTGATCAAAACCTTAATAAAAACCTCACTGACTTTGTTCATGATTATGCTATACACAAGATTAACATGTTGATGCATAATTTCAAATTCAAGAACATATTTACTTCTGAAATCAAACTTTATGTTAAAGTAACTGGAGGGAAACACAACACTTGCATACAAAGTAAGAGCTCATGCCTTCATATCATTTTCCACATGTTTCTCTGAATCGTTTCCACTTGCCCATGCATAACTCATGCCTCTACCAAATTCCCAATCTGAAATCAAAACAAAAGTGACATGCCACTTAATATGGAGCCAAGTATGATTTTGAAAGTATAAAGCAACATAGTTCTAAGATCACTGGATTCCAAGCATCATAATGGAAACTACAATGCTAAGGAATGCCATTGATTGAATCTTCATTTATTATGAATCAATTATAAAATGATGACAAAGTTTTCTGGAGATAATTGTGTAGTCATGTGAATTTATGGAACTTAAACAAATCCAATTGGTAGAAATATTCCATCTAAGACTGCTATGTTCCTTGAATTTCAACTAAGAATACGAAATGATTTTTAGCTTGAATGCCATTCCTTATGTTTCTAAGGATTGTATCTTTGAAACGAATACATCCTAACCCATCGTTGTTTAACAACACAGTACACTCCTAACTCAAGGGTTACCCTTTCCTCATGTCACATAGTTTCTTTATGATCAGTTTTAAAAAAAATCAAATAATTTTTGTTTTCATATAAATAAAATAGAATAAAGGTCATGTTCTAAAGTTTAAATTGTTTCCTATTCGCTTCTTTTAGGAACCCAAATTTAGTTGAAGTCATCGTTTCTCCTATGAGAAGTCTACGGGAAACCATATAAATTGATTTTTCTAGAGCGGGGTTTGCTAAGAGAAATTGAACCAGTGATCAGAGTTGCAATGAGGGGCAGTGAGTACGAAGCAGAGATGCAAATATAGTGTCGGAAGACCAACGTAGAAGCAGAGAGGCAGACGCAGAGCCATAGGGAGCCACACAAAGGCCAGCAGTGACTGCGCAGAGGCCGGAAGTGCCCGCGTCGTCCATCCAGAGGCTGTAGAAGTGACGCAGAGGGCCAAAGAGGCTGCACAGATCCTCAAAGGGCTGACACAAAGGGTTTCAGGTTGACGTAGAGGCCAGGAGGGTTGATGCAGTGCCTCAGATTGTGCTGGAGAGGGTTTCGTGGGGCAGACTTTCAGAATATCTGCTTCCAAAGAGAGGTATTACTGCCAGATTATTTATCTCTATCGGGTGGGCAAGTTTGGCACCTAGTGTACTCAAGAAAAGCTGCTTAATAATAAAACCCTTAGAACCACTGCATCGGTTTTCCCAAGTTGGGTTTTTCTAGGGACGATTGTCCAAAAAAAATAGTGTCCCTTGTTTGTTTTTCTATTTCTTTTAGCTATTGATCTGTTGAAGGTTTAGACTGTATTGTGCTTATCTCAATGCTTATATGGTTAAATAACTTGTTAGTAATTAAACAAGTAGGCAAAATAAACTAGATAATACAGATAAAATTTCTAACAGGTAATACTTAGAAATTTCAACAGTTCCTTTACACCGACATACATCCTTCCATCTACTCTCCTAAAACCTCATACACAAATCCACACAAGTAACCATTACCATGATAACTACCCTCATTGAAACAGACATGGAGGACAAGCCCTTCTGCATGTTTCCCAAATGTCAAACCATCATTCTTTAATTACCAAGCTAGGACATGAGGTGGTGAATCCCCTCCTTTGGCCCTGAATCTTCTCGATGTGCTACCCCCATCGAAGGTTTAAAATCTCAATATTTAAAATTTGTAACTTCATTTAATTTTTTTAACAAATTATATATATAACAGTTTATTTAATAAGTTTGTGAAAATATAAAGTAAATGTAAATATAAAATCTTATGTTCACAATGACACCTATAATAATAATTGTACCTAATGAAATAAAACATATCTAATACTAACATGAAATGACCCAATTACCAACAAAAAAAACAATATTAAAGAATAAAAAAATGAAAAAAAATCTTATTAATTAGTGTAAACAAATCCAATTTATCCTCCAAACAAACACTATAATGCCCTATCCTTATATATTATGGAAGAGGGTTGGATACTTGGCAATGATATGGTAGTCTTTTATTTGAGTTTTTAGTTTCTTAAAAATTTTACTAAAATCTATACAAATTGATCATTTTAATTCTATAAATTTATTAGGTATTATTTATAATCATTATAATATAAAAAATAAATAATTTTCAAATATCTTACTCTCCTTGTCGACAATGGGCATCACCAAAATCTCTGAATTATAAGGATACTTTTTTTCACTAATTAGTTGATTTATTTCATCTAAAATTGCATAGAAAAATGGCTTAGAGGGAAAAAGTTGCCTAAGCCCGACACTAGTAAGGATTCCATAAACAAGACAACATTGAAGGGAATTACTCATCAAAATCACTAAAGCCTATCAGTTATAAGGATATCTTCCTCACCGAATTAGTTGATTTGTTTCATTGAAAGTTGCATAAAAATATGGCATAGAAGGAAGAAGTCTCATAAGCCCTTTAGAGGATAATCTTCAAGTATGCATAAGAAGTATAGATGTTGATGTGGCTTTGGAGGACAATCTTCAAGTATGCATAATGTTGTGCTCAGAGTTTAGCTTGAGATAAAAGTTATATAATTGGAAAACTCTCGATAAGCAAAAGATGTTGGTGATGTTAGAAATGAGCTTTGAGTTGATTATTAAAAGAGGAAATTTTGTTAACCCCATCTCCATAATTTACCCGAGGAGGAGATATTTGGACATGCCATAGCGCTAATCAAGGATGGGAGATGATGACCTTAAAGTTTATTCAAGATATAACATTTTACTAGTGTCATGGATTGCTATGGCTAGAAAATTATATTTGATTAAGGAAGAGATTCAAGAGTGCATAGTGAACCATCAAATTGATTGCTCACGAGGATATATGTGGATCTAAATGCATGGAAGCTTTCATGGATATGTTATATTGTTGAATTTGTTTCAAACATATAAAACATGACCACTCTCAATAGAGGTCCATTCTAGCAATGTTTACTAATGAGAAAATTTGTTGAACATTAATTTATGTAGATAAGGTGTTACTAAAATGAAAGTAAAAATGTGTATAAAGTGGAGGTGGAGTCAATGTGAGATATGTTTTAGAAGCACTTTCAACTCCAACCCAAAGTGTAGTACCCACACTTTCATTTTCATCTGTAGATTAAAAAAGGTAAGATAAATATGTATTGATTATTAGTAGTTAAAGTATATTTTATCCTCACTTGACTTTAGTGAATTTTTACGTTAAATTTAATCATATTTTATGATAATGAGAAATTAGGTTGGAGAATGAAAGTATGCATTTTATAATGGATAAAGTATGTATTTTATGATAATGAGAAATTAGGTTGGAGAATGAAAATATGCATTTTATAATGGATGTAAGTAAAGAGGAAATGGATGAGGGATATTGAGAAGTGGATGTAAATTCAAAATTGTAACTTGAATTTAATCATAAAATAAGCTGGAGAGTGAAAATGTGTATTTTAAAATAGATATAAGTAAAGAGGAACTAGATGAGGTGCATTTTGAAATGGATGTAAATTCAAATTTGTAATTTGAATTTAATCATAAAAAAACATATTTTAGGAGAATAAGAAATTACGTTGGAGAGCTAAAATATGCATTTAAAAATAGATATAGGTAAAGAGAATAAGAAATTAGGTTGGAGAATGAAAATATACATTTAAAAATAGATATAGGTAAAGAGAATAAAAAATTAAGTTGGAGAGTGAAAATATGCATCTAAAAATAGATATAGGTAAAAAGAAACAAGGTCAAGTGCATTTTGAAGTGGATGTGAATTCAAATTTATAACTTAATTTAATCATAAAATATGTAATTTACCAATTAGGTTGGAAATGAAAATATACATTGGAAATGAAAATATACATTTTAAAATTTTGAAGTGGATGTGAATATAAATTTATAACTTAATTTAATCATAAAATATGTAATTTACAAATTAGGTTGGAAATGAAAATATACATTTTAAAATGGAACTATCAGCATGCATTTTGAAGTGGATGTAGGTAAAGAGGAATAGGGTTCGAAGTGAAAGTATGCATTTTAAAGTGAATGTAAGTGAAAAACCTCTAGGGTGAAAGTGTGTGATTGCTATATAGATGTCGTATACATGTCATATACGTAGGGACGAGTTGAAAATTTAGAATATGAAAATTGAGGTGGAAGTGGGGTAAACGTCAAATATGTTATAAAATGTTAATATGGGTAGGGATGACTTCAAAATGCGGAATATAAAAGCTGGGGTGGAATTGGGTTAAAGGTCAAAGTTCAGATGAGGTAGAAGTGTGAAATTTAAAGAATAAAATAAAGCAACGCCGTGCATGCCCATGAGTGTGGCAGTATCAGCTTAAAGGGTTAGCATTATTCATTCTTCAATCTTCACGTTTCTTACTTGTTTCTTCTAATTCTTCTTATCAGAGAAAACGTTCTTATTATCAGAGAAAACGAACGAATACTCTGCAGGATTGTCCAGAGTGAGTTGTTGGTGCTCTTGGTTAATTCCTATGCCCTGAGTACACAGAATTTGCAAGTAGCAATTATTTGTGTGAGAGCTTAAAATCCTGCATAATGAAAGCATAATTAATGTTCATATGTTTCATATCAGCGGTCGTTGCTGCAGCAGCAGTGGACAATGGGAAGATTCACATAGTCCACATGGATAAATCTCAGATGCCCACTGTGTTTTCCTCTCATGAGCACTGGTATAATTCCATCCTTTCATCCCTCACAACAAAGAAGAAACAAGAAGCCCTACTGTATTTTTATGACACAGTCATGCAGGGGTTCAGCGCCAAGTTAACCCAATCAGAGCTGGACGCCCTGAAGGAAACGCGAGGTCACATCTCAAGTTACCCGGACACGGCGGGAAAGTGGCTTACCACATATTCTTTCAACATCCTCGGCCTCGATGAAAAATCTGGCATATGGCCCCAATCACACTTCGGCAACAGCTCAGATATGATCATCGGACTTCTAGACACTGGCATCTGGCCCGAGAGCCAAAGCTTCAGAGACACCGGAATGGGCGAGGTACCGGCCCGTTGGAAAGGCCAATGCCAGGCGGGAATGCCTTTAATAGCTCGCTCTGCAACAGAAAACTCATTGGAGCTCGTTACTTCAACAAAGGATTCCTGGCAAGTGGTGGGCACATAGATCCGATCCACGATTACAATTCCACCCGAGATTTTGAGGGCCACGGTTCCCACACCTCGTCCACGGCCGCAGGAAACTTTGTGCCCGACGTTGATTATGTTGGCTACGCAACGGGCACGGCCAAAGGCATGGCGCCTCGGGCACGACTGGCCATGTACAAGGTCAACACCAACTCAAACCTGAAACTCCATGGATGAAAGAGAGCATGCCGCAAGTGGGCGAAGGAGAGCATGCCGTCGGATAACAAAGCCGAACAACAAATTTCAAAACAAAGGGGGAAAACAAATATCAAATTCAAATGGCGTCCGGAAGTGGGGAATATAAATGGGAATTTGCTGATAATAAATTCGAGGTACTTTGACTGCCGGCAATATCACGTCGCGTCAGTATTTCCCGGTGGAGGCTGGAGTCCTTTCCCAGCCGGAGGGCTGTCCCGTTACATGCCCATGCATGTATGGTGAAGTTGCTAGGTCATTCACGGTCGACTTGAGGTCCCGTCATAGTACTGTTAAACCGCATTCAAGACCCTATAGCAACTTCACCATACATGCATGGGCATGTAACGGGACAGCCCTCCGGCTGGGAAAGGATTCCAGCCTCCACCGGGAAATACTGACGCGACGTGATATTGCCGGCAGTCAAAGTACCTCGAATTTATTATCAGCGAATTCCCATTTATATTCCCCACTTCTAAGGATTATGATGTAAATTTATTTTAATGTGAGTAGTGAAAAGAAATACTTGGTATCCTCTTATTAAGATTCTTATAAGTAACCTATCAAATTCTTTAAACACTTTCGAATGATAACATAGTGCCCACTATTTTATTCTGCGAGTTTAAAAAAGAACTATTTTATTGTACCAGATTAAAAAAAACAACTGTAATGAAAATTCAGAAGAATAATCTCACTCATTTGCTATAGAATCCCCTCATGTTTGATATTTACAAAATTCCCCGCTTTTCGTTTTGTGCTTCTACGACGATGCAGTTGTCAGTTGTCGATGTTGCCATTCTCAGTGTCAAAGAAAATGAAAAGGCACAACACAACTGCCTTTATCCATAACATAGTGCTACTGCGTTGGCTTTGTAAGTGAAAGGTACAAATTGAAAGATCGGGAGTTCAATCGTTGCTGGGAGCTTCGAAGTCTGAAGTGGAAAGAAGGGTTCCGCGCAGAATCACAGACTTTCCCAAGCTGCTAACACTGATGATTTGGAACAATTCTTTTACCGGCACACTCCCCCGGAAGCTTGGCAAAAACCAAACGCTCATTTCCCTGGACGCCTCGGGCAACTGTCTGGTAGGGCCGATTCTGCTAGGTCTCTGCGCAGCACGTAGCCTTGCAAAGCTCATTCGATTCAACAACAGACTCACAGGTGAAATACCTTCGGGTCTAGCTCGTTGCCCGACACTGTGGCGCACACGGCTCGAATCGTGAAATACTTTGAGTTCGCCTCCTTTCGCCATAGCCAGCTGAGCTCCTGATGCATTGCTATACGTCATGAGATGAAACTGATGAACCATTCCTGAATTTGAAATTAAAATATCTAGAATTTGGGCGGGCGTTTTCAAAATTCAAATGACTATAGCATTAATGCAGGTCCTGCAACTCGCGTCAGTGTTTTCCGGTGGAAGCCGAAGTCCTTTCCGGCCGAAGGGCGACCCGGTTACATGCCCATCCATGGATGGTGAATTTACTAGGCGTTTGCTGACCGACTTGAAGTCCCATCATAGTACTCTTAAACCACATTGAATACCCAATACCATGGGATTTATTGGTTGCCGTCATTCACGGTCGACTTGAGGTCCCGTCATAGTACTGTTAAACCGCATTCAAGACCCTATAGCATAGTTTTTATGGCTTGCCCAATATTTGATGCAGGGGCTACCTACACTACATTATTAAATCTGGTTTATTTTCGGTCTTCAATTTGCATTAGTGTGTTGTGCATCTGGGAACGAATGATCTCCTCCTTTTTTTTTTAAATTCAATAAATTACTTTTGTTTTTTAATACATAATATAGCTCTGATAGGATAGGCCACACATGCTCTGCAACAATCTAAATGCATTCGAAATGAATTAATTGTGTGTATGAACGGATTTGATTTGTCACAGTTTTGTTCTGGCATATCTAACGAATTCTTTTCTAATAATTATGTGCTTGGCAAGAAACAAT
Source organism: Pinus tabuliformis (assembly GCA_031772625.1). Classification (NCBI taxonomy): domain Eukaryota; kingdom Viridiplantae; phylum Streptophyta; class Pinopsida; order Pinales; family Pinaceae; genus Pinus; species Pinus tabuliformis. The sequence goes on from CM062813.1 coordinate 829,173,917, forward strand.
GTCATAGTCTGAAGTATTGGTTTAATACTTCATGTTATTGTATATTTAGCGAATTCTTTTGTAATAATAAAGCAAGAAACAATGTAGTAGTTTGAAGTATTAGTTTAATACTCCGTTTTATTGCATATTTAGTGAATTCTTTTCTAACAATAACGTGTCTAGCAAGAAATAATAATACTCCTCGTTTGTTTTTGTATATTTAGCAAATTCTTTAACAGCACAGAGTTTGTTGCACAACTACTTTCTGTGTATAAAACTTCACAAAAGTCAAATATTTAACCTGTTTATTTTTTTATTTTTTAAAAATATGTATAAAGCTTCAAAGGATTTTAATTTTACTTTTCCCTTTGGGATTGTTTTGGAAAAAATCTATTAACACATTAATTTTATTTCAACACTATATCGAAATTAATTATATTCAAAACTTATATATTTTATTCAATAAATGATTTGATTTTGGCACTCTTCTCCTAGTAAATTTATTAACTAAGGTTTTCTTAAATATATGAAATTGATAAAATATGAAAAATGATGTAAGTTTATTAATTTACTTAAATTTTAGTTTATAGGGATATATTTACGTATGTTGCCATAAATATATTGATTTTTAAATTTAAATATTAAATTTATTAATTAAGGTTTTTTTAAATATATGAAATTGACAAAATATGAAAAATATAGAAAAAAATGTAATCACATATCATTATCATTATTATGAGTATAAGATGTACGGAAAAAACACAATTAAAAAGTGAAAATGTTGTGCTCTTTTTCCTTTAAAATGGAAATAATGCAAATACAAGGGATAAGACACTTTATGTGGGGTGAGAGATTAAATTTGACCCGTCCCCCTTCCCATCACAAAAAAAAAATTGACGTTTTTATTTTTAAACTGCCCTTCACATGACTTTTAATATTAATTTTTATCGGTTTTATCTAACTTCTGCAAATTATATTCATAATTACTCTCACATGAAAATAGTAAATGTAGATATTGTTGCAACTAAATTAAACAATAAAAGTTAACAAAACAGAAATTGAAATACACATACCATGTTTTTCATTTAAGTCACTTCAATGTCAATCTCATTAAAAGAACACTATTTGTGAAATAAGTTTCAAACAAAAAGAATAATGTGCATGAACTATGTAAAATGTTCAAAAAGTACATTCAGTATCATCATGTAAATGGACTAAATTTTGGATAGTTCATGTAGGCGATGGAACTTGAGATGTAGTAGACCATCCAAAAATCTCTTCAACAGAAAGTTGATTCTTTTTTTAAGATATATATATATATATATATAATAAAAATAAATTAATTAGATATACATGAATTTCAATTCATCAATTAAAAACATATTAAAAAATTAATCTGGCACGAACTTAATAAATTACCAAAAAATTTCATCTTCAAACAAACGTGCCAATCTCATGGTTTTTTAAAATCTCATGGTTAAAATATAAGTTTCATTTAAAAAAAAAAAAAAAAGAGATAACTTAAACACAATGAAAAGATCCTATAAAAATCAAGGTTTTTAAGAATCCAAGCTTTAACCCAGATTGTAACAATGGTAATACCATCCATGTCAAAGACCAAATTCACACTATTAAATTATAAATTATAAAATACTTCAAAATATGCAAATTTAAAGGTGTCCTTTAGAACTCATTATAGTGACTATTAAGTTTTACAACTCATTAAGGTGAATATTGAGCTTTATATATAAAATATAGAGAAATGTGTAGTAATTACAATATTATAGGATCAAATAATTGAAATTAAAAAATAAATAATCAAATAAAATTTTAAATAAATCATATAAAAGGTTAATAATACTTGGATGAAGAAAATCTTGAAACCAACCTACTCATCATTTTAAGAAAACAATATTTTCTTATCATCTTTTCACAGGTATAAAATCAATACATTTAAATGATAATGACTAAATAATAAACAAATTTGTTAGCAGTAAAACCCAAACTATATTTATTAGCCAAAACAATATTAAGTTGAATAGTTATTTATGAAATTTTTAATTTAACAAAAACATTAACAACATAAACTATATATTTAACATATAGGTAAATAATTTTAAATAAATATTATAAATATTAATATTTAATATATTATTTTTAAAATTGGAATCTCTAAAATTGAAAATTGCAGGCTTCAAAATTGGGTTTCCTAATTGAGAATTAAATAATGCAACACAAACACTTCATGTGTCAACATGACTAAACCTTTTACTTTGATTATATTATTTGTGATTATTCATCCAAAGTCCACAAATTAAATTAAATACAACTCAATTAAATTAACTGAAGAGTGATACATGAAATCACCCAATAAAGAAATCCATATAATATCATTTAAAATCACCATAATGGAATACATAAAACTTCGATTCTAAATGTATTTAGGTAAAATTCAAAAGACCCAAAATGCATGATTTTGGAAATGAACGAGAATAATATGCACTTTCAATGTAATAAATGAAACTACAAATTTGGCAAATTTAGAATCTTCCTATACCTCTATAAGTACCTAGACATAAAACTAAATGCCAAAATCCAATGCAAAATTATGCTATTCAAGCACAACTACATGTGCAAGCATGTAAAGTCAATACAACGAAAAGGTGAAAATTTACAAATAGGCAAAATCCAACTTTTGAAATCCACCCTAAACCAATTCTCTAGCAATAACAATTATAAATTTATAGAACCTCGTAAAGAAATCAGTTGCTAATATAAGTTTATAGAACCCAATAAAGAAAACATCAAGTTTAGAAAACCAAGCAAGTAAATTTGTGTTTCACCACAACTTATTTCAAGTTTTTGTAAATTTGGTACAACTGAATAAGGCAAGGTGTGTACGCCTCCTAAAACTAAAATGTCTAATAAGGCAAGGTGTGTACGCCTCCTAAAACTAAATAGTAAATTTGTGTTTCACCACAACTTATTTCAAGTTTTTGTAAATTTGGTACAACTGAATAAGGCAAGGTGTGTACGCCTCCTAAAACTAAATAGTCTAAGGCAAGGTGTGTACGCCTCCTAAAACTAAATAGTCTAATAGCTCTAGAGAAGGCTCTCATGTCTCACACATAAAGAGGTCTTACACATAAATCCGTCTCAATCAGTGTAGTAGATCAAACAGTGTAGTAGATCAAACATTAATTTGAGGTTGGCCTAGCTAAGTTGTGACATTAAATTAGATTATGCCCATTATCATATTCTCTTCATGTCTGTTTGAGTATATGTTTACCCAATACAACACATTGTCAATGCTTCCGTGTCCTACATTTGAGTTGTGACATTAAATTAGATTATGCCCATTATCATATTCTCTTCATGTCTATTTGAGTATATGTTTACCCAATACAGCACATGGTCAATGCTTCCCTGTCCTACACTCTTCAAATGTAGAACAACTCGAGGAAGGTTAAGAGAGATTTTTGTCAATGAGATAATGCAGTCATTAGATTACATACATTGTTTTACCAACAGAGTATTAACCAGATTATCACCCGAGTTTGGTTTTGAGGATGAATCCCTGGAAGTTCTTACGGAGCTTACAAAACAAAATGCAAAAAACCAAGAATTTGAAGAAATGAAGGAAAATATATAAAACTTGGAAGAAATCGGGTTGTGTTCAATAATAGGTGCAGTTAGGTATTCAGGTGTCATGACTCACTGGTAGTTGCGAATTAGGATTTAACAATTACAATTGTGCTTCAATGAAAAAAGGGTTTCGTGCAAGGGTTAATCTGTTATGCGACATGCCTACTTATTCGGCAGACATTAAATAAAACTGGACATTGGAATTTTGGAAAGAGAAGGGCACTCACATATACGTAATGTTGAAGTCTTCCCACCCAAGGTGGCAAATCAGTTATTTTATATATATATATTTATTTGAAGCTTGTCATAATTCTATATGTTTATCATTATGACAATTTTCTAAATTATTCACAAGTTGATAATGACGTTCTTATTTTAAAATCAACTGCATTTGACGGCTAAAAAAGGCAAAACGTGTAAACGAACTTCAATTAAACCCCTTGTGTGGAGTTATCTAGGTTGCTATAGATACTAAAGCCCCATTGTTATAATCTTTTGTTATGCTTTATTGTAAAACAAGAAAAATCAAAATGAATGAACCCTTTTTCTTCCTAGCCACCTCGTTATAATGCATCCCTAAAGCTAACTAGGGGTTATGTTTCATTCCTTCAACCCTCAATTAGACTTACGACTTCGACCCTTTTATAGTCTTCTTCGTAGTGTTCATGTGGGTAGCCCCTTTTCCATGAGTGAGGGTGACATTCTCTTGAATTATGTTGTTCAATCACAATATGTCAACTTTAGCTAGGCACACATAGGCTTTGCATATCAAATTAACATCTTTCTTGCATCATTGGAAAAAATTGTGAGTGTAGCATAACATCAAAGAGCCATGCACTTACCTCAAAAAACATCATTTAAGACCTCAAAATGGCTCCAAAAAGTTTGAGACACCAATTCTTCAAACTATAGATATTATCAACAAAATTGCTCTTATAAATTCAATCCTTCAATTTTTTCACTCTTAAAACATCAAGATAAATGACATAATATAATGATCCTACTTTAATCATATATACCATTCAAATAAAATTTCATTTATCTTTTTTTAATTAAAATAAATTGTATTTGTTATTAAATTTCATTATAAATTTAATTTATTTGTTATTAAATTTTATAAATGAAATTTAATAACAAATAAATTTTATTTTGATTAAAAAAAGAGTAAATGAAATTTTATGTGAATGATATATATGATTAGAGTAAGATCATTATATTATTTGTCATCTATCTTGATGTTTTAAGAGTGAAAAAATTGAAGGATTGAATTTATAAGAGCAATTTTGTTGATAATATCTATAGTTTGAAGAATTGGTGTCTCAAGCTTTTTGGAGCCATTTTGAGGTAAGTGCATGGCCCTTTGATGCTATGTTACACTCATAGTTATTTCCAATGATGCAAGAAAGATGTTAATTTGATATGCAAAGCCTATGTGTGCCTAGCTATTGTGATTGAACACCATAATTCATGAGAATTCCACCCTCACTCATGGAAAAGGGGCTACCCACATGAACACTATGAAGAAGACTATAAAAGAGTCGAAGTCGTAAGTCTAATTGAGGGTTGAAAGAGTTAAACATGAGTAAAACATAACCCCTAGCTAGCTTTAGGGATGCATAATAACGAGGTGGCTAGGAAGAAAAGGGTTTCATTCATTTTTTATTTTTCTTGTTTTACAATGAAACATAACAAAATATTATAACAATGAGGCTTTAGTATCTACAACAACCTAAATAACTCCACATAAAGTGTCTTCTCCCTTGTATTTGCATTATTTCCATTTAAAAAAAAACACACACACAATATTTTCACTTTTTAATTGTGTTTTATCCACATATATTATACTCATAATAATGATATATGATTGTATTTTTTTTTCTTTATATTTTTCATATTTTATCAATTTCATATATTTAAAAAATCTTAATTAATAAATTTAAAAATCAATATAAATATGACCACATATGCAAATGTATCTCCATAAAATAAAGTTTAAACAAGTTAATAAACCTACACTTTTGAATACAATTATTTTGGGTAAAGTGTTGAAATAGAATTGATATGTGTTACTATAAAATTTTCAAGTTTTGAATACAATTATTAGTCCCTGCCTGGGACTAATAGCGATCGATCGATCGTTGACCATACATTAACCGGTCTTTTGACCAAAAAAATTTGTGCACTATCAAAGTTTAACCAAAGTTTATCTCTGCAAATATCGGTGTAAGAAATTTATAACCAAAGTTGCGAATTGGAGGTCTTATTGCACGCTTCACGTGCCCCGATGTTATTTCAGCGGGGACAAAATATTTTACCGTAAGTTTTATGTGTTTTATGTTCAGGGTGTGCATGTTCTTCTCCGTGCCTGCATGAGCGCCTTGCATGCAGCCAGTGCCAGATGTCTCTCGCTTGGGCTATCAATTATCTGTAGAAGGCAGCTACCAGCAGCTTGGGAGAGTAGTTCAACATCGATCCCCCGCACCGCGGATTTCAAGCGAACCTAGTTTGCCACAGACTTTGAGCTGAAGCTCCTCCAGAAAAGCTGAGCAGTTGTTGTTTCGGAAGCTGAGCAGTCGTCGTTTCGGAGGCCTCTGAACGATGAAACGCCTAACGAACCCGGCGATGTGGAGACCAGAAATGAGCCTTTGCAAGCTGAGAGTTCAAAATCGCAGAGTACCGAGAAGAAGATTTCCCCTGCACTCAAAAGAAACTCTTAATTATTGGAGGTCGGAACAGCAATTATTGCCTTCCGGTCACAAAGCTTTCAGGTTATCTTTGTTCTTGTGTTTATGCTCTTTCTTGCAAGCCAGGTATCCAAGATCAAATCTAATGCAGGTAAGCTCTTTAATTTATATGTCAGTAACTTTCGCCTTCTCTTCAATTCAATTCTTTTAATTGCAAAAAAGAAATAACAATAACTGTCTATATTTTCTGGAGTTTAACTTTTTTCCTTTCTAATTACCAGTGATTTTGTTATAATTGCAAAAACGTTAATTGTTATAATTGCAAAAAAGAAATAGAAATAACTAGTTTTGTTATAATTGCAAAAAAGAAATAGAAATAACTGTTTATATTTTCGAGTTTGTTCCCTGTTTATACCTGCAAATCAATTCGTTAAGTCTATTGACTGGATTATTCCCTGGTGGTGTTGTCACCGATTACATAACATCGTGCATCTGCAAGCGTCCCTAATTGCATTGTGCACTCGCAAATAGAATATTAAGTCGTTAGCAATGACTAGATTATATTCAAATGAATAATAGGAAGATGCTCTCCTACAGAGCCTGTAAAGAAGATTCTTAAACATCAATCGCCTATTCCTATTCTAGGTTTAGAACAAACAACGGACCATTTAAGGTGATTTTATTTTGGATTTGATTTAGCAAAATATATTTGCATACTTTTCATAATTGATGATTATAAAGCTTCAATTTCAAGTTAAATGCTTGTCTTTAGTATTTTGGTCACGGTTACTAATTACAGATTTGATTTGTTTTCTTAAGAATGAGATGCAAAATTTCACTACAAAGATAGCGGAATTGATGAAGGAAGAAAAGCTCTTCGCATGGCAAGGTGGACCCATTATATTAACACAGGTACCCTGTCTTGTTGTGATACTTGTCTTCAGTGTTGAGTCTGAAGTATGGCTTTCTGGTCTGACCCATAAGTTTATGCAGATTGAGAATGAATATGGTAACGTGGAGAAACCTTATGGAGAAAAGGGCCAGTCATATATACAATGGACTGCAAAAATGGCATTATCATTAAATACAGGCCTCCCTTGGGTGATGTGCCAGCAAAAAACAGCTCCAGACCCAATTGTGAGTTTTCTTTTTGTTTTTCTGGTTTGTGCCAAACAAAAAGATATTTCAGATCCAGTTGAGAGTGTTTTCAGTTTTGTTATGTTTTCTCTTCTTGCATTCATAACAATGGAAGTCCTTGCTTCCAACATAACTTTTCTATCTCTTCAGCAATTTACTATATTCCTAGGCTTGTCCTGACATGAATAATTTCTTTATAGATCAATACCTGTAATGGTTACTACTGTGACAGTTTCAAACCTAATTCTCCTAAAAAGCCAAAGATGTGGACTGAGAATTAGGCAGGATGGTAATGTTTTCTTTGCCTCATGACAACTATAAAGCATATTTACAGGCGCTTCCGAATTTTGATTTTCACTACATCACAGAATTTACATATACTTAGGAACATTATTATGTTCGAAACAAAGCTGCAATCTATTGCCTGGGTAGAGCTTGAGTATTAGAAATGCGGGGGCTTCCTGTTCACCCTGCTAAAATATCGTTTTCATTACAGGTTTACGGCATTTGGATCGAGCATCCCTCATAGGCCTACAGAGGATGTTGCTTTTGCAGTAGCCCGATTTTACCAGAGAGGAGGAACATTCCAGAACTATTACATGGTGGGGTTTATTCTTATTTTGTATTAAGCTCAAGGCCATATGTATTAATATTTATGCTACTAAGCTCATGCAGTTATATTTATGTTTTTATTTGCATGATAACCCAGGATTTATTAAGCAACATACATCTCCCTAACCCTTAAACACATCCCAACCCTTAAGCACAAACTTTGGCCGGACAACTGGAGGTCCATTCATTGCCAGCAGTTATGACTATGATGCACCAATTGACGAATATGGTATGCAAGAGTTCCCAGTGCAAATTATGTTCCGCAGTGAAAGTGTATTTAGATATAATTAAAATTTCTTTCATTGATTGAATGTTTTCTGGTTCAATTACCTTAATTCCACAATGGGAATTTAGAACCATTGTTAGGTCAAAGGGGGCATCTGAAAGAGCTGCACAAAGCTATAAAACTAAGTGAACCTGCTCTGATTCGAGGGCGCGTGAATACCACTTCACTTGGGAAACACCTTGAGGTTTGTTCTTCTGTTGACATTTTTTTTGTGTAAGATGACTATTTATATTGATATTCCTCTTATGGTGTTAGGGCATAATTCTATTGATTATCATCCATGGGAGGCCTCGGGATAAAGTGGCACTCAAATTGTTCTCATGTCTGGGGATTTTTTTTATTATTATTATTTAAATTTGATTAATGTTATGATGACAAAAAAGTTCCTCTGTAGTCCTAGTTTTGTCAAGGAAGGAACTCTGTCCCTGGCATTTTACTTCTCACTGAATTGATCCAAAATCCTTAAAACCTAAAAAATTTAATGGAGAGAACAGAACAGCTTGACTGACTTTAAGGCATCAAATACTGTGGATATGCAGGCAACAATATATTCTAAAGGTAGTAGCTTATGTGCTACCTTTCTCAGCAACAAGGGCCTTAAGCATGCAGCAACCGTGCAATTCAATGGAAACTCTTATCAGCTACCTGCTTGGTCTGTCAGTGTCTTCCCTGACTGCAAAATAATAAGGTTCGGGCAACTCAAAGAACTCGAGTTTCTCCACCCCGGCAGGGACTACCGCTACGACAGTGGCTCCCTTGTTTTGGGTAAAGTGTTGAAATAGAATTGATATGTGTTACTATAAATTTTTCAAAACAGCCTCATGGTAAAAATAAAATTAGAATCGTTTGAAGCTTTATACATAAAAATAAATTCTCGAACCAATTTTGTGAGAATTTTCAACACAAGTTAAAAATTTGACTCTTGTGAAGCTTTATACACAGTAAGTAGTTATGCAACCAACTCTACGCTCTTAAAGAATTCGCTAAATATGCAAAAACAAGGAGTATTAAACCAATACTTCACTATTACATTATTTCTTGCTAGACATTGTTATTGTTAGAAAAGAATGCGCTAAATATGCAATAAAATGGAGTATTAAACTAATACTTCAAACTACGACATTGTTTCTTGCTTTATTATTAAAAAAGAATTTGCTAAATATGCAATAACATAAAGTATTAAACCAATACTTCAAACTAGGACATTGCAATTGGTTAAATATGCAAGAACAAGGCTGTGATAAATCAAATCCATTCATACACAACTAATTCATGCATTTAGATTGTTGCAGAGCATGTGTGGTCTATCAGAGCTATATTATGTATTAAAAAACAAAAGTAATTGATAAATTTTAGAAAAAAAAGATCATTCTTTCCCAGATGCACAACACACCTATGCAAATTGCAGACCCAAAATAAACCAGATTTAATAATGTAGTGTAGGTAGCCCTGCATCAAATATTGAATAGTTCCAGCTGGTCTGTACATGAATATTGATGCTAGTGAAATTGTTCAATATTTGACTGCATCAGGTCTCTAAGCTTCGGCCTGAACTCGTTAATGGTTTCCAACTTTAGCTTCCATTGTCTGCATGCGCTCAATCTCAACTGTGCAGTCCTCCAAATTTAGCTTTGGCAGGACATCCCACCGGAGCCGAAACATCTTTCAGATGGTCTTCCATTTCATAAGATCTCCAAATATGGGGAGTATTTTGGCGCCGGAGCTGCGTCTGGCTGCAGGTTTCATGGCGGAATTGGCTTTGAATGTAAGGGAGGCCATGTCTGTCCCGGAGAGCACAGAATGAAGCATTGGCCACTGGCAAAAGGAAATAGAGATGCTCCAAAAGGGAGCGTCCGCTTTGTGCTGCCTGCGTTGTGAAAAGCGGGGATGGAGTTACGCACTGACATGACTGAGCGCATCCAAAATATCAAAGCCGAGTATTAACGGAGGGCGTCAAATAAATTTCAAATTTCAAATTTGCTGGAATGCATTCCATGGATGGTTATGTGATGGTCATCCGGCAGATGGTCCCTGTCATACGAAACTCGCAGTCTGTCATACGACAACCAGCCGCTGACTCTTTTTCAAGTCGCCAGACTCGGTGGCCGGAGTCGGAATTTTTTCCGAACGACATCCATTTCTGGGCAATTTCACCGCCTGCGTAGACTACTCCTTAATAATATGACTCAGTTGAGTATAGCAGCGTCTGCAGATGATTATTGATTTGAACATCCTTTATACAATTTCTTATTAATAATTTAATAATATATTTTAGAATTATTTAAAATATATGTTGCAGTATGAAATTTTTAAAATAATTTATACAAAATTAAAAACAAAAATTAAAATTAAAATAATTTTGTTATTGAAATTTTATCATAATCAATAAATTTGTCTTAAAATCAAATCTAAAACATATATATTTAAAAAAAATCAAATTTCTTAATCCGTATGTCCAAATGGCACCTTAAACCAGTTCGGGAGATGGAACCCTAATATTCCAACGGCGGGCACAAACCTCCCTAATCCCTATCTGGCAGCAAGATTAAAGGCTTGAATCCTACCTCCACTTCTTAATATGTTATATGCTAATTCGAATCGAATTTGAAGATGGCAAGTTTGAAACGCGTAGTCTAACGAGGTGGAGGAGTTGTTTGGAAGGTTATGGAAATTCCGGTCATATTTAGAGAAAATTTGGTGAGGATTTTTGTAAATCCAAGTTATAGTTGTCAAACTTCAATTTAAGGTGTTCTATACGTTTTTGATGGTGCTGAATCCATTTCCACCATCAAAGACATGATTCAAACACTGCATTTACAAGTATTTTTAAAATTTTTTGCCTGGATTCCGGCCACTTATGGCCGTCCGGGCAATTCCTCCACCTCTTTAGACGACTCCAATTTGAAATCTTTTGTATTCCCTGTTTCAATGTTGACAAAGAGCATGTTTCTAATTTGATTGACCAGTTGAGTCGGTCATCTTCATCAAATTGGAAAAAAAATAATTTATATATATATATATATATATATATATTAAAAATACATTTTAAATATTAAAAAATAATAATATCGCTCAAATAGATTCCATTACCAACACAAAAATTATGAAATAGAACGATTTTGTCAAAATGAAATTGCATTTTCTCTAATAACCATAATAACTACGCTAAGAAATTAAATATTTAAATTTCTCTAAAATTCGATAAAAAATCATCACATGTTCTAATTTTTGAAATCCAATTAAATAATCAATAAAAACCAACCATATGCGACAACCAAATTCCCGCGGGCAACCTTGTCAGAGCTGCCTCCCATCTCCCCGTCCATCAACGGCCACTTTCAATCGATCCTCCCGCCGGCGATCTTCCCGTGACCAGCGCCGCGTCGTTGCACTCGGAGCTCATCTCTTTGGTCAACTCGTTCCTTCACATCTCCCAGCGGTCAACTTTTGTAATCTATTTATATAAAACTTCTTAATAATAATTTAATAATATATTTTGAAAATTTTCAAATATATATATTTCAAAATATTTTATGTATGAAGTTTAAAAATAAATAAATATAAATTAAAAAAATCATTATTTTAAATAAACACTATTTAATACTTCGAATCATTTCATAGCTATTGGAAATCAATTAGTTACAGCTTCTTATCATGTTATATGTTCATATAATTCAATTTAACACTTTGTATTAGTTTGTTCAAATAGTTTAACAAGAGTTGGAGGCAGCAGTTGTCCCTGACGACCAAGTCAAAGAGTTGGAGGCAGCAGTTGTCCCTGACGACCAAGTCAAGAGCTGGATAATTATGGATAAAGTTATAATTTTATTTTCTTTATATTAGCAAAATAACGATTCTATAATGCAGAACAAATACTTAAAAGAATAAAAAACTTTAACACCCAAGAAATCATACCTTCGGCCATTGATGCTGCTCACACTCCAAAACCAAACTTTCTGCTACGCTTGAGGCAGCCCCTTCTTTTGTTTTCTGATGTGTTTACATGTGTTGTTGGCTCGATCAAAATCGGTAGTCTTTGAGACCGGAGAGTGGATTCTTTTCCAGCAATTTCTAAAGCAGTCGTAACAGAAACTTCCTAGAGCTAAATACGCTCGCGGAACAAATCAGCACAGCCCGGAAAGTGGCCGGCACCAAATTAGCATAGAGTATCTTTAAGCCTTGTGCTTCACAAAAAGATTACGGCTAATTATTGTGGTTGTTTGCAACATTTCTTTGACATGTCTTGAAATTAAGAAAGGCAGAGCAGGGAAGAAAGAAACGCGCTTAGAGCCAAAAAGTTTCTCTAAAGCTGGTGGAGAATGTAGAGAAGATACAAGGTGATTCGGAGAATCGCATGAAACCCTGCTTCTCTTTCGATTCTCGCAGATTGAAGAAAATACGACTGTAGTCGCTTTTTGTCAGTAACGTGTTGGATTTGGTCCATGCATCGCCAAAACACGGAGGTATCTTTCTCCGTGATAGTCACCAGGGAGTGTGACCTCGTTCCTAACTTCAAAACTAATGCTTCCCAATGAAAACAAAAACTTGAAAGCAGCAACGCTAAAAATAGAGCGAAAACTACAAATCCCTTAGATTTACAAAAAATCACCCAAAATATCTCATCCGTGTGGCACTTCCAAGCTCTGCTCACTCTAACTTGATGGTGTAACACTGAAGGGTATTGAGTTAGTGAGCTTGGGGACCAAACAGAAGTATTTATAGCCAAGATTCCATCAAGCTTCGGTTGGCTATGTGTCAAGTGTTCCACAGATCATGGTAGAGAATTGCACAGAGAGTAATGGACCACTCCAGGAACTCCCAACAAGAAATTAATTTAACTGCAGATAATTTCCGTAATTGAAGGAAATGATTGCAGTTGGTTTCCGTAATTTTCGGTGGCCGTTGGGAGCCGTAAAGGGAGCTTAACATTCTCCCGCTTGGTCCATACTTCCAATCTTAATGTCTCATCTTAAAACCCAGTGAAATCTGTATTAAGTAATAGATACATGAATAATGGCGATAAGTCCTCTAATGACGAGTATTATCTTCCATGTATTACTATGTATTTATTTCTATTATAATTTATGTGGCAACAATTTCTTAATGAATAAACCTTATGTTTATTATTGGTTCTACAGAGATGAATTCTCTCAAATCAAATTAAGGTGCACATAAGTATAAGGAAAACATCACAATAATTAAAATTTCATTAAAATAACATTGTCCACACAATGAGAAACTACATAATGGAACCAAGTCCCATATTCACAACATGATCCTTGAATTTCAACGGTGGCATGCCCTTAGTCAAAGGATCAGTGATCATCAACTCAGTGCCGATGTGCTCAATGACCACGTTCTTTTCTTTAACACATTCTCTTATAGCTAAATACTTAATGTCAATGTGTTTATTTCGACCCCCACTTTTGCTGTTTTTAGCCATAAAAACGGCAGCTGAATTGTTGCAATATATTCTCAATGGCTTAGAGATAGAAACCATAATTCTAAACCCAGAAATGAAACTCTTAAGCCACACACCATGTAAAGTAGCCTCAAAACAGGAGACGAACTTGGCTTCCATAGTGGAAGTGGAAATCAAGGTCTGATTGGCACTCCTCCATGATACAGCTCCATCGACCATCATAAAAATGTATCCTAATGTTGATTTGCGTGAATCAACACATCTAGCAAAGTCAGAATCTGAGTAGCCAATTACTTCCAAATTGTCCGTCTGTCTATACATAAGCATGTAGTTTTTGGTTCCTTGAAGGTACCTCATTACCTTCTTTGCAGCTCTCTAGTGGTCTAAACTTGGATCACTCTGATATCGTCCCAACATTCCCACAACAAATGCAATGTCAGGTCTTGTGTAGACCTGAGCATACATTAGGCTTCCAACAGCATAAGCATATGGAATGTTCTTCATTTGTTCCCTTTCAAAGTCGTTCTTCGGGCATTGGTTCAAATTGAACCTATCACCCTTAACAATGGGAGTTACACTTGGTGAACAATCCTTCATCCGAAATCTCTCTAAAATTTTAATATAGGTTTCCTGAGACAGATCCAAGTTGCCTCGGAATCTGTCTCTGTGGATCTTAATGCCAATGACATAAGATGCTTCACCCATATCCTTCATATCGAAATTTTTAGAGATGAATTGTTTCACCTCATGCAACAAACCCTTATCATTGGTTGCTAGCAAAATGTCATCCACATATAAAACAAGAAAACAGATTTTACTCCCACTGACTTTTAGTTATATATATTGATCCATAATGTTTTCTACAAAACCGAAAGAAGAAATTACATTATGGAATTTCAAATACCATTGGTGGGATGCTTGTTTTAAACCGTATAAGGATTTCTTGAACTTGCAAACCAATTTCTCACCATCACTAGAGAGGAATCCTTCAGGTTGTTTCATGTAAACCTCCTCCTCTAGATCTCTATTGAGAAATGTCGTTTTCACATCCATTTGTTGCAACTCCAACTCAAAATGGGCTACTAATGCCATAATAACGCGCAAGGAATATTTCTTAGATATAGGAGAGAAAGTCTCCGTGTAATTGATTCCTTCTTTCTGAGTGAATCCCTTAGCGACGAGTCTTGCCTTGTATCTTTATATGTTGCCCAATGAGTCTTTCTTTGTCTTAAAGACCCATTTACATCCAATGGCTTTTGCACCATTAGGCAACTCAACAAGATCCTAGACTTCGTTACTCTTTATAGAATTCATCTCTTCCTTCATGGCATCGTACCATAATTCTGATTCTTTGAAACTCATGTCTTGTGAAAAAGACTCGGGATCATTTTTGGCTCCAATGTTATAGTCAGATTTTTGTAGATACACAACATAATCATCAGGAATTGCTGATCTCTTTGGTCCAGTAGATCTTCTTAATGTTGTACCACCATCTTCCTGAGAAGTATGTGGTTGAACTCGTTGTTCAAAAGTTCTTGGCAACTCTTGAACTACCTGATCTACTAGAATGTCGTCAGCATCTTGTGGAACTTCGACAATTGGTTGTTCAACACCAATTTGTACTTAAGGGGTGCTATTAACAATAACCAATCTATCACTTGAGGTGGAAGGTTGAGATTCTGAATGATCCTTCTCAGAATCTATGTTCCTGGTTTGATCGCTCCCACTGATCAAGTCATTTTCAAGAAACTTTGCATTTCTTGATTCCATAATCCTAGTGCTGTGAGATGGACAATAAAATTTGTAACATTTATACCTTTCAGCATATCCAATGAAATACCTACTAATGGTCCTTGGGTCTAGCTTCTTCTCTTGTGGATTATATATTTTCACTTCAGGTGAGCATCCCCAAACGTGCATATGTCGCAAACTCGATTTCCAACCTTTCCATAATTCAAATGGCGTTTTAGGAATAGCCTTGGTCGGAACCCTGTTTAATATATACACTGTTGTCTTAAGCACTTCAGTCCACAAGTATTTAGGAAGATTGGAGTTGCTAAGCATACTCTGCACCATGTCCAATAATGTTCGGTTTCTTCTTTCTGCGACACCATTATGGTCGAGTGAACCAGGCATGGTGTATTGGGCAACAATTCCATGCTCTTGAAGAAATTTTTCAAATGGCCCAGGTGCTTGTCCATCTTCTGTGTATCTACCATAATATTATTCATCTCTATTTGATCTCACGATCTTAATTTGCTTGCCACATTGTTTCTCTACTTCAGCCTTAAAGATCTTAAAGGCATCTAATGCTTCGTTCTTTTTATGAAGCATGTAGAGATACATATATCGTGAGTAATCATCTTTAAAAGAGATGAAGTATCTCTGAGCATATGAGTCCATGTTTGGACTACATATATCAGTATGTGTGATCTCTAATATGTCTGAACTCCTATTGGCACCTTTCTTTGACTTGTTGGTCTACTTTCCTTTTATGCAATCCACACAAGTCTCAAAATCAGTAAAATCCAGAGTATTAAGTACCCCTTCATTTTCCAATCTTTTAATTCTTTCTATGGAGATATAACCTAGTCTCCAGTGCCATAATTTAGAGAAATCTTCATTAATAACACATCTTTTAGTGACAGTGTGAACATGCATTGAATAATAAGTGACATTGTTTTGTAAATTAATGCAGTAAAGACCATTAGACAAAATACCATTCCCAATACAATCAGAGTTATAAAATAAACTGAAAGATATTTCTGAAAAGTTGAAGGAATATCCAAAATGTACAAGTCTTGAAACTGAAATCAAGTTTCTAGAAAAACTTGGAACATAAAAGGTCTTTTCTAAGTCTAAAACAAAACCACTACTTAAAGTTAAATAGCATGTTCCTATAGCTTCCACATGTGATCCCATCTTGTTTCCTGATAAGATGCTTTGCTCACTTCCCACTAGCTTCCTTAGGTTTTGCAAACCCTGCAAGGAATTTGAAATGTGAATTGTTGATCCAAAATCAATCCACCAGGTGTTAATATTGACATTAACCATATTAGATTCATACCAAACAAATGAGATTGGATTACCTTTGTCCGCAAGCCATTTCTAAAATTTGGCGCATTCCTTCTTCATGTGTCCCTTCTTTTTACAGAAGAAACACTTGGAATCCTTCTTGATATCGGCTTGGGGAGGTACTTTACCTTTCCCTTTCTTATTGGCTTGAGATTTTCCCTTTCCACGCATTGCCAGCATTGCACTTTCTCCTAGTTCCATCACCAGTCTCCCTTCCTCTTGAACACACATGGTCATGAGTTCATTAATTGACCATTTATCCTTATGTGTGTTGTATGAGATTTTGAAGGGTCCATATTGGTGCGGAAGGGTGTTCAAAATGTAGTGCACCAGGAAGGACTTTGATATTTCAACCTTGAGTTTCTTCAATTGAGCCACAGTGTCCCTCATTTGCATGATGTGCTCGCGTACACCTTTCACACTGGTGAGCCTTAGGGATGAGAACTTCATGATTAGGGTGCTTGCTAGTGCCTTGTCTGAAGTGACAAATTGATCATCAATGGCTTTCAGCAAGTCTCGGACCTTTTCATGCTGATCAACGGAACCACGAATACCAGCTGAAATTTTAGTCTTAATGAACATCATGCTTAGGTGATTAGATCGTTCCCATCGTTCATAAAGTGTGATGTCCGTTATAGTGCTGGTATTAGTGAGTGTTGGTGGTTCATCTTTCCTAATAGCATAGTCTATGTCCATCCACCCCAAATGAAGGAGAACTCTCTCCTTCTAGACTTTATAGTTATCTCCCTTAAGTTCAGGGATATCACAACGAATTTTAGAGAAATTTGCAGATTGTATAACTGCATAAAATTAAATATCACATGCTTATGTTAAATTTGAGGCCTAAACAAAATTTCATGCTTTACCAATATAAATCATGCTTAAAATTGAATCTAATGACATAAAAATTCTCTGTGGACTAAATTTTCAATTCAAGTAGATTCAATTTACTTTATGATAAAATTTATCAAATTATTCACTTAATTCATAATTCTAAAGGATATATTATGATTATAATTTGATATAAATTTTATCTTAGATTTGAACTTTATGATAAAACCATTAATTCATAATTCATGTGGGTAAATTATGAATAATTTGATATTTTATCCTAATTAATTATATAAATATAATAAAAATTCATGTGGGATAAAATTTATTATATTTAGTATAATTAATTACAATTAATGTCTAAATATTCTTTATGCAATCCTAATCAATCATAATATATAATATTATTTAATTAGGGATGTTGTTGCTATTCTCTAATCAATTAAAAATTATATGGATCACTAGACATTATTTCTTTTATGCATAAAAATTAGCTTGAAATAAACTATAATATTCATGCATAACATTCAACGATGGGTCTCGTACACTCCAATACCAGACTTGTTGATGTGTTTATGACGGCGTTGGATTGCTCGATCAAAACCAGTAGAATTTTTGTTGTTTTTTCATAATGAGCTCCTTTGTTGATCAGCAATAGCTTGCAACTCGGCCCTGCGATGATGACAAACACAGCTTCTGTAGGAAATGAAATTCGGCCTTCAAAAATGATTTCGAACCTTTGACAGATGAACAATGATTCGGCCCTGAAGATTGAGAAAGAAAGCTATTTCTCTTTGAACAATACTCAACCTCCAACAATAACATGTATGCCCAAACTCACGACTCCAGTATTGGGAGATGTACAAGCTTTATAACTTTACGTTTTTAATAATAGTCTTTGAAAGCTATGAACTCAACTGCTGCTATAAATCACATGCAGAAAGATCTCTTGGAAGCTTAGCGTAATGAAAGCTTCAAGTCATGCTTGTCCAGGTTAGAACCCGTCACATATCACATGGATTCCTTACGCTCAAAACTTTCCCATTCGCTCCAATCAACCTGCGTGGCACTTCCAAGCTCTGCTCACTCTAACTTGATGGTAAAAGGCTGAAGGAGATTGAGTTAGTGAGCTTGGGGACCAAACATAAGTATTTATAGCCAAGCTTCCATCAAGCTTCTGTTGGCTATGTGTCAAGTGTTCCACAGATGATGGTAGAGAACTGCAGAGGGAGTAATGGACCACTCTAGGAGCTCCCAACAAGAAATTAATTTAACTGCAATTGATTTCCGTAATTTAAGGAAATGACTGCAGTTGATTTCAGTAAATGAAGGAAATAACTGCAGTTGTTTCCAAATTATCGGCAGCAGTTGAGGAGTTGTTAATAGTCGTAAAGGGAGCTTACATTCTCCCACTTGGTCCATACTTCCAATCTTAATGTCTCATCTTAAAACCCATTGATAATCTGTATTAAGTAATAGATACATGAATCATGGTGATAAGTCCTCTAATGACAAGTATTATCTTCCATGTATTACTATGTATTTATTTCTATTAAATTTATGTGGCAACAATTTCTTAATGAATAAACCTTATGTTTATTCTTGGTCCTACACAGATGAATTCTCTCAAATCAAATTAAGGTGCACATAAATATGAGGAAAACATCACAATAATTAAGAATTTCGTTAAAATAACATTGTCCATACAATGAGAAACTACATAATGGAACCAAGTCCCATATTTATTACATGATCCTTGAATTTAAACAGTGGCATGCCCTTATTCAAAGGATCAGCAATCATCAACTCAGTGCTGATGTGCTCAATGACCACTTTCTTTTATTTAACACGTTCTCTTATAGCTAAATACTTAATGTCGATGTGTCTATTTTGACTCCCACTTTTGTTATTTTTAGCCATAAAAACAGCAACTGAATTGTTGCAATACATTCTCAATGGCTTAGAGATAGAATCTATAATTCTAAGCCCAAAAATTAAACTCTTAAGCCATACACCATGTAAAGAAGCTTCAAAATAGGAGACGAACTCGGCTTCCATAGTGGAAGTGGCAATCAAAGTCTGCTTGGCACTCCTCCATGATACAGTTGCACCAGCCATCATAAAAATGTATCCTGATGTTGATTTGCGTGAATCAACACATCCAGCAAAGTCAGAATCTGAGTAGCCAATTACTTCCAAATTGTCCGTCCGTCTATACATAAGCATGTAGTTTTTGGTTCTTTATGCATGAGTATACTCTCTAGAAGCTGGTGTTAGGCCTCAATACTTATTTGTGGCTGTTTGGAGCATCTAAGCTGATGTGCTAATGTGGCTGTCTAATTCTAATACGTGTATGGAACTCTTCGTCATAAACAAAAGGGTTACAACTAGTTTACAATTGGAAACACCATTTGAATAGAATATTATATATTGGTACATTGCCATACATAACCACAAAGCTTTGCCTTTGAGCTAATCAGGTTTATTGATACTGCTTATGATGTATTAACTATTAATAGCATCTTTGTGTCAGTTGTGAAATTTTAAATCTGAACATTAGGGATTGAGTATGTTCGCCACTGGGTTGTTGTGCAAATTTATTAATTATGCTCATATTTAATTTACATGAATTGATTATTTCTACTCTAATTAATACATGCTATTTTGGATGAGTATACGATACCCATAGTTGAATGTTATGCATGAATATTATAGTTTTATTTATGCAATTTATAATTATTCTCATATCAAGTTAATTTTTATGCATAAAAGAAATAATGTCCGAGTGATCTATATAATTTTTAATTGATTAGAGAATAGCTACAAAATCTCTAATTAAATAATATTATATATTATGATTGATTAGGATCACATAAAGAATATTTAGACATTAATTGTAATTAATTATACTAAATATAATAAATTTTATCCCATGGGAATTTTTATTATATTTATATAATTAATTAGGATAAAATATTCATAACTTACCCACAAGAATTATGAATTAATAGTTTTATCATAAAGTTCAAATCTAAGATAGAATTTATAGCGAATTATAATCATA